>OX336348.1:2500-2514254 GCA_946902875.1 Nematopogon swammerdamellus | reverse complement strand
AAGGCCGAGCTGCGTTTAGGAAGACTATAAACCTTCTTGATGAAAGTAAGTAACTGAGGGCGAGGCCGAAGGCCGAGCTGCGTTCAGGAAGACCATAAACCTTCTCAAAGGGAAGCACTGACGTGGCACCAAGTTCATCCGGTGTTATGGGCTGACATCACGGATGTTGTAGGTGATGTAGCCCACCGTGTTAATTTCCATAAAAAAAAAGTAAGTAACTAAGGGCGTGGCCGAAGGCCGAGCTGTATCCTGGAAGACGCTGACAGTAAGTAATTATGGGCGATAGTTACATACTTTTTTCAAGACGGTTTATAGTCTTCCTGAACGCAGCTCGGCCTTCGGCCTCGCCCTCAATTACTTGATTTCTTCGGGAAGGTTTATGGTCTTCCTGAGCGCAGCTCGGCCTTCGGCCTCGCCCTCAGTTACTTACTTTCATCGAGAAGGTTTAATCTTCCTGAACGCAGCTCGGCCTTTGGCCTCGCCCTTAGTTATTTACTTTCTTAGAGAAGGTTTATGGTCTTCCTGAACGCAGCTCGGCCTTCGGCCTCGCCCTCTGTTACTTACTTTCTTCGAAAAGGTTATCGTCTTTCTGACCGCAGCTCGGCCTTCGGCCTCGCCCTCAGTTACTTACTTTCATCAAGAAGGTTTATAGTCTTCCTGAACGCAGCTCGGCCTTCGGCCTCGCCCTCATTTACTTAATTTCGTCGAGAAGTTTTATAGTCTTCCTGAACGCAGCTCGGCCTTCGGCCCCGCCCTTAGTTACTTACTTTGTTCGAGAAGGTTTATGGTCTTCCTGAACGCAGCTCGGCCTTCGGTCTCGCCCTCTGTTACTTACTTTCTTCGAAAAAGTTATCGTCTTCCTGAACGCAGCTCGGCCTTCGGCCTCGCCCTCAGTTACTTACTTTCTTCGAGAAGGTTTATTGTTTTCCAGAATGCAGCTCAGCCTGAAGCCTTGCCGTTAGTTACTTACTTTAGTTGAGAAGGTTTATTGTTTACCTAAATGCAGATCGGCCTTAGCTACTTACTTTCTTCCTTTGAAATACGAATTTCACGCGAGCGAAGCCGCGGGCAAAATCTAGTAATCAATAAAATTATCAGTAGTTTACACCACCGCAAGCTACTTAATAATCCCCACGATATTAACTTTCTCAATGAAATGACAAGATTACGAAATTTACGGTATTATAATCCTAACTAAAAAGTGTAAAATAAAAAAAGTTAATTTAAAAAATAAAAAAACCCGACTGCGTAAAAAATTTACTTGAAATAAAAACTGAAAAGAAAAAAACAAGTCCAGTAGTCTAGAACTCTGTTAAGTAATATTGAATAACTACACCATTGAAATAGTTTCATTATCGATACACACATATAATAAAACAAATAATAAACTCTAATGCGGAACATAGCGACTTTAACAGTCGGGACCCATTGAAATTTTCCCAATAATGGGTCCCGACTGTTAAAGTCGCTGTGTTCCGTATTAGGGTTTATTATTTGTTTTATTATATGTGTGTATCGATAATGAAACTATTTCAATGGTGTAGTTATTCAATATTACTTAACAGAGTTCTAGACTACTGGACTTGTTTTTTTCTTTTCAGTTTTTATTTCAAGTTAATTTTTTACGCAGTCGGGTTTTTTGCGTAATGTGTTTACTTGAGATGAATAACGAAGCACCTTATATAATGTCTTTCAATATTAGTTAATAGTACGCTAAGAGAGGGTTCTGTATCGGAAATAGATCACTTTTGAAGAACAAATAATTTTTGTTTGGACAAAAACATTTTTTCTATGTAAAATGTAAAAAAATAATTTTTTAATCATTTCAGTTTCATGCCAGGAACAAAAAAGTCTTCCAACACATAGATCCCTTTCTTTCAGAAATTGTGAAAAACTACAATTTTAGTTTTATTAGTATGGAATAGAAAGAATTTGATTTTTTTACCAACTTACACGTGTTATGTCATAATGATAATTAAGACTTTTTTGTTACTGTTATGAAACTGAATCGATTAGGCTATAAAAATCAACCACCTATTTTTTTATTTTATTAAATACATAAAACAACAATATTTTACATTAAAAAAGAAGCCCAAAGTCCCAAAAAATGTGTATAGGTTTCCACCCCATTTCGTACCCTGCTGCGAACCGGTTAATATTAGAGGTCCAAACCGGTTCTGAACCGGTTTTTAGGCTTCAGGTTCGGTTTTTTTTTGAACCGGTTCGCGACCAAACTGGTTCGCTCGTTAAAAAGGTTCTTCGAACCGATTCGGAGAACCCGAACCCCATTTCGAACCGGTTTTCAGTCCCTGGTTAGCACACACCGCACGCGAACTTCAGCGGCGCGCTAGGGGCGGCGCGGCGCGGCATGGGCGCAGAGGAGGGGAAAATGCCGCGTCTCTCGCCTCCCGCGGCCGGCCGCTCCTCTGCGCACCGCGCCCGTCTTGGCCCGCTTGTTTTTTAAACTTGCCGATGGATTTTTTGTTGGATTCTTTTGCAAATAATTTTCTCCAAAATTCTTAATCATAATTGAACAATAAAAACGGACGGAGGAATTTTCCGGAACAGAGTTTCGGTCGTCACCTTGAAAAAAAATGATGCGAATAAAAAAGTTGTTGGATTCTTATGCTTATTGATGTACATAATAATACTAAGGTATATTCAGATTAAAGAACCGACTGAGCAATTTTGCCGAGAAAAATATAGTAAAAAAACACATTTTGTTTTTAATTCACTATTTCCATATACAAAAAATGTTGGATTTTTTTACGTACGTATTCATATAAATAATACCTACCCTATGGCGAAGTAACTTTGGACGGAGCAATTTGTCTACAGGAGTTATATTAAATTTTCACTTTTCTTTGAATATACCCAACTTCCCGTAAAAAAAATTTTTGGATTATTTGTCAGTCGTAATTCCGAACATTACTCCAAGATATTATCAAAGTTTCATTGACTGAGGAATTAATGTATGGGTCCAACTCCTCGTTGACTACATTAACTGGGCTGAGTGACTGGCGGCGGCGGCTACGGCGGCGAATGACTCACGGTCGAGCCGGCCCGCGAGACCGCGCGCGGTTCCTGCTCCGGTCGCTCGCCCCGCCTCCATCCAACCAACCAACTACCTTTTTTTTACCACCACAGACTATATCGACACCATACAACTAAAACCCAATAACTTTGAAAGACCTAGTTTCGAGATATTTCAATTTCCGTCGACATGACATGACCGCCGCGCGACGGTCATGTCGATTGCGGCGGGGCTGCGGAGCGGGCGGCGCACTATGGATCGAGAAACGGCCTCCATAGTATTAGATTTTTTTCGCAAACTTGATTTTTTTTTAAAAACTGTTTTTGTTATATTTAGGGTTACATAAGATAATACCATATATATAGTTGTAGTGATATCAGTCAAGTAGATATTTTATTAAAAAAAGTTAATTTAAAAAATAAAAAAACCCGACTGCGTAAAAAATTAACTTGAAATAAAAACTGAAAAGAAAAAAACAAGTCCAGTAGTCTAGAACTCTGTTAAGTAATATTGAATAACTACACCATTGAAATAGTTTCATTATCGATACACACATATAATAAAACAAATAATAAACTCTAATACGGAACACAGCGACTTTAACAGTCGGGACCCATTATTGGGAAAATTTCAATGGGTCCCGACTGTTAAAGTCGCTATGTTCCGCATTAGAGTTTATTATTTGTTTTATTATATGTGTGTATCGATAATGAAACTATTTCAATGGTGTAGTTATTCAATATTACTTAACAGAGTTCTAGACTACTGGACTTGTTTTTTTCTTTTCAGTTTTTATTTCAAGTAAATTTTTTACGCAGTCGGGTTTTTTTATTTTTTAAATTAACTTTTTTTATTTTACACTTTTTAGTTAGGATTATAATACCGTAAATTTCGTAATCTTGTCATTTCATTGAGAAAGTTAATATCGTGGGGATTATTAAGTAGCTTGCGGTGGTGTAAACTACTGATAATTTTATTGATTACTAGATTTTGCCCGCGGCTTCGCTCGCGTGAAATTCGTATTTCAAAGGAAGAAAGTAAGTAACTAAGGCCGATCTGCATTTAGGTAAACAATAAACCTTCTCAACTAAAGTAAGTAACTAACGGCAAGGCTTCAGGCTGAGCTGCATTCTGGAAAACAATAAACCTTCTCGAAGAAAGTAAGTAACTGAGGGCGAGGCCGAAGGCCGAGCTGCGTTCAGGAAGACGATAACTTTTTCGAAGAAAGTAAGTAACAGAGGGCGAGACCGAAGGCCGAGCTGCGTTCAGGAAGACCATAAACCTTCTCGAACAAAGTAAGTAACTAAGGGCGGGGCCGAAGGCCGAGCTGCGTTCAGGAAGACTATAAAACTTCTCGACGAAATTAAGTAAATGAGGGCGAGGCCGAAGGCCGAGCTGCGTTCAGGAAGACTATAAACCTTCTTGATGAAAGTAAGTAACTGAGGGCGAGGCCGAAGGCCGAGCTGCGGTCAGAAAGACGATAACCTTTTCGAAGAAAGTAAGTAACAGAGGGCGAGGCCGAAGGCCGAGCTGCGTTCAGGAAGACCATAAACCTTCTCTAAGAAAGTAAATAACTAAGGGCGAGGCCAAAGGCCGAGCTGCGTTCAGGAAGATTAAACCTTCTCGATGAAAGTAAGTAACTGAGGGCGAGGCCGAAGGCCGAGCTGCGCTCAGGAAGACCATAAACCTTCCCGAAGAAATCAAGTAATTGAGGGCGAGGCCGAAGGCCGAGCTGCGTTCAGGAAGACTATAAACCGTCTTGAAGAAAGTATGTAACTATCGCCCATAATTACTTACTGTCAGCGTCTTCCAGGATACAGCTCGGCCTTCGGCCACGCCCTTAGTTACTTACTTTTTTTTTATGGAAATTGACACGGTGGGCTACATCACCTACAACATCCGTGATGTCAGCCCATAACACCGGATGAACTTGGTACCACGTCAGTGCTTCCCTTTGAGAAGGTTTATGGTCTTCCTGAACGCAGCTCGGCCTTCGGCCTCGCCCTCAGTTACTTACTTTCATCAAGAAGGTTTATAGTCTTCCTAAACGCAGCTCGGCCTTCAGCCTCGCCCTCAATTACTTAATTTCTTCGAGAAGGTTTATAGTCTACCTGAATGCAGCTCGGCCTTCGGCAACGCCCTTTGTTACTTACTTTCTTCGAAAAGGTTTATACTCTTCCTGATCGGAGCTCGGCCTTCAGCCTCGCCTTTAGTATGTTACTTACTTTCTTTGAGAATGTTTATTGTTTATCTGAATCCAATGTTTTTAAGTTTACTCTGTTATTAATTATATTCATTTTTAAATTTCCGGATTAACAGTAGGTTTAAAGACATACATAAGAAGACTTTTAGTTTGACGTCTGGTACAACGGACACCAGACGTCGGCTACAGGAACTCCCGCAGTTCCTGATGAAGCCCGTGACGTAGCGGGCGAAACGTCGACTTATGTAAGTCTTTAAACCTACTGTTAATCCGGCCCTGGCCTAAGTTACTTACTTTCTTCTTTTGAAATACGAATTTCACGCTAGCGAATCCGCGGGAAAAAACTATCGAGATTAAAATAAGAAACTTCAGTTAAAATAAATCAAATACTACCTAACTAAATAAAATATTCCACCTATTAGCGTAACCTGAACTGAATTTTATTTAGCCTATCCTGTGTCCCGTATAGCTAAATGTGCGTGTACTAATTTTAATCGAATTTAGATGATCGGCTTAAATTTTATGGAGGAAATTCATACATACATATTCGCCTCGCCCCGCTGCCCCCCCTCATTTTCTTTTAAAAAGTTCGCTAATTTACTCCCTTTCCAACTGTATACCAAATGTCATACAAATAATTCACTATGTGGTCAAAATTAGGGACATAGACCAGAATAGAACGACAACACGGGCACTTTGTAACAGGGCCACTTACTTATCGGTGGTTGCTTCCCGTACTGAGAGCGTTTTCCGGAGCATTTTCAAATTTAGAACATGTACCGGTCGCGCGGGCACTTTGTTCAATTCTCCAATATTAATGTTTAGACTCTTGCAAATTATCTCTAATTTTGATCACATAGTAAATGATTTGTATAAAATGTGGTATACCTTTGGAAAGGGCGTAAACTAGCAAACTTTTTAAAAGAAAACGACGCTCTCAATTGGTGTTGTTTTTTTTAATGAATTAAGAAATAAAGATTCTGTCATCTTTTTACTCGTTCTCGGGACTTTGGGAGGTCATAAGTCCTTTTCATGGTATTAACTTTTTTTTTTTTATGGAACCTGATAAGGTTGGTTACATCACCCATTAACTTCCAAATAATCTTTTTTCTAAAACAAGGATACATCGTAAAATTCAATAAATTTTATTTCGTGCTGATACAAACATGAACAAAAAGGTTACAAGGGTTTAAAGCTGGGATTTTGGTAATTTTCAAAAATAAAGAAAAAAAATCGTATCTCGATACCACGTGACACCTGACAAAAGGTATGTTGGGTCAAAACGTTGCAAATGACTCCACTTACCTAGAAAAAAAATATTGTCTGTCGATGTGCCGAACACCCTGTATAATAAGAACTTTATCACAGCTCTATTATTATAAGAGTGAGAATGGTTGCTAACCAACTTTAAATAGTTATCGATCCTAAATGGTCATTCGAAATGAAAAATGATAAGAGAAACCTAAAGATCATTTTCAAATACCTATTCAACGATACCCCACTTAACATAGTTAGCCAACTTCCATTTTTTTTCTTTTTCACAATATGGCACCTAGTTGTCGCCATAATGAATTTTGATTACTGTCATGTCTTCAGTGACACTCGCAAGATTAAGACAAATTGATTGACGTAAGAATCATCAAAATCGGCCCACGCGTTTGGTCTCTAGAGTGCCACAAAGGAACAAACATACATACATACATACATACATACATACATACATATATAGGCTGATAAACACATTACCCTCCTTTGCGTCGCGCAGTCGGGTAAAAATACTTCAAGTTTTCAGTTGTATGGGACGGAGAATGTTTAGTCGATTTTTTCAAAAGTCTTTCGAGGTGTCGCAGATCTTTTAATACACCATGAAGTAGACCACGAGTTTAATAAGACCACATAATAACTGTAACCCAATTCAACCCGGTATAGAACATATCTAAGTCCGAATTTATAAATTTTCGTCTATTTTCTTTATACATTATTTATGGTTTAACTTTACAATTAATTACATTTTCTTATGTTTTGTGATTGCAGTTATACTAATTGGTACATTATGTAACAACTATACCTACCACTGTGGTCGAAAATACCCTCCAATATTTGTAGCGTCTTAAATGTTTATTCGTTATTCATAATTGATTTGAGGACATATTAAATAAACAAATATGTGAAGACGCGTAGCTTGACAGTACATATGTATGTTAGGTTCAAATATATAAAGTATATATATTTTTTTTATTTTAAAATTTGTAATGTCCCATACATTATATTTATTTATACGGAGAACATTATATTTATTTTGCCGGATCACAAAGATGTGTCAAACTCTTATTAGCAAGGTTGTGTAGCACAACATAAAAATAAACACAATCAGTAAAAAAAAATTTAGAAAGGTGCAGCCTTCCGAGTATCGACAGGTCAAAGTATAGCATTTTTTACCTTTTTTTCTTTAACAGTAATTTTTGGTTACATTATGATTGTACAATTATTAGGCAGGTATGCAAATATGTGAGGCATATAATTCTATATCAGATATGTACAGACCATTCCGATTAACAGTGTAAAAAATAGCAATATTTTTATTTAATAAAACTGAAAACGTTATAGTACATTATTCGAAACTGTTAAGAACTAACAAAGTCTTAACAGTAACGTGATGTTGAACGTGACGGAAAAGAGGCTGTACAAAAAAAAAAATATTGTGAACGCACTTTCTCAAGATGTTCAAAAAATTTCTATTCAAAATTATTTACCAAAATTAATTTTATAAAAAAATTGTTTTATATAAAATTTGAGCCGGTATAGAAAATATGTAAGTCCAAATTTGTAGATTTTAGTTTTCTTTCCTTTAAATATAATTTACAGTTTTAGAATAGAACATAAATACAAGGCTTTGCAGCTCATTCATTATGACGACGCATTAGATACTAATTACCATTCGGTAAGACGAAAACATTCCCACATCCCTGTTTGTGAAACCCCACTATATTGGTAAAAACCGGTTTAGTACATCAGGTGGTGTCCTTTGGTCGCGAATTTCAGTTTAGTATTTGTTCAACGCGCGTAAGGGGCGGATCTCTCCTTTCGAAACGAGTTATCGCTGTTTTCAAATACTTTCCTTCCTGCATTATTACTTGAAAACTAGGTACATTTTCGGTTCGAACTCTAACATTTTACAAAATGAAAGAGTTTATATCAAATCTGAAACTTTTTGTTTTCTTAAAAAACGAGCAAGGCCTCTCCGACCCAAACACACTATTTGACAAGTTTTCCGTTCATATATCTGATGAAAACCGTGATCAATTCAAGTGTTTTTGTAAAACCTACTTGTCTAATATGTATAAAAAGTGGAAAAGTACAAATTATTCGTTCAGTTTCTTCAAATGCAAATTTGAAACATGGTTGACGTCAGACATAAAGTGGCCCGAATATGTTCAAAACATACCTCAAGAACCAAGACATGAGGAAGCGGAACCATTCGTGCCGCAATCACCAGCGAAACAGCATTCAGAAGCTTCAACATCTCCTAAACCAGAGTTCAGTCCTCGAAAACAATTCCACGAACTTCACTACCAGCAAAAAAGGCGCAGAACCGCACATCTGTGTACGGAAAATGACTTCGACGAGCTCGCATTCGCTGCGGTGAGTAAAGGTATTAATACGGAAAGACATGATGTTGCTGAGGTGCTTAAGTTTCTTCTGGAAAATTCAGATGAGGTTGGTAGAATAAAGGAATACATTCAAGTTAAAAAAAAAACACAATACTCGCCGGAGAAAGCCCTCAGCCTCTTCAGTTCCCAGCAACTCTCCAAATCGCAATACTGCGAACTACGGGCAAAGGCAATTGAAGCAGGAGTTGAACTGTATCCCTTATACTATCAGCTCCAAAAAAAAGGTCGAGTGTTACCGTCCGAAAGAAAGTGTCAAGGTCACGGAAGTGGAAGCACGTATTTTTGCAGCATACAATAATGTAGGAAGGAAAGTATTTGAAAACAGCGATAACTCGTGTCGAAAGGAGAGATCCGTCACTTACGCGCGTTGAACAGATAATAAAGTGAAATTCGCGACCAAAGGACACTAATTACCGGTTTTTACAAATATAGTGGGGTTTCACAAACAGGGATGTGGGAATGTTTTCGTCTTACCGAGTGATAATTAGTATCTAATGCGTCGTCATAATGAATGAGCTGCAAAGCCTTGTATGTATGTTCTATTCTAAGATTGTAAATTATATTTAAAGGAAAGAAAACAAAAATCTACAAATTCAGACTTACATATTTTCTATACCGGCTCGAATTTTATATAAAACAAATTTTTTATAAAATTAATTTTGGTGAATCTTTTATTTATAAGTTCGGTTTATTAATTTGTTCTGTTTTTATTCAACCTTGTATTTATTTTGGTTAATAATTTTGAATAGAAATTTTTTTAACATCTTGAGAAAGTGCGTTCACAATATTTTTTATTTTTGTACAGCCTCTTTTCCGTCACGTTCAACATCACGTTACTGTTAAGACTTTGTTAGATCTTAACAGTTTCGAATAATGTACTATAATGTTTTCAGTTTTATTAAATAAAAATATTGCTATTTTTACACTGTTAATCGGAATGGTGTGTACATATCTGATATAGAATTATATGCCTCACATATTTGCATACCTGCTTAATAATTGTACAATCATAATGTAACCAAAAATTACTGTTAAAGAAAAAAGGTAAAAAATGCTATACTTTGACCTGTTGATACTTGGAAGGCTGCACCTTTCTAAAATTTTTTTTGCTGAGTGTGTTTATTTTTATGTTGTGCTACACAACCTTGCTAATAAGAGTTTGACACATCTTTGTAGTCCGGCAAAATAAATATAATGTTCTCCGTCCCATACATTGCAAATTTTAAAATATAAAAAAAATATATATATACTTTATATATTTGAACCTAACATACATACGTACTGTCAAGCTACGCGTCTTCACATATTTGTTTATTTAATGTGTCCTCAAATCAATTATGAATACCAAATAAACATTTAAAACGCTACAAATATTAGAGGGTATTTTCGACCTCAGTGGTAGGTACAGTTGTTACATAATGTACAAATTAGTTTATCTTACACACTTGGCAATCACAAAACACAAGAAAATGTAAATAATTGTAAAGTTAAACCATAAATAATGTATAAAGAAAATAGACGAAAATTTATAAATTCGGACTTAGATATTTTCTATACCGGGTCGAATTGGGTTACAGTTTTTATGTGGTCTTATTAGACTTGTGGTCTACTTCATGACTTATTAAAAGATCTGCGACACCTCGAAAGACATTTGAAAAAATCGACTAAACATTCTCCGTCCCATACAACTGAAAACTTCAAGTATTTTTAATAAAATATCTACTTGACTGATATCACTACAACTATATATTTGGTATTATCTTATGTAACCCTAAATATAACAAAAACAGTTTTTAAAAAAAAATCAAGTTTGCGAAAAAAATCTCCTAATACTATGGAGGCCGATTCTCGATCCATAGTGCGGCGGCGCTACGGCGAATGGCTGGCGGTCGAGCCGGAGCCGCGAGCCCGAGTCCGGCCGGCTACAGCCGGCCGCTCCGTCCGCCCCGCCTTCATCCATCCATCCACAGATTACCAATACAAAGAATATAATACTACTATACCAATATATATGCTTTTGTATAAGGTGCGACACTGCGAGAACCACAAAAATATATATTTTTAATTACAACGACGACGCGACAAACTTGCGCCGTCCGCCATCTTTTTCCACTCCCAATATATATATGCATCCATCCAACTATTTTACCACCACAGACTATACGCAAATTTGACCACAACAACTTTTATTTTGGCCTTGGACACAAATCGCTTGTCTATGATTGAGAGAAAAACAAAACTTTTTGTCTATGCTTTCGATATGTCACTTCTTCCGACCGACCGAACATTTCGTTAGAGTGGGATATTTGTATGAGTTAGACACATCCCGAGATACATCCGATATATTCGGATCTATCCGAATATATCGCAATGGAAACTCCGAGTAGACCTCCTGGCTTTACAAGGGTGACTCTACCATCTCTCAAAGTCCCCATTTCAAAGGGGCCTAGCCATCTGGGGAATGTTGGCTAATAAGCCAAAATGTTTTCGTAATTCCTTTCAGTTTGTTACTTATAGGAAAATTTTTCAGCAACACTTGCTGGCCTACTTGGTAATCGTTTATTCTACGCCTCATATTATAATATTCAGCTCTATGTTCCCATGCGCTTTGGAGGTTCCTTCCAACGTCATCTTTCGTCGGTGGAAGTAAGGTAGCGTTGCCGTCAATTTCCTTTACCGACCATATGTTCTCTAGTGGCATCGTAATGTCCCGACCGAGAAACAGTTGCGCGGCCGTGGTGCCCGTGCTTTCGTGAACGGCTGAGTTTAAGGCTAGTTGTAAATTCGGTAGAGATACGTCCCATATGTCGTGTTCACGCTGACAATATATTTTCAACCTAAGTTCAAATTCCTGTTTACTCGTTCAACCATGTTCGCCTGAGGATAGTGTGGACTGATGTTGATTCGCTTTATTTCCCACGCTTGGCACATTTCTTGAACGCTGTTTCCGGTGAAATGTGTGCCATTGTCCGATACAGTGCTTTAGGTGGCCCGTATCTAGACCATATAGAGTTACTCAGAGCCTTTACCGTATTTTTCATATTTGCCGCTCGTGACGGTATCAGCTCTACCCATTTTGAGTAAGCATCTATAAAAACCAGAACATACTGATATAGGAGCCTTAAACCGAGGTAAGAGACCTTTTGTAGTCTACGTAGACCGTCTCCCATGCATATTTTGGATTTTTTGAGTTCATGAATCCTGATTGAAGCTGATTGCTAGGTTTTGCGATCTGACACTCTTTGCACGATCTAACATAATTTTTTGTATTGGTATACATGCCGTACCACCAATAATACTTCGCTATTCTATTGTGTGTTTTTGTAATTCCCAAATGACCTGCGATGTCTTGGTCATGATAATAATGCATGATCGATTTTACTATTCCCTCTGGTATGACTATGCGCCATTTGTTACCCCTCGATATTTTCCTACACAAATAATCGTTTGATATCTTATAATTTTTAACCTTTTCGCCTTTTTCCAACTTCTCTATCAGTGAGTTAAGCTCTTGATCATTGCGTTGATGCAATCTGAGAGACTGGTTGAAATCTGAGTAATTCGTTAACGCTGAGCACGTTGTACTGGTTACCTCTTTGTCGTACATTCGGCTCAAGCAGTCTGCAACATTATTGTCGCAGCCCCGTATGTGCTTTATTTTAAATTTAAACCTCGACAAGCTTAAAACCCATCTACCTATTTTTCCGGTTTGTTTAGGATGAGAGAAGAGCCAAGATAGTGCGGCGTTGTCGGTGTGTAGCTCGAATTCCGCTAGTTCGAGATAAGTTTTAAATTTTGTAACCTCGAATACAGCTGCCGCACACTCAAGTTCGTAAGTCGCCCGCTGACGTTCAGCTGCACTCAGGAGTGGACTTGCATAAGCCACGGCTGCGAGTTGGCCGTCTGTTTCTTGTTGCAGTACGGCTCCCAAAGCATTTCCGCTTGCGTCAACTTGCAAAACGAATGGTTTAGAAAAGTCCGGAAATCTCAACACCGGAGGTGTTATTAATGCGTTTTTTATATTTACGAATTCCTCTTCTTGTTCTTTCCCCACCTAAACGTCGTCTTTCGTCTTACGTCGTTCGTCTTTACGCTTCAATTTATTTAGTGCTTCCGATATTTGAGCATAGTTATTTATAAATTTTGCATAAAATCCTGACATGCCAAGAAATGATTTAATTTATTGAGCGTTTTGGGTATTGGGTAATCCGAGATTACCTCCGTTCGTGTGGGGTCCACTTGTAACCCTTTCCCGTTTACAATGTGACCTAAAAATCTAACTTCCGATTGAAACAGCTGTATCTTCTCCGGATTCACCGTCAGTCCGGCCCCGCGTAGCCTTGACAGTACTTCGTTCAGGTGGGTGAAATGACTCTCAACGTCTTTGGAAAAAATGATTATGTCGTCAACAAAAGGCATGATGAATTTGAATTTCACGTCACCGAAAACGTGATCGACTACCCTATTTAATGCTTGTGGACTCACACATAACCCAAAGGGGACGTATTTGTACTGGAATAGCCCATTTGGAGTAATAAATGCCGTTTTTTCTTTGTCATGCTCATATAACGATATTTGGTGGAACGCCTTGTTGAGATCTATGATTGAAAACACTTTTGCATTGCCTAGGGCCTGAAATACCGTCTCTACTGATGTCACAGGATAAGAGTCGTATATTTTTTTTTTATTTATTGCTCTATAATCGCAGCATAGTCTCTTTTTTCCATTTTTTTTTGTCAATGAGAAATGCTGGCGCCGTGTATGGTGATACTGATTTCTCGATTATTCCCTTTTCTAACAATTCATCGGTGTGTTTTTTCATTTCTTCGGCTTTTGGTGGCGACAGTGGATAAAACCTCATTCGAACCGGTACGTTATCTGAAAGGTTAATTTTATATTTAAGAATATTGGTTTTACCTAAATTTATGTTTATGACATCTTCATAACTACTCAGTAAGTTATCTAATCTAACCTTTTCCTTTTTATATAGCCCATCTGCGGATAAGTTTGCACACTGTACTGAATCGTTTGAATATCTTCTGAGATAAACATGTTTTGCGGGATTGAACATGAATATAATATAGTCATTCTTTGGATGTAACATGAGTTGAGTCCGTTTGATAAAATCATAACCTAGTATGATGGGACTGACTAAATTTTGAGTTACTATAAACTCATGTCTCCAGGTGTAGGTATCTATTGAAATCAGTGCAGATACAATTTTTGTAGCACAAAACGTTCGTACATCTGCCGTGGTAAATTCCATATTTATTTCGTTCACTTTCACGGTTTTATTATTTTTTATTTCGTTAAATATGTCGTACCTACAAAATTACCTAAGTGCGCCACTATCGATGAGCGCGGTGGTCCTACACGACTTCCCTATACACACCTCGACCGTAGGTATAAGGAACGACTCTTGTTTATTATCGATTTTTTTATTGACCCCGTTGCATTATACGCCTCCGTTATGCGCGAACTCTCAGCGTGATGAGTGTCGCGCGTCCTCTAGTTTCCCTGGTTGCTGTACCCATATTGCCTATTACTGTACCTTTGTCTCCGTACTTCGTAGTTCTTGCTAAGTATCCTGGCTGATTACACTCGTAGCACTTGAACGGCTCCCGGTCTACGACTGCATTGGTATTATAATTTTGCATATTTTCGTTTGTATATTGGCTGGCGCGCGCGCTTGTTGCGTATTGTACACTTCGCTTGCACGTCCACTGCAGTGAGACCATTTGCTCAGTTCGTATAGGCCTGTACTTACGTTAGTAATATATAAGTCAATGGCACCGCGTTGGTTTTGTATGGAAATAATTGATTTATGGTAAAAAAGTAATGTTTTTCTGATCGGAATTAATTCTTTATTTTTTTATTGTGTAGATACAATAATTAGCAATTTTTCAAAATAAAAAGCAACCTTGAATGTTCGTCCGTTGAGAAGTAGTAATTAAAAAGTGATTTAAAAAAAATGCACGGAAAATATCTGGAGGATTTTTTTAAATTTAATTCATATAGGGATACACTAGCGATTGAGAAAAAAAAAACTCTATTATGAATTAATGCTACCCTAAATGCTAAAACCAACGGGCTATTGACCATTACAAATAAATTGCATACAGACTCTGCTAGCATTTTATTATCCTTATCTCTCCGCGACATTCCTACCTCAACACCTTATCTCTCACACATCCGGCCGCTCGCGCGCGTCTAGTCAAGGTCGATTCGCTCTGACCATGTGGTTGGCGTCACTACATCAACAATTATTCCTCCCGTCGAGGGGGATGCAGCGTGAAAGCCTCCACGGAAGCGGAGAGAGCCTCCATGGCGAGGGTCTTCGTACTCTAGTCTTTTTTCACTATGACGGGGTTCCAATTTCATAGAAGTCGTATGGGAGATGGAACCTTGTACACCCCACCCCTATCGTGATCTTCGTCCGGCGTCTGCGCAGGCGCCTGCGCTAGCGATTGCGCGGCGGCCGGAAGCGAACGAGGGCGGGCGGTCAAGGGCGGGCGGTCAAGGGCGGGCGGTCTTCGTAGGGTTAGTGGTACCAAGAAACAGATAATATCTAAATACCTACAGACTTTGTCGGCAATCTTTAGATTGTAATGAGGAGCAAGCCGCGAACACATGCAAACACCTTCAACCTTCAACCGGCCTTTCTAAATAGTAAATTATTTTGCGGTGAGTTAGTTTGGTTGGTTTATTTCTTTCTTCAATTTTTTTTCGAATCTCGCACTCGCAGCTAATCTGTAGGCACGGCTGTTGCACCCACCTAAATCTTCGAGGTCGTCTTGTAGCCCTCATGGAAAATATTTTAATGACAGCCGTCATTTTTTTTAAGCTTTGGCGAAAATATCATGCAATATGGTAAGGGAAGGGACCTACAGTATTACGTGGAATTAGAACCATTTTCAGCCTCCAACGGTCGAGCGGTCACCCATCCATCCACTGACCGTGCCCAGATGTGCTTATGACCCGACCTACAGTCGACTGACCGCACCACTGAGCTACCGAGGCTGATGGGGCAGGGCCCAACGAATTAAAAAGTATCGGGAAGTGGCATACAACGCACCGACTTGAGGCGCGCTATTTGTGAGCATTCAGCACCCTCTCTTTCGCGAGCAGTCAGTCCGCCGCACTGCGCCGCTCAGGCAGGTCACGTTTTTGTATCCGTCCGTCCGTAAAAGAGGGAGATAGAATATCATGCATTCGCATACACAAAATATGAGCGTGAAAAGGATAGCTATCGTTACTCGGTTCGAGACGAGAGCATACGAGAGTCAGTCACTGAGAACATGCAGTGGCGACATGCAGGGTTCTAAACCTATCTAGTAACGCATGACACAAGTCTTTATATGAATATTAAAGGCACACGCACAAGCCGCGACGTACAAAGTTGAAGTATAAGAAATTCTAATTTGGAATGTACAATCGTTGTCTCCCTATTACGTATCAAATTGCCATTTAACCGTAGACGGAAAAAATAGTTCTGGACTCCGCACTTCATACTTCAATTATTACTAAAGCGAGACACCGTGGTTATGGTAGTGTGCGTATCGCGTAATACAGGATCGACCATCTCAAGAGATCGCAGCGATGTTGTGTCATCCTTTTTCCACGCGCAGTAATCCCGTATCGCTTGCCTGCACGCTCCACGCAAACATTTACGTGTTCCAAAACAAGGGAATGTCGCACGTAGTCGATCGATAAATTGCCGCTTGCTTCAACGGCTCAAAACTATGGAGGTGGCTTTTTACTTTTTATTATTAAAAACATTTATTGGATTTTTTTTTCGTTAGTTGTGTAAGAAAACCTATGGAGGATGAGTGAATTATTTTATAAAATATTCAAAAGCATTTGTCTATTTTTGTCGAGTTTAGAGTTTAGACGTGTCATAAATCACTTGCAACTAAAATCACCTAAAACTTGACATTTATGCTTAAATAAAGATTTTAAATAATTCGTTCATCTCCTGTCTTTCTTTCTCAAAATGACAATAATGACAGGAATATCTAAATTGTAGCTTTAGTAGTGAGAAGTGTCTACTAGAAATAAAGCCAATATGTTACTACTAAACACAGACCAAGTCGAGTCGAACCCACAAACCGAGGGTTCCGCACAAATACGATGGGGGCGTGGCTTTGAAGTGGAACAAAAACATTGATTTTGAATAGACATGTATGCAAAAACGACACGGGCTGCCTCGACATGGTCCCTATTAAGTTACGGTTAATTTATAGAAGGTGCGGAGCGTAGTGACGCATCTTCTATAAATTAACCCTGATAAATATTTTTAAACCACCAAACTGGTTATAAACATAATAACATTTCTCAACCCCACCCATCACCTCCCACTTTAAAGCCACACCCATAATGTAAATTAAGTTCATCTCAAGATTAATCTTGTGATACATAAATATATTACAAATTTAATTTTGCGGTCAACCTAAATAATAATTTCTCACTAACTATTTAAACGAGACCAGTTTTTCATATTTTCGTATTCCTCCCTTTGAAGTTAACTTTTTTGAACAACTTTGTCATATACCTTTCATAAAGCAAATAAATATTATATTCAAAATCTGTAAGAATCAAACAAGAACCAAAGAAGAAAGAAACACGTAAATTTCTTGTGCACGTGAGTCCTTTTGCACAAATCGCAGACCAGGTCATGCTTGGAGTCCTGCTTGCACCTGTGGGATGGCTCTGCCAAATATCAGCTTTTAAAAAGGAAATTGTTTGAAAAGAGGAATTTGTTAAAAAGGATTGCATCCCCACACGCTGGATTTACCAACCTCTACCAACGCGTACCAACCTTTTCTGCAGATTTTACCTCTATCAAACCGGTAAACTCTGGGACGCTCTCCTGTCTATATATTTCCCCCCCAAGTATAGTCTCGGGTCCTTCAAGAGGGGCGTGAATATGCACCTGTCGGGCCGTCATGGCATTCGTAACCCCCGCAAACGACCAAATGTCCATGGGCGTCTTTAGACATCTTATGGGTGCTTCGGCGCCACATGTCGCGCTTTCAATAAAAAAAAAAGAAAACACAAGCAAAAATATGTAAATATAAATCATGTTTAAGAGTTCTGGTATTTTGTTGATTTTATTGTAGCTTTTCCAATTGCCATCTAATATAGTAAGAAATATATATAATTTTATTCTTCCGGATATTTTCGGAGTCTCCGGCGATTGTACTCGCCGGTCTGCCACCCGTCCTCGCTCGAGTGCCTCCCAAGATAGAAGACGGGCCCACCGATCATTCTTGAGTTACATAATATTATTGTCTTCACTGTCAGGAGGTAGATTTCCACTTAGAAATTTGGTCATTATTTTTGTGGTTTCAATTGCAGCCTGTTGTTGGAGTATTTCTAATTTTATACCAGCGTCAAAATTTTTTATGTGTTTCTCTGTTGATTTATTTATAATTCCTGTAGTGCCTATAACTATTGGGACGATTTCGGCTCTTGTATTCCATAATCTTTGGATCTCAATTTTTAATGCGTAATATTTTGAAACTTTTTCATTTTCCTTCCTACATATATAATTTTATTCTTCCGGATTTTTTCGGAGTCGTCGGCGATTGTACTCGCCGGTCTGCCACCCGTCCTTGCTCGAGTGCCTCCCAAGATAGAAGACGGGCCCACCGATCAGTCTTGAGTTACATAATATTATTGTCTTCACTGTCAGGAGGTAGATTTCCACTAAGAAATTCGGTCATTATTTTTGTGGTTTCAATGAGGATGAGGACAATTTTTTTTTAATATCGTTAAAAAAAACTCACTGTCATATCATACAACCCTGTGAAATTATTTTCCCGGAAATATCTAAAATGACGAAGATAGAGCGATACAAAGTTGCGCCTTGAAATAAATTGGCGCCAAATCGTTATGACGTCACTGTGAGCGAGCAGCGCTGGAGCTCGGTCACGCACGCGGCGGCGTCGGCACGCTCCCTTCTCTTACTTCGCTAGCCCATTGTGAGCGCGCCAGACCGCTCGCTCGCACGCACTCGCTGCATCGCATCGCAATCAACATGTACAAATACTGTGTTGTGCCAAAATGTACAAATACAACAATATCAACTCCAGATAAAATATTCTTCAATGTTCCCAAAGACTCGGTTCTGAGAAAAAAATGGTGCAAAGTAATTAAAAGAGACGACAAGACTCCACTCTCATGCCAAAGCACACTTCACTGCTGCGAAGATCATTTCGATGTAAGTTTTACCAATGTGATTTTATCAATACTAATAATAAATCTGTAAGGGGTGGTCATGGAGTAAGTTACTTTGTTTTAGGAAATATTGAGTTTGTAGCCTCTATGTATGATACTAAAGCTAAATTGACGATTTTTAGAAATCTTTTCTGTATGTATGTATGTATGTATGTATGTATGTTCCGCCATAACTCTTAAACCAATCATCCGAATTCGATGAAACGTTGTACAAGTACATTTAACTATATGGGACACAGGATAGGCTACATAAAATTCAGTTCCGGCTACGCTAAGATGTGGCTCCCATACAAACCGATATGTTCAATCCGCGCGCCTTAGTACTATACATAGGTATTTACCGAGCGAGCGGCGGCAGTTGGCGGCGTGGCGGCACGGTGCGGCGGCGCGGGGGAGGCGCGGCCTATAAACTCAACAGCGAACCGAACAGCCGCACTATATTCCTCTTTCACGCAAAAACTACTGAACAGATTTTGATGAGCCTTTACAGTACTATAGCTTATACATCAAAAAGGCTATAATTTATAAAGACATTGTGTAAATTTGCCCAAATATCGATAAATGTCAAGTAAGTCGGAAAAAACTCTGCCTTCTGAGAGTTATCTCGGCGTGCGCTGCATAAACCTTTAGAGTTACACGAAGATAGTGTATAATGAGGTTGTTTCTTTAAAATAGTTCTAAAAAAAAGTCCGCGACAGCATATATCTACCTTTTATGTGGAAGCCACTATAACCAAAATAGTGAACCAAAAATACACTTAAATTGGATACTGTATTTACAATGCACATTTTATAGTTTTGAATTAATTCTTATCAAAATACATACTTTTATCACTTCTGGTATTTAAAGTAGATAAACTTTGGCTGTTAAACTAAGTAATTTGGACAAATGTTTAAAAAGTTACGACGATGAGAATGTCTTGAGAGAAGCGCTGCGCTTCTCTCAGCGGGGGGCAGCGGGGCGAGGCGAATCACGCACATTTAGCTATACGAGACACAGGATAGGCTAAATAAAATTCAGTTCCGGTTATGCTAATAATGTGGAGTATTTTACTTAGTTAGGTAGGATCTAAAGTATTTGATTTATTTTAATTGAATTTTCTTATTTTAATATCGATAGCTTTTTCCCGCGGATTCGCTCGCGTGAAATTCGTATTTCAAAAGAAGAAACTAAGTAACTTAGGCCGGGACCGGAGGTTGAACTGGATTCAGATAAAAACAATAAACATTCTCAAAGAAAGTAAGTAACATACTAAAGGCGAGACCGAAGGCCGAGCTGCGTTCAGGAAGAGGTTAAACCTATTCGAAGAAAATAAGCAACAAAGGGCGAGGCCGAAGGCCGAGCTGCGTTCAGGAAGACCTTCAACCTTCTCGAACAAGTTCTCGAAGAAAGTAGTAACTGAGGGCGAGGCCTAATGTCGAGCTGCGTTCAAGACTATAATCCTTCTCGAAGAAAGTAAGTAACTAAGGGCGTGGCCGAAGGCCAAGCTGTATTCTGGAAGACACTAAACCTTCTTGATGACAGTAAGTAACTATGGGCGATAGTTACTTACTTTCTTCAAGACGGTTTATAGTCTTCCTGAACGAAGCTCGGCCTTCCGCCTCGCCCTCAATTAATTAATTTCTTCGAGAAGGTTTATGGTCTTCCTGAACGCAGCTCGGCCTTCGGCCTCGCCCTCTGTTACTTACATTCTTCGAAAAGGTTATCGTTTTCCTGAACGCAGCTCGGCCTTCGGCCTCGCCCTCAGTTAGGTACTTACTTTCATCAAGAAGGTTTATAGTCTTCCTGAACACAGCTCGGCCTTCGGCCTTGGCCACGATTACTTAACTTATTCGAGAAGGTTTATAGTCTTCCTGAACGCAGCTCGGCCTTCGGCCTCGCCCTCTGCTACTTACTTCTTCGAAAAAGTTATCGTCTTCCTGAACGCAGCTCGGCCTTCGGCCTCGCCCTCAGTGACTTACTTTCTTTAAGAAGGTTTATAGTCTTGCTGTACGCAGCTCGGCCTTCGGCCTCGCCCTCAATTACTTACTTTCTTTGAGTAGGTTTATCGTCTTCGTGAACGCAGCTCGGCCTTCGGCCTCGCCCTCAATTACTTAATTTCCTCGAGAAGGTTTATAGTCTTCCTGAACGCAGCTCGGCCTTCGGCCTCGCCCTTAGTTACTTACTTTCTTCGAGAAGGTTTATGGTCTTCCTGAACGCAGCTCGGCCTTCGGCCTCGCCCTCTGTTACTTACTTCTTCGAAAAGGTTATCGTCTTCCTGAACGCAGCTTGGCCTTCGGCGTCGCCCTCTGTTACTTCTTCGAAAAGGTTATCGTCTTGCTGTACGCAGCTCGGCCTTCGGCCTCGCCCTCAATTACTTACTTTCTTTGAGTGGGTTTATCGTTTTCCTGAACGCAGCTCGGCCTTCGGCCTCGCCCTTAGTTACTTACTTTCTTCGAGAAGGTTTATTGTCTTCCAGAATGCAGCTCAGCCTGAAGCCTCGCCGTTAGTTACTTACTTTAGTTGAGAAGGTTTATCGTTTACCTTACTTAACGCAGATCCCTTAGTTACTTACTTGCTTTCTTTGAAATACGAATTTCACGCGAGCGAAGCCGCGGGCAAAAGCTAGTAAGTTTATAATAACATACATAAAATAACACAAGCTTCAACTGAAAAATAGCAAGTGATTGTATTTCTGTGATAAATCGAATGTATTTAAAATAATTAACTGCCTACCTACCTACCTACCTGACCAGATATTTCAAAATACTATCATCTATTTAAACTAGTTTACTGTGATATACGAACTATGCATGCTACACTACCTACTCTATGCGCGCGCCGCGCACGCGTCCTTGGCCTTGGCTCGCTCGGCTGTTCTGTTGCCATGCGTGCGGCTGCTGCGCTTAGCTACATACAAATTCCAAAAACAGAAGGCCAGGGCCGTATTATGGGATAATGTTGCACCACCAGTTTTGTGAATAAAACGAAATATTGAAGTGATGTATATCAATGTATTGGCAATTTCACGTACATTCATAATACAATAAAAAAAATATATGTTATCAAATCTATATTTCGAGATGTTTACATTTATATATATATAAATATATAATATAAAAATAAAAATATACTAATGTTACATTTTAGAAACCTGCAAGACCATTCAAAATATAGGTTATTTATTCTACTTTCCAAAAAGGTATAACACGATATATGTCCATTATACGAATAACAAGAGTATGAGCGTGTTAATGCCAAAATCCAGGTGAGCGCGCACCTGTCAAGACACCTGTCGGCATTGATGTTTTTTTTGTATTTTGTTCTATGACGCAACGCAAGTAAGGGTTAATATGACCTAGAACTGAGGCGAATCTACTTTAAGCAGTGTATCAAACGAGTAACCGCAAATGCATTCTTCATTGCTTACAGGTAGAATCTGACATGGAAAACTATATAAAATACAAGTTAGTCGGCGGTAATATGAGACTTAGAAAGGGTGTTTTACCTCACAAATTTGAGTGCCAGAAACCAAAGAAACCCGTTGAAAGACCAGGTTACGAGAAACGACGTCGGATTGAGTACTACGAAAAATTACTAAGCCCTGAAGTTTACCACGAAAACTTACAACTACAGCCTATTGAACACATGGAAGTTGAAAATGCCACAGACGCAGATATTGACCCTTTATACGAAGAAAATGCTAATCCCGAACCACGTGAATGCATTAAACAACGCCATAAATCAACACAAGTCAACATGAAACCCAAGGTATACGACAAAGCTACCCATACTACTCCCGAAGAACAAAAAAATAACCCTAAAAACGGACAGAAAAAAGAAACAATGGTGCCTGATATTTCAAATTCTAGTGTTGATTCTAGTTCTGCATCTTCAATCAATGAATCAAGTAGTGATTATTCAAGCGATTCGGATAATCGACAAATTGATACAGTTATTTATCAAAAACACATGCTGTCAGGTTCATTGATGTCCTGTGAATCATCCACGTGAACCAAAGTTATTACTTGGCATTCCCAAGGTGTCATACTCATGCCTAACGAACTTAAGCGAGCAAATAAAAAAACCTCACGTCGATATTCTGATGACACTAAGAAAAATTCGACTAAATGAGCCGAACAAATTACTAGGCTTAAATTTTGGATTGTGCCCAAGTTTTGTTGGTAAAAAATTGAAAAAAACTATTCCACTGATCGCAGACTGTATGCAAGAACTAATTTTTTGGCCTCCGGATGAAGACATATGGTTACATTTGCCCATACCATTTCGAAAACGTTATGCTAATGTCAAAGCCATAATAGACTGCTTTGAAATACAGATAGAAAAACCAAGCAATGCACGATATCAAGCGCTCACATGGTCACAATACAAAAGTTGTAACACAATGAAATATCTTATATCCATCACGCCCGATGGATTGATAAACTTCGTCTCAGAAGGTTACGGAGGTCGTACTCCCGATTGTGTAATATTTGAAGACAGTGGATTTCTCGAAAAATTGCCTCCTGGTGCATCGATTTTAGCAGACAGAGGGTTCAAGAACATCGCGCATTTGTTGGAGAAACGTGGGTGTACTCTTATTAGGCCACCTAGTGTAACTTCAAGCTCATGTTCCAGCAAAGAAGACGTCATTCAGACTAAAAGAATCGCTGCTCTAAGAGTTCACGTCGAAAGGAGTATAGGTAGATTGAGAGACTTTAATATGATTGCGCCGCACGCCTGTGTCGACAGTGAATATGTCAAAATGTTAGATTACATGGTCGTTATAGCGTGTGGTATTGTAAACCTGCAGGATTGTTTATTTAAGAGATGAAGTGCTATTACTGTGCTTTTATTGTATTCATGCATGAATAATTTAACTAACTGATGTAAGTTTCTATATTATGATAACAAGTAACTATTTTTTGTATAAAACCAAATAATGCTCGTATTGAAGTCATGCGTTTATTTACTTAAAAATTATTAGATGTAATAAATTTAATCTACATGACAAACTTTTCATAAATAGCGTATTTCCAAAAGTTTGTGCATTTATGAAGCAGTTCCAAACAGTACTCTTCGTCATAATGAATTTCATAAGTTTCTACTTCTTTTGATACTTCAAAATGTTCACTGGCTACACAAAAAAGTCCCTTCTGTTTTCCCGTGAAAAACATTTGCAGCTGTATTTGGGCTTTATATTTATTTGTTATCTCACCATTTTTTACGTACCTTTCCTTACTTTTAACACTTGATGGGCATTTTATTTCTAATACACTTTCATTTGTAATGCCATCAGGTGAGGCTCCGATTACGGGCCAGTCTTCTTTTAAAAAAACTCCACATTTTTTAAAGACAATGCCATGTTGTTTCGCAACCTGAGCTACGACTTCTTTTTCTAGGTGTTTTCCCCTAGACATTGCAGCAGTCTCCTTTATCTTCATAGCACCGAATATTTGCTCAACTAAAACTCCATCTTTTGTTTTGCACTGAGCTGCTTCATGGGCTTTTGATGCCGTGATTCGACAATATCTTATCTCGTGCCATAGAGGCGAGTCGGCTTGGTTTGAAGTAGCTTTTTCTAACATTTCACAGGCTTGTACAGACATTTCACAAGAACAGAAATGTAAAAAGTCATCCACTCCGAAATGAGCAGTTTGTTTTTTAAACTTATATAAAAGAAAATGCAATGAAAGTTTTCTTGCAGTGTCATCGTCATAGCAGAAGTATTTCATCAGTTGATTTGATTGTGGCAAATCTTTTAGATTATTGACAACAGATTTTAGGAAATCCCCTTTATGGTCTTTTCTCTCATGTACTTTTCGTGTTTTTGATCCCATATCCTTTGCTTTTATAAATTTGTCCGATGTACCTACGTAGGACAATTTCGGTTTCACCCAGTAGCATTCCTTCTCAGTTGTTGAAGGCTCTTCACTTTTGCGGTGGAGCCAAAATAAAAATGCGACTGCGTGCTTACATCCTCCCTGGTGCGCTGCACAATCCTGACATTCCACACTTAATATGGCTTCTTCCTCTTCGTTGCATTTGAAGATGCAACTGTATCCTTTATTTCTAACTTTATGCTCTGGCGTAATTTTTGCCTTTACGGTGCAGATATCACCAGCCCTTTTAACCTGCACGTACCCGACAGCAATATCTCCGTAACTCTCGCGTGCGGACCTGAAGCACAAAACATGAAATTAATAAATGCACGATGAAAAACGTGTAAATACCTCTATTCGTCTTGCATACCCTGACTAGGATTAGGAATATATAGGACTTTTTTTAGAGAACCTTTTCAAAATGTTCCGTACACTACCCATATATGGCAATCGCACATAGTACTATTATATTCCAAGGCAGGGCTTAAAAAGGAATATATAGATTCTCGAATATAAGCCCAGAGTTCGACCCTGTCGGTAAACGGAAGCTGTCTCATACATGTACAGACCGTTCACCGTAAGTTGTCCCTTGGCCGTCATATTGGCATCACTGCTTGGTCAACTTTTAGCGAACTCGGCGAACTCAACATTTTAGGAATTCAACATTGTGGTACTCATGGGATATTCAACTTTTTACGAATTCAACATTTTGGGATTTAACATTTTGCGAATTCAACATGATAAGAATTCAACATTTTGCAAATTCAACATTATGGTCCGGAAGGTTTTTTTTATATAGGAAAAATAAATAATTTCAATCGTCTATGTTTGACAAGCAGTGATGCCAATATGACGACCAAGGGACAACTTATGGTACGACTAAGTGCGAACGTATTAGTTTATCTATGGTCTCTGTCTACCCCCACGGTCACGGCAGACAGACATCTACCTAAATTCCATTAGAACTTTATACATTTTACAACTTATTATTATAAACAATAAATTAATTTTAATAAACTTATTGAGTGCAAATGTGCAAGTAATAAATAAAGTAATTTTTAAACACTTACCTTGCCTGTTTAGCTCCACGAATCTCTGCACTGGCGTAGTTGGAATTGTTGTTGAGGAACTCGGTAACCATAAAAGGGTCCACTTTTGGCAGATTGTCTGCTTGGCCTTTTACAAATCCTTCTTCCATTATTATTACATAGACGTATGTTTAGGCCAGTACCTTCTTATTGTTACAATAAACATATAAAAAAAACAACGATTTATGAAATTAACAGCAGCTCAATCAACGTACGCAAGCCTCAAACTACGAGAATGTCGGTAGCGCGCTTGGCGGGGCGGCGGCGGCCGCGCGCGACACTCCCTCATAGTGACGTCACAGCCATCTCGGACGCAGCGAGACTTACCTCTACCTACCACTATTTTCTAATATTAATAACTCCGTAAATATTGGACGGATTTTCAAAATTTAAAAACTGTAGAGTTTAGAAAGGAAAGAAGAACACTTTTCAGTTGTGTATATTCAATTTAGTCTCCACTGTCCACATCCTCATTGCAGCCTGTTGTTGGAGTATTTCTAATTTTATGCCAGCGTCCAAAATTTTTATGTGTTTCTCTGTTGATTTATTTATAATTCCTGTAGTGCCTATAACTATTGGGACAATTTCGGCTCTTGTATTCCATAATCTTTGGATCTCAATTTTTAATGCGTAATATTTCGAAAGTTTTTAATTTTCCTTCCTAGTGAGGTTATAGCCAGATGGCACTGTGACATCGATAAGGTAAGTTCTGTTTTCATTTTTGTCTACATATATGAGGTCTGGTCGGTTGTTAGGTAATGCATAATCAGTGGTGACAGCAATTTCCCATATTAGTTTAAATTCTTCATTTTCCACCACATGTGGTTCATTTAACGGGCATTTCCACCAAAATTTAGTTGTTTCGAACTTGTGTTTCTTGAGTAAATTCAAATAAACGTATTTGACTAGTTGATTATGCCTCTTTAGATATAGTGGCTGTACTAATATTTTACATCCTGAGATGATATGCCTGACTGTTTCATCCTTTTCGTGACCGTTTCATCGTTATTGTGTTCATATATATAAATTCTTCGTCCGTTATCTTGAGACTCTCAGCACTTGATGATGTTAGCACTGGGTTAATATCAGTCCCCGCCCAAGTGCATCTCGGGAAAGGGGATAGATATGTGGTGATGTATGCCACTTCTTAATCAACTGTTTCACCATAATTTCCTGTTGTTTGACTTCTTCCAAATATCCAGTCATTACTTTTGTCATAATTTTTGCTGTTTGTATTGCAGCTTGTTTTTTTTTTTTTTTTATGGTAACTGACACGGTTGGCTACATCACCTACAACGTCCGTGATGTCAGCCCATAACACCGGGTGAACATTTGTTGTAAAACTTGTATATTTATATCTGCGTTTAAAAATTTTATATAACCTGGTAAAGTTTTTGCAATAATTCCGGTTGTTCCAATTATAGGAATGATTTTGGCATTTGTATTCCATAACCTTTGTACTTCAATTTTGAGGGCGTAATATTTAGTAAATTTTTCAGTTTCTTTTTTTGTAATATTGTTGTCGAAAGGAACGCTGACATCAATGAGGTATGTTTTATTATTGATTTTATCTGCATATATTATGTCCGGTCTATTGTTTGGTAGTGGGTAGTCGGTGATAACTGGCAATTCCCATATAATTTTGGCTTCTTCATTTTCAATTACATGCGGCTCGCTTAGTGGACATTTCCACCATATTTCTGTATTTGCGAATTTGTGTTTCTTCTTTAGGCACCAGTAAACATATTTACCATATAGTATTGAACATATGTATATATATACCACAAAGTATTGAACAATTAACTGGGGAAGTACCAGAAATAAATTTCAGAACAAATGAACCCAATGAGGCAGAAACTGACTCATTAATAGTCCATTTTATGGAAAATTTATCAGCTATTAAAAAAATAAAAATTGAAGAAAGATTGAACTTACCAAAAGCAAAAATAAACAAAAAGTACAATGCAAATTTTGATACTATTAATAAATACCTACCAACATTATTAAAAGAGAATATGCATAAATTTCAAATAAATTAGATACTTTATACGGCGGCAATCACACTTATTGAAGAAAATAATCGAAAAATCTATACAAAATGTAACAAGTATAACAAAGGTGTACCTCTGTGGAAACAGAGAATACAGATCAAAATTGAATTGATGAGAAAAGAATTAGGACAGTTGCTTGAAATTAGCAGAGGTGTCACAAGTCGAAGACTTACATCAATTAAGAATAGGCTCTTTGAGAAATTCAATATTACATCTATTATTACTCTAGAAAACTGTATGGAAAATATAAAACAAAAAATTAAAATGTACGCTGGGAGAATAAAACGATATGAAGAAGAAAACTCAGCAAAGAATGAAAATAGATTATTTAAAGGAAATGAACATCATTTCTATAGAAAAATGTTTGATAAAGTCGTAATTACTACTGAGATGCCAACTCAAGACGAAATTGAGACATTTTGGAGTAACATTTTTAGTAAGCCAGTGCCAGTTAATAGAGAAAAGAATTGGCTGCAAAATATTGAAGATGAAATAAATATTCAGGCGCAGTCGCACTTTGAAAAAATTAATGAATTACAATTTATGGACAGTGTAAAACAAATAAAGAACTGGAAATCTCCTGGAATAGACAAATTGCATAATTACTATTTTAAGTATTTTACTACAGCACATCCTTACATTTTAAACAGCTTCAACAAAATTCTTAGCAATGACGAAGAAATTGAATCATGGTTTATAACTGGTTTAGTTACATTGATCCCGAAAAACACAGATAGCAAATACGCGAAAAATTGGCGACCTATTGCATGCTTACCAACCATGTATAAATTATTAACTTCAATTCTATATGAAGAATTATATAAACACTGTCAGAAAAATTATATAATGGCGCCACATCAACGAGGCTGCAGAAAACTGTCTCGAGGATGCAAAGATCATCTTATACTCAATAAAACAATTCTAGAAGATGCTCAACAAAATAAGAAAAATTTAAATACGACCTGGATAGACTACGAAAAAGCGTATGATTCAGTTCCACATGAGTGGATCTTACATATCCTGAAAATGTATAAATGTCCAGAAAATATAATCAATCTCATAATCAAAGTCATGAGAAAATGGCAAGTCCTTATGACAGCGTCGAGTGCGAAATGCACAATTAACACAAAACCAATAAAAATCAACAGAGGCATCTACCAAGGGGACTCCCTTTCTCCATTTATATTTTGCCTCTGCCTCAATCCCTTATCTTCAATGCTGATCAAATACAATAGGACCGGATACAAACTAAAGAATGGGCAAACATTTAATCACTTAATGTATATGGATGATATTAAATTGTATGCAAAAAACAAATACGAGATGGCGACACTAATTGATACAGTTGAAATATTTACAAGAAATATTGGAATGGAGTTTGGGCTAGATAAATGCAACGTATTAGAATTGAAATGCGGAAAGAGAACAAACATCGCTGGAGAGGAACACATACTGTTAGACGGAAATAAATTCTTACCCTTGGAAGATGGAAAGAAATACAAATATTTGGGAATTTGTGAAAATGGAGAAATTGACCACAATCAAGTCAAAGAAGACAAAACAAATTTATATTTTAAAAGGACAAGAAGAATTCTAAAATCTAAACTTAACGCTAGAAATATTATTAAAGCAATGAACAGCTATGCTGCTCCAGTTTTATTATACACATTTAATGTTATCAATTATAATGTCAGTGAGCTGAAGAAAATTCATGTTAAAACAAGAAAGCTTTTCAATATTTACCAAGCACACCAACAAAAGTCTGACGTGCAACGATTATATCTACCAAATCACGAGGGAGGACGGGGACTAATCAATATGGAAGATTTGTATAAACGTATTACTATGAAATTTGAAATGTACATAAAAATAGGATGTGACTGCATTATGGAAACCATAAAGGCACATGACAATAGAAAGACCATTCATAGCATACAAAAAGAAGGTGAAACATTTAGAGCTGACTTGAATCTTTCGGATCCTACTGAAGATTTAAATATTGTAACGTGGCACTTAGCAGATTCCTTTCTCCCGCCAAAATACCTAACCAACATTCCACAGCTTGCTCACAATGAGGGTAGATCGAGGGACGACGCTGAAGGCGGAGGAGCGAGGGGGGGACGGGCAGTCGTTAGAGCGCGCGTGAGAGGAGCACATCGTTTTTGGTGCGGAACGGAAATTTTGGAATATAGGTAAGGAGTAAGACGACAGAGACGTTAAGAAACTTCGGGAAGGGTATTTGTGAACTATTGTGCGTGAAAGTGAGAGTTTTTAGACAATAAGACGAAGACCGTCGCGGGCGTCGAACAGAGCGCACGGTCAGGCTGCAGCAGCAGGCTCGGATGCTGGAGGTGAAATTCCGAAGATCGACGTCTCGGGTGAGTGAGCTCTAATACCTACCAGTGTTTTTCCTTCATGTTCCGAAGCTAAGTGCCCGTTACATTATAATTGGGGAGGCGCCAAATTCCACAGTAAAACATAATGACGAGTAATGAAACGAATCGGACGGGTGGGGGTAGAACTGAAAGTGAAAGTGACACCAAGCAGGCACTGTCACTCTTTGCAAATAGGTTGTCAAATCAAACAGAACTTATGCGTGAAATGTTAGAACGTCTTAAGATGGTGGAATCGAAAATTACAGCACTCGAAACGAAACATGAACGGAATGAGTCGGGCACGGATCACAAAACGACCGCGGGGTCGCAGTCGCACGCTCCCCCCTCCGCCTCCGCGCACGCTGCCGGTGGCGGTGGCGCTAGCGGTGGCGGCGCCGCGGGGCGCGGTTCGTCGTTAGAGTGCTCGGATAAAGAAATGTATAAAGTAGCCAAGCAAATGACCGAAGGAGTGTGTAATTGCGACGGAAACGATGCCCAAAAACTATTAGATTTCATCATTCAATTAGAGAGGGTCTTTAAATTGAAACTAATTGCTGAGGATAAATTGATTCCACTTATAATGCTGAAACTGAGAGAACCGCTGAGCTCATGGTTCTTTCGTAAAGTCGATGGTACGTGTAATAATTGGGAAACAGTAAAATGCACGCTATTAAATTATTTAACACCAATACACAAGGAAGCCTTGAAGCGTGAATTAATTTTCAGATTTCGAAAAACCGTACGAATCATTACGGGAATTCGTTCAAAATGTCGAGTCAGCATCGAAAGCGCTAAATTCTGAATGTACAGAAAAAGAACTAGTAAACAATATAATATCGCACATTTCACCAAGAACCTTTGCCTATTTACGTCCAGTGAAAACTATCGACAGCATTGAATACCTACTCGAGCTCGGAAGTGATATAGAAGGGGCCGTACTGCGAGAGACGCAATACAGGGGGGCAACGACGACGGCTGGCACCGGTGTAGGGGGCAGTGGTGGCAGCGGCGCGGTATTTGGTATTGAGTATAGAGTATTTGGTATTTAATACTTAAATACCAAATACTCATCAATAAAGAAAAGTGGAAGATGAAGCCCATTCACGGTCAGATATTTAACCAAATCCTGGCGCATACTAATACTGACTATCAGAAATCATTTACATGGCTTAAAAAAAATCCAACGACCCCCAAATTAGAATCCCAGATATTTGCAATACAAGACCAGGCAATTATCACAAAACAGTTTGAAAGAGATGTACTCAAACCCGCTTGTGCAGTGAACGTGACGAAACCGTAATGCACATTATATCAGGTTGTAAAATTTTGGTACAACCTCTGTACGTTAAAAAAAAGTTTTAAAAAACATAAAACCGACTTCCTAAAAAAAGTAAAACTAAAAAACTATTTAAAATAAAAATATAAAAACCGCCTTCAAAAATATATGAAATAAAAACCTAAAAAAAAACGAACCCTAGAGTTGAAGGCGGTGCTAAAAAGGCTACACAAATCACAAAGGATATTATCATCCACTCATGTTTTCTTTCATGCATCATTTTTGCTTGCTTTAGCACCGCCTTCAACTCTAGGGTTCGTTTTTTTTTTAGGTTTTTATTTCATATATTTTTGAAGGCGGTTTTTATATTTTTATTTTAAATAGTTTTTTAGTTTTACTTTTTTTAGGAAGTCGGTTTTATGTTTTTTAAAACTTTTTTTTTATTTCACAGTTTTTTTTAGTTATTTTTTGCTATTGATGTACTCGCTTTCCAATCCGATCTTGACCCAATTAAAATAGGACCACGTCAGCCTCGATAGTTCAGTGGTGCAGGCAGTCAACTGTCGCTATTGAATGTTAAGCAACGCTGGGTGCGGTCAGTACTTGGATGGGTGACCGCTGAAAGTTGGAGGCTGACCGAGGTTCGGATTCCTCGTAAAACTGTAGGTCCCTTCCCTCTTAATATTACTTGGTGGTAGGGTTTAACCCGCCCGGGTTGGTACCACCGCACTGAATGAAACGTCGGTCGAAACGGCTATGTAAATAGTTTGAGTTTTCCGACCAGTTCAGTGTAGTCAACACGATCAAAGGGGGAAGCACTGACATGGCACTTAGTTCACCCGGTGTTATGGGCTGACATCACGGACGTTGTAGGTGATGTTGGCAGAACTTAGTAGAATGGACAGACTTAAACGTGTTACGGAACCCATACTTTTATTATAAAATAACCGTCGGAGGACCTTGGTTGAAAATTGTGAAATTTAGTAGAACGGACAGACATACATTTGTTACGGAACCCTACTTTTATTATAAAATAACCGTCGGAGGGCCTTGGTTGAAAAAATTTTGTAGAACGGACAGACATACATTTGTTACGGAACCCTACATTCATTTTGAAATAAATGTTAAATTTTGTAGAACGGACAGACATGCATTTGTTACGGAACCCTACATTCATCTTGCAGAACTTAGTAGAATGGACAGACATAAACGTGTTACGGAACCCTACTTTTATTATAAAATAACCGTCGGAGGACCTTGGTTGAAAATTGTAAAATTTAGTAGAACGGATAGACATGCATTTGTTACGGAACCCTACATTCATTTTGAAATAAATGTTAAATTTAGTAGAACAGACAGACATGCATTTGTTACGGAACCCTACATTCATTTTGCAGAACTTAGTAGAATGGACAGACATAAACGTGTTACCGAACCCTACTTAACAGTTGCACTCCGGGAGTGCCGGCAGATCCCGTGCCACTCTAACTTAACCCTTAATGCAATGACTTAAGGTTTCATTTTAAAAATGACGCTGACGCGATGTCGTGAGTTATACATTTTTTACCTACCTAAAAAAAGTGCCAAGCGCCGCTAAAGAAGTTTTCACTTCAAAAACCTCAGGGTTAACCACTTTCAAATAACAAAAAAAAAAAATTTCAAAATCGGCCCACAATTGACGGAGTAATTGCGTAACAAACATCCAAAAAAAGAAAACATACCGTCGAATTGAGAATCTCTTAGGTCTAAAGTAAATTGCTCGTGAAGACAAATGCAACGAGCCCAAACACGATGGGTTTATCATGTGTAGTTTAGGAGTTCCTATGGCCACCTTCTGTCTCCATCATCAGACCAGCTCGATGGTACTCGTACCATAATAAATTAAGCGCACCTGGCCGGTCGGAAAAGATAAAAAATTTCAAATTTAGAACATTCATGAAACAAGGGTCCGAATATGTTCACTAGTATATCGATTCATGTATTTCAACAGGACAGAGAAAATTTCAAAATATTATGTATTTAATACTTTTTAGTTCTTTTTTTTTGTTTTTTGGAAATCGGTTTAATATTTTTTAAAACAGTTTTTATTTCATTCATTTTAGTAATATTATTAGTAAATTACATAAAAAAGAATAATCGAAATCGAATAATCGAAATCGATTGAAGTGGTACAGAATTATTCGCCATATATGTCAGACTGCAAATTGCTGAATAAGTCCACATCACAAAAGTTTTGCTGAAGGTAACCACACACCATACTAATTTATCAAACTGAAAATTGCCGAAAACGACCACATCACAAGTTTTGCTGAAGGTAACCACGCACCATAGTATTATGCTGATTTTTCGAAAACCACTGAACCAATTTCGATAAAATTGAAATGGGACCACCTCGGAAGTATGACCTAACTAACAAAAAAAGAATTTTCTAAATCGGCCCTCAATTGACGGAGAAATCGCGTTACAAACATACAAAAAAAAAAAAAAATAAATAAAAAAAAAAAAAAAAAAAAAACATAGACGAATTGAGAACCTCCTCCTTTTTTGGAAGTCGGTTAAAAAGGCACAACAATCTCGTAAAATATGTGTATTGGTGCCTGAGAAAGAAACATCAATTTCAAACAACCAAAATTTGGTGGCAATGTCCAATGACGTATCATAAAATCTCTTTGGCAATGTCCCTTAAATGAACCACATGTAATTGAAAACGAGTCTAGCAAAATTATCTGGGAACTACCAGTAACTACCGACCTTGCAATACCGAACAATAGACCAGATTTGATATAAATAGATACATTGAAAAATAAAACCTTTCTCATTGATGTAACCGTGCCCTCAGATTACAACATTATGAAAAAGAAAGCAGAAAAATTATCAAAATATTATGCCCTCAAAATTGAAGTGGAAAGACTGTGGAGCACAACGTGCAAAATTATTCCTAATGTTATTGGTACCACCGGAATTATTTCAAAAACTGCACAAAAATATATAGATATATTTTGAAGGCCGATATAAAGATGGAAATTTTACAGAAGCAGGCGGCTATACATACCACAAAAATTATGTCGAAATTTATGAGTGGATATTTGGAAGAATTAAATCAAACAGAAGATCAATAGACCAGAGCTCCAAAATACTTATGTATAACATCTTATTGTACACCTTGATCTTTTTCCTGGGAGGACCCGGGGCGGGAACAAGTCGGACTATTGGCACTAAGATGCCGGAAACTCCAAAAATTGGATTAAGAAAAGTTATATATCACCGGGACAACGTTATCGACTCAAGCGAGAAGAATTATAGCTTACGAAATGATATCAAAAGAACTCTTAAATGAAATAAAAAACAAAGCTGAAAATAATGTCGACCCTTGTATTTCGACAATAATGCATGACTACAAAACATGACTACAAATAATGTGCTACAAAAAAATATTGATGATTCCAGAAGAAAATGGTCAAACGAAGAAATGTTGGAATTGCTTTTTTGTTATTTTAAAGCAAGAGAAACTGGAAGGGGATATTTAAAAAAATTACAATATTTGTTCTAAGAAAGAAACCCAAATAACCCTAAAACCTCCAAACACAAAGGCCATACTTTATCCAACCAAGCTAGAAAAATTATTATCTACAAAATGTTACCAGAACAAATCATACATGATATTGAAAATGCACCCTGCACAACTGAAAATATCATGGAGTTCCTCAGCCAATCTGAATGCCAGGAAATAGGTACAAATTCTTATAATACTAATGCAACAAAGAGGTATTTGGGTTCACTATACTCCCTCTACAATGAAGAGAGTGAAATAACCTATGATAGAGAACTAATAAATCCAATAACTGATTCGATTAACAATCACACTGAACAGGTACCCAGTACAACACCCACTGATACCTTAAACAACAAAGAAGTTGCAGAATCAATATTGTCCAGAGAATTAATAAATTCAAGAAAAGAACCGAATGCTGACCATACATATGTAAACGAATATACAGCACACAGGACAGGCAATATAACAGAAATAAATGAAGATGTCTCCTTCAATATATTCTTAACACCAGATTTAACCAATTATAATATGAATAACAATTATAATACGGAGTCAAATTTATATAATGACTGAAGTCATTTAATAAAGAATTTAATAAATACAATAGAAGAAATAAAGAAAACTGATATAAATGAAAGACAATACTTGCCGAAAGGCATGATAAAGAAACAATTCATAAAAAATGTAAATGAAATAAATGCATATTTACCAAATATACTAACATTTAACATGACCATAACAGCCTTGTCTTGGATTGCAAATATATGTGATTCTAGTTGCGATGTAGTAGGTAACTTTTTTAGCCATTTAAATGATTCAACATAGACTGTAGTTTGTTTATCTAATATGTCATTCAGTAGCTGGCCATGTAGTTGTTTATTTTTCCATTTTTCTTTATTTTGTTTGATTATTTGTTTCATAATTTTATTTTCATCATCAGTAGTTTCATCCAGATTGATTTCTCTTCTAAATTTCTTGCTTTCAGTTTGTATACTGTGTATTGTTTTATTATTGTCATGCAATTTAATTGTTTCCGTAATAATGTCTTGTTCGTTTTCTAAGTATTTTTCGAATTTTATTGTGAGTTTTTTGTATAGGATTTCGATGTTGAGGAGACCCCTTCCTCCTTCCAGTATGGGTAAGTATAGCCGATCTATATCGGCATTTCGTTGGTGCATATTGTACATATTTAAATATTTTCTAGTCTTCGTATAAATTTTTTTGTAATCCGACAGATTATAATTAATCACATTAAAACTGTAAAGCAGCACAGGAACTGCGTAGCTATTAATTGCTTTAAAGATGTTTCTTGCATTTAATGTAGTTTGAAGAATTTTTTTTATTCTTCTCAAATATTGTTTTACTCTCTCTTCTATGATTTGTTTATGATTTATATGCCCATCTTCATGAATTCCCAAATACTTGTATTTTTTATCATTTAGGCTGTCGAACTTATTGCCGTCTAGGAGTATGTGATTTTCGCCTATTGAATTTACCCTTTTTCCACATTTTAGCGCAAGTACATTGCATTGTACCGTGTGGGGTCGGTACTTAAAAAGAATAGCAATAACATCAAACAAATATAACAATAATCCATCATAATGTAGTGCCGAAATCAGAGCAGTCAAACTCTCGAAGTAAGTACTTACCTGCCTACTACTACCTAACCAATATATGTATAGTAGATAAACTTTTTGCATCTTTTCTACATGAAATGTAACCTTTAGGTATCCAAGAATGTTCATATTCCTATTTCGTAATCTTTAGGCATGTGTATCTAGAGCGATGCGCGGCGGTGGCAGCGGATATGAGATGCCGGCGGGGCGGCATGCTTGCGTCGTGCAGTTATGACGTCACGCGCTATGCGCGTTCGATGTCGCACTTTTATAGTTACCTATCAACTTTCAGGTCCTATAACTTCGCCGTTTCAAAAGATATTGAAAATATTCTTTCACTGTCATTCTCAGCCTGGCTTAGACTATCCATTGGCATTAAATTTAAAAATTAGGAGACTTGCTCATTATTGAGCAGGCTTGATAATGGGTTTAGGCATAGACAGAAGATAAGCGGCGACAGTGAATCTCCTTGATAAATTCCTCTTTTAATTAAAGTCGGGTTTGTTGTCGTAGTTAAGTTTGTACTAACAGTATTCATTATAATTATCCATTTAGTCATTGCGTTTGCTATAAAGTTTATGATAATTTCTGGGCATTTATACATCTGTAGAACACGTAGTATCCCTTCGTGTGATACTGAGTCATGTTGTTGTTGTTGTTAGGTTTGGGGTTGGCTCTAGGCCTGCAAACTAATCCCGCTTGGTTGGGGACCTTCGTGCAAAACCCCGCAGTCTCCAGCTATCCCAGCCAGCCTATGTCTTCCATGAAAGCCACAAGTCGACCGGGGTGTCTGCAGACCGCCGCAACGGAAGATGGGGAGCGGAGTATGTCCCTTCGTTGGTTGTCAAGCACATTGCACTCCAACAAAACATGCTCGGCCGTTTCATCCGTCGCCAAGCATCCTCTGCATAGTGGACTATCCGTAATACCCATCGTGTGTAGATGTTTATTTAGTGAGCAGTGGCCGCTCATCAGACCAACGGCTATTCTTAGCTTAGCCCGGGCCAGGTTGATAAGCTTCCGAGCCAGCCTTCGGTCTGGTTTAGGAAGGGCAGCTCTCGACTGTCTGCACTCTGAGAGACCCTTCCATCTGTCCCTGTGTTTCGGTGATGTCGACGCGTGCAACCAAGATCTCTGTGTGCTGGCTGACGGCATTATCACGGGTTCCGCTCCTATAGGTATAGTTCTGGATCCTCTTCGGGCGAGGTCATCAGCGCTGTCATTTCCATCGTCTTCGTTGTGGCCTTTTATCCACTGGAGGATCACCTTGTTATTATTACCTGCAACCTTCTCCAGGGCCCCACGACATTGTAGCACTAGGCCTGAGGTACACCTCTTGCTCTTCAGTGCCATAAGAGTCGCTGCGCTATCTGAGAGTATCTTGATAATGTACCCTGATACGCCCATCTCAGTCACAGCGGTTGCCGCTTGTAGCACCCCGATTACTCCCGTTTGGAAAACGGTTGAGTGTGCACCAAGTGGTACTGATCTGTTAATGTTCAGCTCCAGTGAGAAAATGCCCGCACCGGTTCCGCTGCTTGTCCGTGACCCGTCTGTAAAGATTCTGAGTTCCGTCTCACTAGATGGGCCAGGGGTTCTTGGTCCTATTATGACCTCGAAATGTTTTTCGAAGACGTGGGTGGTGGGTATCCGATCGGAACCTGCCCTTAATAGGGGTAGTTCATTGCACATCGTGTTCAGGACACTTGTGTGATTTACCGGTTCGTCCCCTTTCCATAATCCTAGCGCATTGAGCCTTAGTGCGGACGCCGCTGCCTCCTGTCTGACAAATAGGTCCAGCGGCGTCAGACAGAGCATGGCTTCAATGGCGGCCGTGGGTGTTGTGCGCATACAACCCGTAATGCCTATGCAGGCAAGCCTCTGCAGCTTCTCTAATTGCATCGTTGTGGTCCGCAGTTTGGATCTGGGCCACCAGACCACGGCTCCGTAAGATAGCATCGGTCTCACTATGGCAGTGTACATCCACTGAGTAATTTTGGGGGTTACACCCCATGTTTTTCCCAGCAGCCTGCGACACTGCCAGAATGAGACAGTTGCTTTTTGTATTTTTTGGTCCAAGTGCCTACTCCAGTTGAGTTTATTGTCAAGAATAATGCCCAGATACTTGACTTGCTCTGACATTGTTAGCATTGTCCCATTAAGCGTCGGGTATCTAAGGTTCCCGAGCTTCCTTTTGTTCGTGAAGAGAACCATCTCTGTCTTCTTCGCGTTCACCGACAGAGATTGTTCCTTGCACCAGTCCTCAATGATCTTGAGAGCCCCTTGCATCACTTCACACAGTATCGTTTCGAAGCTCCCATTTATGAGGATGGCAATGTCATCCGCATAACCGACCGTGTAGTACCCGGCCTCGTTTAGGCGCCTTAAGAGGCCGTCCACCACAAAGTCCCACAACAGCGGTGACAACACCCCTCCCTGTGGGCAGCCTCTAGCGACTAGAGCCCTCGTTGTGTCTGCCACCGTCACTTGAACCGCTCTGAGCTTCAGCATGTTGTCTATCCAGCCACTGATTGTGGAATCAACACCATACTGTGTCAGAGCCTGCCCAATACTTCCAAAGGTCGTTTTATCAAACGCGCCCTCTATGTCGATAAAAACGCCTAGGGTTGACATTTTGTTTTCTAGAGCCTGCTCAATTTTGTGTACTACTGCATGTAGTGCAGATTCTGTTGAGCGGCCTGGCATGTATGCATGTTGCTGCTTGTGTAATGGATGATGTTTCAGCGTCACATCCCTAATTTCACGGTCACTAAGCCTTTCCAGTGTTTTAAGTAAAAACGAGGTCAGGCTAATCGGCCGGTACGACTTGGCAAGTGAGTACTCGCTCCTGCCAGGTTTTGGGATAAAGATCACTTTAACCTCACGCCATCCCCTGGGGACGTACTTATGGGCAATGCAGGCTCTGAAGATCCTCACTAGTATTGGGACCAGGATCTTTGAGCACCACTGCAATTGCGCCGGATAAATGCCATCTAGCCCAGGTGATTTATAAGGGAGAAAGCTCTCTATGGCCCAAACTACCTTTTCATGCGTTACTACGCGTTGAGCCGTGTCCCAGTCTACGTTGGTCGGTTTACTCCCTGTGGTTTCAACCCAGTTGATCTGGTCGGCTATACTGCACTCGGGGAAGTGTGTGTCGAGCAGGACTTTACACATTTCCGGTACGGTGTTGGTGTATGTACCATCTGGTTTCCTCAGGCTTCCCATCTGCTGATCTGGCTCTCCCGAGAGTAGTTTCTTGATTCTGGCTGCCTGTGTGGTGGTCTCTATACTGCTGCAGAACCTCCTCCAGGCATCCCTTCTTTTGGCCCTTACCCTTTTCTTGAAGTGGTTTAGGGCCTCTTTGTAGTTCGCTAGGTCCGAGTTTTCTTTAGTATAACGCGCCCTGTTCTGGAGTCGTCTTAGTTTCCTTCGGAGATTCTCCAGTACTGGGCACCATTGTTTCCCTCCCTTTCCGGGGCCGTCATTTGCTTCTGCAAGCGGACAGGCTTCCTCGAAGCTTTGGGATGGTTCTGAAGTTAACTTTTCCACAGATAACTCAAGATCGTTGATTGTATGTACGACTTCGGGGATGTCGAAGCACCCAAGCTTACCCTCAACCAGGCTCCTGTAATGGGCCTTGTTGGTTTTCCTTGGGTTTCTTCGTATCTCCCTCTTCGTGATGTTTGCTGTAATTTCAAAACAAAGCCACCTGTGATCGGAGCATGACATTTCTCTAGAGACATACCACCCGCGCACCATGTTGACAGTTTTGTCTGTCGCCAGTGTTATGTCAATGACTGTCTCAAACCTGGTTGTTACAAAAGTGGGCTCCGACCCCTTGTTAAGAATTTGCATTTTAGTGGTTAGTAGGTATTCGTATAGTGAGTTACCTCTGTCATTGTTACGTGCGTTCCCGCAAACCTGATGGTGTGCGTTGAAGTCGCACCCTATGATGAGGTGCTCGTCATTGTCCTCGCAGAAGCGCGCCAGTTCTTCCATCTTGCTCGATGGAGCCGGCTCTCTACAGTCCAGGTAGCAGGACGCCAGGATGATGCCCTTCGTGCCCGCTCCCTCGACTCCAAGGAGCCGGATGACGGTGTGGTCACAGTCAGTAAACTGGTTGAGCAGCGTTGCTGTAAAAAGACTCGGAACAAATATACAAGTTCTGTTCCTGTTAGATTCGGTGTCAAGATAGAGTTTACCGCGTAAGTTACCCAGGCCACAGACCCTGCCACCACGAACCCATGGCTCCTGCAGCAGAGCTACGGTTTTACAACATGTCTCAAGCTTACCGTGTAAGGTTGCAGAAGCCCTTTGCGAGTGCTGGAGATTGGCCTGAATAACTTTGATGCTCGGACTGTGTGAGACTGCCATTCCCAAGGATCACACGGACTCCTCACCCGAGGCAGCGAGGAGTTGCTTCTCGTCAATATCTAGGCACAGGGATTCTGCCATTACCTGTAGTGGGTCAAGCGATCCCTCCATGCCCAGGCCGTGTGGGCCCCTTAACGCCAGGTCTGCGTAGACAGAGTCAAGCGAGAGGGTCCCTGGCATGCTCGGAAGCGGTTCCAGTCCGTAGACTGGGGCCGCTTCTTCACTTGACGCGATGGAGCACTCCTTCGCTCCCACGGGCAGATGCCCGCCATCCCTGTACCACTGGCGCTTCTCTTTGACACCGTGGTCCGTCGCGTCATCCTTCCTCGTGAAGTACGAGAAAGGATTTGTAAGTGGTGACTTACCATGGGGTGGTGTAGTCACCATAGGTCCTGTCGTCAGTACCGGCACCATGTAAGATGGCGGTGACGGTGTCGGAGTCTCTATCGTCGGTAGAACCGTCCCGACCGCTTTCGTTCCCTCAGCTGCTGCAGTAGCTGCTGCTGGAGGTAGTGCAGGATTCGGCTTTGGTATACCTGCGTCGGGTACGTGGACGTATACGTTGGACAGCCCGTGTCCAATCCGCCGGTGGTGGCTCAGTAGCGTGCCCATCTCCGTCTCGGGTATGCCGAGAGTGATGAGCAGGCCACCTTGATCTCGTGTGAAGTTCAGCACTGTCCACCTGCCTATTTTTAGGTGTCTGTTCTGCACCCTAAAGCGGTCCATGACAGCCTTGACGCTGATGTCGGCTGGGACCCCGGGCACCTTACAGAAACACCGTACCAATTTTTGCACCTCGCTGGCTGGAATCACGGCGAGTTTAATCCCTGTGAGGGATAGCTCTGCCACCTTCTGTTCCAGCCAGTTTCTAGTGAAGTCGTTGGAACACCTAAGATTCAGGGCCCCTACTTTAAAAGTAGGGAATCCCTGGAAATTGGGTCCCGTCGGTGTGCTGTCGTCGTCGTCGTCCTCATCATCCGGAAGAGGTGCATCCGTCACCATCTTCCACAGGACGTTCTCCAGCGTCTCGCGGATCGACTCTGCTTCGTCCTAGGTCAGGGGGGCTCTGTCAGCCTTGACGATGGCCATCTCCGTATATTTAGCTGTTGCTGCAGCAGCGTACGTGAGGCCCTCTACCCTCGGCCTTTTCTCAGATGGGGTCATGCCTGACACCCCTGGTCGGCCCCTCTTCTGGTGTGAGCAGGTCGGTGCGTCGGCCTGGTCCTTTCCAGAGTCGGGCAAACATGTGGACGGGGCCGCTGGTGATGATCGCGATGGCCCGCGGTGGCCGTGCCCAGATCCCCTTAGGGGGGGTCTGACCGGCATGGTCCCGCGTGCCCCACCCCCTCGTCCACGATGCCCGGTTCTGAATGGCCCAATGGCTCCTCTCCCACGGGTGTTGGTGAAGGGGTCCTCACGACCCGTTTCCCCGGCTACGCCCGTGGGTTGGTACTGTCCCGTGGACTCAAGCATGCGGTTAAAATGTGCGCGACGCCGCTTGTTAAGGCGGTGTCTTGCATTCTTACCCCTCTTTACCTGAGTCCACGTCTCGTCACGACTGTCCCGTCTGTCTGCCACCGGTTCGACCGCAGCCGCAATCGGTGGTGGCGTCGTCGTTTCTCCTTGCGTTGGTAACTGTATTACTTTGTCTTTCATATTCTTATCCATACTCTTCTTCCGTTTGTTGCTTCGTCCCCCAAGCATCCCACCTACGACCGAGTCCTCAAAATTGGGGATGCCCGTTTAGGCACCAGGTTAGCTGGGGGATATAGCACCCGGAACATATTGTCCAGCCCTTGATGAGTGTCAGCCACACACACCCTCCCTCTGTGAGTCCGCCACCCATCAACTGCCAGTTCAATAGGTTCACTCTTAGGATGGTCCATCTACGAGCAGGTTACGGTCACGATCGGGCCGACCCAGCCACGGTGCCGTCCCAAAGCGCTCCGGCCCGCTGCAGACAGGCCATCCTAGGGGCGCTAGCCGACATCCGTCTTACCGTGATGCCACAGCCGATTGATCGCAATGCGGCTACATTGCCACCGCCCGTTTTGGGATGAATCTGAGGCCAAAGCAGCGTGTTGCACCTCGCGGAGATGCTCAGCTACCAGGATCCCCATCTCCCCCCTTACGGGTCTCCACGCACGGCACAAACACGCGGGTGATGGAGGGGAAAAAAAAAAAAAAAAAAGTGGTCGTCACCCCACTTACTGGGATAGGACAGGATGGATTTGTGGTTTGATAGGTAGCTGGTGAGGGTTATATTCTGAGATTTTGAGGATGGGCTGGTTTCAGACCACGGCCTTGGTGCCCATTACAATGCTCGCGGGAGAAGATCTTGGTGAAGTGTTAGCTACGTTACTCTCTCACGAGTCAGTCACCAGATCTGGTCATGAAAGGTTAAACAGCTTAGCACTCGCAAGCCACCACGCCTCGACAAGGCGTCTTCACTGCGTGATGATACTGAGTCATATGCTTTCTTGTAATCGATCCATGCCATATTGAGATTTTTTTTGTTATTTGCTGCATCTTCAAGTATTGATTTGTTGAGAATAAGGTGGTCTTTGCAGCCTCTAGATAAACGCTTACATCCGCGTTGGTGTGGTGTGATTAGGTTATTTATTTGGCAATGTCTATAGAGTTCATCATTTAATATATATTTTAGTAGTTTATATGTAGTTGGTAGGCATGCAATTGGTCGCCAATTCTTTGGATTTGTAGTGTCAGAATTTTTGGGAATTAGTGTGACCATACCTGTTGCGAACCATGGTTTGATTTCTTCTTTCCCTTTCAGGATGTTGTTGAAACTGTCAATAATAAAAGGATGTGCTGATGTAAAATATTTCAAATAATAATTTTGAAGTTTGTCTATTCCTGGTGTTTTCCAATTACTTAACCTTGTTATTCCTTCTTTAAAATTAAATTCATTAATTTCTTCAAAATTAGTGTTTTCTCTTATTTTTATCTCTTTTTCGATGTCATTTAACCATTCATTCGTATTTTTTACATGGGACGGTTTACTAAATATATTGCTCCAAAATTGTTCGATTTCGTTTTTGTTTGGTATATGTGTTGGTAGTTCTTTCTTTTCAAATAGGTTTCTGTAGAACTTGTGTTCATTTTCTTTGAATAACTTGTTCTCGATTATTTTTTTGGTTTTCTTTTTCGTATCTCTATAATCTGCCAGCATACATTTTAATTTTTTGTTTTATTTCTTCGATAGTGTTATTTAATATTGTATTAGTTGGTATTTTATATTTTAAGTAGAGCTTTTCTTTTATGATTGTCAATCGTCTGCTTTCTGTACCTCTGTTTATTTCTATAAGTTGTCCCACATCTTTCCGAAGTACAGAAATTTTTTCTTGAATCCTTCTTATCCAAACTGGTACATTATTATTATTCTTGTTTTTCTTTCCAATTGAGTATATTTTTTTATTGTTTTCTTAAATAACTGTAAGCGCTGCAGCATATAGTCTGTGTTTATATCTGTTATCTCCATCTTTGTTTTTAGTAGCAGAGGTAAGTACCCGTTTATTATTTCCATATTTTGCATAAAGTTCTTGTAATTTTGCTTTTGGTAAGTAAAATCTCTCGTTTATTTCTAATTGCATAACTTCTTCTAGATTTCTTTTTAGTTTTGTAATTAGAATACTTATATTTAGTTATTCATTTGAAGGTTGTTGTGAACATTCTTCCATATTGTTATTTATAGAAACCGTATCAATATTTGAATTCAGAAAATTTCTTGGTGATACAATAGTTGTTATCGTACGTCGATCTTGTATAGTGATGTTTATATATAATATATATATATATATATATACCTTATCGATGTCACAGTGCCATCCGATTATAACCTCAATAGGAAGGAAAATGAAAAACTTTCAAAATATTACGCATTAAAAATTGAGATCCAAAGATTATGGAATACAAGAGCCGAAATCGTCCCATTAGTTATAGGCACTACAGGAATTATAAATAAATCAACAGAGAAACACATAAAAAATTTAGACGCTGGCATAAAATTAGAAATACTCCAACAACAGGCTGCAATTGAAACCACAAAAATAATGACCAAATTTCTAAGTGGAAATCTGCCTCCTGACAGTGAAGACAATAATATTATGTAACTCAAGACTGATCGGTGGGCCCGCTTTCTATTTTGGGAGGTACTCGAGCGAGGACGGGTGGCAGACCGGCGAGTACAATCGCCGACGACTCCGAAAAAATCCGGAAGAATAAAATTATATTATAAATTAATTCTTTTGGCAATCCAGTGATACCGTTTTCAAAGGTGGTGTACGTAAGAAAATATAATTTTAAAGAAGCGATCTCCACTTTATCCAAACACATTAAAGGTATGAAGTGAAAATTTTTACTATTTATTATAAAATTTTGTACTTGAAGGGGTTTTCACTCTTGAAATATAATGCCAGATGCTCTCGTATGCTATGCAGAGGCTTGAAGCCGGCATTTGTGTAATATTGAAGACGCTGAAGCAACTGCTCTCGCACTGGCGGTCGATGGCAGAATGAGCGGGCGATGCACATATTATTTGAATTGCACGTAGTTTTGGTGGGGCACGAATCGCACTGACATGCGGAATCTTAATATTTTTTATGATCGAAGCATTTAACCGTCTTACTCTATCGACGTTCACAGAGCGGAAACGTAACGTGATGTATGAGGCGCTCGCGCACTTACGCTCTTTTAAATATAGGCAATATATAGAAAAACTCCAATCGCACTATCCCTTTTCCGTTCACGGAGTTTGCATCTGCACGTCTTATTCTAGCCTATGTTACGTGTGTGTGTAAAATTTTAGCTTATTGTCCTTCTGTGAGAGAGATTCTCTTTCTACCAGTGGCGATTATCCAGGTAAAGCAAGTGAAGCACCGCCTCACTTAATTATCTTGAAGGTAAAGAAAAAAAAAATTTCAAAATACCATGAAAGAAAATTTAAAAAAAGTCCATCCAAACTGATCGATCAGAGAACAAAACATTGACTTATATATTACTAACGTAAGGACGGGCCTATACGAACTGACGAAATGGCCTCACTGCACTGGATGTCCAAGCGAAGGTGACATCCAGTGGCTTGTCAGTCAGTTGCTGGCTGTCAGTCGGCCGGGACGTGTTAGTTGTGTGGGTGTCGCTCCTTAATGCCTCATACTTGCGTACTCAAATCGTGCAGGTACTACAAAAAAGAAAGGGGAAATAACGTACCATAGGTGAGTAAGCCTTATTTTGTTGCATTCAGCGATATTTCCTAATAAAATCTGAATTGACATATTATTTACGCAACATCGCACGCCAGCCGTCACGCGCCTCCATGCAGTACGTGAGCGCTAACGAAGTAACTTTGTATCAACGTTTATAAAAACAAAATGTGTACGTGTTATATTTCGATAATTTTTATTTAATATTGAGAATTACGTTAACTAGTGTGAATTAATAATTTATTTATTTAAGCATTATTTTTGTTATTATTTATCTCAGACGAAATAAAAAATTAAGATAAAACTCAGCGACCAGCAGCGTAGCTGGGCCGTATTTAATATGTGGTGGTGTGGCCAGTGTTGCCATAATGATTCTCCTCAGTACCCCAGTATTATAAAAATGTGACATTTTTTTAAATCTATGATAATAATAAATGATAGATAATAAATAATTGATAACAACAAATTGTATTTTAGTAAATGAACATGAAAATTTGACATAAAATATCAATCAGCGCCACATGAACTTTTGTTTTGGTCATAACTCGAGAACGACTGGTTGCTAGACCCACCGTGTTGGTACTCAAATTTCAGGTCTCGGTGAGATCTATCCATCTGTCACATGAACTTTTGTTTTGGTCATAACTCGAGAACCACTTGTGCTATACCCATCGTGTTGGTACTCAAACTTCAGGTCTCGGTGAGATCTATCCATCTGTCACGTGAACTTTTGTTTTGGTCATAACTCGAGAACCACTTGTCCTAGTTCGAGACCAACGGTTCAGGAGTTATGACCAAAACAAAAGTTCACGTGACAGATGGGTAGATCTCACCGAGACCTGAAGTTTGAGTACCAACACGATGGGTCTAGCACCAGTGGTACTCGAGTTATGGCCAAAACCAAAGCTCATGTGACAGATGGATAGATCTCACCGAGACTTGAAGTTTGAGTACCAACACGATGGGTCTAGCACCAGTGGTTCTCGAGTTATGACCAAAACAAAAGTTCATGTGACAGATGGATGGATCTCACCGAGACTTGAATTTGAGTACCAACACGATGGGTCTAGCACCAGTAGTTCTCGAGTTATGGCCAAAACAAAAGTTCATGTAGCAGATGGATAGATCTCACCGAGACCTGAAGTTTGAGTACCAACACGGTGGGTCTAGCACCAGTGCTTCTCGAGTTATGACCAAAACAAAAGTTCATGTGACAGATGGATAGATCTCACCGAGACTTTAAGTTTGAGTACCAACACGATGGGTCTAGCACCAGTAGTTCTCGAGTTATGACCAAAACAAAAGTTCATGGGACAGATGGATAGATCTCACGGAGACATGAAGTTTGAGTACCAACACGGTGGGTCTGGGACCACCGGTTCTCGAGTTATGGCCAAAACAAATTTTCATGTGACAGATGGTTAGATCTCATCGAGACGTCCAGTTTTAGCACGAACACGATGGATCTAGGACCAGCCGTTCTCAAGATATGAAAAAACCAATTTTTAACCGACTTCCAAAAAAGGAGGAGGTTCTCAATTCGACTGTATTTTTTTTAATGTAACTCATAGTTACATCTCATCGAGACGTCCAGTTTTAGCATGAACACGATGGATCTAGGACCAGCCGTTCTCGAGATATGTCTAAAACTAATGTTCATGTGACACAGATTGATATTCTATGTCCAATTTTCAATGATGCTGTTCATTTACAAATACTATACTTACACAACTTGTTATTATTGATAAGAAAACCGCAATTATTTTTATAATACTCGTTTACTGGGAATCATTATGGCAACACTGGCCTAGGTGTCTTACGTAAAACGTAGTAGAATTTTTTGCTTTCGAAAAATGCATACTACTTTGTGGCAAGTCTTGCAATATTGGCATAATATAAGGAACGGGTCATTCGGTAGATAGAATGTTAATTTAGCAATGCTTATATGTATAGTAATATTATCGTTATGGGACTAATGATTTTTATTTACTTAATTTAATTAAAGAACGCCTATGTCTAGCAATGCCTTGTTCCTCCTTGCAATATCTACTAATGATAATAATTTTGTTATTGCAAATATGTAACACTTATGATAACGTCGGTACAACGCTACTTCGAGCGCTAAAACCGCAGAGCGGCTGGATGTCGATCGTAGTTCACGAATTCGCTAAGAGATGGCGCTGCGTCTATCGACGCCCATATAGCGAGATAAATTTGTATGGACGGCCATATCCTTACTTTAGCATATCACTGCTTAATTTAATTAAAGAACTAGCAATGCCTTGTTCCTCCTTGCAATATCTACTAATGATAATAATTTTGTTATTGCAAAAATGTAACACTTATGATAACGTCGGTACAACGCTACTTCGAACGCTAAAACCGCAGAGCGGCTGGATGTCTGTCGTAGTTCACGAATTCGCTAAGAGATGGCGCTGCGTCTATCGACGCCCATATAGCGAGATAAATTTGTATGGACGGCCATATCCTTACTTTAGCATATCACTGGAACAAAAGCGAACGGCGCACGGCGCGCGGCGCGGAGGCGAGCCGGCGGTGCGGCGCGGGGAGTTGGTGCGCCAAAGATGTGTTAGTGCATACAATACACATGTACTTGTCCACGCGCGTGTGTTGGCGCAAATGCCGACAGCATCATACAGCACAGCGCATAATTTGAAAAAGTACCAGGGACACAGCCATGACAAGAAGCCGCACGCGCGGGAAAAAACATTGCATGACATTGTGCACAGTTGGTGAGACGCCGGACACATCCGGCTAATATCGCTTCACCTCGTAGAGACAAAAGTTTGACCTTGAATTCGTTGCATTTACCTAGCAATTGAGGCGCTGATAAATCCTGCTGCATAAGAACGATTACGTCGTCGCTACGCTCGTCTAGACGGGCGGCGAGCGCTCTGTGTTCCCTTGAAGTACCAGGGTACAATCGGTAGATAAGAGTCTCAGTAAATAACATAACATGTCATACAGCACAGCGCATAATTTGAAAAAGTACCAGGGACACAGCTATGACAAGGAACCGCACGCGCGGGAAAAAACATTGCATGAAATTGTGCACAGTTGGTGAGACGCCGGATACATCCGGCTCATATCGCTTCACCTCGTAGAGACAAAAGTTTGACCTTGAATTCGTGGCATGTACCTAGCAATTGAGGCGCTAATAAATCCTGCTGCATAAGAACGATTACGTCGTCGCTGCGCTCGCCTAGACGAGCGGCGAGCGCTCATGAAGCTCATGAAGTACCAGGGTACAATCGGTAGATAAGAGTCTCAGTAAATAACATAACATGTCATACAATATTTTTTCCCGCGCACAGCTCCCCACCACGGCCAACCCTACCAAAAAGGTAACGATTTTGTGGTCCGATTGATGTTGAAGTACCAGGGTACAATCGTTAGATACGTAGGAGTCTCTGTAAATAACATAACATGTCACATAATATTTCTTCCCGCGCACACAGCTCCCACAGCCTCTCTCGGCTGCTCTCCTGGCACCTTTTCAAATTATGTGCAAAATTCTATCATAGGAATATCAAAGAGTTTGTATTACGTCGCTGCGCTCCTTTGTTATATATAACCCTATGGGCACACGAGTACGAGAACGAATGAAGTCCGCTGCGGGGTGTAGTGCGGGCAGGGGAGCGCGCGCTCGGCGAAGTTCGGCCGCAACTGGGCGCGCGCGAACTGCGAACGTGTTGGTACTCAAACTTCAGGTCTCGGTGAGATCAACCCATCTGTCACGTGAACTTTTGTTTTGGTCATAACTCGAGAACCACTGGTGCTAGACCCATCGTGTCGGTACTCAAACTTCAGGTCTCGGTGAGATCTATCCATCTGTCACATGAACTTTTGTTTTGGTCATAACTCGAGAACCACTGGTGTTAGACCCATCGTGTTGGTACTCAAACTTCAGGTCTCGGTGAGATCTATCCATCTGTCACATGAACGTTTGTTTTGGTCATAACTCGAGGACCACTGGTGCTAGACCCATCGTGTTGGTACTCAAACTTCAGGTCTCGGTGAGATCTATCCATCTGTCACATGAACTTTTGTTTTGGTCATAACTCGAGAACCACTGGTGCTAGACCCATCGTGTTGGTACTCAAACTTCAGGTCTCGGTGAGATCTATCCATCTGTCACGTGAACTTTTGTTTTGGTCATAACTCGAGAACCACTGGTGCTAGACCCATCGTGTCGGTACTCAAACTTCAGGTCTTGATGAGATCTATCCATCTGTCACATGAACTTTTGTTTTGGTTATAACTCGAGAACCGTTGGTAGTAGACCCATCATCGTGTTAGTACTCAAACTTCAGGTCTCGGTGAGATCTATCCATCTGTCACAAGAACTTTTGTTTTGGTCATAACTCGAGAACCACTGGTGCTAGATCCATCGTGTTGGTAATCAAACTTCAGGTCTAAGCTATGTAGGTGGATTTTTAGTCGCCTCACTAAAATTTATTGGTCAAAGCCGCCACTGCTTTCTACTGGTAAAATGTATAACGAGGGCCCATCCAGAAAGTAGAATGTCGTTGGCAGGGCCCTAACCAACTTATCAAACTAAACCTTATTCTACAGAATCAGCATATTGATTTGATTGTAAGTAGGTGAATACATGATTAGATACCAATGACAAGGTCACCAAACCAAGGGTAGGTGCAGAGATCAACTAACCTTCAAGCGGCGAATGGCCGAATGGTTTGGGCATCGGCTTCTCATGCGAGAGGTCCGCGGTTCGAATCCCGTCGGCGTGTACCAATGAGTTTTTTCTGACGAAAAAATTTACGTACATACCTACAACTGCTGCTTCACCGTTCGGAACCGGTGTAAAACTGTAGGTCCCTTCCCTTGCCCCTTACTAGGTGGTAGGCTCAAATTGTAGCCGACTGGGTTGGTACCACCGTACTGGATGTAAGATGGCCGCATAGCAGCCTCGACTGTCTTCTCCTCTAGTCCAGTATAGCCAGCAAACCAGGGAAGTCTCCGGTATGGCACCTACCTTCTCGGAGGTGATATTGGCTGGTCGGAGCATGCGCTTTGGCCCCTCCGACTCAGCCACCCATACAGGATTACATAAAAAAAAACCTGTTTTCGAATTTATAAGTGGTTTATTATTATAACATAATATGTCTATTGCAGAAGAAAAATATTACGTACGAAGAATTCAACGACAAAGCGCCTTGCGCGGCATTACGTTAGTTTCCAAAACTATTTTTTTTGTATCTATACATATAATAAAATCGTAAAGGTAAGAAAGTCTGTACATTGAATGTATTCGGAAAAAAAACTAACCAGGGTGGCTTAAAATGAGATACTGAACATGTTAGAACAGTTCTTAAAATTGTTGTTTGTTTGTTTGTTTGTTTGTCTGTACGCGCATCACGCAAAAACCACTGAACGGAATTAGGCGAAACTTTGTATAGTGGCAGTTTATATGCCGGGTTAACATAATACGTAAAAAAATAAAAAAAATAAAAACAAATTACCAATTATAAACATTATTGCGCTCTTAAAATCACGTAGTCCAAAGTACATAATTATATCTTGAGAACTGGCAGCAAATACAATTTGAATAAAATATTCATTCGAAATTTAAAAATAAGTAGATACAACGAAAATGGCAGTTCTTCTTTTTTATAACATGAACACAATAGTCTATACATATCTATTCTTTCTATACATATCATAAAATCGTAAATGCAAAAATGTCTATTTGTACGCGCATCTCGCAAAAACCACTGAACGGAATTTGACGAAACGTTTTATAGTGACAGTGTATATCCCGGATGAACATAATAATTAAAAAATATGATAAAAATCACGTAATCCAAAGTAAAGGTAAAAAACAATTTTAAATGTCATGTTGACAACGGAGATTTGTCATCTCGACGTGAGCTGGCCGGTGACAAATTGTTTGATAAATAAAATAATTGAAAGTCGAAGTTATGTCGCTGTCATTGGTGCAATAAAATTTATATATCTGTTGCCCGCGGCTTCGCTCTCGTGAAATTCGTATTTAAAAAAAAGAAAGTAAGTAACTAAAGGCGGGCCCGAAGGCGGATCTGCGCTCACGTAAACGATATTCTTTCTCGATGAAAGTAACTAAGGGCGAGGCGGAAGGCGGAGCTGAGTTCAGGAAGAAGAAAACATTCTTGAAGAAAGTAAGTAACTAAGGCGAGGCCGAAGGCCGAGCTACGTTCGGATAATTGAAAAACCATCCACTAAGGGCGAGGCCGAAGGTCGAGCTGCGTTCAGGAAGAAGCTAAATCATCTTGAAGAAAGTAAGTAACTAAGGCGAGGCCGAAGGCCGAGCTACGTTCTGACAAATGATAAACCATCTCGAAGAAAGCAAGTAACTAAGGGCGAGGCCGAAGGCCGAGCTGCGTTCAGGAAGAAGCTAAACCATCTCGAATAAAGTTAATTAATATTAAGATTGAGTTAATTTAATTTAAATTTTATTATAAAGTCCACGCTTCTAACGGCAAATATACCGTGAATCCTAGAACCTCGCGGTTATTCCCGGCTGAATGGCAAGAGGCCCGATGCTATCACCTTAGTGCCATGGACTAAGGGTAGTTCTTTGATGTGGGACGCCACTTTTGTTCTCACATTGGCTCCAAGTCACGTTAGGACATCTTCAAGAGCGGCTGGCGCGGCCGAGGCTGGGGCGGAGAGCCTCAAACGCAGCAAATATATATAGAAATATAATTCAAGATTTCGAATTTGTTGCGTTTGCGGTTCAAACCCTCTGTCCGTGGAGCAGTGAAGCCAAAAGAGGCTTGAGCTGGTTGACGCAACTGGTGTCCCGCCATCAAGGGCTTATGTAATTCATTCAAAGGGTAAGCCTTGCCATCCAGCGGGGAAATGCCGCAGGTGCTCTAAGAACATTTGAAAATGCCCGTTTTGATAGTTATTTTAATGTTTGTTAGGTAGGTTTAATTCTTTAGATATTAATATTACTTTTTTATTTTTATGAAATAAATAGATTGAGTAAACGATATTATGTTCTATCGAAGAAAAGAAGTCTTTAATTAAGGGCGAGGCCCGAAGGCGGAAGAGGGTTTGGTTTACCTGAACGCAGCTCGGCCTTCGGCCTCGCACTTAGTTCCTTCCTTTCTTCCAGAAGGTTTATCGTCTTCCTGAACGCAGCTCGGCCTTCGGCCTCGCCCTTACTTACTTCCTTTATTTGAGAAAGGTTTATCGTTTACCTGAAAGCAGGTCGGCCTTCGGCCTCGCCCTTAGTTAGTTACTTTCTTTAAGAAGGTTCATCGATTACCTGAACGCAGCTCGGCCTTCGGCCTCGCCCTTAGTTACTTACATTCTTCTTTGGAATACGAATTTCACGCGAGCGGAGCCGCGGGCTCAGCTAGTTGCTAAATAAATCAGTTTTAAAAGATATCTGGTTTGTTTTTTCTGTTTCTAGGGTCCCACCGCAAAATGCGAAAGAGTATCTCCCTTATCGGATCGCTCTGGTGTCTGTCTATCTGTCTGTCTGTCGGTCACACGCAGATATCTTCGGACCTACTGAACCGATTTCGATGAAAGTCATGCCAATTAAGTATAATTTCTGCCGCTAGATATGTTATAGATAAGTTTGTATAATAGGCCTGTTGAAAGTACAGGGTACGCGATAATGTGAACGAAAAATAAATTTAGTTTTTTTTTAATAAATCATGTGTCATCTCATTCTATAAATTACCTATTGTTAAGGCGATTTCAAAAATATATAACTTTGCTATAATAAATGAGTTTGCTTTAACTAATATTTCGTGTAAAAGTTCACAAAAAACTGCAGTTTTGTCGCCGAACTTTTTCCTATTAAGGTTTATTTGAAAATTCTGAAAAAAAATATAGGTATTTTTATGTAGTTGTGCACAAAACTATTAATTTTGTTCAAAATGTATGAGGTTTTAAATGGCTGAACAGACAAAAAATAAATATTTCGCGTGACGTTTTGCTCACAGCTCAGGCCACCGATAACGTAGCGTTGTGATGGATAGGACATCCTGAAAAGTGACAAAACGTAACAGTAAAAACCGTATGTAAATCGATAAAGTGGTTCTCGAGTTATAAGGATATTCATATATTGACATTTCGTTACGCGGTGAGTCGCCCGTAGAAACTTCGCTTTATTTATTAGGAATTAAGGTGATGTTAGACTGCGTCTGACTCGAATTTCAAGAAGAATGCCGGCAATATTACTTACCTGACAGATTCAGTTTTAATATATGTAAAACTTCATCTATCAGCGCAGATCGAAGGCTTTTTAAAAACACGATTTGATTAACTTCGCTCGATAGAAAAAAATCATGAACATGGCTCTGAATTTCGTTTTAAAAACGTATTTAAGGCAACGTGACCAAATCAGGGCTTTGGAAAAAATATATTTTATTCGTTTAATGAATATCTAGATTGAAAGCTTTTTATTTTTTTGTTTAGATCCGTAGTTTTGGAATAAAAAAATAAAAATCAAATTGTCGCTTACGCTAAATATTCCGAGCAGCGTGACTGCGCTTTATCCTACTCCAACCTACGAAAGCGGCGTCTCGCTATCTTGCCGGAGTTGCCGGTCGCCCGACACGCCCCAGTCACCCCCAGAAGCTCGAAGTGAGAGGACGCGCGCGCTCGTGACGATCCACTCGAAATAATTTACACAAAATCGTACCTACTAAAGCACTACAGCTATGGGAAACAAAGCAAGACGGTACGTCAGCGAATTAGGGTATGATTTAATATAGCGCGGCATTATTAGAAGATTTCTGGTAGCTGGTACTGGTGGGCGAGGGTCTAAGGAGCTATTAGCAAAAACTAATTTTCCACGGAGACTTCTACTTTCGGATATTTTTTTTTTTTATAAAGAAATGTTTTCATCTGTTCCTGCAACTTTGTCACACTCACTCGCTTGCTGTACACATACGCCCCCTTACTACTGCTTCATGTGACAAGGTACCACTTTTTGATCCATTTTCTCCGGGTGAGGGGGAGCAGTGAATATGTTGGGGGAGGGGGGGAGCACTGTCCCTGAAAGAAACACATCGGAAGTCGAGCCCCCTTTTCTAAAAAAAATCACAGATTTCGTGTCTTACACCACTATCGAGCACACTGAAAATGAATCTACGGAATTCGAAAAAATATTGTCGCTGAGCGACACGAGAAAGTCGGGATAAGGAAAAGGTTAGTTGGGTTCTGATGATGGAGCCGGAATGAAGCCATAGGAACTCCTAAACCACACATGATAAATCGACCGTGTTTGGGCTCGTTGGATTTGTCTTCGCAAGTACTCTAGTCATATGTTATTTCCAAGGTCCTGATGATGGAGCCGGAAGGAAGCCATAGGAACTCCTAAACTACACATGATAAATCCACCATATTTGGGCTCGTTGGATACATCATATCTTCACAACTCTCCGAGATATATATATTAGCGGCGGGTGGCCGAGTGGTTTGGGCATCGGCTTCTCATGCGAGAGGTCCCAGGTTCGAATACAGCCGGCGTGTACCAATGAGTTTTTTCTGACGAAAAAATTTACGTGCATACCTACACCTGCTGCTTCACCGTTCGGAACCGGTCCCTTCCCTTGCGCCTTACTAGGTGGTAGGCTCAAATTGTAGCCGACTGGGTTGGTACCACCGTACTGGATGTAAGATGGCCGCATAGCAGCCTCGACTGTCTTCTCCTCTAGTCCAGTATAGCCAGCAATCCAGGGAAGTCTCCGGTATGGCACCTACCTTCTCGGAGGTTATATTGGCTGGTCGGAGCATGCGCTTTGGCCCCTCCGACTAAGCCACCCGTACCGGATTACATAAAAAAAAAATAAGGGGATCGCACTTTTTCGTGGGGTCTATAGGAACCACGAGTCAGTAAGCCTGGATGCGAAATACGGCATCGTTTGTATGAGAACCGAGGTAGCCGCCAAAGGGGTGTGAAGTCTGAGGCGGGAGCGGCGCATGGAACGCCGTGATTGGCCGAGCGAGTAGGTAGCCAAGTGACGCCAGTCTTCCATACATTTGAACGGGATTCATACAATAAGTCGCTCATTGTGTCGATTCGCGATGAAAAGATGAAACGGATTTAACAATATTTAACCCTTCTTTACATCAAGGTAATAATATACCTTTCTCTTAAATGAACAAAGGCAACGCCCCTTTCAGAATTTTGCGAATTTGCAGATTTTCGCATAAACACGATCATAGTTCTAAGTTCTGAGATACCTCGGATACTTTATTATAAATCTACAATTGTGTATTCCATAATAAAAATTATCAAAATGTATGCGAAAATAGTTAAGCATAAAGATTAACTTTTTTTAGGAAACTGATACGGATGGCTCCATCATCGTAATAATGCTTCAGTTTGGTACCAGTGATGATGGGAGCCCAATATATAAATACTAAAATAAAACTACAATAAACTAAAATAATAAAAATAATCAAGATCGATAAATACATAAAAAAAAACAAACAAACCAAATAAAATAAAAAATATGAAGAAAAACCGGATTTAGACACATCAGCCAAGGCTGCCTGTCTAAAATAAATAAATAGTACCTAGGTGAATTAGGTACTTGCCTTGTCACCGATTCCCCCTAATCGATCCGGCTATACTGAATTGGATGGAAAACACGTAGGTACTACTTTTCATAGTGACTTCGACCGAAGTTTATTTAGTGCAGTGGTACCAACACGGGCGGGTTGAACCCTACCATCTACATATACATCCTGTACATTTATATACGTTCTATACATTCTGAATCTCTGACATTAAAGGCAAACGTTTAAACTATTACGTCAATTATTTTTAATTCTCCTAAATATCCGCGATCTGATATTCCCGGTAGACGCATGACCTAAAGAAATTAATTCCTTTCTCCTTAGAGTCGCTCAAAAGTAAAAACCGGTAGGTACTGGTTGAATGAAAAAAGCGCGATAAACGAATATTGAACGAGGAAACCTGCTGAGGTTGACTAGAAGAAATGTCCTTTGGCAATAAGGCCGAATGCGTTAAATATCTGTATACATTTAAGATACATATTTATCAATAAACAAAAAAAATTACAAGAGCTAACTGCATCCAACACGATAGTCGACCTATGGTGGGTAAGCAGAAAAGAGCTCTCCATACATATTTACGCCGATGTTTGTTACTGAAATTCAAGCGAAAAATGCTATCAAATTGAATGAAAGTACTTACTCGTGTAAGGTGACTCCATCTGTGTTCAAGTTTGAATTTTTCGACGACTTTTTGCACCAAAGCACTGCACAATGAGGCATTTTGTGACAGACGCGCACGTTCGCTCCACCTGAGCGGCGGACGGAGACTAAGATCGGTCGCCGGCGCTAGACTGACGCGCTGGCGCGTTTGCGCCGGCGCGCGGCTACCCCTGTCCTATGTATAGCGCATCCAATGATCGAAAAGACATTTGCGGCGCGGGCGGCGCGGCGGCTCGGCCGGGCGGTAGATGCGAGAAGGAATGTTTCCGAATACTTCCAAAGGGAATCATTCGGAATCATTCTAAAACTTCCGAAAGCTTCGGAATCTTTCGAATTAACTGTAGTTTTATCCAACTGTGATGTTTTCACGTTTTGTAGGTTGATGAGAAGTAATTTTAACAAGAAACCGGCCAAGTGCGAGTCGAACTCGCACACGAAGGGTTCCGTATCATCGTACAAAATTTAACACTACGTACTTTAATTCACCTACCACACCTAGTAGGTAGGTTTAGCCCATTCGCTCACATACGGTCAAAAGTACGATATCAGATACGACAAAGGCGCATGCGGCGCAGAGATGTCGCGCGGACCGCGGACGCAACAAAAACTGAATGCATGCAACACTCATAATAAAATTACGTTACTCACTATAATATCATAAATGCGAAAGTATATTTGTTTGTTTGTTTGTTTGTTCCTCTTTCACGCCTGAACGGCTGTTCGGACTTTGACGAAACAGGGGTAGTGTATATCCCGGAGTAACATAATTTTTAAAAAAAGTTGTCAAGTTCGAGTCGAGCTCGCGTAAAGAGGGTTCCTTACCATCCCGTTTTCTGTAAGAACTAGAAGGCTTACTTACTTACTTAGGATTTTTTAACGAAAATTCTTCATGAACTTTTGTTTTGGTCATAAGTCGAGAACCACTGGTGCTAGACCCATCGTGTTGGTACTCAAACTTCAGGTCTCGGTGAGATCTATCCATGTGTCACGTGAACTTTTGTTTTGGTCATAACTCGAGAACCACTGGTGCTAGACCCATCGTGTTGGTACTCAAACTTTAAGTCTCGAGTTATGACCAAAACAAAAGTTCATGTGATATATGGATAGATCTCATCAAGACCTGAAGTTTGAGTACCAACACGATGGGCCTAGCACCAGTGGTTCTCGAGTTATGACCAAAACAAAAGTTCACGTGACAGATGGATAGATCTCACCGAGACATGAAGTTTGAGTACCAACACGATGGGTCTAGCACCAGTGGTTCTCGAGTTATGACCAAAACAAAAGTTCACGTGACAGATGGATAGATCTCACCGAGACCTGAAGTTTGAGTACCAACACGATGGGTCTAGCACTAGTGGTTCTCGAGTTATGACCAAAACAAAAGTTCACGTGACAGATGGATAGATCTCACCGAGACCTGAAGTTTGAGTACCAACACGATGGGCCTAGCGCAGGTGGTTCTCGAGTTATGACCAAAACAAAAGTACACGTGACAGATGGATAGATCTCACCGAGACCTGAAGTATGAGCACCAACACGATGGGTCTAGCACTAGTGGTTCTCGAGTTATGACCAAAACAAAAGTTCACGTGACAGATGGATAGATCTCACCAAGACCTGAAGTTTGAGTACCAGCACGATGGGTCTAGCACCAGTGGTTCTCGAGTTATGGCCAAAACAAAAGTTCACGTGACAGATGGATAGATCTCACCGAGACCTGAAGTTTGAGTACCAACACGATGGGTCTAGCACCAGTGGTTCTCGAGTTATGACCAAAACAAAAGTTCACGTGACAGATGGATAGATCTCACCGAGACCTGCAGTTTGAGTACCAACACGATGGGTCTAGCACCAGTGGTTCTCGAGTTATGACCAAAACAAAAGTTCACGTGACAGATGGATAGATCTCACCGAGACCTGAAGTTTGAGTACCAACACGATGGGTCTAGCACCAGTGGTTCTCGAGTTATGACCAAAACAAAAGTTCACATGACAGATGGATAGATCTCACCGAGACCTGAAGTTAGAATACCAACACGATGGGTCTAGCACCAGTGGTTCTCGAGTTAAGACCAAAACAAAAGTTCACGTGACAGATGGATAGATCTCACCGAGACCTGAAGTTTGAGTACCAACACGATGGGTCTAGCACCAGTGGTTCTCGAGTTATGACCAAAACAAAAGTTCACGTGACAGATGGATAGATCTCACCGAGATCTGAAGTTTGAGTACCAACACGATGGGTCTAGCACCAGTGGTTCTCGAGTTATGACCCGGTTCTTAAACGAGTCCGGTTATGCAGCTCGGTTCGAGAACCGGTTCTCAAAACCGTCATGCAAACCGGTTCTTAAAAGGGTTCTTTCGAACCGGTTCTAAGAACCATTCTGTAAACTGGTTCTTAAAAGGTTCTTTCGAACCGGTTCTTGAACCCAGCTGCGGAACCGGTTCGTTTGAAGAACCGGTTCATCGGTGTTTGAACCGATTCAGAAAACCGGTTGTTAAACCAGTTATTTTATGAACCGGTTCTTTAATAACCGTAACCTCTTTAGAACCCTTTTCGAACCGGTTCTTTTGAACCTTTTTCGATCCCTGCTTATTAACCCTCATTTAATCTCTATTTAAGTTGGTATACAATAAACAATAAAAAGTATCTGTGTAATTTTACAAAATTAAACAAAATAAAAACATATACATCGTCAGAAAAAAAAAATCGCTCAAAACTATTTTGTAACTGGAACATTATTTTATTGTTATTACAATGTTTAAAAACATCTACAATTCAAACCTCAACCACCATTATATAATATAATTACCACACAAACAATAAACAACCACAATATAGTTCATATATATTCCTCAACTCGCATGGCGCATCGCGCGCGCAGCACCGCCGCCAGACAGTATCAGTTCGTTCCGTATCTATTCAACGAAAGATGACGAAAGCTTGCGATCTTTTGGGAAGTATTCCCTGCCTACGTCACGCGAAACTATACGCATAACAACCACACAGCGCATAGCAGGTACCTACCTACCGCGTCGCGCGCCGCCCGCCCGTCTCGCTGCACCCCTCCGCGCCGCGCACCGCCCCCGCTCCGCCGCCAGTCGACTGCGTGCGAGTGTAGGTAGGCCGCTTGCATGGATTCGTTCGTTCGTTCGCGCGATTTTCGATCATTTTTAAATAAGTAGGTATTGTCATTTTGAAATAATAATTATCTTGGGGCATTCCATATAATGTATCTACGAATATGCATAAAATAAAAACTAATTAAATCCGGCTCGGTCTAAAATTAACAAAATAGGTATTACGCATTCCTCTCCATACTGAATAAACTTCTATAAACCCTGGAAAGATTCCATGATTTTCGAAGTATTCCTTATTTATTCCGAATAATTCGTAAGTTTTGCAACTATATCCGGGCGCGGAGCAGCGGAATATATATTCGGTGGCAGCGGTCGGTGCGGTGGCTGGCGGCCGCGACGGAGCAGCGCGGCTCACAGTGGGTCAACCAACGTAGCAACTGAAAATTTCTATAATTTTTTTTCCATGACGGAATTATATTTCCTTCATTTGATCATGATTGATTACAGATGAATGAGTTATGAGAAGAAAATCTATTGAAATGGGGTTTTTGGCAAGACTTGGCAGCTGATTTTTTGCTTACCATATTAATTGCACAATAAGCCCATATTAAAATGTAGACGGCACCTCGCGGAGATTGCATTCAAATATCCCGCTATACATTCATAAATATTTTTTTTTTTTCAATATTTGGTAAAGTTCAAATTTGCATGATTATTGTTACTTAAACAAGCTACAAAAAACAAAACAAAATATTTTTAAAATAAATATATAAGATCTTTCAAAATTAGTTAATAGTACGCTAAGGGGGGGTTCTGTATCATATAGGGAGTAAAACCTATATAAAAAATTTTGGACCTAGGGCTTGTTTTATGTAAAAAAAAAAAATTATGTATTTAAATAAAAAAATTGGTGGTTGATTTTTATAGCCTAATCGATTCAGTTTCATAACAGTAACAAAAAAGTCTTCATTACCATTATGATGTAACACGTGTAAGTAGGTAAAAAAAATCTAATTCTTTTTATTCTATCTTTTTTGTTCCTGGAATGAAAATGAAACCATTAGGAAATAATTTTTTTTACATTTTACATTTAAAAAAAATTCGCCCCCCCCCCCCCCCCCCCTTTAGCGTACTATTAACTAATTTTGAAAGACCTTATATACCACAGGTTGCAGAATCACAAAAGAATGCCTTTCAATAATAACTACACTTCAACTGAGATGCTTTCAATGTCGCGTCAAAATCGCAACTAAATTATGCCTAACGAAAAACAGGTTACAAATGTTGATGTTTCCCGGCCTCTCACACTCTCACCTATTCATTCCTGGGCTTATCTTTTTCTTTTCATTCAATTAAGGCGCGCCAGTTATAGAGGGTGGCCCATTTGTAGTGGTCCAAAATTTTTTTTTAGATGGAGGACATCATGCTGACTCATTTAATTTTTTTTACCTATGAAATTGTTTTTCAGTACAACTGAAATATCATCTGCAAGCATTTTTTGGAAGTGTTTGTCTGTTTGCCCCAATTGCATTGGTGCGACGTCAGCTAACAGTTTCTTTACTTCATTTGATTTGATCACATGTTTATTATTTAACATTTTTTACTTTTAGTGCTCAGACGAAAGAGTTTTAGTGCAGTATTTTACTTAGTTAGGTATATATTTGATTTATTTTAATGAGAATTAAATAAGTGCAAACCTATGTAAAAGTGTTTTTGCTAGTCGATATTAGCAGATATGTACATAGAATAGAAGAATAGAATAGAATAACGTTTATTTCCTCTTCACATCAGTAATACTGATCATTATACACATGGGCTTGGGCTTATAGTTAATTAATTCATATGTTATGTTTCTCTGTGCATTACCTCAGTGTAGTGTAGTAGGTACTTCATTGAATATAAAGGTATTGTTGCGGCTGGCATTACGACATTTATTCAATGAAGAATAAATAGAGATGAAGGCTGATATAATGTCAATTTTCTGATCTACAAAAATTACTGGCACGTTCTAAATTAAATTTTTTCAAAGCAATGTCATTTTCTCGCCTTTTATATATATCGTCGTAACAGCCGGGACATTAAGATAGCTCTTACACGTTGGAAAGAAAGTACGGTTTCCTTTGTTTGCAAAGCATGTCGTTTTCTCGCCTTCCACAGGACCAGATGGTCGTAACAGTCGCGTATTCTGACAGTTCGCATTACCGCGCAAGCCACTATAAGGAACTTCGTTCCAATATTCCAATTACATAACTGAGTACTTTCTTTATACATAGTCATTTAACAACTAATAATACTATGACGCCACTCTCGAAATCGAGAATAAATCCGATTTTTGTTATAAAAAATGTCAGTGCCTATCATAATAAAATATATGGAATAGTTTTTTTTTATTTCAAACTAAGTTTTTTGGGTTACTCTTACTTTTCATCTTTTACGTCAATTTGCCTGTATGGAAAGTTGATATTTAATTGTGTATTGAACGGGCATTGCCTCCCCCCTACTATGGGCGAGAAAAGCGGTATCAACCTGAATGTTCTTCAATAATTATATTATGGTTTTATTCGTCTTATTTAAACAAACAATAATTGGTAGGTTTTACTGGATTTGACAAAGGCAAAATGCCGATAGGCACTGTGGACAATCCATTGTTTCATTCTATATTTTTTTCCGCCTAATTCTGACATTTGATACACAGTGTAGGGCCAAATGCGTGCGTGCGATTAGGATAAAGTGGAGATGGCTTCTTTAAAATTATATTTTTTTACGTCACACCTTTGAAAACGGAAACACAAACACGATGGATTCCCAAAAGAATTATTTTATAATAATATATTTTTATTGTTGCATATTAGATGGCAATTTGAAAAGCTACAATAATTTCAACAAAATACCAGAACCCCTAAACATGATTTTTATTTATAGATTTATTTTGTGTTTTCTTTGTTTTTGACGTGAATTTGATGAAGCGTCTTTATCCTGCAGCCGTTTTTTTACAAAAAAGTTGCGTCACGAAAATTATGTACTTTTGGCGACTTATATCTCGAAACTATAAGAGTTACAGGAAGGTGAGGTATATCCGACTTGCTAAGTTGACATACCCGAGAGTCGTACATCAAGCCCTTCTATAAATATGGCCCTTAGAAAAAAGGCTTAGAAAATCAATAAATGCTTATAACTCCTGAACAGAATAAGTCAGTTATAAGTCAGATCGACTTGCAAATTGTTTCTTTAAATAGAAAAAAATTGCTCTTTTTGAAATTGTTATATTTTTTTCAAAATTGGTTCAGCCGTTTCAGAATAAAAAAGGAGAAGTGTTTGAGAGGGCATATTTCGGAAACTACTGATCCACGACTTCCACGACTACTCATCCGCTGGAGAAAATGATAGGTCTCGTCGAGATTAAAATTTTTTTTTTATATTTTTTTTGTTCCTTTTTTTTACATAACATTGCCTTGTTTTAAATTTTAACTTCGTAGGATAAGAGGAAGTGGTTCTATTTTGGCTTCCAAGAATTGACCCACACATACTAACAAACCAACATACAGGGAAAGTTAAATAAAAGCTTGTAAAATATTTTTAACCTACATTTAATTGCTCTAATAAAATTATACTACTGATCCACGACTACTCATCCGCTGGAGGAAATGATAGGCCTCGATAGAATTTTTTTTTTTCGAAAACTACTGCTCCCAAACTAATCGTGTGGTGGGATAAGCAATCTTCATAAAATTAAAGAATCTGCGGCCGTGTCTCCTACACAGCCCACTCGCTTTTTTTTATTGAAAGCGCGACGCAATCCTTTTTAACAAATTCCTGTTTTAAAACAATTTCCCTTTCAAAAGCTGATATTTGGCAGAGCCATCCCACAGGTGCAAGCCGTACTCCAAGGATGACCTGATCTGCGATTTGTGCAAAAGGACTTTAAGTGCACAAGAAATTTATGTGATTCTTTCTTGGTTGGTTCTTGTTTGCTTCTTACAGATTTTGAATGTAATATTTACTTGCTTTTATGACAAAGTGGTTCAAAAACTTTAAAGGGAGGAATACGAAAATATGAAAAACTGGTCTCGTTTAAATAGTTAATGAGAAATTATTATTTAGGTTGACCGCAAAATTAAGTTCGTTTGTAATATATTTATGTATCATAAAATTAATCTTGAGATGAACTTAATTTACATTGTGTGTGTGGCTTTGAAGTGGGAGGTGATGGCCGGGGTTGAGAATGTTAATTATTTTTATAACCAGTTTGGTGGTTTAAAAAAATTATAAGGGTTAATTTATAGAAGATTCGTCGCTACGCTCCGCACCTTCTATAAATTAACCGTAACTTAATAGGGACCATGTCGAGGCAGCCCGTGTCGTTTTTGCATACATGTATAATCAAAATAAATGTTTTTGTGGTTAAAAAAAAGTAAAGTTTCCATTTTGCATGAAAATTTAAAAATTAAATGTTGTATGGAAAATCTGTTCCTTTATTTTTTTAAAGTAAACTAAATAAACTACGCGTACAGCAAAATACTAAAATTCCTATTTTAACTTGGTCTAGGCAATAAGCTTACTAGCAATTTGCTAGCAAACCTCCCCACTGCAAAGCCACGCCCCCCATCGTATTTGTGCGGAACCCTCGGTTTGCGGGTTCGACTCTACTTGGTCTGTGTGTTTTTTTAATGTTATTAACCTTTTTTTATGTTAGTAACCTTTTTTTTTAATGTTAGTATCTTTATTTCTAGTAGACACTACTAAAGCTAAAATTTTGTTATTCCTGTCATTGTTGTCATTTTGAGAAAGAAAGACAGAGTGAACGAATTATTTAAGAATCTTAATTTTAAGCACACAAATTTTAGGTGATGTTGGTTGCAAGTGATATGACACGTCTGAACTCGACAAAAATTTACAAATGCGCTTTAAATTTTTATAAAATAATTCACTCATCGTCCATAGGTTTTATTTCACAAATAAACGAAAAAAAATTGCAATAAATGTTTTTAATAAAGAAATTAATAAAACAATTAAGAAATTAATTTCCAGTGTTGGAAACTCCGTTTATTTTTATATTAATTTTAGGTTTTAATGTTTTAAATGTAAAATTCATATAAAAAGAAACGTGTGAATAAATGGATAATAAAAATTAATAATAACAAGTAAAAAGCCACCTCCATAGTTTTGAGCCGTTGCGGCAATTTATCGATCGACGCGACATTCGCTTGTTTTGGAACATGCAAATGTTGGTAATAGTTGAAGGTATCACCTGCTGCGCTACTAGCAGCGGCGCCACGTGGCCGCGCGCGCGAAGCGCCCCACTGTGGGCGGAGTCTCTTCCCTTCCCCTCGCATTCTCTACCCCTGCTTCACCCCCTCGAATACCTACTGCGGCCGATATAACAGAGCCTTAAGTATCTATCTACCAAACGAAGTCACTTACTGGCACCTAGGTACGACAGAAAAAAATATGCTTTGTTCGTACCGGCTGCACTGAACTGGACGGAAACAAGAATGATTTACATACCAGAATGTAACAGTAAAATCGATAAGTAAATCAGTGAAATGTATTAAAATTGCATAAGCGCGGCTCTCTCTATGAGAATCGGTGATCAAGAATAGCGTCGTCTGATAATTGGCGTCCTCAGGCGGCCGTGGAGGGAGTCGCCCGAGTTATAGAAACGAAGCCAAGACGGCTCGTGATAGGTCGAGCTGGTGACCCGATGGACGCCTCAGACAGCTTGCGCGCGGTCGCCAGACGAATATCTTTGTGTTTTAGTATGTCAGTCGAATCTACGCTGTGAAGATTGCGGCTGCTCAAACTCAAAACCTAGCAAGTATTTTTCGCAAACATTTTCAGAAGAGCGCAAAAACATGTTTTCGACCAGCCCCGCAATTCAAGCATTTTAACATAAAAACCGGCCAAGTGCGAGTCGAACTCGCGCACTGAGGGTCCCTTATCGCCATGTCACGGCCAGCGCTACTCAAGCCATCTAGATGGCGTGTTATAAATGGCGTGTTATGAAATGCTTCATATTAGTTAATGTCATGCTTCATAATCTATTCGGTAGATAGTGCGCGCGCATACCCTTTTTGGTTTCTTCTGTGGGAACCCCCGTGAATTTTTTACTTTTTCTTATTTTTATTATTTGTTGTTATATCGGCCATTATAATAATTTTTTTGGGAAAATTTCAACGGGTTACCTATTACGGTTCAAGAGATACAGCCTTCGGACAGACAGACGGACGGACAGACAGACAGACAGGCAGACAGACAGACAGACGGCGTAGGCTTAGTAATAGGGTCCCGTACCTGATACGGAACTCTGAAAAGCAGTATGGCACGTTTTATAGCACTTACAGTTTTAACATTTGTAATAATTTTTAATTGTATTTTTTTTAACATTTAAAAACTTAGCAAATGTAAATGCTTGCCTTTGAAATTTATATTGTTAAGCTAAAGCTAAAAAACACCGGATCGTATCCGAGAAAATTATAACCTCAAATAAATTACATGCGACCGGACAACCAACAGAGTCTGGTGGCTGTTGCCAACAGCCAATAGACTCTGTTGGTTGTCTGTTGAACAGACAAGAATAATTGCGAAGACTAACAGCGAATGACTGTCTGTCAAAATTCCTAGCAAGTAAGGCCCGGACTTCATGCATCTGTTTCTCCCCGGAGTTGACTAAAATAGGCCACACCCCACCACCCACCTCCGAGACGGATGGATCCCGCGTTCCAAACAAAATGTATGATATCGCGCTCGTCGACTACACGCAAGCGGAAACATTCAGAAGCCCCTGACAATAACCGGGCCGACCCGGACGCACGGAGCGTTTTTTAGCGACTCGAGTGCGATGCGCGCACGCGACGTCCACCCACCGGTGCGAGCGACAGAGAGGAAAATTTTATTCCGGATACTTGTAGTCGAGCGCTGTAGGCGTGGCCCAGTTCTCGCCGGCTCGCCGGTTCCGGGGCGAAAAGCTCAGAAACGCATGCATGAAGTCGGGCCTAAATGTTGCAAGCAAAACATTCAAGAATGCCAATTTTAATACCTAGAATCAAAAGACATCAACAATAACGACCAAAGGGAAGCACTGACATGGCACCTAGCTCACCCGGTGTTATGGGCTGACATAACGGATGTTGTAGGTGATGGAGCCAACCGTGTAAGTTTCCATAAAAAAAAAATATTTGGAAACCTAGCAACTGACACAGACTTTCTGGGTAATGAAATGGTGAATGTTCATTGCTGTGTTTTCATTTAGGTATTACATTTTAATTTTTTCTGAACTTGCTAGGTGTCTGGTAGGTACCAAAAATCTATGAATCAGTGTAAAATTTGAAGACATTTAAATGTGAATGTAACCCAGTAAGTGCACAGCGAGAAAAAACTTTTTATAAGAATTATTGCTTGCTAGGTTTTGAATTTGAGCAGCCGATTGGGTGAAAAGAGTTTTGGTCTCAGACTAGACCTAGACTTTGATCGTGCCGGCTACATTCAACTGGACAGAAAACACGTAGGTACTCCTACTTTTTCTTTTACCGACTATCGTTCAGTGCTGGTGTAGTACACAGCTGCTGTACCAATATGAACGGGTTAATCCCTACCAGCTAAATATGTAGGTACATAGTAAGATAAAGGGATGAAACTACAGTTTCAAGTAGTAGAATCCGAACCACTGCCAACTTCGACGGTCGTACTACGGCCACTCATCAAACCTGACAGCAACCTAGTAGAAAATATATAATTAGATGAAAGCGAAGCAGCGCAGCGCTTACGGGACCCTCGAACATGGTTCACTTGACCACTTTTTCACTTTGATTTTGTAAATAAAATTTGAAGCAGATAAAGTGAAATTGAAAATTAATTGCACCCCTTCGTTTTTGGTATTAATTCAGTGTGTGATAATTTGTAAATTATTTTGTATGTGACTCACTCATTATTTCATAAATTATCCAGACGTCGATTTTGTTGATTCGGGTGTCCCTGAAGCAAAATTGTTACTTATTACAAAAATTTGCATTTTTTTTCTTGAAATATTAACTATAAACTAACTGGGAAAATACTGAAATAGCGTAAAATATAAAATTAAATAAGGCCAAAAAATTATCAAACCCCCATAAATTGATCTCACTGGCGCGTCCACGGCCCAGATTGTTACACAAAACCATCCATATTTTTTTTTTCTGTGCAATTAACTGATATGATATTATTTACCGTGCAAGGTGATTAGGTGTTAATTTCCTAAAAGAGGTTTTAAAAAGCGTATTTTATATATATTTTATTTTATTTAGTTTTAAAATTTTGTCCGAGACCTAACAATTATTTCACTGGCGCATCACAAAATCGCGCGTACATTCCTAGCGGAACGGTTATATATAAAAGACGCGTGATCGACCCTTTGCCGAAAAACGTCAGTCGTGTTTCAAGCTGCGGGGAGTGGTTGAGCGACTCCTCGCTGCGTTCCCGAAATACAAAGGTAAGAAATTGATTCCACTGGCTTGGTTCTGGTACATCGTTGATTACTGTGGCTGAATTTTATTTATAGTGGCTTGTTCCAAAATCAATTAAATGATCTATATACAATACTCCATGTAGCCATTATCTACTGCGTTAACCTCATTACTCTGATTTTAATACTTTCGCGGTAAATAACAAATTTTCAAAAAAAAAAATATGATTCCCTTGGCATTGATTCCACTGGTTTTATAGCCTAGGTAATCAATATTTGCTTATTTTATCCCAGAAAAAAAATTGGTAAAAAAACTTTTAAGTTAAACGGTTTTATTAAAAATAGAAAACTAGAAAAAAAACAGCTGTACAAAAAACTAGAAAATAATAAGGACTCAAGCCTGGGTCTTCTTAAGATTTTACGTCTGGTTAAGAAATCGTGCAATACTAGGGTGCTGTCTTCTCATGTCGGATGCCAAAGGGCACATTGTGTCGCTGCGTCAGCGGAATAAGTAATAGATTGAAACTTTTAACAGACTAATATAAAAACGTGGGGCGCATGTTATTTATTACGCATATTATACGCCCCACGTTTTTATATTAGTCTGTTAAAAGTCTCAATTTATTACTTATTCCGCTGACGCAGCGACACAATGTGCCCTTTGGCATCCGACATGAGAAGACAGCACGCTAGTATTGCACGATTTCTTACCCAGACGTAAAATCTTAAGAAGACCCAGGCTTGAGTCCTTAATATTTTCTTTTTTTTTGTACGGCTGTTTTTTTTCTAGTTTTCTATTTTTAATAAAACCGTTTAACTTAAAAGTTGTTTTACCAATTTTTTTATTTACTCGTTTTAGTTTGATTTTTGGCTCGTATCATTCATTACGTAAACTCGTCATCCTTTCCAACTATCTCATTGCATCTTTGTTACTCGGTTTCTTACCTGTCAATTACTCACAATCAAGCTCATCAATACATAACCCTTCTAAAGACTTTACGCGACTCAATGCAACATACGCTTGACCCTCCTCAAATAGTCTGGAGCCCAAATACACGACAGCACGGTCAACAGTACTGCCCTGCATTTTATGGACCGTGGAGGCCCATGACAAAATTATCGGTAACATCCGTCTCTCAGCTGTTCCATAATTAAACTTTGCTGGAAACTGTATGGCTTTAGGATGGATAAGGTGTCCGCCGTCTCTTTTAAAATCAATTTGAACAGATGGTATGTCTGTTTCATACTTTTGCGTTCGACAAGTATGGGAATGGGACACTCGTCCAAACAAACCAAATGAGCCCAAACTCGAGGGGGTTACTAGTAACGGTTGAAGAGTTCCACTGTACACCTCCTGACTCCATCATCAGACCCTCGTCACCAAGTATATTGGTAAAAGTAAGAGACACTCGTCCAAACCAACCCTATGAGCCCAAACTCGAGGGGGTTACTAGTAACGGTTGAAGAGTTCCACTGTACACCTCCTGACTCCATCATCAGACCCTCGTCACCAAGTGTATTGGTAGAACTAAGGGACACTCGTCCAAACCAAACATATGAGCCCAACCTCGAGGGGGTTACTAGTAACCGTTGAAGAGTTCCACTGTACACCTCCTGACCCCATCATCAGACCCTCGTCACCAAGTGCATTGGTAGAAGTATGGGACACTCGTCCAAACCAACCAAATGAGCCCAAACTCGACGGGGTTACTAGTAACGGTCGAAGAGTTCCACTGTACACCTCCTGACTCCATCATCAGACCCTCGTCATCAAGTATATTGGTAGAAGTATGGGACACTCGTCCAAACCAACCATACGAGCCCAAACTCGTTCAAACAAACCCTATGAGCCCAAACTCGAGGGGGTTACTAGTAACGGTTGAAGAGTTCCACTGTACACCTCCTGATTCCATCATCAGACCTTCGTCACCAAGTGTATTGGTAGAAGTATGGGGCACTCGTCCAAACCAACCAAATGAGCCCAAACTCGAGGGGGTTACTAGTAACGGTTGAAGAGTTCCACTGTACACCTCCTGACTCCATCATCAGACCCTCGTCATCAAGTATATTGGTAGAAGTATGGGACACTCGTCCAAACCAACCATACGAGCCCAAACTCGAGAGGGTTAATAGTAACGGTTGAAGAGTTCCACTGTACACCTCCTGCCTTCATCATCAGACCCTCGTCACCATGTGAATTGGTTAGGAGTATGGGACACTCGTCCAAACCAACCAAATGAGCCCAAACTCGAGGGGGTTACTAGTAACGGTTGAAGAGTTCCACTGTACACCTCCTGACTCCATCATCAGACCCTCGTCTCCAAGTATATTGGTAGAACTATGGGACACTCGTCCAAACCAATCAAATGAGCCCAAACTCGAGGGGGTTACTAGTAACGGTTGAAGAGTTCCACTGTACACCTCCTGACTCCATCATCAGACCCTCGTCACCAAGTGTATTGGTAGAAGTATGGGACACTCGTCCAAACCAGCCAAATGAGTCCAAACTCGAGGATGTTACTAGTAACGGTTGAAGAGTTCCACTGTACACCTCCTGACTCCATCATTAGACCCTCGTCACCAAGTGTATTGATAGAAGTATGGGACACTCGTCCAAACCAACCATATGAGCCCAAACTCGAGGGAGTTACTAGTAACGGTTGAAGAGTTCCACTGTCCACCTCCTGACTCCATCATCAGACCCTCGCCAAGTGTATTGGTAGAAGTATGGGACACTCGTCCAAACCAACCAAATGAGCCCAAACTCGAGGGGGTTACTAGTAACGCTTGAAGAGTTCCACTGTACACCTCCTGACTCCATCATCAGACCCTCGTCACCATGTGTATTGGTAGAAGTATGGAACACTCGTCCAAACTAACCAAATGAGCCCAAACTCGAGGGGGGTACTAGTAACGGTTGAAGAGTTCCACTGTCCACCTCCTGACTCCAACATCAGACCCTCGTCACCAAGTGTATTGGTAGAAGTATGGGACACTTGTCCAAACCAACCATATGAGCCCAAACTCGAGGGAGTTACTAGTAACGGTTGAAGAGTTCCACTGTCCACCTTCTGACTCCATCATCAGACCCTCGCCAAGTGTATTGGTAGAAGTATGGGACACTCGTCCAAACCAACCAAATGAGCCCAAACTCGAGGGGGTTACTAGTAACGGTTGAAGAGTTCCACTGTACACCTCCTGACTCCATCATCAGACCCTCGTCACCATGTGTATTGGTAGAAGTATGGAACACTCGTCCAAACTAACCAAATGAGCCCAAACTCGAGGGGGTTACTAGTAACGGTTGAAGAGTTCCACTGTCCACCTCCTGACTCCAACATCAGACCCTCGTCACCAAGTGTATTGGTAGAAGTAAGGGACACTCGTCCAAACCAACCATATGAGCCCAACCTCGAGGGGGTTACTAGTAACCGTTGAAGAGTTCACCTGTACACCTCCTGACTCCATCATCAGACCCTCGTCACAAAGTGCATTGGTAGAAGTATGGGACACTCGTCCAAACCAACCAAATGAGCCCAAACTCGACGGGGTTACTACTAACGGTTGAAGAGTTCCACTGTACGCCTCCTGACTCCATCATCAGACCCTCGTCATCAAGTATATTGGTAGAAGTATGGGACACTCGTCCAAACCAACCATACGAGCCCAAACTCGTTCAAACAAACCAAATGAGCCCATACTCGAGGGGGTTACTAGTAACGGTTGAAGAGTTCCACTGTACACCTCCTGATTCCATCATCAGACCTTCGTCACCAAGTGTATTGGTAGAAGTATGGGGCACTCGTCCAAACCAACCAAATGAGCCCAAACTCGAGGGGGTTACTAGTATCGGTTGAAGAGTTCCACTGTACACCTCCTGACTCCATCATCAGACCCTCGTCTCCAAGTATATTGGTAGAACTATGGGACACTCGTCCAAACCAATCAAATGAGCCCAAACTCGAGGGGGTTACTAGTAACGGTTGAAGAGTTCCACTGTACACCTCCTGACTCCATCATCAGACCCTCGTCACCAAGTGTATTGGTAGAAGTATGGGACACTCGTCCAAACCAGCCAAATGAGTCCAAACTCGAGGATGTTACTAGTAACGGTTGAAGAGTTCCACTGTACACCTTCTGACTCCATCATTAGACCCTCGTCACCAAGTGTATTGATAGAAGTATGGGACACTCGTCCAAACCAACCATATGAGCCCAAACTCGAGGGAGTTACTAGTAACGGTTGAAGAGTTCCACTGTCCACCTCCTGACTCCATCATCAGACCCTCGCCAAGTGTATTGGTAGAAGTATGGGACACTCGTCCAAACCAACAAAATGAGCCCAAACTCGAGGGGGTTATTAGTAACGCTTGAAGAGTTCCACTGTACACCTCCTGACTCCATCATCAGACCCTCGTCACCATGTGTATTGGTAGAAGTATGGAACACTCGTCCAAACTAACCAAATGAGCCCAAACTCGAGGGGTGTTCTAGTAACGGTTGAAGAGTTCCACTGTCCACCTCCTGACTCCAACATCAGACCCTCGTCACCAAGTGTATTGGTAGAAGTATGGGACACTTGTCCAAACCAAACATATGAGCCCAAACTCGAGGGAGTTACTAGTAACGGTTGAAGAGTTCCACTGTCCACCTCCTGACTCCATCATCAGACCCTCGCCAAGTGTATTGGTAGAAGTATGGGACACTCGTCCAAACCAACCAAATGAGCCCAAACTCGAGGGGGTTACTAGTAACGGTTGAAAAGTTCCACTGTACACCTCCTGACTCCATCATCAGACCCTCGTCACCATGTGTATTGGTAGAAGTATGGAACACTCGTCCAAACTAACCAAATGAGCCCAAACTCGAGGGGGTTACTAGTAACGGTTGAAGAGTTCCACTGTCCACCTCCTGACTCCAACATCAGACCCTCGTCACCAAGTGTATTGGTAGAAGTATAGGACACTCGTTCAAACAAACCAAATGAGCCCATACTCGAGGGGGTTACTAGTAACGGTTGAAGAGTTCCACTGTACACCTCCTGATTCCATCATCAGACCCTCGTCACCAAGTGTATTGGTAGAAGTATGGGGCACTCGTCCAAACCAACCAAATGAGCCCAAACTCGAAGGGGATACTAGTAACGGTTGAAGAGTTCCACTGTACACCTCCTGACTTCATCATCAGACCATCGTCACCAAGAATATTGGTAAAACTATGAGACACTCGTCCAAACCAACCAAATTAGCCCAAACTCGAGGGGGTTACTAGTAACGGTTGAAGAGTTCCACTGTACACCTCCTGACTCCATCATCAGACCCTCGTCACCAAGTGTATTGGTAGAAGTATGGGGCACTCATCCAAACCAACCAAATGAGCCCAAACTCGAGGGGGTTACTAGTATCGGTTGAAGAGTTCCACTGTACACCTCCTGACTTCATCATCAGACCCTTATCACCAAGAATATTGGTAGAACTATGGGACACTCGTCCAAACCAACTAAATTAGCCCAAACTCGAGGGGGTTACTAGTAACGGTTGAAGAGTTCCACTGTACACTTCCTGACTCCATCATCAGACTCTCGTCACCAAGTGTATTGGTAGAAGTATGGGACACTCGTCCAAACCAACCAAATGAGCCCAAACTCGAGGGGGTTAATAGTAACGGTTGAAGAGTTCCACTGTACACCTCCTGACTCCATCATCAGACCCTCGTCACCATGTGTATTGGTAGAAGTATGGGACACTCTTCCAAACCAACCATATGAGCCCAAACTCGAGCGGTTTACTAGTAACGGTTGAAGAGTTCCACTGTCCACCTCCTGACTCCATCATCAGACCCTCGTCACCAAGTGTATTGGTAGAAGTATGGAACACTCGTCCAAACCAACCATATGAGCCCAAACTCGAGGGGGTTACTTGTAACGGTTGAAGAGTTCCACTGTCCTCCTCCTGACTCCATCATCAGACCCTCGTTACCAAGTTGAAATTATCATAATATTGTATTGTCACGAGAACTCAATGTGTGTGCAAAGTTTCATAAAAATCGGTTCAGTAGAAGTAGTTGAAAAAGTTGTCGCAAGATTTGAAACAAAGATAGTAACAAACAAACAAACAAATATACGGAGTCAAGCTAAAAAATAAAATAAATAAAAAATAAAACCATTTAAAAATAAAACCGTTTAATAATAATAAAAACTATTTAATTGTGCGGAAAGGCATCTATTACAATTCATTATTATTTTAAAGCAATATCTATATTCTGACATATATTTATTTATTTAAATTCTTTATTTTTACACCAATACACGGGACGAAAAGGTCAGCTTAACGCTAAACAGCATTTTATTTTAGCTAACCTATGGGTATGATGAAGGTATTGTGATAGTGCAATGGGCTTGTATGTACAATACAGTTATATTACGTAAATATAATATGAATATATGAGTACTGTCAGATACACATCAAGGAATCCACTTTTTGCGTCGCATATATAAGGTGCTTCGTTATTCATGTCAAAACTTCGGGAGGGCTACACACACACTCAAACACGTTACCTACGAAAAAAAAAGTGTTTAGCATTACTTTTCGAGAAATTTAACAAAACATGTTTGCTACCTAAATATTAAATAGATCAACCTGTGTGTACTAGTAGGTAACTTACAATGTACGGGGTCAATGACCGTACTATGTTCAAACGCAAAACAGCTGTTTGTTGTTTTTGTATGGGTGTGCGTGTGTCAGTGTGAGTATTTTTTTCAGTTTCAGTTTATTTAGATAAAAAAGAAAACATGTACATTTAATAAAGATAAACTAATATAAACTATACTATACTATACTATATATACTAATATATGTGAATATAAATAAAAAACTTTTAGAATCTTATACTTATAGAAATAGACTTATATCTCAGTCAGTCAGTCAGTCAGTCAGCGTGTAAGCGTCCACTGCTGGACATACGCCTCTCCAATTTTCCTCCAGTTCTCCCGGCCTTCAGCGGTACGGAACCACTGCTTTCCGCCGACGCACTTGATGTCGTCGTCCCACCTGGCGGGTGGTCTTCCCACACTCCGTTTTCCTGTCCACGGCCGCCAGTGTAGAACACGGTTACTCCAACGGTCGTCGTCTCTTCGGCTGACGTGTCCAGCCCACTGCCACTTGAGCTTAGCCACCCAGTATCCAATATCGATTACTTTGGTGCGTCGGCGGATTTCCTCGTTACGCACCATATCACGTAGCGATATTCCCAGCATGGCTCGCTCCATTGCTCTCTGGGCAACTTTCAACCTTTGGACTACACCGACCGTCAGAGTCCACGTTTCACACCCGTACGTCATAACCGGGAGGACACACTGGTCATATATACGGGTCTTTAAATTTTGCGGAAGGTCAGACCTCAGGGCGAATTTTAACTTTCCGAAGGCAGCCCAACCCAGTTGAATCCGTCTTTCGACCTCCTTTAGCAGACCTTGTCTACCAAGCCGCAGAATTTGACCGAGATATACGTACTCTTCAACCTGTTCGATCACTTCTCCGTCAATAACAATTTGTCCTCCTGCCATAACCTCCGTCGCCATGACCTTGGTTTTGTCCCTGTTCATCGTCAGACCCACCTTCATCGACGCTGTATAAAGGTCTTCCAGCATGGTTTGAAGCTGATCTCGGGAATTTGACAAAAGAACAATGTCATCGGCGAAACGCAGATGATTGAGATTATCTCCATTAACGTTAATACCCATGTTGTCACTCAAGCGTCTTGAACACATCTTCCAATGCGTTCTTATATCGACTTATATCTACTAGACCTAAATTACATTTTTAAACGGTTTTATTTAGCTTGACTCCGTATATTTGTTTGTTTGTTACTATCTTTGTTTCAAATCTTGCGACAACTTTTTCAACTACTTCTACTGAACCGATTTTTATGAAACTTTGCACACACATTGAGTTCTCGTGACAATACAATATTATGATAATTTCAACTTGGTAACTAGGGTCTGATGATGGAGTCAGGAGGAGGACAGTGGAACTCTTCAACCGTTACTAGTAACCCCCTCGAGTTTGGGCTCATATGGTTGGTTTGGACGATTGTTCCATACTTCTACCAATACACTTGGTGACGAGGGTCTGATGATGAAGTCAGGAGGTGGACAGTGGAACTCTTCAACCGTTACTAGTAACCCCCTCGAGTTTGGGCTCATATGGTTGGTTTGGAAGATTGTCCCATACTTCTACCAATACACTTGGTGACGAGGGTCTCATGATGGAGTCAGGAGGTGTACAGTGGAACTCTTCAACCGTTACTAGTAACCCCCTCGAGTTTGGGCTCATTTGGTTGGTTTGGACGAGTGTCCCATACTTCTACCAATACACTTGGTGACGAGAGTCTGATGATGGAGTCAGGAGGTGTACAGTGGAACTCTTCAACCGTTACTAGAAACCCCCTCGAGTTTGGGCTCATTTGGTTGGTTTGGACGAGTGTCCCATAGTTCTACCAATATACTTGGTTACGAGGGTCTGATGATGAAGTCAGGAGGTGTAACAGTGGAACTCTTCAACAGTTACTAGTAACCCCCTCGAGTTTGGGCTCATTTGGTTGGTTTGGACGAGTGTCCCATACTTCTACCAATACACTTGGTGACGAGGGTCTGATGATGGAATCAGGAGGTGTACAGTGGAACTCGAATCTTCAACCGTTACTAGTAACCCCCTCGAGTATGAGCTCATTTGGTTTGTTTGGACGAGTGTCCTATACTTCTACCAATACACTTAGTGACGAGGGTCTGATGTTGGAGTCAGGAGGTGAACAGTGGAACTCTTCAACCGTTACTAGTTACCCCATCGAGTTTGGGCTCATTTGGTTGGTTTGGACGAGTGTCCCATACTTCTACCAATACACTTGGCGAGGGTCTAATGATGGAGTCAGGAGGTGTACAGTGGAACTCTTCAACCGTTACTAGTAACCCCCTCGAGTTTGGGCTCATATGGTTGGTTTGGACGGGTGTCCTTTACTTCTACCAATACACTTGGTGACGAGGGTCTGATGATGGAGTCAGGAGGTGTACAGTGGAACTCTTCAACCGTTACTAGTAACCCCCTCGAGTTTGGGCTCATATGGTTGGTTTGGACGATTGTCCCATACTTTTACCAATACACTTGGTGACGAGGGTCTGATGATGGAGTCAGGAGGTGTACAGTGGAACTCTTCAACCGTTACTAGTAATCCCCTCGAGATTGGGCTCATTTGGTTGGTTTGGACGAGTGTCCCATACTTCTACCAATACACTTGGTGACGAGGGTCTGATGATGGAGTCAGGAGGTGTACAGTTGAACTCTTCAACCTTTACTAGTAACCCCCTTGAGTTTGGGCTCAGTTGGTTTGTTTGAACGAGTGTCCTATCCCATACTTCTACCAATACACTTGGTGACGAGGGTCTGATGATGGAGTCAGGAGGTGTACAGTGGAACTCTTCAACCGTTACTAGTAACCCCCTCGAGTTAGGGGCTCATATGGTTGGTTTGGACGAGTGTCCCATACTTCTACCAATAAACTTGGTGACGAGGGTCTGACGATGGAGTCAGGAGGTGTACAGTGGAACCGTTACTAGTAACCCCCTCGAGTTAGGGGCTCATATGGTTGGTTTGGACGAGTGTCCCATACTTCTACCAATACACTTGGTGACGAAGGTCTGACGATGGAGTCAGGAGGTGTACAGTGGAACTCTTCAACCGTTACTAGTAACCCCCTCGAGTTTGAGCTCATTTGGTTTGTTTGGACGAGTGTCCCATACTTGTCGAACGCAAAAGTATGAAACAGACATACCATCTGTTCAAATTGATTTTGAAAGTGTAATGTTTGACGGTAGTTTGCAACTTTTTATATATGCACTGCAACATTTCTGTGACGGAAATACTCACTCGCATTAAACGCTTGAAGAAGAAACGTGGCTTTGTTATTTGCTCTGCTGATATATTTTTCTGGCGACGAAGATAAAACAAACGAAATAGTAGTGGTGTGCAGGTTGTGCGTGACAATGTCAGTTGGAAAGATCGGAGAGTTTAATGTGCACACGGACAATTGGACAGTTTACGGTGAGAGGCTGGAACAATATTTTACAGTTAATAAAGTGGACGAGACTTTGAAGGTACCGACACTCATAACGCTGATGGGTAATGAAGCATACGAGCTCTTAGTTAATTTGTGTACTCCGAAGAAGCCGGCTAGTTATTCATACAATGCTCTCATCAAAATAATGACGGACCATCTCCAACCGCCTCCTTCGTTTTTGGCGGAACGTTACAAATACCGGCAGAGAAAGCAGGAACACGGCGAGTCGATCGCGCAGTACGCAGAAGTTTTAAAGAAAATGTCGAGAGTTTTGTGAGTTCGCAGCATGGCTGGACGACAGTTTGCGAGACCAATTCGTGTGCGGGATTCAAAGTGAGCTCATTCGTCAAAGACTATTTGCTGAAGAAAAGATCACGTATGCACAGGCCTTCAAGCTAGCAGTGACCATGGAAGCGGCTGAAAAAGACGCAGCAGAAATCGGGGGCAGGGGCATACAACAACGGCGGCGGAGCGACGTCAGCGGCGGAGGAGGCGGGAGCGGCGAGGCGGAGTGTCACAGGTTGATGACCGCAAGCGCACGCGCTCCCACCCACACCCACCAGGGGGCGCGCGGACCGGGACTTCGTTCGACCGACGCACCGCAGAGGGCGCGAGGGCAGAAACAACAACGTGAATTGACAGTGACAGATACGAGTAGAGGTTATAACGGCGGCACGGGCAGCGCGGGCGGCAGCGGGACAACTTGTTTGTGTTTAGTTTGCGGAAGCACGAGAGGGCACACAACGGTGCAGTGCAGATTCCGTACCTACACTTGCAAGAAATGTTTGTGTCCGGATCATTTGCAGCGCATGTGCGACCAAGACAGGGGTGCGCGCGGGCACCCGGTCGCCAGCCACAACGTGACCGCAACATGGCAGGAAGACGACAACGGCGAGTCGTCCGACTCGAGTTCAGCGGCAGCGGAGGTAACAACTGCAGTACCGTTGTACAACATGGCGAATATACCAAGTGTGAGAGACTGCAAACCCTTTATGCAAGTTCTGTGTGTAAACCAGGTTAACATTGAGTTTGAGATAGATACAGGCACCCCGGTCACCTGCATAGGGCGGGATATGTACGACAAATTGTTCTCAAATTGTCATCTTGAAAAAAGTGATCTGTACCTGAGTTATTATACGGGCGTAACGGCTAAAGTCGACGGCCGATTCACACCAAAGGTACAATACAAAGAACAAAAGGTAAAACTAGATATGTATGTTGTACGATTAGGCAAAGTACCGCTACTGGGTAGGCAATGGCTCCAGGCCCTGAACATATTGAAACCAATAATAAATTGTCATAATGCAAGTGCGTGTAAATTTAACTTAGAAACTTTTATGTGCAGATATGGTGATGTGTTTGAGAACGGGCTGGGTCGGTACACCGGCGGGCCCGTCACCCTGCGGGTACCGGAGACTGCGGCGCCGGTTTACATGCGCGCACGACCGCTCGCCTATGCGCTGAAGGAGAGGGTGGAGCGGGAGCTGGAGGCGCTTGTGCAAAGTGGTATCTTAACACCTGTCGAGACTTCGGAGTGGGCCACGCCCATCGTGCCGGTTATCAAGAGATCAGGAGAACTGCGAATTTGTGCCGACTACAAAACAACGGTAAATAAGGTAATCGAAGTTGACCGTTTTCCTGTGCCGCGAGTGGAGGACGTCCTGGCGAAGTTGCAAGGAGGGAACCGATTCAGTACCATTGATTTGTCGCAAGCTTACGCTCAGTTTGAACTCGATGAGGCATCAAAAAAATTCACAACCATCAATACACACAAAGGCCTCTATCAATACAATCGATTAGTATACGGGCTGAGTTCCTCACCGGGAATTTTTCAAAGAAAAATTGAGCAGTTGTTTAGTGATCTACCGCATGTAGGAGTTTTTCTCGACGATATAATAGTGACAGGCCCGGACTCGGAGACACATTTAAAGACATTAGACAAAGTGTTTGAGCGTCTCACTAAATATGGCCTGAGAGTACGTAAAGAAAAATGCTTTTTCTTTCAGGAATCAGTTAAATATCTAGGGTTCATAATAAGTAAAGATGGTATAGAAACGTGTAAAGACAAAGTAGAAGCCATTGAAAATACACCAGCCCCAGCGAGTGTATCGGAGTTACGGGCATTCCTCGGCCTGGTGATATACTATGCTAGGTTCATTCCGGACGTCAGCACTATCTTATCCCCTTTATACCAATTACTGAAGAAAGATAAAGAGTTCATTTGGAGCAAGAAATGTGAGGAATCATTTGTAAAAATAAAACGAATGCTCGTTTCCAGCTCAGTGCTGGCGCACTACTCGATGGAGCTGCCTTTGTTCTTGACGACGGATGCTAGCTCTGTGGGGGTCGCCGCGGTGTTGTCTCACGCCACGCCGGAGGGTGAGCGCCCCGTGGGATACGCTTCACGCACGCTCACATCGGCGGAAAAAGGTTACTCCCAAATTGATAAAGAGGCGCTAGCCATAATGTTCGGGATACGCAAATTTCATCAGTACCTTTATGGTCGCGAGTTTAAATTGAGAACGGACCATAAAGCTCTAGTTTCAATTTTTGGGGATAAAGCAGGGATCCCAGTAATTGCCGCCAGTAGACTTCAACGTTGGGCCGTTACGTTGGCTGGGTATGACTATAAGATTGAGTATATAAATACAAAATCCAATTGTGCAGATGGATTATCCAGGTTACCGGCATATGTAAAGAGAGATAAGGAAAATAAGGAATATACATATGTCAATTTTGTAGAAAGCGGTCTGCCCCTCCGTCACACAGATATTAGACAGGCCTCAAGCGTAGACCCATGTTTAAGCAAAGTACACAGATATATACAATCAGGTTGGCCAACAACTTGCCCAGAAGATGAACTTAAAGCATATTTTATACGCAAAAGCGAAATCTACGTAGACTCAGGGTGCATTATGTGGGGATACCGAATGATAATACCGGAAAAATACAGAAAACAAATTTTACAAGAACTACATAGTGGACATCTAGGGATCGTAAAGACAAAAAGCGTAGCCCGAAGTTATGTATGGTGGCCAGGAATAGATCTCGATATTGAGCGTGCGTGCAGGGAGTGCCAGGCGTGCAACGCGGAGGCGGAGGCACCACCGCGCGCGGCGCCGCAGCCGTGGACTCATCCGCCGAACCCGTAGACTAGGTTGCACATGGATTTCTTTAAAATATCAGGCTTAACTTTCTTTACGCTCAAGGATGCTACTACCAAGTGGATAGAAGTATTCGAAATGAATAATGGTACATCGGCAAAAGCTGTTATTAAAAAACTAAGGGAAACTTTTGCTCGTTTCGGGATCTGTACAGAGCTGGTATCGGATAATGGACCTCCATTCGACAGTAAAGAATTGGCCGAATTCGCTCAAAACAACGGGATAAAACGACCGGATAAAAATGACTTTTTCTCCTATTTATCACCAATCTTCAAACGGGTCGGCCGAAAACGCAGTAAAACTAATAAAAAAGGCATTGAAGAAAGCGACTAGGGAACACATAGATTTCGATAGAGCCTTACAAACATATCTGTTAGCGTACAGGAACTCGGTGCACAGCACCACGGGCGAGTCCCCGGCGGCGCTGCTGCAGCGACGGCGACTGCGCTCGCGGCTCGACTTGCTGCAGGCGGACCGCGACGCACTCGTGCGCACCGCGCAGGCTAAGCAGGTAGAAGCAGCCGGCGGTATCCAACGCTCCGTCGGTGTTGGAACCGAGGTATGGTCAAGAAATTATGGCAGGAGAGATAAGTGGCAAGGGGGCCAGGTACTGAATCGGCTCGGTTCTCGCAACTATATCGTGAGACAGGAAGACGGGCACACCGTTAAACGGCACATAGATCAGATTCGTAGGCGGGCTCAATATTCTGACGTGGCCCTCCCGCCGGAGGAACCACTACACAACGAAGTACCCGCTTCACAGACACCGAATAGGGAACCGTTATCGCCTTCATAACAGGCATCGCCGGCTCTCGCTCCAAGTCCAAAACCCACTCTATTACATTCTCCGAATGCTGATCAGATTGCTGGTGCAGTTGTGACGGACACGCCGGTGTCCCGCCCTCAGCGATCCAAGCGTGCCGCCAAGCCGGTACAACGATACGAATTTGAATTTGATTAACAAAATGGTTTAGTTTCATTATAGATTACATTTTCCGTTTTGTTTATATTTTGTTTAGTTTTGCTTTTCGAAATTTATGATTTATGATTTAGCTTTTAGATTTAGGTTACATTTTTAAATTATAAGATATATAGTATGCGCCTTTGTTTTGTTAGATAAGTGTGGGGGTGTAATGTTTGACGGTAGTTTGCAACTTTTTATATATGCACTGCAACATTTCTGTGACGGAAATACTCACTCGCATTAAACGCTTGAAGAAGAAACGTGGCTTTGTTATTTGCTCTGCTGATATATTTTTCGGACGGCGGACACCATATCCATCCTAAAGTCATACAGTTTCCAGCAAAGTTTAATTATGGAATAGCTGAGAGACGGATGTTACCGATAATTTTGTCATGGGCCTCCACTGTCCATAAAATGCAGGGCAGTACTGTTGACCGTGCTGTCGTGTATTTGGGCTCCAGACTATTTGAGGAGGGTCACGCGTATGTTGCATTGAGTCGCGTAAAGTCTTTAGAAGGGTTATGTATTGAGGAGCTTGATTGTGAGTAATTGACAGGTAAGAAACCGAGTAACAAAGATGCAATGAGAGAGTTGGAAAGGACGACGAGTTTACGTAATGAATGATACGAGCCAAAAATCAAACTAAAAACGAGTAAATAAAAAAATAGTTAAAAAATATTTTAAGTTAAACGGTTTTATTAAAAATAAAAAACTAGAAAAAAAACAGCTGTACAAAAAACTAGAAAATAATAAGGACACAAGCCTGGGCCTTCTTAAGATTTTACGTCTGGGTAAGAAATCGTGCAATACTAGCGTGCTGTCTTCTCATGTCGGATGCCAAAGGGCACATTGTGTCGCTGCGTCAGCGGAATAAGTAATAAATTGAGACTTTTAACAGACTAATATAAAAACGTGGGGCGTATAATATGCGTAATAAATAACATGCGCCCCACGTTTTTATATTAGTCTGTTAAAAGTCTCAATTTATTACTTATTCCGCTGACGCAGCGACACAATGTGCCCTTTGGCATCCGACATGAGACAGCACGCTAGTATTGCACGATTTCTTACCCAGACGTAAAATCTTAAGAAGGCCCAGGCTTGCGTCCTTATTATTTTCTAGTTTTTTGTACAGCTGTTTTTTTTTTCTAGTTTTTTATTTTTAATAAAACCGTTTAACTTAAAAGTTTTTTTTTATTTGGTGTTTTCTACCATATTTGGTTTCTGCCCCCCAAACTAGCCCTAAGGCTGTACTATGAGGGGCAGTGCTTCTAATGTTACAGATAGAACGGACAGAGTATATAATTTAATAACATTTTAAACTAGCAATGAGTATAAGATTGTTTTTTCTTTACGATACAGTTTTATTGTGTTGAAAGAGTCTTGTCTGTGTCTGTGTGTGTGTGTGTGAGGGAGGGTGAGTATGAGAGGGTGAGTGCGTGTATGTGTGAGTGGGATAGGGTGTGGATGCATTTGTAATTACTTTATTTAAAACTACATCTCTAACCTAAAGTAGCACTTTTCTTTCAATGTATTTGTCCCTTCTATTATTATTTTTTTATTTATTTTACTTTATAATCTCAAAGAGTTTTTCAGTATCATTATAATTGTTTTCCATCAGCCAGTGCCGCGTTTTCCTTGCCCTTTCCCTACAGCTCATACTATTAATATTTGTAACTTTATTAATTTTATTATAGAGAAAGGGTCCGAGAAAACGCATCGTCCTTTGCCCAAACCGTGTTCTGGTTTTAGGGACTGGCACAGTCTCTGTTATTCGTGTACATCTCCGTGCATTATCCTTGTTAGAAGTTACCGTTTGCCTTATTAGAGTTTCAATAAATAGTTGGCGCACTGTGAGGGTACTTGTTTCTGTGTGGAGGTCGTGTGTGGGATACCTGAACGGTTTTTTAAACGGTTTTATTTAGCTTGGCTCCGTATATTTGTTTGTTTGTTACTATCTTTGTTTCAAATCTTGCGACAACTTTTTCAACTACTTCTATTGAACCGATTTTTATGAAACTTTGCACACACAGAGAGTTCTCGTGACAATACAATATTATGATAATTTCAACTTGGTAACGAGGGTGTGATGATGGAGTCAGGAGGAGGACAGTGGAACTTGTGATGAATCACAACCTACCTCAATGAAAATAGCTAGCAATAGGACGTATGAAGGCTGGCTGGTAAAATGTTATAAGGCGTAGGAGTTAGTTTAGCGCCTGGGTAGTGAGTATAGCAAAGAGACCGCGTTGCGTATAAATTGTAGCGGGTGGCGTGTAGTCAGGCGCAGAAAATACAACGTGCATACATTCTGAACAGGAATGACTAGCAACACCGTATAAGCGAGAAATGATGATAGATAAGTATTATAGGTCGGCGTGCAGTAAGATATAGGACGAATTGACTGTATTACATCTACTCTTGTAAATTCGTAGCATTTTTCAGAGATTAGTTACTGAAAGTTTTAGGGAAATATGGAACGCATTTTTAAGGAAAATTGCTTCAGGCATTGTGATTGGTCGACCAATGGGAAACGCGGAAACGATGTTGGGGATGATTCCTGATTGGTCGTGGGGGTGAGGATGGGAGTAAGAAAGCGAGGCTATTTAAGGGCGTGTAACACGGGAAGAGCACCTTTGAGTACAACTGCGAGCCTCGAAGGAACAACTTGCCTGAGCCCCGGTCATCGCTAAGTCGCATCGAGCGCCATTGTTTTTCGGCATCAACGTTTCGGTGAGTCTCGGACGCCGCGCTATATTTTGGAGTTTTCTAGTTGCAATTCGACCAGTTCTATTAACTTGCATTGTATTGGAGTCTTCTTTTGGTGGCTGGGCTAGTTTTGGAAACAATACTGGCTTTTCAGAACTTATTTGCTAGTATTAGGGATGTGAAATATTATTATATGGACCATCATTGGAGCACTGTGTGGAATGCGAGCGATGCTGAAATATGCATACACGCATACTATTACAGGGCTCTTTTCCCTTTCGGAGCACTGGGTGAGAGAGCGGGTTTTGCTGAAATATGCTGCACGCCCACTCACGCAGAGTTCTTTCATGGAATGTTGTATGAGGGTTGCGGGTTTTGCTGAAATATGCATACGCGCGCACTCATGCGAGGTTCTATTCCTTTCGATGGGATGTTGGGTGGGCAACGCTAGCTATGCTGAATAAGCATACACGCTTGTTCGTACAAGATTCAGTTCATTCTCAATGATATCACGACACAAGGCCTCGTGGTATGAAGACGTAACATAAGGTCGAAGCGCAACTGGAATTCTGGCTAAATTATCAAATTATAACGTGGGTAGTTAGGTTCTTCAAACACTAAATTCATATTGGTAGGTTAGCCATGTAGCTGTGTGAATTAATTCTCCTTAATCCTGCAAGGGAGTGAGGGCTTCGTGAGAACGAGTAGTACCATAGTGTGTAGTATTTAGTGAGGTTAGGTACTAGGAAGACCAGGTAAGTACCCCTCAGTAATTCTCCTTAATCCTGCTAGGCTGTGAGGACCCTTTTTCATTTGATTAGTACTAAAGTCATATGGTAGGTTAGCCATGTAACTGTGTGAATTAATTCTCCTTAATCCTGCAAGGGAGAGAGGGTTCACTTCGTGAGAACGAGTAGTAGCATAGTGTGTAGCATTTAGTGAGGTAGGTACTAGGAAGACCAGGTAAATACCCCACAGTGGTTCTCTTTAGTCCTGCTAGGCTGAGGGGTCTAAATTGACTTGATCTGTTAGTGCGTTACCTATACCATCTGGGCGAGGGGTGGCGGTACTCTAAAGACCGGTGCAAGCTGAGCTGACCGTCTGAGGAGGAAACCTGTGGTAGCCTTCTTTCGATAGGCGAAGTCCGTCGGACGAAGTACTTCGAGGTTAGGATAGGGACCACACACACACCCACACACGCACGCCTTTAGGATTTGAGGTCCGTAGGGGCCCTAAATCACCCACATTACACCACGAATTTCATTTTAAATCTCTTCCTAAGAGAAACAGTTTCTTCACAGGATAGGAAACAAAGGGGGCCCTTAGGTATACAGAAATAGAGCTGCTGGGAGTACGGCAGCCCTATCTGGTTGGTGGCCACTGTAAGGAGCGTGGAGAGGCCAGGGGTGAGGGGACCCAGGACTCGTGGAGCTTCTTACTTCCCCTTAGGGGGAAATTGTTTGAATAATATGAAAATTACTGGTTAACACAATTTCTGGGAGGAGAGAACACAGACAATTACAATGTGATGGAGGAGACACAGTGATATAGGAGAGGCGGACTTAGACAGGAAATTACATATGTAGTTAGAATATAATTCGATGGACAAAGGGCAGGATAGAAAGCTAGGGATTGAGTTAGTACTCTGGGTTATACGGTTACACAACGCTTCCTCGAAGAGAGGAAGATACAGGGTCCATCTACACTTAATTCAGTGTATACGTATGTATACATTGCTTGAGTTTACCTAGAGATCACTTGAATGCTAAACGCAGGCCATGTTTTATTTTAGAGGTTACTCGCGGAAGCGTGGAATTTCGGAATAATTATTCGACAACACCTATCAGGTGAAGTATAAATACAAAATATACTTTGGTGGGAGGCGAGTTCGTCGCAAACTCTTCAACCGTTACTAGTAACCCCCTCGAGTTTGGGCTCATATGGTTTGTTTGGACGAGTGTTCCATACTTCTACCAATACATTTGGTGACGAGGGTCTGATGATGGAGTCAGGAGGTGGACAGTGGAACTCTTCAACCGTTACTAGTAACCCCCTCGAGTTTGGGCTCATATGGTTGGTTTGGAAGAGTGTCCCATACTTCTACCAATACACTTGGTGACGAGGGTCTGATGATGGAGTCAGGAGGTGTACAGTGGAACTCTTCAACCGTTACTAGTAACCCCCTCGAGTTTGGGCTCATTTGGTTGGTTTGGACGAGTGTCCCATACTTCTACCAATACACTTGGTGACGAGGGTCTGATGATGGAATCAGAAGGTGTACAGTGGAACTCTTCAACCGTTACTAGTAACCCCCTCGAGTATGGGCTCATTTGGTTTGTTTGAACGAGTGTCTTATACTTCTACCAATACACTTGGTGACGAGGGTCTGATGTTGGAGTCAGGAAGTGGACAGTCGAACTCTTCAACCGTTACTAGTAACCCCCTCGAGATTGGGCTCATTTGGTTAGTTTGGACGAGTGTTCCATACTTCTACCAATACACTTGGCGAGGGTCTGATGATGGAGTCAGGAGGTGGACAGTGGAACTCTTCAACCGTTACTAGTAACTCCCTCGAGTTTGGGCTCATATGGTTGGTTTGGGCGAGTGTCCCATACTTCCACCAAAACACTTGGCGAGGGTTTGATGATGGAGTCAGGAGGTGGACGGTGGAACTCTTTTTTTTTTTTTTTATGGATAGCGCGACATTTGGCATCGTTTCACCTACAAGTAGGTGTCTAACGATGCCCATGGACATTCTGTGATGCACGGGGATTGCGAATGCCATGCCGGCCTGACAGGAGCCTTTTCACGCCCCTTTTGAAGAACCCCAGGCAGTACTTGGGAGGAAATAGATGGGCAGGGAGTGCGTTCCACATTTTCCCGGTTCTGTGAATAAAAGATCTACAGAACCGGTTGGTGCGCATCCGTGGTAGATCGATTGAATAGAGGTGCATCCCCTGCCCAGTACGCGTAGTGCGGAGGTGGAATGGGGACGCCGAAATCGCGTTAAACAGCTCCTCCGAACACTCCCCATGAAATAGACGGTAGAACACACTTAGGGAGCCGACGTCCTTACGGAGTTGCAGTGGTTCTAAGTCGCGGGTCACCTCAGGGTCGCCCACGAGTCGCACGGCACGACGCTGGATTGAGTCTAGCGGCGCAAGCTGGTATTTAGCTGAGCCATCCCACAAATGCGAGCAGTACTCAAAGCAGGACCTAACCTGTGTTTTATACAACGTCAGTTTTTGTCCCGGCGTGAAGTACCGCCGCACTTTGTTTAGTACGCCAAGCTTTTTTGAGGCCAGCTTGGCCTTGCCCTCAATGTGGCGTCGAAAGTTCAGGTCGTGCGACAGTTCGACACCGAGGACCCCGAGGTGGTCGCTTAATTTCAGCGACGTGTTTTGGAAGGAGGGAGCTGGCGAGAACGCCGTTCTCTTCGCACTGAAGGCACACACTTGTGTCTTCGATGCGTTGAACACGACCAAGTTGCTCCGGCCCCATTCGGCAATAGACTGGAGTGTTTGCTCGAGTTCAGACACAAGTGTTAGCCTCTTCACAACTTTCCGTCCGGCTGAAGGGTGACTGGTGTAGGATCCGTGTGCCGTACTGTCGTCTGCATAACAATGTATGTTGCCGAGTGGCAGCATATCATTGATATGCAGAAGAAACAGCGTGGGAGACAACACGGAACCCTGTGGTACACCGGCATTCACTGACATGGCGTCCGACGAGCAGCCGTCCACGAGGACCTGAATGCTACGCCCATGTAGGAAGTCGGTGACCCAGTCACAAAGGCCAGAGGGGATTCCGTACGCCGGCAGCTTGCCTAGAAGCGCTTTGTGCCAGACCCGGTCAAATGCCTTAGCAATATCGAGTCCAATTGCTAATTATTCACCGTACCTTTCAAGCGCTTCCCCCCAAAGGTGAGTGACGTACGCTAGGAGATCACCAGCTGATCGGTTTGGCCGGAAGCCGTATTGTCTATCGCTGATGAGAGTATTTGTCTCCAGGTACGTCATGAGCTGCGTATTGATAACGCGCTCCATCACCTTGCACAGGAGGGAGGTGATTGCTATAGGTCGGTAGTTTGACGGGTCAGAGCGATCGCCCTTTTTGGGGACAGGCTGAACGAAAGCTGATTTCCAAGCTGCCGGCACGCGGCCAGTAGAGTACGAGAGGCGAAAGAGGCGCGTTAGTACTGGAGCCAGCTCGGGAGCACACTTTTTCAGCACCATTGCAGGCACTCTGTCCGGTCCACTCGCTTTCCTGACGTCTAGGGCAAGAAGCTCCTTCCGCACAGTTCTCTGTCGAAACTGTACTTCTGGCATGGAGTATGGATGGAGGAGAAGCTCCTCCATCATCCAGGTGGGAATTCCCCGCAAAAAGAGATACCAGAAGGTCTGCTTTACCTTTTGCGGAGTGAGCGAGTGATCCTCCAGTGCGCTGTAGAGGTGGAAGTGAGGAGCGGCAGAAATTCGACTCGACAGATTCGGCGAGAGACCAGAACTCACGGCTCCAAGTTGGGTACCGGTTCAGCCTATCGCCAATTCTGCCGATATGCTCGAATTTAGCCCTGGCGATAGCCCTCTTGCAGGATCTGGAGAGACGATTGTAGTTCTTCTTCAATTCGGAGATATTTGGATCACGACTGGCACGAGCACGTGACCATGCTCGATATGCCGCAGCTTTAGCCGCGGCAGCATCGGCACAGTCCCGGCTGTACCAGGGTTTGCTCTTACCTCCGAGGCGAAGGGAGGCATTGGAAATAAACATTTCCATACCACCCAGAATCACCTCGGCTACGGTATTGGCACATTCCGATGGATCGTCCGAATTGAAGCATAGCTCTCTCCAAGGGTAGGATGCAAAATGCTCTCGCATTCCATCCCAATCTGCCGACGCGTAGTGCCAAATTCGACGGGCTCCTTCAGTTCGGGTCTGAGGGGGCGACGAAGGCACTGCAGATCCCACTAGGCAATGGTCGGAGGAGCCAAGAGGAGCGCTCACTGTTACCTTATACCCAGCAGAATTAGACGTCAGCAGAAGATCCAGCAAGGAGGGTGTTTGACCGTCTATATCTGGTATTCTGGTAGGTTGATCTACCAGCTGAGACAGGTCATACGTCAGGACGAAGTCGTAAGCGGATCTCCCCGCGAAATTGGTTCTGTTGGAGCCAAGCCACACCTCGTGGTGGGCATTAAAGTCCCCAACGAATACGATGTCTGCTGTAGGGAACCGCTCTTAGACTTCGTCTGCCGCTCTACTCAGGTGCTCAAATAGGCGAGCTGTCTCCGCATCACCTGAGTGCGGCCTGTAGACGCAGGCGTACACGCGCGATTCCGACCCCAGATCCACGTGGACCCAGAGTACTGAGGACGCGAGGTCTTGTAGGCAGCGCAGGCGACGACAGCAAATATCCGCCCTAGCAAACAAGCACACCCCGGCACGGGAACGGAAGGCTTCCTCCAGGGTGTACCCGGGGTAGTGCAAGTACGACGTGTCGGCTGGGCGAGATATTTGCGTCTCCGTCAGAAAGAATAAAGCCGGCTTCGCTGTCTCCAAATGGTGGTGGACGGCATCCAAATTGGAGTGCAATCCCCGCACATTTGTTACGTCCACGCTGAAATGTGTGGGGTTGTGCACCGCTGAGCAAACGTTTATTCTTTTGTTTTGTGCTGCCATTATTATTGAAGGGGGGAGAGAAAGCATTGAGAGGCGCCTGCGACGATTTACGGGCAAAGCGTGGATCGTGGCTTCATCACTATGTGCTCAGGATAGTGGAGCGCCGACACGATGGACGGAAGGGCCCCCGGTCCCTCTCGGAAGTGGCCGCCGGGACCCCTAGAACCGGTCACCATCCGGCACGACGGACCACTCCGAGATTATGCGCCGGTTGACCAGGGCAGCCTCTCGCGCTGGTTAGGCGCGATTGGGCCCCTATCCTACCCGGCGAGCGGCCAGCGGAACAACCGTTTCACCGGGTCTCCCTGGCCATCGTGTCGATGCTTGGGCAGTGATTCGGCTTTAGAGCCACTGGCCCACTCCTCGTCGCAGCCAGCCCCTCCTGCTGCTGGGTCCCCGGGATGTACACCGGAACGCAGATAACTGTTTTGGCGCTGTAATTGTTCCCGGGGTGTGGTGGCGAACCCAGGCGATCCGAAGATCTCCCACACGCTGTTTATACTACTACGCTACTCTTCAACCGTTACTAGTAACCCCCTCGAGTTTGGGCTCATTTGGCTGGTTTGGACGAGTGTCCCATACTTCTACCAATACACTTGGTGACGAGGGTCTGATGATGGAGTCAGGAGGTGTACAGTGGAACTCTTCAACCGTTACTAGTAACCCCCTCGAGTTTGGGCTCATTTGGTTGGTTTGGACGAGTGTCCCATACTTCTAACCAATACACTTGGTGACGAGGGTCTGATGATGGAGGCAGGAGGTGTAAAGTGGAACTCTTCAACCGTTACTATTAACCCTCTCGAGTTTGAGCTCATATGGTTGGTTTGGACGAGTGTCCCATACTTCTACCAATACAGTTGATGACGAGGGTCTGATGATGGAGTCAGGAGGTGTACAGTGGAACTCTTCAACCGTTACTAGTAACGCCCTCGAGTTTGGGCTCATATGGTTGGTTTGGACGAGTGTCCCATACTTCTACCAATACAGTTGATGACGAGGGTCTGGTGATGGAGTCAGGAGGTGTACAGTGGAACTCTTCAACCGTTACTAGTAACGCCCTCGAGTTTGGGCTCATTTGGTTGGTTTGGACGAGTGTCCCATACTTCTACCAATACACTTGGTGACGAGGGTCTGATGATGTAGTCAGGAGGTGTACAGTGGAACTCTTCAACGGTTACTAGTAACCCCCTCGAGTTTGGGCTCATATGGTTGGTTTGGACGAGTGTCCCTTACTTCTACCAATACACTTGGTGACGAGGGTCTGATGATGGAGTCAGGAGGTGTACAGTGGAACTCTTCAACCGTTACTAGTAACCCCCTCGAGTTTGGGCTCATAGGGTTGGTTTGGACGAGTGTCTCTTACTTTTACCAATACACTTGGTGACGAGGGTCTGATGATGGAGTCAGGAGGTGTACAGTGGAACTCTTCAACCCTTACTAGTAACCCCCTCGAGTTTGGGCTCATTTGGGATCACTTGTCGAACGAAAAAGTATGAAACAGACATTCCATTTGTTCAAATTTATTTTGAAAGAGACGGCGGACACCTTATCTATCCTAAAGCCATACAGTTTCCAGCAAAGTTTAATTATGGAACAGCTGAGAGGCGGATGTTACCGATAATTTTGTCATGGGCCTCCACGGTCCATAAAATGCAGGGCAGTACTGTTGACCGTGCTGTCGTGTATTTGGGCTCCAGACTATTGGAGGAGGGTCAAGCGTATGTTGCATTGAGTCGCGTAAAGTCTTTAGAAGGGTTATGCATTGAGGAGCTTGATTGTGAGTAATTGACAGGTAAGAAACCGAGTAACAAAGATGCAATGAGAGAGTTGGAAAGGATGACGAGTTTACGTAATGAATGATACGAGCCAAAAATCAAACTAAAAACGAGTAAATAAAAAAATTTGTAAAAAAAATTTTAAGTTAAACGGTTTTATTAAAAATAAAAAATTAGAAAAAAAACAGCTGTACAAATAACTACAAAATAATAAGGACACAAGTCTGGGCCTTCTTAAGATTTTACGTCTGGGTAAGAAATCGTGCAATACTAGCGTGCTGTCTTCTCATGCCGGATGCCAAAGGGCACATTGTGTCGCTGCGTCAGCGGAATAAGTAATAAATTGAGACTTTTACCAAACTAATATAAAAACGTGGGGCGTATAATATGCGTAATAAATAACATGCGCCCCACGTTTTTATATTAGTCTGTTAAAAGTCTCAATTTATTACTTATTCCGCTGACGCAGCGACACAATGTGCCCTTTGGCATCCGACATGAGAAGACAGCACGCTAGTATTGCACGATTTCTTACCCAGACGTAAAATCTTAAGAAGGCCCAGACTTGTGTCCTTATTATTTTGTAGTTTTTTGTACAGCTGTTTTTTTTCTAGTTTTTTATTTTTATTTATAAATAACTCGGAGAAGAGCTCTTTGACTTCTTTCGAACTGTAAAAGATGCTCTTTAGCCGCTTCACCCCATGAAAGTACACAGTATGTGAGTAACGACTGTGCCAGTGCCATGTAGACGATTTTTATTAGTTTATTACTGCTATGTTGCGAATACGTTTATATATATATATATAAGCTTCCGAACTCGAGCAGCAAGAGTCACCAGATGCAAATCCCAACAAAGCCTGTCGTCTAGTGTTATACCTAAATATTTTATTTGACTGGTACGTAAGAGAGCTTGGCAAGTACACCCGACGACGCTCCTACCACAAGTATGTATTTTGAGATCACTGTTCCACGCCGGGTGACTGGCTTTCGTGATACCATAACACATATATTTACTTTTTTTACATTCAGAGTTAATAAGTTATTATCAAGCCATGTTTTTATTAGCGATACTCCCTCTTCATCCATTTCGAATACCTCATTCCACGTGTCACCAATGAATAAGAGCGCCGTGTCATCAGCATACGTAAAGATGGTGCAACCATGGATAGACGCATGTGTGTAACCAAGTATGTGTGGATACTCTTCACTTATACTAGTCTAGTAGTTAGGAACTTACATTTTTGTTTTTTTATTTTTTTATATAGAAAGCGCGACATGTGGCATCGTTTCACTTACGAGTAGGTGACTTACGATGCCCATGGACATTCTGTGATGCACGGGGATTTCGAATGCCATGCCGGCCTGACAGTAGCCTTTTCACGCCCCTTTTGAAAAACCCCAGGCTGTACTTGGGAGGAAATAGATGAGCTCCACATTTTCCCGGTATGTCGATCATCGCGCATCCTCGGTAGGTCGATTGTATAGGGGTGCATCCCCTGCCCAGTACGCGTAGTGCGGAGGTGGAATGGCAACGACGGAATCGCGTTAAAGAGCTCTTCCGAACACTCCCCGTGAAATAGACGATAGAACACACTTAGGGAGCCGACGTCCCTACGGAGTTGCAGCGGTTCTAAGTCGCGGGACACCACAGGGTCATCCACAAGTCGCACGGCACGACGCAAGCTGGTATTTAGCTGAGCCATCCCACAGGTGCGAGCAGTACTCCAAACAAGACCTAACCTGCGTATTATACAACGTCAATTTTTGGCCCGCCGTGAAGTACCGCTTCACCTTGTTGAGTACACCCAGATTTCTTGAGGCCAGCTTGGCCTTGCCCTCGATATGGCGACGAAAGTTCAGGTCGTGCGACAGTACGATTCCGAGGACCACGAGGTGATCGCTTAATTTAAGCGACGTGCCTTGGAATGCCAAGCCGGTGTGAACGCCGCTCTCTTCGCACTGAACGCGCAAACTTGTGTCTTGGAAGCGTTGAACTCGACCAAATCACTACGGCCCCATTCTGAAATAGAGCTGAGTATGCATTTCTCTCTTTGCGGGGAAGTCCAACCTGGACGATGGGGGTGCCACTCCCCCATCCATACCTAGGTGTGAGAACTCCATGCCGGAAGTGCAGTTTCGACAACGGACAGTACGGGCGGAGCTTCTCTCCCTAGACTTCAGGAAAGCGAGTGGGCCGGATAGGATTCCTGCATTGGTGTTAAAAAGGTGTGCTCCCGAGCTGGCTCCAGTGCTGACGCGCCTATTCCGTCTCTCCTACTCCAATGGCCGTGTGCCGGCGGCCTGGAAATCTGCCTTTGTGCAAGCGGTCCCCAAAAAGCGTGACCGCTCAAACCCGTCAAACTACCGACCTATAGCGATTACCTCCCTTCTCTGTAAGGTGATGGAGCGCATTATCAATGCGCAGCTCATGAAGTACCTAGAGACGAATGACCGCATCAGCGATCGGAAATACGGCTTCCGGCCAAAACGATCTGCTGGTGATCTCCTAGCGTACGTCACTCACCTTTGGGGGGAATCGCTTGAAGGTCATGGTGAATCCTTGGCAATTGGCCTTGATATTGCCAAGGCATTTGACCGGGTTTGGCACAAGTCGCTCTTGGGCAAATTGCCGGCTTACGGACTTCCTTCTGGCCTCTGTGACTGGGTCGCTGACTTCCTACATGGGCGTAGCATTCAGGTCCTAGTGGACGGTTGCTCGTCGGACGCCATATCAGTGAACGCCGGCGTACCACAAGGATCTGTGTTGTCACCCACGCTATTTCTTCTGCATATCAATGATATGCTGTCTCTGGGCAACATACATTGTTGTTCGTAAGGCACTCGAATCCTAAACCAGGCACTCTTCAGCCAGCCCTTCAGTAATTTGGTCGAGTTCAACGCTTCCAAGACACAAGTTTGCGCGTTCAGTGCGAAGAGAGCGGCGTTCACATCGGCTCCTTCATTCCAAGTCGCTTAAATTAAGCGAACACCTCGAGGTCCTCGGAGTCGAACTGTTGCACGACCTGAACTTTCGTCGCCATATCGAGGGGAAGGCCAAGCTGGCTTCTAAAAAGCTGGGCGTACTCAATAAGGTGCGACGGTACTTCACGCCGGACCAAAAGCTGCTTCTGTATAAATCGCAGATCAGGTCCTGCTTGGAGTACTGCTCGCACCTGTGGGGTGGCTCTGACAAATACCAACTTGCGCCTCTGGACTCAATCCAGCGTCGAGCCGTGCGACTAGTGGGTGGCCCCGAAGTGTCCTGCGATCTAGAACCACTACAATACCATAGGGATGTCGGCCCCCTAAGTGTGTTCTATCGCTTATTCCATGGGGAGTGCTCGGAGGAGCTGTTTAATGCGATCCCGCTGTCCTCTTTCCACCTTCACATAGCTTCATCTTCACACCCTCAGCGTTATATTTAACATACACCTCCTACACATCCATACCCTCCCTCATACCCGCACACCCCACCTCACACAAACGCCCTCTCTCACAAACATTCACACACACATTATTATTACTATTACTTTTTGCATTTTATATAACTATTTTCTTTTTCTTTTTTTCTTTTTATATAACATAAAATAATGACTATTTATACGCAAGATTGGCGCCACCTAGATAGGCAGGTCCCATCTGAAAAACAGCGCAGTTGGCACTATTCTAGCAAGAGTGCTAATTTGCAACATGCTGAGATGGGACCTATTGGCATGTTTACCATATGTTAAATTGTTAATTGCTAATAAATCAATTTTCTTTCTTTCTTTCTTTCTTTCTTCGCACCACGCGCACTGGGCAGGGATTGCATCCCTACACGCTGGACTACCGCGGATGCATACCAATCGATTCTGCAGATCTCCTCTACAGAACCGGTAAACTCTGGCACGCTCTCCCTGCCCATATATTTCCCCCCAAGTACAGTCTCGGGTCCTTCAAGAGGGGCGTGAATGGGCACCTGTCAGGCCGGCATGGCATTCGCAACACCCGCATACGACCGAATGTCCATGGGCGTCGTTAGACACCTTATGGGTGGCTCGGCGCCATATGTTGCGCTGTCAATAAAAAAAAAATGTGGTCTCAAACTCTTAATGTATCCGTATAGAATGTATTATGAGCTGCCTTTTTTATCTATACGCGGAATATAAGACATCTACAATTCCTCTTATATTATCTTATGTTTAAGTCTTTTAGTCCTGATAGTATAGTCTATAAGATATCCTGTATACCTTATCTAGACAAAATGTTGCTACCTGTAGGCGGTGCAATAGTATACACTTTTGCCAAGATCGCTTTCAGTTATGTTAACATTGCATTGCATTCTTTCATAACCATGAGCCCCATCATAGCAACTCTTGATGGTCTTCCTCCTGTCGATTCGGTAAGGTTCTGCAACAAACATTACATACTGCATACAAGGTACAATTGCGCTCTTTTTTTTTTTTTTTTATGTAATCCGGTATGGGTGGCTGAGTCGGAGGGGCACATGCTCTAACCAGCCAATATCACCTCCGAGAAGGTAGGTGCCATACCGGAGACTTCCCTGAATTTCTGGCTATACTGGACTAGAGGAGAACACAAACGAGGTTGCTTGCGGCCATCTTACATCCAGTACGGTGGTACCAACCCAGTCGGCTACAATTTGAGCCTACCACCAGCTACCACAGCTACACAGTTAAGATGTGCGATACCACTCGCCTGACATACTCGTATGTTATGTATTAACTTCAACTATCAGGGCAGATCGATATCTTCTTGAACGCACGAAAGCTACGTCCGCTACGTTAACACAATTCAACTATTTAATTATACGATTAATTCGAAGACTGGGTCACCGACTTCCTACATGCGCGTACCATTCAGGTCCTCGTGGACGGCTGCTCGTCGGACGCCATGTCAGTGAATGCCGGTGTACCGCAGGGTTCTGTGTTGTCTCCCAAGCTGTTTCTTCTGCATATGTGCCATGCCAGCAGATTTGCGGACTGTTGCAAGGCTGTCTAGCCCGTTAATACGACGCTTGAAGACACCCAGGTTAAAGGCGTCAGGAAATACACTCGCCGGAAGACAGTTCCACACTCTAGCGGTGCGACAAAGTAACGATTTAGCGAACCGATGGGTTCTCAAAAGCCCAATGTCAACAACAAAAGGGTGCCGAATCTCTCTGCGACGAGTCATGCGGAGATAGGACAGCAAGGAATAAAGGATGCTAGTTCCACAGAGCAACGTCCGTGATAGTATCTGTAAAACAGACTAAGCGAACACACAAATCGTCTGTGACTCAGAGACTCCAGACCTTCTGTAAGTTTCGGGTCACCAACAAGACGGATGGCTCGGCGCTGTATCGAGTCCAAGGACGCAAGCAGATAATGCGGACTACCCTCCCAGATGTGACTGCAGTACTCCATCACGGGCCCAATCTGTGTTTTGTACAACAGGAATAGTTGTGCCGGTGAGAAGAACCGCCGATTGCGAAAAAGTATACCCAAATTTCTGAATGCAGTTTTGGCCTTAGACTCGATTAGTTGCCGGAAACCGACGTCTCTGGATATAGTGGTGCCCAGGAGGTCCAGGTGCTCCGAGACAGGTACGACGCTACCTTGGAAACTAGCTTGGAAAGGAAAGGGATCGACCTTAGCAGATAATGCGCAGCACTGAGTCTTACTAACGTTGAAGGCGACAAGGTTGTTCTGGCCCCATATAGCTACTTTTCCGAGAACATTATCGACCTTATCAACAACTGAACGTTGAGCCTCTCTATGCCGCGAATCTCTACTCTTCCAGTCCTTAATATAGCCCTCGTGACTCGTGCTCCGTGATGTCGTCTGCATAGCTGTGTATCATGCCCAAGGACAGTAGATTGTTTATAAAGATTAAGAAAAGCGTAGGCGACAGCACAGAGCCCTGCGGAACACCATCGTTGATTGGAAAGTCGTCCGATTTCGAGCCATCGATGGTAACGAAGATGGAACGACCTGCCGAAAAGCTGGCGATCCAGGTGCAGAGTTTGGGTGGAATGCCGAAGGACGGGAACTTGCCTAGGAGTCCTCGGTGCCAAACGCGGTCGAAAGCCTTGGAGATATCCAGGGCGACTGCCAGCGGCTCCCCAAAATTGTCCAATCTTTCGGCCCATATATGCGTAACGTACGTTAGAAGATCTCCTGTTGACCGCGCTTTCCGGAATCCCTACTGCTTGTCATCCAGGAGTGTATTTGCTTCTAAGTACGTTAGGAGCTGGGTATTAATAAGGCGCTCCATAACTTTCCATAATAGTGAAGTTATCGCAATGGGCCGATAGTTGGAGGGGTTCGCGGAGTCTCCCTTCTTTGGAACCGGTTGGACCGAGGCTCTTTTTTTTTTTTTTTTTTTTTTTATGGAAACTGACACGGTTGGCTTACATCACCTACAACATCCGTTATGTCAGCCCATAACACCGGGTGAACCTGGTGCCACATCAGTGCTTCCCTTCGGTCGTGCCGGCTGAACTGGACGGAAAACACAAACTATTTACGTAGCCGTTTCGACCGACCTTTCATTCAGTGCGGTGGTACCAACCCGGGCGGGTTAAACCCTACCACCTAGTAATATAAGAAGGGAGTCATATCCCTTAGTCGCCTTTTACGACATACACGAGGAGAGATGCAGTGGGGCTATTCTTTTAAAGTACCGGCCCCTCACGGTACTACACGGGGAGAGATGCAGTGGGGCTCTTTTCCAGCAACAGGGTACAATCCCACGGGCGAAGGGTACCGTGTGGGGTCGGTACTTAAAAAGAATAGCCCCACTGCATCTCTGCCCGTCGCATAGATAGGGGTTTTGCAAGAAGGTCCCCAACCAAGCGGGATTAGTTTGCAGGCCTAGAGCCAACCCCAAATCAACAAAAACAACAACAACAACCCACGGGCGAAGGAGAGACGAAAAAGACGGGAGATTATTGGTGTCAACTCAGGGGCACAGATCTTGAGCACTATGGCTAGAATGCCATCAGGACCACTACTCTTCGAAGTTTCCAACGTTCTCAAACATTTGAATACCTGTCAAGGGTGCATCTTCGGCTCCATCATCGAAATCCCACAGTGTGGTATCGAGGGAGGAGTTGCACCCTGGTCATCCAACGTTGAGTTAGACGCGAAACGAGGAGCAAAAATGTTCGCCTTTTCCTTCGCGAGGATAGCGAGTGATTCCGTCAGACCGTTCCAGGGGTGGTGTAGCAGAGCGACAGAAGTTTCGTCCGATAGAGTTGGCGAGAGACCAGAATGCGCGGCTGCCGGTCGGACATCGCACTAGTCTCTCGCCAATTATATGATCGTGCTTAGACTTGGCCACGATGAGTGTTCGCTTGCAAGACCTGGAGGAGGCGTTAAGTGCGCGCCTTGCCTCAGCGGTACGTGCGGAGAGCCACCGCCGGCTTGGTTCTTGGCCTCTACAGCTATGCGGCATAGGCGGTTGAACCATGGCTTGTGAGTACCGCCCACTGGTACAACAGAAGATGGAATAAAGTATTCCATACCCTGTTGCACCAGTTCGACAATATACTCAGCGCACGTTGATGGATGCGAAGAGGCAAAGCAGACCTCCTTCCAAGGGAAACTTCCTAAGAAGGATCGGAATTCCTTCCATTGTGCTGACTTATAGTGCCAGACTGTGCGAGTGCTGGGCTCGCGCGTTTTCGCGTAGTACACAGTGGGCACTGTACAGGACACTAGGTAGTGATCAGAGCTCCTGAGGGGGGCTTTGACACTAACTCTGTATCTTGTAGGTTCAGAAGTCAGCACAAGGTCCAGCAAGCTAGGCTTGTGCGCAGGATTGTCATGTATGCGTGTAAATCCCGATACCATCTGCGACAATCCGTGGGCTATGGCCAAGTTGTAAGCTTCCCGGCCGGAGTGATCGGTGACGGTGGACCCAAGCCATTCCTTATGTTTGACGTTGAAGTCGCCCACCATCACAATTTCAGCCGTAGGAAGCTCACAAAGCAGTTTTTCTGTCACTCTGCTGAGGTGCTTAAAGAATGCAACGGTCTCGTTGACACCAAGGTTAGGCGAGCGATACCGGCCCGCATAGATTCTCACCACGTGGGGAAGATTCACGCGGACCCATATTACTGGGAATCGGGAGTCTTCAACATGGCATAATCTCTTGACGGAGACATCGGATCGGCCATAGAGGCACACACCTGCGTGAGCTCGACTGTTTGACAGCCGCGGAGCACGGAAGGGATAACGCTGTGTGAGGTACTGCTCGCCCTTGAGGGATGGCTCAGCTAAATACCAAGTTGCTCCGCTAGACTCAATCCAGCGTCGTGCCGTGCGACTGGTGGGTGACCCCGTAGTGTCCCGCGACTTAGAACCACTGCAACTCCGTAGGGACGTCGGCTCCCTGAGTGTGTTCTATCGTTTATTTCATGGGGAGTGTTCGGAGGATCTGTTTAATGCGATTCCGTCGTCCCCATTCCACCTCCGCACTACGCGTACTGGTCAGGGGATGCACCCCTATTCAATCGACCTACCACGGATGCGCGCGCACCAACCGGTTCTGTAGGTATTTTATTCACAGAACCGGGTAAATGTAGAACGCACTCTCTGCCTATCTATTTCCTCCCAAGTAAAGCCTGGGGTTTTTCAAAAGGGGCGTGAGTAGTGTGTTTATGCCGGTTCTGGGACAACGGTGGCGGTGCAGCCAATAACAGAGTGCCACGTCACCTCACACAGCGTTATCTCCCACGTCACCTCAAACGCCACGCCCACTTTCGGTCACGCTCACCAACTCCCCGCCCACTTCCACCCCGCCCACTTACGTTTACGCCCACTTCCGGTCACATCCGCCCACTTCCGCCCGCCCTGTCGGAGGCTCTCACCAACGAATCCATCTTATTGCGTGTTCACCTAGACAAGGTTCCATTTCCCATATAAGTACTATGGAAGTTGGAATTACGTCATAGTGGGGGAAGGCGAGACTGGATCTAGACCCCCCTAGCGCCCCAGCCCGCCCTCGCTCGCTTCCGCCCGCCCTGTTGGAGTTTCTCACGCTGCTAGTCTGCCTCCCTCAAAATCCACTTCGGGTGCTGGATCACCATACATACTTACGCATCCTCCATCCGCCCGCCCTGACGGAGGCTCTCACCAACGAATCCATCTTATTGCGTGTTCACCTAGACAAGGTTCCATCTCCCATACAACTACTATGAAATTTGGAATCATGACGAGGAAAAGACTGGATCTAGACCCCCGCCTAGCGGGGCGACTAGCGCCCCCGCCCGCCACCGCTCGCTACCGCTAGACCCCCCCGCCGTCGCTATGAATGCTCTCACGCTGCCCACCATTTTACTGTGGGTTCACCTAGACAAGGTTCCATCTCCCATAAAACTACTATGTAAGTTGGAATCGTGACGATGAAAAGACTGGATCTAGACCCCCGCCCGCGTTCGCTTGGAGGCTCTCTCACGCTGCTACTAGCAGCATGAGAGAGCCTGCTAGTGATTCCATCTTATTGCGGGTTCACCTAGAGCTGATTCCATCTCCCATAAACTATAAAAGTTAGAATCATGACGATGAAAAGACTGGATCTAGACCCGTCTAGCGCCCCCGCTCGCCCCCGCCTGCCCCCGCTCGCCCCCGCTCACCCCTGCTGTGAAAGTTGGAAAAGTGGAAAATTTGAACGTACGAGACCGGATCTGGTCCCCCCGAGCGACCTCGTTCGCTGCCGCTAGGCCCCCCGCCTCCGCTATGGAGGCTCTCACACTGTCTGCTAGGCCGCCTAGCATAACCATCTCCCATACTATGAAAGTTGTCATAGTGGGAGAAGAAAAGACAAGATCTAGACCCCCCTAGCACCGCCACCCGCCCCCGCTCGCTACCGCTAGGCCCCCCGCCATCTCGCGCGATAAGGTTCCATCACCCATACTATTGGAATCACACGTCATAGTGGACTAGGATCTAGACCCCCCGCCCTCGAACGCCTCCGCTGCGCCGCCGCTGTTCCTGCGCTATTTATAAAAATATGTTGTCATAAAAATTTCCGCGAGCGAAGCGTGATTCATTAGGTGAGGACTGGATGTCTGCCTATAAGAGATAATGTCAATAGCATAATTGTATTTATTCGGTGTTGCGCTATGAATATATGATGTTCGTCCACTGACTCTTATCGCTGTGGCAAAAGAGATAAGCGCTTCCGTAGTCAGCACGGTTGATCAAGTTTGTGAGGTTTGCGTGACAAAACAACTATTGGGCAGATACGTTTAAAACAAGGATCAGTAATCAAACGATCAGCCAAGTGCACACAAATGAAGGTGTTGTAACAATATTGGTCCACCATGTACATTTCAATCCTGTATCGTTCTCCGAAATTAAAACAATTATTACAGACCTTAAATCAAAAAACTCCCAGGACTTGTAGAATGTCTCACCTAAACTACTGAAGTCACTAAGTTTTAGTCTTATAGAACCATTAATTATGTAGTGTTATAAATCAATGCTTTGAGGACGGCATATTCCCAGATTAACTCAAAATAGCTAGGTTAGTTCCATTGTTTAAAAAGGGATGTCATAACAATATTGGAAACTATCGTCCTGTATCTTTGCTTCCTGTATTTAGTAAAGTGTTTGAAAAAGCCGTGGAAAAAAGATTAATTAATTATTTTAATGATAACAACATCTTAAACTATAAACAATTTGGATTTCGCAAGGGCAAGTCTACAGGAGATGCCATTGCGTCAATGATAAAAGCTATAATTCAATCATTAGATAATTCTAATCACACTTATGGCATCTTCTGTGATCTATCCAAGGCATTCGACTGTGTTAGTCATGACATAATTTTAATGAAATTAGAACATTATGGTGTAAGGGATAAAGAGTTGCGTCTTTGTAAATCATATTTGAGTACCAGAAAGCAGATGTGTGATGTTAATGGTAATAAGTCTGGTGTGGAATCCATTTCTATGGGAGTTCCTCAAGGTTCCATACTGGGACCATTGCTCTTCTTAATCTATGTAAATGACATTTCTAGTTGTATTAAAGATGATATTGAGTTAGTAATGTTTGCCGACGATATATCTGTAGTTTTAAAAAATAAAAACATTGCGGAATTACGTGAGTCCTTCATCAATGTAATTCAGTCATTAAAGTGTTGGTTTGATTCCAATAACCTCTTACTCAATGTCAATAAAACAAATGTAATGCACTTTGCACTTGGAACTCACAGACGTATTGTTAATCAGGAAATTGTTAAAACAGCAGAAGATCTGACATTACATATTTCCAAAGAAATAACCTTTTTAGGAGTAATATTTGATCGCACCCTAACTTGGAAACCTCATATAGATACGCTTGCTGGTAAGCTAAGTTCAGCTTGTTATGCCATAAAAAAAATTAAAGAATTATGTGGCATACAAGCTGCTAAAACTGTGTATTATGCTTACTTCGATAGTCTTATGTCTTATGGATTATTATTTTGGGGAAACGCGGCGGAATCTAATAGAATATTTCGAGGGCTTACTTCAAGAATGCACTATGTAAAAAAAAATCGATTTTGACTTAATTATACAGTTTTGTTCATTATTTCTTGCGCTACATTCTTCAAAAACACACTAAGCTGTACACTGACGAGATCCAAAGATAGCTATAGCATTAAGTCATAATATAACTACTTTGTACAAGCAAAAAGCACTAAATGACATGATTCGAATAGAATGGCACTAAGTTCTGATTATTGTTGAAATTATAGTCAACGTAAATACACTAAGTACAATTTAGTGCCTTACTGTAAATGTTTTTTAGGTTAATCGCAAAATGTAATTCTTATGAAAAGCATTAAGTCTACTTAGTGTTATTTCACAAATACAAATTCGATAATTCGTGGTAGAATACTATTCTACAAGAAAGCATTAAGTGACTTAATGCATTTCATTTTGCGGTTTTGGCTTACTCAGACTTAATGAAATCATTTTCAAAAAGACATTATGTCACTTAGTGCATTTACGAAGACACGATTTTTAGAAACGTCGTCAAAACTTAGTGCGAAAAGCACTAAGTCGGACTTAATGTATTCTTGGCCATATTACTTGAAGTGGTGGTTGTTAACAACTACACTGGCCGATGCATTAAGTCGACATAAATTAGAATTGTGTGCTTGCAATACTGAACCGTGGATGGCACCTCAAGCATTCGCTGAGTGAATTTGTTAGTGAGCTTTTGTAATTTGAGGTTATCTAGTTAAAAAAGAAAATTTTTTTTGGCAAGATGAAGCGTTTTCTCTCTGGTAATCGTAATAGATAGATGAAGATCAATACAACTAGTTTAGTAGCAGCCACCATTTTAATTCACTGAAAAATTATAATCCCGTAAATCTGTCTTTTTAATTAACGATGCAATTAGAGAAGCTTTAGAGATTCGCCTGCATAGATATTACCTCCAAGGATATTACGGATTGTATGCGGTACACCCACGGCCACCATTGAAGCCATACTCTGTCTGTCAACGCTGGACCTATGTGCCAAACAGGAGGCTGCGGCGTCCGCATTCAGACTCAAGGCACTATGATTATGAAAAGGGGACGAACCGGTAAAGCACACAAGTGTCCTGCACACGGTGTGCAGTGAACTACCTTTATTAATGACCAACCCCCGGCCCATCTAGTGAGACAGAACTAAGAATTTTCACAGACGGGTCAAGGACAAGCAGCTGGACCGGTGCGGGCATTTTCTCACGTGAGCTGAGCATTAATAGATCAGGACGACTTGGTGCACACTCAACAGTTTTCCAAATGGAAGTAATCGGGGTGCTACAAGTGCAACCGCTGGGACTGAGATGGGCGTATGTCATGTACACTGCACTACAACGAAGAGGCTCTAGAACTATAACCATAGGAGCGGAACCCGTGATAATGTCGTCAGCAAGCATACAGAAAACTTGGTTGAACTTGGACTTGGTTGCACGCGTCGACATCACGGAAACACAGGGACAGATGGAAGGGCCTCTCAGAGTGCAGACAGTCGAGAGCTGCTCTTCCTAAACCAGACCGAAGGCTGGCTCTGAAGCTTATCAATCTGGCCCGGGCTAAGCTAAATAAATATCTACACACCGTGGTTATTACGAATAGCCCACTGTGCAGGGAATGTTTGGCGACGAATGAAATGACCGAGCATGTTTTGTTGGAGTGCAGTTTGCTTGACAACCAACGAAGGGACATACTCCGTTCTCCATCTTCCGTTGCAGAGGTCTGCAAACGCCCCAGTCGACTTGTGGCTTTCTTCCATGAAAGCCTTTCTTCCATGACATAGGCTGGCTGGGGTAGCTGGAGATCGCAGGGTTTTACACGAAGGTCCTCAACCAAGCGGGACTAGTTTGCAGGCCTAGAGCCAACCCCAAACCAAAGCACCAACCACAACTGTCTTTTTCATTAAATTACTATAAGACTTAACGCAGTATTTTTATTTTACTGCAAAATTAACCGTCAAACAAAATACACTAAGTCAGTACCTTCTCCTACACTTTTGAATATAAAGTGCTATTGTGTGAACATATATTTTTTTCATTAATAACATTTTTAACCTCGATAGATAATAAATCTCGGTACATAATACTGATATTGTAAATATAAGTAGAATTTTTTATAAATTTTTCGTAAACTTTAAATCTTGATTATCTCAAAACTACTTTTTCTGACTTAATGCATTCTTGAAGTAAGCCCTCGATTTATTCCTCAAAAAAGAGCACTGCGTTGTATACTCAGTATGAGGGCGAGGGACTCTTGTAGAAATGTATTTGATAAAATAGGAATTATGACATTACCCAGTGCTTATATTTATCAAAATATCTGCTATGCTAGGAAATATATACAGGATGCTACGCTTCACTCTGATATGCACCAGCATGATACTAGGCATAAAAATAATGTTCTAATTACGAAGCACAGGTCATCTAAAATGTCGAAAAGTTTTGTTTGCAACAGTGTTAGATTGTATAATAAAATACCAGAAGAGGTCAAAAATCTAAATGATACTTTGTTTATGAAACATATAAAATCAACTCTTGTAAAAAAAGCCTACTATACTGTAAAAGAGGCATTAGTCGACAGGACTATATCTTGAGGTTCTGACTGCATAATTAGTTAGCGCATGACTAGGTACTATTTGTACTCAAATTTATTTACTAACCGATTGACAACTTGATACTTCAAGTATCTTAATATTTTTATTATAATATATTTTTTTTTTTTGACAATACTACGTTGTAGTATGTATACTTATTATGACTAGGTACTATTTGTACTCATACTAACCGATTGACAACTTGATACTTCAAGTATCTTAATATTTTTATTATTATTTTTTGACAATACTACGTTGTAGTAAGTATACTTATTATTACTAACATTATTGAGTTGATACAAATGACGTATCAAAAATTTGACAAAGGCTCTTTACACCTGATCCACTAAATTAAGTCCTTGCAGTCAGAACTACAAAAACAAAACAAAAATCTGTTTTTGATCTTGCTCTCAAGCTGTATTTTCAATCGACTGTAGGCGGTGTTATTATGTGGATAGTCACTAAATGCTTGTAAAAATTATTATGAAAAAAAACCCTGCGAAGTTTCTTACCGGTTCTTCTTCGTGGGTGTAATCGAATCGGATAGAACAAATTGTGACAAATTCGAGTACAGTCATGCTGTCTAATGAATGCTTAATAAACAATATACAACAATATACAATATACATCTCGCTACCGCCACCTCCGCTGCGTCGTCGCTTTTCCTGTGTTATTTATAAAATACGAGTATCATCCAAGTCTGCATGTCATAAAAAAATTGCGGGAGTGAAGCTGCAATCACGAAAGACCGGAAGTGTGCTTCTGATAACATGCGCAGGTGTGAGTGTGGGAATGGGAACGCGATTTTCTAATCTACATTGTTTTTCTAGACAGCGGTTGTCAACTTTTCAGCATACCCCACGACTCTTAGAGCACATTTTCCGACTCCGACTTACTCTTCATATCACAGGATGAAGACCTCTGTCTGCTCTGAGTTAAGAGGCGAGGCTATATAATCCACATCAAATCCTGCTCACCCGCATTGCGTTCGAGCTTCTCAACGTGTTAACGCCTATATTCACCACCACTAAAAATGTTTGTCTGTGAATATTGTGAGTTTAAATTTAAATGGAAGAGTAGCGTGAAGCGTCATATGGGGTATTGCAAGAAGCGACTGGAGAGCTCGCAGCCGACTAATCCAAAGTGCATCCGCTGTGACAAGAATTTTTCGCGATGGGATGCAGTTGATCGACATAGTAAAACATGTCAGCCGGATCTTGGGAGGATCAGATGAGAAACGTGACAGCCGCGATGATGTGCTGACCGCTCTAGACAGCGAACGTCGACCTTTCAGAGTCTACATACCCCTAGACTCTTGGGATACATTTCTCGTTGTATCCGCTACCCCCCGACCTACTCCACATACCACAGGTTGAAGACCCCTGTCTGCTCCAAGTTAAGAGGCGAGGAGGCTATGTAAACCACATCAAATCCTGCTCACCCGCATTGCGTTCGAGTTTCTCAACGTGCTAACACCTATAGTTCCTACGTCAAAACCACTAAAAAAAATAGGTAAAAAAACTTTTAAGTTAAACGGTTTTATTAAAAATAAAAAACTAGAAAATAATAAGGACACAAGCCTGGGCCTTCTTAAGATTTTACGTCTGGGTAAGAAATCGTGCAATACTAGCGTGCTGTCTTCTCATGTCGGATGCCAAATGGCACATTGTGTCGCTGCGTCAGCGGAATAAGTAATAAATTGAGACTTTTAACAGACTAATATAAAAACGTGGGGCGCATTACGCATATTATACGCCCCACGTTTTTATTAGTCTGTTAAAAGTCTCAATTTATTACTTATTCCGCTGACGCAGCGACACAATGTGCCATTTGGCATCCGACATGAGAAGACAGCACGCTAGTATTGCACGATTTCTTACCCAGACGTAAAATCTTAAGAAGGCCCAGGCTTGTGTCCTTATTATTTTCTAGTTTTTTGTACAGCTGTTTTTTTCTAGTTTTTTATTTTTAATAAAACCGTTTAACTTAAAAGTTTTTTTACCTATTTTTTTATTTACTCGTTTTTAGTTTGATTTTTGGCTCGTATCATACATTACGTAAACTCGTCATCCTTTCCAACTCTCTCATTGCATCTTTGTTACTCGGTTTCTTACCTGTCAATTACTCACAATCAAGCTCCTCAATACATAACCCTTCTAAAGACTTTACGCGACTCAATGCAACATACGCTTAACCCTCCTCAAATAGTCTGGAGCCCAAATACACGACAGCACGGTCAACAGTACTGCCCTGCATTTTATGGGCAGTGGAGGCCCATGACAAAATTATCGGTAACATCCGTGTCTCAGCTGTTCCATAATTAAACTTTGCTGGAAACTGTATGGCTTTAGGATGGATAAGGTGTCCGCCGTCTCTTTCAAAATCAATTTGAACAGATGGTATGTCTGTTTCATACTTTTGCATTCGACAAGTATGGGACACTCGTCCAAACAAACCAAATGAGCCCAAACTCGAGGGGGTTACTAGTAACGGTTGAAGAGTTCCACTGTCCACCTCCTGACTCCAACATCAGACCATCGTCACCAAGTGTATTGGTAAAAGTAAGGGACACTCGTCCAAACCAACCCTATGAGCCCAAACTCGAGGGGGTTACTAGTAACGGTTGAAGAGTTCCACTGTAAACCTCCTGACTCCATCATCAGACCCTCGTCACCAAGTATATTGGTAGAACTATGGGACACTCGTCCAAACCAATCAAATGAGCCCAAACTCGAGGGGGTTACTAGTAACGGTTGAAGAGTTCCACTGTACACCTCCTGACTCCAACATCAGACCATCGTCACCAAGTGTATTGGTAAAAGTAAGGGACACTCGTCCAAACCAACCCTATGAGCCCAAACTCGAGGGGGTTACTAGTAACGGTTGAAGAGTTCCACTGTACACCTCCTGACTTCATCATCAGACCCTCGTCACCAAGTGTATTGGTAGAAGTAAGGGACACTCGTCCAAACCAACCATATGAGCCCAAACTCGAGGGGGTTACTAGTAACCGTTGAAGAGTTCCACTGTACACCTCCTGACTCCATCATCAGACCCTCGTCATCAAGTGTATTGGTAGAAGTATGGGACACTCGTCCAAACCAACCATATGAGCCCAAACTCGAGGGGGTTAATAGTAACGGTTGAAGAGTTCCACTGTACACCTCCTGCCTCCATCATCAGACCCTCGTCACCAAGTGTATTGGTTAGAAGTATGGGACACTCGTCCAAACCAACCAAATGAGCCCAAACTCGAGGGGGTTACTAGTAACGGTTGAATAGTTCCACTGTACACCTCCTGACTCCATCATCAGACCCTCGTCACCAAGTATATTGGTAGAACTATGGGACACTCGTCCAAACCAATCAAATGAGCCAGAACTCGAGGGGGTTACTAGTAACGGTTGAAGAGTTCCACTGTACACCTCCTGACTCCATCATCAGACCCTCGTCACCAAGTGTATTGGTAGTAGTATGGGACACTCGTCCAAACCAACCATATGAGCCCAAACTCGAGGGGGTTACTAGTAACGGTTGAAGAGTTCCCCGTCCACCTCCTGACTCCATCATCAGACTCTCGTCACCAAGTGTATTCGTAGAAGTATGGGACACTCGTCCAAACCAGCCAAATGAGCCTAAACTCGAGGGGGTTACTAGTAACGGTTGAAGAGTTCCACTGTACACCTCCTGACTCCATCATCAGACCCTCGCCAAGTGTATTGGTAGAAGTATGGGACACTCGTCCAAACCAACCAAATGAGCCCAAACTCGAGGGGGATACTAGTAACGGTTGAAGAGTTCCACTGTACACCTCCTGACTCCATCATCAGACCCTCGTCACCATGTGTATTGGTAGAAGTATGGAACACTCGTCCAAACTAACCAAATGAGCCCAAACTCGAGGGGGTTACTAGTAACGGTTGAAGAGTTCCACTGTCCACCTCCTGACTCCAACATCAGACCCTCGTCACCAAGTGTATTGGTAGAAGTATAGGACACTCGTTCAAACAAACCAAATGAGCCCATACTCGAGGGGGTTACTAGTAACGGTTGAAAAGTTCCACTGTACACCTCCTGATTCCATCATCAGACCCTCGTCACCAAGTGTATTGGTAGAAGTATGGGACACTCGTCCAAACCAACCAAATGAGCCCAAACTCGAGGGGGTTACTAGTAACGATTGAATAGTTCCACTGTACACCTCCTGACTCCATCATCAGACCCTCGTCACCAAGTATATTGGTAGAACTATGGGACACTCGTCCAAACCAATCAAATGAGTCCAAACTCGAGGGGGTTACTAGTAACGGTTGAAGAGTTCCACATTACACCTCCTGACTCCATCATCAGACTCTCGTCACCAACTGTATTCGTAGAAGTATGGGACACTCGTCCAAACCAGCCAAATGAGCCTAAACTCGAGGGGGTTACTAGTAACGGTTGAAGAGTTCCACTGTACACCTCCTGACTCCATCATCAGACCCTCGCCAAGTGTATTGGTAGAAGTATGGGACACTCGTCCAAACCAACCAAATGAGCCCAAACTCGAGGGGGATACTAGTAACGGTTGAAGAGTTCCACTGTACACCTCCTGACTCCATCATCGGACCCTCGTCACCATGTGTATTGGTAGAAGTATGGAACACTCGTCCAAACTAACCAAATGAGCCCAAACTCGAGGGGGTTACTAGTAACGGTTGAAGAGTTCCACTGTCCACCTCCTGACTCCAACATCAGACCCTCGTCACCAAGTGTATTGGTAGAAGTATAGGACACTCGTTCAAACAAACCAAATGAGCCCATACTCGAGGGGGTTACTAGTAACGGTTGAAGAGTTCCACTGTACACCTCCTGATTCCATCATCAGACCCTCGTCACCAAGTGTATTGGTAGAAGTATGGGACACTCGTCCAAACCAGCCAAATGAGCCCAAACTCGAGGGGTTTACTAGTAACGGTTGAAGAGTTCCACTGTACACCTCCTGACTTCATCATCAGACCCTCGTCACCAAGTATATTGGTAGAACTATGGGACACTCGTCCAAACCAACCAAATGAGCCCAAACTCGAGGGGGTTACTAGTAACGGTTGAAGAGTTCCACTGTACACCTCCTGACTCCATCATCAGACCCTCGTCACCAAGTGTATTGGTAGAAGTATGGGACACTCTTCCAAACCAACCATATGAGCCCAAACTCGAGGGGGTTACTAGTAACGGTTGAAGAGTTCCACTGTCCACCTCCTGACTCCATCATCAGACCCTCGTCACCAAGTGTATTGGTAGAAGTATGGAACACTCGTCCAAACCAACCATATGAGCCCAAACTCGAGGGGGTTACTAGTAACGGTTGAAGAGTTCCACTGTCCTCCTCCTGACTCCATCATCAGACCCTCGTTACCAAGTTGAAATTATCATAATATTGTATTGTCACGAGAACTCAATGTGTGTGCAAAGTTTCATACAAATCGGTTCAGTAGAAGTAGTTGAAAAGTTGTCGCAAGATTTGAAACAAAGATAGTAACAAACAAATATACGGAGTCAAGCTAAATAAAACCGTTTAATAATAAAAAACAGAGATGTGAATTATGTAATGTTGATGTGATGTATTTGCACAATCATTTGAAGAGCGCTGCACACAAACAGAATCAAGAATTCGCAGCGCATGAGGATAACGAGACGGAAATAATAGCATCGGCTTTTAAAAGGCGCATAATATCCTATAGACTGTTCACAAGCAAAAAACACATCACCCCTAAAGATTTTATGGAGGATGTACGTCGGCGTAGTATTCTTCTCATTAAGAAGAAAATATTAGAGGTGGGTAGCGCAGTCAAGGTGAATTTGGAGTCATTCGCAGAGCACACTAAATGGATGCAGATAAATCTCGAAGAGGCGGGGAAGGATGTGGAAGAAACCAAATCGTTCAACACCAACAACAAGATCATCCAGGCGGAGGGCGGTGAGGAGGAATACGACGCTTTAGTTGAGGAGATCTGCGCCAAGGCCGATGAGTTTCAGGAGAGCGACAGCGCGTGGGCGTTAAGCCGCATCCACCACCTCGAGCTCATCATCAATAAATTTTCGCCCCTCAAAGGCTCCACCTACATCCTGCTTCCTAAGGAAATTCAAACTAAAAAAGCAGTTGTAAACGTGAAGAACGAAGATGATGCGTGCTTCGCGTGGGCGGTGGTATCGGCACTCCACCCCACCACATCTGCGCATAGCAGCGGTCGTGTGAGTTCATATCTACATTATAGGACGGTATTAAATCTCGGTGATATATCATTCACCATATTATCATCTGATGGCATAAGGCGATTTAAAGTGCTAAATAATATTAGCGTCAATGTGTTCAAAATCGGAGATCGAGATAATATTGCTGGTCCCATTTACCACACCCTACAAAAACGTGATAACCATGTTAACCTCCTTCTGATTGAGGAAAAGTCACACTATTGTTGGATCAAAAATTTTAGTAGGTTAATAAGCAGACAGCCATCAGCGCACCATCACCAGATATATGTCTGTGATAGCTGTTTGCTATCATTCTCTGATGAGAGTAAGCTAGTAGAACATAATAATCGGGATTGCTCGCACTTTAGGACTTATTTACCCTCACCTGAGGATAACATATTAAAGTTTAAAAATTTTGGAAACCGGATGCGAGCACCGGTGGTGGTATACGCCGATTTAGAGGCGTTGTTGCTCCCGATTAGCGGATGCGAACCTTCATCACCACACACAACAGATAACCAACTACATGAGCTCTATAGTTTCGGTTATTTCATTAAATGCTCCTATGATGATTCACTCTCTAAATTCGTCACATATCGTGGTGAGGGTTGAGCGGTGGAGTTGTTAAAATCCCTGGAGAGGGAGCTGCTCCCCTTCGCCCTTCGCCTCTAAAATAGCTCAGATCACACCTATGAAACCATTAACGCTCGAACAACAGCAAATTATACTAACTGCTACGGACTGTTTCAATTGCGGTGAGCAATTGGGCGAGGACCGAGTGCGCGATCACTGTCACCTGATTAGCTCACAACAAATGTAACTTAAATTTTAAAATAAAGCCTATTATATCAAAGTCAAAGTCATATATTCAGTGATAAGTGATTATAAAAATTAACATAGTGTATATAATTTTTTTTCCTTTTCACGTCGTCATAAAAATTAACCTAGTATATAAATTATATTAAAAATTAGAATTAAAATGTAAATAATCATATTAACAATTAGAGTTAAAAATTAAAATTAAACATTAAAAACAATATAAAAAAAGTAATAAGGTATTAAAAACATTATTATTATCATTGCAGCAATTGTCCTATATGTCTAACTTAAAATACGTCATGTCATAGAATGTTTTATTTAAAAGCCATTTATGCAGTTTCTTTTTAAAAGAGACTTCGCTCTCCTCTCTTTGCAATTCAAGGGGCAGTTTGTTATAAATACTAGCCGCCTTGAATTTTAAGCTTTTTTGGAATTTCGTGGTGCTGTGGCTTGGCATTTGAAGTAGTTGCTTGTGCCTGGTAGTGTAGGTGTGTGTGCGTGCGTTGTATTCTGAGCTGTTACACCTCGCAAAAAGCACGACTTTCTTCACGTAAGCATCGTACCTCGTCAGCATCTTGAGAAGCAGAAGGCCACGCACGTGCGGGGAGCGTCCAGCGAATCCACGCGCGGCATGTTAATGTTTCCGTACATTGCGGCATGGTAAGGAGAAGTTTTTCTGCAATGCTCGAGTAATGTTTACCAAATTCTTCTGCTACTCTCTGTGGTTCTGAGGTTACCTGGCCTTCACTAGTAACTAGTTTAATATTTTTTACGATTCCACTGTGAGTGCCCTTTGAAGTTTCTCGTTTCACAATGTTCCACATTGTCTTCTGCTTGTTATCACTATTTTCTATTATTGCTTTATAGTAATTAGCCTTTTCAGTTTTAATTTGCACGTCATATTTAACTTTTACTTTATTTAGTGTATTTGTGTATTCCCGGCTTTCAGTTGTGCGGCTTAGCATATCAAAAATTTCAATTTTATTCTTTAGGTTTTTACTATCTTCTGAAAGCCATGGTGCTAATTCTTTTCTTTTATTTGTACTATATTTCTTTGGTGTAATTGGGAAACTTGAATTAAAAATGTATGTGAATTGAGTAAAATATAAATCAAAAGCGATATTTGCATTTTCGTGCACGAGTACCTCGGACCAGTCGGCACTGCTCAGCCTCGACACAAACGCGCAGACGTTACGATCCGAAAAGACGCGCTGCCTGCATGTGTACGCGACGGGTGGTAAGTTCGATAGGCTCTTTACTTCTACCTCCTGGCACAAATGGTCAGATAGGTTGTTCGAAATTTGTTGTGTGTGCGATGGGACAAGTGCCTGAAAAAAATAAACGATTTGATTTGATTTGATTTGATTACTCTGCACCCAATTCTCTCTTTTGCCAAATCAGTCACCACGAAATCCAATTGTGAATTTTTGGTTTTACCTCTCCTAGTGGGTTCAACCTTTTGCCGACGGAGCGACCGATATCGGCCGCTTTATACATTATACCTTTACGTACGGAGCGACCGATATCGGCCGCTTTCTTTTTTTTCTTTGTTTTGTTGGGTGGCCCCAACGAAATTATTTTATTCTTTTATCTCACTTAGCCGTGTGTATTTGAAAGTGACGAATTCAAATAGTAGAATAAATTTCCCTTTAGGCGACAACCATTCCCCCATAGAGAAATGTCAGATTTACCGCGCTGTCAGTGTCATCAAGACAGCGGTTATAATAGGAGGGCGTTGTACGTTGCTCTTTTGTTTTCGGGTTTGCTGAGTGTTTTTTTGTGCAGATGAACCCATAAGTGATGTTTTATCTCTTTTTCATTATATTCCGGATGTATTGAGTGCATTTTTTTGTGCTGAGTTGATCTGAATTTTTCGTAAACATACTAAGAAAATGCCTCCTTTTCGGTACCAATTTCGGCTGTTTTTAGAGGCTTGTTTCTCGATATAAATCCGTTTTCTGGATAAAGTGAGGTGATAGAAGTGTTATTTAATTCCTGTAGTTGAAATAATTTATGCCGTATAGAGTTTGTATACAGTACATTTACGAGAAATAAGCAATTTTTGTGACCTAGTCTTCTCCATACAAACAATACAAACCATACAAATTTCCACATACAAATTTTATTGTGAACGACACGGGGGGCTGCTGATACACAAGAAAGGTATGATTAGGTCCGTTATTTATTAGTGTTTATAATAAAAATAATATGACCGATTGGCGGTCTAATAAATTTATAAAAAAAAAAACCTCAGAGAGGTCGCGATTTTCACATAGAACAACTTTACAAAATAATTTTGTCACCTAGAATACGTAATATATATAAAAAAATGCCATTTATAGCTAGAATATTTATCTGTAAATACAATCCATATGTTAGTTCATGAAGTTTTATGGAAAAATGTTCCAAAATGATTTTTTTTCGAGAGTAATGCGCCGGCGCCGATCGCGGCGCGCCACCTGGTGTAGCAGAAGGATTGTTTTGGTTAATGCTTCTGTAGCCAAAGGGAACAATGTTGTGGAGGTTAAACATATCCAAAATTATTTTAAGTCGTTTGTAGTAAGGGGAGCTCACTACAAAAAAGTCAATATTCCAGTCGCCACAAACAATAATACTATCATAGTTTTTCAAACATTCATTCACCACATATTCAAATTTTTCAAAGAAACTATTGATATTCTGTCCTGTTCTGTATAAAATAATAATGCAGATTTTATTCTTTTTTGATAGATTGAAATAAAAAATCACTGCTTTAAATGTTTGATCACAGAAAAGGGTATTATAATGTGTCACAATTTTAAAATAGTGTTTATAATATTCTTGTGCAAATATACATATTCCCCCACCATCCATCGTGGTACGTGTGTACTGGCCTATAACGCAGTAGCCCGGGAGTGATGGAGCCGGCTCGTCGCGCTTCAGCCACGCCTCCGTGATGCAGATGAGTGCGGGAAGTTGTGGTAGCTCGCTAGTGAAAGCCGCCAATGGCGTCATCTTGTGTCGGAGGCTGCGTAGATTTTGGTGCAAAATTATTAATCGATCTGTAGCTTGTTTTTTGATCGTGTTTTTGCCGATATTGCATCGAATGCTAGTGGAGTGAAGAATTTGTTTTTTGGGTTCACCGGGGAAAAGAGTGGCGTTTCCAACGGTGATTCGGTTCCTGGCGTCATCGGCGCCGTTTCCTTTGCTTTTTTCTCTTCTGCCTTCTGTTCTGTTTTCTCATCTATATCTCCTGTTTTCCTTGTCCCTAAAAAAGTAGACGCGTTTTTTCTTTCTAAATATCTTCTAACTCCTGTTCCCTTCGGCCAGAAGCCTGGATCTAGTAACTTGTCGGTATATGTCTTATGACTTTCGATCTTGAATGACGCGTAATAGTCACCTCGGGGTGTGAGTTTTTCAATTTTTAAATTTGTTTCTTTCCTATCCTTATTTTCTTTCAAAATATATGTTCTTATTTGTTCTACATATACCGTTAGTATTCCATAATCTCACGAAATATGACTCGCATTTCATTATTGAAATATTACAAGATCGCAATGTTAATATACTACCTAAAAATAAGGATAACTTTATTTCATTTAGATCGATGAAACATGGGGGGTTAAACTTTGATCTTAGATTTATACTCACTAGCTGAGCCCGCGGCTCCGCTAGCGTGAAAATCGTATTTCAAAGAAGACAGTAAGTGACTATGGGCGAGGCCGAAGGCCGAGCTGCGCTCAGGAAGTCGATAAATCATCTCTAAGAAAGTAAGTAATTAAGGGCGAGGCCAAAGGTCAAGCTGTGTTAAAGTAAACGATACACCTTCTCAAATAGTAACTAACGGCGCGGGAGGCTTCAGGCTGAGCTGCATTCTAGAAAGAAATTAAACCTTCTCCAGGAAAGGAAATAACTATGGGCGAGGCCGAAGGCCGAGCTGCGTTCAGGAAGACTATAAACCTTCTCGAATAAAGTAAGTAACTATGGGCGAGGCCGAAGGCCGAGCTGCGTTCAGGAAGACTAAAAACCTTCTCGAAGAAAGTAAGTTACTGAAGTCGAAGCCGAAGGCCGAGCTGCGGTCAGAAAGACTATAAACCTTCTCGAAGAAAGTAAGTAAAAATGGGCGAGACCGAAGGCCGAGCTGCGTTCAGGAAGACTATAAACCTTCTCGAAGAAAGTAAGTAACTATGGGCGAGGTCGAAGGCCGAGCTGCGTTCGGGAAGAACATAAACCTTCTCGAAGAAAGTAAGTAACTGAGGGCGAGGCCGAAGGCCGAGCTGCGTTCAGGAAGGCTATAAACCATCCTGAAGAAAGTAAGTAACTCAGGGCGAAACCGAAAGCCGAGCTGCGTTCAGGCAGACCATAAACCTTCTCGAAGAAAGTAAGTAACTGAGGGCGAGGCCGAAGGCCGAGCTGCGTTCAGGAAGGCTATAAACCTTCTCGACGAAAATAAGTAACTATGGGCGAGGCCGAAGGCCGAGCTGCGTTCAGGAAAACTATAAACCTTTTTGAAGAAAATAAGTAACTATGGGCAAGGCCGAAGGCCGAGCTGCGTTCATGAAGGCTATAAACCTTCTCGAAGAGAGTAAGTTACTGTGGTCGAGGCCGAAGGCCGAGTTGCGGTCAGAAAGACTATAAACCTTCTCGAAGAAAGTAAGTAACAAAGGGCGAGGCCGAAGGCCGAGCTGCGTTCAGGATGACCATAAACCTTCTCGAAGAAAGTAAGTAACTGAGGGCGAGGCCGAAGGCCGAGCTGCGTTCAGGAAGGCTATAAACCTTCTCGAAGAAAGTAAGTAACAATGGGCGAGGCCGAAGGCCGAGCTGCGTTCAAGAAAACTATAAACCTTCTCGAAGAAAGTAAGTAACTATGGGCGAGGCGGAAGGCCGAGCTGCGTTCAGGAAGACCATAAACCTTCACGAAGAAAGTAAGTAACTGAGGGCGAGGCCGAAGGCCGAGCTGCGTTCAGTAAGGCTATAAACCTTCTCGAAGAAAGTAAGTAACTGAGGGCGAGGCCGAAGGCCGAGCTGCGTTCAGGAAGGCTATAAACCTTCTTGAAGAAAGTAAGTAACTCAGTGCGAGGCCGAAGGCCGAGCTCCGTTCAGGAAGACTATAAAACTTCTCGTAGAAAGTAAGTTACTAAGGGCGAGGCCGAAAGCCGAGCTGCGTTCAGGAAGACCATAAACTTTCTCGAAGTAAGTAAGTAACTGAGGGCGAGGCCGAAGGCCGAGCTGCGTTCAGGAAGGCTATAAACCTTCTCGAAGAAAATAAGTAACTATGGGCGAGGCCGAAGGCCGAGCTGCGTTCAGGAAAACTATAAACCTTTTTGAAGAAAGTAAGTAACTATGGGCAAGGCCGAAGGCCAAGCTGTGTTCAGGAAGGCTATAAACCTTCTCGAAGAAAGTAAGTAACAATGGGCGAGGCCGAAGGCCGAGCTGCGTTCAGGAAAACTATAAACCTTCTCGAAGAAAGTAAGTAACCATGGGCGAGGCCGAAGGCCGAGCTGCGTTCAGGAAGACCATAAACCTTCTCGAAGAAAGTAAGTAACTGAGGGCGAGGCCGAAGGCCGAGCTGCGTTCAGTAAGGCTATAAACCTTCTCGAAGAAAGTAAGTAACTATGGGCGAGGCCAAAGGCCGAGCTGCGTTCAGAAAGACTATAAACCTTCTCGAAGAAAGTAAATAATTATGGGCGAGGCCGAAGGCCGAGCTTCGTTCAGGAAGACTATAAACCTTCTCGTAGAAAGTAAGTTACTAATGGCAAGGCCGAAGGCCGAGCTGCGTTTAGGTAAACCAGTATAGCCAGCAATCCAGAGGCTTTGAAGAGGGGGGTTGAGGTAGGGGGGGGAGATGCCCGCGGGGAGAGGGAAGGAAGGATAATTTAACGAAATGGAGGGTGGAAGTTTGTATGGGAGTATTGGTTTTTTTATAGGTAGGAACTTGAAAATCATAATTATAGCTACTCATCATAAATAAATAATGACGTGTTTCAGGGTTTTTAGTTTCACATTTTAGGGGGGGGGGGGGGGGGGGGGGGTAAACAGGGGGTTACAAATTGTATAGGAGTATCGGTTTTTTTACAGGTAGGAACTTGAAAATCATAATTCTAGCTACTCATCATAAATCAATTATGCGTGTTTCAGGGTTTTTGGATTTTCAAATTTTAAGGGAGGGAAATGTGGGGTGACAGTTTGTATGGGAGTATGGGTTTTTTAAAGGTAGGACCTTGAACATCATAATTATAGCTACGCATATAAGAAATAAATGATGACGTGTTTTAGGGTTTTTGGTTTTTCACATTTTAGGGGAAAAGGGAATTTGGGGTGCATGATGACAGTGGCCTTGCCCTTAGTAATACGTTCTTTCTTCGAGAAGGTTTATTGTATTCCAGAATGCAGCTTAGCCTGAAGCCTTGCCGTTCGTTACTTACTTTATTTTTATCGTTTTTTATTTTTATGTAATCCCGTATGGGTGGCTGTGTCGGACGGGCCAAAGCGCATGCTCGGACCATCCAATATCAACTCCAAGATGGTAGGTGCCTTACCGGAGACTTCCCTGGATTACTGGCTATACTGGTTTACCTAAACGCAGCTCGGCCTTCGGCCTTGCCATTAGTAACTTACTTTCTACGAGAAGGTTTATAGTCTTCCTGAACGAAGCTCGGCCTTCGGCCTCGCCCATAATTATTTACTTTCTTCGAGAAGGTTTATAGTCTTCCTGAACGCAGCTCGGCCTTCGGCCTCGCCCATAGTTACTTACTTTCTTCGAGAAGGTTTATAGCCTTACTGAACGCAGCTCGGCCTTCGGCCTCGCCCTCAGTTACTTACTTCCTTCGAGAAGGTTTATGGTCTTCCTGAACGCAGCTCGGCCTTCGGCCTCGCCCATAGTTACTTACTTTCTTCGAGAAGGTTTATAGTTTTCCTGAACGCAGCTCGGCCTTCGGCCTCGCCCATTGTTACTTACTTTCTTCGAGAAGGTTTATAGCCTTCCTGAACGCAGCTCGGCCTTCGGCCTCGCCCTCAGTTACTTACTTTCTTCGAGAAGGTTTATGGTCTTCCTGAACGCAGCTCGGCCTTCGGCCTCGCCCTTTGGTACTTACTTTCTTCGAGAAGGTTTATAGTCTTTCTGACCGCAACTCGGCCTTCGGCCTCGACCACAGTAACTTACTTTCTTCGAGAAGGTTTATAGTCTTCCTGAACGAAGCTCGGCCTTCGGCCTCGCCCATAATTATTTACTTTCTTCGAGAAGGTTTATAGTCTTCCTGAACGCAGCTCGGCCTTCGGCCTCGCCCATAGTTACTTACTTTCTTCGAGAAGGTTTATAGCCTTACTGAACGCAGCTCGGCCTTCGGCCTCGCCCTCAGTTACTTACTTCCTTCGAGAAGGTTTATGGTCTTCCTGAACGCAGCTCGGCCTTCGGCCTCGCCCATAGTTACTTACTTTCTTCGAGAAGGTTTATAGTTTTCCTGAACGCAGCTCGGCCTTCGGCCTCGCCCATTGTTACTTACTTTCTTCGAGAAGGTTTATAGCCTTCCTGAACGCAGCTCGGCCTTCGGCCTCGCCCTCAGTTACTTACTTTCTTCGAGAAGGTTTATGGTCTTCCTGAACGCAGCTCGGCCTTCGGCCTCGCCCTTTGGTACTTACTTTCTTCGAGAAGGTTTATAGTCTTTCTGACCGCAACTCGGCCTTCGGCCTCGACCACAGTAACTTACTTTCTTCGAGAAGGTTTATAGCCTTCCTGAACGCAGCTTGGCCTTCGGCCTTGCCCATAGTTACTTACTTTCTTCAAAAAGGTTTATAGTTTTCCTGAACGCAGGTCGGTCTTCGGCCTCGCCCATAGTTACTTATTTTCTTCGAGAAGGTTCATAGCCTTCCTGAACGCAGCTCTGCCTTCGGCCTCGCCCTCAGTTACTTACTTTCTTCGAGAAGGTTTATAGCCTTCCTGAACGCAGCTCGGCCTTCGGCCTCGCCCTTTGGTACTTACTTTCTTCGAGAAGGTTTATAGTCTTTCTGACCGCAACTCGGCCTTCGGCCTCGACCACAGTAACTTACTTTCTTCGAGAAGGTTTATAGCCTTCCTGAACGCAGCTTGGCCTTCGGCCTTGCCCATAGTTACTTACTTTCTTCAAAAAGGTTTATAGTTTTCCTGAACGCAGGTCGGTCTTCGGCCTCGCCCATAGTTACTTATTTTCTTCGAGAAGGTTCATAGCCTTCCTGAACGCAGCTCGGCCTTCGGCCTCGCCCTCAGTTACTTACTTTCTTCGAGAAGGTTTATAGTCTGCCTGAACGCAGCTCGGCTTTCGGTTTCGCCCTGAGTTACTTACTTTCTTCAGGATGGTTTATAGCCTTCCTGAACGCAGCTCGGCCTTCGGCCTCGCCCTCAGTTACTTACTTTCTTCGAGAAGGTTTATAGCCTTACTGAACGCAGCTCGGCCTTCGGCCTCGCCCTCAGTTACTTACTTTCTTCGAGAAGGTTTATGGTCTTCCTGAACGCAGCTCGGCCTTTGGCCTCGCCCATGGTTACTTACTGAGGGAAGCCAATTCATCAGAGCAACGTCCATGGTAGTACCTATAGAACAGGCTAAGAGAACCGATTGTTCGCCTGTGGCCCAATGATTCAAGTCCCTCCGTGAGCTTGGGATCACCAATTAGACGGATAGCGCGGCGCTGGATAGAGTCCAAAAACGCCAATAAGTAAAGAGGGCATCCACCCCACAGATGACTACAGTACTCCATCACCGGGCGAACTTGAGCTTTATATAGCACTAGCTGTGCCCGCGGCTCCGCCCGCTCTCATATTTCACTTCACTGCTAACCTCATAAGCCATTTAGCGTGATAGTAAGTAGCCTATAGTTGATGGGAAGAATCAAGCTATTCGTAGAATTTTGTTTTATTAAAATCACTTCAGTGGTTCTCGAGTTATAAGCGGACAGACAGACATACACTCAGACACTCAGACAGAAAGCAGACGTTGGATTTTTTTTTTTTTTTTTTTATGGAACCTGAAACGGTTGGCTACATCACCTACAACATCCGTGATGTCAGCCCATAACACAGGGTGAACTAGGTGCCATGTCAGTGCTTCCCTTCATTTCATGTCGGCTACACTAAACTGGACGGAAAACACGAACTATTTACATAGCCGTTTCGACCGACGTTTCGTTCAGTGCGGTGGTACCAACCCGGCCGGGATAAACCCTACCACCTAGTAAGGTAAGAAGGGAAGGGACCTACAGTTTAACGTGGAATCCGAACCACGGTCAGCCTCCAACGGTCGAGCGGTCACCCATCCAATCACTGACCGCGCTCAGCGTTGCTTAATAACAGTTGACTAACCAACCGCGCCACTGAGCTACCGAGGCTGACGAATTTTCTTATCCCTTAGTCGACTTTTACGACATGCGACGGGGAGAGATGCAGTGGGGCTATTCTTTTTAAGTACCGACCCCACACGGTACATTATAGGTAAGGATAAGGAGCTGCGCCGGTGAGAAGAAACCGTCTGCTGCGGTAGAGGACGCCTAATTTCCTAGAGGCAAGTGTCGCTTTGGATACTATGAAACCCCTAAAACCCACATTCTTGGTCAATTCCACGCCCAAGAGGTCCAATTTGTCATTGTTAGGTATGGCCGTACCCTGGAACGTAGCTTGGAAGGGAAACCGGTCAGCCTTGGTAGAGAAGGCGCATGCCTGAGTTTTGCTGACGTTGAATTCAACAAGGTTCTCGCGGCCCCAGGAGGCTACCTTAACGAGAACACTGTCGACTCTATTAACTGTTTGACGTCGAGCATCATCAATGCGCACCTCTCTAGCAGTCCAGTCTTTAGCATAACCCTCATCGGCGGTGCTGTCGTCTGCATAACTGTAAATGTTACCTAGGCACAGTAGGTCGTTAATAAATAACAGGAATAATGTAGGCGACAGCACCGAGCCCTGTGGAACGCCAGCGTTTATTGGGAAATCAATCGATTTTGCACCGTCAATGGTTACAAATATGGATCGGTCTCCCAAGAAGCCGGCGATCCAATTGCAAAGGGATGAGGGAATACCATAGGCCGGAAGCTTGCTGAGGAGACCACGGTGCCAAACGCGATCGAAAGCCTTAGATATGTCTAAGGCAACTGCCAGCGACTCTCCAAAGTTGTCTAATCTCTCAGCCCACACATGCGTGACATATGCTAGAATATCTCCTGATGATCGCTGTTTACGGAAACCGTACAAGGACCAAACCATCAAGGAGTTTACAAGTTTCTAGATATGTCAGAAGCTGGGTGTTAATAACCCGCTCCATAACCTTGCAGAGGAGAGAGGTTATCGCAATGGGCCGATCGTTTTTGGGGTCAGCAGAGTTGCCTTTTTTGGGCACTGTTTGGACCGCAGCCTTTCTCCAGCAAGCAAGCAGGCACGATACCGGAGGAAAAAGAGCGCCTAAAGAGACGAGTGAGAATAGGTGTCAATTCAAGTGCACACATTTTAAGCACACGCGCAGGAACGCCGTCAGGACCACTACTCTTGGAGGCGTCCAACTGACGTAGACTTATGAAGACCGCCCTGTTATGGAATCGTACCTCACGCATCGATGTGTCGCATTGAGGTAACGACGGAGGGGTAGCGCCTTGGTCGTCTAAGGTCGAGTTGGAAGCAAAAAGGCGAGTGAATATATTCGCTTTCTCCTTAGCAAGGATGGCGAGTGTTCCATCGGGACGTTCTAGCGGGGGGGGGGGTTGCAGCTCGGCAGAAGTTACGACCGATAGAGTTCGCCAGGGACCAAAACGCACGACTCCCGGTAGGACAGCGTGCGAGTTTTTGGCTTACTCCTCGGTCGTGCTTAAACTTGTGTGCTTAGCCTAGATATTTAAATAGTATTGTATACATATGTCTAGTATTTAAGTAGCATAACTCGTATGCTTACCACTTAGAGTTTTGTGTAGGTATGTATCTTTTTTATTGAAATAAATTTAATTTTTATTTTATTTTAAAGCTTTATTTTACTAATTCACCCCGTTCTTATCACATACTGCTCCTCTCCGCCGGCGCAACCGAGTAGGTTAACAGCACCCGAGATTAGAAGAGGGGACATTCAATTGTATACACTACACCACCTACATCATCCGTAGACCATATCACGGAGGTGAACTAATAGTATGTTTATACCGGTTCTAGAGCACTGAGGAGGAGGGACCAATCACAGTGTGACACGTCATCACCTCATGACGTCACGAACAATCAGAAAACGTCCCCGCCCATTTCCGGTCACGCCCACTCCCGGTCACGCCTACTTCCGCTCACGCCTACTTCCGGCCACGCCCACTTCCGCTCATGCCCACCAACTCCCCGCCCACTGCCGGTCACGCCCTTTTAAGCCTACGTCCACTTCCGGTCACATCCGCCCTCGGCCGCCCGCCCGCCCTCGCTTGGAGACTCTCATCAACGATTCCATCTTATAGCGTGTTCACCTAGACAAGGTTCGATCTCCCATAAAAGTACTATGAAAGTTGGAATTACGTCATATTGGGAGGAAGACAAGATCGTATCTAGACCCCCCTAGCGCCCCGGCCCGCCCTCGCTCGCCCGCCCGCCCTCGCTTGGAGGCTCTCTCTCTCACCAACGATTCTATCTTATAGCGTGTTCACCTAGACAAGCTTCCATCTCCCATACAAGTACTATGAAAGTTGGAATTACGTCATAATGGGAGGAGGACAAGATCGTATCTAGGGCCCCCTAGCACCGCCGCCCGCCCTCGCTCGCTTCCGGTCGCCCTGTTGGAGGCTTTCACGCTGCTAGCCTGTGGGTTGTAACTCACCCGTAAAAATGTGACAAGATTCCATCTCCCATACATCTACTATGAAAGTTGTAACCCTGTCATATTAAAATAAATTGTTTTAAAACACCCCCAGCGGATTCTAGACCACCATCTGGACTTACACATCGCCCGCCCTCACTCGCTCGCTTCCGGTTGGAGGCTCTCGCGCTGTCTCCCTCAAAATCCACTGCAGGCTCACCCATAAAAATGTGACAAGGTTCCACCTCCCATACGTGTACTATGAAAGTAGGAATCATGACGATGACAAGACCGGATCTGGTCCCCCCGCCCGCCCCCGCTCGCTACCGCTAGACCCCCCCGCCGCCACTATGAAGGCTCTCACGCGCTGTTGCGATGCGTGTTCACCTACACAAGGTTCCACCCCCTCCATACTATTGGAATCATGACGATGAAAAGACCGGATCTAGACCCCCATAGCGCCCCCGCTCGCCCCCGCTTACCCCCGCTGTGATAGTTGGAAAAGTGGGGAAAATTTGAGAGGACAAGATCAGATCTAGTCCCCCCGAGCGCCCTCGTTCGCTGCCGCTAGGCCGCCCGCCCTCGCTTCCGCTATGGAGGCTCTGTTGCGCGTTCACCTGATCTTATGAAAGTTGTCAGGATCTAGACCCCCTAGCGCCCCCGCTATGAAGGCTCTCATGCCGCTCACCCCACCCATCCATCCTCTCATGCTGTGAAAGTTTTCATAGTGGGGTGAAAAGACATGATCTAGACCCCCCTAGCGCCCCCGCTCACCTCTGCTGTCTTCGTCACCGCTGCTAATTGTTCCTGCTGTCGTCTCATGACACCAATAAAAATATGTATGTCATATTCCGCGAGCGAAGCCGACTCGCTCTTGTGTACCGGATGTCTGCCTACGAGAGATAACGCCGATAGCATAATTTTATTTATTCAACGTTGTTGCTATCACGCAATATATTAGTGCTATGTATAGAAATTGTATTTGACAAGTGTGAGATGAACTCGCGTTATGAGGGTTCTGTTGCTATCGAGCAATATATTGGTGCTATGTATCCGTTGCTATCACGCAATATATTAGTGTTATGTTTTTTTTTTTTTTTATGGAACCTGACACGGTTGGCTTATCACCTACAACATCCGTGATGTCAGCCCATAACACAGGGTGAACTAGGTGCCATGTCAGTGCTTCCCTTCATTTCATGTCGGCTACACTAAACTGGACGGAAAACACGAACTATTTACATAGCCGTTTCGACCGACGTTTCGTTCAGTGCGGTGGTACCAACCCGGCCGGGATAAACCCTACCACCTAGTAAGGTAAGAAGGGAAGGGACCTACAGTTTAACGTGGAATCCGAACCACGGTCAGCCTCCAACGGTCGAGCGGTCACCCATCCAAACACTGACCGCGCTCAGCGTTGCTTAATAACAGTTGACTAACCAACCGCGCCACTGAGCTACCGAGGCTGACGAATTTTCTTATCCCTTAGTCGACTTTTACGACATGCGACGGGGAGAGATGCAGTGGGGCTATTCTTTTTAAGTACCGACCCCACACGGTACAAATTGTATATGTACGGAAATTGTATTAGAAAAAGCTGCCAAGTGTGAGATGAACTCGCGTTATGAGGGTTCCGTTGCTATCAAGCAATATATTAGTGCTATGTAAGGAAATTGTATTAGAAAAAGCCGCCAAGTGCGAGATGAACGAGGGTTCCATAACAGCTATCACGCAATATATTAGTGCTATGTATGGAAATTGTATTTGACAAGTGTGGGATGAGCGAGGGTTCCATTGCTATCAAGCAATATATTAGTGCTATGTATGGAAATTGCATTTGACAAGTGCGAGATGAATGAGGGTTCCGTTGCTATCATGCAATGTATTAGTGCTATATATGGAAATTGTATTTGAAAAAAAGCAACCAAGTGCGGCTGACAAGTGCGAGATGAAATCACGTTGCGAGGGTTCCGTTGCTATCAAGCAATATATTAGTGCTATGTATGGAAATTGTATTAGAAAAAGCAGTCAAGTGTGAGATGAACGAGGGTTCCGTTGCTATCAAGCAATATATTAGTGCTATCTACTGAAATTGTATTTGACAAGTGCGAGATGAACGAGGATTCCTTGGGGTTCCGCTGGTATCAAGCAATGATGAATTTGACAAGTGCGAGATGGACTCGCGTTATAAGGGTTCTGTTGCTATTAAAAGAAAAGACTTAGTGGCTGCGAAAACGTTTAATGATCGAGCCGTGTCCGAGGTCCAAGGGCAACTAAACTGCCTGCTTTGGCATGCGCAGTAGAGATGCGCTGTATACTCGATGAGTATGTATACTCGATGTCGATACGCCAACTAATCGAATCGATTATTATTGCTCTAACAGTTCGGCTATCCTGACACTATCGATGCCCCCATCGATATGGTCCTAATCCTCACGCGTAGACCTGGCGTTTTCTGTAACCGGTGTAGAACCGCATGTCCTGGGGAGGCACCGATGTCCAGGGTAGGCACCGATGTCCATCTCAACGTAGTCTGCTGTCATCATGCGCGAACACCTCCACCATCATGAGGCCATCTGCCGGGGCAGGAACGTTCCTCTCCATCAACATATGGGCATCTGCGATAGCAGGAAAACTGTAGAACACTTTCACCAGTAGGTGAGCATCTGCCACAGCAGGTAAACCATTAAACCACTTCCACCAATGGGTGGGCATCTGCCACAGCAGGTGAACCATTAAACCACTTCCACCAATAGGTGGGCATCTGCCGCAGCAGGTAAACCATTAAACCACTTCCACCAATAGGTGGGCATCTGCCACTGCAGGTAAACCATTATACCACTTCCACCAATAGGTGGGCATCTGCCACAGCACGTAAACCATTGAACCACTTTCACCAATAGGTGGGCATCTGCCACTGCAGGTAAACCATTAAACCCCTTCCACCAATAGGTGGGCATCTCTTAGCTAGATTATAGGACTGCAAAACCATCTCCACCAATCGGCGGGCATCTGCCGAAGCAGGGGAGTTATAGAATCATCTCCACCAATCGGTGGGCATCTGCCTGAGCAGGGAAGTTGTAGGCCTGCACTCTCCCACCGATCATTGCCGTTACGAAGAAGGAGAATGCTTACTCGCGATCGTCCTCGTCGCTCTCCGAGATTGCCTTATTATGCCAGGGCTTCATGTGGTCGACGGCGATGGTGTTCTGGTAGCCTTGTCTACCCCTGGCGAATGATCGTACTGTGTAACGGTCATGAGGGAGCACCCTGATTACCTTGTACGGCCCAGCATATCTGTCAACCAGCTTCCCACTAGTGATACCCCTCTTCAACAACCTCCGTTCGACCATCACCAGGTCCCCGACTTGATACGGACGGGCGTTCCTACGCCTTCCGTCAAACGTCTGCTTCATACATGCGGCGTTGCGCTTCACAGTCTCAGCTGCCTCAGACCTTAGGGTTTGTATTTCTGGGTTGACGCTCGGCCCCACCAAATCTCCAGACATTCTCGGACGGAGGCCACATACCAAGTCCAGTGGTGTTTTACCCGTTCCCTTACATACTGTGGAGTTCAGTTTATTGTTTATTGTTTATTGTTTATTTAGCATCTATTGGCAGTACACTGCGCTCAGATTTGTCATATTTACATTGCAACATTCCGCCAGTTCGATTATCACAGCGAAGAAGAACTGACAAGAAACTTCACTGGAATTTTTTTCAATGTCCACTTAGTCTATACAAAAAATGTTTGCCACTGCCTAGACACGCATGTGCTGATTTGTGACATGCAGCAATTCATGACAAAGTGAAAACATTTTTACTATGAAATTGTATGGACTACTGGTTTCTGTCACAAACCACCACATGTCGTTATCGCATAACTAATTAATTACATTCATACCGCATCATTAATTATATTTATTTATCATGTGATTCTGACAACTTCTGAAGTATATAGGTATTATGTAAAAAGTCCGGTGTATAGTGCCATCGTCAAATTTGATAAGAAATTTTATCAAGTCATTATTTGATTTTGTTAGTGAGCAAGTAACATACTACAATGTAGTATAAAATGTCGAGGGTAAAAAAAAAAGAAAAAAAAAAGTAGATACACAAGTACCCATTGTCTTAGAGTTAGTAGAGAACATTACGTTATGTCATACTTTTGTACTTAATTTATTATGTGTCAGAATCACAAAATTCGTCAGTTAAGGCATCTTTAATACTGTAATAGCTTTTTTTGGTTAATATTTTTTTCAGGGTTATTTTGAAAGAATTTTCACCTAGATTCCTTATTTCCTGTGGTATTTTGTTATAAAATCTAACACTATTACATATAAAACTTTTTGACATTTTAGACAACCTATGTTTTATTCCCAGTAGGTTATCCTTATGTCTAGTATTATAGTTGTGATTGTCCGAGTTAAAAGTGGAGACTAATAGATGCTTTCTTGCATAACAAATGTTTTGAAAGATGTAGGCACCAGGTAAAGTCATTATTCCTATTTCATTAAATGCATAACGACAAGTGTCTCTAGGTTTCATTCCTAGTATACACCGTAGGGCTCTTTTCTGTAATACAAATATTCGGTTTGATTCCGCTGCATTTCCCCAAAACATTAAACCATATGACATAAGACTGTTAAAGTAGGCATAGTATACAGTCTTTGCGGCTTGAATGCCGCAGAGCTCTTTAATTTTTTTTATAGCGTAGCAGGCTGAGCTTAATTTGCCTGCTAGTTTATCTATATGAGCCTTCCAGGTTAAGCCATTATCAAATATTAAGCCCAGAAATGTTATTTCATTAGCTATTTTGAGGGATAATTCATTTACAGTGTTCACAATGTCATCTTGTATGCGTTTCCGAGTACCCAATGCGAAGTGCATTACATTAGTCTTATTTACATTCAATAGTAAATTATTAGATTGAAACCATGACTGTAGTGAATTTATTACTATTACAAATGACTTCCGTAGTTCCTCCATACATAAATCCTTCAAGACAACAGATATATCATCAGCAAACATGACTAATTCTATGTCCTCTGGAACACAGCTAGATATATCATTAACATATATTAAGAAAAGAAGAGGTCCTAGTATTGAGCCTTGTGGTACACCTATACTGACAGGTTCTACGCCCGATTTTACTCCATTAATATCACAGATTTGTTTTCTATTTTTTAGATATGATTCACATAGATTCAATGCTTTCTCTCTTACTCCGTAGTGTTCAAGCTTCATTAATATGATATCATGGTTTACGCAGTCAAATGCTTTAGATAGGTCACAAAAAATTCCTGATGTTTGCTTTGATTGGTCTAGTGAAGTTAAAACTGATCTGATCATTGATGCAATCGCATCTCCGGTAGACTTACCCTTTTGAAAACCAAATTGCTTAAAATTAATAATATTATGCCTATTAAAAAATGTGATTAATCTTTTTTCAATACATTTTTCAAATACCTTGCTGAACACTGGTAATAGAGAAACTGGGCGGTAGTTGCCGATGTCTTTATGACAACCTTTTTTGTATAGTGGGATGACTCTGGCAATTTTTAGAGCATCAGGAAATGTTCCACTTGCAATACACTGATTCATAACAACTAACAAAGGGTCCACGATACTGATTAACGATTTTAACAGCTTTGGTGACATGTTCCATAGGTCCTGTGATCGTTTTGATTTGAGGTCGCGTAGTATTCTTTTAATTTCTGAATGTGTTACAGGCTCAAAAACAATTGATACAGTGTTGCGAGGTGTGAAAGCTTCCAAATGTTTCAAAGCAATGTCTTTACAAGGTATAATATTTTTTGTGCTGTTATGTGCAATGGTTGAGAAATATTTATTGAAATGATTTGCAACACTGCTGCACTCAGTTATAAGACTTTCTCCAATTTTTAATTCTACTTGTACATTCTCATCCCTGATAGATCTGCCTGTTTCGTCTTTAATTATATTCCAGGCCATTTTTATTTTATTGTCGGAGCTTAATAATTTATTTTTCAGAAATATCTGTTTGGCACTTATGGATACTTTTTTAAATATTTTACTATATGAAGAGACGTATGCTCTGAAGACACTACATTTTTTATCTTTCAATAATTCATACAATAAAAAAAGTTTTTCTTTAGATACTACAATGCCTGGTGTCGCCCATTCTACAAACTTTTTCTTTTTAAGTACAGACTTTCGCCTTAAGGGCATATGTTTATCAATATAGGTGACAAAAGTGTTAAAGAAGGATTTGAAACTGGTGTCGCTAGCTATTTGTGAATATTCGATTTTTAAATCTATATTTAAGGCATTTATTCTGTCCTCATTTATTAATCTCGATGTCCTGATGGCAATATTTTTATTTTTAATCAGTGCATGATAAATAGAGATTAATTGAGCTAGGTGGTCTGATTGAATACCACATACTACTTTCGTTTCAAAAGTTGTACTGTCTGTAAAAATATTATCGATGCATGAAGAGCATGATTCTACAATCCTCGTATGTTCAAATATAGTCTGACATAGTAAAAAACTATCCATTAGGTCTGACAGCTCGTGTTTGTCATCTTTGTGCGTTGGGAATTTAATATTAAAATCTCCACATAATATTATTGACTTATTGTTATTAGAACTTAGTGTATATAGGCATTGTTCAAGTCTTTCTGTGAATACAGAGATGTTCCCTGAGGGGGACCGATATACGGACAAAATAAAGAATGACATCAGTTCAGTACAGCTTACTTCAAAATCTTTTTCAATTGACATGTTGACGATATCTGATCGGTTCTTAGCTCGTAAGGATTCCTTTACATAAATCATAGTGCCTCCTCGTATATAGTTTTTTCGGTGACTACTGCTAATTACATTGTAATTGATAAGATTACAAATATTCAGTTCATTAGAGTTGATCCATGATTCGCTTATACAAAATATATCTATATTATTGTCCTGAAGAAATAGTCCCAGTTGAACACTAGGTAGACATTTCACCCAGCCCCTCTGGTCATCACCGACACTCGCAACAAGAGCATCTAGAATTGTTCGATTGAATCGCTCGACCTGCCCACTAGCTCGGGGCGAGGCTACAGAATTGAGTACATGTTTTATCGCATTATTTTCGCAATATTTCCTGAACTTCCCACTGGAGAAAGTCGACCCCTGATCACCGATTATTCGTGTGGGATACCCAAATGTCTTTACCCAAATCGATTTTGAAATAAATCGGTCCAGTAACTAAAAAGTTCAAAATGGCGGCCACTTTTTTTTTATTTTGACATCGGATTCGTATTCAGAGCCCACACAGACACCCAGATATCGATTTTGAAAGCAATCGGTCCAGTAACTAAAAAGTTCAAAATGGCGGCCACTTTTTTAAATTTCTACTACAGATTCGTATTCAGAGCCCACACAGACACCCAGATATCGATTTTGAAAGTAATCGGTTTAGTAACTAAAAAGTTCAAAATGGCAGCCACTTTTTTTAAATTTTGACTACAGATTCGTATTCAGAGCCCACACAGACACCCAGATATCGATTTTGAAAGCAATCGGTCCAGTAACTAAAAAGTTCAAAATGGCGGCCACTTTTTTTAAATTTTGACTACAGATTCGTATTCAGAGCCCACACAGACACCCAGATATCGATTTTGAAAGTAATCGGTCCAGTAACTAAAAAGTTCAAAATGGCGGCCACTTTTTTTAATTTTTACTACAGATTCCTATTCAGAGCCCACACATACACCCAGATATCGATTTTGAAAGCAATCGGTCCAGTAACTAAAAAGTTCAAAATAGAGGCCACTTTTTTAAATTTTTACTACAGATTCGTATTCAGAGCCCACACAGACACCCAGATATCGATTTTGAAAGTAATCGGTCCAGTAAATAAAAATTTCAAAATGGCGGCCACTTTTTTTAAATTTTGACTTCAGATTCGTATTCTAAGTCCACACAGACGCCCAGATATCGATTTTGAAAGCAATCGGTCCAGTAACTAAAAAGTTCAAAATGGCGGCCACTTTTTTTAAATTTTGACTACAGATTCGTATTCAGAGCCCACACAGACACCCAGATATCGATTTTGAAAGTAATCGGTCCAGTAACTAAAAAGTTCAAAATGGCGGCCACTTTTTTTAAATTTTGACTACAGATTCGTATTCAGAGCCCACACAGACACCCAGATATCGATTTTGAAAGTAATCGGTCCAGTAACTAAAAAGACAAAATGGAAGCCACTTTTTGAAATTTTGACAACGGATTCGTATTCAGAGCCTACATAGACACCCAGATATCGATTTTGAAAGAAATCGGTCCAGTAACTAAAAAGTTCAAAATGGCGGCCACTTTTTTTAATTTTTACTATAGATTCCTATTCAGAGCCCACACATACACCCAGATATCGATTTTGAAAGCAATCGGTCCAGTAACTAAAAAGTTCAAAATAGAGGCCACTTTTTTAAATTTTTACTACAGATTCGTATTCAGAGTCCACACTGACACCCAGATATCGATTTTGAAAGCAGTCGGTCCAGTAACTAAAAAGTTCAAAATGGCGGCCACTTTTTTTAAATTTTGACTACAGATTCGTATTCAGAGCCCACACAGACACCCAGATATCGATTTTGAAAGTAATCGGTCCAGTAACTAAAAAGTTCAAAATGGCGGCCACTTTTTTTAATTTTTACTACAGATTCCTATTCAGAGCCCACACATACACCCAGATATCGATTTTGAAAGCAATCGGTCCAGTAACTAAAAAGTTCAAAATAGAGGCCACTTTTTTAAATTTTTACTACAGATTCGTATTCAGAGCCCACACAGACACCCAGATATCGATTTTGAAAGTAATCGGTCCAGTAAATAAAAATTTCAAAATGGCGGCCACTTTTTTTAAATTTTGACTTCAGATTCGTATTCTAAGTCCACACAGACGCCCAGATATCGATTTTGAAAGCAATCGGTCCAGTAACTAAAAAGTTCAAAATGGCGGCCACTTTTTTTAAATTTTGACTACAGATTCGTATTCAGAGCCCACACAGACACCCAGATATCGATTTTGAAAGTAATCGGTCCAGTAACTAAAAAGTTCAAAATGGCGGCCACTTTTTTTAAATTTTGACTACAGATTCGTATTCAGAGCCCACACAGACACCCAGATATCGATTTTGAAAGTAATCGGTCCAGTAACTAAAAAGACAAAATGGAAGCCACTTTTTGAAATTTTGACAACGGATTCGTATTCAGAGCCTACATAGACACCCAGATATCGATTTTGAAAGAAATCGGTCCAGTAACTAAAAAGTTCAAAATGGCGGCCACTTTTTTTAATTTTTACTATAGATTCCTATTCAGAGCCCACACATACACCCAGATATCGATTTTGAAAGCAATCGGTCCAGTAACTAAAAAGTTCAAAATAGAGGCCACTTTTTTAAATTTTTACTACAGATTCGTATTCAGAGTCCACACTGACACCCAGATATCGATTTTGAAAGCAGTCGGTCCAGTTACTAAAAAGTTCAAAATTGCGGCCACTTTTTTTAAATCTCGAAATTAAAACACCATGAATATTATTAAACCGGAAAAAAATATTGTCGTAAGGAAGTCTTAAATTGTTTACTCTGTTCCTCGAAGTTTAGGTAAATAAGTCCTACCTATTCCTATCACTGATAATAATAATACTTATTAAATATAATTAATTAATTTATTAATTAATACATAATATACAATATTTTAGTTTTGTATAGGTATATTTGTTTTATAATTATAAAAAATAGAAAACGTAATACTAAAGAAATAATATCAATACATATTATAAATTGAATTCATCCATGTCATTGCCATAAAAAAACTAACAACACCCTTATACAATAATTGATTTAAAATTTCTTTCCAGTCTGTCAAATTTGCCTATCATGTGTACGCGCCCGGTATTGCGCGCAGTCGTGCTCCTAACTCGCGGAATTTTTGTATTTTACACGCTTTATGCATTGTATTATCATTAAAATGACCTAATTATGAAAGGTTACGCCATCTTTTGTCATTCCTGATGATCTTGAGCTCTTTCGACACGCACGAACTGCACAAATCGCCATTTTGCGTAGTGCACATATACGTGTTCTTCGTTCCCAAGTCGCGAGCGCACTGACGGTCGATCCCGCAGCAGCGCTATATGTTAGTGCAAATGCTCTAACACGCGGCTAATTTTCCTATATACTAGCGTTCGACGGTTGCCACTCCCGTAGGTATGCTCGGTGTCTGACCAATACATTATTAGACGTTTAGATAACTTTAAACTCATCGCTGGGATTTTATTTTTACTGCTATCTTGTTAAGATTTTACAAAGAAGTCTGAATATATCTTACTAGGTACTAAACGTCAAACGTTTACAGCGAAGTATATGTAGTTGCTTTCACGAGTCATGCATGACCGGTGGATGATTGTCTGTGGTTACCGCATGTGTTTTGTGTTTCGGTCTCTAAAAATCGGGTTTTTCACCTAGAAAAAGATCGTAGAGACCTGCAGTGTGTTTACTAACAATTGTTTGTGTCGTCCGCTAACCAACCGTAAGTAATACGGCAAGTTACCATGATTAACAATGACCCCCACGGGAGGCCGCCTGACCCCGGCGGAGGTTATACCTCTTCCATGCTCGAGGTTGAGCTCGCCGCGATGCAGGCGGCACGCGACGCCTCTAGAGGCCTTCCCCTCTCCCAACTCAACCAACCTTTCCAACTCAATCAACCAATTTTTCCCCCCCCTCTCGCCTCAAATGAGGTGGAAGTGGAAACAATGGATTGCTCTCTGCCCTCCGCTCAAGAAGAAAAAAAAAAGGGTAAATAACGCTCTTCTGATGACCCGGAGAACTCCCCAAATAAGGAGTTACCTCCCTTGCGACGCAGATCATCCGTTATTAATTTCGATCCCCCACCATCTAATGTAAATAACACACCTAATATAGCCTCTCAGACTCAACATTTGCCCTCAACTGACCCCAATACGACAAACTTTACTCAGAGACCACAAATAGGACGCCAGGAATACTCAGCAAGTGATAAAGCTCCGTTCTTGGTACATGTATCCAGAACGGAAGCCGATGCCAAGACAGGTACAACAATACAACCCATTAATTTCGGACTGTTCATGTTAAAACATAATATCCTTGACGTTAAATCAGACGGTGTAAAGAGTATAGGACGCAATCGCGTCTCGATAGAATTTAAATCCCAAGAAGGTGCTAACTCGTTTCTAAAATATGAGAGATTGGAGGCCTGTAAATACAGGGCCAACATCCCCTCATTCAACCTCACCAGGATTGGCCTGGTCAAGGGAATACCAGCCGACTGGTCTAATGAAGAAATTTTAGAGCACATAAAAGTTCCAGAAGGATGTGGAAAAATTCTTAAAATTAGACGACTAAATTTTAAATCCGTCATAGACGGTATCGTAGTATGGAAGCCGTCTCAGGCAGTCGTCCTCACCTTCGATGGTCAGGTGCTGCCTAGGCGGGTGTTCTGCTGTTACTCCGCTCTCCCTGTAGAGCTCTATCAACTTCCAACCATTCAGTGTTACAACTGTTGTCGCTTTGGCCACACAAAGACGCAATGCCGCTCCAAACCCAGGTGTTTCGTCTGCAGTGAGGAGCACACCGGGGACTCTTGCCCAACCAAGCGGGAACAGGCAGTCTGCCTTTACTGCAAGGGAAACCACATCTCTACCAGCAAGGCCTGCCTCGAACAGGAGAGGCAGAAAAAAATAAAATTAATGATGGCAGAAGAGTCCATAGCCTATGTAGAAGCTGCCAAAAAGCTGTCTCCTGTAAAAAAGTCTTACGCCGATACTGCTAAAACCTCAACTCCTACCTCTTACAGAAAAACAGTTTTCACAAAACCCAAGCCACGCCCTCTATTGACCCCAGGCTATGATAAGAATGCCCATCAGGCAATTATCAACGGTCTCCCAATACCCTCCTCACCAAATGGTTCTGGTTATCCAACCGGAACCGGTAATCATGATAGTCCTGTCTCTTCTATCTTGGAGGTTCTCTTAACCTCCTTGATATCTCTTATGTCCTCAACCCACATACCGCCCAACGTTGCTTCCAAAGTCAAAATTCTAAGCCAATTAGTTGATAATGGCCACCACAACAATGCTGCAGTGGAATATAAGGAGCATACGAAATAAAAAACATGACCTTATATTTCTAAGTAACAAGCTGAGCCCCATCATCTCTGCCGTCACGGAGACATGGCTAAGGCCTGGTGCTCTCTTTCGACTGCCTGGCTATGCCTGCCTGCGCGACGACAGAGATGATGGTTGGGGCGGTTGCGCCCTATTAATTAAGAACCCTACTCCCTTCTCCCAGGTGAACCTTCCCCCTCACAGTGACAGACTAAACGCTGTTGCAGTGAGGGCGAATGACATCACCTTCCTATGTATATATATTCCCCACCCCCATACTTCAATTGCTTTAGAACTGAGAGCGATCTTTGGCTCCCTGCCCCCTCCTGTCCTCATAGTCGGAGACTTCAACTGCCACCATATCATGTGGGGCTCTCCACACTGTGACTCCTTTGGAACCAAGGTCACAGAAGTCATTGATGACTTTAACTTATGTCTACTTAACGATGGCTCTGCTACCCGCAGGGTATCACCGACTCAGAGTCTCAGTGCAGTGGATCTCTCACTCTGCTCCCCCTCTTTATCATCCCTTCTGTCGTGGAACATATCCAATCTATCATATGGAAGCGATCACTTCCCAATCTCAATAACCCTCCCTCTAAAGACCATTCCGGAATCAAATCTGCCTCCCCTGTTCAAGTACAGGCTGAGCGATGTAGATTGGGACATTTACGGTTCTACCGTGGAGAATAGTATATCATCATTGCCTGAGGCCACCAATGAGTCAGTGTCCACATGTTCCGATCGGTTCACGGAACTACTTACCTCCACGGCGGATGCCCTATTGCCCTTAAAGAATGCAGCCTCAGGCAAACTTTCTTCCCCACCATGGTGGAACAAGGAATGTACGAGGGCTATAAAATCTAGGAACGCTGCTGAACAAAAATACTGTGGATCAATGACAATGGAAAATTTCTTAGCATTTCGAAAGGATACCGCTATATCCAAACGCTTATTCCATAAGAACAAAAGAGACGGCTGGAAAGGTTTCTGTTTGTCATTATCACCAACAACAAAACCCTCAACTGTTTGGAAAAATATTAGACGCTATAGATCAGCCTTCGCTCCTCAAAATACTCAAAGATCGGATCCAAGTTCCTGGGCTGAGCCCTTCCTGGACAAATTAGCTCCCCCTTCTGTTCCCCACTTTGAGGAACTCCCACAATCAAGCACACACTCTTCACTCAGATCCCCCGCCCCTTCTCCTGAGGACCCTATGCAAACCCATTTCACCTTGGATGAACTTTCCATTGTTCTCTCCAAGGTGAGGGATTCAGCCCCTGGGGCCGATGGAATCCCATACTCATTTATAGTCAACTCCAAACCTAACACCCTGAGGTACTTCCTGAACATCATCAATTTAGCATTCAACTCTGGCTCTGTACCAGACTCGTGGAAGTTGCAAATTGTTATACCCATTTTAAAGCCTAACAAAGAACCCGACAACCCTTCTTCATATCGACCTATAGCCTTGTCGTCAGTATTGGCGAAGATAGCGGAACACCTGATCAAGAACCGTCTGGACTGGTTTGTGGAAAGCAGGGGTCTTCTGGCCTCAAACCAGTATGGCTTCAGAAAGGGAAAGAGCACTTCTGACAGCCTCAGCATATTTACGTCTGACGTTCGCATTGCATATAGCCACAACGAGTTTGTGGCTGCGGCCTTTTTGGACATAACGGCAGCATACGATAATGTCCTGATTCCCATTCTCAGGAAGAAATTATTCGCGATGAGAATTCCGGATAAGGTAATCAATTTCATAACTAATATGCTAGCTGCCAGGTCAATAACTCTTCGTATACAAGGAGTGCAGACCAATCCTAGAACTGTTTGGAAAGGATTGCCCCAAGGCTCGGTCCTTAGCCCTCTCCTTTATAACATATACACTAGTGATCTAGATCGCGGTGTCTCTCCCCAATGCAAAATTCTTCAATATGCTGACGATTTGCTCTTCTACATTTCTGACCGGTCCATAACCAAGGCCACCGATTTCCTCAAATCGGCCCTCGACTCTCTTGGCGAGTGGCTCACTGATCATGGCCTGGAGCTGTCGGCAGCCAAGAGCAGTGTCGTTGTCTTCTCAAGAAAACGATCAATCCCCACTTTCCAAATTACATTCAACAACACGCCAATACCTATTAGGGAAGAAGTAAAATTCTTAGGAGTTATCCTAGACTCCAAGCTGACTGGCGTCCAGCATCTCAATTACACCACAAGTAAATGTGAAAAGAATATAAATATCCTCCGAACCCTTTCAGGGGTGTGGTGGGGAGCCCACCCCTTTACACAAAAACTCCTCTATAACGCCCTTATACGCAGCCAATTGGATTACTGCTCATTTGTCCTGGAACCCTGCAGTAAAATGGCCCTGGACAAATTAGAGCGCATCCAATCCAAGTGCATGCGTATCATTCTCGGAGCCATGAAATCCTCCCCCATTAATGCCATGCAGGTAGAATGTGTTGAACCCCCCCTCGCTCTGAGACGCCAATACTTGGCAGACAACTATCTGTTCCGTTCGGCCCAATTTTCCACCCACCCTATCTTCCCTAAGCTCCAACTGCTAGAGGAACTCTGTCACTCTCATCAATACTGGGCCCGTAAAACTAATCCCCCTCTCGTAACAAGCCTTAATAGGCTTAAAAATATAACATCAACAATCCAAAATTCCCCGATCCTGCCTATCTATACCTTCCCCTTCTCTTCCATAATTTTTAAACCACCGATCAACCTCACCATTGGGATAGATAAGGATACTCCCAATGCAGATAGGAAATTTAGGTTATACATCTCCAAAAATTGGCCACTTTTTGAATATATTTTCACTGACGCATCAAAATTATCTCCCGATGGTCACGTCGGAGCTGCAATGCTGCATTTTAACCTCAACGTGTGGAAAAAATGGAAAATCCCCCCTGAGACATCCGTGTTCACAGGCGAATGCTCAGCAATACTGGGAGCAGTTTACTATGTGAAAGCCCATAAATTTAAAAAATCTGTTATTTTCACAGACTCTTTGAGTTGCCTCAAAGCTCTCCAGCAATACCCCTTCTCATCAAAGGTGCACAGGGTTGTGCTCGAAATAAAAAACATCCTTGCTGAGTGTTCCTCCGACCTGCTTGAGGTGAACCTCGCATGGATTCCCAGCCATGCTGGTATTACTGGCAACGAGCAGGTGGACTCGCTCGCTAAAGAAGCCACCGCTGATGGCTATTCATTCTTCTCTGTTCAGCCCTTAGATCTGGTCTCTATTCCCAAACAACTCCTTAAAGAAAATTGGTCAATGGAATGGATGAGAACCAGCAGGTGGAAGGGTAGACATTACGCTTCTCTTCAACCTGATGTCCCAAGCAAACCATGGTTCTCAAAATTTAACACTTATGCCAAGAAAGAGACTTCCATATTAATTAGAATGCGCCTGGGACATTGTTGCTCCCCGGTCTTCCTGGCTCGACTCCACATCAGAGACTCCTCCATCTGCGAGTGTGGTCTCGCGGATGGAGATCTTAACCACATATTTTTTTCTTGCCCACTACAAAATAAAACTCCTCCTCTTTATGACCTTTTACAAGACCTAGATATAGAGGTACAATTCCCTGTAAACATAAACTCCCTGTTAACTTTCCCCCACCCTACTATTATTAGAACCCTAACATCATTTATACATACAAATAAAATCAGTCTATAACAAATGTGTGGAAAAATCCAATTTCTAGATATTATATCCTGTTGTACTTTTTCTCTCATATGCCTGTAACTATAAAGTTTTTATTATGTGTATTTCATTATTCCTTTATGTTTGTTCTATGTTTGTACAGTGTCTTACCAGGCTCTGCATCTATCGTTCAGCATAATAGACCACACTACAGCATGAATCCCCACTGTACATGACACTGGCAGGAGTGTCTCAGTAGAGACAGTTGCCAATAACTAAAAGAAGAAGAAGAAGAAGAGTCATGCATGAGCACAACAGTGGACTAACATTGCACGCAAGTGTATAGTAGTCGAACGACGAGTGTGAGCCCAATAGGCGACGAGCGTCGACTGGCGCTGAATGATGACATCACATCCCGTCAAACCGACCAATGAAAAGTGTGCTCATGACTCGTGAAAGCAACTGTATGCAAGTATGCAAGTATGCAGTATACTCGTGAGTACACAATACGTAACTTCTTATTATAATACTACTTGCTTTTCGACTAAATGGTATGTGGTTACGCCGCCAATTTACGTCGTTATACGCGCTTGAACACACCTCACCTTTAATCCATCCCCTCCCTCGCATCTTCCTCTATCCACAGAGAATACCGTCAATTTCTACGGATAATGCAGCGGCAACCGTCAGTTTTCAAACTGAAGTTGAGACGCGACCATCAAACGAACTACACCCGCTACATTACCGCTCTGCTACCACGCTACCGCTTTGCTCTTGGATGAGCACTAACCGCTTTGTTATATCGCCCCTCGTTCGAGTCCGCGAGTTGAACATAGAGGCGCCTCTCACAACTACAAAAACCGCGAATGAAAGTGAGTAATGAACTCTCCTCACGCGAGTGAACTGAGCCGGTCTTCGCCCGTGGTTCCTGCCCCTGGAGTCTGGAGCTGACGAGGAGGCTGCTGACGAATGCGACGATTTCGTAGAAAGAAGCGCTGCAGAAAGCTGTCGAAGGTCAGTGGCGCTATCATTCTCTGGTCCTTCGAGCCGGATACCAACCTCTTCCCGCACCGCTCGCCCGCATTCATTGCATTTCGTTTGCTACAGTTCATTCGCAAAACTCATTTTCATTCATTCGCGAACTTTCTATCGTAAAGTGTCGTTAACCATCCTTCCCGCGCTTATACACGTTCATAGAACCTGTAATTCATCGTATCAAAATTATCGCAATCAATCAAACCGTATATCAAACGGCAATTTATTACCGCTTTACCCGCAAATTTTACTGCAAAGTAAAACAAACCGTTAACGGCCTTTGACGTCACTGAAACGTCACTCCCTCTCGCTCATACGCAAGCACTTCAAGTGATTGCCTATTGTCAACCTGTCAAATTGTCAAGCAGGCTGTCAAACTGTCAGCTGGTTCTGTTCAGTGACTAACTTCACTCAGATCGCAAACCATGAAGCCCTCAGCTCAGGTTCTTATGCTTGAAGAGAAAAGAAAAAGTTTATTCTTAATTGTTGATAAAATTTACAACCACAGTCTTAACGCTACAACCTCCACAGCGGAGCAAGAGGCTTTTCTTGTTCGCTTACAGTGTCTAGAGAAGACTCGCTCGGAGTTTATTCAGGTGGTAGAAGATTTAAATGTCGCAAAATTAACCGCAAATCCGAAGTGTAAACCTGACTTCAAATGTGTAGAAGCGTTTGACGAACTATCAGTTTATTAAGTCTATTGTTTATTAAGTCAGTTAAACAGAAATGTAAATCACTTGAGCGACCCCAGGCCACTGAAACTAAAGTTTCAGCAGGCCTTCATAAACTGAAAATACCTGCGTTAGAATTAAAGTCCTTCGATGGTACCTATAGTCAGTGGAATGTGTTCCACGAGAACTTTAGGAGTTTGATTCACGAAAATGATAGTCTGTCGAATACTGAAAAGGTGCAATTTCTAGTAGGAAAACTGACAGGTCGTTCCCTCACAGTATGTGCTGGAATACCTCCTATAGGTATGAACTACAATATAATATGGGAAGCGCTCGTGTCGAAGTACAACGACAAGCGTAGCCTCGCCACAGACTACCTAGAACAAATTCTTTATTTTTTTTTTTTTTTTTATTTAGTTTATTTTTAGGGCTTTTAACAATAATTTGTTAATATCAGCCCCATAGTACTCATCTTCTCCATCCCTTAGGGCCCAGAGTCCCTAAGAGATAGAGAACGCTCCACAAAGTTCAACACAATCACTAAATCCCTCTCACTTGGGCTCGCCAACAGTTTATGTATGCTAAAAAAAACCCGACTGCGTAAAAAATTAACTTTAAATAAAAACTGAAAAGAAAAAAACAAGTCCAGTAGTCTAGAAATTTGTTAAGTAATATTGAATAACTACACCATTGAAATAGTTTCATTATCGATACACACATATAATAAAACAAATAATAAACTCTAATGCGGAACATAGCGACTTTAACAGTCGGGACCCATTATTGGGAAAATTTCAATGGGTCCCGACTGTTAAAGTCGCTATGTTCCGCATTAGAGTTTATTATTTGTTTTATTATATGTGTGTATCGATAATGAAACTATTTCAATGGTGTAGTTATTCAATAATACTTAACAAATTTCTAGACTACTGGACTTGTTTTTTTCTTTTCAGTTTTTATTTAAAGTTAATTTTTTACGCAGTCGGGTTTTTTTATTTTGTAAAATTAACTTTTTTTATTTTACACTTTTTAGTTAGGATTATAAGACCGTAAATTTTGTAATCTTGTCATTTCATTGAGAAAGTTAATATCGTGGGGATTATTAAGTAGCTAGCGGTGGTGTAAACTACTGATAATTTTATTGATTACTAGCTTTTGCCCGCGGCTTCGCTCGCGTGAAATTCGTATTTCAAAAGAAGAAAGTAAGTAACTAAGGCCGATCTGCGTTTAGGTAAACAATAAACCTTCTCAACTAAAGTAAGTAACTAACGGCGAGGCTTCAGGCTGAGCTGCATTCTGGAAGACAATAAACCTTCTCGAAGAAAGTAAGTAACTGAGGGCGAGGCCGAAGGCCGAGCTGCGTTCAGGAAGACGATAACTTTTTCGAAGAAAGTAAGTAACAGAGGGCGAGGCCGAAGGCCGAGCTGCGTTCAGGAAGACCATAAACCTTCTCGAACAAAGTAAGTAAGTAAGGGCGAGGCCGAAGGCCGAGCTGCGTTCAGGAAGACTATAAAATTTCTCGACGAAATTAAGTAATTGAGGGCGAGGCCGAAGGCCGAGCTGCGTTCAGGAAGACTATAAACCTTCTTGATGAAAGTAAGTAACTGAGGGCGAGGCCGAAGGCCGAGCTGCGGTCAGGAAGACGATAACCTTTTCGAAGAAAGTAAGTAACAGAGTGCGAGGCCGAAGGCCGAGCTGCATTCAGGAAAACCATAAACCTTCTCGAAGCAAGAAGTAAGTAACTAAGGGCGAGGCCGAAGGCCGAGCTTCGTTCATTAAGACTATAAATCTTTTCGAAGAAATCAAGTAATTGAGGGCGAGGCCGAAGGCCGAGCTGCGTTCAGGAATACTATAAACCGTCTTGAAGAAAGTATGTAACTATCGCCCATAGTTACTTACTGTCAGCGTCTTCCAGGATACAGCTCGGCCTTCGGCGACGCCCTTAGTTACTTACTTTTTTTTATGGAAACTGACACGGTTGGCTACATCACCCACAACATCCGTGATGTCAGCCCATAACACCGGATGAACTTTGTGCCACGTCAGTGCTTCCCTTCGAGGAGGTTTATGGTCTTCCTGAACGCAGCTCGGCCTTCGGCCTCGCCCTCTGTTACTTACATTCTTCGAAAAGGTTATCGTGTTCCTGAACGCAGCTCGGCCTTCGGCCTCGCCCTCAGTTACTTACTTTCATCAAGAAGGTTTATAGTCTTCCTGAACGCAGCTCGGCCTTCAGCCTCGCCCTCAATTACTTAATTTCTTCGAGAAGGTTTATAGTCTTCCTAAATGCAGCTCGGCCTTCGGCCGCGCCCTTTGTTACTTACTTTCTTCGAAAAGCTTTATACTCTTCCTGAACGCAGCTCGGCCTTCGACCTCGCCTTTAGTATGTTACTTAATTTATTGTTTATCTGAATCCAGTTGACCTTCCGGTCCTGGCCTAAGTTACTTACTTTCTTCTTTTGAAATACGAATTTCACGCGAGCGAATGCGCGGGATAAAGCTATCGATATTAAAATAAGAAACTTCAGTTATAAATCAAATACTACCTAACTAAGTAAAATATTCCACCTATTAGCGTAACCGGAACTGAATTTTATTTAGCCTATCCTGTGTCTCGTATAGCTACTACTACTGCGTGTACTAATTTTAATCAAATTTAGATGATCGGCTTAAATTTTATGGAGGAAATTCATACATACATATTCGCCTCGCTCCGCTTCCCCCCTCATTTTCTTTTAAAAAGTTCACAAATTTACGCCCTTTCCAACGGTATACCAAATGTCATAAAAATAATTCACTATGTGGTCAAAATTAGGGACATAGACCAGAATAGAACGACAACACGGGCATTTTGTAACAGGGCCACTTACTTATCGGTGGTCGCTTCTTGTACTGAGAGCGTTTTCCGGAGCATTTTCAAATTTAGAACATGTACCGTTCGCGAGGATACATCGTAAAATTCAATAAATTTTATTTCGTGCTGATACAACCATGAACAAAGAAATTACAAGGGTTTAAAGCTGGGATTTTGGTAATTTTCAAAAATAAAGAAAAAAAAATCGTATCTCGATACCACGTGACACCTGACAAAAGGTATGTTGGGTCAAAACGTTGCAAATGACCCCACTTATCTACAAAAAAAAATTGTCGGTCGATGTGCCGAACACCCTGTATAATAAGAACTTTATCACAGCTCTATTATTATAAGAGTGAGAATGGTTGCTAACCAACTTTAAATCGTTATAGGTCCTAAATGGTAATTCGAAATGAAAAATGATAAGAGAAACCTAAAGATGATTTTCAAATACCTATTCAACGATACCCCACTTAACATAGTTAGTCAACTTTCATTTTTTTCTTTTTCACAATATGGCACCTAGTTGTCGCCATATTGAATTTTGATTACTGTCATGTCTTCAGTGACACTCGCAAGATTAAGACAAATCGATTGACGTAAGAATCATCAAAATCGGCCCACGCGTTTGGTCTCTAGTGTGCCACAAAGGAACAAACATACATACATACATAGGCTGATAAACACATTACCCTCCTTTGCGTCGCGCAGTCTGGTAAAAAACAAATTGAGTCTGTCCACCCTAAGTGACGTCTGCAATTCCGTCCGTAATTCCTCGTTCTGACCACACTCCATCAGCAAATGGTACATGTCATCCTCCTTGTTACACCGATCACAATTTGGAGAATCTCTCTTTTTCATCAGGAATTTAAATTTATTCAATGGAATGTGGCCAGAACGAAGTCTTAAAGCTAGCACTATTTCAGGCCTTCGTAAATTACACACCTGGAACCAGGGAACCTGTGGAGGTTCGGATTGTAAGGTTTTGTACCATATTCCACTCTGTATGGATCGACTGTCAAAATACTCTTTCCATAAATTTTTACATAGCGTTTTCACTTCTGGCAATCGATCCATACAGAATGGTTTACATGTTACAGTGGGGCATTCAACATAAATAGCTTCTTTTGCTAATTTGTCCGCTGTTTCATTGCCTACAATACCCACGTGAGCTGGAATCCACTGAAATTTAATAGTCCTGTTGTTATTTACCAATGAATTGAACGTTTCGAGGATATTGTACGCAATGGCTCTTCCTCTTATACCCTTCGCACAGCCCATCAGGTGTTGTAATGCACTTTTAGAATCCGAAAGAATTACAATGTTTTCGTGTGAAACTGAAACAGCGTAGGACAAAGCCTCAGAAATTGCAATTAATTCTGCTGTCATGATAGGAATGTTTTCTTCGATTTTTAATTTAATACCTAAATTAATTTGGGGGTCAAAAAATGCTACTCCTATCCCGGCTTCATCCTTAGAGCCATCCGTATACAAATGATAAAACTGTTTATATTCGTTTGACAGCATGTGTTCTGTTTTATTTTGCAGTTCAAGCGTATTGCTTTTTGATTTGTTATCATCCGAAACTGAAACATTTGTGCAATCTTTAATGGGAATCTTGGATACCCATATATTTAAAGAAAACATTCCTAAAATATCACTATTTTCAACTGTATAATTTTTCATTAAATCGTGACAATTTACCAATAAAGGAATTTTTCTACTCCTCCAATAATAATTTTCCTTTAACACAGACAAATCTTCTAAAATGTCAACAACAGGATTTTGAAAACGGGATATAAATCTTAAGTATTGTTTGGAGCCTAAATATTGTCTCCTTACATGAAGAGGTTGAATACAAATTTCGTTTTCCATTACATGGATTGGTGTCGTTTTTATAAATCCACCACATATTCTTAAAGCTCTATTTTGGACAACATTTAATTTGTCTAGATGTGTTTGTGCACAATTACCATACAAGAAAGAACCATAATCCAGTCGACTACGTATGAGTGCAATATATAACCTTCTTAAGTGAGTTGGGTGTACACCCCAGGACGAACTAGCAAGTACTTTCAAAATATCTATAAATTTTGTGGATTTGGAGCAAATTTCATTAATGTGTTGGCCCCAACGAAGTGACTGGTCTAACCACATACCCAAGAATTTAACACTAGGTACTTTTTCTATTGGATTGCCATTAACATTAATGTTTATAATAGATCGTCTACATCCTCTAGCAAATAAACAAACTTGAGATTTGGCTGGAGATATTTCCAGGCCAACATCACCCAAGTGTTTGACCATTATAGATAAAGACTCTTCTAAACATAAAGCAGCCTGTGTCAAATTTTTGTTTGTTGTATAAAGAACATAATCATCGGCATACTGTAAAATAATTATGTTGGTAATATTTCTACAAATTTCTGCTGTAACTATATTAAATAATAAAGGCGACATAGGATCCCCTTGTGCGAGACCTTTATTGCAACATCGAGATATTAATTTATTTCCTTCAACAATCATTTGCAAATGTCTTTCTTTCAACAAATTCCAAATATACTGATAAATAAATTTTCCAACATTAATTTTTTTAAGAACAGAAATAAGAGCTGGGATATTAACGTTATTATAAGCACTTTCGATATCAACGAAACAAGCAAGAGTGGGTTTATTTGTAGTTTGTCCTATATGAATATTAGTAACTAATCTGGATAGATTATCCAAGCAAGATTGACCTCGTCTGAATCCCGTAGTAGATTGAGAAAAGAGCCTCTGTCTTTCTGTAAACCATTCTAGTCTTCTTGTCAAAATCAAGTTAAACATCTTACAAGGACATGACATAAGAGATATCGGTCTTAGAGATGATACCAATGATGGATCTCTCCCTGGTTTAGGGATAGCGATAACTCTAATTCGCCTCCACTGTAACGGTACATCACCAGTTTTAAAAATTATATTATACATATTAACTAATAACAATTTGCCAACATCTGGAAGATGAGAGATCATCGAATAACTAACATTGTCTATTCCAGTAGCAGTGTCCTTCACCTTAAGTACATTATTTAGTTCAGTCACTGTGAAGTCCACATCCAGGTTGCCAGAAGTATCATCAACAGAGATTGGTGGGTCTTCCACTGTATCCGGGGCTAGACTGCACAATAGTTTTTCAGCTTGCTGATCATCGATGTGAGCATCACCAGTTCGAACTCCTTTTATCCATCGCATTTTGCGCCACATCTCTGACAGTGTAGTTCGACTATCTAAGCTATCGCAAAAATCAGTCCAGCCTTTGCGACTAGCTTTTCTTATTTCTCGCCGGGCTTCTGACAGCTTCTCTTGATACTTGTTGTAGTTCTGCGGTGTGGGGTTGCGTCTGAGGAGACTCAATGCAAGTCTTCCTTCAGCTACAATTTTGGAAAGTGAAGAACTCCACCATGACTTTGGTCTAAATTTAGATTGTGGGTTATTATTTAATTTAATCCAGGGAATACTCTCCTCTGCTGCTTGATCAATTTTCTCTAGTAATAGGTCGTACGCTTGTTGAGTATTGGAAGGAAGCATCAAATTCATCAAAGAATATTCTAATTTATTTTGATATTTTTTCCAATCCGCTTTTTTGAAATTTCTTCTTCTCAGAATAGTGTCATTAGTCTCAGTTCCTGTTGTAACCTTTATAAAGAAGTGATCGCTGCCAAGAGTTTCATTAATAGTTCTCCAGCTGCAGAGTAAGGTTATGTCTGTAGTACAAAATGTAATATCGGGAGAAGAGCATTGAATATTATTATTAACCATTTTCATTCTTGTATGACGCCCATCATTCATAGATACAAATTGATTATCTAAGCAAGCGTTGTAAATGTATTCTCCTCTTGTATCAGTTTTATATGACCAGTTAGAATGGTGTGCATTGAAGTCTCCGGCGATTATTGTTCCAGCACACCATTGAGAAAATATGTTCTCCCAATCGGACTGCGACGTTTGAGTTGATGGTGGGCAGTAGACAATAATTATATTTCTTATCGGCGAACAGTTTAGCAATTCCAATCCCAAGATTTCAATTCCAGAGTTCAAATTATTAATTTTCAAATTTCTAGTAGCAATGGATTTATGTGTTAAAATACAAACCCCTCCATACGAGTCAGGTCGATCTTTTCTAAAAATGTTGTAACCATTTATTCTGAATACCTTTTCTTCATTCAACCAAGTTTCGCTGATTAAACCAATATGTGCCTTTTCTTGGTTAAATATTTGATCTACTTCTGTCTTTTTCGGCATTAAACTGTTCGCATTCCATTGTAGAATTTTTAAATTATTAGTTTTATTTTGTCTAGACATTGTTAGTAAATAAATTTAACAACGAAGATTCTGAAATATATTCTGTCAACATACTGAAAATCTCTTTAACTGCAACTTTGAAAATTTCCATAATTTTCTCTCCCCAATTTTCTGAATCCATTACAATTTCCTGAATACGCTTCAGAACTCTGTTCCATCTCTCCGAAGTATTTCTTCTCTCAGGTATTTCTGGTTTCTCCTTATTGCTTGTGCTCTCGTCTTGAGTCGGAGGAAACATTTGTTTCTTAGTACTCGGGCCTGTCTTTACTACGCTGGCATAATCTCGCTTAGATTGTATTGAATCTGTAGATCTATGCTGGTGAACATATTGGGAGGATGGAAGAGCGAAGGTGCAGGGATGGGCGCTCGTAGAAGGTATGGGGGCTGAAGAACGATTTTGAGGGGTCGTAATATATGGAGGGGTCGTAATAGCTGGAGGGGTCGTAAGAGATGGAGGGGTCGTAATAGCTGGAGGGGTCGTAAGAGATGGAGGGGTCATAATAGATGGAGGGGTCTGGTCAGACTGAGTAGACAGTTGCTTGTTTACCTGCGGATTTGTCATATTTCTTGTAGAGCTGCGTTTTTGGAGTGCCATTTTATAGGTGCAGTTACATTTTGACATAATGTTTCGAACCTCTTTTTCCTTGATAAATACAGGACAAACTTTGGACAGTGCCATATGATTACCTCTGCAATTTATACACACAAAGTCCAACGTTTCGCAATTGTCGTGTTTGCCACCACATTTTGGGCACACCTTCTTATCTGTAGGGCACATTTTACGTGTGTGCCCAAACCGCCAACATCCAGAGCACTGGGTGACTGGAAACGTATACGCCTCCACAACACATCTGCTGTCAAAAGTGTAGACAAATTTGGGTAACACTGCTCCTTTAAAACAAATTCGAATAGCTTCACTCTCTGACCATTCTCCGTAGGTAATTTTCTTCTGTAGTCTCTTCACCGAAACTATTTCTACTTCCGACTTCATTATTTCCATAATTTCCTTCTCCTCAATGCCAATATCAATATTCCTTACAACTCCGTAGGAATATGGCACTTCATCAACTCGCACACAAGTCATTCCGTTTTGTTTCAGGACTTGGCTCTCCATGAGTTTTGAGATCGTTTCGCTCGTACCACAGTGAATTAGTGCTTTAAATGGGGATGTATACTTCACTTTTAAAATTTCGGAAATATTCGCAGTTTTTAGTAATTTGGCTAAACCAATTTGTTTCGGTAATTTTTCTTTGCAACTGATTTGCACCTGTCTAGATGTATCATGCTCTCTCTTATTTTCATCGATCTGAGATGTTTTCCTTAAAACCTTTTTGCCTTTCTTACTGACCATTGTGAAGTCTTCATCTTCTTCTTCTTCGGATGGTAGCCGTGGACGTTTTCCTCCATGATTTTCGATGGTTGTTGAAGTTCCGTGTCTGAATATATCTCATCACATTGGATATCTTCGTGCACTTCCAGGTTGGGCGGCAGACCGAGAGACCCTTCAGGGTCATCTGAACTCATCCTCACTGATCCTCACAATATTTATTAAATTTTCAAAAAATTAACCTCAAAATGTCGTACGTATAATTGACAGGTCTTTTTTCGAATCAATTCTTTATTTCAAGGCCATTTCCACTGCAAGTCCGGCTGCCCTAGATGCATTTACTGACAAGTTATGCTTATTTGCTGCTCTAAAGCAACTAGGTCTCAAAGATCTTACGGACTTTATTGTCACTCATCTCGCACTGTCGAAATTAGACAAAGAAACTGTTATTTCATTCGAGCAATATAGTGTAGGAGTGAAGATATTCCAAAGTTCGCTGCACTTGAACAGTTCGTGAAAGAACAATCGAAAATAATCTCCATATCCAACACAAACTGCAGCAAAACCCACAACTACCGCAACAAAACAAAACACGCACTCGGTCGTTGTAAATGAACATAAAGAATCGGGTTGTTGCGTTTGTGGTGGTGAAGAGAGGCATCCATTGTTCAGGTGTCACGAATTTGGAAAACTGTCAACGCTAGACAAGATTAAGTTGGTTGAAAAGCATTCATTGTGCAAGAACTGTCTAGGTTTTCATCCAACTAAGTACTTTAAATCAATACATTCATGTTTGAAGTGCCAAAAGGAAGGCAAACTGAATCGTAAACATCACTCCGATCTCCATCTTGAAAACTTTGTGTCAGCTCGTAATGACAATAAACAACTTCACTCCGCACGGATGACAAAACTCGCGCATGCGCAGACCGCTCCATCTAGTTCGCTCTGTACGCAGGCGCAGACCGCCCCGCTGCCTCGCACGCCCTGCGCGTATGCGCCAGCATCTCACTCGGTTTGCGCTCATACGCAGGGCCGACTCCTACCGCCATCTAGCGAGAACGAGCAGCGGCACGACTCACCGCTGACTTCGCTCAACTGTAAACCCGCTATTAATGAGTGTTCATACTCGCTCTCCGCAAAATCGAACGATTTAAGTTTAATTACCGCTAATACCGCAACTAATAACAATCAGTCGTCGACTATGTTATTAGCCACCGTTGTTGTTTACGTTATAAATAGTTACGGAAAACAAACAAAAATGAGAATGTTGATTGACAACGGCTCACAATGTAATTTTATAACAGAATCTTGTTGTAAACGCGTCGGGCTAAATATTGCCCGCGTTCCCGCTTCCGTACGAGCAGTAGCGGGCCCCTCATACAAGCCAAAAAGCCCGGCTTGCCCTAGGTCAATCAAACAAAGCTCGAAAGCAAATCGAAAACGAAAACAGTCGATAGTACTTCAATTTAATTTTAAATATCGCGCCACGTGCCATTCGCGCGCGCCCGAGGTCATTGAGTCGACGACGCGACGCGGCGACTCGTCGTTCGTTCGTTCGTATCATTCGGAATTGCTCGTGAACTCTCGCCTCGATGCGATGGATGAATCAGTCAATATACGAGCGTACATTAGTCATCTCGCTTGTTCCCGCTGTTATTCTAGCATAATTTTATTGCCTTCTCGTTCTCGAGTACCATACAATTGTTAGCCTAAAGACACCCATAGTGGTATAATAATATATGAGTATGTATGGCGATTAGTATGAGGAAATATGCTAAGAATAATTCGTCCCGTAGTGCGAAAGCGTACTCAGTATTAGTGCTATCTCAGTTTTTCAATAGAAGAACGACAAAGACGTATCTACTGATGTCTAATGTAGGCGTAGAAGCACAGATTACTTAATAGTTACTTCGTGTAGAAGTTTGAAGTGATGGATCGTACGTTCGCGAGGATGTTCGTTACTAATTAAAGAAATAATAATCTTTGGTTAAATATATCCATAGAGTAACTTAAAGGTATATCCATGGAGGGTGGCGGCGGCGGCGGGCGGGACGTCGGCTCTCTCTTCGTTCTCTCTCTGGTATGCTATGATATGTATGATATGTGTTGATAAGTCACAATAATTCTGTCAACCATAATATGCCTCCAGTGTGCTATTGATAATTATCAACAAGAGTCTTCATAGTAGCTGCACTGCACTGCAGTTGGTTTGCATAGATTTTTTAATTATCATTTTCTATAAAATTTTATTTTATTTTTTTTATTTTTTAAACACACAGTTATACAACATACATATAGGTAAATGAGTACACACAATTTAACATTAACCAATAAAGTTTCCACATAAATTATATAACTTACAATAACTAACACTGAAGATAACTTACAAAATATATATATCTTAAAAAATAACAAAATACGAAAAAGAGTAGAAGTTTAAAAGTTAGAGAAAAATGTATATATTTTTTTTACATATATTTTTTTTTAAATAATTTTTTTTTTTTTTTTAATGAAAATAATGTGTAGTTTTAAGCAGTTTTTACAATATTTTTTAATTTTTGTATCCGTTACGGCATAGGACTTTTCCAGGGTTGCTGCCTCTCTCCTGTTACATTTAACATTGTTATCAACATTCTAATTGATACGCTTGTCGTAAAAGAAAACAAATGGGGATACAGGTTCAAATATGGAGACACATATATGGCGGCCATCCTGGCATTTGCGGATGATATTACGCTGTTAACCCGCAATCCAAAACAAAATCAGGCGCTTCTTAAGGTGGTAGATGACTATTGTGAATGGACCAAAGGGATGAAGATAAAACCAGCGAAGTGCTACTGTTTGAGCTTAACCAGGAAAGGTTCAAAGTTTACCTCGAGCAATCCAGGTCTGACAGTAGCCGGAAAACCAATCGCAACTGTGGCTGATGAAGCTCCTTTTAAATTCTTGGGCAAAAGGATCACCAGCAGAGGAAAGGAGCATCCTACTGATGATATTGTCCAACTTTTCGAAGAGAGCCTCCGCCAAACTGACAATCTTCCCCTCCTGGGTACACAAAAGGCATGGATTTACGATAACTACCTGACATCAAAACTTTCATGGCCATTTCTCGTCTACGACTTCACAAAGCAAAACCTGACTAAATTAGACTCGTATGTGACCAGATTCCTGAAATCATGGTTTGGACTGGCTCACCCGGCTGACTCGTCAACGCTCTACAGATCTCACAATAACTTTGGACTGAACATTAAGAAACCGTCGATATTTTATCAAAAGGCGAGAATAGCCAAACGATGTATACTCAAAGACTCCAATGATAGCGCTATTCAAGCCTTACCCAACACATCACTATCAGATGAACTGGAATCGAGACTCGACTTCTACAAATCATTCCAAGTTGGTACACGCACCAATAGATCTGGATTGGGCATAGAAACAGCAAAGTCTGATAAAGAAATAATGAAAGGTTTTGCTCAGGAGGACATGGAACAAGACTTCAAACTTCACGCCTTAAACCTAGAAATGCAGAATGATTGGCTAACAGTGGGTGACTTCTGCATCCCTCCTGCATTGAAGTGGAAATCCATAATATACAACTGGTCCCCTGAGCTGCTTAAGTTCTACTTAAATGCATTCCAGCTTACTCTCCCCGACCCGAGTATCTATAGAGTTAGATGGGGGAAATCTACAAATAGACTATGCCCGTCATGTAAGGAGTTCGTAGGCACGGCCAAACATTTGTTATGCGGATGCAAAATACTACTTGAGCGAGGCCAGTATTCCTACCGTCATGATAAAGTCCTCCAAATTATCAGAGAGGCCATCAACCTGTCAATTGCACGGACCAGGAAAGGGCAAACCAGTAGCGGCTTCCAAAAGGTCAACTTTGTGAAACCTGGAGCCAATAAGCTGCCCAAAGATAGGACTAAACCTTCTTCAATTTTGGGAGCAGCAAAGGATTGGGAATTGTTGATGGACACACATGAGAAGCATTACCAAATGCCTTCGGAAATCTGTACCACAGCATTAAGACCGGATATACTCATATTCTCAAAAGCGACAAAGCATGTAGTACTTGTTGAACTTACAGTTCCATGGGAAAGTAACATACCGAAGGACCACAACATCAAGCTTAACAAGTACTGCAACTTAGTAGACCGGATTGTGAGAAACGGATTCAAGACTGATCTCTTCGCTGTGGAAGTCGGAGCAAGAGGACTACCAGCGAAGTCGCTCTACAGTCTCTTCAAGAATCTAGGGCTCCCAAGATCGACGCTAAGCTCATATATGGAGAGAGCTTCGAAAACGTCACTGGAAGCATCCTACAGAATATGGATAGGTAGAGAGAGGGAGGTCGAGGGCGGGACTGGTGGTTTCCCCGCGTCCTAGTCAACGCAGACTAGCTGACGAGGGCTTGAAGCGAGCCGAAACGTGAAGCATGCGCGGGAAATTTAGAGTGGCCACTCGCTAGTCCCGGCCTCGATTCACACCCTCTACTGACGATGGGCACGGTGAAGACATCGCAAGATCAGGTCCACACCTTCAACGGGAAAGGGCAAACCAGTAGCGGCTTCCAGAAGGTCAACTTAGTGAAACCTGCACCCAAAAAGCTGCCCAAAGATAGGACAAAACCTTCTTAAATTTTGGGAGCAGCAAAGGATTGGGAATTGTTGATGGACACACATGAGAAGCATTACCAGGTGCCTTCGGAAAACCGGATTGTGAGAAACGGATTCAAGACTGATTTCTTTGCTGTGGAAGTCGGAGCAAGAGGACTACCAGCAAAGTCGCTCTACAGTCTCTTCAAGAATCTAGGGCTGCCAAGATCGACGCTAAGCTCATACATGGAGAGAGCTTCGAGAACGTCACTGGAAGCATCCTACAGAATATGGATAGGTAGAGAGAGGGAGGTCGAGAGCGGGACTGGTGTTTCCCCGCGTCCTAGTCAACGCAGACTAGCTGACGAGGGCTTGAAGCGAGCCGAAACGTGAAGCATGCGCGGGAAATTTAGAGTGGCCACTCGCTAGTCCCGGCCTCGATTAATACCCTCCTCTACTGCCGATGGGCCCGGATATGTTCGGTGAAGCCATCGCAAGCTTAGATCCACACCTTCTATATTAAAAATATCGACCTGCTGGCAAATCTTATCAAATGAAGTGCAAACTCTGCTTATAAATGAATTTTTGAAGTATCTTGTATTGCCTTTCTTTGTCAAAAATGTATCCATTAATCGTGTAGCCTTTCGTGGACAACGGAAGTTAATCTTTGACAGGAGTTGAGGGGAATCAATGGAAGAATGTATGATTTTGTATAGTAAGATTATGTCCCTCGCCTCTCGCCGGTGCTCAAGAGAAGGTAAGTTTAATTGTTTTTGTGGATTATGAATGTTAGTCTTACGTGATACAAATTTAAAGAATTTATTTTGAATTTTTTCTATTTTATTTTTATATACTGCGTACTGTGGATTCCACACAGCAGAGGCATATTCCAGATGGCTCCCAACAAAAGCAGAATATAAAATTTTAAAAGTGGTTGCTGAGCAGAAAGGGCTGCCCACACGCAGAATAAAACCCAGCATTCTGAATGCCTTCGACGCGATATGCTCGATATGAGATTTAAATAGCAATTTACTATCTAGTATCACACCCAGGTCCCTTATTTCAGTTACTCGTTGTAGGGTTTTGTTATTTATTGAATAGCTAAAATGACAGGTTGCAAGTTTACGAGAGTACGATATGACGGAGCACTTATCAATGTTAAGGTGCATTAAATTGTCTGAGCAATACTTGCTAAAATCATCAAGATCTTCTTGAAGAAGATGACAATCGTTGACAGATTTTATTATTTTAACTATTTTACTGTCATCGGCATACAGAAAAAGTTCCGAGTGAGATATAGTATGCAATACATCGTTCAGGAAAATATTGAACAAGAGGGGACCTAAGTGTGAGCCTTGAGGAACCCCTGAAGTCACGGGAACAAAACTTGAGCAGTAACCGCTGACCGTAACTGCTTGCGATCGGTTATATAAATAGGACGTCAACCAGCGAAGAAGATCTCCGTGTATTCCCATCGACCCCACCTTATATGAGAGATTTTGTCAAAAGCCTTAGAAAAGTCGGTGTAGACTACATCAACTTGGTTGCCACTGTCCATAGCGTCTAGGACTATGTCGACGAACTCACATAGATTAGTCTCAGTCGATTTATTAGTAATAAATCCATGTTGGTTCGCGATAATTAGTGGACGAATGACGGGGAAGATACAATCAAATACCATCTTTTCAAATATTTTACCCAGAACATTTAATTTAGATATTGGACGATAATTTTCTATGCTGTGCTTATCACCTTTCTTATATATAGGAACTACAAAAGATCGCTTCCATTCCATTGGAAAGGTGCCAGCAGTTAATGATAAACTGAATATAATATACAAGGGAAACGAAAGAGGTTCGGCACAACGCTTAATAAAAAGGGGGTGCAGACCATCTGGGCCGCTACCCTTAGTGGGGTCTATCGACTTCAGGTATTTATGAACCTTGTGCACATTAATCTGTACATTGTTTAGATTCACCGCAGATGTGTCAGACATATTAGGCGCTTCGGAAATTCGTACATTAGTAATTGGCTCAAAAACGGATTGAAAATAAGAATTGAATTGTGTACATATTTGTTCGCCACCAGTAGCAATAGTGTTGCCGTAAAACATATTATTAGGCAACTCTGAGGCCTTTTGCTTAGACTTAACAAATTTCCAAAAGTGTTTACAGTCTGATTTAATATTCTCCTCAGCTTGACTAACAAACGTGATATAACATTCATTCTGAACTCGTTTCTGTCGTTCTCGTAACAAAGAAAAAATTTGATAATCTGCTCTATTTTGGTACATTTTATATTTCTTGTGAAATTTTAGTTTCTCTTTTATAATTTTTATCAATGCTGGGCTGTACCAGGGTGGATATCTCAAATTGGATTTTATTTTCCTGGTGGGTACATGCGAAATGATGATATCGTTAATAATTTCATAAAAACGATGAGTCATTAAGTCAACGTCGTCACCATCAAGCTCAGTAGCCCAATCAACAGCGTCGAGAGTGCGGTGTATCTCATCATAATCGGCCTTGTGGAAAGCGCGTACGGTGCGCTCTCGAGGTGCCGACAGTTGGGGCTCACGGTTTAAGCGCATCTTGACCTCTAGAGCCTTGTGGTGAGGATCCTCCGGCACTAGAGGTGCGCCGCACGATCTCACAAGGCACGCTACATTTGAAATAACTAAATCAAGTACGCGGTCGTTGATGTTGCGCTCGTTATTGTATTGTATCATGCCAGTGAAGTCTAGAAAATCATAAAGCACCGTCACGAGCTCCTCGTCGGACCGGGCTAGCAGCAGAGTACCATCAAACGTCGAAGAAGGAGTGAAAGAGGCATGTCTTATGTTGAAATCTCCTACCAGCATATTTATGTCATCTGAATTGTTAGTACTTGAATTGGTAATGAAATCAAAATAATCCGTTAATGATTGGAGATGATCGCTACACTGTACAAAGTATGAGCAATAAATGCTTAGTTTGGGCGCTCGCGCGCCGGGGGGGCCGAGAGCGATCGAGACGGCGATAGTGTCCGACTTGGGGAGCGGTGGCGGTAGCGGCGATTCGCGCGAGTGGCAGACGGGCAGCTCTCGCCGCAGCGCGATGAGAACCCCGCCGCCGTACTTCTGCCCGAGCTCGCCGTAAGGACGATCACATCGGTATACCACATATCTTTCGTCAAACAACTCCGCATCAAAAATACTAGGTAATAGCCACGTCTCGGTCAAGCATATCACGTCGTAATCGGCATTCAGAACACTTGTTAAAAATGTATGGGTTTTAGTGCGGAGGCCTCTCACATTCTGATAGTAAATTGTTAGCTCCATTTGGTAAATGTATTTTTTCTTGGGACACAATTGCACCGGCAGCTAACTATAAAAGGAACAACACAATATAGATGTAAGTGATAAAAGACTGTAACAATAAATACCAACCAGTGGGCATCCAATTGTAGGATAGTTACGTCTAGGCACGAAGACAGTAATAATATATTATAAGGATTATGTATCAGTCTTGCTTGGCTATAAGAGTGATTAATACACGAGTATGGATACATTTTATCGGAATAGAATTGCACGGTAGGCATACAAAGGTAAATATAGATTGTGCACAGAAGCTCGATTTCTTCAAAAATAATGTGAAATATTAGGACAAAACAATAGAAAACAATGTTTAAAATATAAATGTAGGAAATAAGAAACACAGTAAACAATATGATATAAGAGAACGTAATATAAGTAAGTTTTATACAATTTTGTTTAAATCAACTTCCTTCTGAATAGCTAGTATTGGGCTGGTATCGTTTAGTCTAACTAATATTCTACAGTTGCGAACCCAGACGTAGCGGTAGTTTTTAGCTTTGGCCGCTTCCTTGACTTGATGCAGTAGCCGTTTATTGGAGCTGGTCAGGTGGTCATTACCGAACACGCGCGAGTCGCCTCCGCATCCGATGTCGTTGCTCGAGATATTTTTTTTGGCTCTGATAGCTGCCAAGAAGTTGTCTTTTCTGTAGCGCGCGAGCATCTTGACTACGATGGGCTTAGCCTGGCCCTTCTTGGGTTCCTTCGGAGACACTCTCGTGACGAAGTCGATGTCAGTCCTCGGGTTCAGATCAAAGCCTGCGAATTTGGCCAGGTCCGAGATTATTTTGATGAGGTCCTCGCTCTTCTTCTCGGGCACGCCTACCAGTTCGATGTTGGAGCGACGCGCCCATTGTTCCTGCTGCTCCATGCTATCCTGGATAATTTTGACATCATTCTTCACAGAGTCTACTTCCAACTTCAACTGATCCACCAACTTAATTTTGGACTCAATTGCGGATATTTTCTTATTCATATCGTCTACCAATTTGCCACTAAATTCGACAGAGTTCTTCAATGCAGATACCTCATCACGCATCTCCTTCACAGCGGTCGGCAAATAGGAGAGGACCGCCAGCTGCTCCTGGATGCTGTGCAACTGGCGTATCACGAGTGGTATGGGGTCGTCTGCCATAGAGGAGGATCCGTCTGCAAGTATCAAGGGGGAGGCCGGTTTCTTGACGGGGGTATTGGGGTTTGCCTTGAGTCGGCGTATTGAAGTGCAGTTGACGCAGGTCCACTTCAATGTGTTTCGTGTTTTTCGTGAGTTCGCTTCATCTACGTCGTCTGGAACGCATCCCTTGTGAAAAACGGCATTGCATTTGCAGCATGTAAGGACGTCACCCTCCGGTTCAGTAGCCTTTTTGCACACCTGGCACTTGCTCATTTTGCCGGCGAACGGTACCGGTACGAGAAATACGTCGGTCAGGAATTAACAGATTCACTCAGTTTCGGTCTGCCTAAATATAGGGAACTTGGTTTGTTTACATGTAGCTGTCAATAGAAATGACAGTGCGAGAAAAGTATTTGAGGGTAGTTTAAAAGTTATTATACTGTAGAAAACTTTGAAACCTAGATTTAGATCTAAGTTAAACCATTTGTGCACTCACTACAACTGTGTGGGTTATGTAGGCGTTGCTGAGTATTTTGATGTGCTTTACTCTTTCTTGCACCACTAAAAATTCAAGATTTACTTGTTTACTTTCAAGACAGTGATAAAGTCAGTTATGACAGTGATGTAAAATTGTGATACAAGCATGTTTATTTCATTTACTGATTGACAGGACAGTCTTATATTATATTTTGTTTGAAATATTTGGTTTCGGCTTGCTCTACGATCTGACCCTAGGCCCGCCACTGCGTACGAGGAATAGGCCTATCCGAACGCCCGGTCAAAGGTCACACACAGCTAACCTTCACCTCTAGAGTGAATACTAAAAATAAATACAACATTAAAGCACTGGTTATTGATAAAATCACTGACCAACTACCGAACGCATTTGTAGATTTGCAACATCTGCAACATCTGCAAGGTTTGCCTTTAGCAGATGAAAATTACAGTTCACCCTCAGAAATTGATGGACTTCTGGGCGTAGAAGTCTTCCCCTACATTCTTGGGTCAAAAAAGATCATGAACCCGTCGTCTTCCGCTGTCGCTATAGAAACCACTCTCGGTTATATTGTGATGGGAAAAGCCGCCTGCACTGAAACCTGTCAAGTTCCGCAAAATTCATTTTTACTACTATTGAGCCCACTATTGAAACGCTAACACATAAATTCTGGGAACTTGACAGTGTTGAAAATAAAACTCATATAAGTCCCGAGGAGGCACAGTGTGAAAGCCACTTTAACGAACAAACCTATCGCGATAAAACCGGTCGCTTCACAGTAGCGCTGCCATTCAACACTGACCCATCCGCCTTAGGTAATTCGGCCGCTGTTGCCATGAAACGATTCCTTACTCTTGAAAGAAAACTGAATGCGAACTCGAGCCTGAAGGTTGGCTATCATGCAACTATTCTGGACTACATCGATCGAGGTTTTCTTTCAAAGTTAAAGGTACCGCTAGATCCGCATAGTCATTATGTTATTCCTCATCACGCGATATATCGGCCGCATAAAGTGAGTTCGAAAATAAGGATTGTGTTGGATGCCAGTTGCAAAACTAGCTCAGGTAAATCTCTTAACGATATTTTACACGCAGGCCCCAATCTTCAGACAAGTATTTTTAACTTGCTGATAAGTTTAACGTTATTTTCCATCGCATTATCCGCCGACATTGAAAAAAATGTATTTTCAAGTAATCGTACGCCCTGAACATCGCGCTTTTCAACGCATTTTGTTTCGGTTCGATCCTAACGGGCCCGTAGATACCTAGGAGTTCTCCCGCGTTCCGTTTGGAATAAAATGTTCACCGTTCTTGGCTATGCGAGTGATTAGACAACTGATCGCGGAAGAAGGGCATAAGTACCCGTTAGTTCCCGCTGTAATTCCTCAGTCCTTATACATGGACGACTTAGTGACCAGTGTCGACTCACTCGCAGAAGCCAAAGAATTCAACCTAACAAAATGGATATCGAATTCATCTCAAATGATGGAATTCCCTCCCCCATCACACCGCATCTCACAAGTAAATGGTTTTGATGAGGATTCGGAAACGAAAATAGTAGGCCTACAGTGTAAGCCATTGGAAGATTATTTCTTTTTGAAGGTTCGCTCAGATGAGATAAGATGCACAAAACGTAACATACTCTCGACCGCCGCGCGTTTGTACGACCCTATCGGACTAATCGCTATGGTCGTTGCCTTCATGAAGCTGCTAGTCCAGGAGTGCTGGAAGCTGAACCTAGGCTGGGACCAAGATGTACCCAACTCGCTGAGTAAGTTATGGACACAATTTATTACTGAAATAGATTTTCTGTCCCAAATTAAAATACCGCGCCATGTAGGCATTACTCGCACCGCGCACATTACGCTATTGTGTTTTTCGGACACAAGTGAAAAATGCTATGGGGCAAATATATACGTACGAACTGCTCCCAATGCCCACGCCGAAGGTGAAGTAGCATTGTTATGTGCAAAATCGAAAATAGCACCGCTCAAGAAAATATACCTCGCGTGCCTCGAGTTGTGTCGATTGCCACGCTCGCAGTGGCCTGTTCAACCCTCCGGTTAAACCCTAAGGGCTAAACCCTTCGGTTTCAGATGAGATTCCGGAAGCAAAGGTTATCACTCTTCCCGTGTCGTTCCCAGAAGAACATCCGCTGCAAGTACTTGCAAATAGGGTTTCATCATGGACAAAATTACTTTACGCTACTGTTTATATTTTACGCTTCTCACGCCGCCTAGTATCCAAAGGTACAATCACGATTCAAGATCTTGAAATGGCTGAATCAAAATTAATAAAATGTGTTCAATCGGTTCACTTCTCGCAAGAATTAAAATTAATTAAAAATAATAAACCGTCTTCGCTGGTGAAACTCAACCCCTTCCTCTCTGATGATATCATTAGAGTGGGAGGGCGAGTTAGCAACTCGTCTCTGGACTTTGAACAGAAGCACCCTGGCGTTTTACTAGCGAAAGATAGAATAGTGGAACTACTGATCACACACGCTCATGAAAATAATTTTCACACTGGTCCGCATTTATTACTCTCGATCCTACGACAAAAAATTTGGATACTAAGTGGACGTAATTTAGTCCGCAAATTGGTACAAAAATGTAACCTATGTTTTCACAACCGCCCTAAGCCTACCTTTCCACTCATGGGTAACTTACCAGAGTGCAGAGTGAACGAAGCGAAGAGCTTTAGTCACACCGGCGTCGACTACGCCGGACCTTTCCACATCACATTGACGCGCCGGCGTGGAGTGAAGAGCCAAAAGGCATATTTATGCCTATTCGTGTGTCTCGTGACTAAAGCTGTTCACTTAGAACTCGTTTCAGATCTCACAACTGAAATGTTTCTCGCCGCTTTTAAGCGTTTCATCTCCAGAAGGGGACCGGTCTCCGTCATTTACTCTGACGGAGGCTCGAACTTTATAGGTGCAAAACAATACCTAGATGAGCTTTACACCCTACTTTACAGTAAATCGCATATAGACGAAATAAGTCGTGAACTCACAAATAGGAGAATAGAATTTAAAATAAATCCCCCTCTATCTCCTCACATGGGTGGCATTTGGGAGAGCAATATAAAGTCAGCGAAGACTCACCTTTTCAAGGTCGTAGGCACTGAAATACTTACCTACGAGGAGCTATCTACTGTGCTGGTTCAGATAGAAGCGCTGCTAAACAGCCGGCCAATCTGTGCCCTCAGCTCGGATCCCTCCGAGCCCGCTGCGCTCACACCTGCTCATTTCCTCAATTGTGCTACTCTTCAGTATCTGCCGTCTAAGGACTTGGATAGCCAACCAAACCACCTTAACAGATACGCGCTCCTCGACCACCTGCTCCAATCGTATTGGAAACGGTGGCGAGTAGAGTACCTTTCTTCCCTTCAAACTCGGGAGAAATGGAACACACCCTCCAAACCTATTAATAAGAGAATATTGGTCCTTATTAAAGAGGACAATGCTCCACCGCTCCACTGGCCTATGGGTATCATTAAAGACGTTTTCCCCGGTAGAGATGGGATAGTTAGGGTCGTTCAAGTGAAAACCAAAACAGGCAGCTACAGACGTCCTGTAGTACGCATATGTCGTCTACCAACTCAATAAATCTTTTCGCTTTTTTACTTTACTTTTTTTAACTTTTACTGCATATTCTTTAAACTTGTTTTACCGCAAATATTTAATATATATATTTTTTTACCGCAATTTTATTCACTGCTTTATCTCATTGAAGGATCTCTTAACAAAGGGAATCCTCCAAGGCCGGGGGGATGGTTACGCCGCCAATTTACGTTTAACCGTTCCGTTATACGCGCTTGAACACACCTCACCTTTAATCCATCCCCTCCCTCGCATCTTCCTCTATCCACAGAGAATACCGCCAATTTCTACGGATAACGCAGCGGCAACCGTCAGTTTTCAAACTGAAGTTGAGTCGCGACCTTCAAACGAACTACACCCGCTACATTACCGCTCTGCTACCACGCTACCGCTTTGCTCTTGGATGAGCACTAACCGCTTTGTTATATCGCCCCTCGTTCGAGTCCGCGAGTTGAACATAGAGGCGCCTCTCACAACTACAAAAACCGCGAATGAAAGTGAGTAACGACCTCTCCTCACGCGAGTGAACTGAGCCGGTCTTCGCCCGTGGTTCCTGCCCCTGGAGTCCGGAGCTGACAAGGAGGCTGCTGACGGATGCGACGATTTCGTAGAAAGAAGCGCTGCAGAAAGCTGTCGAAGGTCAGTGGCGCTATCAGTATGGATTCATGCTTTGATTCCGGTCCGCGGTAAATTTCGCCCTCTGTTTCCGCAATAATATTTTTTTTCTAATACTTTTTACCCTGACATTCCAATAAAAATTCCATATTTCTAATCCTGGTAAATGAAGCTTTCAGAACTTATTTTTTAGATATGTTTATCTTTAGTAGTTTCAGGGTAAACGACGTTTGTTAAAAAAAAAATTTTTAACTTTTTGTGAGTTTTGCCTAATATTTATATGTTTTTGTATGGAAAGGCAAAATGTTTGTTCCAGAAATGAATTCGTCCTCCTTGAGTTATCCGAAAATGACACCGCACTTGCCCTAATACCTATAGTTTTGAAGGAATAGGGTACAAAGCGAAGCGCGGCAGAAGCAAACTTCCACCCCCTCCCCCCGCCTCCCCGCGGTGACCCCCGATGTCTACCGGTGGAAATTCACTCAGGGTCACATAAGGAGTATCTGCTGCAAGTATGAGCCTTCTAAGTCAAAATGTAGGGTACATCGCACTAAATCCCCTACTAATGCGAGCGAAGCCGCGGACAAAAACTAGTCAATTTATAAAAACGTACAGGACGCAACTGGAAATCAATATTTTATTCATTGGTTATAGATTTATGTTGGCAGCTTTTTCATAATTTCGTAGTTTTGCAATAAAAAAACCAGTCAAGTGTGAAAAGTTGGAAAAGATGTTTTTGGTAAGTGCGTAATTTTGATGCAATATGACTCTTTGCCAATGATGATGCCTTCTGTTGGTACAATGGGAAAACCTCGCTGAAGATGTTGGTAGTGTGGGACCTACAGTTTTACGTGGAATCCGAACCACGTTCAGCCTCCAACGGTCGAGCGGTCACCCATCCAAGTACTGACCGCGCCCAGCGTTGCTTAACAATCAATAGCGACAGTCGACTGCACAGGTCGACTGTCTGCACCACTGAGCTATCGAGGCTGACAAATTCATGGCATCGTAAAGAAAAAAAAGCCGGCAAGTGCGAGTTGGACTCGCGCACCGAGGGTTCCGTATCATCAGCATCACTCAATATAGTTGTAATGTACCTACAAAAACAATTGTTTTGGAAAATCACGAACTGCCTAAATAAACACTACAGCAATGGTTTGACTGTGCGGCATTCGTGAAGTTGAAATATACAAAAATATATTTCTTATATGACATAACGACATCTTATCTACAATTTTCGGATTTTTTCTTTACTTGTGATGTGAGACCTTGCTTCTTGCCAACTTTTATTACTCTAGGTCAACGGTAAGTACCCTATAGGTTTTGATTTTATTTGAGTGAGTTCGCAAGTATTAAAATTTGCCATAAATAGCCGTATCTTTCGATTGTATTGATTTAGAAGCTTTCATTTTCTATAACTCGAAGGAATCGCAAACGTTAGTATTTCAAATTAATTTCAATTTGATATCTTGACTCGTTACTGAGAAAAAGGGTCTTGACACACAAAACAAGCAATTTTTTTTTATATCATATAACTACAAGTTTAAAATTTTAGGATTTTTTCCTTTACGTGTGCTACAAGACCTTGCTTCTTCCCAAATTTTATGATTCTAGATTGACGGGAAATACCCTATAGGTTTTGATTTGATTGGAGTGAGTTTGCGAGTATGAAATCTGACATAGATGGCCGTATCTTTTGATTGCGTTGATTTAGAAGCTTGCATTTTCTACACCTTAAAGAGATCGTAGATCTTAGTATTTCATATTAATTTCAATTTATTATTTTGATCTGTTCCTGAGAAAAAGGGTCCTTGACATACAAAACAATATATTTTACAAATTTCGGATTTTTTCCTTTACTTGTGCTGTAAGAACTTGCTTCTTACCAAATTTTATGATTCTATGTTAACCGGAAATACCCTAGAGGTTTTGATTTGATTTGAGTGAGTTTGCGAGTGTGAAATCTGACATAGATGGCCGTATCTTTTGATTGCGTTGATTTAGAAGCTTTAATATTATAGACCTTAAAGAGATCGTAGATCTTAGTATTTCGTATTAATTTCAATATGTTATCTTGATCCGTTCCTGAGAAAAAGGGACCTTGACATACGAAACAAACAAAAACATTTTTTTATGTCACATAACTATTAATTTACAATTTTTTAATGGGTTCCTTTACTTGTGCTGTGGCCTTGCTTCTTAACAAATTTCATGATTCTAGGTTAACCCGAAGTACTCTATAGGTTTTGATTTGATTTGCCGGTAGAAAAATATGTGACTTAAATGGGCGTATCTAGTGATTGCATTGACCTAGAAGTTTAAATTTTTTACACCTCCGAGGAAACGTAGACCTTAGTATTTGATATTAATTTCAACTTGATACCTCTACCCGTTCCTGAGAAAAAGGTCTTGACAGACAGACAGACAGCCAGCCAGCCAGACAGACAGACAAACAGACAGACGGACAACAGAGTGATCCTATAAGGGTTACGTTTTTTCCTCCTTGACGTACGGAACACTAAAAAGAAACGAAAAGTGCGTTGGTGGATGAAAGAGACTTCTTTGCGGCCATACAGCTGTATAAGCACTCGGCTCCTCTCATTATCCATGGCTAGACAGACTGTCGCCGGCACGCAACGAACACACGAACACCGCCAACGTCCGTCCCAACTGCGCGCGCGCCACGCACTGAGAAATTCTCAGTGCGTGGCACCAAAGGATTCTCAGTGAGAATCCTTTGGTGCGCGCCTAAAAACCGACAATGGATGGAGCGCCGCGCTCCATGTTCGAGCGCTCCACGGCGCGCGCCCCAAACCGGTATCGACTGAGAGCGGCTGCCGCGCGCTCCGATGTTCGAGGGTTTGGAGCGCGCAGTCGATACGCGGCTGGTGTGTTGCGTGTGCGTGTGTGCGCGCTGCTGCGGCAGCGTATGGTGACTTTGTAAACAAAAGCTGCAAATTGTATTCCGTTTTGTAGGTATGGACCTGTTATGGACGAATCCTGTGCGGTGTTTTTTTAAGTGATACTTTATTAGTAATAATGGCAAACTCCAGTGCGAAATCTATAATAGAAGATGTTTTGGAAAAACCGTTCTTAAAGAGGACATTTTCTGAAAAACTTTCAATTGTTCAAAGCGGTCGCCCGTGACCAAGTTTGTCGAATTTAAAGTCTGTATATAAAGACAGCAAAGGGGAATATATGGTCTTTCAGATTTTGAACTCATTGTGGTAGAAATGAATTAACGCGTAAGTTATGAAATTATGAAAAAAAATCCTTAGCCAGAGCCAACCCAATACTCAGCACCCGGAATCGCTACTGCTCCGGACCTACTGAACCGATTTCAATTAATCTGATGCCAAACTACGTATAATTTTTGAAACTAGATAGATTTTTCCTAGATAAGTTTGTACAGGACTAACAACCCAAAATGTGAAGCAAAAGTATTTTTTTGTATTTTTATATAAATCAAGTGTCATGTCATTCTATAGGTATTATTAAGGGTTCTTCAAAAAATATATAACTTTGATACATATAAGCAATAAGTTTGCTTTAACAAATTTTTTCATTTAAAAGTTGACAAAAAACTGCAGTTTTGTCGCCCAACTTTTTACTATTAAGGGTTGTTTGAAAGTTCTGAAAAAAAAACAACATTTAGGTACTCAGTGCAACCGGAACGAGCGAAGGGAGGCAACGACATGGCACCTACTTCACCAAGTAGTTGTGTAGATAATGTAGTCAGTATCCCTTTAAAAAAACAGGGAGGAAATAGGGAATTCGTTTGTACGGGCAAAACGCCGCCTGCGTTTCCTCTAACATCAAATAACATAATAATCGAACATTAAATAATATATTAAAAAAATACGTACTTATCTCCAGATCGATTCGAATTCTCGTTTTATAGTCAGGACTAAAGTAGAACATCCATGCACTGCATTGGTATTCAATCGTCGTATGTGCACTATTCATTACTATTTTAGAATTAACAACTGTCCCACTTCTAGCTGATTGTGACCACGGGTAGAACGGGACAAGCGCTCTTACAAAAAAAATGTTGTCGCCTAAAAGCCTTTCTGGAGTTGTAGTAGTAGTCGGCCAAATCAAACGTCGCCTTGGTTCTGAAAATAAAATGGAAACATAAAATGCATTAATACAGTAGACGCGCCGATATTGTTCTACACAATTGGTCAAAATGAGCGTTCGAAAAATTAATTTTTATTTTTGACCCCTATACCACAGATTAAATCAGGAATCCGTCATTCGCTTTTTGCGCGGCGTTTGGACTAAATGTGTTTATACTCTGTTCGGCGAGTGTTTGCAGTGACTCATCACAGGTTATAGTAGAGAGGCCAACTCATGGAAACTACGAGTAGCTTATTAACTATTTTCGTAGGACTGAAAAGGTTTATACCGACAAGTGGTATCGTTGGAATCAGCGTGTTCTACTGATTATCAAAATGCACGTTGACGCTTTCTTACAATGAGTATCTATGAGGAAACAAAGATGGCGCTTCGTAATTTTAGATTTTGTCGAGTATTGCGATAACCATTTATCCGATGCAAACTTGTAACGTGTCAGTTTAGCATCGCCACGTTACGATGAGAAAAAAAAATTGTTTATTGTATAATTTCATCCATAGGCAGGTAACCTACGCTTGGATATGTCGAAAATTCCGCCAGTTCTAAATTCAATGCGAAGAAGAACTGACAAACAAACTTCGCAAGTCACAATGTTTTGTTAGTACCTTATATATAAGTATTATACTAAAGTAATTTCCACTAATTAACCCATACTACCGCTCACAAGAACATTAATACTTACAGCATAAACATGAATACACTAGAGTCTGACCACACTGCCTATTTAAATTATCTATATCTGGTGTATAGTGGCATCGTCAATTTTGATACTTCATGTATCAAGTCAAATATAAAACAATTAATTTACGTTTATTATTATTTAATTAATTAATTTAAAGGTCGTCTACACGCGAGAGATAATAAGATAAAATCCACTCCGTGTAGGCTAGCTTTTATGCGGTTCGCCTCCTGAAAGACTTCCTGGCTCCTTCCTGGCTCCTTTCGGCAGACTTCGGCTCGAAGGAATGTGTGGTACAGATGTTCTAACTCAAAATGGCTCGCCCCCTCCACAACGATTTGGCTTTAATAATGTTAGTGCAGTTGTGTAGTTACACAAAGTGTTGCGAACGCGCTAATGTATTGAAATTTAATCTTAATTAATAGGTATTATTGGTTCTAGGTATTACTGCTAGTTCTAGGTATCTGTTAAGTCGGTTAAGAAAGCGTTCAAATGTTCTCTTAGTTTAGTTGCAAAATGCATATTTATCTGTACTTATTTAGGCAAATAATACGTTCATTCTGTTTGTAAACAAAGTTGTAAAACGCGCACATGCAAGGCGTGAGAAAGAATGTATTACGTTTTAAAATGTACCACGGCGGCATATCTCAAAGATATTTTGATGTTTATTTGTCAAGGCCGCCCGCACCGCGCCGGTCAAAGAGATAGCGAAACTTTCACACGGCGAGCCGCCGACTATTGTTTATTGCGTTAACTCGTCATAAGATAGTTTGTTTTGAAATGTCGGCAAATTGAAAGAACCGAACCAAAAGCTTTGGCGGTGTTTCAAAAGGCATTGTGCGCATTTTATTTTGTATCCGTTAGAAAATCACGTGGACCAGCGCATGATGTTATTGCGTATTTGGAGTCCGGGGGAGTGTATAAAAGGATACCCCCTCCCAGGACCACGGACATTCCTTCCTTGGAGTTTGTAACGCGTGGTACTTCCTGTAGAGCTCAGTTAATATTTGTTTGAATTTATTGTGTAATCGTTCGATCACGTAAGTGAAAAGAAATTGTATTTTGAGATTGTAACTGTAATTGTTGACTGTAATGTAAATTGTAGTTTCAAACTAAAACTATTTAAATTTGATATTGATTTTCTTGGGACTTGTGTATGTAATTGTTTTGTGTAATTTTTAGTGAGTAATTGTTAGTTTATATTTTTTGAGATTTCTTTTGGTTTTTATTTCATTTGATTGTTTTTGTAGTACTTGTGGAATTGTTATCGCCAGCACAATAGCACAGAGTATACTTACTTGCTTATATTTTTCGTGTGTTTTATTTATGAAACGTTTGTTTAAAACACTTTGCTCTCGCCGACCTGCCGCCGGCTTCCAGCGACTCTCTGTGCGTCGGATATAGACGGCGTTACGGGTTGCGGCGAGAGCAATGAAAAGTATTTCTTTCGAAGAAGAGAGGTGCGCCTCAAGCCAGAGTAAGTAGGTCCCCGCCGAGGAAGGCCGACCCTAGGAACTTCTAGGCCAGTCGGTCGGTCGGCTACAGTTTGGTCCTTCGAACGCAGATCAGATAACATTTCCACAATACTATGTCTGTCCAACACAGTCCCGGGAAAACTAGAAGTGCCACGCGGAAGGAAGGGGTCCCCGTGGAGACGGGTACGGTTAATGAGCCACAGCGCGCGCCGCCAGCCGCGGGTGAAGCCGCGGCGGGCGATGCGCGTACGCACGCGAGCGCGCTCGCGAGCGCGCTCGACAGGGTCGCGCCGCCGCTGCGATCATTCGCACGCGCGACTAACACATCCGCAGTCACGCCTCGCACGGACTCGGATGTACCAGGCACTATGCTTGGTGCCGAGGGCTCTACCCGTCTCTACGGTGAGCTCGCCAAAGGTACGGTGCGCTCTCGCTCCGACCGCGGCGGGCTAGATACGCATACCAAATCGATGTCGGAATTCTCCACCGCATCGAAGAGGTCTGCGTACCTGCGCGAACAGGCCGCGCTAAAAGCCTTGGAGGAGGCACACGCGATTGAGGAAGAGTCGAGGCGCCGACGGCTTGACTTGGTCAAGCAGAAGGAGCGGGTGGAGCTCGCGCGCATCGCTGCCGAGGAGGAGGCGCGCTCCGTCCGATTCGAGGAATCAGCACACCGAGAGGAAGACGGCAGCCGCCGAGACAGCGTACGCAGTTGGCTAGAGGGACAACGAAGTGAGGTATTACTCCCCCCGCCCCCGTCGGATCGCCTGAGAGAGGACTCCGCGCCGCCGCGGCACGTAAGTACAATATTTGATTCTACGCCGCCGCCGCGGCGACGATCGCCGCCACGCAGAGATGAGTCGCCCGCTACAAGACAACGCGAGCGTTCATCTACGCCGGGCCGACGCCCGCGTAACGAGGTAATGGCTGAACATACTAGTTCTGTGCTTGAAAAGTTAAACATCATCACCATATGATATGTGATGTGAATCAGTTAATTTTGGAAAAGTTTCCAGTTACGCTGCATTCAAGATGGATAGATTGGGCGAGTCTCAACGACGAGGGCGCCGAGTCAAAGAACGCTACTTTGGTGCGCTTCTTGCGGTCAGAGGTCAAGAAGGCGCGAGCGTACGGCGCGACCCCGAGGGAGGCGGCCGCGACGCAACCACAGAAGCAGAAAGGCGAGCAGGCGACGGCGAAAAGTACGCGCGCCGCTCGCTACGATGTTCACTCCGCCACCGCTGAGGAGGTAGGTGGAACACGTTGGAATAGCGATTCGTCACACGTGGGCGCGGTCATGATGACCCACACGGGGGTCCTGGCGACCGAAAGAAGGTCGAAAGGTCGGGGTGCGCAAGGACAAGCGCACGCTGGTACCGCGGGGGCCTCGACAGCTAACAGGACGGGAGTAGAGTGCGGATTGTGCGCGAAATCACATCATTTAGCTGTTTGTGACAAGTTCAATAAAATGAACACGGAAGATCGTTGGGTTGTAGCCCGTAATCTACAAACGTGTTTCCAGTGTCTGGGGTATAGACATCGGAGTAATCAATGTAAATGGAAAAGTAATTGTGGAAAAGACGGCTGTAAGCGCCGTCACCACCCACTGTTACATTTGGCATGGCGGAGAGATTTAAATCTTCCCGCCGTCGCAAGCGCAACGTGCACCGCTCACAGAAAAGGTACGAGCGATGACGTAGGCGCTTATATCCCCTCCACGACCGCGGCGCGAGGCCCCGCCCCGTCCGGATGGGCAGCGTGCGCCGCCTCCGCCGCAGCCGCTGCACCGACTGCAGTCGACGGCGCGACCCCGCGACAGCACGAGACGGTGACAAACGCAGCGGCGACGAGCGACAGAGCATGTCTGAAGATAGCGCCTGTCACTCTAATTGGACCGAAAGGTAAGGTGAACACTTACGCTCTCCTAGATGAAGGGTCAACAGTGACGTTGATGACCGACGGACTCGCACGGAGATTAGGCCTCGCGGGTGAGCCGGAAGGAATCTTCATCTCGGGAGTGGGTCAGGCGATAGCGGATACAACAAGTAAGGAGGTAACGCTGCGCATTATGAAAACTAATGGAAATGATATGTACGAGATACGAGCTAGAACTTTGGCGCGCTTAAGGTTGAGCACGCAAACAATCACCGGAGATGTACGTAAGTACGAACATCTAGCCGACTTAGATGGTCTTTCTTATGAGAATGCTCAACCGGAGATTCTTATTGGACAAGACAATGTGCATCTAATAGTGAGCAGAGAGATTCGTATGGGACGCCGGAACGAACCGATGGCCTCGCGGACTCTACTTGGATGGATACTCCACGGATACTGTCAGTATGGCAAACCGGCGGAGCATCAGAGCCACTTCGCGATTAACCACGAGCTTCACGAATTGGTAAGAAAAAGTTACGAATTGGACGCAGTTGGCGTCTTATTGGACAAGCGCGTAAGTGAGAACGATAAGCAGATGACTGTCAACAGAGTGCGTAGCACGGACAGTAAAATGAGTAAAAATGTTAACTATGCGGCTAGGTATAAAAAAGAGATAGAGCAGCTGTTCGAACGCGGCTACACCGAACGCTGCGACAGGCCTGTGACAGCACACACATGTTACCTGGCGCACTTCGGCGTAACGAGCCCGAAAAAGCCGGAGAAACTTTGCTTCGTGATCGACGCTGCAGCCTGGTCGAGAGGTAAGTCATTGAAAGAAATGTTCCTCCGTGTACGCGTTCGTGGGAAAGACCGCGACGCGCTACGATTTGTATGGAGAAATGCTACGAGAGGGGGTGACGTCACGGAGTGCCGTATGACGTCACTCATCTTCGGGGCGACCTGCTCGCCCGCGATAGCGATCTATGTAAAGGGTAAGAACACCGATATGTACGCGTCTGAGTTGCCTACCGTCGCCGCTGTTACAAAGGCGAACTATGACATGGAGGCGACACGACTGGCCGCGGATCTGCGAGAGTTACACCTCAGAGGAGGGTTTGAACTCACCGGATGGGCAAGTAATAGCGCTCACTTACTTAGCTCACTCCGGCTGAACGAGATGAACCACGGCAAGTCGGTCGACTTATTGCGGACAAAGGGCGTTGAATTGCATACATTTACATACGCTTCTGAGCAAACGTACGGTGCCGTGTGTTATTTTGTATTCACAGATAACGGACATCGGCACACTGCCGCGAGCAAGGTGAGAGTCCCGCCGCTGCGGCCGACATCGATCCCGCAGCTGGAGCTCCAAGCAGCGCTACTGGGAGTGCGCCTAGTGCGCACGGTCTGCGCAGAACATCGCCTCGCGCCGGCCGAGAAGCACATCTGGACCGACACGCGGACGGTGCTCGCGTGGAGCAAGACGGACCCCCGCAACTTCAAGGCGTTCATCGCACACTGCTTGGGCGAGATCGATGACCTGACAGAACGAGAAAAATGGAAGTGGATACTTGGAGACGATAACCCAGCTGACCTTGTGACCCGCGACATGGGCGAGTTCAGTCTGGGTAATGAAGGAAAATGGTTTTCAGGACCCGGCTTTCTGAAAACGCCAAAAAATGATTGGCCAACGCAGCCCTCCGTAGAGCCAGTATCAACAGCTGGCACGGAGGAGCTGAAACCGCATTGCGTGACTCACACTGCACCCGTGAGTTACGCGGCAACATGGGAGGAAAAAAGATTTTCCTCGTGGACTCAGCTGCTACGAACTACAGCACGAGTCATATACTTCGTAGACCGTCTACGCCGTAGAGCGACGGCTCTATCGAAAATATACACCGACGCAGCAGAAATAATACTACTGCTACGAAATAGTCAACAACAATGCTACGATAAATGTATCAACGTACGAGAACGACGTGATATTATCCCGCCTAGTCGCCTCTACGAGTTAAGTCCATCTACGTCACAAGGCGGGCTGCTACGACTCTAAGGGCTGCTACGAAAGGCAAAGATGGAAAAAGCGCGAAGTTGCCTATCATCTTGGACGGCGACTTTGACACAACGCGCTTAGTAGTGTTTGAACACCACAGACAAGCACTACACGAAAAAGGCTACGAAATAATAGTGAATGAGCTTCGCCATGGACACTGGGAGATGAAGCCACGATCGACTGTGAAGGAGTACCTTCCGATGCTACAACCACGTGCTCGGGAGGGCGCCGGACCGGACTTGAAGGAGGGAGACATCGTCTACAACGGCGACCCCTCCTCCCCCCGCAACACCTGGCCGCGGGGGAGAGTACAAAGGATGTACCACGAAGACGACGGCCGAGCATGAGTCGTCGAATACGCACGTCGACGAGCAACACAACGGGCAGTCGACGCGCGCACCGGCCTGCGGTGTTCGAGCAGGTGTGGGAAGGCGCCGGGAGTGCGTCGTTCCATCTGGAAATCTGGAGCCGTCTCGCGAGACGGCTGTCGACGCGGTCGCTTCTGCTGTAAGCGGCCGGCACCTCCGTCACCCGCTGCTGATGGAATCGCGCGGGTCGAAGATCGTCTTGCAACAGGCGTTTGGAAGTCGACTTCGGGTGCGCCGACGGAGCCAGAGAGAAGGAGGGAGAGCCAGAGGTCTCTGCGCTCTTCTTCTGCGACGCGACGGCTGGGTACGAGTCGTCGAGTCACGCACGTCGACGAGCATCACAACGAGCAGTCGACGCGCGCACCGGCCTGCGGTGTTCGAGCAGGTGTGGGAAGGCGCCGTGAGTGCGTCGTTCCACCTGGAAATATGGAGCCGTCTCGCGAGACGGCTGTCGACGCGGTCGCTTCTGCTGTAAGCGGCCGGCACCTCCGTCACCCGCTGCTGATGGAATCGCGCGGGTCGAAGATCGTCTTGCAACAGGCGTTTGGAAGTCGACTTCGGGTGCGCCGACGGAGCCAGAGAGAAGGAGGGAGAGCCAGAGGTCTCTGCGCTCTTCTTCTGCGACGCGACGGCTGGGTACGAGTCGTCGAGTCACGCACGTCGACGAGCATCACAACGAGCAGTCGACGCGCGCACCGGCCTGCGGTGTTCGAGCAGGTGTGGGAAGGCGCCGGGAGTGCGCCGTTCCACCTGGATAACTGGAGTCGTCTTGCGAGACGGCTGTCGACGCGGTCGCTTCTGCTGTAAGCGGCCGGCACCTCCGTCACCCGCTGCTGATGGAATCGCGCGGGTCGAAGATCGTCCTGCAACAGGCGTTTGCAGACCGACTTCGGGTGCGCCAACGGAGCCAGAGCAATAGGTTGGTGCCAGGAGCGCGCCGCCTACATGTTGATGACGTGCCACGTCATGAGAGGGGGACTGTTGCGAACGCGCTAATGTATTGAAATTTAATCTTAATTAATAGGTATTATTGGTTCTAGGTATTACTGCTAGTTCTAGGTATCTGTTAAGTCGGTTAAGAAAGCGTTCAAATGTTCTCTTAGTTTAGTTGCAAAATGCATATTTATCTGTACTTATTTAGGCAAATAATACGTTCATTCTGTTTGTAAACAAAGTTGTAAAACGCGCACATGCAAGGCGTGAGAAAGAATGTATTACGTTTTAAAATGTACCACGGCGGCATATCTCAAAGATATTTTGATGTTTATTTGTCAAGGCCGCCCGCACCGCGCCGGTCAAAGAGATAGCGAAATTTTCACACGGCGAGCCGCCGACTATTGTTTATTGCGTTAACTCGTCATAAGATAGTTTGTTTTGAAATGTCGGCAAATTGAAAGAACCGAACCAAAAGCTTTGGCGGTGTTTCAAAAGGCATTGTGCGCATTTTATTTTGTATCCGTTAGAAAATCACGTGGACCAGCGCATGATGTTATTGCGTATTTGGAGTCCGGGGGAGTGTATAAAAGGATACCCCCTCCCAGGACCACGGACATTCCTTCCTTGGAGTTTGTAACGCGTGGTACTTCCTGTAGAGCTCAGTTAATATTTGTTTGAATTTATTGTGTAATCGTTCGATCACGTAAGTGAAAAGAAATTGTATTTTGAGATTGTAACTGTAATTGTTGACTGTAATGTAAATTGTAGTTTCAAACTAAAACTATTTAAATTTGATATTGATTTTCTTGGGACTTGTGTATGTAATTGTTTTGTGTAATTTTTAGTGAGTAATTGTTAGTTTATATTTTTTGAGATTTCTTTTGGTTTTTATTTCATTTGATTGTTTTTGTAGTACTTGTGGAATTGTTATCGCCAGCACAATAGCACAGAGTATACTTACTTGCTTATATTTTTCGTGTGTTTTATTTATGAAACGTTTGTTTAAAACACTTTGCTCTCGCCGACCTGCCGCCGGCTTCCAGCGACTCTCTGTGCGTCGGATATAGACGGCGTTACGGGTTGCGGCGAGAGCAATGAAAAGTATTTCTTTCGAAGAAGAGAGGTGCGCCTCAAGCCAGAGTAAGTAGGTCCCCGCCGAGGAAGGCCGACCCTAGGAACTTCTAGGCCAGTCGGTCGGTCGGCTACACAAAGTAAAAAAAAAACGCACATGTAAATGTGGCGCATATAATTGGCTAATAAATCGAACAACAGAGCTATTGGTTAAGACGCCACGTGTACACACTCATTACTACTACTATCAACGCACTGGTGTTAATGAGCGCGGGCAGCTTTAACCTTACCTACGGATCTGTTGTCAGATAAGTTGACTACTCAGTCGGCTCTGTACGCAGTGCTCTGTTAGTATGGGCCGCCTATGTGTGGTATGATGAGTGGGTATGGTATGAGTGATGTTATGGTGGTTAAAAAAAAAGAACCAGGGTTAATATAAAGAATATGTCTATATTAACCCTGACGGCGGTGCTTGTCGTTTTTGTTACGTTTCGTTTCGAGCCGAGTGTTTCGCTTCGAGCCGAGTGTTCACGAAGGAGCCGTAAAGGAGGCGAAATGTCTTTCAGGTGTCGAACGCAGCTTTTATGTGGCGGGGGAGCGTTGTGTATGCTCGAGTTAGTCTATGGCCCATGATCAGGCGATTTTGATGTTTTTGGAGTTGCCTTTAGACAGTCTGTTGTCGGGTTTGTCTAATAAAAGTTGGCGTGCGACGGTGCTTGGAACGCGAAAAGAAAATTGACGCTCGCCTATAAAATTCAGGAGAAGGTTGTCGGAAATTCTTTAATAGGAAAGAGTCAAGTTGGATCAAGAAAAACGAAATGTAACCAACATTTAGTTTTTCTAACTAGTTGTTTAAAGTCCCGAGTCCGCAATTTTGTGTTAGGCAGGCATTAGAGGATTGTCGGGAAAGAAGTGAATCGCGGATGGCAATACCGAGGCGGAGAGAAGTCGTTCTTTCATCCCCGGCCGGCGCTCCGCAAGGATGGCGGCATTTTCTGACGGTTCACGAGAGCGGGCGGAGAGCGTCTCCGGCAACGGCAAGCAGCGAGGCGGCATGGCGGTCGTCGAGATGGCCCTGCACCCCGTCAGCCGCACGTGCCAGTAAACCGCCGCTCAGGTAGGTGGATTTGCTCAGGAGAGGCATAATGGTGTGACTCCTCGTGGTGCCGTGAGGTTAATTAGTTTTTTTTTGTTCGCACCAGCGGTTTTTTTTATAGGAAAGATTTGAAGATTGGATATTCGGGAGGCCGCCCGGCAGGGGGACACACGGAGGTGCTGGCCCGCGCTCGCGCGTCTCTTAACTCGGGCGTGCCTCGTGCGACGGTCCGCGAGGCAAGGCCGGCCACGCGCGTGCGATGTTCTCCGGCGCCACGTGTACGTCTGACGGCGTGACGCTCCACGCAATGTTAGCGGCCCCTCTCAATACACGCGTGAGCAGGCGCTCGACGTGTCTAGCGACGGTCCGCGAGGCAAGACCGGCCACGCGCGTGCGATGTTCTCCGGCGCCACGTGTACGGCTGACGGCGTGACGCTTCACGCGATGTTAGCGGCCCCTCTCAGTACACGAGTGAGCAGGCGCTCGACGTGTCTAGAGACGGTCCGCGAGGCAAGGCCGGCCACGCGCGTGCGATGTTCTCCGGCGCCACGTGTACGGCTGACGGTGTGACGCTCCACGGGATGTTAGCGGCCCCTCTCAATACACGCGTGAGCACGCGCTCGACGTGCCTAGCGACGGTCCGCGAGGCAAGACCGGCCACGCGCGTGCGATGTTCTCCGGCGCCACGTGTACGGCTGACGGCGTGACGCTCCACGCGATGTTAGCGGCCCCTCCGCGTGAGCAGGCGCTCGACGTGTCTAGCGACGGTCCGCGAAGCAAGGCCGGCCACGCGCGTGCGATGTTCTCCGGCGCCACGTGTACGGCTGACGGCGTGACGCTCCACGCGATGTTAGCGGCCCCTCTCAATACACGCGTGAGCAAGCGCTCGACGTGTCTAGCGACGGTCCGCGAGGCAAGACCGGCTACGCGCGTGCGATGTTCTCCGGCGCCACGTGTACGGCTGACGGTGTGACGCTCCACGGGATGTTAGCGGCCCCTCTCAATACACGCGTGAGCACGCGCTCGACGTGCCTAGCGACGGTCCGCGAGGCAAGACCGGCCACGCGCGTGCGATGTTCTCCGGCGCCACGTGTACGGCTGACGGCGTAACGCTCCACGCGATGTTAGCGGCCCCTCCGCGTGAGCAGGCGCTCGACGTGTCTAGCGACGGTCCGCGAAGCAAGGCCGGCCACGCGCGTGCGATGTTCTCCGGCGCCACGTGTACGGCTGACGGCGTGACGCTCCACGCGATGTTAGCGGCCCCTCTCAATACACGCGTGAGCAGGCGCTCGACGTGTCTAGCGACGGTCCGCGAGGCAAGACCGGCCACGCGCGTGCGATTTTCTCCGGCGCCACGTGTACGGCTGACGGCGTGACGCTCCACGCGATGTTAGCGGCCCCTCTAAATACACGCGTGAGCAGGCGCTCGACGTGTCTAGCGACGATCCGCGAGGCAAGGCCGGCCATGTGCGTGCGATTTTCTCCAGCGCCACGTGTACGGCTGACGGCGTGACGCTCCACGCGATGTTAGCGGCCCCTCTCAATACACGTGTGAGCAGGCGCTCGACGTGTCTAGCTACGGTCCGCGAGGCAAGACCGGCCACGCGGGTGCGATGTTCTCCGGCGCCACGTGTACGGCTGACGGCGCGGCGTGATGCTCCACGCGATGTTAGCGGCCCCTCTCAATACACGCGTGAGCAGGCGCTCGACGTGTCTAGCGACGGTCCGCGAGGCAAGACCGGCTACGCGCGTGCGGTTTTCTCCGGCGCCACGTGTACGTGTACGTGTACGTTGTTAGTTATTTGAAAGTTGTTAAAAGTGAAGTCGGCAAGCCGGCATTATGATAAGTTTGATCAATCTATAAGCGCAAACATGTAATTTGCAACGCAGTGTAAAAGAAGTTGGCCATAAGCGGCAAAATAAATATTCTGAAGGAATAATATAGGAATGTAAATTAAAAAGTGTAATATTGTACGTAAATCTTTTATTTCTCTGCCGTCAACCCAGTAGTGTAATGTAATAAAGTAAGAGCAAGGCTAACAGGAACAGGTCTCTTGTGGCAGTATAAGTAAACTTTGGAGGCGTGTTTTGAACCCACGACTCAAGCCCGTACGAGCCAGCTAGAGGCAAACGAAAGGGCCAAGTTTCAAAGTAGGAATCAAATGACAGTTTATTACATTCCTAACAAAACATTTAAAGTAACTTATATTATAGATATTATATATAAAAAACCGGCCAAGTGTGAGTCGAACTCGCGCACCGAGGGTTCCGTATCGCCATGTCATGGTCAGCGCCACTCACGCCATAAGTATTAGTTAAAATGCTTCATACTCTTTTCGGTAGATGGCGCGCTCGCGCATACACTTTTAGTTTCTTAAATGGGGACCCCATGATTTTTTAACTTTTTCTTATTTTTATTATTTGTTGTTATATCGGTCATAATAAATAATACATATTCTGTGAAAATTTCAACGGGCTATTACGGTTAAAGAGATACAGCCGACGGACAGACAGACACACAGACGGCGGCGTAGGCTTCGTAATTTATATTCCGTACAAACACGGAACCCTAAAAATGTGGTGTGCGTGGATTAAATACTCCAAGACAAACACCCGAGCAAATACCAAATTTCATATAGGATGAATATGCCTAACTCCAGCCCTCCCTAATATCAGCCCCCAATACATTTTTGCATTGCTTTACTTAAATACTACAAAAAATCTAAAACTGTTTAATGAATTCACAACTCTAGTTAATCCTCTATAGTGTAGTAAATGAGTGCTCAAATAAGGGGTCTAGCCGGAAAGCTCGAAAGCAGAAAGTTTGACTTCGGAACTTTGTTCTGACTAGTTAGGAGGTAAACATACTAAAAGTCCCCACCACTGGGGGGTGCGCCCTAGGGGGGGGGGGGGGGCGGGGGAGCACAAAGTAGGTCCCATTTTTCGGTTTTTCGCATGTTTTTGTCATACATTACTTTTATTTGCAAATAAAATCGGCCTTTTTCGGACCTTATATCTCGACAACGATTGATAATTGGTAAAAAGTGTAAACATAAAGTTGTAGAGAATTTTATCACCTCTTATTTCGTAATTGAATAGTTTTTCCTATGATGCATCGTTTTCGAGATATATGCGAAAAACCGAAAAATGGGACCTTCTTTGTGCTCCCCACCCCCTAGGGCGCACCCCCCAGTGGTGGCGACTTTTAGTATGTTTACCTCCTAACTAGTCAGAACAAGGTTCCGAAGTCAAACGTTCTGCTTTCGAACTTTCCGGCTAGAAAGTTTCCTGGCCTACTAAGTTGGAAGGTCACTATTACCCCGTTACGTCAATTACAATTAGTAGTCAGCGAGGCCGAGAGAGAGTGCTTGTCACCCAAAAACAGCTCAACAGAACGGTTAACGCGAACTTCGGGAAGTGTGTTTACGAAATCGGTGTTGTTTTTTTTTTTTTATGGAACCTGACACGGTTGGCTACATCACCTACAACATCCGTGATGTCAGCCCATAACACAGGGTGAACTAGGTGCCATGTCAGTGCTTCCCTTCATTTCATGTCGGCTACAATAAACTGGACGGAAAACACGAACTATTTACATAGCCGTTTCGACCGACGTTTCATTCAGTGCGGTGGTACCGGGCGGGATAAACCCTACTACCTAGTAAGGTAAGAGGTAGATATTATTTTACTTTATTATTAATAAAGTAAAGTACCTAATATCTAATGCCGGTTTTGTACGTTTTGTTCAGTGCGGTGGTACCAACCCGGCCGGGATAAACCCTACCACCTAGTAAGGTAAGAAGGGAAGGGACCTACAGTTTAACGTGGAATCCGAACCACGGTCAGCCTCCAACGGTCAAGCGGTCACCCATCCAATCACTGACCGCGCTCAGCGTTGCTTAATAACAGTTGACTAACCAACCGCGCCACTGCGCTACCGAGGCTGACGAATTTTCTTATCCCTTAGTCGAATTTTACGACATGCGACGGGGAGAGATGCAGTGGGGCTATTATTTTTAAGTACCGACCCCACACGGTACACGGTACGGTGTTGTTTTGGGGGGTATCGCTGTTCGCGTCCGTGACACCTTAAGGTCCTTAAGTCACACGTGCCTCCTGGGTGGTGCTAAATGAACAGCAAAAGCGTGTGGGAGATCTTCGGATCGCCTGGGTTCGCCACCACACCTCGGGAACAATTACACCGCCATAACAGTTCTCTGCGTTCCGGTGTACATCCTGGGGACCCAGTAGCAGGAGGGGCTGGCTGTGACGAGGAGTGGGCCAGTGGCTCTAAAGCTGAATCACTGCCCAGGGGTAGTGCATCGACACGATGGCCAGGGAGACCCGGTGAAACGGCTGTCCCGCTGGCCGCCCTCCGGGTAGTATAGGGGCCCAATCGCGCATAACCAGCGCGAGAGGCTGCCCTGGTCAACCGGCGCATAATCTCGGAGTGGCCCGTCGTGCCGGTTGGTGACCGGTTGTAGGGGTCCCGGCGGCCACTTCCGAGGGGGACCGGAGGCCCTTCCGTCTATCGTGTCAGCGCTCCACTATCCTGAGCAGATAGTGATGAAGCCGCGATACACGCTTTGCCCGTAAATCGTCGCAGCCGCCTTTCAATGCTTTCTCTCCCCCCTTCAATAATGGCAGCACAAAATAAAAGAAAAAACGTATGCTCAGCGGTGCCCCACACATTTTAGCGTGGACGTAACAAATGTGCGGGGATTGCACTCCAATTTGGATGCCGTCCACCACCATTTGGAGACAGCGAAGCCGGCTTTGTTATTTCTGACGGAGACGCAAATATCTCGCCCAGCCGACACGTCGTACTTACACTACCCCGGGTACACCCTGGAAGAAGCCTTCCGTTCCCGTGCCGGGGTATGCTTGTTTGCTAGGGCGGATATTTGCTGTCGTCGCCTGCGCTGTCAAGAAGACCTCGCGTTTTCAGTACTCTGGGTCCACGTGGATCTGGGGTCGGAATCGCGCGTGTACGCCTGCGTCTACAGGTCGCACTCAGGTGATGCGGAGACAGCTCGCCTATTTGAGTACCTGAGTAGAGCGGCAGACGAAGTCCAAGAGCGGTTCCCTACAGCGGACATGGTACTCGTTGGAGACTTTAATGCCCACCACGAGGTGTGGCTTGGCTCCAACAGAACCGATTTCGCGGGGAGAGCCGCTTACGACTTCGCCCTGTCGTATGATCTGTCTCAACTGGTAGATCAACCTACCAGAATACCAGATATAGACGGTCATACACCCTCTTTGCTGGATCTTCTGCTGACGTCTGGAATGCGGTACCACCGATCGATGTACATAATATGTAAGTTTATTATATACATATATATGTTTATTAAAGTATTTATGTAGTATTCGTATGTAGTTTATAATACATATTTCTTTACAGTCTTAACACATTGCCACAAACTATTCTTGTTCGCCTGCATGTACTTCTCCCACATCCCAAAGGTTAGTTAGAATAGAATGCCTCGCGGCATTAAGCTCGCCTGTTGTACCTAATTTTTATAAATTGGTCTTCAATAAAGAATATATTCATATACGTCTAATCCTCCTGGGTATAAGGTAACAGTGAGCGCTCCTCTTGGCTCCTGCGACCATTGTCTAGTGGGATCTACAGTGCCTTCGTCGACCCCTCAGACACGTACTGAGGGAGCAAGTCGAATTTGGCACTACGCGTCGGCAGATTGGAATGGAATGCGTGAGCATTTTGCATCCTTCCTTTGGAGAGAGCTATGCTTCAATTCGGACGATCCGTCGGAATGCGCCAATACTGTAGCCGAGGTGATTTTGGGTGGAATGGAAATGTTTATTCCCAATGCCACCCTTCGCCTCGGAGGTAAGAGCCAACCTTGGTACAGCCGGGAGTGTGCCGATGGTGCCGCGGCTAAAGCTGCGGCATATCGAGCATAGTCACGTGCTCGTACCAGACGAGATCCAAATATCCCCGAATTGAAGAAGAACTACAACCGCCTCTCCAGATCCTGCAAGAGGGCTATCGCCAGGGCTAAATTCGAACATATCGGCAGAATTAGCGATAGGCTGAACCGGCACCCAACTGGGAGCCGTGAGTTCAGGTCTCTCGCCAAATCTGTCGAGTCGAATTTCTGCCGCTCCTCACTTCCACCTCTGCAGCGCACTGGAGGATCACTCGCTCACTCAGCAAAAGATAAAGCCGACCTTCTGGTATCTCTTTTTGCGGGGAATTCCCACCTGGATGATGGCGGAGCTTCTCCTACATCCATACCTAGGTGTGAGAACTCCATGCCAGAAGTACAGTTCCGACAGAGAACTGTGCGGAAGGAGCTTCTTGCCCTAGACCCCAGGAAAGCGAGTGGGCCGGACAGAGTGCCTGCAGTGGTGTTGAAAAGGTGTGCTCCCGAGCTAGCTCCAGTACTGACGCGCCTCTTTCGCCTCTCGTACACAACTGGCCGCGTGCCGGCAGCTTGGAAATCAGCATTCGTTCAGCCTGTCCCAAAAAAGGGCGATCGCTCTGACCCGTCAAACTACCGACCTATAGCAATCACCTCCCTCCTCTGCAAGGTGATGGAGCGCGTTATCAATACGCAGCTCATCTCAGCATCAGTCTCACCTAGAGACAAATAATCTCATCAGCGATCGGCAATACGGCTTCCGGCCAAACCTATCAGCTGGTGATCTCCTAGCGTACGTCACTCACCTTTGGGGGAAAGCGCTTGAAGGGTACGGTGAATCCTTGGCAATTGGACTTGATATTGCCAAGGCATTTGACCGGGTCTGGCATAAAGCCATCACTTAATTCACTGGGCAAGCTGCCGGCGTACGGAATCCCCTCTGGCCTGGGTCACCGACTTCCTACATGGGCGTAGCATTCAGGTCCTCGTGGACGGCTGCTCGTCGGACGCCATGTCAGTGAATGCCGGTGTACCGCAGGGTTCTGTGTTGTCTCCCACGCTGTTTCTTCTGCATATCAATGATATGCTGTCACTTGGCAACATACATTGTTATGCAGACGACAGTACGGCACACGGATCCTACACCAGTCACCCTTCAGCCGGACGGAACGTTGTGGACGAGAAGAGGCTGGCACTTGTGTCTGAACTCGAGCGAACCCTCCGGTATATTGCCGAATGGGGCCGGAGCAACTTGGTCGTGTTCAACGCATCGAAGACACAAGTTTGTGCGTTCAGTGCGAAGAGAACGGCGTTCACGCCAGCTCCTTCCTTCCAAAACACGTCGCTGAAATTAAGCGACCACCGGGGGGTCCTCGGTGTCGAACTGTTGCACGACTTGAACTTCCGGCGCCATATTGAGGGCAAAGCTAAGCTGGCCTCAAAAAAGCTGGGCGTACTGAACAAGGTGCGACGGTACTTCATGCCGGGCCAAAAACTGACGTTGTACAAAACACAGGTTAGGTCCTGCTTGGAGTACTGCTCGCACTTGTGGGATGGCTCAGCTAAATACCAGCTTGCGCCGCTGACTCAATCCAGCGTCGTGCCGTGCGACTGGTGGGTGACCCCGTGGTGTCCCGCGACTTAGAACCACTGCAACTCCGTAGGGACGTCGGCTCCCTGAGTGTGTTCTATCGTTTATTTCATGGGGAGTATTCGGAGGAGCTGTTTAACGCGATTCCGTCGTCCCCATTCCACCTCCGCACTACGCGTACTGGGCAGGGGATGCACTCCTATTCAATCGCATGCGCACCAACCGGTTCTGTAAGTCTTTTATTCACAGAACCGGGAAAACGTGGAACGCACTCCCTGCCCATCTATTTCCTCCCAAGTACAGCCTGGGGTTTTTCAAAAGGGGCGTGAAAAGACTCCTGTCAGGCCGGCATGACATTCGCAATCCCCGTGCATCACAGAATGTCCATGGGCATCGTTAGACACCTACTTGTAGGTGTAACGATGCCACATGTCGCGCTATCGATAAAAAAAAAACGAAGGTGGTATATTTTTTGGTTTTAATCTTCATTACTAGTAATAGATTAATTAATTTATGTCTTAGGTAGGATTACTTATTTGTAAGAAAATGTACAAATTTCAGAGAAAATCGGGGGCTGGAGTTAGGTTGGTGATTTTTAATAAGTTCCTTTTATCAGTTGGGCAAATAACTTTCATTTTAGAAATTAAATTCATATTCATTTGCTTGTCTTAAGGTTAAAATTTGTAGTGCTATTAACAAGATTTACTTATCCTGCATGCAATAGCCTAAATAAAGCCGGGTGAATAATGTTCAATACCTAAGTTATTCGCTCTTCAAATTAGGGGCTGATATTAGAATTATATGGGAACCTATCAGCCGGTCATCAAATCTTTACAGCAATGTACAGGCTGTTCTCTAATATGATTTAAATTATTATTTTAGGATAAGCATGCAATTTTTTTCATATTATTAAATATACCTACCTACCTATTGAGGTTTTTAATCATCGGTAATCTGCCTATTTCCCTGTAAATATTTATTATTATTAGTGGCGTGCATTTTAAATTAATTAATGGGTATAATGGCATGGCCTATAAAAGCATAAGCATTGCCTAGCCTAGAAGCGGATTGTGAAAGATTTCAATGGGAGTTCACTTAAAAATATCAATAACTCCTAATAATTGTCCATATCCAACACCCATCGCCAACACACCTGTCATACGTATAGGTAGGTAGGTTTTTGGGGGATAAAGTTGTTCGGGTCCGTGACTACTTAAGGTTCTGAAGTCACATGTGCCTCCTGGGTGGTGCCAAATGAACAACAAATAGCGTGTGGTAGATCTCTGGATCGCTCGCGTTTGCCACAACACCCCGGGAAACAACACACGGGAAACAATTCCCGGGGACACAGTAGCAGGTGGGGTTGGTCATGACAAGGAGTGGGTCAGCGGATCTAAAGCGGATTCACTGTTCGGGAGTGATGCATCGACACGGTTGGCAGGGAGACCCGGTGAAACGGTTATTCCGCTGGTCGCCCGCCGCGACGATGACCAATGTGCGGGGGGTGCACTCAAGCCTGAATGCCGTCAACCATCACCTAGAGACGGCGAAGCCGGCTATTTTCCTGACAGAAACGTATCTGCGTTTTTGTCCTGCCTATACTTCTTACTTGCATTCCGGCTACACCCTGGAAGAAGCTTTCCGCCCTCGAGCCGGGGTTTGCATGTTTACCATATTTGCTGTCGTCGCCTGCCCTAACTGGATGACCCCGAGCTTTCTGTGCTGTGAGTTCATGTGAACTCGGGGGCGGTGTCGCGTGTGTACGCCTGTCTTAGGCCTTATGCCGCAACTCACGCAACGCGGGGGCAGCTCGATTATTCGAGCTCTTGAGTAGAGCGGATATGGTTTTGCTTGGAGATTTTAATGCCCACCACGAGGTGTGGCTAGGCTCCTGGAGAGCTGACTTCGCAGGGAGAGCCGCCTACGACTTTGCTCTGACCCATAACCTGTCTCAACTGGTAGACCAACCGACCAGAGTACCAGATATACACGGTTATGAACTATCTGCTGCTGACAATGAACCCTGCTGGAATCAAAATCACAGTGTGCGCTCCTCTTGGACCTTTTTACCAATGTCTAGTGGAGCCCACGGTGCCATCTTAGCCTTCTCAGTCCCGTACTGGAGGAATGCGTCGAATTTGGTACAACGCGTCAGCAGATTGAGATAGGATGCGAGAATACATCGCATCCTACCCATGGCTTCTAATACCTTTGCTTCAGTTCGGATGATCTGTCGGAATGCTCCAATGCCATCACCGAGGTGGTTCTGCGGGGAATAGAAATGTTCATTCCCACTACTCTCGTCCGCATTGGTGGTAAAAGTCAGCCCTGGTATAGCCGCGACCGTGCCGATGCTCTCGCAGCTAATGGTGCAGCTTATCGTGCATGGTGGTGCGCTCGTGCCAGAGGTGATTCTAACATCTCCGAACTGAAGAAAGAATACAACCGCCTCTCCAGATCCTGCAAGAGGGCTATCGCCACGGTCAAATTCAAGTATACCAGCAGAGTTGGCGACAGGCTGAACCAGCACCCAACTGGGAGCCGTGAGTTTTGGTCTCTCGCCAAATCTGTCGAGTCGAATTTCTGCCACTCCTCACTTCTGCCTCTGCAATACCCTGGGGGCTAACTTACTGGTGTCTCACTTTGCCGGGAACTCTAAAATGGACGATGGGGGTGCCACCCCTCCATCCATAACTAGGTGTGTAAACTCCATGCCGGAAGTACAGTTCTGACACCGAACTCTCCCTAGACACCAGAAAGGCGAGTAGGCCAGACAGGATTCCTGCATTGATGTTGAAACTGTGTGCTCCGAACTGGTTCCAGTGCTGACACGCCTTTTCCGCCTCTCTTACACTTACCGTGTGCCGGAAGTCTGGAAATCTGTGTTTGTCCAAGTAGTTCCCAAAAAGGGTGACCGCTCAAACCCGTCGAACTACCGACCTATAGCGATTACCTCGCTACTCTGTAAGGTTCTGGAGCGCATTATCAATGCACAGCTCATGACGTACCTGGAGACAAATAACCTCATCATCGATCGGCAATATGGCTTCCGGCCAAACCGATCTACTGGTGATCTCCTAGCGTACGTGACTCACTTTTGGGGGGAATCACTTGACGGATATGGTGAATACTTGGCAATTGGCCTCGATATTGCTAAGTCATTTGACAGGGTTTGGCACACGTCCCTCTTGGGCAAGCTTCCGGCGAACGGACTCCCTTCTGGCCTATGCGACTGGGTCGCCGACTTCCTACATGGGAGTAGCATTCAGATCCTAGTGGACCGTTACTCGTCAGACGCCATATCAGTGAATGCCGGCGTCTCACAAGGATCTGTGTTATCACCCACACTGTTTCTTCTGCATATCAATGATATGCTGACACTCGGCAACGTACATTGTTATGCGGATGACAGTACGGCACACGGATCATACACCAGTCACCCTTCAACGGGATATTGTGGATGAGAAGAGGCATGACTTGTGTCTGAACTCAAACACATGCTTCGGTCTATTTCCGAATAGGCCGTAGTAATTTGGCCAAGTTCAACGCTTCCAAGACATAAGTTTCCGCGTTCAGTGCGAAGAGAACGAAGTTAACACCAGCTCCTTCCTTCCAGGGCACATCGCTAACATTAAGCGAGTCGAACTGTCGCACGACCTAAACTTAGGTCCTGCTTGGAGTACTGCTCAGACTTGTGGGATGGCTCAGCTAAATACCAGCTTCCGCCTTTGGACTCGATCTAGCGTCGAACTGTGCGACTAGTGAGTGACTCTGACGTGTCACGCAATCTAGAACCACTGCAACTCCGTAGGGATGTCGGTGTCCTAATGTGTTCTTTCGATTATTGCATGGGAAATGTTTGGAGGAGCTGCTTAACGCGATCCCGCCCTCCCCTTTCCACCTTCGCAAAACGCGCACTGGGCAGGGATTGCATCCCTATACGCTGGACTTACCACGTATGCGTACCAATCGGTTTTTTTATGGATACTGACACGGTTGGCTACATTCACCTACAACATCCGTGATGTGAGCACATAACACCGGGTGAACTTGGTGCCACTTCAGTGCTTTCCTTCGGTCGTGCCGGCTACACTGAACTGGACGGAAAACACAAACTATTTACATAGCCGTTTCGAACGACCTTTCATTCAGTGCGGTGGTACCAAACCGGGCGCGTTAAACCCTACCACCTAGTAATATAAGAAGGGAATCATATCCCTTAGTCGCCGTTTACGACATACACGGGGAGAGATGCAGTGGGGCTATTCTTTTAAAGTACCGGCCCCACACGGTACTTTCCTCCACTTTTCGGTTCGGCAGACCTTTCCTCCACAAAACTAGTAAACTCTGGAACGCTCTCCCTGCCCACATATTTCCCCTTAAGTATAGTCTCGGGTGCTTCAAGACAGGCGTGAATAGGCACCTGTCAGGCCGGCATGGCATTCGCCACCCCCGCGTACGACCGGATAACCATGGGCGTCGTTAGGCAACTTATAATAATAATAATAATGATCCGGCGGATACGGAGCTCTCCGAGATGGGGGTGGTGGTGGCCTACGTGTCTAGTACCACCACCTATCGCTCGTAGCTTGCCTCGCGTCGTCTCGGAGAGCTCCGTAGCCACGGCCTGCACCCGCCGGTGTGCTTGGAGGCTTGCCTCCCGCCGCCGGCGGTATTACCATTTTTATTTGTTTGTATTAATTTTGTGTATTTTTATTACTTTTTATAGTTATAATATGTGTAAAATTAATGTAAATGTATTTAAAAATGTGAAATAAAGGAGATAATAATAATATGTTTATTTGTCAGACACAAAGATCCACATTGTACAATAATGAATTATTACAAAAAAGACAATATATTATGTAAAATGAATAAAAATATTACATACCCACCCATTATTTTCTCCTCCGCGAATTACCCAACATAATATGTTCCCACTCGCGGAATATCGGACTGTAACACCATTGTGTGAGACCTTGCACAACTTCGTTGTCACTTTTGAACAGACGTCGTCCAAATTTGTATACTCGGGTTCGCATAATGGCACAAAAATCAAAAACTCCGTTTTCGGCAAACATGGTTGACGCACTGCAAAAGCGTGGCAGCCTCATTAACTGCCGGAATGTGTTATTGTATTGGATTCTTATGCCATTATACGAATTTTTAGTGCTGTCTGTCCAAAGTTGACACGTGTAGAAGGTCTGGCAGAACGCCCTAAAAAGTGTCAGTTTTACCTCTTCCGTGCACTTTCCGAATCTTCTGGCCAACATATTGCCAACCACAGAGAGAGACCTGCGCTGCCTCTCCATATCACTGTCATCCTTCAGGTTGGGTGTCAACACGTGACCGAGGTACTTGAATGTATTCACACGCTTAATCACAGTGTTGTTGAGATAAACGGACGGAACACAGCTCGGACCCGCTCCAGAAGTAAATACCATCATTTCTGTCTTCTTGACGTTGTACACGAGACTGTGCTCCGCCGCATATCGCTCACAGATCGCGACAAGTTTTCTGAGACCCCTGATCGAGGGACTCAGCAGCACCATGTCGTCCGCGTAGCTCAGATTATTAACAAAACGCTTACCCACCCTGAGTCCGACTGCGGTGCTACTGAGTTCCTCGATCAGGTCGTTTACATACAAGTTGAATAGGTCGGGCGAGGTCAACCCGCCCTGTCTCACACCGCAACACAATCGATAGGTGTCAGAAAGCGCGGAACCCCAACGCACGCTATTCGATTGGTTCGCATACCAAAACTTAAAAAGCTGGGTGACCTCGCCCGGTACCTCGGTCACGCTTAACTTGTTCCACAGCTTCTCGTAACAAACAGTGTCGAATGCCTTGCTCAAGTCAAGAAAGCAGGCGTACACTTATGGGTGGCTAGGAGCCAAGTGTCGCGCTTTCTATAAAATAAAATTTATTCACCTCTGGCGCCTCCAAACACAAGACATAGAAATCAAAACAATTTATTGGTATCTTCACATTACAATATCTACACCATCCACACAACCAATTTGTATGTACCTACTTGGTCATTGGTGCTGCCACAAGTACTGACTGCTCACTTAGGGTTCAATCTCAATTAAAAGAAATAAAAAAACGAATTTGCTGGTCCCCGATCGTACAGCGGATAAGCAAGGCGCTCATATTATTCATCTAGTTCATACAGTTTTTTTTTTACTTTCGAGCGACTGTAAGGAGAAAGGAAGTATTGTGATCGTCTAAAATTTCGAAGTTCAGATTTCGACTGATTTGGGCTATATATCATTCAATGATCCCAAAAAAGTGATTTTGAAAAACATGTGTGTGTTTACTCACTCCCTAAAACGAGGCGTTTCGTCCGTCCACACTAACGAAACCGAAGCGCCGTCAAAAGCGAGATCGCCTCGGATTTGACAGTAAAATTCTAAAGGCAGATTTGAAATCAGCGACCCCTGATTGGTCAGAAAACGTATATTTGACGGACCAATCAGAGCAGATCAAATTTTACGCCTCGCTTTTAGTAGTTTTGGCAGGTTATGTAAGTGTGTATGAAAATGTCTAAAAATACGTATTTCCAGTGTGTATGCCAAAGGTGGCACTGCAGTCGCAAGTGTGTATCCATCGGACACGAATCCGTGACCGCCTCGCTTTTTTAGTGTGTATTTGTATTTGTATTTGTTCAAAAATCATTCGTGGGCAATACATATTGCACTTGAACTCGTAACAATTTATAAATTAAATTCGAAACACCTACTCAGTCCCAATCACGACAAGGGACAATATTGGATAAATAGGTATCCAAAATTATCCCAAATTTATATATTATTTCCCCTACATACAATCAAAGAGTTTGTATTACGTCGCTGCGCTCCTTTATAGAGCGACCCTATGGGCACACGGCTAGGAGAACGAATGAAGCCCGCTGCGGGGTGTAGTGCGGGCAGGGGAACGACGTTCGGCTCCTACTCGGGCATGCGCGAACGGAAAGCGTCCAAGCGTAGAAACAATGTATCTCTTATTTTGCAAAATTTAATTTGTATTGTAAGTGAGGTGTAGGTACCTTAATAAATTCTTACGGTGCTTACTTTTATTACTTTATCCTATTACTTTAAGTGAGCTAAACTTGTATGAATATATTTGTTTCTCGGAAACGGCTCTAACGATTTCGACGAAATTTTATTGTATTTAGATAATGTTACTTTTTCAAGTTTATTCATCTACATAGATAGGTGTAGACACCGAGCAAAGCTCGACCGCTCAGGTACTTGGCGGCATGAGGGATTCGTATTTACGACAAATGCGTGAAAAAAAAACATAACATAACAAAAGTTTTTTAAATCAAAATTTATGAATTTTCAAAATTCAACGTTCGAACGAAAACATGATTGAGGTCTTTATTTGGAATTTAACTAAACCTCACACAAAAAGTTGCGGATTATGAATTATGAGTTGTCTATCACTACTACATTACTATACTACGAAAACGCAAAGGATGATGGTGTTCGTAAATTGCTCCAAAAAGGTCTCTACGGGGCACTGTTTTCGAGATCGGAGCGAAAAACCCTAAAGCGGGACCTTATTTGCGAAACCTTAAAACCTTAATTGAAAATTACCTAATTGCCATCTTTCACTAAACAAAATTACTCGGAAACCAGTATACATCCTAAATAGTCCATATTTGGGAGTTTTTTTTTATGGAATCTGATACGGTTGGCTACCTACATCACCTACAACATCCATGATGTCAGCCCATAACACCCGGTGAGCTAGGTGCCATGTCGGTGCTTCCCTTCATTTCATGTCGGCTACACTGAACTGGTCGGAAAACACGAACTATTTACATAGCCGTTTCCACTGACGTTTCGTCTGAGCGGTGGTACCAACCCGGCCGGGATAAACCCTACCACCTAGTAAGGTATGAAGAGAAGGGGCCTACAGGTTAACGTGGAATCCGAACCACGGTCAGCTCCAACGGTCGAGCGGTCACCCATCCAAGTACTGACCGCGCTCAGGGCTGCTTAAGAACGAAGGTAGGTATATGCATGATTTACGTTAAGCTCATTCTATTCGTTTCGAAATGGCGGCCATTTTTTGATAAAATAAAATGCTTCATAAGATACCTACGTGAACGAGCATGCGTCATTTAATAAAGTAACCGAGCTCTAAAGTCCTTCCATAGAGTATTGACTTTTACTTGGTTTTAAAACAAATACACGAAAGATCATATCTGCCTCCCATTTTGGAACTTTATCATCAATACTAGGTAATAATAAATCTGTAAGGGATGGCCATGGAGTAAGTTACTTTGTTTTATGAGATATTGGTTTATAGACTCTATGTATGATAATAAAACTAAATTGACGATTTTTATTAGAACTATTTTCTGTATGTGTGTAACTATCAATGTTCCACGATAGCTCTTAAACCGATCATCCGAATTCGATGAAACTTAGTACAAGCACATTTACCTATACGAGACATAGGATAGGCTAAATAAAATTCAGTTATGGTTACGCTATGATGTGGCTGTCATACAAACCGAAAAGGTACGGGGGCGGGTTTAATTACTTTCTTCTTTTTAAATCCGAATTTCAAGCGAGCGAAGCCGCAGGCAAAAGCTAGTACTCACATAATACGTAATCACATGGATTATATTATAAATATTCGGGAAAAAATATGATTTAGACTTAGCACGTTCTATAGGAAATCCGCCACCGCCGTCGCTCCCAGTTAAAATATCACCAAAATACCAATTACCTGTGGAATCTTAGACCATTCACGATTCTAATCTCCTTCTTTGAGTCAGATTTGCAAATTAAAACGCAACAGTTGACCATTTTGGCTGAATTTTAGGAATAAAACTAAGAAATTGATCCCTCTGCATCGCGCGACGAAGCACGGCCGATGACTGCCGATCGGGCCCGAACGCGGCTCGTGGCGCTCACCAACGAAGCTTCACCTCACCAACGCTCACATTCTCTCTATAAAGGAGCGCAGCGACGTAATACAAACTCTTTGCATAAAATCTATTTCAATTTTCTAATTGTCACAATTAAAATAATTATTAAAAAATAAGAATAAGAAAAAGAGCTGTCAAACCGACACACAGTGCAGTGAATGTATGGAAGAATGGGACAAAAATCGAAACTCCGGCTGTATTTAAATAAATTTTTTATTTTATTCATATTTCAATATATAACATTATTTTTTATATATAATAGCTATATATATAGAATATAGATCATATATATATATAATTAAACTTATAATTAATATTAAATTACAACGTTAAAACTAATTAGAATCTGAATAATCGTCTTCCCTTAAATCTAAATTCGGTAGGTATATCTAGATCTACATTGCGTGACTGGAGCCATTTTTTTCAAATAATCATTAACATCGCCGTCTATTCTCACATATTTGTGTGTAAATACCTTCCTCTGCGAGGATATAACCTACTTACATTTTTTATACTTTTTCATCGTTCAAATATACTCAAACGAGAACATTTTTCGTTGAATACAACTTGTTTGCGGTCATTTTTGCTGCTGTTTATGCCGCAAGCTCCAATTTTTGTATGACGATCCCCTCTCTGAAAAAAAAATCTATATATTACCTATTGGCAGATATTGGCAGACAAACTTTACTAAATCTGAAAGTACATTAATATAGCTACAAGAAAAAGTAAAAACCTCGAGACACTTTGCGCACTTTTTTTTTAAAGCTTCGTCAAAGTTTGGAATTGCATTAATTATAGATAATTTTCAAGGGTATGTTTGAGACCTAATAGAAAAATAAATCTTAAACAAAAAGACAACATTTATATAACGTATTAAACTACGTACCTTGGGCTACAGAATTCATTTTCAATCACTTCAAATCACTTGCTAATACTTTTGTTAGGACATTCGATGCAACGGACAACATACAACTGATAAGAGGGATTAACTACTCGCCGCGACATTGTTCCAGTTGGAGGGGTGATCATGAGCCAATGAGCGCAGTTCACGGAGTATAACTATAATTCCTAGAAGTAATGCCTTATCTACTTTACAACGGCAGGATAAAAGTCCATGGAATTTATAGCTCATTTTTCGATTTTTGGTAAAGGCTCACTGCACTGTGCGACATGTCGAAAATTTTTTCTCTTGGAAATTGTTTTTAAAAACTTCTTGCCTGGGACGACCCTACCGAGCTTCCGCCACGCGCGGACCCTTCTCCAGCGGCGCAGCGACCCGCACGGTTGGAGGCACCGTGCCGGCATCACCACCGCCGCCGCTCGGCGCCCCTGGTACTACTCCACCCAAATCGACATGCCTGGTAACAGTAGCGGCTGCAGACCACCCGGGACGCGACCTGCGTGATGGAGAGCAGGCTCTGCAGCGACGGCCGGCCGCCGCCGCGCTCGACTTCGACGCCGCCGCCGCCACCGCTCGCCCGCAGCAGCACTGCCTCCGCTCACCGCGTCGCCCGGCCTCCCCGCGCCCGGGTCGTCCAATACGAGAGCCGCCTTTCTTCTCCAACACCACACGCACGCCACACCACCCAGCTCCACGCCGCCGGTGCATTTCATCGACGGCGAAGATGGAGCGTTGACGTCGGCCGAGCCACAACATCTACGGTGAGGGCGACGTCCACCATCGGCCAGCTTGGGGTCATCGGGACTTCACGTCCCGTCTAGTGCCCCCGCTACCGGTGGTGCTGTGCGAACATCAGGCGACGCGCGCGCGAAGAGGAAGAAGTTTAAAAGAGCTGCGCGACGACGTCGCCGTGCAGTCCCGCGGATACGGAGCTCTCCGAGATGGGGGTGGTGGTGGCCTACGTGTCTAGTACCACCACCTATCGCTGGTAGCTTGCCTCGCGTCGTCTCGGAGAGCTCCGTAGCCACGGCCTGCACCCGCCGGTGTGCTTGGAGGCTTGCCTCCCGCCGCCGGCGGTATTCCGTTTATTATTTTTATATTAATTTTGAGTATATGTGGTGTATTTTTATAATCTGTATATTTAAAATTAATGTAAATATGTAAATGTGATAATAAATAATTAAAATAAATAACAGTTTACAATCTTAGATTAAAATCAATTAAAAATTCATTACAATCATCAAGCAATTCAATTCAATAGATATGTAAATTTTTTTTTTTAATCTAAACCAAATTACATTATAATTAAATCAATAAAATAAAAATAAAATAAAATAATAATATAAAGCCTCAATAGATTTGTCAGAATAGGTTTAAAACTAATATCACAGTTATGACTAGGGTATCTTATCTACACTAAATTATAAAACTCTTCCACTGTATAACATTCTTTTTTTATTAAATATTTTTTCACTTCAATCTTGAATTGCTTGTTATTTAAACTTTTTATACTATCTGGAAGTATGTTATATAATTTGACACTATTGCATATAAAACTGTTATATTTTTTAGCTAATCTACATTTAACATTTACAATGTTTCTTTTATTTCTTGTATTATAGCCATGTATGTCAGAGAATAGAGGAGTGTTGTCAATGTTTGCTCGAGCATGCAGGAGGTTATGATAAATGTATAAACATGGCATGGTCATTAGGTTAAATTCTGAAAATTTTGATCTGCAAGTTGTTCTTGGCTTAACATTAAGTATTTTTTTGAGAGCTCGCTTCTGGAGTATAAAAATTCTTTTATATTCGGCAGCCTTCCCCCAAAATTTTACGCCATAATTCATTACACTCCCGAAATATGCATGATAGACGTTTATTGCTGCTTTTTGGCCACATATTTTTCTAATTTTTTGAATTGCAAAGACAGCAGAAGTCAATTTTCCAGCTGTGTAATCTATATGTTTATCCCATTTAAGTTTAGAGTCTAATTTTACCCCTAGAAATTTTACTCAGTCGGTGAATTCTATCTTATTGTTACCTATTTTAATGTTCAATGCTATATTATTTGGACGCAATGAAAAGTACATTGCCTTAGTTTTGTCTACGTTGAATAGGAGGTTATTATTTATAAACCACTGGTTCACCCTTGTCATTGTTGATGTTGCCGCTGTTATGACTTTGTTAATATCTTTGTCTATAAACAGAAAAGATGTGTCATCTGCAAACATTATCAGACTCCCCTCATTCTCTAGACATTCTGGAAGGTCATTGACATACACAATAAACAGGAATGGGCCCAGAATGGAACCTTGTGGTACTCCGAATTGGCAAACGTTTTCGTCAGAGTATTCACCTTCAATTGCTGTTACGTGTTTTCTTCCTGAGAGATAGGATTTCATTACGTTTAGGGAATTACCTTTAATGCCATATCGTTCTAATTTGGCAATTATGATGTCATGCTTGACACAATCAAAAGCTTTCGACAGATCACAGAATACTCCAATTATCTTCTGCGACCCGTCGAGGGCTTCTACTATATTGGCCAACATTGCTTCAATGGCATTACTAGTGTTTTTTCCTTTGCGAAAACCAAACTGACTGGTAGTGAGCAGTTTGTGTTCTTCAAAATATTCAGTATGTTGGCCTAAAATAAGTTTTTCGAATAGTTTACTTAGTACCGGTTGTATTGATATTGGTCGATAGTTATTGCATTCTTTTCTGGACCCACTCTTGTGAAGTGGTATAATTTTACCTATTTTCATGAGGTCAGGGAACACTCCTTCGTCAATGCAATCATTAAAGATGTTTTTCAGTTGTAGAGAAACTTCGTGTATTATATATTTTATATGTTTAGAGGAATTTTAGAGGAATTGGACATTTTCATCCAAGACTGTTTCAAAAAGGGTGAAGTCATTTTGATATTTCTCGACAATCGCCGATGTTCTTTGTAGGTCATTATTTAATTTGGTTATGCTATTGTCTTTCTGAGTTAATTGAGTCTTAAGTTCTTTTATACATTTCCATAGTTTTTGAAGTTCAACTTCATTGTCCGAATGTTCCATGAGTAGTGCCTCATTTTGTCTTTCTAAATTATGTATTGGATTGTTTCTTAGCTTAGTTACTTCGATAGTAGACTTGCTTCTCAGTATTCGTGGCATTTATTATTATTATTTTTTTGCTTTGTTTTTTATTTATTCATTTATTTATTTTTTCAATTAGGAGTCAATTTCAATAGCAAGAGCAAGATGTAGTGGGTCAATTATCTACCACTTATTCAGTAACACAAACACTATACAAGTTTTCAAATTGAACCCAGTTGTGTTGTGTATTAATTGGTGTTTATTATGCTAATGTGTCGACAAAAGAAATAAGATCCATGTGTCCTTCGAGTTTTCAACCATAGGTCTTCATCATCTTACTCCACAGACATGTCGCCTTAACCACTCGGCTATGCCGGGCACATGCAAGTAATTCGAATTAAGTCAATACTCTCGTTGTGGTAAATGTCTGAAGCGACATCTAGCGTCGACGATATGTGTTGAGTGTTTTGTCAATACTTCGAGTCAGGCTGTAGCAATAATATGAGAGGAAGATTGGCGTTTGTTGTGTTGTGTGAGCACTAGATGGCTTGTTCCGGTTCAGTAAGTGCATATATCTTAGTTTTGATGTTCGATGATAGATGGCGCTGTCTGTTGTCTGTGTAACAGATGGCACCGGTGTTGAAGGTGACCTTGAAAATCTTGCAGTGCTGGATATAATTTTTGTAGTTAAATTGCATTAAAAGTTCATTTAGTTTATAAAAGAATCGGTTCGTACTCACTCATTGATAAGCGGTATTCAATCTAAATTATTGATTACACATTTATATCCTTATGGCTTTGTGAATATGTTATTTTACTTTGTCACTATAATGTTTGTTTTTTTTTATTATTATTCGTATCACTTTTCATAGATAACACTTTCACTTATGAATGTCACTTTTGCACACATTTTTAACAGTTTACCTGTGGTAAATTCTTAATTATATATATTTTAATTATATTCTACACAAGAGTGGATTCTTATGGCGACTCTCCTAGAGCAGCGCCATCTAGCGAATTCGTCTATCACCGGCCATCCCGCATTCGTAAAGGTAAATCGCATAGAGGTGGAGGTATAAATAAATTACCATTCGAACTTCATCTACCCGGATACAATTACTGTGGACCAGGCATGCGACTACGTCAGAGACTGTTACGTGGTGATAAGGGTGTTAATAATCTGGACGAGGCTTGCATACGTCACGATATCGCCTACGCGCTAACCAACGACTTAGGCGAACGACATAAAGCTGATATTGCTCTAGCAGACGCCGCTCACTCGAACGTGTCAAACCGCTTTGGAGAACGTGCCGCCTCATACCTCGTGGATAAAATCATGCGACAAAAAGTGAGAATGGGCATGGGAATGAGCCCATCGATCGGTTTCCGTGAGCTGGTGAAAGTCGCTCTTGGAGCCATAAAGAGTCATGCGAAAAGAGTGGGGTGTATGAACCAGAGCACTCTGACTCGTGTGAGCAAACGAGCCGTCTATCATGCGCAGAGGGGGAGGCGAGTGAAGAGACTGCCCCGCATCATACCTTTACCTACAAAACGTGGTGGGTTCCTCCCCCTACTTCCAATACTATCAGCTCTCTGCACTGCGGGGGGTGTTACAACTGCGATAAAAAATATCTACGACTTCTTTGCTAACAAATCATCAACTCCCAGAGCTGTCGGTAGCGAAATCCACATAAAACCGTATAAAAAAGGATGGGTCTTTATCTCTCACCGGCTGCCAAGTCTAAAAACTAATCGACGACTCCCTTCCGAATCGCGCTCTCACCAATGCAGACATCGAGGACTATGTGCGAAGAAAGAAGATGACATCACACTTTAGAGGTGTATTCATGCGAGATGGTTTACCCGTAACGGGTCCTAACCCCCGCAGCGAGATGGGAGTCATTAACTTGGACGATGATTCGGGCGATGGAACACACTGGGTGGCGTACTGTAGACGAGGTGATGTCTGCGAATACTTTGATAGCTATGGTGATTTAAGACCGCCGTTAGAGTTTCTCCACTACATGAGGGGAGTCACAATAAAGTACAATTATACAAAATATCACACCTACAACACCGTAATCTGCGGACATTTATGTTTAAAAATTTTATGTGAATTTAATGGGAAATATTTCAATAAACACAGTCGTTGACTGTACATGTGTCTTTTCTTTATATATATTTCCCAACACTACTCCTATGTCATTCACAATGTCCTTGGCCATCACTTTGAACTGACGAGAGCCGACGACGCTCTCAGCCAGTTTCTTGTCCGACCTCGATTTGAGCGATGGACAATATCAGTGCTCCCTTATTTATTTCAAGTCATTCAACTCAATTCCCAATGGGGATTATAGGAATAATCTATTTCATTATAATATTGATGGTCGTGTTAGCACGATTGAAATACCTGAAGGTTCGTACGAATTGAATGATATATTTCACTATTTGCAACAAGAGCTGGTGGAGCGACAACAAAAGCAAAATAATGAAACCGACGTTTATCACCTCGATATTGAGGTTAATAAGAACACTATGAAATGTGAATTGGGGGCACCGTTTGCAATACACTTTGATAAGGAGAACTCCATAGGCTCCCTCATGGGCTTCGATCGTCGCATTCTGGCACCCTATAAAAGACACATATCCGATAATCCAGTCGACATTCTCACCGTGAACACCGACGCTACGCGTCGAATGCGATCTGATTGAGGGGTCCTACGTCAATGGTGCACCTTCGAGAGTACTTCACGAGTTTTCACCGGATACCCCACCGGGCTATCAGATTGTGGAAGTGCCCAATAACCCAATATACCTACCGGTGAAAGCGAAGACTGTTAGCTCGTTTCAGGTGCGCATTGTTAACGAGAACGGTGTATTGGTCAACTTTAGAGGTGAAAATATCGCCACTCGCTTACACTTTAAGAAAATATGATTGTCTTTGGAGGTGGAATGACGTCGGATGATAATGTCTGCAGCGTAATCGATAAAATCACCGAACAATCTCGAAGAGAGGTCAGTACGCGAAAGAACGTAAGAGTGGAAGGAAGGTCGTCGCCACGATCGCTGACAGCTGAGAATATTACATTTTTGGAATCACTGGGGTTGCGAGTATGCAGACCATCTTAAATATCGAGCAGAATGTATCGTACGATGAAAGTATAGAGGGTGTTGAAATACACACATATAACCCCTTCAACGACACTTTCAAGAATAACGATGAGATTCGTATATCTATATACCAACAGAATTTATACCTACTACCGTCGCAGAGCTCCCTCTACATTGACGGTCGCATTGAGAAGGATACCACTTTCGTCAACAACGGCCTCCTCTTCCTCTTTCAAGACTTGCGCTACGAGCTAAATGGAGTTGAGATTGATAGAAATAAAAATTTAGGCATCGTGAGTACAATGAAGTCCTTCTTCTCCTACAATGACGACACTGCGCGGTATGCTAAAAATGCCGGTTTCAGCGTTGGTGGATTAAAGGATGTCAGCGAGTCGTTTAGTGTTTGCGTGCTACTATCGCATATTCTCGGCTTTGCCGAGGACTATAAGAAGATACTCCTCAATGCTAAGCACGAGCTCATCATGAATCGAAGCAATACCGATTACAATGCTGCAGTGGTGAAGGATGCCACTAAAGAAATAAAAATACTCGTCAACCGCGTGCACGTGGCGAATGCCCCACATTCGAGCATCCGATAAGAATAAGCTGAAACTCTTGAAGATGCTGGAAAAAAATACCGTAATACCGATTACGTTTCGCACCTGGGATCTGTACGAGTATCCAACTCTACCCGTCACCAATAAACGCATGTGGACGATAAAGACGGCCTCTCAACTGGAGAAACCTCGCTACGTCATTCTCAGTCTTCAGAATACACGCAAAAACACCAAGGATAAAGATATGAGCTCATTCGATCACTGCAATTTAACTAATGTCAGACTCTATCTAAACTCTCAGTATTATCCCTATGACTCATTTTCCATAGATTTTTCGAACGATAAGTACTGTTTTCTCTATGAGGCTTTTGCCAATTTTCGAACGTCCTTTTACGGAGCGAGTGAGCCCGAACCTCTGCTCGATCCGCCACACTTTAAAACGATCGCACCCCTATGCGTCATTGACTGCTCTCGTCAACATGACGTCATTAAAACGGGCTCTGTCGATATTCGGTTGGAATTTGAATGTAGAAATAACATTCCCGCCAATACTAGCGCCTACTGTCTCATCATCAACGATCAGCTGTTTGAACAACATCTGCTCACCGGTCTAGTGCGCAAGCTGACATCTTAACGTGAGCACTCGTGCAAGATGGATGTGTATTACGCTCCCACCATCGCCGTGGTCGGGGATAGCAATTTATTTAAAATACACTATAATTTGGATTCGATAAATTACCCCTATGTGGCCCTCTATCTCGCCGGTGATCATGCAAGTGAAAATTGATTTGGCCGGAAAGATAAAATTCAACGAGGACGATTGGAGAGATATTGTAAAATGTCAAGATAAAATATCACACTTCATCGATTGCGCCGTCATCAATACACCGCCGGAGCGGCGAGCGGCGGCAGCAGCAGAGGGGTACAATACCGTTGGTGATGACGCCAACCTCGACTATGACGACGTCTTCCATCGCAACAGCTATGAAGAAATTGTATTCGGTCAAGGACGTGCGATCAGTGTACATTCTCACTTCTACAACACCTACGTGCGCTGCGTGGGGTTCTACCCTGTCTGGAGCTACGTCTTCAAGATTTGAAGAAAACCCGTGTCAGCGTGATTCAACGCATCAATGCATTCCGCAAAAAGTTATTGGCATGTTATCCAATAACACTCCAGCATGCGGCGGTAATCGTTAGTCAACATTACGAGAGAGACTCCATTATAGATAGTGAACTCTATCATTTAGGTATAAATAATTTGTTTCACACATACATGCTTGATCGTTACGAATAAATGGCATACAGACTACTAGCATTTTTATTAACCTTATCTCTCTACGCAACATCCTGTCGCCTTATCTCTCCCACATCCGTTCCCACAAACGCGTGCGCATAGTCAAGGCCGGCACGTGGTCCAGAAATGTACAAAAACCTCCATAGGGCGGGGGGCATACCGGAAACGAACGAGGCCGCTAGGGGGGCCCGGATCCGCTCTTGTCTGGGGTAGGCAGCAGAGCCTTCATAGCGAGGCCGCTCGGGGGTTCTAGATCCGGTCTTCCTCTCAACTAGGTGAACAGAGCCTCCAGGTGAGGGCAGGCGGCGGCGGCCTAGCGGCATCGAACGAGGGCGCTCGGGGGGACTAGATCCGGTCTTGTCTTTCGACAACTTTCATAGTATGGGAGATAGAAAAAAAAGCCTTCAGCAGCGAGCGAGGGCGGGTGATGCGTAAGTACGGATGGTGAGCCAGAATCCGCAGTGGGTTTTTGAAGCAATTTTTAGTATGACAGGGTTACAACTTTCATAGTACACGTATGGGAGATGGAATCTTGTCACATTTAATATGGGTGGTCTAGAACCCGCAGTGGATTTTGAGGGGGCAGGCATCGTGAGAGCCTTCAACCGGAAACGAGCGAACGAGGGCGGGCGATGTGTAAGACCGGATGTTGGTCTAGAATCTGCAGCAGGTTTTTTGAAGCAATTTTTAGTAGGACAGGGTTACAACTTTCATAGTAGACGTATGGGAGATGGAACCTTGTCACATTTAATACGGGTGGTCTAGAACCCACAGGCTAGCAGCGTGAAAGCCACCAACCGGAAACGAACTTGGGCGGCCGAATGCGAGCGAGGGCGAGCTAGGGCGGGTGGATAAGCGATGTGTAAATACGGATTGTGGTCCAGAAGCACCAGTGGATTTTTTGACCCTGTCTTTCATATTTTTTTGTATGACGGGGTTCCAACTTTCATAGTAGTCGTATGGGAGATGGAACCTTGTCACATTTTTTATATGTGAGTTAGAACTCCTAGCGGGTGAGAACTCCTAGTGGGTTAGAACTCCTAGTGGGTTAGAACTCCTAGTGGGTTAGAACTCCTTGTGGGTTAGAACTCCTAGTGGGTTAGAACTCATAGTGGGTTAGAACTCCTAGTGGGTTAGAACTCCTAGTGGATTAGAACTCCTAGTGGATTAGAACTCCTAGTGGATTAGAACTCCTTGGATTAGAACTCCTAATAATCACCTACTGTTGTGGGCTAAACATGAGCTGAATACAAAATTTCAAGTTTGTAGGTCTGCTGGAAGTACCTTAGATTTTTGATGATCGGTGAGTGAGTGAGTGAGTCAGTAAAAACCGGAACTTTGACGATATCTCGTAAATTATAATAGGTACAAACTTATAATTTGGGGGTATAGCTAGGTTTCGTAAGTTCTCTCGGTAACTAAAATTGCAGGTGTTTATCTCTATTCACAACAAAGATACAGGGAGGCCAAAAGTACCCTGAGTTGCTTCGAGAAAAGGATGGTTTTGCTCGAATTGGCGGGGGCACTGGCGTGCGCCCGGATAAAGAGAGGTTCAAAAGTTTTGCAATCGATGAGCTAGACAGGTCGAAAGGATTTCAAGTTCGGATTCAACTGCGTGGATAAAAAACCTTGGACAAAACTTGATATCTATAATGAATGACTCTAATAAAGGAACGAATTTAAATGATTGATACAAGTATTAAATGTTCTTGGATTGATAGTACCTACTATGTGAGAAATTTCATTTCGGCATGTTAATGACAGAAAATGAATGTATGAAAACATTTTACATGGATTTTGAATTTATTATTAATGTTGAGTCGCTTAAATGAAACCGATTAATTGAATATGCAATGTTTTATTTAATACATTTATTAACTACTAATGATTAAAGTAAACTTAATAAATTTTGATGAGTGTGTTTTTTATCCGAATAATTTCAACTTAGATATACATACTGAGACGTTATGCTCTATTCTATTTTTAACATGCAAAATCATTAGTTTGTTACCCGGCCGATTTGCTATGAAATTTGACTAATTTATTCTTTATATGCTTTCAAATTGTTTATTCCCTTTGCGTCAGATTTGATTTGTAATCAAATCTAGTCGTTCAAACTCCACATTGCCTGCCAGACACGACGTGGACATCCAGCCAGAATTGTCTGGCGCCTAATCTAACATGCGCATACCATTAAACCTATGTTAATTTATTACTTAGAGCTAATCTAGTACGCTTAATCTAACTGTTGGCGATCAACTAAAAGGAATTTAGTTTTTCAACTTTCCTCGTGGAAAATCAACCTAGAACGACCTCCAGGAAATGACGGTACTGCCAAGTGAGAACAGGGCGCACAGCACTCCCCTTTACGTAAAAGTCGCAGTTAATTTCCCTCAAGTAGGTTTAAAACATCTTCCGAATCGACATGCGTTCTATTCTAGCTTATTATACTTAAACCTAAACCATGCATTCAATGTAAATGGGTTTTCCTTTGCGTAGCACACCTTCCAGGTGAGTTACAGATAACAAAGTATACAGTGCTATCTTTCACTACGACCTGACGTGTTTACGCTGGTTGTGGGAAGTTCCTGAGCTCGTTTCGACGGTGGAAATTCTTCACAGCTGCATGGCAATGATGGTGATGTATCCTTCACCGCTGCGTAGCAATGTTGGTAATATACCGGGTGCGGCGATTTAACTGTCCGTCTGTATCTAACTGTTTTAAAATTCGAACCACTGAATCGAACGCCGCCAAAATTTCAAATGTTGGTCTTTGACATGTTCTCTATCATCATTTGAAGTGATTCTGTTGTAAGAGAAACACGTACGAATTTAGAACAATGGATTTAAAACGAAATTCAGTAATTGCTCTTCATTTGGAGGGAAAATCGAATATCGAAATACTTCGAGCGCTGCCAAATCTTCAATTGAACGAGAAATTTGTGCATCGCACTATTCAACGTTATAATGAGACTGGTAGCGTTACGAAACGCTACGGTGGCGGACGACGCTGTACTGCAACGGCGCCAGCAGTTGTCGAAAAGGTGCGTCATCGATTAGACAGAAATCCAGCGCGCTCAGCAAACCAGCTCGCGCAGGATCTCAAGGTGAGCGATTGCAGCGTTCGTCGCATATTGAAGTAAAAGCTTAAAGTCAAACCATTAAAAAAAACCTTTCTCAGGAACTCACTGCTTTACAGCGTAGCAAACGGTTGGAACGATCGAAAGAGCTGATTCGCTTGCTCGACTCTGGCGAGCTTCCCAATTTGGTGTTTTCAGATGAGAAAACTTTTTGCGTTGAAAAGTTTTTAAACAAACAAAATGACCGTTTTTGGTTGAAGGGACGTGTCAGCGACCATTCAGACGAATTGCAAGTCACTCGACGCCAAGGAGCCGACCAAATTATGGTCTGGGCGGCGGTGTCTGAAAAAGGCCGTTCTCCGCTCGTTTTTCTTCCAATGGGTCGCAACCAAGTCAAAATAAACCAACAAATCTATCGAGACAAAGTCTTGCGACCAGGGCTGATACCGTGGGCACGCAACGCATTCGGTTCTAAGCGTTGGACTTTCCAGCAAGACTCGGCACCATCGCACAGAGCAATTGGAACGCAAAATTGGTTGAAAGCAAACGTTCCAGTGCTGATCGACCGAGATATGTGGCCGTCGTCATCGCCCGACTTGAATCCGATGGACTTTTGTATTTAAGGTGTTTTACAGGCCGGGGCCTGTGCTAAAAAAACACACTTCGGTGGAAGCGCTCAAAGTTACTCTTACGAGAGAATGGAATTGTTTGAGTGACAACGTCGTTCGAGCAGCCTGCGCTTCTTTCAGAAAGAGACTTCAGCTTGTAGTAAAGGCTAAAGGCGGTTTTATTCCTTCGGAATAAATCATAATAAAAATTTGAACTTACTATTTTCACATGGCATAAGTGTATAAATAAATATTGAAAATTAACAGAAGTATTTCATTTTCACATACGGACAGTTCAATCGCCGCACCCGGTATATCGCACGTCACGGCGATGCCTTGAAGTCTGTGGAACACTCAGCCAGATGACCTGCAGTGGTTCCTGTAATTATACGTCTAGGCCGCCGATGGTTTTGAGCTAATTTCGCGCGCCGTTTGTGAGCAAAGTTCACGCTGTCCCTCGCTGCTAAGTGTGATAACGCGTTGAGAACAATAGTACGCAACCGAGTAATTGTCTTACGTTCGCGGATTAATAAATTGGCCGCCGAAATAAATGTACGCTTCGGTGGAAAACCGCACGCAATCGCGATCCTCGGAAGAGATGAGTTTCGATGTAATATTTTTATTTGAAACATACAACTTTTCATGTCCAGCAGTCTCAGGAACCAGCGCGGCTCTATCCACATTCAGCTCCCCCGCACACAACGTCACTTCACTAATTGAGTTCAAAGTCCACGGTTTGTACCTAATTCCGCACTATCTCACTTGGCACTTTACACGTAAACCCAACACAATGCGCGCTCCCTTCAATTTCCCTGAGGAGGAACCGTGTCTTCAACTCTTAACTAATTATGAAAGAGTCGATTGTCTTTTCCGATACGCGAGTCGGCCCGAGTAGTGTTTGTTCCAAACTGCCGCGCGACGACTCTTTCTTAATTAATGTTCGTAGTCAGACACTGAGAGGTGACCGTCTCCGGCTCCTGTGTCTTCCCAACTCCCCATCCTTTCTTGTCTGGATTTCACCCCACCTTTCATCCAAGATTTCAATCCCACCGTTATTTTACAAATGGCCGATAGTGTTCTGCTTCTAATTGGTCAAAGATCAATAAGTCACACCCACACCAGCGGCCATTTTTAGTTTTGAGCGTTTTTCGAGTTTTTTTTGTAACCCCAATTTCCAGAACTAACCCCCTATTTCACTCACACGCAGATATTCCGTCTCAATATTTGCAAATTCGCGTAAAAAATTTGTGTGCTACGTTCAGGGCTGTCCATTTTGATTTGTAAGTTTAACACATGAAATTTGAGTGGTTATAATATCCTATAAGTCTCATATTTGTGATAACGAAAGGGACCGTGGTTTTATTGTGGAATTATGATTACCAATAGCCAATTGATTTAATTCAAAGTATCCAGTTTTTTTTCCTTTTTCAAGTCTTTAATCAGAGAGATAATCGGTAGTATGATTAGGCAATTAAATTATGTTTGTGTGTCTAATGATTGTGAGTTTGAAACTGTTGTTAGATCATGATTTGCTTTGAAATTAAATAATTGTTTTTTTATTCGCGTTTGTGATGACCCTAACTAGTTGGACCATCCTGAGTTGAAGTCGAAGTTGAATTCCCATACAGTTCTCGAAATTCAAAGTTGTCTTAGGGATAGACTTATTGCATTTGGAGTGTCTTCGAGAAAATGTAATAATTTTGCCCCCAGACGACATTTATGTACATGGGTATCGAATTACAAGTTGCTGTCGCCACAATAATGCCTTGCAGATGTTAACCGGCGTGAGAGTATGAAACGAACAAATAATTTCGAAAAATAGAGATGCAAGATATTATATTTATAAATATGAGAGGTATTTGTTCGTGCCAAAACCCTTTTGGAATGAACGGATACATCTCAATACATATACTTACGTACTTACTATGTATTTTATATGTTTCTCCTATTCTGCATCACTCATTTAATGCAAACGGTACTTGTTCGATTACCGAACGGCCGGATCTGTTGGCCAACTAGTGCATAATAATGATGCGAACGCACGACAGAGCGGTCGCACGATTAGTTGACCTCTTAGTGCGCGCGGATCTTCAAGTTCACAGTAAAATCGTAAATACGGAATGTGTCTCACCAAATAATTTCTCATAGAGGATCTCCTCGGAACGGCACAGATAATGTTTTACTTTGTACTCGCAATAGAAAGCATTACGGCCAAGAGCGATGTGATTTACTGGAACGGTTGCTTCGCACTTGAGCAAACCTTTTGACCGGCTTGTACGATAGTAATTGCATTGCTTGATTTTCCCTGGACGCCGGTGGTAAATAACTGCAAGAAGGTACAATTTTGCACTTAGCTAAGATGTGTTATGTCACTCAGCCGACATATGTACTAAATTCATCTATCAGGAAAGATCGATAGCTTTTTGCAAACACTATATTAAAACTGACACGTTTGGCTACATCACCTACAACATCCGTGATGTCAGCCCATAACACCGGTAGAACTTGGTGCCACGTCGGTGCTTCCCTTCGGTCGTGCCGGCTACACTGAACTGGACGGAAAACACAAACCATTTACATAGCCGTTTCGACCGACCTTTCATTCAGTGCGGTGGTATCAACCCGGGCGGGTTAAACCCTACCACTTAGTAATATAAGAAGGGAGTCATATCCCTTAGTCGCCTTTTACGACATACACGGGGAGAGAGTTGCAGTGGGGCTATTCTTTTAAAGTACCGGGCCCACACGGTACAAAGGACCGACCTTCGCTCGAAAGGAAAAAAATAATAGTCAAATGAATGTTCACATGCCGATAGGGTCCCGTAACCGCGGCTTTGCTTTCATCTAAGTATATTTTCTCCAGGATTCAGTAAAAGTGTATCCGACACGAGCGAAGGGATACACTGACACGGCACCAAGGTGATGTGTAGATGATGTCGCCAACCGGATCAATTTCCATTTAAAAAGAAGCAAACAAGAAGAAGCAAAAAAGAAGAAAACAAAGACACACACACACACACACACACACACCCTCACACTCACACAAACTCATCTCATCACTGACATCAACACTCTTTTAATGTACCTACTAAGAAGTGGAACGAGTTATTGGCCAGCTATGCGTATAAATTTAAGGATAATAAATTGTAAATTGGCTGTACGTTTCATTTAAAAAAAATGGGGTAATAGCTACGTTTGTAAAGAAAACATTCACAGATCTCGTGCTCTACACGACTTGAAGAAACAAGTGTCTGCATATCACGGGGCAAACACACTTTCAGCGAAAATGGGGGCCCTACTGAAGCGATCGAAAATACATTTTCAATGTTAAAACGCCGCGCCGCCAGCGTTTCGTCTAACATGAATATAAATGAAATAATTAAATAATGAAAAATACCTCCCCACAGAGTGATGTGTGCTCGTCCGGAATAATAATGTTTACGTACTCCGCAGAAGTATGTAATCACACTCGTATTAGTTCTCCAATCGACCATAGTTCGTAACTGTTCGCCATTTGAACAGGTTATATTTTTAAACAGTTCCACCGCTTTAACCGCTCTAATTAAATAGTTATAGGCGGGTTGGTGTAACGCACGAATCCTGTCTTGTATTAATTCTGAAAATCCAATGAAAATAAGAAAATGCATTAATACAGTAGAGCGCCGATATTATTCTACATAACTGGGGGATATGCATGAGTGTTCGAAAAATTGATTTTTTCTCTTCAGATAATCGACCCTCATTTGCATAATATATTATATAAACATAATATAATAAATAAATCATAATCGGTGTATTTTGTTACATAAATATGTTTGTAGGCGACGGACGTGAGTGTGCATACGGGTGCCGTGTGCGAGACATGCTCTGCACGTAGCCCAGGGGACAGGAGTGCAGTGAGCGAATGGAAAACTAACATTGTTAAACTTGTCGGAAAATGTGTTATCATATCATTATGTAAATAGACTAAGTCCGAAGGCCGTTCTGTTTAACCGATCGAGTAAGTAGTCTATTTCGCGACTCTTACATTTTATTTAATTTTAGCATATTTTTTTAATCCGTAAACTATTAGCACACGAAGGAATGAAGTTGACTAGAAAAGTCAGGTCAAGCGTCAGTTTCAGTCAAGCGTCCAGGAAGACAATAAACCTTCTCGAAGAATGCAAGTAACAAAGGGCGAGGCCGAAGGCCGAGCTGCGTTCAGGAAGACTATAAACCTTCTCGAAGAAATTAAGTAACAAAGGGCGAGGCCGAAGGCCGAGCTGCGTTCAGGAAGACGATAAACCTTCTCGAAGAAAGTAAGTAACTGAGGGTGAGGCCGAAGGCCGAGCTGCGTTCAGGAAGACTATAAACCTTCGCGAAGAAATTAAGTAACAAAGGGCGAGGCCGAAGGCCGAGCTGCGTTCAGGAAGACGATAAACTTTCTCGAAGAAAGTAAGTAAATGAGGGGGAGGCCGACAGCCGAGCTACGATCAGGTAAACCATAAACCTTCTCAACGAAAGTAAGGAACTGAGGGCGAGGCCGAAGGCCGAGCTGCGAAAAAAACCGATACTCCTATACAAGTTTTAACTCCCCGTTCCCCCCCCCCCCCCCCCCCCCCCCTTAAAATGTGAAAATCCTAAAACCCTGAAACACGACGTTATTTATTTATGATGAGTAGCTATATTTATGATTTTCAAGTTCCTACCTTTAAAAAAACCGATACTCCTTCATTATTGATTTATATTCTCAGTAGATGTAATTCAAATGTTCATGTTTGTAACTTTAAAGAACAAAGACTCATACAAAGTCGTCTCCCCTATTTCCCCTCCTTAAAGATGTAATTTCCAACAATTCTTTCTTAGCGGATGTCTACGTTATAAAATAAACCTATGTTCAAATTTTCAGCTTTCTAGACTTAGTAGTTTTGGCTGTGCGTTGATGATCAATCAGGACAAACAGTTTTATAAGTATAGATTAGTAGGTACTTTATTCTTTATTCATCATTCGTATGGTAGTAAACTTCGCTTGAATTTGTCCTGTTTAGTTTTTACAATCCGGTTCGATTACACCCACAAAGATGTATCAATTAGTCAAATTAGTATTTAGCATGCGTCAGCAGTATAAATTAAGGTACAGGTTGTACCCTGTCAAACTTCAAAATTCGTATGCAGTCAGAATATCAAGTCAACATGTTTGTAGCATTTTCAGTTATACCAGTGATAATACGACGTAGTACAAAACTCAAGACCCAAAAGTAACATAATGAAAAAATATAAATCTGCGACAAAAGATAACTTAAGTATTTCAAGCGGTACACACAAATTTTCATGAAAACGATAAAAATGATCAAACTAAATAATGTTTAGCGACACGTGCGCCGTCTCTAGGCAGACATTAGTACTAATTTGTACATTTTAAAACGCGACGCCCTCTTGACGGCCGCCGGCAACTATTTCACAATAACGCTCGCAGCGCGAATCGCCCGCCCTCACTCGGTTTGATACTGTCTAAATGCTCAGCTTTCTGGCTATATTCGCGCACGTATACACCTTTATCTACCTTCTATATTCATTTGTAACATTCATACTCAAAAACAATCAATTGATGCTCACCCACTCTGAATTTACCAACAAAAATACAAAAATAAAATAATTCACAATCTCACGGCACTTTACCTACTCCCTATCTACTTCACCTTATTTACTCTGACATTTACAAGTCAGTCACACTGTATTATACAATTTACAAGAAATGTACTAAACCGGTCTATTGTTCGTTGTATATTATGGATCACGATCACTCTGAGCAGCGTATGTTTATATAATTTAAAGAGTTCACGTTCATACTAGCATCATCACTCCGGGTTCGTTGTGGTTGTCCGTTACAATATCACGATTCACGATACGTCATCAGCGGCCTGAGCTGTGAGCGAAATTCTCAGAGCCATCTCTGAGCGCGAGTCACAATTATCATGCAATTGTACGTTAGATGGCGATCGATTTAAATGTTTGTTATCCAATCGTATCCAATAACTATTTACGGTAGTTGTACTTAGTCATGACGACGTGTCAGGGGAAGGGGAAATCTATATCTACTGAAAATGCTATATGTATATACAATAACACTAACGATTTGGATTAAATTTTGTATTTAGAAAATATTCCCTGAGACAAAAATAATTATTTTATTTATTTATTTTTATCGATATTAAAACATACAATTAGTAAAACATTTAACCTACATTTTTAATTAAATTAAAAATGTATGTTAATGTTTATGTTGTTTTTAAATTAAAAATGTATTAAATTAAATTTGGGCGTAGACATGGTCCTTCGAGCTCACTGGACCTCGCGTTACGTGTGAAAGACAGCCTGCTGGCCACAGATCATCGTCGCGCGCGTAGTTCCAGATCAGAAGGAGGGTTCAGTGCCTGCCTGCAACACGGGATCGTCGAAAGCAACGATCCGGCAGCCGGGCTCCCTTCTTTATCAGCAGCTTCAAGACAAGTAAGATCTTTCAAGTTTTCACCATGGAGGATCTGCTGGCCACGCAGAGCCAGATAATAGGAGGCTTAGAGCAGCTTCTGAAAAACTTCAAAAAAGACAGCAGCGAGCGAAAAACTCCGGAACATGCTCGGAGAAAACTTGAATCGCTCGATTTACACTATCAAGACTTCGCAAAAAATCACGCAACTATTCTAGAGTCAGGAGATAAATCCCATGCATATTTCACTACCAATCAAAACGAACAAGTAACAGATTTCTATCATAAAGCTAGGACTTATATTCAACAGTATATGGAACCGAGAGCTACTACACCAGTCCTTAAACCTAGCATACTTCAGGCAGGAGCAGGAGGATCATTCACCACCCCCGCTCCAGGACAGGTCATATCCCAAGGGACTAGCAGCAAAACAGAAGAAATGTTACGGAAACAGGCAAGCCTCTTCAAGGCCTTCGATAGGACAAGGACAAGCTTAGACATCGATTCTCTCAAGGAGAAATGGGAATTCGAGGATGCTCTAAAGAAACTCGAATCTCGCTGGTCAGCCATCGACTCTCTACATTGGGAGATCAACAGTTGCTTAAATGAAAATAATGAAGAGTACGAGCAAGCCTACTCACACCACGAAAAATCATACAATGCATTAGTCAAAAGTATTAATAACAAGAGGTGGAACGCCGCTCACAGAGACGAGTCTACCCCAAAACTGGAAATACCAACATTCTCAGGTAGTTACCAAGAATGGGTTTCATTCAAAGATCTTTTCGTGGAAGCCATCCACAATAACCCATCCATCCCAACCGCCCGAAAACTTCAATACCTTAAAAGTAAGGTCAAGGGTGAAGCGGAACGTTTGATACAACATCTAAATATCAGTTCAGAAAACTACGCAACAAGTTGGGAAATTCTTAACAATAGATTTAACAACAGGAAGCTAATATTCACGTCATACATTAAAATTCTAACGGAGCTCCCTGTCATGTCTCAATCGGGTTCGGTAAATCAGGTCAAACGCATTCACGACTGTACTACGGAAAGTCTAAACGCCATCAAGAACTTGGGCGTAGACATAAGTACGTGGGATCCACTCCTCGTATACATTCTATCTCAAAAGTTGGATGCCGACACACACAACGAGTACGTGTCCTCCTTGAAACAACCTCGAGAATTGCCTACAATCACGGAATTCCTGACATTTCTCGAAAACAAGTTTCAGGCATTAGAAGGCTCAAGGAAAAAACCGGAACCGAGTACTCAAAAATCAGGCTACAACCAAGCCCACACAGGAATTAATAATCAGAAAACCGCATACGGAAAACAAGCTTACTCAGGCTATGAAGAAAATTCATCAAAGAAAAAACCGTTTCATTCATGGAAATCACCATGCCCCGTGTGCAATGCAGCACACGCAATCTACCGATGTCCACAGTTCATCGACATGCCAGCAAATTTAAAACGTAAGGAGGTGGCAAGAACCGATTTATGTAAAAACTGCCTACACAAACACGACGGAATATGTAATTCCGAACATCGTTGTCGTCAATGCAACGGATTTCACAATACACTTCTGCACGAGGCATTCGTCGCGCCAAAGAATTCAAATTCCCCGAAGGCGAGCACTCATGTTTCGCAACATCAGAACATGTGCGAAATTCTTTTAGCCACAGCCATTGTCAAGGTCCAAACAAAGGACGGATCGTATATTAAAATGCGAGCTCTTATCGACCAAGGGTCTCAATCATCGCTCATCTCAGAAAATGCAGCACAGCAGCTGAACCTCAGCAGACGAAGCTACAAGGGCACGATAACCGGCATAGGTACAAAACAAAACCACTGTAAAGGTATAATAAACATAACCTGCTCATCAATATGCAGCGACTATTCATTCAACACGGATGTCGTTATAATGAACAACCTGATAAAAAATCTACCAAATTACACGTTTCCCCGACCATCATGGTCACACCTGGAGAGTCTCAACCTGGCAGATCCAGACTTCTACGTCAGCCGCCCAGTTGATCTTCTTCTAGGAGCAGATATATATTCAAATATAATTTTAAACGGACTGAGCAAGTCAGATCAAAGTCTGCCGGTCGCACAACAAACGCGGCTCGGATGGATTCTATGTGGAAATGTGACAACATTACACTGCAACGTCATCATTAACAATATTGAAGATAGTCAAAAATTCTGGGAAATCGAAGATATCTCAGAGGAAACAAGTCTCTCAGCGGAAGACTACCAGTGCGTCGAGTATTATCAAGCAACGACCCAACGCAGGAAAAATGGTAGCTACGAAGTTAGACTTCCGATGAAACAGAACATCACTGAAAAATTAGGCCCATCGAGAGCAATGGCCATTTCACAATTTCAACAACTAGAACGACGACTCGGAAAAAACGAAACTATTGCGAAACAATATAAATCATTTGTGGCGGAGTATCAACAGCTCGGTCACATGAAACTATCGACGGATCAGCATAAAACTGACTGTTACTTACCGCACCACTGTGTGCAACGTTCAGAGTCAACGACCACTGCGCTACGTGTAGTTTTTAATGCGTCAGCGAAAACGTCGACTGGGTACAGTTTGAACGATTTAATGCAAAAGGGTCCAAACTTACAACAAGACCTTCAATCATTGATACTGAAATGGAGACAATTTCCTATAGCATTTACTGCAGACATCGAAAAAATGTTTAGACAAATATGGGTCAACGAACAAGACCAAAAATATCAAAAAATCATATGGAGAAAATCCCCCGCCGAGGTCCTACGTGAATATCAGCTCACCACTGTGACCTACGGCACAAAGGCAGCGCCATTCCTCGCCATGATGACGCTGAAACAATTAGCAAATGAGGAGCGAGAGCATTACCAAGAAAGTCAAGCACCTACAGTCCTGGAAAATTCATTCTACATGGACGATGTTTTACATGGATGCTTTTCTATAGAAGCAGCACTTCAGCTGCAGAGAGATCTCATTAATCTTCTGAAAGCGGGAGGATTCAACCTCCGAAAGTGGTCATCAAACACTTCTGAGCTACTTCAAGATGGTACTTATCAAGACAATTTCGATTTCAAAGAAGCTGGATCAAAAAAGACGCTAGGACTCGACGACGTTTTTACGTTTGCATCAAAGGTGGAAATTTCCAATCAAGTTCCAACTAAAAGATCACTTCTGTCCGACATTTCTAAAGTATATGATCCGCAAGGCTGGATCGTACCAGTCACAACCAAACTGAAATTACTATTTCAGACAGTTTGGCAACTAAACCTTGACTGGGACAGTAACCTGCCAGATCAAATTAATACGGAGTTGTTGAAAGTTAAATCTGACTTAGAACACATCAATCAGCTACAGATACCTAGATGGATAGGCACACAGCAGAATGACAACATAGAGTTACACGGATTCTCCGATGCCTCAAACAAAGCATACGCATGCGTCATATACAGCAAGATAATCAATAATGGAAAACCACAGATAACACTACTTTCAGCAAAGTCGAGACTAGTACCAGCTACCAAAGAGGTTTCATTGCCTAGATTAGAACTATGCGGTGCGCTCCTACTATCAAAACTCATGTCAAAGGTTACAGCATGCCTGACAGATCATACCATCAAGATTTTCGGTTGGACAGATTCCAAGGTAGTTCTAGGATGGCTCCAAGGAAGTCCCGAAAAATGGAAACCATTCATAGCAAACAGAGTAAAACATATCACAGAAATCATGTCTACGGAAAGCTGGCAGTACGTTAAATCAGCGGAAAACCCGGCGGACTGCGCCAGCCGAGGTACAACAGCCTCACAGCTCAAAGATCATTCCCTGTGGTGGGGAGGCCCAAATTGGCTTTCGACTTACACTGAGGACATTACATCTGAAAGAAAAACATACGAAACAGATCAAGAGATAAGAAAATCAACCCAAACTAATGTAGTTATACAAAACAACGATCAAAATATTATACACCAACTACTCCTAAAATATAGCTCATTTAGAAAAGTAGTGCGAGTGCTAGCTTGGGTACTAAGAGCTACATCAAAACAAAGGGAGAAACAACCCTTCCTCACAGTACAAGAGTTGAAAAAATCGGAAAGTTTTATTGTGAAACATGTTCAATTAAAACACTTCGGTACGGAAATAAAACATCTTCAAGACGGAGAGTTAATTCCCAGAAAAAGCAAAATCAGCAACTTAAACCCGTTTCTAGACAAAGATGGAATTCTTCGAGTCGGCGGACGACTTGAGAATGCTCACATCAGCACAGAAATGAAACATCCCGCAATCGTCGCAAACAAGTGTGAAATGACCAATCTACTCATAGATAACGCACACGCGCAAACCTACCACGGAGGAGCACGGTTGACAGCAGCATACCTACGACAAAAATACTGGATTGTTGGTGGTAATCGAGCAGTCAAAAAATGGCTTCGAAATTGTGTCCGGTGCAGGAGACACAATCCAACCAAACAAACCCAATTAATGGGGGATTTACCAGCATCCAGAGTCAACCCAACGCGCCCCTTCTATCATACGGGAGTAGACTTCACGGGACACGTCGAAGTAAAGGCCAACAAAGGTCGAGGAATAAAAACGAGCAAAGGATACATAGCCGTCTTCGTTTGCATGGCGACAAAGGCAACACATTTGGAATTAGTTTCGGACTTGTCTACATCAGCATTTCTAGCAGCGCTAAAACGAATGGCGGCTCGAAAGGGATCTCCACGCCATATGTACAGCGACAACGGGTCAAATTTCGTTGGAGCAAGCAGAGTACTACAAAGGGAGACTTCCTTGTTGAAACAAATAATAAATAACGAACTACTCAGAGATATCAGTGAAATGGAAATTCAATGGCATTTCAACGCCCCCTCCTGGCCAAATGCGGGGGGCCTCTGGGAGGCTGCGGTCAAAAGCCTCAAATATCATTTACGCCGAGTGATAGGAGAACAGAAGCTAACATTCGAAGAGTACTCGACGTTGCTAGCTCAGCTAGAAGCATGTCTCAACGCCCGACCACTATGCGCACTGACAGAAGATCCAGATGATTTAAACTACTTAACACCATCACACTTCCTCGCTAGTGGACCGATATTAACAATCATTGAGACGGAAAAAGATGAAAGAACACGATGGCAATTCACACAAAAAATATTTCAAGACATTTGGAATAAATGGCAATCCGAATACCTTAGTCAGTTATCACCTCGGAGTAAATGGCAACAACCACAAACAAACATTAAAATCAACGACGTTGTCGTAATTCATGACGCCAATCTACCTGCAGGAAAGTGGGCCCTGGGCAGAGTGACCGAGCTTCACCCAGGTAAAGATGGGTACGTGCGAGTTGTCTCGCTAAAAACAAAAAATGGAATCCTCAAGCGCCCCATAGTAAAATTATCCCTACTTCCGGTAAATTCAGCATCGCGACATGAAGCCGAATCAGCAGAACAAATACCTACACCATCGACCGACCAACCACGTCGGCGAATCATTACACGGAGCGTCACTTCAGTACTGACTACACTTTTACAAATCATTCTTATCTTTTCAACTTTGACTGTATCACATACATCTTCCTTCACTAAAACGTCACTGAATGAAAGTCAAAGTCTCTATTTTGACAAAGTGGCTGACATGCAACTCATCAGAGACCAATGGAAACTCGTGGTATATTATGACTTGAACCCATATTGGGAAGGGAAAACAGCTGTTCAAAAGTACAACCTTCACCTTGAAAACATATGTCGACTACTGAACAATACATCACATTGTCAAGGTATCATATTACAATTACGTCACGAATACAATGAACTGGAGCATTACAACAGCATACTGCAAAATCAGCATTTCAGTCGAACAAGGTCGAAGCGTGGCCTTATCAACGCCGGCGGGTACCTAGCTAACAGTCTGTTCGGAGTATTGGATGAGCATTTCGCAGAACAATATGCAAAGGACATCGCCCTTACTAGACATAATGAGCGACATCTGGAGTTATTATGGAAAAATCAAACATCCATAATAGAATCCGAGTACAACTTATTGAAAACAACTGAAAACACGATGACAAAACAACATAAGGCAATAAATCAACGTATTATCAAATTAGCAAGCGAAGAAAGAAAACTTAAATCAGAGATTGAAAATACAGAAATGGTTAATGAATTTATATTATCATCAATCACAGCTACCAATATATTACAACATATAAAAGGAATTCAAGATACACTGGTAGAGACTGTCACGAATATTCAAAACGGAAAATTCAACATACATATAATTCCCCCTGAGCAACTACGTAAGGAATTAAACATCATATCAGGACAACTAACGACCGATTTATCGCTACCAACCCTTGAATTAAGAAAATTATACCCACTTTTAAGTGTTAGAGCACGAATGACAAAGCAATACATAATTTTTGAAACAAAAATCCCACTAATCAGTCGCGACAGCTACGAAATCTACAAAGTATTCCCAATTCCACACAGGATCGGAGACGTAATGAAAACCGTAAGTCCTGTCACACACATAATGGCAATGAACTTACAAAAGGACACATTTATAACCATGACGGAAAATGACCTTCAAAATTGTGTTCTATACGACACCTCCATAAGATTGTGTCAGACCCAAACACCCATCAGTAATATAAAGTCTGATTAAGACTTATGCATCTTCGATAAATCAACACAAAAATGTAAAATTAATATCGTGGCTTGTGAAAACAATTGGACAGCACTTAGCGCAATAAATACATTCCTATTTTATTGTTGCCAACCTTGCAAAATTCGAGTCATATGCGATCGCCGAGTTGAAATTCTTCAGCTTAACTACGCGGGGATCCTCAGTATGGGTCGAAACTGCGCCATCAAGAGTGAATGGTTCACCATATACTCACACAACAATCACGAAAGCGAAACTACCTACACTTCAAATGTATATATACCAAAGATCGCACCTATAAATCACCTTATCAATATCAGCATTCAAGAAACCAACTATACGACTGTCGATCCAGAAGCTGACAGCAGAGAAAGACAGCTCGAGCAAATTCAGAACAAAATACGAATAATGAAAGAGAACGAGAGACCGATAGAACAATCCATATCTTACCACGACATCCACCACTACAGTTTAATCTACGGGATGTTCGGATTGACGATCATCGCCGGAGCAATCTTCATATGGAGGAGAACGCAGCAGCAGCGACGTCATCAGCTCGACATAGCGGCGCCGGCGCCGGCGACAGCGCAGGCGGCGACGGCCGTGTCAGCGACGGCTGAGGCGGCGGCGAGGGCTGCGGGAGGCGACTCTCAACCCTCCGCCGCCTCCAGGAGCAACACCGGTGTGCAGTGTCAATTCAGTGAAAGTGCGCGTTTTGTTAGTGAAACCAAAAAAGCGCGTTCCGAAAGTGAAACCAAAAAACAAAATGACATTGCCACCTCTCCCATATTTTCAAAACAAACGTTCAAATAATCGTGCTTACTTACATAGACTACTAACATGTATTATATAAACTCATACAGATTGTTGTAATTTTGCGTTTCTCTCTCGTTCGGGAGCATGTACGGTGCAACCGCACATTTGCCTACACAGCAAGTCATGCGCCGCGGCACGGGCCGCGCACGCGCCAACAGCTTAACATTAATTCAGTGTACATTATAATTTCACCAACATCAGTCGTGTTTTATTATGTCGCTCAATAGATGTAGCAACAAACCATACATATATTTCCTTGTGTTGCAGCCTTAAAGGAATAGGCTAATATAATCGACTCGCCTAGGGAGGGAGGTTCCTCTATACATTGTTCGTTGTCCTCTGTGACAGCGTACACTCTGTCTGTGTTGTTAATGTAATGCGGTGTGGGCGGGTGTCTGAGTCAGAGGGGCTAGAGCACACGCTCCGACCAGCCAATGTTACCTCCGAGAAGCTAGGTGCCATACCGGAAACTTGCTGATTGTATTGCTGGCTATAACTGGAGCAGAGGAGAGCACATCCGAGGCTACTATCATATGCTTATTGTCAAAATACACCGTGATGGTATCTATGTTGTAAGGCTATATGGGTTACATGTATGGAGTTACCTGAATCAGCGTTTACGATTGTACAAGAGGGCAGCGGCGATGTAATAATAATAAATAGCAGGACTAAAAAAGAACTCATTTTTAAATCTACATTTGGTCTATTCAAATGAAGCTGATTATTTCTGGTAATTTAAATAAATTTTTCAAAATTATTTGTGTTCAACTGTCAATCTGAGTGGTAGGTAAAATGATATCAAAAATTAATTGACAAATCGCCAAAGAGCAAAAACGGTCACACCAATTTATGGTTTCAGTCGCCAGCACTAGAACTTAGTTGTTATCAGTGTAGGCAGACGGCAGAGTTAATAATATTCATGCGATGAAGATGGGCGCCGAAGCGACAGTGGCCAAATCGAAGACGACATATTATGGTGTAAATGTTCTAATGATGTCGACGTACAAAATCAAGGAGATAATATGAATGAGACTCTGGATCACTTGTTTTTTGAATGCCCGACTTTTGACCTTCAACGACTTTCGCTAATAGATAGATTAATGAAAATTTATAAAACACCTGACAATATGCCGCGCGTCACTCAAGATTTACTCGCCAACACAGACTGTTTTCCATCCATTTACGATTTCATTATTTCAACAATTGGCGATATATAAATAAAAAGAATAACAACAGACAAGGCTGCATGGTATAATACCTTTGCCTATCCCAAAAAAGGGATAAAACAACGAAAAAAAAAAATACTTTTTATCAAATAAAAAATAATAGATAGTAGGCGAACTGCTACCACAGAAGTAATATATAGGGGCTACGCAGCGTCACAGAATAGGCAGCGTCCCGTTTCGTGTCGCTTCTGGGCGGTAGCGTAGGCTACGCTACCGCCCGACAAGCGACACGAAACGGGACAGAGCTATTCGTAGGTACGCCAAACAGAGATTATTAACTAAGAAATCGTAGGTATGCCAAAGAGAGATTATTAACTAAAAACTGGGAGTGTGAGTGTCCTATTTGATTTCCTACGAATAGACCACGGTCACCGAATATATATTACTAGCGTAACCGGAAGCGTCACTGTTGAATGTAGGCGCGTGCGTGTGCACTCGGCTATGTGTGCATAAGCGGGGCGGGCGCGGGTGTGCGCGGGGTATGACTCGAGACTAGTGTTGTAAATTGACCGTCAATGACCAAAAAGTCCCGTCAATGACCACTAAAAGAGGGGTCAATGACCGTCAACGTCCTAAAAAGTCGTCGCCTCGGCGTCGTCGAGCGACGTTGACCGTTGTCATCAAGACGTTGTCCGCTACCGACGCCGAAATTGAAACGTTGCCGCACTGCTGCTCGGGCAACGTCCATCGACAACTTCTGAGAACAAAATACGTTGTGGAGTCGCAATATTTTAGCGCGCGTATATAAATATAAAATAAGTGTGCTGTATGTAGGTGTATCATTTCATTATTATACTCAACATAGATTAATGTGAATATAAAATTACTTAAGAAATACAAATAGGTAGTGTTATAAAATAAAACTTTAATTAAACAAGACTTATAACTATTTTTTAAAGTTAATGTTAGGAAGTGTAAATATCTACTTTGCAGTATTATAAAATGCCCACCGAATAAAATTGATTAACCTTTTAACTAAGAACCTACACTAATAGTATGCAATATACTGGATAAGACAGGTGATTTAAATCCTCATAGCATATAATAAATAATTATTAAATGAAAACTATTTGAAATCAGAAAAACAAAACTACTCGTAGGTACCTTGGAGCAAAATTTTTATTTTAAATTGTATCTAGCAAAGCAACTCCATGGATGACCAACTCTCATTCCGTTTTCGTGTTCGTTTGAGCGAGCGAGCGGCGTCCATGACGCGAACCGTTCAGACGGACAAGTTGACAAGGAAGCAAGTGTGCAAGTTACGTGCAGCATGCATGTTACATTATCTTGTTTGATACTTGCATACAATGCGGCCAGCAACATTTTGAATTTTTCCTATCATATCATATCACATTTGAACATAATTTTTTCTTCATTGCACTACCGCAATGGATATTTCATAAGCAGATAAGTATTGGTGAGTAACGAATGTACTTAAAACTAAAAAACATTCTAAATATTGTAAGCGTAATAAATAAGATCGACGAAGCAAAGTCAAGTCAAAGTCAAAGAGTTTTTATTTCAAATATGCAATAAACAATATTTTGATAGCAGTCCAGCAAGATAGCTTTCTACTTGCCTTCTCTGTCCACTGGTAGGTATTATGCCAGCAGAACATGCCAGTGGAATGTTTCCTCGGCGTTGTCGACCGCGCGCGCCGCCGCCGCACGCACGCGACGACGACGTTGCCGTTTCGCGTCGACACGTGACGTCGCTCGCACTCACTCGGTCGGACTTAAGTAGCCGTTTGCTGCGCACGCACGCTTAGCATTTGCATTGCACCATTTGCACCACGTGTTAGTCAGCGACTTGTTAGTTGTGTGTGTGTATTCTGTTAGTTCGAAAAAATGCCTGCTTTTGGAGGCAAAAAGCAGGCATTTTAGTTGTGTGTGTGTATTCTGTTAGTTCGAAAAAATGCCTGCTTTTGGAGGCAAAAAGCAGGCATTTTTTCGAACTAACAGACTACGATAATTAATTAAAAAAACTAATTAATTAGCAAACTTTTAATATGGAGTGTTTTTAAAATAACGTTACATACTTACTTTTACTTTTGCTAATAAAGTAGGTTGCCCTAAATGTCTGTAAAAATCAAAGGGAAATAGATAAATAAGTGTTTAATTGTGTATTGATCTATTAGTGTTAAAAACTAATTAATTATCAAACTTTTAATATAGTGTTTTAAAAATAACGTTACATACCTACTTTTACTATGTGAAATTTTTTGTTTGTTTCTGTTTTAACTTTAAGAGAAAACGAGAAAATAAATTTTCCCAGTATTATAAACAACTTTTGCCAAGAAACTATGCATCTATTCGTAATGGTTTCCAAGAAAATAATTATTATAAAATTAATAATACGGGCGGCGCGGGAGCTGCGCCACAGATTACTAAATAGGCTGCGCGCGAATTTGCCACGCGCCGCCTCCGCTCCCCCGCGCCCATCGTCCTTATTATTTACAATAATATAGTTAATTTTTTAAACAATTTGTCGCCATCGCCAACGATTTGCTTTTAACCCTAACTATATTCATTTGTTTCACTCGTTTGCAATTATTACAGGTAAAAGAGAGACAGCGCACAGCGTACTGCGTGGCGTGATAGCGCGTCGCGCGCGCGGCCTGTGCAGCACAGACATCAAAGCGACGCCGCCGGGGCGGCGGCCCTTTGATGTCTGTGCGCCGCGCAGCTGCCTACCTACTTAGCTCATGTGTTGCTTGCATGCGTTTCGTCCAATACAGTGCGTAAATAAGTAGGTAAACATCGACATTTTCGTCGTCGTTCAAGGTCGCACGTTGCACACACACGCACGCGCGATGTGTGTTGTGCAGCGCAATATAGTAGGTACCTACCTACAAACGTTGGTTACCTACAACTACGATTCAAATAATCAACCTACCTACACTAAATAAAAGGAGATAGGTACAGATTATTCCATTCCATTGCAAGTCCTTTCGGGTTGGGTTGGTTAGGTTAGTTTTATAATAAATTTAATTTAATATTGGCATAAAGAAATACGTGTAGGGTAGACTATTCGCACCGCACTCATGCATGCCCACGAGTGAATTTCCGTGTTATAGGTATGTTGTTAGTGATTGAGTGCTACCTACCCTGTTAGCGCTGGAAAAAGTCCGAGGTAGGTAGGGTAGGTATGATTGATTATATATATGTATATATAAGTTATTGGAGTGTAGCCCGCTCTATTTTTTTCAACATAGAATATTACGATTTCTTTTATAGTTTTTTATTTAATCACCTAGGTAGGTACCTACATTATATCAAGAAAAACTAATAACAATGTAAAAGAAGATCCACCCTTCTGCACACGCGCGGCGCGTCAAGAACGCCTGGCTCACGCCTTATGGAAGGCGTCGCGCGGCGTCGTCGTGCCGAGCTTGCGGCGTCGCATAAGAGCCGTCAATGACCGGTCATTGACGGACGTTTTCCATTTTTTGGAAGTTTTCCGTTTGGTCAACGTCGGTAATTGACGGCCTTTGCATCACTACTCGAGACTCGCCGCGTCTCACGATCAGGATACGCTCAAGCAGTTGCAGTGAAACTTTCAATGTTGGAGTGAAATTTTAAATTTTGCAGTGAAAGTTGCACGAAATTTTGGAAACTTTGAAATATTCTATTTTTATTATTTTTAAGCCGAATCTTATGTGAAGTTGAAGTGAAATTTTCAATTTTGTAATGAAATTTTCAATGTTCCAGTGAAATTTTCAATTTTGCAGTGAAACATTCACGAAATTTAGGAAACTTTGCAATATTCCATTTTTATTATTTTTAACCCAATCGTATGTGAAGTTGAAGTGAAATTTTCAATGTATACTTGCCGCAATTTTGAACTTTTCAATTACTGGACCGATTGCTTTCAAAATTTATATCTGGGTGTCTGTGTAGGCTCTGAATACGAATCTGTAGTCAAAATAAAAAAAATGGCCGCCATTTTGAACTTTTCAGTTACTGGACCGATTGCTTTCAAAATTGATATCTGGGTGTCTGTGTAGGCTCTGAATACGAATCTGTAGTCAAAATTTAAAAAAAGTGGCCGCCATTTTGAACTTTATAGTTACTGGATCAATTGATTTCAAAATCGATATCTGGGTGTCTGTGTGTCCTCTGAATACGAATCTGTAGTCAAAACTAAAAAGTGCAAGATGGGGGCCATTTTCTTTTAATTTTGACAACGGATTCGTATTCAGAGCCCACACAGACACCCAGATATCGATTTTGAAAGCAATCGGTACAACAATAACTAAAAAGTTCAAAATAGCGGCCCTTTTTTTTAAATGTTCACTACAGATTCGTATTCAGAGCCCACACAGACACACAGATATCGATTTTGAAAGCAATCGGTCCAGTAACTGAAAAGTTCAAAATGGCGGCCACTTTTTTTAAATGTTCATATGATTAGGGTTCGCTCCGGTGAAGGAAAACACCGTGAGGAAACCTGTGCACAGCAGTACATATAAAATTGTTGTAGACACCGCTTCCAATCCAGCTTGTCACGTGGAAATGTACAACAATTCCCTTTCCATGTTCATGGGAGAGGCTTGCGCTCAGAAGCAGGGATGAAACATTTTTTTTTTTACAATTTGAGAAAAAAACTTGGAAAAAAACTTGGCACTGTCGTTTTTTTCTAAATTTGGCTTTTTTTGAGAAAAAAGAAAATACTTTAACTAAAATGAGATGAAACGCGACATGTGATTGTTTTATTGTAATTTCATTAAAAGTCAAATTAAGTTTAAATAAATAAAATTATACATATTATGAACTTAAAAATACCTAAATTACTGTCAAATTAAGTTTAAATAAACAAAAGTATACATAATATGAACTTCAAAAATACTTAAATCTTCATCTGTGTTAGAATCGCCTGTTACACCTAACATCCTTGCTCAATTCAACCGAAACATAAACCGAACGAGGATTGGGGAAATCCGTAAACGTGAACATCAGTAAGTCTTGCCAATTTATTTTGAGCCGTTTTTGTACAAGTATTATTTTGTACAAACCAAAAACAATTATTATCAACTCGTATTTAACGGTAACCACCTTATGATATTTTTATTTTCGTACTGTTGAAAAAAACACCTACTTCAGAAAAAAAACTGTATTTTTCATGTTTTTTTTTTCAACGTTTCTTTTCATGTCAGAAAAAAATACTGTTTTTTTACAACTCTACTCAGCATTAGGACATCAAAATTGGCTGAAGAAGAAGAAGAATAAGAAACCAAATTGATATCTGATTTGTTTGACATAAATTTAATAATTTCATATAAAAGTGAAAATTTCACTGCAATTTTGCAGAAAGTGCAAAATTTCAAGTGAAATTTATGTGCAAAATTGCGCCTTGCATCTCTAGTCGTGCGAGCGACGACGTCACAATAATAACTACACTACTCGCGTCGCCCTGGTCCATTTTTTCCCGATTATATTTTTTATTATTTTTATAAATTGTTTGCCTATACCATTTTATTATATGTATAGATATAACTTGTAATATTTTGTTACGATTCTGAGTGTGTAATGTAAAGAGAGAAGAGAATGAGAAAATGAGGGAGAAAATGAGAATGAGAATAAATACAAGCTTAATACTCGTTTATTTGGTGTGGCTTTATTTTAATTTAACGTTTCAAAGAAGATTAGTTTGTCTGTTCATTTCGCTATATGCATTATTCAGAATCTTAAACAATTCGAAGCATAATGCGAATATTTATTTTTTATTTTTTCTTCTTGTTGCGATGACAACCCTTGCTACGTTACGTGGCGAAAAAGCGCGCCGCCACCGCGGCGACGGTCACACGGTGTAGATCTACCATTTCATAAGACAGACTGACTGACTAACATATAGTATTATTAATTAATTGGTTATATGTTAACCAATTATATTAAAAATATGTTTCCTATTGATATATTATTATGCATTATCCTATGTCTATGGCATTATCTGAATAAAATTTTGGTATGATAATTATTTAAAGTATTTTGATATACACTACACTAACTAAAGTCTACAAGGAGAAGACTGAAAGTCAGCATCACGAGCAACGGCAGGGCTGGTGCAACAAATTAGGATATGCATTAGTAGAGGGGTCCAGTGGTTGCAAATTGCCACTAAGCTTATCGTGTAGACAGAGGTGAAAGATTTTTTTGCCGGAAATGTGTAGTTTCAGAGAGAAATAATTTTGAAAAAAAAATTTCATACAAAATTAATTTTCCAATTTTTTTTTAATTGCACCCAAACATTTATTTCCAATAGGAATTGATTTAAGAACGACATGCGCCGCGTCAACATTAGGTGAGGGTTAATTTATAGAAGATGCGTTTTTTTACATACATTTATATTCAAAAACAAAATGTTTTGGTGCCTTCAAAAAAATATATTTTGTATGAAAAATAATATTGTATGGGAATTTTTTTATTACTCCCCCCCCCCTCCCGCCGCCCCTTCCCCTCGACTAGGGGGGGGGATCGGTAGCTACGCGCCATGCGCATACACTATACAAGTAAGGTGCGGGTGCGAGGGAGAACACTGACGAGCCGCTGCGGCGGCGACACGCCGAGATCCGCCCCGCGCACTATACACAATCAACGAAAGTGAAGTTAAATTCAAATTCAAAATTTATTTATTACCAGAATATACACATTATACAGCCAAAAGTAGGAACATAGGTACAATTTTCTTATTATTAATTAAAACAAAAATAAAAAATAAACCTCAAAAATCTAGTTGTAACGTCTCGATCGAGACGCGAACGAAGCCGCGCCCCGTAGCCTGGCTGGACCCATTTAGGTAAATGTTACGAAATAAAACAGGTATATTAGTACTTCTCTTACACACGGCAGTGTGTCAGCCAGTTCGCGAAGCAAAAGGGCTACACAGCGGCCGAGGGTTATATATATTACACGAACCATCTCGCGCCACTTTCGACCCTCTCATAACTTAAAATCTATTTGACCTACAAAATTGAAATTTTGCGTGTCTAGTAAAACCCAAAGATATATTATGTACTAGCGTACTAGGTAAATCACTCGGCTAACTAACATGTTCCACCGAGTTCACGATCCTCAAGTCTCTTATTCGAGCGCGAGAGGCTGCAGCGCGCAGTCGTCGCCTGCCTGCTGTTCTGCAGTTTGAGTACAAACGCGATGGGTCTAGCACCAGTGGTTCTCGAGTTATGACCAAAACAAAAGTTCATGTGACAGATGGATAGATCTCACCGAGACCTGAAGTTTGAGTACCAACACGATGGGTCTAGCACCAGTGGTTCTCGAGTTATGACCAAAACAAAAGTTCACGTGACATGTGGATAGATCTCACCGAGACCTGAAGTTTGAGTACCAACACGATGGGTCTAGCACCAGTGGTTCTCGAGTTATGACCAAAACAAAAGTTCATGTGACAGATGGATAGATCCCATCGAGACCTGAAGATTGAGTGCCAACACGATGGGTCTAGCACCAGTGGTTCTCGAATTTATGATATGACCAAAACAAAAGTTCATGACGAATTTTTGTCATAAAATCCAAAGCCTTCTAGTTCTTTTAAATGCCGGGTATGGAATTTTGCGGGCAATGTCCGCGATCCTCGCAACACCTCTGCTCCAGTCCTCCCGGCCTTCAGCGGTACGGAACCACTGCTTTTCGCCGACGTACTTAAAGTCGTCGTCCCACCTGGCGGGTGGTCTTCCCGCTTTCCGTTTCTCACGGCCGCCAGTGTAGGACACGGATACTCCAAAGATCGTCAACTTTTCGGCTGACGTGCCCAGCCCAATGCCACCTCGGCTTAACCACCCGGTGTCCAATATCGACTACATTGGTGCGTCGGCGGATATATTAATTAATTAATTTATTTATTTTATGTTTATATTTTGAAATGAAATGAAATGAAATGAAATGAAATGAAATGAAATGATTTATTTCGTCACACATAACAACACAAAATAATTACAAATACAAAGAAACATAATTATAACATGTGACGAAAAGGGAGCCCACTCAGCTGACTCACTATCCGAGATAGCGAAGCTGATTTTCAGGGGCTCCCCTTTCCAACCAAGAGACTAAAAACAAACACAAACAAACAATGACAATCAACATATTACACAAAAAAAAAATAAAAAATAACAATAGCTAACTAATATAACCAAACATAACATAACATACAATTTTGACAAGCGTGTGTGTGTGAGGATGAGGGAGGGTATGTGTGTGTGTGTGTGTGTGTGTGTGAGGGAGGGTGTGTGTGTGAGGGAGGGTGTGTGTGGGTGAATGTTGGATGTGTGATCGTGCCGTGTGGGCGTTATGTGTCCGAACCTTTGAGGGAGTGGTATCTATTTTACTTTTGCACAGAAAGAAGATAATTCTTGAGGTATTTTTTGAGATACATAACCGACTGGGTCTGTCGCGCCGGAGGAGGGAGATCGTTCCAGCACTTGGTGGCCGAGTACCTAAAACTTCCCCTAAATTTTACGGACTTGTGGAGCGGTATTATGAGAAGCCGGTCGCGCGCCCTCGTGTTGTGCGCGTGCGTGTCGCGCGACCAGTCCAGCTTCTTGAATAGGTACTCGGGCACCTCGTGCTTCACGACACCGAAGAGCAAGGTCGCCAAGTGCAGCTGACGACGTGACTTCATATTAAGCCAGCCATGTTCATTCATGTACGGTGAGACGTGAGTACGACGCGGTATGTTGAAGCAGAACCTAGCGCACGCATTCTGCACACGCTGCACGAGCCGCGCCGAGGCAGCGTCCAAGCAGGGCCCGTACGCGACGTTCTACGAGACGCACTCTTAAATCCTCCGATAAGTACTTTCTTACACCGTATAAAATTTTATATTCAGGGATAAAATAACTACGTACATCAAATATTTAAATAATAGGAAATTAAAGTAAAACATTTCATATATATTTCATAGACTTATGTACCGAATACTGTACAATACTGTATCGATACATTTAATGCACGGTTACAGCACTATGCATGAAACGAGGGAGCACGGAGACAGAATTAAAAAAAAATCTTAAAAAATATAATTAAGACATTTACAGTATATTTACCGATGATATGTTACTGCATTGTTCTTCCAGTTTACTTTCACAGTTCGGTTTTTACATGTTTTCACGCAACAGACCGTCATTTTGGGAAAAACATTCCATATGTCGCGCGTGCCTCGGTCGACGATGCACTGTCGGTCGGATCGCGAGCGCACGACGATTATGGTCACAAAGTGACCATATTGCCGCCACGGGCGCCCGCCTCCTTCACATTTCTAGCTATTAATAGGTGTTCTGTGACACCGACGCGACGCACGAGTGCGATCGTTCTCCCTACCCCTTGCCTCTCTCGCGCACTCTTCCCGCCCCGCGCGCGCTCCCATCTTCCGCTCGACTCTGCGCTCCGCCTCCCCGCAACCTTACCCCATATCTCAGCCGCTGGAACACTGCTTCTCTGTATATTTCTTCGGAGCGATCACTCTATATATTTCCTCAAAGGTTCCTCTTCTAATTACCAAATCTGAAATATAAATACAAACCCTCTTACCATTCACGCGATAATTATGTCCGAAAATAACTAAAAAAAATCATTCAGTTCATTTGGCAGATTCATTTTCAATGTACCCGAAGGTCGTGGCAGACACGAGATCTGTGAATTTTTCACAAATATGTGCACGTCCATTGTCAGGCGCTGCCCCGAGCGCAGTGTTGCCAACCTTTGAGGAGACGAATTCTGTAATTCTACTATCGAAATCCGTATAAATGTGTTTTTTTCTATGAAAAGCTTTATAGAAAATCCGTACTCCATAGAAATCTTCTTGCGTGAAAATCCGTATAAACGATAAATTTGTATGAAAACTCAGGTTCAGCAGGTATTTTAATTCCGTATCTTACATTGAAAATCCGTATAAATACGGGTAAATCCGTACATATGGCAACGCTGCCCGAGCGGAATGAGACCAGGCGGGAGGGGTGTATGTTCATTGTTTTTGACTAGTTATTGCGAAATGAAGTGACGTGGCAATGTTCGCGCCTGTTTTGTTAGTCATACATAATAAAGGTTTTATTAACCCAACAACGAATCCGAACCGCGTGGTAGAATGGAGTAAATATAAATTTAAAACTGCAACCAGGTTCCTTTTATAGATGTAACCATTGAAATAAAGAAATCAAATTGGAGCAATTTAACGTACCCACACCATTGATGCATATTTAGAGATATGCCCATCCCATACATTACTCCCGAACAAATTTTTTCTCGACGAGAACTGCATAAATTGCAGATTTCACGGACAGCCGCTTCATACGGCGTGTGCAGCGCGTGTTGAGCGTAAGTCTTACTGTACCGAGTCTGTGGCGCAAAAGTGCGTGTGTTCAGCATGCCCAGTTGCTGTTACAAGTATTATAACCATACATCGGAATCCGCGGGGCACGAATGATTCAAGGTTGTTTAGTGATGGGACAATGTATCCACAAATATCGAAAATCGATCGTTATTTTAGAATAATATGAAATAATGTCGATTATTAAAACTAAGAGTATTTCTATAGAAAATAAGATATAATAAACAAATGTTGTATTTACTTTGTAGGTACAATACAAATCTGTTCAAACCACAATATTAGTTTTATTAGTATGGAATAGAAAGAATTTGATTTTTTTTACCAACTTACACGTGTTACATCATAATGATATTGAAGACTTTTTTGTTACTGTTATGAAACTGAATCGATTAGGCTATAAAAATCAACCACCTATTTTTTTATTTAAACACATAAAAAAATATTTTACATAAAAAAAAGGCCAAGGTCCAAAAAAATAGGTCTTACAAAATTAGTTCATATTAAGCTAAGGGGGGGTTCTGTATCGGAAATAGATCACTTTTGAAGAACAAAGAATTTTTTTTTTCACAAAAAATTTTTTTTTTTATGTTTAATGTAAAAAAAATTTTTCTTAATCGTTTCGGTTTCGTACTAGGAACAAAAAAGTCTTCAAACACGTATATCTCTTTCTTTCAGAAATTGTGAAAAACCACAATTTTAGTTTTATTAGTATGGAATAGAAAGAATTTAATTTTTTTTACCAACTTACACGTGTTACATCATAATGGTCATGAAGACTTTTTTTGTTACTGTTATGAAACTGAATCGATTAGGTTATAAAAATCAACCACCTATTTTTTTATTTAAATACCTACATAAAAAAAAAATTTATTTAAAAAAAGCCCAAGGTCCAAAAATTTTTATATAGGTTTTACTCCCTATATGATACAGAACCCCCCCTTAGCGTACTATGAACTAATTTTGAAAGACCTTATATAAATATGTATTATATTTACTTAATCGTTAACATAAAGTATACATGTTTATATAAGTACTGTAGGTATATAAGTATTCAGGTCTGAAATATGACATGAATAAAATACAATAAACAAATAAATATGAGTATCAATAACAGTGTCGATTGTTTATTGATCGCCGTAGTCAATCCCTAACAAGGTCGTATTCGTGCCCCGCGGATTCCGATGTCTGATTATAACAGCTCAGATCTAAATTACGTAAAGAATGGCGTCTCCTTCCATCAGTAAGTATTTATTTTGCTGGTTTTTTTCTCAAATTTTATGTTAAACAGATTTTTGTATACGTAATTAATATAAAGAGCGAACGAGAAAGAGTAAAGAAAGCTGTGTTTTTTGCAAGAGTAACAGTGACAAACGTTGTTGTTTGTTTCACCTCAGCATGTTATGACGTGTTAAGAAGCCATGCTGACATGTCACGGATTGTGTGACGTAGCTATCGCGTTCTCGTTCCCACTTGCCTACTGATCATAAGAGTGAGCGGAAATACGACAATCGCGCCGATGCGATGGGCGAGCGATGACAACTTTCTCGCTCACTCTTATTACTTGTAGGCAAGTGAGAACGCGACAGTAACGTCGTCGTAGGGATCGCGTCACGTGACAGCATGGCGACGTGTAAAATGCAAACACGAAAGTATCTCGTGGCAGGAGGCGCGGCGCGCTCCGATGCCCGCCGTTTACGGACATGAAACGACTATATGATGTAAGTGTGTGCTTGTGTGAGTATCACAATACTGTGTGTGAATGCACGCACACTTGTTAAGACGAAACATAAATCGCGCGACGTTCGATCTATAAAATTAGACATCGATGACCCACACGCATTTTAGTTTTCTCCCCTGGGCAAATGGACGTAACCATAAAGTTATAGCTACGCGAAATTAACTAAAGTGAAGTACCCGACGGATGATAATAAAATTGTGTTACACGAATAGATGTTTCCTTCATTTTTTGAGTCACCATTTGACGTATATGTGTTTTTTTAATATATTACGTGAAAATGAGCATCCTTGCTCCATTCTAATAGTAAATTTGACTAAAATACACAATTCTGAAATAGCGTAAGTGGTGTATTTTTACATCGTAGAAATATGAGACCCAGACAGATCGACGCAGAAAAAAAAACTGATTACAGGCATTTAAAGTCAATTTCGATTTTTTCGTGATTAAGCCCTTTCGCCTTTCTGCCATCGACAAGTAGACAAAATTATCTATCCAACCATGTGCTTTACATATACCCAACTCACAAATATTTACGTAATAAAATTCGCCAAAATGTTGGAATGGCCTGTGAGCGCGAAAGTGTTGTTTTTTTGTTTTTGGCCAAAATTTTTGTCGAATTCAACATTTTATTGTGTGCAACACAGGAGCTGCTGATACACCAGAAACGTAGGGTAGGTTTAGATTGTAATGTATTACTTTTTATGATAAAAAACTATTTGACCGATTTGCAGTTGTTGTGAAAAAATGTATAAAAATAGAAAATGAGAGAGAGGTCGCGATTTTCACATAGAACTTTAAAAAATAAATTTTGTTACCTAGAATATGTAATACATATAAAAAAATACCATTTATAGCTAGAATATTTACCTGTAAATACAATCCATTCGTTAGTTCATAAAGTTTCATGGAAAAATCTTCCAAAATGATTTTTTTCTAGCACCTTCAACTACACCAGGTGGGCGGGCGCCACCTGGTGTATGTGAAGGATTGTTTTAGTTAATGCTCTCAAGCTGGAAGGGTTATTCGTCCCTATTCGGGACAGGCAAAACTAATTTAATACAGCCTTTTCTGTTGTACTTCTAATGTATGTTTCTTCTCTTATTGCGAGAATCTAAAAAATCTATACTTTTTATTTACGACGACGCTGCAAAGAAACTTGAAGCGATAAAGAATAATCTGTAAATAAATAATATACTTAGTGGAAATCAGTAATCTGTGGGTAAATAACCCAAAACACAGAGTACATATACTTCTTAACCTATAATAGAAGAAAATTGCGAATTGGCTGTATGGTCAAATGTTCTTTGCCTGCCTATTTATGGCAGAAACAATAAGCAAACAACAACAACATCAGAGTGAGTAGTATCACGATGGTACCTACAATATATACGGGGGATGGGATGGATTAAGTGGTAAATACCTAACCAAACCAACCTTTGCCTATCCCAAAAAACGGATAAAAAGAACAAAAAAAGAAGTTATTGATTATAATTAGTTTAGTGTTTTTATATAAGCAACAGCAAAAGATGGCGGACGGCGGAAGTTTGTCGCGTGACGCGTCGTCGTTGTAATTTTCATTAATCTTATTGTTTAAATTCTAGTCGTTTTAGAGCTTCTTCCCGATGGGGAGCACCAGGTGATGAAGGTGGTTCATTCATTAAAGTTCATGGAAGGAAAGCGGCGAAAATTGAGAAGACGAAGGAGAAGGAGAGGCAAATTGAAATAATTGTCTCTTCTAGTGAGCCCTTACCAAAACTTATGGCATTTGCTAAGTTGCTGAGAGATGTTGGTGTCAATGGAGTCCAAAATATTAAGATAAGAAATCCATATAAGACGTCTGTATTTTTTGCTGATTCTAGAAGTGCAGGAAAATTGGAGGAAAATACAAAAATTCGAGAAAAGGGTATGTTATGTGTAAATGCGCACACAGAAATTGCTGCATATGGTGTAGTAAGACAAGTAGACATTGAAATTGATGACAAAGAACTGGAGTCTATATTCTCTTGTGATTCTACAAAAATTATGAAGGTAAAGAGATTGAAGCGTAGAAGTGCTACTGGAGCATGGGAGTTAAGCGAATCAGTACGTTTAGCTTTTGATTCCAAGATTCTCCCTGAAAGAGTTTATGCCTTTGGAGTACCAAGGAAGGTGGAACAATATGTTTTTCCGGTAACCCAGTGTTCAGGTTGTTGGAAATATGGGCACATTAAAATATCATGTCCTACTAAGAAGATTGTGTGTCCAAAATGCGGAAAAAATCATGAAAACTGCACTACAAACGAGTTGAGATGTATTAATTGTAACGGAGCTCATATGGCATTGTCAAAAATATGTCCAGCGTATTCCAAAGAAAAGTATATCAGAATGGTCATGTCAGAGGAGAAAGTAAATTACAGAACAGCTGCGAATGAGCTAAGAAATTCAAAATCCATTCTTCAAGATCAAGAAAATGATATTATAAAGTTATCCGGTACCACAGATAAAGAACTGGCAAGTTGTAGTATGATGACATCTGAACCATTATTGATAAATGAGTCAATGACTAATCGTCCTTTGTATTCTCAAATACTACGCTCACCCGCACCTGTACCTCAGAGAAATAACATCAAGAGTGATCATAATTATGCACGCTCAAATACAGGTGAGCGGCATGGGGCTACAATAAAGTCATCTCAGATTCCGTCAGGTCCCAGTAAAGTAATCATTGAGAATGTGGTGAAATTAACAGAGAATATCAAGTCGTCAAGCACAGGTTTGTCAGAACAGACTGAAGATCGAGGAAGCAAAAGATTAATGGAGGCGCTTTATAAGTTTAAGGACATAATATTGTCTCGTCTAAGCATGAGTGAGAAGGTTGAGAGTTGTGTGGAGTTAATTATAAATGTTGTAAAATCATGGGTAGTGAGCATTTGTATGGATGGGTCATTTTTGACTTCTCTTTTTAATGGCTAGTCACAATAATAATAATAAGAATATTAAATGTAATTTTTTGCAGTGGAATTGCCAAAGTCTCAGACCGAAACTTCCAGAATTTGAATTATTGTTGAATCGGGAAAAGATTCATGTTGCTATTTTGAGTGAAACTTGGCTGGAACCTGGGTCGAGATTGCACATTTCTGGTTATAATATATTCAGAAAAGATAGAGCTGACTCTTATGGAGGAGTTGCTATAATCTGTCACAAATCTATGATAGTTAAAATTTTAAATTTACAGAGAATTCAAATGCCAGCTGAAGTCATTGGTATACAACTTTTTAATTGTGCTCACATTGAAAATATTTTATCAATATATTGCCCACCAGCTGTATGTTATACTTCTAATGATTGGGATAGTCTTTTTACCTTATTTACTGAAAAGACTATTATAGCAGGTGATTTTAATGGCCATCATTTAAATTGGTCAAATAGAACAGATTTAAGAGGTACACAAATATCAGAAGCCATAATAGACAGTAATTTTGTTTATATTAACGATGGACAACTGTCAAGAATTAAATTAGTTAGCAATATTTTACAACAATCTTTTCCGGATGTGACTTTTGCTACTACTGATATAGCATTAAAACTCGCCTGGGTAATAACAAATGAAACATTAGGAAGTGATCATCTGGTTATTAAATTTTCATCAAATTTGCAAAGATTACAGAAAAGCAAACATAAAAGAAACTATAAATTGGCTAATTGGGATAAGTACAAGGAAATATTAGAACTAGTATTTAAAGGTAATGATATTGAAGAAGATTTACAGTGCAGGTATGATAATTTTATTAAAGAATTAAATAGAGCAGCCGATTTGTCAATTCCGCATATTAAAGTTATTAAAAATCCATCTCAATCTTTTACGCCTAAACCATTTTGGACTTCAAAATTGTCGAATTTGATTGCCAAGCGTCGTTTAGCCTTAGTCAGATTTAGGAAAATGCCATCGACGGAAAATTTAAATAAATATAAAGAATGTGTAGCAGAGGCTCAACGTTGTATTAGACAGGAAAAATATAAAAGTTGGCGAGAATTTTGTGACAGTATTGACGAAAGTACCACGTCTTCTGATTTATGGAGACGTATGAAATGGATTAAGGGTAACTCTTTCAGTAGGGCAGTTCTTTCTAAAGTACAGGCTGAGGAATTCATTTGTAAACTAACACCAGATTTTGTAAGTAATGTCACACCAGAATTTGTCTCCTTTAATAGTAATCTAGACAGAAATATATCCATACATGAAATAGAAAATTGCAGTAAAGCGAAAGACACATCTCCAGGAAAGGATGACATATCCTATTCGATGATTTTTAATCTCCCAGCACAAGGCAAGAGGTGTTTAGCTAATTTATACAGTGCGTTTTATCAAGAAGGCTTTGTTCCAAATCAATGGCGGTATATTAATGTTGTACCTATTCCAAAACAGGGAGGAGTACATAATGAAATGTCAACTTGGAGACCGATCTCATTAATTTCATGTGTTTGTAAAACTCTACATTTGATTATAGCTAGAAGATTGGAATGGTTTATAGAACATAATCATAAGTTATCTGATTTCACAGTCGGTTTCAGAAGGGGTCAATCAAGTATAGATTGTTTAACTCGATTATGTACTAGAATTCAAATTGGTTTTTCTAAAAACTGTCAAGTTCTAGCTTGTTTTGTAGACATAGAAAATGCATATAATAATGTTGATGTAAACAGTCTCACACGTATTTTAGATAGGCTTAATATTGGAAGGCAGTACTGCAGGTATTTATTTAATTTTCTTAATGAAAGATACCTAATTGTACATACTGCTGAAGGTGATGTTATTCGTAGAAAAACCAGCAAAGGTCTTGCCCAAGGAGATCCTTTGTCTCCTTTATTATTCAATGTGGCTACTATAGATGTTAGCAATAAGATCTCCAATGTATTTTTTTCGCAATACGCTGATGACTTTGTATTTTACATTTATGTTGATAAGATTAACAATTCAAATATTAACTTACAACAGGCTCTCAATGATCTAGTGAAAATATTAAATGATTTAGGCCTAGAATTATCTGTTCCTAAGACTCAGTGCTGCCTTTTTAGGAAAGGTCGAAATCAGAGTCAATTAAAGTTAAACATTCAAGGAAATGAAATACAATTTTCTGATCATATAAAGTATTTAGGAATGTGGTTGGATACTTCATTACGATGGATCAAACATATAAACGAAATTTCAGCCAAATGTTCACGGTTTATAAATATATTAAAAATTTTAGCTGGTTCAGGGTGGGGTGTACACACAATTCATTTACGCCGTATTTACATTTCATTAATTCGCAGTAGGTTAGATTATGGTTCGTTTTTGTATGACACCAGTGCCCACAAGTATTTATATAAACTAGACAAAATTCAGAATCAATGCTTACGTGTTATTGGAGGTTTTATAAAAAGCACGCCCATTCATGTTATGGAGAGCGAGTTGTGTATACAACCTCTATTTCTACGTAGGAAGTACCTTGCTTACAAATATGCATTGAAATGTTTATCTGTAAAGAATAATGAGACGGTTGAGCTTCTTCGACAGTTGGAAATTTTACAAATTAGTAGCAAATATTGGAAAAATAAAATTACTCCTTCAGTTGTATCAGCTTTAAAAATATTTAAAAATGAACCCATGTACATAAGTCATATGCCAGATATTTTTTCTCTTAAAACTTGGGTCAGCGGAATTAACATTAAAGAATTTATAAAGACACATATAGAAGGCATAAATTTGGCAAAACGCAATATGGATTCTGGTACAATCTTTCGAGCATGTATAAATATGTTAAATCATGAATATAAAGATTATTACTTTATCTTCACAGATGGTTCTAAAGATTCTGAAAGATTAGGAGCCGCTTTCTTTGATCCAAATATAGGTACAAATGCAAAATTTAAAATTTCTGGTAAAACAAGTATCATGACAATAGAGCTGACAGCAATTCTGGAAGCTCTGTCGTATATAAAATCCCTTTCGCTGCTTTCGGCAAATAAATTTGTAATATTATCAGATTCTAGGAGTGGGCTTCAAGATATTCTACGGAGTGTTAGAGGAGGGAGAAGTTCCCCTGTAACCTATGCCATCCTCAAAACGATTGACGAAATTAGACAACTGGATAAGAAAATAAAACTTCAATGGATTCCTTCCCATGTTGGTATAAATGGAAATGAAACTGCTGATAGGCTAGCAAAGGAAGCAATTTGTGATGGTATTCCATTAGAAGTTAAGCCTACGTATTTGACTTTAACGTGTCTAGCTAAGTATAATTGTTATATTAGATGGAAAGAATATTTTGATCTTAGATCTAGAGATAAAGGAATATGGTATAAAATCATACAAAATGAACCGCCCTTAGTACCCTGGTTTGACAAATTAAAAATGAATCGTGAACGTCTTGTCGTGGCTTTTCGTTTAAGATCTGGTCACATTCCTTTAAATAAATTTGGTTTTTTAATGAAAAAGGTATCATCTCCAAATTGTGATCTATGCGGAGTTCCTGAAGATGTATATCATATTTTGACCGAATGTGTAAGGGGAAATTTAGTTAGGAAACATTTGAATTATGGGCGATTCTGTTTAGGTCCATATATAGATAATTTGGCTCATCCAGCATCCGAGGGTGCTGCGAAGTTGTTTATAATGTATAATGTTATTATGAAAGAAAGAGCTGCTCGCTCGAATTAGTTTGGTTAGTTTTTAAGTTGTTGTTGTATATTATTTTATTGTGTTATGTTTGTTGATGTATGAAGAGGGTTGGCATTTTCATTTAATGAAACAAACCCTTTAAATAAATGAAAAAAAAATAAAAAAAATATATATTTTCGCGGTGCGAGAATTTATACAACAGACGTTAAAAGCTACAACAGAAATGGCTGTATACTCTAATGAGTTTTGCCTGTTTAGGGAGGAGACGAATTAAATAAAAAAAAAAAAAAAGATAATATATTAGTGTTTATATTCTCTTTGTTAGTTTCGTTGGTAAAAAAGAAGAAAATTGGAATTACAAGTTTTCAGTAAGAGCCATCGAAGGAAACGGAAAATCGCAAACATACCTCTATACTTTTCTTGGTGTGCCCTGACCTGCAGGTCTATTCTTGTAAATTCTGACAGCGGACTCAGCGCTGTTGTGGCGCTGAGAGCCATTTACCAAAGTGGCTCTCAGCGCCACAACAGCGCTGAGTCCGCTGTCAGAATTTACAAGAATAGACCTGCTGACATCGTTTGTTCGAGTTACCGGGTTACTTAATATACAATTATTTACGTAAGTTTCTATGAACACTGTGATAAGATTATTTGAGCATCACACCCACCAATGTACTTGCCTAATTTAGAAGTTTCCAAATAATTATGCATGAAATGCACAGCTTGATTTGGTTGGTTTTCTCTCAAATTCCAATAAAAATGTACTTTGGAAAGAATATAATAATTATTCTGAATAGACAACCTCAAAGAAAAACCATCATAAACACAAATTTTATTAACAACTGTCTAAGAATACATTGTATTGTAAATTATGGCTATAATCTAGTAACACTAAGATTAAATAAAATTAACCTAATGAATAAAAACTAAATACTAACAGATAAATAAGGCTTACTGTATATAAATAATAGAGAATATACCTAATCGCTGTGGACAGATGATTTTTCGAAATGTATGTTGTAGATTTTTTAAATTTAATCTGCGGGTCTACTGGCCATAACTCACTCGCTAACTCACACTTAATACTCGGATATTTCAACCAATAGCCGTATGTCTCGATGACCCGGCCGAACGCCTTCTGATTGGTTGAGTGAGATCGTTTCTCATACTCACATCGGCGAGTGACTAACGCCAGTACAGGGGCTGGTATGGGTGGCTGAGTCAGAGGGGCCAAAGCGCATGCTCCGATCAGCCAATACCACCTCTGAGAAGGTAGGTGCCATACCGGAGACTGCCCTTTGGATTGCTGGCTATACTGGACTAGAGGAGAACACAACCGAGGCTGTTATGCTATACTGGACTAGAGGAGAACACAACCGAGGCTGTTATGCTATACTGGACTAGAGGAGAACACAACCGAGGCTGTTATGCTATACTGGACTAGAGGAGAACACAACCGAGGCTGTTATGCTATACTGGACTAGAGGAGAACACAACCGAGGCTGTTATGCTATACTGGACTAGAGGAGAACACAACCGAGGCTGTTATGCTATACTGGACTAGAGGAGAACACAACCGAGGCTGTTATGCTATACTGGACTAGAGGAGAACACAACCGAGGCTGTTATGCTATACTGGACTAGAGGAGAACACAACCGAGGCTGTTATGCTATACTGGACTAGAGGAGAACACAACCGAGGCTGTTATGCTATACTGGACTAGAGGAGAACACAACCGAGGCTGTTATGCTATACTGGACTAGAGGAGAACACAACCGAGGCTGTTATGCGGCCATCTTCAATAATTCAATAAGGTGGTACCAACCCAGTCGGCTACAATTTGAGCCCACCACCGAGTAAGGAGCATGGGAAACTTTCCTAGCATTTTTAATTTGGATGGTTATAATGGGTGGATGTTTAATTCTCATTGTGGTGCTCACCGGTACATAGATACATACCACACGCTGCATCCCGACAATCGGTGTAAGCAGAGTAATCGGAGTTGTGCTGCAGGTACTCTTGTAAATTACAGCACAACACTGAACGCCGCGTTTAGCAAAGTATTCGGACAATCCGACCGGACAGTCGATGCCGATCGCCGGACGGCGGTCCACCGGGTGCTGTTATGTCAGAGTATGGCATGTCCGTATGTCCAACGTGCTTGGCACCGGAGCGAGCGAGGTTGCCGCTAGGTCGAGCTGCGCGCGGTTATAACATACTTTTGGCCGGCGTGCAGAGCAGTGTGAGTTTCAGTTTTTTTTTATTGAAAGCGCGACATATGGCGCCGAGCCACCCGTAAGGTGTCTAACGACGCTCATGGACATTCGGTCGTATGCGGGGGTTGCGAATGTCATGCCGGCCTGACAGGTGCCCATTCACGCTCCTCTTGAAGGATCCGTGACTGTACTTGGGGGGGGGGGGAGGGGAATATATGAGCAGGGAGAGTGTTCCAGAGCTTACCGGTTCTGTAGAAGAAAGATCTGCAGAATCGATTGGTACGCATCCGCGGTAAGTTTAGCGTGTAGGGATGCAATCTCTGCGGAGGTGGAAAGGGTACTGCAGGATCGCGTACAGCTCCTCCGAGCACTCCCCATGGAATAAGCGATAGAAAATACTTAGGGAGCCGACATCCCTAAGTATTTTTACGACGGTGTTGCCGTGGTTCTAGATCGCGGGACACTTCGGGGTCACCCACTACTAGGTAGTTATAAAATATTGGCAAGCTGCTCTGTGGAACTGGGCATCCCTTATTCTCTACCGCCCATCCTAGCTCCGCATGACTCGTCGCAGAGAGACTCAGACACCCCTTTGTTGTTGACATTGATCTTTTGAGAACCCATCGGTTCTCTAAATCGTTTCTTCGTCGCACCGCTAGGGTGTGGAACTGTCTTCCGGCGAATGTCTCTCCTGAATCCATTATCCTTTAATTGCTGACGTGGGTTAGTAGGTGCACTATTGCAGAAGACACGCATGAGAGACTGGTTTTTATTATGTACAATATGTTCGTAGTTTCTATAATCAGATTTTTTTTCCCAAATATGTACCTATATCTTTATTGATTTTAAAAAATTGTATGTGTGCGAAATAAAACTCAAGCTCACAGTAAGAGATTCTTTATTAGAAGTACCTATTCACAACAATAACTGTCATGACATACCTAGTTTGTAACCGACTTCAAAAAAAGGAGGAGGTTCTCAATTCGACTGTATTTTTTTTTATGTTTGTCCTCTCAGAACTTTCGACTGGGTGAACGGATTTTGAAATTTTTTATTTTTTATTTGTAAGCTGGTGCTTCCCATGTGGTCCCATTTTATTTTCTTCAAGATCGGATTGGAAAGCGAGGCGGATTCCGCCGAGTACATTAATAGCAAAAAATTACTAAAAAAACTGTGAAATAAAAATCTATTTAAAAAAAATATAAAAAACCACCTTCAAAAATGTATGAAATAAAAAAAATCTAACCCTAGAGTTGAAGGCGGTGATATCCTTTGTGATTTGTGTAGCCTTCTTTAGCACCACCTTCAACTCTAGGGTTCGATTATTTTTTATTTCATACATTTTTGAAGGCGGTTTTTATATTTTTTTAAATAGTTCAAAAAAAAAATTCTTAAAATATTAAAATTTCTACAAAAACCAAATTATTCTTCTATAACAAGATCTTAGACAACAAAATTAAACAAAAACTGGGACCATAAATATAAAACGAAAAAACGTGCGGTACTCCAACGGTCGTCGTCTCTTCGGCCGACGTGCCCAGCTCACTGCCACTCGAGCTTAGCCATCCGGTGTTGAATATCGGCTTTGCTTTGTTGCGTCGGCCTCTCTGCCTAGGTACCCCACTAGTTAACCAGGTGTGATTATATGTACGTATGTTTAAGTATTCTTTCGTTCAATTCAGGAGCACATAATGAATTTCGTGAACGCGGCCAAGGTCTGCTGGGAGTGCCGCGGCTTCCTCGACAAGATTGTCAAGTTCCAGAGACAAGTGTTGGACGCCGGAGCGCTACTGCTGTCCCGCGTCGTCATAGATAAATATGAGGTATGTCGAGATTTTTTTGTACTGTGTGGGGCCGGTACTTTAAAAGAATAGCCCCACTGCATCTCTCCCCGCGTATGTCGTAAAAGGCGACTAAAATCGACTCCCTTCTTATTATTACTAGGTGGTAGGGTTTAACCCGCCCGGGTTGGTACCACCGCACTGAATGACAGATCGTTCGAAACGGCCATGTAAATAGTTTGTGTTTTCCGTCCAGTTCAGTGTAGCCGGCACGACCGAAGGGAAGCACCGACGTGGCACCAAGTTCATCCGGTGTTATGGGCTGACATCACGGATGTTGTAGGTGATGTAGCCAACCGTGTCAGTTTCCATAAAAATAAAAAAAAGTACATGAAAAAAATAAACCGTGTCAGTTTCCATTAAAAAAAAACTTCATCGGTACCTCAATGTCCCAACTGTCAGGGTTGAAATAGTACTCAAACCAAAGCCTCCCAGGAACTGATCTGGAATTAAAGTACAGGCTATAGTTCGCTGAAGCGCTGCTAATATAGTATATATCATTTACAGATACTTCCACCCTTTTAATTATAAATCGTATGATTATGGCCTTATGATTTATCATAAGGCCGCCTGTGGGTGGATACTGGAACCCAAACGGTATCTAAAATAAAAATAAATGGGTTTATTGCTTGAACAGGTGAATATGACAGAAGAGCAGTTTTTAAGATACCGCGAGGAAGATAGGAAGAATGAGGAGTATCTGAAGGCGCCGCACAAGTGTACAGATTGTATCAAGACTTTTAGCTTCGTCAACATGCTGGAGAAGCATAGGAACAATTATCACAGCGAGGTGAGTGAAGTGTTTGAGGACCATTTGAAAGGTATGTTAATGCACATTTATTTTTTTATAGTCAAATCATTATACTCACCAAGTAAGGAGGAAAATGTTTATATTTTTTTTATATAGTTGTATTCAGTATTTATTAAATAAACAAAACACCAATTACTCTGCTTACACCGATTCTCGGGGTACGGCGTGTGGTATGTATGTACAAAACAAATAACACAGTACAAATAAAACAGAAACAATAATATAAATCTAACTATATTACAAACTAAAAATAATGAATAAAATTTATAGAAATAAAACTAAATTTAGGATATGAGTTTTTTTCTGTTGATTATTATTGTTTATTTATAATTGTAAGTGCTTAGAAGTAAATGCAACGAGATATTTTTGAATTTTCTTATTTATAAAATTATTGCTAATTTAAGTCGGGCCCTTTTATTAAGAGTATGTGCATATTTTCTACGATTTTAGTAATTATGTTTTGTTTTTGGGACATGTTCCTTAAAATGAATTAAATTACAATGTTCCAGAGCATCGGACCGCACAAATGCAGCATATGTACGATGCGCTTCCCCTCTGCCGATCGCCTCCAGCGCCACCGGCAGCGCCACTACAAGCTGTACGTGTGTTCCGTGTGCGGGTTCCCGCAGCGGCGGCTGCCGCTCGTGCTGCGCCACTACGCGGCCGCGCACGAGCCCGCCGGCGCGTACCCTTGCCGCACCTGCGGCCTGCCGTTCCAGTCAGTCTACCATACTCAACTGTCGATATCTCTTGTTTGGTGACCTCACCTGATCTAGAATAGAAAAGAAAACACATACATACAGGGACCACGTAAAACTGTAGATCCCTTCCCTTCCTACCTTACTCGGTGGTACGTGTTATGGGCTGACATGACGGATGTTGTCGGTGATGTAGCCAACCGCGTCAGTTTCCTTAAAAAGAAAATTTACAAATTTTATTTTTTTATGGAAACTGACACGGTTGGCTACATCACCTACAACATCCGTGATTTCAGCCCATAACACCGGCTGAACTAGGTGCCATGTCAGTGCTTCCCTTCGGTCGTGCCGGCTACACTGAACTGGACGGAAAACACAAACTATTTACATAGCCGTTTCGACCGACCTTTCATTCAGTGCGGTGGTGCCAACCCGGGCTGGTTGAACCCTACCACCAAGTAATATAAGAAGGGAGTCATATCCCTTAATTATTATTTATTTATTTATCTACTCTAGCAGCTTGCAGCAATTCAAGTGTTGAGTGAAGTTTTATGATATGATACATCCTAATAAATAAAGCTAAGTTTCTACGGGCGACCGCCGGCCGTGTAACGTACGTCTATATAAGAATATCATTATAACTCGAGGACCACTTTATCGACTTATGTACGGTTTTCACTGTTACATTCTTTCACTTCTCAAGATGGTTTTAGGCTTTACAGCGTCACGCTGCGTCATTGGCGGCCTAACCAGTGAGCAAAAAGTCACGAAGCGAAGTTGCGGCCGAAAGCTAGTCTTTATATGTTTTTTTTTTATTAGATATACTTGTTGCTTTTTGTTTGTTTATTTTTATTAAATATTCATCGATTAGATCTTTATAATCGTTCACTGAGATAGCACTTATCACTTCTTGTGGTTGCTTGTTTTAAGAGTCGTGAAAGAAAGAAAGTGCTTTCTGGGGGTTAGAATTGGAACTATATCGGTTTAATTTTAAGGTGTGTCCACGGAGTTTCTCGATAGTGTTCATTGTGTACATTTAAATAAGGTTGCCTACGTCGTAATGATCATTAAAAATTTTAAATGTTTCGATGAGGTTAATCTTCATTTAAAATAAATCGATTGTCAAATAAAATTAGTAAAAACCTTTGAGAATTAATGAGCTGGCTCCACCTAATGCTGCTGCTCTAAGAGTTCTGATTTTCAGCTAGCCCCATTTCCATTTCACACACATCTACAACATACATAACAGATACTTATAGAAGTTAATTAACATAGTCTAATCTCATTCTCATCTGTCACTCGGTCAGAAACTGCACTTTGCAATTACAAAAACAAAAAGTCGATTGCCAACATGTGTTTGTTGCAGGACTTATCGCAAGATGCACTATCATCGGGATGCGATGCATAAGGGAATTTACCGGTGTGAATACTGCAACAAGATCCTGTCGAATATGCAGTCACTCAAGAGTCATCTTCTGTGAGTCTATAAAATTAAATATTTATTGTAGAATGTAACAAAACTTTACAAGAAAATTTATTAGTTTATGGATATATCTATTGATTGACTAATAAGATACTATTATATTTTATTATCCGACTACGGCGAAGCCAAAAGAAAGGTTTATACATTTAATGATAGAAAAAAATTATTGACTAATCAGAAGATATGTACTTTGATCTGACACACATAAGTAAATAAAATTGTTTTATCTATTCATTTAATCCAAGAAAGATCATATGGCTAGTCAAGAAGGCTAGAAAATTCATTAAATATCAAACAATTATTGTATTCATTGATAGATGGTAATATTGTTTAAACTTCTTTTAACATTTATTATACGAATTTGAAAATTAGTTCGTGAAAAATGATAATATAGACCAAGATTCTAATAACATGTATTGCTTAAACATCTCGTTACAGGATACACACGGGTATGCCAACACTCGAATGTTTGCTATACCACAGACCATGCTTCCAATAACATGTATTGGTTAAACATCTCGTTACAGGCTACACACGGTAATGCTAACATTGTAATGTGCGCTCTGCCCCAGACCATTATTCCAATATCATGTATTGATTAAACATCTCGTTACAGGATATACACGAGTATGCCAACACTCGAATGTTTGCTGTGCCACAAACCATGATTCCAATAACATATTGCTTAAACATCTCGTTACAGGATACACACGGGTATGCCAACACTCGAATGTTTGCTCTGCCACAGACCTTGATTGCAATAACATGTATTGCTTAAACATCTCGTTACAGGATACACGTGGTATGCCAACACTTACATCTCGTTACAGGATACACACGGGTATGCCGACACTCGAATGTTCGCTGTGCCACAAGAGCTGTCGCGGTGAATCCGGTCTAGATGCACACATGCGCACCGCACACAACCACGAGAACACAGAGGAGGCTTATTGCAAGGAGTGCAACATACAGTTCAAGAGCAAGAAGATTTATAAAGTTCACTTGAAACAAAGTCCGAAACACAACCCGCCGACGGTTTTCAAGTTTGCATCTTTAATTTTAATTTTTGCTTTGGACTTATTGACTGTATACTTGGTCATCAGCATAATCACCCATGCTAACTTGTCTTGTGAAACTACACACAGTGCATTACCATGCCAGTGGATTGATGGCATGTTACAGGGCTATTCAACCAGTTGATGATTTTGGTCTTGCATATTCTGTATTATACTTTACTGTGTTGCAAAAAGGGAACTTATTGCGTGATACATTCTCATCCATTCAACCTTTTACACAAGAAGCAACTCTTTAACTTTTCTTTTTTAAATCCCTTTTTCTATTTTATCTTAAAAGAGTGAGTGATAAGTTATTTGATAAATTTTTCACAATTTTATAGACAATAATACATTTTCTGTAGTATTTTCTGCGAATTTGCTTATAATATAACGGTGTGATATTTGTTTTCAGGTTTTCATGTGACAAATGTGACAAAAAATTCATAACTGAGGCGAAGTTGAAACACCACCATCGCACCTACCACCTCGACTACATATGTCATATATGTCAAAAGGTAATCACATATGTCATCAATGTCAGGATTATATCAATATAATGGAATTTCGCATGACCGAGGCGCATTAGGCATTCTCATAAATGCAAATTGAGCTCAAAAGGTGCTAATTGACTTAAGAAAATACATACATACCACAGGCTTTATCCCGACAATCCGGGTGAGCAGAGTAATCGGTCTTGTGCTGCAAGAACTCTGTTAAATTACAGTACAGCACCAACCACCATGTCTAGCAAGGTATTAGGACAAGATAATTCTCAAGCAGCAAGTAAGGCACGAAGACCCACCTACTGCCTGACTCGGTGGAAGGACCGTGCCAAAGTGAGAGGTGCCTAGCCTATCGCCCTTTAGCACGGTATCTCGTCATAATCCCTTAGTCGCCTTTTACGACATGCATGGGGAGATACAGTGGTGCTATTCTTTTTAAGTTCCGGCCAGTTACGGTACAACTTAAGATAAGAAGAGTATTTGTAAAACTGTTTTTAGGCGTTCCAATAGGTCTCCAAGGCATATTCAGGACATTCTTAACTTAGGTCACGCTAAATTCCGAGATATGATATAATCATGATTTATTTTTATTTTTATTGAAAGCGCGACATGTGGTGCTGAGTCTCCCATAAGGTGTCTAACGACGCCCATGCACATTGGGTCGTAGGTTTTGATTGTGGTGTTAATAGTTCGATATAGCCATTGAATGCCAAGTTGTAAATCTTCCTGTGTGCAGCGACTGGCCAATGGACTTTCGCTGGATCAACACATTAAGACTGTGCACGAGGGGCGCCAGCTGCCGCGCAAGCATGTCTGCGAGCTGTGTGGAAAGGCTTTTAAGGTTAGTTTTTCTATTTCAAGTGCACAATTGTCAAACTGTGCCAAGTGTCGTCGCAGTGAATCATGAAATATCGCAGTGGCCACGTAACTTAACGCACGCACCCTAATTACTCTTCTATGTACCTCAATTATTCTTCTCTCATATAATATAGGTATTAACATAATTAAGTTGATACAAATTACGTATCAAAGTTTGGCAAAGGCATATACCTGATACAATTAATACATAAATCTTTGTAGTCACAACTCTCAGTAATATGGTTAATCTTGCTCTCAAGCTATGTTTTCGATAAACTGTAGGCGATTTTATTATGTGGCTAGTCACTAAAATACTTGTAATAATATGTACATATTAAAAAAAAATACCCTGCGAAGTCTCTTGCCGGTTTCTCTTCGTGGGTGTAATCGAACTGGATAGAACAAATTGTGACAAGTTCGAGTGCAGTCTAACTGCCATTATGAATGATCAATAAACAATACAATATGATAAAATTATACAATATAATGAGATTCCTAGTCATTCTTAACTTAACAATACTTAACAAATGTAAGATTCGGTCTTTGTTTGTTGTGCCCATCATTAAAAAAAATCTTTTCTTTCAAGTAAATAATTCAATTTATTTATTTATTTATTTATTTTATTTACTTTATTCGGGAAATAGACAGCCTAGCCGAAACAACAATACAAAAAACAAAAGTCAAGTATTACGCCTATAAACATATTTCCACTAAAACATCTAAGATTATAATAACGTAGAAAAAATTTACAGAATATTAGGTATTTAGTCGTATAAAAGTGGTGAGGGCGGGGTGGGGGAAATGGGGAAGGGGTAGGGGAATTATGTGGTTTGTTATGTATATGTAAGGGTGTGTGTGTAAGGTGTGAGATTGTGTGTGTGCTGTTGACTATTTCATTTGGCGTAGTGTGCTCCTCTTACTGCTTTTATTGCTTTTTATTGCTGCAGTAATTTCTTTTTTAAACATCGATCTGGACACGTTAAATATGTCTGTCTCATTGAATAAGCAGTTGAAATTATGAACGACTCTGCAAAAGACAGAGTTTTGTGTGTAATTAGTGCGGTGCGCGGGCTCGTGAAAAAGAGTAGTGTGGCGCGTGCGGCGGCGCGGCACGTTTAGCCCCACCTCCGCCAGCAGCTCCGCGCTGTCCAGGCGCCCGCGCATCACATCAAACAGGAATGTTGCATCAGTCAGGAGTCTCCTCTCTTCCAACGTCAACAGGTTGAAGTGTCTGCAACTAGTGACATAATCCGTAAATGAAGTTTTACTAATTAATTTAATTTAATTTGAAACTTTCATTAAAAAAAATCGGTTGACTGCGAGTTTTACTCACGCACGGAGGATTCCGTAGATCTTCTATACTATACCTGTGTAAAAAACTATATCCGCCTATCTTTTGTCTGTCTGCAATGAAAGTACCTGTAGCGCCATTTATAATTTAATAAAATTTTTAACCTGTTTTTTGGATCTTAATTTTTTACTATTTTTTTTTATATTTGTTGGCATCCCCACCATAATAACACATTCTGTGAAAATTTCAACCGGCTATTACGGTTCAAAAGATACAGCATTCGAACAGACGGACAGACACACAGCCGACGTAGGCTTAGTAATAGGCTTCCGTATGGATAGTCAGTCAGTCAGTCAGTCAAGTCAAGAAATCAATTGCATATAGGCAATACACCCCTGTATTTCTTGTTTCATTTCGTGTACCATTCTTTCAATTGTGTGCAATAGTTTCTATTCTAATAAAAAACTTACTTAGAGATCAAGTTGTCTGCCTGTCATTCAGAACAATCAAAACTATTTGTGTACCAATGCATTTTTCAAAACTTCAAACTGTCTTCAAATATTCATAATACCTGTTAAAACCAAATAGCAATAGACAGATTGGCGTTTTGATTGCAGAACAAGACGATGCTCTCCGAGCATCGCAACGTGCACACGGGCGAGCGGCCGCACGCCTGCCGAGTGTGCGGAGCGCGCTTCGCTCAGCGCTCCACTCTGCACACGCACTGCAAGCTGATACATCTGAAGCTGGGTCGCGGCCGCGCGCCGCCCCGCAGCAGCAGCAGAGTCTGTATCCGTTGCAAGATCCAACGCTGGCTAGCTTTTAGAGTACCCTGTGTAAGTAGTAAAGACAAGATGCTGTGCTCCTGGACAGTTAAGATTGTTTTTTTGTGGAAACGGTTGTATACATGTTTTTTTTATTGAAAGCACGACATATGGCTCCGAGCCACCCATGAGGTATCTAACAATGCCCATGGACATTCGGTCGTATGCGGGGGTTACGAATGCCATGCCGACCTGACAGGTGCCCATTCGCACCCTCTTGAAGGACCCGAGACTATACTCGGGGGAAATATATGGGCAGTAGTGTTGTTACGCTTAGCATTAACGAAATGAATTCATAATGAATACCCCGTTAGCACTTAGCACTGCTAAGCGCCCTGATGAATAGAAATGAATGTTAATGCTAAGCAATAAACACATTAAATTTCATTTTAGTTAGCATTGCTGTTTCGTTCGTAATAACTAATAACTTAGTTGGTTCGTTTGTTTTGGAACGCACAAAGCAACGAAGTATGTGCTATTATTCTGTGGAACTGCTAAGTGCTAAGTTTTAGCTGCCTGCGCTAGCAGTGCCTGCCCGGCAGGGAGAGCTTTCCAGAGTTTACCGGTTCTGTAGAGGAAAGATTTAAATCACCTACCCTTTGGTCCTGCCGGCTATATTGAACTATACGGAAAACACGAATTATTTACATAGCCGTTTTAACAGACCTTTCATTCAGTGCGGTGGTACCAATCCGGGCAGGTTAAACGCTGCCTCCTAATAAGGTAAGAAGGGAAAGGACCTACATACAGTTTTAAGCCACACTGGGCATCTTCGCTGTTCGCTGTTGTGCACTAATTTTGTTCAGTTCTGTTCTTACAGCACAACATCCGCTTCTGGTCCAGTGCAAGTGCAGTAAAGACAGTATAGGACGCAAAATATAACAGCGAAAGGATGTGTCTAATTACGTACATAGGTAAAGTGAAATATTTGTATTTTTTAATTGTAAGGAAATTAAACAAAGTACAAAAAGAATGTATAGTAAATTAATAAACACAATATTCTGAGTTGTTTTACTTTAGTATTCCGAATCCATACATACATTTTTTGTGAGCCTTTTTTTTTCTTTACCTCATATTATTAATATTTTATCATCCATATGGCAGTACACTGCACTCAGATTTGTTATATTTTACATTGTAACATCCCGCCAGTTAGATTATCACAGCGAAGAACTGGCTAGAACTTCACTGGAAATGTTTGTAATGTTCACTTCTTCTACTTTACGAAAAATGTTTGCCACTACCTAAGCACGCATGTGCTATCACCTACCATCTCTAATTACTCCTTTACTCATCATCCAAAGACTGCACACTGCACAATTCATTACAAATGCTGTAATTGATGACAAAGTGAAATTTTTTTTAAATATGAAATTATATGAAGTTATATACCCACCACTCTGCCACTAGAAGCAGGTCAGTCTCCACAAACAGCACTCGTTCACGAGCATCGCACCGGCTATCATATTGATTCATCTCAATAAAACTAACTCTAGCGTACAACTACTTTATTTATTAAATCTATGAATTATGACATATGCCTGTACATATGTACAGGCTTCATTGCTTAAAATGAAACACCTGTAACACAGATTATTATTACAAGTAGTTATAATGTTTTGATGGTGCATCTGTCAAAAATAAAGTGAGAAAAATGTATGAAATTTAGATATTTCTCTATAAAATCAACTATTTTAGGAAAGACATTGTTAACACAACCTATTCACCTCTTTAAGACCTTGTTAAGGCGGTCTACTCAAATATTAAAGATATGTGCGTCTGAGTCGCCGCGTCGTAGCTTCAAATGTATCAACTTGCGGTGCGTGCTGAGTGTCGACTTCTGGGTGAAACTCGCGTTACAAATATCGCAGCTGTAAGGCCGTTCGCCCGTGTGTACGTACTGGTGAAGTCGTAGGATTGTCTTAGTCTGTAACAATGGGGAAATATTTAAATGCACGAATATAACGTCACACCTGTTTCCCAGTAGGATTGGCACAGACAACGGATCTCCACGTGCCACCGTCGTGTTTTCCGTCCAGCAATAGCATGGCGTGTAGTTCCGACTGAACTAAGGCGTAATATGCATGGTACCTACATCTGGCGACTATGTTCAAATCAATATATTTAAGTTACTTTCATGGCTGCTTCGCTGCTACAAACATTTTATGACTTCAAGTATTCTAATGTGAAGGATAAATAAAATTTTGGAAGAATGATTTATTTTGTTATATTGATAATATTGTATAATATTGTTTATGGAGGATGAATTTATTTATTCGACAGCAAAAAAACCATTACATAATAGACAATTAACTAAAAACTATAATATATAAAAAAATCTCATTTAATCTGTCCCCGAAATGACCGCAATATTGTATTGTATTTATTTATCATAATGTAAAATTTCACACACATATAAAAATGGTTTTTAGGTACATGTTGGTCATTTACATTACTCGTCAGAATTGGCGATCAATGGCGATCGGTCACACACACATATGGTCAAATAAAAATAGTCGAATATACAATAAACTGTACAATAATTATTCAGTAAAATTGTCATCAAGGTATTCAGTTACCTTGTAATAAGGTTTGTTCACAAGTATGTCCTTTATTCGACACCTAAAAACAATATTACTCTCAATCACTTTTAGTGACTGAGGCAGCTTTTCATATGGGGCCTATTACTCGCGGGTTCTTTTCTGCCATTGCGCTATGGTGCATCACGGGTCTTAGACTGGCACCGTGGCGAGTGTTGTACTCATGTTGCGAACAGTTTTTCTCGTAGCTTTCAATATTCAATCGTACATACATTATAACCTCAAATATATACAGGGCTATTTTGTAAAGATAGTGCAAACTCACAGGGGTGACTCAGTATGTGATAGAGAACGTATCGGTGTTATTAGTTTAATACAAAAAAAAATTCAATAATATACAAATTTTAACCCACAATTTTAAAAAGTATGCGTACACTACACGCACGCCGCGCCACGTCGTCTCCGCTGCCGCCGCTCCGTCCGCATCCGACCAACCGAGCCGGCAGCCGGCCACCACCCAAAGTTCCAACACCCCCCTCGCCCCGCTCTGCCGCTGCGCTGCGATACGCCGCGCCCGCGCATACACAGCGCTCTGCGAGCGAGCTGCGGCCGGTCGGCGGCGCTCGCTTCGCCCCCCCCCCCCCCCCCTCCGCTCCGCCCGCCCTCAGTTGCGCGCTAGCATCTGGCCGAGCGATACCTCGCTCGTTACTCGTTTACAGCTGATCCCGAATCGCGTAATTTCGTGAAAAATTCATAGTGCCTAACCTAATCTAAATGGTGCGTAGTGAAAATGGATTAACACGAACAATGAGAAGACGGATATGGTAGGTATTTACGCCCTAGGGAACTACAATACCCGCGAAGCTGCAAGGTTATACGCCCAAATGTTTCCTGGGAGGAGGGTGATTTACGTGATTATGGACAATTTGCCATACCAGCAGGTGCACGTGGCCAAGGCAATCAGCAGTTACCTGTAGAACTACTAACACCGCGCCGCGGCGGTTCTTTGCGCACTTTAGCGCCGCGCGGCGCGGTACGTCCATTCATACAATTAGGACTACCATGAAAACATATTTTTTTGGGAAAAATTGTAATCGTCATAATTCCGTCAAACAATTATTAATTCAAAATGTGACAACGCTAATACATTCACTGTAAGACATAGATTCACCCCTGTGAGTTTGCTCCAACCTTACAAAATAACCCTGTATAGTGACACTACCGTGAGGATTTTTAGTGATTTAAAAATATTTCTGCAAGACTGTTTGTATTGTTTATTGAACATTCATAAGGTAGTTTTACTACTCTCGAACTAGTCACAATTTGTTTTCTATATCCGGTTCAATTACACGCACGAAGAGCAGCCAAGAAACTGCGCAGGTTTTTTTACAAGTTTAATTGAATATACACATGATTATAAATAATATTCCTGATTTATTATGAACAATTTATTTTATTCAACAATTTATCAACCTAATGGTGAGACTAGATGATTAATAACCATCAAATTTTTATCTGTTTTATTATTTCATATGTTCTTGCAAATATGATGAGTGATTGATATGAAAATACAGGAAACAGTAAATGGCACAACAAACCTTAAAAGCCTTCCCGCACAGCTCGCAAACATGGTTCCTAGGCAGCTGGCGACCCTCGTGCACAAACTTGACGTGAGCGTTCAGGCAGAACCAGTTCTTGAGACTCTGCACACGAATGACACTTTAGAAGTACAGTATTTTTACAAGTTTGTAATATGTTTGAGGAAAACACCCAATACCACCAATCCTATCCAGTTCTTGCGGTAAGTATAGAGCCTCGGAAATCCGTGGCGGTAATAACAATGAACTTGAATTTTCCCAGTGTGATTACTTTGAAAAATTTAAGGCTTTCAATCAATAGCTTCACAGAACATATTCGGGCCCTTTACAGGTAAAGAGGACTCTAAGAAAGCCGACCGGTTCACAGTGTCAAATACGACCATATAATCGGACACGTCCTTTTTATTCCAGAAATTTATAGATTTAGTTATTTAAAATGCTAGAGTAAAACTCCCCCGCCTCTGCGACTTTTAGTTTAGGAGAAATAAATATTTAAAAATTACACTTTTTTAGTTTCGGAAAAACGAAAAATAGTTCTACAATTAAAACTAAGCTACTTATTTAAATTTCACTCAGCCTTATCAAAGACCCTTTCGATTATCCACATTTCAAAAGTTATTCGAGGCTGCGAAAGTTTACAGAAATCGAATTATATATTTTTTTAATTTTTTTTATTTTATTTTTTTTCTCCTAGATCCCGTAGTAGTAGGCGCAGATATTTATATTAAAAATAGTTCACTACTTCCTCTGTCCGTTAAAAAAAATCGACGCCTAATTCCATGGGTTTAAGAAGTTATGCCCATTTTAGTGCAATTATCAAGTTTCGGGCAATAGGGTTGGCACTTTACAAAATCTTTTATTTTTCCGCAAAATGATGATATGGTCCCAGCAGTGGATGTATATGGACTGGTAAGTTAGTCAGTCAGTGTGTATGTGTTCACTGCTGGACATACGCCTCCCCAATTTTAAACATAGTAGCCGACATGAAATGAAGGAAAACACTGACATGGCATGCATACCTAGTTCTCCCGGTGTTATGGGCTGACATCACGTATGCTGTAGTGTAGGTGATTTAGCGAGCCGTGTCAGTTTCCATAAAAAAAAAAACAAAAAAAAAAAAAACAAAAACAAAAACCAAAACAAGCTAATTATTATTAAAAGAAATCACGAAACAATACAATAAAATTAATCAAATGTCAAAAATAAATAAATAAAAAATGGGAAAACTTTTATTCATTCTAGTAACAACCCTAGCCCATAGCGAATAACTCCTGTAACTTCTTAATCCCATGGAATTAGGCGTCGGTTTTTTTTTAACGGACAGAGGAAACAGTGAACTATTTTCGGTATAAATATCTCCGCCTACTACTATGGGATCTAGGAGAAAAAAAATAAAATAAAAAAAATAAAAAATAAATATAATTCGATTTCTGTAAACTTTCACAGCCTCGAATAACTTTCCAAATGTGGATATTCGAAAGGGTCTTTGATAAGGCTGAGTGAAATTTAAATAAGTAGCTTAGTTTTAATTGTAGAACTATTTTTCGTTTGTCCGAAACAAAAAAAGTGTAATTTTCAAAAAATTATTTCTCCTAAACTAAAAGTCGCAGAGGCGGGGGAGTTTTACTCTAGCAATTTAAATAACTAAATCTATTAATTTCTGGAATAAAAAGAACGTGTCCGATTTTAAGGTCATATTTGACACTGTGCGGTTGGTAATCTAGCATACACATACTTTATAAGCAAGTGCTCACCTTTTGACATATTTGACAAGTATAGTCCAGGTGATATTTGCGATGGTGCTGTTTCAATGTCGACTCAGATTTAAACCTCTTTTCACATTTATCACACGGGAATCTGAAAAAAGACATGCTTTTTCGAATTAGTTTCTATTTAGCCAAGTAGAATTAATTGGTCCACCTTTGCAGCTTATGTTACTGAAAATACTGTGTTGTCATTGTTTGTTTGTGGAGTAATTTCTATCTGTCATTGGTGATTGACATTTTGAACCTCACATGTGAGTACACATGCAAAACTTGTCTCTAGCAGCCGTGAACATAGAAACGAAGTGTGGGAAGACCAGCCGCCAGGTAGGATGTCGAATGCATTCGGCGGTTACGTACCGCTAAAGGTCGGGAGGAATGGATAAACATTTTACAGTATATCCAGCACATTAATGATGACTGAAAATACTAAGTCAAAATAAAAACATTGATCTTGATTTTATCAATATTTCAATAACTTTAATAAAGCGAAATTAAACAAACTATTTGTGGGCTATCTAGCAACTTAACATAAAGTCAATAATTGTAGCACTCACTTGAACAACTCCGGTGAATTATGCTTGGGGCTTCGTCTCAAGTGGGTCTTGTAAATGATTTTGCTCTTGAACTGTACGTTGCACTCCTTGCAATAGGCCTCCTCTGCGTTCTCGTGGTTGTGCGCAGTACGCATGTGCGTATATAGACCAGAGTCGCCGCGACAACTTTTGCGGCAGAGTGAACAATTCGAGTGTTGGCATACCCGTGTGTATCCTGTAACGAGATGTTTAAGCAATACATGTTATTGGAATCATGGTCTGTGGCAGAGCAAACATTCGGGTGTTGGCATACCCGTGTGTATCCTGTAACGAGATGTTTAATATACTTACTTAGGTTAAAGAATGCGCATGATCAGGTTAGGTGCCAGACACCCCTGGCTGAACGTTCCCGTCGTGTCTGGTGGGCACTGTATGTTTTGAAAACCGAGATTTGACTCTACGACTCAAATCTGACACAAATATATTAAGCAATCAGAAGATGAATCAAATCTGCGTTTGTGCAAGCGGTCCCCAAAAAGGGTGACCGCTCAAACCCGTCAAACTACCGACCTATAGCGATTACCTCCCTTCTCTGTAAGGTGATGGAGCGCATCATCAATGCGCAGCTCATGAAGTACCTAGAGACAAATGACCTCATCAGCGATCGGCAATACGGCTTCCGGCCAAAACGATCTGCTGGTGATCTCCTAGCGTACGTCACTCACCTTTGGGGGGAATCGCTTGAAGGTCATGGCGAATCCTTGGCAATTGGCCTTGATATTGCCAAGGCATTTGACCGGGTTTGGCACAAGTCGCTCTTGGGCAAATTGCCGGCTTACGGACTTCCTTCTGGCCTGTGTGACTGGGTCGCCGACTTCCTACATGGGCGTAGCATTCAGGTCCTAGTGGACGGTTGCTCGTCGGACGCCATGTCAGTGAACGCCGGCGTACCACAAGGATCTGTGTTGTCACCCACGCTGTTTCTTCTGCACATCAATGATATGCTGTCTCTGGGCAACATACATTGTTATGCAGATGACAGTACGGCACACGGATCCTACACCAGTCACCCTTCAGCCAGTCGGGATGTTGTGGATGAGAAGAGACGAAGACTTGTGTCTGAGCTCGAACATACACTCGGTTCTATTTCCGAATGGGGCCGTAGTAATTTGGTCGAGTTCAACGCTTCCAAGACACAAGTTTGCGCGTTCAGTGCGAAGAGAGTGGCGTTCACACCGGCTCCTTCATTCCAAGGCACGTCGCTCAAATTAAGCGAACACCTCGGGGTCCTCGGAGTCGAACTGTCGCACGACTTGAACTTTCGTCGCCACATCGAGGGGAAGGCCAAGCTGGCTTCTAAAAAGCTGGGCGTACTCAATAAGGTGCGACGGTACTTCACGGCGGAACAAAAGCTGCTGCTGTATAAATCGCAGATCAGGTCTTGCTTGGAGTACTGCTCGCACCTGTGGGATGGCTCTGCCAAATACCAGCTTGCGCCTCTGGACTCGATCCAGCGTCGAGCCGTGCGACTAGTGGGTGACCCCGAAGTGTCCCGTGATCTAGAACCACTGCAACACCGTAGGGATGTCGGCTCCCTAAGTGTGTTCTATCGCTTATTCCATGGGGAGTGCTCGGAGGAGCTGTTTAACGCGATCCCGCCGTCCCCTTTCTACCTCCGCACCACGCGCACTGGGCAGGGATTGCATCCATATACGCTGGACTTACCGCGCATGCGTACCAATCGATTCTGCAGATCTTTCCTGTACAGAACCGGTAAACTCTGGAACGCTCTCCCTGCTCATATATTTCCCCCCAAGTACAGTCTCGGGTTCTTCAAGAGGGGCGTGAATGGGCACCTGTCAGGCCGGCATGGCATTCGCAACCCCCGAATACGACCGAATGTCCATGGGCGCCGTTAGACACCTTATGGGTGCCTCGGCGCCATATGTCGAGCTAACAATTAAAAAAAAAAAAAAAAAAAGATGAATGAATAATAAATTATTCAAACCATAAAGCGAATCGACGAGGTAATACACTAACCCGTTGCATGCGGCTCGAAACATCTCAACCCTGATCGTAAAATTTTTTTTTTTAAATTTCTTTATTAAATATGACAACAGCTGATCGACAGAACACTAATTTCCTCAATTTAAATAGTGGTGCTAGATAGAATTAAAGTCAGAACTCCACTGATAAAATATGTGTTGCATTTCTTTTCTCTTAATATGTAGGCAGGTCTCGCCGTGTATGACTGTGTTATGAGCACCTACTTGTGATACGTGTACCCTATAAAATACTGGCTTTCATATGGGTACAAAGCATTGCTGTAGCGTACTTCCTGTTTCGAGCCAACCAGTTCCTGTGACGAACCGTTAGATCGAATACGAAGTATGTGGATCAAACCTGGCCGGGCTTGTCTGTATGAAGATTTAAGATGAGCGTGACCCGTCAGACGGATTCAGGCCCCTTTTGCGCAATTTTCATGAAACTTTGGAGCAACACCTCAGCTTCCGGTCGTTGCCAATAGAGCAATGTAGGACAAGACATAGATTGTGAGAATCTAATGTGATTTATTAGCACTAAGGTGCCTCGCCATGTATCCTTGTAACAGCTCGTGTAGCTCAGAGCTTGTTTGAACGGTTATCAGATGCAAGCAGCTGATCGGTTCATTTCCAATGGCTTGTCCTAGCGACCTATATCTTCTTACTACAATTGTAGTGAGCACCTATAGCACTAAATTGATCCCAGTAATCGTCCAGTATTGCTTCCTCAGGTGCAGGCGCGGTCCTAGGTTTTTTTGCGTCCGGTGCAGAAAAAAAAAAATGGCGCCCTTTGCGCGTTTTAATAGAATCTAACATGTTTATGTTAACAGCCGCATCGAATAGCATATCCACAGAACACTTATAGGTTCTGTGATCATATTTATCTCACCCACAATGAGGTCCGAGGTTCGAATGCGGTCGGCGTGTACCAATGAGTTTTTTCTGACGAAAAAATTTACGTGCATACCTACACCTGCTGCTTCAACGTTCGGAACCGGTGTAAAACTGTAGGTCCCTTCCGTTGCCCCTTACTAGGTGGTAGGCTCAAATTGTAGCCGACTGGGTTGGTACCACCATAATGGATGTAAGATAGCCGCATCGCAGCCTCGGTTGTGTTCTCTAAGTCCAGTATAGCCAGCAATCCAGGGAAGTCTCCAGTATGGCACCTACCTTATCGGAGGTGATATTGGCTGGTCGGAGCATGTGCTTTGGCGCCTCCGACTCAGCCACTCATATCGAATTACATAAAAAAAAAATACACCCCTCCTGCGCGGCGGGGGAGCGATTCGGTCGCGGCGGCGGCGCGGCGGCCGTCGCGTCGTAACGAACGACGCTTTCAGTCTGTAGGAAAAAGTAAGATACCTACCAAGAAAGTCCGCTATATTAAGTTCACTTTCTTATGAAGGTGTAACGACGGACAACTGGGAGGAAACTTCTCGGCTCCTATTGGACCGGCTGCTTCCGGATGACGATCCCGAAAAAGATACGGCTCAGCAAAAAGATCTGAGAGACCGTATTAATGATTATGTGTCACCAGTAGGTGATGCTGAGCCGATCCGAGGGATCGATGTGGAGTTGGCTATCAGGTCAATCAAGGCGGGCAAAGCGCCCGGCCTTGATAACCTAAACAGTGAAATAATCACCAAGGCCTGGCCGGTGGTAGGAGAGGCAGTCGTTGATTTGTTCAATGACTGCCTCGATAAAGGAGAGTATCCAAAGTCCTGGAAGGAGAGTTCGGTTGTTATTATAGCGAAAGGGGGAGAGAGGGACCTTAGCGACCCAAAATCGTACCGACCAATTATGCTTTTACCTGTATTAGGAAAGATTTTTGAGAAGGTACTGGTCAATAAGGTCCTATGTAAGTTCGATGACCGCCTATCATCGAACCAGTATGGGTTTCGGCCGAGGGTATCAACGGAGGATGCCACGGTCGAACTGTATAATCGAGTCGAAAACTCGAGCAGCAAATATGTTCTTGGCATATTTGTTGACATATCGGGGGCGTTCGATAACCTATGGTGGCCCAGTGTTATGGATTCATTGCGTAAGCTTGATTGTCCCGGTAACGCCTATAAGCTCGTGAAGGATTATTTCAGTGGCCGAAAGGCCACTGTATGTTCGAAGTACGGGTCTGTGGCGAAACTGGTGACTAAAGGCTGTCCGCAGGGATCCGTCTTTGGTCCTACCATATGGAACATCGTTTTCGATGGTAGTATCGATCGCGAAGTAGACGAGATTTCGTACGCAGATGATAAGGTCATTATTATACATGGTGATTCCAGGAAGGAACTGGAGCAAAAAGCTCAGAATGCGATTGATCGAATGAATGATTGGTGCAAAAGTGTAAAGATGACGCTCTCGACTAGTAAAACTGTAATGATGCTCTTAAAGGGTAAACTAGACACAAACAGGCCGCCCACCGTTAAACTGGACGGGCGTAGCCTCACTATGGTCAAAAGTTTTAAATACCTTGGGGTCATGCTAGACGAGAAACTCGGTGTGGGCTCTCACGTGACGATGATCTGTGAAAAGTCCAAAAAAACTGTTTCATGCTCTGGCCAAAGTGGCGAGCGCGACCTGGGGTCTTAGACAAAAAGCCTTAACCATTATCTATAGAGGTGTGGTGGAGGCAGTCTTGACCTATGCGTCGGCCAGTTGGTCACGTAGGCTTAATTGCCGACATATTAGGCAAATTAGAAGCGCACAGCGCTCTATCCTCTTGAGAGTCATAAGGGCGTACCGTACGGTCTCTACAGAAGCGGTATTCGCTATCGCTTGTGTGCTCCCCATTGATATCCTAATACAGGAAAGGGTGAGCATGTTCAGCCGCAAAAGCGGAATTTGTGAACGATACGAGCGATATAGGGACATAGAGATTGGTACGGATGATTTGCCCATGACAATTAAGAGCAAATTTAAAGAGCGTAGCGTGGAAATTTGGCAGGACGAATGGGCCAAATGTGAGAAAGGTCATCTCACGCGAGAGTTCATACCGAGAGTTATCGTAAAAATGAGAGGAAAGAAAGTATTTAGAGTGAATCACGAGCTGGTCCAGTTCCTAACTGGACATGGGAAGTTCGGAAAATACTTCTTTAGATTCGGCATCATAGATAATAGCATATGCGAGTGCGGGGAACCGATCGATTCGGTAGACCACGTTCTCTTTGAGTGTTCTCTGAGCGATAATGCAAGGGGAGCACTCGAGAGCGTGGTCCAAAATGCTGGGTTGGTCTGGCCCATAAGCAAAGATCTATTTCTAGATGATCGGGTTGTAGAGGGTTTCCGAGCTTTCTGTGCGGAAGTAATTAGAGAAAGGTCGTAGATGATCGCCGCCTCCCCGCGGTGGGGACGGAAACGAAGATCGGGTCACCCGCTTGCGGGTAATAAAAACCCCGAGAACGGCTAAAGGCGATCAGCTCGACTTTTGCCATTAGGGGTTAGCATAAATCACTAATGGTCAAAGCCGACAAAGTAAAAAAGAGATGTACAATTGAGAGAGAGCAATTGTTGATGAATGAGAGAGTAAGCAGTAAAAGGCTAAGCCTAATCTGCGTGTATGAACACAAATGAATGAATGAATGAACCTACCAAGAACCCCTGCGGGGGCAGCGACTAAAGTGATTTATGAGCTGTGCACATGCGATTTATGCGATCTATGCGGTACTAATGTGATTCTGGAGGTTTTCAGATAGCGTTTGATGCGTATGGATTGGCGTACTTTGGTGTGTCCTCGGTGCTAACGCGCCTTGAGGGAGTGATTATTTCACACCTTGCGATTTGAGAATCTTCGATAGTGACTCTTTAATGAGATAGAGACTCTAAGAGATATGTTGTTTCCATAGCGCACTCTCTGTACATTTATTTGAGTTGCCTATGTGAGAAGTGACTCAAAGAGACATCATATCTCTGCCAGTGCCCAAGGATAGAGACCTTTTAGTGGCAGCAAAAAAAAAGCGTTGGAGGATTCTGTGGAGAGCAGGGAGTTGCAGCCTGTGTCGACCTCAGCGTGGTCGCAGGGTGGCAACGGTTTGTGTCTAACGACACTACCGGCTAACGACACTTAAACTTTAAACCTTTTACGTAGTACAGGGACAGAGGGACGATGGATACGAGCGGGAGAGCGAGCACGAGCGGGAGCGGAAGCAACCGAGCGAGCACGAGTTCTCCGAACTTGGTCGCGGGGGTTCGCGAAGCAGTTGCGGACCTCCGCGATCAGGTTTTAACTTTAGGATCGACTTCTACGAAGTTGAATAAAAAGGATGTAAAGGCGCTGATGGACGGCATTGCCGTCCTGACGGCTAAATTAGAGGAGGTCACGGACGAGAACGTGGCCTTAAGGGCAAGGCTGGAGGAGAGAGCCGCAATGGCGAGAGAGGCTGCAGATCGAGAGGCGAGAGAAGCCGTTGACCGATGCGGCGCTGCTGCTGTTGTTGTTGTTTCCAAAAGCCCTGTTGTTTCCAATAGCCCTGTAGCGACAACTTTTGCCGAGAGCGAAAGGCTGCAGAAGGCGCAGAACCCGGAGGAGAGCGTGGAGAGTGGCGGTACATGGGCACAGGTCACTAAAAAAGTGAAACCAGCCAAAATGCCGGCAATGTCATGGCGATCCCAAAGGGTCGTAATGATAAAGCCGGCGGCGAATACAGGTGCCTCTAGTCAGGCAACCAGAGATGCCATAAAAAAGGCGATTGATACCGTAAAAGACGGGATACGTGTTCGTAATATTACGAACACTAAATCGGGGGCCGTAGTGGTGGAGGCGCAAGCCGAAACCGATGTTGCGAAGCTCTTGGCGAGCGAAGGACTGGCGAGAGCCGGTCTAGTAGCGGAAAAGCCAAGGCTAAAAAGGCCAAAAATGATCATATATAACGTCTCGAGCGATATGGAAGCCGAGGCGTTACGTAGGGCGATTTTTAGGCAGAATATGGAGGGGGAGGTCCAAGGGTCCGAGGACCACCTCAAAGAGGAAATGAAGCTATGCTTCAAAACAGGGCCGAAAGGCAAACAAACCTCACACTGGGTTGTAGAGACCAGTGTGAGAGTACGCGAGTTTCTCAAAAAGAGAACTCGCGTCACTGTTGAGTGGAGTATTTGCGGAGTGTCCGACTACATAGTGGCCACAAGGTGCTTCAAATGCCAGGCCTTCGGGCATGTGGCGAAATTTTGTAAGGAGCGTGCTCCCACCTGTGGCCACTGTGCAGAGGTAGGGCATGACTTTGATAAGTGCCCTAAAAAGGCAGATAAAGAGGCGGCCAGATGTGGTAATTGTAAAGCTTTTAAAAAGCCGTACAACCACTCTGTCCGAGATAGCGACTGTCCTGTGCATAAGCATGCAATAGAAAGGGAGTTGCGTAGGATCCAGTATTCTGATCCAAAAAACTAGGTGGTGACGAGGGGTTCACGGAGGAGGAGGAGGAGCCCGATATTCGGGTGCAAAGCGGGCCGCTGGAAATTAAACATTGTCTTAGGTTGGCCCAGCTTAATATGAACGGTGCACGCGCGATAGCGGCTGAAACGAGGGAGTATTGTTGCGGTAAATGTATTGACATTTTGTTTGTACAGGAGCCGTACAATATAGACAACAAAATAGCCGGATTTGCAATCAGGTCGCGAACTGTTACAGGTGGCGATCACCTGGAACCAAAGAAAGCAGGGATTGTAATTTTTAATAATGAGCTTGAGGTGTTGAGACTCTCGCAATTCAGCGACACACATTGCGTGTGCGCTGAGATTAGAACTAAGCTGGGTAATTTCTATGCGATTAGCGCTTACTTCCAATTCTGTGAGCCAATAGAGATCCATTTGGATAAATTGGACAGAATACTGGAGCATCTCAGAGGGAGAGATGTTGTGATAGCATTAGATGCGAATGCCAAATCGGTTCTCTGGCATAGTCGCCAAACGGACGACAACGGCCGTAAACTTGATGATCTGATTGCGAAACACAATCTCTTTGTGACAAACGAATTCGGTCAACCTGGGACATATTGTCACCATGGTGAGACGAATATCGATGTCACCCTATGTACGGAAAAGCTACTGGGTAAAATGCATAACTGGAAAGTTAATGTTGACGCAACCAGTAGTGACCATAGGCTCATTACATGGGATGTGACAAAAGAGGCAGTCGACCTGGCCGATACCGTAGACCGGTATCAGCTAAAAAAGGCCGACTGGGAGAAATTTGATGTGTGTTTACAGGAGCGATGGGGTGACCTCGACCTGACCGGAAATGCTTACATTGAAGGAAAGGTTGAGGCCATCACCAAAGCTATAGCGGACGCAGCCGATGCAAGCATTCCTAAAAAAAGGGTGCCTCTGCAAAAGAAGGCGGTCTGGTGGAATGCAGAGTTAGCCGATAAAAAAGCGAATTTTATGGCGATCCGAAAGATCTATCTGGCAACAGATAGGTCCGATAGGGAAAGACTGCGAGAGGAGTATACGAGTGTCAGAAATGACTACTTCGACTCGATCAGTCACGCCAAACAATGTAGCTTTGAAAAATTCGTAACTGAGCACGGAAACGATGACCAATGGGGTCTAGTTTATAAATATCAGGCCGATAAACTCGGAAAGTCCGCTATATTAAGTTCACTTTCTTATGAAGGTGTAACGACGGACAACTGGGAGGAAACTTCTCGGCTCCTATTGGACCGGCTGCTTCCGGATGACGATCCCGAAAAAGATACGGCTCAGCAAAAAGATCTGAGAGACCGTATTAATGATTATGTGTCACCAGTAGGTGATGCTGAGCCGATCCGAGGGATCGATGTGGAGTTGGCTATCAGGTCAATCAAGGCGGGCAAAGCGCCCGGCCTTGATAACCTAAACGGTGAAATAATCACCAAGGCCTGGCCGGTGGTAGGAGAGGCAGTCGTTGATTTGTTCAATGACTGCCTCGATAAAGGAGAGTATCCAAAGTCCTGGAAGGAGAGTTCGGTTGTTATTATAGCGAAAGGGGGAGAGAGGGACCTTAGCGACCCAAAATCGTACCGACCAATTATGCTTTTACCTGTATTAGGAAAGATTTTTGAGAAGGTACTGGTCAATAAGGTCCTATGTAAGTTCGATGACCGCCTATCATCGAACCAGTATGGGTTTCGGCCGAGGGTATCAACGGAGGATGCCACGGTCGAATTGTATAATCGAGTCGAAAACTCGAGCAGCAAATATGTTCTTGGCATATTTGTTGACATATCGGGGGCGTTCGATAACCTATGGTGGCCCAGTGTTATGGATTCATTGCGTAAGCTTGGTTGGTCCGGTAACGCCTATAAGCTCGTGAAGGATTATTTCAGTGGCCGAAAGGCCACTGTATGTTCGAAGTACGGGTCTGTGGCGAAACTGGTGACTAAAGGCTGTCCGCAGGGATCCGTCTTTGGTCCTACCATATGGAACATCGTTTTCGATGGTAGTATCGATCGCGAAGTAGACGAGATTTCGTACGCAGATGATAAGGTCATTATTATACATGGTGATTCCAGGAAGGAACTGGAGCAAAAAGCTCAGAATGCGATCGATCGAATGAATGATTGGTGCAAAAGTGTAAAGATGACGCTCTCGACTAGTAAAACTGTAATGATGCTCTTAAAGGGTAAACTAGACACAAACAGGCCGCCCACCGTTAAACTGGACGGGCGTAGCCTCACTATGGTCAAAAGTTTTAAATACCTTGGGGTCATGCTAGACGAGAAACTCGGTGTGGGCTCTCACGTGACGATGATCTGTGAAAAGTCCAAAAAAACTGTTTCATGCTCTGGCCAAAGTGGCGAGCGCGACCTGGGGTCTTAGACAAAAAGCCTTAACCATTATCTATAGAGGTGTGGTGGAGGCAGTCTTGACCTATGCGTCGGCCAGTTGGTCACGTAGGCTTAATTGCCGACATATTAGGCAAATTAGAAGCGCACAGCGCTCTATCCTCTTGAGAGTCATAAGGGCGTACCGTACGGTCTCTACAGAAGCGGTATTCGCTATCGCTTGTGTGCTCCCCATTGATATCCTAATACAGGAAAGGGTGAGCATGTTCAGCCGCAAAAGCGGAATTTGTGAACGATACGAGCGATATAGGGACATAGAGATTGGTACGGATGATTTGCCCATGACAATTAAGAGCAAATTTAAAGAGCGTAGCGTGGAAATTTGGCAGGACGAATGGGCCAAATGTGAGAAAGGTCATCTCACGCGAGAGTTCATACCGAGAGTTATCGTAAAAATGAGAGGAAAGAAAGTATTTAGAGTGAATCACGAGCTGGTCCAGTTCCTAACTGGACATGGGAAGTTCGGAAAATACTTCTTTAGATTCGGCATCATAGATAATAGCATATGCGAGTGCGGGGAACCGATCGATTCGGTAGACCACGTTCTCTTTGAGTGTTCTCTGAGCGATAATGCAAGGGGAGCACTCGAGAGCGTGGTCCAAAATGCTGGGTTGGTCTGGCCCATAAGCAAAGATCTATTTCTAGATGATCGGGTTATAGAGGGTTTCCGAGCTTTCTGTGCGGAAGTAATTAGAGAAAGGTCGTAGATGATCGCCGCCTCCCCGCGGTGGGGACGGAAACGAAGATCGGGTCACCCGCTTGCGGGTAATAAAAACCCCGAGAACGGCTAAAGGCGATCAGCTCGACTTTTGCCATTAGGGGTTAGCATAAATCACTAATGGTCAAAGCCGACAAAGTAAAAAAGAGATGCACAATTGAGAGAGAGCAATTGTTGATGAATGAGAGAGTAAGCAGTAAAAGGCTAAGCCTAATCTGCGTGTATGTACACAAATGAATGAATGAATGAATGAAAACCTACCAAGAACCCATCATTCCGGCCGTCCCTGACAGGAGCACCCCGCACAAAAAACATACACCAGCTAGAGCCGTGTCACCAGCTCATCAAACACGGACAATCTACCAGCACCAACGAGGTATTATAACTACCTCGTTGACCAGCACCAACCAAAGCAAAATGCGCACTATACCTACTAATTGTATGAATTTGGATGCAGCATCCGAAACGGAAACAAACGTGCGAAACCCCGCCAAAAAAGACCATAAATCATCCATCAATTAATTAAATACTTAAATGTTTTAGGTGTAGAGGAAATCGCAAAACGTATTCGATCAAATGAGCAACAAACAAGGTATATTTTGCTTTAAAATAACGCAATTCAAAAGTGTTGCAGATAGGGGCACCGAGTAAGTGGGATAGAAGATATGAATTTCGTAGAGATGACTGAGAGATATCTAGCACACAGGTTCCATGCTCCAAATGCCCGAAACAGCTCTATGCTTGACGTATAAATACTTCCGTAGGTGTGAGTGAGAAACGTATAGGCGGAGAGCGCTGAGGGCGCAGACTGCTCCACAGCACTCCAGGCATCTGTGTCAGTGCGTTGTCGTCTCTATGTACGAGCAAATAGATACGACTATCGCGCACACGCCGAACAGCGGACGCATCACCCGCCAGGCGCCAGCGCCTTGGCGGTAGTGGAGTGGATGGTAGTGGTGTGTATGGTTCGGTTGTAGACATGCACGCACACACACGGGTGAAAGAGCGCACGGGGCACGGGGCGGTGTATAAAAAAATTATGAATGAATAACAGATGGGCGAAATGACAAAATGCAAGGCCGCCGCGCCGTTATCATATATAATAAATAATGTAATGCTGTGGTAATACTAGGTCGGCATGATATGCGCCCTAGCGTTTGCGCGCCCGGTTCCAGTGATCCATTTGCTCCTATGGTAGGTCCGGCCCTGCTCAGGTGAAACAAAATTGTGTCAGATGTGGCTAGCGTCTTAAAAAATTGGTTGTCTGTAAAGTCGGTTTACGGACGATAGTTTTATGTGATGACGTCATAAAGTATATAAAGTGCGAAGTCAGATACAAAATCGTTTATAATACTTTATCGTGCTTAGAAGTTTAATTCTTAAATCGCAAATGTGAGTACTTTAAAAACTAATAATATTAAGAAAAAAAGCTGTCAGACTGATGGGGAAAAAAAATTCTGAAAATTTGAAAAAATGAAAATTTTATAAAACCGGTTACCCGACAGCCTCAGCAGTGGATTACCGGCGACACCGCCTCAGCGCCTCACCACCCCGCTGTGTCAGAGGAGGGACAAGTGACGTCGCGCGTCCCAGTCAACACGCCTCGCCCTCCTCGCGGTGTGGCCGGATCCAGTGACAAGACCTGCTGCTTTTTTCGCAACCAGCGCACCCAATCCACCACGGTTCGCTGATCCATCGCCCGCGTCTGCCGGCGAGGATGACGAACCAGGGACACGCCCCGCCACACCAGCTAAGACGGGACTAAGTCCGCCGCCACCGGTTAGCTTGGGGCTATCGCGGCCCTGTGTCGCGCTTGCAGCCTCCGCTACCGGTGCAGCGCCGTGCGCAATAGCGACGCACGCAAGAGGGCTAAAAGTTAGAAGAGATGTGTGACGTCGCCCCGCAGTCCGACGGATACGGAGCTCTCCGGGATGGGGGTGGTGGTGGCCTACGTGTCTAGTACCACAACCTATCGCTCGTAGCTTGTCTCGCGTCGTCCCGGAGAGCTCCGTAGCCACGGCCTGCACCCACCGGCGTGCTTGGAGGCTTGCGTCCTGCCGCCGGCGGATATTTACCGTTTTTATTTAGATTTTTATTAATATTGTGTATTTTTATAAGTTTTTGTGGAATATAAAATATGTAAAATTAATTTAAGTACATGATAAAAATGTGAAAATAAAGATTAATTATCAATATAATTTTGTGTATATAAAAGTATATATGTAAATAAGTTTTTGTAGAATATAAAATATGTAAAATTAATTTAAGCACATGATAAAAATGTGAAAATAAAGATTAATTATCAATATAAACTTTTAATTTACGCCATCTACGTATCAAAGAGCATACTACAACGTGTCATACTCATACTACAACGTTGCAACAACTAAAGCCTGACCAGGAATATATGAGGGGCCGCCATATTGCGGAATTTCGTTGGAACTAATTTCTTACACTGGCCACAATTATGTTTGATGCTTGATAATCTGTTGTCAATGTCAAAATTGCTCCTGAACTGACATTTAGGTGAAACGTTATGTCATTGTAGTGAGATTGTCATGAATTGGCCGCCGTAATGTACAATTAGGTAATTATTTTTTGTTCTATCAAGGTGTATCTCAAGCATCTATTTACAGAATAGCAAACAAAAGAGGGACGTAAATATTATTCGTTTTGAACAAAAAACACTTTTTGACTTTACAGAAATATGAAACGTTCGAATAAAAATAGATTAGGTTAAGTTTTTCTGAACTAGAATTTTTATTAAAAAGTTTAGTGTTTCAGCAAGGTCGATTAATAATTTTTTTAATAATTTGTACACTTTGCTTCAGGACATATCTGCAGATACATGGAAAAAATGTTGTGAACATGTAAATGTCAAGGCTAGTTCTTTTTACATTGACATCAAAATATATATAAAAGATGCATTCAATTAAAATACATTTTGTATATCTTATTGTGTATTTCAGTGCAAAAGTACATTTTGAATAAAAACATCGGCCAATTCAATATGTGCGTACTATACTAAATGTTGCTATAAAAATCTAAAAAGTGGCTCCATTTTGACAGCTCTCATATATTCCTGGTCAGGCTTTACCTAACTGCGAAATCAAGTAAACTACCGCTGAAGTGCTAGATGTTGACGCTAGATGTCGCTCCATGAAATCTTCACCAACTGGTGACCGAATTTCGCTTCATTGGTACAGGACCGATTAGCCGGGTGGTTTAAGACGTCTCGTTGGTCACAATATATTGGTGGCAGGGACCGCGGGTTCGAGGCTCGCAAAAGACGGACAAATATATTTTGTATTTCCTACTATTGTATATGCCTGTCTATCGCGCTCTCGCTTGCACACACAGGTTTAGATGGAACGTGACACTTTTTCGTGAGTGCAGCCGGTGTTCCTAAATTTATAAGACGTGACGTCATCACGTCAAAAGAGATGCAACGTCTCGATATTAGTAAATAAATTTGGCTACAGCAATAAACCAGTGAACTTTATTTCCTCGAGCCTAATTACTGTGCACGCTCTGATTATTTCGGCTGTACTCGTGGTGTTGTCACCCTAATAAAATTAAAGGTTGCACATCCTAGAGAGGGAGAGGTACCTAGTCTTCTGTAATTAATAACTAGCTCTATTGTGATGGGAAAATAGTAGAATGAGATTTAGGGAATCAAACGATCATGGTAGTAAAAATGTTTGTTTATTTTCATAATTATTAATTTGATCAATTTCTATTTGTAATTATCCGCTCTGGCTCATTTTCTGTTTGACGAGAAAAGAGTGGGAGAAAAACTCCCCGAGCTTCCTTTAAACTTTTCAATTTACAGTTTCTTAAAATTAGATTAGCGGTAAAACATTTACTATAAGACAAATCTAGATTACCTATAAATTGTATAATTATTACTATGAGACAACATCTTGAGAGAAAATATATAATTTACGCGCTGACCACTGAGTGAATTTCTTATTCAAAAGTTATGAAAAATTACACATTTATATCGGTTCGATTTCCGTTCGCCCGCTCAGAAACTGTCGAAGTACAGTTAATATTTACTTTTATTTGACCACGAGTACACAGACGAGCCCACAGGTGTTCAATCTGGATCATACAATTACCAATCCAAGATAAGCAAACGGAAATTTCAACCAGCACACTATTATACAATGAACTAGTATACTCAACTTCTATCGCTGCGCTGGCGTACCCCAGCCTGCTGTAGCCTCGCGGACTCTCTTACTAGTTATTCACTCTGAATATTTAATGACTCTATTATAATATTGAGCAAATTTATTATGATATTCAACGAACTCAGGAAGGCGAACAAATGATTACACTTAATTCCAATTATCAAAACAAACAAGTTGATTTGTCGGGCGACCAACACTGACTGACCTATCTATCTGCGCATTCTCCAAATGCTTATATCCAGATCGATTTTACTAAAGAATTACATTATTTTTCGGAACGACATCTGACGCGCCCCCATGGAAACTTTATACAATATCCCTCCCTTACAGCGCTAGCGGCCAAAATCCTTCTCGTTTTAAAGCTTCATCGGTCCCCAGATGGCAAGCGGCAATTTTATCAAAAAGTCGGATGCCCTCGTCGATATTATACTTCTCGTATAGGTAGATGGCGCTATATGCCTCGCTTTCTTTGACTAACAATTTTAAATTAATTCTACTTATTATAATAGACAACTAGTTTTATATTTAGTTTTTCTTCTTGTTTTACATAAAGGGAAGTATGACGTATTTCGATCGCTAAAGTCTTTCAACGCGCACTAATTCACTTTGATGCGTTGCTCTATTATATACTCAATAATATCGCTTTTCCACTGATCGCACACACTGTCGTCTACTGACTGCTCCTTCATCGTAAACGCACGCGACGAGGCCCTTATCCAGGCGAGAGGGTGCGTTCCACTGGTCCGGGAACGCATTTTCCTGCCCTCAGAAAGTCAGCTCTCTGCCAGCACGCTTTGTGTGCTGCCGCCGCGTGTAGTACCGCCCTTCCTCGTGAGGAGGGTCGCACCGTGGTCGCACCCCATCGACGACCTGCCATGCAGATCTGATCGCACCCGGGCTGGTCGAAGCAACGCCGCGAGTTGCATCTGAAAATCATATTCATATTTTGCACAGTAAATGCACTATACAAACGCATCTAAATGGACTCTGGGTTTTTTTCTAAAATTCCTACGGCGTCATACTACCGGTCGCACGGCGGCGGCCCAGTGGCGCAAAAATTTTCCCGTCTAGCCGGCGACGCTATTCACTTGCATTGATCTGTAGGCCACATGTGCGCCACCCGGCTCCATACCCCTCGTTCTTTGTCCGCGGCTTCGCTAGCGTGAAGTTCGTATTTAAAAGGGAAAGGTAAGTAAGCCCGTCATCTTGCATTTATCTAGACTGCCCCACACATTTTAATGTGTTTTCACTAAGTTTTATCGAGATCGGAATGATCAGTTTAAGAGTCATGGAGAAACATAACATACACACAAAATGATACAAGAAAAAGAACCGTCGGTTTACTTTTAGTGTCATGTTTAGAGTCCTCACCCAAATATCTACTAAACCAAGCAACTTACTCCATGACTACACCTTACAGATTTATAATTAGTATGGCCTGGATGCGACAACATCATGTTGAGAAAAAATGCTGGCTGACTCTCCTTGTCGATTTTACGAGGACCTTCTTCGAACTCTAGAGTGGCACTCTCGTACGATAATATTTTATTTATTTTAGAGATAGTTTCGAGCTAATGTCACGGGTCCTTATTATAATTAATGACGGTCTGTTCGAAGAAGTCATTGGGTTATCTGGTGTCTCCACAGTATGTAACTATCTATGTTCCACGATAGCTCTTAAACCGATCATCCGAATTCGATGAAACTTAGTACAAGCACATTTACCTATACGAGACATAGGATAGGCTAAATAAAATTCAGTTCCGGTTACGCTATGATGTGGCTGTCATACAAACCGAAAAGGTACGGGGGCGGGCTTAATTACTTTCTTCTTTTTAAATCCGAATTTCACGCGAGCGAAGCCGCAGGCAAAAGCTAGTACTACTTAAATTAAATACGTAATCACATGGATTATTATATAAATACTCGGGAAAAAAAATGATTTAGACTTAGCACGTTCTATAGGAAATCCGCCACCGCGCCGTCGCTCCCGGTTAAAATATCACCAAAATACCAATTACCTGTGAAATCTTAGACCATTCACGATTCTAGTCTCCTTCTTTGAGTCAGATTTGCAAATTAAAACGCAACAGTTGACCATTTTGGCTGAATTTTAGGAATAAAAATTGGTTGTGTGTAAAGTCGGTTTACGGACGATAGTTTTACGTTATAACGTCATAAAGTCTTCTGCCCTGGTACTTTAGAACCAGAGAGATAAATGTGTACAAGCAGACGCTTGGGCCGATTGTGCCTCTCTATCACTTGTTACGCGCTCTCGCTTGCACACACAGGCTCAGATGGAACGTGACACTTTTTCGTGCGTGCAGCCGGTGTTCATCAATTTATAAGACGTGACCTTATCACGTCAAAAGCTAAGAAATTATCCCTCTGCATCGCGCGACGAAGCACGGCCGATGACTGCCGATCGGACCCGAACGCGGTTCGTGCCGCTCACCAACGAAGCTTCACCTAACCAACGCTCATTCTCTATAAAGGAGCGCAGCGACGTAATACAAACTCTTTGGTCACGAGCACGACATACGATATATTGATATTCATATGCGCATTAACCGGCATGACCTACAATTTTACATACGATATATTGACGTTTTAATAGTCACGCAATCCGAAGGGCCGCAAGAAAATGTCCACTCCAACCAGATTTATTTTTACCCGACTATGGCAGAGCCAAAAAGGAAGGGTAATGTGGTTGGCAGTCTATGTTTGTGGGTATGTACTGTTACGACCCTTACTTTTGCCTCGTCAGCTGCTCTACCCTATATAAGCAGCCGGCGCATTAGCTCTCCAGTTCAGTCATCTATCGTTCGCTCCCTACGGCGTAGCGCTGCTCGTCCGCGAACCGAAAGCCTATTAAGGCTTCTATTCTATTCTATTCTGTTCTATTATCTTTTTATCTGTGTTCCTGTGTTTAAAAGTGTAATCTTCTATTAATAAAAACTTTACTCCTAGCTTAATAATTTCTTTCTTTTTAAAAAGACTTCCACGAATACCGTCCTAACAAAGTGGTGTTAGAAGTGTGGGATTTTCGAGTAAATAAGTGCTATTAATTGCAAATCCTCGTCCACCTGGTCATCCTGCCCCGTGGAAAGTGCGTCGGTACCAGTGCTACATTGCCGCGCTAAGCGCCGCAGCGAGCACCACCAGCTGAGCCAAGTCCGGTGGTTTCCGCTCGACCATCAGGACCTACAGTGCCAGTGCCCACTTCAGCCTGAGAGATTCTTCGAGCCGATCTACGGTGGGCCCTCGCAACCACCGCTGACCACCTCAGTGCGTCAGAACAGATCACCAGCCCCAGTCTCCAAAAGTAAAAGCGGCGGGTGGCCGAGTGGTTTGGGCATCGGCTTCTCATGCGGAAGGTCCGAGGTTCGAATCCGGTCGGCGTGTACCAATGAGTTTTTTCTGACAAAAAAATTTACGTGCATACCTACACCCGCTGCTTTACCGTTCGGAACCGGTGTAAAACTGTAGGTCCCTTCCCATGCCCCTTACTAGGTGGTAGGCTCAAATTGTAGCCGACTGGGCTGGTACCACCGTACTGGATGTAAGATGGCCGCAAGCAACCTCGGTTGTGTTCTCCTCTAGTCCAGTATAGCCAGCAATCCAGGGAAGTCTCCGGTATGGCACCTACCTTCTCGGAGGTGATATTGGCTGGTTAGAGAATGTGCTTTGGCCCCTCCGACTCAGCCACCCATACCGGATTACATAAAAAAAAAACCCGCAACATCTTCTTCACCGCTACAACTTCTACTTCTTGACTACAACTTCTTCACCTTTCTTCATCTTCGATTGAACTCCCGACCGTCGCGCAGTCTTCGGCCGGTCAACCTCCGATAAGCAATACAAATGCTTCCTTCGCTACTCATCGTCATCTCAATGTAAGTCGACTCCGCATAATAAGTCTACAGTGAACTCAATTATTGAACATTAAGTAGCTTCAGTGTTTATATAACAATTTTAATATTTTATGTGTTTTATGTAAATGTCTCTCGTTCGAACGAGATCAGAAACGAAAATGTCGATTGAAAACGAAGTACCCCTATTTGTACTCCTCCGGTTCATCAAACCATATGATGGTGATCGGCAGGGCCTAGTAGCTTTCCTCACTAATTGCGACAACGCACTAGCTCTAGGAACCCCAGCTCAAGGTAAAATATTATTCAAATTCATCCTTGCCCAACTCGAAGGGAAGGCCCAGGTCGCAGCCTCTCTGCGCGTCTTTTGGACCTGGGAAGAACTAAAAGCCTTTCTGAGGTCAACCTTTGGTGAGAATAAGCACCACTCCCATCTCCTGGCATACCTCCAAGCCTGCCGCCAATTTGCTTCTGAAACGGTGACACAGTTCTCACTCAGAGTCGAAGGTTGCTTAACTCGGCTCCAGTCGGATCTTCATCACAATGTAGATAAAAAAAATCACAGATCTCGTGCTCTACACGACTTGAAGGGACATTGAAAATGAACCTAGCTATTATAGATTATTATCCGCTACGAATAAATGATAAAAAAAATAATTTTGTAATATAAAAAAAAATAATGTGTTTGTAATATTTTTACGGCATCTCGTAGCCCTTCGAATTCCACCGTCTTTTGAGCCCTGGTGGGATCTCGTACCTCGAACCTGCGACGCCATAGGCTGTAGAGGTACCTGCGAAGTTCCACACTTTCAGCGAAAATGGGGCCCTACTGAAGCGATCGAAAAAATTGTAACATTAAATTAGTGAAATCTAACAGTTCTGACATTTCCTTGATTCAACTGAACGCGTAATTTTTCGGTCGAAAATTTTAATTTTTTTTCGATTTCAAAAAAACTTTTTTTTCAAAACCAACTTTTCCAAAATATTTTTACATCATCTTAACCTTCCTATACCCGCGCCAATTTTTGTAACACCTATACCCGCGCACGGTCTCATAGACCGAAAGTTCGGACAGCTACAATGACATTTTTTTACTAAAAACCTATATAAATATAATTTTTTCCTAAAACTAAAGGATATATTGAAACAATAAATATAATTTAATGACTTTATTATTAATTATTTTACTGACTATCTGTCTATTACAAAACCGCCTTCGAGTATTGTATAAATATTGAGGTTTTTATCTTACGTACTACAAAAACAGAACTAAAACAATATTTTCTTATAAAAAAACAAAAATAACGTTTTTTATCGCCATTTTCTTGCTCGGTGTTGTATGTTTCTTCTTGTATTTCGACAAAATCTTCCACCTCGCTGTCATTATCGTTTTCATAGCTAGAGACCGAATTTTTCTTCCTCCAGCAGCAATATGATTTGATCATCATCCATCTTGATATGAAATATAAACTTTAAAATATAAAATTAGCCAATATATATACATACATAGCGAATAACGCAAAAAATACCAATTCGAAATCAATTTATTATATTTTATACTTACACAAAAAGTTTCACCTATACCCGCGTCGGTCTCACGGACCGATTGGCGCCAAGTGCGACTACACGTGTGTATCCCACGAACATGCGGTTTGCACTAAAGTGAAGCTAGCAACAAATCCGGCAGCTAGCAAAAGACTCCACTTCCCAGCATTGCTGAGAAAATAAATAAATACGAAAAAGTGTTTCGTCGGTCTCTGAGACCAAAGCGCGGGTATAGGAAGGTTAAAGCCCTTCGAATTCCGCGTCTTTGAGCTCTCATACGTCCTCGTGGCCGCACGCGAGCCGCCCGCCGCGTGATATCGCACCTCGCGCCGCGCAAAACTCGCGGCTAAGAGCACTTCTACAGCCTCAACCGTCACCAATATCGAAAAAAGTGTAATGACCTAAAATAATATAATGTTCCCCGTCTCAATATATCTAGACATGTCTCTCAGTTTTTCGATTTTCAACCTCGTTCAGGAGATATCGAAGATATTCCGAGGGAAGGTGTTAAAAAATCAAGGTTTTTTTTTGGTTTTTTTTCAATTTTCGGAAAAAGTTTTTGACTTTTCCAAATTTTTTTTATCTCTGAAAGCCATTGAAATTCGCGTCTTTTGAGCCCTCATACGTCCTCGTGGCCCTAAACCACTATATACCACGGGGCAAACACACTTTCAGCGAAAATGGGGCCCTGCCGGAGCGATCGAAAAAACATTTTTTAATGTTAAAAGCTGAACTGCCAGGTCGCATCGCTGAAATAGAAGATCTGGCCCTAAGCACCTTCATCATGGGTCTTAGACCCGAGACATCCCTAGTCATTCGTTGTAGAGACCCTAAAACACTTTCACAAGCAATCAGTTTGGCCACCCAAGAAGAACGATTATCGCGTAACTTCCGTCAATCAACACGTCGTTCAGACGAACAGCCGACCACCCACCGCGATAAATTGCCCAGTATTAATAATACGAATCAAACTTCGCCCGCCATCGCGCGTAACGATGGCTCACGTTACAATAAGCCAGAAGGCCAGACGCCCGCTACGCACGCTCCGTCTGGGCCCGGCAGTAATTCTAAACTGTTTTGTCACTATTGTAAAAATGTCGGACACGTGATTGATAACTGTTTCAAACGGAAAAATAATCTTGCACGCACATCAATCAATAATGTTGAAACCGAACAGGAGGACAACCCTTTTTTAGAATAAAGGACCTCCCGGACAACAAACTTCACACGGGACCTAAATAAAAACAAAACAAATAAATTACGGTAACCCTGCCCAGCGCAGTTATCCCGCTCCCTTAAAAATAAATTCCGGTAATTCCGATCGGTTTTAAGGAATGCCGAAGTGAGCTATGAAGTTGTTCAGTTGTACTGAGATATGATCAGCTGATACGGCTACGAGAGGGAAAGCTGTGGAATATTTTGTTAGGTCATCTTGCAAGGTCATGATGTATTTAAATTTGTGTTCACCTGATTCGGGGAGAGGGCCGACGATATCTATTGCGATTCTCTCGAAGGGTTGATTAGAAGTAGATGTTATCTCCATAGGAGAGCGGTTCGTTCCGCGAACAGGTTTATTGGCTTGACACAATTTTTTACATATTCAGTGATGTCGCGTTTCATGTTTTTCCAATAATACGCTTGTTCAATCCTCGCGTAAGTGCGAGCGATGCTGGGATGTCCGGCGATAGGCGAATCGTGATTTTCACGCAATATTTTCCCGATTTCTGGGGGAGTCGGATATACCATATTGTTTTTATAAATGTGGACTTTGATACCACTGTTGTTGAACAGGAACCTTATCATGTTATATATTCTAGTATAGTTTAGACGAATGAATGGGTCCTTGAAGTCCGATATGGCAAATTCTTTTATGTCAAAGTTGACGAGCAGGAAGTAGAATTTGAATTTAACTAATAGGTAGAATATGTCTTTGTAGTTCATCTCTTCATAGTGATGAACTCTTAAGAATAGGTGATTGAAATTCTGTCTACCGTTTCCGGTGATACGGAAATCGTGTAGCTCGCGTTCTTCTTCGCGGAATTCTGGGTGGTTGGTCGAGGATTCGACTATTTCCTTACAGAAAGGGATTGCGTCATCGAGATTCAAGGCAGTAGGATACACTATTTCTGGGCAGTGAGTTTTTAATAAACTTTCGTTATTGTTCTGAAGAAATAGTTCTAACATAAGCGTCTTACCACGCAGGCCTTGTACATTTTGATGACATACTAATAGTTTGCCTTCTGAACTATTTTTCCTTATTCCCCTATTATTATTATTTTACAATGCCGATTTATGTTTAAATTGTACATTGATTTTATTTTCATTTTCATGTAGAGATTGGAACGCATTTTCAATGTTATTTAACTTACAGTTGACAATATCTTTGGAACTTCGTAAAAAATAATTATCACAAGTTTTAATAAAACGTAGGTTAGATGCCTTAACGCTATAATTACATGTTTGAATGGTCCTTGAGATGAATTTCAGTCCCGCTTTAGTAATATACGTAGACGGAATAAATAGTTAATATTAATAATAAATATTTTTTATGATCGAAGGTAATATAACCTATCCTAGTGTAGCTACTGCTGTCTAGATTATTCAAATCGATGTAAACCATATTGGGTATGGTTCATGTCAATCCATAGGTTTGTGTGTTGGACCTGTAGGCAGTGGCCAAAGAGTTTGTATTACGTCGCCAGCGACGTAATACAAACTCTTTGGCAGTGGCATTTAATTTGTCTGAATTATGTAAATGTAGCGTGAGTGGCACATACAATAGTGAAGTGACAAACAGATTTATTCGTTTATGGTTGCAAACCTCAGCTACATATTTCACACATTTACAGTATATGTTAGTGTCCTGGTTTGCTTCAGCATTTCCTGTCAGTAGAATTACCACGTCGCACAGTGCAGCGTCCCGAAGAAAAGTCTGGTCGTTTGACATTTTCTAAAATGTCCCAGAATAAAAAAAAAATTACTATCGCCCCTTTTACAGGATCATAGCTATAACAAAGAATAGCTTTTATTTTTTTCATCATACTCTAACATTTTTTAATTTATTCCGGAAAAGACCTCTGCCAGGAAATTTCAATGTATTGCATTAAATACGGTGAAATGTATTATTTTCTGTCGCCTTCCTTATTTATTATTTATAACTTTGGGTAATAATGGGTTCAAATGGTATATCACAGAATATATAAATGTAAGCATATGGCCATTTTACTGAATAACGTAATTTTTATAGAGTGATTTTAGAGAATCGATCAAATAATCTGAAGTGAAATATTTAAACATCAAGAAAGTAAAAAGTCCAAAACGGTCCAAGAAATGATTATTGCTACGTTATAGATTAGCTATTGGACTTTAGCCAGTATGAAAATGGTAGCCATATGCAGCCATATCTTATATACTTTTTATGTTTGTTTACGATCGCGCCTAGCCGCGCCTGACCCTCAAAACGGCCGCTCTTTGTTTTGATGACACAGCACATCACAGTATTGTATTATTTATGGTGTTATACTTTTTTTTTTTTTTTTAAGTTCAGTAAAAACTTTATTGAATTAAACATACAGAAAATACATAAACTATAACTACCTATCAAATTAAATAGACAAATATAACTAATAAAAAAAAAAAAAAAATATATACTGTTCTTATAACAACATCACAATGATCACTATTTCATACGTCCAATGTAATAACTTATTGGGGGTTGAGTATTTTAAAATATATATTTTAACGAGTCACCTTTAATTCTAATTTACTTTGATATAGTTTATAAATATGTAGATTTAATTTTAGTACTAATTTAATTTCGAAAGTTTAATTATAATTTTGTTTAATTCATTTTCTAGTTATGATTATGACTACTTTTGTTTTTAATTAAAAATATACATATTTAAATATACTATCGATGTTATGAATTCATATTTATCATCAATATCACCGTCAGCTCGGCAGCATTATCTGTCCGCGGTCACTGATGAACATAGGCTTCTCCGCCTAAGCATGCGATCTTTTATGCAAACTTAATATAAATACATAATACAAAACTGTTGTAAAACTAAATAAAAAGCATGTCAGCCTCGATAGCTCAGTGGTGCAGACAGTCAGCTGTCGCTATTGAATGTTAAGCAACGCTGGGTGCGGTCAGTACTTGGATGGGTGACCGCTGACCGTTGGAGGCTGACCGAGGTTCGGATTCCTCGTAAAACTGTAGGTCCCTTCCCTCCTAATCTTACTTGGTGGTAGGGTTTAACCCGCCCGGGTTGGTACCACCGCACTGAATGAAACGTCGGTCAAAACGGCTATGTAAATAGTTTGTGTTTTCCGACCAGTTCAGTGTAGCCGGCACGATCAAAGGGGGAAGCACTGACATGGCACCTAGTTCGCCCGGTGTTATGGGCTGACATCACGGACGTTGTAGGTGATGTAGCCAACCGTGTCAGTTTCCATAAAAAAAACAAAAAAAAAAAAAAGCATTTAAATTTCTTTATTTTAATTTTTAACCTTTCCTGAATAAATAAAATAAATAACTGGAAACACAAAAAAAAATCTTACACACAGCTCATATTTTGAATTTCAAATTAAAATAACTATAAATTCTATTGCTGGATTTTTTTAAAATTTACAGAATTAGTAGCTAAACTATTCAAGATTATTCATGCAAAATTTCAGAGCATTATCTTGAAAAGTTTCGGAGAAATCAAGCGATGTCCGCAAAATCGTATTTTGGTTGCACTGGTCGCCTTCCACCATGCTGTTCACGTTCTTAAGAAAGTCTTTGATCACTTCGGTGATAGGAGCGACCGGCTTGCAATAATGGGAAATTAAAAGATAACTGAGTTACAGTGACATACATGTGACATACGATTTATTTGATATTGAAAATAGTCTCGAATGTTGACATATGATAATTTGCATGACATAGTGAATGAAACTCGTGTGAACTGAAAACAATGTGTGAAAAAAAAGAGTTTAAAAAACTGTAACCCGACTATGGAAAAAAGTAACTATAATTAAAAATAACTTTAAAAAAAGTAAATAAAACTAAAAAGTAAGAAACAAGTTATTTAGATACCATGTCAGTGCTTCCCTTCGGTCATTGCTATCATCGTCTTATTGAGTAAGAGCAGTCTTTTGATTTTCCTGTTTATTTAGTTTTATTGAAGTCTTCTGGCAGTTTCACATTAATAACGTTATAATTAAATTGAAATGCCGTAGTCGAGCGTTGACAGCTATAAAAAAAAATTATCTACTTAACTTTAAATACACGAAAATACTTTTCTTTAGGTTTCCGTATCCCGTACGGAATTATATTTAATATTATATTTAAGCCTACGCCGTCTGTCTGTCTGTCCGTCCGTCTGTCCGTCCTACTGCTGTATCTTTGGAACCGTAATAGGTAGCCAGTTGAAGTTTTCACAGAATGTGTTATTTACCTACTACTACTGAGTAACTCTAATGAATAAATTAAAGGTTATAGGATTATATTATTGTGGCCGATTGCTGTTGTATCAGTCGAGGCAAAATATTATCTTTACATCCCTCCCTCATTCCCTCACTCCCTCACTCCCTCACTCCCTCACTCCCTCTCTTCCCCTTCCTCAGCATGATCGCAAAATTAACAACGAGATGCCGTCACTCAAGAATAATTTTTTTTATAGCTGTCAACGCTCGACTACGGCATTTCAATTTAATTATAACGATATAATGTGAAACTGCCAGAAGACTTCAATAAAACTAAATAAACAGGAAAATCAAAATAATGCTCTTACTCAATAAGACGATGATAGCAATGACCGAAGGGAAGCACTGACATGGTATCTAAATAACTTGTTTCTTACTTTTCAGTTTTATTAACTTTTTTTAAAGTTATTTTTAATTATAGTTACTTTTTTCCATAGTCGGGTTACAGTTTTTTAAACTCTTTTTTTATTTCATTCTTTTTAGTAATATTACATAAAAAAACCCGGCAATGTGCGAGTCGAACTCGCGCACCGACTTTCTCGACAAACCTTCTCAAAGGAAGACGAAAAACCTTCTCGAAAGAAGTAAGTAACAAAGAGCGAGGCCGAAGGCCGAGCTGCGTTCAGGAAGACGACAAACCTTCTCGTAGACAGTAAGTAACTATGGGCGAGGCCGAAGGCCGAGCTGCGTTCAGGATGACGGTAAACCTTCCCGAAGGAAGTAAGTAACAAAGGGCGAGGCCTAAGGCCGAGCTGCGTTCAGGAAGGCGACAAACCTTCTCGAAGACAGTAAGTAACTATGGGCGAGGCCGAAGGCCGAGCTGCGTTCAGGAAGACGATAAACCTTCTCGAAGGAAGTAAGTAACAAAGGGCGAGGCCGAAGGCCGAGCTGCGTTCAGGAAGACGACAAACCTTCTCGAAGACACTAAGTAACTATGGGCGAGGTCGAAGGCCGAGCTGCGTTAAGGGGCCGCACGTCCCTGGTCAGAACTCAGTTCTGGCTCCCTGATTTGTCCGTGCCAAATGCCACCATTTCGCACTCACTAGCCAATCAAAATAATCTCCTGCCTTAGTTTGAGATTGCCTGCCGACCGCGGCGGTTCGTCCCGCGAACTCGACGCCGCCGCCGCCGTGGCGCGCCGGAGCGCGCGCGTCGCCACGCCGGACGTAGATAGTAAATCCTCGTGGCTTGCACTCGCGAACTTCTTTGCTTGGTGCAACATCAGTATTGCAATGTTCTCTCTCAGGGTTACCAGTTATTATTTGGCGATACCTACCACTAACTTGCTTTGCTAACCACAATGGAATCACTATATTTATAAAGAGTTTTAGTAAATTTTGAAGTAAACTTAAGTTTACTAAATATAGAACATATACCACACATGGTGGTTGGTAGTGGAGTGATTTATTAATTTATTGACATATTTAATTACACATAGCTATGTATGTAGGTACAAACCCACACCCATGGTACACACATATAATTGTATTTTGCACAAATACACATAAAAGAAAAGAAAGATGTCTTTGAAAATTAGTTCATAGTACGCTAAGGGGGGGTTCTGTATCGGAAATAGATCACTTTTGAAGAACAAAGAATATTTTTTTTTACAATTTTTTTTTTTTTTATGTAAAATGTAAAAAAAAAAATTTTCTTAATCGTTTCAGTTTCATGCCAGGAACAAAAAAGTCTTCCAACACATAGATATTTCCTTCAGAAATTGTGAAAAGCCACAATTTTAGTTTTATTAGTATGGAATAGAAAGAATTTGATTTTTTTTACCAACTTACACGTGTTACATCATAATGGTAATGAAGACTTTTTAGTTACTGTTATGAAACTGAATCGATTAGGCTATAAAAATCAACCACCTATTTTTTTATTTAAATACATAAAAAATATTTTACATAAAAAAAAAGCCCAAGGTCCAAAAAAATTTATATAGGTTTTACTCCCTATATGATACAGAACCCCCCCTTAGCGTACTATGAACAAATTATCAAAATACCAATAAAAATAAAATGTAGTCCGCCTGGGCATAGTTTAAACAGACTAGTTAACCGTCTTCATACAAGTGCGCCGATTTCGCACTCACACAAGCGCGCGCCAGCGCACGCTGCTGTCCGTACACAACCACTACTTACATTCTCACTTCCCTCGCTTGTAGTCCGTGATGGCCGCCCCGCACAATTTTTTTTTTGTTTTGTTATTTTTTACCGTGTGGGGCCGGTACTTACAAAGAATAGGCCCCCTGCATCTCGCATGTATGCATGTTGTAAAAGGCTACTAAGAGATAAGAACAAGATGCCGTGCTAAAGGGCGACAGGACCGCCACCTCTCACCTTGGCACGGTACTTTCGTCGAGTCATGCAGCAGGTGGGTCTTTGTGCCTTACTTGCTGCTTGATCGATTAAATCTTGTTCGAATGCTTTGCGAAACGTGGTGGTCGGTGTTGTGCTGTAATTTACCAGAGTTCTTGCAGAACAACACCGATTACTCTGCTTACCCCGATTGTCGGGATTCAGCGTGTGTGATATGTATGTATATTTTTTTATGGAAACTGACTCGATTGACTTTTTCTCTCTCTCTCTCCCTCTCTCCCTCTGTCTCTCTCCCTCTCCCTCTCTTTCTATCTCTTTCTATCTCTCTGTCTATGTCACTCTTTCTATCTCACTCTTTGTATCTCACTCTTTCCATCTATCTCACTCTTTCTATCTCACTCCTTCTATCTCTCTCTTTTTCTATCTCACTCTCTTTCTATCTCTCTCTCTCTCTTTATACCTCTATTTTTATATCTCTCTCTTTCTATCTCTCTATCTTTCTATCTCTCTCTTTCTATCTCCCTTCCAGACGTCCAGGGACGTTGGGTTTCGATCGTTCATAGAGTCCAAGGCGAAACTAGCGTCTCGAAAATTAGAGATCCTATACCGATGTCGGCGATTTTTCACGCCGGCCCAACTGCTTACACTCTACAAAGCACAAGTAAGACCGGTGATGGAATATTGCAGTCATCTTTGGGAGGGTTCCCCTGAGTACCTTCTTTCAGCCTTGGATTCTATTCAGCGACGAGCCATTCGCCTGATTGGTGACTCTGTACTCACAATGGACCTTCAACCTCTAAAGCACAGACGTATCGTTGGGTCATTGAGCCTGTTTTATCGGTACTACTATGGCCGCTGCTCTGACGAACTTGCTTCCCTTATCCCTCCTCCTCCTGTTCCCCTACGCCAAACCCGCCATACTCTCGCGGAACACCCCTTTGTAGTCGACAGAAGAGTTCTTCGAACTGCACGATTCTCTAAATCGTTCTTGTGCTGCACTGCAAAGGTGTGGAACGGGCTCCCAGGGAATATCTTCCCCCACTCCTACAATCCACGGATCTTCAAATCGCGGGTTAAGGGATTTCCCCAGAAACATTAGTCCCCTCCAAGCCGGACTGGCACCTCCTCGGGGGTGAAATTGGCTGCGCCTGAGGTTGCGACCTCGGACAGAGCCAACCAGTTCGGTAGCAATAAAAAAAAAATTATAATAATAATGGGCTCACTAACTGTTAGTGTTGTGAGTTGTGGTACGGCGCACTACAATGTTAGTGTTGTGAGTTGTGTGTGACATCCCTGGTGGCTTGGAGCAGCGTAGATAGATATTTTAAAAATGGGCTCCAGTTGCCCTACTCGTTTACTGTGGCCTGGGTAATGGCGCTTCCTGCATAGTACACCCCTGGCTATGAGAATAATCACACTCGCATGTATATAAGGTGTTTCGCTGACCATGTCATTAACTTCGGGAGGGTTACATACACACTCAAATAAACACTTTACGTAAAAAAAAACATATGTTTATAGGACCATTTTTTCTCCTAAGATCTCCGAACAAAACATTTTAATCAAATAGCCCTAAAAACGAATCATGCTTAGACCCTTCTTGCCAAACACGAAACGTAGGTACTTACCTAGTGCGCGCGACGTCGGCGGGCGGTGCGGCACAAAGGCTTTCCTTTGACGAAAGCCGCCTCCGAAGCGCTCGCTCGCCACGCCGCCGACGCGCTTGCATTGCATGCGCCCGCCCCGCGCGCATGTGTCGCGCGCGGGCGGCGCGGCGCGCGGTGCGTCGCGTCCGTCTCAGTGTCTTAGCGGCGGTCCGCGAGAGAGCACATTATTTCGCAATTTCAAAATGCCGCCGCGCCGTATCGATTCACCGACGCGCGACGCGGATATGGTGATGTTACCGAGACTCCAACTCCAATTGGAACTTAGCTGCTGCTGTGTTGATGTATGAGCAGCTAGACGGTGTGCGTGTATGTGGACGCACCATCTTGGGAGCGGAGCAACGGTTCCGAGATTGGGGCGTCTTTATGCCTCGACTTGATAACGGAAGACAACTACTACTGGTGCGCATAGAAGAAGAACACGTACCCATACATACACACTATCCTCTCACACAACAAACAGCTGTTCTGTGTTTCAACACGGTCATTGACCCCGTACAATGCGACTTACCTACTGTTACACACAGATCTAGTGACCTTGTGAGTTGTGACTTACCTACAACAAACAGCTGTTTGAACATAGTACGGTCATTGATCCCGTCCGTACACTGCAAGTTACCTACTGCTAATGGTACACAGGTTGATCTGATAATATTTATTAACAAACATGTTTTGTTAAATTTCTCGAAAAGTAATGCTAAAAACATTTTTTTTTGCGTAACCTGTTTATTTGAGTGTCTATGTAACCCTCCCGAAGTTAATGACATGGTCATCGTAACACCCTATATAGCCATATCGAAATTCGGTGACAAGAGACATAGGTACACGAAACATTAATTTTTAGGGTCCCGTCGCAAAATTGCGAAAAAGGGACCCTTATGAGATCGCTTTGGTTTCTGTCCGTCTGTCTGTCAGTCCGTCCGTCGCGGGACTTCAACATACATACTTTGTAATACCTGTATATTGTATATTTTTTTACATTAACGTCGAAAATTGCTCTTTTTCAATACTCATTAGTTTTCGTCAATATTAAAACACTACTTTATTGTAAATTACTACTAAGTAACATATACACATTGTGGTATACGTAAGCAGTGATATTATTTATTGATATGATAATGGTTTTTATTTATGTTATTCTGCATGAGTGATTGAGCCATAGGGGCCAGATCCCACGCTCCGACCAGTCAATACCACACGTATAACAATAATTAAACATAATATACGTACATACACTATCATTTTACATAAATATATTTCTTTATGGGAACTGACACGGTTGGCTACGTCACTTACTACATCCGTGATGTCAGCCCATAACACTTTGGGGAACTAGGTGCCATGTCAGTGCTTCCCTTCGGTTGCGCCGGCTACACTGAACTGGACTAAAAATACGAACTATTTAAATAGCCGTTTCAACGAATCTTTCATTCAGTGAGGTTGTACCAACCCAGACGGGTTAAACCGTACCACCTAGTAAGGTAAGAAGGGAAGAGATCTACTGTTTTACGTGGAATCCGAACCACGGTTAGCGTCCAAGGGTCGAGCTGTCACCCAGCCATCCACTGAACGCGCCCAGGCTTACTTATGATACGGACGACAGTCGACCGACCGCCCCACTGAGCTACCAAGGCTGACAAAATTATGTAGATTACAACAAATCAGGAGTGGGTATAGTACATATTTTAGAGATTTTAAAGTACTAATTGCAAAGATTTTACAATAAAATACCGGAAGAAATGGGAAAACTAGGATGCAAAATAAAATACATATTATGTAATGCAAAATTAAGCCAAATGAAAATTAAAGAAAGTTAATATTTCTTATATCAAAATTTGCTATATCAAGTGTATATTATATATACCAAGTGAAGACTACATGAAGTGAAAATTATATGAAATGATGAAGTTGGAATAATATCATACATTATCCTGTAGAGATAGAGGTTGATAGTGGAGGCTAGAGGAGCTTACAATAGTCCCACTGCATCTCTCCCCGTGCATGTCGTAAAAGGCGACTAAGGGATAAGCGGCCTGCAGACACCCCGGTCGACTTGTGGCTTTCATGGAAGACATAGGCTGGCTGGGGTAGCTGGAGACTGCGGGGTTTTGCACGAAGGTCCCCAACCAAGCGGGATTAGTTTGCAGGCCTAGAGCCAACCCCAAACCAAAACAACAACAACAATATCATACATTTTTAAAACATCGATCGACAAGAATTTTATCGACAATTCCTGAGATAACAATAATCCGGATCTCCGGATAACCAGAGGCTAAACATCCTTCCCGCAATTGGGCCTAAGATTCATTTTTTAGTCGTCATATGTTTTATTTTGTCATGTTCCGCCAACACATCTCCTAAAATCATTCAAAATAGTTAGCTTACTTAAAGATGGATTTAATACGCAACAGGCGAGTGTAAGATGTTTTAAAAAAATACACTGAATCACGACTTAGATAATACTTACTTTTACAGGGAACCTTGTAAAATGTAACTGCCGATTCGATTTTTTTAATGTTATCGTGATTGGGCAAGCTTTTTCTCGCGATATACATACTCGCGTGCGCCGCGCGAGTTTCTACAGTCGATTGGCTTAAACCGCGGGAAAATGTCGTCCGTCGAACGTCGTCGCGCACGTCTCAGAGAATTGATGCGTTTAGCTTGCGCGGAATTAGCGCAGCAAACGCTGAACAAGTTCAATCGCAAGAAGAGAACGAAATGGGTTTGTAAGTGGATTGAACGAAGAGATAAATATGGAGCTTCCAATACTCTAATGAAAGAATTAGCAGCCGAAGAACCAGTAGATTACAAAAATATTCTACGCATAACCAAAGATAAGTTTGAGGAATTACTTGAACTAATAAGTCCAGAAATAAAAAAACAAGACACAGTTATGAGAAACGCCATTACATGCAGAACTAAATTGGAGATAACACTCAACTATATTGGGAGTGGCAGTAGCCTCAAACAAATACGTGTCGTGCGCACGCACGCACGACACGACGACACGTCACGACGGGAGCGGCACGGTGTGCGAATGGCGACTAGCAGCGAGTGCCTTGTCCCACGACTCGCGCGTAGGTTTCATTAGCGGCGAGTAGCGCACTCGCCGCGAGTATAATTGAACATGTTCAATTCTACTCGCAGCTTTTTTACTCGCAGCGAGTGGATTGTAGTCGCCGCGAGTAGGTTGTCGCACACAGCGATTTCACTCGCTGCGAGCGAACTCGCAGCGAGTACTCGCTGCATGTGACAGGCCCTTATCGAAACACATAACCGTACCGCGCTCGCCAGCCACGAGACCTTTGGGACCTCTAGAGTGCGAATCGAACAGATAATAACTTTCCGCGACCTTAACTATCAACACTTATAGCTGGGTTTGGTTCGTAACGATTCCACACAGCAATGTGTCAAATAGAAATATTCAGGCCCCGAATGCAAAGAGCTGAAGAATCAAGAAATCTTCAGGCAAATCAGAGGGATTCATCGGATTAATTAAACCGATAACCCAGCCACCTCCCAGGCCCCGGACACCTCCAGCTACTATTGTCACACTCCCATTACCTCTCCGTGACAATGGCATCCTTTCTTCCTTTTATCCACACCTAGTCCGCTACTATCCCGTCCCATTTCCACTTCCCTTACCTGCCCCTTTTACGCCAATCCAAGGTTGCCGTGCCGACGGATGCGTGGCTAGAGGCGAGTCTAGTCTCGAGCGTGCCAAATAAAATCCTGGGGTTTGGCGCCCCCAGGCTCTAATAGCCTTACCCTGGCAAGCGGGGCTCTGCCAGGGTTGACAGTTTACTTCCCTAGCTACTCGTGGGACGAATAATGGAATTTAACATCACAAATCCTATAAATGGCGGCGATGCAGCTCGCCACTCGTCACGTCGCGTTTCACGATCCGTTGTCTCTGCCTACCCCACCGGGAAACAGGCGTGACGATATGTATGTATGTATGTATGTATGTATGTACCCAGCCAATAACGAACACCAGATCAAAATCATTTCCGGTTATCGATACAGTGTTCAGTGGGGCACACTGTGTTCAGTGATCGCGCGCGCGCCTGGGAAAAGCGATGCGTGCACGACGAAGAAGTACGAACCCACCCCCACCGCTCCTCACGCCGCGCGCGGTGGCGGGGGCGGCGCCGCGCCGCGCGCGCTCCGCTCAATGACCAGCCAATTAGTACAATAATTGGATCACAGATGGCGCGCAGCGCCCCGTTTCACCTAGCCGGTAACCGGCACGAAGGAGAGAGACAGACAGAGCAAATATACTGACTGACGGACGTCTAGCTCGCTCGCACTTACGCATTCACTATGTACGTGATGATTTATAGCAGATTTATACAAATTGGTAATTAGGATTGAGTACTGACCTATCCTATGTCACTCCAAGGATTTTCTAGAACATTTTGGTATATATTTCATTGAGATCCAACGCTTCGTTTACGCGCTAGAGAGGTTTTTTGCAATTTTTGTACCTAGAATTAGTAAAAATCTTATAATGTGTCGTAAAACAGAAACAAAAATATATTTATAGCAAAATAACCCCATGGATTCTGCAAAAAATATATCAATAGTTCTCATCTCTGTTGGTGGGTAAACCCAGTCGTCATACATTTTTGTCCATGGTCCTTTGTCAATAACTTTTTTTTATGGGAAGCGCGACATATGGCGCACGTTAGACTAACGCGTAAGTGTAGTCTGATGGCGCCCACGGGCATTCGGATATTTACGGGGCTGCGAATACGATGTCAGCCGCACCTTCACATTATTTTGAAGGACCCCAGACTGAACATAGGAGCAAAGGATGCAGGTGGGAGTACTTTTCAGAATATTTCCTTTAAAGTAGGTATTCCGAAAAAACATTTTTTTGCATAAATTGCTAAATTTTGTATTAATTGTGCACTTTTTCGGTGTATAAATTTTTTTTTGTGTTCTATATCACACATAATATATATTACACCATGTTAAGAAAGCATGGGCGGCGACGACGCTACGGTCGGATTCACCTTGTTTATTAAAATAACAGCGAGTGATTTATGTGCACCGCAACATATACTGCGCGAGCGTGGATAGACGGAGGCGACGACGCGGACGCGGACGGAGCGGACGGACGTGTCGGCATCGCGTCATCCCCGTGCCGTCTTCTTGGTTGCGATTAAACTGAAGGCGAAATTCGAATTAGCAAACGTAAGCTCAATGGCTGAATGGTATATGCTTTGCTTTTCAATCCAGTTACGCGGGTTCGAATCTCACTTTTGCGAATTCTTTTTCTTTTGTTTTTTATTGTTTATTATGTATTATTAGCAAATTAAAAATAGGTTTGGGTTCTTTTTACAGCCACATAAAAACAAAATTTTCGATAGTACTTTTTTGAGTATTGTTAGGGCAAAAAAAAAATTGTATTTACATTTTTTTTTTTATAAACCACACGAAAAGTTTTTTTTTTTGGAGTACTTCCACACAAAAACTTAATTTTCGGGAATAGTTCAGCGTAAGTAACCCCAGCCGACCACGTTCGCGTACGGCAATGAAATCAAACATAAAAAGCGCGAAATGTTTCCATAGTAAAGATTCCATATATGCATCGGTGTAAGCAGAGTAATCGGTGTTGTGCTGCAAGTACACTTGTAAATTACAGCACAACACCGACCACCACGTTTAGCAAAGTATTCGGACAAGGTAACTATCAAGCAGCAAGTAAGGCAAGAAGACCTACCCGCTGCATGACTCGGTGGAAAGACCGTTCCAAGGTGAGAGGTGGCTATCCTGTCGCCCTTTAGCACGGCATCTTGTCCTTATCCCTTAGTCGTCTTTTACGACATGCAAGGGGAGAGATGCAGTGGTACCGGCCCCACACGGTTCAAAATTGTCTACAAACTCTTTGATTGCCCTATACAAAAAAAATTACCTAAACAAGCCAGGATGGTTCACTTTCCACTTACGTTTTCTTGTGTACGTTTTCCTTAAAAATAATATAATGATGGAGGGGAAAAAATAAATATTTCTAATTTCTTAATTTGTAAGTCTTCTTTTTATAACAAAACAGCTTTACTCACGGTTGTTCCGATCTATGTTGCTCGCTTGGCCATACGCTTGGCCCGAAACGTCGAGCAACATAGCTCGGAACAACCGTGAGTAAAGCTGTTTTGTTATAAAAAAATAATGTCTAGCAACCACGGTAATTTAAAAACCCATGTAAGTCTTCTTGTTACCCATTATTTTTATTTTCAAATTAGTGTGCGAAACAATGTATAAGAGCGACTTGTCGTGTGCAATGTGTCAAATTTGCGGATATGTCCGGCCGGAAGACACCCGCTCTGGTCGGCCTCCGCCAACAGACTGACTGAACTACCGTAGCAGCTAGTAATATAAACCGATTTTAGCATGCGGCGATACGGGTCAATATTGCTAAGCACGCTTTCTACTGCACAAATGAGAGCGCTTAAAATTTGATTTTTTCCCCAGTTTTCCTTAAATTTATCGGAAAGTAAATGCTTTATCGAAAAACTACAAGATACGATTTCTAGTAGATTAATATATCTTTCCAATGATGTAAAAAAAATTTACAGTTCTCGCTCAAAATTCTGAGATCTCGCAATTAAAAGATTTTTGGGTAAAGCATTCTTTGCTATTTTTTTTCTGTGATTCTAGAAGATTTTTTAAAAATTCTGTTGGATACGATTTTTGTAATGTACCCTTCTCTATACAGATGATTTTTTTTATGCTTCGCATATGTCCGGTTACTTCAATTCTCGCGAAGAAAAATTGGTCGATTTTGAATTAAAAAAAAGTAGCGGCTTACGGCCGCTTAAGGAAGACGATAAACCTTCCCGAAGGAAGTAAGTAACAAAGGGCGAGGCCGAAGGCCGAGCTGCGTTCAGGAAGACGACAAACCTTCTCGAAGACAGTAAGTAACTATGGGCGAGGCCGAAGGCCGAGCTGCGTTCAGGAAGAGGATAACCTTTTCAAAGAAAGTAAGTAACAGAGGGCGAGGCCGAAGGCCGAGCTGCGTTCAGGAAGACGATAAATTCTCGAAGACAGCAAGTAACTATGGGCGAGGCCAAAGGCCGAGATGTGTTCAGGAAGAGGATAAACCTTTTTGATGAAAGTAACTAACAAAGAAGTTACTTTCTTCGAGAAGATTTATGGTCTTCCTGAACGCAGCTCGGCCTTTGGACTCGCCCATAGTTACTTGCTGTCTTCGAGAATTTATCGTCTTCCTGAACGCCCCATAAAACTTCTCGAAGAAAGTACGTAACAAAGGGCGAGGCCGAAGGCCGAGCTGCGTTCAGGAAGACGATAAACCTTCTCGAAGACAGTAAGTAACTATGGGCAAGGCCGAAGGCCGAGCTGCGTTCAGGAATACCATAAACTTTCTCGGAGAAAGTAAGTAACAGAGGGCGAGGCCGAAGGCCGAGCTGCGTTCAGGAAGACGATACACTTTTTCGAAGACAGTAAGTAACTATGGGCGAGGCCGAAGGCCGAGCTGCCTTCAGGAAGAAGACAAACCATCTTTAAGAAAGTAAGTAACAAAGGGCGAGGCCGAACGCCGAGCTGCGTTCAGGAAGAGGATAACCTTTTCGAAGAATGTAAGTAACAGGGGGTGAGTCCGAAGGCCGATCTGCGTTCAGGAAGACCACAAATCTTCTCGAAGAAAATAACTTCTTTGTTACTTACTTTCTTCGAAAATATTTATTCTCTTTCTGAACACATCTCGGCCTTCGGTCTCGCCCATAGTTACGTACTGTCTTTGAGAAGGTTTAGGGTCTTCCTGAACGCAGCTCGGCCTTCGGCCTCGCCTTTTGTTACTGACTTTCTTCGAGAAGGTTTATAGTCTTCCCGAACGCAGCTCGGCCTTCGGCCTCGCCATTAGTTACTTACTTTCTTTGAGAAGGTTTATCGTCTTCCTGAACGCAACTCATTCACAAACTTTCGCGTTTAAAATATTATTAGGATGTATTTTGGGTAGGTTTGGAGTGAGGCCTGATTTCAGAAATTATTCCCAATTATCGGATGCATGCATGCAAGCAAATCCGAAAGCAACAGGTAACAATATATAAATTTTTGAAATGTGTTAATTAAGCCCTTTCATTTGATACCCAACACGGCATTTAAAAAAAAAATTTTTTTAGGTCATCACTTTATGTCCTTTAGAGGGGGCCATATCCAATTTTATCGGACGTCACATAGCCTCTATCCAGCGTCAAGACGCATCCAATAATACCTGATTTGTAAAATTATGAGAAAAAGTAGTTTCGAAGTTATGAGGGAACAGATGAACATACATAAATACATACATACATACATACATACATACATACATACATACATACATACATACATACATACATACATACATACATACATACATACATATATACATACATACATACATACATACATACATACATACATACATACATACATACATGCAAACCTGTCAAACACATAACTCTCCTTTTCGCTTCGCCGTAATCGGGTAAAAATAAGAATCTTTTCGCTAATATTGCGCGCATACTACACTACGTACAATATAATAAACATACGATCAAATAACTTAAATCAAATAGGAACTCCAGTTAAGTAAATATCCGCTAACATCGACTTGCAACAACACTTTTACATAGGTTTGCACCTAAAATTAATCAAACCCACATAATATTATGAATCGAATTAAATTAAATACTCTGCTCGGGACAATGCATACACACACCGCGCTCCGCCAGACCACACCCCGCGCCGCGCCCCGCGCCTCCGCCGCCGCGCCGCCAGTCTCCGCCAGCTAGCCGCCACCAAGCGCCGCCGCGCCGCGCCGCGCCGCTTTTATTTCGATTCGATTTGTATGGGAGCCACATCTTAGCGTAGCTGGAAGTGAATTTTAGTTAGCCTATCCTGTGTCCCGTATAGTAAAATGGGCTTGTACTAAGTTTCATCAAATTCGGATGATGGCTTTAAGAGTTATGGAGGAACATACATACATACATACATACATACATACATACATACATACATACAGAAAAGATTTCTAAAAATCATCAATTTAGCTTTAGTAGCATACATAGAGGCTACAAACTCAATATTTCCTAAAACAAAGTAACTTACTCCATGACCATCCCTTACAGATTTATTATTAGTATTGATGATGCCAAAAAGAACCAGATATCTTGGCTCTGTTTTGATAAATACTTTTAGCGTACTTCATTAAACACACAAAAGTCCATCTCGCTTGGATCTTTTACGCAAAAAAAAAATCTGACCAGTTAGCTAGTAACAAGTAGCATGAGTCTTTTCTGCTGTTGCGATATACCTCAAGTGGGCGGATGGTTCTTAGACGAATATGTAGAAAACCTATTAGTTTCATACCAAGTAGCCTGCCTGGGTCTTTTCTGCAAAAAATAGAGCGGGTGTTTAGCTCTCGATTGGTATATTTAACTCATTTTTGACCAATTTGTGGGTTGGTTCCTTTTGGCATATATATGGTAAATTTTTCTGAAGAAGTTGTGATACAAGGTATTTTCAAATTTCTGACTATTCGAAATCGAAATTTTCCTAGATAATGTTTTATATATACACTTATTAATATATAATATCATATTCCGAAGGAATTTCGGACGGAGCAATTTTTCACAGTGAATTATTGCCGAAAATCTGTAAAGGTGTGATCGATAAGGAAAATTTCCTAGATAATTGTCAAAAGCGATAAATTTAAATAAATTAAGACATATAAAAAAATTAAAATTGACAGAGAAATTTTTCTGAAGAAGTTGGGATACAAAATAGGTATTTTCAAATTTCTGCCTATTCGAAATCGAAATTTTCCTAGTCAGTCAGTCAGTCAGCGTGTAAGCGTCCACTGCTGGACATACGCCTCTCCAATTTTCCTCCAGTCCTCCCTGCCTTCAGCGGTACGGAACCACTGCTTTCCGCCGACGTACTTGATGTCGTCGTCCCACCTGGCGGGTGGTCTTCCCACACTCCGTTTTTCTGTCCACGGCCGCCAGTGTAGGACGCGGTTACTCCAACGGTCGTCGTCTCTTCGGCTGACGTGCCCAGCCCATTGCCACTTGAGCTTAGCCACCCGGTATCCAATATCGACTACTTTGCTGCGTCGGCGGATTGCCTCGTTACGCACCATATCACGTAGCGTTATTCCCAGCATGGCTCGCTCTATTGCTCGCTGGGCAACTTTCAACCTTTGGACAACACCGACCGTCAGCGTCCACGTTTCACACCCGTACGTCATAACCGGGAGGACACACTGGTCATATATACGGGTTTTTAAATTTTGCGGAAGATCAGACCTCAGGGCGAATTTTAACTTTCCGAAGGCAGCCCAACCCAGTTGAATTCTTCTCTCGACCTCCTTTAGCAGACCGTGTCTACCAAGCCGCAGAATTTGACCGAGATATACTTACTCTTCAACCTGTTCGATCACTTCTCCGTCAATAACGATTTGTCCTCCCGTCATAACCTCGGTCGCCATAACCTTGGTTTTGTCCCGGTTCATCTTCAGACCCACCTTCATCGACGCTGTATAGAGGTCTTCCAGCATGGTCTGAAGCTGATCTCGCGAATTTGACAGAAGGACAATGTCATCGGCGAAGCACAGATGACTGAGAAGATCTCCATTCACGTTGATACCCATGTTGTCCCACTCAAGCGTCTTGAATACATCTTCTAATGCGTTCGTGAAGAGCTTGGGTGAGATCACATCCCCCTGCCTTACGCCCTTACTAAGGGGGATGGGTTGGGTATTTTCGTGGAGCCTCACAGTCATCGTCGCGGACCGATACAGATTTCGGAGTACCTCGATGTAGCGGTGGTCGATTCTGCACCTCAGGAAGGAGTTTTCGACAGCCCATTTTTCAACTGAGTCGAACGAATCGAATTTTCCTAAATAATGTTAATATATACTCTTATTAATATATAATATCATATAACGAAGAAATTTCGGACGGAGCAATTTTTCACCAGCAGTTATAAGCGATTTTCATGTTTAGGTATAAATACCTAACTTCCAAACATCAAAAATCCTAGATAATTTGTCAAACGTATATTTTAAACCCTACTTTATCACACTGCAAAGTTTCAGCGACAGAGGAGTTAGTCCGAAGTGCCCATACAAGGAATTTCCTCGTTTACTGGACTATAAGAACTTTCCTAAAAGCTCAGCGGGAGGTTTAGATGGTATTAGACCACAACACCTGAAGGATCTTGTGTCATTTTCAGCAGTCGCTGCAGGAAGGAGATTACTCCACTCGATCACATCACTAATTAATATGATGCTTTCCGGCAGAATTAACGCACAATGTACGAAGTACATGTATGGTGCTTCGCTTTGTGCTTTAAAAAAAAGGATGGTGGTCTGCGCCCAATCGCCGTCGGTAATGTTTTCAGACTATTGGTTTCAAAATTATCATGTCACTCTATCAGTTATGAAATCGGCTGAAATTTTCGTCCAATTCAGTTAGGTTTTGCAACAAAAGGTGCTTGTGAAGCAGCCGTACATGCCACCAGAAAATTCATTTCAAGCCAGCACGCAGATACAACTGTATTACTAAAAATAGATTACAAAAATTCATTTAACTCAATAGAAAATCTTTCTCCTTTGCGGCCCACTCCGCAAAGGAGAAAGCCGACTTACTGGTATCTCTTTTTGCGGGGAACTCCAACCTGGACGATGGGGGTGCCACTGCCCCATCCATACCTAGGTGTGAGAACTCCATGCCGGAAGTGCAGTTTCGACAACGGACTGGACGGGCGGAGCTTCTCTCCCTAGACGTCAGGAAAGCGAGTGGGCCGGATAGGATTCCTGCATTGGTGTTAAAAAGGTGTGCTCCCGAGCTGGCTCCAGTGCTGACGCGCCTATTCCGTCTCTCCTACTCCAATGGCCGTGTGCCGGCGGCCTGGAAATCTGCGTTTGTGCAAGCGGTCCCCAAAAAGGGTGACCGCTCAAACCCGTCAAACTACCGACCTATAGCGATTACCTCCCTTCTCTGTAAGGTGATGGAGCGCATTATCAATGCTCAGCTCATGAAGTACCTGGAGACCAATGACCTCATCAGCGATCGGCAATACGGCTTCCGGCCAAAACGATCTGCTGGTGATCTCCTAGCGTACGTCACTCACCTTTGGGGGGAATCGCTTGAAGGTCATGGTGAATCCTTGGCAATTGGCCTTGATATTGCCAAGGCATTTGACCGGGTTTGGCACAAGTCGCTCTTGGGCAAATTGCCGGCTTATGGACTTCCTTCTGGCCTCTGTGACTGGGTCGCCGACTTCCTACATGGGCGTAGCATTCAGGTCCTAGTGGACGGTTGCTCGTCGGACGCCATGTCAGTGAACGCCGGCGTACCACAAGGATCTGTTTTGTCACCTACGTTGTTTCTTCTGCATATCAATGATATGCTGTCTCTGGGCAACATACATTGTTATGCAGATGACAGCACGGCACACGGATCCTACACCAGTCACCCTTCAGCCAGTCGGGATGTTGTGGATGAGAAGAGGCGAAGACTTGTGTCTGAGCTCGAACATACACTCAGCTCTATTTCAGAATGGGGCCGTAGTAATTTGGTCGAGTTCAACGCTTCCAAGACACAAGTATGCGCGTCCGTGGGCGTCGTTAGACACCTTATGAGTGGCTCGGCGCCATATGTCGCGCTGTCAATAAAAAAAAAAGAAAGAGATTGTCTACTACAGGCTATCAAGAATAAAGCACCACTTATATATGCATACATGTGGCAATGTTATGCCACACCATATGCGTTATTCTACGGTGATGTTATTTCGTCCGAGGTTGGTTGTCAACAAGGCGACCCTTGGCGACCCAAGCGAGACCGCTGGATTTAGTATGGTCATTCATCCTCTCATCGAAACACTAATACGTGAGTTGAACGGCTGGTACCTCGACGATGGTACATTAGGAGGTGACCCGGAATCAGTACTCTCCGACTTTGAAAAACTTTTACGGGAATCAAACGATCTTGGGCTTGAAATCAATCCCTCTAAATGTGAATTATGTTTTCATCACTGCACTAATCACACAATAATAAATTCATTTCGTAATCTGGCATCGGACATTAAAATTATCAACAAAAACGATTTCACCATTCTTGGTGCACCAGTTTTTAAAAAAGCCACTGAATCAGAGTTGGAAAAAAAATTTACAGTTCTTAAAACTATGACTGAAAGATTGCAAACAATTCATCCGCATACTGCGGATGAATTATGAATTATGATATCTACAGTAACTGTTGCGCCAGCTATCAAGAAGCTGTAATGAATAATGCCGGCACAGGTCCACCATACATATACTGACAAGCCACTTCTTTTGACTCAATTTGCGTTTGGGATTTGATCAAAACGGAATAGTAAATCAAATTTAACGATTTTATCGCTCATATAAAATCAACTATCATTTTGGTCGTTGGCTCTCGTCCTATTAGACTATTGGCTTCACCTATCGAAGGATAGATGAAATGTGTTCTAATTTTTTACTTCATGTTTTTGCTATTCAAAGCTAGATGGCGTATTATAACCTTGAGCTCAAAATGTTTATATGAAAATATTCCCATTGTCCTCTCTATAACCTGGTTTTTTTAATCTCTTTGCATGTATGTCGTCAGTGTAACTCAGTTATCTTTTAATTTCCCATTATTGAATTATTATTTTTTTGTTTGTGTACATAAAACACAGCATTTCTTGTGAAGAAAGTGTTTTATTAAATAAACCCGGACAAATTTATAATGTTTTTTTTTGTCTCCTGAAAAGTTGGTAAAAGTTGACATACAACCTATTGCCAGAACAACGGGGTTTACCGCTTATCCACGAACTACTCATAATAACATTGTAACCCGAACCACAGTGTGCCCGAACCTCATAAATTTAACTTGGGCCCATGCAAAAAATAAAGCCCTGGCTGTGCGTGCGACCCGCTGCATACCCCAGGGGGTGTCGCGCTCAGTAGTACTGGGGTCCAGTTGACTTGCTTTAAGATTCCGAAGGATAGCCATATTATGGTAAATGAAATGAAATGTGGAATGTTTACTTGTCGTAATGTTTATTTATATTATCATTATCACATAAATTTTTTTAATTATTTTTATGTTGTTTGCCAAAAAGCGCCACGCCTTTCAGTGATGTCCGTTTCTCTCTTATTTATTATTATATTTCTTCCTCGTCCATATTGATACCTCATGCTGCGCAAGTCCTCACGTACGCTGATTCATTCTTTTATCTCTTCCTTCTCCATAGTGGTAACTGCAAGCTGCGTCAGTCATCGAGTACGCTGACTCTTCTTCTATCTTGCCCATAACAGTACCACATGCTGCGCAAGTCGTCGCGGACACTGATTCTTTTTCTATATCTTCCTTATCCATAGTAGTACCGCATGCTGAACAAGTCATCGAGTACGCTGATTCTTTTTCTATGTCATCATTGTCCATAGTAGTACCGCAAGCTACGTAAGTCACTGCGCACACTGATGCTTTTTCTATATCGTTCTTGTGCATATTAGTACCGCAAGGTGGGTAAGTCACTGCGCACACTGGTGTCCATAGTAGTTCCGCAAGCACAAGTCTGCGTGTACGATTGTTTTTCTACATCGTTCATATTAGCACCGTACAGAAATTTATGTTTCTTCTGTAATTTCACACATTGATGTATGAAGCATTTTAGTGCCACTGGAAGAGAGAAACAAGCCAAACCGAAGGCAGTTAATTGGAGTACTGAAAAAAAAAAAGAAACAAAACATTAAAATTACATTAAGTAAAATTTTTCACCCAAAACCAATGACTGACAATCTGAATCTGTCGGTGAAACTGAACAATTTCGAACTATGTATAAATTTTTTTTTCAATAGTAGGAAAAATCATTAAAAAAATCGGCTCTGAATGAAAGTGAAAAAAAAAAATTACAAATCACATGGGCCACATGACTTTCAAAGAGCATTGAAAATGATCTTCGGTATTGAAAATAAAAAACGAACATGTATATTTATTTAAAATTATGTTGTTAAACATTTATTTTAATTTAATATAGAAAATACAGCTGTACGTAGTCTGTAGAAGACTGGGTTGGTACAACACTACTGGAGCGAGATGCCCGCATAGCAGCCTCGTCTGTATTGTATTGTATTATTGCACTAGCTGCGATGCGAACCCGGGTTCGCTCGGGTAAACTAAGCTAGCACTGAAAGAGTAAATATGTAGTGGATTTTTTGTTTTTTTTTTTTAAATATAAAATAAACAAAAATTAAATAAATTAACAATAACGTTTCAATCATAAAACACTTATTTGCTAATTGCTTAAATGTTTCTTAAATTTTTTACAAAATCTTACAAATTCTTATTGATAGAAATGAAAAATCATTGAAGATTCTTCTTTTTCCAGATTTAATGTGCTATTAGCAAATAGCTAGTATAAAATGTATCCTTGCTATTTCTTCTTGCACTTTGGTTGGTTTCAAATGGCACACCTTAAAGTATCTGGATCTACAGCACGAGGTTGGTGGCCCGTCGACCCGACGATCGTTGTGCCCATAGTCGTATCGGCGCATGGGCTGATAGCGAAGAGCCTCGACGACCACCTCGAGAGGCTCTCGCTGAGTGGTTGGGTCAATGGTCAGATCCAGAAGGCAGCCCTGCTCGACACTGCACGCATAGTCCAGTTTCTCTCTCTGGGACCGGAGCATCGGTAGCCTGGGGTCGCCCCGCCCGCCGCCGGTGGTGGAAACTCAGTTTTTTTAAGGTTAATTTTGTATACATATGTTTTTATATTCTGTCAAAAAAATACCGGAAATTTATAATTTAATTCTAATTCCAAATTCTATTAAAATAATTATTTTTGTCGCAAAGTTGGCACAACTGTTTTCTATTAGCACGGAGTTTAAGCACCATCTGTTATTTAGTTTGTTTACATTGCTCGATTTTGTTAGTTCATCTCAAGAGTGTTTTGCGATTTTTATAATAGATAAAAATATCGAACAAAGAGTTTGTCTCAAATTTTGCATCGCAAATGGAATTTCGTATTCCGCGTCTCTGAAAATGTTACAGAAAGCTTACGGTGAATCGACTTTATCAAAAACACGTGAACATGAGTGGTACAGTGCATTCAAAAGTGGTCGAGATGTGGTGGAAGATTTGTCTCGCTCTGGTCGGCCATCAACGTCTTCAACTGAAGTTAATATAGCTAAAGTGAAGGAAATGGTGACTGAAAATCCTCATTCAAGTTTGAGAGAGATAGGCGTTCAACTTTCTGTGTCTCTCGAATCGATTCGTACCATTTTAAACGATCGCTTGGGCATGAAACACGCTGCCGCTCGAGATTTAAATTTTACCATCGATTATACCATCGAACAACCACCGTATTCACCGGATATGACTCCGGCGGACTTTTTTCTGTTTCCAAAACTCAAATTACCACTTTGAGGCATCCGTTTTCACTCTATAGACGACATAAAAGAGAATTCGCGGTGAGAACTGAAGTAGATTCTGGAAAATGCATTTATTAAATGTTTTTGATAATTGGATTATTCGTTGATGTAAGTGTAGTGAGTGTATTATTTCGGAAGGGGCCTACTTTGAAGGTGATAGCATAAATTTGGAAGAATAATTAACAGTTTGTGTATTATTGACCTTTTCCCGGTACTTTCTTGACAGAGTAGTATGGTGGTTTTTAATATGTACAAAATTCGTTTTAAGCAAATGTAAGCGATTCGTCGCCGCACCGCACCGGACCGCCCGCAGGTGAGTCACCATATGCCATGCCGTACGTGACGCGTCACACACACGTCACGTCTGTGTGTGTGTGCGTGCTGTGTTGGTGGTGTTGATGCACTAACACATCTTTAACGTATTTCGTCGCGTGCGTCGCACCAGCCGCCTCCGCCCCGGCCCCGGGCTGCGCCGCCGCGCTAATATTGTGATCAGTTCGGATCGGATATACTTAGACTTTTTTAAATTTTCTTTCTTGATATTTTGAAATATTTATTTTTTTCTTTACTTTCAAGATAATTAAGTGAGGCGGTGCTTCACTTGCTTCACCTGGGGAACCGCCTCTGCATTGGACACATAATCTCGCGCGACCGCCGCCAGCAGCGGTTAGGTAGTGTCGTAACGGCCGAGGAGTGAGTCAGTTCAAGACGGAGGAGGGAGCCGCCGACCGCACTCTCCTGTGTGCCCGCGAAGCAGATCGCGACCTTGCCCCGAGGCCAGGCGAGCGCGGCTGCCCCCGCGCGCGCCCGCGCACCCGCGTACGCTACCGCGCCCGCGCGCGCCTCCGCGGCCGCCGCCGCCGCGCGTCCGGTACCCGCCGCCGGTATCCCCCGACCGGCGCCGCGTCCGCCGCTCCCCGCGATCGACATGACGACACCGCCGCCGCCGCCGCCGCGCCCGATGACGCTATCGCCGCACTGGCGGCGGAACTGAAGAAACTCGTCGGCCGCCCTTTGCAACCGCAACCGCTCCACCCGCGACACCTTGACCTGCCTCGTTTCAGCGGTGAGCGGTCTGAATGGCTGGCTTTCCTGGCGTCATACCGCGAGACGAACGCGGCATACGCCTACACCGCCGCTGAGAATATGACGCGCCTCCGTACGGCGCTCACCGGTGGTGCAAGAGAGAGAGAGTGGAAGCCTACCTACTCAGCAGCGGCTGCGACCCGGAACGAGTCCTTCAAGATTTGCAAAGAATCTACGGACGTCCTCGTGACCTCATTGAGGCGACAAAGAAGAAGGTGCTGCAAGCGAAGCCACTTCAAGACGACCGCCCCGACCTACTCGATGAGTACGCGTGCCGCATTAGAAATCTATGTTACCTAATGCGTCACTACGAGCAGAACACACATGACGCGCACTTCATCGAGAACGTCTTAAGTCGCCTTACACCGATGCAGCGAGTGCGCTACGGGGACTACGCAGAACGATACGAACACTCCGGGCAGTCACAATTAGAACTTATCAGTGACTATGTATCGAAGCAGACAAGGCTATGAAATTTCACCACGTGAAGGCGCCAGACGCATTGAGCCGATCCGCGCACCCCACGCCGCCCCCCGCTCCCGCTGCCGGCGGTCCGTCCGCGCGCCCGCCGCCCCGCGTCCCGCAACATGCGAACGCCCCCGCCGCCTCCGCCGTCAGCGCGCCGCGCCCAGCCGATAAAAAGACGTGTCATCTTTGTGAGGAACCGCATGCGCTGCCGGACTGCAGATTGTTCAACGAAATGAACGTTGATGAGCGCTGGAACGCCGTGCGCGAGGCTTCGCTGTGCTTCAAATGCTTCAAAAGGCGGACTTAAAGCCTAAAGGCATATCTGCCAGTCTTGCCTGGGATTGTGAGTAGGGTAGTGCGGGAAATTAAATGAAAGAATTTTTTCTTTTAAATAGTATAAAAATAAACAATAAAACATAAATAATAATAATGACATACAACTAAATACATTTATTAATTATGTTATATTTATGTTTTTTCTGAAAATGATTTATATGATATGTATTTGAATTTTTTTTTGTTTTTTGTTGTTGTGTTGTTTAATCTGATATACACTCCGAAAAAAATAACATAGCACCAAAGATTCGTATACACAATCTTTTGGTAGTGCAGTTGGGAATTAAAAAGTAAGGCTCTTTAAAATTCCATTGTGCACTCTCAGTAGTGCAAACGGGAAGAAATAATTCCAAACGACACTACCGGTTTCGCAGCTGGTAGTACAGTAGTGTAGATGGGGAAAAAAATTCCAAACAGCACTACTGGTAGTGCAGCTTGGTAGTGCAGAGTGGAAGGAACGGTTGAAAATTCAGCACAGTAAACATACAACACCAGTATATAATACTTCTATTTAGATACATAGTTCATAATAAACTAAATATGTTTTAATAAAGTTTAAGTTTTATTATCTCATAGCTACAGATAGGTAACTGGTAACTGGTCATTTTCTATTCGATATTATGAAAAATAACTTCATGTCACATTTTTTCTGAACAATTTGGTCATATTTTATTTTATATATTATATAATTTTTATATTATATTTTTTACAACCTTAGAAATTCTAGCCAATTATTCCATTTAAAACATTCCGTTTGTTTCCTTTCTTTTTCATTTTATTGATGTGAATAAAAAAATAAAAATCGAACCCTAGAGTTGAAGGCGGTCGGTTATTTTTGCTTGCTTTAGCACCACCGCCTTCAACTCTAGGGTTCGATTTTTATTTTTTTATTTCATACATTTTTGAAGGCGGGTTTTATATTTTTTTAAATAGTTTTTTATTTCACAGTTTTTTTAGTAATTTTTATTTGCTATTAATGTACTCGGCGGAATCGCTCGGCCTTCGGCCTCGCGATTCCGCCTCACTTTCCAATCCGATCTTGACCAAAAAAAAAATGGGACCACCTTGGAGCTAGACTGAACCGAACACAAAAAGAATCATCGAAATCGTTTCACAATTGGGGAAGATATTGCTGAACATACATAAAAAAAAAATACATACAGTCGAACATAGAACCTCCTCCTTTTTTGAAGTCGGTTAAAAATACTTCTATGTTTTGTTAATTTAAAACTATTGGTTGTATTTGATAAATAAAACAAATAATGGAAGACAATAAACTATTTGACAATATGCTTTATTTAAATGAACGCTACTTATTGCTGTACGTGACTCTTTGTATTTAAATATTTGCTAAATTAAAATACATTCAAGTTTCTGTACACTTATTGCTACAAAGGAAGTTCACTTACTGTAGGTATCTGTGTTTTATGGTAAGTGGGTCAGAAAGATCCATAAAATAAAATGTCACTGGGTCGAAAGGATAAAATTTTTTGACAGTGGGTCCTGAGAATGGGTCAGAACGCCCCGAGATCATATTGAGTCGGGTGTCAAATTAAAGGTAATTAAATTTAAAATTCCGAAAAAAATATATATATATTTTTAAATTAGACAAATTGAAATCGAAAATCATTGGAAAAAATTCATCCCGACCAGGATTCGAACCTGGGTCTCTGGCTTGAGCTGCCAACGCGATAACCAACTACGCAACCGGGCCGTGACGTATTATCTCCAAATTTTCGATCTTATTGCACCTTCATGTCGCATAATTTTTGCGAACAGTCAACTTTTATTTATTTTTTTTTTTTTTATAGGCAGCCGGCGCGGGTGTGTGTGCCCAATACTTCAACGGAAGATCAGACACAGCCAATAACACCATTCCTCGCGAAACCACGCTCAGAGAGGCGCCATGCCGGCTATGAGGCGGACAAAAAGGTTGTCGTCTAATTTATTGACACGCCTTTTGAAGATTCCCAGGTTATAGGTGGTGGGGAACACACTCACCGGAAGACCGTTCCATATTTTCGCCGTTCGACACAGGAAAGATTTCGAAAAACGATGTGTTCTTAGTAGTTGGGTGTCAACAACATATGGATGTTCCGAGCGAGTCCGGCGGGTGTGGCGGAGACGGATGGGGGCTGGAGGGATGAGAGAAGCCAATTCATCAGAGCAACGTCCATGGTAGTACCTATAGAACAGGCTAAGAGAACCGATTGTTCGCCTGTGGCCCAATGATTCAAGTCTCTCCGTGAGCTTGGGATCACCAATTAGACGGATAGCACGGCGCTGGATAGAGTCCAAGGACGCCAATAAGTAAAGAGGGCATCCACTCCACAGATGGCTACAGTACTCCATCACCGGGCGAACTTGCGCTTTATATAGCATAAGGAGCTGCGCCCGTGAGAAGAACCGTCTGCTGCGGTAGAGGACGCCCAATTTCCTAGAGGCAAGTGTGGCTTTGGACTCTATGAAACCCCTAAAACCCACATCCTTGGTCAATTCCACGCCCAGGAGGTCCAATTTGTCATTGTTAGGTATGGCCGTACCCTGGAACGTAGCTTGGAAGAGAAACCGGTCGGCCTTGGTAGAGAAGGCGCATGCTTGAGTTTTGCTGACGTTGAAATCAACAAGGTTCTCGCGGCCCCAGGAGGCTACCTTAACGAGAACATCGTCGACTCTGTTAACTGTTTGACGCCGAGTATCATCAATGCGCACCTCTCTAGCAGTCCAGTCTTTAGCGTAACCCTCGTCGGCGGTGCTGTCGTCTGCATAACTGTGAATGTTACCTAGGCACAGTAGGTCGTTAATTAATAACAGGAATAATGTAGGCGACAGCACCGAGCCCTGTGGAACGCCAGCGTTTATTGGGAAATCTACCGATTTTGCACCGTCAATGGTTACAAATATGGATCGGTCCCCCAAGAAGCTGGCGATCCAATTGCAGAGGGATGAGGGAATACCGTAGGCCGGAAGCTTGCTGAGGAGACCACGGTGCCAAACGCGATCAAAAGCCTTAGATATGTCTAAGGCAACTGCCAGCGACTCTCCAAAGTTGTCTAATCTCTCAGCCCACACATGCGTGACATATGCTAGAATATCTCCTGATGATCGCTGTTTACGGAAACCGTACTGCTTGTCATCCAGGAGTTTACAAGTTTCCAGATATGTCAGAAGCTGGGTGTTAATAACCCGCTCCATAACCTTGCAGAGGAGAGAGGTTATCGCAATAGGCCGATAGTTTTTGGGGTCAGCAGAGTTGCCTTTTTTGGGCACTGGTTGGACCGCAGCCTTTCTCCAGCAAGCAGGCACGATACCGGAGGAAAAAGAGCGCCTAAAGAGACGAGTGAGGATAGGTGTCAATTCAAGTGCACACATCTTAAGCACACGCGCAGGAACGCCGTCAGGACCACTACTCTTGGAGGCGTCCAACTGACGTAGACTTTTAAAGACCGCCCTGTTATGGAATCGTACCTCACGCATCGATTTATCGCATTGAGGTAACGACGGAGGGGTAGCGCCTTGGTCGTCTAAGGTCGAGTTGGAAGCAAAAAGGCGAGCGAATATATTCGCCTTCTCCTTGGCAAGGATAGCGAGTGTTCCATCGGGACGTTCTAGCGGGGGGGTTGCAGCTCGGCAGAAGTTACGACCGATAGAGTTCGCCAGGGACCAAAACGCACGACTCCCGGTAGGACAGCGTGCGAGTTTTTGGCTTACTCCTCGGTCGTGCTTAAACTTGGCCAAATCAAGCACACGCTTGCTGGACTTGACAGAAGCATTATAGGCACGCCTCGACTCCACGGACCGATCGCACAGCCACCGCTTGAAGGCCTGGTTCTTCGCCTCGACAGCCAAGCGGCATTGACGGTTGAACCAGGGCTTCTGCGTGCCACCGATGGGAACCACAGAACTTGGAATAAAGTATTCCATGCCCTGTAGTATCACCTCGGCGACAGCTTCGGCGCTCGGAGACGGGCCCGCGGACCGAAAGCATGTCTCCTGCCAAGGATAACCTCCGAAAAAAGTGCGGAGGTCGTCCCATTGTGCGGACTTGTAGTGCCAGACAGTGCGAGTACTACTCTCGCGTGTATCCGCATAGTACGCAGTTGGCACTGTTGTGGATACAAGGCAGTGATCTGAATTCCCCAGTGGGGCTTTCACAACAGCCTTGTACCCCTTTGGCTCCGAAGTCAACACAAGGTCCAGCAAGTTTGCCCTATGCGACGGGTTCCTAGGGACTCTAGTTATACCAGACACAAACTGTGTCAACCCGTGCGCCATGGCCAAGTTATATGCATCCTTACCAGCAGCATCCGTGGTGCAGGAGCCAAGCCAATCTCCATGTTTGGCGTTAGAGTCTCCCAACATCACAATTTCAGCTGTAGGTAGTTGGCAGAGCACTCTATCGGCCGAGCTGCTGAGATACTCAAATAGTGCGGCACTTTCCTTGGCACCTAAGTTGGGAGAGCGGTATACACCCGCGTAAACTCTTACCACGTGGGGAAGGTTGACGCGGATCCATACGACTGGAAACTGAGGATCTTCGAAAAGTGTGAGCCGTTTAACAGAAACGTCAGATCGACCATACACACATACACCACTCTTGGCTACAAATCTTTCGAAAAGACTGTATCCAGGGATGTCCAGGTTTGTAGTGTGTTGGGCGACCTGTGTCTCTGTTAAAAACAAAAGATGTGGTTTTGCTGTCTGCAGATGTTGGGCGACAGCATTAAAGTTAGCTCGTAGACCGCATATATTACACATGTCTACTTTAAAGTGTTTGGGAGACGTGGGAGTCGCACTTAAAGCGGTGAATTTCCTTTTGTTTCTTGGCATGAGGTTAGTTTTGAGGGAAATGAAAAAATGGAGCAAGCAAGACGAGATTTGGGGAGCGGTAATATTGAAGACAGCTCAAGTGGGTTCTCCAAGAACACTGTCACAAGGGACGAGAGGACCCCCAGGCCCCCCCTGACGAGGATGCACCCCGGTCTCCCCAGGTCACCATGCCTCAAGGTGCACCTCCGTCAGGATTTTTCGCTGGCTGATAGGGCAGCCCCCGACGCAGGCTGGTGCGACCGCACGCGGCGGGCCCCTGTACTATCCGCGGGCAGGTAGCGACATAACTCCTGTTGCACCTGGCTCTCCCTGGCCCGAGAGACAGTGCAATTGGGTAGTGAGCCCTCATTGTTGGCTGAAATAATATCCACTCCCCTCCTCTCCTCCGCTTGCTCGGTCCACCGACCCGGCTGACTCGTCTGCTGGCCTCCAAGTGCAGCAAGCTGCATCAGGAGGTTGCGCCTACGAGCTGTGGTACCTACCCGGACGACACGGTGGAAGACCTGTCTACCACAAGTAACTTGCACGGTTTCATATTGAACCTTATGCTGTCGTCACCAAAGTCGTATTTGGCATCAGACACTACAAGTTGACTTGAGGTTTTAATAATATTTTATGTTTGTTAGTACTAAGCACGTACTCGCTTTATATATATTTTTAATTAAAAAAATGCAAATCGAAAATCATTAAAAAAAATACATCCCAACGAGGATTCGAACCTGGGTCTCTAGCTTGAGCTGCCAATTTTTTCCAATGATTTTCAATTTACATTTTTCTAATTAAAAATATATATAAAGCGAGTACGTGCTCAGTACTAACATAAACATAAAATAATATATATATAGTTTGCTACCGCAGAGTATTAGAGCTTAATGTGTAGCGCATACCTACATGCATTTCGCGATGACTGACGCGGCGCGCGGCGCGGAGGCCCCGCACGCCGCCGCCATAGTAAAATGAGTAAAATGAGACGAGTAAGTTATCTGGAGCCTATTTTTTAACCGACTTCCAAAAAAGGAGGAGGTTCTCAATTCGTCTGTATGCTGTATGTTTTTTTATTTTTTATTTTATTTTGTTTAGTTTTTATGTTTGTTACGCTATTTCTCCGTCAATTGAGGGCCGATTTAGAAAATTCTTTTTTTGTTAGTTAGGTCATACTTCCGAGGTGGTCCCATTTCAATTTTATCGAAATTGGTTTAGTGGTTTTCGAGAAATCAGCATAATACTATGGTGTGTGGTTACCTTCAGCAAAACTTGTGATGTGGTCGTTTTCGGCAATTTTCAGTTTGATAAATTAGCATGGTGTGTGGTTACCTTCAGCAAAACTTTTGTAATGTGGACTTTTTCAGCAATTTGCAGTCTGACACATATGGCGAATAATTCTGTACCACTTCAATCGATTTCGATTATTCGATTTCGATTATTATATGTAATATTACTAATAATATTACTAAAAAGAATGAAATAAAAACTGTTTTAAAAAATATTAAACCGATTTCCAAAAAACAAAAAAAAAAGAACTAAAAAGTATTAAATACATAACATTTTGAAATTTTCTCTGTCCTGTTGAAATACATGAATCGATATACTAATGAACATATTCGGACCCTTGTTTCATGAATATTCTAAATTTGAATTTTTTTATCTTTTCCGACCGGCCAGGTGCGCTTAATTTATTATGGTACGAGTACCATCGAGCTGGTCTGATGATGGAGACAGAAGGTGGCCATAGGAACTCCTAAACTACACATGATAAACCCATCGTGTTTGGGCTCGTTGCATTTGTCTTCACGAGCAATTTACTTTAGACCTAAGAGATTCTCAATTCGACTCCGTCAATTGTGGGTCGATTTTGAAAATTCTTTTTTTTTTTATTTGAAAGGGGATAACCCTGAGGTTTTTGAAGTGAAAACTTCTTTAGCGGCGCTTGGCACTTTTTTAGGGGGGTAAAAAATGTATAACTCGCGACATCGCGTCGGCGTCATTTTTAAAATGAAACCTTAAGTCATTGCATTAAGGGTTAAGTTAGAGTGGCACGGGATCAGCCGGCACTCCCGGAGTGCAACTGTTAAGTAGGGTTCGGTAACACGTTTATGTCTGTCTGTCCATTCTACTAAGTTCTGCAAAATGAATGTAGGGTTCCGTAACAAATGCATGTCTGTCTGTTCTACTAAATTTAACATTTATTTCAAAATGAATGTAGGGTTCCGTAACAAATGCATGTCTATCCGTTCTACTAAATTTTACAATTTTCAACCAAGGTCATCCGACGGTTATTTTATAATAAAAGTAGGGTTCCGTAACACGTTTATGTCTGTCCATTCTACTAAGTTCTGCAAGATAAATGTAGGGTCCGTAACAAATGCATGTCTGTCCGTTCTACAAAATTTTACATTTATTTCAAAATGAATGTAGGGTTCCGTAACAAATGTATGTCTGTCCGTTCTACTAAATTTTACAATTTTCAACCAAGGCCCTCCGACGGTTATTTTATAATAAAAGTAGGGTTCCGTAACAAATGTACGTCTGTCCGTTCTACTAAATTTCACAATTTTCAACCAAGGTCCTCCGACGGTTATTTTATAATAAAAGTAGGGTTCCGTAACACGTTTATGTCTGTCCATTCTACTAAGTTCTGCAACATCACCTACAACGTCCGTGATGTCAGCCCATAACACCGGGTGAACTAAGTGCCATGTCAGTGCTTCCCCCTTTGATCGTGCTGACTACACTGAACTAATCGGAAAACACAAACTATTTACATAGCCGTTTCGACCGACGTTTAATTCAGTGCGGTGGTACCAACCCGGGCGGGTTAAACCCTACCACCAAGTAAGATTAGGAGGGAAGGGACCTACAGTTTTACGAGGAATCCGAACCTCGGTCAGCCTCCAACGGTCAGCGGTCACCCATCCAAGTACTGACCGCACCCAGCGTTGCTTAACATTCAATAGCGACAGTTGACTGTCTGCACCACTGAGCTATCGAGGCTGACGTGGTCCTATTTTAATTGGGTCAAGATCGGATTGGAAAGCGAGGCGGAATCGCGAGGCCGAAGGCCGAGCGATTCCGCCGAGTACATTAATAGCAAAAAATTACTAAAAAACTGTGAAATAAAAAAAACATTTTAAAAAACATGAAACCGACTTCCTAAAAAAAGTAAAACTAAAAAACTATTTAAAATAAAAATATAAAAACCGCCTTCAAAAATATATGAAATAAAAACCTAAAAAAAAACGAACCCTAGAGTTGAAGGCGGTGCTAAAGCAAGCAAAAATGATGCATGAAAGAAAACATGAGTGGATGATATGATAATATCCTTTGTGATTTGTGTAGCCTTTTTAGCACCGCCTTCAACTCTAGGGCTCGTTTTTTTTTAGGTTTTTATTTCATATATTTTTGAAGGCGGTTTTTATATTTTTATTTTAAATAGTTTTTTAGTTTTACTTTTTTTAGGAAGTCGGTTTTATCTTTTTTATAAAATAACTACGTACGCTGCGCCGAGCCACCAGGGATGTCACAGCTCACAACACTAACACAATTGACAGGTAGTGAGCCCATTATGGTGGAAATGCAATTCTAGAGAGAGAGAGAGAGATAGAAAGAGAGATAGATAGAAAGAGAGATGGATAGAAAGAGAGAGAGATAGAAAGAGAGAGAGAGAGATAGAAAGAGAGAGATAAAAAGAGAGAGAGATAGAAAGAGAAAGAGAGAGATAGAAAGAGAGAGAGATAAAGAGAGAGATAAAAAGAGAGAGAGATAGAAAGAGAGAGAGAGATAGAAAGAGAGAGAGAGAGAGATAGAAAGAGAGAGAGATAGAAAGAGAGCGAGATAGAAAGAGAGAGAGAGATAGAAAGAGAGAAAGAGAGAGAGAGAGATAGAAAGAGAGCGAGATAGAAAGAGAGAGAGATAGAAAGAGAGAGAGAGATAGAAAGAGAGCGAGATAGAAAGAGAGAGAGATAGAAAGAGAGAGAGAGAGAGATAGAAAGAGTGAGAGAGAGAAAGAGTGAAAGAGAGAAAGAGTGAGAGAGAGAAAGAGTGAGAGAGAGAGAGTGAGAGAGAGAGAGTCAATCGTGTCAGTTTCCATAAAAAAATAGCATACATACACACACGCTGAATCCAGGCAGTCGGGGTAAGCAGAGTAATCGGTGTTGTGCTGCACGAACTCTGGTAAAATACAGCACACCACCGACCACCACATTTCGCAAAGCATTCCAACAAGATTCAACCGATCAAGCAGCAAGTAAGGCACAAAGACCCAGCTCGGTGGTAGTACCGTGCCATGGTGCGAGGTGGCGAGTCTGTCGCCCTTTAGCACGGCATCTCGTTCTTATCCCTTAGTCGCCTGTTACGACATGCATGGGGAGAGATGCAGTGGGGCTATTCTTTTTAAGTACCGGCCCCACTTGATAAAATATAACAGAACAAAAAAAATCGAGTGCTGGGCGACCATGACTGACTACGCGCGAGGGAAGTGAGAATGTTAGTAGTGGTTGTGTACAGACAGCGTGCGCAGGCGCGCGCTTGTGTGAGTGCGAAATCGGCGCGCTTGTATGAAGACGGCTAACGGCTAACTTGTCTGGTTTAACTTGTCTGGTTTAACTATGCCGCTTGTCTGGTTTAACTATGTTTCTCTGGACACATATTACAAACAAAAACAATGACGACGACGACGACGGCAATATACCTAAATACCTACTTGACTAAGTTTATCTTTTTTTATTAGGTACAGGTACTATATTTAAAAAAAAATGGTAATGAATGTATTGTTTAGGCCCTATTAAGTATTATGTGGTTTAGGCTAGGTGTACGTAGTGTACCTACCTACTTACCTACCTAGTATAATATTTCGGACTACACAGTATGCAAATACCTACGTAGGTATTAATTAAACGTTGTTTCAAAGCTCAACAGAATAGATGGCGACTTTGAACTGCCTACATATGTATATACGTATACATATTTATTATTGTTACAAGCTTATTTCTTGAGTACATTTCCAATGCCCTCTGGTTGTCGCGATTCTTCGTGAGGCCTGTGGATTTTTGTGCTTAAAAATTTTATTATTTAAATAAAAAAATTAATGTAAAATTCAAAACAATTGCCTTTTTTATTTACCATTCAACTTATAAATTCCGGGTTCTTCAGGTGATTCTCGATTCCAGAGTGCACCAAAAAAACTGCGAATAAGAGCTCGAATATCTGAAAAATATATTTTTACATTAAACTAAACGTTCATCGTTTTATCATGATTCATGAATTAAACATCTGGGGGCACGGCAGTGCCCCCGCCAAGTCGAGCAAACACGGCCGTACCATCCTTTTCTCGAAGCAACTCAGGGTACTTTTGGCCTCCCTGTATCTTTGTTGTGGAAAGAGATAAACACCTGAAATTTTATTTACCATGAGTACTTACCAAACCTAGCTATACCCCCAAATTATAAGTTTGTACCTATTATAGTTTGCGAGATATCGCCAGTCAAAGTTCCGGTTTTTACTCACTCACTCACTCACTCACCGATCATCAAAAATCTAAGGTACTTCCAGCAGACCTACAAACTTGAAATTTTGTATTCAGCTAATGTTTAGCCCACAACGAAAGGAAAAACTCAAACATCCTAAAATTTAAGCCCCGTTTTTTTTATGGGTAAACGTACCTTTCCATACAAAGTCTATGAAAATGACAAATTAATTTTGTCAGTACACATACACACCACACGTCGTATCCCGACAATCGGGGTAAGCGTGGAAAGAACGTGCCAAGGTGAGAGCTTGTTGCCTTATGCGGGTAAACTTACCTTTCCATACAAAGTCTATCTCTATAATATAAAAATGAATCGCTGAATGTGTTGCTAAGCGCAAATCTCGAGAGCAGCTGAACCGATTTCGCTAATTCTTTTTTTAGAATATTCCTTGAAGTACGAGGATGGTTCTTACGGGGCGCGGCGCGGCGCGGTGCGGCGCCGAGCGGCGCGGGACGGCGCGGAGCGCCGTGGTGCGGCGCGGTGGGGCGCGGTGCGGCGCGGTGGGGCGCGGTGGGCGCGGTGGGGCGCGGTGGGCGCGGTGCGGCGCGGTGCGGTGCGGCGCGGTGCGGCGCGGTGTGGTGCGGTGTGGTGCGGTGCGACGCGTTGCGGCGCGGGACGGCGCGGAGCGGTGCGGGACGGCGCGGGGCGGCGCGGCGCGGCGCGGCACGGCGCGGGACGGCGCGGGACGGCGCGGAGCGGCGCGGGACGGCGCGGGGCGGTGCGACGCGGTGCGGCACGGTGCGACGCGGTGCGGCACGGTGCGGCGCGGAGCGGCGCGGGACGGCGCGTGGCGGCGCGGTGCGGCGCGGGGCGGCGCGGGGCGGCGCGGGGCGGCGCGGGGCGGCGCGGGGCGGCGCGCGGCGGCGCGGGGCGGCGCGGTGCTGCGCGTTGCGGCACGGGATAAAACCGTTTAAGAAGGAAGAATACCTACAAAGAGAAATGAGATCCCACCAAAACATATAATATAAAAAGATGCCAAGCCTCGCACGCAACCTTTCCACCGTAAAAAGTTCTAAGATCCCATGCAGAGCCAAGTCTTTTCATATCATTAAAGCCCGAATTCAACAATGTTGCCATAAATTATATTTTCTACTTAATAATAATCAATATTTAGTTACTCCGCTTATATTTAATATCTTCATTTCTATAAAAAAAAATAGGTAAAAAAACTTTAAAGTTAAACGGTTTTATTAAAAATAAAAAACTAGAAAAAAAAACAGCTGTACAAAAAACTAGAAAATAATAAGGACTCAAGTCTGGACCTTCTTAAGATTTTACGTCTGGGTAAGAAATCGTGCAATACTAGCGTGCTGTCTTCTCATGTCGGATGCCAAAGGGCACATTGTGTCGCTGTGTCAGCGGAATAAGTAATAAATTGAGACTTTTAACAGACTAATATAAAAACGTGGGGCGCATGTTATTTATTACGCATATTATACGCCCCACGTTTTTATATTAGTCTGTTAAAAGTCTCAATTTATTACTTATTCCGCTGACGCAGCGACACAATGTGCCCTTTGGCATCCGACATGAGAAGACAGCACGCTAGTATTGCACGATTTCTTACCCAGACGTAAAATCTTAAGAAGGCCCAGACTTGTCCTTATTATTTTCTAGTTTTTTGTACAGCTGGTATTTTTCTAGTTTTTTATTTTTAATAAAACCGTTTAACTTAAAAGTTTTTTTACCTATTATTTTATTTACTCGTTTTTAGTTAGATTTTTGGCTCGTATCATTCATTACGTAAACTCGTCATCCTTTCCAACTCTCTCATTGCATCTTTGTTACTCGGTTTATTACCTGTCAATTACTCACAATCAAGATCCTCAATACATAACGCTTCTAAAGACTTTACGCGACTCAATGCAACATACGCTTGACCCTCCTCAAATAGTCTGGAGCCCAAATACACGACAGCACGGTCAACAGTACTGCCCTGCATTTTATAGACAGTGGAGGCCCATGACAAAATTATCGGTAACATCCGTCTCTCAGCTGTTCCATAATTAAACTTTGCTGGAGACTGTATGGCTTTAGGATGGATAAGGTGTCCGCCGTCTCTTTCAAAATCAATTTGAACAGACGGTATGTCTGTTTCATACTTTTGCGTTCGACAAGTATGGGACACTCGTCCAAACAAACGAAATGAGCCCAAACTCGAGGGGGTTACTAGTAACGGTTGAAGAGTTCCACTGTACACCTCCTGACTCCATCATCAGACCCTCGTCACCAAGTGTATTGGTAGAAGTATGGGACACTCGTCCAAACCAACCATATGAGCCCCTAACTCGAGGGGGTTACTAGTAACGGTTGAAGAGTTCCACTGTACACCTCCTGACTCTATCATCAGACCCTTGTCACCAAGTGTATTGGTAGAAGTATGGGATAGGACACTCGTTCAAACAAACCAAATGAGCCCAAACTCAAGGGGGTTACTAGTAAAGGTTGAAGAGTTCAACTGTTCACCTCCTGACTCCATCATCAGACCCTCGTCACCAAGTGTATTGGTAGAAGTATGGGACACTCGTCCAAACCAACCAAATGAGCCCAAACTCGAGGGGATTACTAGTAACGGTTGAAGAGTTCCACTGTACACCTCCTGACTCCATCATCAGACCCTCGTCACCAAGTGTATTGGTAAAAGTATGGGACACTCGTCCAAACCAACCATATGAGCCCAAACTCGAGGGGGTTACTAGTAACGGTTGAAGAGTTCCACTCTACACCTCCTGACTCCATCATCAGACCCTCGTCACCAAGTGTATTGGTAGAAGTATGGGACACTCGTCCAAACCAACCATATGAGCCCCTAACTCGAGGGGGTTACTAGTAACGGTTGAAGAGTTCCACTGTACACCTCCTGACTCTATCATCAGACCCTCGTCACCAAGTGTATTGGTAGAAGTATGGGATAGGACACTCGTTCAAACAAACCAAATGAGCCCAAACTCGAGGGGGTTACTAGTAACGGTTGAAGAGTTCAACTGTACACCTCCTGACTCTATCATCAGACCCTCGTCACCAAGTGTATTGGTAGAAGTATGGGATAGGACACTCGTTCAAACAAACCAAATGAGCCCAAACTCGAGGGGGTTACTAGTAACGGTTGAAGAGTTCAACTGTACATCTCCTGACTCAATCATCAGACCCTCGTCACCAAGTGTATTGGTAGAAGTATGGGACACTCGTCCAAACCAACGAAATGAGCCTAAACTCGAGGGGATTACTAGTAACGGTTGAAGAGTTCCACTGTACACACCATCATCAGACCCTCGTCACCAAGTGTATTGGTAAAAGTATGGGACACTCGTCCAAACCAACCATATGAGCCCAAACTCGAGGGGGTTACTAGTAACGGTTGAAGAGTTCCACTGTACACCTCCTGACTCTATCATCAGACCCTCGTCACCAAGTGTATTGGTAGAAGTATGGGATAGGACACTCGTTCAAACAAACCAAATGAGCCCATACTCAAGGGGGTTACTAGTAAAGGTTGAAGAGTTCAACTGTTCACCTCCTGACTCCATCATCAGACCCTCGTCACCAAGTGTATTGGTAGAAGTATGGGACACTCGTCCAAACCAACCAAATGAGCCCAAACTCGAGGGGATTACTAGTAACGGTTGAAGAGTTCCACTGTACACCTCCTGACTCCATCATCAGACCCTCGTCACCAAGTGTATTGGTAAAAGTATGGGACACTCGTCCAAACCAACCATATGAGCCCAAACTCGAGGGGGTTACTAGTAACGGTTGAAGAGTTCCACTCTACACCTCCTGACTCCATCATCAGACCCTCGTCACCAAGTGTATTGATAGAAGTATGGGACACTCGTCCAAACCAACCATATGAGCCCCTAACTCGAGGGGGTTACTAGTAACGGTTGAAGAGTTCCACTGTACACCTCCTGACTCTATCATCAGACCCTCGTCACCAAGTGTATTGGTAGAAGTATGGGATAGGACACTCGTTCAAACAAACCAAATGAGCCCAAACTCGAGGGGGTTACTAGTAACGGTTGAAGAGTTCAACTGTACATCTCCTGACTCCATCATCAGACCCTCGTCACCAAGTGTATTGGTAGAAGTATGGGACACTCGTCCAAACCAACGAAATGAGCCCAAACTCGAGGGGATTACTAGTAACGGTTGAAGAGTTCCACTGTACACCTCCTGACTCCATCATCAGACCCTCGTCACCAAGTGTATTGGTAAAAGTATGGGACACTCGTCCAAACCAGCTATATGAGCCCAAACTTGAGGGGGTTACTAGTAACGGTTGAAGAGTTCCACTGTACACCTCCTGACTCCATCATCAGACCCTCGTCACCAAGTGTATTGGTAGAAGTAAGGGGCACTCGTCCAAACCAACCATATGAGCCCAAACTCGAAGGGGTTACTAGTAAAGGTTGAAGAGTTCAACTGTTCACCTCCTGACTCCATCATCAGACCCTCGTCACCAAGTGTATTAGTAGAAGTATGGGACACTCGTCCAAACCGACCAAATGAGCCCAAACTCGAGGGGATTACTAGTAACGGTTGAAGAGTTCCACTGTACACCCCCTGACTCCATCATCAGACCCTCGTCACCAAGTGTATTGGTAAAAGTATGGGACACTCGTCCAAACCAACCATATGAGTCCAAACTCGAGGGGGTTACTAGTAACGGTTGAAGAGTTCCACTTTACACCTCCTGACTCCATCATCAGACCCTCGTCACCAAGTGTATTGGTAGAAGTATGGGACACTCGTCGAAACCAACCATATGAGCCCCTAACTCGAGGTGGTTACTAGTAACGGTTGAAGAGTTCCACTGTACACCTCCTGACTCTATCATCAGACCCTTGTCACCAAGTGTATTGGTAGAAGTATGGGATAGGACACTCGTTCAAACAAACCAAATGAGCCCAAACTCGAGGGGGTTACTAGTAACGGTTGAAGAGTTCAACTGTACATCTCCTGACTCCATCATCAGACCCTCGTCACCAAGTGTATTGGTAGAAGTATGGGACACTCGTCCAAACCAACGAAATGAGCCCAAACTCGAGGGGATTACTAGTAACGGTTGAAGAGTTTCACTGTACACCTCCTGACTCCATCATCAGACCCTCGTCACCAAGTGTATTGGTAAAAGTATGGGACACTCGTCCAAACCAACCATATGAGCCCAAACTCGAGGGGGTTACTAGTAACGGTTGAAGAGTTCCACTGTACACCTCCTGACTCCATCATCAGACCCTCGTCACCAAGTGTATTGGTAGAAGTAAGCGGCACTCGTCCAAACCAACCATATGAGCCCAAACTCGAAGGGGTTACTAGTAACCGTTGAAGAGTTCTACTGTACACCTCCTGACTCCATCATCAGACCCTCGTCACAAAGTGTATTGGTAGAAGTATGGGACACTCGTCCAAACCAACCAAATGAGCCCTAACATGAGGGGGTTACTAGTAACGGTTGAAGAGTTCCACTGCACACCTCCTGACTCCATCATCAGACCCTCGTCATCAAGTGTATTGGTAGAAGTATGGGACACTCGTCCAAACCAACCATATGAGCCCAAACTCGAAGGGGTTAATAGTAACAGTTGAAGAGTTCCACTGTACACCTCCTGCCTCCATCATCAGACCCTCGTCATCAAGTGTATTGGTTGTAGTATGGGAAACTCGTCCAAACCAACCATATGAGCCAAACTCGAGGGGGTTACTAGTAACGGTTGAAGAGTTCCCCGTCCACCTCCTGACTCCTTCATCAGACTCTCGTCACCAAGTGTATTGGTAGAAGTATGGGACACTCGTTCTAACAAACCAAATGAGCCCAAACTCGAGGGGGTTACTAGTAACGGTTGAAGAGTTCAACTGTACACCTCCTGACTCCATCATCAGACCCTCGTCACCAAGTGTATTGGTAGAAGTATGGGACACTCGTCCAAACCAACGAAATGAGCCCAAACTCGAGGGGATTACTATAGTAACGGTTGAAGAGTTCCACTGTACACCTCCTGACTCCAACATCAGACCCTCGTCACCAAGTGTATTGGTAGAAGTATAGGACACTCGTTCAAACAAACCAAATGAGTTCATACTCGAGGGGTTACTAGTAGCGGTTGAAGAGTTCCACTGTACACCTCCTGACTCCATCATCAGACCCTCGTCACCAAGTGTATTGGTAGAAGTATGGGACACTCTTCCAAACCAACCATATGAGCCCAAACTCGAGGGGGTTACTAGTAACGGTTGAAGAGTTCCACTGTCCACCTCCTGACTCCATCATCAGACCTTCGTCACCAAGTGTATTGGTAGAAGTATGGAACACTCGTCCAAGCCAACCATATGAGCCCAAACTCGAGGGGGTTACTAGTAACGGTTGAAGAGTTCCACTGTCCTCCTCCTGACTCCATCATCAGACTCTCGTCACCAAGTGTATTGGTAGAAGTATGGGACACTCGTTCTAACAAACCAAATGAGCCCAAACTCGAGGGGGCTACTAGTAACGGTTGAAGAGTTCAACTGTACACCTCCTGACTCCATCATCAGACCCTCGTCACCAAGTGTATTGGTAGAAGTATGGGACACTCGTCCAAACCAACGAAATGAGCCCAAACTCGAGGGGATTACTAGTAACGGTTGAAGAGTTCCACTGTACACCTCCTGACTCCAACATCAGACCCTCGTCACCAAGTGTATTGGTAGAAGTATAGGACACTCGTTCAAACAAACCAAATGAGTTCATACTCGAGGGGTTACTAGTACCGGTTGAAGAGTTCCACTGTACACCTCCTGACTCCATCATCAGACCCTCGTCACCAAGTGTATTGGTAGAAGTATGGGACACTCTTCCAAACCAACCATATGAGCCCAAACTCGAGGGGGTTACTAGTAACGGTTGAAGAGTTCCACTGTCCACCTCCTGACTCCATCATCAGACCCTCGTCACCAAGTGTATTGGTACAAGTATGGAACACTCGTCCAAGCCAACCATATGAGCCCAAACTCGAGGGGGTTACTAGTAACGGTTGAAGAGTTCCACTGTCCTCCTCCTGACTCCATCATCAGACCCTCGTTACTGTCACGTAGTGAATTTTCAATAGCGGACTGTCGAAATGCGTTTACCGAAGTGTCAGAGACACATTGCCAGTACGGAGGAAAATGCTCCGTACTAAGGCTACGGTACTCGTGAGACGTCCGTTATTTTCAATATTATTACTGACAACCTACATTTCTGAAAATTCAATCACACATATCTCGGCGTACTACACTCTCACTACGTAACCGAGCACACATTATTACACCATTTACCGAGCGTGAATTTCCACGATCTCTTCCTGCTGTCAGCCCATACTAAAATTATATATTGTTTGACGTAACGAAAAAGATCGCAAGCGTCTGTATGGAAATCGGTTTGCCGAATGGGGCAACACCGCACATCGCGGTGTTGATTAATGGGTTGCCAGGCGGTTAAAATATATCCTAAATAGACGGGAATTCACACTCGCCTCGGTTACACTTATTAAATCTATTAAGTCATACATCATCTGAGGATCCCTAGCAGAGGTCCATTATTATTAACAAATGGTGTTACAGGCCTTCAGCCACTTAGATCCATGCAACAACATACAGTGCGCATCATTGCGTACAAGCCGACTGCCATCAGCGAGGCAAAACCACAACGCGCGCTGTCAACTATAAAAGCGGGAGTAGGTGAAGTAAGACTTCACTTCTTTTACATTATTCTCCGCTTCAAATAAAAATATAACGCGCTCGATCTGCCGCCGTGAGTTTCACTAGTCTCCCTCGCGACCGCGCCGCTGCCAACGAGCCGCGGCTCTGCACCACCGCCGTCGGTCACGCGTCGTCGAGCCCTGCAGGCGTCCGTGAGGGATCACGGACGCCTGCAGCCGTTCAACACAGCGTTGAGAGAGAAGTCCCCACAGCCAGGGTTACGGTTTCTACGTCTACACGTAGACCCTTCTACGTTCCACGTAGACTTCTACGTCTCTTCTACCTTACTTCTACGTTCTTCGTCCGAGGACGCTCGCATCGTCTGCGTCGGCACAGCCGGTACGAGCCACCTGGGCACTACTCCTCGTCCGGCTGTTCCGAAGCAAGAAAATTGTGAAGAGGGTGGGGAACGAGCTACGCGTCGGAGGCATCGTGTCGGCCTCTCCGCGAAGACCTACGTCTCCTTCCCCCGAATGATGTAAAGTTATGGAGCGCCTTATTAACACCCAGCTCCTAACGTACTTAGAAGCAAATAAACTCCTGGATGACAAGCAGTACGGATTCCGGAAAGCGCGGTCAACAGGAGATCTTCTAACGTACGTTACGCATATATGGGCCGAAAGATTGGACAATTTTGGGGAGTCGCTGGCAGTCGCCCTGGATATCTCCAAGTCTTTCGACTGCGTTTGGCACCGAGGCCTCCTAGGCAAGCTTCCGTCTTCGGCATTCCACCCAAACTCTCCACCTGGATCGCCAGCTTTTTGGCAGGTCGTTCCATCTTCGTTACCATCGATGGCTCGAAATCGGACGACTTTTCAATCAACGCTGGTGTTCCGCAGGGCTCTGTGCTGTCGCCTACGCTTTTCTTAATATTTATAAACGATCTACTGTCCTTGGGCATGATACTCAGCTATGCAGACGACAGCACGGAGCACGAGGGCTATGTTAAGGACTGGAAAAGTAGATATTCGCGGCACAGGGAGGCTCAACGTTCAGTTGATGATAAGGTAGATAACGTTCTCGGAAAAGTAGCTATATGGGGCCAGGAGTACCTTGTCGCCTTCAACGTTAGTAAGACTCAATGCTGCGCATTATCTGCTAAGGTCGATCCCTTTCCTTTCCGAGCTAGTTTCCAAGGTAGCGTCGTACCTGTCTCAGAGCACCTGGACCTCCTGGGCACCACTATATCCAAAGACGTGGGTTTCCGGCAACTAATCGAGTCTAAGGCCAAAACTGCATCCAGAAAATTGGGAATACTTTTCCGCAAACAGCGGTTCTTCTCACCGGCACAACTATTCCTGTTGTACAAAACACGGATTAGGCCGGAGTACTGCAGTCACATCTGGGTGGGTAGTCCGCATTATCTGCTTGCGTCCTTGGACTCGATAAAGCGCCGAGCCATCCGTCTTGTTCGTGACCCGAAACTTACAGATGGTCTGGAGTCTCTGAGTCACAGACGATTTGTGGGTTCGCTTAGTCTGTTTATCAGATACTATCACGGACGCTGCTCTGTGGAACTAGCATCCCTTATTCCTTGCCACCCGTCCTATCTCCGCATGACTCGTCGCAGAGAGACTCAGCACCCTTTTGTTGTTGACATTGCGCTTTTGAGAACCCATCGGTTCTCTAAATCGTTTCTTTGTCGCAACGCTAGAGTGTGGAACTGTCTTCCGGCGAGTCTATTTCCTGAATCCTTTAATCTGGGTGTCTTCAAGCGTCGTATTAACGGGCTAGACAGCCTAGCAACAGTCCGCAAATCTGCTGGCATGGCACCTAACTGAGCGTGGTTTCGCTAGAAGAGGTGATTTTGGCTCTGTCGACTGCACCATTGGTCTCTCGGCACAGCCACCCATGCTGGTTTTCATAAAAAAATATATATATATGACATGGTATTGATATCGGAGACATTGCTCGTGGACGTCGTGACGGACGCGACGCGGAGGTGGCGGACGAGCGATACGACGTGCACCGCTGCGACCGCGACCCGCTCGCCACCCGGCAGCAGCTCGGTGGCGGGGTGATGGTGTGCGCGCGCCGCGGACTCGCCGCTCGCGGCGCCGTGGACTCGCCGCTCGCCACCGCGCATCCGCCTCCGCCCGCGTCCGCGCCCGCCTCCGCCGCCGCCTCCCGCGCGCCGTACGACTGTGTGTGGATGAGTATCGATGCGCGTACGCTGCGTTCGCCGCGAAATCTTCACGTAGTCGTTGTATACTCACTTGCCGGGTAGCGGCCCGTCTCACGATGCAATGCTCGATCACTTTTCAGATTTTTTGTACTCGATAAGAAATGAGCACCTTGACGACAATATCCTAGTAACAGGTGATTTAAATTTACGCGGTGTCGAATGGTCACGCGAACGTTCTCGGACATACCGCAGCGCCACCGGAACCGTGAACGATATCAGAACGGCTTTCTTAGATTGTTTGGCATATGTGGGTCTGCGCCAGTACAACGGAGTGGCGAACGACAACGGGCGGATGTTGGAGTTGGTGTTGTGCGACTCCGACGTGGAGTTGGAGCGCGCGGACGTGCCGCTCTCGCGCGAGGACATGCAGCACCACCCTGTGCAACATCCGCTGCGACTACCTGGCCGACCCACCTAAGCGTATCTATGCATTCAGACGAGCCGACTATGGACTGATCTCGGAACACCTCTCGAATGTGGAATGGCAAAGATTGCACGACGGTGACGTAGATGAATCGGTTAATTTCTTTTATACACAGTTAATTTTGCCATTGATCAGTTCGTACCGAGTTAAACTAGCAAGCCGGATGGCTGCCAAGTCTGGTACACTATAGCTTTAAAAAGAATAATTGTTGCGAAAACAAAGTTCCACAAACGTTGGAAAAGGTATAAATATAAGAAAGATTACGATACCTTTTCTCTGCTGCGAGCTCGTCAGAAGCGCGTGCAGAACCAGTGCTGGTTGAAGTATGTCGACAATTGTGAAACAAAAATAAAAGATGATCCAAAGCAATTTATTGTGGGCATACTCTAAAAGCCTGCGCGGCGGCAACAGAGTGCCGAAGCAAACGAGCTACGGCGCGGCGGCGATGTGGCAGAGGACGGCCCCGTCATTTGTAAGCAGTTCTCTCAATAATTTCAAAGGCAATATTCAATGGCCGCGCCCCCTCCGCCGCCCCCCGCCGCCGACCTATCTGCGCTCGGCTCTGAAATGACTCCGTGGCCGATATCGACAGTTGGCTTGGCGAATGTCACGCCTCGATTAGTATTTAAATATTTAAAAAATTTCGACATCATCAAGGGGCCTGGAAGCGACAATATTCCCTCATACTTCGCAAAAAAGTTCTCAATGGAACTCTCATCTCCGCTTGCCACCATTTTCTAACGCTCAATTTCAGAAGGCGTTTTTCCAACTATGTGGAAGGAAGCATTCGTAGCGCCAATACATAAAAGCGGCCCTAAGCAAAAAGTCGAAAATTACCGCCCTGTTTCTATTTTATCCGTTTTTAGTAAACTATTTGAAAAAATAATTTACGATCAAGTATATAGTTTAATTGCAAATAGGGCATCCACTGCCCCGCACGGAGTCGGTCCGTGACCACTAATCTGGCTGTTTACACGAACTTCATTGCCGGAACAATGGATAAAAGGATCCAGGTAGACGCCGTGTACACCGATTACGCTAAATGTTTTGACCGGATCAATCATGATGTGCTGATAAGGAAACTGGGAGAGATCGGTATACACGGCGACTTGCTGAGGTGGTTTGCCTCATACATCAAAAACCGCTCGCAGGCAGTGCGTATTGGATTTCACATATCACATTTTGATATAATTCCCTCCGGGGTACCTCAGGGATCCCACCTGGGATCCCTGCTTTTTAATGCATATTTATACGACATCCTTAAGTGTTTCCGTTTTTCAAAATTTATATTGTATGCAAACGATATGAAAATATATTTGCCCGTAAAAGATGTTTCCGATTGTATCAAAATTTAGGTAGGGTCAGTGAATATTGCAACGCGAACCTTCTCGACCTAAATGTAGGTAAATGCCAAATCATATCGTTTACTTGTAATAAAAATGTGATACATTATGATTACAGGATCAAGTGCTCTAGTGTGCCGCGGACGAGCGTCGTGCGGGACCTGGGTGTTCTGCTGGACTCCAAATTACTTTACGACAAAAAACTACGACCAAATCGTCGCGAAGTCTTACAGGACCCTAGGTTTCGTTCGACGCATATGCGTGCCATTTAAGAGGTTATCCACGCTCAAAACTGGAGTTCGCTTCTCGTATATGGTCACTGCAGTATAATGTACACATCAATCGGTCGGAGCGAATCCAAAACAAATTTGTCAAGCACTTAAACTATAGGAAGCGAGTCACATTCTCCATCTACGAGGAAGCGTTGAGACACCACAAGCTAATGTCTCTCGAGAGCAGACGCGCGGTGGCTGACGCTAGCCTGCTTCACAAAATAGTGAACGACGGCGTGGACTGTCCCGAGCTGGTAGCGAGAGTGCCTCTGCATTGCAGCGCCGCTAAGACGCGCCGCCCGAATCTCTTTCATGTGGGACTCTGTCGAACGAATTATGCCAAGTGGTCGACTCTAAATCGGTGCATGGCAGCCTATAGCGACTGCTTCAGAGAAATAGACATTTTTTGAGAATAGTTAAAAACACTGGAGGAGTCTGAATGGGTGGGTGCCCCCCCCCCCCCCCCCCCCAATCAGCACAACACACACCCTCCCTCTCTCACACACACACACACACCCTCACACACCCTCACCCTCACACCCTCACACACACACACACACACATACATGAGGTTAGCTATTAAAAAATATATGTTTTAGAGTATTCATAAGTTGACGTTGTTTTTGTAGGATTTTAAAATGTGAAACTTTGTCATTGGCTTAATAATTTGTAAATTGTTGATTTATAAAATATATGTTTTTAATAGCTGTAAAGTTTCCCCTAATAAATAAATAAATAAATAAAATAAATTTTTAAATTAAGTAAATTTAACTGTGTATTATCAATTAATAAACAAATTCCTCTAAATTAAAATACATACTGTATTTTTTTTAAGTTTAAATAAGTAATAATTACTATTTTCATATTTATAATTTTTTTATTTTATAATAGGGTATCTAATCCGAATTTATTTTTAAACTTTTATTAATTTCATAATATAAATTTAAAATTTAATATATTTAAAATGTTATTTAAAAATTAAATATTTAATAATTGTTTTATGCTCTCGCTATAGATCACTCGACTATAGGGGGTGATCCATTGGCGACCCGACGAGCTAACGGTATAAACTATTGACTCGTAGGGTCGTCGTTCGCGTTGGTGATCCATTGGCGTACAAAACAGTCAAGTCTCGATCGCCGTCGAATCATGGGGAGCGAGTCGGAGTTACTGTGCTACTTAGGCATACTGTTGCATCAAGTACAACGTTTGTCTCATGTCAATTTGTTGGAAGAGCTCATTGCTGAACCAAGTGATTATAGAAATTATTTGAGGATATCCGAGGAAGTGTTTTTAGAGCTGCTGGTTTGGTGTCCCCATTGATCAAAAAACAAGAAACGGGTTTTCCGTGTACCAATTTCACGCTATGAACGCTTATGTTCAACTCTCCGGTTCCTGGCAGCTGGTGGAACACAAACTGGCCTACAATGCTCTACAATGGCAGGCAGACTTTGGGACTGAGTGGGGATCGTCGCGGGTGTGCGCGGGGCGTGCGGGGCTAGATGCGAGACTCTCTGGATGCTCGCGGCTAAGGTTCGCTCGGCTATGTGTAAGTGAGTGGGGAACGTCGCGAGTGTGCGCGGGGCGTGCGGGGCTAGACGCGAGACTCTCTGGATGCTCGCGGCTAAGGTTCGCTCGGCTATGTGTGAGTGAAACGGGAGCGTAGCGGGTGTGCGCGGGGCGTGCGGGGCTAGACGCGAGACTCTCTGGATGCTCGCGGCTATGTGTGAGTGAGTGGGGAGCGTCGCGGGTGTGCGCGGGGCGTGCGGGGCTAGACGCGAGACTCTCTGGATACTCGCGGCGCGGCTAAGGTTCGCTCGGCTATGTGTGAGTGAGTGGGGAGCGTCGCGGGTGTGCGCGAGGCGTGCGGGGCTAGACGCGGGACTCTCGGGATGCTCGCGGCTAAGGTTCGCTTGGCTATGTGTGAGTGAGTGGGGAGCGTCGCGGGTGTGCGCGGGGCGTGCAGGGCTAGACGCGAGAGTCTCTGGATACTCGCGGCTAAGGTTCGCTCGGCTATGTGTGAGTCAGTGGGGAGCGTGGCCGGGGCGTGCGGGGCTAGACGCGAGCACACCCGCGACGCTCCGCACGTACTCAAACATAGCCGGCGCGGTCGCGCAGCTCGAAGTTGCACTCCCTAACTTCCGTCACAGAATAGAAAAGAGTACTGGCGTACAGAAGCTTCTATGTACAAACACTCACAAAGAAATAGCTACTCTGCGACGACGCGATAAAGTACAAATTGACTCGCACAGAGCTGCATGCCTAACCACGATAACCACCCACATTTCGCTTCTCTTTCTGTCGCGTAACTCTATCTCGAAAGCGCGCCGTTCAGTGCGTGTAAGGGCTGTGTCTTTGCGCTGTCTTATTGTGAGGAATAAAATGAAGATGATACCTACCAACTTTTATCGTTCTAACTACCAACGATACGATATTTAGCTACGGCACCTATCTATCTAGCTAGTCTGGCTTGACATTTTGTAGCATTTCTCCATCAATGGATGTCCATGGGTACCGTTAGACACTAACTACTGCAATCGTATAAAATGAAAGAAATATACTGCCATTATTACGGAGTGCCATGGCCCCGTAACAATTCATTTAACATGCAAAATCATGCAACTCAAATTATGGTCCGTATGGTCAAATGTAGTAAAACGTTTTGTGTGTCAGTCGGTCAAGTATCGTACGTGAGCTCTTTGAGAAAAAATTATTAATATCCAACTCACGATACGGATTCTCGATCATAATGGATCCATCGGTCTGCAGCGGTTCCGATTCTCCCAGTTCATTGACGGCCTTCACCCTGAACTCATAATATTCTCCCTCTTTGAGCTCATGGACGGCCATCTCTGTTACGTTGGTCGTGTTGACTGATTCCCAGCTACCAGTGGCCTTATTAAGCTTTTCTACTACGTATCCTGTCACTGGCTTACCTGTGGACATAATCGTTAAAGAATCAGTATTGTCAAGTGGTAGTGGTCGGAAACCACCTAGGCATCAGAGCAAATATTTCTTTAAGATATTTCATTGATAGACAGCAAATGGATATACACACTTGCAAAAAAAGGAATCTATGGGCCCTTTGGCACTGTCAGTATGGAACGCTAAGATTTTTCGTAATGCTTCAAAGTCCTCATATTAACATCAGATCTCACCTCCATCATCCACAGGTTTCTTCCAGATCAGCATGCAGTCACTATCAGTGACATCAGTCACCTTGAGAGGACCACCAGGTTTGCCAGGAACAGAGAGGACAGTGATCTCGACTTCAACCTCGTCGGTGCCACATTGACTGGTTGCCAGGATGCGATAAGTACCGGTGTTGTTGCGAACAGACTTTTTGATGTCCAGCTTGGTGTTATAGTCCACGTTGATAACGCCGGTGTTCACCTGGTGAGTTTAGAAATAACGATTTGAACAAAAATGTGAGTTCAGCAGGGCTTAAGTTTGGAATATAGGCTCTTCGTAGTTCTAGAAGGATATTTTACATAACATATTTCTATAGAACCTGCCTGACCCATTTCTCCTGACATCACTTGCTGCATTCATGATGAGAGCCTATAATATTTCCGAACCCCTACGTTTTGGAAATGGAACGAACCTTTGTCTCTTTCTTCTTCCATTTCTGGAACCACTGCATCGTGGGCGCTGGTTCTCCCTTCACATTCACGTTGAAGGAGATAGGAAGGCCCTGGCGGACCACAAGCGTAGTGAGGTTCGTGCGGTCGATGTGAGGTTTCACTGGAATTTACATCGTCATCATAGTGGTTAGCAACGTCATCATTAAAATCATCATCACGATCACAATAATGATAACATCTTCATCATTATTTTCAACACTAGGCAATCATCATTATCAACATCAGAAACATCCTCGTTAAGTTCAACATCATCAAGATTAGCACCTTCTAGAGCATCAATATGCCTTCAACGGTCAGGCAGTCACCCATCTAAGCACTGACCGCGCCCAGGTGTGCTTATGATTACGACCGACAGTCGATCGATCGCACCACTGAGCTACCGAGGTTGACAAAAAGAGTCTTGGCGCATCATCACTTTGACGCTTAGACCAATTTGTCTTTTTATGAGTTTTAAGAGTTTTCATAAATTTTTAGGGTTCCGTACCTCAAAGCAGGTAAATCTCACTTTGTTGTCCTTCCGTTTGTCTGTCTGTCTGGCTGGCTGGCTGTCTGTCTGTCTGTCTGTCTGGCTGGCTGGCTGTCTGTCTGTCTGTCTGTCAAGACCTTTTTTCTCGGAAACGGGTAGAGGTATCAAGTTGAATTATTATAAAATACGGTCTACGTTTCCTCGAAGATGTAAAATTAAGCTTCTAAGTCGACGCAATCACTAGATACGGTCATTTAAGTCACATAATATTTGCAAAAGGCAAATCAAATCAATACATATAGAGTACTTCCCGTTTACCTAGAATCATGAAATTTCGTAAGAAGCAAGGTCTCACAAGTCACAGCACAAGTAAAGGAAAAAATCCGAAAATTGTAAATTTATAGTTATGTCACATTAAATAAATTGTTTGTTTGTTTTGTAGGTCAAGGACCCTTTTTATCAGGAATGGATCAAGATAACAAGTTAATATAAAATACAATAACAAATATAAAATACTAAGATATATTATCTCTTTAAGATGTAGGAAATTAAAGCTTCTAAATCAGCGCAATCCAAAGATACGGCCATGGCGGCCATCTATGTTAGATTTCATCCTCACAAACTCACTCAAATCAAATCAAAACCTATAGGGTATTTCCCGTTAATATAGAATCATAAAATTTGGTAAGAAGCAAGGTCTTACAAATAAAGGGAAAAATCCGAAAATTGTAAACTTGTAGTTATATGACATTAAAAAAAAATTGTTTGTTTTGTATGTCGAGGACCGTTTTTCTGAGGAACAAATCAAGATAACAAATTGAAATGGAAATACTAAGATCTACGATCTCTTTAAGGTGTGCACGCTTCTAAATCAACGCAATCAAAAGATACGGCCATCTAGATGTCAGATTTCATACTCTCAAACTCACTCAAATCAAATCAAAACCTATAGGTTATTTCCCGTCAACTTAGAATAATAAAATTTGGTAAGAAGCAAGGTCTCATAGCACACGTAAAGGAAAAAACCCTAAAATTAAAATTGTTCTTGTTCGGGAAGACCATAAAACTTCTCGAAGAAAGTAAGTAACAAAGGGCGAGGCCGATGGCCGAGCTGCATTCAGGAAGAGGATAAACCATCTTTAAGGAAGTAAGTAACAAAGGGCGAGGCCGAAGGCCGAGCTGCGTTCGGGAAGACTAAATCTTCTCAAAGAAAGTAAGTAACAAAGGACGAGGCCGAAGGCCGAGCTGCATTCAGGAAGACGATAAACTTTCTCGAAGACAGTGACTAACTATGGGCGAGGCCGAAGGCCGAGCTGCGTTCGGAAAGACTATAAACCTTCTCGAAGAAAGTAAGTAACAAAGGGCGAGGCCGAAGGCTGAGCTGCGTTTAGGAAGATGATAAACTTTCTCGAAGACAGTAAGTAACTATGGGTGAGGCCGAAGGCCGAGCTGCATTCAGGAAGAGGATAAACCATCTTTAAGGAAGTAAGTAACAAAGGGCGAGGCCGAAGGCCGAGCTGCGTTCGGGAAGACTAAATCTTCTCAAAGAAAGTAAGTAACAAAGGACGAGGCCGAAGGCCGAGCTGCATTCAGGAAGACGATAAACTTTCTCGAAGACAGTGACTAACTATGGGCGAGGCCGAAGGCCGAGCTGCGTTCGGAAAGACTATAAACCTTCTCGAAGAAAGTAAGTAACAAAGGGCGAGGCCGAAGGCTGAGCTGCGTTTAGGAAGATGATAAACTTTCTCGAAGACAGTAAGTAACTATACGCGAGGCCGAAGGCCGAGCTGCGTTCAGGAAGAGGATAAACCATCTTCAAGAAAGTAAGTAACAAAGGGCGAGGCCGAAGGCCGAGCTGCGTTCGGGAAGACTAAACCTTCTCGAAGAGAGTAGGTAACAAAGGGCGAGGCCGAAGGCCGAGCTGCGTTCAGGAAGAGGATAAACCATCTTTAAGAAAGTAAGTAACAAAGGGCTAGGCCGAAGGCCGAGCTGCGTTCAGGAAGAGGATAAACCATCTTTAAGAAAGTAAGTAACAAAGAGCGAGGCCAAAGGCCGAGCTGCGTTCAGGAAGAGGATAACCTTTTCGAAGAAAGTAAGTAATAGAGGGCGAGTCCGAAAGCCGAGCTGCGTTCAGGAAGACCATAAATCTTCTCGAAGAAAGTAACTTCTTTGCTACTTATTTCGAAAAGGCTTATCCTCTTCCTGAACGCATCTCGGCCTTCTGCCTGCATAGTTACTTACTGTTTTCGAGAAAGTTTATCGTCTTCCTGAACGCAGCTCGGCCTTTGGCCTCGCCCTTTGTTACTTACTTTCTTAAAGATGGTTTATCCTCTTCCTGAACGCAGCTCGGCCTTCGGCCTCGCCCATAGTTACTTACTGTCTTCGAGAAAGTTAATCGTCTTCCTGAACGCAGCTCGGCCTTCGGCCTCGCCCTTTGTTACTAACTTTCTTCGCGAAGGTTTATAGTCTTCCCGAACGCAGCTCGGCCTTCGGCCTCGCCCTCAGTTACTTACTTTCTTAAAGATGGTTTATCCTCTTCCTGAACGCAGCTCGGCTTTCGGCCTCGCCCATAGTTACTTACTTTCTTCGAGAAGGTTTATAGTCTTCCCGAACGCAGCTTGGCCTTCGGCCTCGCCCTCAGTTACTTACTTTCTTAAAGATGGTTTATCCTCTTCCTGAACGCAGCTCGGCCTTCGGCCTCGCCCATAGTTACATATTGTCTTCGAGAAAGTTTATCGTCTTCCTGAACGCAGCTCGGCCTTCGGCCTCACCCTTAGTTACTTACTTTCTTCGAGAAGTCTTCGAGAAAGTTTATCGTCTTCCTGAACGCAGCTCGGCCCTCGGCCTCACCCTTAGTTAATTACTTTCTTCGAGAAGGTTTAGTCTTCCCGAACGCAGCTCGGCCTTCGGCCTCGCCCTTTGTTACTTACTCACTTAAAGATGGTTTATCCTCTTCTTGAATGCAGCTCGGCCTTCGGCCTCGCCCATAGTTACTTACTGTATTCGAGAAAGTTTATAGTCTTCCTGAACGCAGCTCGGCCTTCGGCCTCGCCCTTTGTTACTTACTTTCTTCGAGAAGGTTTATAGTCTTCCCGAACGCAGCTCGGCCTTCGGCCTCGCCCTTTGTTACTTACTTTCTTAAAGATGGTTTATTCTCTTCCTGAATGCAGCTCGGCCTTCGGCCTCGCCCATAGTTATTTACTGTCTTCGAGAAAGTTTATCGTCTTCCTGAACGCATCTCGGCCTTCGGCCTCGCCCTTTGTTACTTACTTTCTTCGAGAGGTTTAAAGTCTTCTCAAACGAAGCTCGGCCTTCGGCCCCGCCCTCAGTTACTTACTTTCTTAAATATGGTTTATCCTCTTCCTGAATGCAGCTCGGCCTTCGGCCTCGCCTATAGATACTTACTGTTTTCGAGAAAGTTTATCGTCTTCCTGAACGCGGCTCGGCCTTCGGCCTCGCCCTTTGTTACTTACTTTCTTCGAGAAGGTTTATAGTCTTCCCGAACGCAGCTCGGCCTTCGGCCTCGCCTATAGTTACTTACTATCTTCAAGAAGGTTTATCTTCTTCCTGAATGCATCTCGGCCTTCGGCCTCGCCCTTAGTTATTTTTTTCCTTCAAGAAGTTTTATAGTCTTCCTGAACGCAGCTCGGCCTTCGGCCTCGCCATCAGTTACTTACTTTCTTCGAGACGGTTTATCGTTTACCTGAACCCAGCTCGCCCATATGGACTATGGTACACATGTTAAAATTATATAAAACAATAAAACCTAAACAAACAAAACATGTAAAACGGCTCTGCAAGTACTTTATCACGAAGTTATAACCCCAAAATAATTGAAATAAAAAATAAGTTCAAAAACTAAAACCCGACTACTGAAAAATCACGCTCTAAAAAGTATGAAACAAGAAAATATTCTAATCTGAAATTGTTATGTACAAATTATTCAATATTTTATCGTCTAATAAACAACTTTCACGTAATATATTTTAATGTATTTAATAAATATTCATAGTGTTGTTCAGAGGATAGCCGTGGTCGTATGCCACCTACCCTATAGGGCAAAGTGGCATACGACCATGGCTATACTCTGAACAACACTATGAATATTTATTAAATACATTAAAATATATTACGTGTAAGTTGTTTATATAATAGACGATAAAATATTGAATAGTTTGTACATAACAATTTCAGATGAGAATATTTTCTTGTTTCATACTTTTTAGAGCGTGATTTTTCAGTAGTCGGGTTTTTTCACAACACAGTAATTTTTCACTGAACTGACAGCTTCCAATCTTACTGTATAGATTTACAGTCTCATCACAGTATACACAATTGTATTAAGTACTTGGGCATCAACATTTTAAAAGTTATCTTCGCATTATATCGTCTTCGGTTTCACCATTCCTTCGTCCATATATTCAGTCAGCTGGTAGGAATCCAACATGGTTCACCTACAACTCCGTAACTCCCGAACCGACCAAATCAAAATATGATTGCCACCCACCGGTACAACCAGGCTTACAGCCTAGCCACACGACCACCTATTCAGCTATATCGAGAATAGTGAAAACACGACGTGACTTCGCACAGTGCAGAAACATCACCACCACTAAGTTGGAATATATTCATAATCCACTTCAAGTATTCGAAAAGTATCGATCTCACAATGGCTATTGCTCAAGTAACTCAAATAACAATAAAGCGATCACACCGTCATGGTAACTTCATTACTTTCACAAAGTAGTACTTGACATTAACCACTGGTACCTATCATACATAGGATACAATAGATTCTCAGCCATTTGGTCTCATTCTAATCCGTTATAACTACTAAGCTAATTTCAATCATTCTCAACATCTTTCACACTTTTTTTTCCTTCCGACCGCGTTACATCAAAATTGAACAAACTTATCTCTCAAAACTTCAGTACCTACCTGTTTAAAGAAACAAACACATCAAATTATAAAATAGTAGATAGAAACGTAATTACACAAACCGATTAACATCACCATGCCGATTTGCATACTTACGTATTTCTTTCATTATATATAGATGCTCAACTACGTGCTCAATCTTGATCACACTGGACTGGAGCAACCATTGTTGTCCCAGGGGCACACTCGTTCAGTATTTATTTATTTTTAACTAAACATCGCGCAATCCGTCATGCCACGTCAACGGCACTGATTAATACTATATGCACGTTAAAGTAATCAAATTGTGTCTTGGCTTCCCGAGATTCAACTCCCTACGAGAGAAGATTAATTGTAGATGTGGGTACTACGAAAGTATGGTTTGCTAAACTATAAAGAATCTCTGTGTGACCCTAAATCAATGCGTCCAGGAAATAGTAGTCAACTATAATGAACAATTAATAATCAGAAAATTTTTTATGAATGAATATTTGGTTGTACTGACTGAACTCACCTAGTTCATTTGTATTGTACGTTTTTCTCTAACAAATTTTAACAATTTTAACGTGAGACTCTCTGGATGCTCATGGCTAAGGTTCGCTCGGCTATTTGTGAGTGAGTGGGGAGGGTTGTGGATGTGCGCGGGGCGTGCGGGGCTAGACGCGAGACTCTCTAGATGCTCGCGGCTAAGGTTCGCTCGGCTATGTGTGAGTGAGTGGGGAGGGTCGCGGGTGTGCGCGGGGCATGCTGGGCTAGACGTGAGACTCTCTGGATGCTCGCGGCTATAATTCGCTCGGCTATGTGTGAGTAAGTGGGGAGCGTCGCGGGTGTGCGCGGGGCGTGCGGGGCTAGACGCGAGGCTCTCTGGATGCTCGCGGCTAAGGTTCGCTCGGCTATGTGTGAGTGAGTGGGGAGGGTCGCGGGTGTGCGCGGGGCGTGCGGGGCTAGACGCGAGACTCTCTGGATGCTCGCGGCTAAGGTTCGCTCGGCTATGTGTGAGTGAGTGCGGAGGGTCGCGGGTGTGCGCGGGGCGTGCGGGGCTAGACGCGAGACTCTCTAGATGCTCGCGGCTAAGGTTCGCTCGGCTATGTGTGTGTGAGTGGGGAGGGTCGCGGGTGTGCGCGGGGCATGCAGGGCTAGACGTGAGACTCTCTGGATGCTCGCGGCTATAATTCGCTCGGCTATGTGTGAGTGAGTGGGGAGCGTCGCGGGTGTGCACGGGGCGTGCGGGGCTAGACGCGAGGCTCTCTGGATGCTCGCGGCTAAGGTTCGCTCGGCTATGTGTGAGTGAGTGGGGAGGGTCGCGGGTGTGCGCGGGGCGTGCGGGGCTAGACGCGAGACTCTCTAGATGCTCGCGGCTAAGGTTCGCTCGGCTATGTGTTAGTGAATGGGGAGGGTCGCGGGTGTGCGCGAGGCATGCAGGGCTAGACGGGAGACTCTCTGGATGCTCGCGGCTATAATTCGCTCGGCTATGTGTGAGTGAATGGGTAGGGTCGCGGGTGTGCATAGGGCATGCGGGGCTAGACGCGAGACTCTCTGGATGCTCGCGGCTAAGATTCGCTCGGCTATGTGTAAGTGAGTGGTGAGCGTCGCGGGTGTGCGCGGGGCGTGCGCGGCTAAACGCGAGCATACCCGCGACCCTCCGCACTCACTCACACATAGCCGGCGCGGTCGCGCAGCTCGGGGTTGCACTGCACTCCCTAACTTCCGTGCTTGGCAATATTGAATGTTTTTTTCTCTCTCAGGGTTACCAGCTATAATTTAACGATACCATTAATTTACTTTGCAAATCCACGAGAAAATCTCAATCTAAGGAGTAAAAACACGAACTATATTCATAGCCGTTTCAACCGACCTTTCATTCAGTTCGGTTGCGCGGTGCAGTTCTTTAAAAGGAACTTAAATAAGCACCTATCTATCTAGCTAGGCTTTTGTGGCGTTTCTCCGTCAGTGGATGTTCATGGGTACCGTTAGACACTAACTGCTGTAATGGTATAAAATGAAATAAATATACTGTCATTATTACGGAGTGCGCCATGGCCCCGTAACAATTCATTTAACATGCAAAATCATGCAACTCAAATTTAACCATATGGTCAAATGTAGTAAAACGTTTTGTGTGTCAGTCGGTCAAGTATTGTACGTGGGCTCTTCGAGAAAAAATTATTAACATCCAACTCACCACAGGTCTTAATGGATCTATCGGTCGTCAGTGGTTCCGATTCTCCCTCTTTATTGACGGCCTTCACCCTGAACTCATAATATTCTCCCTCTTGGAGCTCATGGACGGCCATCTCTGTGGCGTTGGTCGTGTTGACTGATACCCAGACACCAGTGGCATTATTCAGCTTTTCTATTATGTATCCTGTCAATGGCGTGCCTGTGGATATAATCATTAAAGAATCAGTATTGTCAAGTGGTGGTGGTCGGAAACCACCTTCGCAGCAAATATTTATTTAAGATATTTCATTGATAAATAGCAAATTGCAAAGACACACTTGCAAAGAAAGGAATCTATGGGCCCTTTGGCACTGTCAGTATGGAACGCTAAGATTTTTCGTAATGCTTCAAAGTCCTCTCATTAACATCAGATCTCACCTCCATCATCCTCAGGTTTCTTCCAGCTCAGCTTGCAGCCACTATCAGTGACATCAGTCACCTTGAGAGGACCGCAAGGTTTGCCAGGAACAGAGAGGACAATGATCTCGACAAAAGCCTCATCGGTGCCAAATTTATTGGTTGCCCGGATGCGATAAGTACCGGTGTCGGCGCGAACACACTTTTTGATGCTCAGCGTCGTGTTATAGTCCACGGCGCTATTGCCGAACTTCTTCTGGTGAGTTTAGAAATAACGATTTGAACAAAAATGTGATTTCAGTAGGGCTTAAGGTTGGAATATAGGCTCTTCGTAGTTCTAGAAGGACATTTTACATAATATATTTCTATAGAACCTGACCCATTGCTTCTTCGGTTTCTGGAACCACTGCACCGTGGGCGCTACTTCTGACGTCACATTCACGTCGATGCTGATATTCTCGCCCTGGTGAAACACGAGCGGCCCTCCGAGGTTCGTGCGGTCGATGTGAGTTCTCACTGGAATTTACATCGTCATCATAATAGTTAGCAACGTCATCATTAACATCATCATCACGTCACAATAATGATAACATCTTTATCATTATTTTCAACACTAGGCAATCATCATTATCAACATCAGAAACATCCTCGTTAAGTTCAACACCATCAAGATTAGCACCTTCTAGAGCATCAATATGCCAGCCTCCAACGGTCAAGCGGTCACCCATCCAAGTACTGTCCGCGCCCAGGTGTGCTTATGATTACGACCGACAGTGGATCGATCGCACCACTGAGCTACCGAGGTTGACAAAAAGAGTCTTGGCGCATCATCTCTTTGACGCTTAGACCAATTTGTCTTTTTAATAGTTTTAAGAGTTTTCATAAATTTTTAGGGTTCCGTACCTCAAAGGAGGAAAATCGGAACCCTTATAGGATCACTTTGTTGTCTGTCTGTCTGTCTGCCTGACTGGCTGTCTGTCTGTCTGTCAAGACCTTTTTTATCAAGAACGATTATAGAGGTATCAAGTTGAAATTAATAACAAATACTAAGGTCTACGTTTACTCCAAGGATCCTCCAAGGACCAGCCGCCAGTGGCGGCTGGTCCTAAAGTGCGCTCGTGCCCCGCACTACCGTACCACGAGAAGTCTTCACTTCACTCAAAATAAATAATACCTATCTTACAACATACCTACATTAAAACCATAAAGATCGTACTCCAAATAAATAAGAATGTGAATTCGACCTTATTTTATAGATCACAAGGCACTTTTTTGCGAGTAAACTCGCGCTCCGTGCGGGATCGAAACGCGCACGCGGGTATCCCATACAGAACGTATGGGGATCGGCAAAACACCGCTGGCGCGTGAGACAAAAGATACTTCATAGAAATAGTATGAGCCGAAATGGAGTTCTGCGTGCGGCGCACGAGCGCCAAACAAGGACGCTATATCGTGAATAGCCGCGCGTGCGACACGTCGCGAGCGATTCGTTTTGCACGACTCCGTCTACCTAGAGTCAGCGCGCTGTCACGTGATGTCACATACCCGTTAGCGCGCGAATATTTAAAATGGGATATGGTTAGATTTTGTGCTTTCTGTCACGTGATACTGTGAATTAAATGTTGCGGATATTTGCCTAAGAGTTGGTTAAAGGTAAGGCTTTACAATCATGTGATCCCGGGTTCAATTCCTACTTTTAAAATGCTTTTATTTTTATATATTTTTTTGAAGTATTTTTGGGACATTACTACCTTTTTTTTTAAAGCTGCAGTAGTGTTGTGGTCTACGGGTGTGTTCATAAAGGTACTAAAAATGAGTTAAAAACTTGTTTGGTTTATTTTTTTTCTTGTTTTTTGCGACTCATTTAGTGTCTTGAGAATATTCATACTAGGTACGTACATAATAAAACGCAGGCTTTTAAAAAATTCGGAAGTCCCGATCTTAAAATAACATGACGCGAATTTGTTGGGAAATTTGTTATTTAAGTAGGTGGGTACTTAGCGCACTACCGGTCACTGAAGTCACCAGCCGCCACTGGTTAAAGGTATCAAGTTGAAATTAATATCAAATATGAAGGTCTGCGTGTCCTCGGAAGTGTAAAAAATTTAAGCTTCTAAGTCAACGCAATCACTAGATACGGCCATTTACGTCACATATTTTGCTATTGGCAAATCAAATGAAAACCTATAGATCAGTTCCCGTTAACCTAGAATCATGAAATTTGGTAAAAAGCAAGGTCTCACTAGTCACAGCACAAGTAAAGGAAACAATCCGAAAATTGTAAACTTGTAGTTATATGACATTAAAAAAAAAAATTTTGTATTGTATGTCAAGGACCCTTTTTCTCAGGAACGGATCTAGATAACAAATTGAAATTAATACGAAATACTGAGATCTACGATTACTTTAAGGTGTAGAAAATGCAAGTTTCTAAATCAACGCAATCAAAATATACGGCCATCTATGTCAGATTTCATACTCTCAAACTCACTCAAATCAAATCAAAACCTATAGAGTATTTCCCGTCAACCTAGAATCATATAATTTGGTAAGAAGCAAGGTCTCATAGCACAAGTAAAGGAAAAAATCCTAAAATTTTTAACTTTTAGTTATACACGGTGTTGCAATGCAACCCCAACCGTAAAACCCGAAAGGGGGTGATTCTGTACGTGAAATAAAACAACTTTTGTTCTACGACTTTTTTATTTGAAGAAAAAAATTTTTTTTTTCTCCATACATTTTGAAAATAGGTAATTAAAATTTGTATGGAAAAAATAATTTTTTTTTGTTTCAAAAATTTTTTTTTCTTTACAGAAGTTGTTTAGTTTCACATATAGAATAACCCCCTTATGTCAGTTAAAAATATTACGGGGGCAACTGCAACACCGTGTATATTTGTAAGGAAACTATATTTCCTAAATTTGTACAGCGCTCTACTGTCGGTAAAACAGTGACCAATGACCATGTATTCATGTACTTCGTAAATGGCGCTAGGAGTTATCACGGCGAACTCGGCCGAGAAAGCAGTTTATGTTGGGAACTGACAGAACTCACAATGACGGAGAATATTATTTTGATTATTATAAATTAGTATAAAAAGGAATTGACAATTTCAAATAATATACTTTAATTGTCGTTTCTTTGTTTTCAGGTAGAATAGTATGATTTAAGTTAAACAGTGTAATTATTACTGTGTATGTAAATACTAAAATAAAAGTTTGTTTTCAGAGCAACACAATTTATTTAGTTGAAGTTTACAAATTCCTAACAAGTTTGAATATATTATCTTATAAAACGACAATTCTAGTTAAAACAAAGGAAAATGGAACGACTCCGATTTAGATTTGTAGTATTGGGGTCAACAGACGGAAAAACAAATGTGATATGCATAACCACTATTGAGACACCAGACGGACGTGTTTTTGAGGTCCCAGATGAGTTAAAGCACACAAGTAAGCACACTATCATATTGTCTTCAGATGTATTTAAGAAAATAAAAAACTCGCTGAAAAAAAGGCACCAAACACGCGCGGTATGGATCCCTCTAAATACGGATCTGAGTAAAATATATTTAGATGAAGGTGAGAACTTACAATTTGGTGACCAGTATTTAGCTGAGATTACAGAAGGGATAATGCCTTCACAAAATAACACTAATAGTAATGCACAAAAAAAAAGAATTTAGGAAAAAAAAATAGGTAAAAAAACTTTTAAGTTAAACGGTTTTATTAAAAATAAAAAACTAGAAAAAAAACAGCTGTACAAAAAACTAGAAAATAATAAGGACACAAGTCTGGGCCTTCTTAAGATTTTACGTCTGGGTAAAAAATCGTGCAATACTAGCGTGCTGTCTTCTCATGTCGGATGCCAAAGGGCACATTGTGTCGCTGCGTCAGCGGAATAAGTAATAAATTGAGACTTTTAACAGACTAATATAAAAACGTGGGGCGCATGTTATTTATTACGCATATTATACGCCCCACGTTTTTATATTAGTCTGTTAAAAGTCTCAATTTATTACTTATTCCGTTGACGCAGCGACACAATGTGCCCTTTGGCATCCGACATGAGAAGACAGCACGCTAGTATTGCACGATTTTTTACCCAGACGTAAAATCTTAAGAAGGCCCAGAATTGTGTCCTTATTATTTTCTAGTTTTTTGTACAGCTGTTTTTTTTCTAGTTTTTTATTTTTAATAAAACCGTTTAACTTAAAAGTTTTTTTACCTATTTTTTTATTTACTCGTTTTTAGTTTGATTTTTGGCTCGTATCATTCATTACGTAAACTCGTCATCCTTTCCAACTCTCTCATTGCATCTTTGTTACTCGGTTTCTTACCTGTCAATTACTCACAATCAAGCTCCTCAATACATAACCCTTCTAAAGACTTTACGCGACTCAATGCAACATACGCTTGACCCTCCTCAAATAGTCTGGAGCCCAAATACACGACAGCACGGTCAACAGTACTGCCCTGCATTTTATGGACAGTGGAGGCCCATGACAAAATTATCGGTAACATCCGTCTCTCAGCTGTTCCATAATTAAACTTTGTTGAAAACTGTATGGCTTTAGGATGGATAAGGTGTCCGCCGTCTCTTTCAAAATCAACTTGAACAGATGGTATGTCTGTTTCATACTTTTGCGTTCGACAAGTATGGGACACTCGTCCAAACAAACGAAATGAGCCGAAACTCGAGGGGGTTACTAGTAACGGTTGAAGAGTTCCACTGTACACCTCTTGACTCCATCATCAGACCCTCGTCACCGAGTGTATTGGTAGAAGTATGGGACACTCGTCCAAACCAACCATATGAGCCCCTAACTCGAGGGGGTTACTAGTAACGGTTGAAGAGTTCCACTGTACACCTCCTGACTCTATCATCAGACCCTCGTCACCAAGTGTATTGGTAGAAGTATGGGATAGGACACTCGTTCAAACAAACCAAATGAGCCCAAACTCAAGGGGGTTACTAGTAAAGGTTGAAGAGTTCAACTGTACACCTCCTGACTCCATCATCAGACGCTCGTCACCAAGTGTATTGGTAGAAGTATGGGACACTCGTCCAAACCAACCAAATGAGCCCAAACTCGAGGGGATTACTAGTAACGGTTGAAGAGTTCCACTGTACACCTCCTGACTCTATCATCAGACCCTCGTCACCAAGTGTATTGGTAGAAGTATGGGATAGGACACTCGTTCAAACAAACCAAATGAGCCCAAACTCAAGGGGGTTACTAGTAAAGGTTGAAGAGTTCAACTGTACACCTCCTGACTCCATCATCAGACGCTCGTCACCAAGTGTATTGGTAGAAGTATGGGACACTCGTCCAAACCAACCAAATGAGCCCAAACTCGAGGGGATTACTAGTAACGGTTAAAGAGTTCCACTGTACACCTCCTGACTCCATCATCAGACCCTCGTCACCAAGTGTATTGGTAAAAGTATGCGACACTCGTACAAACCAACCATATGAGCCCAAACTCGAGGGGGTTACTAGTAACGGTTGAAGAGTTCCACTGTACACCTCCTGACTCCATCATCAGACCCTCGTCACCAAGTGTATTGGTAGAAGTATGGGACACTCGTCCAAACCAACCATATGAGCCCCTAACTCGAGGGGGTTACTAGTAACGGTTGAAGAGTTCCACTGTACACCTCCTGACTCTATCATCAGACCCTCGTCACCAAGTGTATTGGTAGAAGTATGGGATAGGACACTCGTTCAAACAAACCAAATGAGCCCAAACTCAAGGGGGTTACTAGTAAAGGTTGAAGAGTTCAACTGTACACTTCCTGACTCCATCATCAGACCCTCGTCACCAAGTGTATTGGTAGAAGTATGGGACACTCGTCCAAACCAACCAATTGAGCCCAAATTCGAGGGGGTTACTAGCAACGGTTGAAGAGTTCCACTGTACACCTCCTGACTCCATCATCAGCCCCTCGTCACCAAGTGTATTGGTAGAAGTATGGGACACTCGTCCAAACCAACCATATGAGCCCAAACTCGAGGGGGTTACTAGTAACGGTTGAAGAGTTCCACTATACACCTCCTGACTCCATCATCAGACCCTCGTCACCAAGTGTATTGGCTGAAGTAAGGGGCACTCGTCCAAACCAACCATATGAGCCCAAACTCGAGGGGGTTACTAGTAACCGTTGAAGAGTTCCACTGTATATCTCCTGACTCCATCATCAGACCCTCGTCACCAAGTGTATTGGTAGAAGTATGGGACACTCGTCCAAACCAACCAAATGGACCCAAACATAAAGGGGTTAATAGTAACGGTTGAAGAGTTCCACTTTACACCTCCTGCCTCCATCATCAGACCCTCGTCACCAAGTGTATTGTTTAGAAGTATGGGACACACGTCCAAACCAACCAAATGAGCCCAAACTCGAGGGGGTTACTAGTAATGGTTAACGAGTTCCACTGTACACCTCCTGACTCCGTCATCAGACCCTCGTCACCAAGTATATTGGTAGAACTATGGGACACTCGTCCAAACCAATCAAATGAGCCCAAACTCGAGGGGGTTACTAGTAACGGTTCAAGAGTTCCACTGTACACCTCCTGACTCCATCATCAGACCCTCGTCACCAAGTGTATTGGTAGTAGTATGGGACACTCGTCCAAACCAACCATATGAGCCCAAACTCGAGAGGGTTACTAGTAACGGTTGAAGAGTTCCACTGTACACCTCCTGACTCCATCTTCAGACCCTCGTCACCAAGTGTATTGGTAGAAGTATGGGACACTCGTCCAAACCAACCAAATGAGCCCAAACTCGAGGGGGTTACTAGTAATGGTTGAAGAGTTCCACTGTACACCTCCTGACTCCATCATCAGACCCTCGTCACCAAGTATATTGGTAGAACTATGGGACACTCGTCCAAACCAATCAAATGAGCCCAAACTCGAGGGGGTTACTAGTAACGGTTCAAGAGTTCCACTGTACACCTCCTGACTCCATCATCAGACCCTCGTCACCAAGTGTATTGGTAGTAGTATGGGACACTCTTCCAAACCAACCATATGAGCCCAAACTCGAGAGGGTTACTAGTAACGGTTGAAGAGTTCCACTGTACACCTCCTGACTCCATCTTCAGACCCTCGTCACCAATTGTATTGGTAGAAGTATGGGACACTCGTCCAAACCAACCATATGAGCCCAAACTCGAGGGAGTTACTAGTAACGGTTGAAGAGTTCCACTGTCCACCTCCTGACTCCATCATCAGACCTTTGCCAAGTGTATTGGTAGAAGTATGGGACACTCGTCCAAACCAACCAAATAAGTTCAAAACTCGAGGGAGTTACTAGTAACGGATGAAGAGTTCCACTGTCCACCTCCTGACTCCATCATCAGACCCTCGCCAAGTGTATTGGTAGAAGTATGGGACACTCGTCCAAACCAACCAAATGAGCCCAAACTCGAGGGGGTTACTAGTAACGGTTGAAGAGTTCCACTGTACACCTGCTGACTCCATCATCAGACCCTCGTCACCAAGTGTATTGGTAGAAGTATGGAACACTCGTCCAAACTAACCAAGTGAGCCAAAACTCGAGGGGGCTACTAGTACCGGTTGAAGCGTTCCACTGTTCACCTCCTGACTCCAACATCAGACCCTCGTCACCAAGTGTATTGGTAGAAGTATAGGACACTCGTTCAAACAAACCAAATGAGCTCATACTCGAGGGGGTTACTAGTAACGGTTGAAGAGTTCCACTATACACTTCCTGATTCCATCATCAGACCCTCGTCACCAAGTGTATTGGTAGAAGTATGGGACACTCGTCCAAACCAACCAAATGAGCCCAAACTCGAGAGGGTTACTAGTAACGGTTGAAGAGTTCCACTGTACACCTCCTGACTTCATCTTCAGACCCTCGTCACCAAGTGTATTGGTAGAACTATGGGACACTCGTCCAAACCAACCAAATGAGCCCAAACTCGAGGGGGTTACTAGTAACGGTTGAAGAGTTCCACTGTACACCTCCTGACTCCATCATCAGACTCTCGTCACCAAGTGTATTGGTAGAAGTATGGGACACTCGTCCAAACCAACCAAATGAGCCCAAACTTGAGGGGGTTACTAGTAACGGTTGAAGAGTTCCACTGTACACCTCCTGACTCCATCATAAGACCCTCGTCACCAAGTGTATTGGTAGAAGTATGGGACACTCTTCCAAACCAACCATATGAGCCCAAACTCGAGGGGGTTACTAGTAACGGTTGAAGAGTTCCACTGTCCACCTCCTGACTCCATCATCAGACCCTCGTCACCAAGTGTATTGGTAGAAGTATGGAACACTCGTCCAAGCCAACCATATGAGCCCAAACTCGAGGGGGTTACTAGTAACGGTTGAAGAGTTCCACTGTCCTCTTTCTGGCTCCATCATCAGACCCTCGTTACCAAGTTGAAATTATCATAATATTGTATTGTTACGAGAACTCAATGTGTGTGCAAAGTTTCATAAAAATCGGTTCAGTAGAAGTAGTTGAAAAAGTTGTCGCAAGATTTGAAACAAAGATAGTAACAAACAAACAAATATATGGAGTCAAGCTAAATAAAACCGTTTAATAAAAACAGCTAAAACATCAAATGCTGACCAATGGATTAGTGAATTTGAGAGTGCATGTGGAAGATTTGAGATTCTGAAGGATGAAGAGAAAATTGAGATTTTAAAACATCTAGAAAAACAGTGCCTAGATTGGTATAGCAGTATGTTAATAAAATTGACAGTGAATTCCGAATGGGCAGTATGGAAGAACAACTTTTGTGAAACATATGGAAATAAAGGTTGATCCCAAGTAAAATATGCGTTTACATTTAGTTTAAAGTGGGATCGTTACTGGAATATGCCACAAAAAAAGAAAGAATGTTATTAGAGATCAACAAGCACATCGACACCTAAACAATGATAAATCTTATTGTAGTGGGATTACCAGGTAATGCAATGAGTAAAATTGATAAAGAAACGGTAAAATCAACTGCAAGCCTCTACAATGGAATTGGAAAACATGAATATCTAGCGAACAAAAATAATTTCAGCAAGAATAAATCAAATGCATATGTAAAAATATGAAAATTAAAAAAAAAAGGTATTCGGTTCCATCCTGAACAAAGGTGAAGGTGCAAACAGACAGAAGAATATAATCATAAAGAAAAATATACAAAGAACGTAAACAATTCAGTGATTGATGTTGAACTCAATTGGTGACGCGGCGGTAGGTCGCTGGAATTTTACCCTTTTTAGGGTCCCGTATTTTTGTAACTATCGAACAAAATTTACCTTTACAGGCTGGCGTTGCAAATTACAGCCGCAGTGAACACCACACCAGGGAAGGAAAGGAGCTTGTGCAGGACTCACCCCCTGATGGATATCCTCGGCGCGGCGAAGAAGCGGGTGGCCACCACGCGAAGAGGTTCGTCTCCAGCAGCAGCCTTGCGAGATGGACGACACTCGCGGCGATGAATCGTGTGCGAGCGGATTAGTATGGACAACGTAGGTCCAGCGGCGGAGATTGAATAATGAATATATATTTTTGTAATTGCGGGTAAAAAACTAGAGGTCCAATACCAATTTCGCGCGTGTGCAGACTCCGAGCGTACGGAGAGCTCACTGACTGCGTTCCGCTGCTCGGCCGCAGCGCGGCGTGACAGCGCGGAGCAGGCAGTGCGGTGCTCATCTCTTCAGGCGGTGAGGTAGGCATATTGGAGAGACAAGGAAGGGACTAGGTGAAATGTCACCACGAATGATTTGCAACGCATCGGCCCAACCATCAATAATAATGATAAAAAAAACTAATAATAACACCATTAATTAAAGTCAAACTATTATTAAATGCACAATTAGAAATATATGGAATATATGATTCAGGCTCAAACGTTTCTATAATTAATTCCAAACTAATCAAACTGAAAGGTCAAAAATAAGATCATTAAAAAAGTGACAATTTAATAACAATTAATGGTTTTAAAAAGACAATTGGTTTGACAACTATTAAAATTAAAATATCTGATATTGAAGAAAAAGCTTATGTTTATATGATGGATTCGGCTGGCCGCCGTCGTCAGAATTATCCATGGCAGCTATCTTCTCATGGGCGTATCGCAGGTAATGTTAGGTCGCAAGAAAGTAAATCACCAAACTCGTAATACAGAATGTAATTCTTCTTAAAAAAAGGGTACTTCACAATGCAAGGTAGGCACAAATCTCCGAGGGTAGGTTTTAATACGGAACGCGAGTGATTTCTACGTCCGTGCGCTGCGACCGCCACCAATGTCACTGTAGGACTGTCGCCTCCCCGCTGCGCCGCCGTAGACTCCACCCAGCACGGCTACGTGGCGCTTGCGTTCCAATCCGAGTGATTCTATGGAGCATCACTAGATGGCTCGCATCCCAATCCGACATATATAATTGATGGAGAAACATTTATACACGATTTTATAAATGGACTGGATATCATGAAACAATTTAAACTGGTTCAAGATGAGAAATTGAAAATAACACAAAAAAGAGAAGAAATAAAAAAAGAAAAAGAAAAAGATCATATGAACGAGGATAGTGATAAAAGCAACAAACAAATGTTCAATAAACTTTAATGAACACATAAATGAAGAAAATTTCAAAATAAGTATGGGTAATTTAAATACTGTACAAAAAGAAGAAACTGAGGAGACAAACTGATAGACACTTACAAATCAATATTTGCAAGGGACAAATATGACATTGGCACGGTCAGAGAATATGAAGCACGTATTGATCTACTCATGGACAAATATTGTAGTAAAAGGCCTTAAAGATGTTCAGTAGAAGATAAAAAGGAAATAGAAGAACAAATAGCAAAGTTACTTGATAAAAATCTCATAGAGGAATTTTTTAGTCCGTTTGCGGCACCGGTAACTTTGGCTTTCAAGAAAGAAGACAACAGAAAACTACATTAATTTTCATTGAAGTTAGAAGAGATTTTCATTTCTTAGTAAAAGAGGCATTTGTCCCTTTTGGACGAGTCTTCAAAATACCAGTGATGATTTTGCAAAAGCTTATAGAAAACTGGGTTGTGATTATAGGCTTGCTACTATATTTTTTTAAAGTTATTTAGTGGTTTGATTGATTCGAGTAGAAATTTATTCTTCATTAAGCCAGTTCCTGCAACCTAGTGAATTGTAATAAAACATTTTTAGTGTTTTGATTAGTTTATAGATATTTTTATTAATATTATAAAAACAAAACCATATTACATACACACATAAAGCCACGCCTGTTTCCCAGTGGGTTAGGCAGGATAACGAATCTCCGCGTGCCACTATTACTAACAACACATCCATACATTTAAATATGAAACTTGTTTAATTGACTTTTTATTGTGCATAAATAAATTTATTCTGACTTAAATAAAAATTCGCATAAAATGAATTGAGTTCACAAGTGATTTTTAATACAGCCTCGAAATCTCCCTGGTGAGTACTTTATCGTCACAGTCACGTTCTCGATAAAAACCACCGCACGAATCATGAGGCGATATTTCGGAAGTTTTTAGCGACTATCGCTTCGCGAGCGCTGCGTTTACCCTCCTGATCGATGCGGGGATGGCACGCCCTGGCCATCCGGTACAGGATCACAGAAAAACATTAACAATACTATATGAAGCAATAAGCGAAAATATGACAAAGGATAAACGAAAGGTCTTGGAAAAAAGAGGAGGTGAAAACCCCCTGGAAGTTAAGGTAGATGATGTTATCTACATACATGGAAACAACTAGAACTAGAAAAGGAAAGGACAAACCTAGGTTTGAAAAGGCGGATGTCACCGGGACACCGAAAAAAAATATAGTGCCAGTCAAGCTGAGGACTAGACCAACAAAATTCCACTTACGCAACGTTAAACGACCTCCACAGGCGATGGGCGGCGATGCTGTCGCTGGCCCTAGCGATCCTGGGAAGCATCTGGAAGACCTCAACGACAACCCCGGACTACTACCCCTCAGAATGGGCCAAGCTCGGGTTCAGAATGAGAAGAGATCATGAGAATACAACTGCCTCTCCAGATCTTGCAAAAGGGTTATTGCCAGGGCCAAATTTGACCACATCGGCAGAATCGGCGATAGTCTGAACCAATACCCAACTGGGAGCCGTGAGTTCTGGTCTCTCGCCAAATCTGTCGAGTCAAATTTCTGCCGCTCCTCTCTTCCACCTCTGCAGTGTCCTGGAGGCTCACTTGCCCACTCCGCAAAGGAGAAAGCCGACTTACTGGTATCTCTCTTTGCGGGGAACTCCAACCTGGACGATGGGGGTGCCACTCCCCCATCCATACCTAGGTGTGAGAACTCCATGCCGGAAGTGCAGTTTCGACAACGGACTGTACGGGCGGAGCTTCTCTCCCTAGACGTCAGGAAAGCGAGTGGGCCGGATAGGATTCCTGCATTGTTGTTAAAAAGGTGTGCTCCCGAGCTGGCTCCAGTGCTGACGCGCCTATTCCGTCTCTCCTACTCCAATGGCCGTGTGCCGGCGGCCTGGAAATCGGCGTTTGTGCAAGCGGTCCCCAAAAAGGGTGACCGCTCAAACCCGTCAAACTACCGACCTATAGCGATTACCTCCCTTCTATGTAAGGTGATGGAGGGCATTATAAATGCGCAGCTCATGAAGTACCTAGAGTCGAATGACCTCATCAGCGATCGGCAATAAGGCTTCCGGCCAAAACGATCGGAATCGCTTGAAGGTCATGGTGAATCCTTGTCAATTGGCCTTGATATTGCCAAGGCATTTGACCGGGTTTGGCACGTTTGAAGTCGCTCTCGAGCAAATTGCCGGCTTACGGACTTCCTTCTGGCCTCTGTGACTGGGTCGCCGACTTCCTACATGGGCGTAGCATTCAGGTCCTAGTGGACGGTTGCTCGTCGGACGTCATGTCAGTGAACGCCGGTGTACCACAAGGATCTGTGTTGTCACCCACGCTGTTTCTTCTGCATATCAATGATATGCTGTCTCTGGGCAACATACATTGTTATGCAGATGACAGTACGGCACACGGATCCTACACCAGTCACCCTTCAGCCAGTCGGGATGTTGTGGATGAGAAGAGGCGAAGACTTGTGTCTGAGCTCGAACACACACTCGGCTCTATTTCCGAATGGGGCCGTAGTAATTTGGTCGAGTTCAACGCTTCCAAGACACAAGTTTGCGCGTTCAGTGCGAAGAGAACGGCGTTCACACCGGCTCCTTCATTCCAAGGCACGTCGCTTAAATTAAGCGAACACCTCGGGGTCCTCGGAGTCGAACTGTCGCACGACCTGAACTTTCGTCGCCATATCGAGGGGAAGGCCAAGCTGGCTTCTAAAAAGCTGGGCGTACTCAATAAGGTGCGACGGTACTTCACGCCGGACCAAAAGCTGCTTCTGTATAAATCGCAGATCAGGTCCTGCTTGGAGTACTGCTCGCACCTGTGGGATGGCTCTGCCAAATACCAGATTGCGCCTCTGGACTCAATCCAGCGTCGAGCCGTGCGACTAGTGGGTGACCCCGAAGTGTCCTGCGATCTAGAACCACTGCAACACCGTAGGGATGTCGGCTCCCTAAGTGTGTTCTATCGCTTATTCCATGGGGAGTGCTCGGAGGAGCTGTTTAATGCGATCCCGCCGTTCCCTTTCCACCTTCGCACCACGCGCACTGGGCAGGGATTGCATCCCTACACGCTGGACTTACCGCGGATGCGTACCAATCGATTCTGCAGATCTTTCCTCTACAGAACCGGTAAACTCTGGAACGCTTTCCCTGCCCATATATTTCCCCCCAAGTACAGTCTCGGGTCCTTCAAGAGGGGCGTCAATGGGCACCTGTCAGGCCGGCATGGCATTCGCAACCCCCGCATACGACCGAATGTCCATGGGCGTCGTTAGACACCTTATGGGTGGCTCGGCGCCATATGTCGCGCTGTCAATAAAAAAAAAAAAATTACATTCTTAGGATAGTAAATCTAGATGACATAAGCTCAGATTTAGAATGCACAAGCATATACAAGTATAACCACTTAGATAATATAATCATACGTAAATATACTAACCACATATAATAAATTTATGAGTAAGTTTAGACAATATACACCCGACTTAACCAAATCGAAACTACCGTGGCATTCAGCATGCTTAGCACACTACACCAATCTATTGTAAACACCACAGACCTTCTTAAAATTCTACAAGACATCGAACAACAGGAACGCTAACATAATAGAGAAAACTTTATTAAAATCGAACAAATATTGTTCTCAAACGTATTCAAGGAATCCAAGGATAGTATTTATTCTAGAAATACCCCTTATAGAGACGGATACATACGTAAAATACAAGGTCATTCCAATCCCCATTTATAATCCCAAAACCCAGCAAACTCACATAATTATCTCAGAATTCCCTACCTACTAGTGAATGGGTTGAAAAACAAGTCTGTCGCGAAACCATGGGAGACCTTAGAGGGAAGATATTATAATAGCCGGGACCGATCTCGGCAAATCGCCTCCGCAGCGGCGGAGCTGCGCAGAAACGAAAATTAGGTCGGATTGGGGGTAAAGTATGAGGCAGAGAGAGGCAAAGGGGGGACGACGGGCTACCCCCGCCGTTCTCACCGCGGCCGGCGGACCCACCCAACGCACCGCAGTCGTAGTTATATCTCTCTCGCGCCCGCTCTGTGCTCATATTGCTTCTCTCTCGCACAGCGCTCGTCACTGTTCTCCCTCGCACCCGCACCTTACTCGTATAGTATATCCTTCGCACCGGCACGTTCGTCAGTGCGCTGCGCTCACTTGCCCACCTGCAGTATGTGCCAGTGTCTCCCTCGCACTCTGTTTGTATGTACAGGTGAGTGACAACGGAATTTCGCAAAATAATAAACTGTATTTTTTTCTTTTCAACTTTTTTATGAATGTGTAATCTGTTAAAGTGTTATATTATGTAATTAAAGAGTGGGTGGGAATCAAACTAAAATGCGTGCTCAAGTCACGGTACCTATGGCAACTAATAAGTAATCTGTGCCTATGGTGAAATGGAAGGCGTGTCACCATTTTTGCAGATTATGACGATCGCCATACTGATTCGTGCTGGTGATTTTTATGTTTTCGACTTAACCAGAATATAAGTACCTATTAATTTAATTTAAAAAAATCAATTTTACAATATTGTATTGTATTTATTTATCTCTTCTCTATCTTCTCTATCTTCTTCTCTATCTCTATCTCTATCTTCTTCTCTTTCTTCTCTTCTTCTTCTTCTCTATCTCTATCACTATTCTCTATCTCTATCTCTTCTCTTCTCTTCTCTTCTCTTCTCTTCTCTTCTCTTCTTCTCTTCTCTATCTCTACTTCTTATAAAGGGGAACGTCTGTCTGTATGTATGTTCGGGGTAATCTCCTGAACCACTGAACAGATGTCAGCCTCGATAGCTCAGTGGTGCAGACAGTCAACTGTCGCTATTGAATGTTAAGCAACGCTGGGTGCGGTCAGTACTTGGATGGGTGACCGCTGACCGTTGGAGGCTGACCGAGGTTCGGATTCCTCGTAAAACTGTAGGTCCCTTCCCTCCTATCTTACTTGGTGGTAGGGTTTAACCCGCCCGGGTTGGTACCACCGCACTGAATGAAACGTCGGTCTAAACGGCTATGTAAATAGTTTGTGTTTTCCGACCAGTTCAGTGTAGCCGGCACTATCAAAGGGGGAAGCACTGACATGGCACCTAGTTCACCCGGTGTTATGGGCTGACATCACGGACGTTGCAGGTGATGTAGCCAACCGTGTCAGATGCCATAAAAAAAAAAAAAAAAAAAAAAAACAGTTTTTGATGCGGTTTACACCAATGTAAGGGGTAGTTCTTGAGCCTCACTATAGGCTATATACCATTACACTAATTAGCCTTAGGGTTGAGCAGTATCAAATAAAGTATAGTATGAACGGAATTTAGTATCAAATTGTCGTAATAGATGGCGTGAGCTGTCTGTTGCCTTGCATTGGTGGAGGTAGAAGAGGACTGACAATCGCCATATTATTGGAAATCGTGCCTCGATGTTTAGTATGCGCCTTTAGAACTAAATGTCGACAGTAGTATCAATTCAATAACTATGTGACATTCTTTTCGGTGTTTGTTAAATAGGCAAACTCAAACTTAAGTCGTACCGGAAAAAATCGATAGATGGCGTTAAGTACTAACAAAACATTGTGACTTGGGAAGATTGTTTGTCAGATCTTCGCATTGAATTTAGAACTGGCGGACTTTTCGACATATCCAAGCATAGTAGCATAATACAAACTCTTTGGCGTAGGTTACCTACCTATGTATGAAATCTCTATCTCTATCTCTACTTCTCTATCTCTACTTCTCTATCTCTACTTCCTATAAAAGAGAACGTCTGTCTGTATGTAAGATGTATGTATGTATGTATGTATGTTTGGGGTCGGAACCACTGAACAGTTTTTGATGCGGTTTGCACCAATATAAAGAGTAGATCTTGAGGCTCACTAGCCTTAGGGTTGAGGAGTATCAAATAAAGTATAGTATTAACGGAATTTAGTGTCCAATGGTCTGTTGCCTTGCGTTGGTGGAGATACAAGAGGACTGAATCGCCATATTAGAAATCGTGCCTCGATGTTTAGTACTAGATGTCGACAGTAGTATCATTCAATACCTATGTGAAATTTTTATCGGTGTTTGTTAACTAGGCTAACTCAAACATAAGTCATACGGGGAAAAAATCGATAGATGGCGTTAAGTACTAACAAAACATTGTGAATTGGGAAGTTTTTTTGTTAACCGACTTCCAAAAAAGGAGGAGGTTCTCAATTCGTCTGTATGTTTTTTTTTTTATTTTTTTTATTTTTTTTTTATTTTTTTATTTTTTTGTATGTTTGTAACACGATTTCTCCGTCAATTGAGGGCCGATTTAGAAAATTCTTTTTTTGTTAGTTAGGTCATACTTCCGAGGTGGTCCCATTTCAATTTTATCGAAATTGGTTCAGTGGTTTTCGAAAAATCAGCATAATACTATGGTGTGTGGTTACCTTCAGGAAAACTTGTGATGTGGTCGTTTTCGGCAATTTTCAGTTTGATAAATTAGTATGGTGTGTGGTTACCTTCAGCAAAACATTTGTCATGTGGACTTATTCAGCAATTTGCAGTCTGACACATATGGCGAATAATTCTGTACCACTTCAATCGATTTCGATTATTCGATTTCGATTATTCTTTTTTATGTAATATTACTAAAAAGAATGAAATAAAAACTGTTTTAAAAAATATTAAACCGATTTCCAAAAAAAAAAAAAAAAGAACTAAAAAGTATTAAATACCTAATATTTTGAAATTTTCTCTGTCCTGTTGAAATACATGAATCGATATACTAGTGATACATATTCGGACCCTTGTTTCATGAATATTCTAAATTTGAAATTTTTTATCTTTTCCGACCGGCGCTTAATTTATTATGGTACCTGGCCGGTACCTACTGTACCGAGTACTATCGAGCTGGTTTGATGATGGAGACAGAAGGTGGCCATAGGAACTCCTAAACTACACATGATAAACCCATCGTGTTTGGGCTCGTTGCATTTGTCTTCACGAGAAATTTACTTTAGACCTAAGAGATTCTCAATTCGACGGTATGTTTTCTTTTTTTGGATGTTTGTTACGCGATTACTCCGTCAATTGTGGGCCGATTTTGAAAATTCTTTTTTTTTATTATTTGAAAGGGGATAACCCTGAGGTTTTTGAAGTGAAAACTTCTTTAGCGGCTCTTGGCACTTTTTTAGGTGGGTAAAAATGTATAACTCGCGACATCGCGTGAGCGTCATTTTTAAAATGAAACCTTAAGTCATTGCATTAAGGGTTAAGTTAGAGTGGCACGGGATCTGCCGGCACTCCCGGAGTGCAACTGTTAAGTAGGGTTCCGTAACACGTTTATGTCTGTCCATTCTACTAAGTTCTGCAAAATGAATGTAGGGTTCCGTAACATATGCATGTCTATCCGTTCTACTAAATTTTACAATTTTCAACCAAGGTCCTCCGACGGTTATTTTATAATAAAAGTAGGCTTCCGTAACACGTTTATGTCTGTCCATTCTACTAAGTTCTGCAACATCACCTACAACGTCCGTGATGTTAGCCCATAACACCAGTGCCATGTCAGTGCTTCCCCCTTTGATCGTGCTGACTACACTGAACTGGTCGGAAAACACAAACTATTTACATAGCCGTTTCGACCGACGTTTAATTCAGTGCGGTGGTACCAACCCGGGCGGGTTAAACCCTACCACCAAGTAAGATTAGGAGGGAAGGGACCTACAGTTTTACGAGGAATCCGAACCTCGGTCAGCCTCCAACGGTCAGCGGTCACCCATCCAAGTACTGACCGCACCCAGCGTTGCTTAACATTCAATAGCGACAGTTGACTGTCTGCACCACTGAGCTATCGAGGCTGACGTGGTCCTATTTTAATTGGGTCAAGATCGGATTGGAAAGCGAGGCGGAATCGCGAGGCCGAAGGCCGAGCGATTCCGCCGAGTACATTAATAGCAAAAAATTACTAAAAAACTGTGAAATAAAAAAAACATTTTAAAAAACATGAAACCGACTTCCTAAAAAAAGTAAAACTAAAAAACTATTTAAAATAAAAATATAAAAACCGCCTTCAAAAATATATGAAATAAAAACCTAAAAAAAAAAACGAACCCTAGAGTTGAAGGCGGTGCTAAAGCAAGCAAAAATGATGCATGAAAGAAAACATGAGTGGATGATAATATCCTTTGTGATTTGTGTAGTCTTTTTAGCACCGCCTTCAACTCTAGGGTTCGTTTTTTTTTTAGGTTTTTATTTCATATATTTTTGAAGGCGGTTTTTATATTTTTATTTTAAATAGTTTTTTAGTTTTACTTTTTTTAGGAAGTCGGTTTTTCAGTTCTTCGCATTGAATTTAGAACTGGCGGAATTTTTTACCAGTCCAAGCGTAGGTTACCTACCTACCTATGGATGAAATTATAGATAGTGTGACGAAGCAGATTATTGCTTCAGGCCATATTAGTTTTAAATGTTAGAAAATGAAAAAAGTTAGGTTGTCAAAAATTTTTGACAGGGACAGGAATTTTTTTGGTTTGGAAAGAAAAAAGGAGTGGTGGTGAAGAAAAGGATTTTTGAATAATTTGCTCTATATGTAGAGTATACTGCAATCTAATAGAGCAGCTCCGCTCGCTGCAGGCAGGCTAGACGTTTATGCTAGTTGGGTGCCCCGACGTCGGTATCCACTGCTGGACCGAAAACATTGTGTGGTTGAGCCAGTCAGCCGACGATTTGGTGAGCGTTTGCTGCAGCAACCACGAGTATCAGCTGCGCACCAGATTTTGCAACAGGACCGCCACAATATACTAGTCTCTTACGTCTTCTCCACCTCGCTCGAATAGACCCAGCCTTTATGTCAGTTGCGGGGAAACAGCGCATGCACTCCGATAGCAGTTCCTTCATCGTCCACAACACCGGCCGGATTCGTTATTATGAATTTAGCTAAGTTAAATTAAGGCTAATCATACTGTAACACGTGCGTGGAGATGTTTGTGTGTAAACTTTATTTGTGTTGCTAAGTTGATGTGGCGATCGTGGCAGCAAGCAAGCAACGTCGCGCTTAGCTTGCTTACCGCGCATGTTCATGCATTAATATTTGTTGTTTTACCTTAGCTTACTAAGATTATTGTGGTAGCAGTTGAATTAATTTAAGCTGAATTAGCGCCAATTTTCCATCACGACTGAGGCCACGAAGGTATCAATTAAATTCTATTAACAATTTAATCTAGTTTTTTTATTTGACCATCCTTCCCGGTTTTATTTTTTTTGTCACTCAAGCTACCACCGATTCTCAAACTTTTATTGGCCGGATGGCAGCTGACCCGGGCCGTCCGTGTCAGTTGGCATCCCTGGTGGGGAAATTTAGTTGGAAATAATTTTGCGGGTTTTTTTTTAATTTGGTTTCTTATCGGTGTTTGTAGTGAGTCGTGGAAGGAGGTCAAACATAGGAAATTTTGTAATAGGAAATAGTTGTATTGCCTTATGTTCTGATATAGTACGGCCGGTTAGGTTTTTTTTTTCAATGTTTTGTTCGGCGAAGGAACTTGGTCGTGCAACCGTTTGAGATAATTTTTTTTTTACTTTTTTTTTCCTTCCTTTTCGCCATTTTTTATTTAACCTACGTTATTATTATACACGTATTGCAGTCACAATGGCGTTAAGAAAGGTATTATTTAACTTCTTGCATAAAGACGAATTGATATATGAGGTTCGTATTCGTGGAGACGAACCCGCTGATAAAGTGTCACTTTTAAGGAAGCAGGTAACTACACTGGCCAAGGAGCAGCCATCCGAGGAAATATTGGAGACTGATGAGGACCCAACAGCGGAGTTAAACATAGTTCGCGATAAGATCGAAGAGCTTGCTTCCGTTGCTACCGGTAATGGGGTTCCGCCGCGCGTTCGTGCCCTCTCGAGCCACCTATATAACCGCGTCGAGCGCGTTATGGACTCCACGCCCGAAGTGGCAGCCCTAAGGGCAACTGTGAGGAATTTACTCCGCACTGCTGAGGACAAGCTCAATAAAGTGGATTCTCTCGACGACAGCTTGCATTCTCTAACACTCTCTGAGGCAGAAACGTGCCCCACGTCCTGCACTTTGTCTCGCTGTACTGACGCAGTGGCGAAGCTAAAACTGACGTATGATGGTAAGAGTTGCGTCCGTGCGTTCTTAGAACGCCTTGAGGAACTTTGCAGATCGCGATCGATCACTTCTCTCCAACTGCTCGCTGCTGCGCCGGAGTTGTTCGAAGGACCTGCGTTATTCTGGTACCGCAGCGTTCGAAGCCAGTTGACTTCATGGCAGATACTCCGGCAGTTGTTGTTGGAAGAATTCGATAAGGTGGATATGGATTACCGTTTGATGGGCGAGATTCGCGCCAGGAGTCAGGGACGTAATGAGGGCGTGTCTATGTATTTTGCTATAATGCACGGCTTATTCAACCGTTTGCGCACACCACTGTCCGAGGCTGTGAAATTGGAAATATTCTTACACAATGTTAGACCGATCTATTTGGCGCCTCTCTCTTTGGTAGAGATTACTACTGTCGAACAATTAAAAAAACTATGCATTAGGATTGAGGTCACAAAAATGCGGTCTCACTTGTTCCGCGAGCCAGTCGCCGCGGGACCCGACACATTGGGCGAGGAATTCGCTTACAAGGGGGAGCGAACTCCCAAGCCAACGGGGCTTAGGACTCACAGATTGTGTGCAGCGGAGACCTCGTCTAGCCATGACCCACCTCGGCCCAACAGTGGGCCTCCAAGGTACTGCCCTAGGTGTAAAACTTCGGAGCATTCTTTCTATCGGTGCCCTGCCCCACGCGATATTAAATGTTTCAGTTGCGGAAAACCAGGAGTAAGGCTGACTGAATGCCCGGATTGTTGCACCCCTAAGCAAAAAAAACGATTAGCGCCGCGATGTAAAATTCAAGGGGGTCATTTTGACCATAGTGAATGGAATGATTGGCTATTGTATTTAAGATCATATTTCTCCTCGTGTCACAACGCGGCATCTCATATTGATTCTTTGCATGACAATCGACCATACGTTAACATTACCGTCGGCACATTGAAGGTTTGCGGATTATTGGATTCTGGTGCTTCCCTGTCCTTTGCCAATCGCTCGTGTGTGGGTCGTCTTTTGGCTCACGGCCATATTTTGCACAGGGACCGCAGTTTTGGAGTGGTTGTCGCAAATGGTGCCAAAACAGCAACTGAAGGCTATTTCCGGGTTCCAATATTCTACAACGGAAAAACTTTTAATTTGGACCTACACGTCGCTCCGGGCATCAATGCGGAGCTCATATTAGGAATCGATTTTTGGAGGGCTTTTGACCTTATGCCATCTAACGCACCCCTCGTCGATTCCTCCGGGGTACCAGACTCCCACATTGCTTCGACGATTGTCAGTCACCTTGTTGATTATGAAGGCCTCACCGAAACTCAGCGCTCGTCGGCCAATGAGGTGATAGCTGAATTTGACTCTATTTCATCTGCTCGGCGAGGTTTAGGTAAGACATCGATAATTACCCATGCCATCGATACTGGTGATGCATCTCCGGTTAAACAGCGCACATATCGGCTGTCACCGCACAAGTTGGAGATCATTAACAAGGAGGTCGATAGCATGTTGGATCAAGATGTCATTGAGCCCACATCTAGCGCTTGGAACTCACCCGTTCTTCTGACGCTTAAGAAAAATGGGAAATATCGTTTTTGCTTGGACTGCCGGGAACTTAACCGATTGACCAAGAAGGATTCCTATCTGGTGCCCTTCATATCAGATATCCTCGACAACCTTCGCGATGCGAAATATATGTCTTCTATCGACCTGAGCTCAGCCTTTTGGCAAATACCTTTGGAGAAGGATTCGCGTGAGAAAACTGCGTTTAGTATTCCAGGTCGTGGGACCTTTTGTTACAAGCGTATGTGCTTCGGCCTCACTAACGCGCCCGCAACCCAGCAGCGCTTGATGGATAAGCTTTTTGGGTCTAGTTTTTTTGGAAAAGTTTTTGTCTACCTCGATGACATTATTATTATTAGTTCTACTTTTGAGGAACATTTAGACATTTTGTTGAAGGTTTTGGAGATTTTGAAAAAGGCCAACCTAACTATTAACAGTGACAAGTCTGTGTTTTTTCGCAGCAGCCTGAAATATCTTGGTTATGTTGTCGATCGTGACGGATTGAGACCCGATCCCGAGAAGACTAAGGCTATAATGGAGTGGCCTAGGCCTTCAAATTCCACAGAGGTAAGGCGATTCCTCGCCACTGCTTCATGGAACAGACGTTTTATTTCAAACTTCGCTTCGCGTGCGGGGCCATTAAATAAATTAACTAGTACGAAGCGAGGTTCACCTCCGTTTCGATGGTCGGAGGAGGCAGAGGAGTCGTTTAACGATTTGAAATTAGCTCTCAGCAGTGCACCGGTTCTGTGCTGTCCGGATTGGAGTATTCCATTCCAGATACATACTGACGCATCTGCTTGTGGGTTAGGAGCCCGGTTGACCCAGCTGGTCGAGGGGAAAGAGCGAACTGTTGCATATGCGAGTCGCACCTTAACACCTTGCGAGGTTAATTACTCGGCGACTGAGCGCGAGGCTCTCGCCGTCATTTTTGCGGTTGAACACTGGAGGTGTTATTTGGAGTGCGAACCCAAGTTCACAGTGTTTACTGACCATTCATCGCTTAGATGGTTTTTGACGTTAGAAAATCCCTCCGGCAGATTAGCGCGTTGGGGTATTCGCCTTTCGCCTTTCAATTTTGAAGTACAACACCGAAAGGGGCGAGATAACGTCATTCCCGACGCGCTCAGTCGGGCGCCTTTGCTCTCTAATATCACCATCACCCGGGACGATTGGTATGATAAGATGGTAAAAGTTTGCTCGGACAGCCCGCAATCTATACCGAATTTTGATTATAGGAATGGTCGGCTATACCGGTATACCAAGAGCAAATTTGATCTGGAGCGCGAGTTCGAGTGGAAGTTAGTGATTCCAGTTCCGGAGCGAATCGCCGTCGTACGTTCGTGTCACGACGAGCCTAGCGCAGGGCATCTTGGGGTTTATAAAACTTATCGCCGCGTCTCCTTACAATACTTTTGGCCCGGAATGTACCGCACAGTGGTAAACTACGTTCGGAACTGCGAACTTTGTTTGGCTCATAAGCACGCCCAACATCCAACCTTGGGACAAATGGGTGAGCCGAAACATTGTTCGAGACCATTTGAATACATATCAATAGATATTACCGGAACTTTTCCACCCACACGCGCAAGAAACGTGTACATTTTGGTAGTTACATGTGCGTTCAGTAAATATTGTTTGTTTTTTCCCTTAAGGCGTGCCACTGCTAGGGCCATTGCTGAGAAATTAGAAAATTTCGTGTTCCTTGTTCACGGCGTACCCCGCGTAGTGCTTTCGGATAACGGTACTGAATTTATTGGTTCAGACCTGCGTGAGTTGTTGCACCGTTACCGTATCCCCAGCACCTTTTACGCCCCTAAGTATACGCCGGAGGTGAATTTAGTCGAAAGGTACAATCGTACATTAATTACAATGTTGGCGATATTTGTCAAAGAGGACCATCGGGCTTGGGACGTCCTCCTTCCGAAGCTCCAATTTGCCGTCAACACTGCTGTCAATGAGAGCACAGGTTTTTCGCCGGCCTTCCTCACATACGGTCGTGAACTCGTATCTACGGGACAGTTCTACGACCGATTACATGGAGAGACCCCGTCGGAGAACCTTCTGACCCCAGCGGAAACCAGAGCCGACGATCTAAGCGAACTTCAGGGAATTTTTGACCGTGTTAGGGTAGCCCTGGATCGGGCTCATGCGGTGAACAAAAGGCGTTACGACCTACGCCGAAAGCCCGAAGAATTCTGCGTCGGTCAGTGTGTCTGGCGGAAGACTTTTGCTCGTAGCGACGCCGGGAAGTATTTCTCGGCGAAGTTAGCTCCGCGCTACGTTCAGTGTAAAATCCTACGCAAAAAAAGCTCCACGGTTTATGAACTAGCGAACATGGATGGTAAATCTATAGGCGACTGGAGTGTGAAAGATTTTAAGCTGACCTCGGCCTACGGCGAGGCCGATACGGTATGAGTCGATGCCGTTATCAAGACTCCAATATCCGTCTGTTTTTCGCCAATCTTTTTGCCAAATCGATTGCGTACTCATACTGCAGTGGTTAATTTTAACTGACTCACGCTATGAGGAAGTTTTTGACGTTCTCTCGTTGGTATTGCTCGCTACCGACGTAGGGCCTAACTAGACTAATGACTGCTTGGTTTTGCCCAAGTTTATCTGGCAGACCCGAGTACCTGCCTAATAATATTTTTTTTTTACGTTATGTGTAGATAATGGCTGCCGGTTTCGTTCACGTTTTATCTGACGAACCCGGGTGTTTTCCAGGTTGGATAATATTTTGTTTTCATCTTTATTTCAATTTGTTGGTATTGCTTAGTAGCGTTCCTCGTTTTTTTCCCCCCCTCTTTGGGTTCTACTTAAGTTCTGTTGAGTGTTCCTCTAACGATAACTGACGGGGACGACAGGTCGGACGGAGCTTGTCCTCTACCTCAAGGGGAGAGGCACTGTGACGAAGCAGATTATTGCTTCAGGCCATATTAGTTTTAAATGTTAGAAAATGAAAAAAGTTAGGTTGTCAAAAATTTTTGACAGGGACAGGAATTTTTTTGGTTTGGAAAGAAAAAAGGAGTGGTGGTGAAGAAAAGGATTTTTGAATAATTTGCTCTATATGTAGAGTATACTGCAATCTATTAGAGCAGCTCCGCTCGCTGCAGGCAGGCTAGACGTTTATGCTAGTTGGGTGCCCCGACGTCGGTATCCACTGCTGGACCGAAAACATTGTGTGGTTGAGCCAGTCAGCCGACGATTTGGTGAGCGTTTGCTGCAGCAACCACGAGTATCAGCTGCGCACCAGATTTTGCAACAGGACCGCCACAATATACTAGTCTCTTACGTCTTCTCCACCTCGCTCGAATAGACCCAGCCTTTATGTCAGTTGCGGGGAAACAGCGCATGCACTCCGATAGCAGTTCCTTCATCGTCCACAACACCGGCCGGATTCGTTATTATGAATTTAGCTAAGTTAAATTAAGGCTAATCATACTGTAACACGTGCGTGGAGATGTTTGTGTGTAAACTTTATTTGTGTTGCTAAGTTGATGTGGCGATCGTGGCAGCAAGCAAGCAACGTCGCGCTTAGCTTGCTTACCGCGCATGTTCATGCATTAATATTTGTTGTTTTACCTTAGCTTACTAAGATTATTGTGGTAGCAGTTGAATTAATTTAAGCTGAATTAGCGCCAATTTTCCATCACGACTGAGGCCACGAAGGTATCAATTAAATTCTATTAACAATTTAATCTAGTTTTTTTATTTGACCATCCTTCCCGGTTTTATTTTTTTTGTCACTCAAGCTACCACCGATTCTCAAACTTTTATTGGCCGGATGGCAGCTGACCCGGGCCGTCCGTGTCAATAGATAGATAGAAATACTTTATTGCTCCAAAAAACATTTAACATAAACACACAATAAGAAATTTACATGAGGGGCAAAGGCGGACTTATCCCTTACAGGGATTTCTCCCAGTCAACCTTTGGATGTTTGAGAGTCGTATGTTGCGAGATATAAGTAGGTAGTAGCAAAAGACTTGAGTGTGGGAATGTAAAATATAATATAAGGAAAATAACTATAATATACTATAATATACACTACATATAAGTACATACTAGTTAATTATACGTATAAATTACTATTTATAGTAATATATGTTTATATATGTTTATTGTATAATTATACAATAAACAAAAGTTGTAGCGTGCTAAAATGCGCTACGGGTTTTTTTTAATTGCGGGAATAATTGCATCGTAGAATGGAGATTTTAATCTATATTTTTGTTTCCGTTTTTAATAGTTTTTCAACAGATTGATCGAGCGCGCAGTTGTCAGTGATCCTGTCTTGAAGCGTTCGTTCGCATCAACCGCGGTGTTGTCGTCTGACGGAACTGAACCCAGCAGAACAGAACCCAACTGGTCAGCAGAACTGACCACTTCATCTGATCTGCGGGATCCGTATTAACCAGGGAAGTAACGTTTCTAAATTTATTTCTTTATTTTTGTTAATTCAGGTTGAATGTTAGCTGTCCAGTAGGTATTCTAAGTTTCGGTACATAATTTCTAAACGATCCCATGCAACGTTAAATTCTTTTTCGTCCATTTAATAATGTCATGCCCTTCCGGCTTTTAAGTATTAATTGTAACGTCTCGCTATAGTTATAATTTTTTATCCTTTTAATTAAATATTATTACCGTATTTCTTTTCTTTTATTTTCCCTTTGTTTTCACACATGTTCATAGTAAAAGTAGTTTGGTAATTCTAGACCAAAATTACCTGGCGTCCAGTTTTTATTTTTTTTTTAGTTTTATTCAAGAGTCTTGCCCACGCCTCTCCGATACTGTTGAGCTAGTCGATGGCATGAGGGGAAAATTCACTAAGTGAATTAATAGTATTACATTTTGCTCCTAGGTCAAAATGCTTGCTATATCTGGCGCTTTTTTCAAAGCGGGGCTTACTCTTGGTATTCTGTGAATTTGTGTGTGAAAATAAGGTGAAATTTTTAAAAATTATATTTTTTTAGGTTAACGGGAAATTTTGTGATTTATAAAGTGTTTGACAATATTGTGCAATCATGGCTAAGGTCAGAGTAGACCATCGTCGATTGTCGGCGGACGAATTAGGGTACGAATTGTCAATCAGGAACTTGCAGATTGGATCTGTGGTTATTATGCGTAGCCTACTGGCTAAAGCTGTGAAACAGGAAAGACAGAGGAAATCAACCGTAGCTTTACAATTAGAGCTGGACGCTGGTAAAGAAATCGAAGTTTGTTTAAGGGAATTGGAGGAGTTCACTGCAACCTCGGAAACTATAATAAAAAGTTCAACTAACTCCAAGTATGTAAAACTGGTTTCGCGCTTGCATTTTTTGTCGGGTAGGATCGAACGCATCTCTCGATGTTCGGAAGTCACTAGCGAGCAATTAACTGTCGTGGATAAAATGAAATCGGACTGCACGACATTGGTAGGCAATTTGGCAATGACAGTCGTAGAGGCGATGAGTTCCGACGAGACGTCGAGCGAAAGCGAGGATGACTTGAGTGAGAGGAATACTGTTCGTGTTTCAGGTGTGTCTCAGGCAGCGGCGCGAGAAACTACTAGCGGTATTTCACCCGAACCGGTCCAGGCTCACGCGAGTCATGTGCGTCGTGAACCTGAGCTGCGCGTCGTCGTTAATCCGGCTTATTTCGTTGGAAACTGGGATGTCAAGTACACAAGTGAGTCCACAGGTCTAAATTTATACGCCTATATATCTTGGTACGTACGCAGCACCCAAAAGAGAACGTTTTGAGCTACATCGGGAACATGATCGAACATTTCAACCGTAGTGAGTGTGAATACACGGAGCAGCAAAAAGTTGAAATTATCCAGTTGAATTTGGCTCCTTTCTTCAAGCAGAAGATTTTTTACGAACGCTTCAGTTCGGTGATGAGTCTGAGGGAGCGTTGTAAGGCTATTGAGGATTTACGCAGCGATTGTAATAACCATACGTTGCCTCCGGTGCCAAATAACGAGACGATACATCCTGATTTGGCTTTCGAGTACAATAAAAACGCAAGTATCCATCCGTCCATGCTCGGGAACGTCGTCGTGTAGCAATTCATTAACCGGAAGCGCGGTAGAATCGACTAGTCGCACAGGTGCGGATAGCGCACGGAGGTCGCGTTCGGTACGATGTTTCAGATGCAACGGCGTCGGTCATTTTAGGCGAGATTGCGCAACAGCGAGGACTCCGTTTTGAGGTGAATGTGGGAATGCACGCGACAAGTGTACGTGTACGGCACCAAAAAACGAGGTCGAGGCCTCCTTAAATCTTCCAAGGTAACTTTTCGTTTCGGTAACACAACTAAATCAGAGTGGGAGGAGTGGCTTCACTACGTAAAAATGTTTCATAAATCGGTTCATATTAGCACGGCATATTTTAAACAGAAGTCAAATGAAATACGTCCGTTCGTTAAAATAAATATTTTAGAACGAGAGTGTATGGGTTTACTTGATTCTGGGGCTTCGTGTTCGATCGTGAATAATATTGGGTTGAAACAATTATTTTCTTTTGGCTTAAAATTAGTAAAAAATTCCCAACAGACGCTAGATATTAGCTTAAAATCACTAGATATGCATTATATAGATTTAAATTCTTTTGACACACAGTGCTATAATAGCGTAGGCAAGATTAATTCTAAAGGACTGAACAATATATGCAAGGGAATAATCAGTAAAAATGGTTTACACAAACATTATAACCCGAACTTGTGTTATTTGACTGGTCCGCATATTTTTAAATGTAATAATAGTGTAAATAACACAGAGGACGACGAAAATTCTATGTTCTATTCTTTTTGTCAACCAATGACAGACCTGCCTGCCTCATCAGTAGTAATAACATGTAGTCAGTACGTAAGCCCGGCTGTTGCAAACACTATAAGTCAAGATAATCTAAATAACGGGCAGGTAGGCATAGAATCATTCTTTAAAATATTTCATCAAAATGTACGTAGCCTCCGCAATAAGATAAATTTAATTCAAGTAGATGTTCATAATGACCAACCCGAGGTAATTGTTTGTTCAGAATCCTGGCTTCACTGTAATGAAGTTCCGAATATAACGCTTCACGGATATAAAGTATCAAATAGTTTTTCCCGCCAAAAGAATATTCATGGCGGAGTAATAATATTTACTCGTAATGATGTAAAATTTAAGAAAAGGTCGGAAGTTCATGAAATGACCCAGGAATTCCATCTAGATTGCACGGCCATAGAAATTCCAAAATTAAATTTAATTATTATTGGTTTATATAGAACTGACAACGGTGACTTTAGAATTTTCCTTAAATCAATTGACACTATATTAAATCATTTTGCAAATGACAATAAGAACATAATTTTGGCTGGCGACTGGAACATTGATTTTTTGACAATTAATTCAAAATGTAGCTAAATAACCGACTTGTTAAAAACATATAGCATGTACAATTTGGTGACTTTCCCGACTCGAACTTGTGATGGGTCAGAATCGTCTATTGATGCCATAGCCTCTAACTTGTCTCCAAGATCGATCGCAGTGTCCGCACGTGTCACTGCAATCAGTGATCACGACTGCCAGCTCGCTTGTCTCAGGGAGAGCTCTCTGCAGGCCGGTCGCGAACCTCCTGCCTCTGTACAGCGGAGGCTTCGTACACCCGGCAGAGTGAGCCAGTATTGCGAAGCGATCGAATTATATGACTGGAGTAAAATAGTATGTAACAGTAATTATTTAATTGAAGTTAAGTTTGAAAAGTTTATAAATGTATTAACCTATTATATAAACATTTATTTTCCCATGAAAATGTCAAAAAGTAGAAATAAGAAAAACGAATACTGGATGAATGACGACATATTATCACTAAAGACAAAACTCTGTCACACATTTGAAATGAAAAAACAATTCCCTGATAGCGACGTTTTAAAAAAAATTATTGAGAAGTACAAGACAGCTATAGATATAATGTCTCGGCAAAGTCGTAGAGATTTCATCGAGTCAAGGATTATGAATAGTAATAATCCTAAAAAAGAGATATGGCGAGTGATTAAAGATGAAAACAACAAAGGGCAGTGCAGGGAAGATGGTATTCATAAGCTTATAACCTCAGATGGAGATGATGTTCCTATTGAAAACATTCCTGAATGTATGAACATGCACTTCCTGAATATCGGAAGTAAGCTAACAGCCCTGAATCCAGCTTCTCCAAGCAAAACATTGTTCCTAATGGTAGACATTCCCAGTCTTGATGCCGATCAAGCCTTTTGCCTACCCTATGTCACACCTGAAAAAAATTCAAAATTAATACGTGACAAATTATCTAAAAAAAGCAGTCTTGATATTTTTGAGTTGTCGGGAGAGTTGATTGCCAAATGTTCAAATAGTTTGTCGCCATACATATCAGTATTGGTTAACCAAATGTTTGAAGAAGGTACCTATCCTAATGTACTAAAACAGACCCGTGTATGTCCCATTTATAAAGGAGCAGGCGAAAGAGCTGACCCAAATAACTATAGGCCTATAAGTTTAGTGCCAGCACTATCTAAAATCATAGAATCTGTTATATCTGACTCTGTAATTAAGCATCTTGAGGATAATAAACTTCTTTCTCCCAACCAATACGCATACCGTAAAGATCACTCCACAAAATCAGCTGGCATGAAGCTAGTAGGAGAGATAATAAAAGGTATAGACAAGAGGAACAAGGTTGCAGGTATATTCTGCGACTTGTCGAAAGCATTCGATGTCGTAGACCACAACCTCCTCTTGCACAAATTGGAAAAATATGGAGTAAGTGATAAACCACATGAATTGCTAAAGTCATTTTTAACAGATCGAAGACAGGTCACTGAGGTCACTTTAAAAGGAAACAAAAAAAGTTCCGAGCCAGGTAAAATTAAAATGGGTACTCCACAGGGTTCTGCATTAGGTAATACATTATTTTTATTATTTATTAATGACTTAATAATGTAATTAATGATTAGCCTTGATTAAAATAGATGGTGTTTTAATACTTTTTGCCGATGACACTAGTATAATAGTCTTTGCTGAATCCATGCATGAACTGGAAATAAAATTAAATATAGTAGTAGGAAAAATATCGGAATGGTTGGCTGCGAACGGACTGATACTAAATACATCGAAGACCAAGTATATGGTATTTTCCGGACGAAACTGTGGTCCCAGTGAGCTCTCTATTTCGAATCATCCGGCTCTATTGGCTCCCAGTCATGTATACGATTTTTAGGGTTCTATATTGACCCAACTCTAAGTTGGAAAAGTCACATAGACAAACTATGTGACAAGATGGCTAGAGGTATTTACGCACTAAGAGAGTTACGCCGCTTGATCAGTCCGGAGGCTTTGAGACAGTCCTACTATGCGTACGTACACTCATTACTGTCGTATGGTGTAATCCTGTGGGGTAACTCAACCGATGCTGAAAGAGTGCTAATACTGCAAAAACTACCGATAAGGGTATTAGCCAGTGTACCGCGAACAACATCTTGTAGAGACTTTTTCAAATCCTTTGGTATATTAACTGTGTGCTCTCTATATATATACGAAATAGTGGTATATGTACGCAAAAACATAAATTCTTTTGAGTCAAATGGCGCAAGTCATAATTATAACACACGTAACTCAGAGCGTTTAAAATCTGTTGGGCATAAATCGGCGATGGCTGAAAAAGACCCTGACGTGATTGGACCCAAATTGTACGAAAATGTTCCTGATACAATAAAATCAATAAATAGTGACAATGTGTTCCAGAGTCAGCTGAAAATATTTCTCTTAGACAATTCATTTTATAAGATAAGTCAATTTTTTTCATACTGTAAATAAAAATTCTGCTGACTTTGATAATTCAAATTGTTTATATGCATAAACACAAATTTTATTAATAACTTGACTGAACCCTATGTTCTTTGTTTTGTATTTTATTATCTTTTTTAATGGGTATATTTTTGACTTAGTATTTTTAATTCTTTGCTTAGATATAGTATGTTATATTTAACATAATGAAAACTTAGTATGTAAGTTATATTTAAAAAAAACTCTGTAAGGTTTCTTACCCGGTTCTTCCTTATAGATTGCACTACTGAACGTGACATCATAAAAAATGATGACGAACCATACTGAATATGCATATGTCTCAATGAAATATTGTTATTTGTTGTGTGTTCTTTATGGCGAAATAAATATCTGAATCTGAATCTGAATCTGATATTTTCACAGCTGATGGTGTACGCCAGCGGGCAAAAGGTTATATTGATATTCCAATTAAATATAATGGAATAACGGACACTGTGCGTGCCATCGTCATAGAGTCAATAGTAACACCTTTGATTTTGGGGATTGATTTTTGGGTTAAGTTTAAAATATATCCGGGGATTTCGGAATTTATGTCCTTAGGGAATGTTAAAAATTTATGTGAGGTCTCAACTGTAGAAGAAATAAATAGACAGTGCGACCTTACGGTTGAGCAGAGTGGACAGTTAGAAGAAATTATTGACAAATTTAAACAACTTCAGAAGGGTAAATTGGGTAGGACAACTTTAGTGGAACACGTAATTGACACGGGCGATAGCCTTCCTGTCAAACAGAGGTACCATGCCATGTCACCTGCTATGTTAGAAGTGTTGAACAAGGAGTTAGATAAAATGTTGGAGCTTGATGTAGTAGTACCTTCGGACTCTCCTTGGAATTCGCCTATAGTCATAGTCAAGAAAAAGAACGGTGAATACCGTCCTTGTTTGGATAGTAGGAAGCTGAACGCACTAACACGTAAGTCCGCCTACCCTTTGCCTTGTGTGGATTCGATTCTAAACAGTTTGAGAGGTGTACGTTTTATGTCGTCGCTCGACCTAAAGCATGCGTATTGGCAGATACCGCTAAGTGAGGAAAGCATGCCGAAGACAGCTTTTACGGTACCGAAGCGCGGGTTGTTTATGTACAAACGTATGGCGTTCGGGTTGTGTAATGCTGGGGCCACCCTACAAAGCTTAATGGACAGACTGTTTGGTCCCGAATTTCATGAGAACGTATTCATTTATTTAGACGATATTATTATTATTACCCCATCTTTCAACGAACATATTGAAATGTTAAATAAAGTTTACGAAAAACTAAAAGAAGCCGGTTTGATGCTTAACATTGACAAATCCCATTTCTGTCGAAGCGAGTTGGATTATTTAGGTTATGTCGTGGATCGCGACGGTTTGCGAACCAACCCGAATAAAGTTGCAGCGATCGTAGATTACCCGGTACCACGAACAGCGAAGGGGGTAAAAAGGTTTTTGGGTATGGCATCTTGGTATCGCACGTTCATTCCAAACCATGCTGCTTTAGCTAAACCGCTCAACCAATTAACAAGTAAAAAAAATGTGAATTTCGAGTGGAGCGAAGCTGCTCAGAAATTGTTTGATGAGTTGAAGCAGGCGTTAGTATCCGCTCCAATTTTGTCATGTCCAAATTATAAAGAGCCTTTCTTTGTTCAGTGCGATGCATCACATAACGGGTTGGTGCGTACATTTATCAGATGGAGGAAGCGCAGGAACGTGTTATCGCTTACGCGTCGCGAGCCTTATCAAAACCGGACATTAATTATAGTGTTACTGAGAAGGAGTGTTTTGCAGTAGTTTTTGCTGTAGAAAAGATTCGACCGTATATCGAGGGGCATCCTTTCACGGTTATTACTGATCATAATATGTCACTGAAGTGGTTAATAAATATTAAAAATCCTTCAGGTAGACTGGCACGGTGGGCTTGTCGGTTGGGTCAATACGATTTTGTTATTCAGCACCGGCCAGGGCGGTTTAATGTAATAACGGATGTATTATCTAGGGTGGACATCGATGCAATTAATGAGGTGAGGTTGTCAAACGATGGATGGTATAATAAAATGATTCATAGATGCCGCGATACACCACAAAAGTATCCGCAGTGGAGCATTACGGATGGAAAACTATATTCGCAGTAAGTATGCTTTGGAGGCTAGCACGTCGTGGAAACAGGTTGTACCACTTGAAGATAGAGCGGACGTATTGAAGGCTAATCACGACGCTGCAACAGCTGGACATTTCGGTATTAAAAAAAACGGTGAAGCGAATCGCGTTGCGTTATTATTGGCCGCGTTTACTTTCCGATGTAAAATACTATGTCCGTAGATGTGAAGTGTGTTTAGCTAACAAACCGACCAACGAGGCACGACCGGGTTTAATGGGCGAACCGAAGTTAGTTAGTAAACCGTTCGAGCTAATATCTTTAGATCTGTTGGGCCCCCTGCTGAGAACAAAAAAAGGTTTTACATTTATTTTGGCCGTCTGTGATTATTTTAGTAAGTATACTTGTTTGTTTCCTTTGAGGAAAGGCAACGCTGCCTCAGTAATTAAACGCGTCGAAGAGGACGTATTTTTGGTGCACGGGGTTCCGCGTTCAATTATTTTGGATAACGCGACCATATTTACCGGACGTGAGTTTCGTAAGTTTATTACAAAATATGAAATTCCGAAATTAACATTTAATGCGAGGTACCACCCACAATTTAATCCAACGGAGAGGGCGAATGGAGTGATTGGTGACACTTTGTCAGCATATATTAAAAAAGATCATAGATCTTGGGACGAACATCTGCCTTTTGTACAGAATGCAATTAATAATAGTGTCCATGAAGCGACTAAGCTCACACCGTATTTTTTAGTTCACGGGAGGGAGATTATACTTTCAGGAAAATGTTACCGCGGCGTTACTCATGATCCCATGTCAGTCGACATTGCAAGCCGGCAGCCGCACTCTGAAGGTCTTGCTGAATTAAAAAATATATACGAAAAGGTGCGTAAAAATTTGAAAGTAGCTTACGAGAGGAACGCGAAAAGTTATAATTTGCGGAAACGGCGGCTAGTGCTCAAGGTAGGAGATTAGTATGGAAGACATTTTATACTTTATCTAGCGCTGCTGATTATTACACGGCGAAGCTCGCTCCTAGGAACGTGAAATGCGTGGTATTAAGAAAGGTTTCGGATTTGGTTTACGAACTCGCTGACTCCACGACAAATAAGTCAATAGGTAATTGGCACATAAAATATATTGTTCGAGTACAACCACCAGTTGATTCCGCCGATACGGGGAACGTCTCAGATAATAGTGAATAATCGTCTTTGTTATTATGTATAGAGATCGGTTGGGTAGAGAAACCGTTCTCGGGAAACCTATTCCGTTTCAACACGATCGAGACAAAATTTTAAATCACACTTCGTAAACCATACCAGGTGTGGTGTAACGATTAACTAGTATTCAAATGTTGTCTGTACGGTCTGATCATCCGCTTTAACGGTAACAATTTGTAGGCGAATATGTAGAGTTGCCAGTCTCCTGTTACCTAGGTCGCGGTAGGGACAAAATTAGTTCCGTTATATTTTATGTCACATATATATGTGTAGAGAGTAGCCATTCTAGGAAAACCATTATATAGGAGCCATGTGGTAATTTACGCTCAGATCGGGTAGGTGAAGTTGATAACTTCAGAATATAGCTTACGCCGTATCCTGAACGGGACAAACTTTGGATAAGACGGGCGAGTCTCGCGAGAACTTACACCAAGGCTTTGGGTTGGACTTAGGACGGATGGACGCATTCGTGCCTGGAACCCGACTCGACTCACGGTCTTATTAGGGCTCTCAGAGTTGTAAATGTGTGTGCGGTGTAGCTGACCGACACGTAAATTCAGATTATGAGGTTGGTTTTCAATTTGATACTTGTTCAAGTATAACGTCCTCCTTTAGGTTTTTAGGGGGGACGAAATAATTCCATTTTATTTTATAATTTTTTTTAATATATATATATATATTTTTTTTAACATGGATTTCCGGGTTTCAATTCTCCTCAGGTGAGAAAGTCGGAGACGGCCTCTCAGCAGAACAGGTCATGCTTGCCTGGTTGGATAGCGGAATTATTTGATAAAATTTTTGGTTTTTTGCTTTTTTTTTCCTTGTGCGGTCTCAGAGCCAGGAAACACCTCGTGCTGGGGCTCCGAAATCAAGTTATGTTATGGTTTTGTGTTTTAATTGTTTTTTTTTGCTCGTATCTTTGATACGACGCTCGGTAAATGTCCTTTTGCTCTCAGTGGTTGAGACGAGTGAAGATTTGCTTGGTAGAATCTGATTCCCAACAGTATGAATGCAGACGTATGCTGGGTATCGGAAGGCTTATAATTGTTTAACCTGTGTTGGTTTAAAAAATATTTTAGTGTTTAAAATTTTTTTTTTCCTTAAGTGGAAGGGTGATGTAGCGTGCTAAAATGCGCTACGGGTTTTTTTAATTGCGGGAATAATTGCATCGTAGAATGGAGATTTTAATCTATATTTTTGTTTCCGTTTTTAATAGTTTTTACCCGACTGCGCGACGCAAAGGAGGGTAATGTGTTTATTATCAGCCTATGTATGTATGTTTGTTCCTTTGTGGCACTCTAGAGACCAAACGCGTGGGCCGATTTTGATGGTTCTTACGTCAATCGATTGGTCTTCATCTGGCGAAGGTCACTAAAGACATGACATTAATCAAAATTCAATATGGTGACAACTAGGTGCCATATTGTGAAAAAGAAAAAAATGAAAGTTGAGTAACTATGTTAAGTGGGGTATCGTTGAATAGGTATTTGAAAATCATCTTTAGGTTTCTCTTATCATTTTTAATTTCGAATAACCATTTAGGGTCTATAACGATTTAAAGTTGGTTAGCAACCATTCTCACTTAACTTATAATTGAGCTGTGATAAAGTTCTTATTATACAAGGTGTTCACCACATCGACCGACCAAATTTTTTGTAGGTAAGTGGGGTCATTTGCAACGTTTTGACCCATCATACCACATATAAAAAAAACAAATAATAAACTCTAATGCGGAACATAGCGACTTTAAAACAGTCGGGACCCATTAATAAGTAATGGGTCCCGACTGTTTTAAAGTCGCTATGTTCCGCATTAGAGTTTATTATTTGTTTTAGATGTGTGTATCGATCATGAAACTATTTCAATGGTGCAGTAATTCAATATTACTTAACAGAGTTCTAGACTACTGGACTTGTTTTTTTCTTTTCAGATTTTATTTAAAGGTCATTTTTTACGCAGTCGGGTTTTTTTATTTTAAATATTTTTTTTTTTCAACAGATTGATCGAGCGCGCAGTTGTCAGTGATCCTGTCTTGAAGCGTTCGTTCGCATCAACCGCGGTGTTGTCGTCTCGCGTTTGCGGCGCTGCGCGAACGAGATGGCATGACCGGTTGCAAATGAGCCGATCGGGCCTTGCGGTCATCGACGACGATTGTTAGAGTACATTAAAGCGCTAGCTGTCAATCTTTGGAACGTTTTTTATAGGTTTTGTTGTTCGAGTATGTTCTTTGTGGTTCGATTCATTCGAAACAAGAGACGTTCGATTTTTCGTTTTACAAGATAACAAGTGAGAGGGCGGCTCGACTTACTTTCGTGTCGGCGACCGTGGAAGATGTGGTGAATCGGAAAAACATCTTAGTACGTCGGCACGGAGTCCGCTCGGAGAGGAGGCCGATCTCCGAGTGTAAACTGCTCTTCGTGTTGAGCTATTCTGCTGCGTTGGGCGTTGGAGCGCTCGGCCCGAGGGACGGCAGCGTTGGTCGCTGGGTCGTCGGTCGGAGAGCGTCGGAGTCCGGCGTAGTGGCGCAGTCAGTGGAGCGGGCACGAAGGTACTCAGTTGGTTCGATACGTTCGCTCGGGCGGCGGGTTCACAAATTTGGTTTTTTCTGTTGATTTCCTGACGAGAGGTATATTGTTTCTCAGGGCAGTTAAGGCATGGGCCAGGAGCGAAGGCGTAACTGGACGCGGAGCTAAGGCCGAATCGGACAGGACGTAGTGTTTGGCAGGGAAACCGCCGAGACAACCATCCGGATTTGCGACGTGTGGACAGCGACAACGGTTGGGACCTGAGACAAGGGCTTAAAAATAGTGACTATTGAGACTGTAGTGGGATGTCTATATGAAGACGCACACAGTCCGACGGAACGCCTTGGGCTGACCACTTCATCTGATCTGCGAGATCCGTATTAACCAGGGAAGTAACGTTTCTAAATTTATTTCTTTATTTTTGTTAATTCAGGTTGAATGTTAGCTGTCCAGTAGGTATTCTAAGTTTCGGTACATAATTTCTAAACGATCCCATGCAACGTTAAATTCTTTTTCGTCCATTTAATAATGTCATGCCCTTCCGGCTTTTAAGTATTAATTGTAACGTCTCGCTATAGTTATAATTTTTTATCCTTTTAATTAAATATTATTACCGTATTTCTTTTCTTTTATTTTCCCTTTGTTTTCACACATGTTCATAGTAAAAGTAGTTTGGTAATTCTAGTCCAAAATTACCTGGCGTCCAGTTTTTATTTTTTTTTTAGTTTTATTCAAGAGTCTTACCCACGCCTCTCCGATACTGTTGAGCTAGTCCATGGCATGAGGGGAAAATTCACTAAGTGAATTAATAGTATTACATTTTGCTCCTAGGTCAAAATGCTTGCTATAAAGTCGTGCGGAAAAATCGATAGATAGCGTTAATTATCACATGTTAAGTATGATTGACAATAAATTATTTTTATTTACAAAATGTTTGTTTGATGAATTTTTATATATTAATATTATTTATAAAATTACACAATTCATACAGATATTTCGACTGTGTTGTCGTCATCAGTGAAAAATATAACATATTATGTAGTTGATATTTATGACATATGAGTGGTTGATATGTTTTTTTTTTTTTTTTTTTTTTTTTTTTAATGAACGATATTTAATCCCGGGGTATGATGCGCGCCTAGGTTCCATATGAATGATGATTCCCAAGTTCTTAAATCTATTTCTTTAAGTGGTGGACTGAATGATTTAATGATGCGGACGGTGAAGCATTGATTAAATGAAATTTGATGGTTACGGCAGTGTGTTGGGATGGGAAGAGGCGAGTTTACTGAGGTGGATGTGAACCTGTGGTGATTGATCCTAATGTGTATTGGGTTGACCCCTATTCAAGTCAACCCAGTTCCACCCAAACTGGCGCACAAGATGACGTCGACACCGGCGCAGATACCAGTTAACGCCAGTCTACCGGAACTAGGCGAAGGGACTCCAACAACAACACGTTCGGGAAGAATAGTACGGCGTCCTACCAGATATTTCGTGAGGTCTACGCAACGCCCTCACTCGGAGGGGAGCTGTGTGGCCGCCATATAAAAAACCTTTTACTGTCAAATTGTCAACACTTTGAAAATGAATAACAACTTGTCAATCGATATAACATTACATCTCTTGTTTATGAACTCTTTCAAAAAAAAAAAAAAACCATATCAACCACTCATATGTCATAAATATCAACTACATAATATGTTATATTTTTCACTGATGACGACAACACAGTCGAAATATCTGTATGAATTGTGTAATTTTATAAATAATATTAATATATAAAAATTCATGTTAAGTATGACATATCAGACGTAAGTTCATCATATTTTATTTATTTATTTCTAATTTAGTTTTAAATTATTTTTTAAGCAAGTATTGAATTGATCGATATCCGCAACGATGATAAGTCACTTCACCATTTATATTGCTCATACGCAATCTATCGATACACAACGGATACGCATATCAATGACTTTAATTTTACATGTGAAAAGAAAAAATCGTAAGTAGAATATCCGAACAATATTTAAAATTTAAAAACATTCAGGCACTTTTGGTTCATAGTAATGAGGTGGTAATTTAAATTTATTGCCTAAATACATGGCAATTCAACGTCCAGGCTCAGTGTCAGCGCCATCTACATTTAAGACAGGATGTTGAGCTTTTTCCGAGTAAAGTTTTTTAGTGTGGGGCTGTCAGTCCTCTTGCATATTTTCGTCCATGGATACATAGAATAAATATGAGATCATCTTCTTCTTCTCTCTCTACTTCTATAAAAGGAAACGTGTGTCTGTATGTATGTTTGAGGTAAATCCGGAACCACTGAACGGATTTTGATCTGGTTTGCACCAATGTAAATTTAGTTCTTGAAGCTCACTATAGGCTATATACCATCACACGAATAGCCTTAGGACTGAGACGTATCAAAGCAAGTATAGGAAAGTATAGTATGAAAGCAATTTAGTGTCGAATGGTTGTTGGGTTTGGTAGAACCAATGATATTAAGATACAATTCGGGAAAAAGATAGATTGCATTCTGTGGACTACCTTTGTCGAAAAAAAAAAACGGAAGTGGTGAAATAGGTTATGTAATTTTGTATGGGGAACCCACCCTTTCCTATGTTAGGGATATGAAGGGGGAAGGGTGAAGGGGGATGGGTGAAGGGGGCGGGGCGCTAATGGAGCGGTGGGGATGGAGAAGGAGGGGCAGGGTTTGAGAGATAGGGGTGAGGATGGATGGGAGGGACGATGAAGGCGGGGGAGGGAGATGTGTTGGATGTGGAGTGGCCGGAAGCGGGAGGCAGGTAAGAAAGTGGAGGGAGGACGGTGGGAGGGGAGGGAAGGGAGATGGGGAAGGCAAAAGGGATTTAGGGAAGGGGAGTTGTGTAAGATGGGTCGGAGATAGGGGAGGGCGGTGAGGAGAGAGCGGTGAGGAGAGGGGCGACGAACGAGGGAAAGGGAGGGAGGGGAAAGCAGCGGGGTAGATATGGTTGAACGAGGGCTGAGATAGGGAGGGATAGAAGCGGCGGAATGAGGGAAGGGAAGCGAGGGGTAGAAGGGAGGGGTAGATTGGAGGAGAGTCGAGAGAGAAAGGGAATAGCGTGTGGAGCGAGGGAGGTGGGAGGGTGGGAGGGAGAAGGAAGAGGGTAGGGAAAAGCGAGGAAGAGTGGGAGGTAAGACGGAGGTGGGAGGGAAAGTTGAAAGGAGCGAGGGGGGACGGAGAGAGTTGGGAATGGGGAAGAGAGGGGGAGTATTGGGGAGCGGGAGAGAAGGGTGATGGAAAGGTGGGAATTAGGGAGAAAGGAAGGCTGATAACGAGGTTAAAGAAAAGGATGAAGACGGGGAAGGAGAGGAAGCGAGGGAGTTAGGGAGAGCGGGAGGAAGAAAGGGTTCAGGGGGAGAGAGAGAGAGAATACAAAAGAAGCGATCATTTATCATATTTGCATTTAAATCGTATTTGCTATTAAGCCGACGTTACCCCGAGCGAAGCCGCGGGTAAAAGCTAGTATTATTATAATATAATTACCTTTCTTTGTACTAGCACAGAATACCTACTGGCGTACACTTACTATGCGGTCGGGCGACTGTATGCGTCTGACAAACTGACTGACCGGCCGCCCCCCGGCCGGCTCGATCGCCCGCGCGCCCCTGCAAGTTTGGCCTCCTGAGGCGGTCGCGCCGAGTAGGCTAATAAATCGGTAGGTAAAGCGGAGTCGGACACCCCTGCTGTAGGCTACTTCAACTTGGTGCGGTATTCAGTTATGTGGTCATATGTTCTGAGGTTGAAGATATACCTGACGCACGTATTTTGTAGGCGCTCGAGTTTATGGAGTAATGACTCGTTTAGATCCAGGAAGCAGACGTCAGCATAGTCAATAATAGAGAGTAGAAGAGATTGTGCTAGGGCCGTTTTAGTATGTTCCGGAAGAAAATTTTGAAGACGCTTTAGCGAGTGTAACGAACCATAGACCTTCCGACAAATTGTACCAACCTGAGGAGACCACGAAAGAGTATGGTCGAACAATATACCGAGGTTTTTAACAATTTTGCAATAATTGATAACTGTGCCATTAAAAATAACCTTGGGTATATTGTCGGCGTCGATCTTCGCAAGCTGGCGCGAGCTCCCAATGATGATGGCCTAAGACTTGAGTGGATTGACTGCTAGGCCAAAACGCTCGCTCCATGCCCGAATTATCTCGAGGTCGTAATTTAGCGAAGCTACAGCCCTAAAAATGAGTTCCGGGCTAGATCTAGCACATAGCTGAAGGTCGTCTGCATACAGATGATGATAGATGATAGATCGTACATAGGATACAATGGATTCTCATCCATTTGGTCTCATTCTAATCCGTTCTAGCTACTAAGCTAATTTAATTTGTTTTCCTTCCGGCCGCGTTATAGCCCGATTTTCGGAAGTGTGCATGTCGAAAGAATGCGCGGAATGCAACACATTTTACTGGTGGTAAGGTTGGTAAAAACATTACAACGCATCATCACAAAGCAAATGTAAGGAGCTCGAAGATATTTTAACATTATAAAACTGTAAACTTTTGTTGGTGACGCTTCAACAGAAAAAACTTCAGAGGAGTATCTTAAAATAAAAATGAAATGTACATTGTAAATATCCATCAGTAACCAATAATAATCCTTATGATCATCGAACTACGGTTGAGTTTGCATTTAAACATTATATTCTTGGAAAGGTCTGCTTGGCCTTAGATTTATAGCCATGTAATGAATGTGTCACCGATCTTATTTAATTTATGGCTATCTGCTGAACAAAGGTAATGTCAGCATAACTGTCAAGTATGTAGGTATAACATTTTTACTTCCATTTTTACATTTTTAAGGTATGGAATTTATTATGCTTTTCATTTTCAAAAATTAAAGTACGTTGTTTGCCATTTGACGAGCTTCACTTCGTAGCACAGAAGTTTTCCCCATAATTAGGACAAAACAGTCACACACTCTCAAAATAATGTCAATAATTTCGAATGGTAATAAATGTTTACTCAAAGAAAAAACGAAATAAATAACCAAAAACACAACACAATAAAGCGTAGATGCAGACAAAGCGACAGCGCACGTGTTTACTAGTCGACGTTGTAAACCGTACTGGCATAGGCCATTGCGGCTTGCAGTGGGGTGCGGGGGGGGGGGGGGGGGGGCGCATCTTCCGCATTCCAACATTCTTTCGACATGCACAGTTCCGAAAACCGGGCTATACATCAAAATTGAACAAATGTACCTTTCAAAACTTCAGTACCTGTTTAAAGAAACAAACACATCAAATTATAAAATAGTAGATAGAAACGTAATTACACAAACCAATTAACATCTGTTCATCATCACGCCTGTATCGCCTGTCTTACTCCACTGGTCGCGTGCCGTCAGCTTGGAAATCTGCTAACGTGCAGCCTGTCCTCAAGAAAGGGGACCGTTCTGATCCGAAAAACTACCGCCCGATAGCAATCACCTCATTACTCTGCAAAGTGATGGAGCGCATCATCAACACTCAATTGATGACATACCTAGAAAGGAAGGACCTCCTAAGCGACCGCCAATATGGATTTCGCCCAAATCGGTCAGCTGGGGACCTTCTGGTTCACGTATGTCACAAAATGGGTGATGCGCTCGAAAATCACGGCGAGGGCATGGCTATCGGGTTGGACGTAGCGAAAGCGTTCGATCGGGTCTGGCATAAAGCCCTTCTTTCCAAGCTGCCGTCATATGGCCTCCCGTCCGGCTTGTGTGACTGGATTGGCGACTTCCTGCATGGTCGCAATATTAAAGTCTTGATTGACGGTTGTTGCTCAGACGCCATGTTAGTTGATGCCGGCGTACCGCAAGGTTCCGTGCTGTCCCCGACCCTCTTTCTGCTGCATATTAATGATCTGCTCGAATCGGGCGAAATTAATTACTATGCAGACGACAGCACGCCACTAGCCAGGTACACATGTCATCCAACCGCAAGCCTGGCCGAGGTGGAGAAAAACAGTCTACATCTTGTGCTTGAGCTCGAGGAGACCCTAAATAAGGTCTCCACCTGGGGTCTCCAAAACCTCGTCGAGTTTAACGCAAGTAAAACCCAGGCGTGTGTATTCAGCGCGAAGCGGACACCGTTCACTGCAGCCCCCACCTTCCAAGGAACTAGTCTCAAGGTCGAGGAGCACATTGGGATTCTCGGGGTCGAACTAACTCGCGACCTTAATTTTGGACGCCACATCGAGGAAAAAGCTAAGGTAGCCTCAAGGAAGCTGGGTGTCCTCAACAAGGTGAGTCAGTACTTTACGCCGAGCCAAAAACTGCTGCTTTATAAAGCGCAGATTCGCTCATGCGTGGAGTACTGTTCGCATCTGTGGGACGGATCCGCAAAATACCTGCTCGGCTCCTTAGACTCGATTCAGCGTCGCGCTGTCCGCCTCGTTAACGACCCCGAGGTATCCCGAAACTTAGAGACCTTACAACTCCGCAGGGACGTTGGATCTTTGTGTGTGTTCTATCGCCTGTACCACGGAGAGTGTTCCAAGGAGCTGCACGATGCGATCCCTCCATCCCCATTCTACCATCGTTCCACCCGCAACAGGTTGGGAATGCATCCACACACTGTCGATATTCCCCCACTTAGGACAAATCAATCCTGTAAATCCTTTATTTACAGGGTTGCTAATATGTGGAATTCACTCCCACCTGCATCCTTTCCTCTAATGTACAGTCTGGGGACCTTCAAACATAATGTGAAGGTGCACCTAGCCGGCCGACAAGGTATTCGCAGCCCCCGTAAATATTCGAATGCCCGTGGGCGCCGTCGGACTACACCTCTACGTTAGTCTGGCGCGCGCCATTTGTCGTGCATATTTGTGGTGAATGAGTGGGGAGGGTCGCGGGTGTGCGCTTGGCGTGCGAGGCTAGACGCGAGACTCTCTAGATGCTCGCGGCTACGGTTCGCTTGGCTATATGTGGTGAGTGTGAGCGTCGCGTGTCTGCGCGGGGCATGCGGGGCTAGACGCGAGACTCTCGGGATGCTCGCGGCTAAGGTTCACTCGGCTATGTGTCAGTAAGTGTGTGCGTCGCGGGTGTACGCGGGGCGTGCGGGACTAGACTAGAGACTCTCTGGATGCTCGCGGCTAAGGTTCGCTCGGCTATATGTCAGTGAGTTTGAGCGTCGCGGGTGTGCGCGGGGCGTGAGGGGCTAGACGCGAAACTCTCGGGATCCTCTCGGCTTAGGTTTGGTCGGCTATGTCAGTCTCGAGATCTTGAGCGTTACGGACGTATTTAGAATTGCATCTTTAGAGTTATTTTTGGTTTGTTATTTATTTATCGGAATTACTTTAGTGAATTAGTAAACGGCTGACTGGTTTATCGGACCCTCCTGTTTTCTCTTGAGCATCCTCCGGTAAGAGCCGGCGGCCATTGCTGAATTTTGTCGGACCTCACTGTTACTTCCGAACTGCTGGTGACGTCTCGGAGCTGTATCCAGCGACTTGGTATCGGATGGTGAGTGGCTTGGAAACATTTCACTTGCCTGCTGCGCGGCTGGGAATCGAACTCGCGGCCGCTCGCACGACGACACCGAGGAGTGGCGCGTGCAATCGCCGCCAGCCATCCGAGTGAACGTCGCAAGCGACGAAATAAGTAACTACTAGCTGCCTTCACCGCGCCGCCGCGCCGCCGCCAGCGCGCTGTGATCGCTATCCCCACCCCGTACCGCGCGCCGCGCCGTTCGCCTCTGCCCGCGCCCGGCCTTCGTCGTCGCCCGAACTTCCCACTCCGTGCCTCCGCTCTGCCCCGGCGACGCGCCACCCGCACCTCACCGCCCGCACCTGACTGTGTTCAGTGTGTTCAGCACAGCATCTTGCCGCAGTTGCCGCGCGCCGCGCCGTTCGCTCGACTTCGCGGCCCGTTTACCCAATTACAAAAAAATGTCGAAGGAAGCTAGGTGCGCTTGGAAATGCCCCAGTTGCAAGATGGCGCATAAAGTGGCCAAAGATAACACTGATACGCCTATACGGAGTGAGGTGCCTAACACAGCGAAGTCTAGCGTGTATGAGCAGAGCGGAGGACTGGATGAGGCTGCTGTGGAGGCGCTTAGGACTGAACTCAGGAGTAGCACCAGCCAACTTATCCGTGATTTGATAAACTCCGAACTTCGCTCACTCAAGCTAGATATGGTTGACTTGAAAGCCTCCTTAGATTTTGTAACGCAGCAATACGACGATATGAAGAACGGTCTTTCTTCATATCGTCGTATTGCTGCGTTACAAAATCTAAGGACGCTACACTGGGACAACTAAAGGCGGCTACTACTGAAAATTGTGACTTGCGAGCGACTATCGGAGACCTATCGACTCGGCTTGCACTGATGGAGCAACATTCCCGAGAAAACAACATTGAAATCAATTGTATCCCTGAGCACAAAGCCGAGAACCTTTTCAACGTTGTCAAGCAGCTCGGCAAAGTTGTCGAATATCCAATAAAAGAGACGGAGACAGCAACCTGCACAAGAATTGCCAAAATGAACAGCGCCACTCAGCGCCCTCGATCAGTCATTGCTAAGTTTTCCAACCCACGATCAAAAGACGGTCTTTTGGCTGCAGTCATCAAATATAACAGAGCTAATCCGACTGAAAAGCTCAATTCGGCGCATCTCGGCATAGCTGGTAGCAGGTCTCCTGTTTTCGTATGTGAGCACCTATCGCCGAACAACAAGTCTCTCCACGCTGCCGCTAGATTAAAGGCGAAGGAGAAGCAATATAAATTTGTATGGGTGCGTAGCGGTCGCATTTACATGCGCAAGTCGGAGTCATCTGATGTTGTTTTTGTGAAGAGCGTAGAAACTTTAAATAAGCTGCAATAACGTGCCCTGTATTTAGGTAAAAACCACAACTTACATACACCAGTTACTGATGGCTCCACTTAGTTTATATTACCAAAACACAGGGGGACTTCGAACTAAGACTAAAAACGTCTATTGCAACCTACTGAACAGCAACCACGACATCGTAATTTTCACTGAAACATGGCTACGTAGTGACATATACGATAATGAGCTGTTCGACGACAGAAACTAGTGGTTCCCATTCTGGCAAGGAAGGAGGTGGTGTCCTTATAGCTATATCTAATAGGATCCAATGTAAACGTATGAACATGTGGGAGAGTCAGTGTGAGGACTTGTGGGTATCTCTTACCTTAAATGCGGGCAATGAAATATGCACTATCTGTGTATGTGTAGTATATTTACCGCCACCTGCTAGCGCGTGTATGTTAGATCATTTCACAGACAATGTCAACGAAGTGGTGGATTCCCAAAAAAATGTATTGTTAATAGGTGACTTTAACTTGGGTTGCATATCATGGCATCCTGGGGCGGATGGGGTTGGTCTTTCTCCAGAAGTCCATAGCTCACAGCTTGGACATTGTCTCGTCGATTTTATGTCGTTGAATAATTTTCAGCAGTTCAATAGCGTACAAAATTTCAACAACAAAATTCTGGACTTCGTTTTAAGCAACCTTACAAGAATAAATCTGACCAAATCGAATGATCTCATTAGCAATCTAGACAAACATCATCCACCGCTGGAATTATCTCTTAACTATACAGCTCAAGAGTTACTGAACCCTAGACGTCAAAGCAAACTCAATTTCTTTAAAGCTGACTACGAAGCCATTATGGCAGAACTTGATGAAGTGCCTTGGCTTGATGTTCTGGGTCCTTGTGATTTAGTGAATGACATGATTGATATTTTTTACTGTCATCTACACAAAATTATTACTTCTCATGTACCTAAAACTAAAACTAAAAGTGTGAGGTATCCCAGCTGGTTCAGTTTTAATCTTATAAAAAGACTAGCTTTTGCCCGCGGCTTCGCTCGCGTGAAATTCGTATTTCAAAGAAGAAAGTAAGTAACTGAGGGCGAGGCCGAAGGCCGAACTGCATTCAGGAAGACTATAAACCTTCTCGAAGAAAGTAAGTTACTGAGGGCGAGGCCGAAGGCCGAGCTGCGTTCAGAATGACTATAAACCATCTCTAAGTAAATAAGTAATTAAGGGCGAGGCCGAAGGCCGAGCTGTGTTCAGGAAGACCATAAACCTTCTCGAAGAAAGTAAGTAACTAAGGGCGAGGCAGAAGGCCGAGCTGCGTTCAGGAAGACTATAAACCTTCTCGAAGAAATTAAGTAACAAAGGGCGAGGCCGAAGGCCGAGCTGCGTTCAGGAAGACGAAAAACCTTATTCAAGAAAGTAAGTAACTAAGGGCGAGGCCGAAGGCCGAGCTACGTTCAGGAAGACTATTGAACTTCTCGAAGAAAGTAAGTAACTGAGGGCGAGGCCGAAGGCCGAGCTGCGTTCAGGAAGACTATAAACCTTCTCGAAGACAGTGAGTAACTATAGGCGAGGCCGAAGGCCGAGCTGCGTTCAGAAAGACTATAAACCTTCTCGAAGAAAGTAAGTAACTAAGGGCAAGGCCGAAGGCCGCTCTGCGTTCAAGAATAGTATAAACCTTCTCGAAGAAAGTAAGTAACAAAGGGCGAGGCCGAAAGCCGACCTGCGTTCAGGAAGACAATAAACCTTATCTATGAAAGTAAGTAATTAAGGGCGACGCCGAAGTCCGAGCTACGTTCAGCAAGAGCATAAACCTTCTCGAAGAAAGTAAGCAACTGAGGGCGAGGCCGAAGGCCGAGCTGCGTTCAGGAAAACTATAAACGTTATCGGTGAAAGTAAGTATAAACTATGGGTGAGGCCGAAGGCCCAGGTGCGTTCAAGAAGAAGATAAACCTTCTCGATGAAAGTAAGTAACGCACCGCCTTCGGTCTTGTCCTCAGTTGCTTACTTTCTTCGAGAAGGTTTATAGTCTTCCTGAACGTAGCTCGGCCTGCGGCCTCGCCCTATGTTACTTAATTTCTTCGAGAAGGTTTATAGTATTCCTGAACGCGGCTCGGCCTTCGGCCTCGCCCTTAGTTACTTACTTTCTTCGAGAAGGTTTATCGTCTTTCTGAACGCAGCTCGGCCTTCGGCCTCGCCCTCAGTTACTTACTTTCTTCTTTGAAATACGAATTTCACGCGAGCGAAGCCGCGGGCAAAAGCTAGTTAATCTATAAAAATCATTCATAATTAATTACTCTTGAAACGAATTGAAAAAAAAATCTTCTATCTTTGTGACTCGCTGTACCTGCAAATAATAATAATTATTAACTATGTTCTTTATTATTGTTGTATTTGCGCCACCTTGCTCATTTTACTGATTTATATGTTTTGTATGTGCGTTACTTAGAAACTAAGCATTGACAATTTTCCCGGTACATGTTTCGTGTCGGTGACGTCATATTTTAGCTTACCTACATGCATCCCACCTTGTACATATGAGTAAGATCAAAAAAATTAAATATTTTTTTTTTATATTTTTTTTTTTATGGAAATGAAATCAAATTAAAATTTTGGTATTTTAATATACGGTGAGTGCGGTGAGGGCGGCACCCGCGCGCCCGCGCGCCGCCGCTCCACCGCCCCGCGCCGCGTCACCTCCCGTCAGCCGCCCGTCGCGTCGCCGCCGGCTCGTTCATATACACCTACTCGCGGTAAACGGCGGACGGAACATATCGATTTGTATGGGAGCCACATCTTAGCGTAACAGCAAGTGAATTTTATTTAGCCTACCCTGTGTCCCGTATAGGCAAATGTGCTTGTACGAAATTTCATCAAATTCAGATAATCGGTTTAAGAGTTATGGCGGAACATACATACATACATACAGAAAAGATTTCTAAAAATTGTCAATTTAGCTTTAGTATCATACATAGAGGCTACAAACTCAATATCTCATAAAACAAAGTAACTTACTCCATGACCATCTCTTACAGATTTATTATTAGTATTGATGATTGATATTGATTAAAGGAAAAAGATAAAATAAGGGCACGATTTAAGAAGTATAGAAATCCGCTGGACGAGCTGGCATATCATACTCTCCGAATTAGATGTGATTTCATACTGAGGAACTGTTACTCGTCCTACATGCATCACATTGAAACCTGTATAACCAGTAATCCAAAGTATTTCTGGACTCACTTGAAAGATCTGCGTAGAAGCAAAAGCACCTATCCCGCCGAAATGTCGTATAAAAATAGTTTTTCTCTAAAGGTAAAGGGATATATGATCTGTTTCTATCGCATTTTTCTTCCGTACATGATCCGCCATTTGGTTCGGTTCCTAACTTCCAGAACTCTATCAACACTAACTCCCTTACTAAAATAACGTTTATTAAACAAACTGTTGATGTTAGTAAGGGGGCTGGTCCTGATCTTATACCGCCTATATTTGTCAGAAATTGTGCTGCCTCTCTAGCTATCCCACTCACTATTATTTTCAATAAATCGCTCGATACTGGTGTATTTCCCAATTTGTGGAAGGACGCCAAAATAGTTCCCGTCTTCAAAAGTGGTGATAAAAGTTCGGTATGTAACTATAGGCCCATATCAATTTTGTCAGTATTTCCCAAAGTATTCGAATCTCTAATTTGTCCTTTACTCAACTGGCATATGAAACAGCTACTCACAGAGAGGCAGCACGGTTTCCTTCAGAATAGGTCCACTAGCACTAACTTACTATATTATGTGAATGCTCTGACTGAGTCGGTTGATAAGCATCTACAGATTGATGCCGTATATACTGACTTCAGTAAGGCATTCGACAAAGTAAGCCATAATATATTGACTGCTAAATTGTCAGCGTACGGTATACAAGGCCCTATAAGGAACTAGTTCGCGTCGTACTTAAATAAGCGCGTGATGCGAGTCGTGGTGGGAGGCTTCGAGTCAGATAATTTTTCCGCATCCTCTGGTGTCCCACAAGGCTCGCATCTTGGACCTGTTCTTTTCAACATTTTTATTAACGACATAACCAACTGCTTCAGAAACAGTGATTACTGTTTATACGCTGACGATTTAAAAGTGTACAGAGAAGTGAGTTGTGGTGGTGATGTTAGGGCAATGCAGGAGGATATAGAGAGACTGGTTTCCTGGTGCGACCTCAATCAAATGTCACTTAATCACTCAAAATGCTACTATATACGATTCACACGTAATCACAAATCAATGGAATCGCAATATACAATAGGTGGCAATGCACTCAAAGAGGTGGACCATATTCGCGATCTTGGTGTTACACTAGACTCAAAGCTGCGCTTTGATATGCACATTAACAATATAATTGGGAAGGCATTTAAAATGCTGGGTTTTGTTTTGAGAAGTACAAAAATGTTTAAATTAACTAAAACTAAAATAACTTTATATAATGCTCTGGTTCGCAGTAATGTCAACATTCAGTATTCAGATACTGTTCCATTATTTGGAATCCGAACTATAAAACTTATGTTGATCGAATTGAGAAAGTACAACGAAAGTTCATGCGTAATATTTCTTACCATAACAACTTGATGAAACTCCTCCCATCTTATGGTGACAAGCTAGAGTATTACAATTTCTTGTCTTTGGCTGACAGAAGGTTGTTATTGGATCTGTTATTCTTACATAAGTTAGTCAACAGTCAGATGGATTGTCCTCAGCTTCTGAGCAGTGTGAGTATCAACGTGCCTCGTCTCACCGCTAGATACAATGATCCTTTCAAAATAAATTTATATCGTACTAATCTTGTATACTATGCTCCACTGCCCAGAATGCTGAGGCAATTCAATGTGTTCAAGAGGAAGTGCAATGTGGACTTATTCCACGATACCAGAGCGTCTATAGAGTTTAAATTTATAAAATACTGTAGGACCGATTCTTCTTAATGTTTATTTTGTTTTAGTGTTTATTTAGGTTTTTTTTTCTACATTCATATTACAGTATAAACTTTTTTTTTCTTCTTTAGCTAAAATAATTAACTTAGTTTTTTGCGTTCTATTTATATTTTTTTTTTTATTAGTTTAGTTTTGTATTGAAAGTTTAGTTGTTGTTTTATTCTTATTTAAGTCTTTGTTTTTATATTTTACTTTTATATATTAGTTTTTATTCCGTATTAAGCTTGCTGTGCTCACCTGTCATTAAGGTGCACATATTACTATGTACTATTTGTGTCATGAGTCTTCTATGTTTAAATGCAGGGTGTACTCTGTTGGTGTTTAATATAAATAAATAAATATATGTCAGTGAGTGTGAGCGTCGCGGGTGTGCACGGGGCGTGCGGGGCTAGACGCGAGACTCTCTGGATGCTCGCGGCTAAGGTTCGCTCGGCTATATGTCAGTGAGTGTGAGCGTCGCGGGTGTGCGCGGGGCGTGCGGGGCTAGACGCGAGACTCTCTGGATGCTCGCGGCTAAGGTTCGCTCGGCTATGTGTCAGTGAGCGGGAAAGGTCGCGTGTAAGCGCGGGGCGTGCGGGGCTAGACGCGAGACTCTCTGGATGCGCGCGGCTAAGGTTCGCTCAGCTATGTGTGGTGAGTAAGAGGGGAGAGTCGCGGGTGTGCGCGGGGCGTGCGGGCTAGACGCGAGACTGTCTGGATGCTCGCGGCTAAGGTTCGCTTAGCTATTTGTGAGTGAGTGGGGAGGGTCGCGGGTGTGCGCGAAGCGTGGGGCCTAGACACGAAGCTTTCTGGATGCTCGCGGCTAAGGTTCGCTCAGCTATTTGTGGTGAGTGAGCGGGGAAGGTCCCGTGTGTGCGCGGGGCGTGCGGGGCTGGACGCGAGACTCTCTGGATTATCGCGGCTAAGGTTCGCTCGGCTATGTATGGTGAGTGAGTGGGAAGCGTCGCGGGTGTGCGCGGGGCGTGCGGGGCTAGACGCGAGGCTCTCTGGATGCTCGCGGCTAAGGCCCGCTCGGCTATGTGTGAATGAGTGGGCAGGGTCGCGGGTGTGCGCGGGGCGTGCGGGGCTAGACGCGAGACTGTCTGGATGCTCGCGGCTAAAGTTCGCTCAGCTATGTGTGAGTGATTGGGGAGGGTCGTGGGTGTGCGCGGGGCGTGCGGGGCTAGACGCAAGACTCTCTGGATGCTCGCGGCTAAAGTTCGCTCGGCTATGTGTGAGTGAGTGGGGAGGGTCGCGGGTGTGCGCGGGGCGTGGGGCCTAGACACGAAACTCTCTGGATGCTTGCGGCTAAGGTTCGCTTGGCTATGTGTGGTGAATGAGTGGGGAGGGTCGCGGGTATGCGCGGAGCGCGCGGGGCTAGACGCGAGACTCTCTGGATGCTCGCGGCTAAGGTTCGCCTGGCTATGTGTGAGTGACCGGTGAAGGTCGCGTGTGTGCCCGGGCGTGCGGGGCTAGACGCGAGACTCTCTGGATGCTCGCGGCTAAGGTTCGCTCGGCTATGTGTGAGTGAGTGGTGAGGGTCGCGGATGTGCGCGGGGCGTGCGGAGCTAGACGCGAAACTCTCTGGATGCTCGCGGCTAAGGTTCGGTCGGCTATGTGTGAGTTAGTGGGGAGGGTCGCGGGTGTGCGCGGGGCGTGGGGGCTAGACACGAAACTCTCTGGATGCTCGCGGCTAAGGTCCGCTCGGCTATGTGTGGTGAATGAGTGGGCAGGGTCGCGGTTGTGCGCGGGGCGTGCGGGGCTAGACACGAGACTCTCTGGATGCTCGCGGCTAAAGTTCGCTCAGCTATGTGTGAGTGATTGGGGAGGGTCGTGGGTGTGCGCGGGGCGTGCGGGGCTAGACGCAAGACTCTCTGGATGCTCGCGGCTAAAGTTCGCTCGGCTATGTGTGAGTGAGTGGGGAGGGTCGTGGGTATGCGCGGGGCGTGCGGGGATAGACGCGAGACTCTCTGGATGCTCGCGGCTAAGGTTTGCTCGGCTATGTGTCAGTGAGCGGGGAAGGTCGCGTGTGTGCGCGGGGCGTGCGGGGCTAGACGCGAGACTCTCTGGATGCGCGCGGCTAAGGTTCGCTTGGCTATATGTCAGTGAGTGTGAGCGTCGCGGGTGTGCGCGGGGCGTGCGGGGCTAGACGCGAGACTCTCTGGATGCTCGCGGCTAAGGTTCGCTCGGCTATGTGTGAGTGGGTGGTGAGCGCTGCGGGTGTGCGCGGGGCGTGCGGGGCTAGACGCGAGCACACCCGCGACCCTCGGCACTCACTCACACATAGCCGGCGCGGTCGCGCAGCTCGGGGTTGCACTCCCTAACTTCCGTGCTTGGCAATATTGAATTTTTTTTTCTCTCTCAGGGTTACCAGCTATTATTTAACGATAGCATTAAAAGCATCTAAAGAGAAAAAAAAACATAAAACCGACTTCCTAAAAAAAGTAGTACTAAAAAACGAATAAAAATAAAAATATAAAAACAACCTTCAAAAATATATGAAATAAAAACCTAAAAAAAACGATCCCTAGAGTTGAAGGCGGTGCTAAAAAGGCTACACAAATCACAAAGGATATCATTCACTCATGTTTTCTTTCATGCATCATATTTGCTTGCTTTAGCACCGCCTTCAACTCTAGGGTTAGTTTTTTTTTAGGTTTTTATTTCATATATTTTTTAAGGCGGTTTTTATATTTTTATTTTAAATAGTTTTTAGTTCTATTTTTCTTAGGAAGTCGGTTTTATGTTTTTTAAAACTTTTTTTTTATTTCAGTTTTTTTTAGTAATTTTTTGCTATTAATGTACTCGGCGGAATCGCTCGGCCTCGATTTCGCCTCGCTTTCCAATCCGATCTTGACCCAATTAAATAAAATAGGACCACGTCAGCCTCGATAGCTCAGTGGTGCAGACAGTCAACTGTCGCTATTGAATGTTAAGCAACGCTGGGTGCGGTCAGTTGTTGGATGGGTGACCGCTGACCGTTGGAGGCTGACCGAGGTTCGGATTCCTCGTAAAACGGTAGGTCCCTTCCCTCCTAATCTTACTATCTACTTCGATATACTTCTCACACATACACACCCTCACACACCCTCACACACCCTTGTTTGCTCAGTCCCGAAAGCGAGGCGGTCTGTGTTTAGTTGTTGAGAAGCACGAAAACGAGGCCTTAGTGATACAACGGTATTTCACAATGTTTTGTGTCTCTATGTGATGTAACTTGAATATAGGTATACGGCAATCTTTCCCGTTTCTCGATAGATGGCGTATTGCATGAGATATTGCAATTTTCAGAAAAGTGCTAACACACCCGAATCCGAGGCGTGCACGAAAGCGAGGCTGGAGCCTCGGTTTCGTCATTTTCAACAGATTTAGAGTGTGTATGAGATTTTTTTTAAAACGCCTCGCTTTCGGTATTTTATTTTACCTGAATCCGAGGCGGTCTCACTTTCGTATATTGAATCGCATGTGTGTATTACCCACCTAGGATTTGGAGTGTATGAAATTATTATTTCTAGTTATCTGTTTACTTTTTTTGTTTTGTTGTCGTTCTTGGGATATGGTCTCGCTTTTATATCTATCTTTTATATTAATAAAACTATACGCCCGCCTCAATCATCATCGCCCAGCCTAAACCGCAAGACCTAGAAGGCTGAAATTTAGAACACAGGTTTATTTTACAACTCAGGATTTTTGGATTTTCAGATTTTAAGGGGTGGAAATGGGGGATGAAAATTTGTATGGGAGTATCGATTTTTTTAAAGGCAGTAACTTGAAAATTTGAATTTTAGCTACTCTTCATAAACAAATAATAACGTATTTCAGGGTTTTTGAATTTTCAGATTTTAAGGGGTGGAAATCGGCGATGAAATTTTCTATGGAAGTATAAATTTTTTTATAGATGGGAACTTGAAAATTGTAATTGTTTACTTATCACAAATAAGTAATGATGTGTTTCAGCGTTTTTGGATTTCAGATTTTAAGGGATGGAAATGGGGGATGAAAGTTTTTATTGGAGTATCGATTTTTTTAAAGGTAGGAACTTGAAAATTTTAATGGTAGCTACTCTTCATAAACAAATGATGACGGGTTTAAGGGTTTTTGGATTTTCAGATTTTAAGGGGTGGAAATGGGGGATGAAAGTTTGTATAGGAGTATCGATTTTTTTAAAGGCAGGAACTTGAAAATTTTAATTTTAGCTTCTCTTCATAAACAAATAATGACGTATTTCAGGGTTTTTGGATTTTCAAATTTTAAGGGGTGGAAATCGGGGATGAAATTTTTTATGGAAGTATACAGTTTTTTTTAGATAGAAACTTGAAAATTTTAATTGTAGCTACTTATCATAAATAAATAAAGACGTGTTTCAGGGTTTTTGGATTTCAGATTTTAAGGGATGGAAATCGGGGATGAATTTTTTTATGGAAAAGTAATTTTTTTGTAGATAGTAACTTGAAAATTTCAATTATAGCTACTTATCATAAATAAATAATGACGTGTTTCGGGGTTTCTGGATTTTCAGATTTGAAGGGATGGAAATGGGGGATGAAAATTTTCATGGGAGTTTAGATTTTTTTAAAGGTAGGAACTTGAAAATTTTAACTGTAGCTACTCTTCATATACAAATGATGACGTGTTTCAGGGTTTTTGAATTTTCAGATTTTAAGGGGTGGAAATGGGGGATGAAAATTTGTATGGGAGTATCGATTTTTGTAAAGGCAGGAACTTGAAAATTTTAATTTTAGCTACTCTTCATAAACAAATAATAACGTATTTGAGGGTTTTTAGATTTTCAGATTTTAAGGGGTGGAAATCGGGGGTGAAAGTTTTTATGAAAGTATAATTTTTTTTATAGAAAGGAATTTGAAAATTTGAATTTAAGCTACTCATCATAAATAAATACCGCCTCTCTGTGGGGCGACACCCGGGCGACTGACGGACTGCTTGACTCATTCAATGAATCCGCGGAAGGAAGGAAGGGACCGGAGCGGGTCCGGGGTCGGTGGCGCGTGCGCTCCCCACACACATATTTACAAGGTAACAATAATAATGAAAAGGTCTCAGATTTGGTAATTATAGCATAGATTAGGATACACACTAAACACACTTACACACACATTCATTACACACTAAAAAAGCGAGGCGGTCTCGGATTCGTGTCCGATGGATACACACTTGCGACTGCAGCGCCACCTATGGCATACACACTGGAACTACGTATTTTTAAACATTTTCATACACACTTACACAACCTGCCAAAACTACCAAAAACGAGGCGTAAAATTTGATCTGCTCTGATTGGTCCGTCAAATATACGTTTTCTGACCAATCAGGGGTCGCTGATTTCAAATCTGCCATTAGAATTTTCCTGTCAAATCCGAGGCGGTCTCGCTTTTGACGCCGCCTCGGTTTCGTTAGTGTAGACGGACGAAACGCCTCGTTTTAAGAAGTGGGCAAACACACACGATCATACACACACACACACACACACGCACACATCCACGCGCCCATCCTCCATATTTACACACAATTGAAATAAAATTGTTTTGTTTCTGTTAATGCTTATTGTACAATGGAAAATCTGAAATGTCGTACGTAGCCTTCGTACGACATTTCAGTCTCATTATGTTAAGTTACTATATAATTATTATAATCATGTTGCGACCCGCTTCAGTTTAGATGTAAGAATGGAAGCACTGCCCCTTATAGTACAGCATAAGGGCTAGTTTAAGGGGCAGAACACGTAAAAATGTAATTAAAACACTACAATAGATTACGTTATTATTGTTTGTTTGAGTATATTTTTGTGTTTATAAGAATAAATATTTTTTACCTTTACCTTACTTGGTGGTAGGGTTTAACCCGCCCGGGTTGATACCACTGCACTGATTGAAACGTCGGTCGAAACGGCTATGTAAATGGTTTGTGTTTTCCGACCAGTTCAGTGTAGTCAGCACGATCAAAGGGGGAAGCACTGACATGGCACTTAGTTCACCCGGTGTTATAGGCTGACATCACGGACGTTGTAGGTGATGTAGCCAACCGTGTCAGTTTCCATAAAAAAAAACCTCAGGGTTATCCCCTTTCAAACAAAAAAAAAAGAAATTTCAAAATCAGCCCACAATTGACGGAGTAATCGCGTAACAAACATAAAAAAAAAGAAAACATACCGGCGAATTGAGAATCTCTTAGGTCTAAAGTAAATTGCTCGTGAAGACAAATGTAACGAGCCCAAACACGATGGGTTTATCATGGTGTAGTTTAGGAGTTCCTATCGCCACCTTCCGTCTCCATCATCAGACCAGCTCGATGGTACTCGTACCATAATATATTAAGCCGGCCGGTCGGATATTATCTGGCCGGTCGGAAAAGAAAAATTTAAAATTTAGAATATTCATGAAACACCGAATATGTATCACTAGTATATCGATTCATGTATTTCAATATGACAGAGAAAATTTCAAAATATTAGATATTTAATACTTTTTAGTTAAATTTTTTTTTATGTCGGTTTTATACTTTTAAAACAGTTTTTATTTCATTCTTTTTAGTAATATTACATAAAAAAGAATAATCGAAATCGAATAATCGAAGTCGATTGAAGTGGTACAGAATTATTCGCCATATGTGTCAGACTGCAAATTGCTGAATAAGTCCACATCACAAAAGTTTTGCTGAAGGTAACCACACACCATAGTAATTTATCAAACTGAAAATTGCTGAAAACGACCACATCACAAGTTTTGCTGAAGGTAACCACACACCATAGTATTATGTTGATGTTTCATAAACCGCTCAATCAATTTCGATCAAATTGAAATGGGACCACCTCTGAAGTATGACCTACCAAAAAAAAAAGAATTTTCTAAATCGGCCCTCAGTTGGGGGGTAGAGCTGTTCGCGTCCGTGACACCTTAAGGTCCTTAAGTCACACGTGCCTCCTGGGTGGTGCCAAATGAACAGCAATTAGCGTGTGGGAGATCTTCGGATCGGCTGGGTTCGCCACCACACCCCGGGGGAAACATTACACCGCCATAACAGTTCGCTGTGTTCCGGTGTACTTCCCGGGGACCCAGTAGCAGGTGGGGTTGGCTATGGTGTGGAGTAGGTCAGTGGTCCCGACGCGGATTCGCTGTTCAGAGGTGTTGCATCGACACGGTTGCCAGGGAGACCCGGTTAAACGGTTATTCCGCTGGCCGCCCGCCGGATAGTACAGGGGCCCAATCGCGTCTAACAAACGCGAGAGGCTGCCCCGGTCAGCCGGCGCATAATCCCGGAGTGGTCCGTCGTGCCGGATGGTGACCGGTGTAAGGGTCCCGGCGGCCACTTCCGGGGGGGACCGGGGGCCCTTCCGTCTTCCGTGTCGGCGCACCACCAACCTGAACAGTAAGCGTTGAAGCTAGGGTCCACGCTTTGCCCGTGAATCACCATGGCCACCCTTCACGCTTTTTCCCCCCCTCACAACAATCATGACAGCACAACAAAGAATAAGTAAGGTTAAATCAGCGGTGCACATCCCTACAACCCTCTTTAGCGTCGATTCGACCAACGTGCGGGGGTTGCACTCAAATTTGAATGCCGTCCACCACCATCTAGAAACGACAAAACCGGCCTTGCTTTTTCTGACGGAGACGCAAATATCTTGCCCTGCCGACACCTCTTACCTGCATTACCCCGGCTACACTCTGGAAGAAGCCTTCCGCTCGCGAGCCGGGGTTTGCCTATTCGTCAGGGCGGATATTTACTGTCGTCGCCTGCGCTGTCTTGAGGACACCGAACTCTCAGTACTTTGGGTCCATGTGGATCTGGGGACAGTCTCGCGGGTGTACGCCTGTCTTTACAGGTCGCACTCCGGAGATGCTGGGACAGCTCGGTTATTTGAGTACCTGAGTGGAGCGGCAGACAAAGTCCAAGAGCGGTTCCCCACCGCGGACTTGGTTCTTCTTGGAGATTTCAATGCCCATCACGAGGCATGGCTAGGCTCCAGGAGAACAGACTTTGCGGGGAGAGCCGCCTACGACTTCGCCCTGACGCATGATCTGTCTCAACTGGTGGACCACCCCACCAGACTACCAGATATAGACGGTCATGAACCCTCGTTGCTGGATCTTCTGCTGACAACGAACCCCACTGGATATAAGGTCGTAGTGAGAGCCCCGCTGGGTTCTTCTGATCATTGTTTAGTGGGGTCCACGGTGCCATCTTCGCCTCCTCAGTCCCGTACTAGAGGAACGCGTCGAATTTGGCACTACGCGTCAGCAGATTGGGATGGGATGCGAGAGCACTTCGCATCCTACCCTTGGAGAGAGATCTGCTTCAGTTCGGACGATCCGTCGGATTGCGCTAATACCGTTGCCGAAGTGGTCCTCGGGGCAATGGAAATGTTTATTCCCAGCGCCTCTGTCCACCTCGGTGGTAAATGCCAACCGTGGTACAGCCGCGACTGTGCTGTTGCTGTCGCAGCTAAATGCGCAGCTTATCGTGCATGGTCGCGTGCTCGTGCCGGACGTGACCCAAATGTACCCGAACTGAAGAAGAAATACAACCACCTCTCCAGATCCTGCAAAAGGGTTATTGCCAGGGCCAAATTTGACCACATCGGCAGAATCGGCGATAGACTGAACGAGCATCCAACTGGGAGCCGTGAGTTCTGGTCTCTCGCCAAATCTGTCGAGTCGAATTTCTGCCGCTCCTCTCTTCCACCTCTGCAGTGTCCTGGAGGCTCACTTGATCACTCCGCAAAGGAGAAAGCCGACTTACTGGTATCTCTCTTTGCGGGGAACTCTAACCTGGACGATGGAGGTGCCACTCCCCCATCCATACCTAGGTGTGAGAACTCCATGCCGGAAGTGCAGTTCCGACAACGAACTATACGGGCGGAGCTTCTCTCCCTAGACGTCAGGAAATCGAGTGGGCCGGACAGGATTCCTGCATTGGTGTTAAAAAGGTGTGCTCCCGAGTTGGCTCCAGTGTTGACGCGCCTATTCCGTCTCTCCTACTCTAATGGTCGTGTGCCGGCGGCCTGGAAATCTGCGTTTGTGCAAGCGGTCCCCAAAAAGGGTGACCGCTCAAACCCGTCAAACTACCGACCTATAGCGATTACCTCCCTTCTCTGTAAGGTGATGGAGCGCATCATCAATGCGCAGCTCATGAAGTACCTAGAGACAAATGACCTCATCAGCGATCGGCAATACGGCTTCCGGCCAAAACGATCTGCTGGTGATCTCCTAGCGTACGTCACTCACCTTTGGGGGGAATCGCTTGAAGGTCATGGCGAATCCTTGGCAATTGGCCTTGATATTGCCAAGGCATTTGACCGGGTTTGGCACAAGTCGCTCTTGGGCAAATTGCCGGCTTACGGACTTCCTTCTGGCCTGTGTGACTGGGTCGCCGACTTCCTACATGGGCGTAGCATTCAGGTCCTAGTGGACGGTTGCTCGTCGGACGCCATGTCAGTGAACGCCGGCGTACCACAAGGATCTGTGTTGTCACCCACGCTGTTTCTTCTGCACATCAATGATATGCTGTCTCTGGGCAACATACATTGTTATGCAGATGACAGTACGGCACACGGATCCTACACCAGTCACCCTTCAGCCAGTTGGGATGTTGTGGATGAGAAGAGACGAAGACTTGTGTCTGAGCTCGAACATACACTCGGTTCTATTTCCGAATGGGGCCGTAGTAATTTGGTCGAGTTCAACGCTTCCAAGACACAAGTTTGCGCGTTCAGTGCGAAGAGAGTGGCGTTCACACCGGCTCCTTCATTCCAAGGCACGTCGCTCAAATTAAGCGAACACCTCGGGGTCCTCGGAGTCGAACTGTCGCACGACTTGAACTTTCGTCGCCACATCGAGGGGAAGGCCAAGCTGGCTTCTAAAAAGCTGGGCGTACTCAATAAGGTGCGACGGTACTTCACGGCGGACCAAAAGCTGCTGCTGTATAAATCGCAGATCAGGTCTTGCTTGGAGTACTGCACGCACCTGTGGGATGGCTCTGCCAAATACCAGCTTGCGCCTCTGGACTCGATCCAGCGTCGAGCCGTGCGACTAGTGGGTGACCCCGAAGTGTCCCGTGATCTAGAACCACTGCAACACCGTAGGGATGTCGGCTCCCTAAATGTGTTCTATCGCTTATTCCATGGGGAGTGCTCGGAGGAGCTGTTTAACGCGATCCCGCCGTCCCCTTTCCACCTCCGCACCACGCGCACTGGGCAGGGATTGCATCCATATACGCTGGACTTACCGCGCATGCGTACCAATCGATTCTGCAGATCTTTCCTGTACAGAACCGGTAAACTCTGGAACGCTCTCCCTGCTCATATATTTCCTCCCAAGTACAGTCTCGGGTCCTTCAAGAGGGGCGTGAATGGGCACCTGTCAGGCCGGCATGGCATTCGCAACCCCCGAATACGACCGAATGTCCATGGGCGCCGTTAGACACCTTATGGGTGCCTCGGCGCCATATGTCGAGCTAACAATAAAAAAAAATAAAAAAAAATAAAAATTGACGGAGAAATCGCGTAACTAACATACAAAAAATAAACATACAGTCGAATTGAGAACCTCCTCCTTTTTTGGAAGTCAGTTAAAAACACGAACTATATTCACAGCCGTTTCAACCGACCTTTCATTCAGTGCGGTGGCGCGGTGCAGTTCTTTACAAGGGACTTAAATAAGCACCTATCTATCTAGCTAAGCTTTTGTAGCGTTTCTCTATCAATGGATGTCCATGGGTACCGTTAGATACTAACTGCTGTAATGGTATAAAATGAAAGAAATATACTGCCATTATTACGGAGTGCGCCATGGCCCCGTAACAATTCATTTAACATGCAAAATCATGCAACTCAAATTTACCCATATGTTCAAATGCAGTAAAACGTTTTGTGTCAGTCGTTCAAGAATCGTACGTGGGCTCTTCGAAAAAAAATTATTAACATCCAACTTACCAACGGTCTTAATGGGTGATTCGGTCGGCAGCGGTTCCGATTCTCCCACTTTATTGACGGCCCTCACTCTGAACTCATAATATTCTCCCTCTTGGAGTCCACGGACGTTCATTTCCGTGGCGTCGGTCATGCCGACGAAGTCCCAGCCACCAGTGGTCTTAGCCAGCTTTTCTATTATGTATCCTTTCAATGGCGTGCCTGTGGACATAATCTTTAAAGAATCAGTATTTTCAAGTGGTAGTGGTCGGAAACCACCTTCGCAGCAAATATTTCTTTAAGATATTTCATTGATAAATAGGAAATTGCAAAGACACAATTGCAAAGAAAGGAATCTATGGGCCCTTTGGCACTGTCAGTATGGAACGCTAAGATTTTTCGTAATGCTTCAAAGTCCTCTCATTAACATCAGATCTCACCTCCATCATCCTCAGGTTTCTTCCAGCTCAGCTTGCAGCCACTCACAGTGATATCAGCCACTTTGAGAGGCCCACTAGGTTTGTCAGGAGCAGAGATGACAATGATCTCGACAAAAGCCTCATCTTTGCCAAATGTATTGTTTGCCAGGATGCGATAAATACCGGTGTTAGCGCGAACACACATTCCGATTACCAGATCGGTGGAATAGTCCACGGTGTTATCGCTGATCGTATCCTGGTGAGTTTAGAAATAACGATTTGAAAGAAAATGTGATTTCAGCAGGGCTTAAGGTTGGAATATAGGCTCTTCGTAGTTCTAGAAGGACATTTTACATAACATATTTCTATAGAACCTGACACGTACCTGGTCCGTTCCTTTGAACCACTGCACCATGGGCGCTGGGTCTCCCGTCACATTCACTTTGACGGAGATATTATTGTTCAGGAGATACTCGAGCGGCCCATTGAGGTTCGTGCGGTCGATGAGAGGTTTCGCTGGAATTTACATCGTCATCATAGTAGTTAGCAACTTCATCATTAACATCATCATCACGATCACAATAGTGATAACATCTTTATCATTATTTTCAACACTAGGCAATCATCATTGTCAACATCGGAAACATTATCTTTAAGTTCAACACCATCAAGATTCTACATCGACCTTCTAGAGCATCAATATGTAGCCTCCAACGGTCAAGCGGTCACGCATCCAAGTACTGACCGCGCCCAGGTGTGCTTATGATTACGACCGACAGTCGATCGATCGCACCACTGAGCTACCGAGGTTGACAAAAAGAGTCTTGGCGCATCATCACTTTGACGCTTAGACCAATTTGTCTTTTTAAGTTTTCATCAATTTTTAGGGTTCCGTACCTCAAAGCAGGTAAATCGGAACCCTTATAGGATCACTTTGTTGTCTGTCTGTCTATCTGGCTGGCTGGCTGTCTGTCTGTCTGTCAAGACCTTTTTTCTCAAGAACGGTTATAGAGGTATCAAGTTGAAATTAATAACAAATACTAAGGTCTACGTTTCCTCGGAAGTGTATAAAATGTAAGCTTCTAAGTCAACTCAATCACTAGATACCGCCATTTAAGTCACATATTTTGCTATTGGCAAATCAAATCAAAACGAATAGAGTCAGTCAGTCAGTCAGTTAGCGTGTAAGCGTCCACTGCTGGATATACGCCTCTACAATTTTCCTCCAGTCCTCCCGGCCTTCAGCGGTACGGAACCGCTGCTTTCCGCCGACGTACTTATGTCGTCGTCCCACCTGGCGGATGGTCTTCCCACACTCCGTTTTCCTGTCCACGGCCGCCAGTGTAGGACACGGTTACTCCAACGGTCGTCGTCTCTTCCGTTGACGTGCCCAGTCCATTGCCACTTGAGCTTAGCCACCCGGTATCCAATATCGACTACTTTGGTGCGTCGGCGGATTGCCTCGTTACGCACCATATCACGTAGCGTTATTCCCAGCATGACTAGCTCCATTGCTCGCTGGGCAACTTTCAACCTTTGGACAACACCGACCGTCAGAGTCCACGTTTCACACCCGTACGTCATAACCGGGAGGACACACTGGTCATATATACCTACAGGTTTTTAAATTTTGCGGAAGATCAGACCTCAGGGCGAATTTTAACTTTCCGAAGGCAGCCCAACCCAGTTGAATTCGTCTCTCGACCTCCTTTAGTAGGCCTTGCCTACCAAGCCGCAGAATTTGACCGAGATACACGTACTCTTCAACCTGTTCGATCACTGCTCCATCAATAACGATTTGTCCGTCCTATAAACCTATAGAGTACTTCCCGTTAACCTAGAATCATGAAATTTGGTAAGAAGCAAGGTCTCACTATTCACAGCATCATCATGACATTAAAAAGAATTGTTTGTATTGTATGTCAAAGAATCTTTTGATCAGGAATGGATCAAGATAACAAATCTAAGATCTACGATTTTTTTAAGTTGTAGAAAATGCAAGCTTCTAACTAAATCGGCCATCTATATCAGATTTCGTACTCTCAAACTCACTCAAATCAAATCAAAACCTATAGAGTATTTCCCGTTCACCTAGAATCATAAAATGTGGTAAGAAGCATGGTCTCATAGCACAAGTAAAGGAAAAAATCCTAAAATTTTAACCTTGTAGTTATATATTTGTAAGGAAACTATATTTCCTTAATTTGTACAGCGCTCTACTGTCGGTAAAACAGTGACCATGTACTCATGTACTTCATAGATGGCGCTAGAAGTAATGACGGCCAACTCGGCCGAGAAAGCAGTTTATGTTGGGTGACAGAAGTGACAGAACTCACTATGATCATTGAACTCTATATAACCACAAGAAGCACCATCAGCTTTCCCCTGCGTGTCAAGTCAGGTATTCTAAATCGAACAACTTAGAATACCTGAGCTGTCAGTTTCGATTCATCCGTCACTGCGTTCGCGCGTGTTTGCCCAATAAATAGGTACCTACAAACTGCTCTATGATTGTGGAATTATGCCGTCGTGTGGGGTGAAAACATTTAAAAACTATTATGGGAAACCCAAGAAGGAAAATGGAATCACATATCACAGACAATCTATCAAAATTTTATGAAATGGCATTTTGTTTTATTGTGCTTACCTCGACACAAATATGGCCGGGCCGGTCCGACATTGAACGACACAACTAACGAAAAAGCCGGTATCTCTTTCTAGCATATGTATATCCTATTGAAGTACCTCACTATCGGTCTCTTTCAGTCATGCATTTCTGGTATGAGTGTGGTTGTATCGTGTGCACCGGTGTAGGTTTTCTCGTCTTCCAAGCTAACCCTGTCGATCATCTACATACAATATTGTAGCTAGTGTTTCAAATGTGACCATACATGTCCACCGCCCAGTTAATGTAGTTTTCGTGTATAGTAGACTGACACTAGCTAAGCTGTCACTAAATGACAGCCAGCGACGTGTATATGTGCGAGCAAGACGGGGAGCATAAAATCGCAAGCGATCCGTGACCGCGAAGGAGCTGCCGATAGTTGGTGTGGCAAGGGCGGAAAAAAAACAATCTGCATGAAGGAATTTGTTAATTTTCGTGAGTTGTGTTTGGAAAATAATTGTATATTGAAGGCATTTTCTTTATTGCTTTGATGTCAGAACGATTTACAGTGATGTCTTTATTATAGTTATACTCAAAAGATAATTTCTACCGTGATAAAATAATAAGGAAATACTCGAATGATGGAACATTCAAATCGCATGGTAGCAACCCTAACAGCTGGAGGCTCGCACATTTCTTAGAAGTTTTAGCCTGATGAATATAGTTTTATATGGTCGAAGACTGTGATAGAGAATATTATTTTGATTATTATAAATTAGTACAAAAAGAAATTGACAATTTCAAATAATATACTTTAATTGTAGTTTCTTTGTTCTCAGATAGAATAGTATGATTTAAGTTAAACAGTGTAATTATTATTGTGTATGTTAGTACTAAAATAAAACTTTGTTTTTAGAGCAACACAATTTATTTATTTGAAGTTTCCAAATTCCTAACAAGATTAAATATATTGACTTAAAAAACGACAAATTCTAGTTAAAATAAAGGAAAATGGAAGGACTCCGATTGAAATTTGTAGTATTGGGGTAAACAGACGGAAAAACAAATGTCTTATTATTTGTGATATGCATATTGCTTAGGCATATGCTTATATTTCTAATCGATCCCAGGCTGTTGCATTGAGGGGTTACTGTTCTCAGTATGGTTCCGTTCATTCCGGTGTACCACAAGGGTCGCATTTGGGTCCTTTGTTATTCTTAATTTACATAAATGATATTGGTGATTGTATACAGTTTTCAGATTTCTTGTTATACGCCGACGATATGAAAATGTTCATGAAGGTCAACACGTCTGAACATTGCACGAAGCTTCAGACCGACCTACAAAATGTCTCCGATTACTGTCAGCGGAATCAATTATTCCTTAATGCTAAAAAGTGCCAAGCAATAACTTTCAGTCGAAAGGTTAATACAATTGTGTATCCCTATATGTTGAACAATGTAATGCTGGAAAGAAATAACCATGTTCGTGATCTGGGGGTGTTTATCGACACAAAACTATTATTTGACAAACATATTAATATCATTACTAATAAAGCCTACAGAATGTTGGGTTTTGTATTGAGGGTTTCTAAACCTTTCAAACAACGACACACTCTTAGACTATTATACTTATCATATGTAAGAAGTCATCTTGAATTTGCGTCGGTCGTTTGGAACCCTCAATACAAAATCTACATTAATGCTATTGAAAAAATTCAGAACAAATTCTGTAAGCACTTTAATTTTCGTTTCGGTCCACACGAGCACATGTTGGACACATTATTAAACAGAAGGACGATAACGGATATTAAATATGTCCCCAAAATCTTATACAACAATGTCGATAGTCCTTATCTTCATGGTAAAATACCATTTGGATATCGAGCTCGTCTCACACGTTCTGATAAATTATTTCATGTTCCTAAAAGTAGCACTAATTCCTGCGTAACTCATATATACGAAGATGTTGCAACACGTAACATCTACATTTCTCACATGTCGATTTATTCCAAGATAGTCGAAGCAAGGTCAAAATATTGTCAGTACAAAATATTTAGTATAACAATTTTCGAAGTCGTCATTTGTAAAAAAATAAATAAAAAGTCTGTATCTTGGTCAATTTTACAGATCAACACTACATTTTGTTCTCTCTCTTTTCTATTGTCTATTGTTAACGGAATCTTCGCTGGTCTGTTTTTATTTTCTTATTATTTGTTTTGTCTTTATGTATTTATGTTGACTATTTGATTCCTAAAAAAAAAAAAAAAAATTGCATAACCACTATTGAGACACCGGACGGACGCGCTTTTGAGATCCCAGATGAGTTAAAGCACACAAGTAAGCACACTGCTATATTGTTTTCAGATGTATTTACGAAAATAAAAAAGTCGCCGAAAAAAAGGCACCAAACACGCGCGGTATGGATCCCTCTAAATACGGATCTGAGGAAGATATATTTAGATAAAGGTGAGAACTTACAATTTGGTGACCAGTATTTAGCTGACATTACAGAAAGGACCTTCACAAAATAACACTAATAGTAATGCACCAGAAAAAAATAATTTAGGAAAAACTGCTGAAAGGTTCTGATATGAAATGAAATGAAATGATTTATTTGATCACACATAACAAAACAAATAATTACAAATACAAAGAAACATATAACATGTGACGAAAAGGGAGCCCACTCAGCTGACTCACTATCCGAAATAGCGAAGCTGATTTTCAGGGGCTCCCCTTTCCAACCAAGAGACTAAAAACAAACAAACAATGACAATCAACATAATATACAAAAAAAAAAATAATAACAATAGCTAACTAATATAACCAAACATAACATAAGATACAATTTTGACAAGCGTGTGTGTGTGAGGATGAGGGAGGGTAAGGGTGTGTGTGTGTGTGTGAGGGAGGGTGTGTGTGGGTGAATGTTGGATGTGTGATCGTGCCGTGTGTGCGTTATGTGTCCGAACTTTTGAGGGAGTGGTATCTATTTTACTTTACTTTTGCACAGAAAGAAGATAATTCTTGAGGTATTTTTTGTGATACATAACCGACTGGGTCTGTCGCGCCGGAGGAGGGAGATCGTTCCAGCACTTGGTGGCCGAGTACCTAAAACTTCCCCTAAATTTTACGGACTTGTGGAGCGGTATTATGAGAAGCCGGTCGCGCGCCCTCGTGTTGTGCGCGTGCGTGTCGCGCGACCAGTCCAGCTTCTTGAATAGGTACTCGGGCACCTCGTGCTTCACGACACCGAAGAGCAAGGTCGCCAAGTGCAGCTGACGACGTGACTTCATATTAAGCCAGCCATGTTCGTTTATGTACGGTGAGACGTGAGTACGACGCGGTATGTTGAAGCAGAACCTAGCGCACGCATTCTGCACACGCTGCACGATCCGCGCCGAGGCAGCGTCCAAGCAGGGCCCGTACGCGACGTCTGCGTAGTTAAGGTGGCTCAGTACAAGTGATTCTACGAGACGCACTCTTAAATCCTCCGATAAGTACTTTCTTACACCGTATAAAGTTTTAATTTTAAAAAGGCAGAACCTTGCTTTCCTTTGAATGTGGTCTCTGAAACGGAGGTTCTCGTCCATCCAGAGACCTAGGTTCCTGACACAGGACTCGCGAGGTACCTCCTCGCCCTCTATATGCACCCTAATCCCGAGTGAGTTTACTTTTTCTATTTGAGTTTTCGATCGAAAAATCTTCAAATAAACATCAAATGCTGACCAATGGACTAGTGAATTTGAGAGTGAATGTGGAAGATTTGAGATTCTGAAGGATGAAGAGAAAATTGAGATTTTAAAACATCTCCTATAAAAACAGTGCCTAGATTGGTATAGCAGTATGTTAATAAAATTGACAGTGAATTCCGAATGGGCAGAATGGAAGAACAACTTTTGTGAAACATATGGAAATAAAAGTTTTTTATTTCCATATGTTTCCATATATTTCCATATGAGGGAAGTTAAATATGCCGGACGTTCCGACGACCACCACTACCTACCTAGACGGACTGAGCTATAGAAGGTGCGGCTGCGGACGGAGAGATCATCATCAACGTACAAACTTTGAGCTACAGATTGTTTTGTTACAACAACACAGTCATTTTTCTCTGAACTGGCAGCTTCCAATCTTACTGTATAGATTTACAGTCTCATCACAGCATACATAAGATATTAAATACTTGAGCACCAAAATATTAAAAGTTATCTTCGCATTATATCGTTTTCGGTTTCACCATTCCTTCGTCCATATATTCGGTCAGCTGGTAGGAATCCAACACGATCCACCCACAACCCCGTAACTCCCGGACCGACCAAATCAAAATATGTTGCCACCCCCCGGTACAACCAGGCTTACAGGCTAGCCACACGCCCACCTACTCAGCTATTTCGAGAATAATGAAGACACGACGTGACTTCGCAAAGTGCAAAAATTGCGCCACCACTAAGTTGGACTATATTCATAATCCACTTCAAGTCTTGGAAAAGTATCGATCTCACAATGGCTATTGCTCAAGTAACTCAAATAACAATAAAGCGATCACACCGTCATGGTAACTTCATTACTTTCACAAAGTAGTACTTGACATTAACCTCTGGTACCTATCATACATAGGATACAATGGATTCTCAGCCGTTTGGTCTCATTCTATTCCGTTATAGCTGAATGCCTGATTGTAAAAACGACCTTTGTTCATTTTTTAAACTTTTGGGAAATCAATAAAAACTGTCTAGATTAATAAATTTTTTTTTATGTTTTTTCTTGATGTCAATTTATTTTAAGGATATTGTGTTAAAATATCAAATTAAACATATTTGTAGATATTTTTGTAAAAAAAATTTTAATTCGTGGATAATGGTTGTTTTTACAGTCAACTCAAAAAACGTGCATTTTTAAAATAAAAATCATGAGTGAATTAATGAAAAACTGGTATTTATTCAGGAAATCATGCGCGACAACCCTCTGAAGCTAAATCAGCTGATAGAATAACGCTAATGACGTAAACGTTTGTCAGAAAAACTTAGTGTTGCCACACATTGACTGTAAAAACAACCTTTATCCCCTGGATAAAGGTGGTTTTTACGCTCATCGAAAATTGGTGCCCAAATAAAAGTCGGTTACAGTGCAGGTAAGAGGTTGTTTTTACACAAAGGTCGTTTTTACAATCAGGCATTCAGCTACTAAGCTAATTTCAATCATTCTCAACATTTTTCACACTTTTTTTCCTTTCGGCCGCGTTACATCAAAATTTAACAAACGTACCTCTCAAAACTTCAGTACCTACCTGTTTAAAGAAACAAACACATCAAAAGTAGATAGAAACGTAATTACACAAACCAATTAACATCACCATGCCAATTTGCATACTTACGTATTTCTTTCATTATTTATAGATGCTCAACTACGTGCTCAACCTTGACTTCACTGGACTGGAGTAACCATTGTTGTTCCAGGGGCACACTCGTTCAGTATTTTTTTTTTTCAAATTAAACATCGTGCAATGCGTCTTGACACGTCAACGGCACTGATATATTATGCAGGTTAAAGAAATCAAATTTTGTCTTGGCGTCCCGAGATTCAACTCCCTACGAGAGTAGATTTGTAGATGTGGGTACTACCAAAGGACGGTTTGCTGAACTATAGACAATCTCTGTCTGACCCTGAATCAAACAATAGGTCCACTGTTCTAGCCCGGCCGGTGACTATATTGACCGTAGTGCCGTGTGGCAAATTGCTCGACCTATTTTAACCCTAAAATTGCGTTCAGGAAATAGTAGTAAACTATAATGAAAAATTTATAATCATAAAAATGTTTATGAATGAATATTTCGTTGTCCTGACTGAACTCACCTAGTTCATTTGTATTGTACATTTTTCTCTAACAATTTTACCAATTTTAACCAGAGACTCTCTGGATGCTCGCGGCTAAGGTTCGCTCGGCCATGTGTGGTGAGTGAATGGGGAGCGTCGCCGGTGTGGGCGGAGCGTGCCGAGCTAGACGCAAGACTCTCTAGATGCTCGCGGCTAAGGTTCGCTCGGCTATGTGTGAGTGAGTGGGGAGGGTCGCGGGTGTGCGCGGAGCGTGCGGGGCTAGACGCGAGACACTCTGGATGCTCGCGGCTAAGGTTCCCTCGGCTATGTGTGGTGATTGAGTGGGGAGCGTCGCGGGTGTGCGCGAACCGTGCGGGGCTAGACGCGAGACTCTGTGGATGCTCGCGGCTAAGGTTCGCTCGGCTATGTGTTGTGAGTGAGTGGGGAGCGTCGTGGGTGTGCGCGGAGCGTGCGGGGCTAGACGCGAGACTCTCTGGATGCTCGCGGCTAAGGTTCGCGTGGGGAGGGTCGCGAGTGTGCGCAGGCCGTGCGGGGCTAGACGCGAGACTCTTTGGATGCTCTCGGCTAAGGTTCGCTCGGCTATGTGTGAGTGAGAGGAGGGTCGCGGGTGTGCGCGGAGCAAGCGGGGCTAGACGCGAGCCTCTCTGGATGCTCGCGGCTAAGTTTCGCTCGGCTTTGTGTGAGTGAGTGGGGAGGGTAGCGGGTGTGCGCGGAGCGTGCGGGGCTAGACGCGAGACTCTCTGGATGCTCGCGGCTAAGGTTCGCTCGGCTATGTGTGGTGAGTGAGTGGGGAGCGTCGTGGGTGTGCGCGGAGCGTGCAGGGCTAGACGTGAGACTCTCTGGATGCTCGCGGCTAAGGTTCGCCCGGCTATGTGTAGTGAATAAGTGAGGAGGGTCGCGGGTGTGCGCGGGGCGTGCGGGGCTAGACGCGAGACTCTCCGGATGCTCGCGGCTAAGGTTCGCTCGGCTATATGTCAGTGAGTGTGAGCGTCGCGGGTGAGCGCGGGGCGTGCGGGGCTAGACGCGAGACTCTCGGGATGCCCGCGGCTATGGTTCGCTCGGCTATATGTCAGTGAGTGAGCGTCGCGGGTGTGCGCGGGGCGTGCGGGGCTAGATGCGAGACTCTCGGGATGCTCGCGGCTAATGTTCGCTCGGCTATGTGTCAGTGAGTGTGAGCGTCGCGGGTGTGCGCGGGGCGTGCGGGACTAGACGCGAGACTCTCTGAATGCTCGCGGCTAAGGTTCGCTCGGTTATGTGTGAGTGAGTGGGGAGGGTCGCGAGTGTTCGCAGGGCGTGCGGGGTAAGACGCGAGACTCTCTGGATGCTCGCGGCTAAGGTTCGCTCGGCTATGTGTGAGTGAGAGGAGGGTCGCGGGTGTGCGCGGAGCAAGCGGGGCTAGACGCGAGACTCTCGGGATGCTCGCGGATAAGGTTCGCTCGGCTATGTATGAGTGAGAGCAGGGTCGCGGGTGTGCGCGGAGCAAGCGGGGCTAGACGCGAGACTCTCAGGATGCTCGCAGCTAAGGTTCGCTCCGCTATGTGTGAGTGAGTAGGGAGGGTCGTGAGTGTGCGCAGGGCGTGCGGGGCTAGACGCGAGACTCTCTGGATGCTCGCGGCTAAGGTTCGCTCGGCTATGTGTGAGTGAGTGGGGTGGGGAGGTTTGCGGGTGTGCGCGGAGCGTGCGGGGCTAGACGCGGGACTCTCTGGATGCTCGCGGCTAAGGTTTGCTCGGCTATGTGTGGTGAGTGAGTGGGGAGTGTCAGGTATGGCATTTAGAAATAAAATATATATTTATATCAATGTAAAAGTAATGTCAATAAAATAGTATGTAACAGATATTCATCTTTGATTGCTGTGTTTCTGCTCTGCAAATATGTAAAATCATACTCAAACATGGCGCAGCCGGTGCCTGAACCTTATTGCATTTGAACCAGTCTCACAATGGAGGCCGTTTTACCTCCCCCGCCGTCGTTTGCTTTCAATGATGCCTTGATGAACGTGACTTCTGGTAATCTTAGCAAAGACTGGAAAAGGTGGCGTAAATCGTTCACAGTTTATTTTAAGGCTTGTGATCTCGACAAGAAAGATGTGGTAGTGCAGAAGAATATATTGTTGCATCTTATTGGTGAGTAATGTCGGGAAGATTACGAACAATTTGATCAGGCGCTCGTAACAGTTGAAGATATCTTAGTTCGCTTTGATACTTTCTTTGATCCCAAGAAAAATCTAACTGTAGAAAGGCATAAGTTTTTCACACGCGTTCAAAAAGAAAACGAATCTATTGAGCAATACGTCCAATAGCTCGGAAAAATGGCTGGCAGTTGTGAATTCAGTCATCTTAAGGACGACCTTGTGATGGATATTCCTGTTTGCGGCGTAAGAGAATCGGCGATTCGGGAAACATTACTGAGGGAATCGGATCTAAACCTACAAAAAGCATTGGACATTTGCAGAGCGGCGGAAATAGCGAGAGTGCATGCAAGCGACATTAGAAAAATAGAAGATCATAGTGCGTTCGCAGTTCGCACAGAAGGAAATACGGAATCGTGTTATGGGCATGAGCAAGATGGAGAACACAACGGCAGTGGCGACGTGAATTGGATGACGCGACCGAGACGAGGTGCGCAGACAATGCGTGCGCGAGTAGTGTGCGCGCATGCGCGCGGCAATGGCAGAGGCCGGCCACATCCGACAAATGAACGAGCTGTCAGCGGCAATGTCAACAATGGCTTATCAAGCGGGTGCGAACGCGTGGAATCAACCCCATTCCTCGGCGCTGCGACACGTCCTCTGGCACAGACGACGAGCAACACGTCGCGCAATCAATGCAATAAGTGTGGGTCATTGCATAAAAGGTTTCAGTGCCCTGCGTACGGCAAGAGGTGTAGGCACTGTTCAGGTTTGAATCATTACGCGCGAATGTGTATGGCGTACGAGATCAAGGAGGTTGATTGCTGCGAAAATGAGGTAATATATGGATTGACAGATAGTAATCAAAGCTGGTCTCTTCCCTTGTGGATAAACGATGTTAAGATATCATTTAAGCTTGATACGGCAGCCACTGTTAATGTTTTGCCATTGAGATATCTTGAGAGCATTAAGGTAGAACAGTCAAATTTATTAAAAACAAAAACTAAACTAAATGGTTATTCAGGTTCAAGCATACCGGTAGTTGGAAAGTGTTTTTTAAAATTTTGTCACAAACCGCAACAGTATATACTTGAGTTTATAGTAGCAAATGTTCTTTCTCCACCGATTTTAGGCATTGGAGCTTGCGAAGAGCTCAACGTGATTCAGAGGGTCATGTCTGTGGACAGCGGTGCGGGGATGAGACAAGATATTGTCAATGAGTATGCTGATGTGTTTCAAGGAATAGGATGTTTACCTGCTGAGCACAAAATAATAGTGAATAGAGAAATTAAGCCGGTCATTCACGCGCCGCGCAAGCTGCCTATAGCTCTAAAGGAAAGTGTAAAAAAGAAATTAAAAGAAATGGAACAGCAAGGGATCATAGCTAAGGTTGAGGGACCAACTGACTGGGTGAATAGTATGACAGTTGTTAAAAAGCCAACGGGGACTTACGTATATGTTTGGATCCGCGAGATTTAAACAAAGCAATAAAGAGAGAACATTTTAAGCTCCCAACGTTAGATGAGATAGTGTCAAATTTGTCAAACGCAACACACTTTAGCACTCTAGATGCGTCATCGGGTTTCTGGCAAATAAAACTACATTCTGAATGCACAGATTTGTGTACGTTCAATACGACCTTCGGTAGGTAAAATTTTTACGATTGCCGTATGGAATTTGTTTAGCCTCAGAGGTTTTTCATCATGTAATGTATGAGCATCTAGATGACTTAAATGGAGTATGCTTGTTCATAGATGATATATTAGTATTCGGAAAAACAAAAGAGGAGCATGACAAACGGCTAAGAAAGGTTCTAGAACGTTGCAGACACATTAATTTGAAACTTAATCTTATGAAATGTAAATTTGGCTTGAGCGAATTGAAGTACTTAGGTCATAAAATTACAAAAAATGGAATATATCCCGATGAGTCTCATACTTCTGCAATAAAAAATATGCCATGTCCCAAGGATGTAAAAGATGTAGAACGATTTTTAGGCTTAATAACGTATGTGGGCAGTTTAATCGAGGACTTATCAGAGAAAACTCAACCACTTAGGGAACTTCTGAAAAATAATATAGAGTGGCACTGGAATGAGAGTCATCAAAAATGTTTTGAGATTTTAAAGAATTGCCTATCTAATATACCAGTTGACACGATGCGAATTTCCCGCCGTGTTTGCTAAGTTAACTAGTAAAATATTCTATTATAAACTACACTCGTCGAACATAAAATACGCTTGATTTGGTTGCCGCGCAAATCGCGCGGAAGTTCGGGCCGCTGAAACAACGTGTATTTGCCTACTTCGGCAGCCAATCACAGCAAACGGGGCCTCACATAGCCATCATATTTCTCACGGCGGCTAAGGCGACGACACACACAGGATTTCTTTTGCTTTGCGGAGATCGGAGTGTCAACCTAGTCGACCTTCGAGTCGTCTTTAGAGTTATCAACCTAATTGAAAGGACTTTTGATTGTTTGGATTGACACGTTTGAATAGGATGCTATTCCCTAAGATACAAACATTCTTTTCTAAAGTAAACTGTGGGAAAATTCAACATAACTGACAATTTCCTGTAACTAATAATACTAAATATTAATTCTTTTTCAATGAAATCGTTATTGACGGCTATAAAGTTCACTAAGAACGTTACTACTTAGAATAGGCGGTCAACTTAGTCGATCTACGAGCACCCGTTCTACTCGTGCCCGCGACTGTGTCGACGGCCTTAGGAGCTCAATCTGCGCAGTACGAATTGCTGACCGAATCACTTTCGTTTCTGCGGTCGCCGAGTTTGCAGCGAACCTGAACTGCTAAAAATAAGAAACCTCCCACACAAGGTACGCCTGCTAGGTAGCACATCCCTAAGTTGCGCTTGGTTAATAAGAATGTAATTCAGATCCTCCTTGTTTTGTAGTAATGTTTGTGTCTACGGCTAACATTTTTCTACGAATTGCTGACTCAATGTGCACGTTTTTTTTTCTATCTAACTGCTTGTAATTTCAGCTTGCACTCCACTACTAGGCTGTACTTGCCGTACATAATGTTCTTGTGTTCCCCACCTACTAAGGAATGGTAGAAATTAGTTATTTGTACCTTGTGTAAGGGCCGCCGCCATTAGTGAGAACTGCATGTATTTGTGGCGCGGCCATATTGTGACTATGAAAAGAAAAGAACACATTCTATTGAGAAATTGAGAATTGCTACCAATAATTTTTAATGTTTATGTTCATGAGAGCGGAGGTAGTAGCCGGGCCACTAAGCCATAAAGGTGAACCTGAAAAGCCGAACTCTCACTAACATTTTAATTCTAGTGAATGGAAAGTAAAGAAAAAAAAAACAAGTAATACTTTCAGGTATAAAATTTATTTCCAAAAGACAATATTCTCAAGGTCACCTTACTCACTTTATTCTTTCTTTTTTTTATAATGAATAAATTTACCTATTCTCTGTATTGGTTGTGCTTGAAAATTGCTTGATGTGAAAGGCGTGCGTGCCGGGCCCTGAGCATGTAGGAGGGCCGCGCCGCACTATATTTGCCGATGCTATCTACTGCTACTGTGTCTTAGTTATTGTGTTTTATTTCGCTATGTGATGCTAAATGAAATTATGCTTACTGCTTATGATGTGAATATTGGTGCATGTGTATTGCGCTCTAACGCTTAAACTACCTCGCTTTACGTGTTTAAATTTATAATATCACCCTGCTAATGCTGGTCTTGTAACCAACATTGCAGTGGGAGCTTGGTCGGGGCTGGCGAGCTTGGCTGAGCAAGCCTGATCGGAAAGTGTGAGCTTGGCTTGGGCGAGCAAGTCACGCTAACCCTCACTCCCGCCGCCTCGCTGAAGGCGTGGGGCCGATTCGAGCCGATCCCGCAATGCTGACTATGCGGCTACCCTCCTGATCGCTCTCGCCCGAGTCTGGCCTACCTGACCCCTGACCGATGTCTACTCCGAGTGCGACTGGCGGCCGAGCCACTCTCACGGCCTACAAGCGACCACTCCCTGCTAACCTACGCTCTCTCCGGGACTTCTAGTTTTCTTCCCCCTCCCCCTACTCGCTTCTCGCGTCCGGAGCTACGACTACCCATAAGATAAGTAAATTATGTAACTGCGATGTAAGAATCTCGGATCAAGCAATGACGTATCATGTATTCTACTAGACCTCTTACCCGGGCAACAGCCTTCGCTCCACCGCGGTGGAGTAACCATTACGCGGAGGGACCCTCTTGAGACTAGTAGCTCGCGAGCGACCGAACGCGGCGGACGCGCCGTCCGCGCGCTCGCTGCCGTCCGTCTGCGGCTCGCATCGCGCCAGTCATTATGCCCGGTTGTGTGTTGCGATATTGCAAAAATCATACCAAAAATATTGGGAAAAGTGATGGCATCTCATTTCATAGGTAAGTATCACTTCATTGTGATCTTAATATATAAGGTCTTTCAAAATTAGTTAATAGTACGCTAAGGGGGGGTTCTGCATCATATAGGGAGTAAAACCTATATAAAATTTTTTGGACCTTGGGCTTTTTTTATGAAAAATGTTTTTTATGTATGAAAATGTATGTATGTAAAAAAATATGTGGTTGATTTTTATAGCCTAATCGATTCATTTTCATAACAGTAACAAAAAAGTCTTCAATACCATTTTGATGTAACACGTGTAAGTTGGTAAAAAAAATCAAATTCTTTCTATTCCATACTAATAAAACTAAAATTGTGGTTTTCACAATTTCTGAAAGAAAGAGATCTATTTGCTGGAAGACTTTTTTGTTCCTGGCATGAAACTGAAACGATTAAGAAAAGAATTTTTTTTTACATTTTACATTATTATAATTTTTTTTTTTGTAAACAAAAATCTTTGTTCCTCAAAAGTGATTTATTTACGATACAGAACCCCCCTTAGCGTACTATTAACTAATTTTGAAAGAACTTATATAAATCTTGTTTTCCATGTGCTTAGAAATATTTGGTTCAACGGGCCAATTAGGGCTGTCACAACGCTACTTCAATTTGAAAATTTTGTACATTTTATGTATTGACCTCGCATTGCAATAACATAAGCATTATTTAATTAAACAAATAAATTGAACGCGCTCAGGGCTGCCACATAGGAATGATTAGAAATCGAGTTCTGGGATATCATGTATGAAAGTAAATAAATATGTATTAAACCACGTTAAAATATGAGAGTGAATTGACCGCTAATTAGGGTTGTCGCTATTCTTTTAATTTTTTTTAATTAGTAAGTAATTGAGAAATTTTCAAGAAAAAAATTTTTTTTACAAGTTTTCCACATCCTACTAAGGGATCAATACGAGAAAGATGGATAAAAATAGTCCAAGATGATACATTGTTTAAGGGAAAGTGAAAATTTAAATTTGTGTAAAGTGAAATTTAAATTATTTTGTTTAAGTACGGAGGAAGAGTTATTTTAGTTGTGTTTGTGTGTGTAGTCCAAAGTATACCTAATGGTTTTTTTAGTTATATATATATATTTTTTTTAAATAAATGCTGCACTCTTTATTTTATGTATGTTTGGTTTGGAGATTTTAAGTTTAGTCCAAGGCCAAGACCGCAGTTATGAATTCTTTATTATTAAGTTTAGTTTTTTAGATATTATTCAGGTTATTAAGTGTAGGTATTATAAGAATACAAAACGGCTTTACTCGCGGTCGAAATACGAGGTGTGTGGCTCGACGTTCCGGGCCAAACGTATGGCCCATCATCATGAGCACTCTGGCCGAAATGTCGAGCCACACAGCTCGTATTTCGATAGCGAGTAAAGCCGTTGTTACTTCTTAAAATGTCAAATAACCACGGTAATTTAAAAACCCATATAAGTTTAGGTATGTATTTCAAGTTATTATAGTTCTGTATTTTAAGTTTAAATACACAAAAACGTTTTTTTCGATGAAATTCACTATCTGTTTTCTTCTATAATCCTTTAAAACGTCCCACTGCTAGGCACGGACTCTGCCCACTGACATAGGAGGTATTGTTTTTATTGTTGTTGTTTTATTGTTTATTGAGTATTCTTACGGCAGTCATATTGCACTCGAACTTGTCACAATTTGTTTTTTTTTTTTATGGAACCTGACACGGTTGGCTACATCACCTACAACATCCGTGATATCAGCCCATAACACAGGGTGAACTAGGTGCCATGTCAGTGCTTCCCTTCATTTCATGTCGGCTACACTAAACTGGACGGAAAACACGAACTATTTACATAGCCGTTTCGACCGACGTTTCGTTCAGTGCGGTGGTACCAACCCGGCCGGGATAAACCCTACCACCTAGTAAGGTAAGAAGGGAAGGGACCTACAGTTTAACGTGGAATCCGAACCACGGTCAGCCTCCAACGGTCGAGCGGTCACCCATCCAATCACTGACCGCGCTCAGCGTTGCTTAATAACAGTTGACTAACCAACCGCGCCACTGAGCTACCGAGGCTGACGAATTTTCTTATCCCTTAGTCGACTTTTACGACATGCGACGGGGAGAGATGCAGTGGGGCTATTCTTTTTAAGTACCGACCCCACACGGTACAAATCCGGTTCGATTACTCGTACATGGTGACCAGTGGAAATCAGAAGCAGTTTACACAAAAATACTTTTCATAGTCCAGTGTGCACTAGTTACCTAACTTTATTTTTCTTCATCGGAGCGATCGTACCTATTCGTTATGAAATGCACGTATATCAATCCTTATCAAGGAAATAAATAAGTACATTAGTTAGTGCCCGGGATTTGAACCCGCATTTTCTGCATTGAGAAGCGTTACCACTAGACTACGGGCACAATTAACCATAATACCTACTCGTAAAATAATAAATCGAAAAATATATTTTTGGTAGACTAAGTGACAACCCTACGTATTCCAATGCACGTGTTGACTGACCGGCCGGGCCGGCCGGGCCGCTAGCCGCTAGTCGCTCGCTAGCTAGCCCCTCTCCCGCTCGCTTCCCGCCCCGCGCGGCTCAGCGTTCCGCCACCCCGCTACCTTACCTCATACCTCAGCTATTGGCCGTCATTTCTCTGTATTATTTCTTCGTAGTGCTCACTCTATACATAAAATCTCTTTGGGATCAAGACTAAATCTACTGAACTATTGTAGTACTGTACAATGTTGAATCCGCTTCACGGAAAAATATAATCTACTGAACTATTGTAGACTGTACAATGTTGTAATCCGCTTCACGGATAAATAGAATATCGGATCTAGTCCAATTCTACTGAACTATTGTAGTACTAAATAAATATAACTATGTTTCGGTAAGGTACCTACTCTTTTATTGCCTACTATTAATACCTACCGAACTATTTGCACGGCGACTGGAACGGCTTCACCGAAGTCGGCCGGGCGTACGTGGCACAGTACTACAATACTATAGTTTAGAGAAGCCAGTGAAAATTTCTGTAGATGCAAGTAAAAGTGGACTAGGCGCTTGTCTTTTACAGAACGATCTTCCAGTGTGTTATGCATCCAGGTCGCCGACTAAAGCTGAGGAAAATTATGCACAGATTGAGAAAGAACTTCTAGCTTGTGTATTTGCATGTGAGAAATTTTACACTTCTATTTATGGGCGTACTGAGGTCACTGTAGAAACAGATCATAAACCATTAATAACAATAATAAAGAAGCCGATAGCGCACGCACCGGCACGTTTGCAGAGAATGTTGCTGCGACTACAGCCCTACACATTTGAGCTGGTATACAAGCCCGGTAAATATTTGTATGTAGCGGATGCACTATCAAGAGCGTACGAGCCAGGAGAGAGTGAGGACGGTACGGTGGAGAGCAGCGAGGAGCGTGAGGCGCAGGCGCAGGTGCGCGCCGTCACTGTGGCTAATCCTCTCACGGACACGCATTTTCAGCAAATACAGGTAAGCACAGACAGAGACCAGGAGATGCAGACTCTTAAAAGGTATATAAAAAGGGGTTGGCCGGACCAAAAACAGGTTCTAGATGAAAGTGTAAAGCCATACTGGAATGTTAGGGACGAGTTGACGGTGGCACATGGTTTAATTTGGAAAGGGGACAAGATTGTAATACTAAAAGAATTAAGAAAAGATATGTTAAAAAACCTTCACGTAGGCCACTTGGGCCTAGAGAAATGTAAACTAAGATCTAGGGAACTGATGTACTGGCCAAATTTGAATACACAACTTAATGATATGATATCTAATTGTCAAGCATGTCTGACTTTCAGACGGCAAAATACTAAAGAAACCTTACACCAACACGAGGTACCGGAACGTCCGTGGTCTAAGATAGGAACAGATTTATTTCAGTACCAAGGAAGGAATTACCTTTTGGTTGTTGATTACTACAGCAAGTTCGTAGAGGTAATAAAATTGACTTCAATTACGGCAGAAAATATAATAAAACACCTAAAAACAATATTCAGTAGGCAGGGTATACCAGACGTTGTGATGTCCGATTGTGGAGGACAATATTCTGCTGAACTTTTCAAAGAATTTGCTCGAGAGTGGAGATTTACTTACATGAACTCGTCACCAAGGTATCCACAGTCTAATGGTCAAGTGGAGAGGAATGTACAAATAGTTAAAAATATGCTTAAGAAAACAGATTTTAATAACAATGACTTTAGGCTAGGTTTGCTTGAGTATTTGAATACACCACTCAGTAGTGAGTTAGGATCACCTGCAGAAATACTGTATTCTAGAAAGTTGCGCAGTATTTTGCCTACTAGCAAAAAATTATTGAATCCGAGACTTCAGAAAAATACCCGTTTTTTGCTGAAACAACGCCAAGCAAATAAAAAAATATATTATGATAGGTCAGCTAGAGACTTAAAACCATTAGAACGGAAACAAAAGGTGAAAGTGAGAATAGATAACAAATGGGTACCTGGGGTAATTTCAAATAGGCTCAGAGAACGTTCATATGCAATCCGCCTACAAGCAGGTAACACGATTGTACGCAATCGTCGACATATTATAGCAGACTCACCACACCGCTATGACCCCCAGAACACGTACGCTCACCTTGATGAGTACCAATGTCTAGATGCGCGTCCTCTAGCGGTGGCTCCCGCACCAGGTCCTGCTCCCGTACTTCATGATAATATAAATAATAATAATAATGGGCTGTATGTTACCCAACGTGGCAGGATAGTGAGAGCTCCGGATAGATGGCGCTATGACTGACTACAAAACAATAACTGAGCTATGCATATGGACAGAGTGCAGATTTAAGTTCATCAATTTTTTTTTTTTTTTTATTAAGAACATCAAGATGTGTTATGTTGTATTTTAGAAATAAATAAAATAAGTATATGTATGAGTAGGTCTCAATAATGTATGTGCACATTATTAATAAAATTATTCCTATTTTAGTTCAACAATAAAGAAAAAAGGAATTGGATACTTTGTACTGTTTTGAAAAATTTAATTTTATTAGAGAAAGAGATGTCAGGTATGGCATTTAGAAATAAAATATATATTTATGTCAATGTAAAAGTAATGTCAATAAAATAGTATGTAACAGATATCCATCTTTGATTGCTGTGTTTCTGCTCTGCAAATATGTAAAATCATACTCAAACAGGGAGCGTCGCGGGTGTGCGCGGAGCATGCGGGGCTAGACGTGAGACTCTCTGAATACTCGCGGCTAAGGTTCGCTCGGCTATATGTCAGTGAGTGTGAGCGTCGCGGGTGAGCGCGGGGCGTGCGGGGCTAGACGCGAGACTCTCGGGATGCCCGCGGCTATGGTTCGCTCGGCTATATGTCAGTGAGTGAGCGTCGCGGGTGTGCGCGGGGCGTGCGGGGCTAGATGCGAGACTCTCGGGATGCTCGCGGCTAAGGTTCGTTCGGCTATGTGTCAGTGAGTGTGAGCGTCGCGCGTGTGCGCGGGGCGTGCGGGACTAGATGCGAGACTCTCTGAATGCTCGCGGCTAAGGTTCGCTCGGTTATGTGTGAGTGAGTGGGGAGGGTCGCGAGTGTGCGCAGGGCGTGCGGGGCTAGACGCGAGACTCTCTGGATGCTCGCGGCTAAGGTTCGCTCGGCTATGTGTGAGTGAGAGGAGGGTCGCGGGTGTGCGCGGAGCAAGCGGGGTTAGACGCGAGACTCTCGGGATGCTCGCGGCTAAGGTTCGCTCGGCTATGTGTGAGTGAGAGGAGGGTCGCGGGTGTGCGCGAAACAAGCTTGGCTAGACGCGAGACTCGCGGCTAAGGTTCGCTCGGCTATGTGTGAGTGAGTGGGGAGGGTCGTGAGTGTGCGCGGAGCGTGCGGGGCTAGACGCGAGACTCTCGGGATGCTCGCGGATAAGGTTCGCTCGGCTATATGTAAGTGAGAGGAGGGTCACGGGTGTGCGCGGAGCAAGTGGGGCTAGACGCGAGACTCTCGGGATGCTCGCGGCTAAGGTTCGCTCGGCTATGTGTGAGTGAGTGGGGAGGGTTGCGGGTGTGCACGGAGCGTGCGGGGCTAGACGCGAGACTCTCTGGATGCTCGCGGCTAAGGTTCGCTCGGCTATGTGTGGTGAGTGAACGGGTGTGCGCGGAGCGTGCGGGGCTAGACGTGAGACTCTCTGGATGCTCGCGGCCAAGGTTCGCCCGGCTATGTGTAGTGAATGAGTGAGGAGGGTCGCGGGTGTGCGCGGGGCGTGCGGGGCTAGATGCGAGATTCTCGGGATGCTCGCGGCTAAGGTTCGCTCGGCTATGTGTCAGTGAGTGTGAGCGTCGCGGGTGTGCGCGGGGCGTCCGGGACTAGACGCGAGACTCTCTGAATGCTCGCGGCTAGGGTTCGCTCGGTTATGTGTGATTGAGTGGGGAGGGTCGCGAGTGTGCGCAGGGCGTGCGGGGCTAGACGCGAGACTCTCTGGATGCTCGCGGCTAAGGTTCGCTCGGCTATGTGTGAGTGAGAGGAGGGTCGCGGGTGTGGCCGGAGCAAGCGGGGTTAGACGCGAGACTCTCGGGATGCTCGCGGCTAAGGTTCGCTCGGCTATGTGTGAGTGAGAGGAGGGTCGCGGGTGTGCGCGGAGCAAGCGGGGCTAGACGCGAGACTCTCGGGATGCTCGCGGATAAGGTTCGCTCGGCTATGTATGAGTGAGAGCAGGGTCGCGGGTGTGCGCGGAGCAAGCGGGGCTAGACGCGAGACTCTCAGGATGCTCGCAGCTAAGGTTCGCTCGGCTATGTGTGAGTGAGAGGAGGGGCGCGGGTGTGCGCGGAGCAAGCGGGGCTAGACGCGAGACTCTCGGGATGCTCGCGGATAAGGTTCGCTCGGCTATGTGTGAGTGAGAGGAGGGTCGCGGGTGTGCGCGGAGCAAGCGGGGCTAGACGCGAGACTCTCGGGATGCTCGCGGCTAAGTTTTGCTCGGCTATGTGTGAGTGAGAGGAGGGTCGCGGGTGTGCACGGAGCAAGCTTGGCTAGACGCGGGACTCTCGGGATGCTCGCGGCTAAGGTTCGCTCGGCTATGTGTGAGTGAGTGGGGAGGGTCGCGAGTGTTCGCAGGGCGTGCGGGGCAAGACGCGAGACTCTCTTGATGCTCGCGGCTAAGGTTCGCTCGGCTATGTGTGAGTGAGAGAAGGGGCGCGGGTGTGCGCGGAGCAAGCGGGGCTAGACGCGAGACTCTTGGGATGCTCGCAGCTAAGGTTTGCTCGCCTATGTGTGAGTGAGTGAGGAGGGTCGTGAGTGTGCGCAGGGCGTGCGGGGCTAGACGCGAGACTCTCTGGATGCTCGCGGCTAATGTTCGCTCGGCTATGTGTGAGTGAGTGGTGAGGTTTGCGGGCGTGCGCGGAGCGTGCGGGGCTAGACGCGAGACTCTCTGGATGCTCGCGGCTAAGGTTCGCTCGGCTATGTGTGGTGAGTGAATGGGGAGCGTCGCGGGTGTGCGCGGAGCGTGCGGGGCTAGACGTGAGACTCTCTGGATGCTCGGGGCTAAGGTTCGCCCGACTATGTGTAGTGAATGAGTGAGGAGGATCGCGGGTGTGCGCGGGGCGTGCGGGGCTAGACGCGAGACTCTCTGGATGCTCGCGGCTAAGGTTCGCTCGGCTATGTGTGAGTGAGTGGGGAGGGTTGCGGGTGTGCGCGGAGCGTGCGGGTCTAGACGCGAGGCTCTCTGGATGCTCGGGGCTAAGGTTCGCCCGACTATGTGTAGTGAATGAGTGAGGAGGATCGCGGGTGTGCGCGGGGCGTGCGGGGCTAGACGCGAGACTCTCTGGATGCTCGCGGCTAAGGTTCGCTCGGCTATGTGTAAGTGAGTGGGGAGGGTTGCGGGTGTGCGCGGAGCGTGCGGGGCTAGACGCGAGGCTCTCTGGATGCTCGCGGCTAAGGTTCGCTCGGCTATGTGTGAGTGAGTGGGGAGGGTCCCGAGTGTTCGCAGGGCGTGCGGGGCAAGACGCGAGACTCTCTGGATGCTCGCGGCTAAGGTTCGCTCGGCTATGTGTGAGTGAGAGGAGGGTCCCGGTTGTGCGCGGAGCAAGCGGGGCTAGACGCGAGACTCTCGGGATGCTCGCGGATAAGGTTCGCTCGGCTATGTGTGAGTGAGAGGAGGGTCGCGGGTGTGCGCGGAGCAAGCGGGGCTAGACGCGAGACTCTCGGGATGCTCGCAGCTAAGGTTTGCTCGGCTATGTGTGAGTGAGTGGGGTGGGTCGTGAGTGTGCGCAGGGCGTGCGGGGCTAGACGCGAGGCTCTCTGGATGCTCGCGGCTAAGGTTCGCTCGGCTATGTGTGAGTGAGTGGTGAGGTTTGCGGGCGTGCGCGGAGCGTGCGGGGCTAGACGCGAGACTCTCTGGATGCTCGCGGCTAAGGTTCGCTCGGCTATGTGTGGTGAGTGAGTGGGGAGTGTCGCGGGTGTGCGCGGAGCGTGCGGGGCTAGACGTGAGACTCTCTGGATGCTCGCGGCTAAGGTTCGCCCGGCTATGTGTAGTGAATGAGTGAGGAGGATCGCGGGTGTGCGCGGGGCGTGCGGGGCTAGACGCGAGACTCTCTGGATGCTCGCGGCTAAGGTTCGCTCGGCTATATGTCAGTGAGTGTGAGCGTCGCGGGTGAGCGCGGGGCGTGCGGGGCTAGACGCGAGACTCTCGGGATGCCCGCAGCTAAGGTTCGCTCGGCTATGTGTCAGTGAGTGTCATCGTCGCGGGTGTGCGCGGGGCGTGCGGGACTAGACGCGAGACTCTCTGAATGCTCGCGGCTAAGGTTTGCTCGGTTATGTGTGAGTGAGTGGGGAGGGTCGCGATTGTGCGCAGGGCGTGCGGGGCTAGACGCGAGACTCTCTGGATGCTCGCGGCTAAGGTTCGCTCGGCTATGTGTGAGTGAGAGGAGGGTCGCGGGTGTGCGCGGAGCAAGCGGGGTTAGACGCGAGACTCTCGGGATGCTCGCGGCTAAGTTTCGCTCGGCTATGTGTGAGTGAGAGGAGGTTCGCGGGTGTGCGCGGAGCAAGCGGGGCTAGACGCGAGACTCTCGGGATGCTCGCGGCTAAGGTTCGCTCGGCTATGTGTGAGTGAGTGGGGAGGGTCGTGAGTGTGCGCAGGGCGTGCGGGGCTAGACGCGAGACTCTCTGGATGCTCGCGGCTAAGGTTCGCTCGGCTATGTGTGAGTGAGTGGGGAGGGTTGCGGGTGTGCGCGGAGCGTGCGGGGCTAGACGCGAGACTCTCTGGATGCTCGCGGCTAAGGTTCGCTCGGCTATGTGTGGCGAGTGAGTGGGGAGCGTCGCGGGTGTGCGCGGGGCGTGTGGGGCTAGACACGAGACTCTCTGGATGCTCGCGGCTTAGGTTCGCTCGGCTATGTGTGGTGAATGAGTGGGGAGTGCCGCGGGTGTGCGCGGGGCATGCGGGGCTAGACGCGAGACACTCTGGATGCTCGAGTCTAAGGTTCGCTCTTCTATGTGTGAGTTAGTGGTGAGTGTCGCGAATGTGCGCGGGGCGTGCGGGGCTAGACGCGAGCACACCCGCGACGCTCCGCACTCACTCACACATAGCCGGCGCGGTCGCGCAGCTCGGGGTTGCACTCCCTAACTTCCGTGCTTGGCAATATTGAATGTTTTTTTCTCTCTCAGGGTTACCAGCTATGATTTAACGACACCATTAATTTACTTTGCAATACCACGAGAAAATCTCTATCTAAAGAGTAAAAACACGAAATATATTCATCCGTTTCAACGACCTTTCATTCAGTGCGGTTGCGCGGTGCAGTTCTTTACAAGGGACTTATTTATTTATTTATTTATTTACTTAAATAAGCACCTATCTATCTAGCTGAGCTCCATCAATGGATGTCCATGGGTACCGTTAGACACTAACTGCTGTAATGGTATAAAATGAAAGAAATATACCGCCATTATTACGGAGTGCGCCATGGCCCCGTAACAATTCATAAAACATGCAAAATCATGCCACTCAAATTTACCCGTACGGTCAAATGTAGTAAAACGTTTTGTGTGTCAGTCGATCAAGTATCGTTCGTGCGCTCTTCGAGAAAAAATTATTAACATCCAACTTACCAAAGGTCTTAATGGGTGATTCGGTCGTCAGCGGTTCCGATTCTCCCTGTTTATTGACGGCCTTCACCCTGAACTCATAATATTCTCCCTCTTGGAGCTCATGGACGGCCATCTCTGTGGCGTTGGTCGTGTTGACTGATACCCAGACACCAGTGGCATTATTCAGCTTTTCTATTATGTATCCTGTCAATGGCGTGCCTGTGGATATAATCATTAAAGAATCAGTATTGTCAAGTGGTAGTGGTCGGAAACCACCTTCGCAGCAAATATTTCTTTAAGATATTTCATTTATAGATAGCAAATTGCAAAGACACACTTGCAAAGTAAGGAATCTATGGGCCCTTTGGCACTGTCAGTATGGAACGCTAAGATTTTTCGTAATGCTTCAAAGTCTTCTCATTAACATCAGATCTCACCTCCATCATCCTCAGGTTTCTTCCAGCTCAGCTTGCAGCCACTATTAGTGACATCAGTCACATTGAGAGGACTACCAGGTTTGCCAGGAGCAGAGAGGCAAATGATCGTGACTTCAGCCATATCGGTGCCAAATCTATTTGTTGCCAGGATGCGATAAGTACCGGTGTTAGCGCTAACACACTTTTTGATGTCCAGTTTGGTGGTGTACTCCACGATGCTAGTGCTGATATTCTCCTGGTGAGTTTAGAAATAACGATTTGAACAAAAATGTGAATTTAGCAGGGCCTAAGTTTGGAATATAGGCTCTTCGTAATTCTAGAAGGACATTTTACATAACATATTTCTATAGAACCTGACCCATTCCTTCTTCGTTTTATAGGACCACTGCACCCTGGGCACTGGGTCTCCGGTCACATTCACTTCGATGAGGATATCCTCGTCCTGGTGAAACGTGGGCGGCTGGAGGTTCGTGCGGTCGATGAGAGGTTTCGCTGTAATTTACATCGTCATCATAGTAGTTAGCAACGTCATCATTAACATCATCATCACGATCACAATAATGATAACATCTTTATCATTATTTTCAACACTAGGCAATCATCATTGTCAACATCAGAAACATCCTCGTTAAGTTCAACACCATCAAGATTAGCACCTTCTAGAACATCAATATGTCAGAATCCAACGGTCAAGCGGTCACCCATCCAAGTACTGACCGCGCCCAGGTGTGCTTATGATTACGACCGACAGTCGATCGATCGCACCACTGAGCTACCGAGGTTGACAAAAAGAGTCTTGGCGCATCATCACTTTGACGCTTAGACCAATTTGTCTTTTTAAGAGTTTTAAGAGTTTTCATAAATTTTTAGGGTTTCGTACCTCAAAGCAGGTAAATCGGAACCCTTATAGGATCACTTTGTTTTCTGTCTGTCTGTCTGGCTGGCTGGCTGTCTGTCTGTCTGTCAAGACCTTTTTTCTCAAGAACGGTTATAGAGGTATCAAGTTGAAATTAATAACAAATACTAAGGTCTACGTTTCCTCGGAAGTGTATAAAATGTAAGCTTCTAAGTCAACTCAATCACTAGATACCACCATTTAAGTCACATATTTTGCTATTGGCAAATCAAATCAAAACCAATAGAGTCAGTCAGTCAGTCAGTTAGCGTGTAAGCGTCCACTGCTGGATATACGCCTCTACAATTTTCCTCCAGTCCTCCCGGCCTTCAGCGGTACGGAACCGCTGCTTTCCGCCGACACTCCGGTCTTCCCACACTCCGTTTTCCTGTCCACGGCCGCCAGTGTAGGACACGGTTACTCCAACGGTCGTCGTCTCTTCCGTTGACGTGCCCAGCCCATTGCCACTTGAGCTTAGCCACCCGGTATCCAATATCGACTACTTTGGTGCGTCGGCGGATTGCCTCGTTACGCACCATATCACGTAGCGTTATTCCCAGCATGACTAGCTCCATTGCTCGCTGGGCAACTTTCAACCTTTGGACAACACCGACCGTCAGCATCCACGTTTCACACCCGTACGTCATAACCGGGAGGACACACTGGTCATATATACCTACAGGTTTTTCAATTTTGCGGAAGATCAGACCTCAGGGCGAATTTTAACTTTCCGAAGGCAGCCCAACCCAGTTGAATTCGTCTCTCGACCTCCTTTAGTAGGCCTTGCCTACCAAGCCGCAGAATTTGACCGAGATACACGTACTCTTCAACCTGTTCGATCACTGCTCCATCAATAACGATTTGTCCGTCCTATAAACCTATAGAGTACTTCCCGTTAACCTAGAATCATGAAATTTGGTAAGAAGCAAGGTCTCACTATTCACAGCATCATCATGACATTAAAAAGAATTGTTTGTGTTGTATGTCAAGGAATCTTTTGAACAGGAATGGATCAAGATAACAAATCTAAGATCTCCGATTTTTTTAAGGTGTATAAAATGCAAGCTTCTAACTAAATCAACGCAATCAAAAGATACGGCCATCTATATCAGATTTCGTACTCTCAAACTCACTCAAATCAAACCAAAACCTATAGAGTATTTCCCGTCCACCTAGAATCATAAAATGTGGTAAGAAGCATGGTCTCATAGCACAAGTAAAGGAAAAAATCCTAAAATTTTAACCTTGTAGTTATATATTTGTAAGGAAACTATATTTCCTTAATTTGTACAGCGCTCTACTGTCGGTAAAACAGTGACCATGTACTCATGTACTTCATAGATGGCGCTAGAAGTAATGACGGCCAACTCGGCCGAGAAAGTAGTTTATGTTGGGTGACAGAAGTGACAGAACTCACTATGATCATTGAACTCTATAAAACCACAAGAAGCACCATCAGCTTTCCCCTGCGTGTCAAGTCAATTCTAAATCGAACAACTTAGAATACCTGAGCTGTCAGTTTCGATTCATCCGTCACTGCGTTCGCGCGTGTTTGCCCAATAAATAGGTACCTACAAACTGCTCTATGATTGTGGAATTATGCCGTCGTGTGGGGTGAAAACATTTAAAAACTATTATGGGAAACCCAAGAAGGAAAATGGAATCACATATCACAGACAATCTATCAAAATTTTATAAAATGGCATTTTGTTTTATTGTGCTTACCTCGACACAAATATGGCCGGGCCGGTCCGACATTGAACGACACAACTAACGAAAAAGCCGGTATCTCTTTCTAGCATACGTATATCCTATTGAAGTACCTCACTATCGGTCTCTTTCAGTTATGCATTTCTGGTATGAGTGTTGTTGTATCGTGTGCACCGGTATAGGTTTTCTCGTCTTCCAAGCTAACCCTGTCGATCATCTACATACAATATTGTAGCTAGTGTTTCAAATGTGACCATACATGTCCACCGCCCAGTTAATGTAGTTGTCGTGTATAGTAGACTGACAGCTAAGGTGTCACTAAATGACAGCCAGCGACGTGTATATGTGCGAACAAGACGGGGAGCGTAAAATCGCAAGCGATCCGTGACCGAGAAGGAGCTGCCGATAGTTGGTGTGGCAAGGGCGGAAAAAAAACAATCTGCATGAAGGAATTTGTTAATTTTCGTGAGTTGTGTTTGGAAAATAATTGTATATTGAAGGCATTTTCTTTATTGCTTTGATGTCAGAACGATTTACAGTGATGTCTTCATTATAGTTATACTCAAAAGATAATTTCTACCGTGATAAAATAATAAGGAAATACTCGAATGATGGAACATTCAAATCGCATGGTAGCAACCCTAACAGCAGGAGGCTCGCACATTTCTTAGAAGTTTTAGCCTGATGATGCGTCTATAGTTTTACATGGTCGAAGACTGTGATAAAGAATATTATTTTGATTATTATTGTATGGTTCTCATACATCCATATCATTCTCCTATCCAAACTGTACCTACTCCCCTTGAAATGGACTACTGCATGAGGTGTGAAGTTGGCGCAAATTGCGGGTCAAGCACCTACCCACACTTCAGAGAAAAGAAATATAACGTCACTTGTCTGATCACCGTGTGAGAGGAAGGTACAAGGAATCGCCGTGCGATCTCCTGTCCATCAAAGTCAAAGGAAACGTTTTCCAAACTCATCTTGGACCTCATACCAGAGCACACACTGGGCTGCAGTCCAGATCACAGAAGAACGCCGGGTGTGGTGAGTCCAACCTATATTTCCTTAATTTTCCGTGTGAGAAACCGTGCTTCTTCAAAAAAAAAAAAAAAGGGAGCAAAAATAATTAAATTTTTAGTGTCAATTTATGGACACAACATTGTTTTGGTCCTTCGAGCCGCGATAATATATATCGTGTATAAAAAAGTAAGTGTTATTTAATTATATTACAATGCAAGAATATTGTCATACAAAACTTGCAGAAACATAGAATATTCTACACTTAGCATCAAATTTCATATTTCCACCCCATTATAAACCACACAGGTGTACTTATCCACCTCTATTATTGTTATAAATATGTATTTGTGAAGTTTTTTTTATCATCTAATTTAAAAAAAATACGAAACTGATAAATTATTACATTGTCAGAATTGTGGGTATTCATAAAAAATTCTCAACTATTTTATATTGTCAGTCAACAACCTAGAATAGCTGAATGCAAACATGTCGAAGTCAGGTGAACTGTCAGCGCCATCTAAGAGTAGTAAGCTGTCAGTTGAAGAAAATCAATTATTGAAAGATCTGAACAAGTTAAACCTGACTCGCGAAAGATTGTTTTCGCAACTTCAAACGACATTTGAGTTATCCAAAAGTGCTGCGAGTGAAAGTGATTCCAAAGATGTGTTTCTCGCGCGATGTTCTGAACTACAATCCATTCGTGAACGTTTTGAACAAGTTATTTTCGAAATGTCAGAAGTGGAAATGTCTTTGGATCCGAAATCCAAGCCTAGGATGCAGGAACTCGAAAGGTTTGATGAATTATTTTATTGCGTAAGTGTGATTGCACTGAAAATAAAACCAGTGAGTGATGTGGGTTCCCGACCATCGACGTCAGCCGCTGACAAGGTTTCTGTGCGCCCTAGATTACCTAAAATTGAACTTTACTCTTTTAGTGGTGAAATTGAGAACTTCAGTACATTTTACGAGACTTTCTGTTCACTCATTCATAATAAAAAGGACATAGATCCGATTGACAAGTTTCACTACCTGTTATCTTGCACAAAAGGCCCTGCTTTAAATATTGTGAAAAGTTTACCTATTTCTGCAGCAAATTATAGCATCATCTGGAATACACTGTTAGAAAAATACAACGATAAGAGAACTCTGCTCGGCAGATATTTGGATAAAATGCTAAATTTCAGTCCGCTGACAAAAGAATCATCTGTTGATTTAAATGCGTTCATCGAAAATTTTGAACACTCGTACAAAGCGATCAGCGCGTTGGAGATTGAAGATTTGTCCAGCTTTATATTGTGCCATGTCGCGCTTCGTGCGCTCGATCGATCAACGCGGAAGCAGTTTGAACAAAATTTTAATCAAAAGGAAACGCCTACATTCTCTGAACTCATTGCTTTTGTGCAGAATCAAATCAAGGTTCTAGAGCATTCAAATTTCTACTCAATTCAAAATAAACAATCTAATGAACATGCAACAAAAAATATTACGCCGAGCAATCATAACCGCGGTTCAAACAGGAAGGCAACTTTGGCTGCGACAACTTCAAGTAAACAAAGCAGCACAACCGTTTGCTTTCACTGTGGCTGTGACCACATGATCTATAAGTGCGATCAGTTCCGTGAACTGACGGCTTCAAAGAGAGTGGCTCGAGCAAAAGAACTAAATCTGTGTTCGAATTGTTTGAAACCCCACAGTGGCACGTGTCAGAGCAAATTCCTCTGTTTCATTTGTAAAATGCCTCATCATGTATTGCTGCATGAGGAACGGTCTTTATGCTCTGTGCTGCCACCACCGGGGCCGTCATCAGCGCGCCCCATAAGTGCTGATCATACAAACAATCCTACCACGTCTTGCCACTCGTCGTCAGCGCAAAGAAACGCTTATGTTATGTTAGGCACTGCCTTGATTCATGTCACCGATGCATCCGGAAGCTATCAGTTGTGCCGTGCATTGATCGATAGCGGAGCGCAGACTAATTTTATCACGTCTGACTGTCTTCAACGTTTAGGGCTTGCACGTAACAAATGTCCGTACACGATCACGGGTCTCGGAGGTGAAGTTGTAAAAAATTATGGCACAGTTCATTGCACAATAAAACCGAGAGATAGTCAAAATCCTATTTTAAATCTAGATGCTGTAATTTTGTCAAAAATTACATCGGATTTGCCGAGCATTGAAATTTCTCCTGATGTTCTCAACGAATACAGGCATTTGAATCTTGCAGATCCCAATTTCCACCAGAGAGCCAGTATCGACATGGTACTCGCCGGAGACGTGTTTCCCTATATCTATGATGGGAAGAAATTACAACTCGGCCCGTCCATTCCCTTTGCTTTAAGAAGCATATTTGGTTATGTTGTAACCGGTAAATTAGAATTACACTCAAGCGAAACTGAAAGTAATATACTTTCTACTAATCTTGTGTCGAACACAAGCAATGACGGAATAGATAATTTCTTGAAACGGTTTTGGGAACTAGAATCAACGCCGTGCGAAATTCCGTCAGATCCGCTAGACGTTCTAGCCGAAGATACATTCATTGAAAAACATTATCGTGATGCCAATGGCAGATATGTTTCACCACTTCTACGCAACCCCAACAGCGAGTCACTAGGTGAATCCAAGGCGATGGCCTTGCGCCGCTTCCTACATTTGGAACGCCGCCTCGCTCGGTCACCTGAGCTGCGTGAAGCCTATGTACAGTTCATGCGAGAGTACGAGGCTCTCGGGCACATGCAAGTCTATGAAGGTTCCGATCCGAGTGGCTACTTGATTCCGCATCATTGCGTCGTACGCACTTCGAGCTCTACTACGCCAGTTCGGGTGGTGTTTGATGGATCCGCGAAAACCAGCAACGGCATATCACTCAACGATACATTGTTGACGGGTGAACGCCTACAACCTGACATATCGACCGTTTTAACCAATTTCAGGCTCTTTGAAGTATGTTTGGCAGCAGACATCGCCAAGATGTACAGGCAGGTCCTAATTGACCCTGCCGAGCGCTGCTATCAGCACATCCTGTGGCGTGAGTCGCCGTCCGAGCCAGTAAAGGTGTACGAACTTAAAACAAATACCTATGGGCTTCGAAGCGCGCCATTTATCGCCATTCGTACTTTGCATCAGGTCGCCCAAGATGAACGTGAACGTTATCCGTTCGCCGCAGCCGTGCTGCTAAAAGGATTCTACGTTGATGATTGCCTTTATTCGGTTCGATCTGTCGCTGAAGCCTGTACGTTACAGGCAGAATTGTCAGCTCTGCTCACATGTGCGGGTTTCGACTTGCGCAAGTGGGCTAGCAACAGTCGGGATGTTCTCCAAAACATTCCATCTGTGCACCATGCACAAGTAAAAATATTCGAGGACGATGGAAATCCTACATCTCTCAAGGTTCTTGGACTGCAATGGTTACCGAAAGAAGACTGTTTCACATTTTCCACAAATTTACAGGACACTGTCACAACAAAACGCTCGGTTTTGAAAATATTAGCTAGTGTTTTCGACCCACTGGGTTTCATTTCACCATGCATTTTCGTCGCTAAGTGCATAATGCAAGATGCGTGGAAGCTCGGTCTCTGCTGGGACGAGCTACTGCCGTCCGACGTTCGTGACAAGTGGCAGAAGTTTGTCTCCAGCCTGCCGTTGCTTTCTGGGTTACGCATTGAGCGTCATCTCCTCATCAATGAGTTTGTAGACTGCGAGCTCGTAGCCTTCTGTGATGCGTCATCAAGAGGTTACACAGCATGTGTTTATGTTCGTAGTCAAAATAACAACTCAGATGTCAAGGTGAGATTGATGCTAGCAAAGTCCAAAGTTGCACCATTGCAGACGGTATCCATTCCTCGACTCGAATTAATGGGAGCCGTGCTCCTGTGTAAACTTATTAAGTATATTTTAGACAAGTTTGACCAAGTTAAATTTAATAAGATCACTGCGTTCAGTGACTCCACTGTGGTTCTGAGCTGGCTTCAAACAGCCCCATATAAATTAAAAACATTTGTTGCGAACCGTGTGTCGCAAATTGTAGATGTGTTGCCACCGCAGCGGTGGGCTCACGTGAACAGTGAGCACAACGCCGCAGACGTGTGCTCTCGGGGTACGCTTCCCGAGCAATTGCTCGAGGCTCCGGAGTGGCTCGCTGGCCCGCGCTGGCTGTGCTCGCCGCATAGCACCTGGCCCGTCACCACCTACTGCCCCAGGGCAGAAGATAAAATACCAGAAATTAAATCCAATAATTAAACTTTCAACTTATCCAGTCACACTCAATCAAATGAGCTTTTAGAATTTGAGGATTCTGTATCTTCAAAATTCTCATCGTTCAACAGACTCCAGCGTACTATAGCTTGGTGTCTCCGATTTATTAATAATATACGTTCGAAGGGTTCCGTAAAATTCTCTGGCCCCCTCAGTACGAGTGAATTAAATAATTCAACTCATACTTTGATTAAAATTACACAGAAAATTTATTTTCCCTTGGAAATAGCTTCGTTAAATTCTGGGAAATCCTACGTCCCCTCTTTGCGCAAGCTGTCTCCCTTCATTGACAGTGAGACTGGTCTCCTCACTGTGGGGGGTAGAATTCTGCAATCGGATTTACCCGCTCATACAAAACACCCTATTTTGTTACCAAAATGTCATTTGACAAATTTATTGATTGAACATTATCATAAGGTCTATCTACACGTTGGCCCGCGCACGTTGCACGGCATCATAAGCCAAAAATATTGGCTCGTGTCAGCTCGTAGACTTATTCGATCTGTGCTATCTAAAAGCGTGACATGCTTCCGATGCAGGCCGTGCTCCATTCAGCCTCCCATGGCCTCTCTGCCTCCACCTCGAGTCAAACCAAATGCCATCTTTCAAGATGTGGGCGTCGATCTCGGTGGACCTTTTTACATAAAAGAGAGCTTAAGGCGAAATGCTAAAATCTGTAAGGCTTATTTGTGTTTATTCATCTGTTTTAGTACAAAAGCCGTGCATTTGGAAGTATTGTCATCACTGTCAGCAGAATGCTTCCTGTCTACGTTGGATCGGTTTGTCGCGCGACGCGGCTTGTCTGCGTGCCTATACTCTGACTGCGGTACTAATTTTACTGCATCAAGTAAACATCTAAAAGATGTTTCTAAGTTTTTTCATTCGAAAGAACAACAGACTTTCATTGCAGAAGGGTGCGCGTCACGAAAAATTAATTGGAAATTTAATCCCCCGAGTGCGCCTCACATGGGCGGCTTGTGGGAAGCCGGCATCAAGTCGGCCAAATATCATGTCGTACGTGCTGTAGGTGACAAAGCACTTACTTTTGAAGAGCTCACAACACTCTTCTGCAAAATTGAATCAATACTTAATTCACGTCCATTATGTTCTTTGTCAGAAAATCCAAACGAATTTAATGTGTTAACTGCAGGTCATTTTTTGATCGGCAGACCGTTACTCGCAGTTCCCGAGTATGACGTTTCGGATGCTCACATCACTCACTTGTCACGTTGGCAGTTCATACAACGATGCTCGCAGCAGTTTTGGAAACTCTGGTCGCGTGATTACTTGCATACCATTCAGCAACGAACAAAGTGGTTTGCCGGAGCGCCTAATCTTAAAATAGGTGATTTAGTTTTAATAAAAAATTATCAACAACCTTCTCTTCACTGGCCCGTAGCTAGAGTTCATGATATTCATCCGGGACGTGACAATATTGTTCGGGTAGTCACTCTGCGAACCCCAAAGGGTACACTTCAGCGGCCAGTAAACAAACTGTGCCCGCTGCCGTACTAATTCAAACATAGGTATATCTTATTAATAATCTAGTTTAGTTTATTATATATTTTTTTTATAATCTTTTCCAAATGTTGCCGTTCAATGTTATTGCAAGTTTTGTTATGATGTAATTTGTTGTCTTGAGAAATCACTGTATGATTTCTGTGGGTACCCCCCACAGAAATCATACAGTGATATGGATGTATGGTTCTCATACATCCATATCATTCTCCTATCCAAACTGTACCTACTCCCCTTGAAATGGACTACTGCATGAGGTGTGAAGTTGGCGCAAATTGCGGGTCAAGCACCTACCCACACTTCAGAGAAAAGAAATATAACGTCACTTGTCTGATCACCGTGTGAGAGGAAGGTACAAGGAATCGCCGTGCGATCTCCTGTCCATCAAAGTCAAAGGAAACGTTTTCCAAACTCATCTTGGACCTCATACCAGAGCACACACTGGGCTGCAGCCCAGATCACAGAAGAACGCCGGGTGTGGTGAGTCCAACCTATATTTCCTTAATTTTCCGTGTGAGAAACCGTGCTTCTTCAAAAAAAAAAAAAAAAAAGGGAGCAAAAATAATTAAATTTTTAGTGTCAATTTATGGACACAACAATTATAAATTAGTACAAAAATAAATTGACAATTTCAAATAGTATACTTTAATTGTCGTTTCTTTGTTCTCAGATAGAATAGTATGATTTAAATAAACAGTGTAATTATTATTGTGTATGTTAGTACTAAAATACAACTTTGTTTTTAGAGCAACACCATTTATTTATTTGAAGTTTACAAATTCCTAACAAGATTAAATATATTGTCTTAAAAAAAACCCGACTGCGTAAAAAATTAATTTGAAATAAAAACCGAAAAGAAAAAAACAAGTCCAGTAGTATAGAACTCTGTTAAGTAATATTGAATAACTACACCATTGAAATAGTTTCATTATCGATACACACATATAATAAAACAAATAATAAACTCTAATACGGAACATAGCGACTTTAACAGTCGGGACCCATTATTGGGAAAATTTCAATGGGTCCCGACTGTTAAAGTCGCTATGTTCCGCATTAGAGTTTATTATTTGTTTTATTATATGTGTGTATCGATAATGAAACTATTTCAATAGTGTAGTTATTCAATATTACTTATCAGAGTTCTAGACTACTGGACTTGTTTTTTTCTTTTCAGTTTTTATTTCAAATTAATTTTTTACGCAGTCGGGTTTTTTTATTTTTTAAATTAACTTTTTTTATTTTACACTTTTTAGTTAGGATTATAATACCGTAAATTTCGTAATCTTGTCATTTCATTGAGAAAGTTAATATCGTGGGGATTATTAAGTAGCTTGCGGTGGTGTAAACTACTGATAATTTTATTGATTACTAGATTTTGCCCGCGGCTTCGCTCGCGTGAAATTCGTATTTCTAAGGAAGAAAGTAAGTAGCTAAGGCCGATCTGCATTTAGGTAAACAATAAACCTTCTCAACTAAAGTAAGTAACTAACGGCAAGGCTTCAGGCTGAGCTGCATTCTGGAAAACAATAAACCTTCTCGAAGAAAGTAAGTAACTGAGGGCGAGGCCGAAGGCCGAGCTGCGTTCAGGAAGACGAATAACTTTTTCGAAGAAAGTAAGTAACAGAGGGCGAGGCCGAAGGCCGAGCTGCGTTCAGGAAGACCATAAACCTTCTCGAACAAAGTAAGTAACTAGGGGCGAGGCCGAAGGCCGAGCTGCGTTCAGGAAGACTATAAAACTTCTCGACGAAATTAAGTAAATGAGGGCGAGGCCGAAGGCCGAGCTGCGTTCAGGAAGACGATAACCTTTTCGAAGAAAGTAACAGAGGGCGAGGCCGAAGGCCGAGCTGCGTTCAGGAAGACCATAAACCTTCTCTAAGAAAGTAAATAACTAAGGGCGAGGCCAAAGGCCGAGCTGCGTTCAGGAAGATTAAACCTTTTTGATGAAAGTAAGTAACTGAGGGCGAGGCCGAAGGCCGAGCTGCGCTCAGGAAGACCATAAACCTTCTCGAAGAAATCAAGTAATTGAGGGCGAGGCCGAAGGCCGAGCTGTGTTCAGGAAGACTATAAACCGTCTTGAAGAAAGTATGTAACTATCGCCCATAATTACTTACTGTCAGCGTCTTCCAGGATACAGCTCGGCCTTCGGCCACGCCCTTAGTTACTTACTTTTTTTTTATGGAAATTGACACGGTGGGCTACATCACCTACAACATCCGTGATGTCAGCCCATAACACCGGATGCACTTGATGCCACGTCAGTGCTTCCCTTTGAGAAGGTTTATGGTCTTCCTGAACGCGCCTTCGGCCACGCCCTTTGTTACTTACTTTCTTCGAAAAGGTTTATACTCTTCCTGATCGCAGCTCGGCCTTCAGCCTCGCCTTTAGTATGTTACTTACTTTCTTTGAGAATGTTTATTGTTTATCTGAATCCAATGTTTTTAAGTTTACTCTGTTATTAATTATATTCATTTTTAAATTTCCGGATTAACAGTAGGTTTAAAGACTTACATAAGAAGACTTACAGTTTGACGTCTGGTACAACGGACACCAGGGGCCCTACCGGCATTTCTCGCTTGAAATATGCGAGGGAGTTTACTCGTACTCCTTCTCACTTTTAGCGTCATTTGTATCGGTACCGGCGTTCAAGTGAGTGTCGACCTACCATAGATAAGACGGCCTAGATTACTTGCGATTACTTATTAATAACTTATGTTATCTAATTATTTATATGTTGCATTTATAATTTATGGAAATTCGTGAACATTTATGCCAAAAAAATTATTAATTACTACCTTTTAACTATTTTTACTGATACAAATGAGTGCTTAGCATAGACTATGTCGACCTAGACCATGTGCCAGTGTCAGTCAATCAACTGTCATGTTGAAAAAAAAAGAAGAAGAATTTACCAATTTTTCTTCAATAAATACCGTACTTGAGTGTAACGCAACATGAGCCAAGTGCAGGCACCTCTCCACACTCCGCTCCCGGCCAACTGCGGTGCAAAGAGACATGATGTGATGGCGGAGTTCATGGAACAAAATCCGCAGTTGGCGCGGGGCCGGCTGTCGGGAGAGAATGCGATGCTCGCGCCTCTGGATGGGCCTAACGGAGCGCCTCAAAGCATCGGGGGGCTGCGCCATAACATGGCAACAGTAGCACAAGGTGTGTTATATTTATGTATTCACAAATTCCTTTCAAACATCAAACTTAATAAGTCGTATTACAATGGTCGTACTAATATAATATTTTACAAATATGTTCATCTTTTTTTTCAGTATTGGACGGACAATAGACAGTAGTTCACTTAAAAAACTTGGCCGGTAGAGCCAGGCGGCAGGCCCACGGAACGGGTGTGGGCCGGCGGCACCGGTAGCTCTGCTGGAGCAAAAGGACGAGCGGATGCTAGCGGTGTTGGGACAGGGCTTCGGACTCGGGGACTCCGAGGTCATAGTGAACACTCTACCGGTAAGCATATTTTAAATCACATTGGTATTTATTTACTGTAGTGTTGTTTACATACTTCATTGTATGTATGTAGCCAACGACTGTTTATGCACTATCTAGACGGTGACGTGCAGGGCAGGAAAAATGTATGCAATGCCGTGACGGTATGCTCGATACCTGCTGCCGCGTCGCGGTCATGTCACCGCTGCCGCGACGCTATCGTCTAGTATGCAAGCAGCAGTTTTAGGGAAGAAAACAAGGAAAACATTTCTTTTTAATCAATTTTATTTTCAACGCTGCCGCGACGCTATCGTCTAGTATGCAAGCAGCAGTTTTAGGGAAGAAAACAAGGAAAACATTTCTTTTTAATCAATTTTATTTTCAACAACACAACTCTCTCTTGAATAAAAGTAAAGTAGGTAACATAGAAGCAAAATTTTTCACAATAAAGTACCGAGCTATAATTGCGACGGGCCGACGCACGTCTATATAATATATGAATATCCTTATAACTCGAGAACCACTTTATTAATTTACATACTGTTTTCACTGTTACAATCTGTCATTTCTTAGGATGGTTTTACGTTAAATCATAAATATAAATCATAAAGATATATCATCTGCATCATTATGTCTTAAAGTTAAAAAAGATAGATGCCTAATTAAATTATTTTTTTCCATTAAGGTTCGCCTGCTGGCCGCCCCCCTCGTGAGCTTCGTGCAAATCAACCCGCCTATGCGCGAGGTTATTGAGGAGTACGAGCGGGTACACGCTGAAGACAGGCGGCAGGACATGGCCCTCAGAGAGTGGTGCCTGGTGTCTCAGGAGGAGTTTCGGCGGCAACAGTTGGAGCTTCTGCGGCAGTTTCTGCAGGTAAAAAAAATGTTTTAATGTAAGTTGCAGCAGTCACTACATTAAGTCCGGGAGCAGATTCATGGGATTAACAGAAATAATAAAGGTGTACGATGAATTCAGACTAAATAAAAACATTCAGTAACCATATAAACTAATTCTCATTTCAATACTAAACAAAAGTTTTTTGGAGGAAAAAACGGAACCCTTATAGGACATATCACATAAAAAAATTATTTTTATATATTTTTTCAGTTTTGTGATTACGCGTTTCTTGATTTTCAAAACCACAATTATTTTGGTAAATATACACGGTGTTAACTTAAATAGGCAACATTCCCGAAAGGGGGTTGTTTTGGGTCACATACTGATGCCCGAAAAAGGGGGTAATTTTTTTTTAGCTTTGGTTTTAAAATTTTCAATTTCTATATTTGGTATAAAAACATGGTATTTCATAATAGGAATCCCACTGCATTACCAAAAAAATCGAAAGCTGAGTAATTTTTCAAATAAATCAAAAAAATCACATTCATATCGACACGATACAACAGCTAGCGCGCGACACGTGGTCAGTCAGCTGGGTACGCACGGTCGCAGGCGCGCGGCTCCGCCATTCCAAAGAGAAATTGTCGCTGAGGTAAAATTTTGAAGAAAATATGCAAATTTTTTTAAACTATTTTAGATTTTATTTTTTAGTACCACAAAATAATCAGTATACGAAATGGTTTAATATTCGGTATTAAAATTGAAATGTCGCGAAAAAAGTTAACACTGTGTATAACAAAATATATGTTGTGTGGTAGTACGGAACCCTCAGTGCGCGAGTTAAACTCGCACTTGGCACCTGTTTTTAAATGTCCAAGCAATGTAATGGTCTAATGTGATCCAAATACATCTAAGTACCTACGCTAATCAAAACAATATAATTTAAAGATATTTTTTGTTTTAATTTGCAGGACAACCGAGGGCGTTTTCAACAAACCCCAGCAGTGGCTCACTTGGGACAATGAACACCCTCCCTACATAAACGGAGCACATCCTCGGGTTTGGTGCAGCACACTACCATCTGCTGGTTGCAAGCACCAAGTCCTTCCACAACATCAATGCCAGCATGTGCTCAGCGTTTATTATTAAGATGCTCAATTAGTTCTTTAGTTTACCTAATTAGGTTTTTGTGTAAATTGTATGTGTAAATAAAAATATTTTATTCTTATTATTGTTTTGTTTACTTTTTTTACCAGAGATAAGAATACTAGATAATATTGTTGAGAGAAGCGTTTATGGGAAGCGTATATACCTATGACCCTCTGTGCGTTGGTAAGTATCACTTGCATAAAATGGAAGGGCAGTCATTATCTAGCAAATACAATTTAAAATAATGCGCAATGTTCTTTGGAGATAAACTAGACAGTGCGGCTGTAGAGTGTCGTCTCTGTCGCAATAACTCGCAGGTATCTGTATGACCGAGACAATGCTCTACAACCAGAAAGTCATCAAAGCATGATGCGCATTATTTACCGCCGCGTACTGTACACTAGAATTGGTTATTAATAATTAAGAGCAACATTTGATTCAGCATAGAAAGTAGAGGTTGATGCAAAGCTATTGTAGTTTTTCAACCTTCTGTCGCACAGATGACAAAAAAGAAGAGGTTACAATTTTACAAATTTCAAGTTGATAAGTGACATCTATTACCATAATCGTATAAAGTACCTATTTATCATAGGTACCTATGTACTTTATAAATATTGGTGAGTGCATAGGTAGGTAGGTACTAGAAAGAATTCAGAGATAAACACATGGTACATAAAAAGAAATAGGTAAGTACATACCTTGGAATTGGGTGATATAGCGTCGGCTTTCTTTTGTTGGTGTCGGCCGGTTGCCTCGAGTGGATTCTGCTGAGTGATAGCCTCGCTTGTTCGCGCCGATGTTCTTGCTGTAAGCTCATCGACGCACGTCGGCCGGATTCCAGCAAAAGAGTCCAAGCCAAGACCGCGCCGACCGCCCGCCGCTTACGTAAATGTTTCGTAGAAAGAAAGAAACCACAAAAGAAAACATCGCGAAGCGAATGTCGTGTTTGCTTGTTTGTTTACGAACCGCTGTAATTTTTTTTTTTAATAATTATTGGCTTGGATGCCGGGTCCTGCATTTTCTTTAATTTTATTTCCTATCATTTCTATATTTTCTACAGTATTTATTATGTATTTGTAAATACTTTTATAATATTTTTGTTCAGTTAATAAATTTATTTCGATGTTTTCGTCAGTTTTCTCATGAAGTGAACGCCAAGAAGTTGATCCTTAGCTTGCGAGTTTAGCGGCAAATATCGGGGAGTTTATCTGTCAAAGAAACGTCAAAAACCCCGGTGCCAATTGTTTGATAAATCGACTCCGTGTCGACTCATAGCATTCTGTATTCCGTCCTTGTCGTCTTGAAAGGACATATAGAGAAGGCTATAATCGACTAGATCGACAGCTCTAGCGAGTAAAATGTGGGAGTGCGAGAATGACGTCACTCGCCTGTTTCACCGGTGCCAATAAAGCGTTCTCGCCACATTTCTCGCACCCACACGGGCGAGTGAGTGAACGCCGGTAGACCTCCAGACGTCGGCTACAGGAACTCCCGCAGTTCCTGATGAAGCCCGTGACGTAGCGGGCGAAACGTCGACTTATGTAAGTCTTTAAACCTACTGTTAATCCGGAAATTTAAAAATAAATATATCTGAATCCAGTTCACCCTCCGGCCCTGGCCTAAGTTACTTACTTTCTTCTTTTAAAATACGAATTTCACGCTAGTGAATCCGCGGGAAAAAACTATCGAGATTAAAATAAGAAACTTCAGTTAAAATAACTCAAATACTACCTAACTAAATAAAATATTCCACCTATTAGCGTAACCGGAACTGAATTTTATTTAGCCTATCCTGTGTCCCGTATAGCTAAAAGTGAGTGTACTCATTTTAATCGAATTTAGATGATCGGCTTAAATTTTATGGAGGAAATTCTTACATACATATTCGCTTCGCCCCGCTGCCCCCCTCATTTTCTTTTAAAAAGTTCGCTAATTTACGCCCTTTCCAACTGTATACCAAATGTCATACAAATAATTCACTATGTGGTCAAAATTAGGGACATAGACCAGAATAGAACGACAACACGGGCACTTTGTAACAGGGCCACTTACTTATCGGTGGTTGCTTCCCGTACTGAGAGCGTTTTCCGGAGCATTTTCAAATTTAGAACATGTACCGGTCGCGCGGGCACTTTGTTCAATTCTCCAATATTAATGTTTAGACTCTTGCAAATTATCTCTAATTTTGATCACATAGTAAATGATTTGTATAAAATGTGGTATACCTTTGGAAAGGGCGTAAACTAGCAAACTTTTTAAAAGAAAACGACGCTCTCAATTGGTGTTGTTTTTTTTTAATGAATTAAGAAATAAAGATTCTGTCATCTTTTTACTCGTTCTCGGAACTTTGGGAGGTCATAAGTCCTTTTCATGGTATTAACTTTTTTTTTTTTTTTATGGAACCTGACACGGTTGGCTACATCACCCATTAACTTCCAAATAATCTTTTTTCTAAAACAAGGATACATCGTAAAATTCAATAAATTTTATTTCGTGCTGATAAAAACATGAACAAAAAGGTTACAAGGGTTTAAAGCTGGGATTTTGGTAATTTTCAAAAATAAAGAAAAAAAATCGTATCTCGATACCACGTGACACCTGACAAAAGGTATGTTGGGACAAAACGTTGCAAATGACTCCACTTACCTACAAAAAAAAAATTGTCTGTCGATGTGCCGAACACCCTGTATAATAAGAACTTTATCACAGCTCTATTATTATAAGAGTGAGAATGGTTGCTAACGAACTTTAAATCGTTATAGATCCTAAATGGTCATTCGAAATGAAAAATGATAAGAAAATCCTAATCATTTTCAAATACCTATTCAACGATACCCCACTTAACATAGTTAGCCAACTTTCATTTTTTTCTTTTTCACAATATGGCACCTAGTTGTCGCCATAATGAATTTTGATTACTGTCATGTCTTCAGTGACACTCGCAAGATTAAGACAAATCGATTGACGTAAGAATCATCAAAATCGGCCCACGCGTTTGGTCTCTAGAGTGCCACAAAGGAACAAACATACATACATACATACATACATACATATATAAGCTGATAAACACATTACCCTCCTTTGCGTCGCGCAGTCGGGTAAAAACGACAAATTCTAGTTAAAATAAAGGAAAATGGAAGGACTCCGATTGAAATTTGTAGTATTGGGGTAAACAGACGGAAAAACAAATGTGATATGCATATTGCATATGCATATGCATATATTTCTAATCCATCCCAGGCTGTTGCATTGAGGGGTTACTGTTCTCAGTATGGTTCCATTCATTCCGGTGTACCACAAGGGTCGCATTTGGGTCCTTTGTTATTCTTAATTTACATAAATGATATTGGTGATTGTATACAGTTTTCAGATTTCTTGTTATACGCCGACGATATGAAAATGTTCATGAAGGTCAACACGTCTGAACATTGCACGAAGCTTCAGACCGACCTACAAAATGTCTCCGATTACTGTCAGCGGAATCAATTATTCCTTAATGCTAAAAAGTGCCAAGCAATAACTTTCAGTCGAAAGGTTAATACAATTGTGTATCCCTATATGTTGAACAATGTAATGCTGGAAAGAAATAACCATGTTCGTGATCTGGGGGTGTATATCGACACAAAACTATTATTTGACAAACATATTAATATCATTACTAATAAAGCCTACAGAATGTTGGGTTTTGTATTGAGGATTTCTAAACCTTTCAAACAACGACACACTCTTAGACTATTATACTTATCATATGTAAGAAGTCATCTTGAATTTGCGTCGGTCGTTTGGAACCCTCAAGACAAAATCTACATTAATGCTATTGAAAAAATTCAGAACAAATTCTGTAAGCACTTTAATTTTCGTTTCGGTCCACACGAGCACATGTTGGACACATTATTAAACAGAAGGACGATAACGGATATTAAATATCTCCACAAAATCTTAAACAACAATGTCGATAGTCCTTATCTTCTTGGTAAAATACCATTTAGATGTCGAGCTCGTCTCACACGTTCTGATAAATTATTTCATGTTCCTAAAAGTAGCACTAATTACCTGCGTAACTCATATATACGAAGATGTTGCAACACGTACAATCTACATTTCTCACATGTCGATCTATTACATGATAGTCGAAGCAAGGTCAAAATATTGTCAATACAAAATATTTAGTATAACAATTTTTGAAGTCGTTATTAGGCTGTCATTTGTAAAAAAATAAATAAAAAGTCTGTATCTTGGTCAATTTTACCTATATGTGTTATACTCGTCGTTTTAACTTGATATATGTTAATCTGATCTTTTTGTTTCGATTCTTCATCTTATGATGATAATTATTTTGTTCGTATTTTTATTTTTTTCTCTTCAAAAATCACTTTTAAGTATTAGCTAAGATCAACACTACATTTTGTTCTCTCTCTTTTCTATTGTCTATTGTTAACGGAATCTTCGCTGGTCTGTTTTTATTTTCTTATTATTTGTTTTGTCTTTATGTACTTATGTTGACTGTTTGATTCCTAAAAAAAAAAAAAAAATTGCATAACCACTATTGAGACACCGGACGGACGCGCTTTTGAGATCCCAGATGAGTTAAAGCACACAAGTAAGCACACTGCTATATTGTTTTCAGATGTATTTACGAAAATAAAAAAGTCGCCGAAAAAAAGGCACCAAACACGCGCGGTATGGATCCCTCTAAATACGGATCTGAGGAAGATATATTTAGATAAAGGTGAGAACTTACAATTTGGTGACCAGTATTTAGCTGACATTACAGAAAGGACCTTCACAAAATAACACTAATAGTAATGCACCAGAAAAAAATAATTTAGGAAAAACTGCTGAAAGGTTTTGAAATGAAATGAAATGAAATGATTTATTTGATCACACATAACAAAACAAATAATTACAAATACAAAGAAACATATAACATGTGACGAAAAGGGAGCCCACTCAGCTGACTCACTATCCGAAATAGCGACGCTGATTTTCAGGGGCTCCCCTTTCCAACCAAGAGACTAAAAACAAACAAACAATGACAATCAACATATTATACAAAAAAAAAAAAAATAACAATAGCTAACTAATATAACCAAACATAACATAAGATACAATTTTGACAAGCGTGTGTGTGTGAGGATGAGGGAGGGTAAGGGTGTGTGTGTGTGTGTGAGGGAAGGTGTGTGTGGGTGAATGTTGGATGTGTGATCGTGCCGTATGTGCGTTATGTGTCCGAACCTTTGAGGGAGTGGTATCTATTTTACTTTTGCACAGAAAGAAGATAATTCTTGAGGTATTTTTTGAGATACATAACCGACTGGGTCTGTCGCGCCGGAGGAGGGAGATCGTTCCAGCACTTGGTGGCCGAGTACCTAAAACTTCCCCTAAATTTTACGGACTTGTGGCGCGGTATTATGAGAAGCCGGTCGCGCGCCCTCGTGTTGTGCGCGTGCATGTCGCGCGACCAGTCCAGCTTCTTGAATAGGTACTCGGGCACCTCGTGCTTTACGACACCGAAAAGCAAGGTCGCCAAGTGCAGCTGACGACGTGACTTCATATTAAGCCAGCCATGTTCGTTTATGTACGGTGAGACGTGAGTACGACGCGGTATGTTGAAGCAGAACCTAGCGCACGCATTCTGCACACGCTGCACGATCCGCGCCGAGGCAGCGTCCAAGCAGGGCCCGTACGCGACGTCTGCGTAGTTAAGGTGGCTCAGTACAAGTGATTCTACGAGACGCACTCTTAAATCCTCCGATAAGTACTTTCTTACACCGTATAAAGTTTTAATTTTAAAAAGGCAGAACCTTGCTTTCCTTTGAATGTGGTCTCTGAAACGGAGGTTCTTGTCCATCCAGAGACCTAGGTTCCTGACACAGGACTCGCGAGGTACCTCCTCGCCCTCTATATGCACCCTAATCCCGAGTGGGTTTACTTTTTCTATTTGAGTTTTCGATCGAAAAATCTTCAAATAAACATCAAATGCTGACCAATGGACTAGTGAATTTGAGAGTGAATGTGGAATATTTGAGATTCTGAAGGATGAAGAGAAAATTGAGATTTTAAAACATCTCCTATAATAAAAACAGTGCCTAGATTGGCATAGCAGTATGTTAATAAAATTGACAGTGAATTCCGAATGGGCAGAATGGAAGAACAACTTTTGTGAAACATATGGAATAAAAGTTGGTCCCAAGTAAAATATGCCGGACGTTCCGACGACCACCACTACCTACCTAGGCGGACTGAGCTATAGAAGGTGCGGCTGCGGACGGAGAGATCATCAACAAGGTACAAACTTTGAGCTACAGATTGTTTTGTTACAACAACACAGTCATTTTTCACTGAACTGCCAGCTTCCAATCTTACTGTATAGATTTACAGTCTCATCACAGCATACATAATGATATTAAATACTTGAACACCAAAATATTAAAAGTTATCTTCGCATTATATCGTTTTCGGTTTCACCATTCCTTCGTCCATATATTCGGTCAGCTCGTAGGAATCCAACACGATCCACCCACAACCCTGTAACTCCCGGACCGACCAAATCAAAATATGTTGCCACCCACCGGTACAACCAGGCTTACAGGCTAGCCACACGCCCACCTACTCAGCTATCTCGAGAATAATGAAGACACGACGTGACTTCGCAAAGTGCAAAAATTGCACCACCACTAAGTTGGACTATATTCATAATCCACATCAAGTCTTGGAAAAGTATCGATCTCACAATGGCTATTGCTCAAGTAACTCAAATAACAATAAAGCGATCACACCGTCATGGTAACTTCATTACTTTCACAAAGTAGTACTTGACATTAACCTCTGGTACCTATCATACATAGGATACAATGGATTCTCAGCCGTTTGGTCTCATTCTATTCCGTTATAGCTGAATGCCTGATTGTAAAAACGACCTTTGTCCATTTATGAAACTTTTGGGAAATCAATAAAAACTGTCGAGTATAAAAAAATGTTTTTTATGTTTTTTCTTGATGTCAATTTATTTTAAGGATATTGTGTTAAAATATCAAATTAAACATATTTGTAGATATTTTTGTAAAAAAAAATTTAATTCGTGGATAAAGTTTGTTTTCACAGTCAACTCAAAAAACGTGCATTTTTAAAATAAAAATCATGAGTGAATTAATGAAAAACTGGTATTTATTCAGGAAATCATGCGCGACAACAGTCTGAAGCTAAATCAGCTGATAGAATAACGCTAATGACGTAAACGTTTGTCAGAAAAACTTAGTGTTGCCACACATTGACTGTAAAAACAACCGCGGGTGTGCGCGGGGCGTGTGGGGTTAGACGCGAGACTCTCTGGATGCTCGCGGCTTAGTTTCGCTCGGCTATGTGTGGTGAATGAGTGGGGAGTGTCGCGGGTGTGCGCGGGGCATGCGGGGCTAGACGCGAGACACTCTGAATGCTCGAGGCTAAGGTTCGCTCGGCTATATGTCAGTGAGTGTGAGCGTCGCGGGTGTGCGCGGGGCGTGCGGGGCTAGACGCGAGACTTTCTGGATGCTCGAGGCTAAGGTTCGCTCGGCTATATGTCAGTGAGGTTGAGCGTACCGGGTGTGGGCGGGGCGTGCGAGGCTAGACGCGAGACTTTCTGAATGCTCACGGCTAAGGTTCGCTCTTCTATGTGTGAGTGAGTGGTGAGCGTCGCGAATGTGCGCGGGGCGTGCGGGGCTAGACGCGAGCACACCCGCGACGCTCCGCACTCACTCACACATAGCCGTCGCGGTCGCGCAGCTCGGGGTTGCACTCCCTAACTTCCGTGCTTGGCAATATTGAATGTTTTTTCTCTCTCAGGGTTACCAGCTATTATTTAACGACACCATTAATTTACTTTGCAATACCACGAGAAAATCTCTATCTAAAGAGTAAAAACACGAACTATATTCATAGCCGTTTCAACCGACCTTTCATTGAGTGCGGTTGCGCGGTGCAGTTCTTTACGAGGGACTTATTTATTTATTTATTTATTTACTTAAATAAGCACCTATCTATCTAGCTAGGCTTTTGTGGCGTTTCTCCATCAATGGATGTCCATGGGTACCGTTAGACATTAACTGCTGTAATGGTATAAAATGAAAGAAATATACCGCCATTATTACGAGTGCGCCATGGCCCCGTAACAATTCATAAAACATGCAAAATCATGCCACTCAAATTTACCCGTACGGTCAAATGTAGTAAAACGTTTTGTGTGTCAGTCGATCAAGTATCGTTCGTGCGCTCTTCGAGAAAAAATTATTAACATCCAACTTACCAAAGGTCTTAATGGGTGATTCGGTCGTCAGCGGTTCCGATTCTCCCTCTTTATTGACGGCCTTTACCCTGAACTCATAATATTCTCCCTCTTGGAGCTCATGGACGGCCATCTCTGTGGCGTTGGTCGTGTTGACTGATACCCAGACACCAGTGGCATTATTCAGCTTTTCTATTATGTATCCTGTCAATGGCGTGCCTGTGGATATAATCATTAAAGAATCAGTATTGTCAAGTGGTGGTGGTCGGAAACCACCTTCGCAGCAAATATTTATTTAAGATATTTCATTGATAAATAGCAAATTGCAAAGACACACTTGCAAAGAAAGGAATCTATGGGCCCTTTGGCACTGTCAGTATGGAACGCTAAGATTTTTCGTAATGCTTCAAAGTCCTCTCATTAACATCAGATCTCACCTCCATCATCCTCAGGTTTCTTCCAGCTCAGCTTGCAGCCACTATTAGTGACATCAGTCACATTGAGAGGACTACCAGGTTTGCCAGGAGCAGAGAGGCAAATGATCGTGACTTCACCCATATCGGTGCCAAATCTATTTGTTGCCAGGATGCGATAAGTACCGGTGTTAGCGCTAACACACTTTTTGATGTCCAGTTTGGTGGTGTACTCCACGATGCTAGGGCCGATATTCTCCTGGTGAGTTTAGAAATAACGATTTGAACAAAAATGTGAATTTAGCAGGGCCTAAGTTTCGAATATAGGCTCTTCGTAATTCTAGAAGGACATTTTACATAACATATTTCTATAGAACCTGACCCAATCCTTCTTCGTTTTATAGGACCACTGCACCCTGGGCACTGGGTCTCCGGTCACATTCACTTCGATGAGGATATCCTCGTCCTGGTGAAACGTGGGCGGCTGGAGGTTCGTGCGGTCGATGAGAGGTTTCGCTGTAATTTACATCGTCATCATAGCAGTTAGCAACGTCATCATTAACATCATCATCACGATCACAATAATGATAACATCTTTATCATTATTTTCAACACTAGGCAATCATCATTGTCAACATCAGAAACATCCTCGTTAAGTTCAACACCATCAAGATTAGCACCTTCTAGAACATCAATATGTCAGAATCCAACGGTCAAGCGGTCACCCATCCAAGTACTGACCGCGCCCAGGTGTGCTTATGATTACGACCGACAGTCGATCGATCGCACCACTGAGCTACCGAGGTTGACAAAAAGAGTCTTGGCGCATCATCACTTTGACGCTTAGACCAATTTGTCTTTTTAAGAGTTTTAAGAGTTTTCATAAATTTTTAGGGTTTCGTACCTAAAAGCAGGTAAATCGGAACCCTTATAGGATCACTTTGTTTTCTGTCTGTCTGTCTGGCTGGCTGGCTGTCTGTCTGTCTGTCAAGACCTTTTTTCTCAAGAACGGTTATAGAGGTATCAAGTTGAAATTAATAACAAATACTAAGGTCTACGTTTCCTCGGAAGTGTATAAAATGTAAGCTTCTAAGTCAACTCAATCACTAGATACCACCATTTAAGTCACATATTTTGCTATTGGCAAATCAAATCAAAACCAATAGAGTCAGTCAGTCAGTCAGTTAGCGTGTAAGCGTCCACTGCTGGATATACGCCTCTACAATTTTCCTCCAGTCCTCCCGGCCTTCAGCGGTACGGAACCGCTGCTTTCCGCCGACACTCCGGTCTTCCCACACTCCGTTTTCCTGTCCACGGCCGCCAGTGTAGGACACGGTTACTCCAACGGTCGTCGTCTCTTCCGTTGACGTGCCCAGCCCATTGCCACTTGAGCTTAGCCACCCGGTATCGCCTCGTTACGCACCATATCACGTAGCGTTATTCCCAGCATGACTAGCTCCATTGCTCGCTGGGCAACTTTCAACCTTTGGACAACACCGACCGTCAGCGTCCACGTTTCACACCCGTACGTCATAACCGGGAGGACACACTGGTCATATATACCTACAGGTTTTTCAATTTTGCGGAAGATCAGACCTCAGGGCGAATTCTAACTTTCCGAAGGCAGCCCAACCCAGTTGAATTCGTCTCTCGACCTCCTTTAGTAGGCCTTGCCTACCAAGCCGCAGAATTTGACCGAGATACACGTACTCTTCAACCTGTTCGATCACTGCTCCATCAATAACGATTTGTCCGTCCTATTAAACCTATAGAGTACTTCCCGTTAACCTAGAATCATGAAATTTGGTAAGAAGCAAGGTCTCACTATTCACAGCATCATCATGACATTAAAAAGAATTGTTTGTATTGTATGTCAAGGAATCTTTTGAACAGGAATGGATCAGATAACAAATCTAAGATCTACGATTTTTTTAAGGTGTAGAAAATGCAAGCTTCTAACTAAATCAACGCAATCAAAAGATACGGCCATCTATATCAGATTTCGTACTCTTAAACTCACTCAAATCAACCCAAAACCTATAGAGTATTTCCCGTCCACCTAGAATCATAAAATGTGGTAAGAAGCATGGTCTCATAGCACAAGTAAAGGAAAAAATCCTAAAATTTTAACCTTGTAGTTATATATTTGTAAGGAAACTATATTTCCTTAATTTGTACAGCGCTCTACTGTCGGTAAAACAGTGACCATGTACTCATGTACTTCATAGATGGCGCTAGAAGTAATGACGGCCAACTCGGCCGAGAAAGCAGTTTATGTTGGGTGACAGAAGTGACAGAACTCACTATGATCATTGAACTATATAAAACCACCAGAAGCACCATCAGCTTTCCCCTGCGTGTCAAGTCAGGTATTCTAAATCGAACAACTTAGCATACCTGAGCTGTCAGTTTCGATTTATCCGTCACTGCGTTCGCGCGTGTTTGCCCAATAAATAGGTACCTACAAACTGCTCTATGATTGTGGAATTATGCCGTTGTGTGGAATGAAAACATTTAAAAACTATTATAGGAAACCCAAGAAGGAAAATGGAATCACATATCATATCACAGACAATCTATCAAAATTTTATGAAATGGCATTTTGTTTTATTGTGCTTACCTCGACACAAATATGGCCGGGCCGGTCCGACATTGAACGACACAACTAACGAAAAATCCGGTATCTCTTTCTAGCATACGTATATCCTATTGAAGTACCTCACTATCGGTCTCTTTCAGTCATGCATTTCTGGTATGAGTGTGGTTGTATCGTGTGCACCGGTGTAGGTTTTCTCGTCTTCCAAGCTAACCCTGTCGATCATCTACATACAATATTGTAGCTAGTGTTTCAAATGTGACCATACATGTCCACCGCCCAGTTAATGTAGTTGTCGTGTATAGTAGACTGACAGCTAAGGTGTCACTAAATGACAGCCAGCGACGTGTATATGTGCGAGCAAGACGGGGAGTGTAAAATCGCAAGCGATCCGTGACCGAGAAGGAGCTGCCGATAGTTGGTGTGGCAAGGGCGGAAAAAAAACAATCTGCATGAAGGAATTTGTTAATTTTCGTGAGTTGTGTTTGGAAAATAATTGTATATTGAAGGCATTTTCATTATTGCTTTGATGTCGGAACGATTTACAGTGATGTCTTTATTATAGTTATACTCAAAAGATAATTTCTACCGTGATAAAATAATAAGGAAATACTCGAATGATGCAACATTCAAATCGCATGGTAGCAACCCTAACAGCAGGAGGCTCGCACATTTCTTAGAAGTTTTAGCCTGATGATACGTCTATAGTTTTATATGGTCGAAGACTGTGATACAGAATATTATTTTGATTATTATAAATAAGTACAAAAAGAAATTGACAATTTCAAATAATATACTTTAATTGTAGTTTCTTTGTTCTCAGATAGAATAGTATGATTTAAGTTAAACAGTGTAATTATTATTGTGTATGTAAGTACTAAAATAAAACTTTGTTTTTAGAGCAACACAATTTATTTATTTGAAGTTTACAAATTCCTAACAAGATTAAATATATTGTCTTAAAAAACGACAAATTCTAGTTAAAATAAAGGAAAATGGAAGGACTCCGATTTAAATTTATAGTATTGGGGTAAACAGACGGAAAAACAAATGTGATATGCATATTGCATTACCACTATTGAGACACCGGACGGACGTGCTTTTGAGATCCCAGATGAGTTAAAGCACACAAGTAAGCACACTGCTATATTGTTTTCAGATGTATTTACGAAAATAAAAAAGTCGCCGAAAAAAAGGCACCAAACACGCGCGGTATGGATCCCTCTAAATACGGATCTGAGGAAGATATATTTAGATAAAGGTGAGAACTTACAATTTGGTGACCAGTATTTAGCTGACATTACAGAAAGGACCTTCACAAAATAACACTAATAGTAATGCACCAGAAAAAAATAATTTAGGAAAAACTGCTGAAAGGTTTTGAAATGAAATGAAATGAAATGATTTATTTGATCACACATAACAAAACAAATAATTACAAATACAAAGAAACATATAACATGTGACGAAAAGGGAGCCCACTCAGCTGACTCACTATCCGAAATAGCGAAGCTGATTTTCAGGGGCTCCCCTTTCCAACCAAGAGACTAAAAACAAACAAACAATGACAATCAACATATTATACAAAAAAAAAAAATAACAATAGCTAACTAATATAACCAAACATAACATAAGATACAATTTTGACAAGCGTGTGTGTGTGAGGATGAGGGAGGGTAAGGGTGTGTGTGTGTGTGTGAGGGAGGGTGTGTGTGGGTGAATGTTGGATGTGTGATCGTGCCGTGTGTGCGTTATGTGTCCGAACCTTTGAGGGAGTGGTATCTATTTTACTTTTGCACAGAAAGAAGATAATTCTTGAGGTATTTTTTGAGATACATAACCGACTGGGTCTGTCGCGCCGGAGGAGGGAGATCGTTCCAGCACTTGGTGGCCGAGTACCTAAAACTTCCCCTAAATTTTACGGACTTGTGGAGCGGTATTATGAGAAGCCGGTCGCGCGCCCTCGTGTTGTGCGCGTGCGTGTCGCGTGACCAGTCCAGCTTCTTGAATAGGTACTCGGGCACCTCGTGCTTCACGACACCGAAGAGCAAGTTCGCCAAGTGCAGCTGACGACGTGACTTCATATTAAGCCAGCCATGTTCGTTTATGTACGGTGAGACGTGAGTACGACGCGGTATGTTGAAGCAGAACCTAGCGCACGCATTCTGCACACGCTGCACGATCCGCGCCGAGGCAGCGTCCAAGCAGGGCCCGTACGCGACGTCTGCGTAGTTAAGGTGGCTCAGTACAAGTGATTCTACGAGACGCACTCTTAAATCCTCCGATAAGTACTTTCTTACACCGTATAAAGTTTTAATTTTAAAAAGGCAGAACCTTGCTTTCCTTTGAATGTGGTCTCTGAAACGGAGGTTCTCGTCCATCCAGAGACCTAGGTTCCTGACACAGGACTCGCGAGGTACCTCCTCGCCCTCTATATGCACCCTAATCCCGAGTGAGTTTACTTTTTCTATTTGAGTTTTCGATCGAAAAATCTTCAAATAAACATCAAATGCTGACCAATGGACTAGTGAATTTGAGAGTGAATGTGGAAGATTTGAGATTCTGAGGGATGAAGAGAAAATTGAGATTTTAAAACATCTCCTATAATAATTTAAAAAATAAAAAAACCCGACTGCGTAAAAAATTTACATGAAATAAAAACTGAAAAGAAAAAAACAAGTCCAGTAGTCTAGAACTCTGTTAAGTAATATTGAATAACTACACCATTGAAATAGTTTCATTATCGATACACACATATAATAAAACAAATAATAAACTCTAATACGGAACATAGCGACTTTAACAGTCGGGACCCATTATTGGGAAAATTTCAATGATTCCCGACTGTTAAAGTCGCTATGTTCCGCATTAGAGTTTATTATTTGTTTTATTATATGTGTGTATCGATAATGAAACTATTTCAATGGTGTAGTTATTCAATATTACTTAACAGAGTTCTAGACTACTGGACTTGTTTTTTTTCTTTTCAGTTTTTATTTCATGTTAATTTTTTACGCAGTCGGGTTTTTTTATTTTTTAAATTAACTTTTTTTATTTTACACTATTTAGTTAGGATTATAATACCGTAAATTTCGTAATCTTGTCATTTCATTGAGAAAGTTAATATCGTGGGGATTATTAAGTAGCTTGCGGTAGTGTAAACTACTGATAATTTTATTGATTACTAGATTTTGCCCGCGGCTTCGCTCGCGTGAAATTCGTATTTCAAAGGAAGAAAGTAAGTAGCTAAGGCCGATCTGCATTTAGGTAAACAATAAACCTTCTCAACTAAAGTAAGTAACTAACGGCAAGGCTTCAGGCTGAGCTGCATTCTGGAAAACAATAAACCTTCTCGAAGAAAGTAAGTAACTGAGGGCGAGGCCGAAGGCCGAGCTGCGTTCAGGAAGACGATAACTTTTTCGAAGAAAGTAAGTAACAGAGGGCGAGGCCGAAGGCCGAGCTGCGTTCAGGAAGACCATAAACCTTCTCGAACAAAGTAAGTAACTAAGGGCGAGGCCGAAGGCCGAGCTGCGTTCAGGAAGACTATAAAACTTCTCGACGAAATTAAGTAAATGAGGGCGAGGGCGAAGGCCGAGCTGCGTTCAGGAAGACTATAAACCTTCTTGATGAAAGTAAGTAACTGAGGGCGAGGCCGAAGGCCGAGCTGCGGTCAGGAAGACGATAACCTTTTCGAAGAAAGTAAGTAACAGAGGGCGAGGCCGAAGGCCGAGCTGCGTTCAGGAAGACCATAAACTTTCTCTAAGAATGTAAATAACTAAGGGCGAGGCCAAAGGCCGAGCTGCGTTCAGGAAGATTAAACCTTCTCGATGAAAGTAAGTAACTGAGGGCGAGGCCGAAGGCCGAGCTGCGCTCAGGAAGACCATAAACCTTCTCGAAGAAATCAAGTAATTGAGGGCGAGGCCGAAGGCCGAGCTGCGTTCAGGAAGACTATAAACCGTCTTGATGAAAGTATGTAACTATCGCCCATAATTACTTACTGTCAGCGTCTTCCAGGATACAGCTCGGCCTTCGGCCACGCCCTTAGTTACTTACTTTTTTTTATGGAAATTGACACGGTGGGCTACATCACCTACAACATCCGTGATGTCAGCCCATAACACCGGATGAACTTGGTGCCACGTCAGTGCTTCCCTTTGGTTTATGGTCTTCCTGAACGCAGCTCGGCCTTCGGCCTCGCCCTCAGTTACTTACTTTCATCAAGAAGGTTTATAGTCTTCCTAAACGCAGCTCGGCCTTCAGCCTCGCCCTCAATTACTTAATTTCTTCGAGAAGGTTTATAGTCTACCTGAAAGCAGCTCGGCCTTCGGCCGCGCCCTTTGTTACTTACTTTCTTCGAAAAGGTTTATACTCTTCCTGATCGCAGCTCGGCCTTCAGCCTCGCCTTTAGTATGTTACTTACTTCTTTGAGAATGTTTATTGTTTATCTGAATCCAATGTTTTTAAGTTTACTCTGCTATAAATTATATTCATTTTTAAATTTCCGGATTAACAGTAGGTTTAAAGACTTACATAAGAAGACTTACAGTTTGACGTCTGGTACAACGGACACCAGACGTCGGCTACAGGAACTCCCGCAGTTCCTGATGAAGCCCGTGACGTAGCGGGCGAAACGTCGACTTATGTAAGTCTTTAAACCTACTGTTAATCCGGAAATTTAAAAATAAATATATCTGAATCCAGTTCACCCTCCGGCCCTGGCCTAAGTTAATTACTTTCTTCTTTTGAAATACGAATTTCACGCTAGCGAATCCGCGGGAAAAAACTATCGAGATTAAAATAAGAAACTTCAGTTAAAATAAATCAAATACTACCTAACTAAATAAAATATTCCACCTATTAGCGTAACCGGAACTGAATTTTATTTAGCCTATCCTGTGTCCCGTATAGCTAAAAGTGAGTGTACTAATTTTAATCGAATTTAGATGATCGGCTTAAATTTTATGGAGGAAATTCTTACATACATATTCGCTTCGCCCCGCTGCCCCCCTCATTTTCTTTTAAAAAGTTCGCTAATTTACGCCCTTTCCAACTGTATACCAAATGTCATACAAATAATTCACTATATGGTCAAAATTAGGGACATAGACCAGAATAGAACGACAACACGGGCACTTTGTAACAGGGCCACTTACTTATCGGTGGTTGCTTCTCGTACTGAGAGCGTTTTCCGGAGCATTTTCAAATTTAGAACATGTACCGGTCACGCGGGCACTTTGTTCAATTCTCCAATATTAATGTTTAGACTCTTGCAAATTATCTCTAATTTTGATCACATAGTAAATGATTTGTATAAAATGTTGTATACCTTTGGAAAGGGCGTAAACTAGCAAACTTTTAAAAAGAAAACGACGCTCTCAATTGGTGTTGTTTTTTTTAATGAATTAAGAAATAAAGATTCTGTCATCTTTTTACTCGTTCTCGGGACTTTGGGAGGTCATAAGTCCTTTTCATGGTATTAACTTTTTTTTTTTTTATGGAACCTGACACGGTTGGCTACATCACCCATTAACTTCCAAATAATCTTTTTTCTAAAACAAGGATACATCGTAAAATTCAATAAGTTTTATTTCGTGCTGATACAAACATGAACAAAAAGGTTACAAGGGTTTAAAGCTGGGATTTTGGTAATTTTCAAAAATAAAGAAAAAAAATCGTATCTCGATACCACGTGACACCTGACAAAAGGTATGTTGGGTCAAAACGTTGCAAATGACTCCACTTACCTACAAAAAAAAATTTTCTGTCGATGTGCCGAACACCCTGTATAATAAGAACTCTATCACAGCTCTATTATTATAAGAGTGAGAATGGTTGCTAACCAACTTTAAATCGTTATAGATCCTAAATGGTCATTCGAAATGAAAAATGATAAGAGAAACCTAAAGATCATTTTCAAATACCTATTCCACGATACCCCACTGAACATAGTTAGCCAACTTTCATTTTTTTCTTTTTCACAATATGGCACCTAGTTGTCGCCATAATGAATTTTGATTACTGTCATGTCTTCAGTGACACTCGCAAGATTAAGACAAATCGATTGACGTAAGAATCATCAAAATCGGCCCACGCGTTTGGTCTCTAGAGTGCCACAAAGGAACAAACATACATACATACATACATACATACATACATATATAGGCTGATAAACACATTACCCTCCTTTGCGTCGCGCAGTCGGGTAAAAACAGTGCCTAGATTGGCATAGCAGTATGTTAATAAAATTGACAGTGAATTCCGAATGGGCAGAATGGAAGAACAACTTTTGTGAAACATATGGAAATAAAAGTTGGTCCCAAGTAAAATATGCCGGACGTTCAGACGACCACCACTACCTACCTGGACGGACTGAGCTATAGAAGGTGCGGCTGCGGACGGAGAGATCATCAACAAGGTACAAACTTTGAGCTACATATTGTTTTGTTACAACAACACAGTCATTTTTCACTGAACTGCCAGCTTCCAATCTTACTGTATAGATTTACAGTCTCATCACAGCATACACAATCATATTAAGTACTTGAGCATCAAAATATTAAAAGTTATCTTCGCATTATATCGTTTTCGGTTTCAGGAATCCAACACGGTCCACCCACAACCCCGTAACCCCCGGACCGACCAAATCAAAATATGATTGCCACCCACCGATACAACCAGGCTTACAGGCTAGCCACACGACCACCTACTCAGCTATCTCGAGAATAATGAAAACACGACGTGACTTCGCAAAGTGCAGAAACTGCGCCACCACTAAGTTGGAGTATATTCATAATCCACTTCAAGTATTCGAAAAGTATTGTTACGTTGCAAAACCGCAAGGTCTGCCGTAACACGACCCTTCGGTTCTGTTTAGTTATTTGTTTCAGTATTTTTAAATATTGCCGCCGCTCACGGACGAAGGCAACTCAAATACGGCGACCAGAATATGGCCGCGCGTTATGGTTGCAGCTGACGTCAATCAACCATCAATCAATTCGATTCAATCAATCTTTGATCTGACATCAAACAACACAGCAACTCAATCAGAGTCGCGTCGCTTCGTGCGCCGGAATCAGATAACATTATTAGTCCAAATGATAAATAAAATAAAAGTATTAATTGTAAAATCTTTACTTCACAGTTGTGAGTAGAATCAAATAAATTAACATTTAATGGGCGTCAACTCGTTCGACTGTCCGCGCCGCCGCTCACGGACGAATGAAGTGCTGTCTCGCTCGCCGATACCAGGGAGCGAGGCAGCACGTCAAGAGAAAGAGCGAACGGAGTCGCGGACCCGAGAGCGAACCACGAAGGATAGGACAGTGCGACAGATATTACTTTTCTTCCGGCTGTCAGAGATTGGTGCACGCTCTCAGCACAATTCTTTTGTTCAAGCTTAAATTAATGTGAAAAGAGTATTAGAAATATTTTCACATCTCGCCTTGAACGAGAAGTAAACTCCACGTCAGTGGGTGAGTAGGCGAACGCCAATTATATAAATTGTATGTGTAAAATCGTTGTGTAAAAATTTTATACCGGCCGCGTGACTACCGTCACCGGCCACGTTTCACGAAATTGTAAATTGTGTTTTTACTGCGTGATAGGGCCCCACCGCCGCTCCATGGCGATTATGTTAGTGCGGCGTGTGATTTTTATCCCTATCGCGCAGAGTTTGGTACGGGCTTCGCTCCAAGACAGCTTCCCGACTTCCGCTCCCGTCACCGCGCGAGCGGTCAGGACGGTCGGAGAGTGCCCCGTCGACGCCACCCCTGCGAGTCAGCGACTCCCCGGTCGCTGGGCTGCCGGCGGCTCTGCTGTGTTCAGCGGAACGCCGTGCCGTGGGAGCTGCGCGTCGAGAGGCTAGGCCTCCGGCTGATTGTGCGGGAAGACGGAGACGAAGACCACGACGTCCGTCAATAAACCGGTGCGATCGCTCCTATTCTCCCTTAGTCAGCTGACTAGGTAGGTAGGTAGGAATTCTTTGTTCGCCGAGCGGACGCAGCACGCCGAGGACTTGTATTTAATCCAGAGACCCTATTTAAATACCAATTAATTGTAGATACGATTGAATAAATCTACAAGTTGTACACCTGGGTTTTATTTATATTGCCATAAAAATAGACAGGTAACAGTGACGCACGAACAGGTCTTATTTCTGGATTAATACAAATTTTCCGCTTTATGTGCATTATTATCTGTGTGGTTACGGAGAAAGAATACGTTTAGCCACAGGCCGAACCAACGCCTGCCGGTAAGAATCCGGCGAAGGTTGGGTTTTATCTGTGTGGCTACGGAGAAAGAATACATATTTTAGCCACAGGCCGGGCCAACGCCTGCCGGTAAGAATCCGGCAAAGGTTGGGACAGCAGAACCGCTCTGAATACTAGTTGTTCGTTCAGAGCGGGGGCGCGAAGAAGGTGGCACAGTGAGGGTTAGTAATATTAGTGTTAATATAGTTGTTTTTTTTACATAAATTTTTTCACATTTTTTAAATCTTGCACTAGCCTCACTGTGCGGTGATATTATTGTTTTAAATTGTTGTTTGTAAACGTTTGTCTAGTTACTCACTGACAGTATTTAATTTCATTTCAATAACTCGGTTTTATTGAATTTTTTTATGTTTGGTAACTACCTACGTAGTCTATTTACTACAATGTTATACTGGTACTTAATTACTTACATTACAATGGCATACGACAGACAGTATAGCCTCCTACACAAGGAAGAAGCGAAGCTCGCGCAACGCCAACCTAAATCTTATTTTAAATATTCCAGCTCGTGCAACGCCGCCGCAGAGACCGAAGCAACAATGGAGAACGTGCCTGTGCGGAGTACCGGTGACGCTGACTAAGGGAGAATAGGAGCGATCGCACCGGTTTATTGACGGACGTCGTGGTCTTCGTCTCCGTCTTCCCGCGCAATCAGCCGGAGGCCTAGCCTCTCGACGCGCAGCTCCCACGGCACGGCGTTCCGCTGAACACAGCAGAGCCGCCGGCAGCCCAGCGACCGGGGAGTCGCTGACTCGCAGGGGTGGCGTCGACGGGGCACTCTCCGACCGTCCTGACCGCTCGCGCGGTGACGGGAGCGGAAGTCGGGAAGCTGTCTTGGAGCGAAGCCCGTACCAAACTCTGCGCGATAGGGATAAAAATCACACGCCGCACTAACATAATCGCCATGGAGCGGCGGTGGGGCCCTATCACGCAGTAAAAACACAATTTACAATTTCGTGAAACGTGGCCGGTGACGGTAGTCACGCGGCCGGTATAAAATTTTTACACAACGATTTTACACATACAATTTATATAATTGGCGTTCGCCTACTCACCCACTGACGTGGAGTTTACTTCTCGTTCAAGGCGAGATGTGAAAATATTTCTAATACTCTTTTCACATTAATTTAAGCTTGAACAAAAGAATTGTGCTGAGAGCGTGCACCAATCTCTGACAGCCGGAAGAAAAGTAATATCTGTCGCACTGTCCTATCCTTCGTGGTTCGCTCTCGGGTCCGCGACTCCGTTCGCTCTTTCTCTTGACGTGCTGCCTCGCTCCCTGGTATCGGCGAGCGAGACAGCACTTCATTCGTCCGTGAGCGGCGGCGCGGACAGTCGAACGAGTTGACGCCCATTAAATGTTAATTTATTTGATTCTACTCACAACTGTGAAGTAAAGATTTTACAATTAATACTTTTATTTTATTTATCATTTGGACTAATAATGTTATCTGATTCCGGCGCACGAAGCGACGCGACTCTGATTGAGTTGCTGTGTTGTTTGATGTCAGATCAAACATTGATTGAATCGAATTGATTGATGGTTGATTGACGTCAGCTGCAACCATAACGCGCGGCCATATTCTGGTCGCCGTATTTGAGTCGCCTTCGTCCGTGAGCGGCGGCAATATTTAAAAATACTGAAACAAATAACTCAACAGAACCGAAGGGTCGTGTTACGGCAGACCTTGCGGTTTTGCAACGTAACAGTATCGATCTCACAATGGCTATTGCTCTAGTAACTCAAATAACAATAAAGCGATCACACCGTCATGGTCACTGCATTCCTTTCACAAAGTAGCACTAGACATTAACCTCTGGTACCTATCATACATAGGATACAATAGATTCTCAGCCATTTGGTCTCATTCTAATCCGTTATAGCTACTAAGCTAATTTCAATCATTCTCAACATCTTTCACACTTTTTTTTCCTTCCGGCCGCGTTACATCAAAATTGAACAAACTTACCTCTCAAAACTTCAGTACCTACCTGTTTAAAGAAACAAACACATCAAATTATAAAATAGTAGATAGAAACGTAATTACACAAACCAATTAACATCACCATGCCGATTTGCATACTTACGTATTTCTTTCATTATATAAAGATGCTCAACTACGTGCTCAACCTTGATCACACTGAACTGGAGCAACCATTGTTGTCCCAGGGGCACACTCGTTCAGTATTCATTCGTTCAGTATCAGTATATATTTCAAACTAAACATCGCGCAATGCGTCTTGACACGTCAACGGCACTGATACATTATGCAGGTTGAAGTAATCAAATTGTGTCTTGGCGTCCCGAGATTCAACTCCCTACGAGAGTAGATTTGTAGATGTGGGTACTACCAAATTACGGTTTGCTAAACTATAGACAATCTCTGTCTGACCCTGAATCAAACAATAGGTCCACTGTTCCAGCCCGGCCGGTGACGATATTGACCGTAGTGTCGTATGGCAAATTGCTCGACCTATTTTAACCCTGAAATTGCGTTCAGGAAATGGTAGTCAACTATGATGGAAAATTGATAATCAGAAAAACGTTTATGAATGAATATTTCGTTGTCCTGACTGAACTCACCTAGTTCATTTGTATTGTGGTGCAATTCTTTACAAGGGACTTAAATAAGCAACTATCTATCTAGGTAGGCTTTTGTGGCGTTTCTCCATCAATGGATGTCCATGGGTACCGTTAGACACTAACTGCTGTAATGGTATAAAATGAAAGAAATATATTGCCATTATTACGGAGTGCCATGGCCCCGTAACAATTCATTTAATATGCAAAATCATGCAACTCAAATTTACCCGTATGGTCAAATGTAGTAAAACGTTTTGTATGTCAGTCGGTCAAGTATCGTACGTGAGCTCTTCGAGAAAAAATTATTAACATCCAACTCACCATAGGTCTTAATGGATCCATCGGTCTTCAGCAGTTCCGATTTTCCCACTTCATTGACGGCCTTCACACTGAACTCATAATATTCTCCCGCTTTGAGCTCATGGACGGTCATCTCTGTGGCGTTGGTCGTGTTGACTGATACCCAGACACCAGTGGCATTATTCAGCTTTTCTACTACGTAGGACACTGGCTTGCCTGTGGACATCACGTATAAAGAATCAGTATTGGCAAGTGGTAGTGGTCGTAAACCACCTTCGCAGCAAAGATTTCTTTAAGATATTTCATTGATAGACAGTAAATGGATATACACACTTGCAAAGAAAGGAATCGGACCCTTTGGCACTGTCAGTATGGAACGCTAAGATTTTTCGTAATCCTTCAAAGTCCTCATATTAACATCAGATCTCACCTCCATCATCCTCAGGTTTCTTCCAGCTCAGCTTGCAGCCACTATCAGTGACATTATCCACCTTGAGAGGACCACCAGGTTTGCCAGGAGCAGAGAGGACAATGATCTCGACATAAGCCACATCGGTGCCAAATTTATTGTTTGCCAGGATGCGATAAGTACCGGTGTCGGCGCGAACACACTTTATGATGTGCAGCGTGGTGTTAAAGCCCTCGGTGCTAGAGCCGATATCCTCCTGGTGAGTTTAGAAATAACGATTTGAACAAACATGTGATTTCAGCAGGGCTTAAGGTTAGAATTTTTTTTTATTGACAGCGCGACATATGGCGCCGAGCCACCCATAAGGTGTCTAACGACGCTCATGGACATTCAGTCGTACGCGGGGATTTCGAATGCCATGCCGGCCTGACAGGTGCCCATTCACGCCCCTCTTGAAGGACCCGAGACTGTACTTGGGGGGAAATATATGGGCAGGGAGAGCGTTCCAGAGATTACCGGTTCTGTAGAGGAATGATCTTCAGAATCGTTTGGTACGCATCCGCGGTAAGTCCAGCGTGTAGGAATGCAATCCCTGTCCAGTGCGCGTGGTATGAAGGTGGTGTTGAGGTCTCAATATGTAGTAGATATAGTATAGGTAGGTATACGATATTAAACAGATGTAAGCTTCAGTTTGTAGTTTATTTTGACATTCGACCTCAATATTAAATTACAAGCTGTCCTTATCAATGTTTGCATGCAGATTCGGCGCTCGCCGCGCGCGCTCGTCCAGCGTAGCCAATCAGGGCGCAGCAGCACTGTCGCAGCCGAGTTTATAAATATTAGTGGCAGCGGCGGCGCGGTATTAGTACTGGTGTAACGCTCGTCGCCGGTGCTGCTACAGTGGAAAGGGGATCTCGCGATCGCATTACACAGCTCTTCCAAGCACTCTCCATGGAATAAGCGATAGAACACACTTAGGGAGGCGACATCCCTACGGTGTTGCAGTGGTTCAAGATCGCAGGACACTTCGGGGTCACCCACTAGTCGCACGGCTCGACGCTGGATTGAGTCCAAAAGCGCAAGCTGGTATTTGGCAGAGCCATCCCACAGGTGCGAGCAGTACTCTAAGCAGGACCTGATCTGCGATCTATACACAAGCAGCTTTTGGTCCGGCGTGAAGTAACGTCGCACCTTATTGAGTAGGCCCAGCTTTTAAGAAGCCAGCTTGGCCTTCCCCTCGATATGGCGGCGAAAGTTCAGGTCGTGCGACAGTTCGACTTTGAGGACCCCGAGGTGTTCACTTAATTTAAGCGACATGTCTTGGAATGAAGGAGCCGGTGTGAACGCCGCTCTCTTCGCACTGAACGCGCAAACTTGTGTCTTGGAAGCGTTGAACTCGACCAAATTACTACGGCCCCATTCGGAAATAGAGCCGAGTGTGTGTTCGAGCTCAGACACAAGTCTTCGCCTCTTCTCATCCACAACATCCCGACTGGCTGAAGGGTGACTGGTGTAGGGTCCGTGTGCCGTACTGTCATCTTAATAACAATGTATGTTGCCCAGAGACAGCATATCATTGATATGCAGAAGAAACAGCGTGGGTGACAACACAGATCCTTGTGACACTGACATGGCGTACGACGAGCAACCATACACTAGGACCTGAATGCTACGCCCATGTAGGAAGTCGGCGACCCAGTCACATAGGCCAGAAGGAAGTCCGTAAGCCGGCAATTTTCCCCAGAGCGACGTGTGCCAAACCCGGTCAAATACCTTGGCAATATCAAGGCCAATTGCCAAGGATTCACCATGACCTTCAAGCGATTCCCCCCAAAGGTTAGTGACGTACGCTAGAAGATGACCAGCAGATCGATTTGGCCGGAATGCGTATTGCCGACCGCTGATGAGGTCATTCGTCTCTAGGTACTTCATGAGATGCGCATTGATAATGCGCTCCATCACCTTACAGAGAAGGGAGGTAATCGCTATAGGTCGGTAGTTTGACGGGTTTGAGCGGTCACCCTTTTTGAGGGCCGCTTGCACAAACGCAGATTTCCCGGCCGCCGGCACACGGCCATTGGAGTAAGAGAGACGGAATAGGCGCGTCAGCACTGGAGCCAGCTCGGGAGCACACCTTTTTAACACCAATGCAGGAATCCTATCCGGCCCACTCGCTTTCCTGACGTCTAGAGAGAGAAGCTCCGCTCGTACAGTCCGTTGTCGAAACTGCACTTCCGGCATGGAGTTTTCACACATAGGTATGGATTGGGGAGTGGCACCCCCATCGTCCAGGTTGGAGTTCCCCGCAAAGAGAGATACCAGTAAGGGCTTTCTCCTTTGCGGAGTGGGTAAGTGAGCCACCAGGACACTGCAGAGGTGGAAGAGAGGAGCGGCAGAAATTGGACTCGACAGATTTGGCGAGAGACCAGAACTCACGGCACCCAGTTGGGGGCTGGTTCAGCCAATCGGCGATTCTGCCGATGTGCTCAAATTTGACCCTGGCAATAACCCTTTTGCAGAATCTGGAGAGGCAGTTGTAGATAGATAGATAGAAATACTTTATTGCTCCAAAAAACATTTAACATAAACACACAATAAGAAATTTACATGAGGGGCAAAGGCGGACTTATCCCTTACAGGGATTTCTCCCAGTCAACCTTTGGATGTTTGAGAGTCGTATGTTGCGAGATATAAGTAGGTAGTAGCAAAAGACTTGAGTGTGGGAATGTAAAATATAATATAAGGAAAATAACTATAATATAGGTACTATAATATACACTACATATAAGTACATACTAGTTAATTAAACGTATAAATTACTATTTATAGATTAAATTAAATACATATGAATTACAATTTATATAATACATTATACCTAAATATATACATACATACTTGTCCATTCAGAATTAAAGGATTGTATTCGTATTATAGTTGTATTCCTTCTTCAGTTCAGATACGCTTCACGTCCGGTTCGATCACGTCCGGCACGATCGCGCGGCAATGCACAATAAGCTGCGCATTTAGCTGCGACAGCATCAGCACAGTCGCACAGGAATATAGGCTCTTCGTAGTTCTAGAAGGACATTTTACATAACATAATTCTATAGAACCTGACCCATTTCTCCTGACATCACTTGCTGCATCCATGATGAGAGCCTATAATATTTCCAAACCCCTACGTTTAAAAAATGGAACGAACCTCTGTCTCGTCCTCCTTCCATTTCTTGAACCACTTCACCGTGGGCGCTGGTTTTCCCTGAACATTCACGTTGATGAATATACCCTGGCCCTGGATATACACGAGCGGCTCTGTGAGGTTCGTGCGGTCGATGAGAGGTTTCACTGGAACTTACATCATCATCATAGTAGTTAGCAACGTCATCATTAACATCATCATCACGATCACAATAATGATAACATCCATATCATTATTTTCAACACTATTAAGGCAATCATCATTGTCAACATCAGAAACATCCTCGTTAAGTTCAACACCATCAAGATTAGCACCTTCTAGAGCATCAATATGTCAGCCTCCAACGGTCAAGCGGTCACCCATCCAAGCACTGACTGCGCCCAGGTGTGCTTATGATTACGACCGACAGTCGATCGATCGCACCACTGAGCTACCGAGGTTGACAAAAAGAGTCTTGGCGCATCATCTCTTTGACGCTTAAACCAATTGTTCTTTTTAAGAGTTTTAAGAGTTTTCATCAATTTTTAGGGTTCCGTACCTCAAAGGAGGAAAAAACGGAACCCTTATAGGATCACTTTGTTGTCCGTCTGTCTGTCTGTCTGTCTGGCTGTCTGTCTGTCTGTCAAGACCTTTTTTCTCAGGAACGGGTAGAGGTATCAAGTTTAAATTAATATGAAATATTAAGGTCTACGGAGGTGTAAAAAATTTAAGCTTCTAAGTCAACGCAATCACTAGATACGGCCATTTAAGTCACATATTTTGCTATTGGCAAATAAAATCAAAACCTATAGAGTACTTCCCGTTAACTTAGAATCATGCAATTTCGTAAGAAGCAAGGTCTCACAAGTCACAGCACAAGTTAAGGAAAAATTCGAAAATTGTAAATTTATAGTTATGTGACATTAAATTTTTTTTTTGTTTGTTTTGTATGTGAAGGACTCGTTTATTCAGAAACTGATCAAGATAACAAATTAAAATTAATATAAAATACTAAGATCTACGATCTCTTTGAGGTGTAGAAAATTAAAGGTTCTAAATCAACGCAATCAAAAGATACGGCCATCTGTGTCAGATTTCATACACGCAAACTCACTCAAATCAAATCAAAACTTAAAGGGTATTTCCCGTCAATATAGAATCACAAAATTTGGTTAGAAGCAAGTTCCTACAGCACAAGTAAAGGAAAAAATCTGAAAATTGTAAACTAGTAGTTATATGACATTAAAAACATTTTGTTTGTAGTGTATGTCAAGGACCTCTTTCTCAGGAACGGATCAAGATAACAAATTGAAATTAATACGAAATACTTAGATCTAGAATCTCTTTAAGGTGTAGAAAATTAAATCTTCTCAATCTCATGAACTCAGCCTCCCCTTCCGAAATAGCCCGTATAAGAGCTGTACCCACGCCGGAGTGAATCCCATCATCCCAAACAGGTACATTTATGGACAACAACTCATTGCGTGTCGCAATCGCACTCCGCCTAGGTTGTGATTTGTGCCAACCTCACAAATGCCTGTGCGGAAAAGAAGTTGGCCCTAAAGGGCGTCATGGCCTCTCTTGCTACAAGAGCGCCGGTAGACTTTCTCGTCACTCAGCCCTGAATGACATCATTAAGAGAGCCCTAAATTCAATAAATGGTCCATCAGTTTTTGAACCAGTAGGCCTGAGTAGGGATGACGGAACGGATAGCCCTTGCTATCCAGCGTGGAAATGCAGCGAGTGTTTTCCTTCGCGGTCATTTCGGAGACAGTTTAAACGAGATTTTGTATATATTATAGTTTTTAGTTAATTGTCTATTTAGTACCTATTTTTGCTCTTGAATAAATAAATTCCCTAACAAATTTAATCAAAAGATACGGCCATCTATGTCAGATTTCATACTCGCAAACTCACTCAAATGAAATCAAAACCTATAAGGTATTTCCCGTCAACCTAGAATCATAAAATTTGGTAAGAAGCAAGGTCTCATAGCACAAGTAAAGGAAAAAATCCTAAAATGTTTAACTTGTAGTTAAAAAAAGATTCTGGTTTTGTATGTCAAGACCCTTTTTCTCAGTAACGAGTCAAAATATCAAATTGAAATTAATATGAAAGAGTTATATAAAATGAAAGCTTCTAAATCAACATAATCAAAAGATACGGCTATTTATGTAAAATTTTAATACATGCAAACTCACTCAAATGAAATCAAAACCTATAGAGTACTTACCGATGACCTAGAGTAATGAAATTTGGCAAGAAGTAGGGTCTCACATCACAAGTAAATGAAAAATCCAAAAATTGTAAATATTTAGTTATGTCATCACTTATCAACCATCATCATCATATCATCATATCATCATCATCATCATCATACTAATAATAAATCTGTAAGGGATGGTCATGGAGTAAGTCACTTTGTTTTAGGAAATATTGAGTTTGTATACGCATTGTACACCAGCAATTGTCTGGCTTCCTTTCTCAAAACAACCTTTTGAATCCAATGCAATCTGGATTTCATCCTTCTCACAGTACTGTTACTGCACTTGTCAAAGTCACTGACGATATCCGTCTAAGTATGGAAAACAAAGATCTCACTTTTATCGTGTTACTTGATTTTAGTAACGCCTTCAATGCAGTTGACTTTGACATAATGGTGGAAATGCTGAGGTCTCTTAACTTATCTTCGGAGGTAATAGATTGGTTTGACTCATACCTTCGTGGTCGCCAGCAACGTGTTAGAATTGACAATGACTTTTCTGAATGGAATGATTTAACTGCTGGTGTTCCACAAGGTGGTGTGTTATCTCCTCTGCTCTTCGCAATTTTTATTAATTTTGTCTCCAAACTCTTAGTTTCTCTCTACCACTTGTATGCCGATGACTTACAACTATATCTGGCAGGTAGTATTGACGGCATTGCTGAAATCATTGATGTGATCAATGCTGATCTGGCCAACATTTTTGGCTGGACCAGATCCTTTGGACTCATCGTGAATCCAAATAAGTCTCAGGCAATGATTGCCGGAAGTCCTCGACTACTATCGAGGATTGATCGTGACTCGTTGCCTGAGATTATGTACAACGGTACTGCCATACCATATACTAGGGTTGTCAAAAACCTGGGAATTCTTATGGATGATACGCTATCTTGGCAGGCTCAGGTCAATGAGGTCAGTCGAAAAGTCTATGCTGCGGCGCACTCCCTGAGGCGGCTGCAGAACCTTCTTCCGACCTCCACAAAGACAATTCGAGCACAATCGCTGCTTCTCCCCATCCTTGATTATGCGGATGTGTGTTGCCTGGACGTTACTGAGGAACTCCTGGACAAGCTTGAGCGTCTGCAAAACATGTGTATACGCTTCATTTTCGGTTTACGTAAGTACGACCATGTTTCACAATACCGAAGACGTCTAAGTGGCTTCCAATCCGTCTCCGCAGAAATTCCCACATTCTTGGCCTTCTTTATTCTTGTATCAACAACCCTTCTGCTCCGGAGTACCTATATTCGCGTTTTCAGTACTTATCTTCCCACGGTGTAACGCTTCGGTCAAGTGATGATAATATCTTAGCCATTTCCACTCATAAAACTGGATATTACACAAACTCCTTTTCTGTGCACGCAGCTCGGCTGTGGAATCTACTACCTCACTGTATACGGCACTGCAAGTCGCTTCCGTTATTCAAAAAACACTTAAAATTGTACTATCTCCGTCAGTGTGAAGTCAAAAGCTAAAAAATCCTTTAATTCTGAATGGACAAGTATGTATGTATATATTTAGGTATTATGTATTATATAAATTGTAATTCATATGTATTTAATTTAATCTATAAATAGTAATTTATACGTTAATTAACTAGTATGTACTTATATGTAGTGTATATTATAGTATATTATAGTTATTTTCCATTTATTATATTTTAGATTCCCACACTTAAGTATTTTGCTACTACCTACTTATATCTCGCAACATACGACTCTCAAACATCCAAAGGTTGACTGGGAGAAATCCCTGTAAGGGATAAGTCCGCCTTTGCCCCTCATGTAAATTTCTTATTGTTTGTTTATGTTAAATGTTTTTTTGGAGCAATAAAGTATTTCTATCTATCTATCTGAGTTTGTAGCCTCTATGTATGATACTAAAGCTAAATTGACGATTTTTAGAAATCTTTTCTATATGTATGTATGTATGTTCCGCCATAACTCTTAAACCGATCATCCGAATTCCATGATACTTTGTACAAGAACATTTATCTATACGGGACACAGGATAGGCTACATAAAATTTAGTTCTGGTTACGCTAAGATGTGGCTATCATACAAACCGAATTGTTCCACGCGCAAAATAAAGGTATGGTAGACGGCGGCAAGCGGCTGGCGGAGGCGGCGGAGGCGGCGGTGGCGCTGCGGGACGGCGAGTGGTTCTATAAATAGCGCACCAGGCCAGGCCTTCGTCACTCGCTCAAGGTCGCGAGTTAAATGCCTACCGCTTGGCGTAGCGGCTAATCTACAATTAACAGTGGGCTGCCGCTATCCAGCCAGACCGGGCGCGTGGCGCTTTCGAATTTAGAAAATGTCGAAATCACGTAAATATTGTGCAGTGGACGGGTGCAAAAGTCAACAGACAAATGAAAACTTGTCTTTTTTTTCATTGCCGAGAGACGAAGAAAAATTTTGTTTAGTAGCATTTTAATTTATTTCTAGTAATTTATTTATTCATATAGTAGAAGGTCATTGATTTAAAATGATATTATTATATTGCCAATAACATTAGTTAGATAACGCCGAACAGCGTGGTGTGTATGGCCTTATTCGTATAAGGATAATAGGTACATTGTAGATGATCATTGATCATTAAATTTATTGATCAAACAAAACTATCACTGGAAGGTTGCACGCAATGCACGCTTCGATGTGAGAACCTAATTGTGACGCTAACGCATGCATGAATTTGTTCTCATGAATTTGCCGTAGCTAAATATCATATCGTTGGTAGCTAGAACGATAAAAGTTGGTAGGTATCATCTTCATTTTATTCCTCACAATAAGACAGCACAAAGACACAGCCCTTAACGCGCTGAACGACGCGCTTTCGAGATAGAGTTACACGACAGAAAGAGAAGCGAAATGTAGGCGGTTATCGTGGTTAGGCATGCAGCTCTGTGCGAGTCAATTTGTACTTTATCGCGTCGTCGCAGAGTAGCTATTTCTTTGTGAGTATTCGTACAGAGCAGCTTCTGTACGGAGTACTCTTTTCTATTCTGTGACCAGGCTGCCGCGCTCGCACGCACTATATAAAGCCAAAATCGACCTGTACGGACGTGTTCGCGTGCGGTCTGCGGAGCGCGGTGTGTGTATGCATTGTCTCGAGCAGAGTTTCTTATTTAATTCGATTTCATAATATTATGTAGGTTTACTTCGTTAGGTATCTATTTGGTTAATTTTAGATGCACACCTATGTAAAAGTGTTGTTGCGAGTCGATGTTAGCGGATATTTACTTAAGTGAAGTTCCAATTTGATTTAAGTTAATTGATCGTGTGTTTATTATATTGTACTTAGTGTGGTATGCGCGCAATATTAGCGAACAGATTCTTATTTTTACCCGACTACGGCGAAGCGACAAAGAGGATTATGTGTTTGACCGGTATGTGTGTATGTATGTATGTATGTATCTTCATCTAAAATAAAAATAAAAATAAACATTAATGTACTTAACACCATATTATACATTTTAAATATTAAAAAAATTAAATACATAGAGACACAAACACACACCCTCACACACCCTCACATACACACTACGCGCCACACAACAACACACCACAAAAAATCACACCTCACACACCTTTAGACACCTAAGTTTATGCCCTACGCAAACATAAATAAAAAAACCAATCAGGGAAACATGTAATTGGCCATACTTTAGGCATAAAGAAAATTATAAGTGTATCAATATTGTGAATGGCTGTATGTTTTCTAATATAAATAAATAAATAAAAAAAAAAATCTGTTCCCTCATAACATCGAAAATGCTTATCATAATTTGACAAATAGAAGGTATCGTTGGATGCGTCTTGCTTGACCGGCCGCTGATTATAGGCTATGTGATGTGAAGTCCCATAAAATTGGATATGGCGCCCTCTAGAAGACATAAAGTGATGACCTAAAAAATTTTTTTTTAATGATGCCGTGTTGGGTATCAAATGAAAGGGCTTAATTAGCACATTTCAAAAATTTATATATTGTTAGCTGTTGCTTTCGGATTTGCTTGCATGCATCCGATAATTGGGAATAATTTCTAAAATCAGGCCTGACTCCAAACCTACCCAAAATACATCCTACTAATATTATAAACGCGAAAGTTTGTGAATGAGTTGCGTTCACGAAGGCGATAAACCTACTCAAAGAAAGTAAGTAACTGAGAGCGAGGCCGAAGGCCGAGCTGCGTTCAGGAAGACCATAAACCTTCTCGAAGAAAGCAAGTAACAAAGGGCGAAGCCGAAGGCCGAGCTGCGTTCAGGAAGACGATAAACCTTCTCGAAGACAGTAAGTAACTATGGGCGAGGCCGAAGGAGGCCGAGAAGCGTGCAGGAAGAGGATAAACCTTTTCCAAGAAAGAAAGTAACAAAGATGTTACTTTCTTTGAGAAGATTTATGGTCTTCCTGAACGCAGCTCGGCCTTCGGACTCGCCCTCTGTTACTTACTTTCTTCGAAAAGGTTATCCTCTCCCTGAACGCAGTTCGGCCTTCGGCCTCGCCCATAGTTACTTACTGTCTTCGAGAAGGTTTATCGTCTTCATGAACGCAGCTCGGTCTTCGGCCTCGCCATCTGTTACTTTTTTATTTTTTGTTTTTTTATCGAAACTGACACTGTTGGCTACATCACCTACAACGTCCGTGATGTCAGCCCATAACACCGGGTGAACTAGGTGCCATGTCAGTGCTTCCCCCTTTGTTCGTGCCGGCTACACTGAGCTGGTCGGAAAACACAAACTATTCACATAGCCGTTTCAACCGACCTTTAATTCAGTGCGGTGGTATCAATCCGGGCGGGTTAAACCCTACCACCTAGTAATATAAGAAGGGAGTCATATACCTTAGTCGCCTTTTACGACATACACGGGGAGAGATGCAGTGGGACTATTCTTTTTGCATGATACATGACGCCATATGAAGCATTTGAACTAATCATGACATTTAACTAATATGAAGCATTTCATAACACGCCATCTAGATGGCGTGAGTGGCGCTAGCCATGACATGCGGCACATGCGATGCGGAACCCTCGGTAGCTCAGTGGTGCGGTCGGGCGACTGTTGATAAGCAACCCTGAGCGCGGTCAGTACTTGGATGGGTGACCGCTCCACCGTTGTAGGCTGACCGTGGTTCGGATTCCACGTTAAACTGTAGGTCCCTTCCTTTCTTACCTTACTAGATGGTAGGGTTTATCCCGCCCGGGTTGATACCACCGCACTGAATGAAACGTCGTCGGTCGAAACGGCTATGTAAATAGTTTGTCTTTTCTGTCCAGTTCAGTGTAGCTGACATGAAATGAAGGGAAGCACTGACATGGCACCTAGCTCACCCGGTGTTATGGGCTGACATCATGGATGTTGTAGGTGATGTAGCCAACCGTATCAGTTTCCATGAAAAAAAAAAGTGTTTTTATCTTAGCGGATTATGTGCGGCCACGAGGTCTGCTGAACTCTGAAGTGGACGTGGTCGTGCCTTAGGCATCTGTGGGCTGCGGAGACTGAAGATGAAGGTTTCTGTGGGTTGCGAGGCTGAAGATGGAGGCTTCTGTAGGCTGCTGAGACTAAAGCCTTTTATATGCCGGCTTTTAAATATGAAGGCTTCTGTGGGCTTCGGAGACTAAAGATAAAGGCTTCTGTGGTCTGCGAGGCTGAAGATGAAGGCTTCTGTGAGCTGCTGAGACTGAAGATGAAGGCTTCTGTGGGCTGCGGACACTGAAGATTGATGGCTTCGGAGGGGTTTCGGTGAAGCCGTTGCCTGTGAGCTCTGCTGAGCACGAGGACCGCAGGGGTCTGCTGTGTCAGCCGGTTCCTTCTTTGAGTGGAGCTTCTGCTTAGGCGCTCCTGAGAGTCAGGGTATCACAGTGGGAAGTTTCTTAGGCTGTGTCAGTTGTCCGATGAATCATCAGATCGAAGAGAAGCCACCTGCAATCTCGCTGAGGAGGAGGACTTCCAAAGTGGAGTGGCTCCAACCTGTCCTTTCAACGAGTTACAGACTATTATATCAACATCTGTCGTGAATCGAGGAGTTCACCAGATATCGAACTATGAAGAACTTCACCAAGAAGCATAAGAAGAATTAGTATAAATATATACGCATGTAATAAATAGTAAAATATTATTTAAGTATGTAATTATTATTAAGAGAAGGCTGTGACCTGAGGCTGTGACTTACTGATTGGTCACTGTCATTGGTTGGGTAGCAGGCTTAGATCTAAGTTTGAGTTGCTTTTCGCACGGTCAGCTATACGTGGCTCTTTCCCGTATTAGTTATTCAAATAATTTATATGCTGTGTGCATATCTGTGTGTTCCTGGAAATTCTACTTCTAATATAGTTTACAGAGAAGTGTTATTGTAGATTATAAATTACCATTGGTTGCGGCTTCACAAGTAGGTCGAATCAAATCTATAACCTGCCCAATTAAAAAACACCACATACTAACGAACGGACAGACAGAGTCACGTTGCGTTTTATAACAGGCTGAGAAAGATCAAGTCCACGCGGACGTAGTCGCGGGCACAGCTAGTCGTGAAATAAGTTGACTCTAAGCCGATAGATGGCGCGCAAGCGGCACGGACCGGCGGCGACAGTGTGGAAAGCATGAAAATTTTTTTTCTTTATAGACTCTAAATTTTGTGGTCGATGGCGAATAAATTCAGCTACTACAAGTATTAAATCAAGAGATCATCTCCGAATAAGCAGCTCGTACAGTTAGGATTGAATTTCACTTAGGGTAAGTCCGTTTAATTACCAATTATACAATACCACAGCAAAGCCAATACATAGCAATGCATCCAGATGTTACATTCTGCCTCAAAAGTACCATATTAGCTTCTATGTAACCGACAAGCAAAGTATATTAAGAATGTATTTAACATAGCAAATAGATACCTATCTCTATGGTGCTGAGGCCGCCGATCTATTGTAAAGCAATATTGAACCTGTCTCCAGTCTGTTGTTCACAAACTGTAATTGTGTGTATTGTGTAAATAAATACAATGCATTCATTCGTTCATTCAATAATATAACACTACCTACAGTAAATCGAAAACACAGCTTGAGAGCAAGAATAACATTTTACTGAGAGTTCTGACTACAAAGACATATTATATAAGGTCTTTCAAAATTATTTAATAGTACGCTAAGGGAGGGTTCTGTATCATATAGGGAGTAAAACCTATATAAGGTGTTTCGTTAGTCATGTCATTAATTTCGGGAGGGTACCATACACACTTAAATAAACACGTTACGCAAAAAAAATTATATGTTTTTAGCATTACTTTACGAGAAATTTAACAAAACATGTTTGCTACCTAAACATTAACCTATGTGTAACAGTAGGTAACTTGCATTGTACGGGGTCAATGACCGTACTATGTTCAAACACAGAACAGCTGTTTGTTGTAAGTAAGTCACAAGGTCACTATGATGGGTTTTTACAGCTACTTATTTGATTTTATTTTTTTGTTAGGAGAAAAAATGCTCCTATAAACATATGTTTTTTTCTTACGTAAAGTGTTTATTTGAGTGTGTATGTAACCCTCCCGAAGTTAATGACATGACGAACGAAACACCTTCTATACAAGTTTTTGGACCTTGGGCTTTTTTTATGTAAAATATTTTTTTATGTATTTAAATTAAAAAATAGGTGGTTGATTTTTATAGCCTAATCGATTCAGTTTCATAACAGTAACAAAAAAATCTTCATTACCATTATGATAATATAACACGTGTAAGTTGGTAATAAAAATCAAATTCTTTCTATTCCATACTAATAAAACTAAAATTTTGGTTTTTCACAATTTCTGAAAGAAAGAGATCTATTTGTTGGAAGACTTTTTTGTTCCTGGCATGAAACTGAAACGATTAAGAAATATTTTTTTTTAGATTTTACATTGAAAACATTTTTTTTTGTAAAAAAAATATTCTTTGTTCTTCAAAAGTGATCTATTTTCGATACAGAACCCCCCCTTAGCGTAGTATTAACTAATTTTGAAGGACCTTTATAAGTGCATCAGGTGAAAAGTCTTTGTCAAACTTTGGTAGGTACGTAGTTTGTATCAACAACTAACATGGATCTTGCCAAGGCGTTTGACACAGTATGAATACCCATACTAATAATTAAAATGGAAAAAATTGGCATTAGAGGTCTACCTCTAAAATGGTTCCATACCTATTTAAAAAATAGGCATCAATTAGTTAAAATAGGCGATTATGAAAGCAAAACTGCTGAGATAAACTATGGCGTCCCTCAAGGCAGTGTGCTGGGTCCCTTACTGTTCCTAATTTATATAAATAACCTTTGTAACCTTACACTACACAACTGTCAAATCATTACCTATGCGGACGACACAGTTCTATTATTCTCGGGTAGGACATGGGCAGAGAACAACCTGTGTGTCGTCGGCAAACATGTGGCCCTGGCAATATTTTAATGTCTGCGGCATGTCCGATGTGTACAGATGGCCGTATGGCCCATCTTCATGAGCACTCTGCCTAGTGCGACGGTTGACAGAGAACTGGCCGTCAACCGTCGCACAAGGCAGAGTGCTCATGAAGATGGGCCATACGCTTGGCCCGAAACGTCGAGCCACATAGCTCGGAGTGGAACCGTGAGTAAAGCTGCTTTAATTTAAAACAATTGTTCTATCCGGTTCGATTAAACCCACGAAGAAGAACCGACAAGAAACTTCGCAGGGTATTTTTCTTTAAACATATTTTTAACAACATAGTATTTAGTCACTAGCCACATAATAACACCGCCTATAGTCTATCTAAAACACAGCTTGTGAGCAAGATTTACAATTTTGCTGAGAGTTCTGACTACCTACGACGACTTATTTATTAATTAAATGAATCAGGTGTAAAGAGCCTTTGTGAAACTTTGATACGTAATTTGTATCAACATAATTATTATGTTATTATATTAACTACAATACAGTATAAATTTATTGTCAAAAATAAAAATATATGAATATTTAAGATACTTGAAGTATCAATGGGTATCAGGAAGTATCAGTTGTCAATGGATTAACAAAATTGAGGTACTAATGGTACCTATAGTCAAGAGTTTTAACTAATTATGCAGTCAGGTAAGTAGCGGAGCAGGCCAGTCTCCACAAACAGCACCCGTTCACGAGCATCACACCAGGGCCAGCCATCGCTTCCCTCAACCATCTTTGAGGGTGAGAGGCGATCCGGACCAAGCGTCACCGTAAGCAAAGACCTTAAAGCGATGCAATACCCCAGCGGCAACATGTAATTTTTACGATTTTTCTGCACATTTACTTGTAATAATATTGTTTGTAAAAAATACAATTGTCAAAAAAAAAAATATAAATGTTTATATACACGGTGTTGCAGTTGCCCCCGTAATATTTTTAACTGACATAAGGGGGTTATTCTATATGTGAAAGTAAACAACTTCTGTGGCGAAATTTTTAAACAAAAAAAAATTATTTTTTCCATACAAATTTTAAATACCTATTCTCAAAATGTATGGAGAATAACATTTTTTTTCTTCAAATTAAAAAGTCGTAGAACAAAAGTTGTTCTATTTCGAGTACAGAATCACCCCCTTTCGGTTTTTACGGTTGGGGTTGCATAATAAAATATTATCATACTTAAAGTATCAAGTTGTCAATATGGGTTAATATAATTATTGAGGTACAAATAGTACCTACCTAATTAACTACTAACTTCAAGTACTAACTAATTATGCAGTCAGAACCTCAAGATATGATTTTGCCAGCTAAGGCCTCCTTTACAGTGCAGTAGGCTTTCTTTGCAAGGGTAGATTTTAAGTGTTTCTTATACAAAGTATCATTAAATTTTTTTAACTCTTCGGGTATTTTATTATATCATCTAATACTATTACAAACAAAACTTTTAGACATTTTAGATGATTTGAATATTATTTTTACTCCTAGTGTCATGCTGGTGAATATCGGAATGAAGAGTAGCGTTCTGCATATACTTCCTAGCATAGCAGATATTTTGATAAATATAAACACTGGGTAATGTCATGATTCCTACTTTATGAAATACATTTCTACAAGAGTCCCTGGCTTTCATACTGAGTACACAACGCAATGCTCTTTTTTGAAGAACAAATATTCTGTTAGATTCCGCTGCATTTCCCCAAAATAATAGTCCGTAAAAGACATAAGACTATCGAAGTAAGCATAATAAATAGTTTTAGCAGCTTGCATACCACATAGTTCTTTGTAGCACAATATGTAGAGTTGACATAAATGTTACAAGTTTTTTTGCAATATTAATCAATCATTGAATCTGTTCTAGCTAGTTTAAAATATAAACAAAATAAGTAAAAAAACTTTTAAATTAAACGGTTTTATTAAAAAACATCAGCTGTACAAAAAACTAGAAAAAAAACATCAGCTGTTCAAAAAACTAAAAAATATTAAGGACACAAACCTGGGCCTTCTCAAGATTTTACGTCTGGGTAAGAAATCGTGCAATACTAGCGTGCTGTCTTCTTATGTCGGATGCCAAAGGGCACTTTGTGTCGCTGCGTCAGCGGAATAAGTATTAAATTGAGACTTATAACAGACTAATATAAAAACGTGGGGCGCATGTTATTACGCATATTATATACCCCACGTTTTTGTATTAGTCTATTAAAAGTCTCAATTTATTACTTATTCCGCTGACGCAACGACACAAAGTGCCCTTTGGCATCCTACATGAGAAGACAGCACGCTAGTATTGCACGATTTCTTACCCAGACGTAAAATCTTAAGAAGGCCCAGGTTTGTGTCCTTATAATTTTTTAGTTTTTTGAACAGCTGATGTTTTTTTTCGAGTTTTTTGTACAGCTGATGTTTTTTAATAAAACCGTTTAACTTAAAAGTTGTTTTACCTATTTACCTATTTATATATTTACTGGTTTTTAGTTTGACTTTTTTTATGATTTTTTTCTTTCATGTTGTTCCCACGAGTATTGCACCAATGACAGTCGACCCCCCCAGAGGTCCATGTGGAGGGGCAAGGCTCTCATACAACAAGGTGTGCTCAGCCTTAAGATTGTAACGCTAACGACATATCATTTTTATCCACCCTAATGCCACACAGTCCTCGGCACGTATCAAACGGTGACTTGGGTGGTGTATCGCTAACGACGTATTATTTTTAGCCACCCTAACGCCACACAGTTCTTGGCACAATACAGAAACCTTAACTTGGGTGGATTCAAACAAATATGCTGATCATTATTTTTGTTTTATTTAAGTTCAATAGTCCACCTCCTGCCTCCATAATCAGATCCTCGTCACCAAGTGTATTGGTAGAAGTATGAGACACTCGTCCAAACCAACGAAATGAGCCCAAACTCGAGGGGGTTACTAGCAACGGTTGAAGATTTCCACTGTCCACCTCCTGACTCCATCATCAGACCCTCGTCACCAAGTGTATTGGTAGAAGTATGGGACACTCGTCCAAACCAACCATATGAGCCCAAACTCGAGGGGGTTACTAGTAACGGTTGAAGACTTCCACTGTACACCTCCTGACTTCATCATCAGACCCTCGTCACCAAGTGTATTGGTAGAAGTATGGGACACTCGTCTAAACCAACCAAATGAGCCCAAACTCGAGGAGGTTACTAGTAAGGGTTGAAGAGTTCCACTGTCCACCTCCTGACTCCATTATCAGACCCTCGTCACCAAGTGTATTGGTAGAAGTATGGGACACTCGTCCAAACCAATCAAATGAGCCCAAACTCGAGGGGGTTACTAGTAACGGTTGAAGAGTTCCACTGTGCACCAATGACTCCATCATCAGACCCTTGTCACCAAGTGTATTGGTAGAAGTATGGGACACTCGTCCAAACCAACCAAATGAGCCAGAACTCGACGGGGTTACTAGTAACGGTTGAAGAGTTCCACTGTCCACCTCCTGACTCCATCATCAGACCCTCATCACCAAGTGTATTGGTAGAAATATGGGACACTCGTCCAAACCAACCAAATGAGCCTGTGAGGGTTCAGACGGACAGACTGACGGCGTTGCCTTAGTCGTATCACGTATGGGATACGGAACTCTAAAAATGAACACTGGAAATGTTTTAAATGAAATCAGGATCAGCCAGTGCGGTTTGAACTACTCAAGCCACAGACCATGTGCGTTGCAGAGATACTAACGCCGAGATTTTTTCTAATAGTTATGAATTTTGCTTTAAGAACCTGTCGACTCGAACTCAAAATTCCCTTTTTAGATAAATAAGACAATTTTCGGCGTCACTCACTAGAAATAATAAATGACGTGCCCGAGTCAGTTTCGCCACTCGAGACTCCGATACCTAAATAAACAAATTGGTATTGTGAGATAATATCCCTGCAACAGACCCAAGCAGCGACACAAAAAAAGACTATAAATTACCATATGAGTACCGACGGCCGTGGCGCATGTGGCCTTCGATTCGTGAGAAAGACGCAGTCTCGGCCTCCAGAGGAATGCATGGAAAAAAAATAGGTGTGCCTACGAACACATGTATTTGTATGAAATAAATATTACGCGCACACGAAATTGTTTTCAGATAAGAATCGCTGATACGACAATGTCTGCAAGGACTGCGAGGCTCGAGACCGCATGAGCACCGCCCGAGCCAGGTCAATGTTGAGCTGGGCGTCCGTCGACTGGACATCCGAGTGGACTCCGGAAGAGCGCGGGACAAACATGTCTCTGGAGAAGGAGGAGCTCGCTGACGGCGCGTCTACCGCTGATCAGGCCGTGCGTCTGATGTACCTCATCGTGTGACTTCGTGACGTAGTGCCTCCAGCAATGCAATAGTGTAAACGGAAATCAAGTTCAGTGCAAATTAAAATCACGCCGCGTGCAGTGAGGTAGTTACGGGAGTGCGATGCGATTGGACGAAAGACATTATAGTTATAAGCGTGTATATATGTAACTGCAAATAAGGAGAAAATAAGGAAATGTAATTGCGTAATGTAACGATAATTAAGAGTTACTTCTACAGGATACGAACTATAAATATCATGTGCCAAGGGTAGTTCATAAGACATATAATAACGGGAATGTTATCAAAAAATTCATACATGTAGCGACATCTATTTGTATATTATATAACTGAGCGAGTCAATCGATACCAAGGGGTGTCGCCGCCTACCAGTATATGTAGTCAACTGTACGATTTTAAGGAGCTAGCTTAGCAAATTGACGGAAATGTTGATTTTGGAATAAGAGTTCATAGCGCCCTCCGCTAGAGGACGCGAAAAGATTCGATTCTTTTGCCGCGAAATCAATGTAATAAAACTGTTGGTTGAGACAGCAGGAAAACATTCATCGAACGCCGCTCGGAGGCATCACCTCTCCTTTTGGGGCTAAGTTAATTGGAAGTCAGAATTTGAGTTGACGAGAGGCGCCTATCGAATAGACTTGCTTGTCTGACCTGTGCTAATAATTTCAAAATAACGAGTGTAACAGAAATTTATCTAGTAAAAGTTCGATAGACATAACTTAAAAGCAGTTCGGGAGAAAAGCAGAATATTGCAGCGGCTACGATAAGAGCTGAGTAACCCTTCTATCTATTACTACGAAGCATTTTCTATTTGCCTAAACCCGTAAGTTAAAAATAAGGATAGACTTAGATTTTTAGTACGAATTCACTTACCGTGAGTATATTACGGGTAAATTCAAGGAGTATATAAATTGTGGATCAAAGGGTCTTCTCCTTCACATAACTGGCAAATGGGGAATGGTTCGGTACTATAATCTACATACGTGTGTTTTGTTGATCGTCGATCATACTTGTGAGACGTACTCAGTTGCTTAATACCGATAAATGTGATTTAGGGTCGAAATTAGAGCTAACCCCTAAACTTGCTAGAAAGTAAGGACAATCTGTATCGTGAGCTTATTTGAAAAGAGCCATGTGAGTTTTGTTGCCTCGCTTCTTTCTCACATAAAATTTTAGGCAAGAAGCGAGCAAAGTTAAATATAATAATTGATAAGAAAAAAATAAATGAAAATTAATTTACTTTGGTTTAATTTATGTTCTATTTAGAGATAAAGAGTAGAGTACCTATTTTTCCCACAAATATTGCACAATTCGAGTAACTTTCTTTGTTGAGTTTTATGTTGAAGTTCTATGACATGCTCTGCCACAGCTGCTATAAGCAGAGGGTGCGCTGCAGTTAATTTTACCCATCAATAATTGAATGTTGCCATCTTCCATCACACATAGCAGACTGACACTATAATTCGTAATTGGGGAGACAGCTGAATTGGTGAAGTTTCATTTATTGCTATAGTCAAGATATGCTACTAGCTAGCATACAAGGATATCAGGTCACTGAAACAATTTAAGAACAAAGGGAGATACAGGTGCATACATCTGATCATTCACTATACTCGGATCCGAATCAAACTAAATAATATATACATATACATATGGATGCAGTGGCGTTCATCTCGACTGGCCAGTCTATCCATTGTCCTGTTTCTGATATACGAAAGTATTGACCTATAAGTCTGGAGACCTAGTCCCTTACACTATCGTTAATGTTGCAACATCGGCGCGACAGTCTGGGTTTCTCAGGCCACGCTGAATACAATATCCAAACCTCAGTGCGGATCGGCCGGTCCATGAGAGCACTGAAAGTGTCTATAATCTATGATCTGATAGCTTTAAAAGTGTGTCAGTTCATGGGTAGGACACCACTATAACAGTTCATGTAGCTCTCGCCAAAATCAGCTGTGTAATAGGTTACACAATATTAAGTAGGTCTCTACCACACTTGCTCATACTAGGTTACACACTACAGATAGGGAAGTTGAACAGCACAGTTATTGATGGAATTACAAGTTATGAAGTATTGGAAGTTCGATATTCATAACTGAGACGGTTCGACTAGTCACTGGTAAACATACTTGCATCAGATAAAGGAAAAAATTTCTACTATAGACGATCGGGTTCTCCTCAATCCCAAACTCGAGGGGGTTACTAGTAACGGTTGAAGAGTTCCACTGTCCACCTCCTGATTCCATCGTCAGACCCTTGTCACCAAGTGTATTGGTAGAAGTATGGGACACTCGTCAAAACCAACCAAATGAGCGCAAACTCAAGGGGGTTACTTGCAACGGTTGAAGAGTTCTACTGTCCACCTCCTGACTCCATCATCAGACCCTTGTCACCATGTGTATTGGTAGAATTATGGGACATTCGTCCAAACCAACCATATGAGCCCAAACTCGAGGGGGTTAATAGTAACGGTTGAAGAGTTCCACTGTACACCTCCTGACTCCATCATCAGACCCTCGTCACCAAGTGTATTGGTAGAAGTATGGGACACTCGTCCAAACCAACCAAATGAGCCCAAACTCGAGGGGGTTACTAGTAACGGTTGAAGAGTTCCACTGTCCACCTCCTGACTTCATCATCAGACCCTCGTCACCAAGTGTATTGGTAGAAGTATGGGACACTCGTCCAAACCAACCAAATGAGCCCAAACTCGAGGAGCTTACTAGTAACGGTTGAAGAGTTCCACTGTCCACCTCCTGACTCCATCATCAGACCCTCGTCACCAAGTGTATTGGTAGAAGTATCACTCGTTCAAACCAACCAAATGAGCCCAAACTCGAGGTGTTACTAGTAACGGTTGAAGAGTTCCACTGTCCACCTCCTGACTCCATCATCAGACCCTCGTTACCAAGTTGAAATTATCATTATATGTTCGCCGTATCGTCCTCGACATTGCATAATTACTGACTGTAGTACACCTTCTGTGTATACCCACTCACACATTTTTAAAGCCATTTTGAGTATTCCTTTCAAAATTTAAATTTAAAAAGTACTGAATATGACCTCCACAGTACTTAACTCTATATAGCCTTTCATCCGGCGACTAACTTCATTACTTTTCTGTGTGCGACTCTATTCACACGTACACGTTCGTCCCGCGTATAATTTCGTCACACAACAATGTTAGTTCGGCGGATCGGATAGCGTCAGTTATGGAAAAACCGGCAGAAGAGGATCTGCGAGCTAAGGTCGCGCGTCTGGAACGAGAGATTATGCGGCGATCGTGCACTAGATCACAGAGTTCGCGTCGCCGACGCCACCGTAGTCGGCGTGTGCGCCGCCATGTTGACTGTTCGCGTTCGCGTTCCCGTTCGGACTCGGACTCGCGCTCGCCTTGTACATCGCGTTCGGACAGTGTGACATCGGCGCGCCAACGCCTCCGCCGCCGCCGTCGCCGTCACCATCGTGGGCGTTCGCATTCTCGAACGCGTTCTCGCTCCAGGTTCCGACCCTCCAGGTCCTCTAGCGAGGCGACACCGAGACGCAGACCGAGTGTTCGGCCATAGCCGTCAACGGACAGACGGACGTCACCGGAGCGTGTTTCCTCTCAACGACCTCAACAAGAGGCGCAGACGTCGCTTCTTCCACCGCAGCCGGCCGCTGCTATAGTCGCTGCGCCTGAAAGTGACACTAATCAAGGTAAATAAATGTGCACGCGACTGACGAGCCATAGTGTAAGGCCCCGCACAGCAGAGTCTGGACTGTATGTCTTTTCCACGTGCGGGTGTCCATCGCTACTCCACATAGAAGCCCCGCACAGCAGAGTCTGGACTGTATGTCCTTTCCACGTGCGGGTGGCCTTCATCACTTCACATAGAAGCCCCGCACAGCAGAGTCTGGACTGTATGTCCTTTCCACGTGCGGGTGGCCTTCATCACTTCAAATAGAAGCCCCGCACAGCAGAGTCTGGACTGTATGTCCTTTCCACGTGCGGGTGGCCATCAACAATTTACATAGAAGCCCCGCACAGCAGAGTCTGGACTGTATGTCTTTTCCACGTGCGGGTGGCCATCGCTACTCCACATAGAAGCCCCGCACAGCAGAGTCTGGACTGTATGTCCTTTCCACGTGCGGGTGGCCTTCATCACTTCACATAGAAGCCCCGCACAGCAGAGTCTGGACTGTATGTCCTTTCCACGTGCGGGTGGCCATCAACAATTTACCTAGAGGCCCCGCACAGCAGAGTCTGGACTGTATGTCCTTTCCACGTGCGGGTGGCCTTCATCACTTCACATAGAAGCCCCGCACAGCAGAGACTGGACTGTATGTCCTTTGCACGTGCGGGTGGCCATCAACAATTTACATAGAAGCCCCGCACAGCAGAGTCTGGACTGTATGTCTTTTCCACGTGCGGGTGGCCATCACTACTGAGTCTGGAATGTATGGTTTTTTTCCATGTCTCTCTCTCTCTCTGTTTATACGACCTGAAGTTGGCTCGTGTGGGCAGCAGAGGTTAGACCAAGTGTCTCTCCCAAGTGCAGAAAGGCACTCACTTCGTTAACACGAAGTCTCAAAGATGGATATAAAACCTCAAACTCTTGGTCAAGTCCGTGGCGGTCGTTGCACGGGTTTTTTTGTTTACTATTACAAAACTTGACAGTGTGTCATGATATTACTTTTCAGAGGTGCCCTGCGACGAGCTCAATGAAGTTTTGAAGGCTCTGCTCGGGGAGCCAGCCCCAGAGCCAGAGGTGCAGGGGCCGAACATCCACACCGATATAGTTAACCGATGGAGTAATATTTTAAGGAACGGGCTAACAAAAGAAGCAAAAGATCTCCTACTGAAGAGCTTCGCACCCCCAGGCAATTTTAAAATAAGAGCTCCAATATTAAATCCGGAAATTAAAGCGGCCATCAACGAGTCGAGTCTCAAGAGAGACGCTACGCTAGAGAAAAAGCAAATCATGGTTATTACAGCCATCTGTAATATCGGTTTTGCCCTAAATTCGCTCATATCTAAAGCACCAGAGCGTGAAGACATTATCAGACAAGTCAGTGATGCAGGTCGCATATTATGCGACTGGACACGATTGGAGACAATAACAAGAAAACATTTAATCTTAGCCGGGTTAAATAAAGAGGCGGTGTTGAACACGGAGCCGGACAAATTTTTATTTGATGAGAAATTTGCAGACACACTAAAAACAAATAAGGCCATCAATAAATGAGCTCACGAAATGCTAAATTAAACAAAAATTACCACGAAGCACCCCCGTCCTACAGGACAAAAACAGTTAAACTGGAAGGGCCCACCCAGAAAATCTGCACAAGGTTACCCGTCGCCGCCGGGTGGGTCTCGCTCGAAGAAGGTGACGCCCTATCGACATCAGTTTCGTCAGCAGCAGCGGCCGCAGCAGAACCACCACTCGAAGGGACTGCCGCCGCCGCCGCCCCGGAGACGCTAAGTCTCCAGGTTAGCCAGTGTGGTCGACTTCGTTTTTATTATAATGAGTGGAAAAACATTACAAGCGACTCATTTGTGTTAACAAGTATTTGTGGTTATCACATTCCTATATGCAGAAAATTACAAAATAATACTTACATACCTACTAACTCCTCCATAACAAATGACTCAAAAGTCATGGGGGAAAAAATAAAAAACTTATTAAAAAGAGGTGTGATCTCAAAATGTCAACCTTTAAATGACCAGTTCTTATCAAACATATTTCTAGTTCCAAAATCAAATGGGGAAAGTAGGTTTATTTTAAACCTAAAAAATTTAAATAAATCCATTGATACCAACCACTTCAAATTGGAGGATATAAGAACTGCAATATTATTATTGAATAAAGATAATTACATGACCACAATAGATTTAAAAGATGCATATTTTCAAGTACCTATTTTATTTATTATTTAAGAATACTTGAGATTTTTGTGGCAATCTAATTTATATCAATTTGAAGTTCTACCAAATGGATTAAATACAGCCCCATACACTTTTACAAGGATTATGAAGCCTATTGTTCAACACCTGCGATTACAAGGTATTACTTGTGTTCTATTACCTCGATGATTTTTTGTGTATCGCAGACTCATATGTGCAATGTAGAATAAATACTAAAATTATTATTGAGTTACTTCAAGCACTTGGGTTCATAATTAACTGGGGAAAAAGTGAATTAACTCCTAAAAAGCGATGTAAATTCTTGGGTTTCATCCTAGATTCAGAAGATATGTCACTCACTCTTCCAGATGAGAAAATAAAAAAGATTAAAAAAGAAGCAACATATTTTTTAAGAAGAAACTCGTGCAAAATAAGGATATTGGCTCATTTTATTGGGTTATTGATATCAGTTTGTCCAGCTGTTCCCTACAGCTGGCTTTACACCAAAAAATTTTAACGATTGAAATATTTAGTACTTCAGGGACAGGAGAATTATGATAAAAATATGTCCCTTCCTCTAGATCTACGTGATGATTTTTTGTGGTGGAAAAATAATAGTTCGGAAGCAAAAAATTTTATAAAAAGCAAAAATTTTGTCATAGAAATATTCTCAGATGCCTCGAGAAGAGGTTGGGGTGTAGTTTTTAAAGATCAGAGTGTAAACGGCATATGGAGGAAGGAAGAATTGCAACACCATATCAATTTTCTTGAATTGCAAGCTGCATTTTTTGGTTTAAAGATGTTTGCTAATGATTATAGAAGCTGTAATATTCTCTTGAGAATATCACAGCACAGATTTATTTATAATATTACAGCCATTGCCTCAATTAACTAATTCGGAAGTATTCAGTATCCTCATTTAAACTATCTCTCACGCCAAATATGGCAGTGGTGTGAAGCTAGATCTTTATTTATTTTTGCTTCTTAAATAAAATCTTCAGACAATATTGAGGCTGATGCAGAGTCCCGACATATTCAGTCAGACATAGAATGGGAACTCGCAGACTATGCTTTTAAAATTATTTTAGATAATTTTGGATTGCCAGAAATAGACCTTTTTGCGAGCAGAATAAACGCAAAATGTGAGAAATATATATCATGGAAGAGAGATCCAGATGCTTTTACTATAGATGCATTCTTATATTCTTGGTCTGGACAATTCTTCTATGCCTTCCCACCTTTTACACTTATATTGAAAATGTTAAAGAAGATAATGCAAGACAAAGCCGAGCGCATTGTTATTGTCCCATATTGGCCAACACAGGCTTGGTATCCTTTATTTATAAAACTGAAAAAAATCGAAGGTTGTATCCTTCGAACCTAACGCACATCTATTACAATCTCCTTTCAGACACCATCACCCTCTGCACAAACAGCTTACACTGGTTGCAGCAGTGTTATCCGGGAGGCTTTGAACGGCCGGGGAATCAGCGGGGAAGCTGCAGATATTATTATAGCATCCTTGGCAAAGAATACTCTATGTCAATATAATACCTGCTTGAGGCAGTGGTGGGTTTTCTGTGAAACAAACAATGTTAGTCCATACCAGTTACATATTTCGGCTATTATTTCGTTTCTGACACTTTTATTTAAAAAAGGAGCCAAATATGGTACTGTGAATACTGCACGCTCAGCATTGGCTTTAATTTTAGGTTCCGAAATATCACAAGATATAAATATTAAACGATCGTTTAAAGGTGAGACTGAGGCCACCAAAACCGAAATATGATGTAACTTGGGATCCATCTATTGTCTTGGAATATCTCTCAAATTGCCAAAATGAAAAGTTAAGTCTTGAAGACTTATCTAAGAAATTAGTAACATTACTGGCCCTAGTGACTGCACATAGAGTCCAAACACTTTCTTTAATCAAAATTGAGAACATAACAATCACTAATGAGGGTGTAGATGTAAAAATTCCAGATTTCATAAAAACATCTACTTTGAACAGTTTTCAACCCAATTTGAGAATACCATTTTTTAGAGGAAAACCTCAAATATGCCCTGCGGAATGTATGATTTATTACATCAATATAACTAAACAATTGAGAGCGATGGATTTAGACAGATTATTAATCAGTTTCAAAAAACCACATAAGCAAGTTACTGCTCAAACCATCAGCAGATGGATAAAAGATATTTTGAGAACTATTATAAAAAACTAAAACCCGACTACGAAAAAGCAAATTATGAAAAACGTTTAACTAAAAAAGCAAATTATGAAAATCGTTTAACTAAAAATAACAAAATAATGTTTTCCATATAATTTATCAGATACAGAAATTCTCTTTTTATATTGATTTTACCTTAGCACTAACTTTATAAATTTTGATAAATTTATTATTTTTAACGTTCTAAATATAGAGCCGTGGTCGGGCGTTCTTCGTTCAACAAGACAAGTGCGACCGTCGTTGTGCATAGCCATTGACGTTCGGTATGTACCTATGAATCTACTTATAATAATTTTAGATTGGCTCTGACTGATCTTACAAAAATTAAAGCTTCCGTAAAGGGGTTCCGACTTCCGTCCGATGCCAGTATGACACAATGGCGATGGCCGTCCTAAGTTCCTCGCTCTAATAATGCACGACGACGGCCTCACTTGTCTTGTTGAACGAAGAACGCCCGACCACGGCTCTATATTTAGAACGTTAAAAATAATAAATTTATCAAAATTTATAAAGTTAGTGCTAAGGTAAAATCAATATAAAAAGATAATTTCTGTATCTGATAAATTATATGGAAAACATTATTTTGTTATTTTTAGTTAAACGATTTTCATAATTTGCTTTTTTAGTTAAACGTTTTTCATAATTTGCTTTTTCGTAGTCGGGTTTTAGTTTTTTATAATAGTTAAACGATTTTCATAATTTGCTTTTTTAGTTAAACGTTTTTCATAATTTGCTTTTTCGTAGTCGGGTTTTAGTTTTTTATAACTTATTTTTTTTATTTTAGGCTTTTTTAAAAACTGTTTGCATACTTTAAATGTTATTTATTATGTAACTCGTACATTGATTTTATTTTTTATTGAATCTGACACAGTTGGTTACATCACCTACAACATCCGTGATGCCAGCCCATAACACCGGGTGCACTTGGTGCCACGTCAGTGCTTCCCTTCGGTCGTGCCGGCTACACTGAACTGGACGGGAAACACAAACTATTTACATAGCCGTTTCGACCGACCTTTCATTCAGTGCGATGCGGTGGTACCAACCCGGGCGGGTTAAACCCTACCACCTAGTAATATAAGAAGGGAGTCATATCCCTTAGTCGCCTTTTACGACATACACGGGGAGAGATGCAGTGGGGCCATTCTTTTAAGGTACCGGCCCCACACGGTCAAAGTCAGTCAAGAAAAGTCAGTCAGAGCAAGACCGAAGACTGAGCTGTGTAAGTACACGATTTTCTTTCTCTATGTAAGTAAACATATCGGGCTGGGGTGAAGCGGATTCGGGAAGTGGGTAAACCAATCAATTCAAGGCCGAAGACCGAGGTTTCAGGTTCGTGTACATAGTTGAATAATGTACTCACTCGAAGCAGGTAAGCCACTAAGGCGAGGCCAAAGCTACTGATATTATTTTTATAGTAAGCGCGACATGTGGCGCCGAGCCACCCATAAGGTGTCTAGCGACGCCCATGGACATTCGGTAGCATGCGGAGGCTGCGAATGCCATGCCGGCCTGACAGGTGCCCAGGTTGAAGGACCCAAGACTGTACTTTGGGGAAAATATTTCTCTCTGTTTGTATTTCAACAGGCTCTGATTTATCTATGTATCCCTGATTTGCAGTGATTTTAGATCGCGGGACATTTGGGAGTCACCTACTATTCGCACGGCTCTACGCTGGATCGAGTCCAGAGGCGCTAGCTCGTATTTGACTGAGCCATCCCATAGGCATGCCCATAGGTGCGAGCAGTACCCCAAGCAGGACCGAATCTGCGATTTATACGGCCTTGACCTCGATGTCACGCCGGAAGTTTAGATCGTGCGAAAACTCGACTCGGAGGATCCCGAGGTGGTCGCAAAATTTAAGTGATATGCCTTGTTAGGAAGGAGCTGGTGTGAACGCTGCTCTCTTCGCACTAAACGCGCAAACTTGTATCTCGGAGGTATTGAACTTGACCAACTTGCTACGGCCCATTCGGAAATAGAGCCGAGTGTTTGCTCAAGTTCAGACACAAGTCTTCGGCTCTTCTCATCCACATCCCGCCTAGTTGAAGGGTAACTGGTGTAGAACCCGTGTTCCGTACTCTCGTATGCATAACATTGATATGTACCCCCTGAATGCTACGCCCACGCCTTCAACGTTAGCAAGGCTCAGTGCTGCGCATTATCTGCGAAGGTCGATTTGAAGGTCCTTTTGCTTTCAAGCCAGTTTCTAAGTCAGCGTCATACTTGTCTGGAAGCACCTGGACCTCCTGGGCACGACCATTTCCAAAGACGTAACTAGGTTTCCGGCAACTAATCGAGTCTAGGGCTAAAACTGCAGCCAAAAAATTGGGAATACTTTTCCGCAATCGGCGGTTCGGTTGCATCACTTGCATCCGAAAATATTGTAGGTATTAGGTATATTTAATATACCTACACTACATATGCTTACACTAGGTACATGGACATTAAATACCAATTTATTTTAGCATAGTACTGTATATCTAATAATAACATTATATACCTATCTATATAAAATTTGCGGTAGATCAGTGAGTAAGTATGTAGGTATATTACCAACAATACCATGTCGCTTCTTCGCGTCGTCGTCGCGCGTTATCGGTGTATGTAACCACGAGTCAGTAAGCCTGGATACGAAATACGGCATCGTTTGTATGAGAACCGAGGTAGCCGCCAAAGGGGTGTGAAGTCTGAGGCTGGAGCGGCGCATGGAACGCCGTGATTGGCCGAGCGAGTAGGTAGCCAAGTGACGCCAGTCTTCCATACATTTGAACGGGATTCATACAATAAGTCGCTCATTGTGTCGATTCGCGATGAAAAGATGAAACGGATTTAACAATATTTAACCCTTCTTTACATCAAGGGAATAATATAACTTTCTCTTAAATGAACAAAGGCAACGCCCCTTTCACAATTTTGCGAATTTGCAGATTTTCGCATAAACACGATCATAGTTCTAAGTTCTGAGATACCTCGGATACTTTATTATAAATCTACAATTGTGTATTCCATAATAAAAATTATCAAAATGTATGCGAAAATAGTTAAGCATAAAGATTTTTTTTTTTAGGAAACTGATACGGATGGCTCCATCATCGTAATAATGCTTCAGTTTGGTACCAGCGATGATGGGAGCCCAATATATAAATAATAAAATAAAACTACAATAAACTAAAATAATAAAAATAATCAAGATCGATAAATACATAAAAAAAAATAAACAAACAAACTAAATAAAATAAAAAATATGAAGAAAAACCGGATTTAGACACATCAGCCAAGGCTGCCTGTCTAAAATAAATAAATATACCTAGGTGAATTAGGTACGTGCCTTGTCACCGATTCCCCCTAATCGATCCGGCTATACTGAATTGGATGGAAAACACGTAGGTACTACTTTTCATAGTGACTTCGACCGACGTTTATTTAGTGCAGTGGTACCAACACGGGCGGGTTGAACCCTACCATCTACATATACATCCTGTACATTTATATACGTTCTATACATTCTGAATCTCTGACATTAAAGGCAAACGTTTAAACTATTACGTCAATTATTTTTAATTCTCCTAAATATTCGCGATCTTATATTCCCGGTAGACGCATGACCTAAAGAAATTAATTCCTTTCTCCTTAGAGTCGCTCAAAAGTAAAAACCGGTAGGTACTGGTTGAATGAAAAAAGCGCGATAAACGAATATTGAACGAGGAAACCTGCTGAGGTTGACTAGAAGAAATGTCCTTTGGCAATAAGGCAGAATGCATGAAATATCTGTATACATTTAACATACATATTTATTATCAATAAACAAAAAAAATTACAAGATCTAACTGCATCCAACACGATAGTCGACCTATGGTGGGTAAGCAGAATAGAGCTCTCCATACATATTTACGCCGATGTTTGTTACTGAAATTCAAGCGAAAAATGCTATCAAATTGAATGAAAGTACTTACTCGTGAAAGGTGACTCCATCTGTGTTCAAGTTTGAATTTTTCGACGACTTTTTGCACCAAAGCACTGCACAATGAGGCATTTTGTGACAGACACGCACGTTCGCTCCGCCTGAGCGGCGGACGGAGACTAAGATCGGTCGCCGGCGCTAGACTGACGCGCTGGCGCGTTTGCGCTGGCGCGCGGCTACCCCTGTCCTCCTATGTATAGCGCATCCAGGCTTACTGACTCGTGATCGCGAATAATCACGATTCATACATACATTCGCTACACATTTTGCTCTATTTCTCTGTACACATAAGTTTAATAGATAGCAAAGTATAAATTTTCGGAATCCTAATTTAATTATCTTTAATTTGATACCCCACTCAATATATTTTGAAAAACTAATTTGACATTAAACTTGACGCCGTGCGTCCGCCATTTTGAATTTTGAAAATTGTTATATAGCCTATGACACTCCCGTGAATAAGACCAATCCAATAGCACAAGAATTATTCAAATCGGTCCAGTACTTTAGGCTGTAGAGTGGAATATAGATAGTCACATACATACATACATACATACATACATACATACATACATACATACATACATACATACATACATACATACATACACGCCAAACTCATAACCCTTCCTTTTTTGGTTTCGCCGTAGTCGGGTAAAAACAAAAAAAAAACAACTAAAAAGTATTAAATACCTAATATTTTGAAATTTTCTCTGTCCTATTGAAATACATGAATCGATATACTAGTGATACATATTCGGACCCTTGTTTCATGAATATTCTAAATTTGAAATTTTTTATCTTTTCCGACCGGCCAGGTGCGCTTAATTTATTATGGTACGAGTACCAGCCCGAGCCCGAGTACCAGTCGAGCTGGTCTGATGATGGAGACAGAAAATGGCCATAGGAACTCCTAAACTACACATGATAAACCCATCGTGTTTCGGCTCGTTGCATTTGTCTTCACGAGCAATTTACTTTAGACCTAAGAGATTCTCAATTCGACGGTATGTTTTCTTTTTTTTTATGTTTGTTACGCGATTACTCCGTCAAATTGTGGGCCGATTTTAAAAATTCTTTTTTTTTTTATTTGAAAGGGGATAACCCTGAGGTTTTTAAAGTGAAAACTTCTTTAGCGGTGCTTGGCACTTTTTTAGGTGGGTAAAAAATTTATAACTCGCGACATCGCGACATCGCGACATCGCGTCAGCGTCATTTTTTAAATGAAACCTTAACTCATTGCATTAAGGGTTAAGTTAGAGTGGCACGGGATCTGCCGGCACTCCCGGAGTGCAATTGTTAAGTAGGGTTCGGTAACACGTTTATGTCTGTCCATTCTACTAAGTTCTGCAAAATGAATGTAGGGTTCCGTAACAAATGCATGTCTGTCCGTTCTACTAAATTTAACATTTATTTCAAAATGAATGTAGGGTTCCGTAACAAATGCATGTCTGTCCGTTCTACTAAATTTAAAATTTTTTAACCATGGTCCTGCGACGATTATTTTGTAATAAAAGTAGGGTTCCGTAACACGTTTATGTCTGTCCATTCTACTAAGTTCTGCAAAATGAATGTAGGGTTCCGTAACAAATGCATGTCTGGCCTTTCTACTAAATTGAACAGAATTTTTTTTTAAGCAATATAGGGTGTCCCAGAAACCGACGATAATCCTTTAACAGGAGATAGAGCTGCTAATTACCTCTCAGAATATCTAATTTTAGGTTTAGTAAAAATGGCTTAGTTTTTGAGATATTGTCATTTTTGTAAAAATCCAAAATTTTCTCCCTCAGCTCATTTTTTTAAATGCCACGAGTACAAATGTAAGATTTTCTTAAATCTAGTTTTTGTCAAATATTTCCGAAAAGTAAGGCTTTCACACGGTATAATTTATTTTTTTATGTTTAATCCTGTTTACCTGAAAAACGACTTAAGAGCCACATGTTAAAAAAATTTCAGCCTCATCCTTTAAGTTTGGCCCTTCGCGGTGAAAAAAAAAATTACTGGACTAAAGTGGCATTATGCAAAAAAAATACGCCCATCTAATGTAGTTTTTAAAATGGTACATCACTTACCGCTTTGCCCAATAATTTATGAGATATTGTTATTTAACTGCAAAAAGACCTCGGAATTTGATAACTGTTCTACCAACTACGAATTGGAATAAAATAATTTGAAGTAATTGGTCTTTATTAACCTGATAAAGTAGATTTTCAAATTGTTTACAACCTGCACAAATGCTAGCTCGACATCTTCTCACAAATGCCCGGTTGATGCGTCGAGCAAGTACTCGATGCAAGTGCAGATACGTCCATCTCCGATCCATCTGTGGGGATATGCTTGGTCTAAAAAATTACGCACTTCTCTAGCGTAATGGGTTGGGCAGCCATCATTTTGCAACCACCTCCGTATGACCAATAGGTACATCTTCTAAAAGGCTCTGAAGCTCCTGTTTCAGAAACTCAAGATAATTCGCCCGTTTAAAGTCTCTACTATTCAACGGACGTCTTCTTGCCTCCTAGCCACTTGCATCCCCACAGATAGACCGGACGACGTCTAGATCACCGGATTTAAATCCGTTAGATCTTTATTATTGGGGCTATTTAAAAGAAAAAGTTTACGGGAAACCGGTGGAAAACTTGATAGAGCTCAAAGAAAGAATTACAGAAAGTTTTTTTTTATGTTAACTGACATGGTTGGCTACATCACCTACAACATCCGTGATATCAGCCCATAACACCGGGTGAACTTGATGCCACGTCAGTGCTTCCCTTCGGTCGTGCCGACTATAGTCAATTGGACGAAAAACACAAACTATTTACATAACATAGGTGGACGTATCTGCACTTGCATCGAGTACATGCTCGACGCATCAACCGGGCATTTGTGAGAAGATGTCGAGCTAGCATTTGTGCAGGTGGTAAACAATTTGAACATCTACTTTAACAGGTGAATAAAGACCAATTTACTTCAAGTGTTTATTTTATTCCAATTCGTACTTGGTAGAACAGTTATCAAATTCCGAGGTCCTTTTGCAGTTAAATAACAATATCTCATAAATTATTCGGCAAATCGGTAAGTGATGTACCATTTTAAAAACGACATTAGATGGGCGTATTTTTGTTGCATAATGCCACTTTAGTATAGTAATTTTTTTTTTCACCGCGAAAGGCCAATCTCAAGGGATGAGGCTGAAAATTTTTTATTATGTGGCTCTTAAGTCGTTTTTCAGCTAAACAGGACTAGACATAAAAAATAAAATTATACCGTATGAAAGCCTTACTTTTAGGATATATTTGACAAAAACTAGATTTAAGAAAATCTTACATTTGTACTTGTGGCATTTAAAAAAATGAGCTGAGGGAGAAAATTTTGGATTTTTACAAAAATGACAATATCTCAAAAACTAAGCAATTTTTACTAAACCTAAAATTAGATATTTTGAGAGGTAATTAGCAGCCCTATCTCCTGTTAAAGGATTATCGTCGGTTTCTGGGACACCCTGTATATATTGCAAACACTCTTTGCAAAGTTATTAGGACTTACAATATTTCTATTATAGAATTTTGCAAATACATTAGACGCCTCCCTCCAACCAGCTGTTCGTCGAATCATGTCAATGCTAATGCCATTCCTAAGAGCAGCAGAGGAGGAGGCGTGCCTTGTGCTGTGAGCAGTGAATATGGACGTGTCAATGCCACTTTTTACCCGAATACGGCGAAGCCAAAAAAGGAAGGGTTATGAGTGTGGCGTGTATGTATGTATGTATGTATGTATGTATGTATGTGACTATCTATATTCCACTCTACAGCCTAAAGTACTGGACCGATTTAAATAATTCTTGTGCTATTGGATTCGTCTTATTCACGGGAGTGTCATAGGCTATATAACAATTTTCAAAATTCAAAATGGCGGACGCACGGCGTCAAAATGTCAAATTAGTTTTTCAAAATATATTGAGTGGGGTATCAAATTAAAGATAATTAAATTAGGATTCCGAAAATTTATACTTTGCTATCTATTAAACTTATGTGTACAGAGAAATAGAGCAAAATGTGTAGCGAATGTATGTATGAATCGTGATTATTCGCGATGAAGCGTGGTCGCCCGCGCCCCGCGCCGCGCGCCCCCACCCACGGTTTCGGTACGTTACATACACCGATAACGCGCGACGACGACGCGAAGAAGCGACATGGTATTGTTGGTAATATACCTACATACTTACTCACTGATCTACCGCAAATTTTATATAGATAGGTATATAATATTATTATTAGATATACAGTACTATGCTAAAATAAATTGGTATTAAATGTCCATGTACCTAGTGTAAGCATATGTAGTGTAGGTACATTAAATATACCTAATACCTACAATATTTTCGGATGCAAGTGATGCAACCGAACCGCCGATTGCGGAAAAGTATTCCCAATTTTTTGGGTGCAGTTTTAGCCCTAGACTCGATTAGTTGCCGGAAACCTAGTTACGTCTTTGGAAATGGTCGTGCCCAGGAGGTCCAGGTGCTTCCAGACAAGTATGACGCTGACTTAGAAACTGGCTTGAAAAGCAAAAGGACCTTCAAATCGACCTTCGCAGATAATGCGCAGCACTGAGCCTTGCTAACGTTGAAGGCGTGGGCGTAGCATTCAGGGGGTACATATCAATGTTATGCATACGAGAGTACGGAACACGGGTTCTACACCAGTTACCCTTCAACTAGGCGGGATGTGGATGAGAAGAGCCGAAGACTTGTGTCTGAACTTGAGCAAACACTCGGCTCTATTTCCGAATGGGCCGTAGCAAGTTGGTCAAGTTCAATACCTCCGAGATACAAGTTTGCGCGTTTAGTGCGAAGAGAGCAGCGTTCACACCAGCTCCTTCCTAACAAGGCATATCACTTAAATTTTGCGACCACCTCGGGATCCTCCGAGTCGAGTTTTCGCACGATCTAAACTTCCGGCGTGACATCGAGGTCAAGGCCGTATAAATCGCAGATTCGGTCCTGCTTGGGGTACTGCTCGCACCTATGGGCATGCCTATGGGATGGCTCAGTCAAATACGAGCTAGCGCCTCTGGACTCGATCCAGCGTAGAGCCGTGCGAATAGTAGGTGACTCCCAAATGTCCCGCGATCTAAAATCACTGCAAATCAGGGATACATAGATAAATCAGAGCCTGTTGAAATACAAACAGAGAGAAATATTTTCCCCAAAGTACAGTCTTGGGTCCTTCAACCTGGGCACCTGTCAGGCCGGCATGGCATTCGCAGCCTCCGCATGCTACCGAATGTCCATGGGCGTCGCTAGACACCTTATGGGTGGCTCGGCGCCACATGTCGCGCTTACTATAAAAATAATATCAGTAGCTTTGGCCTCGCCTTAGTGGCTTACCTGCTTCGAGTGAGTACATTATTCAACTATGTACACGAACCTGAAACCTCGGTCTTCGGCCTTGAATTGATTGGTTTACCCACTTCCCGAATCCGCTTCACCCCAGCCCGATATGTTTACTTACATAGAGAAAGAAAATCGTGTACTTACACAGCTCAGTCTTCGGTCTTGCTCTGACTGACTTTTCATTTTACTTCAAGACTTATACATCGTTCAACTATACATCATTTGTTTATAGATCTGTGACTTTAGTTTCAAATACATATGACGACAAATAAACGGACGGATAGTATCAATTTTGTACCGTGTGGGGCCGGTACCTTAAAAGAATGGCCCCACTGCATCTCTCCCCGTGTATGTCGTAAAAGGCGACTAAGGGATATGACTCCCTTCTTATATTACTAGGTGGTAGGGTTTAACCCGCCCGGGTTGGTACCACCGCATCGCACTGAATGAAAGGTCGGTCAAAACGGCTATGTAAATAGTTTGTGTTTCCCGTCCAGTTCAGTGTACCCGGCACGACCGAAGGGAAGCACCGACGTGGCACCAAGTTCACCCGGTGTTATGGGCTGGCATCACGGATGTTGTAGGTGATGTACCAACTGTGTCAGATTCAATAAAATATAAAATCAATGTACGAGTTACATAATAAATAACATTTAAAGTATGCAAACAGTTTTTAAAAAAGCCTAAAATAAAAAAAATTAGTTATAAAAAACTAAAACCCGACTACGAAAAATCAAATTATGAAAAACGTTTAACTAAAAAAGAAAATTATGAAAATCGTTTAACTATTATAAAAAACTAAAACCCGACTACGAAAAAGCAAATTATGAAAAACGTTTAACTAAAAAAGCAAATTATGAAAATCGTTTAACTAAAAATAACAAAATAATGTTTTCCATATAATTTATCAGATACAGAAATTATCTTTTTATATTGATTTTACCTTATCACCATTGATTTTATAGTAAAATCAATGCTTAGCACTAACTTTATAAATTTTGATAAATTTATTATTTTTAACGTTCTAAATATAGTTCAACAAGACAAGTGAGGCCGTCGTCGTGCATTATTAGAGCGAGGAACTTAGGACGGCCATCGCCATTTTGTCATACTGGCATCGGACGGAAGTCGGAACCCCTTTACGGAAGCTTTAATTTTTGTAAGATCAGTCAGAGCCAATCTAAAATTATTATAAGTAGATACATAGATACATACCGAACGTCAATGGCTATGCACAACGACGGTCGCACTTGTCTTGTTGAACGAAGAACGCCCGACCACGGCTCTATATTTAGAACGTTAAAAATAATAAAAGTTTTTTGGAAATCGGTTTTATATTTTTTAAAACAGTTTTTATTTCATTCTTTGTAGTAATATTATTAGTAATATTACATAAAAAAGAATAATCGAAATCGAATAATCGAAATCGATTGATGTGGTACAGAATTATTCGCCATATGTGTCAGACTGCAAATTGCTGAATAAGTCCACATCACAAAAGTTTTGCTGAAGGTAACCACACACCATACTAATTTATCAAACTGAAAATAGCCGAAAACGACCACATCACAAGTTTTGCTGAAGGTAACCACACACCATACTAATTTATCAAACTGAAAATAGCCGAAAACGACCACATCACAAGTTTTGCTGAAGGTAACCACACACCATAGTATTATGGTGATTTTTCGAAAACCACTAAACCAATTTCGATAAAATTGAAATGGGACCACCTCGGAAGTATGACCTAACAAACACAAAAACAATTTTCTTAATCGGCCCTCAATTGACGGAGAAATCGCGTAACAAACATACAAAAAAAAAAATACGTACAGTCGAATTGAGAACCTCCTCCTTTTTTGGAAGTCGGTTAAAAAGAGCTTATGCGATAATTTTGCATGTACCTACATACTAACTAAAGTATTGTTTTCAGTGTTAATGCTCATTCTTGTTTTATTCATTCAAACATTACCACTGATAGATGACATTATCTCATGACACTTTAAACATCTACAGTCAGTAATTATGCAATGTCGAGGACGATACGGCGAACATATAATTAATAATCAAACGAGCTTACCTGTAAGTGAAGTTCGATGATAATTATATGAGCCGTATCGTCCGAAGACATTGCATCCCACCCAAAAAAGGACCTTAACATATTAACTGAATAGTAATATGTCACCTGAACACGTCATGAAATAATGTAACGATTATGCTCTAAAGATAATGAATTAGTCGCCGGATGAAAGGCTATAGTGGCTGGAGCGCCATCTAGAGTTAAGTACTGTGGAGGTCATATTCAGTACTTTTTTAATTTAAATTTTGAAAGGAATATTCAAAATGGCTTTAAAAATGTGTGAGTGGGTATACACAGAAGGTGTACTACAGTCAGTAATTATGCAATGTCTTCGGACGATACGGCTCTTAAAATTATCATCGAACTTCACTTACAGGTAAGCTCGTTTGATTATTAATAATATTGTATTGTCACGAGAACTCAATGTGTGTGCAAAGTTTCATAAAAATCGGTTCAGTAAAAGTAGTTTAAAAAGTTGTCGCAAGATTTGAAACAAAGATAGAAACAAACAAACAAACAAACAAACAAATATACGGAGTCAAGCTAAATAAAACCGTTTAATAAAAAAAAACAGAGGGTTGCATATGATTGAGTCAATTTAAAGTATTCGCTTGTTTTTTCCCCCTAGATAGGAGAATTGAGACTCTCGTTAGATTAGGTTTGGTTATACCATGCATTAATTCAATATATTAAAGTTAGTTTAAACTTTAGTCGTTGTTCGTTATAGTTAATTTTAAAAAGTGTATAATTGGGAAAGGTGCATCGCAATCAGATGCAGCTTGCCCAATTACAACCAACCATTTGCCCAACACTACTCACACGACTTATTCAAAAATAAATCAACAAAAGCATTGTTCAACTAATAAACCTATAAACCTATCTTCTCACGGTGTCGCACTTCGGTCTAGCCATGACAATATTTTCGCTATCTCCTTCCATAAAACTGGTTTTTATACGAACTCATTTTCTGTTCACGCAGCTCGACTGTGGAATTCATTACCACACTTTATCCGACATTGTAAATCGCTTCCCTTATTCAAAAAACACCTAAAACTGTATTACCTCCGTCAATGTGAAGTACAAACCTAAAAAACAAAAAACAACTTTTGTTTCATACTTACCTGGATGGACAAGTATGTATGTATGTATATTTATTTGTATATAATATTCTATATATTTAGTAATTTATATGTATTAAACATGTATGGCTTATATTTTACTATTTTGCTCTTCTATGTGGCGTACCTCTATGACATCTTTACATGTTTTAAATATGCTGAACATTTACTATATGCTGACGACAAGAAGGTTGTCTGTCATGAAGGTGTGCACCATAGAGGACTGTTTAGGCGTCCAGAGCGACCTCAACCGGCTATCGGAGTATTATATGAACAATCGAATAACAGTCAACGCATTAAAATGTCAAAATATTAAATTTACACGTAGCACACGACCTCTTCAATTCACGTATCACTTTAATAATACTCCGATAGCAAAGGTCTCTATGGTTAGAGATTTGGGAGTAATTCTTGACCAAAAACTAACTATGGTAGAACATATAAATCACATCACGAGTAAGGCATACAAGAACATGGGTTTCATAAGACGTGCGACTAAGGGGTTTAGAAACGTTACGTGTCTAAAAGCTATTTATTATGCATACGTTAGAAGCAATCTTGAATACGCCAGCTCCATTTGGACACCTCTCTATCAAGTTCATATTAACGACATCGAAAAGGCGCAAAGGAGCTTTATAAAATATTTAACTTATGCCACTAAAAGAACATATCATTCATACGAAGTAGGCTGTTTTGAACACAATATGTTGAGTCTAGAGAACAGACGGCTATTACTAGACATGATGCTGCTGCGCGACGTGATGTGCGGACGACTCGACCGCGGCGAACTGTTGGGGGAGGTGATGCTGAACACGCCGCGCCGGTGCGGCGAACACGACACACAACACTCTTCCATGAACCAACACACACCACCAACTACGCGCGTAATGCACTCGTGCCTCGTCTTACCCGCACATACAATAATATGTTCCCCCATATTGATATCTTCCACCTCAGCAGACGAACTTTTCAAAGGGAAATAGTCAACACACTTAACCAATCACTGGCTAGTATGAATGAGGAGTTGCATAAAAATAAAAATAAACATTAATATACTTAACACCATATTATACATTTTAAATTAAAAAAAAAATACAAATTAAATACATAAAGAGACACAAACACACACACACACACACACTACGCACCACACCACACAACAACACACCACAAAACACCACACCTCACACACCTTTAGACACCTAAGTATATGCACTACGCAAACATAAATAAAAAAACCAATCAGGGAAACATGTAATTGGCCATACTGTAGGCATAAAAAAAAATAAGTGTATCAATATTGTGAATGGCTGTATGTTTTCTAATATAAATAAATAAATAATCTCAAATCAAAACAAACGTGCAGTTCGCATAATAAAGTTTTATGGCTTAGTGAAGGGAATCTCCCTTCACTAAGCCATAAAATTTTGTTGTGCGAACTGACGTTTGTTTTGATTTGAGTTATAGCTTGTACTTATAATTGTTAATAAGGTATTCATTATTATTTTATCTTCAATTGTCACGCTCAACTCTTTTGCTACTACCTACATTCCACTATATTATCGAATCTCAAACATCCAAAGGTTGACTGTAACAAATCTCTGTATGGGATAAGTCCGCCTTTGCACCTTATGTAAATTTTCCAATGTATTTGTTACTGTTTAATGTTTATTGGACCAATAAAGAATTTTCTATCTATCTATCTATCTAACACAAACACGCACGCACGCACGAACGCACGAACGCACGCACACACGCACGCACGCACGCATGCACGCACGCACGCACGCACACAGAGACACACACACACACACACGCACACAGCGTAACCGGAACTGAATTTTATTTATTCAATCCTGTCAAGTAGCGTTAAATGTGCTCGCACTAAGTTTCATCGAATTAGGATGATCGCTTTAAGAGTTATAGAGGAACATATAATTTATTATTGGTATGATGATGTGCCTCACCAAATATTTCATAGAAGATCCCGCTGGAAGTGGATGAAACATTTTCACCGTCACTGCAAAACTCGCAATAGTATGTACTATTGCCAACATCACTTTCAATTATGTTAAGTGTTATTTCACAGTAAAATTGTTTAGCTTTGCTTTGTAATTGCGATAAATCCTCAGGTTGAAACAAGTGCCCCGGTTCGAGGTGACTTCCCCAGCTGTTCCATAAATTGCACACCTTGAAACGTTCATCGTTAGTGCTGCCGTCACGACCTGCAACAAACATTAAGGCTGCATACAAGGTACAATTTAGCATTTAGCTAAGATGTGCCATACCACTCGCCTGACACACTCGTATGTATTAACTTCATCTATCAGGGCAGATCGATAGCTTCTTAAAAGCACGATTTGATTAACTTGGCTCGATTTTGGGGGGGAGAGAGCTGTTCGCGTCCGTGACACCTGGTCCTTAAGTCACACGTGCCTCCTGGGTGGTGCTAAATGAACAGAGAGACAATTACACCACCATAACAGTTCGCTGTGTTCCGGTGCACTTCCCGGGGACCCAGTAGCAGGTGGGGTTGGCTATGGTGAGGAGTAGGTCAGTGGTCCCGACGCGGATTCGCTGTTCAGAGGTGTTGCATCGAGGTTGGCAGGGAGACCCGGTGAAACGGTTATTCCGCTGGCCGCCCGCCGGGTAGTATAGGGGCCCAATCGCGTCTAATCTAACCAACGCGAGAGGCTGCCCTGGTCAACCGGCACATAATCCCGGAGTCTAATGGTCCCGGGGCCTCTTCCGGACGGGACCGGGGGCCCTTCAGTATTCCGTGTCGGCGCACCACCAACCTGAACAGTACGGGTTGAAGCTAGGGTCCACGCTTTGTCCGTGAAGCACCATGGCCATCCTTCACGCTTCACGCAATCATGGCAGCAGACAGAAAAATAAGCAAAGTTAAATCAGCGGTGCACATCCCTACAACCCTCTTTAGTGTCGAAAAACAATAATAAGATGACGACGCGGCGGGGCGGGCGCAGGCGTCCGAAAGCGTCGTACACCATGCTGGGCGATCGATGTTCTCGTCACCAATATTTTTTTTATCAGTACATTGGCAACTTCCACCCAACATCTATATTACCTGCTTCCATGTTATTTAGCCATTTCATGTAAAAGTAAAATTGTGGCCCTTCAGAAATCTAGTAGTTTTTTTCCAAATCTGTTATTTTTTTAAAGTAAAATGTACTATTTTTTTATAGTCACATTTTGGGGTACCCTACACCACCCGACGCATCTCAATCTCTCTCTCTCCCTCCCTCTCCCTCCCCCCCCCCTCTCTCTCTCTCTCTCTCTCTCTCTCTCTCCCTCTCTCTCCCTCTCCCTCTCCCTCTCCCTCCCTCCCTCCCTCCCTCCCTCCCTCCCTCCCTCCATCCCTCCCTCCCTCTGACTCTCTCTCTCTCACCCTCTCCCCTCTCTCTCTCACTCCCTCCCTCTCTCTCTCCGAACATCCAGTACGGTGGTACCAACCCAGTCGGCTACAATTTGAGCCTACCACCTAGTAAGGGACAAGGGAGTTACAGTTTTACACCGGGTCCGAACGGTGAAGCATCAGGTGTAGATATGCACTTAATTTTTTTCATGAGAAAAAACTCATTGGTACACGCCGAACGGATTCGAACCTCGGACCTCTCGCATGAGAAGCCGATGCCCAAACCACTCGGCCACCCGCCGCTGTCATAATTCATATTTTCCGTACAGTTCAGTGTAGCCTGCACGAGCGGAGGGCGGCACTGACATAGCACCTAGTTCACCAAGATTTTGTGTAAATAATGTAGCCAACCTTGTCAGTTTCCATTAAAAGAAAATAGGGAGGAAATAGAGAATACGTTTGTATGGGCAAAAGGCCGCCCGCGTTTGCTCTAACATAAAAATTTAAATAATGTAAGAATAATAGGTACTTACGTCTAATCAGATACATTTTCGCATTTACAAAATTATAGTTCTTGTCGAAATAAATTGAATCCACAGAGCATTCGAATTTAATCGTATTTCCAGTGGGACTCTTAGTGACACTAGTTCTAATTTTATCTCCATTATTATCAGTATATAATACCCCATCGCTCTGGTCAAACGTCATAAGATCTAATGTTTTATTGGTTGCTGGAGGTGTTGGTGTAGTTGGAAATAGATAATTAGCTTCCCATTGTCTTTTAGCTGAAAATACAATGGAAATAAAAAATTAATTAATAATACAGTAGAGCGCCAATATTGTTCTACATAATAGAATAGGGAAGATGTACAAATAATAAACTTCCACTGTTATCAGCTTAAAAAAATATCTACAAAATCACAATTAAATCAGCTGTAATGTCTTTTATATACTTGGAAATAAAACAATATTTCAGCTCGAGCGCCCCGCGCCCATCCTCTTTTAATTCTTTCACAGACTGACGGCGTAGGCAGTGTTGCCTACTCCCTAACCCCACATAACCATATCTCACACTCTCCCCCCGTATATTAATTTAAATGCAATATACATCATGCTTACATTAATTAAGTAGGTATAAACTTGATTTTTTTATTATGGTTATTTTAGATTTTTTTTTATATACAGGGTGTCCCAGAAACCGACGATAATCCTTCGACAGCTGATAGGGCTGCTAATTACCTCTCAGAATATCTAATTTTAGGTTTAGTAAAAATGGCTTAGTTTTTGAGATATTGTCATTTTTGTAAAAATCTAAAATTTTCTCCCTCAGCTCATTTTTTTAAATGCCACAAGTACAAATGTAAGATTTTCTTAAATCTAGTTTTTGTCAAATATTCCTGAAAAGTAAGGCTTTCACACGGTATAACTTATTTTTTCATGTTTAATCCTGCTTAGTTGAAAAACGACTTAAGAGCCACATGTTAATTTTTTTTCAGCTTCGTTCCTTGAATTTGGCCCTCCGCGGTGAAAAAAAAAATTACTACACTAAAGTGGCATTATGCAACAAAAATCCGCCCATCTAATGTAGTTTTTAAAATGGTACATCACTTACATAATTGCCCAATAATTTGTGAGATATTGTTATTTAACTGCAAAAGGACCTCGGAATTTGATAACTGTTCTACCAACTACGAATTAGAATAAAATAAACACTTGAAGTAAATTGGTCTTTATTAACCTGTTAAAGTAGATGTTCAAATTGTTTACCACCTGCACGAATGCTAGCTCGACATCTTCTCGCAAATGCCCGGTTGATGCGTCGAGCAAGTACTCGATTCAAGTGCAGATACGTCCACCTAAGCTGCTGCCGTAATTCTTTCTTTGAGTTCTATCAAGTTTTCCACCGGGACCCGTAAACTTTTTCTTTTAAATAGCCCCAATGATAAAAATCTAACGGATTTAAATCCGGTGATTTAGGCGTCCGATTCATCTGTGGGGATACAAGAGGCTAGGAGGCCACAAGACGTCTGTTGAATTGCAGAGACTCTAAACGGGCGAAATTATCTTGAGTTTCTGCAACAGGAGCTTCACAGCCTTTTAGAAGATGTACCATTGGCCATACGGAGGGAGATGTGGTTGCAAAATGATGGCTACCCAGCCCATTACGCTAGATAAGTGCGTAATTTTTAGGTTTCCGTATCCCGTACGGAAGCCTATTACTAAACCTACGCCGTCTGTCTGTCTGTCTGTCTGTCCGTCCGTTCGTCTGTCCGAGGTCTGTATCTCTTGAACCGTAATAGGTAGCCCGTTGAAGTTTTCACAGAATATGTGTTATTATGGCGGATATAACATCAAATAATAAAAAATAGAAAAAGTAAAAAATTAAGGGGGGTTCCCATACAAGAAACGAGTTTTTTTCAATGTTTTTTTTGTGGTGCGGATACCTCGGTGCGCGAGTCCGACTCGCACTTGGCCGGTTTTTTTAGACGAAGCATATCCGCACAGATGGATCGGACGTCTAGATCACCGGATTTAAATCCGTCAGATTTTTATCATTTGGGCTATTTAAAAGAAAAAGTTTGCGGGTCCCGGTGGAAACCTTGATAGAGCTCAAAGAAAGAATTACGGCAGTAGATCAGGTCATTTGCATCGAGTACTTGCTCGACGCATCAACCGGGCATTTGTGAGAAAATGTCGAGCTAGCATTCGTGCAGGTGGTAAACAATTTGAACATCTACTTTAACAGGTTAATAAAGACCAATTTACTTCAAGTGTTTATTTTATTATAATTCGTAGTTGGTAGAACAGTTATCAAATTCCGAGGTCCTTTTGCAGTTAAATAACAATATCTCACAAATTATTGGGCAAATAGGTAAGTGATGTACCATTTTAAAAACTACATTAGATGGGCGTATTTTTGTTGCATAATGCCACTTTAGTGTAGTAATTTTTTTTTTCACCGCGAAGGGCCAAATTGAAGGGATGAAGCTGAAAAAAAATTAACATGTGGCTCTTAAATCGTTTTTCAGCTAAGCAGGATTAAACATGAAAAAATAAATTATACCGTGTGAAAGCCTTACTTTTCAGGAATATTTGACAAAAACTAGATTTAAGTAAATCTTTCATTTGTACTTGTGGCATTTAAAAAAATGAGCTGAGGGAGAAAATTTTTGATTTTTACAAATATGTCAATATCTCAAAAACTAAGCCATTTTTACTAAACCTAAAATTAGATTTTCTGAGAGGCAATTAGCAGGCCTATCAGCTGTCGAAGGATTATCGTCGGTTTCTGGGACACCCTGTATATACCAATGTTTTTTTATTTTATTTTTTTATTATTACAAGTAGATAGGCTATGGGGATTCGTACCCATTTTGTTTTTCAAGTGTTGGGTGGAACCTTGTCAAACGAAGCAGTCGTATGTAGGAGTATGTGTTTTTGGTAGCTAGTGAGTGTGACAAAGTACTTGTAAATTGTCTGGAATATTTCTATAAGAGTGTGCGAGGGGGCGGAGCCTAACTTGGGGTCTACGTAGGCCTTTGGAGTCAGGGTTCACCGGAGAGCCTACATGCACCCTGGTGTACCGGGGGTTCCGCCCCTGTCCTTGCCGACTGCCTCCCACCTTCAGCTATACGCCTAGAACCTTGTCACACCAAGTTTAGGGGAAATCCCCTGCATTTCGGGAACCCCCTCCGCCGTCGGTAGACCGCCAAGCTTCGGGGAAATCCCCCTACCCGCAGGCAGATATATATGAAGCCCCGGCCCCTCGCCCCTCCCCCTCCACCGCCCCCCCTCGCCAGCCGGTAGACCATCAATCACGGAGAGTTCCCCCCATCTCGAAGCTATAATATGAGTTGTGACAGGGGTTTTCAACCTTTTCACTAACTAGCCTGCTTTATCATATGCGAAAACTCAACGACACACAGGTTGACTACCTTTTCCTGAGGTACAGAATTCCCCACGAAACTAATTAAGCGCGTGAGCTGTGACAGGGTTTTCAATCTTACTACTAAGTTGCAAACTTTATCACATACAAAAATTCCACGGTACACAGGTTAAGAACCTCTGCCTGAGGTACAGAATTCCAGGAACCCCCGCCGGCATACATTTTCGGAAATTCCCCTCGAAGCAATTAAGCGCGTGAGCTATGACAGGGATTTTCAACCTTTTTACTAACTGATAAACTTTATCGTATGCGTAAATTCCACGGCACACCGGTTGAAAACTCCTGCCGTAGGTACATCGGATTACTCCTAGCGCGGGAGCATGTTCATTCGAGTTCTAGAAGGACCGTACATTAAGTACCACATACCTATAAAGGCTCCCCACCGCAAGCCCTACCGCAGTCAGTCGAAAGACTTCCTAGGGCTAACATCTACTCGAGTGCGAGTAACTGTTTGAAAATTTTAAAAATTAAATCGGGCGCGAGTATGTATTAAAAGGGTGAGAAAATGGAAGCCTCGCAGTGTGTTAGGCATTTGAAGGCGGCATAAGAAAATTCTTAAGCGGCGGGCTTCGGAGCGTGAAATAAGGGAGTGCATCAAAAAAGGCACCACCAGTCTGCGCTGGCTGGGACAATTACTGCGCAGAGACGGTGTGCCTATCGGCGAAAAGCAGCACATTATACGGTGCATCGGGCAGGTGAAATGCATGCAGACAAAACTGGGTGCATTGCGAAGAGTCGGAGGCGGAGGCGGCGGGCGCCTACGCAGCGGGCGAGTGCGGTGGCACGACCTGGAGTCGGCCTTCGAGTCCAGGCTGCGGACCGGGGTCATCATCAACCTCGTCCACCGAGACACCTCGATGACGCGCAGGCGCTATTCACCACCCGCATCAGAAACGCTCTCAGACAACACAACGCCCTCAAGTTATGTTTCTAATTAATAATAAAAGAAGAAAAGGTTACATAGCGTTGTAGATATTCCGAGAACACTTAGATAGAATACTCAAGAATGGCGTTTCAGTCGGATCAAACCGCCGCGAGCTAAGCCGCGGGAAAAGCTAATTAATTTTGAATCCATTCAAATTTCAGGTGAACGCGGTGCTTGAGGCCGAGTACCGCAAAGTCGCAGCCAACGGCGAGGAGGTGGTGGAGGACAAGTCCTTCAACACGGCGAACGCCTCCATCATCCAGACCACCGATTTGGCTGCGTGGTTCACCGCACACATACGAGCTCCGATCCTGCGCGACATGGAGGAGTTCCAGGAGAGGGACAGCGGTTGGACCCTGCACTCCATCACCAGCCTCGCGGTCCACATCAACCGCTACAACCCCATGCACGGGAGCTCCTTTCTCCGGCTCCCACCGGTCATCCAAATCAAGGAAGCGTGCGTCAACGTGAAAAACAAGGACGACCAATGCTTCAAGTGAGCGGTTCTCTCCGCGCAGCCGACCGCCATACTGAACGAGTCTCAAAATATCGGCCGTATGAATATGAATTGAATTTCGACGGAATGGAATTTCCTGTAAGGCCGAAAGATGTGGGCAGGTTTGAGCAGCTGAACAACATCTTCATCAACGTCTACGTGCTGCTTAAAAGGGGCAAGAGCCGGCAGTACGTAGACGCCCCTGTCCACATCACTAGAGGGAAGAGGGATAGGCACATTAATTTGCTGCTTATCCAAGATAAGTACAGCAGCGACGGAGAGGAGGAGCCGGAGGGTGAGGAAGAGGCGGAGGTGGCAGTCAAATATCACTACGTGTGGATCAAAAATCTCTCCCGCCTGGTGAGCATGCAGCTGTCGAAACATAAAGAGAGAGCTCACAGCTGCACTATTTTCACATCGCAGAAAAGCTGCAACTGCATGAAGTAGACTGCCGAGAAAGGAACAAGTGCAGAGTAACGCTTCTCTCACCGCAGAATGCCACCCTGAAGTTCAAAAACTTCAATTACAAGGAGAAGGTGCCAATCTGCGTGTACGCCGACTTTGAGTGCCTGCTGCGGAAGCCGGAGGGTGGACAAACCAACGTGCGGCAAGAGCACGAAGCATTCAGCGTCGGCTATTACTTCAAGTGCTCTTACGATGACACTCTCTCGCGCTACGGCAGCTACCGCGGAGTGAGACCGGCCGAATGTTTTGCTCGAGAGCTGCAGCAGTTGGCCGAAGATGTGGAGACGCTGTTTTGGTGCCCGCTGCCAATGGAGCGCCTGACGGCGGATGAGGAGCAGAGCTTCCGCCGAGCCACCGTATGCCACATTTGCGAGGGGAGTCTGTATGGCAAGGTTGTAAGAGATCACTGCCACCTCACCGAAAGATACCGAGGACCGGCGCACGAGGAGTGCAACCTTAACTACCAGGACTCGAGGATGATCCCGGTAGTGTTCCACAACCTGAGCGGGTACAACGCCCACTTCATCATTAAGGAGATCGCAACATGTTTTGAGGGCCGCATTAACATCCTCCCCGTAAACATGGAGCAGTACATTTCCTTCACAAAGCATGTACATGGCAGCGACATATCCTTCCGTTTCATCGATTCGCTGCTCTTCATGGCGTCATCACTGGACAAGCTTGCCTCCTATCTGCCCGAGTGGAAGATCCTCAAGAGCCAGTTTCAGCATCTGGACCATGGGCAATTCAAGCTGCTCACCCGGAAAGGAGTATTCCCCTATGAGTTTGTCAATTCGTGGGAAAAGCTGGAGTCAAAAGAGCTGCCGCCGAAGGAGCTGTTCTACAGCGAGCTCACCAACACCCACGTCTCCACCGAGGACTACGAGCACGCGGAGAATGTGTGGGCTACCTTCGGCATCGGCAGCCTGGGGGAATACTCAGACATGTACCTGAAGACGGACGTGCTACTCCTCGCCGACGTCTTCGAGAACTTCCGGGAGAGTTGCCTGCGGACGTATGCACTGGACCCGGCTCACTATTATACCACCGCCGGCCTGACATAGGATGCCATGCTCAAGTTCACCAAGGTGGAACTGGAGCTGTTCACCGACATCGACATGATCCTCTTCGTGGAGCGTGGCATCCGGGGAGGCATCAGTCAGTGCAGCAACCGGTACTCGCGCGCCAACAACAGGTACATGCCGGACTATGACCCCGAGAAGCCGTCCACCTACCTCATGTTTTTTTTTTGTTATGTAAACCAGCATGGGTGGTTGTGCCGAGGGACCAATGGTGCAGTCGACAGAGCCAAAATCACCTCTCCTCGCGAAACCACGCTCAGTTAGGTGCCATGCCAGCAGATTTGCGGACTGTTGCTAGGCTGTCTAGCCCGTTAATACGACGCTTGAAGACACCCAGGTTAAAGGATTCAGGAAATACACTCGCTGGAAGACAGTTCCACACCCTAGCGGTGCGACAAAGAAACGATTTAGAGAACCGATGGGTTCTCAAAAGCCTAATGTCAACAACATAAGGGTGTTGAGTCTCTCTGCGACGAGTCATGCGGAGATAGGACGGGTGGCAGGGAATAAGGGATGCTAGTTCCGCAGAGCAGCGTCCGTAATAGTATCTGTAAAACAGACTAAGCGAACCCACAAACCGTCTGTGACTCAGGGACTCCAGACCATCTGTAAGTTTCGGGTCACCAACAAGACGGATGGCTCGGCGCTGTATCGAGTCCAAGGATGCTAGCAGATAATGGGGACTACCCTCCCAGATGTGACTGCAGTACTCCATCACCGGCCTAATCTGAGTTTTGTACAACAGGAATAGTTGTGCCGGTGAGAATAACCTTCGATTGCGGAAAAGTATCCCCAATTTTCTGGATGCAGTTTTGGCCTTAGACTCGATTAGTTGCCGGAAACCAACGTCTTTGGAAATAGTGGTGCCCAGGAGGTCCAGGTGTTCCGAGATAGGTACGACGCTGCCTTGGAAACTAGCTTGGAAAGGAAAGGGATCGACCTTAGCAGATAATGCGCAGCACTGAGTCTTGCTAACTTTGAAGGCGACAAGGTTCTCCTGGCCCCATACAGCTACTTTTCCGAGAACGTTATCGACCTTATCAACAACTGAGCGTTGAGCCTCCCTGTGCCGCGAATCTCTACTCTTCCAGTCCTTAACATAGCCCTCGTGCTCCGTGCTGTCGTCTGCATAGCTGTGTATCATGCCCAAGGACAGTAGATCGTTTATAAAGATTAAGAAAAGCGTAGGCGACAGCACAGAGCCCTGCGGAACACCAGCGTTGATTGGAAAGTCGTCCGATTTCAAGCCATCGATGGTAACGAAGATGGAACGACCTGCCAAAAGCTGGCGATCCAGGTGCAGAGTTTGGGTGGAATGCCGAAGGACGGAAGCTTGCCTAGAAGGCCTCGGTGCCAAACGCTGTCGAAAGCCTTGGAAATGTCCAGGGCGACTGCCAGCGACTCCCCAAAATTGTCCAATCTTTCGGCCCATATATGCGTAACGTACGTTAGAAGATCTCCTGTTGACCGCGCTTTCCGGAATCCGTACTGCTTGTCATCCAGGAGTTTATTTGCTTCTAAGTACGTTAGGAGCTGGGTGTTAATAAGGCGCTCCATAACTTTACATAATAGTGAAGTTATCGCAATGGGCCGACAGTTGGAGGGGTTCGCGGAGTCTCCCTTCTTTGGAACCGGTTGGACCGAGGCTCTTTTCCAGCAAGAGGGTACAATCCCACGGGCGAAGGAGAGACGGAAAAGGCGGGAGATGATTGGTATCAACTCAGGGGCACAAATCTTGAGCACTATGGCTGGAATGCCATCAGGACCACTACTCTTCGAAGTGTCCAACGTCTTCAAGCACTTGTCGACCTGTCTAGGGTGCATCCTTGGCTCCAACATCGAAATCCCACAGTGTGGTATCGAGGGAGGGGTTGCACCCTGGTCATCCAGATTTGAGTTGGACGCGAAAAGGCGAGCAAAAATGTTATGTTCGCCTTCTCCTTCGCGAGGATAGCGAGTGATCCATCAGGACGTTCCATCGGTGGTGTAGCAGAGCGACAAAAGTTTCGACCAATAAAGTTGGCGAGAGACCAGAATGCTCGGCTGCCAGTTGGACAGCGGACTAGCCTCTCGCCAATTTTATGGTCGTGCGTGTACTTGGCCACATTGAGCGTTCGCTTGCAATACCTGGAGGAGGCATTGAGTGTGCGTCTTGCCTCAGCAGTACGGGCGCACAGCCATTGCCTGAAGGCCTGATTCTTGGCCTCTACCGCAAGGCGGCATTGGCCGTTGAACCAGGGCTTGTGTCTACCACCCACCGGCACAACAGAAGACGGAACAAAATATTCCATACCCTGTTGTATCAGCTCGGCAATAGACACAGCGCACTTTGATGGGTCCGCTGAGGCAAAGCATACCTCCCTCCAAGGGAAAGTTCCAAGAAAAGATCGGAATTCCTCCCATTGCGCTGACTTGTAGTGCCAGACTGTGCGTGTACTAGGCTCGCGTGATTCCGCGTAGTACACAGTCGGCACATTACAGGACACGAGACAGTGATCAGAGCTCCCAAGGGGAGCCCTGACACTAACTCTGTATCCTGCAGGTTCAGAAGTCAGCACAAGGTCCAACAAGCTGGGCTTATGCGCAGGATTGTCAGGTATACGCGTGTATCCTGAAACCAACTATGTCAATCCGTGAGCTATGGCCAAGTTGTAAGCTTCCCGGCCGGAGTGATCGGTGACGGAGGATCCAAGCCATTCCTTGTGTTTGACATTGAAGTCCCCCACCATCACAATTTCGGCCGTTGGAAGCTCACCAAGCAACTTGTCCGTCACAATGCTAAGGTGCTCAAAGAATGAGGTCGATTCGTTGACACCCAGGTTAGGTGAGCGATATAGGCCCGCACCTTACTAGGTGGTAGGGTTTATCCCGGCCGGATTGGTACCACCGCACTGAACGAAACGTCGGTCGAAACGGCTATGTAAATAGTTCGTGTTTTCCGTCCAGTTTAGTGTAGCCGACATGAAATGAAGGGAAGCACTGACATGGCACCTAGTTCACCCTGTGTTATGGGCTGACATCACGGATGTTGTAGCCAACCGTGTCAGGTTCCATAAAAAAAAAAAAAATAAATAAATAAATTCTAACCACATTTGGTAGATTCACACGGACCCATATCACGGGGAAGCAGGAGTCTTCAACATGGCTAAGTCTCTTGACGGAGACGTCAGATCGACCATACAAGCAGACACCGCTCTTGGGTATAAAATGTTGGAATAGAGTGTACCCAGGAATATTGAGGTCGGTGGAGTCCGCAGGCTGGCAGATTTGAGTCTCCGTCAAGAACAGTAAGTGGGGGTTTGCCGACTCCAGGTGATGGGAGACGGCAACCAAGTTTGTGCGGAGACCTCGAATGTTGGCGAGGTCAACGCGGAAAAATTTTGGGGGATTGTTACAACCTATATGTACCACCTATATGGGTTTTCCATGACCCAATGTCTGCCATTCGGTCACTTCAAGTGGGTGGATGCGGAGACGACAGACTGGCGTGTATCGGACGATTCACCAGTGGGGTACTTCCTCGAGGTGGATCTGGAGTACCCGCAAGAGCTGCACGACATACACCGCGACCTCCCCATGTGCCCCGAACACAAGCAGCCACCCGGATCCAAAGACGCAAAGCTGCTGACGACGTTGGATCCGAAGACTCGATACGTAATCCACTATCGAAGCTTGAGGCAAGCCGTCGACTCAGGTCTCAGAATTACGAAGATACATCGAGTGCTGCAGTTCGGACAATCGCCGTGGCTGAAGGAGTACATCGACCTCAACACGGCGATGCGCACACGAGCCGGAAATGAGTTTGAGAAGAACCTATACAAGCTCATGAACAACGCGGTGTTCGGCAAGACGATGGAGAACGTGCGCAAGAGGGCCACCATCAAGCTGGTCACCAAGTGGCGTGGCAGGCTTTTATACTATTAGCGATTTTACTTGCTACTGCTGTACATCCGCATCTTCAGCGCTTCATCGCGTGTATACTATTTATTTTCTTATAAATTTATTTTCTTTCAGATATGGAGCGGAGGCCCTCATTGCACAACCCAACTTTCACAGCCGAGCCATATTCGCGGAAGATCTCGTCGCGATCCGACTCTCAAACTTGGAAGTACTGCTGAATAAGCCAATATACGTGGGGGCTGCAGTCCTCAACCTCTCAAAGACGTGCATGTATGCGTTCCACTACGCTTACATGGAGGCTGAATATCAAGAGCGGGCCAAGCTCCTCTACACCGATACGGACAGCCTCATCTGCGAGCTGCGGTGTGAGGATGCGTACGCGGTCATGCGGAGGGATATCGACCAGTTCGACACCTCGGACTATCCCGTCGACAATCCATACGGAATGCCGCTCTTCAACAAGAAGGTCGTCGGCCTAATGAAGGACGAGTGCTGCGACCGCATCATGACCGAGTTCGTTGGCCTGCGCTCCAAAATATACAGCATACGCGTCGAAGGTCAAGACACCGTGAAGAAGGCCAAAGCCTTAGCAATTTTCTGTATATTCATCTATTTTCTGTATGTTTGTGTACTAACGCATTTTTCTATAGTTTCAGGTGTAAAGGCTGGGGTAGTGAAGCAAACCATCTGCTTCGACGACTACGTTCAGTGCTTTCGACGCAGCGTCACGAAGGAGAGGCGACAGCGCCTGTTCCAGTCGAGGCTGCACCAAGTTCGAACCATCCGGCAGCAAAAAATCGCACTGAGACCCCACGACGACAAGAGATGCCTCCTACCCAACACCACCGACACGCTGCCGTGGGGCCACTACAGACTGGCTGAGGTTAGATTTTTTAGATATAGATATAGCAATTGGATCCCGACACACCTCTACCGTTCTCGTAATATTTGACTATATAACTTATGGCAATCCGACTTCTCGAGCTGAGACATACATATCTAATATATGTTTCAGATTACGTCAACCCTGCGCCACCCGTCAAGCCGAACCGGAAATGACCGCCCGAATAAGAGGAGGAGAACAGAATAAGAGGGAAGAGAGAGAGAGAACCCTGCGTGAGTATACACACTTTGTATATGCGGCCAATGCTTTGTATGTAAATATTGTACGTAGTACCAATCCGACTCCTGAACTTGCTGAGACATGCTGCATATCATCAATCAATACTAATAATAAATCTGTAAGGCATGGTCATGGAGTAAGTTACTTTGTTTTAGGCAATATTGAGTTTGTAGCCTCTATGTATGATACTAAAGCTAAATTGACGATTTTTAGAAATCTTTTCTGTATGTATGTATGTATATTCCGCCTAATGTATGTTCCGCCATAACTCTTAAAAACCATCATCCGAATTCGATGAAACTTAGTACAAGCACATTTTACTATACGGGACACAAGATAGGCTAACTAAAATTCACTTCCGGGCATGCTAAGATGTGGCTCCCATACAAATCGAATCGAAATAAAAGCGGCGCGTCGCCACGTCGCGGCAGCGGCGGTTGGTGGCGGCTAGCTGCGGAGGCTGGCGGCGGCGGCGGAGGCTGGGGCGGCGGCGGAGGCGCGGGGCGCGGCACGGGGTGCGGTCTGGCGGAGCGCGGTGTGTGTATGCATTGTCTCGAGCCGAGTATCTTATTTAATTCGATTCATAATTATTATGTAAGTTTACTTCGTTAGGTATCTATTTGATTAAATTTAGGTGCAAACCTATGTAAAAGTGTTGTTGCATTGCAAGTCGATGTTAGCGGATATTTACTTAACTGGAGTTCCTATTTGATTTAAGTTATTTGATCGTATGTTTATTATATTGTACGTAGTGTAGTATGCGCGCAATATTAGCGAAAATATTCTTATTTTTACCCGACTACGGCGAAGCAAAAAGGAGAGTTATGTGTTTGACCGGTATGTATGTATGTATGTATGTTCATCTGTTCCCACATAACTTCGAAACTACTTATCATAATTTGACAAATAAGGTATCGTTGGATGCGTCTTGACACTGGTTATAGGCTATGTGACGTCATATAAAATTAGATATGGCGCCCTCTAAAGGACATAAAGTCATGACCTAAAAACATTTTTTTTTAATGATGCCGTGTTGGGTATCTAATGAAAGGGCTTAATTAACACATTTCAAAAATTTATATATTGTTAGCTGTTGCTTTCGGATTTGCTTGCATGCATCCGATAATTAGGAATAATTTCTAAAATCAGGCCTCACTCCAAACCTACCCAAAATACATCCTACTAATATTATAAACGCGAAAGTTTGTGAATGAGTTGCGTTCAGGAAGACGATAAATCTACTCAAAGAAAGTAAGTAACTAATGGCGAGGCCGAAGGCCGAGCTGCGTTCGGGAAGACTATAAACCTTCTCGCAGAAAGTAAGTAACAAAAGGCGAGGCCGAAGGTCGAGCTGCGTTCAGGAAGACCCTAAACCTTCTCGAAGAAAGCAAGTAACAAAGGGCGAGGCCGAAGGCCGAGCTGCGTTCAGGAAGAGGATAAACCTTCTCGAAGACAGTAAGTAATTATGGGCGAGGCCGAAGGCCGAGATGTGTTCAGGAAGAGGATAAACCTTTTCGAAGAAAGTAAGTAACAAAGAAGTTACTTTCTTCGAGAAGATTTATGGTCTTCCTGAACGCAGCTCGGCCTGCGGACTCGCCCTCTGTTACTTACATTCTTCGAAAAGGTTATCCTCTTCCTGAACGCAGCTCGGCCTTCGGCCTCGCCCTTTGTTACGTACTTTCTTAAAGATCCTTTATCATCTTCCAGAACCCAGCTCGGCCATCGGCCTCGCCCATAGTTACTTACTGTCTTCGAGAAGGTGTATCGTCTTCCTGAACGCAGCTCGGCCTTCGGCCTCGCCCTTTTTACTTACTTTCTTCGAAAAGTTTTATGGTATTCCTGAACGCAGCTCGGCCTTCGGCCTCGCCCTCTGTTACTTACTTTCTTTGAAAAGGTTATCCTCTTCCTGAACGCAGCTCGGCCTTCGGCCTCGCCCATAGTTACTTACTGTCTTCGAGAAGGTTTATCGTTTTCCTGAACGCAGATCGGCCTTCGGTCTCGCCCTCTGTTACTTACTTTCTTCGAAAAGGTTACCCTCATCCTGAACGCAGCTCGGCCTTCGGCCTCGCCCATAGTTACTTACTATCTTCGAGAAGATTTATCGTCTTCCTGAACGCAGCTCGGCCTTCGGCCTCGCCCTCTGTTACTTACTTTCTTCGAAAAGGTTATCCTCTTTCTGAACGCAGCTCGGCCTTCGGCCTCGCCCATAGTTACTTACTGTCTTCGAGAAGGTTTATCGTCTTCCTGAACGCAACTCCGCCTTCGGCCTCAAAAAGTAACTCACTTTCTTCGAGACGGTTTATCGTTTACCTGAACCCAGCTCGCCCTTAGTTATTAGCCTGAACCCAGCTCGCCCTTAGTTCTTCCTTTTAAATATGAATTTCACGCGAGCGAAGCCGCGGGCAAAAGCTAGTATCTAATATATGCTTCAGATGCCGCCAAGTCGTCCGATGCACTAACCAAGGCGCCCAAACAAGAGAGAGAGAACTCTGCTGTGAGTATATCACTTTTCTTAGGCTAACGCTATGCAAATATTATACCTCATAATAACTATCCGAATTCTCAACTAGCTGAGACATGCTGCATGTATATAATATTATGGTATGTATGCTTCAGATGCCGACAATCCTGATGTAAGCCACACACACACACACACACACACACACATATCGACCAAACACGTACGTCTGCGAAAAGCAGTGGGTGGCTGGAAGAGGTGTATTTCAGCTGTGGATGCTATACTTTATATATACCGATATATATGGTAAATACCTTTATACTATTAGCGATTTCACTTGCTACTGCTGTACATCCGCATCTTTTTTTTATTTTTTATTTTTATGTAAACCAGCATGGGTAGCTGTGCCGAGAGACCAATGGTACAGTCGACAGAGCCAAAATCACCTCTCCTCGCGAAACCACGCTCAGTTAGGTGCCATGCCAGCAGATTTGCGGACTGTTGCAAGGCTGTCTAGCCCGTTAATACGACGCTTGAAGACACCCAGGTTAAAGGATTCAGGAAATACACTCGCCGGAAGACAGTTCCACACTCTAGCGGTGCTACAAAGAAACAATACAGTGTCAATAACAAAACTGCATCTCTCCCCGTCGCATGTCGTAAAAGTCGACTAAGGGATAAGAAAATTCGTCAGCCTCGGTAGCTTATTGGCGCGGTTGGTTAGTCAACTGTTATTAAGCAACGCTGAGCGCGGTCAGTGATTGGATGGGTGACCGCTCGACCGTTGGAGGCTGACCGTGGTTCGGATTTCACGTTAAACTGTAGGTCCCTTCCCTTCTTACCTTACTAGGTGGTAGGGTTTATCCCGGCCGGGTTGGTACCACCGCACTGAACGAAACGTCGGTCGAAACGGCTATGTAAATAGTTCGTGTTTTCCGTACAGTTTAGTGTAGCCGACATGAAATGAAGGGAAGCACTGACATGGCACCTAGTTCACCCTGTGTTATGGGCTGACATCACGGATGTTGTAGGTGATGTAGCCAACCGTGTCAGGTTCCATAAAAAAAAAAAAAAAGTTTCGGGTCACCAACAAGAAGGATGGCTCGGCGCTGTATCGAGTCCAAGGACGCAAGCAGATAATGCGGACTACCCTCCCAGATGTTACTCCATCACCGGCCTAATCTGTGTTTTGTACAACAGGAATAGTTGTCGCCGATTGCGGAAAAGTATTCCCAATTTTCTGGATGCAGTTTTGGCCTTAGACTCGATTAGTTGCCGGAAACCGACGTCTTTCGATATAGTGGTGCCCAGGAGGTCCAGGTGCTCCGAGACAGGTACGACGCTACCTTGGAAACTAGCTTTGAAAGGAAAGGGATCGACCTTAGCAGATAATGCGCAGCACTGAGTCTTACTAACGTTGAAGGCGACAAGGTTCTCCTGGCCCCATAGAGCTACTTTTCCGAGAACGTTATCTACCTTATCAACAACTGAACGTTGAGCCTCCCTGTGCCGCGAATCTCTACTCTTCCAGTCCTTAACATAACCCTCGTGCTCCGTGCTGTCGTCTGCATAGCTGTGTATCATGCCTGTTCAGTATGGAATGCATCCATAATGCCCGCAGAATTGTAGGTAGTAACAAATTTCATTTCGTAAGATTATTATTTTCCTTGCCACTTTTTTTTTGCCTCCTACCTCACTGCTTGGAACACAGCCGAAAAAAAAACTCACGGGAGAGAGCACCCCTTTATCGATCATGTTTTCACCACGGTATTGAGTATCGCAACCACTCCAGAAGTTTGCGTGGTCCTTCAAGTCAAGAGTTCAATTGTGCGAGAGAAGAGGAGCGTCCTGGTACCAGGTGAAGACACAATCAAGAAAAATGCGGTAAGCGGTACGAGGTTCCACGTCCACACCCAACATCTTCTTGGCCTTCGAGCCGACCCCAGAACTTTCGACCTTTATCTTCCTCATTGACTTAAAAAAGAAATCTTCCTTGTGAAATGAATTTGCTTACCTTTATTACCTAGGGAGAATTATTTCACATTTATTGCATTTCATATACTACACCGTAGGGGGGAATATTTACCAAATGAAAACATAATTCGCGCATTTAAGCCTTACTTTGTTTGCATGTTTTCGAATTATATAATATTCAGCAAAAAAAAAACCAAAGTGATTATTGTACGACTGACAGCGGACTAGTGGGAACGAACATTCATAGACAATTTATGTATGTGTCAGTAAACTGTCAAATTGTCAACTGTCAACTGTCAGTCTTGAGTTTGTATTGTAATTTTTCCACGCGAAGTTTTCCAATAATTCGTGCTTGATATCAATTATTTGATAGCCTAATCATGGCTCAGTTAACACAAATGGCACAAGTAAAACATAAGTTGGCTATCGTCTCGATTAATGCGCGTCTGCAATTCGCGAAAGGAGCTGAAATAAGACGAAATTCGGAGGGTGACATCTCGGCCGGCGAGCAATTCAAAACAAGGTACAGAGATATAGATATTTTTCGTGAAGATTTCATGAACTCATACGTGCACATTGAGGTGGTCAAACCAAAGGATTATAATAAGGACGAACATGAGTTGACGTACACCACATTCTTTGAAACTTATTACGAGATAAAGTCATTTATACCAGACTTTTTAAGGATGCGACGGCACGCACTGGTGCTTCAGAGGCAAAGGCGAGCGGGTCTTGTTCTCATAGTCATTTTAATTTGCCCAAAATAACTTTGACAAAATTCGGCGGTAAAATTACAGAGTGGACAAATTTTGCGTCAATATTTAGGAGTTTAATTCACGATAATGCCGCAATCAGTGCAGTGGAAAAGATGCACTACCTGATGGGTGCGTTGGAGGGCGACGCTTCCAACCTGATTCGTCATTTGCCCATAACTGAAGATAATTATCATGTGGCTTTCAATCTTTTAATTCAACGCTATGAGAACAAGCGCCTCATTGCCGATACACACTTGTCCACTATTTTGAATCTAACAAATATTCAATCAGACCTCAGTAATTTGCGTCCCTTTGTTGATTCTTTAAAGGAAAATATTCAAGCGCTCATGGCTCTAAAAATGGGGTTCGAAAGGTGGTCATTTATCTTATTGCATATTATTCTCAAAAAATTACCGGGCGACTTACGCAGTCAATTTGAGTTCCACTGTAAAACCACAGATATCCCAACTTTCACACAGCTAGTGGAATTTTTAGAATTCCAATGTAAGGCCTTTGAGGCTTCTACGTCTTCTGCGGACACGACACCGAAACAGAGTCGACGCGCTCCAGCCGCTCACTTGACTAATGTGGACTCTCCTTGTCCATGCTGTAAGGAGATTCACAGTGTGTACATTTGCCCCAAGTTCTTAGCCATGAAGCCGGAAGATCGTAAAGAGTTTGTACGTGAAAATAGAATTTGTTACAATTGCTTAAAGGTACATTTGAGTTCATCATGCTACTCAAAGGTTAATTGCAGACATTGTCAGGGACGTCATCACTCACTTTTGCACGTGCATCGGGCACAGTCACAACAGGTGTCTTATCTTCGTATAAGAGATGTTGACGCTTAATAGGTATAGGAGACAGTAAAGGAAACACTCACGATTACTGCTCTCTCTCTGTCGATCCAGGGGGCCCCCTTGTTGGCTGGCGCACTTCCGGGAATGTTTAATAAGATCACTTTCCTCTGCGGCGACGAAACGCGGCGACGACGTATTTTATCTGAATTTTAAATTATTATGCGGCGGAGCGGACGAGCGTCGTACCGCGCCTGCGGCTGTATCTGTGCTACTACAGCTGACTAAGCGATCGACTTGCGATCGCGAGCAATCATAAAGCAGGGACGGACTAGATGGGAGGAAACGCCAACATACTCCCTCCCGAAATCAATGTGTGATTTCTTATCCTTGAAAATAGTTTTGCAACGGCCATATCCAGTATACATACTCTAACTTATAATGAGGCTTCACTATACAATGTGATAACGAGCGCACCATCGCAGAACCTTTCAAAGTAAACGCATGCACTAACTATTCAAACGGTACAACCTTTCAATCAAAAAAGAGACAATACATATATTATTATTATCAAATATGCATGCAGACTTACAGCTAACATCAGCACTAACCTCTACTTAAACTCTACTGTTGTATTGGCAGAGGACACAGTTTCACAACTGGCCGTAGAAAAGTTCCGCACGATGTGCGAATGGTAGCTACTCGAACAACATTGTCCTTACCAGGGTGAATCTGAACTACTCTACCTAAACGCCATTGCATGGGCGGCGATTTAGAATCATCTATTAACACTAAATCGTCGCGTTTCAAATTAGCCTGGTTTTTCACCCATTTTGAACGTTGTTGTAAGGTGTGCAAATATGTGTGTTTCCACTTACTCCAAAAGGTTTGCGTAATCTGTTGAAGTAATTGCCAACGTGTTAAACGATTCATTGGAGTATCAGTTAGATCGAACTCTGGCACGGCTACTAGCGGAGCCCCTATCAGGAAATGTCCAGGGGTCAATACATCTGTTTCTGTAGGGTCAGGGGACAGGGAGCACAATGGCCTTGAGTTCAAGATTGCCTCTACTTTGGTAAGCACAGTATTAAATTCTTCGAAGGTGAGTACACAATTCCCAATAGTTCTCCTTAAGTGATATTTTGAAGATTTTATGCCGGCTTCGAAAATGCCTCCGAAATGTGGAGCGGAAGGTGGATTTGTATGAAACGTAATATTTTGTGTGCTTAAGTAACGCGAAATTTGATCGACGTTGGCCTGAGACATGATATATTTGTGCACACCAGTTAGATACGACTTTGCACCGACAAAGTTAGTACCGCAATCAGTGTATACATGACTGCAGATGCCTCGGCGAGCGGTGAATCGATCAAACGATGCTAAAAAGGCGTCGGTTGACATTTCAGATACCAGTTCCAAATGAATTGCCTTCACGGATAAGCAAATAAAAAGACAAACGTAGGCCTTGCTTAACTTAGCGTTCCTCCGTTTGCTCTCTTTAATCATGAAGGGACCGCCAAAGTCGATACCAACATTAAGAAAACATCGCCCTTGCTCAAATCGTGATATTGGTAGGTCACCCATCATAGGTTGACAATGAACAGGTTTATTTTTGTAGCACGTGACGCACTTTGCCAATCTCGATCGTATAACATTACGAATTCCGATAATCCAAAATTTACGTTGTATCAGGCTTTGAAGTGTTCGAGGTCCTACATGTAAATAGGCTCGATGATAGAAATCAACAATCAGTCTCGTAAGGTGGCACGATTTGGGGATCAGTATTGGATGTTTTGCCTGATCCGGTAGGTTTGCATGTTTCAGACGACCCCCCACTCTGAGGAGATCCTGTGAATCACGAAAGGGACATAATCTTTGAAGGGAGCCTGTACACGTTTGGCCTTTACTAAGGTTGGCAATATCTAATGAGAAAAACACAGATTGTGCATCCTTTACCAGCAAAAGGAAGGAATCATTTATCTCTTTGCATGTAAGTGAACCGATAATGCGATTTTGTTTAGGTAGATGACAATTTTTCACGAAACGAAAAATATACGCGATCGTCCTTTGCAGTCTTCCTAGCCTTGAAAAACGTTCCGATAATAAAATCAATGCTGATAATTTAGGTTCCTCTTCTCCGGACACGAGTACTGTAGCCTTTGTTTCGGGTAGAGGATATTGAGTGGACGACTGTATATTCACAGGCCAGACGGAATGAGCTTTGCTTAACCAGAGTGGTCCGTTCCACCAAATGGATGCAGTCAATAATTGACTCGGCAGAAGACCGCGGCTGGGCAAGTCACTGGGGTTTTCATGCGTGGACACGTGTCTCCACGCAGATGGTTCAACATTCTCCAAAATTTCCACCACACGGTTAGCTACAAACGTTTTTAGCTGGTATGACGGTGTTCGGAGCCACGCGAGAACCGTAGCACTGTCTGTGAGCGCATACGGCGCACTCAACTCAATGTTTGACTGCAGAGTCGTTTGTAAGTATTTAAGTAACCGGGATAAAATAAGTGCACCTGATAATTCCAGTCGTGGAATAGATAATGTCTTTAATGGGGCTACCTTTGACTTGGACATGAGTAAATGGATTTGGCTCTCTCCATTTTTTACGAAACTCACTCTCAGATACACTACACACGCATAGCCTAGTTCTGACGCGTCGCAAAACCCAATTAGCTGGCCCTTTTTGGAGCCAGCGCCCAAAACGAATCTGTCAATTTTAACCTGGGACAGTAGCGGTAACTGCTCAATAAATTCCTTCCAATCGCTCCAGATGTCATTAGGAACGGGTCCATCCCACGTCAGTCCTAAGCGCCACAAGCGTTGCATTATACATTTGGCACGAAATACAACTGGCGATACCCATCCAAGAGGATCAAAAATGCGCGCTATTTGGGCCAGAATTGCGCGTTTTGTGCAAGTAGGGTCGACAGCATCAGTAGAATAAGAGAATGAGTCAGTTACGGGATTCCAATAAATGCCTAATATTTTGAGCGTACAATCAATTCCATCCAAATGAAATGAGCTCGGTATCTCGCAAACTTCAGATGGAAGTGCAGTCAAAAATTCCGGACAATTACTTGACCATTTTCTTAGCTCAAATCCGCCGCGTTTCAACAGGCCAACAAGTTGAGTTCGGGTTTCTAATGCCTGTTGAAGGGTGTCAGTTCCCGTCACGACATCGTCCACGTATATGTCATGAGTAAGTATCTCCGCACCCTTTGGATAGTTATGCCCTTCATCTTCAGCTAACTTTCTTAGTGTGCGCAGTGCTAAGTACGGGGCTGACGACACACCATATGTGACCGTGTTGAGTTCATACTCCAAAACAGGCGTAGCGACAGATTCACGCCAGAGTATATGTTGAAATTTACGGTGTTCGGGTACGATCAAAATTTGGCGGTACATTTTACTAATATCTGCTGTAAACACTAGAGCGTGAAGCCGAAATCTTAAAATAACAGCCACTATATCGTTTTGCAGTTTGGGTCCGCAATACAATAAATCATTCAGAGAATAACCTGATGATGTTTTTGCTGACGCGTCAAATACGGTTCTTAATTTGGTGGTTGAGCTAGATGGCTTTAGTACACAATGGTGCGGTATTACGTATCGATCAGAAACGTTATTCGACGAATTCGCCAGCTGCATGTGACCCAATCGTTCATATTCTCTCATGAATTCGATGTAAGCCAATTTCAATTCGGGTTGACGAGCTAGGCGTCGTTCCAAGTTACGGAAACGAGTCAGTGCCTGTTCATGCGACTGACCAAGAGTAGACCAATTATTTTTGAATGGTAACGGAACAAGGTACCGACTGTCCTCGTTGCGATTATATCCGTCAATAAATATTTTTTCACATTCAACATCGTCGGGATTAAATGATTTAATGGAGGGTGATTGTTCAATGTCCCAAAATTGTTTTAATGTATCCTCCAAGGTTACGGTCGACGTGAATAAAGCAGTAGTAGTTTTTGGAGGTTGGCACATCGTATTCACCTTCCCGGTTATTATCCATCCAAACACGCTGTGAAGAGCCGTTGGATACCCTGGACCCACCTTTATACGTTTGCCATCGTAGATGTCTGGGTAAACGTCTGCTCCCAGCAGCAGTTCGATGGGAGATGGGATGTCAAAGCTAGGGTATGCCAAAGCTAACTCTTTAAACCGGTCACACGTGTCGCGTGGAATTTGTTTTGTCGGCATGGATGAGGTGATACTAGGAAGAACGATTGCATCCGTTGCCAAATGTCCATTGTCGTTCGTACCAATTAGACACGTCACGAAACCTTTTGGTCTACGTAAAGTGCTTTGACCTAGACCTGCGACTACAATGTTACATTTATTAAATTTCAAACCCAATCGTCGGGCGCAAGTCGACGTCATGAATGAGTTCTGAGCCGCGCTATCGATTAATGCGCGTACTGGTCGATAATTATCAGATGCATCCTTTATTTGCACAACCGCTGTACCTAGTAAAACAGTCGTAAAGTTAGGTGTGTTGTCAGTAAACGTATGACAAGTGACGCTGGTTTCAAGTGTATCGTCCTCATCCTCTGACTGTTGCTGCAGGTGCTCCTGATCTTGAGTCTCTTCATTTAGTAGGTTAGGTTCGTCGGTCGAAGCGACCATAGTTTGATGATTGTTTATATGAAGAACTGAGTGATGACGTTGTCCGCAATGCGAACACTTTGATGCTGACAGACAGTCGCGTCTAGCGTGTGGGCCGCGCAAACAGTTCGTGCACAAATTTAGAGCGCGCACCTTCTGGATTCTAGTCGCGACATCCATCTTTAATAATTTGTCGCAAGTATAGATTTTATGTGACAATTTACACAGAGGACAAAAACCGCTCGCCTGAGAAGGCACTAGAGAGCCCTTTGAGACATTTCGCTGCGTAGTTTGAAATTTATATGATTTGTTGTACTGTTCGGCCTTTGTCTCACTGTAATTAGTTTGAGATAGTTCAATTATTTTAATTTGTTCCTGAACAAATTCGATCAACTGCTCAAAGGACGGGATTTCGACTGATGCATATTTTGTTTCAAACATTTTTCTAGTCTCCGCATCCAAGTTCCTCACCGCACAGTAAAACAGTACAAATTCTGAAAGGTCTGTTAACTTCAGAGCCCTCAGCGCGGACATTGATTCGAAAAAGGTTTCCAAAAACATGTTTAAGTTGGTCAGGTTTTGTTTTGAGAGTGACTGAAAGTTGAACATCTTGTCCAAATAATGTGTTGCCAAAATTCTTTTGTTTTGATATTTGTCGCATAGTAATTTAAACACAATTGGATAGTTCAAATTGGTTATGGGTAGACTGTGCGCTAGCGTGAGCGGTGGGCCGGACAAGCACGAGATCAGGTAGTGAAACTTTTCCACTGGTGAGATCGAATTATTGTCGTGAACTAACGATTGGTACGTATCGTGGAAGTGAGACCACATCTGTAACTGGCCATCAAATTTTGGCAGGTCAAGTTTTGGTAATTTTGCATTAACCAATTTGTACGCACTATTCTCACTTTGCGAAGTCCCAGGCGTATGTGAGGATTCGCCCTGTGACGCCGATAATAATGTCTCAGCAGCCACTTGAATTTTGTAATACAACTCATCAAACGCATTAGATACCTGATGAGACTGCGGTTCACTATCGGGGTTGAGTTCCAACTCAACTTGGTTGTATTCGTCTTGTACCCCCTCGAATACTCTCCTAATCTCCTCGAGGCGCGAGTAACGAACTCTAAACTCGGATAATTTTATATCGCATTTGGGAGCTTCACCAGCTACATCAAAACATTTCTGTACCTGTTGAAAGAGGCGCTCCCTGCGCATACATATTAATTTATGTTTAACTTTTAATGCTTCCTCTGAACGTGGCATTTTGATTTATATTTAATCAATCCGACCTTGTACAATATCCGCACACGCGTGGGTAAATGCGCAAGTTCAAATTAGTTAACACACAAGACAAATTTTTGAGTATTCCTATTTTTACACATAAGTAACAGTTAAATAATGAAGCACGGCGTGCGAATCACCTAATACCTTTTCAGTACGTAAGTATAGAATAAAACAGATATATCATTGTTTATTATATATATATAGGTACCTACTATTATTAATTAAGCACTTATGTTAAGTACTGTTTATTTACATAAGTGCGAATGTTTAATTAAGACATTTTAGTAGAAATTTTAATATTAAAAATATGTAATTAATTACGTAGTTTTATTAATTGTATTGTATTAATTTTATTAATTGTATTGTATTAATGTATAATCAGAATAATCTCCTACTCGGAACTACACTTTCACGAGGCACAACTTGAGTCCTACTAGGTAAGTAGGCATGTATCTACAAATGATAGGCATAGACATTAGATTTAGTAGCAGGTAATTATGTTTTTAAAATAGTTCGAACTATCAGCGAACAACAAGATTAGGGAACTATTTGTAATAGGTTGACTCTCACGAGGCGTAACTTTAGTCCTAATTTATAATAGGCATACATCTACGAATGAGAAGTCAAGAATTCAAATGGAATAGGTATTTTGAAAATTAATATTGAAATAGTTCAAACAAACGAATAATAGTACATTGAACTATATATATATATATATAACTAATACTATGCTAAATAATGAGACTTGTATTTAAAATAAAAGTAGATTAACTGAATTTATTCATGTAAACTTTCTACTACAGAAATAAATAAACATCTCGATTATTAGATGTAGATAATAATACATAATTTATTGTACCAATAGATGATCACGTTCTAATTTAGGTACTTTTATAATAATTGAAATAGGAATAGGCTCCTAAATTTTACGAGGCGCAGCTTCAGTCATACATAACTGGAATGCATCTACGAATGAAAAGTATAGCCTGCACATTAATAGGTATACCTATCAACACAAATTAAGTACTTCGTAATTATTTTACAGTATGTAGGTGCATAAGTTTTTACGTGAGACGAGTTGAATCCTATAGTATGCTAAGTAGGTAGGTATACTTCTATCTATATGGGAGATTTCAGACTAACCCAATTGAATTAAGCGGAAGCCACATATTAGTAATAATACCAAACTGATAAAACACTCATTACTAGACAATGCGTAAATCACAACTACTTATAGGTTAGATCTCGTAACTAGTTGCGCTGTAAACACGTGCACCGTGCAGAGCACAGGTGTGGAGCAGTATGTAGGTAGTCGCAACACTGAGTTAAAACCTATTTACTTAGCACCTACACTGACCTGTTATCTATAGTAGATAGGTAATGAATATGTTTGTGAATAACAATTTAAATTTATTTACAAGATTAGGTACACTTACTAATAATAGTAACTATTTCACTATACAAATTTTGGAATAACTAAAAATACTTCACCTCAATCGCGAAGCCCTAGTTGCCAACTATTTTCAAGGAATAAAATGTTATATTATAATATATGGACTGTATTTTTAGGGTGCTTGTTTCGATAATCTAGGCGTAGAATGACCAAATGTCTTATCTTCGTATAAGAGATGTTGACGCTTAATAGGTATAGGAGACAGTAAAGGAAACACTCACGATTACTGCTCTCTCTCTGTCGATCCAGGGGGCCCCCTTGTTGGCTGGCGCACTTCCGGGAATGTTTAATAAGATCACTTTCGTCTGCGGCGACGAAACGCGGCGACGACGTATTTTATCTGAATTTTAAATTATTATGCGGCGGAGCGGACGAGCGTCGTACCGCGCCTGCGGCTGTATCTGTGCTACTACAGCTGACTAAGCGATCGACTTGCGATCGCGAGCAATCATAAAGCAGGGACGGACTAGATGGGAGAAAACGCCAACAACAGGGTTTACAAGTGTCTCAAGAACACACGGAAGCACTTGCTGCCGACACTGAGTGCTTGCCGGGCGCGTCCGGCTACCCCGATCAGCCTGAGCTGTCGGCTCTGAGCTCCACTCGTCAGGCTGTCGGCAAGGGTCAAACACAACAATACAGTACGGTACTACTCGCCACTGCTATCGTGCACGTCCGCGCCGGAGACGGTTCTTGGCGCGCAGTACGAGCACTATTGGTCAGTGGCTCGCAATGTAGCTTTCTGACAACTTCGTGTGCTCGACGTCTCCAACTGCGACTCGACGGTAATGCACCACCTATCAAGGGGATCGGTGGGGGTAAAACGCAATGCACTCAAGAGAGTGTATTTTGTTCAATAAAATCTCGCTTCAACAATGACCCTATTCTCGGTACAACGGCTTATGTCATGCAGAATCTGACTAAAGACCTCCCATCCTGTTACATTAATAAGGAAATAGCGCACCAGTTCAGCAACTACTCACTTGCGGATCCTTTTTTTTTACAAAAGTAGGCGGGTTGAATTGTTAATTGGTGCAGACCTATTTGATAATATTACTGGATGGTGGAAGGATCAAATTGGCAGAATCCTTGCCTTCAGCCTTAAATACAGTTTTCGGTTACGTACTTACAGGTAAAATGGTTACTACGCTTGCTGCCCCTACCTGTCGTGGCGCTCACCTATCGGCCTTCACATGCATAACGGACTTGAACGAGACATTAAAACGGTTTTGGGAAACGGAGGAAGTGCCTATGGTTAACCATTTCAGTGAAGAGGATGTTCAGTGTGAACAGCACTTTCAAGAAACTCATTTACGCAACTCAGATGGGCGTTTCATGGTACGACTACCGTTCAATGCAAATTCACATTCATTGGGTGAACCGAAAACTTCAGCCTTGAGAAGATATTATAATTTGGAAAGGAGACTCTCCAGAGATGAGACCCTTCAGCATATGTACTATGGTTTTCTCACAGAGTACGAAGCGCTCGGCCATATGAGGATGAAAGGGTGCTGCAACCGGGATATTATATACCTCATCATGGTGTCCACAAGGAGTCGAGCAGCACTACTAAGCTGCGAGTCGTGTTTGACGCTAGTATGCCTACATCTAATGGCATTGCATTGAATCAGGTTTTACACGCAGGGCCTAAGCTGCAACGAAATATTTGCGACATTATCCTAAGGTCTCGACAACACGACACCGTCTTCACAGCAGATATAAAACAAATGTTTCGACAAGTAGATGTACACAAGGATGATCGCCGCTTTCAGAGGATACTATGGAGGCCGTCTAAGGATAGCGACATTTGCGAGTACGAACTCAACACTGTCACCTACGGCATGACGTGTGCACCATTTCTTGCAATGCGTTCGCTGCATCAATTGGCCATAGAAGGAAGTGAGAAGTATCCACGCGCAAGTAAAGTCCTTAAGGAGGATATTTTTGTGGATGACATCTGTACGGGCGCTTCGAGTGGGGAAGAGGCTTCGTGTCTGCAAATGGAATTAATAAGCTTACTGGGGAGTGCAGGCTTTGAACTTCGAAAATGGTCCAGCAACTATAAGGAATTGCTTTCAAAATTGCCTAATGAGCACTGCGAAACACCTCTTACATTTCACTCGGACAATGATTTCATTATCAAGGTTTTAGGAGTGCAGTGGAGTTCCACTAGTGACTCCTTTCTCTACCACGCCTTCATTGAACAAACAGTACTTACGAAAAGGAATTTACTGGCATATATCGGACGTCTCTACGATCCATGCGGCTGGCTATCTCCTGTGACGTTCACGGCCAAATCCTTCAGAAGGTGTGGCTACTAGGTCTAGATTGAGATGACAACTTGCCTAAGGATATTTTAGAATTATGGGAATCTTTCGCCAAACAATTTCCTGCCCTCGGTTCAATTCGTATTCCCAGACAAATAATAAAACGTGAAAGTAAGGGCTCCGAAATCCACGGATTTTGTGATGCTTCCATGTTAGGTTATTCTGCTGTTGTTTATTTACGTGTGCTGGACCACAGCGGCAAGGCAATTATACATTTGATCACTGCAAAGTCAAAGGTTGCCCCGTTGAAGCAGAAGCTCACAATTCCTCGAATGGAGTTGAACGGGGCACTGCTTTTATCCAAACTCCTTGATTATGTTAAGAATATGCTACAAACAGTGCCGATATCGAATATTGTCGCTTGGTCCGACTCTACCATAGTACTGTCATGGGTTAGAACATCTCCACATAAGCTACGGATGTATGAAGGGAACCGGGTGTCTCAAATTCAGAGTATTGTGAGCCCCGATTGCTGGAGACACGTGCCTACAAATCTTAATCCAGCAGATTGTTCGAGTCGAGGGTTATTACCCCAAGAGTTGGTGAATTGCAGCCTTTGGTGGAACCCCCAGTGGCTGGCACAAGAACCCGATACATGGCCACAGCTGTGTCAACTTATATCGTTTAATGAGTTACCAGCTAAGGTTTCTAGCACGAGCCTCGCGCTTAGTGCTGTGGTTGATCCGAGTGAATGGCTACTGTATAAATTTAGTGACTTACGTAAGCTAGTTAGGTGCACATCGTGGTGCAGGCGTTTTGTATCTAACGCGCAGGGAAGAGTGGTTAAACTGTCTGGTCCTCTTACTAGGGAGGAACAGGACGACAGTCTCCTTCATTGGGTAAAATTAGTCCAGGAAATTACGTTTGAATCGGAAGTGAAGTCGTTACGCAGCAATGAGGTCTGTAAGGGAGGACTGAGCCGCTTGCATTCGTTCCTTGATAGTGAGGGACATTTGCGAGTGGGGGGGGGGGGGGGGGGGGGGGCGGTTGAGTAATGCTGCTATTAAATATGACGCGAAGCATCAACTCTTGTTGCCTCGATCCCACCACATTACTAATTTCATAGTAGACCATTATCATCTTAAGTATCTACATGCTGGTCCTTCTACTCTGTTATCCATATTAAGACAAAGATTCTGGGTTTTAGCAGGCCGTGAGGTGGTACGTCACAGAGTATTTAAATGTGCTGTATGTTTCCGTAGTAAGGCTCGCGCTACGGCTCCCTTTATGGCAGATCTACCGCCGCATCGAGTCTTGCCGTCGCGACCTTTTTCAAAGATAGCCTCTGACTTTGCAGGACTATTTTCTGTCAAGTCTAGCAATCTACGTAACGCAAAATTGCAAAAGGCTTACTTATGCATATTTGTTTGCCTCTCTGTTAAGGCTATTCACCTTGAAACAGTATCGGAACTCACCACGGAGGCCTTAATTGCGTGCTTCCACCGGTTCACATCACGTCGCGGTCTTGCTAGCGACGTGTATACAGATTGTGGAACTAATTTTCAGGGGGGTTGCCGGTATCTAAAGGAGATTAGGACATTTTTCAAAGATCGTTCAAAACAGGATCACCTCAGTAATGCGTTTTCGGAACAAAAACTTAAATGACATTTTGCACCACCGAGTGGACCTCACTTTTCAGGACTGGCTGAGTCCACAGTCAAACTGGCGAAGCACCATGCGTCACGGGTTATAGGTGACCAGACACTTACTTTCGAGGAACTCTCCACGTTGTTTTGCAGGATAGAATCTATTCTCAATTCACGCCCGCTGTGCCAGGGTTCATCGGACCCTAGTGAGCTGGAACCTCTAACCCCTGGCCATTTTTTAACTGGTGGCCCTCTTGTGGCCTTACCGGAAGAAAATGTTGAGGACATTCCGCGTAACCGTTTGAATAGATAGCAACTCCTGCAGAAGATGACGCAGAGTTTCTGGCAACGGTGGGCTAAGGACTATCTCCATACGCTCCAGGAACGACCCAAGTGGAAACGACACAATAGGAATTTGAATATTGATGACGTTGTGATCATAATGGAGGACAATGTGCCACCTCTACGTTGGAGATTAGGTAGGGTCATAACTCTACATCCCGGTAGAGATTCAACTGTGCGAGTAGTCACTCTCAAAACTGCTCATGGTACCGTTGTTCGACCAGCTATCAAGCTTTGCCTACTGCCAACCTCGGATAGCTCTTAGCTATTGTTGATTCATCATCACTCTCAATTTAGTTGCTTAGTGCGTGCATGCCCTTCATTTAAGTTTGATTGATTTGAGCTTTATCTCGGAATGTCTAATGAATATTCGTCGTACTTATTACTTGCATGAACTGCAGTTTATTATAATTTATTTTGTTTATTATTTCTTTTAATCTTAACTCTGCTAGCTTAATGTTAGTATGCATGATAGGATAAATAATAAGTACAGGTTTTCCATGGAGAATCTGAAGAGAAGAGAGCTAGAGCTCTCTAAACTCGATAAACCGCCCCGGTTTATGTTCAGTATGGAATACATCCATTTCCATAATTCCCGCAGAATTGTAGGTAGTAACAAATTTCATTTCGTAAGATTATTATTTTCCTTGCTACTTTTTTTTTGCCTCCTACCTCACTGCTTGGAACACAGCCGGAAAAAAAACTCACGGGAGAGAGCACCCCTTTATCGATCATATTTTCACCACGGTATTGAGTGTCGCAACCACTCCAGAAGTTTGCGTGGTCCTTCAATTCAAGAGTTCAATTGTGCGAGAGAAGAGGAGCGTCCTGGTACCAGGTGAAGACACAATCAAGAAAAATGCGGTAAGCGGTACGAGGTTCCACTTCCACACCCAACAATGCCCAAGGACAGTAGATCGTTTATAAATATTAAGAAAAGCGTAGGCGACAGCATAGAGCCCTGCGGAACACCAGCGTTGATTGGAAAGTCGTCCGATTTCGAGCCATCGATGGTAACGAAGATGGAACGACCTGCCAAAAAGCTGGCGATCCAGGTGCAGAGTTTGGGTGGAATGCCGAAGGACGGAAGCTTACCTAGGAGGCCTCGGTGCCAAACACGGTCGAAAGCCTTGGAGATATCCTAGGGCGACTGCCAGCGACTCCCCAAAATTGTCCAACCTTTCGGCCCATATATGCGTAACGTAAGTTAGAAGATCTCCTGTTGACCGCGCTTTCCGGAATCCGTACTGCTTATCATCCAGGTACTCCATCCGTACTGCATGTCCTCTTCAGCGCTTCATCGCGTGTATACTAATAAATTTATTTTCTTTCAGATATGGAGCGGAGGCCCTCATTGCACAACCCAATCCAACAAAACGAGAGTCGGATCTCGTCGCGATCCGACTCTCGAACTTGGAAGTACTGCTGAATAAGCCAATATATACGTGGGGGCTGCAGTCCTCAACCTCTTCAAGACGTGCATGTATGCGTTCCACTACGCGTACATGGAGGCTGAATATCAGGAGCGGGCCAAGCTCCTCTACACCGATACGGACAGCCTCATCTACGAGCTGCGGGTGTGAGGATGCGTACGCGGTCATGCGGAGGGATATCGACCAGTTCGACACCTCGGACTATCCCGCCGACGAGATCGACATTCCGCGCTACTCACCATACTTTTATACACAGTCAGACGATGGATCCTTTAAATTGCAATGAATAAATATTATTAAATTTAAGAGTGAATAGTTTTATTTCCACCCCTCTTCCACCCAATGAAACAAAGTAAAGTCAGCGAAAATATTCATTAATTTATTTACAAAATCTTAATGCTAAATTTATACAATACAAAAGTGTCAACATCTAAATTAATTTGCGCACTGTACCGCTGATGGGCGTGTACTGAACTATGCGATCTTTTATATTGCAACATAGCAGCCTCGGCTGTATTCTCCTCTAGTACAGTATATTTATAACTGTGTGTTTCCTTAAAAAATAAATAAAAAAAAAAAAAATATCCACCAATCCAAAGGGAAGTCTCCGGTATGGTACCTACATTCAATTAGGTGGTAGGCTTAAATTGCAGCCTACTGGGCTGGGTTAGGTTAGGATAGGTTAGGTTAGGTTAGGTTAGGTTAGGTTAGGTTAGGTTAGGTTAGGTTTTTTTTTTGTTCCCAATTACATAGTTCGGGGGGTAGAGTTGTTCGCGTCCGTGACACCTTATGGTCCTAAGTCAGACGTGCCTCCTGGGTGGTGCCAAATGAACAGCAAAATACTTGTGGTAGACAGGTCTTCCACCGTGTCGTCCGAGTGGATACCACAGGGTGTCGGCGTAAACACTCCTGATGCAGCTTGCTGCACTTGGAGGTCAGCTGACACCTAGCCGGTACCTAGTAGACATGCTGTAAAGAAACTTAAACAAGGTCAGGTAGCCAAGACTTTTTTCACGCTGTTTTTGAAACGAGCTACAGAGTAATGATATATATCCAGATCCGCGTCTTTATCCCTAATGATTTTGTATGCACGACAAATGCGAGGAATAGGACTAAAGTAAGCCATGTTATTATTACATGCAGGCAAAGAAAACATCCTCGGACGCCTAATTTGTCCATACCTAGTATTAAAACATATCTTTTACAAAACGTTGTGTCAAGCCGAGCATGAATAATATTATACAAGCACATAACATCAAAAACGTCGCGCCGTACAGCTAACTTGGCCATTTTAAATTTATTTAATCTATGTTCGTATGTTAGGAGCCGTCTTTTATGCCCATATCTGTATGACACAGATCTCAACATCTCGGCGGTTTGAAGTGGTGCGCGGGGGATATCCCTTATGGTGAAATGACTGATGTCCTGAAGAAACACCTTCACGCGGCGGAGCGAGTCTACGTGAAAGGCCTGGAGAAGAAGAGGTGGCTCGAACGCTTCAACTTCAACGTGTGCGACCTGGATGATGCGAGCTGCCCGTCGCTGAAACTACTTCACCGCCCGTCTACCGAATGCACCAACCATACCACAGCTCCCGCACACTGTGCTCGCGTAAATGTGTTGATGATGAAAGATTTTATTGTGAGAAATAAATGCTTGAATTGTTGAAGTTGGTCTTATTTACCTACGCCGCAGCGGCAGCCATAAACCTGTGTCGGATTGCGCAATCGCGCGGGATGGAAAGCTCTTGAATGTTACAGAAGCTTCTACAATATGTTCGCGAGCGCGTTGGCGTGCTACGCTAGCATGAACCTGCGTCGCGCAAGTTTATCATATTTACCTACTCCGCAGCGACAGGTATGAGCCTGTCTCGGATAGCGCAATCGCGAGCGCCGTACGATTGGGTGCTAACCTCTCATGCTTAATTAGCTTCGAGGGCGATTTCCTTCGAGAGGGAGGCCCCCCTCCCTCTCGAAGGAAATCGCCCTCCCGTAAATGTATACCGGCGAGGCTCTTCGAGGCCGGGGGCGAGGGGGTGGAGGCGGGCGGGGCGGGGGGGGGGGGCGGAACTTCATAAGTGTATGCCTGCGGGGAGGGGGCGGGAGGGAGGGGTGGTTTCCCGAAGCTTCCCGACTACCTGAGATTCCCGGGGGACTTCCCCGAAGCTTGGTAGGACCGGCGGGCGAGGGAGCCGTGGAGGGGAAGTGGGGGGGATTCCCAACGTGGGAACTTCCCCGAAGCTTGGCGGTTTACCGACGGCGGAGGGGGGTTCCCGAAGTGCGGGGGATTTCCCCGAAACTGTAACAGTGAAAACCGTATATCAATCGATAAAGTGGTTCTCGAGTTACAAGGATATTCATATATTGACATATTTTACATGGTGCGTCGCCCGTAGAATCTTCGCTTTATTTATTAGGAATTAAGTATATATTGCAGTATATATTGCAAGTATATAAGTATCAATGCAGTTCTTGAAAATGGTGTAGTTCCGGCCGCATGGCGAAATAGTGTCGTTGTCTTGTTTCACAAAAGTTGAAAAACTATCGACCTATCTCACTTCTTAGCCACGTGTACAAGGTCTTTTCAAGAGTCATCACGAGTCGGCTGACACAGAGGCTGGACCAGCACCAGCCTCGTGAGCAAGCTGGATTTAGGAAAGGATACGGCACCATGGACCACATATTTACTGTGAGACAAGTGGTGCAAAAGTGCGAGGAGTACAATAAACCGCTCTTCCTAGCCTTCGTCGACTATGAGAAGGCGTTCGACTCTGTTGAAAAATGGGCTGTCGAAAACTCCCTCCTGAGGTGCAGAATCGACCACCGCTACATCGAGGTGCTCCGAAATCTGTATCGGTCCGCGACGATGACTGTGAGGCTCCACGAAAATACCCAACCCATCCCCCTTGGTAAAGGCGTAAGGCAGGGGGATGTGATCTCACCCAAGCTCTTCACAAACGCATTGGAAGATGTGTTCAAGACGCTTTAGTGGGACAACATGGGTGTTAATACCCATGTTGTCCCTAATGGAGATAATGTGATCTTTAATGCAGATAATCTCAGTCATCTGCGTTTCGCCGATGACATTGTTCTTTTGTCAAATTCCCGAGATCAGCTTCAGACCATGCTGGAAGACCTTTATACAGCGTCGATGAAGGTGGGTCTGAAGATGAACCGGGACAAAACCAAGGTCATGGCGACCGAGGTTATGGCAGGAGGACAAATTGTTATTGACGGAGAAGTGATCGAACAGGTTGAAGAGTACGTATATCTCGGTCAAATTCTGCGGCTTGGTAGACAAGGTCTGCTAAAGGAGGTCGAAAGACGGATTCAACTGGGTTGGGCTGCCTTCGGAAAGTTAAAATTCGCCCTGAGGTCTGACCTTCCGCAAAATTTAAAGACCCGTATATATGACCAGTGTGTCCTCCCGGTTATGACGTACGGGTGTGAAACGTGGACTCTGACGGTCGGTGTAGTACAAAGGTTGAAAGTTGCCCAGAGAGCAATGGAGCGAGCCATGCTGGGAATATCGCTACGTGATATGGTGCGTAACGAGGAAATCCGCCGACGCACCAAAGTAGTCGATATTGGATACCGGGTGGCTAAGCTCAAGTGGCAGTGGGCTGGACACGTCAGCCGAAGAGACGACGACCGTTGGAGTAACCATGTTCTACACTGGCGGCCGTGGACAGGAAAACGGAGTGTGGGAAGACCACCCGCCAGGTGGGACGACGACATCAAGTGCGTCGGCGGAAAGCAGTGGTTCCGTACCGCTGAAGGCCGGGAGAACTGGAGGAAAATTGGAGAGGCGTATGTCCAGCAGTGGACGCTTACACGCTGACTGACTAAGTATATATATACCAAACGAAGCCACTTCCTGGCACCTAGGTACGACAGAAAAAAATTTGCTTTGGTTGTGCCGGCTACAATGAACTGAACGAAAACAAGAAGGGTTTAAATACCAGAGTGTAACAGTAAAAACGATAAGTAAATCGCTGTAGTAGCCGTAGTAACCACTGGAATTGTATGAAAATTGCATAAGCGTGGCTCTCTGTATGGTCACTTAGAGAATCGGTGATCAATAACTTAGAACCTGAGAAGTGACGCCCTCTGGCAGCCGTGGAGGGAGTCGCCCTAATTATAGAAACGATGCCAAGACGACTCGTAATTGGTCGAGCTAGCGACCCGATGCATGCGTCAGATAGCTTGCGCGCGGGTCGCCAGACGACTATCTTTGTGTTTTAGTATGTAATTTATTAGCTCATGTATAATCGCTTATGTGTTGTTTAAATCTATTATGTCAAGTTTAAAGCATGTAAAATAGAAGAGGAATATACGCGGAAGGAAAAGGAGAGAGCAATATAGAAAGCACGTCGTAAATTACAAGCGAATCTCGATGAAATTGAGGACGAAGAATCAACGATGGAAGCAATAATCTCGGGAGCCTAGGTCAGTCGAATCTACGCTGTGAAGATCGCGGCTGCTCAAACTCAAAACTTTTCGCAAAAAAGTTCAGGAGAGCGCAAAAACATGTTTTCGGCCAGCCGCCGCAAGTCTAGCACTTTAACACAAAAAACAGTATGCCATAACGTGCAGTTGCCCTAAACTAAACCTCCTAACTTCAAATTGTATTATATTCTTAATTTCTGCATTTTTTATAGCACTTACTTACAGTTTTAACATTTGTGATAATTTTTAATTATATATTTTTTACCATCACATATCAGCCCTAGCAAATGTGCTTGTCTTTGAAATTGATATTGTAAAGCTAAAGATAAAAAGCGCCGGATCGCATCCGAGTAAATTATTACTTCAAATAAATTACATGGGACCGGACAACCCACAGACAAGAATAATTGCGAAAACTGACAGCGAATTACTGTCTGTCAAAATTCTTAGCAAGTAGGTAAGTGTTGCAAGCAAAACATTTAAGAATGCCAATTTTAATACCTGGAATCAAAATACATCAACAATGAAAATTTTTCTAAGTTTCTGGTACATCAAAAATCTATGAATCAGTGTAAAATTTGAAGATATTTAAATGTGAATGTATGAGAAGTGACCCAGTAAGGGCATAGAGAGAGAGAGAGAGAGAGAGAGAGAGAGAGAGAGAGAGAGACTCTTTACTTTTATTTGGTAAATAAATTTTGAAGCCAATAAAGTGAAAATTAAAATTAATTATACCCTTCGCTTTTGGTATTAATTCGGTGTGTGATCATTTGTAAATTATTTTGTATGTGACTCACTCATTATTTCATACACCAACTGATAACCATCGGTACTGTACGGTACGGTATCTCTCTTATTATTATCATCGTAGACAATGCAATATAATTCACTTTTGCCAAGATCGCTTTCAGTTATTGTATATGTTAGATTGCATTCCACGTGATCTTTAATAAAAGTCACATCAAGGCATTCTTTCATGATCACATTCTCGGTGCTTTTGTATAGACCTGAAACAAACATTACATACTGCATACAAGGTACAATTACACACTTAGCTAAGATGTGCCATACCACTCGCCTGTCCTTGTCAATGAGCCAATCAGCGGTGCGCCTCCTGAAAGACATTCCCGGCTCCTTCCGGCTCCTTTCGGCAGACTTCGGCTCGAAGGAAAGTGGTATGAGTGATGTTTTGGTGGTTTAAAAAAAAATAACCAGGTTTAATATAAAGAAGATGCGTCGCGTAGCGTAGCGACGCATCTCCTATATCTATTAAGAGTAGTGTATAATTGGGCTGTTTGATTCACCTCGTCAGAAACATCGAGCTGCTCAATCATAATCGCATTCGCTTCGCTCATACTCATGATTCAAACAGCTCGATCTGTCTGTCGAGGTGAAATCAAACAGCCCAATTATAAACTACGTCTGCGATGCAGGTGCAGATCGTTTGCATTGCAGAGCTCTTTGAGCGTTAAAATCGCTTTTTGATCGGTAAACTGAATGCCGATGGCAGAATGGTAATGTTTAGGTGCTAAATAGATTACAGTTTTCACAGCAATTGATATGAAGATACGATGGCTATACCGAAGAATGAAAAAACCAAGTAATAAATGCGATCGAATTTTAAACCTTTTCTTTAAAAAATTATATTTTCATCACACCACTTCTTTAGACATATTATATTTTTCAAAGCACAACATTCCTTATGACATAAACAATTATAATAGTATGGCTCATCACAATACTTCTCTTCTAAAATCTTAAAATTAGGACAATTCAAGCTTTCTAGATTTATTACATTTTCATTTCCAAGTAATTGTATTATCCATGCCACTTTTTCTTCACCTTTACAATACATTTTTTTATCGCTTAAATACGGTTTAACAATTTTATTAAATTCATACATATGCATGAAACCCCCGCCCCAGGAAATTTCCCGATTTCGTTGCAGCCAATTGACTTGTCTTCTTTCTTCAATGCTTAATTTCTCATAGGGAAATGGTGCTTTTAGAACAAAAACTTGTGTATTCGTGTCTGCAAGCATCGCTAGTTCTTTGAGAAAAAATTTGTTCTCAGAAGTTTTAAATCCTTGAACGTCCACTATGATAGGTTGAGCCATTATGTTAGTTTCCTCACAATACTGCTTAGAGGCTTATATTCTATTAAACAGTCGTTAATTATAAGACAGTAAGCTGCTGTTTTGTCAGGTATTTCCTGCTGGCTCTGAATTTCCAGTCGAACGTCAATTACCCCAGCTTTCACAGTCTCGTATTGATGAGAACAGTCTATTACGAAAAGTGGTGCTTTTGTTTTAAAATCGGTTAAACTTAGCAACGAGATCGGCTGACGGCCGTAGTAAGACTGTTGAAACTTGCAGTATAACTCGTATATTATAGCATACTTCGACTCATTAAATTTTATGGAGAGGAGGTCATACGGGTAATAAGTAGAATTTAAAAAGACTTTAACATCAATCAAATTACAATGATCAAATTCGGACATGTTTCCTTGAGAATTTTTGCGATTAGTTTGAAGACCTAAGACAACAAATCTAGGCTTTTCTAACCGATTCGATGTTTTAATAGACCATGTATGTTTGGTTGTTCTAGGTAGAAGAGGGTACTCATATAAATCCCAGTTTCTAAAAGCAATTTTTAATGATTTATCTTTTTCCAGGTGCCTGAGTAAATTTAAACGCATGCGATCTGACACTTTAACGTGAGGCATTCTCCAAATTATTTTTGAAATAAATACTTCCGAAATAAATTCACCTTGATTCAGTTTTAAGGAATTCACGTTGCTACTACTTCTCAAAAGCACAAGCTCATGTTTGCAGTTAACTATAATTTTTTTGAAATCCTCTGCAAAGCCTAGAATTCTATTGAGGGGGATGTTAACGGTAAAATTTCCATAGCTATTAACACCATCTGTATACCATCCCCACGCTCCAGCCATTTTCGACTCGTTTTCATTCATCGAAATGTATGATTTCATAGTTGTTGTTATACCAGCGTTTTTTATTTTATCTATTTCAACACCATTAAGCTAATATCGTATGTCTTGAAATAAAAATAAAATGGAATTGTTGATTAAATGCATATTAAGCAATTTCTCAGTTTTATTATCAGCATTCGATTTGTACGCACGAAATACACCCTCCATGTACAGGGAACTTTCTGATGGTAGTACATACAAATCTTGCTGGTTTATCGGTATTCTAATCTCATCGTTGTTACTGAAACTATTGACATAGGGCTTATAGGAATCAATTTCAAAGCTTTCTATAGAATTATCTTGCTCGGGCAATGCTGTTACATGGAAAATGCTCATTTTTTTATTAATCCGATTAACCGTAAAAATTGTTTATTCTCTTTTGTTAATTTAATCACGCGTCGTTCTTGCCGAGCGATGCGTCTGTTACTGGCACATTGTTTAGTGGGAGGTGCTAATTTATTGAACACTAGCATTATTTTTTTCTTAAATGCAGACACATATGTATATCTTCCTTGCGAAGATTAACTAAATTATTACCTCCGTCGAGTATTCTTATGGTTATTGCTGATATTGTTTGCTGATTGACGGGAAAGTAGATAATATTTTCAGGTTTTTCTAAAATCCTATAACGTGGAGGTGAATTAGGAATAAATTCGTGAATTATATGCGATGGTTTCCCGTTTATAAAAGAGCCATTCACAATATCGCATTCGATTCTTATGACTGCTGTAGGTAGAATGGCGATCGTTTGAGTCGATTCATGAGTTATATTTGCTTTCAGCATCTCTCGGGGGAACCCAAGCGGAGAAACTATTGAATTTGGTTTCTCAAAGTGAACATCTTTCGAACAGTTGATGCTGCACTTCAAAGTGTTATTATTGGATGTAATATTAATATTACATTTATTAATTAAATTATTTTTCAGGAATTCGCTTATATCTTGCAGCTCTTAAGAGCCTTCGGGAATTTCTAAGACATCACTATCGTTAAAATGAAATTTGTTATTTTTATAGTCAACATTCGGAATAGTAAGTAAAGTAAAAAAGTAAAAAAGATTTTATTAATTAATTCTAAAACATATAAACATTACAAATACAAACATTACAAAATACAAATAACATTATTCTCAGATTTTTTACATTTTGCATGTTTTAGATAGACATGAATATGATCACTCCCACCTAAACTGGCCATTGATGGCTGTATTATAGGTGGTTGATCAGTAAATTGTACACTTCTATCTACCCAGTAACAAGAACATCTCAATTCTTAATTCTCAGTACACATCTACCCGCAAACTCATTCACCTACTCCAAATAATGGCTGTATGTAGATCAGCCGACAGCGTCGCGCGTAGATGTGTGCGTGAAGTGTGTGCGAGTGTATTTGAGTTGAGCATCGTTAGTTCATTCACTGCTAGTGTCAAAGAATATCGGTTAAATGAAGACACGACACTCGTGGATATAATTATTTTATTTTTATTTTATATACCATAGTTAGGTTTGTGTTTTTGTTCAGCTTACTGTTTTTTTTTTTATTAATATAAAGGAAGATATTAATGTGTAGCTAAGATTTTTGCTGTACGTGTGAAAGTGGCAAAAGAAAAATAAGTACATATATGTTTTTATTTACTGCTAATTATACTTTTATACACATATATACATACACAGTTAATTATAGTGCAACTATTTGCAGTAGGTATACTGGTTTTTTTTTATGTATGAATATTAGTGTGAATAGAGTAGAATTTTAGATTAATAGTAGGATAAATTAGATTTTTAGATTATTATTGTTAGTTTAGCCATTTCACGAGATATTTCAGAGTGTGAGTAATAACTATATAGATATTCAATTTCATCCGTAGATACCTATAGGTACTTTTTGCAGAATAGATCACTTCATTACTGACAATAACAACTCAGCACCATCGTAATTCAAACTGAGCAGCCAGTCGGATACTACTTTATAGCGCTTGAATTTGGGTAGATAACGGATTGAGCAGTACTTATCAAGTTTGTTATACAGAAATGGTCCAAGAAACCAACCAAAATGTTGTGCAAAACTAGTGCATGTAGCGGGAATTGTTACCTGTTTCGCATTTCGCGTGTTATGACTGTGTGTTGTTCCAACATCAGTGCTCAGGTATTTGTGGGTGTGCTTAACTATAGTAGCTATAAATAACTTCCGCACACTAAGTACACGGCATTCCTTTAGAAAAGTTTGAGTTGGGTAACGAAATGGCTTCTTTAGCATTACTCGTAGAATCACTCTTTGTGCCCGTTCCAGTAGTATTAAGTGTGATTTGGCAGCGCCGCCCCAGCACGTAATACAATAGACGAGTCTAGATTGACATAAGGCTAAATATATGGTCCTTAGAAGTTCCCTTTCTACGATATTTCTAAGGTTTTTAAATATATAGATAAGTTTACGTGTTTTTCCTGCTAGTGCCTGTATATGCATGTCACAACACAATCTGAAATCTAAGGTTATTCATAAATATTTTATATGTCTTACTTCTTCTAGCTTTTGGCAGTTACAAGATGTGACTCCCTGTGATGTGGAATCCGCACATGTGTGAATCCGTAGACAGGCCGCATCTTTAGGTAGTGTAGATCTTTTGACACAGAAGTTAATATATTTAGTTTTGTCGACGTTCAGAGTTAGCAGGTTGAAGTCCAGCCACTTTTTCAGTTTAGTTAGACCTTTTTCAGCTAGCTTATGCACAGCTCTCCAAGTTGGGGCTGTAAATACAAGAGCAGTATCATCTGCAAAGGTTACTATTCGGCATCCTAGGATTTGCTGCGTGCATAGGTCGTTTATGTACATTATAAACAGAAGAGGACCTAGAACGCTTCCCTGAGGTACTCCAAACACAACATCGCTCTCGTCACTCTGCACTTCTCCTATCCTTAACCGCTGACTTCTATTTGTTAGATAGGATGTGAACCATTTTAGGGGCAGCCCTCTGATACCAAAATGTCTTTCCATTTTTTTCAGCAAAATAGGTTGTGACACTGTGTCGAAGGCTTTAGCCAGGTCCAAGAAGACTCCGACACATCGTTCACGTTTATCTATGTTTTTAGTAATATTGTCTGTAAGATCGCGAACTGCATCTTCCGTCGATTTTTTCATTCTAAATCCGTACTGGTTAGGCGCAATAAGATTATTGGACTCGAGATACTGACTCAATCTTTTTTTCACAATTTTCTCGAGCACTTTTGCCAAGACGGGTAGCAAGGAAATCGGCCTGTAGTTGGAAGCAAGCTTCTTATCACCATTTTTGTAAATGGGACATACTACTGCCTTTTTAAATGTCGGCGGAAAAATTCCGGATGACAGGCTCAAATTAATTATGTGTGTAAGTGGCTCTAATATAAGATTTTTTGATTTTTTTATAAGTTGCGAGGTAAGGCTGTCCCATCAGGCAGCACTACCTCCACGTAGTTCTCTAATTACCTTGTCGACTTCTGTATGGTCTGTAGGAGACATAAAGAAAGAATCGGATTTTTTTATACAAGTTTCAACGTTTTCTGCTAGTTCTATTTCAGATGAATTTAAGTGTTTTATTGTGTTGGTGGCTAATCTATTACCGACTGAGCAGAAAAACCTATTTACTGTATTGACCGATTCAGTGTGATTACTGCCAAGAAGGTCGGTCGATATATTAGTAGCTTTAACTGGAAGTGACGCTGCCTCTGCTATTATTTGCCAAGTTCGTTTTGGATCATTAACGTGTTTTGTAGATCATTTTTCATATAGAGGTTTCTAGCAGCTTTTGTAGATCGATCGCAAATATTTCTATACTTTTTATAGTAATTTTTTTATCTATATCATTCTTGTGGGTTTTAGCCTGTTTATGTAACCTATCACGTTTGTCTATACATCTGATCAACCCAGGTGTTATCCAGCTTTTGATGTTTCTTTTAGAGCGAGGTAGCGTCTTCGTTACCGTGTGTTTGGCCTGTAATAATTGCAAAGATTCAATAAACTCATTTGAAGCAATTTCTACATTGTCAGATCTGAGTACATCACTCCAGTTAAGGTTTTCTAGGTCAGATGATAAAGCCTCATAATCGGTTATTTTAACTGTACGTGGATGATTATTGTTACACTTATTATCGGTTCCCAGTGACGCCATTATGGGAAAATGATCGGTTAAAGCAGTCTGGCAAATGATCGATGTAATCGTATCCCCACTTCGTACCATAATGTGATCAAGACAAGCGTTTAACCTCGTGGGTTTGGTGATGGAAGGGATAAGACCATGCTCAGCAGCGAAGCAAAGGTAAATTTCAGCTCGACTATCAGTTGTTCCTTCACTGATGTCGATATTCATGTCACCTGCTACGATCACGTGCTGTTTCGTCTTAGCCGCTATAAGTATTTTATTCAAGGAACAAAGGAAACTGTAAATATTATTAAAACTAGGAGATCTGTATATAGCTATCACAAAAGTGTGGTTTGCTATATCAATTTTTAGGCTATTGGCATCGGCAAGCGCAGGTTCAGTGACTACAGCGGATAAGTTTGATTTAATGTACACAACAACACCGTCACTTTTATTCGTGTGCCTATTAGTATAGTGTGAGAGATAGCCTTTTATATGTTTTGGTTGATAGGTACTTGTGTTTATCCAGCATTCGGTAAGTATAATGAATTAATGACATCATATTCGATATTTAGACGGTTTAGAAGTACTGTTAGGTGCTCAAAGTTATGGTTAATGCTTCTTATGTTCTGACAGAGCGTTGTAAGTCTTGGCTTTCAAGGTATCATGTTTTTGCACTGCTCGGGAAGCTCCAATACTAGGGACTGGACCGTTGCTACACTTTCAATATTAGTTTCTACTTCACTTTGAAAATTTAATTTTATTATATAGACTAAAAGATGCACGCAGTAACAGCTCTTGTTTAAGTAGTATATTTATGTAGTATATGTATATAATAAAATGGTGCTCAAATAAATACATTATTTGTTGTAGGCATAAAAAAAGGGGTATTATTATCATAACTTTAGGTATGTGTTTATTTATTGTAGAATTTGTGTTTTTAGAGTATAAAGGTGTTTGAGTTATATTTGTGTAAATACGAAAAACACAGCTTAGTAATACAATGGGTATAGTTGCATTTATGGCATTGACCTTTGACATGTTATCAAAATATATTATGTGTAGTAGGTTATGCAAAAATAATATTTGATTAATATTAGTAGTTGTGGTATTTCTGGGCAAGACTATCAGAAGAACAAACAAAGTCAATATTAATGATGATCACAATAACGTTCGCGGCTTTTCTGAGGATTGATCTATTCTTTGGATGTCGCAGTAGGTAGTGCGAAGAGTCGTCGGTGCAGGCGGCGGCGGCGGCGGCGGTGTTACCGAATTCGCAAACCGGCACCCTTATTACGATAATGCAACCGGTCCGCCGGACCAGTCCGTAGCTCCAAATGTGACAGTTCGGCGACTGTTTTATGCGATTTTGGAATGCAACCAGTCCGTGCAACGGGTATTGCGGTATCAGTCCGCAGATGTGTCATACTACTCATATCATTTACTGCATATTGGTATTACGATCGCATTTGCAGTCGCACAACTGTCAAACTTGCGACCGACCGCAGCCCGCGAGCTGTCATCCGTGATGCTCCTCCTGAGCAGCATCATAGCACCATCATTGACGGCTAACGAGCGACGATCTTTTCTGTGTTTTTGGTGGTGAAATCGTATAGGTTTATTTATAGTGGGTAGAATAAGTAACGTATCTTTATTTATAGTGTTTGTGTTATGTTGTTGTAGTGAATTTTGTATTTTAATAGTATTTATTAAATGTATATAATTTCAACTTGGTCTTGAATTTATATCACATATATATTATAGAATATATAATAAGAATAATAAAGAAAATATCTCTCTCTCTCTCTCTCTCTCTCTCTCTCTCTCTCTCTCTCTCTCTCTCTCTCTCTCTCTCTCTCTCTCTCTCTCTCTCTCTCTCTCTCCAGCAGCGCCGACGACGCCCATATTTATCGTCTATATATTGAATTATCTATATTGTAATAGGAATAACAAAAAATTTAGAAGTTTTAGTTGATAAAACATTTTGGTCTTCTGCGTCATAGAAATTATAATACAAGTGACTTTACATAAATTGTACAATAATATACGGTGTTGCAAATGCCCACTCAATATTTTTAACTGCCATCAGGAGGTTATTCTGTATGTGAAGCTAAATAACTTTTGTAACAGAAATGTTTTTTTCGAGACAAAATATTTTTAATATCAGAGATAACTTTGTAGCATACCACACTCACGATTACAACCCACAACCTCCTGCATTGAATTCAAGCACACAATATGAGTGAGATAGCATGAAAGCGGCCGCCATCATATCTTTATGTGTATATATCAGTATGTATACATACACCGCCCGACAGACCGCCGCCGCGCCGTGCAGGCAGAAACGCCTTTCCTAAGCAATCCGTAACACAATAAATAATTCGTTCAATCGCTTGTATTAATTATCATTGCTTTATGTTCCTATATTTGGCATGTTAAAAGTAACATACGTTATTTATTATTGATTTTAATATATACTTTTACCATTCGTAGTAAAATTTTACAAGTTTCTTTCAAAATTTGGCATCTTACCTGAACCAACAACCAACCTTTGATGTCGGTCCGCGGGACCGGTCGCAATAACGTAATACCAATTTTGTCCGTCGCAGTCGCAACATCAACACCAGTCGCAACATCAGCACCATTATCGTAATAAGGGTGCGGTTTTTACTTAGCAGTCGTTTCGTTGTCCGGCGCATCGTACACCTCCGACAACAACCTCCGCCACGAAGATCTTCGCTATTACTTGTCGTACGTGAGAGTACTTCCAATATCACGAGGAGATGGAACTTCTGTAGATCCGCTTCGTGTTTTATCAGGTGTGCATGGTCGTCCTTGCTTTCTGTCCTTTTTACATATATTTGTCCATTTTTCGACCAGACAAACTTCCAGTTGTTCTCTCGTGCCGATTGCTTCGCTCTTGACAGCAGCTGCTTACGTCGAGGTGTGAGAAGTTGATTGATGTATACTTGTACAACTGGATTTAGTGCTGAGGAGATTTCGTTGGTTTTCAGGTGCCGTCTGAATTTGGGCAGGTGAGAAATTTTTCGCGGACTTCATCTGTTGTGAATTTAACCAAGATCTCTCTGTTCGTCTTTTTGCCGAGCTCGCGATGGGCTGACGAGATTTCGTTTGCCTGTACGCTGCATCCAATTACTTTCGCCACTTGAGCCACAATCTCGGGGACGTTTTCGTTAGCCATTATTGGCTCACCTTTAATTTCAATGGAAGTGGAGATTAAATCTTGCCTGAGATCTTCGTTTTCGATTTGGATCTTGTATAACTGCAGCTTGATTTCGTCTCCTGGTGCCTCCTTCTCCAGTTTCAAGATTTTGGCTTTCTGATCAGAAAGCTCTCTTTCAATGTCGTGGAATTTTTCGCTCAAAAAGTCTAACGTATCATTAAAATTGTTTTGTACCTTCCGCATTTCCATCTGGTTTGCCAATATCTTGGATATATCTCTGCATTTTAGCCAGTACCTCTGTGGATGCTGCCGCATCTTCTTTCAGCAGTGCACCGGGTATGGACTCTGTAGAGGTGACGGGTGTCCGGGATTTCGTCAACACCTTCGCAGCTGCAGTTCCGAGTTTCAGCCTGGACCTCCGCCGTCGGAGAGAAGTCGCCGTCGTTCTTCTTTTCAGTTGCGCAGCAGGGACCTTTGAAAATTGCCTTTGATCTAGGGCGCATCTTTCTAAAGTAAGATTCGACTATTCCGGCGCAGCCGAAGTGGTAGTTTTTGCCGCAGGAGATGCAGGAAATTGCGTCTTCAGTGTGGATTTCTCCGTCTCCTCGGGTGCAGGTCAGCGCATTCATTGTAACGATGGGCGTGGCAGGAAATGATAGATAGAAGTGAATACCTTGGCGGCCTTCCGATATCGCTCCTGTGGTGCTTTGTGATGGTCGAGTCTCCAAAATCGCGTTCAAGTTATACGTGCGGATTATTGGTAAAGCGGAAGTTAGTTGGCTTACTGTAGTCCTAGCGCGCAGACCATCAGAGCAAACATTGTGAAGCGACCGTCCGGCGCGCCGTCTCTCGCAGAATGAATAGAATGAATAGAATTAAATGTTGCAAAATAGAGCAATCCACACTCGTAAGTGGTGTATAATTGGGCAAGCTATATCTCATTTCATTCGATATAACTTTCCCAATATACACTTTTTTAAATTAACTATCGAACGACGGATAAAACGCTTTTTTATTTTCATCGAACGTAAAAACAACCCAATAATTAATTCTAACAATACATTTGGCTCAATCGTATCCAACCCATCTATCCGTTCATGTATACGTCTTATTACAGTATAAATTTAGCAAATTAAAAGCAAAAAATACTCACTCAGTAAAATAAACACTAGCCACATTTTCTGATTATGTATGACTTCCTTTGCGATCAGTGGATATCACTATGCTGCAGTGTGATTTCATTACTCTGAACCTCTGAACTTATACCTGACTCTCAATCAAATACACCCCCATATTCGCATGGAATAGTAACACATACATATATTGGTTAAGATGAACTAATCTGACCGTATTAGGATGTTTTATTTTTCTTATTCCTAATTTAGGTTTACAGTGAATTGCACGCTCATTGTATTATTATTAGAGTGATCCGTGCATCATATAATGAACAACTCCTTTTTCATCAACTCTGAGATAGTGTCGAACCGTGTCTGTAATGTGATCCCCTCATAACATTAAGGTACAGTCAAATTAAAAATATTACTAACTTTGTTTATCAATATCTGGAAAGTACTTTATAAATTAGGATTACAGTGAAAAGCCAGGTATTTCTTCATAGTAATTTATTTATAAGTATAATTACTATACTACTAAAAATAAAAAATTAAGTAAATGAAGGCATAATTATTACAATAAATTTGATAACTTATAATGTATGCATTTGAACAATTACGATATTTTTTTTACGATATTACTTAGGGGTTTATATTCTATTATACAATCATTCAGTATGAGACAATAAGCTGCTGTATTATCAGGAATCTCCTTATCGCTCTCAATTTCGACGCGAACATCTATGGGGCCTGATTTAATGGATTCGTTCTGACGAGAGCAGTCAATGATAAAAAGTGGTGTTTTATTTTTAAAGTTGGATAAACTTAGCAAAGGGCTCGCCTGACGCCCGTAATAAGATTGTTGAAATTTTGTATATAACTCATACAACAAAGCATACTTATCTTCATCAAATTTTATAGAGAGCGAATCATACGGATAATAATTGGAGTTTAAAAGTACTTTAACCTCCCGTAAATTGCAATGATCAAAATGAGACATGTTAGAAATCTTAGAATTCTTTCGATTGGTCTGAAGCCCTAAGATGACAAATCTAGGTTTCTCTATTTGACTCGATGTCTTAATAGACCACGTGTGTTTGGTTGTTTTAGGTAAAAGCGGATATTCGTATAAATCCCAGTTCCTGAAGGCAATTTGTAAACTTTTATCTTTTTCCAAATATTTAAGCAAATGCAAGCGTTCTCGATCTGAAACTTTTACATGGGGGACTCTCCATACAATTTTAGAGATTTTTACTTCGGATACAAATTCCCCCTGATTTAATTTCAAACTGTTCACATTAGTGCTGCTTCTCAAAAGTACAAGTTCATGTTTACAATTTATTATAATTTTCTTGTAATCCTCTGCGAACCCGAATATTTTATTTAGCGGTATGTTCACGTTAAAACGACCGCCACTATTCTGAATTTCAGAGGGGTTCCAACCCCAAGCTGCTGCCTGTTTCGAGTCAATTTCATTCATTGAAATGTATGACTTTATCGTTGTAGTAATGCCTGCATTTTTAATTTTATCTATTTCAACACGATTCAGTTCATACCTGATGTCTTGGAATAGAAATAAAATTGGATTGTTTATGAAAGTGACGTTGGGAACTCTATCAGGTTTGTTATCTGCGCCAGTTTTGTATACATAGAAAGCTCCTTCAATGTATATCGAAGTTTCTGAAGGAAGAACATACAAATCTTGTTGGTTTATAGGGATTCTGATCTCATCATTATTATTAAAACTGTTAACGTAGGGTTTATAGGAATGTACTTCGATGCTTTCAATAGATTCATCGTAGGCTGGAGGTTCCGTTATGTTTAAGATGCTCATTTTAATAACCCGATAAGTTTAAGAAATTGTTTATTTTTGTCGGTTAATTTAATTTCACGTCTTTCTAATACACCGCTCTTTACTAATACGATTGTTCTGAACCATACCTATTTTATTGAACAAAATCATAATGTTTTTCTTAAGTGTAAACACAAATATATATCTTCTTCCCGAAGATTAATTAAATTGTTGCCAGTATCGAGTAGTCTAATGTTGATTGAAGATATAGACTTTTGATTAACGGGAAAGTAAACAATGTTTTCTGGTTTTTCTAAAATCCTGTAACCCGGCGGTACGTTCGGTATGAACTCGTGAATTATATGTTATATGTTTTCCGTTTGCAAATGAGCCATTCAAAATATCACATTCGATCCTAATGACGGTTGTCGGTAGAATGTTGACAGGATAGGTTGATTCGTGCATTTTATTTGCTTTAAGAACTTCTTTAGGAAAGCCCAGCAATGTAACAATGGAATTAGATTTTTCAAAGTGTATATCTTTTGAGCAAATAATATTACATTTTAGAGTGTTGTTATTCGATGATATATTAATATTACTATCATGAATATGATTTTTTAAATATTCCGAAATATCTTCTAGCTCGTATGATCCCTCTGGAATTTCGATAACATAATTATCATCATAGTGAAATTTATTGTTCTTATAATCCACATTGGGGATAGAATTAAATGTCGCAAAATATAGTAACCCGCATTCATACTCGCCGTTTAATTGAAGGGCTGGTAAATAATTTGTTGTTAAGCTAGAGGCGTTGCCAGTGACCGACAGTGTGAATGACATTTCGAAAAATGATGAATTTTAAAATTGAGCATTACTTATAAATGAAGTTGCCAAAAAAAATTAAGAAACTCGATGCAAAGATGACCACAGTTTTTTTCATTAAATGTTTGATATCTTTTATAGTTGTAAAAAATATTTTCGCACTTCAAATAGTTGATTATTTCTAAAGGAGGCATCAAATCTCCAAAGCTGTCAAAATATTCAGCATAATTATTTATTTTAGTGTAGGCTACCCAGTGAGTTCCTTGATTCAGGATGCTGTCCAAATTTACTATGCCACATTCAACATCACGAACTTTCCTCGGCAAAGTATCCCTCATATATACACCTCTGAAATAGGGGATATCTTGCGCGTATTTTACGATGTCAATATTGGTAAGTGCTCGTCTAGGCAGCCGCTTTATCAGTTTTTTTGCAAATTTAAATATATTTTACGACCATTCTTATACGGTTTAATATGTAAGCCGTGACCTATAACAACCGATTCCATTGCTTGGTTATGTCTTTGGGCTTCTTTTAGTTGTTGTTGCGCAGCTTTAGCATCGTTAACAGCTTTCGCTATACCCGCAGCCCCACCAGCTAAGCTTCCCAAAGCAGATAAACCGGCGAAAATAGGTATAAGAGGAAGGAATCCCCCCGTTTTTGGTATTGGTATAATTCGAGGTAATTTAATAACGTCTTTACCCCCTTTTAAAAATTGTTTTGCACAAGCAAAGGCGTGCTTAATAGCAGTTTTCTTATTTTTTGGTTTAAGTTTATTCAAGTTTGACCGAATTTTTGAAACAATTTTTTTGAAAGCTCTGGATTTTTTCTTTACACCTGCTCCAGCTGCAATCTTGGCATTCATAATATTTTTAACAAGCCATGATGCAATTTTTTCACCTTTCCCAGCTTTGTTCGATTTTAATCGTTTAGCTGCGTTTTCCATTAACTTCACATCGGCTATATGGCGGTTACTCATATCTTTAAATTTCATATAAGCAATGTCGTGCTCTTTACAATACTCGTCCAATTTATTCACCCCTCTATGACCTTGAAGTAGTCTCTTCTCTAACTTAGTTCCAGGCCCGCAATAATTGTAACCGGGTAGATGAATTTCAAAAGGTAATTTATTTATTAACTTATCGACTAGTCCTCTTCCTTTCATAAGTAAACACTAAATGACTTACAATTACATTGTTTTACATTTTTATAATTTATTGTCATTATAAATCCAACTGTTCTCTGTTAAAGGTAAGCCGAGCCATTTAACAAATGATTTATTACCTCTTCGTTTAAGTACTTTTTCAACTAGATAGATATCAGGATATTTAGTTTTTAACAATTCTTGCTCATAAAAGCATCCTGAAATTATTTGATTTTTCATATCTTTTAATATGTATGTTGCAGGATTCCTAGTTTTGATAGCAATAATTTTGAACAATTCTGCTGACCAATTAGGTCCATAACCCTTCCCAAAAGCTCCTTTATATTTACTCACGCGGACATAGTCACCCACTTTACATTTAGGCATTCGTTGAATTTTATGTTTATTGAGTTTTGCTTTTATATTGGAAAGAACAGTGTGCATATTGAAGCGATTTACATCTACAGGCTTAAACTGTGTTGTGCTATGTAAAGTATTATTATAATTATTTATAATACCCGTTAAAGGTTTTCCTACCCATTTGTAATTACCACTTAAACTAAAGTGTTTGTACAGTCTATTTTTCAAAGTTCTTATAAAGCGCTCTACTATAGAAGCTTTCTTAACAGAATATGTCGAGTAATGATTAATAGAATATTTTTTCATAAGATTTTTGAACAATTCATTATAAAACTCTTTCCCGTGATCAGTTTGTAAATTCATGGGTTTTCTTTTCTTCTCTAAAACTAACTGCATAGCCTTAGCAACGTCTGTTTGATTTTTAGTCTTTAAAGGAATTGCCCATGCGTATTTTGAGAGCGCGTCGATAACGACCAATATTAAGTTGTAACCTTTGTTTTTATCGGCAAAGGTTCTCATCTCCGCTAAATCTGCCTGCCACAAGTCGTCAATATTTTTCAATTCTACATGACGGCGAGGAAAGTTCTTGTGCGCAGGCTTGTGTATTTCTTCAACGATATCCTCTTTACTCATTATCTGGTAGATTTTTTTAAATCAGCGATAATGTGATCAACGTCTGTTTTCGTGTAGAATGTTTGATCATACTGTGTTTTTAACAATTCATAATTTCTTTTTATATCTATACTCAAGGTTTCGATGATCTTTTTAAGTTCTTTTTTTGAACAAAATTCGTTACTTAATTTGTCTACATACGACTTAGTGACAGCATCGTCAGCTTCTTGCGGCGGAAGGAGTCTTTTTAATCTAGATGATCTCGCATCAATATGCCCGTCTTTAGTTTTATAGATTCCCGTATCTACCACATGTATTAATTCAGTTAGTTATAACAGTGTACTCAGCGCATCCCTACTCCTACCAACGTTCCGACACATCCCTAGTTTGCTCGCCGTGGGGGGGTAGTTACAATTGGTGGAGGCGCAAAAAAAAAAAAAAAAACTAGTACATAGCCTACCCTAGAAGAATGCCTAATAACGAGGAAGGAACGGGTGCACAGCATCAAGGGGAAATTAATCAAATATTTGCTCGTTTATCTCAACGGATATCCGGGCAAACGGAGCTAATGCGAGAAATACACGAACGTCTTTCGTCGATTGAGAATAGGATGACAACTTATGAAACGAAGAAGGTAACGGTCGAAGGCGAGAACGCGGCCGAGCCGCGAGCCGCCTCGCACACCGAGCCCGCGCACGCGCAGGGGCCGGCGCACGGCGGCGGCGCCGCCGTCGCAGCCGCCGTCTCCGCCGCCGCCGCCTCCGCAACGAGTTTAAGCGACAACATTGAAAAGGAAAATTTCAAAGTCGCGAAGCAAATGATCGAAGGCGTTACGTGTTGCGACGGGAACAACGCGAGAACTTTATTAGATTTTATAATCCAGTTGAACAGAATATTTAGTTTAAACCTAGTAAAAGATGACAGAATTATTCCGTTAGTCATGTAAAAACTTCGAGAGCCGTTGAGTAGTTGGTGGTTCAGACAAGTCGACAGCTCGTGCTCAACCTGGGAAACGATGAAACAAATTATCCTTAACTACCTCAGTCCAATACACAGAGAGGCTCTAAAACAAGAGTTAGTATTCAGATTTCAGAAACCGACAGAAAGCCTAAGAGAATTTATTCAAAAAGTGGAGTCTGCTTCAAAAGCACTGAATAGCGAAATCTCAGAAAAAGAATTGGTAAATATCACAATTGCGCATATTTCACCAACGACGTTTTCGTATCTGCGACCAGTGCGACCCATTGACAACATCGAATACCTATTACAACTAGGCAGTGAGGTAGAAGGAGCGATGTTGCGAGATGCGCAATATACTGCACTCTCGTTGGCGGCGTCGCCACAGCCGCCGCCGCGCGGCGCCGCCACTCCCGCACGGACGAACTACGGTAACGATGTTTCGAATTCGAACATACCGGTGGCCCCCAGCGAGCGGCGAGCGCTCAAATGGTAAACACGAACGGCCAAGCATGGACGAATAGGTATAGGGGAAATAGTTCGATGGGAAATACGAATAACAACGTGAGAGACACAGCGGCACGTTGTTACGAATGTAACGGTGTAGGTCACATAGCGCGGTTTTGTGAAGAACGGAGAAATAGGTACAGAAGTAACTATAATAATCATTTCAACAATAATAACAACTCGGAAAACTAGAAGCGGCGCGGCATTCACCCCACAATGTCGCGCTTAATAAAGAGGCGCAGTGCAACCAAGTGTTTAGAAAAGGCGAAGAAATAATTAAAAATAAAAATTTAGTACAATTACCTATAGTCAGCGTGTGCGTGGGTAAGGGGCTTAGAACGAACGCACTCATCGATAGCGGGGCCAATCGCTCCTTTTGTAGGGAAGATATTTTTTTACAGATTAAAAGTGAAAGAAAAGTGAAAGTATATGATGAAGTAATGGTGTGCACCACGGCGGACGTGCGTCCACTACACGCGAAAAATCGTATTTCAGTGTTAATTTCAATCGATAAGTTTACTTGGAGGCATGAGTTCGTGGTATTAAGGGAACTCGCTAGTCCTATGATTTTAGGATACGACTTTATAAAGAAAACACACTTACAATTTCACCCCAGAGAGGAGGCAATTTTTTTTAACTTCAAACCGCGAACAATAATTTTAATAAAAAGGCAAAATAAGAGTAAGGAGGCTCACTGCAGTAGTATAGCAGAGACCGAGAGTGAGGTGAAACTTTCGAGAGCAGAGAAGGACCGATTAACTACATTATTGGAAACGTACAATGACGTCATTACAAAAAGATTGGGAAAAACAAATATCCTACAGTATTCGATAAAGCTAACAGACGACGATCCAGTGCGTTTAAGATTCTACCCCCTCTCCCCACCAAAAGCGGAAGAAATGAGAAAACATATCGAGGAATTATTAGAAAAGGATGTGATTGAAAAATCTATATCACCGTATGCCGCCCCCGCATTTTTGATAGATAAGAAAAACGGTAAAAAGAGACTATGTTGCGACTATCGAACCCTGAATAAAAAAATTGTATACGATTCTTATCCCATGATGTCCGTAGAAACTGTATTTCAGGCATTGGGCAAGTCAAAGGTGTTCACCGTCGTCGACTTAAATAGTGCTTTCCATCAAATTCCATTAAAAAAGGAGGACAGGGAAAAGACAGCATTTATAACACCGAACGGACTTTTCCAATATAAATATGTTCCCTTCGGCTTGTGTATAAGCCCTCAAGCGTTGAGTCGGGTCATTGACCATGTGTTTGGGGACATAAAATTCAAATTTATAATGCCCTCCGTGGACGATTTGATCGTATTTTCGGAAAACGTAGATAGTCACTTTCTACATTTAGAAAAGGTTCTGTCAAAATTACGAGACGCAGGTTTAACAGTAAACCCTGAAAAAATAAAAACGTTCCAGAACGAAGTGAGTTTCCTAGGGCACGTCGTGAACGGCAAGGGACTACATGTCGATCCGTCTAGAACAGAAGTAATCGCTAATTATCCTAGACCGAAAAATCTCAAACAAGTAAAAACATTTCTAGGAATGTCCGGGTTCTATGCAAAGTTCATCGCTAAATATGCAGAAATGTCAGAACCCCTAAACAGACTGAAGAGGAAGGACGTCGTATTTAGGTGGGACAAGGAACAAGAGGGGGCATTTGAAAGTATTAAGAGAGCATTGATAACACCGCCAGTACTTAGATTTCCTCAATTTGACAAAAAGTTTGTACTTCAAGTAGATGCGTCCGGCAACGCATTAGGGGCAGTCCTGCAACAAGAAGTGAACGGCGAACTCGCCCCCGTAGCGTACGCGAGCCGTCTTCTCACAGGGGGGGAACGGAGAAGGGCAACCTACGAATTAGAATGCGCGGCCGCTGTTTTCGGAGTGACAAAGTTCAAAACATACTTAGAACTAGCAGAATTTGAACTGCACACGGACAACGCAGCCCTGTCCTGGTTATTTTCTCATCCAAAACAAACAGGCAAGCTGGGCAGATGGGTTTTGACGCTGTCACGACTAAAATTTAAAATAAAACACATCAGAGGAAGTGATAACAATGTAGCAGACGGACTAAGCAGAATGTACGATAACACTGTAGGCGCATGTAATAGTCTAATAAATTACGCAGACTTTAATCAATCACTTAGGCTGCACCAGCGGAACGACGACGATTTAAAAAATTTAATTGAAAAAATTGAAGAGGGCACTAAGTACAAGGAGTACAAATTAAGTAACAACTATCTATGTAGGAAGGTATCTAGGAGCAACAAATGGCGTATCGTGATCCCAGTAAAAATTGTAAAATCACTCTTACATTACTATCACGACCAAGAAATATCGGGACACCTTGGAATAACAAAAACGCACAATAGGATTGCAAAATATTACTGGTGGAAGGGAATGTACAACGACATAAAGAACCACGTACGAACCTGTAAAGAATGTCAAATTTCAAAACCAACGAATCAGTTGCCAGCAGGCTTGATGAGTTCAACGAATCCAGAACGCGTCTGGGACTCTGTATATATAGATTTTAAAGGACCCTTGCCTCGCTCGAAGACGGGAAATCAGTACATTTTAGTATTAATAGACGCGTACTCCAAATGGGTCGAATTATTTCCGACACGGAGCGCGAACGTGCTCAATACAATAAAAACACTGAGCAGCCTCGTGTGGTCGAGATACGGCCCACCGAAAGCAGTTGTCTCCGATAACGGAACACACTTTACTGGAAGCGGGTTTCAGGAAATGTGTACGGCCTGGGGGATTAAACGAGTAAATATCAGCGCGCATTACCCCCAATCAAATATGGTGGAGAGAGTAAACAGGAACCTTAACTCAATGCTGAAGATTTACTGCCAGCGCGAGCACGACCTGTGGGACGCCTGTCTACCCAGTCTGCAACTGGCACTGAACACCGCGACGCACGAGAGTACGAAAGCGACCGCGGCTCACTTGTTCTTAGGGCGCAATATAACAACACCGCTAGAAAATATTTGGTCGGTCGAGGACATAGACGCGTTATCCAGTCATCTCAATCCCCCGACGAAAGACGTTATCAGTCAGAACTTAAGAGAAGCGTGGGATAGACGAGCCAAATATTATAACTTAAGAAGACGGGACAACAACTTTACTGTGGGGCAATTAGTACTCAAAAAGAATTTTCCGGTAAGCGACAAATCAAAGGGAATAGCAAAATCCTTCTGCCCGAGATGACTGGGACCATTTGAAATAAAGGATATGAGAGACGGTAGAGTAGAGCTCTTAAAGCCCGGGTCTAACAAGTCTATCTTCACTAATATTGCCTTAGTGAAGCCATATTGGTCGAGATAAGGGTGGGGGGTTATAACAGTGTACTCAGCGCATCCCTACTCCTACCAACGTTCCGACACATCCCTAGTTTGCTCGCCGTGGGGGGGTAGTTTTGAAAGATGATACGAGACGAAGGGAAAACGCGATCGTGAGGTAGTTAGTAAACGACCACGGGCGCGAGAGACACATTGCGAACTGGAAGAAGAAAGAAAGGGATTTTTCATACGTGTTGGGGAGAAATAAGGAAGGATAGACAGGAGTGGACAGTAATTGCAACAGTGACGTTTTTGGAAGTGTATACTTTATAAGCTTATTAGTGTGGACTCGGACACTGCCGAGCACGCCAACTCAGCGCCCCCGGCAGTGGTACGCATCCGGCCGTCTCCGTGGAGTCTGGAGATCTGCTTCGCCCGGTGAGTGAGCAAATTACCTCTCTTCTTCTATCCCTGCGCTGAGTACACGTTATTAGTTGCCTTACAACGTTACATAATCTAAGTCTCTTGTGAACATATTGACCGAACTTATCAACATTCATGGTTGCATAGATATGGGTAGGATCGTGCTCGTAGAAAGCTCAAGTATTACTGTGCATATGTAGAATTTTGGGGGATTTATAAATGTTTTTAAATCACCCCGCTTTCTCTCAATTCTTCCAAAATAGATATGATTTCATTATCAACACCCGTATTTCCAGCATCACGAGATGCAATTAACAAATGAAGACGTTCAACTAGCTCATTAGGATCATTCCAGTACACATAGTCTAAATCTTTCATTACCTTTTTCTTAAATGGCAGCCCATTTCCTGATACATACCCCTCTCCAGATATGTTTTTATCTAAAGGAACAGAGGTTTTATTACATAGCGATATTTCGCCCCCTTGTTACTTTTTATAGCCTTTCTCGCATCGAAATCTCTTCTATGCACATTAGTTTCTAACAATATTTGTTTGTATATATTTTTATCATTCGTTGTAATTTTAATCAAATCGGGATTTCTTTTATATAACAATTCTTTCAAACCAGGTGATAAATGCACTCTTATATCGCCCACGGAAAGTTGATCATCTCCAATTATAGCTTGTTTATTTCCAATCATAGTTTTTCCATTTTTATGTCTTATGCCAAAAGGAATATCTATTCGTAAATTAGCCATGCCAGGAAAAAGTGGTATTTTGGTTTCTATGTCATCGTCTTGCGATTCTAAAGACGAAACAGATGGATGGCGAATAAAACTAGTACTAGGAGACGCAAATATTTCAAACTCTTTTTCCTCATCCGTTTGAGTGCTAGTGTCTTCACTAGTTTCGTTATCATTTATTCCAAAATTTTTATCAGGATGCATATTTACAACTTTTTCAAATTCAGGTGAAAGAGTAGATTTTTTTATGTTGTAATTTGAGGGTGAATTGTTTGATAAGGCAGAATTTATAGCAATTTTATGCAGCGGGTCTGTAATAGGTCTCAGAGTCTGCTCTAAGATCATTTCATTGTCGAATTTATTTTCTCTTATCTGGTTTAGCTTCTTTTTTACAGCCTGTACTGATTTAATAATTTCTTTCTTTAAGGTTTTCTTCATGATCAAAAAAACAATACACAGACATCCGTGTGAGTTTAACATTCGATAGTGAATGAAGTAAACAAGTAAAATCTTTTATTTTTATTGTGTTAATCAAGTACGATAAAAGTATCAAAATTAAGACGATACTGACCCTTATTTCTTTCACAGTCTTTATTAAAATTGATTCCACGTCATATCGGTGGTTATGTGTTCATTATAAATATGTTTTAAGTTAATATCGTCTTGTTTGAACAGAATAATTAAATTAGCATTATCGCGTACGAGCTGTTTTGGAATTTTGGTGTAAGTCTGATTTAAATAAAAATAATCGATCAACTTATGTCTTCCCATGGAAAAGTAATCACGAATATTATTTTGCTTTTCACAAGCAACATCATCAAAAATGAACACTGAATTTGGTAATGCTTCGGAGGCTGGCAATACGTCTTCATTTTCTTTAAACTTTGAGAAAGATACATCGGACACATTTTCTAAGACTCTGCTTAAAAAAAGATATTTTGGTTGAAATGTGGTTTTACAATAAAGGTAGACATTTCTATATTTCAAACCGTTTTCGTGAAGAAGCAAGCCTAACATAATATTGGTTTTCCCACAGTTAGAGGGCCCACAAACCAGACATCTTATTGTATCAGGCAGCAGGGGGCTGTGCCGGGGATTATTTTTCTTTTGGAGATCTAGTTCACAATATACCGTATTTAAATTTAGAGACTGTGACTGCTTTTCAAATTTCATGGTTTACATTCAGTTTACACATTCATACGCCTTCCACTACGGACTACTTATCAATTTATAAGTGGATTATAAATCATGCTCAAGTTTTATACTTTTATTTGTTTGAGTGTACAAGCAGTACACGTTGTCCATGATATAATTGACCACCCCCTTCTGAAGTTAGTAGATAATGCAACGTGCACGTCATTATTTCGTAGACACAGTATATGAGGAGCAACGAAACAAAGTCAAACATGTCCACATTCACTTTTTTACAGGAGAGCCAAATAACTAATAAACTAATATATGCGTGATTTTGGTTGAATTTTTTCCAATCCAATGATTATTCTATTTCATTTGTGTGATTATGATCGCAAGTTTAGAGTTTGACATCAAAATACGACTTTGTACCAGGATATGGGTGATTCTGATGCAAACCTTGGATTTCTATCGATTATACAAGAGCGATTAGTGTGATTTTGAATACTATAAAACTGTTATGATCGCAAGTTTAGAGTTTGACATCAAAATACGACTTTGTACCAGGATATGTGTGATTCTTATGCAAACCTTTGATTTCTAGCGATTATACAAGAGCGATTAGTGTGATTTTGAATACTATAAAACTGCTATTCGGTAGGTTTCAGGCAAAAGATGTCGAATCGATAAAAAAACACTTGTTGAAAAAGTGGATATGTGTGATTTTGTTCCGTTGCTCCTCATATCAAAAGTGAAAACATCACGTAGCTTGACCATAAAAAGCTTCAGTAACTTTATCGCATGAGAACTACCTTGACATCATCGAGTGCAGTGTAGTGTCGCGTGCAAATTAGCAATTAAACCCCTATATAAACCATACAGGGGCCGTGAAACAGCATCAGTATTCCTGAACGAGATCTCCAGTAAAGTAAAGAGACCTACAGTGAACAGTGAACAATTAAAATTAAATTAAAAAAGTTTGCGAATAAAAGTGTAAAGTGTATCCGTGCCAACGATTGCAAGGTAAGTTCTTTTATTTTTAGGTTTCCGTATCCCGTACGGAAGCCTATTACTAAGCCTGCACCGTCTGTCTGCACGTCCGTTGGTAAGTTCTTTTATTTTTAGGTTTCCGTATCCCCCACGGAAGCCTACTAAGCCTGTGCCGCCTGTCTACCCGTCCGTGCGTCCGTCCGTCCGTCTGTCTGTCTGTCTGTCTGTCCGAACGAAACCTCCAGTAAAGTGGTACCTACAGTGAACAGTGAACAATTAAAATTAAATTAAAACAGTTTGTGAATAAAAGTGAAAAGTGTATCAGTGCCAGTACCGACGATTTAAACGTGAGTTCTTTTATTTTTAGGTTTCCGTATCCCGTACGGAAGCCTATTACTAAGCCTGAGCCATCTGTCTGCCTGTCCGTTGGTAAGTTCTTTTATTTGTAGGTTTATTTATTTATTCTCTTTATTAACACCGTCAGGTTTTAGAGTACATTTTATACATTTTTCACATTTTGACAGTTGCATACACACACTAATCTTACATCCTCACTATTAATACATTAACATTTTATAATTTATAATAAGTAAGTTTTTACTATTTATTGCCATATTTATGTTTTATCTATCACAGTTGTGCTATAAGTTTATTGTTCTTTGTACAGTCAGTAATATACCTATATATATCAGTCATTCTTAACCAAAAAATTATCATGTCATACAGTATAAGAATAAAAAAATCAAATTAATTATAATATTAAAATAAGTCAGTCAAAATTCATTATGTTATTAAAATAAGTCAGATAAAATACAATTTAAATAGTTTTGAACACAGAATAATATTTCAGATATAATTAATATTACAGTAATTCAATTAGGAATGTTGTCAAAAATGTAAGATTTGATTAAATTAAAAATAAAAATCCATTATAATATTTAAATAAGTCCGTAGTTCCGTCCGTATCCCTCACGGAAGCCTATTACTAAGCCTGGGCCGCCTGTCTGCCCATCCGTCCGTCCGTCCGTCTGTCTGTCTGCCCGAGGGATGCATCTCTTGAACCGTAATAGGTAGCTCGTTGAAATTTTCACAGAATATGTGTTATTATGGTGGATATAACAACAAATAATAAAAAATTTAAAAAGTAAAAAATTAAGAGGGTTCCCATACAAGAAACGTGTTTTTTTTCCAATGTTTTTTTTTATGATGCGGAAACCTCGGGACGCGATTACGACTCGTACTTAACCGGTTTTTTTTTTTAATTTTTTGGTTAAATGGGGCTGTGGCCGTGTCAGTGCTTAGATACTTACATTATGTTTTCTCGCGAAATTGGTAATGGAGGGATCGATTCATTCACGGTCTAGGCTGGAATTCGGATGTGTTTTTTCTCTTAATTTTTGCTTTACATCTATTTAATAAATAACTTATTTCCCACTTACATATTTTCACTACTGTTATTTTTATCCGTTTGCTTTAAAAAAGGAAATACGTTGTTTCAGTTAGCTGAAACTTAAAAAAAAATTCCACTTCGTTCCTACAAACAAAACTCATTACCCAAACACTGTACTTATTAATATTTCACTCACCAGATACTTGGAGAAGCAGGAGCGCTGCAGAGCGGATACGTGATAAGAAGATCATCAGACCATCGCTCAATCCAAAGCCAAGGACAAAGTATGTAAGTGTTATTATTTTAAATAAAAAATAATCAAATAATTCCACTTCACTATTATTTAAGGAAATCTTACAAATAATATTTACCTACCCCTACTCTAATTATGTTAAACTTTGCAACCACTGGTACTATTTGGAATTTTACAGTATGTGGGTATTTAAAAAATATATTGAGTAGTCCTTGTTCTATGACTTAGTAGCGAACAAAAATAAGCATCTGAGTGATAAATAGATCAATCATTAAACGGGATGCTATACGCAAATGGAGTGGACACATTATATTCTTTTTGGGGAAATAAAAACCATATTTTAACTGATTTGCAGGTCATCGTACAAGAACCCGTTCAATTCGGGCGATGAAGCGGAAGCTGGTTTCATCGCTCAGAAAAAGAAGAAGAACACAGGTGTTAAGCAATCCAACGCTTCAGCAGAGAAGCATTCGACTACCGCTCGAATGTACGAGTTGTTTGGCACGGACAGCGAGAACGAAATCCCTCCGTCCGGTCAAGTTATCAGCAAGAAACGCGTCAACGGCAGTGCAGGCAGCTTGAAGAGCGAGAAGTCAACGAAACGACCTCACGTTCCCGACAACTTGAGCTCTGACAGCGAGCGTGAGGTGCTTCCTTCCACCACCCGTGGTGTGAAGCCTAATCGCCGGGCCACCAGCAACATTAAACGTTCTGCACAACCCTCTAAGAAACGTGTCGCCGTTGACCCCTTCGCTTCCGACGTTGAACCCGATGATGTGCCTGCATCACCGGTGAGGGCTAAACAGTCATCATCTTCGTTAATCTGCTCGCTCGCCCGTAGGCAGGGAAATGGGTACTATAGGAGTGTCCTCGACAAAAAAGGGGAGTATTTTGCCGAACTGAAAGTTTATGTGGCAAAAGATATCGAAAAGATAAAGCCCATCGATAGATGGCGACACGCGATCATTGCGATAAAATCAAGGTTGGACGAAGACGAGGAAGCTTGGAAGTACCTCACTCGCTTTGTAACTTGTGAACGTAAAACATTTGAAACGTCTAAGGTGTAGTTTTCGTTTTTGTTTAAAAATTTGGGTTTTACATTATGACACATATAGGTAATGTTTAAGTTATTTTTAGAGAAAATGTATTGTGAAATTTGCAATAAAAATATACACAAAAATAAGTTTGGATATCATCAAAGAACTAATTCGCACAAAGCTAATGCTTTATTGAGCACAGATCTAGAAAATGTACACGTGATTACGTCAGCCTTCAAAAATAGAGTAAGAAGCTATCGCATAAATCCCGTTCGCGAATACGCCGACTCTAAAGAATTCCTTATCGATATCAGCACTCAAGTAGAATGTTTGATTAAAACAACTCTCCTCAAATATATTTCTTTAAAGGTTAACTTTGAATTGTACTGCTATTTTTCGTTGATAAAAAATGGGGAACAGACATTGAAATCATTTAGTACTAGATATCAACCTGTCTTGCAAAGCACTAATGTATTAGATTTGTTTATATCCACCGTAGAGAACAAGGAGAATACCTACGGGAGACGCAACGCTACTGCGTTTGTATCGGAGCACGGCTAGCCAAAAATCCCTACTACTACGAAAATCGAAATCGCAATTTAATCTTTTATGACGTGACTTGTCTATCTCCGTTACCCATATCGCGCCCCGCGATATGGAGAGAGACAGAGCGAGCAAGGCGAGCGACAGGTTTGTTATCGCTGGCTTGGCTCGGGTATCTGGTAGTAAGAGCCGACCGTCCGACCAATCGGAAGCCTTGCTTGACGGCAACTTGACGGGATCACTACGAATGCCAGTCTGACGGACAATGATGGTGCGGTATATTTGTGAATTTTGAAATTGTTATTTGTAATATTATTTCAAATAGTTTTTACAGAACGAATATTATTGTTTGAATCCAAAAAAAATATTGAAAAATTTAACAAGATTGTTGATTTAATATTTTTGAAAAGTTGTACTAATAATCAGTGATAGGAATAAGTAGGGCTTATTTACCTAAATTTCGAGGAACAGAGTAAAAGATTGGAGACTTCCTTAAGACAATATTTTTTTCCGGTTTAATAATATTCATGGTGTTTTAATTTCGCGATTTGAAAAAAGTGGCCACCATTTTGAACTTTTTAGTTACTGGACCGATTGCTTTCAAAATCGATATCTGGGTGTCAGTGTGGGCTCTGAATACGAATCTGTAGTAAAAATTTAAAAAAGTGGCCGCCATTTTGAACTTTTTAGTTACTGGACCGATTTCTTTCAAAATCGATATATGGGCGTCTGTGTGGACTCTGGATACGAATCTATAGTCAAAATTTAAAAAAGTGGCCGCCATTTTGAACTTTTTAGTTACTGGACCGATTGCTTTCAAAATCGATATCTAGGCGTCTGTGTGGACTCAGAATACGAATCTGTAGTCAAAATAAAAAAGAAGTGGCCGCCATTTTGAACTTTTTAGTTACTGGACCAATTTCTTTCAAAATCGATATCTGGGTGTCTATGTAGGCTCTGAATACGAATCCGTTGTCAAAATTTAAAAAGTGACCGCCATTTTGAACTTTTTAGTTACTAGACCGATTGCTTTCAAAATCGATATCTGGGTGTATGTGTGGGCTCTGAATACGAATCTGTAGTAAACATTTAAAAAAAGTGGCCGCCATTTTGAACTTTTTAGTTACTGGACCGATTGCTTTCAAAATCGATATCTGGGTGTCTGTGTGGGCTCTGAATACGAATCCGTTGTCAAAATAAAAAAAAAGTGACCGCCATTTTGAACTTTTTAGTTAATGGACCGATTGCTTTAAAAATCGATATTTGTTTGTCTGTGTGGGCTCTGAATAAGAATCCGTTGTCAAAATCTTAAAAAAGTGGCCGCCATTTTGAACTTTTTAGTTACTGAACTGATTACTTTCAAAACCCATATCTACATGTCTGTGTGGGCTCTGAATAACAATATGTAGTTAACATAAAAAATATGATATCGATTTTGAAAGCAATCGGTCCAGTAACTAAAAAGTTCAAAATGGCGGCCACTTTTTTTAAATTTTGACAACGGCTTCGTATTTAGAGCCCACACAGACACCCAGATATCGATTTTGAAAGCATTCGGTCCAGTAACTAAAAAGTTCAAAATGGCGGCCACTTTTTTTTAATTTTGACTACAGATTAGTATTCAGAGCCCACACAGACACCCAGATATCGATTTTGAAAGCAATCGGTCCAGTAACTAAAAAGTTCAAAATGGGGGCCACTTTTTTTAATTTTTACTACAGATTCGTATTCAGAGCCCCTACATACACCCAGATACCGATTTTGAAAGCAATCGGTCCAGTAACTAAAAAGTTCAAAATGGCGGCCACTTTTCTTTAATTTTGATTACAGATTCGTATTCAGAGCCCACACAGACACCCAGATATCGATTTTGAAAGTAATCGGTCCAGTAACTAAAAAGTTCAAAATGGCGGTCACTTTTTTAAATTTTGACAACGGATTCGAATTCAGAGTCTACATAGACACCCAGATGTCGATTTTGAAAGCAATCGGTCCAGTAACTAAAAAGTTCAAAATGGCGGCCACTTTCTTTAAATTTTGACTACAGATTCGTATTCAGAGCCCACACAGACACCCAGATATCGATTTTGAAAGTAATCGGTCCAGTAACTAAAAAGTTCAAAATGGCGGTCACTTTTTTAAATTTTGACAACGGATTCGTATTCAGAGCCTACATAGACACCCAGATATCGATTTTGAAAGCAATCGGTCCAGTAACTAAAAAGTTCAAAATGGCGGTCACTTTTTTTAAATTTTGACTACAGATTCGTATTCAGAGCCCACACAGACACCCAGATATCGATTTTGAAAGTAATCGGTCCAGTAACTAAAAAGTTCAAAATGGCGGTCACTTTTTTAAATTTTGACAACGGATTCGTATTCAGAGCCTACATAGACACCCAGATATCGATTTTGAAAGCAATCGGTCCAGTAACTAAAAAGTTCAAAATGGCGGCCACTTTCTTTAAATTTTGACTACAGATTCGTATTCAGAGCCCACACAGACACCCAGATATCGATTTTGAAATTAATCGGTCCAGTAACTAAAAAGTTCAAAATGGCGGTCACTTTTTTAAATTTTGACAACGGATTCGTATTCAGAGCCTACATAGACACCCAGATATCGATTTTGAAAGCAATCGGTCCAGTAACTAAAAAGTTCAAAATGGCGGTCACTTTTTTTAAATTTTGACTACAGATTCGTATTCAGAGCCCACACAGACACCCAGATATCGATTTTGAAAGTAATCGGTCCAGTAACTAAAAAGTTCAAAATGGCGGTCACTTTTTTAAATTTTGACAACGGATTCGTATTCAGAGCCTACATAGACACCCAGATATCGATTTTGAAAGCAATCGGTCCAGTAACTAAAAAGTTCAAAATGGCGGCCACTTTTTTTAAATTTTGACTACAGATTCGTATTCAGAGCCCACACAGACACCCAGATATCGATTTTGAAAGCAATCGGTCCAGTAACTAAAAAGTTCATAATGGCGGCCACTTTTTTTTAATTTTTACTACAGATTCGTATTCAGAGCCCACACAGACACCCAGATATCGATTTTGAAAGCAATCGGTCCAGTAACTAAAAAGTTCAAAATGGCGGCCACTTTTTTTTTATTTTGACTACAGATTCGTATTCAGAGCCCACACAGACACCCAGATATCGATTTTGAAAGTAATCGGTCCAGTAACTAAAAAGTTCAAAATGGCGGTCACTTTTTTAAATTTTGACAACGGATTCGTATTCAGAGCCTACATAGACACCCAGATATCGACTTTGAAAGCAATCGGTCCAGTAACTAAAAATTTCAAAATGGCGGCTACTTTTTTAAATTTGACTACATATTCGTATTCAGAGCCCACACAGACACCCAGATATCGATTTTGAAAGCAATCGGTCCAGTAACTAAAAAGTTCAAAATGGCGGCCACTTTTTTTTTATTTTGACTACAGATTCGTATTCAGAGCCCACACAGACACCCAGATATCGATTTTGAAAGTAATCGGTCCAGTAACTAAAAAGTTCAAAATGGCGGTCACTTTTTTAAATTTTGACAACGGATTCGTATTCAGAGCCTACATAGACACCCAGATATCGACTTTGAAAGCAATCGGTCCAGTAACTAAAAATTTCAAAATGGCGGCTACTTTTTTAAATTTGACTACAGATTCGTATTCAGAGTCCACACTGACACCCAGATGTCGATTTTGAAAGCAATCTGTCCAGTTACTAAAAAGTTCAAAATGGCGGCCACTTTTTTTAAATCGCGAAATTATAACACCATGAATAGGTATTATTAAACCGGAAAAAAATATTGTCGTAAGGAAGTCTCCAATTTTTTACTCTGTTCCTCGAAGTTTAGGTAAATAAGTCCTACCTATTCCTATCACTGATAATAATAATACTTATTATAATAATACATAATATACAATATATTAGTTTTGTATAGGTATATTTGTTTTATAATTATAAAAAATAGAAAACGTAATATTAAAGAAATAATAACAATACATATTATAAATTGAATTCATCCATGTCATTGCCATAAAAAAACTAACAACACCCATATACAATAATTGATTTCAAATTTCTTTTCAGTCTGTCAAATTTGCCTATCATGTGTACGCGCCCAGTATGGCGCGCGGTCGTGCTCCTAACTCGCGGAATTTTTGTATTTTACACGCTTTAAGCATTGTATTATCATTAAAATGACCTAATTATGAAAGGTTACGCCATCTTTTGTCATTCCTGATGATCTTGAGCTCTTTCGACACGCACAAACTGCACAAATCGCCATTTTGCGTAGTGCACATATACGTGTTCTTCGTTCCCAAGTCGCGAGCGCACTGACGGTCGATCCCGCAGCAGCGCTATATGTTAGTGCAAATGCTCTAACACGCGGCTAATTTTCCTATATATTAGCGCTCGACGGTTGCCACTCCCGTAGGTATGCTCGGTGGTAGAGAAGCTTGACCTTAAATCAACCGAATTCGAACAACGCGAGTCCGGGTGGAGTTTCGAACGAATAAGCCACCTCGAAGTAAACATAAATAAATATACTCCTTTAAGAGGTGGAACGTATATCCCTCTACCTCAAGTTATTCAACATAAAAAGTGTTGCATTAACGTGAAAAATAATGACAATTGTTGCTTTTTATGGAGTATTGTTGCATATTTATATCCAACAACGCGGAACGCGAACAGAGTTAGTACATATCCACACTACTCAACAGTTTTAAACACTTACGGTATGTCCTTACCACCGTCGTTTGATGATATTAAAACATTTGAACGCAATAATCCTCGCATCAGTGTCAATATATATGGTGTGTCAAACAAAACTGAAATAAATGGCCCCCTATACGTTACTGAGAAGCGAAAACTACATCACATAAATTTACTTTTCATCGAAAAGGGTGAAAAAAGTCACTATTGCTTAATAAAAAATCTTCCACGGTTGGTGCGTTCACAAATAACCCATCACCATGGTAAAATATTCTTATGTGAAGAAAACCAACAGCAGGCCATTTAGGCATGAAAAAGACCATCAACAGAGTGAAACAACACTTCTACTGGCCGACATTGATAAAGGACACAAAGGAATATGTACGGAAATGCGAGATATGCGCCCAACAAAAATCTAGCCAGGAAAGACCAATCGGGTTAATGGGTAAACACAGGGACGTAGCGAACCCATTCGAAGTGATATCGCTGGACCTATTAGGACCATACCCAAGGTCGAAAAAGGGGAACACCATGTTATTGGTAATATCTGACTGGTTCAGTAAATACACCCTGTTATTCCCAATAAGAAATGCGACGGCGGACACGATAAATAAGATCATAGAGGAACAAATATTTCTAATATACGGGATACCAAAAGCAATTATAAGTGACAACGGAACACAATTCACAGCAAAAAAGACAAAAGAACTGTGCGAAGAATACAAAACACAGCTATGGTTCACCCCTCATTATCACCCGCAAGCGAACCCCACGGAACGCGTGAACAGGGTGCTAGTCACGGCAATAGGGTCCTATATAGAAAAAGATCACAAGGATTGGGACAGAAACATTCCTCAAATAGGTCACGCCATAAGAACCGCCGTACACGAGGTCACGGGGAAAACACCAGCATTCCTAGTCTTCGGTAGAGAGACATCGGTACTGGGTCACAACATAAGCGGAATATCGGAAAATGAGCCGATCACATTCGATCGAACACAAACATCGGATAAATTGGAAGAAATGCGAAAGATATACGACGACGTCAGAAAGAAAATGAAGGCAGCACATGATAGGAATGAGAAACATTACAATCTGAGACGAAGAGTACACAACTTCAGAGAAGGGCAGATCGTCTGGCGAAAAACTAAATTCTTATCGAACGCCGGCAATAACTTCTGCGCAAAACTAGCACCGAAATTCGAGAAAGCAGTAATCGACAAAACATTGTCAAAAGACGTCTTCCTACTCAGAAACATGAAAGGCAAGGAAATCGGCAAATGGCACGCTTCGGACCTGAAACCGGCAGCGCAATAACCCAAGGAATCCGGGTCGGATTCCAGGAGAGGAGGGGGGATATTGTAACCTGACATACTTTTGCTGTGTGACGTATTTGAAAATTTTCGAGAGATGAGTTTAGAATTTTACAAACTTGATCCAGCTTATTATATTACATCACCAGGTTTAAGTTGGGACGCAATGTTGTTGTACACAAAGGTAAAACTGGAACTAGTTTCAGATTTGGAAATATATGAATTTTTAGAAAAAGGCGTTCGCGGAGGTCTCGCCCAAAGTATACTGCGATATGCTAAAGCAAATAATAGATATTTATCAGATTATGATAAAAACGAAAGAACGTCTTTCCTGGTGTATCTAGATTGTAATAACTTGTACGGTTTTGTAATGATGAGGAAATTGCCTATAGCCAACTTTCGATTTCTGAGCGTGAATGAAGTTGAGAAATTTAATGTTTGCGATGTGGACGATGACTCAGACGTAGGATATATTCTGGAAGTCGACATGGATTATCCGGAATATCTCCACGACGCTCATGCAGATTTACCATTTGCTCCTGAGAAATTCACCCCCATTAATGGTACAAATAATAAACTCATTGCAAGTCTATACAACAAGAACAAATACGTTATTCATTATATTCATTTGAAAGCTTGTATACATAACTCACAGGATGCTTACATTTACACAAACACATTTTTTAAAGAAATATATCGAGCTTAATACTTCTCTACGCAAACAAGCTAAGTCGGAATTTGAAAAGGACAACTTTAAATTATATAATAATGCAATATTTGGAAAGACCATTGAAAATAAACGCAATCAAGTCGATGTGAAGTTAGCAAATGTATGGAGAGACCATACAAATCTGACGAACAAAGTTCTCGGGGCAGGTAAATTGATTTCTCGACCTAACTTCAAAAATATCTCTGTATTTTCTGAAAATTTGGTCGCTATTCCGCTGAACCCGACTGAAATTGTTTTGGACAGACCTATTTATATCGGGTTCACCGTCTTAGAATTGGCCAAGACTCATTTATATAATTTTCATTATTCTGTAATGAAGCCTCTGTATGATAGTAATATCAAGTTGTGTTACACTGATACTGACAGTCTTTTATATCATGTACATACCGATGATTTTTACAAAGACATGAAAAAAAATATATCATTTTTTGATACAAGCAATTTCCCAAAAGACAATATTTATAATATCCCACGCGTACACGACAAAATACCAGGACTATTCAAAGATGAATTGGGTGGTCTTCCCGTAGAGGAATTTATAGGGTTGAGAGCAAAATTATACTGCATTAAAACACCTGAATTCTCTATTAAAAAAGCTAAAGGAGTCACCCCATCTGCAACAAAATTAATAAACCGAAAAGAATATAGGAAGGCTCTCGATAGCGACGAGTCTCTAGAACGTAAAATGTTAACAATTCGATCAATGAAACACGTGTTATACACTCAAGAGATAAACAAAACAGTTCTCAATAGATCTGATGATAAACGACAATTGTTCAAAAATAAGTATAGTACATTACCCTGGGGGCATTACCGAACTATGTTTTGATTCAAACATAGTTCTAATTTACGTCTCAGAAATTATGTTCTGTAATATTAATATACCTATCGTGTTTATTTTATGTGTATCTTTCATGATTGCAACCCTTTCTTTACCAATACATGTTATTATTTAAAGGGTAATATTTGTAATTAATTATTAAGTCTCAGAAATTATGTTCTGTAATATTAATGTACTGTGTTTATTTTATGTGTACCTTTAGTGCTTTTAACCCTTTCTTTGTCATTGCGTGTTTTTTATTTAAATAAAACGCTTTGAGTTGTAAATACGCTTTTATTTTAAACATCAGTATGCAAAATTAGAATTAATCACTTTTTTGGAAATTAACTTTAAAACTCTTTCAGTAGTATCCAGAATTTCATCAAACCCTGCTCCTTGCACAACATATTGTCCTTGGATTGATGGCACTTCACAAGTATCGAGCCCATCGGGCAGAACATCAAAAATCTGTATATTGATTAACTGCTGCCCCCTAGTCTGTGCCGGGGCCATTACATACGACGACAAAGCTTGCACTTGATCTTTCCTAGTTCTTTTTTGTTTCTGTTTCTTACACAAATCGATGCATTCTGTTTGCTTGATCTGAAAATAAAAAATAATAACATTAATTCAGTTAATTTTATTAAATTTCTAAAGTGCTAAAAATAATTATACCTTAAGAATGTTTTTATTTATAGGTAATATTTTAAAAAAGAAAAATATTTATCTTACCGATGTCATGATGATGTAGAGAAACGTGTGTACAAGCAAGACTTTAATCTATAACTGACCATTAAGCTCCACACAACATAGACTATGATTTGTTTTTCACACTTTCCATTTTTATGAATACTGAGAATTTATCATCAAACGTAATACAAGTTTAAAATTCTTGAAATTACTGATGATGAGTCATAAATTATATTTGTACACGTGCTTGAAATAGGTATTTCAGAAATATTGGAGTTTGGTGCGAACACCGAGATCGAGGTATTTTATAAAATAGGAAGAATGAAAACTTCTATCGGTTTACCATTTTTACAAGTATTTTTGATGTCCATATTATTACTTATTATCGCATACATAACCCACATAACCTATTTTATTACTTTTTAATTGCTGCAACCTAATAATTTAACAATAAATATCTACCCCTGACACACCTGATGATGAGATTATCAACACCATGCAAGAGCGAGGTAATTGAGAAACCTGAAGACGTGGTCCTGATAGATATTTATTGTTAAATTATTAGATTTCAGCAATGAAAAGGTAATAACAATAAATTATGTAAGTTACAAATTGTCATGCGTTTTATTTTTTCAGACCTACGCGACATTTATAATGCCATTAGGCAAAAACTAGGCACCTCTCTCTTCAACAGCACCGATGCAAGCAAGTGGCATCGGACTGGACGATTTCTAGACTGGGAGGAATATGATAGAAACAAGCGTTGAACCACCCAGTGAGACGTTAGTGATAGTCCTCAATCATCTCATCATTCACACACACCTTAACATTTTAGTCATATACATAGCTCAACAAAATATATAATGTTGACACTAAATGTGCGACGAATTAATGTCTACCTTTTATAAGCGAGTTACATTAAAATATAAACAGTCTTGCGAAAGGTTGAAGTCGAGCCGGACGCTGAAACTAATTACTACTAGTAATCATGTCTGCTCATGTTATCGTAGACGTGCAAGGTTTCAAATCGTCTGGCAACGAGTTTATTTTGAAAGAATTGGCTATAGCTTCATACGGAAAAACCGAAGTTTTTATTTTGAAGCCACCGTTTCCTTATTGGAAACTGACCAATGAAGAAAAGAGACAAGTGCGCTGGATAGAAAAGAATCTCGGAATATCATGGAGGGAAGGATTTTTGAACACGAATGAATTCAACAATTACGTTAAACCATACCTATAAGACAAGACTTTATACTGTAAAGGCATTGAAAAAGCAGCCTGGATAAAGAGATTGTGTAATAATGATAATGTTGTAAACCTGGAATCGTTTGATTGTCCTAATTTTAAGAAATTAGCTGAAACTTATTGTAAGGATTCGGATAAATATAATTGTATTAGTCATAAGAACCATTGTGCTCTAAAAAATGTAATGTGTTTAGCGGAATGGTGTTACGAAGTTGATTTTGATAGAGATACGGTAAATTAAAAAGGTATAAATGGAAATGCTCGACGATGTTTTAAAATATAATTTTGTATAATATTTAACGTAAGTTAGATTTATGGGTAATTTTGTATTTTTTATTATTTGTAGTTGTCTAAATAAAAATAATAAGAACAAGTAATTCCGGTGTTTCATTTATATGTATAAAGAATACCTTAGTTTGAATATTAAATATAAAATAGATAACATTATAAAAGGTTAGGGGTTTGTGAATAATTGCAATATAAGTAGAGTTGACATAAATGTCACAAGTTTTTTTGCACTATTCATCAATCATTGAATCTATTCTAGCTAGTTTTTAAAATATAAAAAAAAAAAAACAGATGGGGTTGCATATGATTGAGTCAATGTAAAGTATTCGTTTGTTTTTTCCACTTAGATAGGAGAATTAAAACTCTCGTTAGATTAGGTTTGGTTATACCATGCATTAATTCAATATATTAAAGTTAGTTTAAGCTTTAGTCGTTGTTCGTTATAGTTCATTTAAAAAAGTGCATATTGGGAAAGCTATATCGAATGAAATGAGATATAGCTTGCCCAATTATACACTACTCTCGTATTCTCCGTTAAGTTCAAGTGCAGGCAAATAATTGCTGGTTAAGAGGGAATCGGTGCCGTGAATTGACAGAGTGAAAGACATTTTCGAAATGAATGCGTTTTACTAACGTCTGCATTATAAATGTATTTCCCAAAATTTCCGGAGGAATTTGACACACAGATGACCGCAATTTTTAGCATGATCTTTTTGATATTTTTTATAGTTATAATAAATTTTACACGTTTTTAAATAATGTATTAATTCTAGCGGTGGCTGTAAATTTCCAAAACTATCGAAATATTCAGCACAATTATTTATTTTAGCATAGGCCACCCAGTGAGTTCCATGGTTTTTATTGCTATCCAAATTAAGAACACCGCACTAAATTTTTTTAGGCTTATGAGGCAGGGCATCCCTCATGTACACATTTCTAAAGTACGGTATTTCCTGAGCATGTTACAAGTGCGATATTGGTGAGCGCTCTCCTCGGCAGCCTTTTGATCAGTTTTTTGAACCATTAAAAAATAATCCAGCTCAATTTTTATAATGTTTGAGATATAAACCATGTCCTATAGCGATGGATTCCATGGCGCTATTATGACGATGTGCTTCTTTCAAATCTTCTCTAGCTATTTTGTAATCATTCACGGCTTTAGCGATTCCAGCAGCCCCTCCAGCCAAGCTGCCTAAAGCAGATAGGCCTGCAAAAATTGGTATAAGCGGTAATATACCACCTGTTTTTGGAATTGGTATTACTCTAGGCAATGAAATGCATGCATTCCTCGGAATAATCTTTTTTGCAAAAGCAAGCGCCCGACGAATAACAGTTTTATTGCTTTTGGATTTAATTTTTCTTAATTTAGTCTTAATTTTTTTTATCGCTGTCTTAAACGTTTTTATTTTTTTCTTTACACCGGCCCCCGCTTTCACTTTCGCCTTCATAATATTTTTCACCAGCCATGAAGCGATTTTTTCTCCTCTCCCTGCATCAGCACACTTTGAACGTTTCCCCGCTCTATCCATCAATTTTAAATCAGCTATACGTCTAACGCCCAAATTTTTTGATTTCATATATATCGTGTTCTCGACAGTAATCGTCCAATTGATTAACCCCCGTATCACCTCGCTGCAGTCTTTTATTTAAACGTGTCCCCGGACCGCAATAATTATAGCCAGGCAGATGAATTTCAAAAGGTAAATTATTTATCAATGTATCGACTATTTCCTCCCCTTTCATCACTTAATATCAAATGAAGGTTTTAGCAAGCGTTTCAAGTTTGTATAACTAATTATACCTTGTTATCAGCAGCTTGCTGTTATTTATAGCATAGCTTGTTATTTTCAGACGCGGGAAGACCCAGCCATTTTACAAACACTTTTTCCCCATTTCTTTTTAAAACTTTTTCAACCAGGTAAATGTCTGGATATCTTGTTTTCATCAGTTCTTGCTCATAAAAACATCCTGATATAATTTGGCCGTGCATATCGCTTAATATATACGAGGCAGGCCTCATTGTTTTTATTTTAGCTATTTTAAACAGTTCAGTTGACCAATTCGGATTATATCCCTTGGCAAAAGCTCCTTTGTATTTGCTTATACGGACATGATCACCGATTTTAAATTTCGGGGGTAGCAGCGCGTTTGCATATTTTTTCTACTTTTTTCAATATTTGCATGAACAGCAGCCGCGTTATAATTACTCACATTTGCAGGTTTAAAACGCGTGGTGCTGTGCACTGTATTATTGTAATTATTCATTATATTTGCAAGTGGTTTTCCAACCCATTTATAGTTACCATTTAAACTGAATGAATTATACAATCGGGTTTTTAGCGTTCTTATAAAACGTTCAACGATCGAAGCTTTCTTGATAGAATATCTATACATATAATAAAATCGTAGAGGTAAGAAAGTCTGTACATTGAATGTATTCGGAAAAAAACTAACCAGGGTGGCTTAAAATGAGATACTGAACATGTTAGAACAGTTTTTAAAATTTTTGTTTGTTTGTTTGTCTGTACGCGCATCACGCAAAAACCACTGAACGGAATTAGACGAAACTTTGTATAGTGGCAGTTTATATGCCGGGTTAACATAATACGTAAAAAAAAATAACAAAAATAAAAAAAATTTACAATTATAAACATTATTGCGCGTTTAAAATCACGTAGTCCAAAGTACATAATTATATCTTGAGAACTGGCAGCAAATACAATTTCAATAAAATATTCATTCGAAATTTAAAAATAAGTAAATACAACGAAAATGAGAGTACTTCTTTTTTATAACTTGAACACAATAGTCTATACATATCTATTCTTTCTATACATATCATAAAATCGTAAATGCAAAAATGTCTATTTGTACGCGCATCTCGCAAAAACCACTGAACGGAATTTGACGAAACTTTTTATAGTGACAGTGTATATCCCGGATGAACATAATAATTAAAAAATATAATAAAAATCACGTAATCCAAAGTAAAGGTAAAAAACAATTTTAAATGTCATGTTGACAACGGAGAACTGTCATCTCGACGTGAGCTGGCCGGTGACAAATTGTTTGATAAATAAAAATAATAATTGAAAGTCGAAGTTATGTCGCTGTCATTGGTGCAATAAAATTTATATATCTGTTGCCCGCGGCTTCGCTCACGTGAAATTCGTATTTTAAAAAAAGAAAGTAAGTAACTAAAGGCGGGCCCGAAGGCGGATCTGCGCTCACGTAAACGATATTCTTTCTCGATGAAAGTAACTAAGGGCGAGGCGGAAGGCGGAGCTGAGTTCAGGAAGAAGAAAAACATTCTTGAAGAAAATTCTGGAAGACCATAAACCTTCTCGAAGAAAGCAAGTAACTAAGGGCGAGGCCGAAGGCCGAGCTGCGTTCAGGAAGAAGATAAACCATCTTGAAGAAAGTAAGTAACTAGGGCGAGGCCGGAGGCCGAGCTACGTTCTGACAAATGATAGACCATCTCGAAGAAAGCAAGTAACTAAGGGCGATGCCGAAGGCCGAGCTGCGTTCAGGAAGAAGCTAAACCATCTCGAATAAAGTTAATTAATATTAAGATTGAGTTAATTTAATTTAAATTTTATTATAAAGTCCACGCTTCTAACGGCAAATATACCGTTCATCCTAGAACCTCGCGGTTATTCCCGGCTGGATGACAAGAGGCCCGATGCTATCACCTTAGTGCCATGAACTAAGGGTAGTTCTTTGATGTGGGACGCCACTTTTGTTCTCACATTGGCTCCAAGTCACGTTAGGACATCTTCAAGAGTGGCTGGCGCGGCCGAGGCTGGGGCGGAGAGCCTCAAACGCAGCAAATATAGAAATATAATTCAAGATTTCGAATTTGTTGCGTTTGCGGTTGAAACCCTCGGTCCATGGAGCAGTGAAGCCAAAAGAGGCTTGAGCTGGTTGACGCAAATGGTGTCCCGCCATCAAGGGCTTATGTACTTCATTCAAAGGGTAAGCCTTGCCATCCAGCGGGGTAATGCCGCAAGTGCTCTAAGAACATTTGAAAATGCCCGTTTTGATAGTTATTTTAATGTTTGTTAGATAGGTTTAATTCTATAATTATTAATATTACTTTTTTATTTTTATGAAATAAATAGATTGAGTAAACGATATTATATTCTATCGAAGAAAGGAAGTCTTTAAGGGCGAGGCCCGAAGGCGGAAGAGGGTTTTTGGTTTTGCTTTCTTCCAGAAGGTTTATCGTCTTCCTGAACGCAGCTCGGCCTTCGGCCTCGCCCTTACTTACTTCCTTTATTTGAGAAAGGTTTATCGTTTACCTGAAAGCAGCTCGGCCTTCGGCCTCGCCCTTAGTTACTTTCATTCTTCTTTGGAATACGAATGTTTAGTCTTCGCATGTTTAGTTTTATTTGTTAGATGTATCATTGTTTGTTTGTTACTAGCCACAATAAATTATTCTCTAATTAGATTGTTTTCGTTCATCGACAACGAAATCTCAGGTCTCATGGGTGGAAGGAGTCTTGATGCATTGTTTTACAGCAGAAGTATACCACGGCGCTCCGGCGGCGAAATGGCTATTGCCTGCTTGGAGCCCCACCCCCGCGCGCCGGACACACCGCCCCGAGTCTCCTCCGCGCGCGGCCGGAGTAGTTAGTCGTAATCAGCTATCGTTCGTTGAGCATCGAAAATCAATCTCTCGTGATCAAACCATTGACATTGAACTCTTACGATCGAAACAACTGTATGGCATTCAGCGCCTTCATCAATTGTAGTAATATCCTCGGTAATATCGCATGCGCACGAACATTAGCCTGTGGAAGTGAAGTGCCATACCAGAGTGGAGGACGGCAACTCGCTAACCGCCGGCTATCCAAGGACTCCTGCTGGTGAGTAATGCTCGAGATAATTTGAAGCCTGTTGCCTCCTGAGATTCGTAACAACGAATTTCACGCGAGCGGAGCCGCGGGCTCAGCTAGTGTTGAATAATGATTAATAGATTGTTTCACCATAATTTTTTTTTAATTTTCATTTTGATTTTTCAAAAAAACGTTTTACATGCAATATATTCTAAAAATTCTTTACTATGCGCGAATTTGACATCCGCAATGCTTTCAGCGATGCGTGTCTAGCAAGCTCGTGCACACCACTGTAGGTACTAATCGATGAAAAAGAAAAAAAAATCATGTTGCGACAGGCTTAACTTGAAATATTTTTCCATAGCACGAATTTGACATCTGCAATGATTTCAGCGAAACGTGTCTAGCAAGCTCGCAAATGTATCTGCAGGTGCTACTCGATGAAAAAAAAAACATGTTAGAACAGGGTTTACTTGAAATATTGATGAAATTATAATTTCATGGCTGCAGCGATGCGAACCCCTCCGCTCTCGCGGCACTTCAGCTTTACATTTCGAATACTTCACACGCCTGCATAATGTCGGTAAGCCTCATATTATAATAATAACAACTATTTCCATGTTTCACTATGGTGATAAAGGAAGAATAAATAAATAAATAAATAAATAATAACTATTTTCATGTTTTCCAGCATTACGTCAAATCAGCATTACATAAAATAATGTTTAATTGTTTTTTTCAGATTCGCGATCAGGAAGCCATGACATATCGCGATGCAAGTTCAAAACCTCTCATACTTCAAACTTATAATGATATTTTAAAAAACGAGCGGAGCGCCGGACGTCTCAAGAGTTATGGGATAGACGAAACAGGCGTTTTTAAAAATGCGAGCCAGTCTACTAGTCAAAGACGGGGAAAAAGGAAGATGCAAGCTGCCGTTAAACAACAGCCGTCATCATACATAATAACGAAGCTTCTGAAGTTCTAACAGTGCAGTCTCAGTACGTGGTTGTTGAAAGCGGTTATAATGAAATTATGGATTTAACTCAAAATATTTTAAGAAAAATATCCCGAGAATGTACATTTTCCACGCTGTAGTGTTAGCACAATATCGTAAGGTTTATTGTTTATTTTTATTTTTATAAATAAATTAAACATGAAATTTAAAGAATAAATAAATGTATATGTAAGCTACTTCTTGAGTTTTAATTTCCCAGCAATTTACGATTTAAATTTAAGTAAAAAAAAAAAAAGATTATGCATAAATCTATTCTCATTTGAAAGTAGTCATATTACGAGAATAATTTTGTATTTCCATACATACATACTGTGATGGTGTATAAGCTGGGTGTGGGTCGAATGAAACGGCTGAGTAGGATCACACAATTTAATGAACACGATTTGGCTACGTCAAACACGGACTTCAAATTACACCTTATATCTAAACACGAATTCAAATCAAATAACCTTACCCTAAACACCTTAATACTAAACACTTATTTTCAAATAACAATCTTACTCACTAACAATCTTATCCTATATACCTAATCTAATGGGCGCCAGACGCTCTTCGATGCCGGGTGAGCGCCTACCCGTAATTTCCAAGCTAGCTCGTTATTATTCGTACTTTGGATCGGATTAGTACACTACAGTTTTTATAACCCTCCCGATATGACGGATTGGCGGGGCACGGCGGGTGGATCCGCGGCCGCTTCTAAACGCGCCCGCTTCTCCTCACTACACTACACGCAATATCTACTATAAATCAACTTGTCTCACATTAGTACACAATATAACTTTATCAAATTTTCAACACCCGGACTTGCCGCACTCTGCGCGTGGGTCTCACGATTTACTCTCACGTTACTATTGCACAATACACACGAATTATCAGAAATCTCGTTAAATCTAACAGGGTTCACTTTAGTACAAAAAAATAAAGTTATCAAACTTTCAACACCCGGACTTGTCGCGCTCTGCGCGTGGGTCCTACGATTTACCTTTACGTTACTATTTCATAATACACACAAATTATCTAATATTTTGTTATACCCAACAGGGTTCACTTTAGTACAAAAAAATAGGTAAAAAAACTTTTAAGTTAAACGGTTTTATTAAAAATAAAAAACTAGAAAAAAAACAGCTGTACAAAAAACTAGAAAATAATAAGGACACAAGCCTGGGCCTTCTTAACATTTTACGTCTGGGTAAGAAATCGTGCAATACTAGCGTGCTGTCTTCTCATGTCGGATGCCAAAGGGCACATTGTGTCGCTGCGTCAGCGGAATAAGTAATAAATTGAGACTTTAAACAGACTAATATAAAAACGTGGGGCGCATGTTATTTATTACGCATATTATACGCCCCACGTTTTTATATTAGTCTGTTAAAAGTCTCAATTTATTACTTATTCCGCTGACGCAGCGACACAATGTGCCCTTTGGCATCCGACATGAGAAGACAGCACGCTAGTATTGCACGATTTCTTACCCAGACGTAAAATCTTAAGAAGGCCCAGGCTTGTGTCCTTATTATTTTCTAGTTTTTTGTACAGCTGTTTTTTTTCTAGTTTTTTATTTTTAATAAAACCGTTTAACTTAAAAGTTTTTTTACCTATTTTTTTATTTACTCGTTTTTAGTTTGATTTTTGGCTCGTATCATTCATTACGTAAACTCGTCATCCTTTCCAACTCTCTCATTGCATCTTTGTTACTCGGTTTCTTACCTGTCAATTACTCACAATCAAGCTCCTCAATACATAACCCTTCTAAAGACTTTACGCGACTCAATGCAACATACGCTTGACCCTCCTCAAATAATCTGGAGCCCAAATACACGACAGCACGGTCAACAGTACTGCCCTGCATTTTATGGACAGTGGAGGCACATGACAAAATTATCGGTAACATCCGTCTCTCAGCTGTTCCATAATTAAACTTTGCTGGAAACTGTATGGCTTTAGGATGGATAAGGTGTCCGCCGTCTCTTTCAAAATCAATTTGAACAGATGGTATGTCTGTTTCATACTTTTGCGTTCGACAAGTATGGGACACTCGTCCAAACAAACCAAGTGAGCCCAAACTCGAGGGGGTTACTAGTAACGGTTGAAGAGTTCCACTGTACACCTCCTGACTCCATCATCAGACCCTCGTCACCAAGTGTATTGGTAGAAGTATGGGACACTCGTCCAAACCAACCATATGAGCCCCTAACTCGAGGGCGTTACTAGTAACGGTTGAAGAGTTCCACTGTACACCTCCTGACTCCATCATCAGACCCTCGTCACCAAGTGTATTGGTAGAAGTATGGGATAGGACACTCGTTCAAACAAACCAAATGAGCCCAAACTAAAGGGGGTTACTAGTAAAGGTTGAAGAGTTCAACTGTACACCTCCTGACTCCATCATAAGACCCTCGTCACCAAGTGTATTGGTAGAAGTGAGGGACACTCGTCCAAACCAACCATATGAGCCCAAACTCGAGGGGGTTACTAGTAACCGTTGAAGAGTTCCACTGTACACCTCCTGACTCCATCATCAGACCCTCGTCACCAAGAGTATTGGTAGAAGTATGGGACACTCGTCCAAACCAACCAAATGAGCCCAAACATGAGGGGGTTACTAGTAACGGTTGAAGAGTTCCACTGTACACCTCCTGACTCCATCATCAGACCCTCGTCATCAAGTATTGGTAGAAGTATGGGACACTCGTCCAAACCAGCCATATGAGCCCAAACTCGAGGGTGTTAATAGTAACGGTTGAAGAGTTCCACTGTACACCTCCTGCCTCCATCATCAGACCGTCGTCACCAAGTGTATTGGTTAGAAGTATGGGACACTCGTCCAAACCAACCAAATGAGCCCAAACTCGAGGGGGTTACTAGTAACGGTTGAAGAGTTCCACTTTCCACCTCCTTAGGCCATCATCAGACCCTCGTCACCAAGTATATTGGTAGAACTATGGGATACTCATCCAAACCAATCAAATGAGCCCAATCTCGAGGGGGTTACTAGTAACGGTTGAAGAGTTCCACTGTACACCTCCTGACTCCATCATCAGACCCTCGTCACCAAGTGTATTGGTAGTAGTATGGGACACTCGTCCAAACCAACCATATGAGCCCAAACTCGAGGGGGTTACTAGTAACTGTTGAAGAGTTCCCCGTTCACCTCCTGACTCCATCATCAGACTCTCGTCACCAAGTGTATTGGTAGAAGTATGGGACACTCATCCAAACCAACCAAATGAGCCCAAACTCGAGGGGGTTACTAGTAACGGTTGAAGAGTTCCACTGTACACCTCCTGACTCCATCATCAGACCCTCATCACCAAGTGTATTGGTAGTAGTATGGGACACTCGTCCAAACCAACCATATGAGCCCAAACTCGAGGGAGTTACTAGTAACGGTTGGAGAGTTCCACTGTCCACCTCCTGACTCCATCATCAGACCCTCGCCAAGTATATTGGTAGAAGTATGGGACACTCGTCTAAACCAACCAAATGAGCCCAAACTCGAGGGGGTTACTAGTAACGGTTGAAGAGTTCCACGGTACACCTGCTGACTCCATCATCAGACCCTCGTCACCAAGTGTATTGGTAGAAATATGGAACACTCGTCCAAACTAACCAATTGAGCCCAAACTCGAAGGGGTTACTAGTAACGGTTGAAGAGTTCCACTGTTCACCTCCTGACTCCAACATCAGACCCTCGTCACCAAGTGTATTGGTAAAAGTATAGGACACTCGTTCAAACAAACCAAATGAGCTCATACTCGAGGGGGTTACTAGTAACGGTTGAAGAGTTCCACTGTACACCTCCTGATTCCATCATCAGACCCTCGTCACCAAGTGTATTAGTAGAAGTATGGGACACTCGTCCAAACCAACCAAATGAGCCCAAACACGAGGGGGTTACTAGTAACGGTTGAAGAGTTCCACTGTACACCTGCTGACTCCATCATCAGACCCTCGTCACCAAGTGTATTGGTAGAAGTATGGGACACTCGTCCAAACCAACCAAATGAGCCCAAACTCGAGGGGGTTACTAGTAACGGTTGAAGAGTTCCACTGTATACCTCCTGACTCCATCATCAGACCCTAATCACCAAGCGTATTGGTAGAAGTATGGGATACTCGTCCAAACCAACCATATGAGCCCAAACTCGAGGGAGTTACTAGTAACGGTTGAAGAGTTCCACTGTCCACCTCCTGATTCCATCATCAGACCCTCGCCAAGTATATTGGTAGAAGTATGGGACACTCGTCTAAACCAACCAAATGAGCCCAAACTCGAGGGGGTTACTAGTAACGGTTGAAGAGTTCCACGGTACACCTGCTGACTCCATCATCAGACCCTCGTCACCAAGTGTATTGGTAGAAATATGGAACACTCGTCCAAACTAACCAAATGAGCCCAAACTTGAGGGGGTTACTAGTAACGGTTGAAGAGTTCCACTGTTCACCTCCTGACTCCAACATCAGACCCTCGTCACCAAGTGTATTGGTAAAAGTATAGGACACTCGTTCAAACAAACCAAATGAGCTCATACTCGAGGGGGTTACTAGTAACGGTTGAAGAGTTCCACTGTACACCTCCTGATTCCTTCATCAGACCCTCGTCACCAAGTGTATTAGTAGAAGTATGGGACACTCGTCCAAACCAACCAAATGAGCCTAAACTCGAGGGGGTTACTAGTAACGGTTGAAGAGTTCCACTGTACACCTCCTGACTTCATCATCAGACCCTCGTCACCAAGTGTATTGGTAGAAGTATGGGACACTCGTCCAAACCAACCAAATGAGCCCAAACTCGAGGGGGTTACTAGTAACGGTTGAAGAGTTCCACTGTACACCTCCTGACTCCATCATCAGACCCTCGTCACCAAGTGTATTGGTAGAAGTATGGGACACTCTTCCAAACCAACCATATGAGCCCAAACTCGAGGGGGTTACTAGTAACGGTTGAAGAGTTCCACTGTCCACCTCCTGACTCCATCATCAGACCCTCGTCACCAAGTGTATTGGTAGGAGTATGGAACACTCGTCCAAACCAACCATATGAGCACAAACTCGAGGGGGTTACTAGTAACGGTTGAAGAGTTCCACTGTCCTCCTCCTGACTCCATCATCAGACCCTTGTTACCAAGTTGAAATTATCATAATATTGTATTGTCACGAGAGGTCAATGTGTGTGCAAAGTTTCATAAAAATCGGTTCAGTAGAAGTAGTTGAAAAATTTGTCGCAAGATTTGAAACAAAGATAGTAACAAACAAACAAACAAATATACGGAGTCAAGCTAAATAAAACCGTTTAATAAAAATAAAGTTATCAAACTTTCAACACCCGGACTTGCCGCGCTCTGCGCGTGGGTCCTACGATTTACTTTTACGTTACTATTTCATAATACACACAAATTATCTAAAATTTTGTTATACCCAACAAGGTTCACCGTAGTACAAATTGCTTTCGATAATATACAGTGGGACGGACTCGCTGCGCACTGCGCCCGAATCCCGTAAGGTACTCGTACACAAATATTACACGACTGTCACAAGAAATTTCTCAATGTCCAATATATTATACCTACCCAGTTCGCGGACAAGGTCGGTACCGGTCCACATTTATATTTCACTAAATAATACGCTATTTCTCTTGCATAATTTCGGGAGAACTGGTCTTATCGCTCCTTAAACAATTCGTCTGTAGGACGAGGTGTGATACTATTGTCACCTGCACTTCAAATCGGCACGGCTATCTACTTATTTCGAACGTTCGAGAACCACGTGGCAAGCGGGTTCCCGCGCTTCTCCGTCGGCTCGCGTGGCCGCGCGACGGCGGGTCCGACGCGCGAGGGTGGCACCGCACGTCTATCCGGGCCCGTCCGCTCGGCCACAGGACGTCGCACGTGGGTTGCCGTACCGTACTCGAAGATATACTTGTATTACTCTGTTTCACTTAGCTGTGATGAAGTCTCGTCCGCCGGACCGCGGGGCAGTGCACCCGGAGTCTTTGTTCGCTGGCCGTAAGCAGAGAGGGCGTTCCGGAAGGCCTGCAATCACATCGGTGTTCCGCTATACCTTCCGTCGCCCCTTTCGCGGGAGTGGGTTCGCTCCCGGCGACCGCGGCGAAATAAATATTGCCATTCGGCCACTCACCCTCTCTATTGCTCTCTGGATCTCTGGTAGTCCTGCGTGACGTTCGACTCAGCTTCACTACTTTCGCTCGACGGTACAGTGCGTATCACACTCGATTTAATATTTGTCGACCTCGTTCCTTAATGGCGGTAAGATGTCTGCCGGTCGAACACGTTTCTTTTCTTAACCTACACTCGTGGCGCTCTGCGCGGCCTGTCGGTGGGCCGGAACACTACGTCGCTTAGGTTCCTTGCTGCGTGTGCGCGGTTCGTAGCTGTCTGCGCTCTCTTCCGTCAGATGGCGCAGCGCTATTATTTCAGATGTGCTCATATGCCCGTTACAATATCCCCCCTCCTCTCCTGGAATCCGACCCGGATTCCTTGGGTTATTGCGCTGCCGGTTTCAGGTCCGAAGCGTGCCATTTGCCGATTTCCTTGCCTTTCATGTTTCTGAGTAGGAAGACGTCTTTTGACAATGTTTTGTCGATTACTGCTTTCTCGAATTTCGGTGCTAGTTTTGCGCAGAAGTTATTGCCGGCGTTCGATAAGAATTTAGTTTTTCGCCAGACGATCTGCCCTTCTCTGAAGTTGTGTACTCTTCGTCTCAGATTGTAATGTTTCTCATTCCTATCATGTGCTGCCTTCATTTTCTTTCTGACGTCGTCGTATATCTTTCGCATTTCTTCCAATTTATCCGATGTTTGTGTTCGATCGAATGTGATCGGCTCATTTTCCGATATTCCGCTTATGTTGTGACCCAGTACCGATGTCTCTCTACCGAAGACTAGGAATGCTGGTGTTTTCCCCGTGACCTCGTGTACGGCGGTTCTTATGGCGTGACCTATTTGAGGAATGTTTCTGTCCCAATCCTTGTGATCTTTTTCTATATAGGACCCTATTGCCGTGACTAGCACCCTGTTCACGCGTTCCGCGGGGTTCGCTTGCGGGTGATAATGAGGGGTGAACCATAGCTGTGTTTTGTATTCTTCGCACAGTTCTTTTGTCTTTTTTGCTGTGAATTGTGTTCCGTTGTCACTTATAATTGCTTTTGGTATCCCGTATATTAGAAATATTTGTTCCTCTATGATCTTATTTATCGTGTCCGCCGTCGCATTTCTTATTGGGAATAACAGGGTGTATTTACTGAACCAGTCAGATATTACCAATAACATGGTGTTCCCCTTTTTCGACCTTGGGTATGGTCCTAATAGGTCCAGCGATATCACTTCGAATGGGTTCGCTACGTCCCTGTGTTTACCCATTAACCCGATTGGTCTTTCCTGGCTAGATTTTTGTTGGGCGCATACCTCGCATTTCCGTACATATTCCTTTGTGTCCTTTATCAATGTCGGCCAGTAGAAGTGTTGTTTCACTCTGTTGATGGTCTTTTTCATGCCTAAATGGCCTGCTGTTGGTTCGTCATGGCATTTCTTTAGCACCTCAATCCTTTTGTCTGAAGGTATAGCTTGTTTCCATGAGTCGTCTTCGTTTGGGAATTGTCGGAGTTTCATGTATCTCCACACGCTTCCGTGGTGCAATTGCCATAAGTTGCCTGCTTTCTTGTTGACTATTTTATTTTCTACGTTTGTGTACCACTCATCTTTGTCGGATTCTTGTATGTCTATGGCATTCACTTCTGGTTGTGGTATTGCTCTTGACAACGCGTCAGGCACGATGTTCTCCTTTCCTTTTTTATGTTTTATTATGAACGAGAATTGTTGCAGGCGTAGTGACCATCTTGCTAGTCTTCCGTGTGGATCTTTCGCGTTGTTGAGCCATTGCAGTGCACTGTGGTCCGTAATGACTGTGAATTGTGTCCCTTCGATGTACGGTCTAAATTTCTCTATTGCGTGAATGACGCTTAAAAGTTCTCTTTCTGACGCCGAGTACTTTGTCTCTCGTTCTGATAGTTTTTTACTCGTGTACGCCACCGGTTTTTCTTTTCCTTCGATCTCCTGTACTAGTACCGCCCCGGTTCCGTGATTTGACGCGTCGCATTCGATGGTGAAAGGTTTCGCGAAATCCGGGCAGGTGAGGACCGGCGTCGACGTGAGTACCGTTTTCAATTCCCTAAATGATTTCTCGGCTGACTCGGACCATGTCAGTTTTTTGTTATTGCCCTTCGTCAACTCGTGTAGTGGCCCAGCTATCATTGAGAAGTTTGGGACGAATCTCCGATACCAGCTTGCCAACCCGATGAACCTCTTTAGTTCTGTATAAGTTGACGGTCTCGGGTAATTGACTATGCTCTCGACTTTTTCGGTATCTGTTCGGAGACCGTCCTTGTCTACTACGTATCCTAGGTACCTTAGTGACTCTCTTCCAAATTGACACTTCTCTATGTTGACTGTAAGTTTGGCTTCTTGCAATCGTCTCATTACGTCTTTTAATGTTTCTAAATGGTCTTCAAAATTTTGGTTGCAAATTACGATGTCATCTAGGTATGTAAACACCTTTCCTTCTAGTTCCGGGGGAAATATCTTGTCCATTAATCGTTGTTGTGTTTGTGCAGCGTTGACTAGTCCGAATGGCATAACCTTGAACTGGTATAACCCTTTACCTTGTATTGCAAATGCTGTTTTTTCCTTACTGCTCTCTTCCAGAGGTATTTGCCAGAATGCCGATTTCAGGTCTAGAGTCGAGAGGTATTTTGCGTTTCTCAAGTTATCCAGTATGGATGTCACGCGTGGTAGGGGGTATGAATCCGTTTTGGTGACTTTGTTCAATTGTCTGCTGTCTAGGCATAGGCGATTTTTTCCCGGTTTTTGTACAAGCAGGATTGGTGAGCTCCATGAGCTGTAGGATGGCTCTATTACGTCTTTGTCTATCATGTCCTTTAATTCTGTTTCCATCAACTTGATTATATTTGGTGAGAAGGGGTACTGCCTTTGTTTCACGGGCTTGTTGTCACTCGTGTCGATTTCGTGTGTCATCATGTTCGTTCGGCCTAACCCTTTGCCGATGTTTGATGCCATTTTATCTATTACGTCTTCTAGTTGTCGTTCTTGTTCTGGTGACATTTCGCTCCTCGCTATTACTGCTTGTTTCTGTTCCAGTGTCTCTATCCCTTCTCCGTTCGTACGGTGTAATTTCCACATGTCTAGTTGTATTTTACTTGTATTTCTCGTCAAACGTATGCCGTATGCGTCGAGGAAGTCCATGCCTAGTATGATGTCGTGGTTCATTTCTTCCAAAACGTGGACTGGTATAATCTTGTATTGCTCGAAGCATTCGAATGGCACATCTATAACTCCCTGTGAATATTTCACACTCTTGTCGGCTAGCGAAAGTTTTTCCGACCTTCTGTTCTGAACTTTTAGTCCTTTTGCGACTAGTCGTTCACTGAACTTTTTTGTTACTGCGGTTACCGTCGCTCCGCAGTCTAATAGACCTACGTGTTGTGTGCCTAAAATGTCCACCTTGCAGTAGTACCTGTTGTCTTCTCGTTTGTCAATGCTGCATATCTTTGGAATTTTTTTGAAGAAGTTCGAAACCGTTTTCACCCAATCCTGCCATTCTTTTTTTGTTGTTGTTTGTGTCCGAGTGACTACATGGCAGGTTTTGTGGTCACTCTTTTCTCGTTTCCCGGCTGATTACACTTACAATCATTGAACGTGATGCCGAACTTACCGCATTTGAAGCAGAATAGTCTCTGTCTAGGGGTGTTGCACTGTCTAAACATGTGGCCTTCTTTGCGGCAGTTCCAACACTTCGATCGTGTCGTTTCGCTTGGCAGTCTGGATGGTTGGATCTCGCACATTTCGTGTCTGTTAGGTCGTTGGTATGCTAAGTCTGGTTCCATAGATGACTCGGTCTTTGTTGGTTCCTTGAATGTCTCGCAGTTTATTTTTGTTCTTTCCAATAATCTTGCTACCGTTGTAAGCTCATACATTGTGTCGAAATGGTCCCTACATATGGCTTGTTGATAGTATGGCTGTAGGTTTTTCCGTATTATGTTTAGCTTCTGGTTTTCTGGTAACTTTTCCGGCAGTCTGTTGAAGAGGTTTTCCATGATGGCTATGTATAATATGACTTTCTCTTCTTTGCCTTGAGTCCGCTTTCTTATTTCTTCTAGTAGCTCCTCTTGGTAGTATGGGCGTTGGAAATTTATTTTGAGCATTGCTTGTAGTTCCTCCCATGAGTCGCAGTATTTCCTGTTCGCTCTGAACCACACTAGTGCGTCTTTGTCGAATAAGTCGATTGCGTATGTCCATAGGTCTTCCTCTGTTGCGTTTCTTGCATCTTTTAGCTCATTTATCCTTTCGATAAATGCGTTGATGCTCTGACATTCTGTTCCTGTGAACCTAATTCCCCAGTCCTTCAGTGGTACGAGTTTGTTTCTTCTAAAGTTCTGTTTATTTGACGGTTCTTCTATGTCCACTGTCGATGTCCTCGGTAGTATTTTTCCTTGTCTGGGCATTGATACTGATATTTCTTGCTGGGCTTGGCCCTGCTCGTTTTGCGGCTGTCGAGTTGGGTGTATATTGCTTTTTATTCTGCTCACTATCTGTTCTGCTTCCTGTCCCAGCGACTTTTGTATTGTTTCGATATCTTCTTGTGTCAGGTCTTGGTCTTTCTCTTCTTCGATTTCGCTGAGTCTTGCCAACTCTGCCATGTATTTCTTTTTGCTTGGATTTCTTTTTTCCGGTTCGTCTGCTCCTCACTCTCCGTGACAATTACGTGTGTCCGCCTTTGCAGATGTAATAACCTCGCGGATGTACGCCTGAATCCTACTGAGTCTGGGTTTGACTCCATTTCCGCGATTGTTGCCGCTAATGCCTCTGCCTTGCGTTCGCATAAGCTCATCTGTGCGAGTGGGTTGGTGGTGCATACTTCCGGTGTTACTTGTTTTGATTCTATTTGACCTTGACTTTCCTGATCTAGTAACTGTTGAAGTAAACTTTTCATCGTTGATACTGTCGAGATGTGGCCGATTCCTCGACATGCTAGTTCGAATTCTAGCTCGTCCTTCAATAAATATTTGCTATCCATGATTACCTATGCCTATTTTCGGTTTTCCCGAATGCGTGGCTTAATGACTCTGTGTCGTGATGACCTTACTGTTACTTATTTAATCCTAAATGTTCTATTACCTTATTTTACTCTTATGACTAAACCGTGTTTGACTTTATATCCCTGGGTGAGCTATTAAAAAAAAATTAAAAAAATTATGAAAACCCCCCCTCCGGTCGCTGAAATATTGCCAGGATGTCTCTAAATTACCAAATGACTCGAATTACTGTTTCCCAAAATTTTAAGTTCAGCGGTGGTCCAATGCCGGTTCGATTCTGATGGAATCTCCCACTAGACTACCCAGCCGTTCATTCCTTTATTAGGCGCCATTGTGATCGTGTATAAGCTGGGTGTGGGTCGAATGAAACGGCTGAGTAGGATCACACAATTTAATGAACACGATTTGGCTACGTCAAACACGGACTTCAAATTACACCTTATATCTAAACACGAATTCAAATCAAATAACCTTACCCTAAACACCTTAATACTAAACACTTATTTTCAAATAACAATCTTACTCACTAACAATCTTATCCTATATACCTAATCTAATGGGCGCCAGACGCTCTTCGATGCCGGGTGAGCGCCTACCCGTAATTTCCAAGCTAGCTCGTTATTATTCGTACTTTGGATCGGATTAGTACACTACAGTTTTTATAACCCTCCCGATATGACGGATTGGCGGGGCACGGCGGGTGGATCCGCGGCCGCTTCTAAACGCGCCCGCTTCTCCTCACTACACTACACGCAATATCTACTATAAATCAACTTGTCTCACATTAGTACACAATATAACTTTATCAAATTTTCAACACCCGGACTTGCCGCACTCTGCGCGTGGGTCTCACGATTTACTCTCACGTTACTATTGCACAATACACACGAATTATCAGAAATCTCGTTAAATCTAACAGGGTTCACTTTAGTACAAAAAAATAAAGTTATCAAACTTTCAACACCCGGACTTGTCGCGCTCTGCGCGTGGGTCCTACGATTTACCTTTACGTTACTATTTCATAATACACACAAATTATCTAATATTTTGTTATACCCAACAGGGTTCACTTTAGTACAAAAAATAAAGTTATCAAACTTTCAACACCCGGACTTGCCGCGCTCTGCGCGTGGGTCCTACGATTTACTTTTACGTTACTATTTCATAATACACACAAATTATCTAAAATTTTGTTATACCCAACAAGGTTCACCGTAGTACAAATTGCTTTCGATAATATACAGTGGGACGGACTCGCTGCGCACTGCGCCCGAATCCCGTAAGGTACTCGTACACAAATATTACACGACTGTCACAAGAAATTTCTCAATGTCCAATATATTATACCTACCCAGTTCGCGGACAAGGTCGGTACCGGTCCACATTTATATTTCACTAAATAATACGCTATTTCTCTTGCATAATTTCGGGAGAACTGGTCTTATCGCTCCTTAAACAATTCGTCTGTAGGACGAGGTGTGATACTATTGTCACCTGCACTTCAAATCGGCACGGCTATCTACTTATTTCGAACGTTCGAGAACCACGTGGCAAGCGGGTTCCCGCGCTTCTCCGTCGGCTCGCGTGGCCGCGCGACGGCGGGTCCGACGCGCGAGGGTGGCACCGCACGTCTATCCGGGCCCGTCCGCTCGGCCACAGGACGTCGCACGTGGGTTGCCGTACCGTACTCGAAGATATACTTGTATTACTCTGTTTCACTTAGCTGTGATGAAGTCTCGTCCGCCGGACCGCGGGGCAGTGCACCCGGAGTCTTTGTTCGCTGGCCGTAAGCAGAGAGGGCGTTCCGGAAGGCCTGCAATCACATCGGTGTTCCGCTATACCTTCCGTCGCCCCTTTCGCGGGAGTGGGTTCGCTCCCGGCGACCGCGGCGAAATAAATATTGCCATTCGGCCACTCACCCTCTCTATTGCTCTCTGGATCTCTGGTAGTCCTGCGTGACGTTCGACTCAGCTTCACTACTTTCGCTCGACGGTACAGTGCGTATCACACTCGATTTAATATTTGTCGACCTCGTTCCTTAATGGCGGTAAGATGTCTGCCGGTCGAACACGTTTCTTTTCTTAACCTACACTCGTGGCGCTCTGCGCGGCCTGTCGGTGGGCCGGAACACTACGTCGCTTAGGTTCCTTGCTGCGTGTGCGCGGTTCGTAGCTGTCTGCGCTCTCTTCCGTCAGATGGCGCAGCGCTATTATTTCAGATGTGCTCATATGCCCGTTACAATACATATCACACACGCTGAATTCCGACAATCGGGGTAAGCGAGCAATCGGTGTTGTGCTGCAAGAACTCTGCTAAATTACAGCACAACACCGACCACCACGTTTCGCAAAGTATTCGAACAAGACATCGATCGATCAAGCAGCAAGTAAGGCACGAAGAACCACCTGCTGCATGACTTGGTGGAAGTACCGTGCCAAGGTGAGAGGTGGCGAGCCTGTCGCCCTTTAGCACGGTATCTTGTCCTTATCCCTTAGTCGCCTTTTACGACATGCACGGGGGAGGTACTGTGTGGGGCCGGTACTTAAAAAGAATAGCCCCACTGCATCTCTCCCCGTTGTATTTACATAATATTAATAATATAATAATACGCTTTACACCGCTTAATATGCGGCGAGGATGGGTTTACCGCCTTAGTCAATTTTTCCCAGCCAACATACATATGCTCAATAAATATATGTGCAATAACATGCATATATGCGCATACCGCATGCAGTATCCCTACAGGTTTTTTTTTTTATTGACAGACAGGCATACAGGCTGGCAGGCAGTGAGGTGTTTTTTGTAAGCACTCCTTTATTCCTTTTAATGCGCGGAACCCTAAAATTTCATATAGAGCGGTCGCATAGATGTATTTTTACGAATTAACACCGCCGCCGGGCATTGAAGCTTCGAATTTCACTCGACGCGCCACAGCGCCTCGCTTTGTACAAAGCCGCCTGCGAAGCAATATTATTTCAATTCCCGTGAAAATGCTGATTCGCCTGATTGCATTATTCTGTAAAGACATGCTCACACACGGTTTTGATGATGAAATATGGAATACGGGCAGATCGTTGCATACAAACATTGTATTTACTGTAAGATTTCAGTCCCTATGTGAATCTGGATTTATGCGTTGGTTTTTGTATAAATTTGACGTCGCGCTAGTACCAGGCATCTTTCAGTTGAGCAGTAAGCAGTAAGTACAAGTGCCTAGTGAAAAGTGGAAAGTGAACAAGTAAGTGCCTGCCCCGCCTTCGCCGAGACTCGAGGAACTCTACTGGTAAGTTTTATCTCTTTATAACTAGGGCAATTTTTACTTGTTATTCTCAGACCCTTTGCACTGTTTTTAAATTGAAAAAATACTTTGAAATTTCAAATAAAACACTTGATCAATACCCGTCTGTTTTCCAATTTTTAAGCATCACAATTTCAAATACTTGTAAAAATTTCATGCATGTTTAAAATTAGAGCTCTGTCTCATGTTTTTAAGCGATGTAATGATTGATTAACTCTTGCACTCGTTCAAATACTTGCAAATTATGTTTTCTTTGAAACTTTGTAAATAATTATGCTATAAAACTTGTCCTCCCCGCTTGTTTCAGATCGGAGCGTCGGAGAGAAATCAAGCGGTCTCGAGAAACCCTTCAGGACGGCGCTGTGCACAGCAGATACAGTCATGTAAGTAAGTAGAAGTATTTTACAATATCTAGAAAACATTATCTTTTTCTTCAACGCCGCGCATGTTTTGAAGTGAAAACTTCTGAACTCACGTAACTGTCACGCTCAGCATTTCCGCCGCGCAGTCCTACGGACAGCTTTTTTTATTCTAAACCACTGCAGCTATTATTTCTTCTTTACAGGAGCAAGAAAGCCAGCCTGCCTAGCCTCTTATCTTCCGATGAGGTCGTTGCAGCACCGTCCTCTCTGATACCTGACCGGAAGAAAAAGAGAACTCCAGCTGCCCGGCCGTCAGCGTCTAGCAAGAAATCGCGATCCAATCCTCTCCCAAGTTCTACACACTCGTCCGACGAGGAAGACATCGTGCGGCCCGCGAAGAAGCGCTCCCCATCGCAGGGTGAGGTTGCTAATAACAAGCTTGCGTATCAGCTATTCGGTACCGATAGCGAGGATGGCGGTGAGAAACAGGCGCGACCGAAAATATTGCTCGCTAATTCTTTAAGCCGTCGGTCATCGTGCGGATACTCGAAGCATGAGCTGACTGTTAAGGACGGCGAATACTATGTAGAATTAAAAATTTACAACTCCAAAGACATTGCGATGGTGAAACCTGCTGACCGCTGGAGGCATGCCATCATAACGCTGCGCGAGAATTTAGCCGAAAATTCCGCTGGGTGGTCCCACCTGCAGTCGTTTGTGAAAGAAGAGAAAGAATTTTATGATAAGAAGCAGCAATTAAGAAATTTATAATATTGAGGAAGCAGTTTAGGGATTACTTTTAATAATGTACTGTGAAAAATGTAATGTTAGCGTTCACAAATCCTATTTTCATGCTCATAAGAGAAGCAATTTACCTAAAACGAATAGTCTATTTAGCACCGAATTCGGTAATGTGAGACTGATCGCGTCAGCTTTTAAAAAAAGAGTATGCAGTTACCGTATACAACCGTCACGAAAACTGATCACGCCTGAGGCATTCTTGAAGCAAGTAAAATCAGAAGTAAAAACTCTTATAGAAATACACTTAGAGAAGCATACATCGCTTAAAGTAAATTTGGAATTCTTTGCTCATTTTACTCTACCTCACGATGAAACCGAGTTGAAATCATTTAATACGCGGTATGAGGCTATACTGAGAGGTACTAACATCGCGATATTTTACAAGCATGCTGTAGAACGTTTAATTCACAAAAGTTCTGAATTTGAACATCGAGATAGCGGATGGACACTTAAAAATGTTGCATACTAGTGAGGTTGCTGCTATGTAAAAGACATTTCAATTCCAACTGACATTTAATGTTTTTCTTATAACAAATTATTACCATACAAACCACCCTCACACTTACTACAAATTATATAACTTCCCTCTATATACAATGAAACAGAACCCTAAACAAAAAATAAAAATGTTTTTTTTTATATCCTTTCTTAAACAAAACTAACACAATACATCTCCTACAATACCTCTGGTTATCTCTTCCTAAAAATAAATATTTAAGGTATGTAACTAAACTATTTATTTTGTTTACTTATATAACGTGTGGAACAACGTAAAAACACTGGTGGCGCTGGGGGTTGAGGGTCGGGGGGTGCCGACGCTGATGCTTCAGCAGGCGGAGGTGTCATTTATTCTAAGGATGAACCGCCTACCATATAAATACTGGTGATATTTTTTTACTCCAAAAATTATGCCCAAAGCTTCTTTGTCTATCTGCGAGTAGCCACGTTCCGCGGAGTTTAATGTACGCGAACTGAACCCTAGTGGCCTCTCCCCCTGCGCTGTGTTGGCGGACAAAACTGCTCCTACGCCAACAGAGCTGGCATCACATGTTAAAATCAGTCGATTATTTGGATCATAGTGAGCTAATACTTGTGGCGATATCATTATTCGCTTAATCTCTGCAAACGCCCTGTCAGATGCTGTATTCCATTCGAAAACGGTTTTCTTTTTTAAAAGTGAATAAAGCAGATTCAAAATAGTACTAATGCCCTGCACAAACCTTCCGTAATACATAACGAGGCCTATGAACGCTCGTAATTCAGTTACATTAGTCGGCGTCGGTGCTTCTTTGATAGCCTTCAACTTATCATCGCATGCTGAAACCCCTTCTTTAGAAATCTTATAACCCAAATAATCAACAGAGTGTTGAAAAAACTTACACTTTTCTTTCTTCACTCGCAGACCGCAGTCCTTAAGCCGGTCGAAAACAGCATTTAACGCTTGAATGTGTTCATCTTCGTTCTTACCAGTGATCAATGTATCGTCTAGATACACGACTATGTTAGGTATGCCGTTTAGAATTTCCTCTATCCTCCTTTAGAATATTCCTGGACTCGAAGAAAGTCCAAACACTAACCTAGTGTACTGGAACAAGCCTCGATGTGTGTTGATTACTGTATATTTCCTATCTTGTTCTCTAAGTACCAATTGCGAATAAGCCTGAGCTAAATCGATTTGGCTGAAATGCTCACCACCCTGTATACTAGCCAACAAATCATCCACACGTGGAACGGGGAAACGGTCAACCTCTAAAACTTTATTGACAGTAGTTTTATAATCAGCACAGATACGAATGCTACCATCTTTTTTTAAAACAGGAACAATAGGCGTGGCCCACTCTGAAGATTCTACTGGTTGTAATATATCTTCCTGTATGCTTTTGTTTAATTGATCTTCAACTTTGTCTCTGAGAGCATACGGTAGCGGGCTCGCCCTTAAATATACTGGCACAGCATCCGCCCGAACCCTCAGTGCGACAGCATCACCGGTGTATCGTCCCAGTCCGTCAGCAAACACCTCAGAATATCTGTCAACAAAGTTTGTTTCATTAAATTTAGAAACACGATGTCCTACACCACCGTGCGTGAGCTGATTGATTGCTACTGGAAATGATACATGAATATTTAAAGCTTTCATCCAGCGTCTGCCCAACAAGCAAGTTTTGGCTCTCTCGATTATAAATAAATCTAACCGATTCCTCATTCCTTGATACTCGACAAGCGGCTGCACCATACCATACACAGGAACGCATTCCCCAGTATAATACCTTAACCTAACATTGACAGGCTGCAGTTTTAGATGACGCAACTTCTTCAAATATAGATCAGTGCTGATGCATGATACTTTGGCACCTGTGTCCACTTCCATGGTCAACTTTTCGCCTTCCACACACACGTTGACCTGTATTTCTTCATCGTCATCTTCAGCAGATAGGTTATTATTGCTAAATGTTACCTCTTCTAGCTCCGCTCGAGGTTCCTTCTCTTCCTCCAGAAAATAGTGAGACTGACTCTCCGGACACATTTTCTGTAGGTGCCCTTTCTTGAAGCATACTCGACAAGTATGAAATCGAAATTTGCAATTTTCCATCTTGTGTTCAAAACCGCATACATCGCACCTGCCCTCGGCAGCCGTCGGGCGCCGCCCTCCGCGCGTATTGTAATCTACGCGAGCGGTACGCGAGGGACCGGACCTGGGTTCATGTTGTCTGTTGCCGCCGCCTCCGTCACTCCTTCCGAAAACACGGCTCGCCGGTTCCCGTGGCTTGGTCGTCACAGAATGTACAGTACTCTCAGATGTCGTAGATACATTCTTTTTTGCTACTTCCAAGGATATAGCTAGCTTTACTGCTTCAGAAAGATTCAGTACATCTACCTCAAACAATCGCTGACGAATGCTGTCATTTGAAAGCCCACATATGAATTGTTCCTTCAGATGTTCTTCTATCTGGTCGCCGAATTCACAGAAACGAGCGAGTTTTTTTAACTGAAGTACAAACTGTTCTATGCTTCCTTGCTGTTGTTTGTACTGGCGGAATTTGTGCCGCTCGACCAACTTGGATGACCTCTGCCCTAAATGCTCGTCCATGATTTGCACCAACTCCACGTATGTTTTTTCTGCTGGTTTTTTAGGATAACATAAAGCGGAAGCGATCTCATAAGCGTCTCTCCCCATAGAAGCTATCATGAATGGTACCTTCTTTTCCTTGCTCACATCATTCGCCAGAAACCAGTTCTCCATGCGTTCCACATACAGCGCCAATGTGTCGCTCTCCTCGTGGAACTCTCCGATGGTCGATTTCGCCATGATGGCGTGGATTTTTTTAATAATTTTCGTCGCCAGTTAGTGAGTTTGCTGCTATGTAAAAGACATTTCAATTCCAACTGACATTTAATGTTTTTCTTATAACAAATTATTACCATACAAACCACATACCTTGAGCTAAACATTAATAGATATAATCCTTTGAGGGCTGGATCGTACATTCCCTTGCCGCCAGATCTTCGACGCAATAAAAGTTGTTTAAATATTCAAAATAGCGATAAATACTGCTTTGCGTGGTGTATCACAGCGCAATTTACATCCTGCTTCCAGAAACCCTCACAGAGTTAATTCATATCCGCACTTTTCCACAGTGCTTAACACATATAATCTAAATTTCCCACCCAGGTTTGAAGATATAACATTTTTTGAAAATAGCAATCCATGCATTAGCGTGAATGTGTACGGGTTAGCCTCAAATTCTAATGTAAACGGGCCTCTATACAGGACTCAAAACAGAAAATACAATCATATAAATTTATTGTTCATACAGAAGGGCGGGAAGTCGCATTACTGCCTGATCACAAATCTCGGTCCTTTGGTTCAAAAACAAATATCAAAGCATCATGGGAAATCCTTTCTTTGTGAAGATTGCTTGCTTACTTTTACCAGTGAAAATAAATTTAATGGGCATGACTGCTCTCGAGTGCGAACCATATTGCACGCAAAAGACACTTTCTTAGAATTCCATAATTGGGAAAAAATGCAGAGAGTTCCATTCGTTATTTACGCTGACTTTGAAAGTATACTGAAGCCGTGTTTAGACGAGAGTCGGGATACAGAAAAGACATGTTATGCTACAATACACGAGCCTAGTTGTTTTGCATTTTATATATGCTCAGCTTTAAAACCTGAATTAAATAAACTAGTCCAGTATCGAGGGCGCGATTGCGTGAAAAAATTCGTAAAAATGCTTACAAAAGAAGTTATTCAACTTGACAGTATATTACATACAGCCACGCCTATGAAGACCTTGAACTCAGAGCAGGAAAAGCTTTTAGCGGAAGCAGAAAAATGTCATATATGCGGTGGTTATTTATTCGGTGACATAGTAGCGGATCATGATCATATGACTGGAGAGCTAAGAGGCCCAGCTCATTCGAGCTGCAATTTATCATTTAAAAAATGCTCGTTTGTACCTGTATTCTTCCATAATTTGACTGGTTACGACAGCCATTTATTTATCAAAGAGTTAGGCAGCACGCCAGGTGTTATAAAAATTATACCTAAAAATAAAGAAAATTATATATCATTTACTAAATACATCCCTCTAAGCAAAGATCATTTCGCGCAGATAAAATTTGTTGATTCATTTAAATTTTTAAATTCTAGTCTTGAAAAACTCGCTCAGAGTCTTAACGATACAGATTTTACACATTTGAAGTCGTTCTTTCCCAAGCGCGAACTTTTCAACTTGATACGCCGTAAAGGAGTGTTCCCATACGACTATGTTGATTCCTGGGGTAAATATGATGAAATCGAGTTACCGTTAAAAGATAGTTTTTACAACGCGCTCACTTCGGCTGATATATCGCAAAGCGATTATGAGCATGCTGTAAATGTTTGGAGACAATTTAGAGTTAAAAGTTTGGGTCAATATACAGATCTTTACTTAAAAACGATGTTCTGTTATTGTGCGATATATTTGAAAACTTTAGGAATATGAGCTTAAAACATTACAAGCTCGATCCGGCTTATTATGTAACCTCGCCGGGGCTGAGCTGGGACGCGATGCTACTTCACACTAAAGTCAAACTTGAATTGATCTCTGATATAGAGATTTATCAATTTTTCGAGAAAGGTGTTCGAGGAGGATTGGCTCAGGTCTCTTTGCGATATTGTAAACCTAATAACAAGTATCTGCATGATCATGACGAGTCATTACCCTCAAGTTTTTGCATATATCTCGATTCAAATAACTTATACGGCTTTTCCATGATGAGGAAAATGCCGGTGTCCCAATTTTCATTTTTAACCGCGAATGAAATCGCGAGCTTGGACATTCGCTCGGTCCCCGATAACAGCGACATTGGCTATGTTTAGGAGGTTGATTTGAAATACCCGTCATATTTGCACGACGATCATTCGGATTTACCTTTCGCGCCTGAAAAACTTACACCACCTGGCGGCGCTAACTCGAAACTCATAGCAAGTTTATATCACAAACATAACTATGTTATTCATTACATCCACTTAAAGACATGTCTGAATAATGGTTTGATATTGAAAAAGTGCATAGAGCACTCGTTTTCAAGCAGGATGACTTTCTGAAAAAGTATATTGAACTTAACACTTCTTTGCGCAAGGTTGCCAAGTCAGAATTTGAAAAGGATAATTTAAAAAAAATTAATAACGCTATCTTCGGAAAAACAATCGAAAACAAACGTAAGCAAGCTAATGTGAAATTAGTGAACTCGTGGAGAGACGATCGTAATATAACGAACAAGATTTTAAGCGCTGAAAAACTCGTATGCATGCCTAACTTCAAAAGCATTTCGATATTTTCAGAAAATCTAGCAGCGGTGCAATTGCATCCTGAAGAAACTGTTTTGGACAGGCCTATTTACATCGGTTTTACCGTATTAGAACTTTCGAAAGCCAATCTATACAATTTTCATTACTCTGTAATGAAGCGAAAGTTCAGTAAAAATTTAAAATTATGTTATACTGATACGGACAGTTTACTTTACCATGTGTTTACTGATGACATATACAGAGATATAAAAGACGATATTTCAAATTTTGATACAAGCAACTTTGCCTGCAATAATATTTACGGTATAGCTAGAGTAAATATGAAAGTTCCCGGTCTCTTCAAAGACGAGATGGGAGGTGTGGTTATATCAGAGTTCATAGGACTTCGCGCTAAACTACTGCATAAAAACAACGGATTCATCTATAAAGAAAGCAAAAGGTATATCCGGATCTGTTACCAAGCAATTACGCAGCGATGAATACAAACACGCTCTTGACAGCGGCGCGATAGTTCGACGTAAAATGCATACTATTCGATCGGTTAATCACAATGTATTCACACAGGAAATCTTTAAATCGGTGCTCGATAGATCTGATGATAAGCGGCGATTGTTGAAAAGAAGTTATAATACTTTGCCATGGGGGCATTATAAATTGTAATTGCGTCTTAAAAATAATTAATTTACTTGTTTGCGTGTTTGATCTGCTGTTTTTTTTATACTTTTTATAAGCCTTAACTTGCCCTATGAAGGCATTATAATTGTAACCGTATCTTATAATTAATCCAAGTGTTTTTATGATGCTGTTCATGTAATAGAATAAATAAAATATTCTTGTTTGCTAATAAACATGTTTTATTTTAATTAGACCTCCATTACTATACGTGTTCATGATATAAATCTTGGCAAAAATATAGCCTCCTACGAGAATTTCATGGAAATAGGAAAGATTTCATAATATAGTCTGGTTGTGGAGGGCTTGATGAATTTCCTGCTTGATGGGGTATATGAGTATGTATGTACAATAGCTCGCATGCAAACGATAAAGAGATTCATTACATGAAATTTAATAGTGCTCCACGGGCGGGGGGCTTTAGACAAAGCGAGAATTGCTTGAAATACTTGGAATATTAAAAAATATTGCATACAATATTTTGTAAAGCATGCATGCCTTACTTACAGCGTCTCTAAAAAAAAAAAAATTGTATACATTTATAATCGCTATATGCAGCTCATCGGCATTCAGTCTTATCAATACATGAATATCAGCAGGTAAATTTAGTTTTATCGATTTGAAGTTAACAGAATTTAACCTCGACTTCATTTAAATAATCAGCATAGTTGCCCGCAGCGATACAGTAGAATTAGGTTATCTAATTCACCTCGGCAGAAACATCTTGCTGTTCAGGATAATGAGCATGAGCGAAGCGATGCGAGTTAGACTGAACGGCATGATGTTTGTCGAGGTGAATTAGATAGCCCAATTCTACACTACTATTAAGGCTATATCATACGTGAGAATTTTGGAAATCGCTATATTTCGATTTAAATATCGAAAAAAATAGACACGATTACTTCTTAAAAAAATATATGTTATTGATACACCCTTTATAAAGAGGAATCCGTAGTTTAACCTTTAAATTTCCAATTATTAATGTACTAAAAATATTTTTTTCTAGGCTCCTTTTTGGAGACATTAGAACAATTATCTCGAAAACCAGTTGAGTAAATTATATTAGTTATTTTTTCTAAAAATAGATATGTTTGATACTGATCAGATACCGTAGTATCACATTTATCGGTAGTAAAAAAGTATATATTTTTAATTTTTTGACACCAGCTTGCCTCAGACGCTCGACCAGTGTTGCCGTTTTAGTGACTTTGTCACTAGATCTAGTGATTTTTTGACGTCTTTGGTGACATTTTTTAAAGACTTAGTCACTAGAAAAAATCTAGTGGCTTTTAGTGACTTTTAAAATAGTGATAAAATTTGAAGCACGGAAATTGACTTGGCTGTATACCCTCATAGATTTTACCTGTTCTTCATCACATCACACATCATAGATCATCGACGATCTATGAACTTGAACGAATTAATCAAAATAATCGCTTTGGCTGTACATACCTTTGCCTTTTCAAGCAAATTTTCAGTACAATGAACATTGTAAAAACTAAACAACGAAATAGACTAGCCATCAAAACTCTATTCAATACTAACTTTTGATAAGGAACCAACTAAAAAATTTTAAATAAAGCTGCCACACTTACATTATACCTCCCAGAAGTTCTGTCAAAAATTACGAAAACTACGAGAACCGTAAATAGAGAAACAGAATCAACACCTACAACTTCTACAGAACCATCCACCTTCCCTGTGCCGGAAGAAGAAGATACAGAAATAATTCAATTAATTAAATTTTAAATTATGTAGGTAAGTATAAACATTGAATGAATAAATCATTGATTATTTCAAATTATATTTTAACTTGATTGGAGCTGTATGGAGTTCACCAAATTACCAATCTAGCAATCTACTGTGCCAGCGGTGGGTCACACTAAAGTAGAGCCCAGCAAGTCCGACATTCACGTCCTCGTCGTGCTCCCTGGGCAATGTTGCGACGATGCCTTTGGCATTACCACCGTCCCAGAGTCGCAACAGCTGAGGAATGTCGGACGCAGGCGATCATCCTGCGCCTAAACAGGATTTATTTTCAGCCTCACTATGTGGTAGACAAGTCCTCCACTATGTCGTCCGGGTTGGTACCACAGGTCGTAGGCGAAAAACTCCTGATGTGGCTCTGCTACACTTGGAGGCCAGCCTGCGACTAGCCGGTCGGTGGACTTGAGTGTGTCGGGGGTGTCCTGGGTTGTGGATGCTAGTGTCGCTCGCACTCCAGACTCCTTTTAACCGACTGACAGCCGCAGGGGTCAGGGAGAGCCGGTGGAAACAGGTGACCGCTGCCTGCCTGCGTGGTAGTACAGGGGCCCGGCACACGGCCCTCACCAACCCGTGTGCTGGCTGCCCTATCAACACGCGAAAATCCCTGTCAGAGAGCATTGTGGGGCTGGTGACCATGGGAGACCACATGTTTTCTGGGAGGGGGGGCCCGGGGGTCCTCTCGCTCTCTGCGACTGTCAGTTGGTTGAGTCTATCCGAGTTGCACAAGGCATCACCGCGCCCTGGGCACATTCCGATACACTCCACGAATCAATCACCCATCTAAATTATGAGCCGAACAAAAAATAGAAAACTGTATAAACATTCAGCGGCCCGTTCTCCCTCAAAATTTAAGGTAGACCTCGCCAATATAAGAGGTCTACACACAAATTTCTCATCCGTCGCCTGCCATCTGCAGACGGCGAGGCCTCACCTCCTCTTTCTTACGGAGACCCAGATCGGGCGTCCTGCGGACGCATCCTACCTGGACGTTCCTGGTTACAATCTTCAGGAACGTTTCATGGCGAAGGGTGGTGTCTGCTTGTACGTTGGATCTGGTGTCTCCTATACCCGGCTCACCCGATTTGAAGACCCTGTTTTTCCTGTGTTATGGATCCGCGTGAATCTTCCCCACGTGGTGAGGATTTACGCGGGTGCATACAGATCCCCTAACCTCAGTGCGTCAAGAACAGAGGCATTTTATGAGCATCTCAGCAGTACGGCAGACAAACTGCTTTGCGAGTTCCCTACGGCGGAGTTAGTGATGCTGGGTGACTTCAATGCTAAACACCAAGACTGGTTGGGCTCCCCCATCACTGACCATGCCGGCAGGGAGGCTTACAACTTGGCCATTGCGCACGGGTTGACGCAGTTGGTATCCGGAACCACTCGGATACCTGATAACCCTGCCCATCGACCTAGTTTGTTGGACCTTGTGCTGACTACCGAGCCAAATGGTTACAAGGTGAGGGTCGAAGCTCCCCTCGGAAACTCCGACCATTGCCTTGTACGCTCAACTGTGCCAACTGTACACTTCGCGGAAGCACGTGAATGTAGTACGCGAACAGTTTGGCACTACCGGTCAGCACAATGGGATGACTTCCGATCCTTCCTGGGAGCCTACCCTTGGCACGACGTTTGCTTCTCTTCTCCAGACCCATCCCTGTGTGCCCAATCGGTCGTCGATGTGATCGCACAGGGTATGAATTTCTTCATACCTACCTCCACCGTTCCCATCGGCGGCCGCCATAAGCCTTGGTTTGATTGTCAATGCAGACTGGCTATTGACACTAAGAACAAGGCTTATAGGAAATGGCTGCAGAATAGGTCTGTCGAGAACAGACGAGAGCTCAACGTCGTTGCTAGGTCCTGCAAACGAACGCAAAACTTGGCCAAGTTCAGGCACGACCGTGGAATTGGCGCGAAACTTGCACGTAGCCCTTCGGGTAGCCGCGCCTTCTGGTCTCTCGCCAAATCCATCGGTCGGAATTTCTGCCGTCCAGCTACACCTCCGCTGGAACGTCCGGATGGCTCGCTCGCTATACTCGCGAAAGAAAAGGCGAATATCTTTGCACGCCTTTTCGCATCCAACTCAAACATGGACGACCTGGGCGCCAACCCCCCTTCATTACCCCATTGCGGGCGTATGATGGCAAATATTAGGTTCCACCCCAGAGTCGTCCATAAAACACTACGTGAGTTGGATATTTCGAAGAGTAGTGGGCCTGACGGCGTCCCGGCGATCGTCTTGAAAAATTGTGCTCTGGAATTGGCGCCAGTCCTCACCCGCCTATTCAAACGCTCCTATTCCTCCGGATCAATGCCTTCTTGCTGGAAGAGAGCTTCGGTCCAGCCGGTCCCCAAGAAGGGGGACCCAGCGAACCCATCGAACTATCGCCCTATTGCGATAACCTCACTTTTGAGTAAGGTTATGGAGCGTATTGTCAACTCAGCGCTCCTGACGTACCTAGAAGACTCTAAACTCCTCGACGACAAACAATACGGCTTTCGCAAGCAAAGGTCGACTGGAGATCTTCTAGCGTACGTCACGCATTTATGGGCTGAAAGGCTCGATGGTTTTGGGGAATCGCTGGCGGTCGCTCTGGACATATCCAAAGCATTCGATCGCGTCTGGCACCGGGGACTCTTAAGCAAGCTTCCGGCCTACGGTGTCCCTACAAAACTGTGCACCTGGATCTCCAGCTTTTTGAGTGGCCGGTCGATATTTGTCACCCTAGATGGTGCCTGCTCGGCCGACTACTCAATCAATGCTGGTGTTCCACAAGGATCCGTGCTGTCGCCTACGCTGTTTTTATTGTTCATCAACGACATGCTCTCGCTCGGCGAAATACACTGTTACGCGGACGACAGCACGGTGCACGAAGGGTTCATCAAGGACTGGAAGGGTAGAGAGGCCTCAGCAGCAAACGCGAGACGCGAAACTGTTGCTCGGGTTGACCAGGTTCTCGAAAAAGTATCCTCTTGGGGGAAGAAGAACTTGGTCAACTTCAACGTAGCCAAGACGCAAGCTTGTGCCTTCTCTACTAAGGCTGATCCGTTTCCTCTCCAAGCCACTTTTCAGGGCAGCCAAGTCCCCAACGATGGTAGTCTGGGTGTCCTGGGTATGGAGGTGTCCAGGGACGTTGGGTTTCGATCGTTCATAGAGTCCAAGGCGAAACTAGCGTCTCGAAAATTAGGAGTCCTTTACCGCTGTCGGCGATTTTTCACGCCGGTCCAACTGCTTACACTCTACAAAGCACAAGTAAGACCGGTGATGGAATATTGCAGTCATCTTTGGGAGGGTTCCCCTGAGTACCTTCTTTCAGCCTTGGATTCTATTCAGCGACGAGCCATTCGCCTCATTGGTGACTCCGTACTCACAAAGGACCTTCAACCTCTAAAGCACAGACGTATCGTTGGGTCATTGAGCCTGTTTTATCGGTACTACTATGGCCGCTGCTCTGACGAACTTGCTTCCCTTATCCCTCCTCCTCCTGTTCGCCTTCGCCAAACCCGCCATACTCTCGCGGAACACCCGTTTGTAGTCGACAGAAGAGTTCTTCGAACTGCACGATTCTCTAAATCGTTCTTGTGCCGCACTGCAAAGGTGTGGAACGGGCTCCCAGGAAATATCTTCCCCCACTCCTACAATCCACAGATCTTCAAATCGCGGGTTAATAGCCTTTCCCCAGCAACATTAGTCCACCTCCAAGCCGGACTGGCACCTCCTCGGGTGTGAAATTGGCTGCGCCTGAGGTTGCGACCTCGGACAGAGCCACCCAGTTCGGTAGCAATAAAAAAAAAAAAAAAAAAAAAAAAAAAAAAAACTTATTTTAAAAATGGAGCTCTGATAAAAATATTTAGGCTCACTTGCACCAACACGAGTTTAGAGTTAAGTAGCGAGTTATGGATTTAAACGCGGTTCCCACAGTCAACGGGTGCTAGCTTAACGAGTTAAACTGGTTTATATCTTAAATTCGTGTCGGTGCAAGTGGGCTTTAGTGACTTCTAGTGACTCTTTGAAGTAATTTTTTCCCCAATTCTAGTGACTTTATGACAATAGTTTGGTGACTTTCTTTTTTCCTAAGCGGCAACACTGCGCTCGACTCGTCAGTCTGCACCCGTCTGCGGTGCCGTTAGGACGTGGGGGCTGTGTCGGAGCGCTCGGGCTAAAATTTACGAAAGTTATTAGATCCATAGACCTAATAATCAACTCAACCCATTCCCGGCCGCGGACCGTCAAATACCTAGGTATACAGGTAGGTACTATCAGCAAAGACTCGTGCCGTGGCCAGTTTTAAAACCGTTTACCCTGCACAAGCTATTGTTCATTAATTATACTTACCAAATGGAGACAAAAGTGCCCTCTCTACTCTACCCTATTGCCAAGCATGCACTGTGTTTTTCGACGCCTATGTAGGTATGTATTTATTTATTTGGTTTTTTCTACAAGTAACAATAATTACAAACACATTAACATGTAATATTAAAAAAAGTGGTCAAGTGAACCGTGTTCACGTGCCGAGGGTCCCGTAACCGCTGCTTCACTTTCATCTAATTATATTTTCTACCAGGGTGCGGTCGGACTTTGGATGGGTAGCCGTACGACCATGGTTCGGCTGGCTGTGGTTCGGATTCTACTTGAAACTGTAGTTTTATCCCTTTATGTACATATTTAGCTGGAAGGGATCAACCCGTTTTGATTGGTACACGAACACTGAACGAATGTCGGTCGAAGAAAACGGCTATAAAAATTATACACGTTCTCCATCCAGGTCAATGTAGCCGGCACGACCAAAGGAAAGACTGACATGGCACCTCTCTGACACTGACTGACTAACTAACAGTTACTCTGGCATACACTTTACATGATAAATAGCATCAAGTCTAACTTTATTTGCATGTTTGTGCACTCATCACGTAAACTAGTTTGAATGGAGTTTTCACAAAAATATGGGATACGCCACTTTGTTTAATAAAAAAGTTTTTCTGCGAGACAGAAACTGTCGAGTGCAGGAGCCTCCTTTATTGCACTGTATGATTTTATGTGTTAATAAATATTTTCATTTCATTTATTTACAATTCATTTCATCCATATCTCCTACTTCCATCTTAATTATTATTTTGCCATATAAATAAATATAGCGAAGTTTCTACGGGCGACCGGCGGCGGCGGCGGCGGCGGCCGTGTAACGTAACGTAAGTCAATTTATTTTAATTTTTTTATTTTATTTAAAGCGCATCATGTGGCGCCGTGTCACCCATAAAGTGTCTAACGACGCTCATGATTTCGCTTGGGATGGCTCTGCCAAATACCAGCCTGCGCCTCTGGACTTGCGTCGAGCCGTGCGACTAGTGTGTGACCTCGAAGTGTCCCGCGATCTAGAACCACTGCAACTCCGTGGGGATGTCGGCTCTCTAAGTTTGTTCTATCGCTAATTCCTGGGGGAGTACTCGGAGGAGCTGTTTAACCGCAATCCAGGGAAGTCTCCGGTATGGCACCTACCTTCTCGGAGGTGATATTGGCTGGTCGGAGCATGTGTTTTGGCCCCTCCGACTCAGCCACTCATGCCGGATTACATAAAAAAAAACCACTGAGCTACCGAGGCTGACAATAAATAAAGCGAAATTTCTACGGGCGACCCACCGTGTAACGTACTCGTACGTAATATATATGAAATATTCTTATAACTCGAGAACCACTTTATCGATTTACATGTGGCTTTCTTTGCTACATTTCGTTACTTCTCAGGATGATTTTAAGCTATCAATCACAACGCTACGTTATCGGTGGCTTGAGCTGTGACCAGAAAGTCACGCGAACAATTTAAATTTTGGCTGTTCAGACATTTACCTTTATCTCCAAATGTATGACATTTCGATAAAAATGAATAGTTTTGTGCAAAACTACGAGTACCTTTTTTTTTTTTTTATGGAAACTGACACGGTTGTCTACATCACCTACAACGTCCGTGATGTCAGCCCATAACACCGGGTGAACTAGGTGCCATGTCAGTGCTTCCCCCTTTGATCGTGCCGGCTATACTGAACTGGTCGGAAAACACAAACTATTTACATAGCCGTTTTAACCGACGTTTCATTCAGTGCGGTAGTACCAACCCGGGCGGGTTAAACCCTACCACAAAGTAATATTAGGAGGGAAGGGACCTACAGTTTTACGAGGAATCCGAACCCCGGTCAGCCTCCAACGGTCAGCGGTCACCCATCCAAGTACTGACCGCACCCAGCGTTGCTTAACATTCAATAGCGACAGTTGACTGTCTGCATCACTGAGCTATCGAGGCTGACCTATATTGTTTATTTTTTTCAGAATTTTCAACAACCCTTAATAGGTCAAAGTTCGGCGACAAAAGTGAAATTTTTTGTCAACTTTTAAACGAAATATTTGTTAAAGTAAACTCATTGATTATAGCAAAGTTATATATTTTTGAAATTGCCTCCAAAATGCCTATAGAATGACATGACATTTGATTTATTTAAAAAAACAAAAAATATGTTTGGTTTACATTTTGGGGTATCCTGTACTTTTCACAGGACTATTAGATAAACTTATCTGTAATATATCTAGCGGCAAAAATTACACGTAATTTGGCGTCATTTTTATCGAAATCGGTTCAGTAGGTCCGGAGATATCTACGTGTGACCGACAGACAGACAGACAGACAGACACCAGAGCGATCCCATAAGGGTCCCTTTTTTCGCATTTTGCGACGGGACCCTAAAAATGGCCTTACGTGTACTCAACACATACTCAATGACAGAAAAACCGGCCAAGTGCGAGTCGGACTCGCGCACCGAGGTTTCCGTACCACCAGATAGTTTCACTCTTGTCTGTATGTAAAGAAAAGTTTCTTGTGTGGGGACCCCCAGAATTTTTTACTTTTTCTTATTTTACTATTTGTTGGTAAACGGATATGCGCGGACTATGACCGCACGCCGGTACCGTACCCGGCATGCCGGTCATGAGACCGGCTCACACTGGTTCCATTTGTATGGGAGGGGCGGTCAAAAGTATACGACTGGTCTTATTGCCTTTGTTATGATGTAAATGCAAAACTTATAAATTCTTCGTCCGTTTTTTTAGAGTCTCAGCACATGCTTGCACTGGGTTATCATCAGTCCCCGCCCAAGTGCATCTCGGGTGAGGGGATAGATGTGTGGTGATATGCTTCTTCTTAATTAATTGCTTCATCATAATTTTCGAGTTCTTCCAAATAACCAGTCATAACTTTTGTTAAAATTTTCGTAGTCTGTATTGCAGCTTGCTGTTGTAAGACTTGTATATTTATATCTGCATCCAAAAATTCTATATACCCTGGTAAAGTTTTTGCAATAATTCCGGTTGTTCCAGATATTATAGGAATGATTCTGGCATTTGTTTTCCATAACCTTTGTATTTCAATTTTGAGGGCGTAATATTTAGTCAATTTTTCAGTTTCTTTTTTTGTGATATTGTTGTCGAAAGGAACGCTGACATCAATGAGGTATGTTTTATTGTTGATTTTATCTGTATATATTATGTCCGGTCTATTGTTTGGTAGCGGGTAATCGGTGATAACTGGCAATTCCCATATAATTTTGGCTTCTTCATTTTCAATTACATGCGGTTCGCTAAGTGGACATTTCCACCATATTTACGTATTTTCGAATTTGTGTTTCTTCTTTAGGCACCAGTAAACATATTTAACAAGACGATTATGTCTTTTTAAATATAAAGGTTGAACCAAAATCTTGCAGCCAGAAATTATATGTGCAACCGTTTCGTCTCTTTCTTTGCACAGTCTGCATTTTCCATCTACATTTCCATCCAGAGCGGCGGGTGGCCGAGTGGTTTGGGCATCGGCTTCTCATGCGGGAGGTCCGAGGTTCGAATCCGGTCGGCGTGTACCAATGAGTTTTTTCTGACGAAAAAATTTACGTGCATACCTTCACCCGCTGCTTCACCGTTCGGAATCGGTGTAAAACTGTAGGTCCCTTCCCTTGCCCCTTACTAGGTGGTAGGCTCAAATTGTAGCCGACTGGGTTGGTACCACCGTACTGGATGTAAGATGGCCGCAAGCAACCTCGGTTGTGTTCTCCTCTAGTCCAGTATAGCCAGCAATCCAGGGAAGTCTCCGGTATGGCACCTACCTTCTCGGAGGTGATATTGGCTGGTTAGAGCATGTGCTTTGGCCCCTCCGACTCAGCCACCCATACCGGATTACATTAAAAAAAAATACATTTTTCTTCATTATATCTCGTTCAAATTGTTTGGTTTTTACAGCCTGGTCTTGGATTGCAAATATTTGTGATTCTAGTTGTGGTGTAGTAGAGAGAGAAAGGTGCTAAGGAGCGTTCAAAATATTTACCTATTTTGGTAGGGTTGGCACAGGAGGATATCATTAAATAATCAAAATATTTATCAGTTTTTTATTAAATACCTATGATATTTTTTTAAAGAAGTGACGTCATGCGACGGATATGCGTTAGACAGCTGTCCACCGTGCATTAACACCATAGACTAGACAACTGTCAACCATACATAAACACCATATACTTACTTGGGAATCAAAAGGATCGCTGGTGAGCGAGCATGCAGGAAGGGGGATCTGTCCCTTTCTTATACATAGGGTGACCTTGCGATTTATCATGTGGGACAAATGAGTTTACAAAAAGAAAATAAGCCAACCTTCGGAACAAAGCTAATAAAAGATGAACTAAACGTGGAACATTCATTTAGGCGGTCAGTGAACGTGTATGCAACTTCGATCATAAAAAATATTAAGATTCCGCATGTCAGTGCGATTCGTGCCCCACCAAAAATACGTGCAATTCAAATAATACGTGCATCGCCCGCTCATTCTGCCATCGACCGCCAGCGCGAGAGCAGTTGCTTCAGCGTCTTCAATATTACACAAATGCCTGCTTCAAGCCTCTGCATAGCATACGAGAGCATCTGGCATTATATTTCAAGAGTGAAAACCCCTTCAAATACAATATTTTATAAGAAATAGTAAAAATTTTTACTTCATACATTTAATGTGTTTGGATAAAGTGGAGATGGCTTCTTTAAAATTATATTTTCTTACGTACACCACCTTTGAAAACGGTATCACCGGATTCCCAAAAGAATTAATTTATAATATATATTTCTTACTATATTAGATGGCAATTGGAAAAGCTACAATAAAATCAACAAAATACCAGAACTCTTAAACATAATTTTTATTTACAGATTTTTGCTTGTGTTTTTTTTTTTATTGAAAGCGCGACATGTGGCGCCGAAGCACCCATAAGATGTCTAAAGACGCCCATGGACATCTGGTCGTATGCGGGACAGGTGCCTATTCACGCCCCTCTTGAAGGACCTGAGACTGTACTTGGGGGGGGGGGGGGGGGAAATATATAGACAGGAGAGCGTCCCAGAGTGTACCGGTTCTATAGAGGTAAAATCTGCAGAAGAGGTTGGTACGCGTTGGTAGAGGTTGGTAAGTCCAGCGTGTGGGGATGCAATCCTTTTTAACAAATTCCTCTTTTCACATAATTTCCCTTTTAAAAGCTGATATTTGGCAGAGCCATCCCACAGGTACTCCAAGCATGACCTGGTCTGCGATTTGTGCAAAAGGACTCACGTGCACAAGAAATTTACGTGTTTCTTTCTTGGTTGGTTCTTGTTTGATTCTTACAGATTTTAAATATAATATTTATTTGCTTTATGAAAGGTATATGACAAAGTTGTTCAAAAAAGTTAACTTCAAAGGGAGGAATACGAAAATATGAAAAACTGGTCTCGTTTAAATAGTTAGTGAGAAATTATTATTTAGGTTGACCGCAAAATTAAATTTGTAATATATTTATGTATCACAAGATTAATCTTGAGATGAACTTAATTTACATTATGGGTGTGGCTTTGAAGTGGGAGGTGGTGGGTGGGGGTGAGAAATGTTATTATCTTTTTATCCAGTTTGGTGGTTTAAAAAAATTTATCAGGGTTAATTTATAGAAGATGCGTCACTACGCTCCGCGTCTTCTATAAATTAACCGTAACCTAATAGGGACCATGTCGAGGCAGCTCGTGTCGTTTTTGCATACATGTCTATTCAAAATCAATGTTTTTGTTCCACTTCAAAGCCACGCCCCCATCGTATTTGTGCGGAACCCTCGGTTTGTGGGTTCGACTCGACTTGGTCTGTGTTTAGTAGTAACATATTGGCTTTATTTCTAGTAGCCACTTCAGACTACTAAAGCTACAATTTATATTATTGTCATTTTGAGAAAGAAAGACAGGAGATGAACGAATTATTTAAAATCTTAATTTAAGCATATCTGTCAAATTTTAGGTGATTTTAGTTGCAAGTGACTTATGACACGTCTAAACTCTAAACTCGGAAAAAATTGACAAATGCGTTGTCACCGCACCGCAAAAAAGGCAAGAATTCCACCGCCGCTCCGCCGCGCTCTAAACCTGAAGAACTGAATATATCTTCGCGGTATCCACCCCGGAATCTGGTCAGTGGCTAAACGTCGTTCCATCTCCACATACAGGCACACTGCTCGATGATACAACCATGAGGCTCTCGGTTGCTCTTCGGCTCGGTTGCGACGTGTGCCAACCGCATGTTTGTGCCTGCGGCGCTGCCGTCGACTCGAAGGGACGTCATGGACTGAGCTGCACTAAAAGTGCTGGGAGATTTTCTAGACACGCCACGCTTAATTCCATAATAAAAAGGGCACTCAGTTCCATCGATGTTCCTTGTATCCTGGAACCAGTCGGTTTATTTAGAGACGACGGTAAGCGCCCAGATGGGATGACGTTGATCCCATGGGCCAAGGGCAGGTCTCTCGTGTGGGACGCCACCTGCGTCGGCACCATGGCAGCTTCATATTTGAGCCAAACATGTAAGATGCCTGGTGCCGCCGCGGAGGCTCCCGCGCGGAACAAACACAGTAAATATTCAGAAATTAAAAAATCTTACGAATTTTTGGCTTTCTCCGTCGAAACTTTAGGCCCCTGGAGTAAGGAAGTAAAAAATCTTGTGCACACTTTAGGCTCAAAATTAAAAATTATATCGGGCGACCCTCGTTCAGGAGTTTATCTCAAACAGAGGGTCAGCATCGCCATCCAGCGTGGGAATGCAGCGAGTATGCTGGGAACACTCAGCTCCATCCCCAGGCAAAATTTCAGTGAAATATTTTATATAGTTATGTAAGTAGTTTGTTTAGCATTTTAATTTTGTATTCATTTTATATCAAATAAATCTCTATATATTAATGCGTTTGAATATTTTATAAAATAATTCACTCATCGTCCATAGGTTTACTTACACAAATAAACGAAAAAAAATCCAATAAATGTTTTTCATAATAAAAAGTAAAAAGCCACCTCCATAGTTTTGAGCCGTTGAAGCAAGCGGCAATTTATCGATCGACTACGTGCGACTGTGACGTGCGACATTCCCTTGTTTTGGAACACGTAAATGTTTGCGTGGAGCGTGCAGGCAAGCGATACGGGATTACTGCGCGTGGAAAAAGGATGACACAATATCGCTGCGATCTCTTGAGATGGTCGGTCCTGTATTACGCGATACGCACACTACCATAACCACGGTGTCTCGTTTTAGTAATAATTGAAGTATGAAGTGCGGAGTCCAGAACTATTTTTTCCGTCTACGGTATGCAACCACTGCGAACGGAATCACTGCTTTCCGCCTACGTACCAAATTTTTTTTTTTTTTTTTATGGAACCTGACACGGTTGGCTACATCACCTACAACATCCGTGATGTCAGCCCATAACACAGGGTGAACGAGGTGCCATGTCAGTGCTTCCCTTTATTTCATGTTGGCTACACTAAACTGGACGGAAAACACGAACTATTTACATAGCCGTTTCGACCGACGAATACTGTAATACTATAATATTGTACTTGATAATATTGTCGTCCCACCTAGTGAGTGGTCTTTCCACACTCCGTTTTCGATACCAACACGATAGGTCTATGACCAGTGGTTCTCGAAATATGACCAAAACAAATGTTCATGTGACAGATGGGTAGATCTCATCGAGACGTCTAGTTTGAGTACCAACACGATGGGTCTAAGACCAGTGGTTCTCGACATTTTATCAAAAGAAATATTCATGTGACAGATGGGTAGATCTCATCGAGACGTCTAGTTTGAGTACCAACACGATGGGTCTAAGACCAGTGGTTCTCGAGATATGATCAAAACAAATGTTCGCATGACAGATGGGTAGGTAGATCTCACCGAGACGTCTAGTTCGTGTACCAATACGATGGGTCTAAGACCAGTGGTTCTCGAGATATGATCAAAACAAATGTTCGAATGACAGATGGGTAGATCTCATCGAGACGTCAAGTTTATGTACCAACACGATGTGTCTAAGGCCAGTGGTTCTCGAGATATGACCAAATGAAGACGGACGGACGGACGGACGGACAGACGGCGTAAGCTTAGTAATAGGGTCCCGTACCGGACACGGAACCGTAAAAATTATAATAAAACTTTTATGTAGGTACTTATCTAGTGGACTCCTTCGGATAATTAAAATATTATATGTTTTTATTCTTTCTATAATTGTTCATACACACTGTACATTTAATAACCATATTTACACTTTCTTATATTAAAACAATATTATTTATTAATAATATGAATTTAATACATGGAACGAAAACGACTGACGTGTGTTGTGCACGCCCTGAGTTTTCCCACTGGTGGAGCCGGTATAAACCGGTTTCCGCTCGTACGTGACGCTTGGTGGTGACGAGCCGCCAGTGGGACACGCACACACGCGCCTCAAGCTTGTAGTAGTGTACCTATCACAGCGCGGTTCTATGAAGCTTAGCTTCATGTGGTAGTAGGTAACTTTTTTAGCCATTTAAATGATGCAACATAGCCTGTAGTTTGTTCATCTAATATGTTATTTAGTAGCTGGCCATGTAGTTGTTTATTTTTCCATTTTTCTTTATTTTGTTTGATTATTTGTTTCATAATTTTATTTTCATAATCAGTAGTTTCATCCAGATTGATTTCTCTTCTAAATTTCTTGCTTTCAGTTTGTATACTGTGTAATGTTTTATTAGTGTCATGCAATTTAATTGTTTCCGTAATAATGTCTGGTTCGTTTTCAAGTATTTTCGAATTTTATATATATATATATATATTTATATATATATATATATATATATATATATATACAGGGTGTCCCATAATTAATGGATATACCGTAATGGGAATGTTTAGGGCTTGTTGACAAGTTTATAAAAAAATAAGAAAAAAATATAAGTCTAGTACTTTTTTTATTACAATTGTTTTTATTTTTTTTTTAAATCGCTACCTTGTTTATGTAATGTAGGCATAAAGGCCCCAAGTGAAGATTTGTTCTAATTTTGTTTCTATGAACAATAATTCTGAAAAGTTGTACTTCCAAATTAGAAAAGAAAAAAACTTTTAAAACGGAATAAGTAATAAATTGAGACTTTTAACAGACTAATATAAAAACGTGGGGCGTATAATATGCGTAATAAATAACATGCGCCCCACGTTTTTATATTAGTCTGTTAAAAGTCTCAATTTATTACTTATTCCGCTGACGCAGCGACACAATGTGCCCTTTGGCATCCGACATGAGAAGACAGCACGCTAGTATTGCACGATTTTTTACCCAGACGTAAAATCTTAAGAAGGCCCAGACTTGTGTCCTTATTATTTTCTAGTTTTTTGTACAGCTGTTTTTTTTCTAGTTTTTTATTTTTAATAAAACCGTTTAATTTAAAGGTTTTTTTACCTATTTTTTTATTTACTCGTTTTTAGTTTGATTTTTGGCTCGTATCATTCATTACGTAAACTCGTCATCCTTTCCAACTCTCTCATTGCATCTTTGTTACTCGGTTTCTTACCTGTCAATTACTCACAATCAAGCTCCTCAATACATAACCCTTCTAAAGACTTTACGCGACTCAATGCAACATACGCTTGACCCTCCTCAAATAGTCTGGAGCCCAAATACACGACAGCACGGTCAACAGTACTGCCCTGCATTTTATGGAGAGTGGAGGCCCATGACAAAATTATCGGTAACATCCGTCTCTCAGCTGTTCCATAATTAAACTTTGTTGAAAACTAGGATGGATAAGGTGTCCGCCGTCTCTTTCAAAATCAACTTGAACAGATGGTATGTCTGTTTCATACTTTTGCGTTCGACAAGTATGGGACACTCGTCCAAACAAACGAAATGAGCCCAAACTCGAGGGGGTTACTAGTAACGGTTGAAGAGTTCCACTGTACACCTCTTGACTCCATCATCAGACCCTCGTCACCGAGTGTATTGGTAGAAGTATGGGACACTCGTCCAAACCAACCATATGAGCCCCTAACTCGAGGGGGTTACTAGTAACGGTTGAAGAGTTCCACTGTACACCTCCTGACTCTATCATCAGACCCTCGTCACCAAGTGTATTGGTAGAAGTATGGGATTGGACACTCGTTCAAACAAACCAAATGAGCCCAAACTCAAGGGGGTTACTAGTAAAGGTTGAAGAGTTCAACTGTACACCTCCTGACTCCATCATCAGACGCTCGTCACCAAGTGTATTGGTAGAAGTATGGGACACTCGTCCAAACCAACCAAATGAGCCCAAACTCGATGGGATTACTAGTAACGGTTGAAGAGTTCCACTGTACACCTCCTGACTCCATCATCAGACCCTGGTCACCAAGTGTATTGGTAAAAGTATGCGACACTCGTACAAACCAACCATATGAGCCCAAACTCGAGGGGGTTACTAGTAACGGTTGAAGAGTTCCACTGTACACCTCCTGACTCCATCATCAGACCCTCGTCACCAAGTGTATTGGTAGAAGTATGGGACACTCGTCCAAACCAACCATATGAGCCCCTAACTCGAGGAGGTTACTAGTAACGGTTGAAGAGTTCCACTGTACACCTCCTGACTCTATCATCAGACCCTCGTCACCAAGTGTATTGGTAGAAGTATGGGATAGGACACTCGTTCAAACAAACCAAATGAGCCCAAACTCAAGGGGGTTACTAGTAAAGGTTGAAGAGTTCAACTGTACACTTCCTGACTCCATCATCAGACCCTCGTCACCAAGTATATTGGTAGAAGTATGAGACACTCGTCCAAACCAACCAATCGAGCCCAAATTCGAGGGGGTTACTAGCAACGGTTAAAGAGTTCCACTGTACACCTCCTGACTCCATCATCAGCCCCTCGTCACCAAGTGTATTGGTAGAAGTATGGGACACTCGTCCAAACCAACCATATGAGCCCAAACTCGAGGGGGTTACTAGTAACGGTTGAAGAGTTCCACTATACACCTCCTGACTCCATCATCAGACCCTCGTCACCAAGTGTATTGGTAGAAGTAAGGGGCACTCGTCCAAACCAACCATATGAGCCCAAACTCGAGGGGGTTACTAGTAACCGTTGAAGAGTTCCACTGTACATCTCCTGACTCCATCATCAGACCCTCGTCACCAAGTGTATTGGTAGAAGTATGGGACACTCGTCCAAACCAACCAAATGGGCCCAAACATAAAGGGGTTAATAGTAACGGTTGAAGAGTTCCACTTTACATCTCCTGCCTCCATCATCAGACCCTCGTCACCAAGTGTATTGTTTAGAAGTATGGGACACTCGTCCAAACCAACCAAATGAGCCCAAACTCGAGGGGGTTACTAGTAATGGTTGAAGAGTTCCACTATACACCTCCTGACTCCATCATCAGACCCTCGTCACCAAGTATATTAGTAGAACTATGGGACACTCGTCCAAACCAATCAAATGAGCCCAAACTCGAGGGGGTTACTAGTAACGGTTGAAGAGTTCCACTGTACACCTCCTGACTCCATCTTCAGACCCTCGTCACCAAGTGTATTGGTAGAAGTATGGGACACTCGTCCAAACCAACCATATGAGCCCAAACTCGAGGGAGTTACTAGTAACGGTTGAAGAGTTCCACTGTCCACCTCCTGACTCCATCATCAGACCTTTGCCAAGTGTATTGGTAGAAGTATGGGACACTCGTCCAAACCAACCAAATGAGCCCAAACTCGAGGGAGTTACTAGTAACGGATGAAGAGTTCCACTGTCCACCTCCTGACTTCATCATCAGACCCTCGCCAAGTGTATTGGTAGAAGTATGGGACACTCGCCCAAACCAACCAAATGAGCCCAAATCGAGGGGGTTACTAGTAACGGTTGAAGAGTTCCACTGTACACCTGCTGACTCCATCATCAGACCCTCGTCACCAAGTGTATTGGTAGAAGTATGGAACACTCGTCCAAACTAACCAAGTGAGCCAAAACTCGAGGGGGCTACTAGTACCGGTTGAAGCGTTCCACTGTTCACCTCCTGACTCCAACATCAGACCCTCGTCACCAAGTGTATTGGTAGAAGTATAGGACACTCGTTCAAACAAACCAAATGAGCTCATACTTGAGGGGGTTACTAGTAACGGTTGAAGAGTTCCACTATACACTTCCTGATTCCATCATCAGACCCTCGTCACCAAGTGTATTGGTAGAAGTATGGGACACTCGTCTAAACCAACCAAATGAGCTCAAACTCGAGAGGGTTACTAGTAACGGTTGAAGAGTTCCACTGTACACCTCCTGACTTCATCATCAGACCCTCGTCACCAAGTGTATTGGTAGAACTATGGGACACTCGTCCAAACCAACCAAATGAGCCCAAACTCGAGGGGGTTACTAGTAACGGTTGAAGAGTTCCACTGTACACCTCCTGACTCCATCATCAGACTCTCGTCACCAAGTGTATTGGTAGAAGTATGGGACACTCGTCCAAACCAACCAAATGAGCCCAAACTCGAGGGGGTTACTAGTAACGGTTGAAGAGTTCCACTGTACACCTCCTGACTCCATCATAAGACCCTCGTCACCAAGTGTATTGGTAGAAGTATGGGACACTCTTCCAAACCAACCATATGAGCCCAAACTCGAGGGGGTTACTAGTAACGGTTGAAGAGTTCCACTGTCCACCTCCTGACTCCATCATCAGACCCTCGTCACCAAGTGTATTGGTAGAAGTATGGAACACTCGTCCAAGCCAACCATATGAGCCCAAATTCGAGGGGGTTACTAGTAACGGTTGAAGAGTTCCACTGTCCTCCTCCTGACTCCATCATCAGACCCTCGTTACCAAGTTGAAATTATAGATTTGAAACAAAGATAGTAACAAACAAACAAATATACGGAGTCAAGCTAAATAAAACCGTTTAAAAATACAATTTATTTCGTAGTTTTTTTTCAAGATACGTTTGAAGTTTCATTTTATTATTTTTATTATTTTTTGTCAATACTTTGAAAGCTGGCGAAAAAAAAATTATGTATGACAACATAGGTGGCCAAGCTCACAAAAATTAGCCTATTTAGTGCTGATTCAGAAATGGTATAACAACTAACATTTTATTTTAAAAAACATTTAGGCTATGCTTGTTTAATCTTTGTAAGAGCATTTTTTGCCAGATTGCCAAATTACTAATTAAATTTACTTTATAATTAAATTTATTTGAAAATACTTAAATAGCTTAAGATATTACAGAATAGACAAATAAAACAAAGATACTAATTATTGGGTTTTATTTTCAAAATTAAAAAAAAAAAAGCAATTTCAAAAAAAAAAAAAATACTTGACTTATATTTTTTTTCTTATTTTTTTATAAACTGTCAACAAGCCCTCTACATTCCCATTACGGGTTATCCATTAATTATGGGACACATACATAGTATAAAATAAAGTCGCTTTCCGCCTCTGTCTGTATATCCGCTAACTCCTCCTAAACCACGCAACCGATTTTCATGCGGTTTTCACCATCAGTTAGATAATTTTTCACGGAAGGTTTATATGCAGCGCGGGGCGGCGCGGAGCGGCGCGGGACGGCGTGGAGCGGAGCGGGTCGGCGTGGAGCGGAGCGGGTCGGCGAGGGGCGGCGCGGGACGGCGCGGTGCGGCGCGGGTCAGCGCGGGGCGGCGCGGGGCGGCGCGGAGCGGCGCGGGACGGCGCCGCGGAGCGGAGCGGGTCGGCGCGGGACGGCGCGGGACGGCGCGGGGTGGCGCGGAGCGTCGCGGGACGGAGCGGCGCGGTGCGGTGCGGCGCGGTGCGGCGCGGGACTGAGCGGCGCGGTGCGGCGCAGGACGGAGCGGAGCGGCGCGGTGCGGTGCGGCGCGAAACGGCGCGGGACGGAGCGGCGCGGGATGGAGCGGCGCGGTGCGGTGCGGCGCGGAGCGGCGCGGGACGGAGCGGCGCGGTGCGGTGCGGTGCGGGCGGAGCATACGAATTTCACGCGAGCGAAGCCACGGGCAAAAGCTAGTTTATAATATGTTATAGTCAGTCAATGTGGCAATCCAAAGGGAAGTCTCTGGTATGGCACCTACCTTCTCGGAGGTAATATTGGCTGGTCAAGGGCCTTATTCTGAAACCTAACGCCTAATCGATCTCACAAAAAAAGTTTATTTAAAAAATAAAAAAACCCGACTGCGTAAAAAATTAACTTTAAATAAAAACTGAAAAGAAAAAAAACAAGTCCAGTAGTCTAGAACTATGTTAAGTAATATTGAATAACTACACCATTGAAATAGTTTCATGATCGATACACACATATAATAAAACAAATAATAAACTCTAATGCGGAACATAGCGACTTTAACAGTCGGGACCCATTATTGGGTGGGTCCCGACTGTTAAAGTCGCTATGTTCCGCATTAGAGTTTATTATTTGTTTTATTATATGTGTGTATCGATCATGAAACTATTTCAATGGTGTAGTTATTCAATATTACTTAACATAGTTCTAGACTACTGGACTTGTTTTTTTTCTTTTCAGTTTTTATTTAAAGTTAATTTTTTTACGCAGTCGGGTTTTTTTATTTTTTAAATAAACTTTTTTTATTTTACACTTTTTAGTTAGGATTATAAGACCGTAAATTTCGTAATCTTGTCATTTCATTGAGAAAGTTAATATCGTGGTGATTATTAAGTAGCTTTCGGTGGTCTAAACTACTGATAATTTTATTGATTATTATTAATGATTGTCACGTGGTATCGAGACACGATTTGTTTTCTTTATTTTTGAAAATTACCAAAATCTCAGCCTTGAACCCTTGTAACTTTTTCGTTTATGATTGTATCAGCACGAAATAAAATTTATTGGATTTTATAATGTATCCTTATTCTAGAAAAAATATCATTTGATGAAGTTAATACAATGAATAGAGATGAAATGAAATGAAGTGAAGTGAAATGAAATGAAATGAAATGAAATGAAATGAAATGAAATGAAATGAAATGAAATGAATTTATTTATCTCATCCAGTACCTACACACACAGTAGATACAATAAAAACACAATACGGACAAGACAAATTGGACCTGACACAGCCTTTGTCCCTCACCACCGAGTCCAGGGGCCTGTGAGAGGGACGCTGATTTTAAGTCAGGCCCAAGTACACAACACAAATAATATTCTAATATACCCTAACACAAACATATTCATAACAACCAGAGAAAAAGGAGAAGAAGAAGTCTTAAAGTTACAGTACACAAAACACAATAACAAACACAACAATCCATCCGTCCGTCTGTCGGTCCGCACGTCATAATAATACATTTTGGAGGCATAGGGCCTTGATTTTATAGCAATAACATTTTTAACTGTTGGTCAAATATAAATTTCCTCAATTTACATTTGAATGTATTACAATTAGTAATCTCTCTGAGAGGAGGCCTCAGCCTCAGGAGGTTCCAACACCGAGTTGCCGCATATTTGAAGGAACCTTCAAATGCGGCGCCTCTGTGCCTAGGTGCTTCCAGCAGTTTACCCACAGATCTCGTGCCGTAGCAGTGCGAATCTCCCAACCAGGTGAGTTTATCGTACAGTGTTTTGGGCTGTTTTTTTTAAATCACAGCTTGAACTAGGCACGAGAAGTGTAGACGCCTGCGGTTGCGCATATTCAGCGTCCTCACTTTATTTAAAATGGGTGTAATGCGAGCACGTCTCTTAGGCCGCTCGCAATACCTCACGCACGAGTTCTGGACACGCTGAATATGCTTGGCCGTCCTCTCGAGGATGCAAGGACCGAAAACCACGTCGCAGTAATTAAAGTTGGACAGAACGAGTGATTCAGCCAACTGTCTCCGAACCTCCACACTGACACAGTTCCGAAATTTGTACAGACTTTTAAGTTTTCCATATGACCTGCGAATTAGTTGCTCCACGTGGGCTTCAAATTTCAGCCCGCCGTCAATCAACACGCCGAGATCCCTGGACGATGTCGCGATGGGTATGGGAACGTTGTTTAACTTGAAACATGGACTGAATTGCATCATTTTACTGATCGCGTGCTTGGTCCCCAGCACAACTATTACGGTTTTATTCGGGTTCAGGAAAAAAGACTGACAGCATTTTCTTTTAAAAAGTTCGCTAGTTTACGCCCTTTCCAACGGTATACCAAATGTCATACAAATAATTCACTATGTGGTCAAAATTAGGGACATAGACCAGAATAGAACTACAACACGGGCACTTTGTAACAGGACCACTTACTTATCGGTGGTCGCTTCCCGTACTGAGAGCGTTTTCCGGAGCATTTTCAAATTTAGAACATGTACCGGTCGCGCGGGCACTTTGTTCAATTCTCCAATATTAATGTTTAGACTCTTGCAAATTATCTCTAATTTTGATCACATAGTGAATGATTTGTATAAAATGTGGTATACCTTTGGAAAGGGCGTAAACTAGCAAACTTTTTAAAGAAAACGACGCTCTCAATTGGTGTTGTTTTTTTTTTTTAATGAATTAAGAAATTAAGATTCTGTCATCTTTTTACTCGTTCTCGGAACTTTGGGAGGTCATAAGTCCTTTTCAAGGTATTAACTTCATCAAATATTTTTTTTACTAAAACAAGGATACATAGTAAAATTCAATAAATTTTATTTTGTGCTGATACAAACACGAACAAAAAAGTTACAAGGGTTTAAAGCTGGGATTTTGGTAATTTTCAAAAATAAAGAAAAAAAAATCGTATCTCGATACCACGTGACACCTGACAAAAGGTATGTTAGGTCAAAACGTTGCAAATGACCCCACTTACCTACAAAAAAAATTTGTCGGCCGATATGCCGAGCATCCTGTATAATAAGAACTTTATCACAGTTCTATTATTATAAGAGTGAGAATGGCTGCTAACCAACTTTAAATCGTTATAGATCCTAAATGGTCATTCGAAATGAAAAATGATAAGAGAAACCTAGAGATCATTTTCAAATACCTATTCAACGATACCCCACTTAACATAGATAGTCAACTTTAATTTTTTTCTTTTTCACAATATGGCACCTAGTTGTCGCCATATTGAATTTTGATTACTGTCATGTCTTTAGTGACACTCGCAAGATTAAGACAAATCGATTGACGTAAGAATCATCAAAATCGGCCCACGCGTTTGGTCTCTAGTGTGCCACAAAGGAACAAACATACATACATACATACATACATACATACATAGGCTGATAAACACATTACCCTCCTTTGCGTCGCGCAGTCGGGTAAAAAAGAGAGCGAGATTCGATTAGGCGATAGAGTGACGAGAGGTCACAATTGTCGCATTCCGAACACTCTCAGAGACGATTAGTATCGATAACGCCTAATCGGTATAGATTGTCTATGGGTTTGTTGATCTCGCCCGTTTGACAGGCGAGAGCCACGCCGCCATTTTGTTTTAAATAAGAAGTAGCTACTACGGTGCTCAGCACCTCAATGAGGTGTATGTTTTAAGTAAGAAGTAGCTACGGTGCTCAGCACCTCAATGAGGTAATTTTCCCATAGTCTAGTACCACACGCCAGAACTTTCGACTGGGTGAACCGATTTTGATGATTCTTTTTTTATTTGAAAGCTGGTGCTTCCCGTGTGGTCCCATTTTTATTTGGTTAAGATCGGATTGGAAAGCGAGGCGGGATCGCGAGGCCGACGGCAGAGCGATTCCGCCGAGTACATTAATAGCATTAGTTACTAAAAAACCGTGAAATAAAAAACTATTTAAAAAAATATAAAAACCGCCTTCAAAAATGTATGAAATAAAAAAAATGGAATCCTATAGTTGAAGGCGGTGCTAAAGCAAGCAAAAATAACCGACCGCAGTAGTGTATAATTGAGCAAGCTATATCTCATTTCATTCGATATAGCTTTCCCAATACACACTTTTTTAATTAACTATCGAACGACGGGTAAAACGCTTTTTTATTTTCATCGAACGTAAAAACAACCCAATAATTAATTCTAACAATACATTTGGCTCAATCGTATCCAACCATAGAGAAATAATATACGGGGGTATAGAGAGAGCCAAACCGTCAAAATGCTCTGATCAAAGTGCGGCCACTTTTGCGGGGTGTGGGGGGAAGGTGATGCCTACGTAACAGTGTTACTACATGATACATGTTAATTTTCACATGAAAATATTCCGTTTATATAAGGTCTTTCAAAATTAGTTAATAGTACGCCAAGGTATCGGAAATAGATGTCTTTTGAAGAACAAAGAAATTTTTTTTTTCCAAAAAAGAAATTGTGTTATGTTAAACGTTAAAAAATGTGTTTTCTCAATCGGTTCAATTTCATGCCAGCAACAAAAAAGTCTTCGAAGACATAGATCAATTTCTTTCAGAAATTGTGAAAAACATCAATTTTAGTTTTTTTAGTATGAAATAGAAAGAATTTGATTTTTTTTACCAATTTAGACGTGTTACATTATAATGGTAATGAAGACTTTTTTATTACTGTAATGAAACTGAATCGATTAGGCTAAACAAATCAACCACCTTTTTTTTATTTAAATACATAAAAAAATTATTTTACATAAAAAAAAGGCGAAGGTCCAAACATTTTTATATAGGTTTTACTCCCTATATCATACAGAACCACCCCTTACTATGAACAAATTTTGAAAGACCTTATATAATTTAATTATAATTTTATTTCGTTTAAATAAAAATGGCCTAATTTTATCAAGCGAATTTTCTTATTTATCGTGTTCAACGAATTTGATTTAGTTTTTTTTAAAGGAATGATTTTTCACAAGAGTTTTCAAATCAACTATTTAAACCTTGTAAAATCGAAATTATCATATCAGCGTAATGTTGTAGCATAGCATGTCTTCACATAAGAACCTGCAATACAAAATATGAATCTTATCGTCTGAAAGAAGAAGCACGTTTATCATAAAATTCCCAAAAAAGAAGTTATTCGGCACGTGTGGGCAACATTACCCATCAGCCAATGACAGCACGGCAAGATATGCTGTCATTGGCTGATTCCAATGTCAACTGACACTGGCGCGCCCCATGGGTCCGCTTCACAATATTTATGGACATAAATTCGGAATATGGTTTTGCATTATTTGAACTAAATTACTCTTTTGGTACTATATGATACATAACCGGTACAGACACGAGCCGTTCATCGCAGGAGAGAGTTGTGGCTTAGCAGCCAAACTGCACTATGCGAGTACAGAGATTATGGTGGTTTATAAAAAAAATAACCAGGGTTACAGAAGATCTTCTATAATTTAACCCTAACCTAATGTTGAGGCGGCGCATGTAGTTTTTGTTAAAACTCCCATAGTGCAGTTTGGCTGCTAAGTCACAACTCTCTCCTGCGATGAAGGAATCGTGGTACAGACAGCATATTTCTTGTTTTTCCCAGTGGTCAGATTGATGGTCAGACTAGTCTGGCCAACGGGAATTTTTTTTCCCATTGGTCAGATTAATTTTCCAACTGGATAAAAAACAAAAAATACATAGAAAAAAGTACAATCAAAGTAAAAACTGTTTTGCATTTGAATAAAGTCACCGTAATTAAAGTGGAAACCCGAAAGACTACTTGTTAACACGACATATTATGGCGCGCGCCAGACTAACGCAGATGTCCGACGGCGCCTGCGGGCATTCGTATATTTACGGGGGCGGCGAATACCATGTCGGCCGGCTAGGTGCACCTTCACATTATGTTTGAAGGACCCCAGACTGTACATTGGAGGAAACGATGCAGGTGGGAGTGCATTCCAATTTAAGCACATTTCAACGAAATTGAGCGAAATCTTTTATTACTACTATCGACCTCAAAAAATGGTGATTGAAAAATGACTACCATACTTACTTGCACATGCTTAGTCAGTTTTGGATGTGTTTTAATTTGTTTTCATAGGTCTTTGAAGTTCAGAATAAACCTTTGGAACCTTTTAAAATCACCTTCCACGATGATAAGAATAAAACTCCTATTCGGTTTAAATAACTTTATTGTATTTGCACATTATATATCATTACCACAATACAGGAAAAAAAACTTAGACAGTAACAGTTCCTATCTACCTATGTTAATTTTTAACTTTGCACATTTCTTTACATAAATCGTAGTTTCACACATTAAGTAGGCTAAGAAAAAATTGAATATACCTGTCTGGGCCATTTTATTAATTATTCTTTATTCATCATCCACATGCAGTTCACTGCACTCGGATTGGTCATATTTTAACATTAAGAATTTAGCCAGTTCGATTATCACAGCGCAGATAACTGCCAAGAAACTTCGCTGCATACTTTTTTTTTAGACTGCTTAGTCTAAATTTACAAAAGTGTTTTCCACTGCCTACACAGCACGAGTCATCAATTATTCTCTCTATAAAGTATGTATGCATGCAGTTCCTTGTACGGTAAACACATTGACTAGGTACGAATTGTACCTCAACTTATTAAACGATTGACAACTTGATACTTCAAGTACATATGTTAATTTTTTTATTACAATTATACTACGTTGTAGTATGCGTAATGTACTATGTTTGAGTTGATACAAATTACGTATCAAAATTTGACAAAGGCTCTTTACACAAAATACACTTAATTACTAAGTCTTTTGTAGTCAGAATTATCAGTGAACTTGTTATTCTTAATACGTTATAGAGAATGTGTGATTTAAGCAATAGTATTAAAACTGGATGTGCACAAGAATCGTAAAAAAGTCATGTCGTGTTGCCACCGGGGTAGTGCATCGCTTTAAGGTCTTTGATTACGGTGCGTAACGCTTGGTCCGGGTCGCCTCTCAACCTCAAATATCGTTTTGGGAAGCGATGGCTGGCCCTGGCGTGATGCTCGTGAACGGGTGCTGTTTGTGGAGACTGGCCTGCTTCAATTGTCTCCAACATGTCATATGAATGGTTTACGCTTATAGAAAAAAATGTTGTATTTCTGATAAATTTTTGTCACAAATACAAATACACGAGTCATATTGACGACTCGTACTATGTAGGCAGTGGCAAACACTTTTGTAAATGTAGACTAAGTGGACGTAAAAAATACCCCAGAGAAGTTTCTTGCCACTTCTCTTCGCTGTGATAATCGAATTGGCAAAATGCTAAATTTTAAATGTTAAAATATGACGAATCCGAGTGCAGTGTACTATGGATGATGGATGAATAAAAAAAAGCGAGTGAGCTGTGTCGGAGACACGGCCGCAGATTCGTAAATTTCATCGATTACTATCCTTGCTTGTCGAGTAGTTTGGGAGCAAGAGATTTAAAAAAAAAATATCTTATCGAGGCCTATCATTTCCTCCAGCAGATGAGTAGTCGTGGGTTGGGATCTGTAGTATAATTAGAGCAATTAAATGTAGGTTAAAATAATTTTACAAGCTTTTATTTAACTTGCCCTGTATGTTGGTTTGTTACTTGTTAGTATGTGTGTTTCAATTCTTGGAAGCCATATTAGAACCACTTCTTTTTATCCTACGAAGTTAAATATTTAGTGTTGGTTCAGTTCCGAAAACACTGCAATGTTATGTGAAAATAAAAAAATTAATAAAAACATTTCTAAATCTCGTCGAGGCCATCGATTTTATAGGGGGAGTCGAGGCCTATCATTTTCTCTAGCGGATAAGTAGTTGTGGATCAGTAGTTTCCGAGATATGCCCTCTCAAGCACTTTTTCCTTTTTTTTTCGAAACAGCTGAGTAGTTCAGGAGTTATAATCATTTATTGATTTTCGAAGCCTTTTTTCTAAGGGGCATATTTATAGAAAGGCTTGATGTACGACTCTCGCTAATTTCGTCTTAGCAAGTCGGAAGAACTACCTTTAGGACGATATGCCTCACCTTCCTGTAACTCTTATAGTTTTCGAGATCTAAGTCGCCAAAAAAAGTACATAATTTTCGTGACGCTAACTTTTTGTAAAAAAACTCCGGCAGCAGGATAAAGACGGTTCGTCAAATTCACGTCAATAATGAATAAAGAATGCATTTAAGGTCTTCACGAGCATCGCGCACAAATTCAAACTTTACTGTGTACTTTACAAATTTAAATTTAAGCTGTGGGTAGCCGAGTGGTTTGGGCATCGGCTTCTCATGCGAGAGGTCCGAGGTTCGAATTCGGTCGGCGTGTACCAATGGGTTTTTTCTGACGAAAAAATTTACGTGCATGCCTGCTGCTTCACCGTTCGGAACCGGTGTAAAACTGTAGGTCCCTTCCCTTGATCCTTACTAGTTGGTAGGCTAAATTGTAGCCGACTGGGTTGGTACCACCGTACTGGATGTAAGATGGCCGCATAGCAACCTCGGTTGTGTTCTCCTCTAGTCCAGTATAGCCAGCAATCCAGGGAAGTCTCCGGGAAGGCACCTACCTTCTCGGAGGTGATATTGGCTGGTCGGTCGGAGCATGTGCTTAGGCCCCTCCGACTCAGCCACCCATATCGGATTACATAAAAAAAAACTTTGGCTTTCGGTTTGGCTTTTATATTTATAAAAATGAACTAAAAGTTAAAAATAAATTTATTCCGATTGGAAACAAGCCATTTTCTCAATGTTTTACAGTTTTCAAATAAAAGTGTGTTACATTTAACAGCAGAAGGGAAAAAGAGGGTGTAACACGCTTTTATTTGAAAACTGTACACAATTGAGAAAATGGCTTTTTTCCAATCGAAATCAATTTATTTTAAATTTTTAGTTCATTTTTCAATATAAAAACTTGTTTATTTTTTATTTTTTTTACTGTCTAATTTCCACTAAAGAGAACTAATTTATTATACATTTGCCTTTTTGTATCTTTGATGTTAGATAGTTTTGTTAGATAGTTTAATCGAATACACGCATATTTTTTAATTATAGCCTTTAGTAAATGCACCGAATGGTTATTTGTTGCGTGTTGCTCGTGACTGTGTGGCCTTAGTTTTGGAAAGTAATCTATACCTATGAATTTTTCCAAAGTCAATGTTGTTATGACATCAATATTATTATATTTCTTTGGTAAATGTCTGAAATCATGCCGGTGAAGTAGATATTTTATAACCCTTTCTGTCTTATTGCATACACTGATTACGTCTTCTGAAGGAAATATTAAACCTCCTCTATCCTTGGTTGAGATAAAGTCATGAGATGCTGATGTTTTGTTTGCTAATAAGCTATCGATGCATTCTTGACATATTACATTTACTAGCAAGTAACGGACAACGTAGCCAGCGATGTACGCTACAATTTGTCTGGCTATTTCCGACAGACCATTTCTCGGATCGATATTAATATTGGGATCTATTTCTATTTCTTCAATTCTGTCATTATGTCTGTAGTTTACAGTTGTAGCGTTGATAGTTTCTACCGAAGAACAATTTAAAATACTCAGGTTTTCCAAGGGAATACAATTTCCACGGAAGGAGTCTCTAAGTTGAAAGTGAACTAAAATTTTTTTATATGCGGTTCTGAATTGGCGTGCTGTTGGGTTATTATTAAACCCGCCGTGAGACCTGATTAGCGAAAAAAACATTTCGAGGTGATCTTGGCTGATCTTATAAAAAGGCATAAAACGCAAGATATTTTCTCTTTCAACTAAAATCAAATACAGATGCATCGCGCTTTGGATATCTCATCTCACTAATATCTCTCATCTCTCACTAATATCATAAATGTGAAAGTATGTTTGTTTGTTTGTTTGTTTGTTTGTTTGTTTGTTTGTTCCTCTTTCACGCCTGAACGGCTGGACGGATTTTGACGAAACTTCGTATAGGGTTAGTGTATATCCCGGAGTAACATAATTTTGAAAAAAAGTGGTCAAGTTCGAGTCGAGCTCGCGTAAAGAGGGTTCCGTACCATCGCGTTTTCTGTGAGAACTAGAAGGATTGGGATTTCGTTTACGTTTTCCTGTAAATTAAGTGTATATCGCGTGGTAACATTTTTTTTTTAAAGTGGTCAGTTCGAGTCGAGCTCGCGTAAACAAGGTTCCGTACCATCGCGTTTTCTATGAGAACTACAAGCATTGGGATTTTCGTTTACGTTTTCCTGTAAATTAAGTGTATGTCCCATGTTAACATAATTTTTTTTTTTAATGTGGTCAAATTCGAGTCGAGCTCGCGTAAAGAGGGTTCCGTACCATCGAGTTTTCTATGAGAACTTAAATGATTGGAATTTTCGTTTACGTTTTCACGTAAATTAAGTGTATATCCCATGGTAACATATTTTTTTTTTAAGTGGTCAAGTTCGAGTCGAGCTCGCGTAAAGAGGGTTCCGTACCATCCAGTTTTCAGGATTCAGGGGGAGGAAAAGGGAGAGGGAGAGGAAGACGGAGAGGGAGATGGAGAGGGAGAGGGAGAGGGAGAGGGAGAGGGAGAGGGAGAGGGAGAGGGAGAGGGAGAGGGAGAGGGAGAGGGAGAGGGAGAGGGAGAGGGAGAGGGAGAGGGAGAGGGAGAGGGAGAGGGAGAGGGAGAGGGAGAGGGAGAGGGAGAGGGAGAGGGAGAGGGAGAGGGAGAGGGAGAGGGAGAGGGAGAGGGAGAGGGAGAGGGAGAGGGAGAGGGAGAGGGAGAGCGGGAGAAGGAGAGGGTGATGGAGAGGGAGAGGGAGAGCGAGAGCGAGAGCGAGAGCGAGAGCGAGAGCGATAGCGAGAGCGAGAGCGAGAGCGAGAGCGAGAGCGAGAGGGAGAGGGAGAGGGAGAGGGAGGGGGAGAGGGAGATGAAGAGGGAGAGGGAGAATATAAGATAAACGATAGTTTATTATCATATTTGCGTTTAAATCGGATTTGCTGTTAAATCGAGTCTACAGCGAGCGATGCCGCTCCTCCATAAAATTTAAGCCGATCGTCTAAATTCGATTAAAATTAGTACACGCACATTTAGCTATACGAGACACAGGATAGACTAAATAAAATTCAGTTCCGGTTACGCTAATTTATGTGGAGTATTTTACTTAGTTAGGTATCTAAAGTATTTGATTTATTTTACCTGAAGTTTTTTATTTTAATATCGATAGCTTTTTCCCGCGGATTCGCTCTCATGAAATTCGTATTTCAAAATAAGAAAGTAAGCAACTTAGGCCGGGGTCCGGCCGGGGTGAACTAGATTCAGATAAACAATAGACATTCTCAAAGAAAGTAAGTGACATACTAAAGGCGAGGCCGAAGGCCGAGCTGCGTTCAGGAAGACGATAACTTTTTCGAAGAAAGTAAGAACAGAGGGCGAGGCCGAAGGTCGAGCTGCGTTCAGGAAGACCTTCAACCTTCTCGAAGAAAGTAAGTAACTGAGGGCGAGGCCTAAGGTCGAGCTGCGTTCAGGAAGACTATAATCCTTCTCGAAGAAAGTAAGTAACTAAGGGCGTGGCCGAAGGACGAGCTGTATCCTGGAAGACGCTAAACCTTCTCGATAACAGTCAGTAACTATGGACGATAGTTACTAACTTTCTATAAGACGGTTTATAGTCTTCTTGAACGCAGCTCGGCCTTCGGCCTCCCCTCAATTACTTAATTTCTTCGAGAAGGTTTATAGTCTTTCTGAACGAAGCTCGGCCTTCGGCCTCGCCCTTAGTTACTTGCTTTCTTCGAGAAGGTTTATGGTCTTCCTGAACGCAGCTCGGCCTTTGGCCTCGCCCTCAGTTACTTACTTTCATCAAGAAGGTTTATAGTCTTCCTGAACGTAGCTCGGCCTTCGGCCTCGCCCTCAATTACTTAATTTCTTCGAGAAGGTTTATAGTCTTCCTGAACGCAGCTCGGCCTTCGGCCTCACCCTCTTACTTACTTTCTTCGAAAAGGTTATCGTCTTCCTGAACGCAGCTCGGCCTTCGGCCTCGCCCTCAATTACTTACTTTCTTCGAGAAGGTTTATGGTCTCCTGAACGCAGCTCGGCCTTCGGCCTCGCCCTCTGTTGCTTACTTTCTTCGAAAAAGTTATCGTCTTCCTGAACGCAGCTCGGCCTTCGGCCTCGCCCTCATTTACTTACTTTCACCGAGAAGGTTTATGGTCTTCCTGAACGCAGCTCGGCCTTCGGCCTCGCCCTCTGTTACTTACTTTCTTCGAAAAGGTTATCGTCTTTCTGAACGCAGCTCGGCCTTCGGCCTCGCCCTCAATTACTTACTTTCTTCGAGAAGGTTTATGGTCTTCCTGAAGGCAGCTCGGCCTTCGGCCTCGCCCTCTGTTGCTTACTTTCTCCGAAAAAGTTATCGTCTTCCTGAACGCAGCTCGGCCTTCGGCCTCGCCCTTAGTTACTTACTTTCTTCGAGAAGGTTTATTCTCTTTCAGAATGCAGCTCAGCCTGAAGCTTCACCGTTAGTTACTTAATTATGTACTTTAGTTGAGAAGGTTTATCGTTTACCTTAACGCAGATTGGCCTTAGTTACTTACTTTCTTCCTTTGAAATACGAATTTCACGCGAGCGAAGCCGCGGGCAAAAGCTAGTCAACAATAAATCCCAGAAATCCTGTTTTATTTCTCGTAAGTACAATTTTTTCATTTGACAAAAACCGAAGACCCTTTAAGTATTCTTGAGCTGTATGAAAGAAATGGAAGAATTTGTCTTTGTTTATGGAGCTTATAGGGGCCTTGAAATCTATTCCGGGAATTTTTTTTGAATTGAGCACATCAAAGAGATCGTTCATGATTTTAATAAATTCTACCGTACCTTCAGAATTTGAAAAATTTGGCAGATTTAGACTTTTGTCGCAGAAATCGATAGCTTTGGATACGCTTAAACTAAATAATTGGGATGCTAATCGAACTTTCATTTTTTGCAGCTGAAAATGGATTGTGCCTTTTGTTGATTTTATTAGCGAAGTGAAAATGTTCCTGTTCTTGTACCGAATTCAAATCTTCAAAATAGCTCCACATGATATGTCGACCGTTTTTGTCAACAAATTTTTTTTACACTGGAGCGTATTCCTCACTAACTTTAACATATGTGCTGGATCCAAAAATACCACAACCTCCTTATTAATTTGTGGGTGAGGAAAAGTGGTCTTCATTGTATTATTTGGGGTTAGGTTACAGCCAAGTATCTTTGCCATTGACATATTAGCGGGGCATCCATCGAACGTCACAGATACAATACGAATGCCTGCCTCGTGGGTCTTAGACAAACAAATGTTGACGAGATTTGCTCGTTGCTCTGCATTTACTCCATTAACTAAAAAGTATCCTACTGGAAGCTTCCAGCTGCCATTGATGCAGACAATTAAGAACACCAAAACTTCTTTAGCAGGAGTTTGTTCGTCTGTCTCTATTTTATTGCCAAAATCTGTGAATCCGATTTGTCGCTTCCCATCCCATTCTATGCATTCTCTTATGGACATTTCATCTAAGACGAGGCCACATAATATATTTCCCTCGGTGTTCCCCGATTTCAGTTTTAAGGTTGCAAAAGCTTCTTCGGTGAAACCGACGTTGCCTTTGATAGCTTTATACCATTTGTGTAGGGTTTTAGGGTGTGGCAAACAGGTACCAAAACTAGATCGCACATAGTCATAGGCCTTAGGGGAGTAATAATTTAAGGTAAGCGCAAATTTTTTGAGATTTAAACTATATTTTTTTGGCTTCTTATCCTTCAGCAGCGTGCGAGTAATTAAATCTCTCACAGGGTGATTTATGCTCGATAAGGCATCATAGTGTTCTGTAGTGATATATCTATCGTTTTTTAAATCTAGGATAAGTTTCTTAACAGATACCAATCTTTTCTTTAATCTTATCATGCGTTCATAGAGGGTTTTTATTTTTCGTTTATTCTGTATTTTTATGTCTTCTAGCCTTAAAATGCGACATTTCAATTTCTTTTGTCTTGGGGTGTCGTCTGGGTGAAGTTGAAGCTCAGGGTCGTTTAACGGAGTTACGGGGCGTTTCTTTTGTTCTGTGGCCGGCTCAGCAATATCCTAAAATAATAAAAATATTAAAAACATATTATTTTCATTGCAAATTCTTAAACAATCAAAATGGAGAAGCTGTTTAACGCGATCCCGGCGTCCCTTTTCCACCTCCACCCCACGTGCACTAGGCAGGAATTCTGCCATCGATATACGCTGGACTTGGGTCCTTCAAGAGAAGCAATATTTTAAAGTAACTTTCCAGGTAAGCGTGGTACAATTTTTTAAAGTATGAAGAGGCCGAATTTGACTATTACAAAAATAAATTAGTATGAATTCGACAAAAACAATTTTTTTAAGGGTATTGGACTATTCGTTAACATTTTTTTGGACTGTGATCAATAGCAGGACTATACAGGGTTGCGTAACAATAAATAGAATCTTAGAATTTGGAATTTTGTACCTGTGGCACTCGAAAAACTGATCCAGGGTGTTGATTTTCACGAAATTTATAAAAGTGCGAATATCTCGGAAACTAACGACTTTTTATTAAGGTCATATTGTGATATTCTGGTCAGTAATGAGCTGGTCTATCAGTCCTCCAAGGGATAAAGTTGACTTTTGGGACACCCTGTATACTTACCATGGGAAGATGTTCAGTGGGGATGGCATTTTTGCGAAGTTTACGTGCCCCATTTTTAGTGGAGTAAAAACAATCTTCTGAAAAGTGTGCTGAACAGATACGGCTGTGTACGTTTGCTTCCCAATTACTTCTTTTAATTTTTGCTGACCACGTTTTTATTCTCTCTGTGTCTTTCGGGAATCTATAAAACATAAAAACAAACTTGTTTTAGCCCTCAATATTAGGATTAGGTATAATTTAATCAAATGTAGTCCCTACACGATATTTGAGAGTCCTGAGATAATTTTGGGTGTGAAATTGACTAATTTGAGCATTACAAAAGTAAGTCAGTTTATATTTTCTTTCATGAAATGTATTGTTTCCATCGTCAATAGCTATGGAAAAACGTTTTCATTATTTTTTCCAATTTGCTATTAAAATGACAATTGAATTGAATTGAATTGAACAGTCGGCTGCGGATTTCATCAATTTAATGCAACATCAATGAAGATAATTAAATAATAATGCAGAGTTAACAAATGCACCTAATAAATTAATAAAAATAAATTATGTCCAACAAAATTGTAAGAATCCCATTGTGTGAGCCGACTAATGTTTTTCACGCACAAACTGAAATATGGCGGCCATGACAGCGAAAAAATATTTATGTTTCAAAATCGACTTACCTGTGAAATCCAGTGCCAGACACAAGTTTACTGACAACATTGGAGTTCGCCGTGCAATTGGGTACGCAGCACTTCACCATGGCACTTTAATTATGTTTGGAAACCATGTTTTTAATCGGGCAATGTGCAGATGTTTCGCCGACTGATGGCGCGCAACGACTGACGGCTGCGAACGAACGGCGAACGAACACGCCGAATGCTCCTCTCCGTAGTTTCTTGATTCACCAATGCTATCACTCAGTCTATCTTCCTTTATACGTCTATGTATCCAACCCATCTATCCGTTCATGTATACGTCTTATTACAGTATAAATTTAGCAAATTAAAAGCAAAAAATACTCACTCAGTAAAATAAACACTAACCACATTTTCTGATTATGTATGACTTCCTTTGCGATCAGTGGGTATCACTATGCTGCACTGTGATTTCATTACTCTGAACCACCGAGCATACCTACGGAAGTGGCAACGGTCGATCGCTAATATATAGAAAAATTTGCCGCGTGTTAGTGCATTATGCCGCGTGTAAGTGCATCGACCGTCAGTGCGCTCGCGACTTGGGAACGAAAAACACGTATATGTGCACTACGCAAAATTCGATTTGTGCAGTTCGTACGTGTCGAAAGAGCTCAAGATCATCAGGAATGACAAAAGATGGCGTAACCTTTCATAATTAGGTCATTTTAATGATAATACAATGCTTAAAGCGTGAAAAATACAAAAATTCCGCGAGTTAGGAGCACGACTGCGCGCCATACCGGGCGCGTACACATGATAGGCAAATTTGACGACTGGAAAGAAATTTGAAATCAATTATTTTGTATGGGATGTTATTAGTTTTTTCTATGGCAATTACATGGATGAATTCAATTTATAATCAGTGATAGGAATAGGTAGGGCTTATTTACCTAAACTAAAAGATAGGAGACTTCCTTACGACGAAATTAAAATATTATTTTTGTTCCTGGTTACGAAAATAATATTCATGGTGTTTTAATTTCGCCATTTAAAAAAAGTGGCTGCCATTTTGAACTTTTTAGTTACTGGACCGATTGCTTTCAAAATCGATATCTGGGTGTCTGTGTGGGCTCTGAATAGGAATCCGTTGTCAAAATTTAAAAAAAGTGGCCGCCATTTTGAACTTTTTAGTTACTGGACCGATTTCTTTCAAAATCGATATCTGGGCGTCTGTGTGGACTCTGAATAGGAATCCGTTGTCAAAATTTAAAAAAAGTGGCCGCCATTTTGAACTTTTTAGTTACTGGACCGATTGCTTTCAAAATCGATATCTGGGTGTCCGTGTGGGCTCTGAATAGGAATCCGTTGTCAAAATTTAAAAAAAGTGGCCGCCATTTTGAACTTTTTAGTTACTGGACCGATTGCTTTCAAAATCGATATCTGGGTGTCTGTGTGGGCTCTGAATAGGAATACGTTGTCAAAATTTAAAAAAAGTGGCCGCCATTTTGAACTTTTTAGTTACTGGACCGATTGCTTTCAAAATCGATATCTGGGTGTCTGTGTGGGCTCTGAATAGGAATCCGTTGTCAAAATTAAAAAAAAGTGGCCGCCATTTTGAACTTTTTAGTTACTGGACCGATTGCTTTCAAAATCGATATCTGGGTGTCTGTGTGGGCTCTGAATAGGAATCCGTTGTCAAAATTTAAAAAAAGTGGCCGCCATTTTGAACTTTTTAGTTACTGGACCGATTGCTTTCAAAATCGATATCTGGGTGTCTGTGTGGACTCTGAATACGAATCTGTAGCCAAAATTAAAAAAAGTGGCCGCCATTTTGAACTTTTTAGTTACTGGACCGATTGCTTTCAAAATCGATATCTGGGCGTCTGTGTGGACTCTGAATACGAATCTGTAGCCAAAATTAAAAAAAGTGGCCGCCATTTTGAACTTTTTAGTTACTGGACCGATTGCTTTCAAAATCGATATCTGGGCGTCTGTGTGGACTCTGAATACGAATCTGTAGTCAAAATTAAAAAAATTGGCCGCCATTTGAACTTTTTAGTTACTGGACCGATTGCTTTCAAAATCGATATTTGGGCGTCTGTGTGGACTCTGAATACGAATCAGTAGTCAAAATTAAAAAAAGTGGCCGCCATTTTGAACTTTTTAGTTACTGGACCGATTACTTTCAAAATCGATATCTGGGTGTATGTGTGGGCTCTGAATACGAATCTGTAGTAAACATTTAAAAAGTAACTAAAAAGTTCAAAATGGCGGTCACTTCTTTAAGATTTTGACAACGGATTCGTATTCACAGCCCACATAGACACCCAGATATCGATTTTGAAAGCAATCGGTCCAGTAACTAAAAAGTTCAAAATGGCGGCCACTTTTTTTTTATTTTTACTACAGATTCGTATTCAGAGCATACACCCAGATATCGATTTTGAAAGCAATCGGTCCAGTAACTAAAAAGTTCAAAATCATCATCATCAGCCTGTATCGGTCCACTGCTGGATATAGGCCTCTCCCAAGGCACGCCACCACACGCGGTCTTCCGCTCTTCTCATCCATCCACTCCCGGCTACCTTTTTTAGGTCATCTGTCCACCTAGCCGGGGGGCGTCCCACGCTACGTTTGCTTGTACGTGGCCTCCATTCGAGCACCCGTCTACCCCATCGGTTGTCGGGTCTACGACAGATGTGCCCAGCCCACTGCCACTTCAGCTTGCTTATTTTCTTAGCAATGTCGACTACCTTAGTTCTTTGACGTATCACGTCGTTACGGATTTTATCGGTCAAAGAAATGCCGAGCATTGCTCTTTCCATAGCTCGCTGAGCGACTTTAAATTTGTGGACCTGGCCCATCGTCAGGGTCCACGTTTCCGCTCCGTACGTCATTACTGGCAGAACGCACTGATTGAAAACCTTCGTCTTCAATGACTGTGGGATGGAGGAAGAAAAGATGTGGCGGAGATTCCCAAATGCCGTCCAGCCTAGCTGAATGTTGGCCTCCTTATCAAAGTTGTGCTTCCCTAGTTGGATGGTTTGTCCAAGATAGACATAATTCTGCACAACTTCGAGGGTCGCCTCTCCAACTGTTACGTGCCCCGGGACGACGTGTTCGTTGAACATGAATTTCGTCTTGTCCAAATTCATCCCGAGGCCGACTCGGCGGGAGGCGACATTAAGGCCGTTCAGCATGTGATTCAGCTCCTCCAGCGATTCGCCCATCACGACTATGTCATCTGCGAAACGTAGGTGTGAAATGTACTCGCCGTTAATATTAATGCCGTGCTTTTCCCAATCCAGCAGCTTGAATATATCTTCCAATGCATTCGTAAACAGTTTCGGAGATATAACATCTCCCTGTCTGACTCCACGATGCAATTGGATAGGTTTCGTCTGCTGGTCCTGTATTTGTACGGTCATTGTCGCGGCACTATAGAGACATTTCAGCACCTCAATGTATCGCCAATCGGTTTGGCATCGCTGTAAGGATTCCATAACAGCCCAGGTTTCGATAGAGTCAAAGGCTTTCTCGTAGTCCACAAAAGCGAGACACAGTGGCCGATTATACTCTTTGGACTTTTGTATAATCTGCCGTAAGGTGTGGATGTGGTCTACGGTACTGTAACCCCTCCGAAACCCGGCCTGCTCTGGCGGCTGGTGGTCGTCAAACCTTCGGGCGAGACGATTGGTGAGGACTCTCGAGAACAGCTTATATACGTGGCTCAGGAGCGAGATGGGCCTATAGTTCTTCAACAAGGCTTTGTCTCCTTTCTTGAAGAACAATACGACCATACTCCTGTTCCACGACTCTGGCGTAAGGCCACCGTGTATGACAGAGTTGAAGAGCCTCTGTAGTTCCTTGAGGACCGTTGTCCCCCCGGCTCTGAGAAGCTCTGTAGTAACTCCGTCTTCACCAGGCGCCTTGTTATTTTTAAGCTGCTCTAGAGCAATCCTGATCTCGCCCATGTTGACGTCTGGGATATCCTCCGTGTAGTGGCGGGTTAATCTGGCTCGTCGGTCGTCTTTGTTGGGGACTGTAGGAGCAGCAGCTCGTGAGTCGTATAGCCGTTCGTAGAACTTTTCGACTTCTGTGAGTAGTTCTGGCTTCGATGAGATAGTTCGACCATCTGCAGTTTTAAGTTTCGTCAGGTGGCTTCTGCCCAGTTGCTGCACGAACACTTTGGAGCCCTTATTCTGCTCTATCGCCTCATACACACGGCGTGTATTGTGCAGGCGAAGGTCGCGTCGTATCAGCTTCTTTATTTTGGCATTTTGAGCCCGAAGCCCTGACGAATCAACTATTGCCTCGCGTCTCTGTCTCATCGCTTCCAGTGTCTCACTCGAAAGTTTCGACTGTTTACCCTTGTGCTGATGTCTAAAATGTTTGCCGCCCACTTCTCGAACGACCTGCACCAGATTGTTGGTCATCTCATCAACGTCCGTTGTGGTTTCCAGCATATCGAATCTATTTTTAAGCTCTAGCTCGAAGCTGTCAGAGCTCTGTGAGACTTGGAGCAGAGTTGGCCGGAGAGTTGACTTCATCAGACGGGACCGTTCAAGCTTGTAGTTAATATTTAGAGTGCCTCGTACAAGTCTGTGATCGCTTCCAGTCTTAAGCCGGTTTAGCACTGAGACATCTCCAAATATTCGCTTCTTGTCCGCCAGAATGAAGTCAATCTCATTTTGTCTATAGGAGTTATAGGAGTCAGTCGTGTCGTGAGTCGTGTCGTGACTCGTGTTTCAAGCTGCGGGGAGTGGTTGAGCGACTCCTCGCTGCGTTCCCGAAATACGAAGGTAAGAAATTGATTTCACTGGCTTGGTTCTGGTACATCGTTGATTACTCTGGCTGAATTTTATTCATAGTGGCTTGTTCCAAACTCAATTAAATTATATATATACAATACTCCATGTAGCCATTATCTACTGTGTTAACCTCATTACTCTGATTTTAGTACATTCGCGATAAATGACAAATTTTCAACAAAAATTGATTCCCTTGGCATTGATTCCACTGGTTTTATAGCCTGGGTAATCAATATTTGCTTAGTTTATCCCAGAAAAAACGTTTGAATTTTGCGGAAAGGCATCTATTACAATTCATTATTATTTTAAAGCAATGTCTATAATCTGACATATATTTATTTAAATTCTTTATTATTTTTAAAACAAAACAGCTTTACTCACGGTTTTTTTCCGAGCTATGTGGCACGACGTTTCGGGCCAAGCGTATGGCCCATCCTCATGAGCACTTTGCCTAGTGCGATGGTTGGCAGAGAACTGTCAGATCTCCCCTGCGACACCGTGACCAGAAGGAAGGCTTGCCGCTCGAGATCCAGAACGCGATCCACGCGAGAAACAACGCCAGATACTTGCAGTGGCGATTCAAACGAAACGCCAACAGATACCCGGTCCTCAGAGCAGACTACAATCGGAAACAGAAGCTTGCGCGTCGGCTGATCGCCGAGTGGAAAGAAGAACAGTGGATAAAGGTGATCGAGACCCCCGAGAAAAATCGCTCGAAGATGTGGAATATACAACGCCACATGAAGGCACCGCCGACGAAACTACCGTCGATCGAGGGATGTCGCTCGGAGACCGAGACGATAGACAGTCTGGTTAACGCCGCGATCGTGGCCGAGGCGAACATAGACGAGGAAGACAAGGGCGAAGAGACCTGCACACCGTTCAAACCGCTCGACGAGACGTGCGAGGCAGAGATAAAGAAGGCATTGAAGAAATTCAAAAATAAGAAAGCACCGGGACCCGACGGCATCTGCGCCGACGTGCTCAAACTCGCGGGCGAGACGTTCCTGCAAGCCTATCAGCCAATATCAAACTACTGTCTCCGCACGGGCTACTTTCCGCGACGTTGGAAGCACGGCGAGTGCATCTTCCTTCACAAGCCGGGCAAGGACCACACGAAAGCCGCCTCGTACAGACCCATCACGTTACTCTGCATCATGGGCAAACTCCACGAACGCCTGATTCTCTCGCGTATTCAGACGACGGCTGACAGACTGCAGCCACCTTTTCAGCACGGGTTGACTGACGCCCGAGGCACCGGCACGCAGATCCTGCGAACGGGTAAATTCATCACCGACGCTCTCGACGAGAAAGACAGCGTCGCGATGGTCTCGACCGATCTCTCGAAGGCGTTCGATTCCACAAATCAAATTTATACCTACATACTGTAAAATTCCAAATAGCATCAGTGGTTGCAAAGTTTAACATAATTAGAGTAGGGGTAGGTAAATATTATTTTGTAAGATTTCCTTAAATAATAGTGAAGTGGAATTATTTGATTATTTTTATTTAAAATAATAACACTTACATACTTTGTCCTTGGCTTTGGATTGAGCGATGGTCTGATGATGTTCTTATCACGTATCCGCTCTGCAGCGCTCCTGCTTCTCCAAGTATCTGATGAGTGAAATATTAATAAGTGCAGTGTTTGGGTAATGAGTTTTGTTTGTAGGAACGAAGTGGAATTTTTTTTTAAGTTTCAGCTAACTGAAACAACGTATTTCCTTTTTTAAAGCAAACGGATAAAAATAACAGTAGTGAAAATATGTAAGTGGGAAATAAGTGTTCGAGCCTATGCTAATTTTATATGAAATTTATTGAACCACAAGGGGAAAGGTACTTACAGGAATGCTCGCCAACTTTCACATAATTTCACCAGTTTTTACTTAATTTTAGTTCGTGTTTGGGTTTAATGTTTCTAACGTTATTTGATTTATATTGATTTATGTTTTCTTTGATTTTGGGACAATTATTTGCAAATTTTTTTTACCTCCTTTTCGTGCACGTGAATGACTAGTCGATTTTTTTATTATGTAGGTAGGTTTCGATTAATTTTATGAAGGTAGGTTTTAGCTGTTTATTTTATGCGAAGCGTATTGGCGCGAAATTTTAATTTAACAGGTAGATGTCCAGGAGTAGGAGTTGGAACTTGTGGTCCAATTCCCAACATTCTCCTCACCGAAATCAGTTGATTTCCCATTTACCAAAACAAAAAATATAGAGTAGTTAAGTGTAAGTGTAAGTGGACTGTATATTATGTGTATTGTAAAATGTTTGAATATTATGTTGAACTGTTTGAAGGAATTGAAAAGTTTGAGTCAGTTGACAAGTTTGAGCCAGTTGACAAGTTTGAGTCAGTTGACAAGTTTGAGTCAGTTGACAAGTTTGAGTCAGTTGACAAGTTTGAGTCAGTTGACAAGTTTGAATGAATTGAGAAGTTTGAGTCAGTTGATATATTTGAACGAATAGAAAGTTTGGATTATGTTAAAACATGAGTAAATCTTCCTACAGAAACCTAGCTATGCCATTGTGCTGTGCATGATTTAGATGTAAGACAGATTTGAACTACATCGATAAAGTTAATTACAATTTAAATCGTTTTCCAAAGGAAGTGGACTGAGCTTATTGACAGGGCGAGTGAATTCGCCATTACGAGTGCGCAGCCGGACAACACGCAGGACGCCATCGGGTCCGGGGTGCAGCTGCACTACCCGGCCGAGGCTCCACTGTTGCGGCGGCGCCGAGTCCGAGTGGATCAGAACTAGATCTCCCAAGCCAAGGTTGGGAGTTCCAGTGAACCATTTCTCCCTCTGTTGGAGCGTGTGAAGATATTCACATCGCCAGCGCTTCCAAAAGTGCTGGGCTGTTTGTTGAACATTCTGCCACCGACGTAATCTATTCGTCGGTTCGGTAGATATATCGTATTCCGGTACAAACGTGAGATCGCGGCCGATCAGAAAGTGACCGGGTGAGAGCACATCGAATTCGTTGGGGTCGGTCGAGAGACTGTAGAGAGGACGCGAGTTGAGCACGGCCTCCACGCGAGCGAAAAGTGTGCTGAGTTCCTCGAACGACAATGCCCGCGTACCCACTACACGCTTCAAGTGATGCTTTGCCGATTTGATACCACTCTCGAATATACCACCAAAGTGACTACCGGTCGGTGGGTTGTATTTCCAAAAGATTTTGCGATAAGTAAAAACGTAATTTAATTCTGACTCATATGACTGGTAAAACGTCGAGACCTCGTTTAAGTGTTTATCTGCCGCTACAAAATTACCACCATTGTCGGAGTATACCGTGTGACACAACCCACGCCTCGCTGTAAAACGGTCCAGAGCAGCAAGGAAGCAATCTGCACTGAGGGATGTCAACACTTCAAGATGGACCGCACGAGTGGAGTAGCAAACGAACAAACATAGGTATGCCTTCGAAATTCTCGCATTCCGTCGGTTGCTCTCTTTCGTGTAGAACGGGCCTCCGATATCAACACCAACCGTATGAAAAACGTGAACGTCCTGACTGCGACACTTCGGTAACGTCCCCATAGCAGGTTGAATTTTCACAGGTTTGGCTCTAAAGCATGACATGCACTTAGACAGGCGAGATCGGATTACAGTACGTGCGGATACGATCCAGTATTTTTGATTCAGTATATTTTGTAGAGCGCGAGGTCCCGCATGAAGATAATATTTATGATAATAGTCAACGAGAATACGAGTAAAATATGAATCTTTCGGCAGAAGCAAGGGATGTTTTTGTTTATATGGTAGGTCTGACTGGGTCAGCCTACCCCTTACCCTGAGAAAACCCAGGGGATCGACGAATGGATTTAATTTTCTCAATTGAGGACCACAGGTTTGGTATTTTGATAATGAAATTATATCAGCCGAAAAATGCTTTTCTTGAATAAAGTGAATTAATCGATTGTGCGCTTCATTCAGCTCTAGAGTTTTGAGTGAACCAGATACTCGCGTTGTGTGCGTGGCCTTAACATTCTTAATGAACCGAAGGATCCATGCTACGACACGTTGAAGTTTGAATATACTTGAAAACTTTTCTATAAGTTGAGACAGAAACTCAGTAGAATTTTGTACATCACTGATGTATTTATTAAATAGATGTAAAGCAAAAATTAAGAGAAAAAACACATCAGAATTTCAGCCTAGACCGTGAATGAATCGATCCCTCCATTACCAATTTCGCGAGAAAACATAATGTAAGTATCTAAGCACTGACACGGCCACACCCCCATTTAACCAAAAAATTAAAAAAACCCCGGTTAAGTACGAGCCGGAATCGCGCCCCGAGGTTTCCGCATCATAAAAAAAAACATTTGAAAAAAAAACACGTTTCTTGTATGGGAACCCCCTTAATTTTTTACTGTTGAAATTTTTTATTATTTGTTGTTATATCCACCATAATAACACATATTCTGTGAAAATTTCAACGAGCTACCTATTACGGTTCAAGAGATGCATCCCTCGGGCAGACAGACAGACGGACGGACGGACGGATGGGCAGACAGGCGGCACAGGCTTAGTAATAGGCTTCCGTGAGGGATACGGACGGAAACCTACAAATAAAAGAACTTACCAACGGACGGGCAGACAGATGGCGCAGGCTTAGTAATAGGCTTCCGTACGGGATACGGAAACCTAAAAATAAAAGAACTCACGTTTAAATCGTTGGTACTGGCACTGACACACTTTTCACTTTTATTCATAAACTGTTTTAATTTAATTTTAATTGATCACTGTTCACTATAGGTACTGCTTTACTGGAGGTTTCGTTCGGACAGACAGACAGACAGACAGACGGACGGACGGACGGACGGACGGACGGGTAGACAGGCGGCACAGGCTTAGTAATAGGCTTCCGTGGGGGATACGGAAACCTAAAAATAAAAGAACTTACCAACGGACGGGCAGACAGACGGTGCAGGCTTAGTAATAGGCTTCCGTGTGGGATACGGAAACCTAAAAATAAAAGAACTTACCTTGAAATCGTTGACACTGGCACTGATACACTTTCCACTTTTATTCGCAAACTTTTTAAATTTAATTTTAATTGTTCACTGTTCACTGTAGGTCTCTTTACTTTACTGGAGATCTCGTTCAGGAATACTGATGCTGTCTCACGGCCCCTGTATGGTTTATATAGGGGTTTAATTGCTAATTTGCACGCGACACTACACTGCACTCGATGATGTCAAGGTAGTTCTCATGCGATAAAGTTACTGAAGCTTTTTATGGTCAAGCTACTTGATGTTTTTACTTTTGATATGAGGAGCAACGGAACAAACTCACACATATCCACTTTTTCCGCAAGTGTTTTTTATCGATTCGACATCTTTAGCCTGAAACCTACCAAATAGCAGTTTTATAGTATTCAAAATCACACTAATCGCTCTTGTATAATCGCTAGAAATCAAAGGTTTGCATAAGAATCACACATATCCTGGTACAAAGTCGTATTTTGATGTCAAACTCTAAACTTGCGATCATAACAGTTTTATAGTATTCAAAATCACACTAATTGCTCTTGTATAATCGCTAGAAATCCAAGGTTTGCATTAGAATCACACATATCCTGGTACAAAGTCGTATTTTGATGTCAAACTCTAAACTTGCGATCATAACAGTTTTATAGTATTCAAAATCACACTAATTGCTCTTGTATAATCGCTAGAAATCCAAGGTTTGCATTAGAATCACACATATCCTGGTACAAAGTCGTATTTTGATGTCAAACTCTAAACTTGCGATCATAACAGTTTTATAGTATTCAAAATCACACTAATTGCTCTTGTATAATCGCTAGAAATCCAAGGTTTGCATTAGAATCACACATATCCTGGTACAAAGTCGTATTTTGATGTCAAACTCTAAACTTGCGATCATAATCACACAAATGAAATAGAATAATCATTGGTTTGGAAAAAATTGCACCAAAATCACGCATATATTAGTTTATTAGTTATTTGGCTCTCCTGTAAAAAAGTTAATGTGGACATGTTTGACTTTGTTTCGTTGCTCCTCATATACTGTGTCTATGAAATAATGACGTGCACGTTGCATTATCTACTAACTTCACAAGGGGGTGGTCAATTATATCATGGACAACGTGTACTGCTTGTACACTCAAACAAAAAAAAGTATAAAACTTGGGCATGATTTATAATCCACTTATAATTTGATAAGTAGTCCGTAGTGGAAGGCGTATGAACGTGTAAACTGAATGTAAACCATGAAATTTGAAAAGCAGTCACAGTCTCTAAATTTAAATACGGTATATTGTGAACTAGATCTCCAAAAGAAAAATAATACCCGGCACAGCTCCCTGCTGCCTGATACAATAAGATGTCTGGTTTGTGGGCCCTCTAACTGTGGGAAAACCAATATTATGTTAGGCTTGCTTCTTCACGAAAACGGTTTGAAATATAGAAATGTCTACCTTTATTGTAAAACCACATTTCAACCAAAATATCTTTTTTTAAGCAGAGTCTTAGAAAATGTGCCCGATGTATCTTTCTCAAAGTTTAAAGAAAATGAAGACGTATTGCCAGCCTCCGAAGCATTACCAAATTCAGTGTTCATTTTTGATGATGTTGCTTGTGAAAAGCAAAATAATATTCGTGATTACTTTTCCATGGGAAGACATTGATCGATCGTTTTTATTTAAATCAGACTTACACCAAAATTCCAAAACAGCTCGTACGCGATAATGCTAATTTAATCATTCTGTTCAAACAAGACGATATTAACTTAAAACATATTTATAATGAACACATAACCACCGATATGACGTGGAATCAATTTCAAAATCTTTGCGCTGTTATTTGGAGTGTTCCGAAGCTAAACCAGATAAGAGAAAATAAATTCGACAACGAAATGATCTTCGAGCGGACTCTGAGACCTATTACAGACCCGCTGCATAAAATTGCTATAAATTCTGCCTTATCAAACAATTCACCCCCAAATTACAACATAAAAAAATCTACTCTTTCACCCGAATTTGAAAAAGTTGTAAATATGCATCCCGATAATTTTTTTGGAATAAATGATAACGAAACTATTTTTATTTTTATTTTCTTTATTAAGGAGAAAAAACAGAGACACGTAGCACATAGATTATGACAAAAGAGAAACCAAGAGTATACAATATAACATGTCCCTACTACGCTTCCCTCTGGAACACATTGAACATGATAAAGGCAGTACAAATAAAAGTTATTCCATAAACAAACAATTAATAAAGACAGTTGCGAAACAGAGAGACAAAGAGAAATGGATTTAAAAAAATAATACATAGTCGATAGTTGAGAGAGGTGATAACAGAATAGACGAGAAGGTATACAGTATTATGTAATATGTGATGGATGACTGACCTACCTATCCATCCAGCAGGTTACGGACTATGTTCTTATAGGAATGAGCCGAACTTAAAAATATATCTGTCGAAACCAGTTTCTTGTTGAAGGTGTCGCACATTCGGCATAATGGCGCGCGGACACCAGCATTAGTGGCCACTTTTTTTAAATGAAATAGTTTTACGAAACGCGTGTTTCGGGAAGGTACATGTAGACCAACCAGCTCAAGTAAGTCGGGACAGTTATACTCGCCGACACAGATGTTGCGCAGTACTGAAGCATCGAGTATCACACGACGAACGGCAAGTGATGGGACATTATATTTTTTTAAGAGGTCGGAATAAGAAAGATTAGATGAAGTAAGTCGGTAGTGAAGAGCACGAAGGAATTTTTTCTGAATAATTTCGATTGAGTTAGAGTATACTGCATAATGTGGGTTCCATACCGCGGACACGTACTCCAATTGCGATCGTACCAAAGTCTGATAGAGTGTCATATAAGATTTTGACTTTTTAGTTCCCCAGGGATCGCACCTCGGACCCCTGTTTTATTTGGTCTACTTATATGACATTTATACATGTTTTAGTAATTGCAAACACTGGATGTATGCAGATGATAAGAAAATCGCGATAAAAGTTACAAACGACATTGATTGCAAACTAATGCAGGACGACTTGAATAGACTGAGCGAATATTACAGAATAAACAGAATATCTGTGAATACTGGTAAGTGCGAAAGTATTACATTCACCAGGAAAAGAAGACCTGTTCTCTTCAACTATACATTAAATGGTGTTGCAATTCCTAAAACAGATCTCGTACGCGATCTCGGAGTGAAATTAGATAGCAAACTGACCTTTACTTCACACGTAGAAGCTATCACCGCTAAAGCATACAAAAATCTCGGTTTTATTCTCAGGATATGCAAACCGCTAAAAAGCACACAGTGTATTAAGACAGTTTACTGCGCGTACGTCAGAAGCACTCTGGAATTTGCCAGTTCCATTTGGTCCCCTAGGTACGGCATTCAAATAAATCGTATTGAAAGAATACAAAAAACTCTAATAAAACATTTAAACTACACTGACAACAGAGGTCGTGGTGACTATAACTCAAGCTGCAAACATTTCAATCTACTTTCGTTAGAAGAAAGAAGACGCCTGGCGGACATGACATTTTTATTTGACGTGATGCGCGGGCGCGTAGACAGTGCAGAGCTGCTGGGGGAAGTGGCACTGAATGTTCCGCCACGCCGCACCCGCCATACTCCGCTGTTCCGCGAGCCCGCGCATCGCACAAACTATGCTCAAAATTCTATCTTGCCTAGACTAACGCACACATTTAACAACTTATTTCGAGATGTGGACATCTTCCATCTAAGCAGAACAGCATATAGAAACCAAATCAAAACAACACTAAACACTTTATAGATTGATTAGACATATACACATATAATACCTTATTCCTCAATATCTCCCACACATATTTTCTATTTAGATATAAAGTTATATAAATTATTCTACCTATTATGTATTACCATACTTATGTAAAATTATTTATACTATACTTACTATGGCAGTGCTGTGAAGAGCGAACTCGAACTTTAACTTTAGCTTTAACACTGGTTTATTATAAACCTAAACATTTAAATGCGTTTTTTACCTAAATGAAGTGAATTGTGGACTTGCTTAATCTATAATATATCTACGCATTGCTTAGTGCTCCTTTACTTAATCATTGCATTAGATTGTTATTTTTCACCACCAATCTAGCATTATAATTATCTCTCTTTCTTGCAATGCAACTCAAATGTTCTCCGTCTATACTGTGGTTTATACCATACTATATCAATATTGCTTGAATCTGTTATTGTCTTTAATATTGTACAAGTTTTTACTACTTAATTGATTGTAACTGTAAAGATGTTGATTCTATAATAAATAAATAAATAAATAAATAAATTTCTTGCTTGACCGCAGAACGAAGCCCAGCATTTGATAGGCCCTGGTAGTAATACGATCGACGTGCATGTCAAAGTGTAGTTTGTCGTCTAATATGACACCTAGATCACGGATATTGCTAACTTTTTCTAACACATGACCGCCGATACTGTATGCATGCACAATTTTGCTTAAGTTTTTGGTGAAGGAGATCCGCTTACATTTTTCATGACTAAGAAACATTTTGTTCAAATCACAATAATCAGAAAAACGGTTTAGATCATCTTGGACCAATGAGCAATCTGCCTCAGTTCTTATAGTTTTGTAAATTTTAAGGTCATCAGCGAAGAGTAAGATATGACAATGTTTAAAGCATTGATGAATGTCATTTATGAATAATATAAATAGCATGGGTCCTAAAATAGACCCCTGCGGGACGCCTGAGGTTATTTTAACTATTTGAGATGAGTGCCCATTAACAACCACCGACTGGTTCCTATTCGTAAGATAGGATGCGAACCACCTTAATAAATTCCCTTTGATACCATTATAGGATAATTTTTTTAGAAGAATAATAGGATCCACCTTATCAAAGGCCTTTCTAAAATCTGTGTAAATTGCATCTACTTGTAGTCGTTTATCCATGTTTTCAAAGATATAGTTAGAGAAGAGTAGGAGGTTCGTTAGTGTTGACTTTTTTTTTACAAAACCATGTTGTTGTTTTATGATATTCCTGTCCATAATTGGGTACACTAAGTCATGAACAAGCTTCTCTAGAACTTTAGGTATGCTTGATAGGATAGAGATGGGGCGGTAATTTTCGACCTTCTTTTTTGGACCACTTTTATAAATCGGAGTTATATATGCAAGTTTCCAGCGCTCAGGAAAAATACCATTCTGCAGACAAGCATTAAATATGATTGACAAGGGTTTTGCAATGACGCCACTGGTGGCCTTGAGGAAAAGTGGACTAATTTTGTCGGGGCCTGGTCCCTTGTTAGCATCGAGTTTCTTTAACAAAGTGTTAATGGAGCGTTCACTGAAGCATAGGTTGAAGATATGAGGTGAAACAGGATTGTCACACTTTTCAAACTCTTCAATTTCCTCTGTACATCCAGATTGTGGTTCAAAGGCTGATGTGAAATTAGATGAGAACATTTCGCAAATTTCTTCTGGATTTTCTGACGAGAGCGAAGCAAGGGTCATTTTGGAGGGGTAGCCTGATTTATTTTTCTTTAGAGTAGCCGTATATTGCCAGAAGTATTTTATGTTTTGTGTTGTGGAAGTTTCCACGTTTTTTATGTATAAGAGATCGCATTCATCAATTAGGTCCTTCACTCTCCTACGGAGTAAGGAAAACTGCCTGTAATTAGCTAATCCGCCGTACGTCTTCCACCTCAAAGTCAAAGTCAAAGTCAAAGTCAAAGAGTTTTTATTTCAAATTGCCGATCTGATGATGTACAACAACAATTATTAAACAATACCATCGTGTTGCAAAATATTACATAAGTATAAATAAAACAATCATACAAATAGTCCGACAAATGTGCAAAGGTTTGCGCCCAACTCCCTAAACTAGCCGATACGGCTGTGCTATAGGGAGCAGTGCTTTACTGGTCATAATATAGTTGTACGCGGTTTATTGAACACTTAAGTGCTTAAACTTAAACTCTTATTACAATGTTTACTATTATATATATGTATGTGTGTGTGTTTGAGGGTGTGTTAGGGTGTGTGAGGGTGTGTGTGCGGGTGTGTGGGTGTATGTATGTGTGTATGTGTGTGTGTGTGTTTTATTTATTTATATATATATATATATTTTTTTTTTAACTCCGTTTTACCTATTATCTAATAATTTCTAAGAGATGTTCTGTTTTCTCATAGTTATATGCTATTAGCAATTCATGCATCGTTTTTACCGTCTCTCTGTACGTCATATTTTTTATATTAGCGGCCTGATCAATCTTATTGTATAGAAATGGTCCAAGGAAAAGTCGAAATCTTTGTGCGTAGCGAGTTTTTGTTTTTGGGACCGGAACCGATTGTGTGACCCGTGTTCGTCTGAGTATACTACTACCTGTGCTTGGTGGCACTATTTGTCTGACCATAGAGTGTATATACAATTGCCGTACCGTTAGTAACCCAGTTTCTACATGGAGGTTGTGGGTAGGATATCTATAGGGTTTTTTGAATATTACTCTAATGATAGCTCTCTGGGCTCTTTCTACCTGCAACATATGTTCCTTGGCCGCTCCGCCCTATGATGGCACACAGTAAGTGAGAATTGACTGAGCCAGTGCAGTATAAACATTTTTTATTAGTTTAACACTGAGGACATTGCGTAGCCTTTTGAAGATGTATATGAGTTTACGTACACGACCACCAAGTGTCTTCAGGTGCTTTGCCCACGAGAGCCTGTCATCGAGAGTTACTCCTAAGTATTTAATATGGCTTGTACGTTCAAGTGGTTGGCAAGCGCATGTTGATTGTTCTAAACATGTGTGTATTTTCAATTCTTTTTCCGGTGGGGGATGAGTAGCATATATATATTTTTTTTTTTTTATGTTTAATGTTAATAAATTATTATCTAACCAGTTTTTAATAGTTTTAAGTCCAGTTTCTGCTAGGCTGTATACTGCTTCCCAGGTGTTTCCCACAAAAATTAAAGCCGTATCATCTGCAAATTTGAAGATAGAACATCCTGAAATGTTAGATTTGCACAATTCATTTATGTATATAATGAATAATAACGGTCCCAGGACACTTCCTTGGGGTACGCCATAAATTATTTCTGCCTGCTCACTAACTATTGAACCTATTCAAACCCTTTGAGTCCTGCCTGTTAAATAGCTTTCGAACCATTTTAGGGGTAGCCCTCGTATACCTATATTTTCCATTTTTCTTAGTAATATAGCAAAAGAGACAGTGTCGAATGCCTTCGCTAAATCAAGGAAAGCTCCGATGCAGCGTTTCCCTTCGTCCAGACTACTCGAAATTAGGTCAGTAGCCGCACCCACCGCATCTTGCGTTGATTTGTTGCATCTAAAACCATACTGATTGTTGGCAAGCAGTCCATTGACCTCGAGGAAACTAGTTAGTCGCGTCTTTACTATTTTTTCTAGTATTTTCGAGATGGATGTGAGCAGTGATATGGGCCGATAATTTGTCATCTCTTTTGAATCGCCAGCTTTATAGATAGGAACAACTATGGATCGTTTACATGAACTTGGAAAGATGCCGGTCAGCATACTCCGGTTGGTGATGTGGGCTAAGGGCGTGAGTAATTGTTTTTTTGCCATTTTAAGTAATTTGCATGTCACACCATCCCAGCCAGGAGCACTGTCATTCTTTAGTTTGTCAATCATCTTTCCAATTTCCTGTTGATCAGTCGGCACAAAGTATAGTGAGCTTAATTGGTGGTTTTTATTAGCTACTCCTTCTGCTAGCTCTACCTCATTTTTCCCGATTGCTTGTATGGTGGTGTCAGCCAGGCCCTTTCCCACTTTGACAAAAAAATTGTTAATTTCATTGACTTCTTTGCTTTCCATTGCCTTGTTGGTAATAAGCCTGCAAGCATCACCTGTAGCCCTTGGCGGCAGTGAGGCTGCTTCCCTAATTGTTTGCCACGTTTTTTTCGGATCATTTATATGTTTATTCATTTCCTCCTTCATATACAACTCTCGAGCAGTTTGAGTGGCCCTATTGCAGATGTTCCGATATTTTCTATAATTGTTTTTAAGTTCCAAATTATAGGGGTCGTTCTTACATTTTTTGTGCAGCCGATCACGCTTAATTTGACATTTTACTAGTCCAGGAGTAATCCAGTGTTTTTTATTCTTTTGCCAGCGACATAGAGTGCGTGTAGTTGTGTGTAACCCTAATATGTCCTGTACTATTTTCGTAAATTTGTCGGCGGCGTTACTAGGATCGTTTTCATTCAAAACCTCAGCCCAGTCCAATTTGTCCAATTCTTGGATTACTTTGTTGTAGTCAATAGTTTGTCGAGTGTTAGATTTATTATATTGCTTTTTAGTTTCATCTTTGCCTCCAATTGCTGCCAGAATAGGATAATGATCAGTGACTGTGGTCTCACAGATCACTGTCTCAACATGTTGCTGTGTTCGAGTTATGATGTGGTCTAGGCAAGAATTACCTCTCGTAGGTTGTGTAAAGGCCGGTAGCATACCATGCTCAGCTAATAAGCATAAATATGCTGCAGCTCTGGGATCAGTGACGTCAGATAACTCATTGAGAGAATTAATGCTTATGTTTATATCTCCAGTTAAAACTAATTGGTCACTTTGTACGTGTTCAGAGAGTACTTTATTTAACGAGTCCAAGAAACAAGAAATATTCCAATACGAGGGAGAGCGATATATTGCAATAATAGTAATATGACAGTCAGTATCGACCACTAGTCCACTTGCCTGACTGAGTTTAGGCTCGTGTACACGTACACTAAGTCCACTACGTACATATCGACGACACCATCATTTTTATTTGTATGTTTAGTTGTATTATAGGAAGTAAATCCATCCAGATGGATGGCCGTATACGTAGTATTGTCGATCCAGCATTCCGTTAAAATTATTAAATCTAAGTTTATATTGAGTCTGTGAAGCAGCACACGAAAGTTGTTAAAATTATGATTAATACTGCGTATATTCAAAGTAAGTATTTTCATAGTAGATTGTTTTTTAATAACATACTTACATTGTTCTGGAACCAGCAAATGCGCTTGCGTAAAATTAAGTTCATCATCCAAGGCCTGTACTAGGCTTGCATTGCTAAATGTTATATTTTTCTCTTTTAATTGAATTGTTTTAGCCTAGAGTAGACCAAATGTGTGTTGTATATTATTATAATATATTCAAGATAAGTATGTAAAGGAAAAGGAACATATTTCACTATTTCGAAAGGAAAATAAGAATTGTGCAGGTACATAGGTAATATATATTTCTTATAATACTGGCTATCTAAAGTAAAAAGAAGTGAGTAGTGTTTAATGAGGAGAGCATAATTTTGTGTATAGAAGTTGTTGGTTAGTGGTTTTTTTGGTGTATGTGCGTTTTTATACGTGTTGAGTTTATCTATTGTCGTGAAAGTGTGTATACTTGCAGCAGAAACCGGTTTTTCAGTGGCCAGGTTTGTTGTTTTCAGCCAGTTAGCATATTGGTGCATTGCAGCGCGCACGCGTCTTCTCCTCCGCCGCCGCCGGCGCCGCCGCCCCCCTGTGCGTGTGTCGGTTCCATTCGGTCCAATAGTTGCTAAATACTTATTATTGTGTGAATCAATCGTATAGTTATTTGTATATATGCGTAGTATGGTGCCGCTTCGCACAACAAATGTTAATACATGCGTCGTGTTTATAGGTATACGTTTTATTTCGATTGTAGTGTGTGTTAAGTGTAGTGTGGTAATGTGTATAGGTATATTTATTTCGATTGTAGTATGTGTTAGGTGTGTTGTAGTTAAGTGTAGTTTGTAATGTGTAGTGTGTGAGTGTGTGTTGGGTGAGTTTTTTAATACAATATTCTTATTAATAATTTTGCTAGGTGGTTGCGTGAGAAGTGGGTCGATTTTCATGCTGACGTCCGAGTTACTTGCGAAAGTAACGATCAAAGTCTCCTTCTGTTTTGATTCTGATGTAGTTATTATCTTGGGTGGACTTCCGCATGAGAATCTGCCCATCCTTGGTCCACACAAATGCAATTTTGTTCTCTCGAGAAAAAACTTTGGCTCTCGAAAGCAACATTCTCCTGCGACTAGTCAGTAGTTCGTTTACAAAAACGGGCGTGTCATCTTCGCTCAGCCGGAGGCTCTTAGTTGTTAGGGGGCGCTTCGCTTTGGCTTTTGCCAAGAACTCATCTCGTTTCTCCTTGCTGCTGAAAGTGACCTTGACGCTCTTTGTGGGTTTGCCAGTGGGGAGGCGCGAGACGCGCCTGATGTTGGCCGGTTCGATCGCGCAATGTAGGGCACTCGCGATGCTAAGGACGACGCGGCCCAGGTCACCCGCCGCTTCTGTCACACCTTTTATTTGCACTGAGTCGAGTAGTGTCTGTTGCTCAAATTCATCTCGCTGTACTTGAGTTTTCTCGATTTCCGCTCGCAGATATTTCACTTCAGGTGCGAGAGCCTCGAGCGCTTCAATCCTCTTCTTATGCTCGCTCATTGAGCTCTCGAAGTCGTGCTTTGGCGATATGAAAAGTGTTAAGACATCTCGTTGCCTTAGTAGGGCAACGAAAACTTAACTTACTTAACAAATAAGGAGAATCTATGTAATGATGGATCAACTTGTATATGAAAGTAATATCCTTGATCTGCCTTCTTTTCTCGAGAGACATTATTTCAAATGTGTTATCGTCGCTCTCACTTCCCCGACGAGTTCTATAGCCAACATATTTTAAAAACTTTTTTAGAATTTTTTCTATTTCAGTTATATAGACTGCATACTGCGGGTTCCATACTATGGAGGCATATTCAATAATAGGTCTGACAAACGAGGAGTATAGGGTTATGAAAGTGGAGACATTTTTGAATACATTGCAAGTCCTAAATATAAAATCGAGTAGTTTATATGCTTTCAATGTTATTGTATCAATATGTGATTTAAAAATTAATTTACTGTCAAGCAGAACTCCTAGGTCTCTGACTTCGGTAACTCTATTGATTAATCTATTAGAGAGATTATAATTGAAGTGAACGGTATTTTGCTTACGAGAGAAGGAAATGGTAGCGCATTTGTCAACATTTAAATGGAGGTAATTGTTTTTACAATAAGTTACCAAGTTATTCAAATCTTTTTGCAAATCATGACAATCAAGAAGTGATTTTATTACTTTAATAATCTTTTTGTCATCCGCGTATAGTAATAAAATTGAGTTTTTGACAAAAATTGTTACTTCATTAATGAAGATGTTAAACATCAGAGGTCCGAGGTGGGAACCCTGAGGGACCCCAGAAGTAACAGGAACGAAAGAGGAGCAAAAACCGCTAACTGTGACCGCTTGGGATCTATTGTGTAGGTAGGAAGTCAGCCACCGAAGTAGGTCGCCGTTTATACCAATTGATTCAATTTTTTGTAATAATAGGTTATGTGGAATTTTGTCGAAACATTTCGAATAATCAGTATACACGACATCTACCTGATACCCGTGATCCATTACCCCAAGAGCTATATCGATAAATTCGGCGAGGTTAGTCTCAGTCGACTTCTTACTGACAAAACCATGTTGGTTTTCTATTAGATGTGGCTTTATGATTGAAAAATAACGTCAAAGATAATTTTTTCAAAAGTTTTACCTAATGTGCATAGTTTGCTGATAGGTCGATAATTAGATATATCGTGCTTATCGCCTTTTTTGAAAACGGGTGTTATGTAAGTACGCTTCCATTGACTCGGGAAAACTCCAGAATTAAGGGACTTTTTAAATAACATGCTAACAGGGAGAGATAATGATTTAGCACAACGCTGGATAAATAGTGGATGTAGGCCGTCCGGGCCAGTACCTTTATTAGGATTTATACACTTCAGATAGCGCTCAGTCTTCTCGACAGATATGTATATACTACCAAGGTTGACGCTGTTGCAGTTACTGGAAATAAGTCGAGAAGGTATATTAACTGGCGGTTCAAAGACCGACTGAAAATAGTTGTTAAAAATGTCTGATATTTCTTGTCCACCTGAAGCGTGCCGTGTGCCATGAAACATATTGGTAGGAATGCCTGTTGTATTTTGCTTAGATGTGTTACTATTCCATGATACCCACTGATCGCAAAGGAAGTCATACATAATCAGAAAATGTGGTTAGTGTTTATTTTACTGAGTGAGTATTTTTTGCTTTTAATTTGCTAAATTTATACTGTAATAAGACGTATACATGAACGGATAGATGGGTTGGATACAATTGCGCCAAATGTATTGTTAGAATTAATTATTGGGTTATTTTTACGTTCGATGAAAATAAAAAAGCGTTTTACCCGTCGTTCGATAGTTAAAAAAGTGTATATTGGGAAAGCTATATCGAATGAAATGAGATATAGCTTGCCCAATTATACACTACTCACCTACAACATCCGTGATGTCAGCCCATAACACAGGTTGAACTTGGTGCCAAGTCAGTGCTTCCCTTCGGTCGTACCGGCTACACTCAACTGGACGGAAAACACAAACTATTTACATAGCATAGGTGGACGTATCTGCACGTGCATCGAGTACTTGCTCGACGCATCAACCGGGCATTTGTGAGAAGATGTCGAGCTAGCATTTGTGCAGGTGGTATACAATTTGAACATCTACTTTAACAGGTTAATAAAGACCAATTTACTTCAAGTGTTTATTTTATTCCAATTCGTAGTTGGTAGAACAGTTATCAAATTCCGAGGTCCTTTTGCAGTTAAATAACAATATCTCATAAATTATTGTGCAAATCGGTAAGTGATGTACCATTTTAAAAACTACATTAGATGAACATATTTTTGTTGCATAATGCCACTTTAGTGTAGTTATTTTTTTCACCGCGAAGGGCCAAACTCAAGGGACGAAGCTGAAATTTTCTTAACATGTGGCTCTGAAGTCGTTTTTCAGGTAAACAGGATTAAACATGAAAAAATAAGTTATACCGTGTGAAAGCCTTACTTTTCAGGAATATTTGACAAAAACTAGATTTAAGAAAATCTTACATTTGAACTTGTGGCATATAAAAAAATGAGGGAGAAAATTTTGGATTTTTACAAAAATGACAATATCTCAGAAACTAAGCCATTTTTACTAAACCTAAAATTAGATATTCTGAGAGGTAATTAGCAGCCCTATCTCCTGTCAAAGGATTATTGTCGGTTTTTGGGACACCCTGTATAACATAGATCGTAAGAGCACAGTAAAATCAGACTAACACACGAATACACCTGCGAGACTTACACCGTCTCTCGTGGAGGCACCACTCAGAATGCTAATGCATCTACTGGTGATATGTTCGTATTAATAAGTTAGACGACACAGCCGACTGCATGCACAAATGCAGCGGACTGAAAATGTACAACAATAAACATGAAAATAAATTAATTCTGATTCTGATTCCGTCGTTGACGGAGATTGTAGCTGTGGCCAGTGAGTGCGGGTAGTTTCCGTAGACGGAGAGGTAACTTGACTTTTACGGAACGTAGCATCTGGGATACTTTTTTGTAGGGAGTAAACACGGTGCCGATGCTGAGTTTCTTCAATCTCCTCCCTATTTTATCCGTCAGTCCACGGACGTACGGTAAGAATGCTCTCTGTCTGTCGGCGCGTTGCACGGGTTGAGATGTCTTTTCGTGAGGTATCAGTGCTTTTCTGCTGTAACCGTTTTGCTTTAGTGCGTTTACGATCCGGACACGCAACTCTTCTTCATTCTCCACGGTGGTGTGACCATCCCTGGCCATAAACTAGGTCCTTGGCCCGTCTTTATTTCGTCCGATTACTAAAAAAAATGTATGACACGTGGCATGCGAATTATGGGAATATAACTTCATCATTTCATAAGCTTTCAGAAAAGGTACAAATGTTGTACACTTGCCCACAAGTAAAATTTTTTTTTTTTTTGCTTAGTTTTTGACAATTATTTGTATTTAAGAGGTCCTTATCAAGGTTTAAAAAAACAGTCAACAATAAAATTACATTTATTTATGTGAAAAATTACAATTTTACCTTAAAATTAAAATTACAGATCCTGTTCAAACTGAAGCCCTCGGTTCCTAACACACGCATGTAATCTTTTCCGCACTTCCGTTTTGGTCACCCGTGGTGTTAAAGTTTCAAGCAACGCAACAGAACTGCTAACGCTATCTATTACGGCCATTCGAAACTAAATTCCGTTCATACTGTACTTTCTTTGAACTGCTCAACCCTAAGGCTATTTAACTAGCCTTAGGGTTGAGTAGTACTTATAGTAAGAGCTACTCTTTACATTGGTGTAAACCACATCAAAATATGTTAAGTGGTTCCGGAGTTTACCCCAAACATACATACATACAGACAGATGTTCCCTTTTATAAGAAGTAGGGATAGAGATAGAAAAGGGAATATAGAGATTAGATTATCCTCCCTTTCCCTCTCCCCGCGGACACCTATCCCCCCTAACTCAACCCCACTCTTCAAAGCCACCCCCAGTATGGATACAATTATTTAAATCCTAAAATCTAATTTTGGAATCACCCTATTTTATTTTAAGGGTTGATTTAGCAAAAACGCTGAAACACGAAATTCTTTATTTCATACCAAAACCCCAAATATGAATTGTCATATCCCTAACTTGAGAAATGATGGGTGCCTCATACAAACTTTCATCCCCTATTTCAGGTAGCCTTATGTCCTTCCTGAGGATGCAATCCATCTCCGTGCAAAATTTTATCGAAATCTGTTCAGCGGTTTAGGTGTGAAAAGGTAACAGACAGACAGACAACAAAGTTACTTTCGAATTTATATTTAAAACATCTGCCGGGCCTGCCACGCGGCGGCGGCCTGCCGGCGAGTCCCTCAGACATGTGATTTCCGGTTGTTCACAGCTTGCCAACACCGAGTATCTGCATAGACACAACCTAGTAGCCAGGATTATCCACCAGCAACTTGCCTTATAGTTCAACCTTGTCGGTACCGAGGTGCCTAACTATAAGTACAATCCGCCGCCAGTTCTCGAGAACGGTCATGTCACACTCTACTGGGACCGGTCCATTATCTATCACAGACAGGACTATTCTCGCGAATACATCTGATATTGTGATAGTGGACCGGGAGGCGAGACGCGCAACGCTCGTCGATATCGCCGTGCCGCACGATGGTAACCTCGTCAGTTAGGAAGCAGAGAAGATGTTAAAGTATCTGGATCTGCAGCACGAGGTTACCAAAATGTGGCCCGTCGACTCGACGATCGTTGTGCCCATAGTCGTATCAGCGCATGGGCTGATAGCGAAGAGCCTCGACGACCACCTTAAGAGGCTCTCGCTGAGTGGTTGGGTCAAGGGCCAGATCCAGAAGGCAGCCCTGTTCGACACTGCACGCATCGTCCGGAGGTTCCTCTCTTTGGGACCCGACCATAGGGGTTCGCCCCGCCGCCGGTGGTGGAAACTCCGTTTATTTGTATATAAAATTTTGATTTTATTTAAGTGTTTTATTTATGTAAATATTTAAAATTAATATAAGAAAAATGTGGAAATAAATATATAAAAAATTATAATCGAACAGTAAATAATAAAAAAATACGTACGTTTAACCATTTGGATTTTAAAAGTACTCCCCCGTGTATCACCAATGCCCTTCATATAACCGATGCATTGGTATTCAATCGTCGTAAATGCAATTTTCATATGAATATAAGCATATACTAATGAGTTGCCCGTGAATGTTGCTCCCGACCGCGCGTAGACCCTGTTAATTATTCTTACAACAAATTGTTCATCGCTTAAACGCCTTTCTGGAGTTTTAGTAGTATTCGGCCATATCAAACGTCGCCTGGATTCTGAAAATAAAATGGAAATATAAAATGCATTAATACAGTAGAGCGCCGATATTGTTCTACATAATTGGTCAACAAATGTATGAGTGTTCGAAAAATGAATTTATATGTTTGACCCCTATACCGCAGATTAAATGAGGACTCCGTCATTCGCTTTTTGCGCGGTGTTTGTATTAAGGGAATATCATACGCTAGAAAAAAGTCGGAACGGGGCGTGGCTTATGACATCAAGGAGGTGCTTCGACTCCCACGTAGACTTGCATACATATTATTGTCGGTAGAGGCGACAATCACGTGTTAATTATTTTACTATTCACTATGAAAGGGAGAAAATATTCTGCCACAAATGAGATACTGATTCTGTGTTTATGCAAGAGGTTGCATGTTGTCAGTTACCACTACGGATGTAAAGCGGATACGCTACTCTTTGCATACATTGTCCTATTATTGGAATTTATATTACGTTTTTATTAACCTAATTATGCGAGCCTGACTCGCTCTTGGCCGTTTTTAGGGTTCCGTATCCGGTCCGGGACCCTATTACTAAGCCCACGCCGTCCGTCCGTCCGTCCTTCTGTCCGAGGACTGTATCTCTTGAACCGTAATAGGTAGCACGTTTAAATGTTCACAGAATATGTGTTATTTATTATGGCCGATATAACAACAAATAATAAAAATAAGAAAAAGAAAAAAATCACGGGGGTTCCCATAGAAGAAACCAAAAGGTATATGCGTGCGCGCGCCAACTACCAAATAGAGTATTTTTTTTTTTTTTTTTTTATTGAAACTGACACGGTTGGCTACATCACCTACAACATCCGCGATGTCAGCCCATAACACCGGGTGAACTTAGTGCCACGTCAGCCTTCCCTTCGGTCGTGCCGGCTACACTGAACTGGACGGAAAACACAAACTATTTACATAGCCGTTTCGACCGACCTTTCAGTCAGTGCGGTGGTACCAACCCGGGCGGGTTAAACCCTACCACCTAGTAATATAAGAAGGGAGTCATAATTCAGACCTAGTATGAAGCATTCCCTTTGGCTCCCAGAAGACCCGGCCGGGTCTTATGACGCGCCAATCTGATAACTCCCAGAAGACCCGGCCGGGTCTCGGCGCGGCGCGGCTCCCTATTTAATTCATAACTAATTCTACCAATTTCCTATCAAACAACTGATTACTGATTCTTGGTTAAATTTACTAATAACTATTATCAAACATGACTGGGCAACACATCACCTTCACACAGAAAATATTTTTTGAAAATGTAAAAAAAAAAAGGCTCCCATGACGACTGACATTTCCACAGACACTGGAATACACAGATCTTGTACCGTATTTCGAGTACCCGTATTCTAGAGTACGTTTCAATATCTGTATTTTGATGGGCGACTTGTGGGAATAAATTATACAGTTTCGGTCAGAAAAAACCAAAAAAAAATGTCGAGTGTGTTTTGTTTTGCCTGGAGTTCAAAAAATCGGTCTGTGCTTCTAAATAAGTGAATCCTGAAGTGTTCGGTATGACTGAATGCGCAATTTCAGTACAAATCAGACTGAATACAGATCATTGAAGAATCAATCGATTGAGGCGGGATATTCGAATTTGTGCGGGAGCGCGCGCGCCAAAATTTTGGGTTTTTGCGCGCGGCGAAAAGGGCTGGGAGTCAACGGTACGTAAGTTTATTAAAATCGTGGGAGCTGAAGGGTTAACTAATCATGACATTAAACTAATATGAAGCATTTCATAACACGCCATAGATGGCGTGAGTGGCGCTAACCATGACATGGCGATACGGAACCCTCGGTGCGCGAGTTCGACTCGCACTTGGCTTTTTTTTTGTCCTCCAGATACTGTCAACACAAAGTGAGCGCTGTGTGCGCTCGCTCGACTTGTATTAGCTTGCACGCGACCCTCGCTGCACCTAGTAGGTATATTTTTCGCAGCACATCAAACAAAAGTACCGGAGTCATCCTTCTGTACGCCAGTATTATTAGGTATTCTGTGGTATCGGCAGTATCGGCACATAATAACTAATAGATATTCTGGGTGTCGGCATTCTATGTTGATAGCGGGCGGCCACGCTTTGTGACCACGCAGCAGAGGTGTCACGCGGACCTCGACTTGGCCCGCGCCGGTCACGCGGTCATACGTACCCGACAAAATATTGCGGTTCCTCGTGTGCATCGCGGACTTGAACCGCACCGTGCGATCCTGCGGACCTAGCTAGGCGGCATTAGGCGGCAGATCCGCTTGGGACCGCGGAGCTGTGGTCGACTCAATTCAAAAATGAACATTTCTTTATTTATTAGTTCTGTATTTTATAGAGTAGATTAATTAAAGCGACATTGCAAGGAGAGACAAGGCATAGCTGCACGTAGGCCGTAGGTAGGGGATGGATAGATCTCACCGAGACCTGAAGTTTGAGTACCAACACGATGGGTCTAGCACCAGCGGTTCTCGAGTTATGACCAAAACAAAAGTTCACGTGGCAGATGGATAGATCTCACCGAGATCTGAAGTTTAAGTACCAACACGATGGGTCTAGCACCAGTGGTTCTCGAGTTATGATCAAAACAAAAGTTCACATGACAGATGAATAGATCTTACCGAGACCTGAAGTTTGAGTACCAACACGATGGGTCTAGCACCAGCGGTTCTCGAGTTATGACCAAAACAAAAGTTCACATGACAGATGAATAGGTCTCACCGAGACCTGAAGTTTGAGTACCAACACGATGGGTCTAGCACCAGTGGTTCTCGGGTTATGACCAGAGATCGGAATTAGGTAGTGCGATTAGGTACCAAAGTAGGTAAAGTTCGCGTGAGAATATAATATGGAGTTGTTAAAACCACCACCTTGTTTGGGAATTCTGAAAATTTTCTGGGAAATTTCCCGGACTGGATTTTTCTACGGGATCGTATTTATTGACTAAATATAAACTTCTTTTGTTCTTAGGTGATTTCTAGAGTGGCCGGTTATGGAGATATAATTTTTATATACACATGTGTTTGAGTAGTCTGGCCTGTATAATGGAGAAGAATATTTTCGAAATTATGTTCGTAAGGGCTATAGGTCTAATATCCTTGGGATCAGTAACTTCTTTCTTTTTAGGTAGAAGAACAAACACGGCTTTACCCAGACAGTCTGGCACTTCTCTGTTCGTCCAAATTCTTTTGTAGATGTTCAACATGTGTTTCCGCACTGATGGACATTTTTATAAATGATGTATGGTATGCCATCGGGCCCCGGGGCGGAACTATTTGGTTTCCTTTTTATGTGGCATTCCAGCTCTTCCAAAGTCGGTGAATCAGCATCAAATGCTAGAGCAGATTGTTTGGGTTCTGGCGCTGGTGGATCACTGTAAGTTATATCTGCCTCCGGGGCGGTATATGTGGATTTAAAGTAGTTTAACATCTCGTCCGTACTTAGCCTAATTATACCCTGCTGTTCCTTAAAAGCTTTTTTGGCGAAATAAAAGGGGTTCTTCTCGAAAGCTGCTATATTCTGAGCCTTTCGAAACTCATTGCCAGCAACCATCTATGTATTTATGCCAGCAATCTTATTTCTAGACGAAATACGAATCTGTGGTGAACATTTATAAAAAGTGGCCGCTATTTTGAACGTTTTAGTTACTGGACCGATTGCTTTAAAAAATCGATATCTGGGTGTCTGTGTGGGCTCTGAATACGAATCCGTTGTCAAAATTTAAAAAAAGTGGCCGCTATTTTGAACTTACCAGTTTTGACTACAGATGACGACAGACATCACGGACGTTGTAGGTGATGTAGCCAACCGTGTCAGTTTCGAAAAAAAAATAAAAAAGATTCATATTCAGAGCCCACACAGACCCCCAGATATCGATTTTAAAAGCAATCGGTCCAGTAACTAAAAAGTTTAAAATGGCGGCCACTTGTTTTAAATTTTGACTACAGATTCATATTCAGGGCCCACACAGACCCCCAGATATCGATTTTAAAAGCAATCGGTCCAGTAACTAAAAAGTTGAAATTGGCGGCTTCTTCTTTTAAATTTTGACAACGGATTCGTATTCAGAGCCCAAACAGACACCCAGATGTCGATTTTGAAAGCAATCGGTCCAGTAACTATAAAGTTCAAAATGGCGGCCACTTTTTTAATTTTGTCAACAGATCCGTATTCAGAGCCCACACAGACACCCAGATATCGATTTTGAAAGCAATCGGTCCAGTAACTATAAAGTTCAAAATGGCGGCCACTTTTTTAATTTTGTCAACAGATCCGTATTCAGAGCCCACACAGACACCCAGATATCGATTTTGAAAGCAATCGGTCTAGTAACTAAAAGGTTCAAAATTGCGGCCACTTTTTTTAAATGTTCACTACAGATTCGTATTTCGTCTAAAAATAAAATTCAGGCGAAAAAACATCAACATTCGAGAAAATATGAAAAAATAGGTTATTTTATTTTTCTCTCCGGAAATATCGACTTAAGTGAAAAACGTGTAAGAATAAAAGTGTATTATATTTCGTTTAGAAATAAGAATCCGCCAACAAAACATCAGCAATCGAGAACATTTTGAAAAAAAAAAAATATTTAGATTTTTTTTCTCCGGAAATATCGATTTTAATAAAAAAACGTGTAAGAATAAAAGTGTCTTATATTTCGTCCAGAAATTAGATAAAGGGGGCGGAGCTTTCCATATAAATGCCGTCCTGCATAATTCACAATCGCGGCGAGCTATAAATCGAGAACCAATGATGGAACGTCAACAAATTAGGTATTGTTTTGTAAGCAGTTCTATACACTCTTAGATTATTTTTATCACATCTTCCCCGGGTTTCCTGTAAATTGAGTAGAAATAAAAATTTCTGAAAAAAATTATATCTCCATAACCGGCCACTCGAGAGAAAATAACCTAGGAAGAAAAGAAGCTTGTATGTCTTCTTCTTATATATAAAAATCTTATATATAAAAATGAATCGCTGAATTTCCTAACCTAATATCTCGAGAACAGCTGTACCGATTTCGCTAATTCTTTTTTTAGAATATTCCTTGAAGTACGAGGATGGTTCTTACGGAGAGAAAAATTTAAAAAATTGCCTGTTAATCTAAAAACAACACTTTTATATACTTCCATACAAAAGTTTCGTAATAATACTTAAAAGTCAATTTGAACTTTAACACCATACCATAAAGATTGAAAAATCAAAATTGGTAATTTTTGTATGAGAATCTTAGACCAACGCAGACAGCCATCGCAATCGAACGCCAGAAAAAAACAATTGTGCAGGGCTGACCATGCGATTCCTTATGCATGTGGGACAAATGGTTTTATTTTGATAGGGTGACCATAAGATTAAAATTTTAAATTAGTAAAAAATGGTTTTATAGCGTGCCCATACGATTCCTTACCAAATGTGGGACAAATAAAAGACCATGCTATTCCTTATATAATTTTAATAGGGTGACCATACGATTCCTTAACTAATTTGGGGCATTTTTTTTAAGTTAGTTGAGGGGTCACCACACGATTCCTTAAATAATGCGGGACAAAAAAAACTATCGAACACCAGAAAAAAACAATTGTGCAGGGCTGACCATGCGATTCCTTATGCATGTGGGACAAATGGTTTTATTTTGATAGGGCGACCATAAGATTAAAATTTTTAATTAGTAAAAAATGGTTTTATAGGGTGCCCATACGATTCCTTACCAAATGTGGGACAAAAAAAAGACCATGCGATTCCTTAAATAATTTTAATAGGGTGACCATACGATTCCTTAACTAATTTGGGGCATTTTTTTTAAGTTAGTTGAGGGGTCACCACACGATTCCTTAAATAATGCGGGAAAAAAAAATTATCGAACACCAGAAAAAAACAATTGTGCAGGGCTGACCATGCGATTCCTCATGCATGTGGGACAAATGGTTTTATTTTGATAGGGTGACCATAAGATTAAAATTTTAAATTAGTAAAAAATGGTTTTATAGGGTGCCCATACGATTCCTTACCAAATGTAGGACAAAAAAAAAGACCATGCGATTCCTTAAATAATTTGAATAAGGTGACCATATGATTCCTTAACTAATTTGGGACATTTTTTAAATTAGTTGAGGGGTCACCACACGATTCCTTAAATAATGCGGGACAAAAAAAATTATCGAACGCCGGAAAAAAATATTTGTGCAGGGCTGACCATGCGATTCCTCATGCATGTGGGACAAATGGTTTTATTTTGATAGGGTGAGCATAACATTAAAATTTTAAATTAGTAAAAAATGGTTTTATAGGGTGACCATACGATTGCTTACCTTTAGTAGAGGGTGACAATGCGATTCCTCATGTGGGGCAAATGGTTTTATTTTAATAGGGTAACCATACGATTCCTTCACTAATATGGAAAAAATATTTTAGTAAAGGGGTGACCAAGCTATCCTCAAATGGATTTATTTTAATAGGGTGATCATACGATTCCACCTATCTTCCATTCCATTCTATTCCACCCCTCCCTGCTCCCCCCTCGCTCCCCTTCCCTCCTTCCTCTACTTTTATCCCTCCCTATCTCAGCCCTCGTTCAACCATATCTACCCCGCCGCTTCCCCCTCCCTCCCTCTCCCTCGTTCTTCGCCCCTCTCCTCAATTCCCCCTCCCCCATCTCGCACCCATCTTACACAACTCCCCTACCCTAAATCCCTTCCGCCTTCTCTTTTCCCCTTTCCTACCGGCCTCTCGCTTCCGGCCCCTCCCCACCCCACACCTCCCCCCCCCCCCCCCCGCCTTTATCGTCCCTCCCATCCATCCTCACCCTCTTCTCTCTTATCTCTCAAACCCTGCCCCTCCTCCGCCATCCCCACCGCTCCATTACCGCCCCTTCCCCTTCACGCATCCCCCTTCACCCTTCCTCCTTCATATCCCTAACATAAGAAAGGGTGGGTTCCCCATACTAAATGGCATAACCTATTTCTCCACTACCGTTTTTTTTCGACAAAATGTAGTCAACAGAATGCAATCGACCGAAGGGAAGCACTGATATAGCACCTAGTTCACCCGGTGTTATGGGCTAACATCACGGATGTTGTAGGTGAAGTAGCCAACCGTGTCAGTTTCAATAAAAAAAAAATCTATCTTCTTCCCGAATTGTATCTTTATAGTATCTATTTAACATCGCTTCTACCAAACCCAACAACCATTCGACACTAAATTCCTAACATACTATACTTTCCTATACTTTCTTTGATACTTCTCAGTCCTAAGGCTATTCGCGTGATGGTGTATCAGTGTTGCCAACCTTTGAGGAGACGAATTCAGTATTTCTACAATCGAAATCCGTATAAAATCCGTATGTTTTATAGGTAGAGGATGTTTTCACGGGGAATAAATTAGTATAGGTACTACGTAAACAATAAAACTAACTGTTCACCAGCACAATTAAGGTGTATGGTAATTATTAATCTGTCGTATAATCGATCGTCTATACTGTAGTAGATACTCATAAAATAAATGTGCATCATACAAAATGTAATGTAACCAACATAAACCGTTGTACCGTGTGCGGTCGGTACTTAAAAAGAATAGCCCCACTGCATCTCTCCCCGTCGCATGTCGTAAAAGTCGACTAAGGGATCGTCAGCCTCGGCAGCTCAGTGGTGCGGTCAGTTATTGGATCGGTGACCGCCCGACCGTTGGAGGCTGACCGTGGTTCGGATTCCACGTTAAACTGTAGGTCCCTTCCCTTCTTACCTTACTGGGTGGTAGGGTTTATCCCGGCCGGGTTGGTACCACCGCACTGAGCGAAACGTCGGTCGAAACGGCTATGTAAATAGTTCGTGTTTTCCGTCCAGTTCAGTGTAGCCGGCGCGAAATGAAGGGAAGCACTGACATAGCACCTAGTTCACCCGGTGTTATGGGCTGACATCACGGATGTTGTAGGTGATGTAGCCAACCGTGTCAGTTTCCATAAAAAAAAATAAAAAATAAGAAAAAAACTGGTAAATAATTTGAATGAATTAACATTATTTTTACCTAAGTTCATGATGTAAGTAAGTAATATACTATGTTAATCCGCATTTTTCCTATATCTAACTATAACTATGTTTTATTTTTTGTACATATTTTTGGTCATTTTACTGAGTAACGTGTCGTCCACTTCAAGGTTGTAGCATTCTTTCCCTCTCAACAGTTCTTTCGTGTAGAGCAGGCCACATAGGGTATACGTTCCCATCAAATTTCTTGTGTTGTGTAAGCAGAACTTCGAGAGGATTGGGTACATATCTGTAGAGTGTACGTACACGCACCCAATACTTGACGAAGTCTTCCTCGCCACCGTGCCGTGATTATTTCGTCCCGCCCGTCCCGTCCGCCCATTTGAAGACCAAAACTCCACATTCGATCTTCTCTCACTTATACCTACATCCTACTCTAGATATGCATGAAACGAGAGCATCGAAATCAATCGAAATTAAATCAAATGATAGCAAAATGATATTATCTTTGTTCTAAAATAGACCTAACATAAACTACCTAATCTGTTGTCCGGGAAGCTGTCATTTGTATTTAATTCGAAGATAGATTTTCTCATGGGGGATATTCCTGAAGGCGGCTACTGACACACCTGCCGCAGGAGCAATTTCAGGCGCACGGTGGTCGGGGTAATTTAGGAGTTGTCTCTACACACATGCCTGCCGTTCAGTATGAGAGTGAACGTCCCGCTGAACACACACGCGTTGAGAATGGCGCCGGTATTATCGAAACCTCAAAGGTTCGCCTTGGCTCTTTCCGAGGTGTTAACGCAAAAAAAAGAAAAATGAGATGCTGGATGAAGAAGTGGTTACAGAAACGAAGCGAGTTTTGCCACATGAACATTGTGAAAGAATTATTATGAATGAATTATGAAATAAGAATTATGTATGAATTATGAAATGAAATAAAAATTATTATTATGAATCCATCGTGAGCGACACACGTGCACTCCGCGCGGCAGTCGCCAACGAACTGAATTAAGAAATTATCCTAATCGCGCTACACACGCGGCAACGCGACAGGGTGGCAGGGCCGATTTAGGGTTGGGTTTAAAGAATCTTTATTATCTCAAAGAACGTGTGAACATTCGCTTATAGAGATTACAAATTGTTACAAAGCAAATAAGTACTTAAAATTAAATTTTAAAACTAAACATATTATATGATAATGCACAACAAATTTATGTCCTCGACGTATGATTGGTAAAGATAATTAAGTAATCAAACAAAAATATTCAGTAAACAGACGGACAGACCAACAGACAGACAGACAGACACACAGAATTGAAATTATGATAAGATGCGTTTACAAAGGTACCTAAGTATAAAACTTTAGTAAGAATTTTTTTACACTTAATTTAAACACATTATCCGATTGTAAGTCTCTTATCTCTTTTGGTAGTTTATTAAAAAGTTGTGCGCCATCGAAAATCATGTTTTTTTTGCCATAATTCGTTCTGACTGTTGGAATGCGTATGTTTCTCGCGTTTCGTGTGAAGTGTGCGTGCACCTCGCTGTTTGTTATAAATGTAGTTTCAGAGTGAGTATTACCTTTTATTATATTTCTTATTAATATGCACATGTTATACTTGTAGGTCTGTTTTATGTTCATTAGACTAGTTTCTCGGTACAAGGTTTCCGTATGGGTTAGACGATCGTAATGAAATAGAACCTTTATAACCTTGTTCTGGGCGATTTGCAACTCATGGAGGGTGGATATTCCAGCACTTCCCCATACTGTCACGAGATATTGGAGGTGAGGCTGAACAAGTGAGTTGTAGATGGTACGTCGGACCCGTGTGGGAAGAAAGCCGGTGATCCTCCGGAGTGCTCCAGTAAGTGGGTTAATTTTTGATATTATTTTTTGTATATGTTCACTCCATGTTAGCTCTTTGTCGAGAAGTAGACCTAGGTATTTTTCGCTATTGACTTCTTTTATTATCTGACCATTTATTTCTAGCGGTGTGTGTTTGGGAATGACTTTATTCTTAGCAGAGATGATGTAACTTGTTTTATTAGTATTTATAGTTAAAAGGTTGGACAGGAACCAAGTGTTGAGGAGGTTAATGTCTGTTTGTGCCTGTTTTAAAGCTTGTTCAACACTCGGTGAGAAATAGAAAAGACATGTGTCGTCCGCGTACAAAGTTAGGTGCCCCAGGAGTTCAGTCTTGTGCATGTCATTAATGAATATTAGGAATAGCAGGGGCCCGAGGATAGATCCCTGGGGTACACCGTATATAATAGGTTTTGGACTGCTTGTGGTGTTTCATATTTGTACGACTTGTTGCATGTTCTGCAAATAACTTTTTAAAATCTTAAAAGCACTACCCCCAATGCCGCAGGACTGCAGCTTTGCCAGCAGAATGTCGTGACTTACCGTGTCAAATGCTTTTTTTAAATCAATAAATATTCCAACAGCAATATTTTTCTTGTCAATATTAGTCTTAAGATTTGTTATTAAATCACTGCATGCTGTGAGAGTACTTGATTTCGGTCTGAACCCATACTGCCTCTTGAACAAAAAGTTGTTTCTGTTCAGGTGAACAGTCAGGCGGTTATGGATGATTTTCTCGAAAATTTTTGATATTACTGGAAGCACCGAGATAGGCCGATAGTTGTTAGAGTCGCTTTTACTTCCAGCTTTAAAAATTGGAGTTACTCGTGCTACTTTTAGCTCATCGGGGAAAACACCTTGATCTAGGCACGTATTGATACAGTTTGTTAGGTCCTTTGCTATGTCATGTTTTATGCATTTCAAACTTTTTGTACTTATGTAGTCTACTCCTGTACTAACATGTGGATCTAATCCATCAATTAGTTTTAAGATTTCGGATTGAGTGCACATATCCAGTTCGGTCAGTTTTGAAGTATATGTTATATGTATGGTGTGAGATTGCTGTGTGTTTGGGTGTGAGTATTGTGTGGTTGTGTGTGAGTGACTGACTGATTGATGCGAATATTGTATAGTTTGATTTGTGGTTAATGTACTTGAGTTAGTTTGGATGGTGATATAAGGTTGTGGTATGTGTGGTCAAGGATGGTACTGTTGATGGATCTGATTTGCCAACTCTGCACCAATAGTTGAGAAAGTGTTCGCATATCGCTGTCACGTCGTATAGTGTAATATTATTTGTAATGATTTTTGATGGAGCACTTACAATTTTCGGTTTATTGTTAGTAAGAGTATTTATCAAGTTCCACATGTTCTTCGACTTATTTGCACATTTAGAAAATGCATGGTTGTAATACTTTTTCTTTTCGCATTTTATTAGAGCCGTTACTTTGTTTCTTTGTCTGGTAAAATCATTTCTACAGCTCTCGTTTAGAAGATGGTTTAAAGGATGTTTCTTTAGTTGCCTCCATAATTTATTTCTTTTTGCTATTTCTTGTAAAATTGTTTTATTAATCCAATCCTCTCGCGATAAGTTTTGAATTTTGATTTTTTCAATTTTGCATTCTGTAATAACAGACTGTAGGTATGATTCCAAACACTTGTAACTATTTATTGGACGCGACTGTGGTGGTGATTTTTCAACATAGTTTTTTAATTTTGTATAGTCTATAGCCTGGTATTTTAATTTCGCCTTTTTGTTTTATGATCTGATAGTGCTGTGTCAGTAATGGCCAGATGGAATGTGGACCTTGACAAATTAGTACATATACGGTCTATCAGTGTTTTTGTTAGTACGGTTTCGCGTGTGCAATAGTCTTCGTGAGCTTTATTCAGTATACTGAAACCGTTAGTTTCTAACATAGTCTTGTATTCTCGTGTCGCCTGATGAGGGTTAATAAGATCTATTAAAATCACCGAACAGGATAGCACGTTTCATCAACTGAAGCTGAAGTTCGCAGTTTTGTAAGAATGGTTTGCAACTAGTGTGACTCGGTTTATATACTACTCCTACATTAAGATCAAGGTTTATGAGTTGATCCAAAGATAATTATTTCCGTCTATGTATTTACTTTCTAACATGCTGTGTTGTAGACTGGCGTGTACAAAGATCGAGACGCCACCACCTATCCGATCTGTCCTATAGTTGTAATGGTGTACATAGTTGTGTAATTGTATAGATTTAGCTTCACTTTCGGTTTTGATCCAAGTCTCCGTCAGAAGAATAACGTGAATTGTGTGATTGATTTTATTATGCATTCTAGTTCATCAAGTTTCCCTAATTTTACAATACTTCGCGCATTAGTATACAGGTAATTAATAGATTTCGAAGTACAAGTGAGTTCGCTAAAATCATCAAAAATCTGGTAGGTAACCAACTCTTCCTGTGATTGTTGTGTAGGTACAGACGAGAGGTCAAATTTATTTACTAGTTTTTTGCATGTTTGATGATTTTAGGCACTCCCTTGACGTATTTTATTACTAAATCCGATTCTCCGTTACTCTGTCTAAGCGCCAGTTCACGACGTAGGTTAAGTAGGTATTTTCGTTGAGCCGGGGTTTGGTCTGAATACACGCGGACATTCTCCTTCAGCGTCGACTTATTTTGTAGTATCGAGAGGGCTGTGTCACGCGAGTCCAGGCAAACCTTCAGGGGTCGAGATTTATCAGAGTAATGGCTTCCAAGTCGAATCACAGCTCGCTGGGTAGGGCAATTCGGAAGTTTTTCATTTTGCGCGCCTGTTATCTTGGTAAGAAAGTCCATCATCTCATTTTTAAACTCGGAAATCTCTAATTTTATATCGCTCATTTCATTGTCGTGTTTCCTCTTACGAAACGTAACTTTCGAAGGTAGTTCTGTATACAAGTCTTGGTTATGCAACTCGGGCGCAGAACCGGTTTTGTTGTTGTCGGGGGATCTTGTAACGTTCATTTTTCATGAATGATTTCAGCGATTCGGATAATTCGGCAAAGAAATATGTGTCTTATTTCCTGAGAGTAGGGGTTAAATTCGTTGTATTAGTGTGGAGACCCGTCGTTTCAGTGATGCAGTATCAACATGCGCAGTGCGATGCGTGCGGTAGCAGGGGGGAGCTCGTCTTCAGGCGGATCGGCGAGCGAGAGGGGAATTATGATGTTTCTCTCGTTTACTCGAAGTGGTGAGGTATGAGGAAAATGCAGACCCCCTCACCCGAGTCCGCGCAGATCGGCGCCTTCCGCAGAACAGATCATCGTAACAGCACAAAGTAAGTACGATTTTACTATGACTCTTTCACGTTGGGAAGAAATTACAGTTTACTTTGATTATGATTTAAAGATAATTGTAATTTTGAAAGAGAGCTGAGCACACGTCTGGCTTCCTCAACGGTCGGACAACTATCGGGTCAACGGTCGGGTTCTAGGAAGATCTCGCGCCCCTGCCGCCGCCCTGCCGCAGGGCCAATCTATAAAATTGCCCCTGCTTGCCTATACACATCACTATCAAGGAGTCAATCAAGGAGGCAAATTCGAGATTGCCCTTGCGGCAGGTGTGTCAGTAGCCGCCCTAAGAATTTCAATATTGCCAATGCAGTATTTCAAGAAAGTACTAAAATGATTTTTTTTACGGAGGGCTACGAATAATTCCTTATAAACCCAGACTCAATTCCGTATTTCCGTATTGAGCCGAAAAATCCGTACAAATACGGACAATATCCGTATATATGGCAACGCTGTGGTGTATACCCAAGCAGCACGAAGTACGTTATAGGAATAAATGTAGATAGAAAAACAGAAGTCTTATCCTCCCTAGAGGCATATAGAGGGCGCCTTCTAGATGCCTCTAGGGTCGGTAATTCTCATATGCGACCGGTACTAGATATTTATAAGATAATCTGGAAAGGGTTTTGGCCTAATATCTAAGGCCACTTTAAGAGAATAGCTCCTTTACAAGTGCACATTAAAACCCTTGTACTACTTTAGATAGGCAGCCATGTATACTACGAGAGTTCTTCAGGCAAATAATAAGATCAGTTCTCAGGTCATTACCAGATGTATAGACTGGTATAAGTGGATGAATTCAGAATACAGTGAGATAAAAGCCCTGGTATCGGTCGTACATTCTACTTAACGTTTCTGTTTTGATTTGACAGACAAAGTATACGATGGCGTTTCACAGTTTAGCTAAGAGAAGGCAGACATAGAATAATGTCCGAATACAAATATTTATCCCGCTGCTCTCGTGCTCGTAGCTCGAAGAGTTACTGGGAAACCGAGTTCACTGTGGATGTTTATATGGGTAGATCTATATTTTAAAACGCGCCCATTTAATATGCAATAAATTATCATTTTATATAATAATAATAATAATAATAATAAAAAAAAAAAAAAAGAAGAAGTTGTCAAAGTGACAAGTCGCTAAATTTTTTTCTCCTAATGAAAAAAAAAATTAAAACCGAATTCTGAGGACAAAGAAGCCGAGTTCGCGTGTATGCGCGGCCCCACCACCACCGGCGCAGCACCTCGCATGGTGTGCAACACCATGCGACCACCATCAGCGCCGCCGCTCGGCACTCCCGGAATATGGTGACGACTTGTCAAAGATAGCACGGCAGAAGACAGGGACACGACCGGCGTCCCCGCCCCGGGCCAGAGGAGGGCGCGGTGAGGGCGCACCGCAGCTTGCGTGGAGTCTGCCGCGCCAGCAGCGCGCCGCCGCCCCGCACGATTACGCCGCCATCCTCGCTTACACCGACGACGACGTTGACGTGTCCCTGTGTCTCGCTCACCTGCCACTTCTTACACGACAGCGCACACCCACCACCAAGGTTCGCCGAACAACATCGCGCTCCCGCCACAAGACCTAAGACGAGACGACGATGTCCGCCACATCAACCGGCCTGCTTGGGGCTATCGGGGCTCCGTGCTCTGACTACAGCCCCCGCTACCGGCGTGGCGGTACGGTGCGCAACGGCGGCGCACGCACGAGGATCAAGATCCATGAAAGGACTGCGTGTCGTCGCCCCGCAGCCGGTGGATACGGAGCTCACCGAGATGGGGGTGGTGGTGGCCTACGTGTCTAGTACCACCACCTATCGCTCGTAGCTTGCCTCGCGTCGTCTCGGAGAGCTCCGTAGCCACGGCCTGCACCCGCCGGCGTGCTTGGAGTTCCGCCTCCCGCCGCCGGCGAGAATACCGTTTTTTGTTTTTGTCTGTTTGTATTAATTTTGTATAGGTATTTTATTTTATAATTATATAAAATTAATGTAAATGTAACAAAAAGCGTGAAAATAAAGAAATACCAATAATAATAAAGGTCTTACCCCGCTGAGCATGGGAAAAGAGAACTGGCGGAAGCCGGTTGTACTGAGCACTGAGGACCGCATGGAAGTATGGAAAGGCAAGGAGCTGCACGGTAGGTACTTCCGGTCTCTCACGGGACCGGATGTAGACCAACTTGCTTCCGTGCACTGGCTGCGCTTCGGGGACCTCTTCGGGGAAACCGAAGGGTTTGTCTTTGCAATACAAGATGAGGTTGTCAAGACGAACAACTATAGGAAACACGAGTCCCTCAGACATGTGATTTCCGGTTGTTCGCAGCTTGCCAACACCGAGTATTTGCATAGACACAACCTAGTAGCCAGGATTATCCACCAGCAACTTGCCTTAAAGTTCAACCTTGTAGGTACCGAAGTGCCTTACTATAAGTACAATCCGCCGCCAGTTCTCGAGAACGGTCATGTCACACTCTACTGGGACCGGTCCATTATCACAGACAGGACTATTCTCGCGAACAGACCTGATATTGTGATAGTGGACCGGGAGGCAAGGCGCGCAACGCTCGTCGATATCGCCGTGCCGCATGATGGTAACCTCGTCAGTAAGGAAGCAGAGAAGATGTTAAAGTATCTGGATCTACAGCACGAGGTTACCAAAATGTGGCCCGTCGACTCGACGATCGTTGTGCCCATAGTCGTTTCGGCGCATGGGCTGATAGCGAAAAGCCTCGACGACCACCTTGAGAGGCTCTCGCTGAGTGGTTGGGTCAAGGGCCAGATCCAGAAGGCAGCCCTGCTCGACACTGCACGCATCGTCCGGAGGTTCCTCTCTTTGGGACCCGACCATCGGTAGCTTGGGCTCGCCCCGCCGCCGGTGGTGGAAACTCTATTTGTTTTTGTATTAATTTTAGATTTTAAGTTTGTAAATATTATGTAAAATTAATATAAAAAGAATGTGTAAATAAATGGATAACATAATAATAATAACAATGTATTGAAAATATATATTAAATTGTTGTGGTTAACGCTAGTCAACCAAATAGCACCAAGGGCACCCACCTCATTATCCATCCATTGTTATTAATACACATTCCTTTATAATCGGCTAAAACATTTCGATTGAAACATCATGGCGGCCAAAATTATTCGTAATAATGGCCGACCTAATCATAAGCTTCTTATAAGTCTTCGTTAGTACGTTACCGGCCATTTAAACTGCAAAGGTCATTACTACGCTCCTACTGAAGGCTTCGAAGTCCATACGTAGAGTGTTAGTAGGCTTTAAAGCCTGAATAAGAGTGTTAGTAGTCTGTACATACTGCGAATTCTATGAACTATCTCAATAAGTACTTAGTGGTCTCCAAGAATTTAAATGCCGCATATTGTCTTATAAGTACCTTGTAATGTGCTGGAGTAGTCTTCACATAGACCATTAGTAGAGTGTAAGTTTTGTTATACTGGAAAGGGCCTTACTACGCTCCTACTGAGGTCTTCGCAGTCCATACGTAGAGTGTTAGTAGGCTTTAAAGCCTGAATAAGAGTGTTAGTAGTCTGTACATACTGCGAATTCTATGAACTATCTCAATAAGTACTTAGTGGTCTCCAAGAATTTAAATGCCGCATATTGTCTTATAAGTACCTTGTAATGTGCTGGAGTAGTCTTCACATAGACCATAGTAGAGTGTAAGTTTTGTTACAAGAACATTGGTTTGGATTAGAGACTCTTCCCTAGCGCCGCGTGCGCAACGTTTGCGTAAACAATCAAAATATGATCGTCGGTCGCGCACCGACCGCTTGCTTAGTCTTGCGTTAGCCGTGGTCGAAAACACAATGCCGGTTTGTGCTGTATTCTCGTGCAAAAACATCAGCAGGGTGACAAATGTGAAGAATGGTGGAATATCGTATCATCGGTAAGTTTATAATTTGATAAAAGGTCGTGTTTCTGTCCTAAAAAACACAAATAATTGAGACGTTATCGGACTGTCAGTCCGGGCGGCCACGGGCGGCGGAGCGTACTCGTACACGTGAGTGGGTTCACTACGAGAGATCGAGACTGATACTTTTGTTGCATTAGACTCACCTATTTGTTATTTTACCTGTTATTTGGTGTGCAAATAAATAATACATGCATACATATTTCAGTTTCCCAGGAAACCCTAAGTTAAAAACAAAGTGGGTCGCTGCCTGCGGACGCCCTCCTATGTGGATACCAACGAAAAGTAGTAGTATTATGTTCTTTGCATTTCACACAAGATTGCTACAAACTTGAAAAGAAAAAACGCTACATATACGAAAATTCGTATATGTAGCGTTTTTTCTTTTCAAGTTTGTAGTGCAATACCTACTCTTCATTTGTGTCATCATCACGTAAGTCTATTATATATAATATAATAAGTACAAATAGGTTCTGTTTTATGGAAAATGACACGGTTGTTTTCGTCGTTTTTCGAGAACCACTGGCTTTAAACCCATTGTGTTGTTACTCAAACTGAACGCCTCGATGAGAGCTACCCATCTGTCACGTGATCATTTGTTTTGGTCATAACTCGAGGACCGCTGGTGCTAAACCCATCGTGTTGGTACTCAAACTTCAGGTCTCGGTGAGATCTATCCATCTGTCACGTGAACTTTTGTTTTGGTCATAACTCGAGAACCACTGGTGCTAGACCCATCGTGTTGGTACTCAAACTTCAGGTCTCGGTGAGATCTATCCATCTGTCACGTGAACTTTTGTTTTGGTCATAACTCGAGAACCACTGGCGCTAGACCCATCGTGTTGGTACTCAAACTTCAGGTCTCGGTGAGATCTATCCATCTGTCACGTGAACTTTTGTTTTGGTCATAACTCGAGAACCGCTGGTGCTAAACCCATCGTGTTGGTACTCAAACTTCAGGTCTCGGTGAGATCTATCCATCTGTCACGTGAACTTTTGTTTTGGTCATAACTCGAGAACCACTGGCGCTAGACCCATCGTGTTGGTACTCAAACTTCAGGTCTCGGTGAGATCTATCCATCTGTCACGTGAACTTTTGTTCTGGTCATAACTCGAGAACCACTGGTGCTAGACCCATCCTGTTGGTACTCAAACTTCAGGTCTCGGTGAGATCTATCCACCTGTCACGTGAACTTTTGTTTTGGTCATAACTCGTGAACCGCTGGTGCTAAACCCATCGTGTTGGTACTCAAACTTCAGGTCTCGGTGAGATCTATCCATCTGTCACGTGAACTTTTGTTTTGGTCATAACTCGAGAACCGCTGGTGCTAAACCCATCGTGTTGGTATTCAAACTTCAGGTCTCGGTGAGATCTATCCATCTGTCACGTGAACTTTTGTTTTGGTCATAACTCGAGAACCACTGGTGCTAGACCCATCGTGTTGGTATTTAAACTTCAGGTCTCGGTGAGATCTATCCACCTGTCACATGAACTTTCGTTTTGGTCATAACTCGAGAACCACTGGTGCTAGACCCATCGTGTTGGAACTCAAACTTTAGGTCTCGACTTGCAGCTTACTCATTGCATTGCTTCGGACTTGCAATGCTTGCTGCCATTGTCCTGGCCACCTTTGGCCGCGGTGGAGTGGTAGAAGATTGGGAATCGTACGGTCTTTTATGCAGCATATTGGATTCTATGGGCTTCCGATGAGGTGTAGAAGATTTTTTATCCAAAATATTGGAATCTATCGGCTTCATCAGCTGGTGTGTTGGTGATGACGCAGGCTTCTTTACCGCCGGAGCTGATTTATGCAACATATTCGATTCTATCGACTTCACCGTCTGCGTTGCTGAGGTCACCGCCGGCTTCTTATCTACCGACTTTGACGGTTGATGAGACGTTGCAGGAGGCTTCTTTACCGCTGGAATGGATTTATATAACATATTCGATTCTATCGTCTTCACCGTCTGCAATGGTGGTGGTGCTGGAGTGAGCGGCAACGGTTTCTGAGGTGGCGATAGCGGGGTCGTCGTTTTCTTCGGTGTTTCCTTGGGGAATATTTTTTCTAGACATTTATCCAGATATTCCTTGGCTACAACGTCGGAGCCGTCAATGGGAGACAGGACACCGCTCAATCTTCTCTTCTTGAAATAAATAGTTCTTCCTCGATTCAAAACGATAAAGTGCTCTCTAACATTACAATCTCGGCGCTCCAGGCATTCACCGAACTTATTCAGCGTCATTGTGAAAGTGATGGAAATTTGTGAAAACAGGCTTCTTATATAGCATTGTCAATTATTCCCGCTTCGTGAAGCTCTTCTAAAATGGATATTATTTCATTATCATGCCCGCTGTGACCGCTTGAGCGAGATGCGATAAGAAGCCTCAGTCGATCCACCAATTCATTCGCGTTGTCCCAGTACACATAAGCGGTGTGGGAGTTGTATTGCTTGTAGAGTCCTTCGCCCTCATGAGTGCCCGCCGCTGCCGCATCCAACATTCTCGAAATGAAATGTTTTTATTTATACGAACGTGCACCCTGCACCTGTCCCATGCGGGTGAAATCACGTCTATGAAGATTGGTATCTCGCATAATCTTTGCAAACTCACTCATATCCCCCTCTTGAACGAGTTTTGCATCGGGGTCCTTCCGGAAAATCAACTCCAACAGTCCGGGTGTGATGCGATAGGGGGTATTTTCTATATAAATTTCATCATTATGAAATTTAAGCGGTGCACTCCCAATGTATAATTTGTTATCTTGCAATCGCGCTCCGAATGGTACTTTTGTCACACCCCTCATAAACTTTGCTATGTAATTCGAAGTCAGCGAGTTCATTTCGGGAGGTATTGATTTATCACCCGGGGGTGAATCAATCACCCCCGGGGATGATAATATTTCCCTGATCGTATCGGCACCGCTGTCACCCTCATCCACATCGCGTAGTTGATGTGATGAAGATAGTACATCTCTCAATAGACTCTCTGAAGTCTTGCGTTTCGGTGTGGATGACGCACGAGTCAGTAAGCCTGGATACGAAATACGGCATCGTTTGTATGAGAACCGAGGTAGCCGCCAAAGGGGTGTGAAGTCTGAGGCGGGAGCGGCGCATGGAACGCCGTGATTGGCCGAGCGAGTAGGTAGCCACGTGACGCCAGTCTTCCATACGTTTGAACGGGATTCATACAATAAGTCGCTCATTGTGTCGATTCGCGATGAAAAGATGAAACGGATTTAACAATATTTAACCCTTCTTTACATCAAGGGAATAATATAACTTTCTCTTAAATGAACAAAGGCAACGCCCCTTTCACAATTTTGCGAATTTGCAGATTTTCGCATAAACACGATAATAGTTCTAAGTTCTGAGATACCTCGGATACTTTATTATAAATCTACATCAAATTTCCAAAACAATGATATGTAAGACCTCGTACATTGGTATTATCTTATTGGAGTATTTGTTATTGGAATTTTCCAAAATTAAAAAAATAATGTTAGAAAGTCGAAAAGTTTTGTAACCAAAAAAAAAATTATTATATTATTAACAACTATTTGCTAATTACTTAGCCAACGATATGACAAATTATATTGCAATATGACTTCGCGAAAAATTCGCGAAAATCTACCCTACCATAAAAAATTTATGAGTACCCACCTGGATATTTAATTTTTTTAGGGTAAAATGAGGTTTTCCAGGCTTTGCCTTTTTTAACAAACTAACCAGCCATGCAGCTAGAGCCTTATAAAATGTACCATGCGTCTCTCTGTCAGTTTGACGGTGTGAATTTGTTATATAAGGGTTAATAAAATAACAAATGAAAGGCTGTGTAGTCTGTAATAGAAACATATATTTGAAACAGAACAATAATTTACTTAATTGTTTATTTATAGATCGGTATCTATATTAAAATTTTCATTTGGTAACTTTTGAACAATTGAATTAAATTTAAAAGCACAATTTACGACATTTACATTGTTACTGTTTACATTGTTGACATTTACATTGTTATTGTTGAACTAAAGAACTAAAGAACTAACATGTGTCTCGAGAGATGGTCGCGCAACAGATGGATAGATCTCACCGAGACCTAAAGTTTGAGTACCAACACGATGGGTCTAGCACCAGTGGTTCTCGAGTTATGACCAAAACAAAAGTTCATGTGACAGATGGATAGATCTCACCGAGACCTGAAGTTTGAGTACCAACACGATGGGTCTAGCACCAGTGGTTCTCGAGTTATGACCAAAACAAAAGTTCATGTGACAGATGGATAGATCTCACCGAGACCTAAAGTTTCAGTACCAACACGATGGATCTAGCACCAGTGGTTCTCGAGTTATGACCAAAACAAAAGTTCATGTGACAGATGGATAGATAGCTAGCTAGCAGCGGAGCGCAGGCGCTATATAGCATTTAGCATTTAGCAGTACCACAGATAAATAGCACATACTTCATTGCTTTGTGCGTTCCAAAACAAACGAACCAACAAAGTTTTACGAACGAAACAGCAATGCTAATTAAAATTAAATGTGATTATTGCTTAGCATTTAGCATTAATTTTTATTCATCAGGGCGCTTAGCAGTGCTAAATGCTAACGGGGTATTCATTATGAATTAATTTTGTTAATGCTAAGCATAACAAGACTAATTCCCGGTAGACGCATGACCTAAAGAAATTAATTCCTTTAGAGTCGCTCAAAAGTAAAAACCGGTAGGTACTGGTTGAATGAAAAAAGCGCGATAAACGAATATTGAACGAGGAAACCTGCTGAGGTTGACTAGAAGAAATGTCCTTTGGCAATAAGGCAGAATGCATGAAATATCTGTATACATTTAACATACATATTTATCAATAAACAAAAAAAATTGCAAGAGCTAACTGCATCCAACACGATAGTCGACCTATGGTGGGTAAGCAGAAAAGAGCTCTCCATACATATTTACGCCGATGTTTGTTACTGAAATTCAAGCGAAAAATGCTATCAAATTGAATGAAAGTACTTACTCGTGAAAGGTGACTCCATCTGTGTTCAAGTTTGAATTTTTCGACGACTTTTTGCACCAAAGCACTGCACAATGAGGCATTTTGTGACAGACGCGCACGTTCGCTCCGCCTGAGCGGCGGACGGAGACTAAGATCGGTCGCCGGCGCTAGACTGACGCGCTGGCGCGTGTGCGCCGACGCGCGGCTACCCCTGTCCTCCTATGTATAGCGCCTCCAGGCTTACTGACTCGTGGGATGACGTCACCATGCCAGCCCAACCACCTTGAGGTGTGAGAAAGCGGGAGGGGGATGGATGTGTTGTACGATGTGCCGCCTTCTTGCTCGATACGTAGCCCCCTTTATCACCACCCCATCCGTCATCATCATCTACAGCGGTGGCGTCTTCAAATCTCTCCTCCGCCGAAGGGGTGAAGAAAAGATTTTTTTTTACTCTTTGGCATAGAGGTGGTGGCGGTAGTAGCACCATACTCTTTCGACGGCTGCGATGGGTGTTGCGGAAGTGACTAAGATTTAATATGCGATGTAGAGTGTTTTAGGTTTTCTCTGATTTCGTGAAATGGAGCAGTGATCGGCTCGAATGTACTCTGCAGCAGCTGATCATGGGATAATTTATTCGATTGTAGAGCTTTGAACTTTTTCTTGACGGAATCAAAGATCTCTATAAGCTTACGCTTGAGCTCTTTATCAACTGTCATGGTGATGTGTTAATCGGAGAAGCGCCGGATGTGAACTGATATAATAGTGAGTATAACGTATTATCAATGGTTTATCAGGGACGGCTTCCATCAGGCTGTATTCACACCCGTGAGAGCTTCCATCAGGCTGTATTCAGGCTGTTGTGATACCTGTTAACGGTTGTTGCATCATCAGGCTGTATTCAGGCTGTAAGCTGTTGTGATACCTGTTAACAGCTGTTGCATCATCAGGCTGTAAGCTGTAGTGATACCTGATAACACCTGTTGCGTCATCAGGCTGTAAGCTGTTATCCAGCTCTATCAGCTGATTGGAGCTGTCTGCACTATGAATATGTCGAACCTTGTCGGTAGCGTCCCTTTGTCATTTCACTCTCCTTGTCGATGACTAGGAATCCGTGTTTATCACTCCAACATTGGCCGCAAATATGGCGGAAACTCTCCCACGGCATATCGGTGTTGACGTGATCATCGTACGCATGTCTTAGATTCATATCGACAGGCGAAAGAGTACAATCATATTGGCGTTGTCACGCACTAGCTGATTAGGTATCCTGGAGTAAGTTTGACATAGATAAAAACAATCGATATTCCTGTGACGTCCGATTGCAAAGTAATCAAATCACGCATATTATTCTGTTTTTCACACGCTACATCATCGAAAATAATAACGCTGTCCGCTGCCGCCTCGTTGGGTTGAATGACCTCGGTGTTCTCGTTGAAAATGTGAAAATTTAATTTAGGTATCTGCGAGATTATTCGGCGAAGAAATTCATATTTAAGTTGTTGTGGCGTCTTCGAAGACAGATAAATATTTGTAAAATTTTAACCATTCGCTTTGATTAAAAGCGATAACATCACGTTTGTTTTGCCACAGTTAAAGGGTCCGCATATGAGTGCTCGAACACAGTTTGGGAATAAATCTCCGTGTTTTTTCACACCGCCACCATTGTCCGCGTCAACTTTTAAATCTTTAATTTGTAAATGTACGTGCTGCCTTATCACCATCATCGTGATGACTGATAATATACATTTATATATATTATATTTATGTGTGTGCGTGAGTGTATGCCATCGCACCGCAGTCCTCATCGCTCACTTCATTGGGGAGAGTTGAAGTGTGCACATGTGTGTTTAATCATGTATCCGGCCAACTCAAATTTCACAATTCGCAGTCTGACAGCTGATGATTTGGCGTGCATCAGTAAAAAGATTTTGATAAACTGTTTCGGCGAGGACATAGGGGACGTTAAGGAGCAACTGCCTCCGCGTCTCGCCAACGATCCGGAAGTTCAACAGTACTTTACGTGTTGGGAGCATGCAGAGTATTTCAACTCGGGCGATACACAAATAGACGGGAGACCGCCGGTGAGGAAGCATTGTATCTACTGCAAATATAATGCTCGTCTATCACCGGCCATCCCGCATTCGTAAAGGTAAATCGCATAGAGGTGGAGGTATAAATAAATTACCATTCGAACTTCATCTACCCGGATACAATTACTGTGGACCAGGCATGCGACTACGTCAGAGACTGTTACGTGGTGATAAGGGTGTGAATAATCTGGACGAGGCTTGCATACGTCACGATATTGCCTACGCGCTAACCAACGACTTAGGCGAACGACATAAAGCTGATATTGCTCTAGCAGACGCCGCTCACTCGAACGTGTCAAACCGCTTTGGAGAACGTGCCGCCTCATACCTCGTGGATAAAATCATGCGACAAAAAGTGAGAATGGGCATGGGAATGAGCCCATCGATCGGTTTCCGTGAGCTGGTGAAAGTCGCTCTTGGAGCCATAAAGAGTCATGCGAAAAGAGTGGGGTGTATGAACCAGAGCACTCTGACTCGTGTGAGCAAACGAGCCGTCAATCATGCGCAGAGGGGGAGGCGAGTGAAGAGACTGCCCCGCATCATACCTTTACCTACAAAACGTGGTGGGTTCCTCCCCCTACTTCCAATACTATCAGCTCTCGGCGCTGCGGGGGGTGTTACAACTGCGATAAAAAATATCTACGACTTCTTTGCCAACAAATCATCAACTCCCAGAGCTGTCGGTAGCGAAATCCACATAAAACCGTATAAAAAAGGATGGGTCTTTATCTCTCACCGGCTGCCAAGTCTAAAAACTAATCGACGACTCCCTTCCGAATCGCGCTCTTACCAATGCAGACATCGAGGACTATGTGCGAAGAAAGAAGATGACATCACACTTTAGAGGTGTATTTGATAGCTATGATGATTTAAGACCGCCGTTAGAGTTTCTCCACTACATGAGGGGAGTCACAATAAAGTACAATTATACAAAATATCACACCTACAACACCGTAATCTGCGGACATTTATGTTTAAAAATTTTATGTGAATTTAATGGGAAATATTTCAATAAACACAGTCGTTGACTGTACATGTGTCTTTTCTTTATATATATTTCCCAACACTACTCCTATGTCATTCACAATGTCCTTGACCATCACTTTGAACTGACGAGAGCCGACGCTCTCAGCCAGTTTCTTGCCCGACCTCGATTTGAGCGATGGACAATATCAGTGCTCCCTTATTTATTTCAAGTCATTCAACTCAATTCCCAATGTGGATTATAGGAATAATCTATTTCATTATAATATTGATGGTCGTGTTAGCACGATTGAAATACCTGAAGGTTCGTACGAATTGAATGATATATTTCACTATTTGCAACAAGAGCTGGTGGAGCGACAACAAAAGCAAAATAATGAAACCGACGTTTATCACCTCGATATTGAGGTTAATAAGAACACTATGAAATGTGAATTGGGGGCACCGTTTGCAATACACTTTGATAAGGAGAACTCCATAGGCTCCCTCATGGGCTTCGATCGTCGCATTCTGGCACCCTATAAAAGACACATATCCGATAATCCAGTCGACATTCTCACCGTGAACACCGACGCTACGCGTCGAATGCGATCTGATTGAGGGGTCCTACGTCAATGGTGCACCTTCGAGAGTACTTCACGAGTTTTCACCGGATACCCCACCGGGCTATCAGATTGTGGAAGTGCCCAATAACCCAATATACCTACCGGTGAAAGCGAAGACTGTTAGCTCGTTTCAGGTGCGCATTGTTAACGAGAACGGTGTATTGGTCAACTTTAGAGGTGAAAATATCGCCACTCGCTTACACTTTAAGAAAATATGATTGTCTTTGGAGGTGGAATGACGTCGGATGATAATGTCTGCAGCGTAATCGATAAAATCACCGAACAATCTCGAAGAGAGGTCCGTACGCGAAAGAACGTAAGAGTGGAAGGAAGGTCGTCGCCACGATCGCTGACAGCTGAGAATATTACATTTTTGGAATCACTGGGGTTGCGAGTATGCAGACCATCTTAAATATCGAGCAGAATGTATCGTACGATGAAAGTATAGAGGGTGTTGAAATACACACAAATAACCCCTTCAACGACACTTTCAAGAACAACGATGAGATTCGTATATCTATATACCAACAGGATTTATACCTACTACCGTCGCAGAGCTCCCTCTACATTGAGGGTCGCATTGAGAAGGATACCACTTTCGTCAACAACGGCCTCCTCTTCCTCTTTCAAGACTTGCGCTACGAGCTAAATGGAGTTGAGATTGATAGAAATAAAAATTTAGGCATCGTGAGTACAATGAAGTCCTTCTTCTCCTACAATGACGACACTGCGCGGTATGCTAAAAATGCCGGTTTCAGCGTTGGTGGATTAAAGGATGTCAGCGAGTCGTTTAGTGTTTGCGTGCTACTATCGCATATTCTCGGCTTTGCCGAGGACTATAAGAAGATACTCCTCAATGCTAAGCACGAGCTCATCATGAATCGAAGCAATACCGATTGCAATGCTGCAGTGGTGAAGGATGCCACTAATGAAATAAAAATACTCGTCAACCGCGTGCAGTGGCGAATGCCCCACATTCGAGCATCCGATAAGAATAAGCTGAAACTCTTGAAGATGCTGGAAAAAAATACCGTAATACCGATTACGTTTCGCACCTGGGATCTGTACGAGTATCCAACTCTAACCGTCACCAATAAACGCATGTGGACGATAAAGACGGCCTCTCAACTGGAGAAACCTCGCTACGTCATTCTCGGTCTTCAGAATACGCGCAAAAACACCAAGGATAAAGATATGAGCTCATTCGATCACTGCAATTTAACTAATGTCAGACTCTATCTAAACTCTCAGTATTATCCCTATGACTCATTTTCCATAGATTTTTCGAACGATAAGTAATGTTTTCTCTATGAGGCTTTTGCCAATTTTCAAACGTCCTTTTACGGAGCGAGTGAGGCCGAACCTCTGCTCGATCCGCCACACTTTAAAACGATCGCACCCCTATGCGTCATTGACTGCTCTCGTCAACATGACGTCATTAAAACGGGCTCTGTCGATATTCGGTTGGAATTTGAATGTAGAAATAACATTCCCGCCAATACTAGCGCATACTGTCTCATCATCAACGATCAGCTGTTTGAACAACATCTGCTCACCGGTCTAGTGCGCAAGCTGACATCTTAACGTGAGCACTCGTGCAAGATGGATGTGTATTACGCTCCCTCCATCGCCGTGGTCGGGGATAGCAATTTATTTAAAATACACTATAATTTGGATTCGATAAATTACCCCTATGTGGCCCTCTATCTCGCCGGTGATCAACGCATGCAAGTGAAAATTGATTTGGCCGGAAAGATAAAATTCAAGGAGGACGATTGGAGAGATATTGTAAAATGTCAAGATAAAATATCACACTTCATCGATTGCGCCGTCATCAATACACCGCCAGAGCGGCGAGCGGCGGCAGCAGCAGAGGGGTACAATACCGTTGGTGATGACGCCAACCTCGACTATGACGACGTCTTCCATCGCAACAGCTATGAAGAAATTGTATTCGGTCAAGGACGTGCGATCAGTGTACATTCTCACTTCTACAACACCTACGTGCGCTGCGTGGGGTTCTACCCTGTCTGGAGCTACGTCTTCAAGATTTGAAGAAAACCCGTGTCAGCGTGATTTAACGCATCAATGCATTCCGCAAAAAGTTATTGGCATGTTATCCAATAACACTCCAGCATGCGGCGGTAATCGTTAGTCAAAATTACGAGAGAGACTCCATTATAGATAGTGAACTCTATCATTTAGGTATAAATAATTTGTTTCACACATACATGCTTGATCGTTACGAATAAATGGCATACAGACTCTACTAGCATTTTTATTAACCTTATCTCTCTGCGCAACATCCTGTCGCCTTATCTCTCCCACATCCGTTCCCACAAACGCGTGCGCATAGTCAAGGCCGATCTAAGAGCACGTGGTCCAGAAATGTACAAAAACCTCCATAGGGCGGGGGGCATACCGGAAACGAACGAGGCCGCTAGAGGGGACCAGATCCGCTCTTGTCTGGGGTAGGCAGCAGAGCCTTCATAGCGAGGCCGCTCGGGGGTTCTAGATCCGGTCTTCCTCTCAACTAGGTGAACAGAGCCTCCAAGTGAGGGCAGGCGGCGGCGGCCTAGCGGCATCGAACGAGGGCGCTCGGGGGGACTAGATCCGGTCTTGTCTTTCGACAACTTTCATAGTATGGGAGATAGAAAAAAAAGCCTTCAGCAGCGAGCGAGGGCGGGTGATGCGTAAGTACGGATGGTGAGCCAGAATCCGCAGTGGGTTTTTGAAGCAATTTTTAGTATGACAGGGTTACAACTTTCATAGTACACGTATGGGAGATGGAATCTTGTCACATTTAATATGGGTGGTCTAGAACCCGCAGTGGATTTTGAGGGGGCAGGCATCGTGAGAGCCTTCAACCGGAAACGAGCGAACGAGGGCGGGCGATGTGTAAGACCGGATGTTGGTCTAGAATCTGCAGCAGGTTTTTGAAGCAATTTTTAGTAGGACAGGGTTACAACTTTCATAGTAGACGTATGGGAGATGGAACCTTGTCACATTTAATACGGGTGGTCTAGAACCCACAGGCTAGCAGCGTGAAAGCCACCAACCGGAAACGAACTTGGGCGGCCGAATGCGAGCGAGGGCGAGCTAGGGCGGGTGGATAAGCGATGTGTAAATACGGATTGTGGTCCAGAAGCACCAGTGGATTTTTTGACCCTGTCTTTCATATTTTTTTGTATGACGGGGTTTCAACTTTCATAGTAGTCGTATGGGAGATGGAACCTTGTCACATTTTTTATATGTGAGTTAGAACTCCTAGCGGGTGAGAACTCCTAGTGGGTTAGAACTCCTAGTGGGTTAGAACTCCTAGTGGGTTAGAACTCCTAGTGGGTTAGAACTTCTAGTGGATTAGAACTCCTATTGGATTAGAACTCCTAGTGGATTAGAACTCCTAGTGGATTAGAACTCCTTGGATTAGAACTCCTAATAATCACCTACTGTTGTGGGCTAAACATGAGCTGAATACAAAATTTCAAGTTTGTAGGTCTGCTGGAAGTACCTTAGATTTTTGATGATCGGTGAGTGAGTGAGTGAGTGAGTGAATGAGTGAGTCAGTAAAAACCGGAACTTTGACTGACGATATCTCGTAAATTATAATAGGTACAAACTTATAATTTGGGGGTATAGCTAGGTTTCGTAAGTTCTCTTAACTAAAATTGCAGGTGTTTATCTCTATTCATAACAAAGATACAGGGAGGCCAAAAGTAACCTGAGTTGCTTCGAGAAAAGGATGGTTTTGCTCGAATTGGCGGGGGCACTGGCGTGCGCCCGGATAAAGAGAGGTTCAAAAGTTTTGCAATCGATGAGCTAGACAGGTCGAAAGGATTTCAAGTTCGGATTCAACTGCGTGGATAAAAAACCTTGGACAAAACTTGATATCTATAATGAATGACTCTAATAAAGGAACGAATTTAAATGATTGATACAAGTATTAAATGTTCTTGGATTGATAGTACCTACTATGTGAGAAATTTCATTTCGGCATGTTAATGACAGAAAATGAATGTATGAAAACATTTTACATGGATTTTGAATTTATTATTAATGTTGAGTCGCTTAAATGAAACCGATTAATTGAATGCAATGTTTTATTTAATACATTTATTAACTACTAATGATTAAAGTAAACTTAATAAATTTTGATGAGTGTGTTTTTTATCCGAATAATTTCAACTTAGATATACATACTGAGACGTTATGCTCTATTCTATTTTTAACATGCAAAATCATTAGTTTGTTACCCGGCCGATTTGCTATGAAATTTGACTAATTTATTCTTTATATGCTTTCAAATTGTTTATTCCCTTTGCGTCAGATTTGATTTGTAATCAAATCTAGTCGTTCAATCTCCACATTGCCTGCCAGATACGACGTGGACATCCAGCCAGAATTGTCCGGCGCCTAATCTAACATGCGCATACCATTAAACCTATGTTAATTTATTACTTAGAGCTAATCTAGTACGCTTAATCTAACTGTTGGCGATCAACTAAAAGGAATTTAGTTTTTCAACTTTCCTCGTGGAGAATCAACATAGAACGACCTCCAGGAAATGACGGTACTGCCAAGTGAGAACAGGGCGCACAGCACTCCCCTTTACGTAAAAGTCGCAGTTAATTTCCCTCAAGTAGGTTTAAAACATCTTCCGAATCGACAGGCGTTGTATTCTAGCTTATTATACTTAAACCTAAACCATGCATTCAATGTAAATGGGTTTTCCTTTGCGTAGCACACCTTCCAGGTGAGTTACAGATAACAAAGTATACAGTGCTATCTTTCACTACGACCTGACGTGTTTACGCTGGTTGTGGGAAGTTCCTGAGCTCGTTTCGACGGTGGAAATTCTTCACAGCTGCATGGCAATGATGGTGATGTATCCTTCACCGCTGCGTAGCAATGTTGGTACGAGGGTGGGTCAATAAGTCCGTGACTTTTTGAATGAAACACAGGTTTTTGGATAAAATATCATTTTATTTTTCTACATAGTCTCCTTTGAGCTCTATACACTTTGTCCAACGTTTCTCCAATTTTTTTATCCCTTCCAAATAATAAGATTTGTCGAGGTCATCAAAATAGGTGTTTTTTTTGTGAGATGATTTCATCGTTGGAGTCAAATTTCTTTCCGCCGAGCCATTTCTTCAGGTTGGGAAACAAGAAATAGTCACTCGGGGCTAAATCCGGAGAAAAGGGCAGATGAGGGAGCAATTCGTAGCCTAATTCATGGATTTTTGCAATGGAAACTGCACATGTGTGCACCCTTGCATTGTGGTCGATTGTGAGCAAATGCGGCACCCATCTTGCGGAAAGCTTTCTCATACCCAAGTGATCATTCAAAATTGAAACCACTGAGCCATGTGAGATGCCTATAACTTCCACAATCTCTCGCACTTTCAATCTCCGTCCGGTCAACACCATATCGTGAATTTTTTCAATTGTTTCGGGTGTAGAGACCTCAACTGGGCGTCCAGAACGTTCGGCATCTTCCGTGCTTGTACGGCCACAACGAAATTCAGTAAACCACTTTTTTACCATTGAAATTGATGGTGCAGAGTTCCCGTACCCGCTTAGCCTTGGTTTGAGTGATGGTTTTTTTCCGCAAAAAATAATGCTTAATGAGCACACGAAATTCACTTTTTTTCCATTTTCTCCTCAAATCGCACAGTAGTCTGCTATCAATGGCTGTCAAACACAAACTAAATGACGCAGCTTGTTCAAAGTTTGCCAGGAGTCAATTGACAGATGCCTGCTGACAGGAGCAGTGTTGCCCTTTCAGATAAGAGGCGGGAAATTCAAAAAGTCACGGACTTATTGACCCGCCCTCGTAATATATATCGCACGTCACGGCGATGCCTTGAAGTCTGTGGAACACTCAGCCAGATGACCTGCATCCTGTAATTATACGTCTAGGCCGCCGATGGTTTTGAGCTAATTTCGCGCGCCGTTTGTGAGCAAAGTTCACGCTGTCCCTCGCTGCTAAGTGTGATAACGCGTTGAGAACAATAGTACGCAACCGAGTAATTGTCTTACGTTCGCGGATTAATAAATCGGCCGCCGAAATAAATGTACGCTTCGGTGGAAAACCGCACGCAATCGCGATCCTCGGAAGAGATGAGTTTCGATGTAATATTTTTATTTGAAACATGCAACTTTCCATGTCCAGCATTCTCAGGAACCAGCGCGGCTCTATCCACATTCAGCTCCCCCGCACACAACGTCACTTCACTAATTGAGTTCAAAGTCCACGGTTTGTACCTAATTCCGCACTATCTCACTTGGCACTTTACACGTAAACCCAACACTATGCGCGCTCCCTTCAATTTCCCTGAGGAGGAACCGTGTCTTCAACTCTTAACTAATTATGAAAGAGTCGATTGTCTTTTCCGATACGCGAGTCGGCCCGAGTAGTGTTTGTTCCAAACTGCCGCGCGACGACTCTCTCTTAATTAATGTTCGTAGTCAGACACTGAGAGGTGACCGTCTCCGGCTCCTGTGTCTTCCCAACTCCCCATCCTTTCTTGCCTGGATTTCACCCCACCTTTCATCCAAGATTTCAATCCCACCGTTATTTTACAAATGGCCGATAGTGTTCTGCTTCTAATTGGTCAAAGATCAATAAGTCACACCCACACCAGCGGCCATTTTTAGTTTTGAGCGTTTTTCGAGTTTTTTTTTGTAACCCCAATTTCCAGAACTAACCCCCTATTTCAATCACACGCAGATATTCCGTCTCAATATTTGCAAATTCGCGTAAAAAATTTGTGTGCTACGTTCAGGGCTGTCCATTTTGATTTGTAAGTTTAACACATGAAATTTGAGTGGTTATAATATCCTATAAGTCTCATATTTGTGATAACGAAAGGGACCGTGGTTTTATTGTGGAATTATGATTAACAATAGCCAATTGATTTAATTCAAAGTATCCAATTTTTTTCCTCTTTCAAGTCTTTAATCAGAGAGATAATCGGTAGTATGATTAGGCAATTAAATTATGTTTGTGTGTCTAATGATTGTGAGTTTGAAACTGTTGTTAGATCATGATTTGCTTTGAAATTAAATAATTGATTTTTTATTCGCGTTTGTGATGACCCTAACTAGTTGGACCATCCTGAGTTGAAGTCGTTAATTATTCCCATACAGTTCTCGAAATTCAAAGTTGTCTTAGGGATAGACTTATTGCATTTGGAGTGTCTTCGAGAAAATGTAATAATTTTGCCCCCAGACGACATTTATGTGCATGGGTATCGAATTACAAGTTGCTGTCGCCACAATAATGCCTTGCAGATGTTAACCGGCGTGAGAGTATGAAACTAACAAATAATTTCGAAAAATAGAGATGCAAGATATTATATTTATAAATATGAGAGGTATTTGTTCGTGCCAAAACCCTTTTGGAATATACGGATACATCTCAATACATATACTTACGTACTTACTATGTATTTTATATGTTTCTCCTATTCTGCATCACTCATTTAATGCAAACGGTACTTGTTCGATTACCGAACGGCCGGATCTGTTGGCCAACTAGTGCATAATAATGATGCGAACGCACGACAGAGCGGTCGCACGATTAGTTGACCTCTTAGTGCGCGCGGATCTTCAAGTTCACAGTAAAATCGTAAATACGGAATGTGTCTCACCAAATAATTTCTCATAGAGGATCTCCTCGGAACGGCACAGATAATGTTTTACTTTGTACTCGCAATAGAAAGCATTACGGCCAAGAGCAATGTAATTTACTGGAACGGTTGCTTCGCACTTGAGCAAACCTTTTGACCGGCTTGTGAGATAGTAATTGCATTGCTTGATTTTCCCTGGACGCCGGTGGTAAATAACTGCAAGAAGGTACAATTTTGCACTTAGCTAAGATGTGTTATGTCACTCAGCCGACATATGTACTAAATTCATCTATCAGGAAAGATCGATAGCTTTTTGCAAACACTATATTAAAACTGACACGATTGGCTACATCACCTACAACATCCGTGATGTCAGCCCATAACACCGGTTGAACTTGGTGCCACGTCAGTGCTTCCCTTCGGTCGTGCCGGCTACACTGAACTGGACGGAAAACACAAACCATTTACATAGCCGTTTCGACCGACCTTTCATTCAGTGCGGTGGTATCAACCCGGGCAGGTTAAACCCTACCACTTAGTAATATAAGAAGGGAGTCATATCCCTTAGTCGCCTTTTACGACATACACGGGGAGAGATGCAGTGGGGCTATTCTTTTAAAGTACCGGGCCCACACGGTACAAAGGACCGACCTTCGCTCGAAAGGAAAAAAATAATAGTCAAATGAATGTTCACATGCCGATAGGGTCCCGTAACCGCGGCTTTGCTTTCATCTAAGTATATTTTCTCCAGGATTCAGTAAAAGTGTATCCGACACGAGCGAAGGGATACACTGACACGGCACCAAGGTGATGTGTAGATGATGTCGCCAACCGGATCAATTTCCATTTAAAAAGAAGCAGCAAGAAAACAAAGACACACACACACACACCCTTGTTTGTTTTAAGTACCATGCGAGGACCCCCGTTTTACTCATTCAGACCGAAGACCTCTCCGTATCTGGACTATACGAAGTCCTACGATGACCTCGACAAGACAGATGTGCGCCAAATTTATTCGTGGAAACGCTCAAGCGCTTAGTGTTTCGATATCTCATACTCTTTCTAACTTGAATTGTGACAAACAAAGCGAGGACACAATATACACTCGCAAACCTGTTTGGCGACGTCCATTCGAGGACTTTGTGTTAGGCTAAACGAGGACCTTCGCGTCCTGTCCAGCCATGCAATTTCGAGGACCTAATAGCACACCAATTCCTGAAACGTTGTATTATGCGAGGACCTTGTGTTGAATTTTCTACTATCAAACAGGGGACATTTATTCTGATTTCTTCTGTACAAAACGAGGACCGGGGGAAGGGGAAGGTGAAGGGGAAGGGAAGAACGCCGCTTTCGCGCCGTCGCGCCGGTAGAGGAATAGAACAAATCGTGCTCCCATCACAGTCAGTCGGTCGTCAGTCGCTTCGCCCGACATCTCGGTTGTTATTACAGTACCACTGCATTCAATAAAATATGTTTGAAGCTGCAAATGTACGTGTTTTTCCATCGATGTGTTTTCCATCTTCTAGTTCAATACAGCCGTGCTCAGATAAAGGAAGGTTCTGAAATGCCACCTAGGGTTCCTTCGGCATAGTTGTGTGTTGGGCTAATATCACCACAGCAGGTGTAATATTCGCACAATCATGTCCAGCTCTCAAATATTGCTAATGATAATAATAGCTATCTGATTATTAGAATGATTAATATTTTTCAGTTTTAATCCCCATTGTTTTCGTTCTAAAATTCATTATTATTTATAAGGCTTAACAAAAATATTAATAGTGGTTTCATATTGATGGGTTGGGCCAAACTTGGTAAATTATCTAATGATGTTTTTTTTTTATGTAATCCGGTATGGGTGGCTGAGTCGGAGGGGCCAAAGCGCATGCTACGACCAGCCAATATCACCACCGAGAAGGTAGGTGCCATACCGGAGACTTCCCTAGATTGCTGGCTTTACTGGACTAGAGGAGAACACAGCCGAGCCTGCTATGCGGCCATCTTACATCCAGTACGGTGGTACCAACCCAGTCGGCTACAATTTGAGCCTACCACCTAGTAAGGGGCAAGGGAAGGGACCTACAGTTTTACACTGGTTCCGAACGGTGAAGCAGCAGGTGTAGGTATGCACATAAATTTTTTCGTCAGGAACTCATTGGTACACGCAGACCGGATTCGAACCGCCGACCTCCGCCGCCGACCGCTGCCGCATGAGAAGCCGATGCCCAAACCACTCGGCCACCCGCCGCTTTTGAATTTTTGAAAATTTGTTTAGAAAAAAAAAACAATACACACTCAGCAAAACGTGTCCAAACCGAGGACCCATGTGTGAACTTCACACATGGGTCCTCGGATTGGTTAAGAAAGTGGACTTGAGTGTAAATCGAAGTGTGTAAAATACGACGGTGGCGCCGCCCTGGTGGTCACAAATTTTCACACTCTGACTATAATTATGGCGACCAAATCGAGGACCGTTTCCGATTTCCGTATTTCTTAGACAGAAAGGTTCAGAATCGCACGGAGAATACGACAATGGTGACCATTCAATCCGAGGACCCAGGAAAAAGTCCTCGGTTTGAAAATGTCCTCGTATGTGCCTTGTGTATTCAGGTGCACGTCCTCGGATAGTACTTAAAACAAACACATACACACACACCCTCACACTCACACAAACTCATCTCATCACTGACATCAACACTCTTTTAATGTACCTACTAAGAAGTGGAACGAGTTATTGGCCAGCTATGCGTATAAATTTAAGGATAATAAATTGTAAATTGGCTGTACGTTTCATTTAAAGAAAAACATTAAAAAAAAAATGGGGTAATAGCTACGTTTGTAAAGAAAAAATTCACAGATCTCGTGCTCTACACGACTTGAAGGAACATTGAAAATGAACCTAGCTATTATAGATTATCCGCTACGAATAAATGATAAAAAAAAAATTTTAATATAAAACAAACAAAAAATATGTTTGTAATATTTTTACGGCATCTCGTAGCCCTTCGAATTCCACCGTCTTTTGAGCCCTGGTCGGCCCTCGTACCTCGAACCTGCGACGCCATAGGTTGTAGAGGTACTTAGGCGGCGCATGTGCGCCGCCTAGGTACCTCTACAACCTAAGGCGTCATACCATCTTAAAGCCCTGTAAGAACGCGTAATTTTTCGATCGAAAATTTAAAAAAAATTAAAATTTCCAAAAAAAAATTTTCAAAAGACAAAAAAAACGGTTTAAAAAATCTAAACTAAAATTTTGATCGAAAAAGATTTAGATTTAGGTTTAGTTTGATGACCTAAATCTTAAGATTTAAATTTAGGTTAGGTTAGAAGATGCGTCGCTATTAAAAAAGCGTAGATTTTTTGGTGTTTTTTTTTTCAATTTTCGAAAAAGCTTTTCGACTTTTCCAAATTGTTTTTATAGAATCTAAAACCTCTTAAAATTCCGCATCTTTCAAGTCCCTAATACACCCTCGTATGTCAAACCTGCCAAGTTCCACGGGGCTACGACACCCGAGTTACCGCGAAAATCAATAAAAAGGCGCCGCTCCAGGTACACCCACACCCCCCCCCCCCCCCCCCCCCCCCCCCTATCACTCCCACGAAACAAGTGTAATGACATAAAATGATCCCCGTCTCAATATCTCTAGGGCATTTTTTTTGTTTTTTGATTTTCGACCTCGTTCACGAGATATCGAAGAATTTCAGGGGGAGGTGTTAAAAAATCATGGTTTTTTTTGGTTTTTTTTTTCCAATTAAAAAAAAAAGTTTTCGACTTTTCCAATTTCCAAACTTCCAAATTTTCAATTCTGCGTCTTTTGAGCACTCTTACGTTCTCATGGCCCTAAACCTCTGCATATCACGGGGCAAACACACTTTCAGCGAAAATGGGGGCCCTACTGAAGCGATCGAAAATACATTTTCAATGTTAAAACGCCGCCAGCGTTTCGTCTAACATGAATATAAATGAAATAATTAAATAATGAAAAATACCTCCCCACAGAGTGATGTGTGCTCGTCCGGAATAATAATGTTTACGTACTCCGCAGAAGTATGTAATCACACTCGTATTAGTTGTCCAATCGACCATAGTTCGTAACTGTTCGCCATTTGAACAGGTTATATTTTTAAACAGTTCCACCGGTTTAACCGCTATATTGTTATAGGCGGGTTGGTGTAACGCACGAAACCTGCCTTCTATGAATTCTGAAAATCCAATGAAAATAAGAAAATGCATTAATACAGTAGAGCGCCGATATTATTCTACATAACTGGGGGATATGCATGAGTGTTCGAAAAATTTATTTTTTCTCTTCAGATAATCGACCCTCATTTGCATAATATATTATATAAACATAATATAATAAATTAATCATTATCGGTGTATTTTGTTACATAAATATGTTTGTAGGCGACGGTCGTGAGTGTGCATACGGGTGGCGTGTGCGAGACATGCTCTGCACGTAGCCCAGGGGACAGGAGTGCAGTGAGCGAGTGGAAAACTAACATTGTTAAACTTGTCGGAAAATGTGTTATCATATCATTATGTAAATAGACTAAGTCCGAAGGCGGTTCTGTTTAACCGATCGAGTAAGTAGTCTATTTCGCGACTCTTACATTTTATTTAATTTTAGCATATTTTTTTAATCCGGAAACTATTAGCACACGAAGGAATGAAGTCGACTAGAAAAGTGTTTAAAAACAATTATCTACCAAACACGACCAGGTGTTCTACAGGTTTGGCACACACCACACATATAACTCCAAGGGTAAGGTGGCCAACCGTAATAGATTCTGGGCCTGTTCCACTAGTCCCTACCAACGTTTACCCCCTGGTGGGTAAGAATGGAATTTTTTTTCCACCTATCCCTACTGGGAGGGATCTGCGGGACCGTCCCGCAATAGCAGTTGTAATCCCGTATTGCAATAACTAATAAAATAGTCCCGCAAAATGTCTAATGCGTCCCGCATGTCCCGCATTTTCAAGACCGTGGCAATTTCCATATTTATAAAGTCACTAGCTGAGCCCGCGGCTCCGCTCACATGCAATTCGTATTTCAAAGAAGACAGTAAGTGACTATGGGCGAGGCCGAAGGGCGAGCTGCGTTCAGGAAGTCGATAAACCATCTCTAAGAAAGTAAGTAATAAAGGGCGAGGCCGAAGGCAAAGCTGCGTTAAGGTAAACGATAAACCTTCTCAAATTAAGTAATTAACTAACGGCGAGGCTTCAGGCAGAGCTTCATTCTAGAAAGAAAATAAACCTTCTCGAAGAAAGTAAGTAACTGAGAGCGAGACCGAAGGCCGAGCTTCGTTCAGGAAGATTATAAACCCTCTCTAAGAAAGTAAGTAATTAAGCGCGAGGCCGAAGGTCGAGCTGCGTTCTGGAAGACCATAAACTTTCTCGAAAAAAGTAAGTAATTGAGGGCGAGGCCGAAGGCCGAGCGGCGTTCTAAGTAATTAAGGGCGAGGCCGAAGGCCGAGCTGCGTTCAGGAAGACGATAAACCTTCTCGTAAAAGTAAGTAACTGAGGGCGAGGCAGAATACCGACCTGCGATCAGAAAGACTATAAACCTTCTCAAAGAAAGTAAGTAACTAAGGGCGAGGCCGAAGGCCGAGCTGCGTTCAGGAAGACCATCAAACTTCTCGAAGACTGTAAGTAACTGAGGGCGAGGCCGAAGGCCGAGATGCGTTCAGGAAGATGATAAACCTTCATGAAGAAAGTAAGTAACTGAGGGCGAGGCCGACCGCCGAGCTGCGTCCAGGAAGACTATAAACCTTCTCGAAGAATGTAAGTAACAAAGGGCGAGGCCGAAGGCCGAGCTGCGTTCAGGAAGACTATAAACCTTCTCGAAGAAATTAAGTAACAAAGGGCGAGGCCGAAGGCCGAGCTGCGTTCAGGAAGACGATAAACCTTCTCGAAGAAAGTAAGTAACTGAGGGTGAGGCCGAAGGCCGAGCTGCGTTCAGGAAGACTATAAACCTTCGCGAAGAAATTAAGTAATAAAGGGCGAGGCCGAAGGCCGAGCTGCGTTCAGGAAGACGATAAACTTTCTCAAAGAAAGTAAGTAAATGAGGGGGAGGCCGACGGCCGAGCTACGATCAGGTAAACCATAAACCTTCTCAACGAAAGTAAGGAACTGAGGATGAGGCCGAAGGCCGAGCTGCATTCAGGAAGACTATAAACCTTCTCTAAGAAAGTAAGGAACAAAGGGCGAGGCCGAAGGCCGAGCTTAGTTCAGGAAGACGATAAACCTTCTCGGTGAAAGTAAGTATAAACTATGGGTGAGGCCGAAGGTCGAGCTGCGTTCAGATAAACCTTCTCGATGAAAGTAAGTAACAAAGTAACGAAAGGACGTAACTAAGGGCAAGGCCACTGTCAGCTCAAATCCCCCCCCCCCCCCCCCCCCCTTTAAATGAGAAATCCAAAAACCTTTAAACACTTAATTATTTATTTATTACGAGTAGCTAGAATTATGATTTTCAAGGTCCTACCTTTAAAGAAACCGATACTCCTATACAAGTTTTAACTCCCCGTTCCCCCCCCCCCCCCCCTTAAAATGTGACATCCTAAAACCCTGAAACACGACGTTATTTATTTATGATGAGTAGCTATATTTATGATTTTCAAGTTCCTACCTTTAAAAAAACCGATACTCCTATACAAGTTTTAACTCCCCGTTCCCCCCCCCCCCCCCCCTTAAAATGTGACATCCTAAAACCCTGAAACACGACGTTATTTATTTATGATGAGTAGCTATATTTATGATTTTCAAGTTCCTACCTTTAAAAAAACCGATACTCCTTCATTATTGATTTATATTCTCAGTAGACGTAATTTAAATGTTCATGTTTGTAAGTTTAAAGAACAAAGACTCATACAAAGTCGTCTCCCCTATTTCCCCTCCTTAAAGATGTAATTTCCAACAATTCTTTCTTAGCGGATGTCTACTTTATAAAATAAACCTATGTTCAAAATTTCAGCTTTCTAGACTTAGTAGTTTTGGCTGTGCGTTGATGATCGATCAGGACAAACAGTTTTATAAGTATAGATTAGTAGGTACTTTATTCTTTATTCATCATTCGTATGGTAGTAAACTTCGCTTGAATTTGTCCTGTTTAGTTTTTACAATCCGGTTCGATTACACCCACAAAGAAGAGCCGGCAAGAAACTTCGCAGGGTTATTTTTTAACGTTGTGGCGGTGACTCATTGGGCACATTGCACATTTCATGACAGTGCAGCAAGGTGGGGCACTTTCCCCCACGCGCCAGCGGACTTACGTGCCCTACTAGTACCACCACGTCGTCCCAGCTCCTCAGTCTTCGGCTAAGCAACTTAACGTGTATACATGCACTGCGCCTGAGCATCCGGCTCGCGCTTACGTTGTACTCGTGGGCAATATAAAGTATTAACCTAAACTGTTGCGTTTACTTTAGCGCCCACACACCGAGACTCAAGTTAAGTGGACACGGACATATATTACTTATATCAATCAAACACTTACATTGGTGACCCCGACGTGATTGGTGACCCCGAAAAACAGTGAACACCTAAGGCGGGCGGTTACATTGGTGACCCCGAACAACAGTGAACACCTTAGGCGGGCGGATAATTTTGAACACTCGGACAGTTAAAATCATAAAGTGAACTATGGACGAGTATGGACGCCCACTGCCTCTGCAGTCGCGACCGGCGGCGGCGAACCCCATATCGCAACCTACAGCGCCCGTGGGGGTGCCCGCGTCTCCCGCCCAGCCAATGGCTCACGTCGACATGGGCGAGCTGGCAGCAATCTCAGTATCAAACCGGATACCAGAATTTTGGCACCAAGAGCCAAAATTATGGTTTGTACAACTCGAGGCGGCAACAGCCGCAATGAAACTTTCGGATGAACAAAAATGGCAAACGGTAATCGCCAAGCTTCAACTAAAGGACCTTCAACAGGTGAGCGACCCCCTCACGAACCCACCAGAGACGAAGAAATACGACACGTTGAAAGCCCGACTGATATCGACAAATGCTGACACAGAGCTACGGAGATTCCAGCGCTTGCTCAGTGAGGTCGAGTTGGGGGATCAGAAGCCGTCCCAACTCCTGAGGAAAATGAGGGGATTAGCAGGGAATAAGCTGAGCGCAGAAGCGCTTAAATTCCTGTGGGCGGGCCACTTGCCCGCCACCGTGCGGACCGTGCTCGCGGTAAGCGACGAGACGGAACTTGAACAGTTGGCAAACCTGGCCGACAAGATTATGGAGAATGCCACCAAGACGGACATCGCGGCGATCGACAGACGCCCAGCAGCTTCATCAGCGTCGTCAAAACTGGAGGACACCATAGCAGAGATGTCCAGACAACTCGCGCAGCTGACAACCGACATCTGCGAGATAAAGGCCGACCGAAGCCACGTAGCACGCGAGCGTTCGAGATCGCAGACGGGCCCGAGGACATCACGAAGCGCCAGCCGATCACGCTGGCAAGAGAAGCGCGCAGCAGCTGACCCCAACTGGCTGTGCACGGCTCACTTCAAGTACAGGGGGAAGGCGCGGTCATGCAAGCAACCGTGCGCGTGGACGAAGCTGTCGGGAAACTAAACAACGAGCAGCGGCCCACGTCGGCAGACCTCTGCTCTCTGCACTACCCCAACAGCCGACTCAAGGTGCGAGACCGGGAGACAGGGTTGTCTTTCCTCGTGGACACGGGCGCAGGAGTATCCGTATTACCTGCGACGGGGAAGACACGAGTAGCAGCAGAAGAACGCGTGCTTTATGCGGCGAACGGTACGCCCATAAAGACATACGGTGATAGGACACTAGTGTTAAATTTGGGACTTCGGCGACCGTACAGGTGGACATTCATCGTCGCCGATGTAGCAGTCCCGATTTTAGGCGCGGACTTTCTTAGCTACCATAATCTCTTAGTGGACTTGAGGAGAAAAAGACTCGTGGACAACACCACTACGCTCGAAGTGTGTTGTGTGATAGACAGGAGTGAACTTAACACGTGCGTACAGACACTGAATAGTGCGGAACCACTACACGAACTATTGCGTGAGTACCCTAGGTTAAGTTCTACATCGAATATTGTCAACGAGGTCCCATTACATGACACTGTGCACCACATCGAGACGACTGGTCCCCCAGTGTACGCGAGAGCTAGACCTCTCCCGCCGGACAGGTATAATAAGGTCAAAAAAGATTTTGAAGATATGCTGGAACAGGGCATATGCCGTCCGTCGAAATCTCCTTGGGCCAGTCCTCTCCAGGTGGTGGTGAAAAGTAATGGAGACTTACGTTTGTGTGGGGACTACAGACGCTTGAATTTAGTGACTAAGCCAGATCGATACCCCATACCTAGATTACAAGATTTTATGTATTTAGCCTATAATAAAACTGTTTTTACGAAACTTGACATGAAACGCGCATACTATCAGATTCCGGTCCTAGAGAAAGACATCGAAAAAACTGCTATAATAACGCCATTTGGATGACTTTTGGCCTACGGAATAGCGGTCAGACGTTCCAGAGGTTCATGCAGATGGTGTTACACGGGCTAGATTTCGCTTTCATTTACCTAGATGATGTTTTGATAGCCTCCGAGACAAAAGCGGAGCACACAGCGCAGGTTAAAATGGTACTAGAGCGACTTAACAGGTACGGAGTGCAGCTGAATGTTCAGAAATGCTCATTCAACTGTACTTCATTGGCCTACCTTGGGTATGAGGTGTCGAAGGACGGCATCCTACCTTTGCCCGAGAAAATAGAAACGATAACAAGTTACCCCCGCCCGTCCACGGTTAAGCAGTTGAGGCAGTACTTAGGTCTAATAAACTTTTACCGCGACAGTGTAAAGGACGCGGCGGACCATCAGCGACTTCTAAACGCGTATCTGGTGGGGTCCAAGAAAAAAAACGACAAAACGGTCATAGAATGGACACCCACGACGATAGAAGCGTTCGAAAAGAGCCGGGAGAGCATAAAGGAAGCTACTGCCATAGCTTTCCCGTCTCCGGACGGGGAACTATATCTGATGACAGACGCGTCCTCTACATGTGTCGGAGGAGCGCTATGCCAGGATAACAAAGGTGTAAAACAACCCTTGGGATTTTTCTCAAAGGCGCTCAGTCCAGCGCAAGAGAAATATTCCACATTCGACAGAGAGTTGTTAGGTATTTATTTATCCGTTAAACACTTCAGACGACTCATAGAAGGTCGAGATCTCACGATCCAGACAGATCACAAGCCACTAATCTATACATACCAAAACGGTGCAAGCGACAACGATACTCCGAGACGAATCCGACAGTTGGGATTCATTTCTCAGTATTGCGCGCGTTTAGTGCACATATCGGGTGTAGACAACGCGGCGGCTGACGCAATGAGTAGAATAAATTCTATTAGCTGTCCGTCACCGCTGGACTGGACAGAACTGGCTGTCAAGCAAATCACTGATAAACAGTTACAGGAGATAGCGGTTAAAGACCCTTCCCCAGTCACGAGGTTAAACATACCTACTGGCGATTCTCAAGTAACATTATACTGTAACATCCAGGATGGTAATGTGAGACCATACATACCTGAGCAATTTCGTACGCAAGTATTTAATATTGTGCACGGAATTTCTCACCCAGGGACTCGCGGTACGCGACGTCTGGTAGCTCAGCGGTATTATTGGCCCAGCATGAATAGCGACATTGGTAAGTGGACAAAATCGTGCATACAATGTCAGAAGTCTAAAGTGACCAGACACACGCATTCACCTTTAGGGACATTTGAGGAGTCTGGGCGCTTCGAGCATATACATGTAGACTTAGTCGGACCACTACCCATATCAAACGGATGCAGATATATAGTCACGATCATAGATAGGGGTACGTCATGGCCAGAAGCAGTACCAGTTTCGGACCAGTCCGCCGAAACATCAGCGAGAGTCGTATATGAGAATTGGATCACGCGTTTTGGTTGTCCAATCCGTATCACGACTGACCAAGGTCGTAATTTCGAATCAGATCTTTTCTTTTCACTTAGTAAAATAATGGGGATGAAGAAGATACGCACGACGGCGTATAATCCAAAAGCCAATGGCAAAGTTGAGCGATTCCATAGGGGACTAAAAGCCTCACTGATGGCCCGCTGCAACACCGAAAATTGGGCTGAAGAATTGCCCACAGTACTGATGGGCTTACGAGCCGCATTGCGTGAAAATGCGGACGTAAGCGCCGCACAGTTGGTATACGGCACGCAGTTGCGACTCCCAGGAGACTTCTTTAAACACTCAAATCTAACAGATGAGGTAGGTGAAAGCTTCGTTGATAGGCTCCGTATGCATACCGAAGGTATAGCACCGGTGCCAGCTCGAGAAGCACGACAAAACTCCACTTTCATACATGCGGACCTAAATAAGACTGCACATGTCTTCGTAAGAAACGACCATGTAACGAAACCGTTGATCCCTCCGTACGCGGGTCCATTCAAGGTCATAAAGCGATGCGAGAAGTATTTTATTGTTGAGTTACCCCAAGGAGAGAAAGCGGTCAGTATCGATCGACTCAAACCAGCTTTCATACTAAACAATAAGGGTGCACAAGACGCCACACAGCGACAGGCTGGCGTGATTCGCACTGCGCAGCAAGCGCATTCCCCGCCAGTCCCGGCAGACGGTGTAATCGACACCGACGCTGCAGCTGATGACATTACTAGATCAGTTCCGATAAGCACTCGCAGCGGCCGAGTCATCAAAACACCGGTCAGATTCTGTTAACTATTTTTAATTAATGTATTTACTTCTACTGAGAAGAAATTTCAAATAAAGAGTATCGGAACCTGATATTACGCAGAGTAATTGTAATAAGCGCTAAGATAATCTTAAGAATATTAACGTTAATATTAGCTGTAACGTAAACGTGCAAATTTAAATGTAAACATAGGTAGTTGAGGCAACTTGTAAAATGGACTTTGCTAAACATTTTTACTTAATTCTCAAGACGATTAGGCTTAATATTCTGTCCTGATTTAGGAAAGGCAGTGCTGTATTTTGTACAAAAACGAAACACATATGAGATTAATGTAATAATTGTAACGATAAATGCTGAAATGTATCTTGTATTTATCTTATAAGAAATAGGGCTAGGGCAGGCCACATAACATTGACCAAGTGACATACCAAAAAGGGTATACTCGGTGGCCCCGTTAAAGAAATGTGTTTCAGTAGGGTATTAACGTATGCAAAATGACATCCTCGGCATGATGTGCAAAAATTTGTAGGTCACCTCAGCTTTGGCCGAGAAACATACAAAAAAGCGCATACTCTGTGACCCGGTTAAATAAATGTACTCGTAGTTTAGTAAGTTATCAATGCATGCAAAAACAATTCTCGATATTGTTCGAAATGTTTCGCACCTGGTCAGCAAAAGTGAAATATAGGTCACCTCGGAATTGACCGACTGACACGCAAAGAAATTGTATACTAAGTAACACTGTTAAGAAAATGAAATTAGTAGGTTACTGACGTATGTAAAAATAATTGTAAACATTCTGTGCAATTTGTCATATAAATGCATAAGCGAGTAGGTACATAGCTGCAGGCGAGCGATGCACTCGTTACGACGAAATCTGACTCAGCAAGCGTTTCGCGCGCGCATATCGATAAACGCCACAGTAAACCACAGTACAGTGTATTCGATTGTTAATATCGACTTGACCATAGTACATATTTAGTACAGTAAAACACTTACTTGTAATTGAAATTTTTGTTGAAGGAAATTGTATAGTTTTTCTTTAAGTTTTTTTTGGGGATGGAGTGATGTGGCGGTGACTCATTGGGCACATTGCACATTTCATGACAGTGCAGCAAGGTGGGGCACTTTCCCCCACGCGCCAGCGGACTTACGTGCCCTACTAGTACCACCACGTCGCCCCAGCTCCTCAGTCTTCGGCTAAGCAACTTAACGTGTATACATGCACTGCGCCTGAGCATCCGGCTCGCGCTTACGTTGTACTCGTGGGCAATATAAAGTATTAACCTAAACTGTTGCGTTTACTTTAGCGCCCACACACCGAGACTCAAGTTAAGTGGACACGGACATATATTACTTATATCAATCAAACACTTACAACGTCTTCAATTACAATACATTGTGACTAACTACACAATAGACACCGCTTACAGTGTTAAGATCAGTAATATATAAGTCAATGGTTAAGATACAGTTTGAGAGCTAGAATAACTATAATTTAAGCTTGATAATTCTGACCACATAAAATCAAAACTAAAAGTAAAAGTATAAATCAAATCAAATCAGGTGTATAGAGCCTTTGTCAGAAATTGTGTATACATACCGTATCAAGTCATGTCAATTATAAAATATAGGTATTCATACCACATGGTAGTACAATGTCAAAAAAAAATTATAAAAATAAAAAAATTATAAATTTGATACTTAATGTATCAATTAGTGAAATTAGTATTCAGCATGCGTCAGCAGTATAAATTTAGGTACAGGTTGTACCCTGTCAAACTTCAAAATTCGTATGCAGTCAGAATATCAAGTCAACATGTTTGTAGCATTTTCAGTTATACCAGTGATAATACGACGTAGTACAAAACTCAAGACCCAAAAGTAACATAATGAAAAAATATAAATCTGCGACAAAAGATAACTTAAGTATTTCAAGCGGTACACACAAATTTTCATGAAAACGATAAAAATGATCAAACTAAATAATGTTTAGCGACACGTGCGCCGTCCCTAGGCAGACATTAGTACTAATTTGTACATTATAAAACGCGACGCCCTCTTGACGGCCGCCGGCAACTATTTCACAATAACGCTCGCAGCGCGTATCGCCCGCCCTCACTCGGTTTGATACTGTCTAAATGCTCAGCTTTCTGGCTATATTCGCGCACGTATACACCTTTATCTACCTTCTACATTCATTTGTAACATTCATACTCAAAAACAATCAATTGATGCTCACCCACTCTGAATTTACCAACAAAAATACAAAAATAAAATAATTCACAATCTCACGGCACTTTACCTACTCCCTATCTACTTCACCTTATTTACTCTGACATTGACAAGTCAGTCACACTGTATTATACAATTTACAAGAAATGTACTAAACCGGTCTATTGTTCGTTGTATATTATGGATCACAATCACTCTGAGCAGCGTATGTTTATATAATTTAAAGAGTTCACGTTCATACTAGCATCATCACTCCGGGTTCGTTGTGGTTGTCCGTTACAATGGCATTAAGCTATACAGCATCACGATTCGCGATACGCCATCAGCGGCCTGAGCTGTGAGCAAAATTCTCAGAGCCATCTCTGAGCGCGAGTCACAATTATCATGCAATTGTACGTTAGATGGCGATCGATTTAAATGTTTGTTATCCAATCGTATCCAATAACTATTTACGGTAGGTATTGTACTTAGTCATGACGACGTGTCAGGGGAAGGGGAAATCTATATCTACTGAAAATGCTATATGTATATACAATAACACTAACGATTTGGATTAAATTTTGTATTTAGAAAATATTCGCTGAGACAAAAAGATTTATTTTATTTATTTATTTTTATCGATATTAAAACATACAATTAGTAAAACATTTAACCTACATTTTTAATTAAATATATTTCCTTGTGTTGCAGCCCTAAAGGAATAGGCTAATATAATCGACTCGCCTAGGGAGGGAGGTTCCTCTATACATTGTTCGTTGTCCTCTGTGACAGCGTACACTCTGTCTGTGTTGTTAATGTAATGCGGTGTGCGCGGGTGTCTGAGTCAGAGGGGCTAGAGCACACGCTCCGACCAGCCAATGTTACCTCCGAGAAGCTAGGTGCCATACCGGAAACTTGCTGATTGTATTGCTGGCTATAACTGGAGCAGAGGAGAGCACAGCCGAGGCTACTATCATATGCTTATTGTCAAAATACACCGTGATGGTATCTATGTTGTAAGGCTATATGGGTTACATGTATGGAGTTACCTGAATCAGCGTTTACGATTGTACAAGAGGGCAGCGGCGATGTAATAATAATAAATAGCAGGATAAAAAAAGAACTCATTTTTAAATCTACATTTGGTCTATTCAAATGAAGCTGATTATTTCTGGTAATATAAATAAATTTTTCAAAATTATTTGTGTTCAACTGTCAATCTGAGTGGTAGGTAAAATGATATCAAAAATTAATTGACAAATCGCCAAAGAGCAAAAACGGTCACACCAATTTATGGTTTTAGTCGCCAGAACTAGAACTTAGTTTTTATCAAATAAAAAATAATAGATAGTAGGCGAACTGCTACCACAGAAGTAATATATAGGGGCTACGCAGCAGCCCTATATATTACTTCTGTCCCGTTTCGTGTCGCTTCTGGGCGGTAGCGTAGCCTACGCTACCGCCCAGAAGCGACACGAAACGGGACAGCGCTATTCATAGGTACGCCAAACAGAGATTATTAACTAAGAAATCGTAGGTATGCCAAACAGAGATTATTAACTAAAAACTGGGAGTGTGAGTGTCCTATTTGATTTCCTACGAATAGACCACGGTGGAATAGATCTACCATTTCATAAGACAGACTGACTGACATAGCATTATCATTAACATCATTATCATTAACATAGTATTATCATCAATACTAATATATACTAATAATAATAAATCTGTAAGGGATGGTCATGGAGTAAGTTACTTTGTTTTAGGCAATATTGAATTTGTAAGCTCTATGTATGATACTAAAGCTAAATTTACGATTTTTAGAAATATTTTCTGTATGTATGTATGTATGTATGTATGTTCCGCCATAACTCTTAAAATCCATCATCCGAATTCGATGAAACTTAGTACAAGCACATTTTACTATACGGGACACAGGATAGGCTAACTAAAATTCACTTCCGGCCACGCTAAGATGTGGCTCTCATACACATCGAATCGAAATAAAAGCGGCGCGTCGCCGCGTCGCGGCGGCGGCGGTTGGTGGCGGCTAGCTGCGGAGGCTGGCGGCGGCGGCGGAGGCTGGCGGCGGCGGCGGAGGCGCGGGGCGCGGCACGGGGTGCGGTCTGGCGGAGCGCGGTGTGTGTATGCATTGTCTCGAGCAGAGTATCTTATTTAATTCGATTCATAATTATTATGTAGGTTTACTTCGTTAGGTATCTATTTGATTAATTTTAGGTGCAAACCTATGTAAAAGTGTTGTTGCAAGTCGATGTTAGCGGATATTTACTTAACTGGAGTTCCTATTTGATTTAAGTTATTTGATCGTATGTTTATTATATTGTACGTAGTGTAGTATGCGCGCAATATTAGCGAAAATATTCTTATTTTTACCCGACTACGGCGAAGCAAAAAGGAGAGTTATGTGTTTGACCGGTATGAATGTATGTATGTATGTTCATCTGTTCCCTCATAACTTCGAAACTACTTATCATAATTTGACAAATGAGGTATCGTTGGATGCGTCTTGACACTGGTTATAGGCTATGTGACGTCATATAAAATTAGATATGGCGCCCTCTAAAGGACATAAAGTCATGACCTAAAAACATTTTTTTAATGATGCCGTGTTGGGTATCAAATGAAAGGGTTTAATTAACACATTTCAAAAATTTATATATTGTTAGCTGTTGCTTTCGGATTTGCTTGCATGCATCCGATAATTAGGAATAATTTCTAAAATCAGGCCTCACTCCAAACCTACCCAAAATACATCCTACTAATATTATAAACGCGAAAGTTTGTGAGTGAGTTGCGTTCAGGAAGACGATAAACCTACTCAAAGAAAGTAAGTAACTAATGGCGAGGCCGAAGGCCGAGCTGCGTTCGGGAAGACTATAAACCTTCTCGAAGAAAGTAAGTAACAAAAGGCGAGGCCGAAGGTCGAGCTTCGTTCAGGAAGACCCTAAACCTTCTCGAAGAAAGCAAGTAACAAAGGGCGAGGCCGAAGGCCGAGCTGCGTTCAGGAAGAGGATAAACCTTCTCGAAGACAGTAAGTAATTATGGGCGAGGCCGAAGGCCGAGATGTGTTCAGGAAGAGGATAAACCTTTTCGAAGAAAGTAAGTAACAAAGAAGTTACTTTCTTCGAGAAGATTTATGGTCTTCCTGAACGCAGCTCGGCCTGCGGACTCGCCCTCTGTTACTTACATTCTTCGAAAAGGTTATCCTCTTCCTGAACGCAGCTCGGCCTTCGGCCTCGCCCTTTGTTACGTACTTTCTTAAAGATCGTTTATCCTCTTCCAGAACCCAGCTCGGCCTTCGGCCTCGCCCATAGTTACTTACTATCTTCGAGAAGGTTTATCGTCTTCCTGAACGCAGCTCGGCCCTCGGCCTCGCCCTCTGTTACTTACTTTCTTCGAAAAGGTTATCCTCTTCCTGAACGCAGCTCGGCCTTCGGCCTCACCCATAGTTACTTACTGTCTTCGAGAAGGTTTATCGTCTTCCTGAACGCAACTCCGCCTTCGGCCTCAAAAAGTAACTCACTTTCTTCGAGACGGTTTATCGTTTACCTGAACCCAGCTCGCCCTTAGTTATTAGCCTGAACCCAGCTCGCCCTTAGTTCTTCCTTTTAAATACGAATTTCACGCGAGCGAAGCCGCGGGCAAAAGCTAGTTAATTAATCTTGAGATAGGTATGATAGGTAAACAATTCTAGTTTTGATACAAAGTTACCTATCCTTTTATACCGGGTGGTACGGTTTAGGCGCCCGGATTGCTACCACCGTACCAGTTCAGTTCAAACGGTTAAGTAAATTTTACGTGTTTTATGACTAGTTCAGTGTAGCCGGAATAATAGAGAACAGAATATAAGAGAAATAAGAAAGGGATAATATGAAAAAGGCGAGAATGAGTAGATCGGACACACGTCAGCCAATCAGTCAGTCAGCGTGTGTGCGTCCACTGCTGGACATACGCCTCTCCAAGTTTCCTCCAGTCCAGAGCTGTCGCGCGGACCGCGGACTTGGTCCGCGCCGGTCACGCGGACATACGTACCCGGCATTGATTTTATAACCCTGTCGGGACAAAATTTTGCGGTCCCACGTGTGCGGCGCGGGTAGAACCGCACCGTGCGGTCCCGCGGACCTAGGCGGCAGGGGCCGGCAGGTCCGCATTGGGACCGCAGAGCTGTGGTCGACACAATACAAAAATTACCAGTTCGTTATATATATAGTTCTGTATTTTATAGAGTAGATTAATTAAAGCGATTAATAAAACATAATTAATTACTTATTACAATTGTGTTACTTAAAAAAAGTTTTGTCTTGAAATTTAAATTTTTTTTTTGTTATCTTGGGAAAATATGTATATATCATTTGAAAGTGGCCAAGTTCGAGTCGAGCTCGCGTAAAGAGGTTCCGTCCGTACCATCCCGTTTTCTGTGAGAACTAGAAGGCTTAGGATTTTTTGACGAAACTTCGTCATGAACTTTTGTTTTGGTCATAACTCGAGAACCACTGGTGCTAGACCCATCGTGTTGGTACTCAAACTTCAGGTCTCGGTGAGATCTATCCATCTGTCATGGGAACTTTTGTATTGGTCATAACTCAAGTCGAGACCTGAAGTTTGAGTACCAACACGATGGGTCTAGCACGAGTGGTTCTCGAGTTATGACCAAAACAAAAGTTCACGTGACAGATGGATAGATCTCACCGAGACCTGAAGTTTGAGTACCAACACGATGGGTCTAGCACCAGTGGTTCTCGAGTTATGACCAAAACAAAAGTTCATGTGACAGATGGATAGATCTCACCGAGACCTGAAGTTTGAGTACCAACACTATGGGTCTAGCACCATTGGTTCTCGAGTTATGACCAAAACAAAAGTTCATGTGACAGATGGATAGATCTCACCGAAATGTGAAGTTTGAGTACCAACACGATGGGTCTAGCACCAGTGGTTCTCGAGTTATGACCAAAACAAAAGTTCACGTGACAGATGGATAGATTTCACCGAGACCTGAAGTATGAGTACCAACACGATGGGTCTAGCACAAGTGGTTCTCGAGTTATGACCAAAACAAAAGTTCACGTGACATATGGATAGATCTCACCGAGACCTGAAGTTTGAGTACCAACACGATGGGTCTAGCACCAGTGGTTCTCGAGTTATGACCAAAACAAAAGTTCACGTGACATATGGATAGATCACACCGAGACCTGAAGATTGAGTACCAACACGATGGGTCTAACACCAGTGGTTCTCGAATTTATGATATGACCAAAACAAAAGTTCATGACGAATTTTTGTCATAAAATCCAAAGCGTTCTAGTTCTTTTAAATGCCGGGTATGGAATTTTGCGGGCAATGTCCGCGATCCTCGCAACACCTCTGCTCCAGTCCTCCCGGCCTTCAGCGGTACGGAACCACTGCTTTTCGCCGACGTACTTAATGTCGTCGTCCCACCTGGCGGGTGGTCTTCCTACTTTCCGTTTCCCTGTCCACGGCCGCCAGTGTAGGACACGGATACTCCAAAGATCGTCAACATTTCGGCTGACGTGCCCAGCCCAATGCCACCTCGGCTTAGCCACCCGGTGTCCAATATCGACTACATTGGTGCGTCGGCGGATATATTAATTAATTAATTTATTTATTTTATGTTTATATTTTATATTCAGGGATAAAATAACTACGTACATCAAATATTTAAATAATAGGAAATTAAACTAAAACATTTCATATATATTTCATAGACTTCATAGTCAGCCTCGATAGCTCAGTGGTGCAGACAGTCAACTGTCGCTATTGAATGTTAAAGCAACGCTGGCCGCGGTCAGTACTTGGATGGGTGACCGCTGACCGTTGCAGGCTGACCGAGGTTCGGATTCCTCGTAAAACTGTAGGTCCCTTCCCTCCTAATCTTACTCGGTGGTAGGGTTTAACCCGCCCGGGTTGGTACCACCGCACTGAATGAAACGTCGGTCCAAACGGCTATAATTAGTCTGTGTTTTCCGACCAGTTCAGTGTAGCCGGCACGATCAAAGGGGGAAGCACTGACATGGCACCTAGTTCACCCGGTGTTATGGGCTGACATCACGGACGTTGTAGGTGATGTAGCCAACCGTGACAGTTTCCATAAAAAAAAAAAAAACTTATGTACCGATTACTGTACAATACTGTATCGATACATTTAATGCACGGTTACAGCACTATGCATGGAAAGAGAATTTTAGAGCACGGAGCACGGAGACAGAATTTTAAAAAAATCTTTAAAAATATAATTAAGACATTTACAGTATATTTACCGATGATATGTTACTCCATTGTTCTTCCAGTTTACTTTCACAGTTCGGTTTTTACAGGTTTCCACGCAACAGACCGTCATTTTGGGAAAAACATTCCATATGTCGCGCGTGCCTCGGTCGACGATGCACTGTCCGTCGGATCGCGAGCGCACGACGATTATGGTCACCATATTGCCGCCCATTGCCGCCGTATGCAACATATGCAACCGTCCTTTTGCAGGACGCTGGCAAAAGTGACAAGGAAAAGTATGTATCCTGCGCCAGGACGCTGGCACTTGAAGGGTGTTCTGTGACACCGACGCGACGCACGAGTGCGATCGTTCTCCCTACCCCTTGCCTCTCTCGCGCACTCTTCCCGCCCCGCGCGCGCTCCCCTCTTCCGCTCGACTCTGCGCTCCGCCTCCCCGCTACCTTACCCCATACCTCAGCCGCTGGAACACTGCTTCTCTGTATATTTCTTCGGGGCGATCACTCTATATAATATTTCCTCAAAGGTAAAACCCTCTTCTAATTACCAAATCTGAAATATAAATACAAACCCTCTTACCATTCACGAGATAATTATGTCCCAAAATCACTTAAATTTAAAAAAAAAAAAATCAGTTTATTTGGCAGATTCATTTTCAATGTACCCGAAGGTCGTGGCAGACACGAGATCTGTGAATTTTTCACAAATATGTGCACGTCCATTGTCCGGCGCTGCCCCGAGCGCAGTGCTGCCAATCTTTGAGGAGACGAATTCTGTAATTCTACTATCGAAATCCGTATAAATGTGTTTTTTTCTATGAAAAGCTTTATAGAAATTCCGTACTCGTTGTTAGTCGTCGTTGTAATTATAAATATATTCTCGCGGTGCGAGAATTTATACAACAGTCGTTAAAAGCTACAACAGAAATGGCTGTATACTCTAATGAGTATTGCCTGTTTCGGGAGGAGACGAATTAATATTAAAAAAAAATCAAGGAGATAATATTATGAATGAGACTCTGGATCACTTGTTTTTTGAATGTCCGACTTTTGACCTTCAACGACATTCGTTAACCCTTCAGCTCCCACGATTTTGATATTCTTACGTACCGTTGACTCCCACCCCTTTTCGCCGCGCGCAAAAACCCAAAATTTTGGCGCGCGCGCTCCCGCACAAATTCGAATATCCCGCCTCAATCGATTGATTCATCAATGATCTGTATTCAGTCTGATTTGTACTGAAATTGCGCATTCAGTCATACCGAACACTTCAGGATTCACTTATTTAGAAGCACAGACGGATTTTTTGAACTCCGGGCAAAACAAAACACACTCGACATTTTTTTTGGTTTTTTCTGACCGAAACTGTATAATTTATTCCCACAAGTCGCCCATCAAAATATAGATATTGAAACGTACTCTAGAATACGGGTACTCGAAAAACGGTACAAGATCTGTGTATTCCAGTGTCTGTGGAAATGTCAGTCGTCATGGGAGCCTTTTTTTTTTACAATTTCAAAAAATATTTTCTGTGTGAAGGTGATGTGTTGCCCAGTCATGTTTGATAATAGTTATTAGTACATTTAACCAAGAATGTATACCAGTAATCAGTTGTTTGATAGGAAATTGGTAGAATTAGTTATGAATTAAATAGGGAGCCGCGCCGCGCCGAGACCCCGCCGGGTCTTCTGGGAGTTATCAGATTGGCGCGTCATAAGACCCGGCCGGGTATTTATAAAACACCTGACAATATGCCGCGCGTCACTCAAGATTTACTTGCCAACACAGACTGTTTTCCATCCATTTACGATTTCATTATTTCAACAATTGGCGATATATAAATAATTTAAAGAATAACAACAGACAAGGCTGCATGGTATAATACCTTTGCCTATCCCAAAAAAAGGGATAAAACAACCAAAAAAAAAAAAAAAATAAATATAATAGTGCTATTCTCTTTGAAGTTTCGTTGGTAAAAAAAAGAAGAAAATTGGAATTACAAGTTTTCAGTAAGAGCCATCGAAGGAAACGGAAAATCGCAAACATACCTCTATACTTTTCTTGGTATGCCCTGACATCGTTTGTTCGAGTTACCGGGTTACCTAATATAGAATTATTTACGTAAGTTTCTATGAACACTGTGATAAGATTATTTGAGCATCACACCCACCAATGTACTTGCCTAATTTAGAAGTTTCCAAATAATTATGCATGAAATGCACAGCTTGATTTGGTTGGTTTTCTCTCAAATTCCAATAAAAATGTACTTTGGAAAGAATATAATAATTATTCTGAATAGACAACCTCAAAGAAAAACCATCATAAACACAAATTTTATTAACAACTGTCTAAGAATACATTGTATTGTAAATTATGGCTATAATCTAGTAATACTAAGATTTAATAAAATTAACCTATTGAATAAAAACTAAATACTAACAGGTATATAAGGCTTACTGTATATAAATAATAGAGAATATACCTAATCGCTGTGGACATATGATTTTTCGAAATGTATGTTATAGATTTTTTAAATTTAATCTGCGGGTCTACTGGCCATAACTCACTCGCTAACTCACACTTAATACTCGGATATTTCAACCAATAGCCGTATGTCTCGATGACCCGGCCGAACGCCTTCTGATTGGTTGAGTGAGATCGTTTCTCATACTCACATCGGCGAGTGAGTAACGCCAGTACAGGGGCTGGTATGGGTGGCTGAGTCAGAGGGGCCAAAGCGCATGCTCCGATCAGCCAATACCACCTCTGAGAAGGTAATTGCCATACCGAAGACTTCCCTTTGGATTGCTGGCTATACTGGACTAGAGGAGAACACAACCGAGGCTGCTATGCGGCCATCTTCAATAATTCAATAAGGTGGTACCAACCCAGTCGGCTACAATTTGAGCCCACCACCGAGTAAGGAGCATGGGAAACTTTTCTAGCATTTTTAATTTCGATGGTTATAATGGGTGGATGTTTAATTCTCATTGTGGTGCTCACCGGTACATAGATACATACCACACGCTGCATCCCGACAATCGGTGTAAGCAGAGTAATCGGAGTTGTGCTGCAGGTACTCTTGTAAATTACAGCACAACACTGAACGCCGCGTTTAGCAAAGTATTCGGACAATCCGACCGGACAGTCGATGCCGATCGCCGGACGGCGGTCCACCGGGTGCTGTTATGTCAGAGTATGGCATGTCCGTATGTCCAACGTGCTTGGCACCGGAGCGAGCGAGGTTGCCGCTAGGTCGAGCTGCGCGCGGTTATAACATACTTTTGGCCGGCGTGCATAGCAATGTGAGTTTCAGTTTTTTTTTTATTGAAAGCGCGACATATGGCGACGAGCCACCCGTAAGGTGTCTAACGACGCTCATGGACATTCGGTCGTATGCGGGGGTTGCGAATGCCATGCCGGCCTGACAGGTGCCCATTCACGCCCCTCTTGAAGGATCCGAGACTATACTTGGGGGTGGAGGGGAATATATGAGCAGGGAGAGCGTTCCAGAGTTTACCGGTTCTGTAGAAGAAAGATCTGCAGAATCGATTGTTACGCATCCGCGGTAAGTTTAGCGTGTAGGGATGCAATCTCTGCGGAGGTGGAAAGGGTACTGCAGGATCGCGTACAGCTCCTCCGAGCACTCCCCATGGAATAAGCGATAGAAAATACTTAGGGAGCCGACATCCGTAAGTATTTTTACGACGGTGTTGCCGTGGTTCTAGATCGCGGGACACTTCGGGGTCACCCACTACTAGTTATAAAATATTGGCAAGCTGCTCTGTGGAACTGGGCATCCCTTATTCTCTACCACCCATCCTAGCTCCGCATGACTCGTCGCAGAGAGACTCAGACACCCCTTTGTTGTTGACATTGATCTACCATCGGTTCTCTAAATCGTTTCTTCGTCGCACCGCTAGGGTGTGGAACTGTCTTCCGGCGAATGTCTCTCCTGAATCCATTATCCTTTAATTGCTGACGTGGGTTAGTAGGTGCACTATTGCAGAAGACACGCATGAGAGACTGGTTTTTATTATGTACAATATGTTTGTAGTTTCTATAATCAGATTTTTTTTCCCAAATATGTACCTATATCCGTATTACGGGATGTACCGCATTACGGGTGTTACACGGTGTCCCAAGAAGAACCCATTGTCGGCCGTTATTTAAAGAATCAAAAATTTTAACTGTGGTGGCTCAATACATTTTGGACTGCTTGTTGTATGTACACAAACGACAGGAGCTATATGCGTCGCACTCGCAGACTCACTCGTATATTACGAGAAAGAGAGCGGACCTACGATCGGCTCTCTGTCGTTTGGAACGCACCAAGCGTCACGGTGACTATGAAAAAATTAAATTATTTAATCATATAAATTTGAACACACGACAACTGTCACCTAACTTATTTAAAAACTACATTAAACATTTTTTAACTCTTAATCCACTTTATAATATTAATGAATTTTATAGCATACAATTTTAAATTATATTTAATTTAAATATTTTTAATTCAATTTACTATTATAATTTAATTTATGTTTTTAATTTTAATTTATGTTTGTGTGGGGATGTCTATGTATGTGTGATTGAGAATTTGACTTTGTTCTACTGAAGATGTGTAAATTTGGAACCTACCACTAATTAATTATGTGCGATATTGCTTTTATTTTATTATTGTAATGCTATTTTAATTTTGGATTATTTTATACAATTTTTTTAATCTTTGACGTGTCCCATAGTGGAACAATTTTATTTATATAAAATTGTATAAACCCACTCAACGGGAAATAAACGATTTTGACTTTGACTTTGACTTTGACTTTATCTTTATTGATTTTAAAAAATTGTATGTGTGCGAAATAAAACTCAAGGTCACAGTAAGAGATTCTTTATTAGAAGTACCTATTCACAACAATAACTTTCATGACATACCTAGTTTTTAACCGACTTAAAAAAAAGGAGGAGGTTCTCAATTCGACTGTATTTTTTTTTATGTTTGTCCTCTCAGAACTTTCGACTGGGTGAACCGATTTTGAAATTTTTTTTTTATTTGAAGCTGGTGCTTCCCATGTGGTCCCATTTTATTTTCTTCAAGATCGGATTGGAAAGCGAGGCGGATTCCGCCGAGTACATTAATAGCAAAAAATTACTAAAAAAAACTGTGAAATAAAAATCTATTTAAAAAAAATATAAAAAACCACCTTCAAAAATGTATGAAATAAAAAAAATCTAACCCTAGAGTTGAAGGCGGTGATATCCTTTGTGATTTGTGTAGCCTTCTTTAGCACCGCCTTCAACTCTAGGGTTCTATTTTTTTTTATTTCATCCATTTTTGAAGGTGGTTTTTATATTTTTTTAAATAGTAAAAAATAAAAATTATACTAAAATATTAAAATTTCTACAAAAACCAAATTATTCTTCTATAACAAAAACTGGGACCACAAATATAAAACGAAAAAACGTGCAGTACTCCAACGGTCGTCGTCTCTTCGGCCGACGTGCCCAGCACACTGCCACTCGAGCTTAGCCATCCGGTGTCCAATATCGGTTTTGCTTTGGTGCATCGGCCTCTCTGCCTACCCCACTAGTTAACCAGGTGTGATTATATGTACGTATGTTTAAGTATTCTTTCGTTCAATTCAGGAGCACATAATGAATTTCGTGAACGCGGCCAAGGTCTGCTGGGAGTGCCGCGGCTTCCTCGACAAGATAGTCAAGTTCCAGAGACAAGTGTTGGACGCCGGAGCGCTACTGCTGTCCCGCGTCGTCATAGATAAATATGAGGTATGTCGAGATTTTTTTGTACTGTGTGGCCGGTACTTTAAAAGAATAGCCCCACTGCATCTCCCCCCCGAGTATGTCGTAAAAGGCGACTAAGGGATATGACTCCCTTCTTATTATTACTAGGTGGTGGGGTTTAACCCGCCCGGGTTGATACCCCCGCACTGAATGAAAGATCGGTCGAAACGGCTATGTAAATAGTTTGTGTTTTCCGTCCAGTTCAGTGTAGCCGGCACGACTGAAGGGAAGCACCGACGTGGCACCAAGTTCATCCGGTGTTATGGGCTGACATCACGGATGTTGTAGGTGATGTAGCCAACCGTGTCAGTTACCATAAAAATAAAAAAAAGTACATGAAAAAAATAAACCGTGTCAGTTTCCATTAAAAAAAAAACTTCATCGGTACCTCAATGTCCCAACTGTCAGGGTTGAAATAGTACTCAAACCAAAGCCTCCCAGAAAAGATCTGGAATTAAAGTACAGGCTATAGTTCGCTGAAGCGCTGCTAATATAGTATATATCATTTACAGATACTTCCACCCTTTACAAACCTCTCCAGCTCAACAAAAGTCGGTTTCAACTACAAATTTGAATACCAAGATGCGAGAAATCTCTCTGAAGTACCTATTCTGTCCGAACAAAGTGACACTGATGTCAAACGCGAGTTTGGCACTAACGGCGGTACTTCTGAGAGGCAAGGTAAAGAGTTGAAAAAGGAGAGGGACGGAGAGAAACGGAAGTACGTTAAGAAGAAAAGATGGCCGACCGCGAATGTCTTGCTGAAAGGCGACAACAGGAATGCGCGGGTCGTCTCGGTAATTTATTTATAAATCATATCATATCAAATGTGTTTATTAATCAATTCACTAATAATATACAAACAATTTATATAAAATTTCGTGGGTTGAGAAAAAGGTGTATTCTTTTTTCTTAATCATTTGTATGGAAGTACACTACAGTTGAATTTGTCCTGTTTAGTTTTTACAATCTGCTTCGATTACAATCATTTGTATGGTAGTACACTACAGTTGAATTTGTCCTGTTTAGTTTTTACAATCTGCTTCGATTACAATCATTTGTATGGTAGTACACTACAGTTGAATTTGTCCTGTTTAGTTTTTACAATCTGCTTCGATTACACCCACAAAGAAGAGCCGGCAATTTATTATTTATCGCAGGGTTATTTTAACATCTTCGATTACAATACATTGTGACTGGCTACACAATATACACCGCTTACAGTGTTTAAGATACAGTTTGAGAGATACATTTAGCAGTGCCGCTGATTTAAATCCTAACCTAGTAAGTAATTAAAAATGACAGCAATAGTACCCATAATTTAATAATTTTTAAAAAGTTTGCTGATCCGTTGTCCCTGCTTATCCCATTGGGAGTGAAGTTATGTATGTAAAAATATATGGCATCTTCGCCTCGGGCATTATTAGCCCTCCCCTAAGGTCGCCCCCTGTACTGTGTGGGGTCAGTACTTATAAAGAATAGCCCCACTGCATCTCTCCAGGTGCATGTTGTAAAAGGCGACTAAGTACCTCCTGTTCGCCTTCGCCAAACCCGCCATACTCTCGCGGAACACCCCTATGTAGTCGATAGAAGAGTTCTTCGAACTGCTCGATTCTCTAAATCGTTCTTGTGCCGCACTGCAAAAGTGTGGAACGGGCTCCCAGGGAATATCTTTCCCCACTCCACATCCACGGATCTTCAAATCGCGGGTTTTTGTTATATTAACCCGCGCGCCTTTCCCCAGCAACATTAGTCCACCTCCAAGCCGGACTGGCACGTCCTCGGCGGTGAAATTGGCTGCGCCTGAGGTTGCGACCTCGGGCAGAGCCACCCAGTTCGGTAGCAATAAAAAAAAAGGTAAGGACGAGATGCCATGCTATAGGGCGACAGACTAGCCACCTCTCACCTTCCACTGAGACACGTAGCATGGGTGCTTCACTTGCTGCTTAATGCAATCTAGTCGGAACTATTGAGAGATCACAATACATAGCAGTGATATAGGGCTCAAACTTCAAATTATAAATCGTATGATTATGGCCTTATCATTTATCATAAGGCCGCCTGTGGGTGGATACTGGAACCCAAACGGTATCTAAAATAAAAATAAATGGGTTTATTGCTTGAACAGGTGAATATGACAGAAGAGCAGTTTTTAAGATACCGCGAGGAAGATAGGAAGAATGAGGAGTATCTGAAGGCGCCGCACAAGTGTACAGATTGTATCAAGACTTTTAGCTTCGTCAACATGCTGGAGAAGCATAGGAACAATTATCACAGCGAGGTGAGTGAAGTGTTTGAGGACCATTTGAAAGGTATGTTAATGCACATTTATTTTTTTATAATCAAATCATTATACTCACCAAGTAAGGAGGAAAATGTTTATATTTTTTTTATATAGTTGTATTCAGTATTTATTAAATAAACAAAACACCAATTACTCTGCTTACACTGATTCTCGGGGTACGGCGTGTGGTATGTATGTACAAAATAAATAACACAGTACAAATAAAACAGAAACAATAATATTAATCAAACTATATTACAAACTAAAAATAATGAATAAAATTTATAGAAATAAAACTAAATTTAGGATATGGGTTTTTTTCTATTGATTATTATTGTTTATTTATAATTGTAAGTACTTAGAAGTAAATGCAACGTGATATTTTTGAATTTTCTTATTTATAAAATTGTTGCTAATTTAAGTCGGGCCCTTTTATTAAGAGTATGTGCATATTTTCTACGATTTTAGTAATTATGTTTTGTTTTTGGGACATGTTCCTTAAAATGAATTGAATTACAATGTTCCAGAGCATCGGACCGCACAAATGCAGCATATGTACGATGCGCTTCCCCTCTGCCGATCGCCTCCAGCGCCACCGGCAGCGCCACTACAAGCTGTACGTGTGTTCCGTGTGCGGGTTCCCGCAGCGGCGGCTACCGCTCGTACTGCGCCACTACGCGGCCGCGCACGAGCCAGCCGGCGCGTATTCTTGCCGCACCTGCGGCCTGCCGTTCCAGTCAGTCTACCATACTCAACTGTCGATATCTCTTGTTTGGTGACCTCACCTGATCTAGAATAGAAAAGAAAACACATACATACAGGGACCACGTAAAACTGTAGGTCCCTTCCTTTCCTACCTTACTCGGTGGTACGTGTTATGGGCTGACATCACGGATGTTGTAGGTGATGTAGCCAACCGCGTCAGTTTCCTTAAAAAGAAAATTTACAAATTTTATTTTTTTATGGAAACTGACACGGTTGGCTACATCACCTACAACATCCGTGATGTCATCCCATAACACCGGCTGAACTAGGTGCCATGTCAGTGCTTCCCTTCGGTCGTGCCGGCTAACTGAACTGGACGGAAAACACAAACTATTTACATAGCCGTTTCGACCGACCTTTCATTCAGTGCGGTGGTACCAACCCGGGCTGGTTGAACCCTACCACCAAGTAATATAAGAAGGTAGTCATATCCCTTAATTATTATTTATTTATTTATCTACACTAGCAGCTTGCAGCAATTCAAGTGTTGAGTGAAGTTTTATGATACATCCTAATAAATAAAGCTAAGTTTCTACGGGCGACCGCCGGCCGTGTAACGTACGTCAATATAAGAATATCATTATAACTCGAAGACCACTTTATCGACTTATGTACGGTTTTCACTGTTACCTTCTTTCACTTCTCAAGATGGTTTTAGGCTATACAGCATCACGCTGCGTCATTGGCGGCCTAACCAGTGAGCAAAAAGTCACGAAGCGAAGCTGCGGCCGAAAGCTAGTCTTTATATGTTTTTTTTTATTAGATATACTTGTTGCTTTTTGTTTGTTTATTTTTATTAAATATTCATCGATTAGATCTTTATAATCGTTCACTGAGATAGCACTTATCACTTCTTGTGGTTGCTTGTTTTAAGAGTCCGCTATTCAGTTACTTAGAAAGTGCTTTCTGGGGGTTAGAATTGGAACTATATCGGTTTAATTTTAAGGCGTGTCCACGGAGTTTCTCGATAGTGTTCATTGTGTACCATTAAATAAGGTTGCCTACGTCGTAATGATCATTAAAAATTTTAAATGTTTCGATGAGGTTAATCTTCATTTAAAATAAATCGATTGTCAAATAAAATTAGTAAAAACCTTTGAGAATTAATGAGCTGGCTCCACCTAATGCTGCTGCTCTAAGAGTGCTGATTTTCAGCTAGCCCCATTCACATTTCACACACATCTACAACATACATAACAGATACTTATAGAAGTTAATTAACATAGTCTAATCTCATTCTCATCTGTCACTCGGTCAGAAACTGCACTTTGCAATTACAAAAACAAAAAGTCGATTGCAAACATGTGTTTGTTGCAGGACTTATCGCAAGATGCACTATCACCGGGATGCGATGCATAAGGGAATTTACCGGTGTGAATACTGCAACAAGATCCTGTCGAATATGCAGTCACTCAAGAGTCATCTTCTGTGAGTCTATAAAATTAAATATTTATTGTAGAATGTAACAAAACTTTGCAAGAAAATGTATTAGTTTATGGATATATCTATTGATTGACTAATAAGATACTATTATATTTTATTATCCGACTACGGCGAAGCCAAAAGAAAGGTTTATACATTTACTGATAGAAAAAAATTATTGACTAATCAGAAGATATGTACTTTGATCTGACACACATAAGTAAATAAATTTATTTTATCTATTCATTTAATCCAAGAAAGATCATATGGCTAGTCAAGAAGGCTAGAAAATTCATTAAATATCAAACAATTATTTTATTCATTGATAGATGATAATATTGTTTAAACTTCTTTTAATATTTATTATACGAATTTGAAAATTAGTTCGTGAATAATGATAATATAGACCAAGATTCCAATAACATGTATTGCTTAAACATCTCGTTACAGGATACACACGGGTATGCCAACACTCGAATGTTTGCTATACCACAGACCATGCTTCCAATAACATGTATTGGTTAAACATCTCGTTACAGGCTACACACGGTAATGCTAACATTGTAATGTGCGCTCTGCCACAGACCATTATTCCAATATCATGTATTGCTTAAACATCTCGTTACAGGATATACACGAGTATGCCGACACTCGAATGTTTGTTGTGCCACAAACCATGATTCCAATAACATATTGCTTAAACATCTCGTTACAGGATACACACGGGTATGCCAACACTCGAATGTTTGCTCTGCCACAGACCTTGATTCCAATAACATGTATTGCTTAAACATCTCGTTACAGGATACACGCGGTATGCCAACACTAGAATGTTTGCTCTGCCACAGACCATGATTCCAATAACATGTATGGCTTAAACATCTCGTTACAGGATTCACACGGGTATGCCGACACTCGAATGTTCGCTGTGCCACAAGAGCTGTCGCGGTGAATCCGGTCTAGATGCACACATGCGCACCGCACACAACCACGAGAACACAGAGGAGGCTTATTGCAAGGAGTGCAACATACAGTTCAAGAGCAAGAAGATTTATAAAGTTCACTTGAAACAAAGTCCGAAACACAACCCGCCGACGGTTTTCAAGTTTGCATCTTTAATTTTAATTTTTGCTTTGGACTTATTGACTGTATACTTGGTCATCAGCATAATCACCTATGCTAACTTGTCTTGTGAAACTACACACAGTGCATTACCATGCCAGTGGATTGATGGCATGTTACAGGGCTATTCAACCAGTTGATGATTTTGGTCTTGCATATTCTGTATTATACTTTACTGTGTTGCAGAAAGGGAACTTATTGCGTGATACATTCTCATTCATTCAACCTTTTACACAAGAAGCAACTCTTTAACTTTTCTTTTTTAAATCCCTTTTTCTATTTTATCTTAAAAGAGTGAGTGATAAGTTATTTGATAAATTTTTCACAATTTTATAGACAATAATACATTTTCTGTAGTATTTTCTGCGAATTATCTTATAATATAACCGTGTGATATTTGTTTTCAGGTTTTCATGTGACAAATGTGACAAAAAATTCATAACTGAGGCGAAGTTGAAACACCACCATCGCACCTACCACCTCGACTACATATGTCATATATGTCAAAAGGTAATCACATATGTCATCAAAGTCAGGATTATATCAATATCATGAAATTTCGCATGACCGAGGCGCATTAGGCATTGTCATAAATGCAAATTGAGCTCAAAAGGTGCTAATTGACTTAAGAAAATACATACATACCGCATGCTTTATCCCGACAATCCGGTTGAGCAGAGTAATCGGTGTTGTGCGGCAAGAACTCTGTTAAATTACAGTACAACACTAACCACAATGTTTAGCAAAGTAATTCTCAAACAGCAAGTAAGGCACGAAGACCCACCTACTGCCTGACTCGGTGGAAGGACCGTGCCAAGGTGAGAAGTGCCTATCCTATCGCCGTTTAGCACGGTATCTCGTCCTTATGTCTTAGTCGCCTTTTACGACATGCATGGGAAGATACAGTGGTGCTATTCTTTTTAAGTTCCGGCCAGTTACGGTACAACTTAAGAAGAGTATTTGTAAAACTGTTTTTAGGCGTTCCAATAGGTCTCCAAGGCATATTCAGGACATTCTTAACTTAGGTCACGCTAAATTCCAAGATATGATATAATCATGATTTATTTTTATTTTTATTGAAAGCGCGACATGTGGTGCTGAGTCTCCCATAAGGTGTCTAACGACGCCCATGCACATTGGGTCGTAGGTTTTGATTGTGGTGTTAATAGTTCGATATAGCCATTGAATCTCAAGTTGTAAATCTTCCTGTGTGCAGCGGCTGGCCAATGGACTTTCGCTGGATCAACACATTAAGACTGTGCACGAGGGGCGCCAGCTGCCGCGCAAGCATGTCTGCGAGCTGTGTGGAAAGGCTTTTAAGGTTAGTTTTTCTATTTCAAGTGCACAATTGTCAAACTGTGCCAAGTGTCGTCGCAGTGAATCATGAAATATCGCAGTGGCCACGTAACTTAACGCACGCACCCTAATTACTCTTCTATGTACCCCAATTATTCTTCTCTCATATAATATAGGTATTAACATAATTAAGTTGATACAAATTACGTATCAAAGTTTGGCAAAGGCATATACCTGATGCAATTAATACATAAATCTTTGTAGTCACAACTCTCAGTAATATGGTTAATCTTGCTCTCAAGCTATGTTTTCGATAGACCTTAGGCGATGTTATTATGTGGCTAGTCACTAAAATACTTGTAAAATATGTATATATTAAAAAAAAAATACCCTGCGAAGTATCTTGCCGGTTTCTCTTCGTGGGTGTAATCGAACTGGATAGAACAAATTGTGACAAGTTCGAGTGCAGTCTAACTGCCATTATGAATGATCAATAAACAATACAATATGATAAAATTATACAATATAATGAGATTCCTAGTCATTCTTAACTTAACAATACTTAACAAATATAAGATTCGGTCTTTGTCTGTTGTGCCCATCATTCAAGTAAATAATTCAATTTGAAACTTTCATTAAAAAAAATCGGTCGACTGCGAGTTTTACTCACGCACGGAGGATTCCGTAGATCTTCTATACTATACCTGTGTAAAAAACTATATCCGCCTATCTTTTGTCTGTCTGCAATGAAAGTACCTGTAGCGCCATTTATAATTTAATAAAATTTTTAACCTGTTTTTTGGATCTTAATTTTTTACTATTTTTTTTTATATTTGTTGGCATCCCCACCATAATAACACATTCTGTGAAAATTTCAACCGGCTATTACGGTTCAAAAGATACAGCATTCGAACAGACGGACAGACACACAGCCGACGTAGGCTTAGTAATAGGCTTCCGTGTGGATAGTCAGTCAGTCGGTCAGTCAAGTCAAGAAATCAATTGCATATAGGCAATACACCCCTGTATTTCTTGTTTCATTTCGTGTACCATTCTTTCAATTGTGTGCAATAGTTTCTATTCTAATAAAAAACTTACTTAGAGATCAAGTTGTCTGCCTGTCATTCAGAACAATCAAAACTATTTGTGTACCAATGAATTTTTCAAAACTTCAAACTGTCTTCAAATATTCATAATACCTGTTAAAACCAAATAGCAATAGACAGATTGGTGTTTTGATTGCAGAACAAGACGATGCTCTCCGAGCATCGCAACGTGCACACGGGCGAGCGGCCGCACGCCTGCCGAGTTTGCGGAGCGCGCTTCGCTCAGCGCTCCACTCTGCACACGCACTGCAAGCTGATACATCTGAAGCTGGGTCGCGGCCGCGCGCCGCCGCCGAAGCAGCAGCAGAGTCTGTATCCGTTGCAAGATCCAACGCTGGCTAGCTTCTAGAGTACCCTGTGTAAGTAGTAAGGACAAGATGCTGTGCTCCTGGACAGTTAAGATTGGTTTTTTGTGGAAACGGTTGTATACATGTTTTTTTTATTGAAAGCACGACATATGGCTCCGAGCCACCCATGAGGTATCTAACAATGCCCATGGACATTCGGTCGTATGCGGGGGTTACGAATGCCATGCCGACCTGACAGGTGCCCATTCGCACCCTCTTGAAGGACCCGAGACTGTACTCGGGGGAAATATATGGGCAGTAGTGTTGTTACGCTTAGCATTAACGAAATGAATTCATAATGAATACCCCGTTAGCACTTAGCACTGCTAAGCGCCCTGATGAATAGAAATGAATGTTAATGCTAAGCAATAAACACATTAAATTTCATTTTAGTTAGCATTGCTGTTTCGTTCGTAATAACTAATAACTTATAACAGCGAAAGGATGTGTCTAATTACGTACATAGGTAAAGTGTAATATTTGTATTTTTTAATTGTAAGGAAATTAAACAAAGTACAAAAAGAATGTATAGTAAATTAATAAAGACAATATTTTGAGTTGTTTTACTTTAGTATTCCGAATCCATACATGCATTTTTTGTGAGGCTTTTTTTTTCTTTTCCTCATATTATTAATATTTCATCATCCATATGCAAGTACACTGCACTCAGATTTGTTATATTTTACATTGTAACATTCCGCCAGTTCGATTATCACAGCGAAGAACTGGCTAGAACTTCACTGGAAATGTTTGTAATGTTCACTTATTCTACTTTACGAAAAATGTTTGCCATTACCTAAGCGCGCATGTGCTATCACCTACCATCTCTAATTACTCCTTTACTCATCATCCAAAGACTGAACACTGCACAATTCATTACAAATGCAGTAATTGATGACAAAGTGAAAAAAAAATTAAATATGAAATTATATGAAGTTATATACCCACCACTCTGCCACTAGAAGCAGGTCAGTCTCCACAAACAGCACTCGTTCACGAGCATCGCACCGGCTATCATATTGATTCATCTCAATAAAACTAACTCTAGCGTACAACTACTTTATTTATTAAATCTATGAATTATGACATATGTACAGGCTTCATTGCTGAAAATGAAACACCTGTAACACAGATTATTATTACAAGTAGTTATGTTTTGATGTTGCATCTGTCAAAAATAAAGTGAGAAAAATGTATGAAATTTAGATATTTCTCTATAAAATCAACTATTTTAGGAAAGGCATTGTTAACGCAACCTATTCACCTCTTTAATACCTTGTTAAGGCGGTCTACTCAAATATTAAAGATATGTGCGTCTGAGTCGCCGCGTCGTAGCTTTAAATGTATCAACTTGCGGTGCGTGCTGAGTGTCGACTTCTGGGTGAAACTCGCGTTACAAATATCGCAGCTGTAAGGCCGTTCGCCCGTGTGTACGTACTGATGAAGTCGTAGGATTGTCTTAGTCTGTAACAATGGGGAAATATTTAAATGCACGAATATAACGTCACACCTGTCTTCCAGTTGGATTGGCACAGACAACGGATCTCTACGTGACACCGTCGTGTTTTCCGTCCAGCAATAGCATGGCGTGTAGTTCCGACTGAACTAAGGCGTAATATGCATGGTACCTACATCTGGCGACTATGTTCAAATCAATATATTTAAGTTACTTTCATGGCTGCTTCGCTGCTACAAACATTTTATGACTTCAAGTATTCTAATGTGAAGTAAAATAAATTTTTTGAAGAATGATTTATTTTGTTATATTGATAATGTTGTATAATATTGTTTATGGAGGATGAATTTATTTATTCAACAGCAAAAAAAAACATTACATAATAGACAATTAACTAAAAACTATAATATATAAATATGAATATATATATATATATAGTATGAATTGTGTAATTTTATAAATAATATTAATATATAAAAATTCATCAAACAAACATTTTGTAAATAAAAATAATTTATTGTCAATAATATATAAAAAAAATTCATTTAATCTGTCCCCGAAATGACCGCAATATTGTATTGTATTTATTTATCATAATGTAAAATTTCACACACATATAAAAATGGTTTTTAGGTGCATGTTGGTCATTTACATTACTCGTCAGAATTGGCGATCAATGGCGATCGGTCACACACACATATGGTCAAATAAAAATAGTCGAATATACAATAAACTGTACAATAATTATTCAGTAAAATTGTCATCAAGGTTTTCAGTTACCTTGTAATAAGGTTTGTTCACAAGTATGTCCTTTATTCGACACCTAAAAACCATATTACTCTCAATCACTTTTAGTGACTGAGGCAGCTTTTCATAAAGTTTGGGGCCTATTACTCGCGGGTTCTTTTCTGCCATTGCGCTATGGTGCATCACGGGTCTTAGACTGGCACCGTGGCGAGTGTTGTACTCATGTTGCGAACAGTTTTTCTCGTAGATTTCAATATTCAATCGTACATACATTATAACCTCAAATATATATAGTGACACTACCGTGAGGATTTTTAGTGATTTAAAAACATTTCTGCAAGACTGTTTGTATTGTTTATTGAACATTCATAAGGTAGTTTTACTACTCTCGAACTAGTCACAATTTGTTTTCTATATCCGGTTCAATTACACGCACGAAGAGCAGCCAAGAAACTGCGCAGGCTTTTTTACAAGTTTAATTGAATATACACATGATTATAAATAATATTCCTGATTTATTATGAACAATTTATTTTATTCAACAATTTATCAACCTAATTGTGAGACTAGATAATTAATAACCATAAAATTTTTATTTGTTTTATTATTTCATATGTTCTTGCAAATATGATGGAGTGATTGATATGAAAATACAAGAAACAGTAAATGGCACAACAAACCTTAAAAGCCTTCCCGCACAGCTCGCAAACATGTTTCCTAGGCAGCTGGCGACCCTCGTGCACAAACTTGACGTGAGCGTTCAGGCAGAACCAGTTCTTGAGACTCTGCACACGAATGACACTTTAGAAGTACAGTATTGTTTATAATATGTTTGAGGAAAACACCCAATACCACCAATCCTATCCAGTTCTTGCGGTAAGTATAGAGCCTTGGAAATCCGTGGCGGTAATAACAATGAACTTGAATTTTCCCAGTGTGATTAGTTTGAACAATTTAAGGCTTTCAATCAATAGCTTCACAGAACATATTCGGGCCCTTTACAGGTAAAGAGGACTCTAAGAAAGCCGACCGGTTGGTAATCTAGCATACACATACTTTATAAGCAAGTGCTCACCTTTTGACATATTTGACAAGTATAGTCCAGGTGATATTTGCGATGGTGCTGTTTCAATGTCGACTCAGATTTAAACCTCTTTTCACATTTATCACACGGGAATCTGAAAAAAGACATGCTACACATGCAAAACTTGTCTGTCTAGCAGCCGTGAACATAGAAACGAAGTGTGGGAAGACCAGCCGCCAGGTAGGATGTCGAATGCATTCGGCGGTTACGTACCGCTAAAGGTCGGGAGGAATGGATAAACATTTTACAGTATATCCAGCACATTAATGATGACTGAAAAATACTAAGTCAAAATAAAAACATTGATCTTGATTTTATCGATATTTCAATAACTTTAATAAAGCGAAATTAAACAAACTATTTGTAGGCTATCTAGCAACTTAACATAAAGTCAATAATTGTAGCACTCACTTGAACAACTCTGGTGAATTATGCTTGGGGCTTCGTCTCAAGTGGGTCTTGTAAATGATTTTGCTCTTGAACTGTATGTTGCACTCCTTGCAATAGGCCTCCTCTGCGTTCTCGTGGTTGTGCGCAGTACGCATGTGCGTGTATAGACCAGAGTCGCCGCGACAACTTTTGTGGCAGAGTGAACATTCGAGTGTTGGCATACCCGTGTGTATCCTGTAACGAGATGTTTAAGCAATACGTGTTATTGGAATCATGGTCTGTGGCAGAGCAAACATTCGAGTGTTGGCATACCCGTGTGTATCCTGTAACGAGATGTTTAAGCAATACATGTTATTGGAATCATGGTCTGTGGCAGAGCAAACATTCGAGTGTAGGCATACCAGTGGCGGTTCCCCAGGTGAAGCAAGTGAAGCACCGCCTCACTTAATTATCTTGAAAGTAAAGAAAAAAAAACATTTCAAAATATCAAGAAAGAAAACTTAAAAAAGTCAAGTATATCCGATCCGAACTGATCACAATATTAGCGCGGCGGCGCGGAGGAGGCAGAGGCGGCTGGTGCGACGCGCGCGACGAAATTCGTTAAAGATGTGTTAGTGCATCAACACCACCAACACAGCACGCACACACACACAGACTATTGTATTGTATAAATATATATTTAGGTATTTTAATATATGTATATATAATATACAGGAACAAGTACTATGTATACTTATATATTATATATTGTAATCATGTATGTATGTTTATTTATACCAATTTATTTAGTTACTATTCTCTCACATTATCTGTGCGCCTACTTATACACATTTACCACATCCCAAAGGTTTGCTCTAACATAATGCAGATCTGCATTCAGCCGACCTTTTTGTACCTTATTTTATCGAAAAAGGGTGTACAATAAAAAAAAAATACAAAAATACAAAATAAATACAGACGTGACGTGTGACGTGTCACGTACGGCATGGCATATGGTGACTCACCCCGGTGCCCCGGTCCGGCACCGAGTAAAGAAGGGTCGCTTCTCTATTCATGTGGGTCCGGTGCGGCGACGAATCGCTTATTTTGATATCGCTTCACCAAGCGTAAAGACAACAGGTTGACCTTGGAGGCTTTGGATGTAGGGAGCAGCTGAGGCTCTGATAAATGGCGCCGGACGAGACATCTATATCCAATTAAAAGAATGCAGAGCGAGATGGGGCGATTCACGTTTTCTATAAGTCGGTTTGTTTTACCTCCGTGATTAACATGACGGCGAAATTCGCACTAGTTACGGTAAGTTTCATAGCTCAATGGTTATGCTTCGCTTTTCAATCTAGTGACGTTGGTTCGAATCTCACTTTTGCGAATTCTTTTTTTTTTGTTTTTAGGGTTCCGTATCCAGTACGGGACCCTATTACTAAGCCTACGCCGTCTGTCTGTCTGTCTGTCTGTCCGTCCGTCCGTCTGTCTTTTTTTTTATGTAATCCGGTATGGGTGGCTGAGCCGGAGGGGCCAAAGCGCATGCTCCGACCAGCCAATATCACCTCCGAGAAGGTAGGTGCCATACCGGAGACTTCCCTGGATTGCTGGCTATACTAGACTAGAGGAGAACACAGCCGAGGCTGCTATGCGGCAGCAGCAGGTGTAGGTATGCATACACGTAAATTTTTTCGTCAGAAAAAAACTCATTGTTACACGCCGACCGGATTCGAACCTCGCACCTCTCGCATTTGAAGCCAATGCCCAAACCACTCGGCCACCCGCCGCTTGTCTGTCCGTCCGTCTGTCCGAGGCCTGTATCTCTTGAACCGTAATTTGGTAGCCCGTTGAAATGTTCACAGAAAATGTGTTATTATGGCCGATATAACAAAAAATAATGAAAACAAGAAAAAGTAAAAAACTCACGGGGGTTCCCATAGATGGCGCGCGCGCATACACTTTTTGGTTTCAAAAAGTGTATGCGCGCGCGCCATCTACCAAATAGATGATGAATCATTTTCTAATCGTGACTAACTAATATGAAGTATTTCATAACAAGCCATCTAGATGGCGTGGCGTGTTATGAAATTCATCTAGTGGCGCTAGCCGTGACATGGCGATACGGTACCCTCGGTGCGCGATTCGATAGTAGTTTTTGGTTAAGTATTGTTAGGGCCAAAAAAAATTAGGTTTAGGTTTTTCAATTTATCATAAAGTAATAGCAATGTAGGTGGATTTTTTAGTCGCCTCACTAAGATTTATAGGTCAAAGCCGCCACTGAGGCATACCCGTGTGTATCCTGTGACGAGAATTTTAAGCAATACATGTTATCATGCCTACTTTCATGCAAGAATTACTTATGGGTTGTTAGTGTGGGGAAATTCGGTGGAAATAAACAAAGTTTTGATAAAACAAAAAAGAGCTCTCCTCTGTTTGTTGCATCACAAATTTTAACCGTAGTGGGGCAATATGTATTTGATTGTGTAACATATATATGTCGCAGTATTTTCATATGATTAGTAAAATTATAATTTTACTAGTAAAATCATAATCCTTCGTATTATTGTGAGTCAAAGCAAAAATTCACAATCTTACTGGTTAAAGTTAGCATTATTATAATTTTACTAGACTACCTTAGAAAGATTGCAAAATGCTATGATTTCTAACAATTTTACTGCTTCATCTCTTAGATATCTAGTAAAATTATAATTTTACTAATTGTGGTTAGTAAGATTATATTTCTGAGGAGCGCGCGGGGCGGGCGGGAGATGACGCTTGCAGTGATTGGCCGATATCGCGTGGAGCCATGTCTAAGCTCCAGATATGCACAATATTTAAAGCAATCAGCGCACGCTATACGTCTTCATACAATTTTACTAGCTATGTTTAGTAAAATTATAATTTTACTAAAAATCTGCCCAATCAATCAGTAAAATTGTGAGAAAATATCGTTTTTTACAATCTTTCTAAGGTAGTCTAGTAAAATTATAATAATGCTAACTTTAACCAGTAAGATTGTCAATTTTTGCTTTGACTCACAATAATACGAAGGATTATGATTTTACTAGTAAAATTATAATTTTACTAATCTTATAATAATACTGCGACATATATACACCAATATTGCAAACTATCCCAAAAACTCCGAAGGACATAGTTATAATACGAGGTCGGCAGGTTTACTTCAGCTCCCCCGATGTAGACTCACAGATGCAGGTGAAGGAAGCCAATGCCGAATGCACAGAGTTACGAAAGATTATTCAAGAAATGCGGAACAAGTTTGAAAATGTTGAACAGGAAGCCCTCGCAGCAAATGTGGAACTGCAAGGAGTGCCGGAGAACGTGTCGCCCGTTGACGCAGTAAAAAAACTATGTGAGCGTGTTGGTTGCAACATCTCTGAGGCCGATGTAATTTCTAGTCATCGCCTGCCGGCACGTGTGGCCCGATCACCGACATCAGCCAGCAGTGACGGCGGAGGCGCCGGCGGCGGTGGCGGCGGCGTCTGCGTGGCTGCCGCCCGCCCGCCTCCCATCATCGTCAAGCTGGCTAGCGTAGAGGTGAAGGAGAGGGTGATGCAGGCAAGCCGCAAGAGACAACCCCTCAAGAGCGACATCTTCGACGCTAGCATCTCCCCAACCACAGCATCCAGAGTCTACGTAAACGAACATTTGACTAGTCAGCGAAAAGCGTTACTAAATGAAGCGAAAAAATTCGCGAACATGCATGCATGCAAGTATGTCTGGGTTAGAAAATGCCAGATTCTTTTAAAGCGACACGACGGTGGTCGAGTGTACAATGTAAAATCAGCATACGATTTTTTAAAGATAGAAAAAAGTATGAAATCTTCTACATAATACTCACATGTAATATACTCCTTTATTTATTTTGTTTATTATTTTATTTGTGTTATTCCAATCAACTTATGCAAAATTGTATTAATAACAATATACCAAAAAGAAAAAAAAAATTAAAAATTTCAAAATGTGAGAAAGCTCTAAACTATTCTGTGTATAGTGTCTTGTCTATTTCTCAGAAAATAAAATATTGTTCTTTGTGTAGCTGTAATGATATTTTATTTAAGGACAATGTGTCAATGAAATCCGCTATGATCCTCTCTTTTATTGCTTTGTTATATGCTAATATAATTTTAATCTGCGTAATAATTAAAATTTTAGGTAATTTCGTTGAGCCTATGAATTGTATGTATGAGTATATAGTTTTAATACGTGTATTTAAAAAAAACATTCATGTTTCGACGTACCTTATGCCTGTGTATCTCGTCTTGTTGTGCATAACCGCAAAAATAATGTTTAACTTGTTAGCCATTATTTATTCAAAGACAACAATTTTAATAAAATGCCTGCTTGGATTGTTTCTAAACTTTGAAAATATTTTAGTGACTATGTACAATTGTGTAGGATTTTTACTTATTTACTTAATACCGCTAATTATTTGCAATGCTAATCTACTTACCTGTAATTGCTCTTTTGTCATATGTTATGACACTTTTAATATTCAAATATGCTCAACTGATTACACCAATACAATGACAACGTTTCACAAAAATTTACTTGAAGCCTTGAGCCTTTCTAAGACTGCAAAAACATACAGAAATGTAATGAAATTACACGATATTATATCTTATATCTTTTTTTATTACCATAGCGAATCATATTTTAAAATTATACTACTTGTTTATTTAACTATATCTATTAATTTCTTCAGGGCAGCTCAGCAAAATAAGAAACAAGATTTAAATAAAATTAAAATAGTTATTAAAATAACTATGAATACTTTATGTCGGAAATCCATTACGCTCAAATATGAATAATTTTAGTATTGAAGAAATGTGTACAGATATTGATAGTGTCTCTAATAAAATTGACCAGCATGTGGCCTCAAAAGTCGATCAGTGTAAACATTTACTGAGACAGGACTCCATGCTTAAAATGATAACTTTAAACATTAGAAGCATAAATAAAAACTTTGAACAATTAACTGTCCTCCTTGCGAGACTGGATATTGTCTTTGATATTATTGTGTTAACAGAATGCAGACTAAAAAATATTTCCTATCAACCCAAGGGTATTGTGGGATATAGATCACATAATACCACTAAACATAAACTACAAAATGATGGAGTAATAGTTTACATTAGGAATAATCTCCAAGTATGCGTGTATGAACCTGATTTTTCGGATGCAAATGGATTGCTAGTGAGAATAGGCAACGATTGTGCGGTCCTAGCAGTATACCGATCACCTGCCACCTACAATATCGATTCATTTCTGGCTTCTATTCACGATATTATAAAACAATATGACAGTGTAAAGTGTTTTGCTATGACTGGTGACATAAATATTGATATCACGAAAATGTCTAAAGATAACAGAGCTCCAAAATACCTATGTTTGTGTGCTGAACTGGGCCTCTGTTCGGCAATAACTCAGGCAACTCGCGAAACTACCTGTCTTGATCATCTAATGATTAGAAGTAATCATACAGTAACCACGGTTATCTGTGATTTCCCAGTTACAGACCACTCGCCAGTACTAGCTAGTATCCATAAAACCAAGCACAATGACCGTGCATCGACTATAATAGTCACTAAAACAGATTATGATGCAGTATACAAGTTAATGGATCAAGAGAGTTGGTCACATGTACTCACAGAAACCGACACAGATCATGCTGTAAACAAATTCATACACACCTTACAGAATATTACAAATAAGTGTACCACCATATATACAAAACAAGCCAAGTATAAAAGCCGAAAGCCCTGGATAACAATAAATCTTCTTAAATGTATCGATAAAAGGGACAAACTGCACAAGCTTTCTAGGTTATACCCATTTACATACCTAGATAAATACAAACGTTATAGGAATACTTGTAATCAAGCCACAAAGACGGCCAAAAATATCTATTATGAGAAAAAAATAGCCTATAATCAAAACAACCCGAAAAAACTGTGGGAGCTTTTAAAAGAAGCCGCTGACGTAGATATGTCCAAGAAACGGTCAACTCTACTTATATCTCCAAATGCTACATGCCAGGAAAAAATAATAAGTACAAATGAAATAAATAGTTACTATATTGGAGTTGGGCAGACCTACGCTCAACAACATCTGAGTCAACTCAATAAGACTGAAGCAGAATTGATAGAAATTGCCTCAAAATCCCTGGAAAGCTCTGACAAATCGTTCTTCATGAGTCCCACAGATGCAGAGGAGATATCAAAGATAATATCTGAGTTAAAAACAGACAGTGCGCCAGGAGGAGATCAGATATCATGTAAATTTTTAAAGAACATACGATCGTATATATTAATACCCTTGAGCCACATATGTAATTTAAGCATAATGACAGGTGTATTTCCAGCAGCTTTAAAAAAATCCATAATCTGCCCTATATACAAAGCTGGAGATCAAACCGAAATAAAGAACTATCGCCCAATATCTTATCTTGTTATCATCCGTTTCTAAAATAATAGAAAAAGTAATGAAGAATAGACTTTTAAAATATCTAGAAGGTCACAATTTGCTCTCGGTAAATCAATACGGGTTTAGACCTAAAAGATCTTGTGAGGACGCTGTCGGAGCTGTTACAGATCATGTTATAGAATGCCTGGATGCTGGAAAATGCTGCCTAGCTATCTTTCTTGACCTAGCAAAGGCATTTGACACTGTGTCTTTGCCAATTCTCCTAAAAAAAATTGAAAAACTTGGGATTAGGGGTTTAGCTTTACAATGGTTTTCTTCATATCTAAATGACAGAACCCAACAAGTAAGATTAGACAATGTAACCAGTAAACAGGAGATCATTAAATTTGGTGTACCACAGGGGAGTGTCCTAGGCCCAATTCTATTTTTGATCTATATCAATGATCTCTGCAACATAAAACCAGAAAATGGAAGAGTGGTGACCTATGCTGATGACACGGTGCTGATTTTCTCTGACAACAGGTGGATAGACACATATAAGAGAGCTGAATTGGGTTTAGGTATTATAAAGAAATGGTTGGATTTTAACTTATTAACATTAAATGTAGTAAAAACTAAATACATGTGCTACTCAATCACTGCGGCAGGAATGCCTGATGATAAAATGAATGTGATTAAACTGCATACATGCTCAAATACCACAACATGCACGTGTGAGCTACTGGAAAATGTGACAAAAATAAAATATTTAGGAATTGTCTTAGATAACCACCTGAGCTGGCAGCCACATATAGAAGGACTTGCAGCGAGGTTAAGAAAACTTATTTATTTCTTTAAGGCAATAAGAAACTGCGCCGATAACAAACTCCTGCGTACCGTCTACTATGCTCTAAGTGAGTCTGTTATCATGTATTGTATCACTGTCTGGGGTGGCGCAGCAAAAACAAACCTGATAGAGCTAGAGCGAGCTCAGCGTGCTATCCTGAGAGTGATCTTCAAAAAGCCCTATCGTTATAGCACTTTCTCACTACTATCAGAACAGCAAATTCTCTCCGTCAGACAATTATACATAAGTCGCCTTATTTTGAACAAGGCCAATATGCAAAACCCACAGAAAATGATCATGGACAGACCACGGACAAGGCTTTGCGGTAACCACCAACCACCTAAATTTAGAACTACATTCGCTCAGCGGTCTAGACTATTTCTTACCCAACATCTACTTAACAAAGCTAAAAAAGAGTGTGATTTTGCAAAAGAAACAGCAAAAGTCAGAAGAAAAAAAATATTAAAAACATGGTTAAATACCCTAGATTACATAAAAACGGAAAACCTATTTATTATAATAAAATAAAACGTCAAAAAAATACTGCCTTGCTAAGCATGTAGCCTTATTTAGAATATTTTACTCTGTCTGTGATACAATTAATAAATTATTATTATTTATTCATTTTATATTTCTGCAATGAATTAATTTAAAATCAAATTACAATTGTTCGTGACATTTTTTATTTATTTATTATCAAATTTTAAATTGATTGATTTTATTATTATATTTTATTTTAATTTTAATTTTAATATTTCTACACAACTGTATATTTGAAATCATAACCCTTCCTTTTTTGGCTTCGCCGTAGTCGGGTAATGATTACACAATGTTTAGATTTTAAATTTAGAATTTAAGTAATTTACGTAGTTATATAAAAAAATTTTAAATGTATATTTTTTTGTTTTGTTTATATCAGATGGGAATAATCATTAATTACTTTTTCATTTTATAAATTGTTTGTGTTCCATTATTTATTAATATAATAACTAATTGCATGATAAATTTTAATGAGCGCATGTTTATGATTATTATAATTTGTTAAAGAATGCACTCCTGCAAGACAGATTTATCTAGTGCAGGATGCCAATGCTATGTACTCTGTGTTTTTTAAAATTAATAAATAAATAAAAAAAAAAAAAAAAAAAAAAAAAAAAATCTGCAATGCGTCATGGAGATTTCATGAAAATTAAATTATACAATCATATTCCCGCAGAAATAATTTTTTTTAAATCTACAATTAAAATGTTCTTAACGAAATATCCCATTTACAAGATAAATGAATTCTTTAATTATCGTTTTTACTGCGAGACTGACTAGTTTTATTTTTATTTCTTTATTGTAAATTTTTTAAACCTTTGACTTTCGGAACTTGTGTATCTGAGTATTGTAACCTATTTTGTTTTTCAATTCTATTGGGAAAATCTGTTATAATTAATTTTTCAACAATATTGTAATGTGTTTAATCTGATCTGTAAAAAAAAAAAATTTAATGACGATTTCTATAGCATATAGATACATTGTATCCAAATTGATGCTCGTTGAAATAAATATATTTGACTATTGACTATTGACTATTGGAATCATGGTCTGTAGCAGAGAAAACATTCAAGTGTTGGCATACTCGTGTATATGCTGTAACGAGATGTTTAAGCAATACATGTTATTGGAATCATGGTTTGTAGCAAAGCCATCATTCGAGTGTTGGCATACCGGTGTAGCCTGTAACGAGATGTTTAAGTAAATAATTATTGGAACCATCAATAAAGGTCTATCCAATTAAAGGATTTTCATTATACAAAATAAATAAAAAAATAGACAACACAATGAAAGATGCAACATTTTATATTTACAGCTTTATTGTTTTTTATTGTATATTTATTGAAAATATAATGAAAGTTTACATGTAATATGAAATATGATTATAAATAGAAAATTTGATTAAATTTTATGTATGTTTGTATACTTACAGAATATGACTCTTGAGGGACTGGGCGTTGGAAAGAACCTTGTTACAGTATTCACATTGATAGATGTCTTTGTGCTTCGTCTCGTGGTGGTAGCGCATCTTTCTAGCAGAACTGAAATGAAAAAAAAACACTTTGGCAGGGAGACCGTCTGACCGTTAGTTGTGCTGGACGTGGTTCAGATTCTACGTGAAAATTCCCTTCCCTTCCAAGGGCGTAGGTTTTAATCCTTTAGAACTGTTACTACCGCACAAGTTCAGTGCAGCTGGCACTACCGAAAGGAAATACTGACTTGGCTTGGCACCTAGTTCACCACGAGAGATCTGACAACATGGTGTAAGTAGCCAAACAAAAAAATAATGATACAAGTTCGTAACCAGGGTGTTTTCAAACGTCGTATTAACAGGCATGACAGCCAAGCAACAGTGCGCAAATCTGCTGGCATGGCAACTAACTGAGCGTAGTTTCGCCTCTGTCAACTGCACTATTGGTCATGATCTCTCGGTACAGGCACCCATGTTAATTTACATAAAAAAAATGATAAAAAAATACGTACCATACTCTCACCTCGGCACGGTCCTTCCACCGAGTGAGGCAGCAGGTGGGTCTTTGTGCCTTACTTGCTGTTTGATAGTTATCTTGTCCTAATACTTTGCTTGTGGTTGGTGTTGTGCTGTATGTTACCAGAGTCCGTGCAGCACAACACCGATTAGTCTGCTTACCCTGATTGTCGTTATATAGTGCGCGGTATGTATGTAGGTTGCTTTTGTAAGTGTGTTAATAAAAACAACATGCAAAACAAACAGATTTTGTATTTATTTGCGTCTCACTCAAACAGGGCGCCGCACCGCCGGCACGGGTACTTCTCGCCGGGCTGGTGCGCGGCGCGGTAGTGCCGCAGCACGCGCTCGAGCCGCCGCTGCGGGAAGCCGCACACGCTGCACACGTACAGCTTGTAGTGCGCGCGGCGGTGCCGCTCCAGCCGCTCCGCCGCCGCGAACCGCATCGAGCACACCGGGCATTCGTGCGGACCGATCGTCTGCAAGAGAACAGTTTTTTTGTTTTATGGAAACTGACACGGTTCGCTAGATCACCTACAAAGTCCGTGATGTCAGCCCATAACACCGGGTGAACTAGGTGCCATGTCAGTGCTTCCCCCCTTTGATCGTGCCGGCTACACTGAACTGGACGGAATACACAAACTATTTACATAGCCGTTTCGACCGAAGTTTCATTCAGTGCAGTGGTATCAACCCGGGCGGGTTAAACCCTACCACTAAGTAAGATTAGGAGGGAAGGGACCTATAGTTTTACGAGGAATCCGAACCTCGGTCAGCCTCCAACGGTCAGCGGTAACCCATCCAAGTACTGACCGCACCCAGCGTTGCTTAACAATCAATAGCGACAGTTGACTATCTGCACCACTGAGCTATCGAGGCTGACGAAAACAGTGAACGAATGTCATTTCATATCAATTCAATTGCATAGTGGGACCAATCCAGTTGGCTACAATAAGCAAGAAAGAAAAAGAAAAAGAAAAATATTATTTATTGCCATTATAGGTATACAAAAAAGAAAAGAAAACATTACAAAAAAATGAAATTATACACGTAAAACCTAAATTAATAACACAAGTAATGACAATATGGACCCATCTCAGCATGTGCTATAGGTGCACAAGGCGACATATAGCGCTGTTTTTCAGATGGGCCCAGTACAATCTGAGCCTACCACCTAATAAGGGGCAAGGGAAGGGCCCTACAGTTTTACACCGGTTCCGAACGGTGAAGCAGCAGGTATCCCTTCCCTTAGGTCCCTTCCCTTCTTGCCTTACTAGGTGGTAGGCTTTATCCCGCCCGGATTGATACCACCGCACTGAATGAAACGTCGGTCGAAACGGCTATGTTAAATAGTTTGTGTTTTCCGTCCAGTTCAGTGTAGCCGACATGAAATGAAGGGAAATACTGACATGGCACCTAGTTCACCAAGGTGTTTATCCGTGATGTAGCCAACTGTGTCAGTTACCATAAAAAATATTTAAAAAAAGGTATGCACGTAAATTTTTCCATGAGAAAAACTCATTGGTACACACCGACCGGATTCGAACCTCAGACTTCTCGCAAGAGAAACCGACGCCCAGACCACTCGGCCACCCGCCGCTTAGCTGTGGCTGTCATAATGTAGCGATGAACGAATGAGACGTCCCTAAAGAGCACTGTCTATTTAAACAGTATGGTGTGGTTTCCTAGAGACTGATTTTTGACACAGTAATGTCAAATTTGTGTCAAGAAGTTTTATGTACTATCTCAGTGAACGGTTTTAAAAACGGATAAAAATAAAACTCACCTCGCTATGATAATTAGCCCTATGCTTCTCCAGCATACTAATGAAATTAAACCCCTTTATACAATCGCCACACTTGTGTGGCGCTCTCCAATAGTCCTTGCTCTTTCGATCCTCCTCTCGGTACCTCACAAACTGCTCCTCACTTATATCCACGGAGACTATTTTAACATTTTTATTATTCCCCGATAACGACACTTTCGTTCCGGCCCACGTCCGTTTTTTGGCAGGCTTTACCTTCTCAGTTGTGGGTTTTTTTCCTCTTCGCTTTCTTTGTGGTTTATCTTCGCCGGACAAATCTCCTGAGTCGATGTCATCATTGAAAATGGTTTGTTCTTGTTTGACGAGTACTTCGTACGATGCTTCGGAGTTTTTGTCTGAGAATTCATAGTGGTATCCGACTAAGGTTGAGGTAGACAGTTTCGTGAAGGATGGCAGCATCTGAAAGAATTGAACGTAGTTTTTGTTGTTGTTCGGACTTGTTCTCCGCGCTTAATTAGACTAGACTAAATTAGACTCTTATGTGACCAGATTTCTGAAGTCGTGGTTTGGACTGGCTCACCCGGCTGACTCATCAACGCTGTACAGATCTCACAATAACTTTGGACTGAACATTGATAAAATATCGACGGTTTCTTACCGTCGATATTTTATCAAAAGGCGAGAATAGCGAAACGATGTATACTCAGACTCCAATGATAGCGCTATTCAAGCCTTACCCAACACATCGCTATCAGATGAACTGGAATCGAGACTCGACTTCTACAAGTCATTCCAAGTTGGTACACGCACCAATAGATCTGGACTGGGCATAGAAACAGCAAAGTCTGATAAAGAAATACTGAAAGGTTTTGCTGAGGAGGACATGGAACAAGGTTTCAAACTTCACGCCTTAAACCTAGAAATGCAGAATGATTGGCTAACAGTGGGCTACTTCTGCATCCCTCCTGCATTGAAGTGGAAATCCATAATACACAACTGGTCCCCTGAGCTGGTTAAGTTCTAGTTAAATGCATTCCAGCTTACTCTCCCCGACCCGAGTAACCTAGTTAGATGGCGGAAATCTACAAATAGACTATGCCCATCATGTAAGGAGATCGTCGGCACGGCCAAACATTTGTTATGCGGATGCAAAATACTACTTGAGCGAGGCCAGTATTCCTACCGTCATGATAAAGTCCTCCAAATCATCAGAGAGGCCATCAACCTGTCAATTGCACGGACCAGGAAAGGGCAAACCAGTAGCGGCTTCCAGAAGGTCAACTTTGTGAAACCTGGAGCCAATAAGCTGCCCAAAGATAGGACTAAACCTTCTTCAATTTTGGGAGCAGCAAAGGATTGGGAATTGTTGATGGACACACATGAGAAGCATTACCAAATGCCTTCGGAAATCTGTACCACAGCATTAAGACCGGATATACTCATATTCTCAAAAGCGACAAAGCAAGTAGTACTTGTTGAACTTACAGTTCCATGGGAAAGTAACATACCGAAGGACCACAACATCAAACTTAACAAGTACTGCAACTTAGTAGACCGGATTGTGAGAAACGGATTCAAGACTGATCTCTTCGCTGTGGAAGTCGGAGCAAGAGGACTACCAGCGAAGTCGCTCTACAGTCTCTTCAAGAATCTAGGGCTGCCAAGATCGACGCTAAGCTCATATATGGAGAGAGCTTCGAAAACGTCACTGGAAGCATCCTACAGAATATGGATAGGTAGAGAGAGGGAGGTCGAGAGCGGGACTGGTGGTTTCCCCACGTCCTAGTCAACGCAGACTAGCTGAAGAGGGCTTGATGCGAGCCGAAACGTGAAGCATGCGTGGGAAATTTTGAGTGGCCACTCGCTAGTCCCGACCTCGATTAGCACCCTCCTCCACTGCCGATGGGCCAGGATATGTTTGTTGAAGCCATCGCAAGCTTAGTTCTCCACCTTCCTTCCACTCCATTGTGGGCCTTGCGCGTCCTACGGCCATACTCCAACCAGCCGAGTTCTTCCAGGAGGCGGCACACTCTCTTTTAATCTTGGCACACCTCTCGAACGAAGTGTAGTTGGGCCTCCAGGAATTGAATGTTATTCAGTGTCTCAATCTAAGGTTTCATGCAAAAAATCTAGATTCAGTGAAATTCTTGCTGGTAAATTCTGAATTCTTCTTTTATGTAATACATTTATGTATTTGTCAGCCTCGATAGCTCAGTGGTGCAGACAGCCAACCACGAGTCAGTAAGCCTGGATACGAAATACGGCATCGTTTGTATGAGAACCGAGGTAGCCGCCAAAGGGGTGTGAAGTCTGAGGCGGGAGCGGCGCATGGAACGCCGTGATTGGCCGAGCGAGTAGGTAGCCAAGTGAAGCCAGTCTTCCATACATTTGAACGGGATTCATACAATAAGTCGCTCATTGTGTCGATTCGCGATGAAAAGATGAAACGGATTTAACAATATTTAACCCTTCTTTACATCAAGGGAATAATATAACTTTCTCTTAAATGAACAAAGGCAACGCCCCTTTCACAATTTTGCGAATTTGCAGATTTTCGCATAAACACGATCATAGTTCTAAGTTCTGAGATACCTCGGATACTTTATTATAAATCTACAATTGTGTATTCCATAATAAAAATTATCAAAATGTATGCGAAAATAGTTAAGCATAAAGATTAACTTTTTTTAGGAAACTGATACGGATGGCTCCATCATCGTAATAATGCTTCAGTTTGGTACCAGCGATGATGGGAGCCCATTATATAAATAATAAAATAAAACTACAATAAACTAAAATAATAAAAATAATCAAGATCGATAAATACATAAAAAAAAATAAACAAACAAACCAAATAAAATAAAAAATATGAAGAAAAACCGGATTTAGACACATCAGCCAAGGCTGCCTGTCTAAAATAAATAAATATACCTAGGTGAATTAGGTACGTGCCTTGTCACCGATTCCCCCTAATCGATCCGGCTATACTGAATTGGATGGAAAACACGTAGGTACTACTTTTCATAGTGACTTCGACCGACGTTTATTTAGTGCAGTGGTACCAACACGGGCGGGTTGAACCCTACCATCTACATATACATCCTGTACATTTATATACGTTCTATACATTCTGAATCTCTGACATTAAAGGCAAACGTTTAAACTATTACGTCAATTATTTTTAATTCTCCTAAATATTCGCGATCTGATATTCCCGGTAGACGCATGACCTAAAGAAATTAATTCCTTTCTCCTTAGAGTCGCTCAAAAGTAAAAACCGGTAGGTACTGGTTGAATGAAAAAAGCGCGATAAACGAATATTGAACGAGGAAACCTGCTGAGGTTGACTAGAAGAAATGTCCTTTGGCAATAAGGCAGAATGCATGAAATATCTGTATACATTTAACATACATATTTATTATCAATAAACAAAAAAAATTACAAGATCTAACTGCATCCAACACGATAGTCGACCTATGGTGGGTAAGCAGAATAGAGCTCTCCATACATATTTACGCCGATGTTTGTTACTGAAATTCAAGCGAAAAATGCTATCAAATTGAATGAAAGTACTTACTCGTGAAAGGTGACTCCATCTGTGTTCAAGTTTGAATTTTTCGACGACTTTTTGCACCAAAGCACTGCACAATGAGGCATTTTGTGACAGACGCGCACGTTCGCTCCGCCTGAGCGGCGGACGGAGACTAAGATCGGTCGCCGGCGCTAGACTGACGCGCTGGCGCGTTTGCGCTGGCGCGCGGCTACCCCTGTCCTCCTATGTATAGCGCATCCAGGCTTACTGACTCGTGCAGCCAACTGTCGCTATTGAACGTTAAGCAACGCTGGGTGCGGTCAGTACTTGGATGGGTGACCGCTGACCGTTGGAGGCTGACCGAGGTTCGGATTCCTCGTAAAACTGTAGGTCCCTTCCCTCCTAATCTTACTTGGTGGTAGGGTTTAACCCGCCCGGGTTGGTACCACCGCACTGAATGAAACGTCGGTCAAAACGGCTATGTAAATAGTTTGTGTTTTCCGACCAGTTCAGTGTAGCCGGCACGATCAAAGGGGGAAGCACTGACATGGCACCTAGTTCACCCGGTGTTATGGGCTGACATCACGGACGTTGCAGGTGATGTAGCCAACCGTGTCAGATTCCATAAAAAAAAAAAAAAAATATTACACCTAAGATTTTGGGATAAATGAAGTAGCTAAAGGGTGGCATACTCAAATTTCGAGAAAGGAAATTAAATATTACATTTAAATTATTTTCTTTCTGGTATAACTATGCACATCACACACACCTTCACACATGCAATACCTGTGGTGCTGCCAATTTAACTTTTTTCTAGCTAGATTTAGCTGAAGAATTTGTCAATCGAGTCCAAAATTTGGTAAATATTTGAGTTTACAGCATTTCACTAGTTAATCAATGGATACAATTATCAATAACGACAGTTCACTATTAAAAAAAATTTCGGAAACTGGCAACACTCCATACGTCACTTTCCTCCACGGTGCAAAAAAAAACACATTTTAGCAGGATCCTAGGCGGAAACAGACCTCACGCTTGTCCACGGTGGCGCAGGACATCAGTAGTTCCCCGGCATTGAGCACTTGTCTCCTGAACTTGATCATCTTGCAGAAGAAGCTGTGGCACTCCCAGCAGACCGTAGTCGTCGCTGTGAAGTCTATATTATATTCCTGGATAAAATAACAAACTTATTGACATACATACATAGTGTCACGCCTGTTTTCCAGCGGGGTAGGCAGAGACAACGGACCTTCACGTGCCACGATCCTGTTACACCTCTGCCGCCTCTTCCATTCTCATAATATTCTTCGTACATGCTCATCAGATACGATACTACGCGCCTGACCCTTTTTGAGCACATGCCCGATCTGGTCTAGGTACTTACGTGCCTACGACCTTTCTACATACATCCGCACAATAAATTTCTTTCACTAGTCTTCTAACATCCATTCCTTATGTAAATATAGAAAATAGTGAACATAAAAAAAAATGTGTATGTCCACTTAGAAGTTTCTTGCCAGTTCTTCTTCGCTGTGATAATCTTTAGGCTTATGAATAAAGAATTCTGGTCAACCACTTACGTAGCCGGGTAAACCCTCCAGCATCATGCCGGCAGCTCCTGAAGCGTCTCTCAGGGGTAGCATAGCTCGATTTGGTGTCAGGCAAGTCGGGCACACAGTTGTATGGCATGTGTCAGTCGAAGCACTCATTTTGCCGGGTGTGCTAGCCAAAAGTGATAAGGTTCAGGTAATGTAATTTTTCCACTGCTTTCACTATCGCTCGATTGTTTCTTTATTTACAACGGCACGAAAATCAAATCAATATTTATGATGATGGTCGATAATGCTCGCTCGAGGACCGATGGACCGGATTCGGGGAATACACCAAAGCACCAAAGAAAAGAGAATTGTGTTTTATCAGAAAACACACACACTCCACGAGGGCGAATTGCGATGGCAACAGCTGGCTGATGGCATGGCTGACTGACAAAAGAGACGTCTTGAACTTGAAGCTGAAGTTGCTGTTATTGTCACAGACTAGCTAGATATATAGATTAACTTTTTTTTTTCTACTCTATGAAATAGGGCTTTAGCCGACTGTCGACTATGCCAGCCCCATCGTAACTGCTAAACAATCTGTAGCCTCTGAGGCCTAGAGATGCTTGGAAAAATGTAGTGAGCACTCTGCATTTTTCCGTAAGGGGCTCACCTAATGCCCTGTGGATAGAAAAAAATAAATTTAATCTATCCGTCTTTAAATCTTTGATGAGAGCATTTCTTAAATTAGTGTTCCGTTCACACTCCAATAAAACATGGAATTGATCCTCGACTTTAGCGCAAAAGTTACAATTTGGTGAATCAACCCTCCTCATCATGTGAGCGCTTTTGTTTAAAGGAGTGTGCCCGGAACGGAGTTTTAATATTATCTAGAATTACTTGGAACGTCTCGATCGTGTAGCTGTGTATGTGTGTGTGATACTTTTGCAACCAAAGATAATATTCTTGAACTGTCCCGCTTTCACAATCCAAAGATTACTCTTATTAAATAATAGACGAGCTTTGGAAAATTACAAACATCCCGAAACAATCCCTACATCTTTCGAAAGAATTCTTTATTTGGAAAAATAAAATTACAAAAATACCTATAAAGAAGAAAATTGCAAATTGGCTGTATGGTCAAACGATCTTTGCCTGCCTATTTATGGCGAAAACCATAACAACAACAACAACCAAACAGAATATAAACTGTTTGCTACGTCATTTTTGTTTCCAATCCAATCGTTCAGTTTTCGCTGTGTTTTCTTCTCAGATCACCCGATCTTCCATCAAATCTCGACAAGATGACCCGCCACGCGCGGAACTGCACCGCCGGCGCCGTGTACACGTACCACGAGAAGAAGAAAGACGCGGCGGCCAGCGGATACGGCACGCGCGCCGAGCGTCTCGGCAAGCATTCCGTGAAGAGTTTCGACTGCTGCAGTCTGACTCTCCAACCTTGCAGAAACCCTGTTGTCACCAAGTATGTGGGCTCTTTTCAAAAAAAGTGTACAATTGAAAATTTGGGGTGTCCCATACATTCAGTAATTTTTTATAATTATTATAAGCACTGTACATAATTAAACTGCATATTTTTCTAATAAGTATATGTATTTGTTACAAAATTTACCTTAATGTTCAATCCAAATAGCAGTGATATTAAAATATAATAAAAAAACAACACAAAAAAGTGTAAAATCTTCATGTCCCACCTGTATATATGAAACTTTCAAGTCTCAGGTAACGCTGGATATAAAATAACGCCGTGTTCTAAACTGTTTATACATATGGTGAACACTTAAATTATACGATTTAGAACTCTATTCCAGCGAATTTGGGTTCAAAATAGCTTAAAATACCATAAATAGGTTGTCCCAGGATTTCGACAGAACCGGAATTCCGGTAATCGTCACGGTAAATTTTTCAATGTTTCTGACGAAATATTGCTCAAAATGTGGTTAATTTTCATTTTTGGCAACATTCTTGTTTAAGCTATGGCCGCCATTAAGGAGCCATGATAGTTTAGTGTACAAAAACCTGTGACGAAAGTGGTCGTGTTACGGTGGTTCGATTTCAAGTTCCAGATAGTGACGGAGTTTACGAGGTTTGTAGCAATTTATTATATTATTTTATGTAACCTAACTATAGTTTTGTTCATCAAGTATTGTAAAATAAGTCGAAAGTAGCCACAAATTCAACACAAAAGCTTGAATAATTTTAAAAATTATTGTTGATATGAATTTGTCACGTCCGGTTCGTCACGTATTGTACAACAAAAAATTAAAAATTCCGGTGCATTCCGGTGCGTCACTTTGTACACTTTTTTTGAAAAGAGCCCATGTTACTTAACCTTCAATTGGTATGGTGAATTTTGCTCACATAACTGGTATGGTGACGTCTGACAGACGCATTATTTGAAAGCCCTATTTTAATTCCAAATATTTGTTTTTCCTGCGATAGGGGTTTTCATATGAAAGGTATGATATTTATAAATAAAAATCAATGAGATAACTAAGTTTTATTACAAAAAATCGTTACAAAAAAAGAGAGACAAAACTTTGAGAAATTTCCTAAAACCAGAAAGTCCACACTTATTTATCGTTTTCTATGCAATATTTTGCAATTTTATTTGCAGTTTCTATATAAACGAGTTATACATTCATAAAAAACAACATAAAGTAAGTAAAATCATATATCATTGATTTTCACCATAAGTACCTACTTACCTTGCCAAAAAGTGTTACGTAACTGGTATGGTGACGTCCACCAGACGCAACCATGTAATATACGAGAAACGGGACAGAACAGAACAGAAGTGTACTCGACAGCCGATAGCGCATCATAAATGAGGAAGGTACAGGGAGGGCCGGGGCGGGGTTACACTCCCACTTCATAATATCGACAACGATTGGGGCAGATGCGTCTAGTGGACGTCACCATACCAATTAAAGGTTAAATATAGTACAGTACCTGGCAGGAGCTTTAGAAAGAGACAATCCGGGGGTGTGCTGTAGTATAAGGCCTGCTAATTAGAAAATTGCTGGTAGCTGGGACTGGTAGGTGAGGTTCTATGGAACTATTACCAAAAATAATTGTTTGCCGGAAATGCGTAGGTTACGCGACGCATCTTCTATAAATTAACCCTAACCTAATGTTGAGGCGGGGCATGTAGTTTTTGCATAAATTCCTATTCAAAATAAATGTTAAAAAATATATTAAAAATCTAAAATTAATTTTGTATGAAAAATATTTTTTTCAACATTTTTTTTCTCCGAACCTACGCATTTCAGGCAAACAATTATTTTTGGTAATAGTTCCATAGACCCTCACCTACCAGTCCCAGCTACCAGCAATTTTCTAATTAGCAGGCCTTATACTACAGCGCACCCCAATCCGGTTGTAGAGCGTCGTCTCTGTCGCACGTCTCTACGACAGGGGCGATGCTTTACAATCAATCGAATTGTCTCTTTCTAAAGTTCGATGTACTACTCGTCTGTTTCCAGAATGCCACCGCTGATGGTTATGACGTAACAGCTATCGGTACCGTCGACAAAAAAGTCGGATAGACGAATACTCGATAGACAAATAGTTTTTGATTGTAAAATTTTATCATTTTCTATACAAACTATACGGTAACCAAATGTAGATTTTTTCTTCCGCGTGAACTTTGAAGCCTTGATCTCAGAAACTAAAGAGACTTCGAATGTAATTTTTGTAGCAAAATGACGCCATTTGTTTTATCTATCGATTACACACTTTTCAAAGAGTTCTAATCCCAAGGATCGCAATTTATGAAAAAACCCCTTAGGTAAACTAATACGCGCTACGCCGTTGGCGTTACTAGGCGCCTAAATAGGCTATCTGGCGATAGATTTACAAATATATTTTTTTCCAGGTTTTGTATATTTGATACTTCTTGGAAAGTGCAAACTGAATCCTAAGCCCTTCTAACAAGTCCCATAACATTTTTTATCATCGTGTGTGTGTTCGTTGCCCGGGACCCGCCGGTGGGTCCCGCACGTCTCGATCTCGTGCCCCAGAAAGGGAAGGTGTTAACAAATATTATAACACAAGACGATTGTTGTGCCTATAGTCGTATCAGCGCATGGACTGATAGCAAAGAGCCTCGACGACCACCTTAAGAGGCTCTCGCTGAGTGGGTGGGTCAAGGGCCAGATCCAGAAGGCAGCCCTGCTCGACACTGCACGCATCGTCCGGAGGTTTCTCTCCCTAGGGCCCGACCATCGGTAGCTTGGGTTCGCCCCGCCGCCGGTGGTGGAAACTCCGTTTATTTTTTTATTAATTTTAGATTAAGTTACTTGTAAATATGTAAAATTAACATAAGAAAACAAAAGTGTATATAAAGGATAATAATTATTATTATTTACTCCCCTTTACAAAATGTCTTTCCCACCAGAGAGGGTTACCTCTTCGACAAAGAAGCCATCCTCCAGTACATTGTGAGCAAGAAAGCCGAGTACGCCCGCCGGCTCAAACAGTACGAGAAGCAGCTGAAGAAGGATCAGTGTGAAGCGGCCGAGCTGGCCGCCGCCGAGAAGGAGGCCGGCCTGATCAAGTTTATGAACCGGGAGAAGAATATATCCAGCAGCAAGGCGAAGAGGGACGACGAGGCGGGACCGTCGAGTTCCGTTTCGAATCTCGCTAACGGTATATTATTTTTTTTTTTTTTTTTCAAACTGACACCGTTGGCTACATCACCTACAACATACGTGATGTCAGCCCATAAGATCGGGTGAACCATAGGTGCCATAACCATTTTAGGCTTTCAAGTTATCTTTGTTGTTTTTTTTTTTCATTAATTTATTAATATGTTAAGTGTTGTTTCTTTAAATACCTACAATAAAATATTTTGTAATAGTGTGGTTGACCGGCAGAGATTGCCTTAGGCAATAAGTCCGCCATTTGTTATATATAATTTATATTAAACAATAAAGCATATTAAATAAATAAAAAATAGGTGCCACGTCAGTGCTTCCCTTTATTTCATGTCGGCTATGCACTGAACTGGACGGAAAACACGAACTATTTACATAGCCGTTTCGACCGACCTTTCTTTCAGTGCGGTGGTACCAACCCGGGCGGAATAAACCCTACCACCAAGTAAGATTAGGAGGGAAGGGACCTACAGTTTTACGAGGAATCCGAACCTCGGTCAGCCTCCAACGGTCAGCGGTCACCCATCCAAGTACTGACCGCGCTCAGGGTTGCTTATGATCCGGCCGACAGTCGACCGACCGCACCGCTGAGCTACCGAGGCTGACAAATTTAATTCAAGCAACTCATTCGGACATTCGATCTCCAGGCAAAGACAAGCAGCTGCCGAGTTTCTGGATTCCATCGCAGCTGCCCGACGCCAAGCACTCGAAGGCGGAGAAGCCCGACTCGACCGTCTGCTGTCCCGTCAGCGGCCGGCCGCTGCGCATGAAGGACCTCATCGACGTCCAGTGGACCCTGGTGAATGGCGAACACGTACAGTTTCCGGGCAGCAAATAGTGCGTGTCGAGGTTTAGAAAGTGTCACCGAATGTCATAGGACAAACAAACACACACAGAGATATATGACAGACCCTTCAGTGTGTTTGGTATCTGTCAGTTGGCTGACGAGGATGGGATCCAACTGACAGATACCAAACAACTGAGTTGAGGGAACACACTGAAGGATCTGTCATATATCTGTGTGTGTGTTTGTTTGTTCTATGACATTCGGATATGTGACAGAATGTCATAGGACAAACAAACACACACAGAGATATATGACAGACCCTTCAGTGTGTTTGGTATCTGTCAGTTGGCTGACGAGGATGGGATCCAACTGACAGATACCAAACAACTGAGTTGAGGGAACACACTGAAGGATCTGTCATATATCTGTGTGTGTGTTTGTTTGTTCTATCACATTCGGATATGTGACAGAAAGAGACGATCCGGTTGTAGAGCGTCGTCCCTGTCGCACAGAGACGTGCAAGTTTTTTTTTATGTAATCCGGTATGGGCGGTCGGAGGGGCCAAAGCGCATGCCCAGACCAGCCAATATCACCTCCGAGAAGGTAGACTTCCCTGGATCGCTGGCTATACTGGACTAGAGGAGAACACGACCGAGGCTGCTATGCGGCCATCTTACATCCAGTACGGTGGTACCACAGAGCATGAAATGCGCGCGCCCGCCCCTACTAGAGGCGCCGTGAGCGCGATTTCTCTACAACGCCGTTGAAGCCTGTGGGCGTGGCCTATGACTTACATAGGCGTGTTGTGCGTGTGCATTTGTTTTGTGCGTGTGCCTAACTTGCTCCTCTTTGTGTGTAGTGTCGATACTAGCACACACACACACACATACGAAGCGCTAGCAGCTCAGCGTACGGTTATTGGGTTTCAAATATCATCGCTTAGGGCGCCTCTAGTAGGGGGGGCGGGCGCGCGCATTTCATGCTCTGTGGGTGGTACCAACACAGTCGGCTAAAATTTGAGCCTACCACCTAGTAAGGGGCAAGGTAAGGGACCTACAGTTTTACACCGGCTCCGAACGGTGTAGCAGCAGGTGTAGGTATGCACGTACGATAAGTAGTGTAAGTGTTACGTTCGTGCGAGAGGGACGACGCTCTACAACCGAATGGATCAGGTCCTGCTTAGAGTACTGCTCGCACCTGTGGGATGGCTCTGCCAAATACCAGCTTGCGCCTCTGGACTCAATCCAGCGTCGAGCCGTGCGACTAGTGGGTGACCCCGAAGTGTCCCGCGATCTAGAACCACTGCAACACCGTAGGGATGTCGGCTCCCTAAGTGTGTTCTATCGCTTATTCCATGGGGAGTGCTCGGAGGAGCTGTTTAATGCGATCCCGCCGTCCCCTTTCCACCTTCGCACCACGCGCACTGGGCAGGGATTGCATCCCTACACGCTGGACTTACCGCGGATGCGTACCAATCGATTCTGCAGATCTTTCCTCTACAGAACCGGTAAACTCTGGAACGCTCTCCCTGCCCATATATTTCCCCCCAAGTACAGTCTCGGGTCCTTCAAGAGGGGCGTGAATGGGCACCTGTCAGGCCGGCATGGCATTCGCAACCCCCGCATACGACCGAATGTCCATGGGCGTCGTTAGACACCTTATGGGTGGCTCGGCGCCATATGTCTCGCAGTCAATAAAAAAAAAAAAGGTCTCTTTCTAAAGCTCGCATTATTTGCTGCGGGGAACTGTACATACATAACAGTTGTGTAGGCAGAATATAGCCGTTACTTAAAAAGAATATCCCCACTGCATCTCTCTCCGTGCATGTCGTAAAACGCGACTAAGGGATAAGGACGAGATGCCGTGCTAAAGGGCGTCAGGCTAGTCATCTCTCACCTTGGCACGGTCCTTCCGCAGAGTCATGCAGCAGATGGGTGTTTGTGCCTTACTAGCTGTTTGAGAATTATCTTGTGCTAATAATACATTGTTAAAAGTGGTTGTTGGTGTTGAGCTGTAATTTACCAGAGTTCATGCAGCATAACACAGATTACTCTGCTTGCCCCGATTGTCGGGATACAGCGTATGGTGTGTGTGTATGTAATTTTTTATGGTAACTGACACGGTTGGCTACATCACCTAATACATCTGTGATGTCAGCTCATAACACCTTGGTGAAATAGGTGCCATGTCAGTGCTTCCCTATGCTCGCATTGTCTAAACTGGGATCATGAACTATTTACATAGCCACTTCGATCGATCTTTCACTCAGTGTGGTGGTACCAACGCGGGCGAGTTAAACCCTATGCAGTGGGGTTATTCCTTTTATAAAAAAAAATTCAACAAAAATTAATTACTCTCCTATCATCAATTCTTCCAACATGACCGAACAGTAGCATTCCTTTCTCAATCCTTGTCACTATATCTGTCAGCCTCGGTAGCTCAGCGGTGCAGTCGGTCGACTGTTGTTAAGAAACGCTGGGCGCGGTCAGTACTTGGATGGGTGACCGCTCGACAGTTGGAGGCTGACCGCGGTTCGGATTCCACGTAAAACTGTAGGTCCCTTCCCTTATTACCTGACTTGGTGGTACGGTTGAAGGAAGGTGTGGATCTAAGCTTGCGATGGCTTCACCGAACATATCCGGGCCCATCGGCAGTTGAGGAGGGTATTAATCGAGGCCGGGACTAGCGAGTGGCCACTCTAAATTTCCCGCGCAAGCTTCACGTTTCGGCTCGCTTCAAGCCCTCGTCAGCTAGTCTGCGTTGACTAGGACGCGGGGAAACCACCAGTCCCGCCCTCGACCTCCCTCTCTCTACCTATCCATATTCTGTAGGATGCTTCCAGTGACGTTTTCGAAGCTCTCTCCATATATGAGCTTAGCGTCGATCTTGGTCGCGTCGATCCCGTCCGGGTTGATACCACCGTACACTGAATGACACGTCGGTCGAAACGGCTATGTAAATAGTTCGCGTTTTCCGTCCAGTACAGTGCAGCCGACATGAAATTAAGGGAAGCACTGACGCGGCGCCCATACACACACACACACACACACTCGCGCACGCACACTAACATACACAAACACACACACACACACTTTCACACACACACATGGCAACGGCTGAAAAACAGCGCCAGGAAAGGACTTCTGTCCTGCCGCGGTGGTAGGTGATGTGTTTATGTTTAAAAAATTTATTCCGTCTCACTTTCTGGAACGATAAAATCACTCGCTATTTATGGATTAGAGCAGGGATGGGCAAACTACGGCCCGCGGGCCATCTCCGGCCCGCGAAAGGTTGCAATCCAGAAGTGGTTAAATGACGGAAACATTCGCTTAAAATTAAATAGTGTACATACTTGGTTACATTAATTAATAAAACTTTATTCCTATTTTATAGATTACCTGCAATAAAGATATATTTCCCTATTTCACGGTGCATCAGGTACACTGTACCTGAATCGAGATCTAGTTCATATAATTTAATTTTGTATAAATAAGAGAACCTATGAGTCAATAAATAATATTATCGGAAAATACAAATATTTTTATTTATAGAATAAAGAATTATATTAAAGCCAAAAATTCAAAAACCTGGCCCCCCATAGATTATGTTTGTAAATATTGGCCCGCGTAGAAAAAAGTTTGCCCATCCCTGGATTAGAGTCTAATGTTAGTTTTCTCTGTATATTTTATTTGTGTGTATATATTTGTATGTATTTATATATTTTTATCTATTTTTTTATATTTATGTTGTATAATTTGTTGAAATTGTCTACGTCATTCTTATTTGTTATTTGTTCTCTGCCACTCCACACTCATTCATGATAACCCAAAGTTTGGCTGGAGGAGAACGCCTACGGCGTTAAGTTGTACCTTTTGCAAAATTTTAAAGGACAATAAACATATTTTGATATGATTTGTGATGTAGCCAATCGTGTCAGTTTCGATAAAAAAAAATCTTCTTTCAGGTGAAAGACCCAGACGACAAGAAGAGCCTGATAGCAAAGGAGAACAGATATATGTGTCCAGTCACGCACGATATCCTGAGCAATTCCGTACCGTGCGCTGTTATTAGGTAAACCTGATTTTTTTAAGAATAAGACTAGACATCTAAACTATCAAGAGAAGAGAAAAAAAGGACTGGACACAGCCTTGTGCTGAATCTAGTGAATATTTCATTAGATTCAGAGCTGTATTTAAGTCCAACCATACATATACAGGGTGCGGCGCGGAAACTTGCTGATTTGAAAATTCAATAAAAAAAAAAGTAGTAGAGATATCACTGTAATTTATTTTTATTGTAACATACATCATCTAATTTTTTTTATTAAATAGTTTTTAAGATGATATCGGTCAAATGACGGCCCTCATTGTCGATGCACTGAGTTACCCGATTTCTGAAGTTTCGTTCAACTCTTCTAAGCATATCGACGGGTATGTTGTCGATGGCTTGGCGGACGGTCATTGTAAACAATTGATTTCAGATAACCCCATAAAAAAAAGTCACAAGGAGACAAATCGGGGGAGCGGGCCGGCCAAACAAGGTCGCCTCTCAAAGAGTAAAAAAGTAGATACGCCTCGACGGCAAACGCGCGCTGCTCGTTGGTCCAATTCATGGCGCGAACTGACTATGCGGATAACAAAACTTTATGATTTCGTTTTCGAACGAGTCGGTTCCCGCCCTTTCCCGACCCCACCTCGCCGCTTGGCGCGAAATACAAATCAGCAAGTTTTCGCGCCGCACCCTGTACAATAAAGTTTTAAGTGTTACATACTTGCATTAGCTCTTTGACATTATTTATTACAGACTAGCTTTTGCCCGCAACTTCGTCCGCATGGATTTTAAAACAAGAACAGAATTTGAAATTGAAGTTTTTATGTGACGTTGATAGGCTTTTGTTTTTCTTGTCTTTTATATTCTCTCTCTCCCGTCCATACTATTTATTTGATACTGCTGAGTCCTAAGGCTATTTAGCGTGATGGTATATAGCCTATATTTTTTAAAAATTTTTTTTTTTAATATATTTGTTACTGCAATCTGTCTGTGAGCCGACATTCATCAGTAGTTGTGCATTTGAAATAGGTCTTGTATGGTAAGTGTCCATTGACAGTTCCATATACTTTATTCTCAGTCATTTCACTCTGTGATGAGATCTTGAGGAGCTCTTCTTTTCAATCTCTTGAAGACTTTCCTAGAAGCCATCAACTCGGTTAGCCTATATAAGCAACTAGCGGTATAGCCTATATAAGCAACAAATTTTAACTGGATTTAGACCTATCAGCCTAGGCTGCCTGTTAAAATAAATAAATACTACATGACCCGGTGGAAAGACCATGCCAAGGTGAGAGGTGGCCAGCCTGTCGCCCTTTAACACGGCACCTTGTCGTCGCCTTTTACGACATGCATGGGGAGACATGCATCTAAAGACAAACGCCTAATTGGTGATCCCAAGCTCACGGAGGGACTAGAATCATTGCAACACAGGCAAACAATTGTTTCCCTTAGTCTGTTTTATAGGTACTGCTATTGCCGATGTTCCGAAGAACTGGCTTCCCTCATCCTTCCTGTCCTGATCCGTATTCGTCACACCCGCCGGACTCGTGCGGAACATCCATATGTTGTTGACACACAACTTCTGAGAAGGCATCGCTTTTCGAAGTCGTTCCTATGTCGTACGGCGAAAATATGGAACGGTCTACCGGCGAGTGTGTTCCCCACCACCTATAACCTGGGAATCTTCAAAAGGCGTGTTAATAAATTAGACAACAACCTTTTTGTCCGCGTTGTAGCTGGCAGGGCGCCTCTCTGAGCGTGGTTTCGCGCGGAGTGGGGTTATTGGCTGTGTCTTAATCGTTCTTTGAACTTTTGGGCACAGCCACCCGTGCCGGTCGTCTATAAAAAACTAAAATAAATAAAAACGTACTGTATTTGCAGAACAACAGGACACGTGGTGACTATGGAGTGCGTGGAGCGCATCATCAAGCCGGAGTGGGTGCACCCGCTCACCGGCGACAAGCTGGCGGAGCGGGACATCGTGGCGCTGCAGCGCGGCGGCACAGGCTACGCCGCCACCAACGCTAACCTGGAGGGCACCGACCAACGGCCCGTCTTGCAAGCATGAATAGCATTTACAATATTTTACTAGGTATATAAAAACCGTGTGTGGCCGGTACTTAAAAAGAATAGCCTCACTGCATCTCTCCTCGTGCATGTCGTAAAAGGCGACTAAGGGATAAGGACAAGATGCCGTGCTAAAGGGCGACAGGCTCGCCACCTCTCACCTTGGCACGGTACTTCCACCGAGTCATACAGCAGGTGGGTCATCGTGCCTTACTTGCTGCTTGATCGATTTAATCTTGTTCGAATACTTTGCGAAACGTGGTGGTCGGTGTTGTGCTGTAATTTACTAGAGTACTTGCAGCACAACACCGATTACTCTGCTTACCCCGATTGTCGGGATTCAGCGTGTGTGATATGTATGTATATAAAAATGAATGTTCGTATTCTATGCGTTCGTAAAACATTCATACGATTACGATGAAACTTTGGTGGGTTGTTGTGCCCGCAAAGATTTCTGACAAAAAATTTATCACACGAGCGGAGCCGCGGTCAAAAGCTAGTTTTGTTATAAATTTAAACATTATCAAGTGGGAGATGAATTTATTCAACAGCAAAAATACATAATAGACAATTAACTAGAAACTTAAGCGGCGGGTGGCCGAGTGGTTTGGGCATCGGCTTCTCATGCGGGAGGTCCGAGGTTCGAATCCGGTCGGCGTACGTACCAATGAGTTTTTTCTGACGAAAAAATTTACGTGCATACCTACACCCGCTGCTTCACCGTTCGGAACCGGTGTAAAACTGTAGGTCCCTTCCCTTGCCCCTTACTAGGTGGTAGGCTCAAATTGTAGCCGACTGGGTTGGTACCACCGTACTGCATGTAAGATGGCCGCAAGCAACCTCGGTTGTGTTCTCCTCTAGTCCAGTATAGCCAGCAATCCAGGGAAGTCTCCGGTATGGCACCTACCTTCTCGGAGGTGATATTGGCTGGTTAGAGCATGTGCTTTGGCCCCTCCGACGCAGCCACCCATACCGGATCACATAAAAAAAAAATATATATATATATATATATATAAAAAGTCTCATTTAACCTGTCCCCGAAATGACCGCGAAGGGTACCTAAAACACTCGCTGCATTTCCACGCTGGATAGCAAGGGCTATCCGTTGCCTGAGGAATGTTTCGCAGTTAGGTACTCCTGACATTTCCGATAATTTTGAACCTATTGACCGAACAAATTTTTTTGATTATTTACTCCAAGCACCCATAGTCTCGACGGCGAATGCGAGGAAGTCATAGTTAGCTTTAATTGCCGAGTGTTTTAGGTGCTTTGAGCGAGCGGCTGATTAGGCAGCGGCAGCCGCTGTCCGTGAAGATGCAAATACGTGGGAATCAGCTAAAGTATCCAGTTATTTTCATGGTAGCCAGTATGTATGGCTGTGTGAAGAGGGGCCAGCCAATATCGCCTCCAAGAAGGTTTCATACATAATGTGTCATAGACTTCTGGATTGGATTGCTGGCCACACTGGACTAGATGAGAGCACAACCGAGGCTGTTATGTAGCCATCATTCATCCGTTACGGTAGTATCAATCCAGTTGGCTACAATTTGAGGCATGAAACCTAGTAAAGCAAGAGTGCAAGAGCAAGTTACACAATTATCACTTTTTAAATCAAAGACCTAAATCATTAATTTAAATACTTCAAAGTGACATCAACTTAAGGAGGTGGAAAAAGACGAAAATGCAATTTGTGGACTGTAAATTCACATTTATGACTTCACATCTGTCCTTTCAAAAAATTCATCTTCGATCTTGTTTATACAAATGTCACACAGAAATAAAAATATAATGTCATACGGCAATACATTAAGTTGAAATGTGTAATTTAGAAACAGATAATGTAACAGAGCCCTGTAAAATATTTTTTATTTGAAATACATATATTATGAAAAAAACATATTTAGCAGTTTCATTTATACTCTATAAAACATTAACAGTCAAGATTTTATCTCACAATCAGAAGGCTAGATCTAAAGATTAGTTACTACTGTTACAATAAAAGCATGCATAACAATCTGAAATCTTAATCTGTAAAGCCTCGATCAGAAAAACACGAAACCCGCTGTGGTGCTGTATCGTGGATTATTTTATTTTTCTGGCCAGGTTATTAAAGAGTGAAGTAATTTTAATATATATGTTATTTACATACATACATACATACATAACTCACGCTTTTGTATCCCGACAATCAGGGTAAGCAGGGTAATCGGTGTTGTGCTATAAGTTCATACATACATAACGTCACGCCTGCCTGCCTCCCAGTGGGGCAGGCAAAGACAACGGACCCAACCCACGCAAACAACCCAACCCCCACGCGCCACGATCCTGACACACTTTTGCCGCCTCTTCCACTCTCATAATGTTCTTCATACATGCTCTTCGGTTACGGGTCCTACGCACCTGACCCTTTTCGAGCACATGCCCGATCTGGTCCAGGTACTTGCGTCTAGGGCGACCCTTCCCGACTCTTCCACTAACATTCGCTCCATAGATTTCTTTCATTAGTCTCCTATCATCCATTCTACAGACACACAATACTCCTCCTATTCCACACATACTCCTCTCAACGCGCGCATTTTGACATCATTTATCCTGCTCTCATGCTTCGCCTGCCATACCCAACTTTCACTCCCTTATGTACTCTGGTAAATTAAAGCACAACACCGACCACCACGTTTAGCACAGTATACGGACAAGATAACTATCAAGCAGCAAGTGAGGCACGAAGACCCACCTGCTGCATGACAAGGTGGAAGGACCGCGCCAAGGTGAGAGGTGGCTAGCCTTTCGCCCTTTAGCGCGACATCTTGTCCTTATCCCTTAGTCGCCTTTTACGACATGCACGGGGAGATATGCAGTGGGGCTATTCTTTTTAAGTACCGGCCCCACACGGTGTTATTTACATTATTAATTAAAAAAACACATTGTTTTTTATAATATTTCGACCTATTGTCGTCGTCAGATAAAATTGATAACAGTGAAGTAAGCTACACAGACAGCTGCTAAACTATCACTTCAGGCTAAGGTGTTAAATAATTTGGCTATTGCAATGCCATTATGAATCGACAAGTGTGTTTCAAATGACTTAGAGTAAACCTACATCTACAAATATCACATCAATATGTCTTCTCCCGCGTGAATCTGCATGACATGTGTTCCGTTAGATGGCACTTTCGTGTAAAACTCTTATTACACATGTTACAGAAATGTAGCGAGAAAATTATCCGAGGCCAGTGTGAATCATGTGTTAAGTTAAGATGCCCACTTTGAGTGAAACTCTTCTACAAATATCACACAGTGTGGCCTTTCATAGTTGTGGATCAATAAGTGTTGTTTTAAATGAAGTTTTTCTGTAAAATTCTTCTTGCAATTAATCACTTCGATGATATTGTGATCATAAGGGGTCATCGATCTTTCATGCAGCTGTGGCTAGGTGCCATATAGACCATCGTTAGATAACATGTTTCTTTAGAAAATATTTGTGCATGAAACTTTTGTTACAAGTTTTACAGTGGTGTATTTTTTGACCTGATGACATTTTGTTTTGCTAAATTGCCTTTCTGATTAAAAGTTTTTGTGAAAATTTCAGAACAAACCGAACTCTGTCTTGTATACACCATAATGCAGGTACCAAATGACCTTTTGAGGGTAAAAGTCTTGTAACAAATTTCACACACAGGTGTTTTTTGTGCACGAATTAATGTGTTTTTTCTAATCAGATTTTTGTACTGAAAATTCTTTCCACATTGTGTGCATGAGTGTCTTTTGTGACAACACTTTTTGATCTACAGATTTTCGGGGAATACACATTGATACTGACCCAGTGATCCTATATTAATGTTTTTCCTCTTATGAATCTTTCCTCTCTTTCCTCTTTACCCTAAAAATTGCAATAAAAAGCGGATTTTTGCTCATAAATCATTTATTTGATTATGTATGTATGCAGTATTTTTGACTTCACATCTGTCCTTTCAAAAAATTCATCTTCGATCTTGTTTATACAAATGTCACACAGAAATAAAAATATATTGTCATACGGCAATACATTAAGTTGAAATGTGTAATTTAGAAACAGATAATGTAACAGAGCCCTGTAAAATATGTTTTATTTGAAATACATATATTATGAAAAAAATTATATTAAGCAGTTTCATTTATACTCTATAAAACATTAACAGTCAAGATTTTATCTCACAATCAGAAGGCTAGATCTAAAGATTAGTTACTACTGTTACAATAAAAGCATGCATAACAATCTGAAATCTTAATTTGTAAAGCCTCGATCAGAAAAACACGAAACCCGCTGCGGTGCTGTATCGTGCATTATTTTATTTTTCTGGCCAGGTTATTAAAGTTAATAGAGTGAAGTAATTTTAATATATATGTTATTTACATACATACATACATAACTCACGCTTTTGTATCCCGACAATCAGGGTAAGCGGGGTAATCGGTGTTGTGCTATAAGTTCATACATACATACACATACATAACGTCACGCCTGCCTGCCTCCCAGTGGGGCAGGCAAAGACAACGGACCCAACCCACGCAAACAACCCAACCCCCACGCGCCACGATCCTGACACACTTTTGCCGCCTCTTCCACTCTGATAATGTTCTTCATACATGCTCGTCGGTTACGGGTCCTACGCGCCTGACCCTTTTCGAGCACATGCCCGATCTGATCCAGGTACTTGCGTCTAAGGCGACCCTTCCCGACTCTTCCACTAACATTCGCTCCATAGATTTCTTTCATTAGTCTCCTATCATCCATTCTACAGACACACAATACTCCTCCTATTCCACACATACTCCTCTCAACGCGCGCATTTCGACATCATTTATCCTGCTCTCATGCTTCGCCTGCCATACCCAACTTTCACTCCCTTATGTACTCTGGTAAATTAAAGCACAACACCGACCACCACGTTTAGCACAGTATACGGACAAGATAACTATCAAGCAGCAAGTGAGGCACGAAGACCCACCTGCTGCATGACAAGGTGGAAGGATCGCGCCAAGGTGAGAGGTGGCTAGCCTTTCGCCCTTTAGCGCGACATCTTGTCCTTATCCCTTAGTCGCCTTTTACGACATGCACGGGGAGATATGCAGTGGGGCTATTCTTTTTAAGTACCGGCCCCACACGGTGTTATTTACATTATTAATTAAAAAAACACATTGTTTTTTATAATATTTCGACCTATTGTCGTCGTCAGATAAAATTGATAACAGTGAAGTAAGCTACACAGACAGCTGCTAAACTATCACTTCAGGCTAAGGTGTTAAATAATTTGGCTATTGCAATGCCATTATGAATCGACAAGTGTGTTTCAAATGACTTAGAGTAAACCTACATCTACAAATATCACATCAATATGTCTTCTCCCGCGTGAATCTGCATGACATGTGTTCCGTTAGATGGCACTTTCGTGTAAAACTCTTATTACACATGTTACAGAAATGTAGCGAGAAAAGTATCCGAGGCCAGTGTGAATCATGTGTTAAGTTAAGATGCCCACTTTGAGTGAAACTCTTCTACAAATATCACACAATGTGGCAACACTTATTGATCCACAACTATGAAAATAGTTGTGGATCAATAAGTGTTGTTTTAAATGAAGTTTTTCTGTAAAATTCTTCTTGCATTAATCACATCGATGATATTGTGATCATAAGGGGTCATCGATCTTTCATGCAGCTGTGGCTAGGTGCCATATAGACCATCGTTAGATAACATGTTTCTTTAGAAAATATTTGTGCATGAAACTTTTGTTACAAGTTTTACAGTGGTGTATTTTTTGACCTGATGACACTTTGTTTTGCTAAATTGCCTGATTAAAAGTTTTTGTGAAAATTTCACAACAAACCGAACTCTGTCTTGTATACACCATAATGCAGGTACCAACTGACCTTGTGAGGGTAAAAGTCTTGAACAAATTTCACACACAGGTGTTTTTTCTGCACGAATCAACGTGTTTTTTTCTAATCAGATTTTTGTACTGAAAATTCTTTCCACATTGTGTGCATGAGTGTCTTTTGTGACAACACTTTTTGATCTACAGATTTTCGGGGAATACACATTGATACTGACCCAGTGATCCTATATTAATGTTTTTCCTCTTATGAATCTTTCCTCTCTTTCCTCTTTACCCTAAAAATTGCAATAAAAAGCGGATTTTTGCTCATAAATCATTTATTTGATTATGTATGTATGCAGTATTTTACATGTAATACGAAATTATGTATAGATTAATTTTTAAATAAATATAGCTACATCAAGTGCTTCCTGATTTTCTAGACACACCTCCGACTAAAACTATCACTCGCCTAGTCACAACGAACGAAACTGCTTTCAGAATACCAAAAAAAATATATTAGCGTCTGTCAGGACCTTTGAGGGAAATAGAAAGAAAAACACACGCGGACTTTCAAGCAAATGTCACTAACTTTTGCTTGAAAGTCCGCACACGCAGTCTCATGCAAAATATAATCAAAGTATGTATGTATTTTATGTATGTGTGGTGGCGTGCCTTGGGAGAGGCCTATGTCCAGCAGTGGACCGATACAGGCTGAAGATGAGATGATGTATTTTATTTACCAAGTGGGATGACAACATCACGCAAATCGGCGGAAAGCATCGTCATACCGCTGAAGGCCTCCCGGACTGGAATAGAATTGGAGGGGCGTATGTCCAGCAGTGGAAGCATACGCGGTGACTGACATGTCTTATTATTTGTTGATATTTTTATATCTACACAGTACCTACTCCATATTTATGTTCTCTGCCACTCGATATTCCAAAGTTTAGCTGGTGGAGTAGCTGCCTATGGTGTTAAGCTGTACCTTTTGCAACAAATTTTAAGTGCAATAAAAATATTTTGATTAGATTTTGAAATAATTCACAAATTTGTCCCAAAAAATGTCGAGCTTTGCGCATCACCGCGAATGTTACCAAATAGCAATTCACTCCAGCCGTGAATCATCCTCAGGGTCCCGGTATAAATTTTTCACAAAAGTGAAGACTCTTTTGAACTCTAATATACATAATATATATCGCGAAATGGTGAAGAAAATAATTGTTTTGTTGTGCTACTAAAAGTATACTTAGTAATTAAAATTATGTACAACTTCTGTACTTTACCATTTGCAGCTGTCAGAGACATAAAAAGTTACAGTTTCCCCGCAGCAAATAACGAACTCGCACATGTCTGTGCGACAGGAACGACGCTCTACAATCTGATTGTCTCTTTCTAAATCTCGAAAAGCATTATTTACTGCCGGGAACGGTGTACTGACAATATGAATCTAATACAGGTTAATATAAGTTCCTGTCACGGAACGCTGCCAAACTTCTGAGTGTGCCTAGCTGTTTCGGTGTAAAAATTTGACTTCTACTACTAAAGTCAGCGGAAAAGATTGTTGATTACTTATATAATATTTGCACAAATTAAGTTACATACATTAATGCTTTCTGATTGCACAAAATATAAAATAGCTTCGATAGAACGCTAGTGAATGTTTAACCTGAAGGCTCCCACAGGTTATAATAATGCTTACCCCTCCTAACTCCCGGGTCACTTTCGCCGCGCGGAGACTTGGCACGGCGCAGCGCATATAAACTCAAAAATATTTCGTAAAATATAATAAAAGTCAGATTGTTAGTCAGATCAATAAACTCTTGCACTAATATAGCGAATGAAAATATTCACCAAACTAAAACAAGTCAAGTGAGGGTTGACTTATTTAGAAGCACGGACAGATTTTTTGAACTCCAGGAAATAAAAGAGGCCAGATATTTTTTCTGAATTTTTTCTAACCTAAAATTGGCAATTCCCCTTTACATATCATAAACCAAATTTTTGGTGAAGAATGCTGGCACTAAAATGCCGAACAACGTACACACGAGGACACTGAATCTTATAAAAAAAATACAAGGACGAAAAAACATATTTATATATCAGAATATATTTATTTCTGTTTAAGGGGGGGGGGGGGGGGGGGGGAGGTACTAGGCAAAAGCACTTCGTATTTCGCTAACCATACCCATATATCAAGTGATATAACTACAATTTATATGCCTATAGTTAGGTAAAGATTCAAGGTATAATGGGAATACATTATTTTTAATTAAATCTTATAAATTCCCTTAAAAATATGTGGTTGAAAAGTGGTAAAATCGTTCAAAAATGCCTTTGCTATTTCCCTCGGCATTTTTTTACAAATGCATCTAATACGAAAAATGCTTCATTGAGCTTATAGTCAATAAGACTAAGAATCATCTAAATAAATTCAAATGCTTAAAGAATAAATGGTTTTTCACTGAACTCTCTTTTAACATTCAAAATATTGGGTCGTTGCAGTGCGCGAGCGTTTTTTGTATGGACGTATTTGTAACGAATAGCAAATGCATTTTCGAACGTTTTTACCACTTTTTACCCACTTATTTTTCAGAGAATTTACAAGATTATAATATTACAATAATCTATCACACATTATACCTTGAATCTTTACCTAACTATAAGCATATAAATTATAGTTATATCTAATGAAATATGACTATAGTTAGGATAATATGATGTGATGTTTTGCCTAGTAACCACCACTGGCTCACCCCTAAAAATTTGGTTTAATTATCAATCGAAGTATTTTATACTTAATGATTTTCAACTAAGTAATAAATTGTAATAAATTTTTTTTTTATTTGACTTTGTAGCTGCTTTTTACGTTACAAGAAAAAGTTGATCCACCCATTTAATGTATATTAATTTTATTTCTGAAATATGAATGAAGCAAAAGGAAAAATAAAATTATACAGAAATAAAATGTAAATAAAATTTTACCAAATTTAATTTAAATATTCATGCATCTTCGGGGCATTGTGTTACATACATTTCTGAAGTCAATTCATGTTATTTGTGATGCAAATAATTCATGCAATTTAAATAGTAAAACTAATACGATAATAAAATATCAAAATTGATTTCAAAAATATTTAAATAAAATCTTAAAATTGTTTCATAATAAATACAACTACAAAGCTTTAATCTGATATTTACAAAATGTTACAACTCCTAACAAATAATTTAATATTTATTTTGTTTATTTCTAAATGCGCAAATATTTTTATAACTTGCACTCAACAGTAAAAAAGGGCATAGGTACATTGATTCACTGGTTCATGACATGGGTCTATGATCCAGTCTAAAGAGGGTGTACCCTCGTCTGTTGTTCGGATAAGACATCGTTTATATAGAATATAACATGTAGTCGAGCATGTAGTAGTGCATCACGACTAGGTTGCTTTAACAGCTCACACGTCGCGCCCCGCACGACTTCCGACTCCGTCCAGTTTGCCGTCAAGGTTAAGTATTGTTTTTTTCCTTTTCACACTCGCGAATGGATATAAAACCACCAATAATAACACAATCACTTCAGACATTTTGCATTCTTTCGAAATTATAGACAAACACGATTGTTTATGTCTAAAAACATAAAAAATCGTGTTTATTTGAGGGGGCCGCGCTCTGAATTCCCACGTGAACTTCGATTCCATCACCAAGTCTCGAAATCAACCGACAAATCCGTAAATGTTTTACTCTAGGCTGGCACCGTTATTTAGAAGTATAATGAGCCTTATCCCAATATACAAAGCAGCGGCGATTCCTTTAAGTTGGCTAGGTTGGCGCCGCCAAACCAAATAAAATTAATGCCAGCATTAATAACGAAGTATTAAGCAAAAACAAATGTAAAGAATAACGGGGGATGAATAAGCTAAAATGTCAATCCTGTTACATAATTTGAAATTTCGCACGCGTAAAACGCGGGCGACGAATGACGACACATCAAGCCATTCATTGGCCGGTTAGCTACATTTGAAGCGCCATCGTATTCCATACAAGTGGCCGATTTGCCCCCGTCCCGCGCACACCTGCTGATCAGCCTTTTGAGTTGGCGCAGCGGGGAGCGCATTTAGCGACTAGCGAGCTAGGTGTTGTGTGTGCGTGACTGCTTTGTAAACAAATCTCGCGAGTTAATAGCTGCATATATTCCGTTTTGTAGGTATGGACCTGTTATGGATGAATCCTGTGCGGTGTTTTTTGAAAGTGATTATTTATTGGTAATAATGGCAAACTCCAGTGCGAAATCTATAATAGAAGATATTTTGGAAAAACCGTTCTCAGCGAGGACATTTTCTGAAAAACTTTTAATTGTTCAAAACGGTCGCCCTTGCCCAAGTTTGTCACCAGAAAGTAGTGCCTTCGTGTGCTTCTGCCCGGGCAGTTGGAACCAGTGCTGCTTGCTTTGGTTGTGTGTCCAGGAGAGTATTTCTTGACGGTATGTGCTTTGTAATTGTTGTATTTTATATAAGGTCTTTTTTTTAACTGAACATGCGTAAAGGGGCTGTTCTGTATCGGAAATTAAAAAAGGGGGGTACGCTGCGGCAACGCGTGTTCTTTATGAATTCGAAGTTTAATAAACTTTCACAATTAGTATCTCGGTAATTATTAGAAATAGAAACATAGTTACATAGCAAAAGGTGTTTAGTATGTAAAAGCGAGTTTTTTTTTATATTTAATTAAATATAAAGATATGCCCCCCTTTTTTTATAATTTTATTATGATCTATTTCCGATACAGAACACCCCCTTTACGCATACTCAGTTAAAAAAAAAAGACCTTATATTAACTATGTCAAATCCGAGCAATGAGGGTAAACCGGCTGGATATTGTAGTAACAATAAAACGCCGCATTTAGCAAACTAACATAGCCTCATGACATAAGAGGATGAGAACATGTATTATGGAAACTGATACACTTGAGTACAAGCCACATCTCTCGCGACAGCCCATTCTGGCAGATTAACATTGAGTAAGTCACTGCCGTCATTGGCACATCAGCGCTGACTCGGTGCTGCTATTGTGTTTTTATTTTTATTTTTTAAGGAAACTGACACGGTTGGCTACATCACCTACAACATCCGTGATGTCAGCCCATAACACTTTGGTGAACTAGGTGCCGTGTCAGTGCTTCCATTTAATTTGTGCCGGCTGCAGTAAGTCCCACGTTAAGCGATGCAATCACTCCCAAGAGCGCGTGGTGCGGAGGTGGAAAGGGGACGGCGGGATCACGTTAAACAGCTCCTCCGAGCACTCCCCATGGAATAAGCGATAGATCACACTTTAGGGAGCCGACATACCTAGGGAGTTGCAGTGGTTCTAGATTTTTACTGTTTGGATTAACTCCTTTTTAATTCATAATGTTCAACGATGAATACACAGATAATACAATGCAGCTGTCAATGTTGCCAACGCTAAACGCGATTGTTTATTTAAAGTACCTTATTTTTTTTCTACTCTTTCTACAAAGTGCATAATAATCTACAACATTTATTATACTATAACGTACATTTAATTAATATTAAAATTGTATATCTTAAAAATACTCTACGTAATTCGATAAAATTGTCCAAACGCAATGTTTTATTCGCATCATCTTAACTAAATGTGTGTTGTAATAATATTTTGTAAATAAATTTACTAACTATTAAACCATAATCTCCTAATAAACTATTTTATTTTAAACTTTAGTAAACTAGCCCCTATAAAGCTGGCTTCCCTTCATCTGTCACACAATAAAGTCTTGAGTTAAAAAAAAACAGTTTTGGTTCGTCCGAACTTCATACAGTTTTGTGGCACCAATGGAGCGGCGGGACATCGGCGCGATCTAACACCTCGGTCAACTAGGTACCGTGACTGTGTTTCCCTTTGATCGTGCCGGCTACACTGAACCGGATAAAAAAAAATTTTTTCAAATGTTCGTGTGTTTGTTTCTAACAAGACTAGAATCGTGCCGCAATTAGTGTCACATGGTAGGCAGACAAATTGTATCTTTCCACTTTCACGTTTAAAACCGGTTTACTTCACTGCCGCACTCATTAAGTACTCAAGATATACTATGCTGCCTTTTAACTTTTAAAATTATGCGAGAATAAATTAATTTCATTTCCAGCACCCCAAAGTGGCTTACTTTACAGTCACACTTGCCGAAGTACCCACAAGTAGTGGCTTACTTGAAGTCAAACACGCTCAAGTACCTACAAGTGGTTTCCCCCCAAAGTTTGATTACTTTAAAGTCTCATCATACTCACGTACTGGGGGTACCAGTTACTTCCTTCACGGTCACACTCACTCAAGTATTCGAGTAACCACAAGTGGCTTACTTTAAGTCAAACATGCTTAAGTACCCACAAGTGGTGGCTTAACTTTAAAGTCAAACTTACTGAAGTACCCACACACAAGCGTTTTCCACCTCGAGTTGATTACTTGAGTACCCTCAAGCGGCTTCCTCCAGTGCAACGCACTCAAACACTTCACAGGTGGCTTACTATAAAGTCACACTCACTGAAGTACCCGCACGGGTGGCTTACTTTACAGTCACACTCACTGAAGTACCGACAGGTGGCTGGCTTACTTTACAGTCACACACGCTATAGCGGCTCACTTCACGGTCACATTCAACTACCCGGCGCAGAGCCGAGGTAGAGCCCCCCTCAGTACTGCGGATGCGTCGGCTGCGCGTGCGGCGGATACACCGCCGTCAGCACCGGCGGCGGTGGAGGCAACACCTGCTGCTGCTGCTGCTGCTGCTGTTGCTGTTGTTGCTGCTGCTGCTGCTGCTGCTGGTGTTGCGAGCGGTTCTTGCCGAGCTTGAAGTGTATAAGCTTCTGGTGCGTCTGCAGCGTGGACTTCTGCGCGAAGCGGGCGCCGCATATGTCGCAGGCGTGCGGCCGCTCGCCCGTGTGGATGTTGCGGTGTTGTGTCAGCATTGCCTTTGTCTGCGGAGCGTAATTTACGAGTGTGGTCAATGAAAGGACCTAGAACGATAAAAAAGGTATGGGCCCCGAACCCTATCCTCGCCAGCGTAACACGATATAAGTAAAAGCATACTTGTTTCATTGGACGGTCGCGCGCTGGCCCGTCAGTCTGTCATCGGCTGCGTTCGCAAAAACCTGTTTAAAATGCCCGCATGCTCTGTGTTTACGTGCAAAAACACTACAGCCAAGTTTAGTGTGCACAATAGTGGAATATCTTATCATCGGTAAGTACACTCCGCTCTCCGCAACTCGGCGACGCTAGTTCTCATACAAGCATTTGACAGTCCGGCGTCCGTACCTTTTTTATTGTTCTAGGAAAGGTAAGTTGAAACGGCTATGTAAATAGTGGGTGTTTTCCGTCCAGTTCAGTGTAGCTGGCACGACCGAAGGGAAGTACTGACACGGCAACTAGTTCACCAAGATGTTAGATAGATAGATAGAAAATGTTTTATTGCTCCAGTAAACATTAATCAGTAACAAGTACATTGGAAAATATACATAAGGCGCAAAGGCGGACTTATCCCTTACAGCTATTTCTTCAACCTTTGGATGTTTGAGATTCGATAATATAGTGGAATGTAGGAAGGTGTGGAACTAAGCTTGCAATATTACCTTCAACCTCTAAAGCACAGACGTATCGTTGGGTCATTGAGCCTGTTTTATCGGTACTACTATGGCCGCTGCTCTGACGAACTTGCTTCCCTTATCCCTCCTCCTCCTGTTCGCCTTCGCCAAACCCGCCATACTCTCGCGGAACACCCGTTTGTAGTCGACAGAAGAGTTCTTCGAACTGCACGATTCTCTAAATCGTTCTTGTGCCGCACTGCAAAGGTGTGGAACGGGCTCCCAGGAAATATCTTCCCCCACTCCTACAATCCACAGATCTTCAAATCGCGGGTTAATAGCCTTTCCCCAGCAACATTAGTCCACCTCCAAGCCGGACTGGCACCTCCTCGGGGGTGAAATTGGCTGCGCCTGAGGTTGCGACCTCGGACAGAGCCACCCAGTTCGGAAGCAATAAAAAAAAAAAAAAAAATGGCTTCACCGAACATATCCGGGCCCATCGGCAGTAGAGGAGGGTGTTCCTAGGTAGTAGGGTGTACAAGGTAGTAGCAAGAGTTGAGCGTAAGAATTGGTGTCATGGGGTGACATCATGGATGTAGTAGGTGATGTAGCCAACCGTATCAGTTTCCATAAAGAAAAACATACCGGGAGGGGTTAAACATATTATGTTATATTTTGTGGTGGAACGGAACCCTTGGTACCCTCGAACTTGGCTGAACTTTTTTTTTTTAATTTGCCTTGTTGTGGTTTTTGTAAACCCTCATTGACAAACATCTCCGGTTACGTTAGCGATAGTTCGCGAGAAAAAGGTTAAGCATCGTAATTTGAAAACGATGCGAGAGAATGAGACAACACTATGGATCAAGTAGAAACAAACCGTGAAAGCCTTCTCGCAGACCTCGCAGATGTACTTCTTGGGGAGCTGCCGGCCCTCGTGCACGAACTTTATATGCTTGTCCAGCGAGTACCAGCTCGCCAGTTGCTGTAACAAAACACAATGTGTTAACGAAAACACAACATGTTAACAAAACACACCATGTTAATAAAACACAATGTGTTAACAAAACATAACATGTTTACATAACACAATATGTTTACAAAACACACCATGTTAACAAAACACAACATGTTAACAAAACACACCATGTTAATAAAACACAATGTGTTAACAAAACATAACATGTTTACATAAAACAATATGTTTACAAAACACACCATGTTAACAAAACACAACATGTTAACAAAACACACCATGTTAATAAAACACAAAATGTTTAAAAACACATTATGTTTACAAAACACACCATGTTAACAAAACACAACATGTTAACAAAACACACCATGTTAATAAAACACAATGTGATAAGAAAACACAATATGTTTACAAAACACACCATGTTAATAAAACACAATGAGTTAACAAAACACAATGTGTTAACAAAACACAACATGTTTACAAAACACAATAGGTTTACAAAACACACCATTTTAACAAAACACACCATGTTAATAAAACACACCATGTTAACAAAACGTATAATTGTTTTTATAGAAAGCGGGCCTCCCTTTTTTTAAATAAAATATACGAGGTCAGAGTTAAAAATTCGTTATTCGAAGGAATTTTTTTTAATTTTTAATTTGTTGGAAGTTCATTTGAATCATAACTTTGGATACAATGTCTAGTGCGATACCTTCTGACAGATGTGGCAGGTGTAGTCGAGATGGTACTTGCGGTGGTGGTCGTTGAGTAGCGCCTGCGTCAGGAACCGCTTCTTACATTTCTCGCACGGGAATCTGAATACCAAACATTTTTTTTTTTTAATATATATTTTTTTTATGGAAACTGACACGGTTGGCTACATCACCTACAACCAGTGGCGGTTCCCCAGGTGAAGCAATTGAAGCACCGCCTCACTTAATTATCTTGAAGGTAAAGAAAAAAAAACATTTAAAAAAATCATGAAAGAAAATTTTAAAAAGTCTATAACCGATCCGAGCTCATCACAACATTAGCGCGGAGGCGCGGGCCGGAGGAGCGGAGGCGAGGAGGGGGCGCGGTGCGGCGCGCAGAGCTGTTGCGAGGGGGGTCTTTAGAGGCGACGCGCGCGGCGAAATACGCCAAATACGTGTTAGTGCATACAATACACATGACTTGTCCACGCACGCGCGTGGACAAGTCATGTGTATTGTATGCAAATGCTGACATCACCAACACAGCACGGCGCACGCACACGCACACAGACGTGACGTGTGTCACGTGCTGCATGGCATATGGTGACTCACCTCCGGCGCGGCGCCGAATCGCATATTTTGATATCGCTTCACCAAGCGTAAAGACAACAGTTTGACCTTGAAGTCTTGGATGTAGGGATCATCTGAAGCTCTGGTAAATGCCGCCGAACGAGACACCTATATCCAACCAAAATAATGCAGAGCGAGATGACGCGATTCACGTTTTCTAGTGTTGCCAAGTCGGCTTGTTTTACTTCCGTGATTAACCTGATGGCGATATTCGCATTACTTAATTTCGATCGAGATAGCGCCTTCTATATGATATTGTGGGTTGAGTAACACTAACCGGGCGCCAACGTACAACGGACCGTCTTGAGGCCTCAGTGCGGCGAACCCCCCCAAGAGGCAGCAAACAAACAAAGAAACAAGCTTCGCAACAAGAGAGCTCACTTGAACTGTGCGGGCGAATTGTGCTTGGGGCTAATCTTGAGGTGGGTGCGGTAGATGTTCTTGTTCTTGAACTGTATGTCGCACTCGCGGCAGTACGCGTCCTCCGTGTTGGGGTTGTGCGCGGTGCGCATGTGCGCGTACAGCCCCGTCTCGCCGCGGCAACTCTTCTCGCAGATCGAGCAGACGAGCGTCGGCATGCCCGTGTGGATGCTGTGCGAGAGAATTATTATTATTATTAAGTATTAGGGTTCCGTATCTGGTACGGGACCGTATCGAACGTTTAAACAATACAACAAAAACAAAAAACCTCGAACAGACAAACCGACCGACGGACAGACGTCGTAGGCTTTCGTACGGTACCTACGGAAATACTAAGTTAATACGAATAAATCGGCATTTTTATTTAGGTAGGTACAGTACTAATTCGTTGCTCCGTGCGGCGGAGTCGACGGCGCGGCACTGCGTGCGAGCACTCGCTCTGAGTCGCGGCAGCCCACTGTTTACTGATTATTTGAATAGTCGCGAACCGGTAGGCATTTATCGCGCGACCTTGAGCGAGTGACGGAGCGCTGGCGCGGATACCAGGAAACCCCACAGGTCCAGATGACTACGCTCGGCCCGGTAGCGTCGAGACGGCGTGTATGCGTACGTGTGAATGAATACTCACAGTAGATGAACGCGGAGAGACTGAGCGTTGCACAGGACCTTGTCGCAGTACTCGCACTGGTGGACCTCCTTGTGCGTGATCTCGCGGTGGTAGCGCATCTTGCGTGACGATCTGCCGGCACGCGTTTACAATTACATTAAAAGTTACAATTACAATAAAGTTTGTTAGTGCTTTACGCTAACAGACAGAATGAATGAGATTTTGTATATAAGGTCTTTCATTAGTAGGTAACTTTACGCTAAGGGACGTATGTGTATCAGATACTGATCACGCTCCCCATTAAATTATTTATAATTATATACCCCAATTACATTAAAAGTTTAACACTAAAAGTTGTACTATCTCCGTCAGTGTGAAGTAAATAGCTAAAAAATCCTTTAATACTGAATTCCTTAACCACTCTTACGTCGCTGGGACAACCGTATGTCCCAGCGATAAAATGGTCACAGTGCGTCGCTGGGACAGACGTATGTCCCAGCGCTGCAGTCGACCTTTGCCATACAAATATACACTCTTTTAATAGGGGATAAGGCTCTATTTTACCTCTAAAAAAAGGTGAAGATATGCTCTTCTCGATCTGATTCAATAGTTCAACTGATGACAGCATCGCCTCCGTTGAAAAAAATAGTTTAACCATGCTCGTGGTTAAACTAAACAGCCAGTCAGTTCAGTGTCATGGCGGTGAGCGAGTGCCCGTGTTCGAACGATGTTTTCCAAGCGCCAAAAGCAAGATATATTTCGTATTTGGTGTTTTTAGAAGCGCAATTGAGTGTAGAGTGCATATTTGATAGTGCAGTGATCATATTATTGAGATCTTGTTTAGAAAATGCCCTAACACGCTGAGTTGACGTAATAAAACATCACCTCACCAAGTGCAGCATTCAACCCACGATTTTGAATAAGAAAAAAGGTCAGTACAATTCAAATTATACATAACTTTGTAGGAAATTTTGTAACGATTCGACGTGTTCTTATAATTGTTCCTAAAAGAAGCATATTTCCCATAACCCCGTCCTTATGCGGTCGCAGTCGCGAACACCGCGACACTCACGGAATATGCGCGCGCGCTGTGTGCGATGCGTGAGTGGTTAAACTGTAATTCATATGTATTTAATTAATAACTTTTAAGTATTTAGTTTAACTTAATTAGCAATTTATATGTTTAATTAACTAGTACGCATTTCATGCGACTCTTTAAAAAAATCTAAAAAATGAAACAATAATATTAATAACTCACTCGAACACCTGAGGGCACTGGTCGCAGGGGAAGGTCTTGCCGGGCTCATGCGCAGCGTGGTAGTGACGCAGTACCTGCAATAAACAATCAATGCATTATTAGATAAATATGTAAATAAAATAACCCTGTACAAGCTCATTTGTACACTGGCTTCAACATCACGTACTGAGTCACCTCTGCTAGTCTGCGGTGTCCTTACAAAATAACCCTGTATAAACAAATTTTTACGCTGGCATCTACATCACGTGATGAGTCACCTCTGCTAGTCTGTGGTGTCTTTACAAAATAACCCTGTGTAAGCTCATTTGTACGCTGGCTACTACGTCACGTAGTTAGTCACCCTGCTAGTCTGCAGTGTCTTTACAAAATAACCCTGTATAAGCTCATTCGTACGCTGGCTTCTACGTCATGTGCTGAGTCACCTCTGTTGGTGTGCGGTGTCCTTACAAAATAACCCTGTAGATGCTCATTAATTGTGAGCTGGCTTCTACATCACATGCTGAGTCACCTCTGCTAGTCTGTGGTGTCTTTACAAAATAACCCTGTATAAGCTCATTTGTACACTGGCTACTACATCACGTGCTGAGTCACCTCTGTTAGTGCACCTCTGTCACTGCAGTGTTATTAGTCTGCGGTGTATTTACAAAATAACCCTGTATAAGCTCATTTGTACCCTGAATTCTACATCACATGCTGAGTCACCTCTGTTAGTCTACAGTGTCTTTACAAAATAACACTGTATAAGCTCATTTGTACGCTGGCTTCTACATCACGAGCTGAGTCACCTCTGTTAATCTGCGGTGTTTTTACAAAATAACCCTGTATATGTCATCTCTGATCCAGCCGTTAAGAAAAAGAATAAATAAATATACCTTGGTGAGATGCCGGTGGGGGAACCCGCAGACGCTGCAGACGTAGAGTCGGTAGTGGCCGCGCCGGTGTCGCATCATGAGCTTCTGGGTGCGGAAGTGCATTCCGCACACGGGACACTCGAACGTACCGTTCGCCTGGAAATATCAACCACGTCATGTAGATACATAGAAATACTTTATTCATTTTGAATAGTAAATAAAACAGCACAATATTTTTTTTATATGCAATCAGGTATGAGTCACCTCTGCTACTCTGCGGTGTCTTCACAAAATAACCCTGTATAATAAGCTCATTTGTACGCTGGCATCTATATCACGTACTGAGTCACCTCTGCTAGTGTGTGGCGTCTTTACAAAATAACCCTGTATAAGCCAATATGCACGTTGGCTTCTACATCAGGTACTGAGTCACCTCTTTTAGTCTGCTGAATTAGAGGGGCCAGAGCAAATGCCCCCGAGCAGACAATGTAACCTACGAGAAGGTGCCGTACCGGAGATTTCCCTTTAGATTGCTGGCTACACTGGACTAGAGGAGAACACAGGAAAGTCTCCGGTATGGCACCTACCTTCTCGGAGGTGATATTGGCCGGTCGGAGCATGTACTTTGCCCCTCCGACTCAGCCACCCATATTGGATTATATAAAAAAAAATAAGTATGGTGGTACAATTGCATTAGGCTACAATTTGAGCAGGTTATACACCGGTTCCACTCATTGGTCCTTGTCGGCCGGATTCGAACAGCGAACCTTTCGCGGTTCAACTGCGAAGGTCGCTGTTGAACCGAACATATTCGAGCACATCGGCAGTAGAGGAGGGCGTCAATCGAGGTCGGGACTAGCGAGCGGCCGCTCTGTGTAGTTCTCCAGCGTGCGTTACGTTTCGGCTCGCATCAAGCCCTCGTCAGCTAGTCTGCGTTGACTAGGACGCGGGGAAACCACCAGTCCCGCTCTCGACCTCCCTCTCTCTACCTATCCATTTTTTTTTATGGAAACTGACACGATTGGCTTCATCACCTACAACATGCGTGATGTCAGCCCATAACACCTTGGTGAACTAGGTGCCATGTCAGTGTTTCCCTTGTTGGTCGTGCCGGCTTCACTGAACTAGACGGAAAATACGCCACACAACTATTTACATAGCCGTTTCAACCGACCTTTCATTCAGTGCGGTAGTACCAATCCGGGCGGGTTAAACCCTACCGCCTAGTATGGTAAGAAGGGAAGGGTGCTACCAGCGGCGACTCCTGGTCCTGAATATTGGGTTGGCTCTGGCTAAGGATTTTCTTTTTCATAATTTCATAACTTAGGTACCTACGCGTTAATTTATTTCTACCACAATGAGTTCAAAAACTGAAAGACGATTACGATATAGATAGTTTATAATATTTAGTTTAAATGATATATTTTGCTCACTTACGATTTATTTGTCTGTCGATAGGTACCTACTGGTTGTGTTGTTAAATCTGTCGAGTTGCAGCCGACAACAGCGACGTCTCCTCTGGCACGACGACGACGAGACAGGCATACAAGCTTGAATTGTTACATTTTATTTGTACATGAGGTCCACTCTTCGTTCCACAGACAAGAAATTGTCGATGACTCGATCGTGAAAATCTTCTTTCTTCCTCAATTTTGTTAGCAACTCCTTTTCCACAGATATGTAAGAGTGCCAAATTACTGAGTCTCTCTTGTCCTTGAGTGCTCCGTAGATAGCTCGGTAGGAGTTTGCCATTATATTTACCAATAAATCACTTTAATTTACAACACTGCACAGGATTCATCCATACAAAGTCCATACCTACATAACGGAATATATACAGCTATCAACTCGCGAGCCAATGCGCACACACACGCGCACACAACACACCTAGCCTAGCTCGCTAGTCGCATCGCATCGCACGTCACACAGCACAACAATACTCGTCGTGTGGTCGCAGCACGCACACACCCGCACACGCAACACACACACCTAGCTCGCTCGCTAGCTCGCTCTACTCGCTACCGCGTCACTAAATGCACGCTGCGCCAACTCGAAAGGCTGATCAGCGGGTCCGCGCGGGACGGGGGGGACATCGGTCGCTTCAGCCTTGTATGGAATACGATGGCGCTTCAAAATGTAGCCAACCGGCCAATGAATGCCTTGATGTGTCGTCATTCGTCGTCGCCCGCGTTTGACGCGCGCGAAATTTCAAATTATGTAACGGGTACGGGATTGACGTTTTATCTTATTAATCGTGGATTATATGACATACATAATTTAACTCCGAAATTTTTTCACATTTCTTTTAGCCTGATACTTCTGTATTGGTGTCATTCATTTTATTTGGTTTGGCGGCGCCAACCTCGCCAACTGAGAGGAGTCGCCGCTGGGTGCTACATTTTAACGTGGAATCCAAACCGCGGTTGGCCTCCAACGGTCGAGCGCCTAGGTGTGCTTAACAACAGTCGACCGACCGCACCACTGAGCTACCGAGGCTGACCATATTCTGTAGGATGCCTCCGGTGACGCTGTCGAAGCTCTCTCTCCGTATATGAGCTTAGCGTCGATCTTGTTGGTAGTTGACAGCTAACACGCGAACTGTCGGACACGCGTATCGGATAAGAGAGGCGTGGCGGCGACTCACATTGCTGTGACAGTTGGTGATGTGCTTCTCCAGCATCGCGACGCAGGCGAAACCCTTGATGCAGGTCTCACACTTGTGCGGCGCGTTGATGTACTGCTTCTTCTTGCGGTCCTCGTCCCGATATCTGCAAACACATTTTTTTTTTTTATGGAAACTGACACGGTTGGCTACATCACCTACAACATCCGTGATGTCAGCCCATAACACCGGTCGAACTTGGTGCGTGCTACCCTTCGGTCGTTCCGGCTACACTGAACTGGACGGAAAGTACAAACTATTTACATAGCCGTTTCGACCGACCTTTCATTAAGTGCGGTGGTATCAACCCGGGCGGGTTAAACCCTACCACCTAGTAATATAAGAAGGGAGTCGTATCCCTTAGTTGCCTTTTACGACATACACGGGTACAGATGCAGTGGGGCTATTCTTTTAAAGTACCGGCCCCACACGGTACAACAAACATGGTACACATTCTCATATTTAACCCTTAAGGCGGAAACAAGACTCAAACCGCGCTACCTGAGCACTGATGATTGAAACACGAACCGTATGCAGATGTAAATAGGTGCGAGATTCATTCTACTCGTGCGGTGGCTGATATGTCGCGCCGCAGGCCGCACTTTCCACCTCCGCACCACGCGCACCAGGCAAGGATTGCATCCCTACACGCTGCACTTAGCGCGGATGCCTACCAACCGGTTCTGCAGAACTTTCCTCTAAAGAACCGGTAAACTCAGGAACGCTGTCAAGTACAGTCTCTGGTCCTTCAAGAGAGGCGTGAATAGGTTCTCGCCCCGTCTATCCCGGCGTGAATAGGCCCGTCGGGCCGGCAAGGCATTCTCAACCCCCGCGTACGACCGAATATCCACGGGCGTCGTCGTTAGACTCCTCATGAGTGGATGTGAGCCACATGTCGCACTTTCTATAAAATACAATAAAACCGCTCAAGTGCGAGTTGGACTCGCGCACCGAGGTTTCCGCATCACAATAAAAACGTTGAAAAAAAAATATGTTTCTTTGAATTGTTCACTTTTTAAATTTTTATTATTCGTTGTTATATCCGCCAAAATAACACATATTCTGTGAAAATTTCAACCGTCGAGCGATTACGGTTCCAAAGTTACAGCCATCGGACAGACACGGACAGACAGACGGAAATTGTAGGCTTAGTAATAGGCTTCCGTACGGAATACGGAAACCTAAAAAAGACCTCCGCGACGGAAGACATGACAGCTGTGAACTGACCTCTGGAACTCCTCCTCGCTGACGGCGACCGACACAATCTTCACGTTCTTGTTGTCGCCTGTAAGCAGCACCTTCTTGCCGGGCCACTTCGACTTCTTCACCTGCAATGATTCAATTCAATTCAATTCAATTTATTATCTTTAGGTCCGTAGATCATAGGTAGTAGATCCGTAACGACGTGATACGTCAAAGAACTAAGGTAGTCGACATTGCTAAGAAAATAAGCAAGCTGAAGGGGCAGTGGGCTGGGCACATCTGTCGTAGACCCGACAACCGATGGGGTAGACGGGTGCTCGAATGGAGGCCACGTACACGCAAACTTAGCGTCGGACGCCCCCCGGCTAGGTGGACAGATGACCTAAAAAAGGTAGCCGGGAGTGGATGGATGAGAAGAGCGGAAGACCGCGTGTGGTGGCGTGCCTTGGGAGAGGGGTATGTCCAGCAGTGGACCGATACAGGCTGATGATGGTGATGATCTTTAGGTAACAAGGTTACACATAGGTTCGTCAACATACAATACTGATAGGTATAATAACAATATACACTAAGGTAACAAATAGCAACAGTGCCCAAGTACGAAAACTAAAAAAAAAAAAAAAAAATTTAAACAATCATTCATTATAAAAAAAAAAAGACTGATATGAACACATCAGCTAGAGCTGCTTGTTCATTAAAAAATAAATAAATAAATAATAAAGGTAGGTACTTAAATCTTTATAGTTCTATCTATGTTATGGTCCAAGCAACAAATAGTCCATCGTCAACTTTGTTATCACAATTTAAATAACATAAAAAAAAGCATATGCAATTAACTTTCAGAATAGAAATTCAATAACAATAACAGAATAGAGTCAAAGTCTAAAATTGTAAAAAATCTTAATCCTAATAATAATTTTTTTGTCAAATATTGTAAATAATAAAGATTTGTTACGCGCTCTCGCTTGCACACACAGGCTCAGATGGAACGTGACACTTTTTCGTGTGTGCAGCCGGTGTTCATCAATTTATAAGACGTGACGTCATCACGTCAAAAAATAACCATAAAATAAAATGCAGGAAATAAAATTTGTCAAATGATCTTGTCGATCTTGATGAGACGCGACGTGGAGTTGTACGCCGAAATGAAATGAAAATATACAAGTGACAGAAGGTGGTCTTAAAGCCTAAAGACCGAAGAGGGCTTACCGTGAGCCAAAACGCAACGCACGCTGGAGAACTTAAGCGGCGGGTGGCTGAGTGGTTTGGGCATCGGCTTCTCATGCGAGAGCTCCGAGGTTCGAATTCGGTCGGCGTGTACCTGCTGCTTCACCGTTCGGAACCGATGTAAAACTGTAGGTCCCTTCCCTTGCCCCTTACTAGGTGGTAGGCTCAAATTTTAGCCGTCTGGGTAGATACCGCCGTACTGGATGCAAGATGGCCGCATAGCAGCCTCGGTGGTATTCTCCTCTAGTCCAGTATAGCCAGCCATGCAGGGAAGTCTCCGATATGGCACCTACCTTCTCAGAGGTGATATTGGCTGGTCGGAGCATGTGCTTTGGCCCCTCTGACCAGTCACCCATACCGGATTCCATAAAAACAATCTGCAAGAGATCATTTAACCCGGGCATCTTCAAATGTCTACAAATTGTCGAATCGGACCGGATTGCCACCATCGCGCTGAACTGTCTCCGCTCAATTCAGCGAGAGCACGACCGGATTGACAATGGCACCTAGTTTTGTCTGGACACGGTGCATGATGTAGCCAACATTGGCAAAAGAAATAAAATTAAGTGCGAGTTTTACTCGCGCACGGAGGTTTCCGTATCTATCCGCTATTATCCGCCTATCTTTTGTCTTTCAACATTGCAATGTGTAAAAGCCTGTGGCGCCATCTATTATTCAATGGTGTGACTAATCGATTTTTTTAGACGTTTGTTGTATGGGAGCCCCCTGAATTTTTAACATTTTCTTATTTTTCTTATTTGTTGTTATATCCGCCATAGTAACGCATATTCTGTGAAAGTTTCAACGCGCTACCTATTACGGTTCAAGAGATACAGCCCTCGGACAGACGGACAGACGGACGGACAGACGGCGTAGGCTTAGCAATAGGCTTCCGTACGGGATACGGAATCGTAAAAACAAAAAAAAACAAAAAAAAAACAGAAACAAGAAACACAAACACCTTCAAAAACCGATTAGATAAATACATAAAAAGTACCATCAACAAACAAACAGCAACAGTGCCCAAGTATGAAAACTAAAAACAAAAAACAAACAAAAACAAAAAACAAAAACACAATCATTCATTATCTGAAGAAAAAAAGACTGATATGAACACATCAGCTAGAGCTGCTTGTTCATTAAAAAATTAAAAAAAAATAAATAAAAGATTACTTTTTCCTTCTTCTCCTTCTCCTTCTCCCGCCGCGCCCTCGCCTTCTTGCCCTCCTTCTTCTTGCTCTTCCTCTTGACGCGCTTCCTCTCCTCCTCGCGCTTGCCCGGCGCGTCGCCCAGCGGCGCCGCGTCGCACTCGAGCTTCACTCCGCCGTCGTCGTCGTCGGGCGCCGCGCCGCCGCCCGCCGCGTCCCACGCGTCGTCGTCCGACAGCGCGTCGCTCTCGTGCTTCAGCTCTAAGTTGTAGTCGAGCTTGGTCGCGCTGTTCACCAGCCGCGAGAACGTCGGCACGGTCTGCGGGCCGATAGTCGTGGGTTTTTAACATTGAAAATGTTCATGTTTTCGTGATCGAGTATAGTGTTCAAGTCATTTGTCCGCCCTCTACTGGAATATGGGTTTCAGATCTGGCAGCCGTACTTCTCGAAGGATATTCAACAGCTAGAACGAGTCCAAAGAAAAATACCACGGGGCTACGACATCTTAGCTACGAAGAGAGACTCAAAACGCTAAACCTGCCCTCCCTGGAAGCTCGACGCCAGAGAGGGGATCTAATAGAGGTGTACAAAATTCTGATGTGTAAATACGATTGCCCTGAGCTGATCTAAATGTTCACATTGAACCAAAACGTTCATCTTCGAGGTCACAGCATGAAACTAAGTCGAAGAATCTTTAACAGCAGTACTCGCAAACATTTCATAACAAACAGAGTGGTGGACGACTGGAACCAACTTCCAGAGGAAGTAATAAGCGCACTTAGTACCAACCAATTCAAAAATAGACTAGATAAATATCTAACAAATAAAACATAATCTCAAAAAGAGTGCTCAAGAACGATAATAAAAAAAAAATTATAAAAAATTCCAAGATAATGACGAAAAACAACAAATTTTAACTGGATTTAGACGTATCAGCCTAGGCTGCCCGTCTAAAATAAATAAATAAATAAATACAATTAAAAAAATCGCAATACTCACGTCGCACTTGCCCATGGCGGCGCCGGAGCGCATCATGGAGTCGGCGTCGAACACCTGCCGCTGGAACTTGACCATCTTGCTGAGGAAGCTGTGGCACTCCCAGCAGATGCGCGCCGTCGTCACAAAGTCCATTATCTGATCCTGCAATACTCACGTCGCACTTGCCCATGGCGGCGCCGGAGCGCATCATGGAGTCGGCGTCGAACACCTGCCGCTGGAACTTGACCATCTTGCTGAGGAAGCTGTGGCACTCCCAGCAGATGCGCGCCGTCGTCACAAAGTCCATTATCTGATCCTGCAATACTCACGTCGCACTTGCCCATGGCGGCGCCGGAGCGCATCATGGAGTCGGCGTCGAACACCTGCCGCTGGAACTTGACCATCTTGCTGAGGAAGCTGTGGCACTCCCAGCAGATGCGCGCCGTCGTCACAAAGTCCATTATCTGATCCTGCAATACTCACGTCGCACTTGCCCATGGCGGCGCCGGAGCGCATCATGGAGTCGGCGTCGAACACCTGCCGCTGGAACTTGACCATCTTGCTGAGGAAGCTGTGGCACTCCCAGCAGATGCGCGCCGTCGTCACAAAGTCCATTATCTGATCCTGCAATACTCACGTCGCACTTGCCCATGGCGGCGCCGGAGCGCATCATGGAGTCGGCGTCGAACACCTGCCGCTGGAACTTGACCATCTTGCGGAGGAAGCTGTGGCACTCCCAGCAGATGCGCGCCGTCGTCACAAAGTCCATTATCTGATCCTGCAATACTCACGTCGCACTTGCCCATGGCGGCGCCGGAGCGCATCATGGAGTCGGCGTCGAACACCTGCCGCTGGAACTTGACCATCTTGCTGAGGAAGCTGTGGCACTCCCAGCAGATGCGCGCCGTCGTCACAAAGTCCATTATCTGATCCTGCAATACTCACGTCGCACTTGCCCATGGCGGCGCCGGAGCGCATCATGGAGTCGGCGTCGAACACCTGCCGCTGGAACTTGACCATCTTGCTGAGGAAGCTGTGGCACTCCCAGCAGATGCGCGCCGTCGTCACAAAGTCCATTATCTGATCCTGCAATACTCACGTCGCACTTGCCCATGGCGGCGCCGGAGCGCATCATGGAGTCGGCGTCGAACACCTGCCGCTGGAACTTGACCATCTTGCGGAGGAAGCTGTGGCACTCCCAGCAGATGCGCGCCGTCGTCACAAAGTCCATTATCTGATCCTGCAATACTCACGTCGCACTTGCCCATGGCGGCGCCGGAGCGCATCATGGAGTCGGCGTCGAACACCTGCCGCTGGAACTTGACCATCTTGCTGAGGAAGCTGTGGCACTCCCAGCAGATGCGCGCCGTCGTCACAAAGTCCATTATCTGATCCTGCAATATCGCAAACAATACATATACTGAAGCGGCACTACGACTGCCCAGAGCTGGAAAGCATGTTTGTGTTAAATCCGTGTTAAGAGGTCACAGCTTGAAACTCAATGTAACAAGTTTCTCAACCGAAGCAAGAAAACACTTCCTGACTAAGAGAATCGTAAACAGCTGGAATAAACTGCCCGAGCAAGTTATTGAAGCACCCTCAATTCAAAAAATAGGCTTGACAAGTACTTAAAAATCGAAGAAATATAACAAATAGCAACACCAGTGATCATCATAGACCCATCACACATCAGCATATTAAGCTGCTAGTTCATTAACAAATAATAATAATATGTACAGTGCCCCAAAAAATTCAACGTCAAGCAGGAACCAGGGAGAGGGCCAGTTTATGATCGAGGGGCGTGAATGGGCAGCCAGGCCGGCATGGCATTCGCAACCCCTTCATACGATCGAATCCTCCTCCTGTCCGCCTTCGCCAAACCCGCCATACTCTCGCGGAACACCCCTTTGTAGTCGACAGAAGAGTCCTTCAACTGCACGATTCTCTAAATCGTTCTTGTGCCGCACTGCAAAGGTGTGGAACGGGCTCCCGGTGAATATCTTTCCCCACTCCTACAATCCACGGCTCTTCAAATCACGGGTTAATAGCCTTTCCCCAGCGACATTACTCCACCGCCTAGCCGGACTGGCACCTCCTCGGCGGTGAAATTGGCTGCAACTGAGGCTTCGACCTTGGGCAGATTGACCCAGTTCGGAAGCAATAAAAAAAAATTCTATGGGCGTCGTTAGACATCTTAGTGTAGCGACACACCTGTCGAAGGTACGGCGCCGAAAGTTCGGCTAAATACGCTCGCAGTGTTTTTTAAGTAACCTATGGCACATCAGCCGAAATAACTTGGCGTTCGGCGTATCGCCGAACCTTTCGTCTAGCGACTGTTTCCGTGAGAACGCATTCAATGTATTTTGCATAGCAAACGACACATCATGCGGCGCGTACGCGACGTAAAGTTGGGCGAGCGTAGTTGAACGTTCAGCGTGCGCGCGCTTCCGATGCGGAGCGGCGCACTCCGCACTCCGCGATACCTATCCACAAAGTGACGACTCGACTGACGACGACGCCCACGTAATTTTCCGTCGCGCAAGGCGCTGAACTAGACACCGCGTAATTCCGAGTTCCGATTGTTCAACGCGTTTGGTGTGTCATGCCAACCGAATACTACGACCGATAATTCAGTCGCCGAGGTGTCGGCGACGCACCTTCGGCAGGTGTGTCGCTACACTTATGGGTGGCGCGGCGCCATAAGTCGCGTTTTCAATAAAAAAAAATTAAAATTATAATAAACAAACACTCACATAGCTGTGCAGGCCTGCGAGCAGCGTGCTGTAGGCCCGCGATGCCTCGTGCAGCGGGAGGAGCACGCGGCCGGGCGTGAGGCAGGTGGGGCAGCGCAGCGGCGGCGCCGCGGCGTCCACATACTCAAACATCATCCCGGACATCATCTTGAACAGATCTGAAACAGATATATAAGGTCTTTCATTAGTAAATATGTACGGTAGTAGGTAATAGTAATTGTTCTAGAAGCTAGTAGCACGCGACTAAAGACAAACCTGCCATCCTCAATACGGGATTGTTCCCAGTGAGCATGGTAGGGTATAAACAAAATAGCTGGTACAGAAACCTATGCATGTGTCATACACAATATACCTTATTAGGTTAATGTGATGGATGATGATTTGTAAAATGCTAAAATGTAACTTTTATTGTAAAATGTACCTATTCTTAAATATTAAGTGTTTTACAGATATTCTGTACCGATTCTGTACCAAAATTCTTCGAACAATAAATTCTATTCTATTCTATTCATTCTATTCTATTCTGTTCAATAAACATTATTTTACTAGGATGGGTGGGTATTTGATATCCAAAAAAAAATAATAGGTATGGGGAACGTGATCAGTATCTGAGACACATACACCCCTAAGCGTACTATTACCTACTAATGAAAGACCTTATATACCTATTCTTTTTTTACCTGACAAACGACATTAATCACCTACATCTGTCAGCCGCGGTATCTCAGTGGTGCGGTCGGTCGACTGTTATTTTTTAACCCTTTGAGCCCCACACGTTCCAAATAGTCCTACTCCCCTTGGCTCCCAGGCCCTTTTAGCGGCGCTCAAAAACGCAAAATTTTGGTGCGCGCGCTCCCACACAAATTCGAATATCCCGCCTCAATCGATCGATTCATCACTGATCTGTATTCAGTCTTCTTTGTACTGAAATTGCGCGTTCAGTCATACCAAACACTTCAGGATTCACTTATTTAGAAGCACAGACCGATTTTTTGAACTCCAGGCAAAACAAAACACGCTCGACATTTTTTTTTGTTTTTTTCTGACCAAAACTGTATAATTTCCATAGACAAGTCATACCTCTAAATAAAGCTAATAAGACGTACTCTCGAATACGGGTACACAAAATACGGTACAAGATCTGTGTATTCCAGTGTCTGTGGAAATGTCAGTCGTCATGGGAGCCTTTTGTTTTTTACATTTTCAAAAAATATTTTCTGTGTGAAGGTGATGTGTTGCCCAGTCATGTTTGATAATAGTTATTAGTAAATTTAACCAAGAATGTATACCAGTAATCAGTTGTTTGATAGGAAATTGGTAGAATTAGTTATGAATTAAATAGAGAGCCGCGCCGCGCCGAGACCCGGCCGGGTCTTCTGGGAGCCAAAGGGTTAATCACCTACATCTGTCAGCCGCGGTATCTCAGTGGTGCGGTCGGTCGACTGTTATTAAGCAACGCTGGGCGCGGTCAGTACTTGGATGGGTGACCACTCGACCGTTAGAGGCTGACCGCAGTTCGGATTCCACGTAAAACTGTAGCTCCCTTCCCTTCTTACCTTACTAGGTGGTAGGGTTTATCCCGCCCGGGTTGGTACCACCGCACTGTATGAAACGTCGGTCTAAACAGCTATGTAAATAATTCACATTTTCCATCCAGTTCAGTGTAGCCGACATGAAATGGAGGGAAGCACTAATTCACCCAGTGTTATGTGCTGACAAAACGGATGTTGTAGGTGATGTAGACAACCGTGTCAGTTACCATAAAAAAATTTTTTTTTTTTTTTTTAATAGAGTATAATTTTTCTACATGTTCTCGACAAGTTATTTATTTATTTATTTATTTATTTTTATTGAAACTGACACGGTTGGCTCCATCACCTACAACATCCGTGACGTCAGCCCATAACACCGGGTGAACTTGGTGCCACGTCAGTGCTTCCCTTCGGTCGTGCCGGCTACACTGAACTGGACGGAAAATACAAACTATTTTCATAGCCGTTTCGACCGACCTTTCATTCAGTGCGGTGGTACCAACCCGGGAGGGTAAACCCCTACCACGTAGTAACATAACAAGGGAGTCATATCCCTTAGTCGCCTTTTACGACATACACGGGGAGAGATGCAGTGGGACTATTCTTTTAAAGTACCGGCCCCACACGGTACAGTCAATCTATTATAGAAAGGGAAAAGGAAAGAAGAAAAAAGGGTTGAATGTATCAAACTGATTGCAAAATCGATGAGCACAGTATGATTAGTATTAAAATGTTCTGAAAATGTAAATATTTGCATTATATGAAGAAAAAACTGGATGCTCGGTTTTTCCTTATTTTGGAGACCGGACACCAGCCTCAAACGGACTGTGCGGTCCAAAACCGGACATCTGGCAACCCTGACTGGTAGGTGTCTATCGATGCCCATGGACATTCTGTGATGCACGGGGATCAGAGCTGCGCTTCGTGCGCACGAAGCGAAGGAACGCGGTCGTCTCGGCCGCCCGAGCACGCCCGCTTTCCTTCGCACGAAGCGCAGCTCTGACGGGGATTGTGAATGCCATGCCAGCCTGACAGGAGCCTTTGCACTACCCCTTTTGAAAAACCCAGGCTATACTTGGGAGGAAATAGATGGGCAGGGAGTGCGTTCCTAATTTTCCCGGGTCTGTGACTAAAAGACCTACAGAACCAGTCGGTCCGTGGTAGGTTGATTGAATACGGGTGCATCCTCTGCCCAGTACGCGTAGTGTGGAGGTGGAATAGCGTTAAACAGCTCCTCCGAACACTCCCCATGAAATACACGATAGAAGGAAATTGGAAAAAATTTACAAGAACGAGACCTGAAGATCTGGTGTAGGGTAATTATTGTGCAAACCAATACCTAGACAGAAGCAATGCCTAAAGTGATACTACAATGAGATCTGTAAAATAAGACCGACAAGAGAAGGGCAAGGTTTGCTGGTTTAACGAGGAATCCACGTAGGCGAGCCACATAAAGAGTAGACGCCATGGGTAAACTCTTTAGAGAACATCAGTTCATTCATGATGAACCAACACAACCAGGAAGTAAATGGGTATGAATGGTTGGTTTCGACGCATATTTGTTTCTTTAATAAATATATTATAAAACATCTACCTTGAGATGTGCACAACACAATACAATAATAAAAATAAATCACGATCGAACTCGGTAAAGCAAGGTAGCCATCGCGGCCATTTTGCAAAACAGCGTTTGTTTGACGGGTGACTGACAGATAAGGATCTGTCACTTTTTCTATGCTTTGGAATCCATACCTTTTTGTTTTTACCTTATAATTTTTTTAAATGTTAGTTTACTTGGGTGCGGTGCGGCACTCTATTGTCGACTAAAATAAATTTATAGACTTTGTGACACTGTCATCCTTGTTTCAATGGCAATACTCTTTGATCAATGATCTTTTTTTTTTAGTTTTTTTTTCGTTAGATTTGTCGTGGATTTGTCCCATTCTGGATAGGCAAAGGTCATTTATCTATCAACCATGCACTGCATGGCATGCAGCCTCTTTTTTTATAAATTATTTCATCTATTGTAGGTAATTATTCTCGTAATCGCGAGAAACGCATATAATAATGCTGATTGGCGGCGCGCCAAACAAACGCGCTCAAATAATTGATCAATGATTGATCGATCACTAACTGACGTTTGTTCACTGACAAGAAATTAGAGGTGGGTTGGTATGCGCTTTTGCAATATCAAATCCAAACTATATCTTCGCGCGATACAGGGTTATAAAACTATGGACTAACTATGCATAAAAACTATTCATGTCAGTCAGCGTGTAAGCGTCCACTGCTGCACATACGCATACATACATACATACATATCACACACACCGAATCCTGACAATCGGGGTAAGCAGAGTAATCGGTGTTATGCTGCAAAAACTCTGGTAAATTACAGCACAACACCGACCACCACGTTTCGCAAAGTTTTCGAACAAGATTCAATCGATCAAGCAGCAAGTAAGGCACGAAGATCCACCTGCTGCATGACTCGGTGTAAGTACCATGCCAAGGTCAGAGGTGGCGATCCTGTCGCCCTTTAGCACGGCATCTTATCCTTATCCCTTAGTCGCCTTTTACAACATGCATGGGGAGAGATGCAGTGGGGCTATTCTTTTTAAGTACCGAACCCACACGGTACGCCTTTCCAATTTTCCTCGAGTTCTCCCGGTCTTCAAGGGTACGTATGGAACCACTGCTTTCCGCCGACGTAATTGATGTCGTCGTGCCACCTGGCGGGTGGTCTTCCCATCCCACACTCCGTTTTCCTGTCCACAGCTGCGAGTGTAGGACGCTCCAACGTAGTTACTCCAACGGTCGTCGTCTCTTCGGCTGATGTAAAAACTATTTATTGGTGAATAATGGCTTTGGCTGGCCGTTCTGATACCTATAGGTTTACATATGCGGACTCTCGCTCACCCTCGCGATACGTAAGAATGTATCGCGCCATATACCAATACCATACGCTCGCCCTTGCTCGCCACTTGCCTGCCTTACGGTAATAAGTAGGTACATAGTTTTGCTCAACAATAAATAGCAGATTATCTAAACGCCAATACCGTATTTTTTATTATAGGTATTGCGCCGATACACGGTTTTAAACTGTTTACAGTTTGAACTGCCCGCCCGCCTCTAAGGACTGACAAGTCAGAATTTCAATTGACGAATTTTTGACGTTTCGCTTTCTTTGGATTTTCAGTATTATATTCTTTGGGATTTTCACTGATTGCATTTTCGTCTTGTTTACGCGTCCTAATGTTTCCTTGCTCAATTGGAGCCCTACGAAGGCAGCTCGAATAATTCAGGTTGTTCAGAATCCACTCTCAAACCAGGTAGGAGCCAGGTTTCAACTCATCTAGGATAATCTATTTGTAAAATAACCTCTAAATATTTTAGAGGTTCCTCTTTGTCGAGTCGAATTTTATAATTTGCGTTCCATCGCCTGCGCTCCTAGAATCATATCCGGCAAACGCTGCTTTATTAATTGGATTTGTATTAACCGATCTTTGAATGAAGCTTGTTTTGTAATTTTGTCAGCCTCTGTACCTCAGTTGTGCGATCGGTCGACTGTCGTTTGTGATTAAAAATAGGTACACCTAGGCTAGGTAAGAACTTGAACGGGTGACCGTGCTTCGAATTCAACGTAAAACTGTAGGTTCCTTCCCTTCTTACCTTACTTGGTGGTAGTGTTGTTGTTGTTGTTGTTGTTGTTGATTTGGGGTTGGCTCTAGGCCTGCAAACTAATCCCGCTTGGTTGGGGACCTTCGTGCAAAACCCCCATCCCTTAGTCGACTTTTACGACATGCGACGGGGAGAGATGCAGTGGGGCTATTCTTTTTAAGTACCGACCCCACACGGTACTTGGTGGTAGTGTTTAACCCGCCCGGGTTGGTACCACCGCACCGAATGAAAGGTCAGTCGTAACAGCTATGTAAATAATTCGTGCTTTCCGTCCAGTTCATTGTAGCCGGCACGACTGACATGGCACCTAGTTCATAGAGCTGTTATGGGCTAACATCACGGATGTTGTAGGTGATGTATGATTGAAAGTGTAAGAGTTACGTCCCCTGAGCCCTGTTGTCACTGCAACCTAGGAAGATCTATTGTGATCTCTCAAATGTTTATAGCTCACCCTCAAGTCCGATTTCCGCTATGAACCGAGTTATATTCTTTTGGTTGAGTGCCTGTATTTGGCGTGGGTTAAAAATATAACCACCATGAATACGGCTTCTACTGTGAATGAGCACTTCACATTCACAAAGGATGTGTACGGGCGTTTCATCCTCTTTTATACAGAACCCGCACACCGGTGTGTCGCTAAGGCACATTCGGTGTAGGTGATGTAGCCAACTGCGTCAATTTCCATAAAAAAAATTATTATTATATTAATAAGGTCTTTCAATAGTAGGTAACGATACGCTAAGGGGTGTATGTGTATCAGATACTGATCTAGTTCCCATACCAATTTTTTTTTACGATATAAAAAACATACTTATTAAGGTGAAATACCCGCACTTCACGTATTAAATTTGAGGAGTGAGTAGGTTTTTTATATCGTAAAACAAATTGGTATGGGAACGTGATCAGTGTCTGATACACATACACCCTTAGCGTATCGTTACCTACTAATGAAAGACCTTATATATTTAAACACTAGCAGCTTAAAGCTGATGCGTGTATTCTAATATTCCGAGTGCACTTATATTTATGATTTTTATTATTATTTCTTTATTAACACATTTACAATATTTACATTAATTTCAAATATACAAAGTATAAAAATACAAATATATACCTAAAATTAATATAAAAAATATAAACGGAGTTTCCACCACCGGCGGCGGGGCGAGCCCAAGCTACCGATGGTCGGGTCCCAAAGAGAGGAACCTCCGGACGATGCGTGCAGTGTCGAGCAGGGCTGCCTTCTGGATCTGGCCCTTGACCCAACCACTCAGCGAGAGCCTCTCAAGGTGGTCGTCGAGGCTCTTCGCTATCAGCCCATGCGCCGAAACGACTATGGGCACAACGATCGTCGAGTCGACGGCCCACATTTTGGTAACCTCGTGCTGCAGATCCAGATACTTTAACATCTTCTCTTCCTTACTGACGAGTTTACCATTATGCGGCACGGCGATATCGACGACGCGCCTTGCCTCCCGGTCCACAATCACAATATCAGGTCTGTTCGCGAGAATAGTCCTGTCTGTGATAATGGACCGGTCCCAGTAGAGTGTGACAGGACCGTTCTCGAGAACTGGCGGCGGATTGTACTTATAGTAAGGCACTTCGGTACCTACAAGGTTGAACTTTAAGGCAAGTTGCTGGTGGATAATCCTGGCTACTAGGTTGTGTCTATGCAAATACTCGGTGTTGGCAAGCTGCGAACAACCGGAAATCACATGTCTGAGGGACTCGCCAGGTTGGTGGCAGGCGCGGCAGATGTCAATGGTCCCGTCCTTCATTATGTGTTTCCTATAGTTGTTCGTCTTGACAACCTCATCTCATCTTGTATTGTTGTTGTTGTTGTTGTTTTGGTTTGGGGTTGGCTCTAGGCCTGCAAACTAATCCCGCTTGGTTGGGGACCTTCGTGCAAAACCCCGCAGTCTCCAGCTACCCCAGCCAGCCTATGTCTTCCATGAAAGCCACAAGTTGACCGGGGTGTCTGCAGGCCGCTTATCCCTTAGTCGCCTTTTACGACATGCACGGGGAGAGATGCAGTGGGACTATTCTTATTAAGTACCGACCCCACACAGTACCTCATCTTGTATTGCAAAGACAAACCCTTCGGTTTCCCCGAAGAGGTCCCCGAAGCGTAGCCAGTGCACGGAAGCAAGTTGGTATTTTGTATTTTTATATTTGTTTATTTTGCCAATATGGTTTTTCAATCTATTTATTAAGGAAGAGCTGATAGCTTCTTCCGGGAGTTTATTTCATGCGTGTACCACTCTTGTGTGTTAATTTCAGGATGGATCTAAGCGATGCTGAGTACCCCGGCAAGGTTGAAGAGGAGCTGGGCGTTATAATGACAAGCGAGGACGCTCCGGAGCTGCCGTGCCCCACTTGTCTGTCGCACGGGCGCGCTCTGTCGCCGCTGCGCGAAGCCGCGCGCGCTTATTGCATGCTCCTGGCGGGGCTGCGGCAGGTATTTATTTATGTTATTTTTGACAGGCAGCGTGGGCTGACGTATCTAAATCAAGTTCATAAATATCATAGTTCATTGGTGTAGTTATAATTTTTTTTTAACCGACTTCAAAAAAGGAAATTATCAATTCGACCCGTATGTATGTAATATCGTTGTAATGGCATGTCAGTGCTTCTCTTGGATCATGCCGGCTGCACTGAACTGAACGGAAAACACAAATTATTTACCGTTTCGACTGACCTATCATTCAGTGCGGTGGTACCAACCCGGGCGGGTTAAACCCTACCAACAAGTAATATAAGAAGGGAGTCATATCCCTTAGTGTAGCGACACACCTGCCGAAGGTACGGCGCCGAAAGTTCGGCTAAATACGCTCGCAGTGTTTTTTAGTAACCTATGGCACATCAGCCGAAATTACGTGGTGTTCGGCGTATCGCCGAACCTTTCGTCTAGCGACTGTTTCCGTGAGAATACATTCAATGTATTTTGCATAGCAAACGACACATCATGCGGCGCGTACGCGACGTAAAGTTGGGCGAGCGTAGTTGAACGTTCAGCGCGCGCGCGCTTCCGATGCGGAGCGCCGCACTCCGCGATACCTATCCACAAAGTGAAGACTCGAACGACGACGACGCCACGTAATTTTCCGTCGCGCAAGGCGCTGAACTAGACGCCGCGTAATTCCGAGTTCCGATTGTTCAACGCGTTTGGTGTGTCATGCCAACTGAATACTACGACCGATAATTCAGTCGCCGAGGTGTCGGCGCCGCACCTTCGGCAGGTGTGTCGCTACACTTAGTCGTCTTTTACGACATACACGGGGAGAGATGCAGTGGGGCTATTGTTTTAAAGTACCCGCCCCACACAGTAGACAATTAATTGACACTTTCACTTAGGAATGCGGTCCAATCCAGAGTGAATCGCAAAGAAAAATTAACATTATTTCCAGCTCCCTTGTAGTTTGTATGGGCGGCTATTTAACGAGGTATAGTTTTTTCGTCTTACTGTAAAATCGTCGGAACGGAGTTGGCGGGGTCTGTAACTATATGACTCAATATTTACGCCGGCAGGAGGACGTGGAGGAGCTGGTGACGTACACGATGCTCTGCTGGGAGTGCTGCAGCTTCGTGGAGCGGATGCTGAGGTTTCAGGAGCAAGTGCTGCACGCCAACATACTGATGAGGGCGCTCGTCGGAGATGAAACTGAGGTTCTTAATGTTTACTTACATATACACGGTGTTGCAACCCCAACCGTAAAACCCGAAAGGGGGTTATTCTGTACGTGAAATAGAACAACTTTTGTTCTACGACTTTTTAATTTTAAGAAAAAACATTTTTTTTCTCCACAAATTTGGAGAATAGGTATTTAAAATTTGTATGGAAAAAAAAATTTTTTTTTTGTTTCAAAAAAATTTTTTTTCTCCACAGAAGTTCTTTATTTTCACATATAGAATAGCTCCCTTATGTCAGTTAACAATATTACGGGGGCAACTGTAACATCATGTATAAGGTCTTTCATTAGTAGGTAACTTCCCGCTATGTGTATCAGATACTGATCACGTTCCCATACCATTTTTTTTTTTATGATATAAAAAACCTACTTCTAAAATTTTATACGTGAGGTGCACGTATTTCACCTTGAAATAGGCATTCATACGTCAATGCACTCCGTCGCCACGCAGCCCATACCGGTAAACATAAAAAAAAATTCAGTGGGGCTTTTCTTTTAAAGTACCGGCCCCACACGGTGCTAATAATAATAATGATCTGTTGACAGCGACAGAGCAAAACGTTCTCGGCGCTCGCGAGCGTTATGAAGGTCGGCTTCGACCAGGAGCTGGAGTACGACGCGGGCGCGGCTGGGGCCGAGGAGCAGGGCATGGGGGAGGAGAGCGTGTGGGACGAGGTGCTCATGCAGGAGTACGACGGCGGAGGGCAACGCGTGCTGGAGGATCAGGTGCTTTTAACACTTTAACAGCTATTCACGTACCTAATACGGGCAGACACCGTCGTGTCAGGACGCCGATCACGATCAGCCGTACTACGGGACTAACTTTCACATTGTTTATTATAAAATCCCGCATGTAACATTCTTCTTTATTTTTTTTTATATATTTTTTTATTTCATTAGCTACACACATATGTATAATTTACCGACATGCAGTGCGCGGTATAGGCGGGGGAAGGAGTTTAGATTAGCCAGGCGCGGCGCGTAGCGCTCCCCCGCCAGTACCCCGCACGACGCGTAAGAGTTTTTTTTCGCTTTCCGACAGTATTTGGAAGTTCATTTGAAAATATTTATTTATTTATTTATTTATTTATTTTAGACAGGCAGCCTAGGCTGATACGTCTAAATCCAGTTAAAATTTGTTGTTTTTCGTCATTATCTTAGATTTTTTTTGTTAAATTTTTTTTTTTTTCGTTCTTGAGCACTCTTTTTGAGATTATGTTTTATTTGTTAGATATGTATCTAGTCTATTTTTGAATTGGTTAGTACTAAGTGCGCTTATTACTTCCTCTAGAAGTTGGTTCCAGTCGTCCACCACTCTGTTTGTTATAAAATGTTTGCGAGTATTGCTGTTAAAGATTGTTCGACTTAGTTTCATGCTGTGGCCTCGAAGATGAACGTTTTGGTTCAATGTGAACATTTGGATCAGCTCAGGGCAATCGTATTTACACGTCAGAATTTTGTACACCTCTATTAGATCCCTGGCGTCGAGCTTCCAGGGAAAAATATAAATAAATAATTTTAATATGTCTTTTATTTTTATTCTCAAAATATATAAAACCATCTTATAAAAAAAAACAATTATTACGCACGTAACACTGATAGTGATTTTTTTATAAATCTTACAATATCGCCAAAAATGTCCGGCGTACCAGAGAAGGCGCGCTTTAAAACGCTTGGCTGTTAAAGTGTTAAGTTTATAGTCAGTTGTTATCTAGTTAATCATTATCATCTTGGCTTCCCAAATATTTAATATATGCAATATTTACAGTCTACAGTCAATGTACGAAAGGAGCACTGAAGAACGTCTTCGCGGTCACTCATTAAAACTAAAATGGCCCACGCATAGAACCAACCCCAGTATTAATTTTCTGACGCACCGGGTCGTAAGGGCCTGGAACTAATTATCTGAAGACAGCACCGGCGCCCCCTCAATTAATTCTTTAAAAAACCAATTAGACAAAAACAAAACAAAACAAAAATTCTTAAAAACAATACAAGTGTACTCATAAATTAAAAAACAGAATACACGCACCAGCTGTCAGCTGTCAGTGTTTAAAATAAATAAATAAATAAATAAATAAAAAATTAAATTTACTTTTTTTTATGTAATCCGGTATGCGTCGCTTAGTCGGAGGGGCCAAAGCACATGCTCCGACCAGCCATATTAGATTTGGGTGTCACAATCACAGAAGATATAAAATATTTATATTATTTATATTATTTAATGGATTTACTGAATAATTAAATGTTTTTCTCAATTCTACAGGCGCTGGAGCTGGGTGCAGAGGAGTCTTCACGTCGCAGTCAGGTCAGTCGGTTAGTCAATCAGCCAGTCAGCCAGCCAGTCAGTCAGCCAGCGTGTGTGGGTCCACTGCTGGACATAAGCCTCCTCAATTTTCCTCGAGTCCGACCGGATCCCCGGCGGTACGGAACCACTGCTTTCCGCCGACGTACTTGACGTCGTCGGTCGACCTGGAGGGCGGTCTTCTCACGCTCCGCTTTACGGTGCCGGTGTAGGACACGGTTGCTCCAACGGTCGTTGTCTCTTCGACCGATGTGCACAGTCCACTGCCGCTTGAGCTTATCCACCCGATTTCCAATATCGAGTACTTTGGTCTGAGCTTAGCCACCCGTTTTCCAATACCCACTACTTTGGTCTGAGCTTGGCCACCCGGTTTCCAATATCGACTACTTTGGTCTGAGCTTAGCCACCCGGTTTTCAATATCGACTACTTTTGTCTGAGCTTAGCCACCTGGTTTCCAATATCGACTAATTTAGTGTGGGCTTAGCCACCCGGTTTTCAATATCGACTACTTTCGTCTGAGCTTAGCCACCCGGTTTCTAATATCGAATACTTTGGCCTAAACTTAGCCACCCGGTTCCCAATATCGACTACTTTGGTCTGAGCTTAGTCACCCAGTTTCCTATATCAACTACTTTGGCCCTCAAGGTGCGGAAGCTAAACACGGTTTTCTCACTTCCAGCAGAAGTCGGAGGTGCGAGTGGAGGCGCCCGGGGGACGCGGCAGGCGCCGGAAGGTGACCCTGAAGAAGGAGACCCCGGTTCGCAAGTCGGCGAGGAAGATTCGAGCCCCACCGCCACAGGTATCCGCTTTGAATGTTGACTTTTTTTTAAATTTATATTTGTTACTGCAATCTGTCTGTGAGCCGACATTCATCAGTAGTTGTGCATTTGAAATAGGTCTTGTATGGTAAGTGTCCATTGACAGTTCCATGTACTTAATATTCTCAGTCATTTCACTCTGTGATTAGATCTTGAGGTGTTCTTCTTTTCAATCTGTTGAAAACTTTCCTAGAAGCCATCAACTCGGTTGCCAGCTTGTCTGGGTGCCTTTCGACTCTTTTTGAATTGAATGTTAACTGATCGCTGAGTTTTGATGTAACATTCGTACCGTGCGGGGCCGGTACTTTAAAAGAATAGCCCCGCTGCATCTCTCCCCGTGTTTGTCGTAAAAGGCGACTAAGGGATATGACTCCCTTCTTATATTACTAGGCGGTAGGGTTTAACTCGCCCGTGTTGGAACCACCGCACTGAATGAAAGGTCGGTTGAAACGGCTATGTAAATAGTTTGTGTTTTCCGGCCAGTTTAGTGTAGCCGGCACGACCGAAGGGAAGCACTGACGCGGCACCAAGTTCAGCCGGTGTTATGGGCTGACATCACGGATGTTGTAGGTGATGTAGCCAACCGTGTCAGTTTCCATAAAAAAACATATATATATATAAGCAATAGTTATATACTCTAGTTTAAGTAGTACCTATGCATTGTATGTAAAAAAACTCTTTATTTTATACAATAAACGATTTCTTTCTTTCTCTTTCTCTAACTAGCGATTGTTCTGCAGGACGACGCGCTAGACTCGGAATCGCCCGTGAAGCCGGAGGGCCGGAGGGCGGAGCCGCGGGCGCGGCCGCGCACCGTCGTGAGGACCATCGGCTCGTGGCCCGGCAAGAAGGTCCTGCTGAAGGGCCGCAAGAAGAACGTCAAGATTGTCTCCATGCTCATGCCGGAGGAAGAAATGCTGAGGTTAGCTTGACCATATTTGCCTGTCACGTTATTAAAATCAAATGCTTCCCTCATCCCTCCTCCTCCTGTTCGCCTTCGCCAAACCCGCCATACTCTCGCGGAACACCCCTTTTGTAGTCGACAGAAGAGTTCTTAGAACTGCACGATTCTCTAAATCGTTCTTGTGCCGCACTGCAAAGGTGTGGAACGTGTTTCCGGGGAATATCTTCCCCCGCTCCTACAATCCACGGATCTTCAAATCGCGGGTTAATAGCCTTTCCCCAGCGACATTAGTCCACCTCCAAGCCGGACTGGCACCTCCTCGGGGGTAGAATTGGCTGCGCCTGATGTTGCGACCTCGGACAGAGCCACCCAGTTCGGTAGCAATAAAAAAAAATCAAATCAAATTTATTTATTAAACCAAAACATTATACTTATTAGCCGCGCAAATTGCTAATGCGATGGAACCTTGTCAAATTAACGCCGATGTGACGTCAGCAGACACTAAACAGAGTGGTGGACGACTGGAAACAACTTCCAGAGGAAGTAATAAGCGCACTTAGTGCCAACCAATTCAAAAATAGACTAGATAATATAAGACCACCACTTGAATATGGCTACCAAATTTGGAGTCCATATTTTAAATAAAAAGATATTGAGCTACTAGAGAGAGTACAGCGACGAGCAACAAAGATGGTATCATCAATTAAAAATAAAACATATTAAGATCGCTTACAGGCACTGGGGTTAACAACTCTTGAGGAAAGGAGACAACGAGGAGACATTATAGAAACCTATAAAATCCTAAAAGAATGCTACGATGTACCAAGTCTACAGTCAATGTACGAAAGGAGCACTGAAGAACGTCTTCGCGGTCACTCATTAAAACTAAAATGGCCCACACAAAGAACCAACCCCAGGAAGCATTTTCTGACGCACCGGGTCGTAAGGGCCTGGAACAAATTATCTGAGGACACCGTCAGCGCCCCCTCGGTTAATTCTTTAAAAAACCAATTAGACAAAAAAAAAACAAAACAAAAATACTTAAAACAATACAAGTGCTCTCATAAATTAAAAAACAGAATACACGCACCAGCTGTCAGCTGTCAGTGTTTAAAATAAATAAATAAATATCTAACAAATAAAACACAATTCTCAAAAAGAGTCCTCAAGAACAATAAATAAATGAAAAATTAAAAAAAATTACGTGCAATCAGAACCGCGGTCAGCCTCCAACGGTCGAGCGGTCACCCATCCAAGTACTGACTGCGTTCAGCGTTGCTTAACAACAGTCGACCGACCGCACCACTGAGCTACCGAGGCTGACAATCATGTACGCTGGAGAACTACACAGAGCGGCCGCTCGCTAGTCCCGACCTCGATTAACACCCTCCTCTACTGCCGATGTGCCCGGATATTTTTATTTATTTATTTATTTATTTTAAACACTGACAGCTGACAGCTGGTGCGTGTATTCTGTTTTTTAATTCATGAGTGCACTTGTATTGTTTTTAAGTATTTTTGTTTGTTTGTTTTTTGTTTAATTGGTTTTTTAAAGAATTAACTGACCGCGGTTCTGATTGCACGTAATTTTTTTTAATTTTTTATTTATTTATTGTTCTTGAGGACTCTTTTTGAGAATTGTGTTTTATTTGTTAGATATTTATTTATTTATTTTAAACACTGACAGCTGACAGCTGGTGCGTGTATTCTGTTTTTTAATTTATGAGAGCACTTGTATTGTTTTAAGTATTTTTGTTTTGTTTTTTTTTTGTCTAATTGGTTTTTTAAAGAATTAACCGAGGGGGCGCTGACGGTGTTCTCAGATAATTTGTTCCAGGCCCTTACGACCCGGTGCGTCAGAAAATGCTTCCTGGGGGTGGTTCTATGTGTGGGCCATTTTAGTTTTAATGAGTGACCGCGAAGACGTTCTTCAGTGCTCCTTTCGTACATTGACTGTAGACTTGGTACATCGTAGCATTCTTTTAGGATTTTATAGGTTTCTATATGTTCGGTGAAGCCATCGCAAGCTTAGTTCAGTTCTTTATTTTTTTCTCAGGTTTCGAGAAGAGGACCGCAACGATCCCCGGTTCACGAAGTTCCCGTTCCGCTGCGACACGTGCATAAAGGGCTTCTCCTTCGTGAACCTTCTGGAGAGACACAACGCAACCAACCACTCTGTGGTTAGTGCCCCAGCAACCTTCGAGAGTGTTTTTTAATATAATCCGGTATATGGGTTTTTAAATTACCGTGGTTGTTAGACATTATTTTTAAACACAACAGCTTTACTCACGGTTCTTCACGAGCTATGTGGCTCGACGTTTCGGGCCAAGCGTGTGGCCCATCTTCATGAACACTCTGCCTGGTGCGACGGTTGGCAGAGAACCAGGCAAAGTGCTCATGAAGATTGGCCATACGCTTGGCCCAAAACGTCGAGCCACATAGCTCGTGAAGAACCGTGAGTAAAGCTGTTGTGTTTAAAAATAATGTAATCCGGTATGGTTGGCTTAGTCGGAGGGGCCAAAGTGTATGCTCCGACCAGCCAATATCACCTCCGAGAAGGTAGGTGCCATACCGGAGACTTCCCTGTATTGCCGGCTATACTGGACTAGAGGAGAACACAACCGAGGCTGCTATGCGGCAATATTACATCCAGTACGGTGATACCAACCCAGTCGGCTACAATTTGAGCCTACCATCTAGTAAGGGGCAAGGGAACAAACCTACTAAAATTATTCACCGAGACAGCATTTACAACTTCACTGGGTAGACTGTTCCAAGATTCTACTACTCTGTTGGTGAGAAAGTGTCGTCGAGGGTTCTGCTTAAACCGATTATGATAGAGCTTTTTCGAGTGCCCTCTCAGGTTTGTAGTGTTAGCAAGCGGCAGGTGGCCGAGTGGTTTGGGCATCGGCTTCTCATGCGAGAGGTCCGAGGTTCGAATCCAGTCGGCGTGTACTAATGAGTTTTTTCTGAGGAAAAAATTTACGTGCATACCTACACCTGCTGCTTCACCGTTCGGAACCGGTGTAAAACTGTAGGTCCCTTCCCTTGCCCCTTACTAGGTGGTAGGCTCAAATTGTAGCCGACTGGGTTGGTTGGTACAACCGTACTGGATGTAAGATGGCCGCATAGCAGCCTCGGCTGTGTTCTCCTCTAGTCCAGTATAGCCAGCAATCCGGGGAAGTCTCCGGTATGGCACCTACCTTCTCGGAGGTGATATTGGCTGGTCGGAGCATGCGCTTTGGCCCCTCCGACTCAGCCACCCATACCGGATAATATAAAAAAAAAAAAGGGTGAACATAATATCTTGTAGCCTGGGAACGTTGTAATAGGCATTCAGAATTTTAAATGTTTCAATGACTCCTGACTTTGATTCGTCTCGTTGGATATTTCAGGAGATAGGTCCGCATCAGTGCAACATTTGCAACGTATTCCTATCAACGGAGGAGCAGCTGGTGCGTCACCACAAGAAGCACTACAACTTGTACGTGTGCAGCGCGTGCGGGTACGCGCACCGCTTCCTGCCGGACGTCTTCAAGCACTACACGAGCATACACGAGTGCGGCAAGACATACCCGTGCGACGCCTGCGACCAGCTGTTCCCGTGAGTACAAGAAGCACTACAACTTGTACGTGTGTAGCGCGTGCGGGTACGCGCACCGCTTCCTGCCGGACGTCTTCAAGCACTACACGAGCATACACGAGTGCGGCAAGACGTACCCGTGCGACGCCTGCGACCAGCTGTTCCCGTGAGTACAAGAAGCACTACAACTTGTACGTGTGTAGCGCGTGCGGGTACGCGCACCGCTTCCTGCCGGACGTCTTCAAGCACTACACGAGCATACACGAGTGCGGCAAGACGTACCCGTGCGACGCCTGCGACCAGCTGTTCCCGTGAGTACAAGAAGCACTACAACTTGTACGTGTGTAGCGCGTGCGGGTACGCGCACCGCTTCCTGCCGGACGTCTTCAAGCACTACACGAGCATACACGAGTGCGGCAAGACGTACCCGTGCGACGCCTGCGACCAGCTGTTCCCGTGAGTACAAGAAGCACTACAACTTGTACGTGTGTAGCGCGTGCGGGTACGCGCACCGCTTCCTGCCGGACGTCTTCAAGCACTACACGAGCATACACGAGTGCGGCAAGACGTACCCGTGCGACGCCTGCGACCAGCTGTTCCCGTGAGTACAAGAAGCACTACAACTTGTACATGTGTAGCGCGTGCGGGTACGCGCACCGCTTCCTGCCGGACGTCTTCAAGCACTACACGAGCATACACGACCGCCGGGCACTCGAGGAGTGCGTGGGTGGCTGTTTCGTCCTCCGCCATGCAACCTCTGCATAGGGGGCTGTCGGTGACACCTATTGTAAACAAGTGTCTGTTGAGTGAGCGGTGACCCGTAAGAAGTCCCACCGCCATACACTGAGTTGGCCCCTGTGGAACTTTAGCAGGCGCGAATGGACATACAGTCAGTGAGTCAGTCAGTCAGCGCGTAAGCGTCCACTGCTGGACATACGCCTCTCCAATTTTCCTCCAGTCTTCCCGGCCTTCAGCGATACGGAACCACTGATTTCCGGCGGCGTATTGATGTCGTCGTCCCACCTGGTGGGTGGTCTTCCCACACTCCGTTTTCCTGTCCACGGCCGCCGATGTAGGACACGGTTACTCCAACGTTCATCGTCTCTTCGGCTAACGTGCCCAGCCCACTGCCACTTGAGCTTAGCCACCCGGTGTCCAATATCGACTACTTTGGTGCGTCGGCGGATTGCCTCGTTACGCACCATATCACGTAGCGATATTCCCAGCATGGCTCGCTCCATTGCTCGCTGGGCAACTTTCAACCTTTGGACAACAGCGACCGTCAGAGTCCACGTTTCACACCCGTACGTCATAACCGGGAGGACACACTGGTCATATATATGGGTCTTTAAATTTTGCGGAAGGTCAGACTTCAGGACGAATTTTAGTTTTCCAAAGGCAGCCCAACCCAGTTGAATTCGTCTCTCCACCTCCTTAAGCAGACCTTGTCTACCAAGCCGCAGAATTTGACCGAGTGGACATGCACCTGACAAATTTTATAAGCATCCCTGCCGGCGCCTCTGGCTACGGTACACTAAAAATGTTGTATTGTTGCGGACAGGTCCGCACGCAAGATGCGCTACCACCGCGAGATCACGCACAAGGAGGTGTTCAAGTGCGAGTACTGCGGGAAGGTGATGCGCAACTCACAGTCCTTCAAGTCACATCTACTGTGAGTATCTTTTATTCATTGACTAGCTTTTGCCGGGGACTTTGCACGGTATTATTGCAAATTTTTTTATCGCTTTTTGTATTGGACAAAGGCTATTTTTTGGTCAATGCACAATACTACATTGTAACATTATTTTTAAATACACTATGACTTGTCCGAGTGTGCACAGGCACCTAATGGATCCGGATCCGCCTCGAAGGACCATATGGTGACGCCTAGCTCTTCATGGATTTGAATCGCTGAAGGCAGCTAGGGGAGCGCTTAAATGAAATTGACTTGTGGACTGTAATTGAGGTTTCTTTGTATTCTGCGTTTTCGTAGATTTTCGTCTTCGATCGAGGTGCACAAGAACATAGGTAAAGACGACAGACCTTCCCCGCGTCAGCGTAACAAGATGTTTGTATAAACGTACAAATTTCATTCGTTACCAACCAATCAGCGCGATACCGCCCGATACCACCCAATCAGAGCCGCACCGTCCCCTCCGCTACCCGCGGAGCTCAGCGACGCTGGTTCTCATATAAGCATTGGACAGTCTGACGTCCAAACTCTCTAAATGTTCTTGGAGGTACATTATAAATAAATAAATAAATATCACACTGTTGCAGCATCCACACCGGAATGCCGATGCTGGAATGCTCGCTCTGCCAGAAGAGTTGTCGCGGCGACACCGGATTGTACGCGCACATGCGCACCGCGCACAACCGAGAGAACGCCGAGGAGGCGTACTGCACCGAGTGCAACATACAGTTCAAGAACAAGTCCATCTACCGCTCGCATCTGAAGACGAGCGTGAAGCACGCAACGCCCGCGCAGCTCAAGTATGTATTGTGTACATATGGTTTTATAAAAAGTTTATATAGGGTTATTTTGTAAAGACACGGCTGATTAACAGAGGTGACTCAGTTAGTGATGTTGAAGCCAGCGTACAATTTGAGCTTATACAGGGTTATGTTGTGAAGGCACCGGACACTAGCAGAGGTAACTCAGCACGTGATGTAGAAGCCAGCGTACGGATGTGCTTATGCAGGATTATCAAGAATGTAGGGCTGCCAAGATCGACCCTAAGCTCATATATGGAGAGAGCTTCGAAAACGTCACTGGAAGCATCCTACAGAATATGGATAGGTAAAGAGAGGTAGGTCGAGAGCGGGACTGGTGGTTTCCCCGCGTCCTAGTCAACGCAGACTAGCTGACGAGGGCTTGATGCGAGCCGAAACGTGAAGCATGCGCGGGAAATTTAGAGTGGCCACTCGTTAGTCCCGACCTCGATTAACACCCTCCTCTACTGCCGATGGGCCCGGATATGTTCGGTGAAGCCATCGCAAGCTGAGTTCCACACCTTCCTTCCTTCTGTAGACACCGCAGATTAACAGAGGTCATTCAGTACGTGATGTAGAAGCCAGCATACAAATGAGCTTATACGGGGTTATTTTGTAGACACCGCAGATTAACAGAGGTGGCTCAGTATGTGATGTATTATATGAATTCAGCGTATAAATGAGCTTATACAGGGTTATTTTGTAAAGACACGGACACTAGTTCTTCTTCGCATTGAATTTAGAACTGGCGGAATTTTCGACATGTCCAAGCGTAGGTTACCTACCTATGGATGAAATTATACAATAAACAATATACAATAAACAATAAACTAGCAGAGGTCACTCAGTACGTGATGTAGAAGCCAGCGTACAAATGAGTTTATACAGGGCTTTTTTGTAAAGACACTGCAGATTAACAGAGGTGACTCAGCACGTGATGTAGAAGCCAGCATACAGATGAGCTTATACAGGGTTATTTTGTAAAGTTACCATACACTAACAGAGGTGGCTCAGTACGTGACGTAGAGACCGCATCTGTAAGTCAACAACGGCGGGGCGGTTTATCCGTCTCGCTCTACACTGGGTGTCGTCTCGTTCTAAGTGTTAGATAGCCAGGTGAGATTGTAAGGCTCAATCCACACTGGGGCAGCAGCGGCGCGGTGCGCACTTTCGGTGTGAAATAATTTTAAACTTTATCTACATACTTAAAAAGACCAATATCGCTTGAAAAGTTCGAAAAGGTCGAGCGGCCGCGCGCGCAACCGTGCGCCGCCTCGCGCAGCCGCCAGAGAGGCCGCGCCCGAGGCGCCAGGCGCCCGCGCGCGACGACGCGCGGCGCCGCTGGCATAGGAGACTATATAAGAGGAGACTCTAGCATAGGCGCGCGGGCGGCCACGCGCGGCGACGCGAGCCTGCCGCGCCGGCAACTGCCGTCCCAGTTTGAATTGAGCCTAAGAGCGTGTGAACAGTGACTCGGTTGCCGGCAGGTTTAGCTGCGACAAGTGTGACAAGAAGTTCATCAGCGAGACGGCGCTGAAGCAGCACGTGCGCTACTAGCACATGCTCTACTCCTGCGCCGTCTGCAGTAACAATAGTGACTCGGTTGCCGGCAGGTTTAGCTGCGACAAGTGCGACAAGAAGTTCATCAGCGAGACGGCGCTGAAGCAGCACGTGCGCTACTACCACATGCTCTACTCCTGCGCCGTCTGCAGTAACAATAGTGACTCGGTTGCCGGCAGGTTTAGCTGCGACAAGTGCGACAAGAAGTTCATCAGCGAGACGGCGCTGAAGCAGCACGTGCGCTACTACCACATGCTCTACTCCTGCGCCGTCTGCAGTAACAATAGTGACTCGGTTGCCGGCAGGTTTAGCTGCGACAAGTGCGACAAGAAGTTCATCAGCGAGACGGCGCTGAAGCAGCACGTGCGCTACTAGCACATGCTCTACTCCTGCGCCGTCTGCAGTAACAATAGTGACTCGGTTGCCGGCAGGTTTAGCTGCGACAAGTGCGACAAGAAGTTCATCAGCGAGACGGCGCTGAAGCAGCACGTGCGCTACTACCACATGCTCTACTCCTGCGACGTCTGCAGTAACAATAGTGACTCGGTTGCCGGCAGGTTTAGCTGCGACAAGTGCGACAAGAAGTTCATCAGCGAGACGGCGCTGAAGCAGCACGTGCGCTACTAGCACATGCTCTACTCCTGCGCCGTCTGCAGTAACAATAGTGACTCGGTTGCCGGCAGGTTTAGCTGCGACAAGTGCGACAAGAAGTTCATCAGCGAGACGGCGCTGAAGCAGCACGTGCGCTACTAGCACATGCTGTACTCCTGCGCCGTCTGCAGTAACAATAGTGACTCGGTTGCCGGCAGGTTTAGCTGCGACAAGTGCGACAAGAAGTTCATCAGCGAGACGGCGCTGAAGCAGCACGTGCGCTACTAGCACATGCTCTACTCCTGCGCCGTCTGCAGTAACAATAGTGACTCGGTTGCCGGCAGGTTTAGCTGCGACAAGTGCGACAAGAAGTTCATCAGCGAGACGGCGCTGAAGCAGCACGTGCGCTACTACCACATGCTCTACTCCTGCGCGGTCTGCAGTAACAATAGTGACTCGGTTGCCGGCAGGTTTAGCTGCGACAAGTGCGACAAGAAGTTCATCAGCGAGACGGCGCTGAAGCAGCACGTGCGCTACTAGCACATGCTCTACTCCTGCGCCGTCTGCAGTAACAATAGTGACTCGGTTGCCGGCAGGTTTAGCTGCGACAAGTGCGACAAGAAGTTCATCAGCGAGACGGCGCTGAAGCAGCACGTGCGCTACTACCACATGCTCTACTCCTGCGCCGTCTGCAGTAACAATAGTGACTCGGTTGCCGGCAGGTTTAGCTGCGACAAGTGCGACAAGAAGTTCATCAGCGAGACGGCGCTGAAGCAGCACGTGCGCTACTAGCACATGCTCTACTCCTGCGCCGTCTGCAGTAACAATAGTGACTCGGTTGCCGGCAGGTTTAGCTGCGACAAGTGCGACAAGAAGTTCATCAGCGAGACGGCGCTGAAGCAGCACGTGCGCTACTACCACATGCTCTATTCCTGCGCCGTCTGCAGTAAGGTCAGCTCTTTGAACTTTGTACTACCTCGTATTATATAAAGTACTTCGTTAGTCATGTCAAAAATTTCGGGAGGGTTACATACACACTCAAATAAACACGTTACGCAAAAAATCATATGTTTATAGGAGCATTTTTTCTCCTAACAAAAAAATAAAATGAAATAAGTAGCTGTAAAAACCCATCATAGTGACCTTGTGACTTACTTACAACAAACAGCTGTTCTGCGTTTGAACATAGTACAGTCATTGAACCCGTGCAACAATAACTTTGGACTGAACATCACGAAACCGTCGATATTTTATCAAAAGGCGAGAATAGCCAAACGATGTTTACTCAAAGACTCCAATGATAGCGCTATTCAAGCCTTACCCAACACATCGCTATCAGATGAACTAGAATCGAGACTCGACTTCTACAAATCATTCCAAGTTGGTACACGCACCAATAGGACTGGGCATAGAAACAGCAAAGTCTGATAAAGAAATACTGAAAGGTTTTGCTCAGGAGGACATGGAACAAGGTTTCAAACTTCACGCCTTAAACCTAGAAATGCAGAATGATTGGCTAACAGTGGGCGACTTCTGCTCCTGCATTGAAGTGAAAATCCATAATATAAAACTGGTCCCCTGAGCTGCTTAAGTTCTACTTAAATGCATTCCAGCTTACTCTCCCCGACCCGAGTAACCTAGTTAGATGGGGGAAATCTACAAATAGACTATGCCCGTCATGTAAGGAGTTCGTAGGCACAGCCAAACATTTGTTATGCGGATGCAAAATACTACTTGAGCGAGGCCAGTATTCCTACCGTCATGATAAAGTCCTCCAAATCATCAGAGAGGCCATCAACCTGTCAATTGCACGGACCAGGAAAGGGAAAACCAGTAGCGGCTTCCAGAAGGTCAACTTTGTGAAACCTGGAGCCAATAAGCTGCCCAAAGATAGGACTAAACCTTCTTCAATTTTGGGAGCAGCAAAGGATTGGGAATTGTTAATGGAAACACATGAGGAGCATTACCAAATGCCTTCAGAAATCTGTACCACAGCATTAAGACCGATTATACTCATATTCTCAAAAGTGACAAAGCATGTAGTACTTGTTGAACTTACCATTCCATGGGAAAGTAACATACCGAAGGACCACATCAAACTTAACAAATACTGCAACTTAGTAGACCGGATTGTGAGAAACGGATTCAAGACTGATCTCTTCGCTGTGGAAGTCGGAGCAAGAGGACTACCAGCGAAGTCGCTCTACAGTCTCTTCAAGAATCTAGGGCTGCCAAGATCGACGCTAAGCTCATTTAAGGAGATACCTTCGAAAACGTCACTGGAAGCATCCTACAGAATATGGATAGGTAGAGAGAGGGAGGTTGAGAGTAGGACTGGTGGTTCCCCGCGTCCTAGTCAACGCAGACTAGCTGACGAGGGCTTGATGCGAGCCGAAACGTGAAGCATGCGCGGGAAATTTAGAGTGGCCACTCGCTAGTCCCGACCTCGATTACCACCCTCCTCTACTGCCGATGGGCCCGGATATGTTCGGTGAAGCCATCGCAAGCTTAGTTCCACACCTTCCTAGTTACCTACTGTTACACACACACAGGTTAATGTTTATGTAGCAAACATGTTTTGTTCAATTTTTCGAAAAGTAATGCTAAAAACCTATAATTTTTTTGGGTTTATTTGAATGTGTGTGTAACCCTCCCGAAATTTGTATTTTTGACATGACTAACGAAGCACCTTATATAGATATATGCAAATTGGTACTTAAAAAAAATGACAAAAACTAAAAATTTTAACTGAATTTAGACGTATCAGCCTAGGCTGCCTGTCTAAAATAAATAAATAAATAAATAAAATATTGACAGTCGCTGATGTTGTGTGTGTGTTCTGTGTCGACAGCGGTTGAACAACTGGTACTCGCTGGACAAGCACGTGAAGTTCGTGCACGAGGGCCGGGAGATGCCGCGCAAGCACATCTGCGAGACTTGCGGCAAGGCGTTCAAGGTGAGTCGCGACTTGCTGCATTATATTATCATTTCACTACATTTATTTACACATTTACGTTAATCTATTGGTTTTCGGAAAAGCCGGCCGGGCTAAAAAAAAAACAGAATAAAACAAAATAAAAACACAAATTGTGATTTCTATTAATTTTTCTTACGAGAATGAAGGACTGGCCGTACGGATAAGAACCTTTGCCTTTCCCATATAGAACACAAATAATTTGTACGCTGTGGACTGGTGACAAGGCAAACTATGAAGTGACCGTTCGACGTCCGACCCCATTTTTAGGTTTCCGTATCCCCTACGGAAGCCTATTACTAAGCCTACGCCGTCTGTCTGTCTGTCCGTCCGTCTTTCTGTCCGTCCGTCCGTCCGTCTGTCCGAGGGCTGTATCTCTTGGGGCGTAATAGGGAGCCCGTTGAAATTTTCACAGAATATGTGTTATTATGGCTGATATAATAACAAATAATAAAAAAATAGAAAAAGTAAAAAATTAAGGAGGGTTCCCTTACAAGAAACATGTTTTTTTTCAATGTTTTTTTTGTGGTGCGGAAACCTCGGTGCGCGAGTCCGACTCGCACTTGGCCGGTTTTTATAAAGCACCTATAGAAGTAATAAATATAAAGTAATTGTTTTTTATTTGACTTGATATATGAAGTATCAAAATTGACGATATACTATACACCAGATATAGGTAATGTAAATAGGCAGAGTGGTCAGATTCTTGAGTGTTCATGCTTATACTGTAAATATTAATGCTCTTGTGAGCGGTAGTGTGGGTTAATTATTGTAAATGAAATAATACTATATTAAGATATTAACAAAACATTGTGACTTGCGAAGTTTATTTGTCAGTTCTTCTTCGCATTGAATTTAGAACTAGTTTTTAGTCCCGCACCGTCACTCATATAAACTTATTAAATCGGCTTACCGGTGCGATGAATGGCGAGCACATAGAGCTGCAGCGATGCGCTCGCCATTCATCGCACCGGTAAGCCGATTTGATAAGTTAATAAGAATTTAGAACTGGCGGAATTTTCGACATATCCAAGCGTAGGTTACCTACCTGTGGATGAAATTATATTTATTTATTATTTATTTATTTTAGACAGGCAGCCTAGGCTGATACGTCTAAATCCAGTTAAACTTTGTTGTTTTTCGTCATTATCTTAGATTTTTTTTTTGTTAAATTTTTTTTTTTTTCGTTCTTGAGCACTCTTTTTGAGATTATGTTTTATTTGTTAGATATTTATCTAGTCTATTTTTGAATTGTGTGACGTAGCATTCCCCGTACTCGGGTATCCTACCTACCTAATGGCGGGAATGACTACGATTTCCTATCGAGGAGTACTTAGTAAAACATCGATGTAACGTATGTGAATATCTTTCCTTTATTATTAAAACGCTGTTTATGTGTACATGGCTTATTACTAATTACTTATCCTCTATATATAACCTATCCCTAATAAACCTTCCTAACCATAACCGAGTGTCGCTGCCTATCGATATCTTACGTATATTGGATAAGGCAGGACAAGGTGTTGGTGCCTACTTGGGTAATAGGCGGGGGGGGGGGGGGGGGGGGGGGGCCTGCGATCAAAGCGGAGACCACCGATCGAGCAGGAGGGATCAGTACTGCGTTCGTGCGGAGGCCACCGATCGCTGGTACTGTGGGGTACGAGGGGGAAGGAGCGGGGGGATCTGCGATCAAAGCGGAGACCACCGATCAAGCAGAAGGGAGCAGTACTGCGTTCGTGCGGAGGCCACCGATCGCTGGTACTGCGGGTTAAGGGGAGAGGATGCCTGTGATCAAAGCGGAGGCCACCGATCGAACAGGGGGGCAGGGGGACCGTCTGAGTCGCTAGCCGAGCTCAGACTGACTAACCGTTGGCTGCGCGGCCGTATTTATATTAGCCGCTGGCGCGCGAGTGAGCGTCGGTGTGTCCGGCCGTGTGGTGGTGTGTGTGCCGGCCGGCTGTAGGTAGCTGCACCGCGCTCGCCTCGCTGTCCGTCGAGCCGCGCTGCCGCCGCCGGGCGTCAGTTTCGCTTTATGTGACGTCATCGTCACAATTGGTTGGTAGTAAGTGCGCTTATTACTTCCTCTGGAAGTTGGTTCCAGTCGTCCACCACTCTGTTTGTTATAAAATGTTTGCGAGTATTGCTGTTAAAGATTGTTCGACTTAGTTTCATGCTGTGGCCTCGAAGATGAACGTTTTGGTTCAATGTGAACATTTGGATCAGCTCAGGGCAATCGTATTTACACGTCAGAATTTTGTACACCTCTATTAGATCCCCTCTCTGGCGTCGAGCTTCCAGGGAGGGCAGCTTTAGCGCTTTGAGCCTCTCTTCGTAACTAAGATGTCGTAGCTCCCGTGGTATTTTTGTGAATTTTCTTTGGACTCGTTCTAGCTGTAAATACTTATATCTAGCTTATACAATAAACAATAAACATAAAAACGTTCAGTTCGCCAAACAAGCGAGAAAGTCAGTGGGGTATTACCCTACCATTTATTTCCCCATGAGTTTACTCCCCATTTTCATAACGCACCTATGAGTGTGGGAAGTGATGTTGTACGTGATGAAGTACGTCGGCGGAAAGCAGTGGTGATGATGATGATGATAGTGGACTCGTTCTCCGCGCCTAAGCCCGCTTCCATGCAGGCCTTTTGCGCGTCCTACGGCCTTAATCCAACCAGCCGAGTTCTTCCAGGAGGCAGCACACTCTCCTTGGGTCCTGGCACGCCTCTCGAAGTGTAGTAGGGCCTCCCAGCTCCTTCGCCCTTATGTCTGCCAACTCCTCGCACTCCAGCAGCACGTGGGTGGGTGTCTCGTCCGCCTGCAGGCATGCTCTGCACAGTGGACTGTCCGTTACTCCAATTACATAGAGGTGTCTGTTAAGTGTACAGTGACCAGTAAGCATACCTATCACTATGCGTAGTTTTGATCTATGGACACGGAGCAGCGTCTTGGCGAGACGGAGGTCCGGCTTCGCCATTGCCTCCCTCGCCTGTCTGCAGTCACTGCCCGCTGCCCATCTGTCTATGTGTAGTTGATACGTACGTTTGTGTATCCAACTTTTCAGTTGGTTGTGTGGTGGTGGTACTGGAAAGCAGTGGTTCCGTATCGCCGAAAATTGGAGAGGCGTATGCCCAGCAGTGGACTGTGGCAGCAGTGGCGTGTATGCACACGCTGACTGACTGACTTTGTCACAGTGAAGATCAAGAAAGCAAAACTTTCCAGTGACTTCAAAAAATATCGTTGTGTTTTTCAGACGCGGCGCGCGCTCGACAGTCACCAGATGACGCACACGGGCGAGCGGCCGCACGCGTGCGATCTCTGCGGATCCACGTTCGCGCAGAAGTCGACGCTGCGCACGCACCGGCGGCTCGTGCACTTCAAGATCAAGAAGGAGGCGCCTACGGCCGTCGCGAGCCGCATACAGTTCGAATAAGGAATGACGAATAGTGAAGATTGGACGATCCGCCGATTAGTCGTAGTGAGCGTGCGTGTAATGTTTAAACTAGTGTCGTAACGAATGCCTATTTTTCCACATTCGCGAATACGAACGCGAATACGAATATTCTAAAATGATATTCGCGAATACGAATCATCATCATCAGCCTGTTTCGGTCCACTGCTGGACATAGGCCTCTCCCAAGGCACGCCACCACACGCGAATACGAATATTGAAAAAATGTATATGAAATTTTATCTCCAAATGAAAATTTTCTAGTAAAATTGTAGATCTACCTACATTGAGTCCTAAAATTATGTGAATATGGATTTGTTTGAGCCCATAGGTTTGCGCGTATACGCCACACCTACCAATATTGTTGCGCCTCACTCTTTCATTAGTAAAACGCACCGGCGGCTCGTGCGCTTCAAGATCAAGAAGGAGGCGCCTAAGGCTGTCGCGAGTCGCGTTCTTCGAATAGGGAATAGTGAATAGTGAAGATTGGACGATCCGCCGATTAGTCGTAGTGCGCGTTTTTTATTTATTAATTTTTTTATGGAAACTGACACGGTCGGCTACATCACCTACAACGTACGTGATGTCAGCCCATAACACCGCGGTGAACTTGGTGCCACGTCAGTGCTTCCCTTCGGTCGTGCCGGCTACACTGAACTGGACGGAAAATGTGAACTATTTGTCGATCGAACTTTCATTCAGTGCGGTGGTACCAACCCGGGCGGGATAAACCCTACCACCTAGTAATATAAGAAGGGAGTCATATCCCTTAGTCGCCTTTTACAACATACACGGGGAGAGATGCAGTGGGGCTATTCTTTTAAAGTACCGGCCCCACACGGTGCAATAAGTAGTAGTGCGCGTGCGTATAATGTTTCAACGCTCGAGCATCGCGTGCCAGTATATGGCGCGGCATTTTGAATTGGTCGAAACGTCGAGTGCTATTTGCTGGCACGCGACTTTTGACATTGAAATTAGGGATGTAGCGATACATGAATTTGCCGATACGATACCGATACGATACCACAGATTACTTAATAGTTACTTCTTAACGGATAAATCACTACATAGAAAAAGTTCCATACCTTCTGCATTAATAGGCTACTGTTTTACGTCGCCAATCGCTGCGTGCGAAAATGTACCTAAACGATCGAGTGTAAAGTGATTATTGCTTTGCAGCTGCGCGCAGTTGCGTGGGCGAGCGTGTAGGTATGCTTCGCGCGGCTGACGAATTTCCACTGAATTAGGCCGCCGGCGGCCCGCCGGGCGGTAGGTAGTTAGCGCGCGCAAGTACATAGAGTGCGTGAGGCCTGACGATACCGATTTTTGTAGTAAATAATCGGCGATACCGATATTGATGGCTTTGTACATAATAAATCAAATAAAGAAATAAATAATGAAGTATGTATGTACCTCGGGCGTTTGTATGTCTTCAATATGTATAATACTTACCTATATTCAACAGAGACTCAACCTTGGGATGGGAAGTGGAAAAAATTAAGTAAATAAAAATGTCAATCAAAATTCAAAGAAAATATTTATTATTATCAATGAATTATTATCAAGCAATTAAAGTCGTAATTAAGAAAGTAATTCAAATACAAACGACAGAAAGAGAATTTTTTTGACAAATAGAGTTATAAATGTCTGGCGCGTCGTTTCGTGCGCTTTTCCAATATATTTTATTTATTTTATTTATTTATTTGATGAACGAACAGCCTAGGCTGATGTGTTCATGTCTAAGTTCACTGGTGCTTTGTTATTTTTATGTTAGTTTAGTTTGGTGTTTTTTTTAGGTGTTTGTCGAGCCTGTTTTTAAAGGAATTGGTGGTGGGTGCTTGTACGACATCTTCGGGCAGTTTGTTCCACATTTCCACTGCTCTATTTGACAGGAAGTTTCGTCTCGGATTTGTTGAGCTGACAGTGACATTCAGCTTCAAGCTATGGCCTCGGAGATGACTATTTGTATTTCTAGTAAAGAGGTTCTCCAGTTCTGGACAATCATAATGCTGATTGAGAATCTTGTATGTTTCTATGAGGTCACCCCTTTCTCTACGTTGCTCCAATGTTGTCAGGTTGAGGATTTTTAGTCTTTCCTCGTATGGTTTCCTCTTCAGTGATTTTGGTATCTTGGTCGCTCTTCTTTGAACTCTTTCTAGGAGAGTAATATCTTTGACGAAGTAAGGATTCCATATTTGAAATCCATATTCCAAGAGTGGTCTAATGTGAGATTTGTAAATTTTGATTAATGTCTCTATAGTCAGGTTTTGAAATGATTTTCGTACAACATAGAGTATGGCGTTTGCTCGTTTGACTATGGTCTCTATATGATTTGCCCATTTTAGATCTTCTGAGATAGTTATTCCCAGATCTTTCTGAGCCTGTGTAGAAAATATTATGTCTGTTCCGATTTTATACTGGAGTCTCGGGTTATTATTCCCTATATGCAAAACTGTGCATTTCGAGGGGTTAGTTCGTATTAGCCAATGGCGGGTCCATTCCAATATTCTGTCCAGGTCATCTCTGAGTGTCCCACTGCTCACAATGGGGTTGGCAATGAGTTTTGCATCATCGGCGAATAGGCTTGACATGGCTTGGATAACAGCGCAGATGTCGGAGATGTAGAGACCAAATAGAGTTGGTGCCAGAACTGATCCTTGGGGCACGCCGCTGAGAACGTCTCTCACTCCCGATAGGCAGTCGCCCACTCTCACTTGGTATGTTCTGCCGACCAGGTAGTTTTCTATCCACGTTAGTAGCTTGCCTCGTATTCCAAGATGTTCCAATTTTACCAGGAGACGTTGATGTGGAACTTTATCAAATGCTCGTTCAAAATCTAAGTAAATCACATCAACTGGGTTTTTAGAATCAAACTCTTGGGTCCAGTGATCTAGACATATTAGTAAATTCGTGATCGTAGAGCGCCTGGGGACAAATCCATGCTGGTGAGTGGATATAATGTGCTCGGACTCGAAAGTTTTGCAAACTATTCACTATTAATCTCTCCATGCACTTACAAGTGATACTTGTCAAGCTTATTGGTCTATAGTTTGATGGTGTCATTTTGTCGCCTTTTTTGTATATTGGGGTCACTATAGAGTGCTTCCAGTCCAGTGGGACTATTCCGGATTCAAAGGAGGAAATCATTATATCTTGTAAAGCAGGAAGTATTACGTTGGAGCAGTTTTTTAAGATAGAGCCGGGGATACCGTCTGGTCCAGTTGATGAAGCAGCGTCGAGATTTTCCAGTACTCTCTTTATGGTGTCCGGGTTAAAGGAGATATCATTGATTGTCTCTGCTACTCTAGTACTCTGGTCGAGTGCAAGGGGTGTGGTTATAGGAGTCTCCAAAGAGTATGCCTTCTGAAACTCTTCTGCAAAACAGTCTGCTATTAGGCTCGGCTCTACTACCATGTTTCCTTTAGAATCTCGTACCGCGTAAGAGTAAAATGCTTTATCTCCAGATAGTACTATTTTGGACTCAAATAGGCTCCTCGCTTTCCTTATATACGCAACACATTTATTGTTAGTTGCTCTGTATGCTTGATAGTTTGCTGTATTTTTTTCCTTTACATAAGCCTTCCACAGGAGAGATTTTTCCTTAATCATTGTCATAGCATCTGCGTCTATCCATGGTTTATTGCTTGGTTTGGCATTTCTCTTCAGTGGAGCATGCTTTTCAATGTTTACTTGAACCAGGCTATGAAATTTCTTCCATTTGTCTTGAGCATTTGCATCGTGGAGGTCTATATTAAGGTCGGTAGCGAGGTCTTTGTTGAAACTCTCAAAGTTGATTTTATGGAAAAGTCTCCTCGGTTTAGAGTTTTTTATAGAGCAGTTTTCAACTTGATACTGTATCTGAAAGTATATGCATACATGATCACTTTTACCAATTGGTGATCGGAGCCAATGGTTGGTAATGAGGCAGTCGTCGTTGCATAAGATGAGATCGAGCAGTGACGGGGTGTTATTTTCTCTATATCTCGTTAGTTCAGTGACCAGTTGGACAAGGGAGCTGTTGAGAAAAAAATCTTGAAAGATTAGAGATGAGCCATCACACTTCTGTGTCGCTGTGAGAGGCCAACATATGTTACGGTAGTTAAAGTCGCCTGCGATGACCACTGTATTCTTTTCCATGGCTCTTTTAAGATTGTCATACAACAATTGGTCGTGCTGCATGTAATCATTGTCATCAGGTCGGTACACAGCGACTAATAGAAAATGAAAGTGGTTCACTCGAATATCCAGGTATAGTTTTTTTTTTTTTTTTTTTTTATTGAAACTGACACGGTTGGCTACATCACCTACAACATCCGTGATGTCAGCCCATAACACCGGGTGAACTTGGTGCCACGTCAGTGCTTCCCTTCGGTCGTGCCGACTACACTGAACTGGACGGAAAACACAAACTATTTACATAGCCGTTTGGACCGACCTTTCATTCAGTGCGGTGGTACCAACCCGGGCGGGTTAAACCCTACCACCTAGTAATATAAGAAGGGGGTCATATCCCTTAGTCGCCTTTTACGACATACACGGGGAGAGATGCAGTGGGGCTATTCTTTTAAAGTACCGGCCCCACACAGTAGTATAGTGCTTCTATCGAAGGTTGTGTGTACATAGAGTTGACACTGGCTATAATTGGATGTCCATTAATATTATTTCTGACATAGATTGCCACTCCGCCCCCTCGTTTCTTCGAGCGATGAATCCGGTCCTGACGGTACAGAGTATAATATGGTATGTGGTAAGTACCGCTTCGATCTGCACTTTTGAGCCAAGTTTCAGTTAAAAGAACAAATGATGGCTTGTTTTTATTTATTTCTAGCAAAAGTAAATCAAATTTTGGATGTAGCGAGTCCACATTCGTATAAAGCAAGGTCATTGTAATGAAGGGATCCGGTGATGTTGTAGTTATTAGTTTTTTGACATATTGACAATGGTGGGGCTGCCTTTTACATATTTTATGGTAAGATTTGCCTCGCCAGCCTCAGTTCGAATAGTTAACTCCTTGCGCAGCTCAAGTAGTTCATTTCTCTGCATGGGTGTCTGGTCGGATGCGAGTGAAACAGAGCCCTTAATTTTTTTTTTGTTTTTCAAAATATTCTGGGCGTCGTACTTTGACCTGCACACAATTTTGAGGGGCCTGGGTTTGTCTGACGGCTTCCCAAGTCGAATAAGTCTAATAATTTTCGCCTTAGGTTCGGTCAGTATATCTGCCAGAGATTCGGTTACTTTTTCCTCATCAAACCTAATTTTATCTTGAGTTTCATTGGAAGAACATTCTGGAATGTTGAAGGCAATTATGTTTCGAGCCCTGTATTCTCTCTCCCTGACTTCTTGTATGATATTCTCAGTCGTGACCAGGTGGGAAGGAGCAGGGTTTGCATTATTCTTGCTCAATGTTGCGATCTCTGACTTCAGTTCTTCGATGAGTTTAAACAGTTGAGGAACTTGGAAAATTCCTACCTTACATTGAGAGCAGAAGAACATCAAAATCCTGGACTTGAGAGCCATGCTCCGGGCCTCCGTGGTACTCAGTTCACTGCACTTTATGCACAAATCACGTTTGCATCCATCACACTGTATGGCCTCACTTCCAAGTGACTTTACACACTTATAGCACTTAGACATGATGATGCCCACACCACACCACACAAAACTGGAGTCAGGCTATTTAGTTTGGTTTATTTTATTAATATTTATGCACTTTTATTTATTTTAAGCTATGTTTTGTTGCACCAGTGATTTGTATTGTTTCGTGGGTAGTCGCAAAAAAAAAAGTCAGCTGTATGTATCGGCGATACCGATATCGGGCCTCACGCACTCTATGTACTTGCGCGCGCTAACTACCTACCGCCCGGCGGGCCGCCGGCGGTCTAATTCAGTAGAAATTCGTCAGCCGCGCGAAGCATACCTACACGCTCGCCCACGCAACTGCCGCAGCTGCAAACCAATAATGCACTTTACACTCGCTCGTTTAGGTACATTTTCGCACGCAGCGATTGGCGACGTGAAGCAGTAGGCTATTAAAGCCGTAGGTATGGAACTTTTTCTATGGAGTGATTTATCTGTTACGAGTAACTATTATTAAGTAATCTGTTGCCAATATATCGGCCTGGCCGATATATCGCTATCGGTATCGTTACATCCCTAATTGAAATACACGCTCTTTGAATAATGGGATAAGGCTCGTTATACTTCTAAATCAGTGGTTCCCAAATAGTGTTACGCGTACCCCTAGGGGTGCGTAGACTCAAGACAAGAACATTTAGAAGAGTTTGGACGTCGCTGTCCAATGCTTATATGAGAACCAGCGTCGCCGAGCTCCGCGGGTAGCGGAGGGGACGTCGCGCGCTCTGATTGGGTGGTATCGCGCTCTTATTGGCTGGTAACGAATGTCATTTGTACGTTTTTACAAATATCGTGTTACGCTGGCGCGGGGAAGGTCCGACTACGTCCATACATCTAACGTTCTTGGCTCAAGAGAAGAGGTACGGATGGGCGCACTTAATGGCCACGTTTACCTCTACAAAGTAAAAAGAAAGAGGCCCACTTATCTCATTAGTGAAAATTATCTCTTAAACTCTGGAACTCCCTGCCCATATATTTACCCCCGAGTACAGTCTCGGGTCCTTGAAGAGAGGCGCGTATATGTCAGGCCAGCATGGCGTTCGCAACCCCCGCATACGTGGCTCGTATGCGGTGGCTCGGCGAAACATGTCGCGCTGTCAAACAGCTCCGAGCTCTTGTCGGCCGTAGTCGCTATCAGCGGTGGCGAAATGTGACAGAGAGACTTGACAAAAAACTAACAGTAATAAAAACAAACATTAAGGCAGAAACAAGACTCAAACCGTGCTACCCGAGCACTGATGACTGAAATACCAACCGTATGCAGATGTAAATAGGTGCGAGATTCATTTTACTCGTGCGGCGGCTGATACGTCGCGCCGACGATGAAAGTTTGCGCTAAAATCACACTATACACGGTGTTGCAACCCCAACCGTAAAACCCGAAAGGGGGTGATTCTGTACATGAAATAGAACAACTTTTAATTTGAAGAAAAAAAAATTTTTTTTCTTCATACATTTTGAGAATAGGCATTTAAAATTTGTATGGAAAAATTTTTTTTTTTTTTTTTTTATTTTTTCGCCACAGAAGTTGTTTAGTTTCACATATAGAATAACCCCCTTATGTCAGTTAAAAATTTTACGGGGGCAGCTGCAACACCGTGTATATTAAATTTGATGTGTTGGAAAGATGGAAAAAAATTTTTTTTTTTAGCTACGATTGTACGGAAAAATATTATCTATATTTCTATGTGGGTCTTGTATTGAAACAATTTATGCTTCTCAAGAGAATTTAACTTGAAAGGACAATTTTCGTAATTTTCGTTATTTTTTGGAGATTAATTTAACACCTTTCCAAAGTTGTAAAATAAATTTTTTTAGCTACGTTTGTTAATTAAAGACCAATACATAGCATATATTTTTTACAGATTTTTTATTTTTACCAATAGCTCAACAATTTCGTTTAAAGTTGACCTTTTGAGTCTTATTTACGCCTTAACAAAAACATTTGTAGAGGCAAAAGAAATAATGCAATAATTGTATGTCCTAGTGATATGAATGTATGTTGTATGAGTTTTTATAATTAAGTATTGTTCTACATATATATGTTATAAATAGTATCTTCGTGTTTTATTCTCTTTTATTTTAAATTAATTTAAAATTTAATTTTTATGGTAACAGATACGGCTGGCTACATCACCTACAACAACCGTGATGTCAGCCCATAACACTGGGTGCACTAGGTATGCCGTGTCAGTGCATCCCTTCAAGTCGTGCTGGCTACACTGAACTAGACGGAAAACACGAACTATTTACCGTTTTCGACCGACGTTTCGTTCAGTGTGGTGGTACCAACCCGGCCGGGATAAACCCTACCACCTAGTAAGGTAAGAAGGAAAGGGCCCTACAGTTTAACGTGGAATCCGAACCTCGGTCAGCCTCCAACGGTCGAGCGGTCACCCATCCAAGTACTGACCGCGCCCAGGTGTGCTTAACAACAGTCGACCGACCGCAGCACTGAGCTACCGAGGCTGACAAAATGCTGTATTTGTGTATAAATTCTAAAGAATGCAACATTTCAGAAATGAATGTGTTATTTATAATTGGAGGTTTTTATTCATTCGCGAGTGTGTGAAATGGAAAAAAAAAAGAAAGTTTACCCCACTATATTTGTGGAGTGCATTGTTCGTCCGTGTGCGTGCGCGTGTGCACGCGCAGCTGGCCCGCCGTCTGCCGGCGGTACATCCTCTACGTTATACCGTACGCACGTGCATATATACGCACATACATACAAATATATGTGTATACATACACACATAAACACATATATACGCACATACATACATATTCAACTCACAATTTGGAATCAAAACAAAGGTCAGTGCATTGTAAGGTATAGGTACATATATTTCTAGGAAATTTTGTAATAATTTACAATCATGTATAATTTTCTGTAGGTGTTCATACATTTTTTTTCAGAAAAAATTTTTTTTGTCTCCTTGCATAACCAATTGCGGCCGCGCATATTTGCGACATCTTACGGAGATTAGCGAGCGCCGGCGCCGACACCTGAGTTAAGAGGATTCATATGGCAAAACAACGAAAATGTTCATATTTTTTAAAACTTCAAACAAAAATTTAGTTCTATGAAGTGGGGTCATTTGCAACGTTTTGACCCATGATAACTTTTTTCAGATGTCGCGTGGTATCGAGATACGAGTTTTTTTTTTCTTTATTTTTGAAGATTACCAAAATACCAGCTTTAAAAACCCTTGTAACTTTTTTGTTTATGATTGTATCAGTATCTATTTGAATTTTTTTTTTTTTTTTTTTTTTACCCTCGACATTTTATACTACATTGTAGTATGTTACTTGCTTACTAACAAAATCAAATAATGACTTGATAAAATTTATTATCAAATTTGACGATGGCACTATACACCGGACTTTTTACATAATACCTATATACTTCAGAAGTTGTCAGAATCACATGATAAATAAATATAATTAATGATGCGATATGAATGTAATTAATTAGTTATGCGATAGCGACATGTGGTGGTTTGTGACAGAAACCAGTAGTCCATACAATTTCATAGTAAAAATGTTTTCACTTTGTCATGAATTGCTGCATGTCACAAATCAGCACATGCGAATGTCCATGGGCGCCGTTAGACACCTTATGGGTGCCTCGGCGCCATATGTCGAGCTAATAAAAAAAAAAAAAAAAAAAAAAATGCGTGTCTAGGCAGTGGCAAACATTTTTTGTATAGACTAAGTGGACATTGAAAAAATTTCCAGTGAAGTTTCTTGTCAGTTCTTCTTCGCTGTGATAATCGAACTGGCGGAATGTTACAATGTAAATATGACAAATCTGAGCGCAGTGTACTGCCAATAGATGCTAAATAAACAACAATAAACAATAGCACGAAATAAAATTTATTTAATTTTACAATCTATCCTTGTTGTAGAAAAAATATTATTTGATGAAGTTAATACCATGAAAAAGTCTTATGACCTCCCAAAGCCTTGCGACATCTTACGGAGATTAGCGCGCGCCGGCGCTGCCGACACCTGAGTGAATGCATTCACTGCGGTGCGGGCTGCGCGGCGCCGCACAGATGCGCGTCCCCGGCGAGCACGCGTCCCGCCCTGGCGGCCCGGCCGTACGGCTCGTGTATGAGGTTGTGGTGCGTGCGCAGCGTGGAGCGCTGCGCGAAGGTGGCGCCGCACACAGCGCACGCGTGCGGGCGGTCGCCCGTGTGCGTGCGCGTGTGCACGCGCAGCTGGCCCGCCGTCTGCCGGCGGTACATCCTCTACGTTATACCGTACGCACGTGCATATATACGCACATACATACAAATATATGTGTATACATACACACATAAACACATATATACGCACATACATACATACATATGCACATGCGTACATATACAGGGTGTTGTAACGGCCAGTACATTAATTTCGCCAGCGCAATCCTCATGTTTTTACGAGTCAAAAAAGTAAATAAAGTAATTTAGAATAGATGGACGCTCTCTAAGAGCGTTCACAGTTATTTTACCTCTGACACATGTCATTGTATCTTCCTCTAGGTTGGCAACACATGCTGTCACTAGTACTACGGTCGTAAAAAGGGTTACTTGCTATTAATATTTTACCCGTGGTAGTGGAAATTATCTTATCTTATAGTTGTACTTGTAGTGATAAGTCCACCTTTGCGCACTCCTGCATTTCTTGTTTCTTGTCGTGTACTGTTCTTCTTTCAATTTGTTTGCAATAAAAGTTTCTATTCTATTCTATTTTAAAAATATAATCAAAAATTTCGTACAGGGAAATAGTACGAACCAATTATGGCAACACAGAGCTCAGGTTAGCCAACTTGATAGCTAGAGGTAAAATAAGTGTGAACGGTCTTTAGTAGGTAGATACCACGGTAGTAGATACTCACCGCAAATGCCTTGCCGCACACTTCGCAGACATGCTTCTTGGGCATCTCGTAGCCCTCGTGCAGGAACTTCATGTGCTTGCTGTACGTGTAGCGGCTGTTCAGCCTCTGCGACAAGACAATTGCACAGACGCTCACAGAAGGAAGGTGTGGAACTAAGCTTGCGACGGCTTCACCGAACATATCCGGGCCCATCGGCAGTAGAGGAGGGTGTTAATCGTGGTCGAGACTAGCGAGTGGCCACTCTAAATTTCCCGCGCATGCTTCACGTTTCGGCTCGCATCGAGCCCTCTTCAGCTAGTCTGCGTTGACTAGGACGCGGGGAAACCACCAGTCCCGCTCTCGACCTCCATCTCTCTAGCTATCCATATTCTGTAGGATGCTTCCGGTGACGTTTTCGAAGCTCTCTCCATCATCCAGCATCTCTCCAGGTAACCGCCGAGCTTAACCGTAATAGGTAGCCGGTTTTAACATTTTTAAAGAATGTTTGCAATAAAACAAAAACAAAAATAAAAATTAAGAGGGTTCCTCATACAAAAAACATGATTTTTTCAGCACTTTTGGTCTTTGCTCTTTCGTAAAAACTGTATCTTGACTATCCTTGAAGGTACGTGCCATACCGAAGACTTCCCTCCTGGATTGCTGGCTATTACTGGAGTAGAGGAGAACACAACCGAGGCTGCTGTGCGGTCATCTTACATCCAGTACGGTGGTAGCAATCCTGTCGGCTAAAATTTGAGTCTACCACCCAGTAAGGGGCAAGGGAAGGGAGTTTTACACGCGGTTCCGAACGGTGAAGCAGCAGGTGTAGGTACGCACGTAAATTTTTTCATCCGAAATAAAAACTCATTGGTACACGCCGACCGGATTCGAACATCGGACCTCTCGCATGAGAAGCCGATGCCCAAACCACTCGGCCACCCGCTGCCCGCCGCATATGAAGACAAAAACATCTTTATAAGAAGAGAAGAGACTCGCCTTGCTGCAAATGTTGCATTTGTACTCTAGATGGTAGTAGGAGTGGTGATGACGCAGTGCCGTCTCGCTCAGGAACCGCTTACTGCACTTCTCACACTGGAACCTGCAACAGTTTTTTTAAATTTATTTATTTTAGACAGGCAGCCTCGGCTGATATAGTGCCACCAGGAAGTTATGATGCGTGGGAAATATGCGCAACTGTCTGCATTCCTAAGAAGGGACGTGAACTTTCGATCGAAAGTTTGTCGATAAATTGTATGACCTAATAACCTAATTATCGACAAACTTTCGATCGAAAGTTCACGTCCCTTCTTAGGGATGCAGACAGTGGCGCATATTTCCCACGCATCATAACTTCTTGGTGGCACTATACGTCTAAATCCAGTTAAAATTTGTTGTTTTTGTCATTATTTAGAATTTTTTTTATTTTTGTTTATTTAATTTATCGTTCTTGAGCACTTTTTTTGAGAATTATGTTTTATTTGTTACATTTTTTTATTTTTTTTTATGGAAACTGAAACGGTTGGCTACATCACCTACAACGTCCATAACACCGGGTGAACTAGGTGCCATGTCAGTGCTTCCCCCTTTGATCGTTCCGGCTACACTGAACTGCCGGTCTATTCTTGTAAATTCTGACAGCGGAATCAGCGCTGTTGTGGCGCTGAGAGCCACTTCGGTAAGTGGCTCTTATTAAGTGGCTCTTATTATTAAGTGGTAGCCGTTTTGACCGACGTTTCATTCAGTGCGGTGGTACCAACCCACCACCAAGTAAGATTAGGAGGGAAGGGACCTACATATTTATCTAGTCTATTTTTTTATTGGTTGGTACTACTAAGTGCGCTTATTACTTCCTCTGGAAGTTGGTTCCAGTCGTCCACCACTCTGTTTGTTATGAAATGTTTGCGAGTATTGCTGTTGTTGTTGTTGTTGTTGTTGTTGTTTGCTGCCCAGCCTCTTGGGAAGGCGGGTGGGCCATTCTCCGCACTGAGACCTCAAGACGGTCCGTTGTACGTTGGCGCTCGGGTAGTGTTACTCCAGCCACCCGAGCTCTTTCATGAAGTGGAGCACTCTTCTCGGTCGCTTCCACACTCCATGGGCAGTTCCCACGTTCCCAAGAAACTGCAGTCGTACTTCTGCCACCACCGGGCACTCTGGGAGCACGTGGGTGGCTGATTCGTCCTCCGCCATGCAGCCTCTGCACAGGGGACTGTCGGTGACACCTATTATAAACAAGTGTCTGTTAAGTGGGCAATGACCCGTAAGAAGTCCTACCGCCATGCGCAGTTGACCTCTGTGGAACTTTAGCAGGCGCTTCCTGAGTCTCAGGTCTGGTTTGGGAATGGCTTCCTGGGATTGCTTGCAGTCCCTGGCGATGGCCCAAAGATTTCATGTTTAGATTTTGTAAGTTGATGTAGCCAATATTTGAACTGGCTGATTGGTGAGTATTGCTGTTAAAGATTGTTCGACTTCAAGATCTTGTAAAGATGCTGTATCATTGAATGTTTGCATTGTTTGAATGTAATATATATATATTTTTTTAATGGAAACTGACACGGTTGGCTACATCACCTACAACATCCGTGATGTCAGCCCATAAAACACCGGGTGAACTTGGTGCCACGTCAGTGCCTCCCTTCGGTCGTGCCGGCTACACTGAACTGAACGGAAAACACAAACTATTTACATAGCCGTTTCGGCCGACATTTCATTCAGTGCGGTGGTACCGACCCGGGCGGGTTGAACCCTACCACCTAGTAAGGTAATAAGGGAAGGGAGCTACAGTTTTACGAGGAATCCGAACATCGGTCAGCCTCCAACGGTCGAGCGGTCATCCAACCAAGTACTGACCGCGCCCAGCGTTGCTTAACAATCAATAGCGACAGTCGACTGTCTGCACCACTGAGCTATCGATGCTGACAAAAGTTATAGAGCTTCACAGAGATAGGCTGAGCCCGCAATTTGCATGGGTGGCTGTGTTGAAGTCCAAATGGTACAGTCGACAGAGCCAAATTTATATTTCCCCCCCCCCCCAAGTACCTACAGTCTCGAGTTGATTTTTTGATTTGATTTGATTTTGATTTGATGTTAATTTGTTTTATGAGATACTGCGTTTGTAGACTCTATGTATGATACTAAAACTAAATTGACGATTTTTAGAAATATTTTCTGTATGTATGTATGTTCCTTCATAACTCTTAAACCGATCATCCGAATTCGATGAAACTTAGTACAAGCACATTTTACTATACGGGACACAGGATACGCTAAATAAAATTCACTTCCGGACTTCCGGTTACGCTAACATGTGGCTCTCATAGAAACCGAATTGTTCCGCGCCCCGAAATAAAATTTTTAAATATGAATTTCGCGCAAGCGAAGCCGCGGGCAAAAGCTAGTGCGTAAATAAATTCATAAAATAATAATAATACTATGTGAAAGCATACTTGAGCCGTACTGTGTGGGGTTGGTACTTAATAAGAATAGCCCCACTGCGTCTCTCCCCGTGCATGTCGTAAAAGGCGACTAAGGGATAAGGGCAAGATGCCGCGCATAAGGGCGACGGGCTAGCCACCTCTCATCTTGGCACGGTGTTTCCGCCGCATCATGCAGCAGGTGGGTATTGATGCCTTACTTGCTGCCTGATCTGAGTTATCTTGTCCGAATACTGCAGACACCCCGGTCGACTTGTGGCTTTCGTGGAAGACATAGGCCGGCTGGGGGTAGCTGGAGATTGCGGGGTATTGCACGAAGGTCCCCAACAAAGCGGGACTAGTTTGCAGGCCTAGAGCCAACCCGCTGCCGAATCAGCCGCTCGCTCTAAGCACCTAAAATACTCGGCAATTAAAGCTAATTATGACTTCCTCGCATTCGCCGTCGAGACTATGGGTGCTTGGAGTAAAGAATCAAAAAAATTTGTTCGGTCAATAGGTTCAAAATTAACAGAAATGTCAGGAGTACCTAACTGCGAAACATTCCTCAGGCAGCGGATAGCCCTTGCTATCCAGCGTGGAAATGCAGCGAGTGTTTTATGTAGGTACCCTCAGGCGCAGTCATTTCGGAGACAGTTTAAACGAGATTTTGTATTATTATTATTATTATTTATTTGTTTATATACACTAGCAGCTTGCAGCTGATGCGTGTACTTCACGTGTTGAGTGCACTGTTTTATAATAGATCTTATTTATATTTTTTATTGTTTTTTTTTTTTTACTTTTTTATTATTAATTTTTTTTTTATTATGTATTTATTTTCACATTTTTACCATATTTATATTAATTTTACATATTTTATAATATTATACAAAAACTTATAAAAATACACAAAATTAATAAAAATCTAAATTTTTTTATTATATTATTAGTGTTTGTTTTTATTTTTGTTTATATTGGGCAAATGTTTGTCAAGTAGATTTTTAAAACCATTCACTGAGATAGCACTTATCACTTCTTGTGGTAGCTTGTTCCAAGAGTCCACTACTCGCGTTAGTTAGAAAGTACTTTCTTGGGTTGGAGTTGGAAGTGTTTCGGTTTAATTTTAAAGAATGACCACGGAGTCCCTCGTTGGTGTTCATTGTGTACATTGAGTTAAGGTTGGCTACATCGTAATGACCATTGAAAATTTTGAATGTTTCGATGAGGTCCCCTCTTTGTCTTCTTGTATATATTATAGTTTTTAGTTAATTGTCTATTTAGTATCTATTTTTGCTGTTGAATAAATAAATTCATATATACCCCAAACCAACAACAACAAGAAGCGTACTTGAGCCGAGCGGGCGTCGCGTGCCGCACGCTGTGCCGCAGGTGGAAGCGGTAGCCGTCGCGGTTGCGGAACTGCACGTTGCACTCGGCGCAGAACGCGTCGGCCGGGTCCTCGCGGCTGTGCGCGGTGCGCATGTGCGCGTACAGCCCCGTCTCGCCGCGGCAACTCTTCTCGCAGATCGAGCAGACGAGCGTCGGCATGCCCGTGTGGATGCTGCGGACGGACGACATGCTCCGGTCAGTGTTCCCATATCAGTTATGCCAAATCCCTCCAAACCATTAGAAAAAACCTTCAGTTTCCCATATTTTCTAAAATAAAAACCTCTTACATTAATTCTCAAAAAAGGATAGGTACCTACTTACTTATAGGATAATAGGGAAAGGAAGGATGAACGAGTGAAACTAAACTATTGTTATTTATTAACATCTAAATACAAAGCGTGAAGTTGTAGTTGACGATGTGTTTTTGTTTTATAATGAAAACCTCCAGAAAACCTACATTTTTACGAAAATCCTTCATTCCATTGATTTTATCTTCCTCCAGAAACCCAAAAACTAAATACCTCCAGAAACCCAAGAACTAAATACCTCCAGTTTTGGAGGAAAACCTCCAGTTTTGGAGGAAAACCTCCAGATCTGACAACACTGGCTCCGGTGTAACTGGATGGGAAACACAAACTATTTGCACAGCGGTGCGACAAAGAAATGATTTTGCTGCACGCAGTCGGGTGATAAGTTTAAAATTCACCCACCGTATGTGTCCCTTGAGTATCTGCATGTTCTTAAATGTCTTGTTACAATAGTCACATTGGTACATTGGCTTGTGCATCGTCTCCTTGTGGTAGCGCATCTTTCTCTCTTGCCTGCAATCAATCAATTTAATGTATTGCGATGGGTGGCCGACCGGTTTTGGGCATAGGCTTCTCATGCGAGAGGATCGACGTTCACATCGAATGATATACTAACAGGAAGATCTGATCTGATATACTAACAGGAAGATCTGATAAACTATCAGGAAAATCTGACATACTAACAGGAACATCTGATCTGATATACTAACAGGAAGATCTGATCTGATATACTAACAGGAAGATCTGATCTGATATACTAACAGGAAGATCTGATAAACTATCAGGAAAATCTGACATACTAACAGGAAGATCTAATCTGATATACTAACAGGAAGATCTGATCTGATATATTAACAGGAATATCTGATATACTAACAGGGAGATTTGACATACTAACAGGAAGATCTAATCTGACATACTAACAGGAAGATCTAATCTGATATACTAACAGGAAGATCTGATCTGATATACTAACAGGAAGATCTGATAAACTATCAGGAAAATCTGACATACTAACAGGAAGATCTAATCTGATATACTAACAGGAAGATCTGATCTGATATATTAACAGGAATATCTGATATACTAACAGGGAGATTTGACATACTAACAGGAAGATCTAATCTGATATACTAACAGGAAGATCTGATCTGATATACTAACAGGAAGATCTGATAAACTATCAGGAAAATCTGACATACTAACAGGAAGATCTAATCTGATATACTAACAGGAAGATCTGATCTGATATACTAACAGGAAGATCTGATAAACTATCAGGAAAATCTGACATACTAACAGGAAGATCTAATCTGATATACTAACAGGAAGATCTGATAAACTATCAGGAAAATCTGACATACTAACAGGAAGATCTAATCTGATATACTAACAGGAAGATCTGATATACTAACAGGGAGATTTGACATACTAACAGGAAGATCTGACATACTAACAGGAAGATCTGACATACTAACAGGAAGATCTAATCTGATATACTAACAGGAAGATCTGATCTGATATACTAACAGGAAGATCTGATAAACTATCAGGAAAATCTGACATACTAACAGGAAGATCTAATCTGATATACTAACAGGAAGATCTGATAAACTATCAGGAAAATCTGACATACTAACAGGAAGATCTAATCTGATATACTAACAGGAAGATCTGATCTGATATACTAACAGGAAGATCTGATAAACTATCAGGAAAATCTGACATACTAACAGGAAGATCTAATCTGATATACTAACAGGAAGATCTGATATACTAACAGGGAGATTTGACATACTAACAGGAAGATCTGACATACTAACAGGAAGATCTGACATACTAACAGGAAGATCTGATAAACTAACAGGAAGATCTGTTCTGATATACTAACAGGAAGATCTGATATAGTAACAGGAAGAACTGATCTGACATACTAACAGGAAGATCTGACATACTAACAGGAAGATCTGACATACTAACAGGAAGATCTGATAAACTAACAGGAAGATCTGTTCTGATATACTAACATGAATATCTGATATACTAACAGGAAGATCTGATCTGATATACTAACAGGAAGATCTGGTATACTAACCGGAAGATCTGACATACTAACAGGAAGATCTGATGCACTAACAGGAAGATCTGTTACACTAACAGGAAGAACTGATATACTAACAGTAATAACTGATATACTAACAGGAAGATCTGTTACACTAACAGGAAGAACTAATATACTAACATGAAGAGCTGATACACTAACAGTAAGAACTGTTACACTAACAGGAAGAACTGATATACTAACAGGAAGAACTGATATACTAACAGTAAGAACTGATATACTAACAGGAAGATCTGCTACACTAACAGGAAGAACTAATATACTAACATGAAGAGCTGATACACTAACAGTAAGAACTGTTACACTAACAGGAAGAACTGATATACTAACAGGAAGAACTGATATACTAACAGGAAGAACTGATATACTAACATGAAGATCTGTCCGCACAGCGTGCAGGGGTACGTCTTGCCCGGCTCGTGCGCGGCTATGTAGTGCCGCTCCGCGTCGCCGAGCAGCGGGTACGTGCACCCGCACTCGCCGCACGAGTGCATCGTGTAGTGCCGCCGGTGGTGCCGCTGCAGACGCGCCTCGTCCTCGAAGCGGACGTCGCAAACTCGGCACTGGTGCGCGCCGGCCTCCTGCAATTGTCAGCCCCGGCAGCTCAGTGGCGCGTTCGGTCGACTGTTGTTAAAGCACGCCTGGGTCACAGACGATTTGTGGGTTCGCTTAGTCTGCTTTACAGATACTATCACGGACGCTGCTCTGCGGAACTAGCATCCCTTATTCCCTGCTACCTGTCCTATCTCCGCATGACTCGTCGCAGAGAGACTCAGCACCCTTTTGTTGTTGACATTGGGCATTTGAGAACCCATCGGTTCTCTAAATCGTTTCTTTGTCGCACCGCTAGAGTATGGAACTGTCTTCCGGCGAGTGTATTTCCTGAATCCTTTAACCTGGATGTCTTCAAACGTCGTATTAACGGGCTAGACAGCCTAGCAACAGTACAGCAAATCTGCTGGCATGGCACCTAACTGAGCGTGGTTTCGCGAGGAGAGGTCATTTTGGCTCTGTCGACTGCACCATTGGCCCGAGCCCAGCCACGCATGCTAGTTCAGAAAAAAAAAACAAAAAATCTAAAACGTCACTGGAAGCATCCTACAGAATACGGATAGGCAGAGAGAGGGAGGTCGAGAGCGGAACTGGTGGTTTCCCCGCGTCCTAGTCAACGCAGACTAGCTGACGAGGGCTTGATGCGAGCCGAAACGTGAAGCATGCGCGGGAAATTTAGAGTGGCCACTCGCTAGTCCCGGCCTCGATTAATACCCTCCTCTACTGCCGATGGGCCGGGATATGTTCGGTGAAGCCATCGCAAGCTTAGATCCACACCTTCCTTTCCTCTTCCCTTCTTACCTAGGTGGTAGGGTTTAACCCGCCCGGGTTGATACCGCTGCCGCACTGAATGACACGTCGGTCGAAACAGGTATGTAAATAGTTCGTGTTTTCCGTCCAGTTCAGTGTAGCCGACGTGAAATGAAGGGAAGCACTGACACGGCACCTAGTTCTAGGACTAGTGCCTGAAATAAATGCTATATTATTATTATTATTTTATCCATTTATTTACACGTTCCTTTTTATATAAATTTTACATCTTTTTAAAAATTAAAATCTAAAATTAATATAAAAATAAACAGAGTTTCCACCACCGGCGGCGGGGCGAACCCAAGCTACCGATGGTCGGGCCCCAGGGAGAGAAACCTCCGGACGATGCGTTATTATTATTACCTTTATTTCACATTTTTAAATACATTTACATTAATTTTACATATATTATAACTATAAAAAGTAATAAAAATACACAAAATTAATACAAACAAATAAAAACGGTAATACCGCCGGCGGCGGGAGGCAAGCCTCCAAGCACACCGGCGGGTGCAGGCCGTGGCTACGGAGCTCTCCGAGACTGAGAGAGATTATTATTATTATTAGTTCACCCGGTGTTATGGGCTGACATCACGGATGTTGTAAAAAAAATGCATAATTAAATAGTGAGTACATACATACAGGCTGCCACAGTGTAACCTGACAATTGGAGTAAGCATAGTAATCGGTGTTGAGCGGCAAGAACTTAGGTGAATTTAGGTGGGAAAAGTGAAGACCGCCCTAGCCGCTAGGTGGGGTGATGACGACGGCAGAAACTATTGAGAGACTTAAGAACTGACAGACTCAAACTGTTTTTTAAAGTACACGAGCTGTGCCCGCGGCTCCTCCCGCTCTCATATTTCACTTCACTGCTAACCTCATAAGCTATTTAGCGTGATAGTAAGTAGCCTATAGTTGATGGGAAGAATCAAGCTATCCGTAGAATTTTGTTTTATTAAAATCGGTTCAGTGGTTCACGAGTTATAAGCGGACAGACAGACACTCAGACAGAAAGCAGACGTTGGATTTTATTATAGGTAAGGATGAAGCCTTGGGAGGAGCTTAGAGGGAAAAGTTTGAATTCATACAAAAAATGTTTATAAAGTCACCGGCATTGATGAAGTAGATTAAAATATCAATATAGTTACTAAAATAAAGATTTAAAAAAAGTATGTCGACAGAAAGCAGCGTTACCGTCCCGCTCATGGTCAACGATTAGAGAGGCATACGTCCAGCAGTGAACGCAAACACTCTGACCGACTGACTCAAGGTCGTCCTCCGAGTTATGAGGCCAAACACAATAAACAACACTACAATAAAATAAAAACAACAACAGCAAAAAAACAACACCAACACAACACAACCACATAGGCCGGCTGGGGTAGCTGGAGATCGGCGGGGTTTTGCACGAAGTTACCCAACCAAGCGGGACTAGTTTGCAGGCCCAGAGCCAACCCCAAACCAAAGCAACAACAACAACACAAACAAAAACAACAACACAACAACGACACCACAAGCAACAACAACACAAACGGTAACACAACAACAACAACAAGACAAACAACAACAACACAAACAACAACAACATAAACATAACAACAACAACAGCATAAATGGCAACACAACAACAACAACACAAACAAAAACAACACACAAACGGCAACAACAACATAACAACAACAACAGCACAAATGGCAACACAACAACAACAACAACAAAAACAACAACAACAATAACAACACAACGATAAGCTCACCTCGCTGTGCATATTGCGATTGTGCCTCTCGAGCAGGCTAACGAACGTGAAGCCCCTGATGCAAGAGTCGCAGCGGAAGGCGGCGGCGCGGTACTCGGGCTTCAGCCGGTCTTCCGCGCGCATCTGCTGCAGCTCCGCGTCGTCTATCGACACCTGTCATCATCGTTATTATATAAGGTGTTTCGCTGACCATGTCATTAACTTCGGGAGGGTTACATACACACTGAAATAAACACTTTACGTAAGAAAAAAACATATGTTTAAAGGAGCATTTTTTCTCCTAACAAAAAAATTAAATCAAATAAGTAGCTGTAAAAACCAATCATAGTGACCTTGTGACTTACTTAGTCAAATATGAGAGCGGGCGGAGCCGCGGGCACAGCTAGTCATCGTTATTATTACAATACATAGCACACGCTGTATCCCGACAATCGTCGTCCCACCTAGCGGGTGGTCTTCCCACACTTCGTTTTTCTGTCCACGACCGCTAGTGTAGGAGACGGTTACTCCAACGGTCATCATCTCTTCGGCTGACGTGTCCAGCTCACTGCCACTTGAGCTTAGCCACCCGGTGTCCAATATCGACTACATTGGTGCGTCGGCGGATTACCTCGTTACGCACCACATCACGTAGCGATATTCCCAGCATGGCTCGCTCCATTGCTCGCTGAGCAATTTTCAACCTTGACTTTGTTGTTGTTGTTGAATTTTCAACGACAGCTGTCATCCTAATCAAGAATAAACTTAAAACTTCCCTTGGTGGTCCCTTCCCTCCTAATCTTACTTGGTGGTAGGGTTTAACCTGCCCGGGTTGGTGCCACCGCACTGAATGAAACGTCGGTCGAAACGGCTATGTAAATAGTTTGTGTTTTCCGACCAGTTCAGTCTACACTAAAGGGCACAATCAAAGGGGTAAGCACTGACATGGCGCCTAGTTCGCCCGGTGTTATGGGCTGACATCACGGACGTTGTAGGTGATGTAGCCAACCGTGTCAGTTTCTATAAAAAAAAAACAATACACCAACAAGGACAATACAAACCTTCAAAACCTTAGCGTAACGACGTCGGTTCCTCAGTTTGCTCGCGTAGTCGTGAACGTGTCGAAACTTCTTATATTTACTCTTGCGTTGCTTCGGAGGTTTGGCTGCCTTCTTGATTGGAGTGTTCTTTTGTTTTAATTCTTCCTTGAATAGAATAGAAATCTTTTATTACATACATACATTGTACCTTACCTGGACCAGATCGGGAATGTGCTCAAAAAGGGGCAAGTGCTTAGTACCGGTAACCGACGAGCATGCATGAAGAACATTATGGGAGTGGAAGAGGCGGCAGAGGTGTGTCAGGATCGTGGCACGCGGAGATCCGTTGTCTCTGCCTACCCCACCGGGAAACAGGCGTGACGCTATGTAATACATTGTGTTGTGACTTGCGAAGTTTGTTTGTCAGTTCTTCTTGGCATTGAATTTAGAAACTGGCGGAATTTTCGACATATCCAAGCGTAGGTTACCTACCTATGGATGAAATTATACAATAAACAATACATAGAGTAAATGTACACCGAAGAACGCCTTCGCGATCACGCATCAAAACAAAAATGGCCCACGCATAGAACTAACCCCAGGAAGCATTTTCTGATGCACCGGGTCGTAAGGGCCTGGAACAAATTATGTGAAGACACCATCATAGCCCCCTCAATTAATTCGTTAAAAAAAAAATTAAACAAAACAAAAAATAGACAAACAAAAATACTTAATCCAGTCATTGTTTCATAAAAATAAATTTTCAGCCTCGGTAGCTCAGTGGCGCAGTCGTTCGACTGTTGTTAAGCACTCCTGGGCGCGGTCAGTAGTCGGATGGGTTTCGACCGCGGTTCGGTTTCCACCTAAAGGCCGCTGCATATGTAGCGGGGTGCCGGCGGGGCGAGCTTTTCTGCAGGATCCTCAGGGACTAGTGCAAGCACGTGTTTATACGCGGCGGGGCGGGAGCGGAGCGGCGGCGGAGCGGGAGCGGAGCGGGATATAATATATTCTTATGGAGAATATATCCCCACCCCGCCCCCGCCTCGCCGGCACCCCGCTACGTATGCAGCGGCCTTAAAACTGTAGGTCCCTTCTCTTACCACCTAGTAGCCCTACTACCGCACTGAATGAAAGGTCAGTTGAAACGGCTATGTACAATAGTTCGTGTTTGTAGTCCAGTTCAATGTAGCCGACACGACGCGAAATGAAGGGAAGCACTGACATAGCACCTAGTTCACCCGGTGTTATGGGCTGACATCACGGATGTTGTAGGTGATGTAGTCAACCGTGTCAGTTTCCATAAAAAAAAAAAAAAAAAATAAATAGAAGGTGTGGATCTAAGCTTGCGATGGCTTCACCGAACATATCCCGGCCCATCGGCAGTAGAGGAGGGTATTAATCGAGGCCGGGACTAGCGAGTGGCCACTCTAAATTTCCCGCGCATGCTTCACGTTTCGGCTCGCTTCAAGCCCTCGTCAGCTAGTCTGCGTTGACTAGGACGCGGGGAAACCACCAGTCGCGCTCTCGACCTCCCTCTCTCTACCTATCCATATTCTGTAGGATGCTTCCAGTGACGTTTTCGAAGCTCTCTCCATATATGAGCTTAGCGTCGATCTTGGGAGCCCTAGATTCTTGAAGAGACTGTAGAGCGACTTCGCTGGTAGTCCTCTTGCTCCGACTTCCACAGCGAAGAGATCAGTCTTGAATCCGTTTCTCACAATCCGGTCTACTAAGTTGCAGTACTTGTTAAGCTTGATGTTGTGGTCCTTCGGTATGTTACTTTCCCATGGAACTGTAAGTTCAACAAGTACTACATGCTTTGTCGCTTTTGAGAATATGAGTATATCCGGTCTTAATGCTGTGGTACAGATTTCCGAAGGCATTTGGTAATGCTTCTCATGTGTGTCCATCAACAATTCCCAATCCTTTGCTGCTCCCAAAATTGAAGAAGGTTTAGTCCTATCTTTGGGCAGCTTATTGGCTCCAGGTTTCACAAAGTTGACCTTCTGGAAGCCGCTACTGGTTTGCCCTTTCCTGGTCCGTGCAATTGACAGGTTGATGGCCTCTCTGATGATTTGGAGGACTTTATCATGACGGTAGGAATACTGGCCTCGCTCAAGTAGTATTTTGCATCCGCATAACAAATGTTTGGCCGTGCCTACGAACTCCTTACATGACGGGCATAGTCTATTTGTAGATTTCCCCCATCTAACTAGGTTACTCGGGTCGGGGAGAGTAAGCTGGAATGCATTTAAGTAGAACTTAAGCAGCTCAGGGGACCAGTTGTATATTATGGATTTCCACTTCAATGCAGGAGGGATGCAGAAGTCACCCACTGTTAGCCAATCATTCTGCATTTCTAGGTTTAAGGCGTGAAGTTTGAAGCCTTGTTCCATGTCCTCCTGAGCAAAACCTTTCAGTATTTCTTTATCAGACTTTGCTGTTTCTATGCCCAATCCAGATCTATTGGTGCGTGTACCAACTTGGAATGATTTGTAGAAGTCGAGTCTCGATTCCAGTTCATCTGATAGTGATGTGTTGGGTAAGGCTTGAATAGCGCTATCATTGGAGTCTTTGAGTATACATCGTTTGGCTATTCTCGCCTTTTGATAAAATATCGACGGTTTCTTAATGTTCAGTCCAAAGTTATTGTGAGATCTGTATAGCGTTGACGAGTCAGCCGGGTGAGCCAGTCCAAACCATGATTTCAGGAATCTGGTCACATACGAGTATAATTTAGTCAGGTTTTGCTTTGTGAAGTCGTAGACGAGAAATGGCCATGAAAGTTTTGATGTCAGGTAGTTATCGTAAATCCATGCCTTTTGTGTACCCAGGAGGGGAAGATTGTCAGTTTGGCGGAGGCTCTCTTCGAAAAGTTGAACAATATCATCAGTAGGATGCTCCTTTCCTCTGCTGGTGATCCTTTTGCCCAAGAATTTAAAAGGAGCTTCATCAGCCACAGTTGCGATTGGTTTTCCGGCTACTGTCAGACCTGGATTGCTCGAGGTAAACTTTGAACCTTTCCTGGTTAAGCTCAAACAGTAGCACTTCGCTGGTTTTATCTTCATCCCTTTGGTCCATTCACAATAGTCATCTACCACTTTCTTAAGAGAAGCGCCTGATTTTGTTTTGGATTGCGGGTTAACAGCGTAATATCATCCGCAAATGCCAGGATGGCCGCCATATATGTGTCTCCATATTCCATCCATCCTGTATCCCCATTTGTTTTCTTTTACGACAAGCGTATCAATTAGAATGTTGATAACAATGTTAAATGTAACAGGAGAGAGGCAGCAACCCTGGAAAAGTCCTATGCCGTAACGAATTTCCGGTATCTTCTCCATTTCGCCTTTTACTTGTATTACAAAGGAAAGTTTTTTGTAGTAGGAGGCTATTATATTACAGATCAGAGGTGGCACATTATACCACTCTAGCGCCTTTAATAGTAACTCATGGCGCACCGAACCGAAGGCGTTTTCAAAGTCTAACCACGTGGCAGTTAATTGTCTCTCATTCTTCCTTGCATCTCTAAGACATTCAGTCAGCAAAGAATTATGTTCGAGACACCCTGCAACTCTTGGGAGAAAACCTTTCTGGTACTTCTTCGGTAAGTAGTCGTTGGTACACATGTGTTTGAGTAGTCTGGCCTGTATAATGGAGAAGAATATTTTCGAAATTGTGTTCGTAAGGGCTATAGGTCTAATATCCTTAGGATCAGTAACTTCTTTCTTTTTTGGTAGAAGAACAAACACGGCTTTACCAAGACAGTCTGGCACTTCTCTGTTCGTCCAAATTCTTTTGTAGATGTTCAACATGTGTTTCCGCACTGATGGACATTTTTTGTATATGATGTATGGTATGCCATCGGGTCCCGGGGCGGAACTATTTGGTTTCCTTTTTATGTGGTATTCCAGCTCTTCCATCGTCGGTGAATCAGCATCAAATGCTAGAGCAGGCTCTTTGGGTTTTGGAGCTGGTGGATCCCTGTAAGTTATATCTGCCTCCGGGGTGGTATATGTGGATTTAAAGTAGTTGAACATCTCGTCCGTACTTAACCTAATTGTACCCTGCTGTTCCTTAAAAGCTTTTTTGGCGAAGTAAAAGGGGTTCTTCTCGAAAGCTGCTATATTCTGAGCCTTTCGAAATTCATTGCCAGCAACCGTAATTTGCTCAGATACTTTCTGGATGAGTTTTAGGATAGATCTCATCGCTCTGGCTAATTGGTGGCATAGATTTCTGTCTCCTGAGGCTTTAGCCTTCCTTAGCTGCTTTATCAACTCTCTCTTCCTTCTCCTAAGCTTTGCTTTGAAAGTGTTTTCTCTTTCCATTGGGTTGTGGTGATAGCGAACAGGGTACAATTCGGAGAAGTAGTTGTAAATTGTTCTCTGGAAGTCACACAGCTGATCTTCCGGACTCTGCCTGCAGCCTGGGAGGTCAAGTCTTTCGGCTAGGCATCGATCATGTTGCTTCCAAGTGGTCTCGGATATGCTCGGTAAGCTTAGTCGGTCTCTGGGCGAAAATGCTTCATGGTGAGAGGAAGGTTGCGCAACACTTTGTGACTTGTGAGGTTGTACTCTGTCAATAGTGTCAGGTGGAGAACTTACAGGCGCTTTCTGCCCTGCTTCACTATCGCTATGTTTCTCCTTCACGTGCTTTTCTAGCCAGATTTTTCGCTTATATTGTTTCCCACACTTCGAGCATTTCAAGTCCATATTCATGCCAAGGTTGTCAGAGATATCGATCGGTGAGCGGTTCATCCTCCCTTCCCTCTCGGACCGCTCTGAGGGTATTTACTCTTTTGACTGTCGTAGCTTTTATTTCCTGGCGCGGCTTGCTAGGCCTAACGCCCGTCTGTCTCTCCAGCGTCACCAGTCTTTCCCGGTCGTCAAATGGACTTTCCCATTCGTCAACGGTCTTTCCCGGTCGCCAGCTGTCTTTCCAGCGTCATCCCGTCTCTCCGGGCTGTCTTGTTTCGAAGGTGTGGATCTAAGCTTGCGATGGCTTCACCGAACATATCCGGGCCCATCGGCAGTAGAGGAGGGTATTAATCGAGGCCGGGACTAGCGAGTGGCCACTCTAAATTTCCCGCGCATGCTTCACGTTTCGGCTCGCTTCAAGCCCTCGTCAGCTAGTCTGCGTTGACTAGGACGCGGGGAAACCACCAGTCCCGCTCTCGACCTCCCTCTCTCTACCTATCCATATTCTGTAGGATGCTTCCAGTGACGTTTTCGAAGCTCTCTCCATATATGAGCTTAGCGTCGATCTTGGGAGCCCTAGATTCTTGAAGAGACTGTAGAGCGACTTCGCTGGTAGTCCTCTTGCTCCGACTTCCACAGCGAAGAGATCAGTCTTGAATCCGTTTCTCACAATCCGGTCTACTAAGTTGCAGTACTTGTTAAGCTTGATGTTGTGGTCCTTCGGTATGTTACTTTCCCATGGAACTGTAAGTTCAACAAGTACTACATGCTTTGTCGCTTTTGAGAATATGAGTATATCCGGTCTTAATGCTGTGGTACAGATTTCCGAAGGCATTTGGTAATGCTTCTCATGTGTGTCCATCAACAATTCCCAATCCTTTGCTGCTCCCAAAATTGAAGAAGGTTTAGTCCTATCTTTGGGCAGCTTATTGGCTCCAGGTTTCACAAAGTTGACCTTCTGGAAGCCGCTACTGGTTTGCCCTTTCCTGGTCCGTGCAATTGACAGGTTGATGGCCTCTCTGATGATTTGGAGGACTTTATCATGACGGTAGGAATACTGGCCTCGCTCAAGTAGTATTTTGCATCCACATAACAAATGTTTGGCCGTGCCTACGAACTCCTTACATGACGGGCATAGTCTATTTGTAGATTTCCCCCATCTAACTAGGTTACTCGGGTCGGGGAGAGTAAGCTGGAATGCATTTAAGTAGAACTTAAGCAGCTCAGGGGACCAGTTGTATATTATGGATTTCCACTTCAATGCAGGAGGGATGCAGAAGTCACCCACTGTTAGCCAATCATTCTGCATTTCTAGGTTTAAGGCGTGAAGTTTGAAGCCTTGTTCCATGTCCTCCTGAGCAAAACCTTTCAGTATTTCTTTATCAGACTTTGCTGTTTCTATGCCCAATCCAGATCTATTGGTGCGTGTACCAACTTGGAATGATTTGTAGAAGTCGAGTCTCGATTCCAGTTCATCTGATAGTGATGTGTTGGGTAAGGCTTGAATAGCGCTATCATTGGAGTCTTTGAGTATACATCGTTTGGCTATTCTCGCCTTTTGATAAAATATCGACGGTTTCTTAATGTTCAGTCCAAAGTTATTGTGAGATCTGTATAGCGTTGACGAGTCAGCCGGGTGAGCCAGTCCAAACCATGATTTCAGGAATCTGGTCACATACGAGTCTAATTTAGTCAGGTTTTGCTTTGTGAAGTCGTAGACGAGAAATGGCCATGAAAGTTTTGATGTCAGGTAGTTATCGTAAATCCATGCCTTTTGTGTACCCAGGAGGGGAAGATTGTCAGTTTGGCGGAGGCTCTCTTCGAAAAGTTGGACAATATCATCAGTAGGATGCTCCTTTCCTCTGCTGGTGATCCTTTTGCCCAAGAATTTAAAAGGAGCTTCATCAGCCACAGTTGCGATTGGTTTTCCGGCTACTGTCAGACCTGGATTGCTCGAGGTAAACTTTGAACCTTTCCTGGTTAAGCTCAAACAGTAGCACTTCGCTGGTTTTATCTTCATCCCTTTGGTACATTCACAATAGTCATCTACCACCTTAAGAAGCGCCTGATTTTGTTTTGGATTGCGGGTTAACAGCGTAATATCATCCGCAAATGCCAGGATGGCCGCCATATATGTGTCTCCATATTTGAACCTGTATCCCCATTTGTTTTCTTTTACGACAAGCGTATCAATTAGAATGTAAAAATAAAAAAAAACGACCGAAGGGCAGCACTGACATTGGCACCTAGCTCACCAAGCTTATTACGGGCTGACATCACGGATGTTGTAGGTGATGTAGCCAACCAAGTATTTTGATGAGAACCTTGTTTGGTTTGTCATCTTCCTTGATGGGATGTTTGCGGGGACGTCCCCGCTTTCTCTGTGCAGTCGATCGCTTCATCGGCTCGGTGTGGGCGATCTCATGGTCGAACCCCGATCGCTTCACTGCGGAGAGGCGGGAGAAACTGGTGGCGGTTTTCTGGAAGCATTTTAAATAGAAACAGAATATAAATTCGAAGACGGGTCTGTGCCAGTGGCATTGCCGAAAATAGGAAAGTGCTTAGTGCAATTACAGTGGCGAGTGCCTTGCGTGTGACTGTTTAGAAAGAAAGAAAGAAATAAATTGACGGCTTGATTTGAGCCGAAACATAACGCATGCTGTTCTAAGTCATAAATTCTAAGACGTACTTCTCAGTCATAATTCTAAGACATATGTACTTCTAACTCATAATTCTAAGTTGTAGGATGTGTTGAACTCAACTTATGATGGCTTCACTGAACATATCCGGGCCCATTGGCAGTAGAGGAGGGTGTCAATTCGTTCGGAGTTCGGGACTAGCGAGCGGCCACTCTGTGTAGTTCTCCAGCGTGCGTTACGTTTAGGCTCGCATCAAGCCCTCGTCAGCTAGTTTGCGATGACTAAGACGCGGAGAACCACCAGTCCAGCTCTCGACCTCCCTCTCTCTACCTATTCATATTCTGTACGATGCCTCCAGTGACGTTTTCGAAGATCTCCCTCCATAAATGAGCTTAGCGTCGATCTTGAGAGGCCTAGATTGATCTTGAAGAGACTGTATAGCGACTTTGCTTGTCATCTTCTTGCTCCGACTTCCATAGTATTGGTGCAGATTTCTGAAGGCATTTGATAATGCTACTCATGTGTGCCCATCAACATTTTCCAGTCCTTTACTGCTTCCAAAATTGAGGAACATTTAGTCCTATCTTTGGGCAACTTATTGGCTCTAAGTTTCACAAAGTTGACCTTCTGGAAGTCGTAATTTTAAGACGTAATTCGAAGTCGTAATTCTAAGTTGTAATTCTAAGACATAATTCTATGTCAAAATCTTTGCCACTGCCTCACCTCACTGCCGTCCAGCTGTTTATAACACTGCAACATGACATTGGCATCCAGAACCTGGTCCTGAAAGTGCAGTATCTTCGCCATGATGTGGAAACACTCCCAGCAGACGCGTGCGTACGTCACAAACTCTTCTATTTGATCCTGCAACGCAACACGCTGGATTTTTAGAATCATAGTTCAAACGTAAGAATATGTCGCTCGGACGGAAGATAATGGTACTTAGATGGTAGATAATATTGCACGGACGAGAGGTAATGTTGCTCGGATGGGAGTTAAAGTTTGCAGATAATGTTGCTCGAACAAGAAATATATGTAAATAAGTAGTTGACGTTTTCCGTCCAGTTCAGTGGAGCTGACATGACCAAAAGAAAACATTGACATATGGCATCTAGTGCACCAAGGTTTTATGGTGATCTAGCCAACGTGTCAGTTTCTATAAAATTGATAATGTTGCTCAGGTGGGATATAATGTTCTTAGATAATGTTGCTCGGCAAGGAGATAATGTTGCTCAGGTGGGATATAATGTTCTTAGATAACGTTGCTCGGCAAGGAGATAATGTTGCTCAGGTGGGATATAATGTTCTTAGATAACGTTGCTCGGCAAGGAGATAATGTTGCTCAGGTGGGATATAATGTTCTTAGATAACGTTGCTCGGCAAGGAGATAATGTTGCTCAGGTGGGATATAATGTTCTTAGATAACGTTGCTCGGCAAGGAGATAATGTTGCTCAGGTGGGATATAATGTTCTTAGATAACGTTGCTCGGCAAGGAGATAATGTTGCTCAGGTGGGATATAATGTTCTTAGATAACGTTGCTCGGCAAGGAGATAATGTTGCTCAGGTGGGATATAATGTTCTTAGATAACGTTGCTCGGCAAGGAGATAATGTTGCTCAGGTGGGATATAATGTTCTTAGATAACGTTGCTCGGCAAGGAGATAATGTTGCTCAGGTGGGATATAATGTTCTTAGATAACGTTGCTCGGCAAGGAGATAATGTTGCTCAGGTGGGATATAATGTTCTTAGATAACGTTGCTCGGCAAGGAGATAATGTTGCTCAGGTGGGATATAATGTTCTTAGATAACGTTGCTCGGCAAGGAGATAATGTTGCTCAGGTGGGATATAATGTTCTTAGATAACGTTGCTCGGCAAGGAGATAATGTTGCTCAGGTGGGATATAATGTTCTTAGATAACGTTGCTCGGCAAGGAGATAATGTTGCTCAGGTGGGATATATTGTTCTTAGATAACGTTGCTCGGCAAGGAGATAATGTTGCTCAGGTGGGATATAATGTTCTTAGATAACGTTGCTCGGCAAGGAGATAATGTTGCTCAGGTGGGATATAATGTTCTTAGATAACGTTGCTCGGCAAGGAGATAATGTTGCTCAGGTGGGATATAATGTTCTTAGATAACGTTGCTCAGCAAGGAGATAATGTTGCTCAGGTGGGATATAATGTTCTTAGATAACGTTGCTCGGCAAGGAGATAATGTTGCTCAGGTGGGATATAATGTTCTTAGATAACGTTGCTCGGCAAGGAGATAATGTTGCTCAGGTGGGATATAATGTTCTTAGATAACGTTGCTCGGCAAGGAGATAATGTTGCTCAGGTGGGATATAATGTTCTTAGATAACGTTGCTCGGCAAGGAGATAATGTTGCTCAGGTGGGATATAATGTTCTTAGATAACGTTGCTCGGCAAGGAGATAATGTTGCTCAGGTGGGATATAATGTTCTTAGATAACGTTGCTCGGCAAGGAGATAATGTTGTTCAGGCGGAAGACAATTACACTCGAGCGGGTGATGGAGATGTCGTCACAACACACTCACCTCCCCTTGGAAGCCAGCCAGCAGCATGCTGTAGGCTCTGGAGGCGGTCTGTCCTAGCGGACGCATCTCCCGCCCGAGCGAGAGGCAGGTCGGGCACAGCTCGGGCTCCTCCGTCTCAGTGTCACTGTGAAGGTACAATATAAATAAATATTATAAATACATAAATAATGTATATACCGGATGTTGTAGGTGATGTAGCCAACCGTGTCAGTTTGCATTAAAAAAAACTACCTGGTCGCTCACACAGTCTTGCCGTCTTAAAGAAAATAAAGCAATTGTACCAAGACAAAAATTTGTAAATAAAAAAAAATTTTAACTATGTAAAAAATTTTCATTTCAAGTTGTAAAATGCCGCCATTTTGAATCCCTTTTCCCTAAATAACCAGGTTACACATATATATAAGGTCTTTTTTTTAACTAGAGAGGCGTAAAGGGGGTGTTCTGTATCGGAAATAGATCATATTAAAATTATAAAAAAAGGGGGTAACATTTTTTATATTTTATTAAATATAAAAAAAACTCGCTTTTACATATTAAACACCTTTTGCTAAGAAACTATGTTTCTATTTCTAACAATATTACTGAGATAATAATTGTAAAAGTTTATTAAAGTTTAAATTCATAATAAGGAACACGCGTTGGGTAGGTAGCTACCTACCTACGTAACTTCGCACACTATCTGTGCTACGCGGCGGTTATTGAACTTCGGCCTTGACACACATTAGTAATTTCAATAACGCGCAATCAGCAGATCGGAAGTAGTGCGTAGGTACGTATGTATGGAGCACTCGTTGCCGCCGCACCGCCGCCGCGCCACCACTGCGGCGGGCGGTTCGTCAGTAAAAAAAAAAAGACCTTATATATACCATAACGTTCACGCTGTGTCCCCACAATCGGGGATAGAATTCGGCCGCACAACACCGACCGCCATAGTAGGCAAAGTAATAGGACAAGATAACTATCAAGCAGCAAGTAAGGCGCGAAGACCCACCTGCTGCATTACTCGGTGTAAGAACCATGCTAAGAGGTGGCTAGCATGTCGCCCTTTAGCACGGAATCTCGTCTTTATTTCTTAGTCGCCTTTTACAACATGCACTGGGTGAAATGTAGATACCTAATAATGTATTTACTGCATTAACTAATTAAAAAAGCTAACCTTTCCGATTTCATCTCAATAAGATCATCATATTGTTCTTCGTCATCCCTAAGTACTTCTTCATCTAGAAAATTATCATCTTCTTGCAACTCCTCATGGTTCAGATATATTTCTTGATGGTTCTCATCCTCTTGCAATGATTTATCTTCTCGAAAAGTTTCATCTTCTTGAATGGTTATCTCTTCTTGAAGAGTTTCATCTTCTTGAAGGGTTTCATCTTCTTGAAGATTTTCACCCTCTTGGAGAGTTTCAACTTTATGATTGTGGTTTTCAGGAATTTTATAATGGTAGTGTATTTGAAAAGTTTCAAGCATTTGGTCTCGCGCCATGGTTTTGTGTTCAATAATTTCATCTTGAAGAGCTTGATCTTCCAGAGTTTCATCTATTTGTAGCATGTCATCTTGAAGTGTTTCGTCTTCTTGTAAAGATTTGACTGTAAGTGTTCCACCATCTTGAAATTGTTCATCTTCAACTCTATACAATGGAATGTTATCAGTCCTTAGCAGTGACAGTTGAATGTTGGTTGTTGATTTTAGTTCTGTGTTTTCATATACACGGAAAACTTTGTATCCGTGCTGGGTTCCGTGGAGAATTGCATCTTCCTGAAATGTCTCGTCTTGCAGAGTGTGTTGGACTTCAAGGGTTTCATCCTCCTGGTGAATGGATACAGAGTCAGCATTGTAGACACAGCACAACAGGTATAGCTTAAAATCGGACTCTGCCGCAGACCGCAGTCAGTATGCAGTGTGAAAGCATAGAGTTTACAAAAACTGTTTTTCAGCAATGCAAAGTATTGTGAACATTGAATCAATGGCTAGTTTTATCCAGCTCCGCTAGCGTCAAATACTATGCTATAAAATCTGTCTATATCAAAGCTATCAAATATAAAAACTGTGAGGGAGCCACTTAACCCTCTGAGCAAATTTCCAACTTTTTTTGAAAAGCCGCTGAGCAAACGCCTAAAAGTACGCGCGCGCAACTTTCTCCGCACTTCTCAATTATAAAATCATAACTTTAATATTTACTTCGGGACCCATATAAATATGCACCTCATTACAATCTAGATAAAATTATCGTTCATATGATATAGGTTTGAGTTAATTCGATTTCAATTGGAATTAATAAAAAATAGGTAAGGTTAGATATCAAATTTTATGGGTGTACGAAGGAAATAACGAAGATACCTTGAAAAGTAAAGCGATAACATATCTTTTTTTTATTTTAGAATATAACTATAATAAATTTCTAATAGAACAGCATCAAATTTTGTTAACATCTTCTTGAAAAAATGTTCACCAGAACCAACTTACCCACTTACACAGAACGGTTCGAACTTCCAGCGAGAATGCAAATATGTGTTTCGTGGACCACGCATATGACACCATCGCTGCGAAAATTTTTTGTGCGTTCTTTCATTACTCAAATATTCATTAGAGGAACAGAGATAACCCTAAGTTCAAAGCTGACAGAGTAAAAAATAAAAAACCAACTCCGGACGTCAAGTCGATTAATAGATCGCTGTTGCTCAGCGGTAAATTTCGGCTGGTCAGTTGAGTGTATCGGATTTGCTCAGAGGGTTAATGAATAAAGCTACCTACTGAACAGGAGTTTATTTCGTTTAATTGCTATATTGTTTTTTATTTAATTGGAAAATTAAAGGGAAATTTACAAACTACTATAACTACATAGTGCCAATAAAAAAGTTTAATATTTTGCAAATTACTATATAACACAGAACTTTGAAGTTTAGCTGTCCCTGTGTAGTTTCGGGTCCTTCAAGAGGGGCGTGAATAGGCAAATGTCAGGCCGGCATGACTTTCCCAATCGCCGCATGCGACCGAACGTCCATGTGCGTCGTTAGACACATTATGGTTGGGGCGGGCGCCACATGTCCCATTTTTTAATAAAAAAATAAATAAAAATCTTGTATTTATTAAAATTAATTATATACCACAATATTATGGCTAAGCGGGGCTCGAGCTAGAGTGCAGAAGGCCCAGAACCATGTGTACCCTTACCAGTCAACCAGTTCAAATATTGGCTACATCAACTAACAAAATCCAAACATGAAATCTTTGGGCCAACACCAGGGACTGCAGGCAATCCCGGGAAGCCATTCCCAAACTGGACTTGCGACTCAGGAAGCGCCTGCTAAAGTTCCACAGGGGTCAACTCCGTACGGCGGTGGGACTTCTTACGGGTCACTGCCCACTCAACAGACACTTGTTTACAATAGGTGTCACCGACAGTCCCCTATGCAGAGGTTGCATGGCTGAGGACGAAACAGCCACCCACGTGCTCCTGGAGTGCCCGGTGGTGGCAGTGGAACGACTGCAGTTTCTTGGGAACGTGGGAACTGCCCATGGAGTGTGGAAGCGACCGAGAAGAGTACTCCACTTCATGATAGAGCTCGGGTGACTGGAGTAGCACCACCCGAGCGCCAACGTACAACGGACCGTCTTGAGGTCTCAGTGCGGAGAATAGCCCACCCACCTTCCCAAGAGGCTGCGCAGCAAACAAACAAACAAACAAAACCACAATATTATCTGGCACCTGTTCAATCATGACGTCCAGGGTGGCGGGAACGCTGTTTTTCCCACACCATCTCCTGCTCGTCGACTCTTGACTTCGCTATTCCTCACCTATCACATTCGGTGATATGCTCCAGAAGTAGCGATTATGACCTGAAAGAATGGCCAACAGTACTTAAAGGTGTCACCTACAGCCGCCTAGGGGCCGTCCATATATTACACCATTGCTTTTTGTCGATTTTCGAACCCCCCCGCCCCCCCCCCCCCCCCCCCTCATCATTTTCATTACCTACTTTTTTTATTCTGAGAAATAAATTGGTTCCATACAGGCAGTCAAAACTATGTACAACGCGAATGAGGTGGCGAGCACAGCTAGGTAGTTATGTAATATTTTGGGGTCATGCGTATTTGCAATGACGTCAATTTTAGCAAGACCCCCCCCTCCCCCCTACTATCATCCGGCGACCAGACCTCCCTCCCTAATTTCAAATGAAGTAATAGGTATATTCCCCCCCCCCCCCCCCCCCCACGCAGAGGACGCTGGTCGCAGTAAAGATTATGCGTAAAACTGTAGGTTCCTTCCCTTCCCTACTGGGTGGTAGGGTTCAACGCATCGGGATTTCGGTGGTAGGGTTCAACGCATCGGGGTCGAAACCAATATGTAAATTTTTTCTTTTCTGAAAGAAAAGCACCGACATGCCACCTAGTCCACCAAGGTGTTATGGACCGATACCGGCGAACGTGTCGTGTGACTAATTCAAACTTTTTGGCCGGTCTATAGGGTGTATGTGTAATGGTTTTTAGGGTTTCATAAAAAAACACCTTTTAGACAACTTTTAGATTATGAAATAAATTGGCAACATTTTTAGAATTACTTTTTGAACAGCGCGCCAAGACTTGTATACACTTACTTATTTATGACTATGATATGACGCATCAATCAACCGAATTCCTGGTTTCACCTACGGAACCCTAATAATGTAATTACGTACAAACTCGCCGATTTACAACAGCTAGAAGTGAAACTTCCGACCTAAATTGGCGCGTGGCGCAGTGCGATCAATGCTTGCCGACGCACGCCACTAAAAACTATCCAATTATTCTCAATTGATTAGAATGAAAATAACACAATGTTATTACGAGAAATTACGGATATTTACCAAATAGATTACGCACTAAACCCCTCGCGAAAAATAAAATAAATTTACATCACACAACGCCGTTTCATTAGTGACAAAACAAGGCGGCCATGTCTTTTTCTTGCTTAAATATAAAAGATTAGACCATATTTGAGTCACTAGCATTATGTTTGAGTAATAAAATTGTAGATATAGAATATAAAGCTCTAGTCTAGAATGTGAGTAAATGCTCTTATGTTTACATACAAAAATAATAGAATCAATTCAGTGAAACTGTTTATTTTTTTGGTTGAGTCTATTCACAGCAACAGATAAGTGACTTTCAATGCAAAAAAGTGGCGCATAATTTTTAGTTTACAAGCATTTGACATTGACACATGACACCTGAACGGCATTAACGATGCGTGATATCATCAAGGTCTATCTCACTCTATCTTCAGTAATTAACTTGATAGTAATAAGGTCAACACATAAAATATTCTCTTGATGCGAGTGATAGATAGCGACAGAGATAAAAACAACTATACAGCCTTGTTTTGTTTACATACACAGTGTTGCCATGTTAGGAGATTTTCTCCTAGATTCAGGAGAATTTCAGTGGTGCTAGGAGAAGTTTTTGCCTGTCAGGAGAGTAGGAGAAAATTTAGGAGAAAGAAAATCACTACAGGAGAAGATTTAGGAGTGAGAAACTTGGGATTAAAATAAAAACATATATTTACCAGTAACAAACAAATATGTCGGTATGTACGGTGACAACACAATGAATGAACTGTCTGTGAATCAACCAACCAACTTCTCAAGGCACACAATACACGATAGGATACTTTGTCTTTTAATATGCGCAAGGTTCAGCTTCTTGCTCTTTGGATAGGATAACGTGACACTCTGTGAGTGTGTGCGTGCATCGATCGACCAACCAGCCGACTACCGGGCGGGCCAAATCGAACGAACATTTTGTTATCAATCAATGTTATTTACATGTATTCTTTGTAATAATGAGTAGTATTACTAAGCCTACGTCGACAGTCTATCCGTCAGTCCGCACTACTTTAAGGGCTGTATATTTTGTATCGTAATAGGTAGCTGGTTGTGATTTTCACAGATTATGTGTTATTATTGGCGGACATCCTATCAAATAATAAGAAAGAAAAAATTAAGGGCTTTTCTCATACAAGAAACGAGTTTAAAAATTTTTTTTTGCTTGTTTTTGCTCTAACTTAAAAACGGTAATACGTACAAGTGTCAAACTTGGTGTGGTTAAAAACAAAAAAATTGGTTGTCTGTAAAGTCGGTTTACGGACGATAGTTTTACGTGATGACGTGGAATAATCGTAGTACATAGAGCAAAGATCAATAATTCTATTTCCAGTAGAAAGATTAATCATCTTGTGACTGGCCATCAATAAACTTTGTCTTGTGTCTTGTTGTCTGATCTTGACAGTTTTACTTCTTAAGACGTTTCCATGGTAACTTTGACTATACCGATTGTGCCTCTCTATCGCTTGTTACGCGCTCTCGCTTGCACACACAGGCTCAGATGGAACGTGACACTTTTTCGTGTGTGCAGCCGGTGCTCATCAATTTATAAGACGTGACGTCATCACGTCAAAAAAAAACAAATAATTAAAACAGACGAATTAAGTGATGGTTAGAATGGCAATCGTGGCTATGACGGGAGGACAAATCGTTATTGGCGGAGAAGTGATCGAACAGGTTGAAGGAAGAGTAGGTATGTATATCTCGGTCTACTGCTTGGTAGACAAGGTCTCCTTAAGGAGGTCGAGGGACGAATTAAATTGAGTTGGGCTGCCTCGAAAATTTTAAATTCGCCCCGAGGTCTGACCCGTATATATTATGACCAGTGCGTCCTCCTGGTACGGGTGTGAAACGTGAGCTCTGACTATAGTTGTTTCCAAAGTTGCCCAGCGAGCGATGTAACTAGCCATGCTGGGCTGGGAGTATAGCTACGCGAAATGGTGCATAATGAATGAGGCAATCCGCCGACGCACCAAAGTAATCGATATTGGAAACCAGGTGGATAAGCTAAAATTGCAGTGGGCTGGGCACGTTAGCCGAAGGGACGACGACCGTTGGAGTAACCATGTACTACATTGGCGGCCGTGGACAGGAAAACGGAATGTGGGAAGACCACTCGCCAGGTGGGAAAGCAGTGGTCCGTACGACTGAAGGCCGAGAGACTGGAGGAAAATTGAAGGCGAATGTCCAGCAGTAGACGCTTACACGCTGACTGACTGACAGAGAACCCTCGGTGCGCGAGTTCGACTCGCACTTGACCGGTTTTCAGGCTGTAAAAGATACAGCTCTTTAATATAGGTGTTACACAGACAGACAGACGGACAGATGGCCTAGGCTTAGTAATATGGTCCCGTACGGATAAGGACACTAAAAAAATATGGTGAAATTTTTATAATTTGAATAACAGGAGAATTTTTTAGGAGAATGAAAATTTTCTAGGAGATTTTTAGGAGATTTTCGAAGTCAATCTAGGAGAATTTTAAAATTTCAGTTGGCAACACTGTACATACATAAATAAATTGCATACTAAGGACTCTTCGCTATGTGACATGTGAGTGTGGTCTGGACGAGGGTACAGTCGAGCATATTCTACTTGCTTGCCGGCTGCATACGCCTCCTCTTTATGATTCTCTCCCTAGGCTTAAGGTTCCTCTTCCCACTAATGTTTCATCCCTTCTTTGTTCAAATAATTTCAAAATTCTTAAACTATTAGCCTCTTTTATTAGAACTCATGATATTAAGTTATAAACTTACTGATTTAGATCTATTTGTATAATTATATATATTCTTTGTATTTGATATAGTGAATATAAAAGTATATACATTTTCCCTTTTAATTTTCTCCTTCATCTGAGTGCAAATTATTCATTGTTTATATCAAAATTATTTGTTTTCTCTATGTGAGAAGTAGTACTTATTTATTACCGTGGATCTTTCAAGACTTGATATTGGCGCAATAAGTCGAACGTATATCGGCTAATCGCCAGAAATAAAAAGAAGAAGAAGAAGAAATAACTCTCGCTTTTGTATCCCGACAATCAGGGTAAGCAGAGTAATCGGTGTTGTGCTATAAGTTCATACATACATACACATACATAACGTCACGCCTGACTGCCTCCCAGTGGGGCAGGCAAAGACAACGGACCCAACCCACGCAAACAACCCAACCCCCACGCGCCACGATCCTGACACACTTGCCGCCTCTTCCACTCTCATAATGTTCTTCATACATGCTCGTCGGTTACGGGTACTACGCACCTGACCCTTTTCGAGCACATGCCCGATCTGGTCCAGGTACGTGCGTCTAGGGCGACCCTTCCCGACAGCCTTGTTTCTATTGAAATATTTGAAAAATACATTCTCGCTCGAATTATTCGAATTATTTGTCTTTAGACCGATAGTTGATGGAAGATACTTTTATTTATACCTCCTTAGGTAGGTAAGTAACCGAGCCATAAAATTATTAGATCGATTTTTTTTATATTCCAAGCATAAAGTCATAGAAATAACCTAAGAGTCAATGATTCCAAGACATATACTAGGCGACTGTAACTAGTGTGCTGTTTAAAATAAAATGCTTGAGCACCGGAGTGCCACCAAAATCGGTGCCTAATGTCACACCATTGTGTCTTTTTTCTAATAACAAACAAAACCACAACAGGTCTACCACAACATCGTTCCAAAAATGGACCGTTTGGAAGACGACTCGAGGTCACTATGCCCAACTTGTCTGTCACTGGGCCGCAAGATGATGCCGCTACAAGAAGTGTCACGTTCCTATATGATGCTGATGGCCGACGCTCATTGTGTAAGTAATTTTAAATTATTCTTAGATAGATAGATAGATAGAAATACTTTATTGCTCCAAAACATTTAACAGTAACAAACGATAAGTAATTTACATGAGGGGCAAAGGCGGACTTATCCCTTACAGGGATTTCTCCCAGTCAACCTTTGGATGTTTGAGAGTCGTATGTTGTGAGATATAAGTAGGTAGTAGCAAAAGACTTGAGTGTGGGAATGTAAAATATCATATATGGGAAATAACTATGATAAACTATAATATACTTGCACTCCATAATATAAGTACATACCAGTTTAAACGTAGAAATCGCAAATTATAAATTAAATTAAATACATAAAACTATAAATTAAATACATATGTATTAAAGATTATATAATACATAATACCTAAATATATACATACATACATACTTGTCCATTCAGAATTAAAGGATTTTTTAGCTATTGACTTCACATTGACGGAGATAGTACAACTTTAAGTGTTTTTTGAATAACGGAAGCGACTTGCAGTGCCGTATACAGTGAGGTAGTTGATTCCACAGCCGAGCTGCGTGCACAGAAAATGAGTTTGTGTAAAATCCAGTTTTATGAATGGAAATGGTTAAGATATTGTCATCACTTGAACAAAGCGTGACACCGTGGGAAGATAAGTATTGAAAACGCGAAGATAGGTACTCGGGAGCAGAAGGGTTGTTGATACAAGAATAAAGGAGTCCAAGGATGTGGGAATTTCTGCAGAGACGGATTGGGAGCCGCACTATTTGTACTGTGAGACTGGTACTTAAAAACAATAGCCCCACTGTGTCTCTCCCCGTGCATGTCGTAAAAGGCGATTTAGGTCATCTGTCCACCTAGCCGGGTGGCGTCCCACGCTACATTTGCTTGTACGTGGCCTCCATTCGAGCACCCGTCTACCCCATCGGTTGTCGGGTCTACGAAAGATGTGCCCAGCCCACTGCCACTTCAGCTTGCTTATTTTCTTGGTAATGTCGACTACCTTAGTTCTTTGACGTATCACGTCGTTACTGATTTTATCGGTCAAAGAAATGCCGAGCGTTGCTCTTTTCATAGCTCGCTGAGCGACTATAAATTTGTGGACCAGGCCCGTCGTCAGGGTCCACGTTTCCGCTCCGTACGTCATTACTGGCAGAACGCACTGATTGAAAACCTTCATCTTGGTCTTCTCCTAAAAACCGTGTGGTGTGCATTGGCGTATATAGAGGGGGGGCCGGGTGGGCACGGCCCACCCCAGGATGTTGGGTTGCCAACCCAAAATTCTAGGGTGGGCACTTAAATAATTTCATACAAAAACCCTTAAATAATCTACAGCTGAGGAATCAACATAACATTCCATTTCCATCCAGGTAATCAAAATAAACACTTTAAAAATTTTTTTTTATTAATTTTTTTTTTTTTTTATTGAAACTGACACGGTTGGCTACATCACCTACAACATCCGTGATGTCAGCCCATAACACCGGGTGAACTTGGTGCCACGTCAGTGCTTCCCTTCGGTCGTGCCGGCTACACTGAACTGGACGGAAAACACAAACTATTTACATAGCCGTTTCGACCGACCTTTCATTCAGTGCGGTGCTAGCAACCCGGGCGGGTTAAACCCTACCACCTAGTAATATAAGAAGGGAGTATCCCTTAGTCGCCTTTTACGACATACACGGGCAGTGGGGCTATTCTTTTAAAGTACCGGCCCCACACGGTACAAAGAACTTTTTTTTTCTTAAATTTTATTTAGGTAAAGAAACTTTCCGAAATCAATGGTCGAAATACGGCTCAACACTTCAAGTTCAAATTACCTACTTTTATTGCGTAGGTACATCGGGTTTTGGCTTCATCGGCCATCGCTTTTCAGGGGCCAGGCCCACCCTGGAAAATAACCCTAGATAAGCCAATGGTGGTGTGTACGTATGTACATTATTATTGAATAAAGAATTTTTTACTTTACATACTATAATAAATACTTCCAGAAACAAACGGCTGAAGATGCATCGGTCATGACAGTTTGCTGGGAGTGCCACCGCATTCTCAGCAAGATGTTAAAGTTTCGTCAGCAAGTGATCCAGGCCGAGAAACTTCTGTCCTCGTCTCGAAAGAATGAGGTACTATTCTTTTTATGTAATCCGATATGGGTGGCTGTGTCGGAGGGGCCAAAGCGCATGCTCCGACCAGCCAATATCACCTCCGAGAAGGTAGGTGCCATAGCGGAGACTTCCCTATGGATTACTGGCTATACTGAACTAGAGGAGAACACAACCGAGGCTGCTATGCGGCCATCTTATATCCAGTACCGTGGTATCAACCCAGTCGGCTACAATTTGAGCCTACCACCTAGTAAGGGGCAAGGGAAGGGACCTACAGTTTTACATGCGGCTCCGAACGGTGAAGCAGCAGGTGTAGGTGTACACGTAAATATTTTCGTTAGAAAAAACTCATTGGTACACGCCGACCGAATTCGAACCTCGGACCTCTCGCATGAGAAGCCGATGCCCAAACCACTCGGCCACCCGCCACTTAAAGCACTTACGCACCGAACACTGAACCACGAGACCCTACATAGCATCACACCTGTTTCACAGTGGGGTAGGCAGAGACAACAGATCTTCACGCGCCGCTATTCTGACACACCGCACACCTCTGCCGCCTCTTCCACTCTCATAATGTACCACTCTTGTGGGAAGAAATAGGGCAGCCCTATTCTGTGCTGGTAACCACACAACTCTTTTGTTCTTCTACTAAGACGAAAATCCTGATGTTTAAACAACAATATTGATTCTGTCATATAGTTAATTTTTAGGGTTCCGTATCCGTCGTTCGGGACCCTATTACTAAGCATACGCCGTCTGTCCGTCTGTCCGAGGGCTGTATCTCTTGAACCGTAATAGGTAGCCGGTTGATATTTTCACAGAATATGTGTTATTATGGCCGATATAACAACAAATAATAAAAATAAGAAAAAGTAACATAATGAAGGACGGGACCATTGACATCTGCCGCGCCTGCCACCAACCTGGCGAGTCCCTCAGACATGTGATTTCCGGTTGTTCGCAGCTTGCCAACACCGAGTATTTGCATAGACACAACCTAGTAGCCAGGATTATCCACCAGCAACTTGCCTTAAAGTTCAACCTTGTAGGTACCGAAGTGCCTTACTATAAGTACAATCCGCCGCCAGTTCTCGAGAACGGTCATGTCACACTCTACTGGGACCGGTCCATTATCACAGACAGGACTATTCTCGCGAACAGACCTGATATTGTGATTGTGGACCGGGAGGCAAGGCGCGTCGTCGATATCGCCGTGCCGCATAATGGTAAACTCGTCAGTAAGGAAGAGAAGATGTTAAAGTATCTGGATCTGCAGCACGAGGTTACCAAAATGTGGGCCGTCGACTCGACGATCGTTGTGCCCATAGTCGTTTCGGCGCATGGGCTGATAGCGAAGAGCCTCGACGACCACCTTGAGAGGCTCTCGCTGAGTGGTTGGGTCAAAGGCCAGATCCTGAAGGCAGCCCTGCTCGACACTGCACGCATCGTCCAGAGGTTCCTCTCTTTGGGACCCGATCATCGGTAGCTTGGGCTCGCCCCGCCGCCGGTGGTGGAAACTCCATTTGTTTTTGTATTAATTTTAGATTTTAAGTTTGTAAATATTATGTAAAATTAATATAAAAAAAAAATGTGTAAATAAATGGATAATAATAGAAAAAAGTAATAAATTTACGGGCGTCCCCATACAAGAAACTAAAACGTGTATCTAGTGCCATCTACCGAAAAGAGTATGACACATTTTAACTAATACATAGATTGCGTGAGTGGCGCCGACCATGGCATGGCGATAGAGAACCCTCGGTGCGCGAGTTCAACTCGCACTTGCATGGTTATTTAATGGCTTAATTATTTTTTTTTTAAGTCTTTAACCATTCCTGTCTATGCCAGCCCCATAATAACTATATTGATATTTCAATGTACTTCAGCAAGATTCAATGCCTGTGACTTTACAAAAAAATACTTAGTATGGATTCAAACTCCTCCCCCTGAGCTCGCCCCAAGGCTTCGTGTACTTTAAAAAGCAGGTTGAGTCTGTCAGTTCTTAAGTCTCTCAATAGCTTCTGCTTCAGTTCTCGGTTCCGGGCGCATTCCAACTCGAATTCACTCGGTGTTTATTCTTTCAGAAACACACCTCACATTCATCCCTAACAAAAACGACCAAGCTGGACTTCGACTTTGAGTTCGACGACGACGAGCCGGCGTGGCAGTGCCCGCTCGTGCCGCTGCAGCTGGTGCAGGTGGAGATGGCGCCCGAGGAGGGCGGCGGCGGCGGCGCCCCGGACCCCGAGGCGGCGAGGGCCGAGGTCCTGAGGGCGGCCGGAGGCGCCAAGACGTGGCCGTGCAAGGAGTGCGAGCAGATCTTTCTGTGAGTTTCCTTTTTTTTTTATGTAATCCGGTATGGGTGGCTGAGTCGGAGGGGCCAAAGCGCATGCTCCGACCAACCAATATTACCTCAAGGTGATATTGGCTGGTCGGAGCATGCGCTTTGGTCCCTCCGACTCAGCCACACATCAGATTACACAATAAAAAAATAACAAAACAAAATACAATATTTTCATACCTTGCCCCTTACTAGGTGGTAGGCTCAAATTGTAACCGACTTAGTTGGTACCACCGTACTGGGTGTAAGATGGCCGCATAGCAGCCTAGGCTGTGTTCTCCTCTAGTCCAGTATAGTCAGCAATCCAGGGAAGTCTCCGGTATGGCACCTACCTTTTCGGAGGTGATATTGGCTGGCCGGAGCATGAGCTTTGGCCCTCCGACTCAGCCGCCCATATCGGACTACATAAAAAAATCAATAAAAAAAATTGTAAGTCGTAGGATGTGTTGAACTCAACCTATGATGGCTTCACTGAACATATCCGGGCCCATTAGCAGTAGAGGAGGGTGCTCAATCGAGGTCGGGACTAGCAACTGGCCACTCTGTGTAGTTCTCCAGCGTGCGTTACGTTTCGGCTCGCATCAAGCCCTCGTCAGCTAGTCTGCGTTGACTAGGACGCGGGGAAACCACCAGTCCCGCTCTCGACCTCCCTCTCTCTACCTATCCACATTCTGTAGGATGCCTCCAGTGACGTTTTTGAAGTTCTCATTTACTCGTATTTTCATACCGCGCCAAAGAAAAATTCTACAAAAAAATATTTTTTTTATTTGCAGGACGAAGCGCAAGATGCGCTACCACAAGGAGTCGGTGCACCGCAAGGAGGCCTCCACGTGCCGGCTCTGCGGCAAGGTCATGATCAACGCGTACTCGCTGAAGACTCACATGCTGTAAGCGAGCTGCAACATTCCACATTATTTTTTAACCGACTTCAAAAAAAGGAGGAGGTTCTCAATTCTACTGTATTATAATTTTTTTAATTTTATTTATTTATTTATTTATTTATTTATTTATTTTAAACACTGACAGCTAACAGCTGGTGCGTGTATTCTGTTTACTAATTTATGAGAGCACTTGTATTGTTTTTAAGTATTTTTGTTTGTTTTTTTTTTTTTGTCTAATTGGTTTTTTAAAGAATTAACCGAGGGGGCGCTGACGGTGTCCTCAGATAATTTGTTCCAGGCCCTTACGACCCGGTGCGTCAGAAAATGCTTCCTGGGGTTGGTTCTATGTGTGGGCCATTTTAGTTTTAATGAGTGACCGCGAAGACGTTCTTCAGTGCTCCTTTCGTACATTGACTGTAGACTTGGTACATCGTAGCATTCTTTTAGGATTTTATAGGTTTCTATAATGTCTCCTCGTTGTCTCCTTTCCTCAAGAGTTGTTAATCCCAGTGCCTGTAAGCGATCTTCATATGTTATTTTTAATTGATGATACCATCTTTGTTGCTCGTCGCTGTACTCTCTCTAGTAGCTCAATATCTTTTTTAAAATATGGACTCCAAATTTGGTAGCCATATTCAAGTAGTGGTCTTATATATGTCTTGTAGAGTTTCAGGAACAGTTCTGCGGTGATGGAGGAGAAGGCTTTCCTTATTGTATAGAGAAGTGAATTTGCTCTCTTCACTAGCTCAATTATGTGCGCTTCCCATTTTAGATCTTCTGATATCACGACTCCTAAATCCTTTTGCGACTTAACTGGTTGTATTTGGTTTCCACCAATGTTGTATGAGAGCTTTGGGTTTTTAGACCCTATGTGGAGTACTGTACATTTTTATTTTTATTTATTTTTTATTTATTTATTTATCTCTTTATTTCAGCCAACTAGGGCCATATTGAAAAAATACATATTAAATGTCTTAACCTAAGAACTAAAATGACTTTTTCTCCACTTGTGTCTGTACGGGTCCCAATAGAGACCCGTATGCGTCATATTAGTCTGCTGACGCGGTGGATCAGGTGCGCGTAGAGTGGGCGCAGATTGCGTCCGCGGCACGGGCGTCGGCAGCGGCGCGGGCGTCGTCGGCGGCGGCGCGGGTTGCGTATCCTGAATGTGCAGGACGGCCGTTGTAGACTCTAGCTCCGGCGCGGGCTCAGCGTACTTATGGCGCGCGACCTCACGATGAAGGTCGCGATTGTAGCGCCGGAACACCACACCGGAGGGCCAAAACTCACTGCGAAGGAATGTCTTCACCTTCTCGGCAGGAATGCACAGCTTGAAAGCGCAAAAGTTCGTGTCAGCCCAGTGAGAAGGAAGAGCCTCGACACTCTCAACTCGCTCACCCTTATCCTGGACGTGGCGGATGAGGTCCTCGATCTTCATGTCCTTTCGCAGGCGAGACACGTAGATGAGAGCCGTGCGAGGAGCTGCCTTCAAACAGCTCTCTTCAGGGGGCGCAGATCCGCGCTTATTGCACCTCTTCCTTCTCTTCTTCCTGCTCTCGACGAGTACGAACCCGTCTTTGTCACGTGCAGCCTCCTGCCGACAGTCGGGACGCGGTTCCAAGCGCGGGGATACCATTGTTGTTTTCTCCACCGTTTTACTGATGCGCTTCTTCATAGATCCGCGTCGCCTTTTCGGACGAGTAGCAACGGGGCGTGTGGGCGGAGGAGCGGGAGGGGTAGGAGTGTAGAAGTCGAGGCATCAACAGCACCGTCAGCGCTTACGTAGCATACCGGCGTCGATGTGCAATCGCTGGGTGACGACACTTGAGCACCTCGCCTGCGCATATTGATGTTACGCACACTCAGCGTTTCGTTCGGTGTCCCCACTTGCGGAATGCGATCAGGCTGCAGAGACGGGGTTATCGGCCGGAGTGACTCGGAACATGACAATTTCTCAACTGCCTGTTTCAGCTGTTGAACTTCGGCGACGAGAGATGTTGGCCCCTGCGCTGCTGTCGCTCCACAGTTTCCCTTCAGTTGAGCTATGTCCGCTTTTATGATCACCAAATCTTTCAGGAAGGCCGTAACGTCGACGTGGTCGAAGGACACAGGCGGCAACTTATTGAGGTCGTACGCCACGAACCTTGGCACGTCGTCGGGGTCTGTCTCCTTTAAGATGGTGATGATGTCCTGGATAGTCTTCTTCTTCCGATTTTCTCCCTTGCGAGTCGGCCTTCTTGACGGAATGCACGCACAAAGCAGAACTCTCGCGGTCTCAACGTCATCTTCGGTGAAGGCGGACTCACAAATCCGGATGATGCTGACTTCATCCAAGACGTCCGCTTTATGGTTTATGAAGGCTAGTACTTCGTTCACAACCACATTGCATTTATCGCACGCCATTTTCGCTTACTTCGCAGGTGCGTCTAGAGTGCATCGCGTCCGTCGCCGACCGATGCGAGCTCAGTACTGATTTACTGATTTACTGCTGTTGAGTGAAAGTAGCCATTCTTTTGTCCAATGTCCAATGATTCTTTTTTTATTTGAAAGCTGGTGCTTCCCGTGTGGTCCCATTTCAATTTGGTCAAGATCGGATGGGGAAGCGAGGCGAGGAGATTCCACTGAGTACATTCATAGCAAAAAATTACTAAAAGAAAGCGTGAATTCAAAAACTATTTAAAAATATATAAAAACCGCCGAAAATGTATTTCATACATTTTTGAAGGCGGTTTTTGTAATGAAACAGTCTAAAACTGGATGCTCCGCGCAGCACGCACACGTCGCTGCCGCCGCTCGAGTGCGGCATCTGCGGCAAGACGTACCGCGGCGAGATGCGGCTGCACCGGCACATGATGACGTCGCACCGCTGCGCGCTCAGCGCCGCCGAGCCGCGCTGCCGCCAGTGCTGCGACACCGGAGCCAACAGCGGCGGCGTATACACCGCAAGGTTGTGTTTTTAATTAAAATAATTTATTGATCAAAATGAATTAAATATTTTTATTCATACTAATATTTGGTTTCAGATTTTTATTTACAGGTCTGGTGTAGTTCCTTTAAGGAGGCTATTCTACGCCTTGTAACAAAAGCACTGGTGAAAGAATTTTTTTAATATGTGCTTTCATTCAAATTTTAGCATTTCCTAACAAACTAAATGCGTACTACAATGTGTGGGCGCCTTTAGCGGCGGGCGGTACGCGGGCGGAGCAGCGGACGGCGGCGCGTCGGGGCGCAGGCGGTACGCGGGCGGGGCAGGCTAACTGTTTGCGTTCACTCGCATCCCGTCCATCCGTATTCCCGCTGCCCGCTGCCCCGCGCCCCACACGCACCGATTAGAGCATTACAACATTACACTACATTAATAACTTTAAAAATGTATATCTCCGCAACGGGCGTACCTAGAACCCTACTTCTTTTACTAATTATGTTTGTTACAAAGCGTAGAATAGCATCCTTAAAGGAACTACTGCAGTCCTGGGGACATCCTGTATATTTTATATACACTCGTCGGACGACAATACGACGCTCTAGCGGCGCGACAAAGAAACGATTTTGAGAACCGATGATGTGTTTCTGAATGAATCCCCCATGGGTGTCGTTGGCACACACCATAAAAACCGCTTGAAAATTAACAAAAATGTATTAAAAACTGTTTGTTGCAGAACCTCATGCAAGAAGTGTATGAAGAGATCAACGGCCCACTCTAAGCTCAACCACAACCATACCGACGTGCAGTACACCTGCGATATCTGTCTCAAGGTGATTAACCATTTAACCATACATAACCAACCAAGCGGCGGGTGGTTTGGGCATTTTTTTTTTCTTTTATGGAAACTGACACGGTTGGCTACATCACCTACAACGTCCGTGATGTCAGCCCATAAAACCGGGTGAACTTGGTGCCACGTCAGTGCTTCCCCCTTTGATCGTGCCGGCTACACTGAACTGGTCGGAAAACTCAAACTATTTACATAGCCGTTTTGACCGACGTTTCATTCAGTGTGGTGGTACCAACCCGGGCGGGTTAAACCCTACCACCAAGTAAGATTAGGAGGGAAGGGACCTACAGTTTTTACGAGGAATCCGAACCTCGGTCAGCCTCCAACGGTCAGCGGTCACCCATCCAAGTACTGACCGCACCCAGCGTTGCTTAACATTCAATAGCGACAGTTGACTGTCTGCACCACTGAGCTATCGAGGCTGACAGCATCGACCTCTCAGGCGAGAGGTCCGAGGTTCGAATCCGTTCGGTACCGGTGTAAAACTGTAGGTCCCTCCCCTTGCCCTTTACTAGGTGGTAGGCTCAAATTGTAGCCCACTGGGTTGGTACCACCGTACTGGATGTAAGATGGCCGCATAGCAGCCTCGGCTGTGTTCTACTCTAGTTCAGTATAGCTACCACCAGGGAACCATCCAGGGAAGTCTCCGGTATGGCACCTACCTTCTCGGAGGTGATATTGGCTGGTCGGAGCATGCGCTTTGGCCCCTCCGACACAGCCACACATACCAGATTACATAAAAAAAAAATTTGCCTTCCTGAAACAATCCCCTTTGTGTGGAGGAAATTGTCAATTTTACGTTAGAAAAATTCGAAAAACAAAAAATGTCGAGCGCATTTTTAATTTTTCCTGCAGTAAAAAAAGTCCATCTCTGTGCTTCTGAATAAGTGAATCCTCACTTGTTTTACATCGTTTTTTAGGTAATTTCATTGGCTAGAAGTGCCAATAGAGTTGATTGACAGGGAATGCATCCCTACACTGTAGAGCTGCCTAAAGTGCGGACTAAGCGCTCCAGTATTTCTTTTATCTTCCGCACTGCGAAACTCTGGAATGCACTTCCTCCCGATGTGTTTCCTTCAGTGTGTGACTTAGGATCTTTCAAGAGAAGCTTAAAAAGGCATCTGCCACGCCGCCATGGCATTCGCAGCCCCCGTTCTAAAACAAATGCTTTTGGGGGTAGTCGGCTCAACAATCCATGCTGACGGCGCCAAGTGTCTTGCGTATCCATAAAAAAAAAACTTGATTATTTTACGAAATATTTTGAGTATATTGCGCGCGAGCACAAATTTCGCGAATTTCTGCGCTGCGAAAATGGCTTGCAACTGCCCACCTTATATTAATGTGTTGGAAGCCAAAGGGTTAAGTATCAGAATTGACGATGGCACTATACACCAGATATAGGTAATGTAAATAGGCAGAGTGGTCAGATTCTTGAGTATTCATGTTTATGCTGTAAATATTAATGCTCTTGTGAGCGGTAGTATGGGTTAATTATTTGTAAGTTACTATAATATAATACTTATAAGGTACTAACAGAACATTGTGACTTGCGAAGTTTGTTTGTCAGTACTTCTTCGCATTGAATTTAGAACTGGCGGAATTTTCGACATGTCCAAGCGTAGGTTACCTACCTATGGATGAAATTATACAATCAACAAGCGACCAATAGGTATTGTATTCTATTTTCAGAGTCTCCAATGTCGCAACACACTCAAAAAACACATGAAGACAAAGCACAAACTTGCAGAGCCGAAGAAACCTAAACTAACGGTATGTTATGTGAGCCTAACCTAACACAACCCAACCCAATCAAACCAAACATAACACAACCCAACCCAATAGCCTCAGCCTCGATAGCTCAGTGGTGCAGACAGTTGACTGTCGCTATTAATTGTTAAGCAACGCTGGGCGCGGTCAGTTCTTGGATGGGTGACCGCTCGACCGTTGGAGGCTGACCGTGTGCCGGATTCCAAGTAAATCTGTAGCTCCCTTCCCTTCTTACCTTACTAGGTGGTAGGGTTCAACCCGCCCGGGTTGGTACCACCGCACTGAATGAAACGTCGGTCGAAACGGCTATGTAAATAGTTCGTGTTTTTTCTGTCACAAAAACCTAACACGACCCAACTCAACCTAACCTAACCAAACCTTTTTTTTTTTTTTTATGGAAACTGACACGCTTGGCTACATCACCTACAACGTCCGTGATGTCAGCCCATAACACCGGGTGAACTAGGTGCCATGTCAGTGCTTCCCCCTTTGATCGTGCCGGCTACACTGAACTGGTCGGAAAACACAAACTATTTACATAGCCGTTTTGTTCGACCGACGTTTCATTCAGTGCGGTGGTACCAACCCGGGCGGGTTAAACCCTACCACCAAGTAAGATTAGGAGGGAAGGGACCTACAGTTTTACGTGGAATCCGAACCTCGGTCAGCCTCCAACGGTCAGCGGTCACCCATCCAAGTACTGACCGTGCCCAGCGTTGCTTAACATTCAATAGCGACAGTTGACTGTCTGCACCACTGAGCTATCGAGGCTGACTGGCGAACCTTGGCGATAGATAAATATTATTTATTACTTTTGAGCGGCGGGCGGTCCACGCGGTTATGGCTTCGAAGCTCCAATCCCGGCCGACGTGTACCAATAAGTTTTTTCTGATGAAAAAATTTACGTGCACACCTACACCTGCTGCTTCACCGTTCGGAACCGATGTCCAAACATCCCTTGTCCCTTACTAGGTGGTAGGCTCAAATTGTAGCCGACTGCGTTGATACCACCGTACTGTGATGTAAGATGGCCGCATAGCAGCCTCGGTTGTGTTCTCCTCTAGTTCAGTATAGCCACAGATTACTTAATAGTTACTTCGTAACAGATAAATCACTCCATAGAAAATGTTCCTACCTTCGGGCTTTAATAGCCTACTGCTTCACGTCGCCAATCGCTGCGTGCGAAAATGTACCTTAACGATCGAGTGTAAAGTGGTTATTGCTTTGCAGCTGCGCGCAGTTGCGTGGTCGAGCGTCTATGTATACTTCGCGCGGCTGACGAATTTTCACTGAAATAGACCGCCGGCGGCCCGTCGGGCGGTAGGTAATTAGCGCGCGCAAGTACATAGAGTGCGTGAGGCCTGGTATAGCTAGCAATCCAAAGGGAAGTCTCCAGTATGGCACCTACCTTCTCGGGGGTGATATTGGCTGTTCGGAGCATGTGCTTTGGCCCCTTCGATTCAGCCATCCATACCGGATTACATAAGAAAAAGGCGACTAAGGGATAAGGACAAGATGCCGCGCTAAAGGCCGACAGGCTAGCCACCTCTCACCTCGGCGCGGTCCTTCCACCGAATCACGCAGCAGGTGGGTCCTCGCGCCTCACTTGTCGCATGATAGTTATCTTGTCCGAATACTTTTTACATTCCCACACTCAAGTCTTTTGCTACTACCTACTTATATCTCACAACATACGACTCTCAAACATCCAAATGTTGACTGGGAGAAATCCCTGTCAAGGGATAAGTCCGCCTTTGCCCCTCATGTAGAGAGCGTTCCAACTAAATCTTCCCTTCGCCGTTATGTTGGCTCCACTGTCTATCTGTCAAAACAGCGTTGAGGGTTGCTATGTGTGCAGATTTACCTGTAATTATCAGTATTTACCGTATTTATTATACGGTAAATACCGATTACATTATCAGGTAATATAATCTTCACAATCTGGCAACACGAATTTAAGCACTGACAGTGACACTGACAGTGGAGCCAACATAACGGCGAAGGGAAGATTTAGTTGGAACGCTCTATACATTACTTTTTATGTAAAATGTTTTTTTGGAGCAATAAAGTATTTCTATCTATATATCTACTTTGCTAAAAGTGGCGGTCGGTGTTGTGCTGTAATTAAACAGTGTCCTTGCAGCACAACTCTGATTACTCTGCTCACCCCGATAGTCGGGATACAGCGTGCGGTGTGTTTGTATTTACAGAGCACGCGGCAAGAGGCGGGTCACGGGTCGTCGCGCACGGATGCGTCGGCTCCGGATGAGAAGTGATGGTGCGGTGTCCCGCGACTTAGAACCGCTGCAACTCCGTAGTGACATCGTCGGCTCCCTAAGTGTTTCATGGGGAGTGTTCGGAGGAGCTGTTTAACGCGATTCCGCCGTCCCCCATTCCACCTCCGCACTACGCGTACTGGGCAGGGGATGCACCCCCTATTCAATCGACCTTTTATTCACAGAACCGGGCAAATGTTGAACGCACTCCCTGCCCATCTATTTCCTCCAAAGTAAACCCTGGGGGGTTTTTCGAAAGGGGCGTGAAAAGGCTCCTGTCAGGCCGGCATGGCATTCGCAATCCCCGTGCATCACAGAATGACCATGGGCATCGTTAGACACCTACTTGTAGGTGAAACGATGCCACCGCTATCCATAAAATATAAAATAAAAAAAAAGTCAGTTCATTTTCAATGTACCTCGAAGGTCGTGTAATGCACGAGATCTGTGAATTTTTAAGTTTTTAAAGGTTTTGTTTGATTTTTCATTATTAATAATTGTGCATATCGTTGGTGATCTGGCAGAAAGTCCTATCTCAATGTAAATTTTTCAAGAGACGTGAAACTGTTTTGTTCAGAACTTAGGGTCATACAATGTAAAAAAAAAACATGTACAATTTTATTTTATTTTAGTTTATTTTAGAATAAAGTCGCCTGAATTTTGTCCTGATATTGTGGAAAAAATTATATAGGACATATTACCACCAAAATCTGAATTTGGCAAAAATTTTGATAGGACTTTCTGCCAGATCACCAGCGATATGTTTTTATTCATTAAATAAAATATTTCCCATAATTATAAATACATTTTATTGTCACTTGCATATCCTTCTGCCTAAATAATGCATAACTAACTAACTAGGTACTTAAGAGCGTGTCGTGCAAAATGACAGGCGACGGTGCTGCCACTCAAGTAAATAATTTATATCTCTTAAAAGCCATAACTGGAAAAAACAAGCCATGAAGCTGTAGTTGATTTTGATTCTGATATTCTAAGATACTGAAAACAGTTTTGTATTGCTCAGTTTATGCACAATCATTATAACGGATTTCGATGGCCACCGTAATTCGTTATAATGATTGTGCATAAACTGAGCAATACAAAACTGTTTCCAGTATCTTAGAATTTTTTTTTTTTTTTATGGAAACTGACACAGTTGGCTACATCACCTACAACGTCCGTGATGCCAGCCCATAACACCGGGTGAACTAGGTGCCATGTCAGTGCTTCCCCCTTTGATCGTGCCGGCTACACTGAACTGGTCGGAAAACACAAACTATTTTACATAGCCGTTTTGACCGACGTTTCATTCAGTGCGGTGGTACCAACCCGGGCGGGTTAAACCCTACCACCAAGTAAGATTAGGAGGGAAGGGACCTACAGTTTTTACGAGGAATCCGAACCTCGGTCAGCCTCCAACGGTCAGCGGTCACCCATCCAAGTACTGACCGCACCCAGCGTTGCTTAACATTCAATAGCGACAGTTGACTGTCTGCACCACTGAGCTATCGAGGCTGACAAATATCAGAATCATATAGAATAATATAGAATATCATAATCAAAATCAACTACAGCTTGTAGAGTTCGTGTTTTCCGTCCAGTTTAGTGTAGCCGACATGAAATGAAGGGAAGCACTGACACAGCACCTAGTTCACCCTGTGTTATGGGCTGACATCACCGATGTTGTAGGAGATGTAGCCAACCGTGTCAGGTTCCATAAAAAAAAAAACTTCATGGCTTGTTTTTTCCAGTTATGGCTTTGTTTAAGAGATATCTATTATTTACTTGAGTAGCAACACCGTCGCCTGTCATTTTGCACGGAACGCTCTTAAATACCATACATACTTTCGGCTACGGCTTTGGCTTTCGGCTTTCTGCCGAAAGTAGAATTTTGCCGAAATTCGGCTACGACTTTCGGCCGAATGTGAAGACACTTTCGGTCGGACACTACGTGTGGTGCTTCCAAACTTAACTTGTTTCAAGCTAGATTTAGCAGATTTTGTCAATCAAATCCACAATTTGGTAAATATTCGAATTTAGCATTTCGTTAGTTAATCCATACAATTATCGATAATGGTTGCATTATCGATAATTGTATGGTAATATGATATGTATAATTGTATGCACAACTATTACAAATTTGTCGGAAACTGGCAACACTCTAAACGTCACCTTCCCTCGTCTTGCAAAAAACAGACAGGAACAGGATATATTTTTTGTATTTTGTTATGTTGTGTTTGTTTTTTTTTTTCAAGACTAATTCTGACTGAAAACAATCTTGTGTTCAGTCAGAATTAGTTTTTTTTTACTTTAATTGGCCGCACATGACTATAATTCTTTATTGACTTGACACTGGCCAAAATGCCTTAAAAAGACAATGGCAAAAAAAAGGAGGATGAAAAGGGCTTTCTATAAATAAAACAATTTGAACTCTCAAAATGTTAATAATACTTTTTTTTTCATTTATAAATACACAGTTCCTTATGCAATTAAATTACTTAATATTAAATTCGTTTCTTACATTATTATAAGTACAGTTCCCTCAAGCAAGTAATGCGTGTCAAACTTTAGAAAGAGTCAACTTGGTTGTAGAGTGTCGTTTTTTTTTCTTTATGGAAACCGACACGGTTGGCTTCATCACCTACAACATCCGTGATGTCAACCCATAACACCGGGTGAAGTTGGTGCCACGCCAGTGCTTCCCTTCGGTCGTGCCGGCTACACTGAACTGGACGGAAAACACAAACTATTTACATAGCCGTTTCGACCGTTTCATTCAGTGCGGTGGTACCAACCCGGGCGAGTTGAACCCTACCACCTAGTAAGGTAAGAAGGGAAGGGACCTACATTTTTACTTGGAATCCGAACCGCGGCCTCCAACGGTCGAGCGGTCACACATCCAAGTACTGAACGCGCCCAGCGTTGCTTAACAATCAATAGCGACAGTCGACTGTCTGCACAGTCGTCTCTGTCGCACAGAGATGTGCGACAGGGACGACGCTCTACAATCGGATTGTCTCTTTCTAAAGCCCGACAAGCATTACTTGCTGCCGCGAACTGTAGGTAGTAGTACAAAAGCTACATCAGTGTATTTCACTATCTCTCCGTTGTACAGTGGGTTGCCAAATTATTAGGGACACCATATTTATGTTCATACTTCTTCACACAAATTGACCTTCAGGAAAATATTTCTGCCACCTAAACTCCCGAACCTAAACACTTCAAACTATGAACGTATGAATATTGATATATTTGCTTTAAACCTACGTTTATAGTTGTATCCTATTCAAATCGCCTGAAGTTTGACACAAAGTACGAAATGGTAATTTTTTAAACTCATACAAAATTTAATAAAATTACATTACATTGTTTTTTACTTTCTCTCCAAGTAAAGGTAAAGGATAATGGGCAGATTGGGACCACCCTCCAACAGCAATAAGATATATGTCGTTGGATAGGTATTTTCAATTAGAACAACAATTGTTATGACAGCTTTGTTGTTACAACTGTGCGTTCGGAGTTATGAGACTTATAAGTTCAGTTCTTTCCATTAAATAAAAAAAAAAATTATAAAAAGTTAAAGAAAAAATTTTTTTGAGCTGAAAATAATTTAATTGTTTATTATTTCAATCGTGCTTTACGGGTTATCTATAATGACATCATTTAAAAATATTGCTGATGCATTAAATCCTACATGAATCGCATACCCTAAATACCAGATAATTGATATTATGTGTGCACATGTGCATGCGATTCAATGCATCAGCAATATTTTTAAATGATGTCATTATAGATAACCCATAAAGCACGATTGAAATAATAAACAATTAAATTATTTTCCCCTCCAAAAAATTTTTTTTTTAAACTTTATATCTGAACTTATAAGTCTCATAACTCCGAACGCACAGTTGTAACAACAAAACTGTCATAACAATTGTTGTTCTAATTGAAAAGACCTATCCAACGACATATATCTAATTGCTGTTGGAAGGTGGTCCCAGGTTTCATACATTTTTGCCCATTGTCCTTTCTTAGGAAGAAACTATGAATGTACTATAATTGTATAATTACATATAACTAGTTTCAAAAGTTAAGGATAAAGGGTTTAGGAGGCAGAATTGTTATCGAAAAGTCATATTTTTTATATGAAGAAGTATGAACATTAATGTGGTGTCCCTAATAATTTCGCAACCCACTGTACATACACACATCGTCACGCTGTAGCCCAACAATCGGGGTAAGCAGAGTGATCGGCGTTGTGCTACAAGAATTCGGCTAAATTACAGCACAACACCGACCGCCACCTTCAGCGAAGCATTACGAAAAGATAACTATCAAGCAGCGAGTCCGGTATGTGACTCCGTGGAAGGACCGTGCCAAGGTAACAGCTGGGCTAGTCTGTCGCCCTTTAGCGCGGCATTTCGTCTATTTGTCTATCTTCCACGTCGAACCCTCGCGAATCCCCGCTCAGCGAGATTCCATACCAGCAGATTTGCAGACTGTTGCTGGAATGTCTGGGCTGTTAATACGACGTTAGAACACACCCAGGTTAAGGCGAGAATAAGAATCAAAAGGTCAACTTTAAACGAAATTATTGAGCTATTGGTAAAGTTAAAAAATCTGTAAAAAATATATGTTATGTATTGATCTTTAACAAACATAGCGAAAAAAATTATATTTTACTACTTTGAAAAGGTGTTAAATAAATCTCCAAAAAATAACGAAAAGTACGAAAATTGTACATTCAAGTTAAATTCTCTTGAGAAGCATAAATTGTTTCAATACAAAACCCTCATAGAAATATAGATATTTTTCCCTACAATCGTAGCGAAAAATAATATTGTTTTCCATCTTTCCAACACGTGAAATTTAATAAATAGTGTGATTTTCGCACAAACGATCTTCGTCGGCGTGATGTATCAGCCACCGCACAAGTAGAACGAATCTCGCACCTATTACATCTGCATACGGTTCGTGTTTCAATCATCAGTGCTCGGGTAGCACGGTTTGAGTCCTATTTCCGCCTTAAAGGATTCGGGAAACACACTCGCCGGAAGACAGTTCCACACCCTAGCGGTGCGACAAAGAAGCGATTTAGAGAACCGATGGGTTCTCAAAAGCGCAATGTCAACAACAAAAGGGTGCTGAGTCTCTCTGTGACGAGTAAAACGGAGACAGGAGGGGGCGGCAGGGAATAAGGGATGCTAGTTCAACAGAGCAACGCCTTGCCCTACCACACCCCTCTTGACACATCACTACAGTTCGACAATCTCACGACATTGTAGTTTTTTACTTTACGACAAAAGTTGTTTGTTGTAGACTTCACTCGAGGACATCACAGAGATCAATCAGTTCTATACAGAAAACTTTTCAGTTCTGAACAGAGAACTGTCAGTTCTATACAGATAACTTTTCAGTTCTGAACAGAGAAATGTCAATTCTAAACAGAGAACTGTCAGTTCTATACAGATAACCGTGGTGTGACATCACTACGGTTCGACAATCTCACGACACTGTAGTTCTTTACTTTACGACAAAAGTTGTTTGCTGTAGGGGTTGGCACTAATCCTGCAAACTACTCTTGGTACCTTCGTGCAAAACCCCTCGATCTCCAGCCACCCCAGCTAGCGTATGTCCTCCACGAAGGCCATAAGACGACCGGAGTGACCTCCGCAACGGAAGATAGAGAACGGAGTATATCCCTTCGTCGGTTGTCAAGTACACTGCACTCTAACAAAGCATGCTCGGCCGTTTCTTCCGCCGTGCGTCCTGACATTACAACGTACTAGTTGTGATTTTGCCCTAAGAGACGACGCGTCTCTTGTCAATCAATAAGTGCGAGGGTAGGTCTTTGATGTAGAGCACTCCAAGTGCTATGGTAGATCTCCGAAATGCCGCTATTACGTATCTCGTAAGCACACACAACAAATATGGGGGAGAAGCCTCATCATCACCGAGCAGACGCCTTCGCGGACAGAACTATTACGTAAGCAGCGAGCAGACGACGACGGTGCGCAGTTCAGAAATGGTAGAGCTGCGTGGCGGCCGGCGGCGCCTGCTTGGCCAGCTTGAAGTGTACGTGGCGCCGGTGCGTGCGCAGCGACGCCTTCACCGAGAACGCGGCGCCGCAGATGTCGCACGAGTGAGGCCGCTCGCCCGTGTGCGTCGTCAGGTGGTTGTTGAGCATCGTTTTTGTCTAAAACAAAAGTATTCGTGTCTGACTGACTGACTTGTCACTTCTATACAGATAACTTGTCAGTTCTAAACAGAGAAATTTCTATTCTAAACAGAGAACTGCCAGTTCTATACCTAGAAATGTCCGTTTTGAACAGAGAACAGTCAGTTCTATACAGATAACTTGTCAGTTCTGAACAGAGAAATTTCAATTCTAAACAGAGAACTGCCAGTTCTATACCTAGAATTGTCCGTTTTGAACAGAGAACTGTCAGATCTGTACAGATAACTTGCCAGTTCTGAACAGATAAATGTCAATTCTAAACAGAACTGTCAGTTCTATACGTAGAAATGTCAGTTTTGAACAGAGAACTGTCAGTTCTGTACAGGTAACTTTCCAGTTCTGAACAGATAAATGTAAATTCTAAACAGAACTGTCAGTTCTATACGTATAATTGTCCATTTTGAACAGAGAACTGTCAGTTCTGTACAGATAACTTGCCAGTTCTAAAGAGATAACTGTTCTACACAGAGCACTGTTAGTTCTGAACAGAGAACTTGTCTACAGATAACCTGTCAAACGAGAGCACTGTAAATTTCGAAACTGAGTCTCTGACTCAGATCCCTGAAACAGAGTGCAGCAAAAATCGAAGGTGTACAGAATGAAGTGGGGAGAGTCAGGGTGGGAGGGAGCGACAGCCAATTGAACGGAGCAAGAGTGGTGGATCTCTCTGGAAAACTAGTCGATGGTCACATTAGCTGAGGTTTTTTTTTATGGAAACTCACACGGTTGGCTACATCGCCTACAACATCAGCCCATAACGCTGGGTGAACTAGGTGCCGCGTCAGTGCTTCCCTTCAATCGTGCCGGCTACACTGAACTGGGCGGAAAACACAAACTATTTACATAGCCGTTTCGACCGACGTTTCATTCAGTGCGGTGGTACCAACCCGGGCGGGTTGAACCCTACCACCGAGTAAGGTAAGGGAAGGGAACTACAGTTTTACGTGGAATCCGAACCACGGTCAGCCTCCAACGATCGAGCGGTCACCCATCCAAGTACTGACCGCGCCCAGCGTTGCTTAACAATCAATAGCGACAGTCGACTGTCTGCACCACTGAGCTATCGAGGCTGACATATGGTCTCACCTTGAATCCTTTCCCGCAGGTCTCGCACATGTGTTTCCTCGGCATCTCGCGCCCCTCGTGCACGAACTTGATGTGGTTGTCCAGCGAGAACCAGTTCTTGAGGCGCTGCAGACAGCCAAAACATTCTTGTCACAGCAGGAACAGAGGTGTGGGTTTCGGTATGTTGTTATTGTTGTTGTTGTTCGCACTCGTTCTCCGCGCTTAAGCCCGCTCCAATTCAGGCCTTCTGCGCGTCCTACGGCCTTACTCCAACCAGCCGAGTTCTTCCAGGAGGCGGCACACTCTTTTTGGGTCCTGGCACTACTCTCGAAGTGTAGTAGGGCCTCCCAGCTCCTTCGCCCTTAGGTCTGCCACCGCTTCGCACTCCAGCAGTACGTGGGTAGTGGGTTTCGGTATTTAAAAAGAGCAGTCCCACTGCATCTCTAGCCGTGTATGTCGTAAAATCGACTAAGCGAGAAGGCAGATGTCGTGCTAAAAGGCGACAGGTTAGCCACCTCTCACCTTGGCACGGTCCTTACACCGAGTAACAGTATTCTTGGCTAACTTGCTGCTTGATATTGATCTTGTCCTAATATTTTGCCAAGGATAGAACAAATTGTGACAAGTTCGAGTGCAGTCTTACTGCCATATGAATGATCAATAAACAACAACAAGTGGTTTGAAACTGATACACAACTCACCTTTTGACATATGTGACAGGTGTAATCGAGGTGATAGTATCTGTGTGATGCACAAATCACCTTTTGACATATGTGACAGGAGTAATCGAGGTGATAGTGTCTGTGTGATGCACAAATCACCTTTTGACATATGTGACAGGTGTAAACGAGGTGATAGTGTCTGCGTGATGCGCAACTCGCCTTTTGACAGGTGTAATCGAGGTGATAGTATCTGTGTGATGCACAAATCACCTTTTGACATATGTGACAGGTGTAAACGAGGTGATAGTGTCTGCGTGATGCGCAACTCGCCTTTTGACATATTATGTGACAGGTGTAATCGAGGTGATAGTATCAGTGTGATGCACAAATCACCTTTTGATATAAGTGACAGGTGTAATCGAGGTGATAGTGTCTGCGTGTTGCGCAACTCGCCTTTTGACATATTATGTGACAGGTGTAATCGAGGTGATAGTATCTGTGTGATGCACAAATCACCTTTTGACATATGTGACAAGTGTAATCGAGGTGATAGTGTCTGTGTGATGCGCGACTCACCTTTTGACATATGTGACAGGTGTAATAGAATGATTGTATCTGTCTGTGTGATGCGCAACTCACCTTTTGACATATTATGTGACAGGTGTAATCGAAGTTATAGTATCTGTGTGAGGCGCGACTCACCTTTTAACATATTATGTGACAGGTGAAATCGAGGTGATAGTGTCTGTGTGATGCGCGACTCACCTTTTGACATATGTTGTGACAGGTGTAATTAAGGTGATAGTATCTGTGTGATGCCCGACTCACCTTTTGACATATGTGACAGGTGTAATCGAGGTGGTAGTATCTGTCGTGTTTCCGCAGCGACGCCTCACTGATAAATCTCTTCGGACATTTCGCACAGGGAAATCTGTTGACAAAAAGAAAAACATAATTTATAGCTACTTTGTTTTTTTTATAGACATGGAAGCCAAGGTCTATAAGCATATTTAAGAATTGGAAAGCCATAAGGTTAAGAAACAGAATAGGTACACTTTCTTATACAATACTTAAAGCTGTTAGTCAGGCGACTGCTTCCTTTAAGTAAACGAAAATTATTTTTTACTTTTTAAAGGTCGGGATATTTTTTATTTGTAATTTAACTTTTATTTCAAACTTTAAAAAAAAATAAGATAATAAATGTTTTGATTACTTAATTACTTCATTACAAACATAGCTAAGAACCATCCCGATTAAACCAGCTTTCTAATAAAAAAAAACCCCTGCATCCCAATCGGTCTATTCGTTTGGGAGCTACGATGATTCCGGTTACGCTAAGATGTGGCTCTCAGACAAACCGATTTGTTCCACGCGCCGAAATAAAGGTACGGTGGTGGGCTTACTTACTTTCTTCTTTTTAAATACGAATTTCACGCGAGCGAAGACGCGGGCAAAAGCTAGTTGGTTAACACTTTAACAGCCAAGCGTTTTAAAGCGCGCCTTCTCTGGTACGCGGGCCATTTTTGGCGATATTGTAAGATTTATAAAAAAATCACTATCAGTGTAACATGCGTAATTATTTTTTTATTTATAGGATGGTTTTATATGTTTTAAAATAAAAATAAAAAACATATTACAATTATTTATTTATATGTTTAAATGAACGTCCAAATACTGTCTGAAAGCGAAAAATAAAAAACTCTTACGCGGCGTGCGGGGTACTGGCGGGGGAGCGCTACGCGCCGCGCCCGGCTAAACTCCTTCCCCCGCCTATACCGCGCACCGCATGTCGGTAAATCATCGGTAGCTAATTAAATAAAAATATTAATAAATAAAAAAGAGGGTTACACGCAGATCACGTACCACAAGCGGGATTTTATAATAAATGATATGAACGTTAGTCCCGTACGGCGTGCGTGATTGGCGAAGGTGTGGAACTGAGCTTGCGATGGCTTCGACGAACATATCCGGGCCCATCGGCAGTAGAGGAGGGTGTTAATCGAGGCCGGGACTAGCGAGTGGCCACTCTTAATTTCCCGCGCATGCTTCACGTTTCGGCTCGCATCAAGCCCTCGTCAGCTAGTCTGCGTTGACTAGGACGCGGGGAAACCACCAGTCCCGCTCTCGACCTCCCCCTCTCTACCTATCCATATTCTGTAGGATGCTTCCAGTGACGTTTTCGAAGCTCTCTCCATATATGAGCTTAGCGTCGATCTTGGCAGCCCTAGATTCTTGAAGACTGTAGAGCGACTTCGCTGGTAGTCCTCTTGCTCCGACTTCCACAGCGAAGAGATCAGTCTTGAATCCGTTTCTCAGCGAACAACAGCGTCTGCCCGTATTAGGTACGTGAATAGCTAAGTGTTAATAAAAATAAAACTCACTTGAGCTGCTCCGGCGTGGCGTGGCGCGGGCTGCGCTTGAGATGCGACCTGTAGATGGTCTTGTTCTTGAACTGTATGTCGCACTCGGCGCAGTATGTGTCCGTGGCGCTCTCCGTGGAGTGGAAGAGTCGCATGTGCGAGTAGAGTCCCGCCTCGCCCCGGTACACCTTGTGGCAGATGTTGCATTCGAACGTCGGCATACCGGTGTGTGTTCTGTAACCAGATTATGTTTGGAAAATTTAAGCGAAAAATAATTTTTGTGTGGAGCCGGTACCAGGCCTCACGCACTCTATGTACTTGCGCGCGCTAACTACCTACCGCCCGGCCCGGTGGACCGCCGGCGATCTAATTCAGTGGAAATTCTTCAGCCGCGCGAAGCATACCTACACGCTCGCAAGGTATGGAACTTTTTCTATGGAGTGATTTATCTGTTACGAAGTAACTATTAAGTATTCTGTGACGGAACCCCCTAAAAAGGAGGAAATGTACTCACAGCATGTGGTGTTTGAGCGAGTATCGGTTGATCATGACCTTGCCGCACAGTTCACACTTGACCGCCTCCTTGTGCGCCGATTCCTTGTGATACCGAAGCTTCCTCTTCGTCCTGCGCACACGACATTTCAACTTTTTTTTAAATGTAAAACAGTGTAGAATAGGACAGTGTAGAAACGGACAGTGCAGAAATGGACAGTGTAGAAACAGAGTGTAGAAATGGACAGTGCAGAAATGGACAGTGCAGAAATGGACAGTGTAGAAAAGGACAGTGTGGAAACACACAGTGTAGAAATGGACAGTGCAGAAACGGACAGTGCAGAAATGGACAGTGTAGAAACAGACAGTGTAGAAATGGACAGTGCAGAAATGAACAGTGCAGAAATGGACAGTGCAAAAATGGACAGTGCAGAAATGGACAGTGTAGAAAAGGACAGCGTAGAAATGGACTGTGTAGAAACGAACAGTGCAGAAATGGAAAGTGTAGAAACAGACAGTTTTTTTTATGGAAACTGACACGGTTGGCTACATCACCTACAACATCCGTTATGTCAGCCCATAACACCAGGTGAACTTGGTGCGCCGTCAGTGCTAGCCTTCGGTCGTGCCGGCTACACAGAACTGGACGGAAAATGCAAACTATTTACATAGCCGTTTCGACCGACCTTTCATTCAGTGCGGTGATACCAACCCGGGCGGGTTAAACCCTACCACCTAGTAATATAACAAGGGAGTCATATCCCTTAGTCACCTTTTAGGACATACACGGGAAGAGATGCAGTGGGGTTATTCTTTTAAAGTACCGGCCCCACACGGTGCAAAACGGTGTTACCGACTCACGTGAACTTGAGCTGGCACTCGTCGCAAGTGAAGAATCTCTCCGGCTCGTGCTGCGTAGAGTAGTGCCGCTCGACGTCCGCGAGCAGCCGGCCGGTGTAGCCGCACCAGCGCAGCGGTACAGCGAGTAGTGTTACCGACTCACGTGAACTTGAGCTGACACTCGTCGCATGTGAAGAATCTCTCCGGCTCGTGCTGCGTAGAGTAGCGCCGCTCGACGTCCGCGAGCAGCCGGCCGGTGTAGCCGCACTCGGCGCAGCGGTACAGCGAGTAGTGTTACCGACTCACGTGAACTTGAGCTGACACTCGTCGCAAGTGAAGAATCTCTCCGGCTCGTGCTGCGTAGAGTAGTGCCGCTCGACGTCCGCGAGCAGCCGGCCGGTGTAGCCGCACTCGGCGCAGCGGTACAGCGAGTAGTGTTACCGACTCACGTGAACTTGAGCTGACACTCGTCGCATGTGAAGAATCTCTCCGGCTCGTGCTGCGTAGAGTAGTGCCGCTCGACGTCCGCGAGCAGCCGGCCGGTGTAGCCGCACTCGGCGCAGCGGTACAGCGAGTAGTGTTTCCGCCGGTGCTTCGACGCCAGGTCCTCGCTGCCGAAGCACTCTCGACAGATGTCGCATTGGTATGGATTTGTTTCCTGATAAACAAGCGTTAAGGCAGCATAAATTACGTCATCGATTTGGGGTTAGACGAAAAGTGACGACTGATGACGTGTGGGGGAGGGGGTTCGTGCAGCGATGACGTAGTTTTCTGGAGGAGACACTCCGCGCCGTCGGTACTCTGCCGGGAATACACAACGTGGCTGCTCGAGTATATAGATGCGAGAAGGATGTTTCCAAAACTATACGAAAGGAATGTTTCGATAAAAAACGCAAACTTATCGATTTCCGAAAACTGCTACCTACATTTTAGGTTTTTAAACAGATTTTTGGCTTTAGCTTTTGATTTTAAGTTTTTGTTTCAAATAATTTCTATGTTCTAGTAAGTTTAAGTATTAAAGAATAAGGAAGGAAGGAGGTCAAAAAGTGGCCAAAAATCGATGACGTAATTTATGCACGCCGCCGCCGCACGTCTGCGCAAACCCTAGTTAGTTGACGCGCGGCGACGCGATCCCACGAGAGGTCAGTGCCGCCGGAGGTTGACGGTATAAACACACGCGGTAGTTAAACTACAGGCGAACTACAAGGAAGACGATCATACATAGTGGGGGTCTAGCCAGTGGCGGCTCCCCAGGTGAAGCAAGTGAGGCGCCGCCTCACGCCGCCTCACTTAATTATCTTGAAGGTAAAGAAAAAAAAAATCAACATGGATGTTTATTTATTGCTAGACTTTGGGCATGTCCTGTCCTCGAAATGAAAACTGCAATACAACATTAATAAAATGCTATTATGTAGGTGGTGCCTCACTAAAATTCATTGGCCAGAGCCGCCACTGGGTCTAGCCCCCCGCACTACGTGACAATGACAACCTACAAGTAGGTGCGTAACGATGCCCATGGACATTCTGTGATGCACGGGGATCGCGAATGCCATGCCGGCCTGACAGTAGTCTTTGTAAATGTAACAGCCACAGACGTGGCGTCGTACCGTACTCGAACAAGTAACCGCCTCTCGACCGGAGTGTCAGTGAAAGTGTTAATGTACGTAACAATCAATAGAACTCACCAACGCGTGCTTGCTCAAATTGTGCCTCTCGAGGAGATCAGCAAATATGAACCCCTTGATGCAGCTCTCGCATTTGTACGTGGCCTTCGTGTACTGCTCGCTCTCGCGGTCCTCCTCCCGGTAGCGGCACATCTCCGACTCGCTCAGCGTAACCGTACCGACCTGAAACGTAACAATCTGTCAGCCTCGATAGCTCAGTGGTGCAGACAGTTGACTTTCGCTATTGATGGTTAAGCAACGCTGGGCCGGTCAGTACAGTAGAGCCTTGATAATCCGAACAACCGAAAAACTACCCCTGTTCGGACTCACGAAGCGTTCGGATTATAGTATGTTAGATAGACAAATTCAATAAAACAGATGTATATTTTGAAAAAAATATATTGAGTGACCGTCTAAAAAACTGTTACTTAGTTATAAATTGATCTATTTTAGTCTGGCGAGTTCTATTTATTGACAAATAAAAAGCTTTGTCCCTCAAATTAAGTAGCATCATCTTTTCGGATAATGAGAAGTCATTTTCGTCAGTCCATTCTAATTAGTGCTGATGTGCCTTGCGAGTGGGGTATTTTTTTGACATTTGGAGTAGGAGAATCGTCAAATAAAAGATTCGTCAGCGAGAGGGGTTCACTTGGTTCTGTTCGGATTATAGAGGCATTCGGATTAGCCTGAGTACGGATTATCGAGGCTCTACTGTACTTGGAAGGGGGACCGCTCAACCGTTTGTCGTCGACAATTTACAACAAATTACAACTTGCAATGGCTTCACCGAACATATCCGGGCGCATTGGCAGTAGAGGAGGGCGTCAATCGAGGTCGGGACTAGCCTGTGTAGTTCTACAGGGTGCGTTAAGGTCTACACACGGCGGGTCGGTGTCGGCAGCATTATTTATTTATTTATTTTTTAATGAACAAGCAGCTCGAGCTGATGTGTTCATAACAGTCTTTTTTTTCAGATAATGAATTATTGTTTTTTTTTTTTTTTGTTTTTTTTTGTTTTTAGTTTTCGTACTTGGGCACTGTTGCTATTTGTTTGTTGATGTACTTTTTATGTATTTATCTAATCGGTTTTTGAAGGTGTTTGTGTTTGGGGAGTCAATCACGCCCTGTGAGAGTTTATTCCAGGCGTTCACCGCTCGATTTGTTATAAAGTGCTTTCGGATGTTTGTGTTAGAAGCTGTCTGGATAAGTTTTTTGCTGTGACCACGAAGCTGATAGTTCTGGTTCAGTTGAAACATTTCAATTAAGTCTGTTTGTATATGTTTATAATTATTACTTTAGAGCAGCCATACTTAAAGTGTGCTCCACGGAGCCCTGGGGCTCCGCAATGCCTCTGCGAGGGCTCCGCAGAAATAATATCAACCTAAAGAACGTTACACATCAAGTATTGTCACATAAAGAATGAACATAAAACCAGGTTTTGTTTATTTTAGAGCTCCGTAAAATATATAGTGGTTCAAAAGGGTTCCGTCGCCAAAAAAGTTTGAGTACCGCTGCTTTAGAGAATCATTTCGGCGACCGCGCTACCCGGCGACTTGTGGTGACATGTCGGCGGCATGTCTGCATACGCGTTCAGTTGCCCGGCGACACTCGAGCTACTGTTTGAAGTTGTTGATGATTTTTTTTTTTATGTAATCAATCCGGTATGGGTGGCTGAATTAGAGGGGCTAAAGCGCATGCTCCGACCAGCCAATATCACCTCCGAGAAGGTAGGTGCCATACCGGAGACTTCCCTGGATTGCTGGCTATACTAGACTAGAGGAGAACACAACCGAGGCTGCTATGCGGCCATCTTACATCCAGTACGGTGGTACCAACCCAGTGCGGCTACAATTTGAGCCTACCACCTAGTAAGGGGCAAGGGAAGGGACCTACAGTTTTACACCGGTTCCGAACGGTGAAGCAGCAGGTGTAGGTATGCACGTAAATCTTTTCGATAGAAAAAACTCATTGGTACACGCCGACCGGATTCGAACCGCGGACCTCTCGCACGAGAAGCCGATGCCCAAACCACTCGGCCACCCGCCGCTTGAAGTTGTTGATGATTTCGAGCCGCCGACAAGGGTCGGCGTGTTCGGTGTGTAGAGTCCTTGATGTGAAGCCGCCGACTAACCCGCCGACAACAAAGCCGCCGCGCCGTGTCGGCGGGTCGGCGACTTTGGTGTGTAGACTTTTTTTTTTTTTAAAGAAACTGACACGGTTGGCTACATCACCCGCAACATCCGTGACGTCAGCCCATAACACCGGGTGAACTAGGTGCCGCGTCAGTGCTTCCCTTCGGCCGTGCCGGCTACACTGAACTGGACGGAAAACACGAACTATTTACATAGCCAACCTTCAATCGACCTTTCATTCAGTGCCGCGGTATCAACACGGGCGGGTTAAACCCTACCATCTAGTAAGGTGAGAAGGGAAGGGACCTACAGTTTTACGTGTAACCAGAACCACGGTCAGCCCTCAACGGTCCACTGGTCACCCATGCAAGTACTGAATGCGCCTGATCACGAATGAATAGATCACGCACGATAGTCTACCGACCGCACCACTGAGCTACCGAGGCTGACAAATACTTTGAAAATGATAAATGTTAAGTGTGTATTTAACCCTTAATTTGGCAGACATTTTATTTTCATGAAAGAATTGTCTTTGTAGACTTTTCGGCTTATTTATAGACTAGCTTTTGCCCTCAGCTTCGCTCGCGTGAAATTCGTATAAAGAAGAAAGTAAGTAAGCCCGCTACCGTACCTTTATTTCGGCGCACGGAACAATTCGGTTCGTATGAGTGCCACATCTTAGCGTAACCGGAACTATCCTGTGTCCCGTATAGATAAATGTGCTTGTACTAAGTTTCATCAAAAACGGATGATCGGTTTAAGAGTTATGGAGGAACATACAAACATACAGAAAAGATTTCTAAAAATCGTCAATTTAGTTTAAGTATCATAGATAGAGTCTCCAAACTCAGTATCTCATAAAACAAAGTAACTTACTCCATGACCATCTGTTACAGATTTATTATTAGTATTGATCAGACTACTCAGAAAAAATTATAAAAAAAATCACCGTGTTCCAGTTTTCTGGAAAAGCAACGTATGCTCCAATATACATTGCCAAAAAGGGGTATAATTTGTTATATCTGTTTATATTTGAAAACATTTACATATTTTAAGAAATGGGTACATTTTTCAATGGCTTTTTTCAGAAATTATTGGCAATTGTTATATAAGTAAAGCACCACTTGTTATTTATGAAATTCTTTATTACAAAATTCTTAAAAATGTATGTTTTCTGTTATAATGGTATACAATTTAATTATTCAACATAACATATTTGAACTAGTTACTATGTTTCCTTATGGTAATTGTAGAAACAATTTCGTTTTGGGGGAACCAGACATAGCCGCAAATCACATTTTTCACAGAAGATAGTAGTTTTTTTATTTTTTTTATGGAACCTGACACGGTTGGCTACTTCACCTACAACATCTGTGATGTCAGCCCATATCACAGGGTGAACTAGGTGCCATGTCAGTGCTTCCCTTCATTTCATGTCGGCTACACTAAACTGGACGGAAAACACGAACTATTTACATAGCCGTTTCGACCGACGTTTCGTTCAGTGCGGTGGTACCAACCCGGCCGGGATAAACCCTACCACCTAGTAAGGTAAGAAGGGAAGGGACCTACAGTTTAACGTGGAATCCGAACCACGGTCAGCTTCCAACGGTCAGCCTCCAACGGTCGAGCGGTCACCCATCCAATCACTGACCGCGCTCAGCGTTGCCTAATAACAGTTGACTAACCAACCGCGCCACTGAGCTACCGAGGCTGGCGAATTTTCTTATCCCTTAGTCGACTTTTACGACATGCGACGGGGAGAGATGCAGTGGGGCTATTCTTTTTAAGTACCGACCCCACAACGTACAGTAGTCTGGCCTGTCTTACAATTCTTGCATCGACCAGACTTAGTGAAAGTCGGTAGATGATCTATCTGGTCATACCTTACAGAATCTAGAGTTATATGTCTTGGCTCCTTTATTTTTTCACTCCATGGTATGTCATTACCTTTCTTCATTCCCGATAAAACTCTATTTTTTTTGTACAACTCTTCATATATTTGCCATCTAAAATGTTTCAGAGGCAAAAGCTTCGTTAGCGATCGTTCGTTGTCCCTTCGGCATTATTAACACACAAATCTATCATTTGAGAAAATATAGACAGAGGCCATCTTTTGCTCTTAATTTCAGTCCGGTATAAGGCGACGAGCATGTCTGCAAGATCCACGCCCCCCATATGAGCATTGTAGTGAAGGAAGGTGTGGATCTAAGCTTGCGATGGCTTCACCGAACATATCCGGGCCCATCGGCAGTAGAGGAGGGTATTAATCGAGGCCGGGACTAGCGAGTGGCCACTCTAAATTTCCCGCGCATGCTTCACGTTTCGGCTCGCTATTTGGGGGAAATCTACGTAAATTTTTTTCTTCTCTTCTTTACAGAATCTTTTACACTTTTCTACTGGATATGCATCCACATATGAACTTATGAGAACCGCTGGCTTCTTGTCCATCCATTTCATAGTTGCTATTTTGTTCTTATTGCAAACGTATTGACTGTATGATCCTCTTGGCTTCTTCTTCATTACTTTATCATCTGGGAGTAATTTTTGGCAACCGCGAAGGCGGTTTGACATGATCGTTCCCAGACTAAAAATTCCATACTCGTTTCTAAGATATGACACCAAATGTACACTTGAGAAAAAGTTGTCATAATATACAATTACTGGCTTTGATTTGATGGTTTTACACAAAGCCACAACCATTTTTTCGCCTAATCCCATTGCGGATTCCCCATCCGTGAAATTTATATACCTGAATGTATCTGGACCACCATACAAAAGGAAGTTGTATATTAGGCCAGATACGCCAGCTCTAACAAATGCTTTAAAACCCCATTTCCTTGGCTTTTTTTACATTATACTGCCGCCTGTTCCCCGCTTTCTTACCTTTGTATGGAATGATCATCTCATCGATACTAAATCTATTTTCTTCTTGTAGTTTTAGACAGTTCTGTCTTATCTTCTCTACAACAGGACGAACTTTGAAGTATCGGTCTGAGTCTTGGTTTTCATTGTTACAGAAATGAAGGTTTTTTCCGAATTTGTTGGTACCGTTTTAGAGACATCAAATTTGACACTCTGTCATATCTAAACCTCACGCTCCAATAATCTAAATATGAGGGCATTACTACGATGCCCATGAGAAGTTTTATGGAAAGAAAGGCTTTCATTTCCTCTGTTGTTATGTTTGCACGTCGTCCAGTTTTTTGTACTGAATATAAATTAGATTGCTGTAGTATATTTTCTATAATATCTGGCGAAAAGAACTCGTAGAAGTAATCTAATGCAGATTTTTCAAGCTCCGAGTCGAAATTAACATCTTCTAATTCAGCACGGTGTTTGAAAGTAGAACGTTTCCATGTATAGTTAATTTGAGGAAGTGTAACCTTTTTTACTTTTTTAGTCACCACGGTTGTCTCCAAAGGCTTTTTGCGTTTAGATCGAGTTATTATTGGAAGACTTAGAACCGGTGTAGTCAACACGGGCATTGATGGACTTGTAGGCAAAGATGGTGTAGACGGTGATTTGAGCGAAGATATGGATGGTACAGCATCATAATTAATGTTGTTAACTGTTGGAAACACTTCTTGAATCACCGGTGTGAGCGGATAGTTTCTTTTCTCGTTCTCATCCACCGAATCTGTGTTTTCGGAATCCAAGCTCTCCTTATCGTCAGAAGAATCCAATAAATTAAGTCTTTCGAATGAAGAATCTAATGTAGGCGCTGGACTGGTCGATCTTGAGCAGTGGTGGAGTTCATCTTCGTCGTCCTCGGATTCTTCGCTGCCATCAGACGAAGCATTTAGTGGAGGAACTAAGTTCAAAATCCTTTGCAACCGACCTCTTCGTCTGGCATCCTGTTAAGAAAAAAAAACTAATATTTTTATTCAATACAATGCTTTCAAAATACCAGAATGAGGCACTTTTATTTTATAATTCTTATTTTTATAGAGTATTTAACACTGTATTTTGTGATAAACAATTAGATTAGTAATGCTCTAATCACTTGGCATTGTATGTCACGGCATACAAACAAATAAATATGCAATTGTCTGAGGAGTTGGCAATGTATATCACGGCATACAAACAAATAAATATGCAATTGTCTGAGGAGTTGGCAATGTATATCACGGCATACAAACAAATAAATATGCAATTGTCTGAGGAGTTGGCAATGTATATCACGGCATACAAACAAATAAATATGCAATTGTCTGAGGAGTTGGCAATGTATATCACGGCATACAAACAAATAAATAAGCAATTGTCTGAGGAGTTGGCAATGTATATCACGGCATACAAACAAATAAATATGCAATTGTCTGAGGAGTTGGCAATGTATATCACGGCATACAAACAAATAAATATGCAATTGTCTGAGGAGTTGGCAATGTATATCACGGCATACAAACAAATAAATAAGTAATTGTCTGAGGAGTTGGCAATGTATATCATGGCATAAAACAAATAAATCTGAAATTGTCTGCGGACTTGGCAATATATATCACGGCCAAAGACATTAAACCCACCCTCTTCCATATCACGGCATACGTTGTGATTTTGCGACCAGTCTGGCTGTTAGGTTACAAGCAGTAATAAGATGTACATACCATATGCAAGCGTCACTTATTATCAGTTATAAGTAAAATAAAAATAAATACTTAATTACAGTACTATTATCCAAAAATAAACAAAACTCACCATCGTGTTCTCCTGTGTCTGCGATCAGCTCAGCTGTGTTGCATGCAACTGTCAGTTTTGACGTTGATAGGTGACGTTTAAAGCTGGGTACCAATACTTCAGTGGATCGTATTTTTAATGAAATATTATAGAAATAATTACAAACATTAGATTAGTAGCAAGAATTTATTAAACTCAACGTATATCCCAGTATACAGTGCCAAATTAAGGGTTGCTAGCTTTCGGTAAGTTTGTTCGAAAATCTCCCCCGGGCCTACCTTCCCCTGCGCCTGCTCTTTCTTCTTCCTCTTGGCGGTTCTCTTCTTAGCGGCACGTTCGGTCTTGACCGCAGCGGACGGGTCGGCCTGACTCAGCTCTTCAACGGCCCGACTCGCTTCGAGCTCGATCTTCACCTGAAACAAGTGGATTATTATTAATATTGCTGCAGTATACACTGGCAGTTTTAATGTGTAGTAAGTAGAAACGGACAGTGTAGAAACGGACAGTCCAGAAACGGACAGTCCAGAAACAGACAGTGTAGAAACGGACATTGTAGAAACAGACAATGTAGAAAATGACAGTGCAGAAGCGGACCGTGTAGAAACGGACAGTGCAGAAACGGACAGTGTAGAAACGGACAGTCCAGAAACGGACAGTGTAGAAACGGAGAGTCCAGAAACGGACATTGCAGAAACGGACATTGTGGAAACAGACAATGTAGAAAAGGACAGTGCAGAAGCGGACCGTCCAGAAACGGACAGTGTAGAAACGGACAGTGCAGAAACGGACTTTGTAGAAAAGGACATTGTGAAAAAAGACAATGTAGAAAAGGACAGTGCAGAAGTGGACCGTGTAGAAACGGACAGTGCCGAAACCAACAGTGTAGAAACGGACAGTCCAGAAATGGGCAGTGTAGAAACAAACATTGTAGAAACGGGCATTGTAGAAACAGACAGTGTAGAAAAGGACAGTGCAGAAGCGGACCGTGTAGAAACGGACAGTGCAGAAAGGGACAGTGTAGAAACAGACACTGTAGAAACGGACAATGCAGAAACGGACAGTGTAGAAAAGGATATTGCAGAAATGGACAGTGGAGAAAAAGATAATGTCAAAACAGATGGTGCAGAAACGGACAGTGTAGAAACAAACAATGTAGAACAGACAGTGCAGAAACGGATAAATTAGAAACAGACAGTGTAGGAATTGACAGTGTAGAAACAAACCTCCGCGAGGGTTGGGTCGGAGGAGACGGCAACGTCCCAGCCCATGTCGTCCGGGTCGTGGTCAAGCGGGTCGTGATGCAGGTCGTAGTCAAAGCCGATCTTGCTCACCTGACCCAGGAACGAGTATGACATGTTCTTCTGAAATTTAACAATTTTACAGATTTTTTTCAAACTTACCCACCACACCTGCTTTTCCCATCTAAGGAAGGTGTGGATCTAAGCTTACGATGGCTTCACCGAACATATCCGGGCCCATCGGCAGTAGAGGAGGGTATTAATCGAGGCCGGGACTAGCGAGTGGCCACTCTAAATTTCCCGCGCATGCTTCACGTTTCGGCTCGCTTCAAGCCCTCGTCAGCTAGTCTGCGTTGACTAGGACGCGGGGAAACCACCAGTCCCGCTCTCGACCTCCCTCTCTCTACCTATCCATATTCTGTAGGATGCTTCCAGTGACGTTTTCGAAGCTCTCTCCATATATGAGCTTAGCGTCGATCTTGGGAGCCCTAGATTCTTGAAGAGACTGTAGAGCGACTTCGCTGGTAGTCCTCTTGCTCCGACTTCCACAGCGAAGAGATCAGTCTTGAATCCGTTTCTCACAATCCGGTCTACTAAGTTGCAGTACTTGTTAAGTTTGATGTTGTGGTCCTTCGGTATGTTACTTTCCCATGGAACTGTAAGTTCAACAAGTACTACATGCTTTGTCGCTTTTGAGAATATGAGTATATCCGGTCTTAATGCTGTGGTACAGATTTCCGAAGGCATTTGGTAATGCTTCTCATGTGTGTCCATCAACAATTCCCAATCCTTTGCTGCTCCCAAAATTGAAGAAGGTTTAGTCCTATCTTTGGGCAGCTTATTGGCTCCAGGTTTCACAAAGTTGACCTTCTGGAAGCCGCTACTGGTTTGCCCTTTCCTGGTCCGTGCAATTGACAGGTTGATGGCCTCTCTGATGATTTGGAGGACTTTATCATGACGGTAGGAATACTGGCCTCGCTCAAGTAGTATTTTGCATCCGCATAACAAATGTTTGGCCGTGCCTACGAACTCCTTACATGACGGGCATAGTCTATTTGTAGATTTCCCCCATCTAACTAGGTTACTCGGGTCGGGGAGAGTAAGCTGGAATGCATTTAAGTAGAACTTAAGCAGCTCAGGGGACCAGTTGTATATTATGGATTTCCACTTCAATGCAGGAGGGATGCAGAAGTCACCCACTGTTAGCCAATCATTCTGCATTTCTAGGTTTAAGGCGTGAAGTTTGAAGCCTTGTTCCATGTCCTCCTGAGCAAAACCTTTCAGTATTTCTTTATCAGACTTTGCTGTTTCTATGCCCAATCCAGATCTATTGGTGCGTGTACCAACTTGGAATGATTTGTAGAAGTCGAGTCTCGATTCCAGTTCATCTGATAGTGATGTGTTGGGTAAGGCTTGAATAGCGCTATCATTGGAGTCTTTGAGTATACATCGTTTGGCTATTCTCGCCTTTTGATAAAATATCGACGGTTTCTTAATGTTCAGTCCAAAGTTATTGTGAGATCTGTATAGCGTTGACGAGTCAGCCGGGTGAGCCAGTCCAAACCATGATTTCAGGAATCTGGTCACATACGAGTCTAATTTAGTCAGGTTTTGCTTTGTGAAGTCGTAGACGAGAAATGGCCATGAAAGTTTTGATGTCAGGTAGTTATCGTAAATCCATGCCTTTTGTGTACCCAGGAGGGGAAGATTGTCAGTTTGGCGGAGGCTATCTTCGAAAAGTTGGACAATATCATCAGTAGGATGCTCCTTTCCTCTGCTGGTGATCCTTTTGCCCAAGAATTTAAAAGGAGTTTCATCAGCCACGGTTGCGATTGGTTTTCCGGCTACTGTCAGACCTGGATTGCTCGAGGTAAACTTTGAACCTTTCCTGGTTAAGCTCAAACAGTAGCACTTCGCTGGTTTTATCTTCATCCCTTTGGTCCATTCACAATAGTCATCCACCACCTTAAGAAGCGCCTGATTTTGTTTTGGATTGCGGGTTAACAGCGTAATATCATCCGCAAATGCCAGGATGGCCGCCATATATGTGTCTCCATATTTGAACCTGTATCCCCATTTGTTTTCTTTTACGACAAGCGTATCAATTAGAATGTTGATAACAATGTTAAATGTGACAGGAGATAGGCAGCAACCCTGGAAAAGTCCTATGCCGTAACGAATTTCTGGTGTCTTCTCCGTTTCGCCTTTTACTTGTATTACAAAGGAAAGTTTTTTGTAGTAGGAAGCTATTATATTACAGATCAGAGGTGGCACATTATACCACTTTAGCGCCTTTAATAGTAACTCATGGCGCACCGAACCGAAGGCGTTTTCAAAGTCTAACCACGTGGCAGTTAATTGTCTCTCATTCTTCCTTGCATCTCTAAGACATTCAGTCAGCAAAGAATTATGTTCGAGGCACCCTGCAACTCTTGGGAGAAAACCTTTCTGGTACTTCTTCGGTAAGTAGTCGTTGGTACACATGTGTTTGAGTAGTCTGGCCTGTATAATGGAGAAGAATATTTTCGAAATTGTGTTCGTAAGGGCTATAGGTCTAATATCCTTGGGATCAGTAACTTCTTTCTTTTTTGGTAGAAGAACAAACACGGCTTTACCAAGACAGTCTGGCACTTCTCTGTTCGTCCAAATTCTTTTGTAGATGTTCAACATGTGTTTCCGCACTGATGGACATTTTTTGTATATGATGTATGGTATGCCATCGGGTCCCGGGGCTGAACTATTTGGTTTCCTTTTTATGTGGTATTCCAGCTCTTCCATCGTCGGTGAATCAGCATCAAATGCTAGAGCAGGTTCTTTGGGTTTTGGAGCTGGTGGATCCCTGTAAGTTATATCTGCCTCCGGGGTGGTATATGTGGATTTAAAGTAGTTGAACATCTCGTCCGTACTTAACCTAATTGTACCCTGCTGTAATGTAAAATATATTTATTTTTTTGTAAACTAACACGGTTGGCTACATCACCTACAACATCAATTCGGTTGTTCAATCAAAACAATTCGGTTTGTATGAGAGCCACATCTTAGCGTAACCGGAACTGAATTTTATGTAGCCTATCCTGTGTCCCGTATAGTTAAATGTGCTTGTACAAAGTTTCATTGAATTCGGATGATCGGTTTAAGAGTTATGGCGGAACATACATACACACATACAGAAAAGATTTCTAAAAATCGTCAATTTAGCTTTAGTATCATACATAGAGGCTACAAACTCAATATTTCCTAAAACAAAGTAACTTACTCCATGACCATCTCTTACAGATTTATTATTAGTATTGATGATGATGATGATATTGATGATGAATTGATGATTGATGGCGGATGTAAAACACCGGTCAAGTGCCAGTGAACCTCGCGTAGAGAGGGTTGTAACAACGGTTGACATACATACATACATACATACAAACACCGGATTGTTTAAGTAGACTCGGAGAACTTCGCTTCGCTTGTTCAATTTGTTTTTATGGAAACTGACACGGTTGGCTACAACATCACCTAAAACATCCGTGATGTCAGCCCATAACACCAGATGAACTTGGTGCCTCATCAGTGCTTCCCTTCGGTTGTGCCGGCTACACTGAACTGGACGGAAAACATAAACTATTTACATAGCCGTTTCGACCGACCTTTCATTCAGTGCGGTGGTACCAACCCGAGCGGGTTAAATCCTACCACCTAGTAATATAAGAAGGAAGTCATATCCCTTAGTCGCCTTTTACGACATTACACGGGGAGAGATGCAGTGGGGCTATTCTTTTACAGTACCGGCCCCACACTGTGGAAGTGTCTATTCGTAGGTATACCTGCATGCAGGTATACCTACGAATAGCCCTGTCCGTACGGAAATGTCTATTCGTAGGTATACCTACTCGAAAACTCGCATAGTGCAGTTCGTACCTACGAATAGCCCTGTCAACCTCATACCTGCGAATAGCACTGTCCTGCCTGGTAGGTCTATTCGCAGGAAATCAAATAGGACACACCGAGTTCTTAGTTAATAACCTTTGTTTGGCGTACCTACGAGTTCTTAGTTAATAATCTCTGTTTGGCGTACCTACGAATAGCCCTGTCCCCACACTGTAGATCTATCATTATGGCCAACTTTCAAGTTTCTACGTTACTTAGTTTTCGAGAAAAACCTCCGTGACAGACAGACAGACACCGGAGTGATCTTATAACGGTTTAATTTTCCGTTTTAAGGTACAAAACTACAAAAATAGTTTTTCACACTCACCATATTGTCAGTGTAAGACTGCAGCATGATGTTGGCGTGCAAAACTTGATTCTGAAACTTGAGCATCTTCTTCAGGAAGCCGAGGCACTCCCAGCACACCAGCGAGTATGTCACAAACTGCTCAATCTGCTCCTGCAAATGACAAATCACACTTTAGGCACAGATTATTTATTTTATTTATTTATTTATTTATTTATTTTAAACACTGACAGCTGGTGCATGTATTCTGTTTTTTAATTTATGAGTGCACTTGTTTTTAAGTAAATATTTTTGTTTGTTTTTTGTTTTGTTTTGTTTTTTTTTGTCTAATTGGTTTTTTAAAGAATTAACCGAGGGGGCGCTGACGGTGTCCTCAGATAATTTGTTCCAGGCCCTTACGACCCGGTGCGTCAGAAAATGCTTCCTGGGGTTGGTTCTATGTGTGTATTACTTAACACCCTCAGCGCCATGTGTATCATTTCTGATACACAGTGTTATAACCTTGTGTATCAGAAATGATACACACAACTAGTTTTGTCTTGCAATTTATGTATCAGAAATGAGCACGCTTTTCATACATTGTGTATGGGGGAAAAAAAGGCCTGGCCTAGGCGCATTTCCCGGTACATTTGGCCTGCTGATCTATTGGTCAGATTATGAGTAATTTTATATTGAATATGAGGATCATATAAATAAAATAAAAAAACATATTATTTGTAAAATCTATGCAAATCAAACATAAGTCAAATGAAATAATGTTGAACAACTAACTAATGAATGGCATTGAAGCATTTTTGGCACATTATGACTTCACACACTGAACATTTTGTGTAAACTTTTTCCCTTCCTTCCGTATTTTTTGTAGCATTCGGCACATCGACCTCGCATTTTTTTCCGCGGATTGTCCTTAATTTTGGTATGAAATTATGTTTTTCAGCAGGAGCATTTCTTACATTTCCATTGCCAGTCAGGTTTACACGCGCTCTTTTCAGAAAGGATGACCATTCTGAAAAGAGCGCGTGTATGATTTCCTCTCTAAAGTCGGTAATGGTAAGGTTCTTGCCTCTGGTATTCTCACAGTACACAAAAAGAAAGGTTAGGAAAAGAAAAAGTAAGAAATATGTGTGTATCAAAAATAATACACATGGCCTGGGAAAGAGTAGTGAAGCTAAAACATTCTCACAGGCCAGTGTATCATATATGATACACAGCTGGAAAATGGGGAAAATTTCAGGAAAAATAAAAGTTTCATATATACCCAACTTCAGAAAGTCAACTTCAGAAACTACAAGAATAAATCATAAAAAAAAAATCACAAAATTTTGAAGAATTTGCCAAATGGGCTTGGCGCTGAGGGTGTTAATAGTTACTTCGTAACAGTTAATAGTTACTTCGTAACAGATAAATTACTCCATAGAAAAAGTTCCATACCTTCGGCTTTAATAACCTACTGTTTCACGTCGCCAATCGCTGCGTGCGAAAATGTACCTAAACAATTGAGTGTAAAGTGCATTATTGCTTTGCAGCTGCGCGCAGTTGCGTGGGCGAGCGTGTAGGTATGTTTCGCGCGGCTGACGAATTTCTACTGAATTACACCGCCGGCGGTCCACCGAGCGGTAGGTAGTTAGCGCGCGCAAGTACATTGAGTGCATGAGACCTGCCCATACATACATAAAAAAATTACATAAAAAAAAACACTAACATTAGTGTGCAGCCCAGCGACGAGCATGTTGTAAGCGCTGGAGGTGTGCTGCAGCGGCGACATGGCGCGGCCGTGCGTCAGGCACATCGGACACGGCGCCGTCGCTGGTTTCACGTCGCCCATCCTACCCGCCGCATGCAAAACTATATCTGAAACATTATTGTTGTTGTTGTTTACACTAACATAGTGTGCAGTCCAGTGACGAGCATGTTGTAAGCGCTGGAGGTGTGCTGCAGCGGCGACATGGTGCGGCCGTGCGTCAGGCACATCGGACACGGCGCCGTCGCTGGTTTCACGTCGCCCTTCCTACTCGCCGCATGCAAAACTATATCTGAAACATTATTGTTGTTGTTGTTTACACTAACATTAGTGTGCAGTCCAGCGACGAGCATGTTGTAAGCGCTGGAGGTGTGCTGCAGCGGCGACATGGTGCGGCCGTGCGTCAGGCACATCGGACACGGCGCCGTCGCTGGTTTCACGTCGCCCATCCTACCCGCAGCATGGAAAACTATATCTGAAACATTATTGTTGTTGTTGTTTACACTAACATTAGTGTGCAGTCCAGCGACGAGCATGTTGTAAGTGCTGGAGGTGTGCTGCAGCGGCGACATGGTGCGGCCGTGCGTCAGGCACATCGGACACGGCGCCGTCGCTGGTTTCACGTCGCCGCACGCAAAACTATATCTGAAACATTATTGTTGTTGTTGTTGTTTTTGTTGTTATCAGGGTGCTGTTGTTTTTGTTGTTATTGGTGTGCTGTTGTTTTTGTTGTTATTGGTGTGCTGTTGTTTTTGTTGTTATTGGTGTGCTGTTGATTTTGTTGTTATTGGTGTGCTGTTGTTTTTGTTGGTATTGGTGTGCTGTTGGTTTTGTTGTTCTTGGTGTGCTGTTGTTTTTGTTGTTCTTGGTTTGCTGTGGTTTTTGTTGTTGTTGGTGTGCTGTTGTTTTGTTCTTATTGTTGTGCTGTTGATTTTGTTGCTGTTGTGCTGGGTGTATGTCGTCATTATTGTTGCTGGTTGTGTTGTTATTGTATTCGATCGTGTACCGGGCACGGTCCTGTACTAATAGTTCCACTGAATATCTACCCGTGCATGTTGTAAAAGGCGACTAAGTGATAAGGACAAGTTGCTGTGCTAAAGGGCGACAGTCTAGCCAACTCTCACCTCGACACGGTCCTTCCGCCGAGTCATGCAGCAGGTGGCTTTGCGTGCCTTACTTGCTGCTTAATAGTTATCTTGTCCGAATATATTGCTAAACGTGGCGGCCGGTGTTGTGCTGTAATTCGCCAGGGTCCTTGCAGCACAATACCGATTACTCTGCACACCCCAATTGTCAGGACACAGTGTGATGCTGATGATAAATATAGTACCTATGTACGTATTGTGGAAGGTCTGACAGAGTGCAGGCATTGAGGTTGGTCGAAAGACAAAATGACAAAGGCAAAGGTTCACAAACTTTTACTTGTATAAAAAAATTATGGAAATTATTGTAGGTACCTTTATCAACAACTTGCTTACGTGTCTTCTACCCGATTATGATAAAAAAATAAACTAATGGGTAGTTTCACTTTTTAGAAAACAGACTTCTTGACGCAACGAAAAATAAATTCATGCACGCACGCAATCCAACCAACTGAAAGCAAAGAGAAGAATCAGAATATTCCATTTCCAACTGCAGCATTTTAGATTTTAGATTAGATCGTCTGACAGTGACAGACAGTATATGACAAATGATGTTGTTTTCTAGGGAAGAGCACGGTTCAAAACCATATTACCATATTATCATTATCACTTATTTTTGGGGTTCGTGCGCGTTGCCAAGTAAACGAATAGTCACGCCACGCACGACGATCACGACAAGACGTTCACGATTCCAAACCAGGGTACTAAGGGCGGTTAATTTTGTATGATTTTATACCATATTCCTTTATCCATCAAAATATTATTTCCACCTAATTTAACAATTATACTTAGCTAGACACGTTAAGTCAAATACGTAGGCTTAACTTCTAATGGAATACCATCACAAATTGCTTCCTTTGCTAGCCTATCAGCAGTTTCATTTCCATTTGAATACCTACATGCGAAGGAATCCATTTAAGTTTTATTTTCCTATCTAGTTGTCTAATTTCTTCAATCGTTTTGAGGATGGCATAGAATAAGTAGTCTGTTTTTAAGGTTCCGTCCAAAATTTTCATGTTCCTAAAAATTATCCGGTGATTCAATGTAATGAATGAAGAACTCTAAAAATGTCATGAAATATATTTAGGCGTTTTTGTAAGGCATTCTAGGAGAAATTCAAAACTTTGAGTTGGCAACACTGGCAGGCAGGCGCAGGGGGGTCTGGCACAGGAGAGAACAAAGGAATGATGGTGCTGTAGATCAGCTGTGATGCGACGCATCTTCTCTTTATTAACTCTAACCCAATGTTGAGGCGGTGCATATCGTTTTTGTTACGTTTCGTTTCTGCCACTTCGCGTTTACAATCAGCTGATCTACAGCGCAAGCGTTCCTTTGTTTTATCATGAGCCGCTTGCGGCGCAGGGGCAAGTGGCACACGATAGGGTCTCGCACAGGAGAGAACAAAGGAACGATAGCGCTGTAGATCAGCTGTGATTTTTTGGAGGTTAAAAAAAAAACCAAGCGTCACTACGCGACGCATCTTCTCTATAAACCTAATGTTGAGGCGGTGCATGTCGTTTTTGTTACGTTTCGTTTCGGCCACTTCGCGTTTACAATTAGCTGATCTACAGCGCCAGCGTTCCTTTGTTCTATCATGTGCCGCTTGCCGGGCGTAGTCTCAGTCCAAGGAGAATACCTACGGGAGACGCAACGCTACTGCGTTTGTATCGGAGCACGGCTAGCCAAAAATCCCTACTACTACGAAAATCGAAATCGCAATTTAATCTTTTATGACGTGACTTGTCTATCTCCGTTACCCATATCGCGCCCCGCGATATGGAGAGAGACAGAGCGAGCAAGGCGAGCGACAGGTTTGTTATCGCTGGCTTGGCTCGGGTATCTGGTAGTAAGAGCCGACCGTCCGACCAATAGGAAGCCTTGCTTGACGGCAACTTGACGGGATCACTACGAATGCCAGTCTGACGGACAATGATGGTGCGGTATATTTGTGAATTTTGAAATTGTTATTTGTAATATTATTTCAAATAGTTTTTACTGAACGAATATTATTGTTTGAATCCAAAAAAAATATTGAAAAATTAAACAAGACTGTTGTTTTAATATTTTTGAAAAGTTGTACTAATAATCAGTGATAGGAATAAGTAGGCTTACCTAAATTTCGAGGAACAGAGTAAAAGATTGGAGACTTCCTTAAGACAATATTTTTTGCCGGTTTAATAATATTCATGGTGTTTTAATTTCGCGATTTGAAAAAAGTGGCCACCATTTTGAACTTTTTAGTTACTGGACCGATTGCTTTCAAAATCGATATCTGGGTGTCAGTGTGGGCTCTGAATACGAATCTGTAGTAAAAATTTAAAAAAGTGGCCGCCATTTTGAACTTTTTAGTTACTGGACCGATTTCTTTCAAAATCGATATATGGGCGTCTGTGTGGACTCTGGATACGAATCTATAGTCAAAATTTAAAAAAGTGGCCGCCATTTTGAACTTTTTAGTTACTGGACCGATTGCTTTCAAAATCGATATCTAGGCGTCTGTGTGGACTCAGAATACGAATCTGTAGTCAAAATAAAAAAGAAGTGGCCGCCATTTTGAACTTTTTAGTTACTGGACCGATTTCTTTCAAAATCGATATCTGGGTGTCTATGTAGGCTCTGAATACGAATCCGTTGTCAAAATTTAAAAAGTGACCGCCATTTTGAACTTTTTAGTTACTAGACCGATTGCTTTCAAAATCGATATCTGGGTGTATGTGTGGGCTCTGAATACGAATCCGTTGTCAAAATCTTAAAAACGTGGTCGCCATTTTGAACTTTTTAGTTACTGGACTGATTACTTTCAAAACCCATATCTACATGTCTGTGTGGGCTCTGAATAACAATATGTAGTTAACATAAAAAATATGATATCGATTTTGAAAGCAATCGGTCCAGTAACTAAAAAGTTCAAAATGGCGGCCACTTTTCTTAAATTTTGACAACGGCTTCGTATTTAGAGCCCACACAGACACCCAGATATCGATTTTGAAAGCAATCGGTCCAGTAACTAAAAAGTTCAAAATGGCGGCCACTTTTTTTAAATTTTGCCTACAGATTAGTATTCAGAGCCCACACAGACACCCAGATATCGATTTTGAAAGCAATCGGTCCAGTAACTAAAAAGTTCAAAATGGCGGCCACTTTTTTTAATTTTGATTACAGATTCGTATTCAGAGCCCACACAGACACCCAGATATCGATTTTGAAAGCAATCGGTCCAGTAACTAAAAAGTTCAAAATGGCGGCCACTTTTTTTAAATTTTTACTACAGATTCGTATTCAGAGCCCCCACATACACCCAGATATCGATTTTGAAAGCAATCGGTCCAGTAACTAAAAAGATCAAAATGGCGGCCACTTTTTTTAATTTTGATTACAGATTCGTATTCAGAGCCCACACAGACACCCAGATATCGATTTTGAAAGCAATCAGTCCAGTAACTAAAAAGTTTAAAATGGCGGCCACTTTTTAGAATTTTTACTACAGATTCGTATTCAGAGCCCACACATACACCCAGATATCGATTTTGAAAGCAATCGGTCCAGTAACTAAAAAGTTCAAAATGGCGGCCACTTTTTTAAAATTTTGACTACAGATTAGTATTCAGAGGCCACACAGACACGCAGATATCGATTTTGAAAGCAATCGGTCCAGTAACTAAAAAGTTCAAAATGGCGGCCACTTTTTTTAAATTTTGACTACAGATTCGTATTCAGAGCCCCCACATACACCCAGATATCGATTTTGAAAGCAATCGGTCCAGTAACTAAAAAGTTAAAAATGGCGGCCACTTTTTTTTTATTTTTACTACAGATTCGTATTCAGAGCCCCCACATACACCCAGATATCGATTTTGAAAGCAATCGGTCCAGTAAATCAAAAGTTCAAAATGGCGGCCACTTTTTTTTAATTTTGATTACAGATTCGTATTCAGAGCCCACATAGACACCCAGATATCGATTTTGAAAGCAATCAGTCCAGTAACTAAAAAGTTCAAAATGGCGGCCACTTTTTTTTATTTTTACTACAGATTCGTATTCAGAGCCCACACATACACCCAGATATCGATTTTGAAAGCAATCGGTCCAGTAACTAAAAAGTTCAAAATGGCGGCCAATTTTTTTTAAATTTGACTACAGATTAGTATTCAGAGCCCACACAGACACCCAGATATCGATTTTGAAAGCAATCGGTCCACTAACTAAAAAGTTCAAAATGGCGGCCACTTTATTTTTATTTTGACTACAGATTCGTATTCAGAGCCCACACAGACACCCAGATATCGATTTTGAAAGTAATCGGTCCAGTAACTAAAAAGTTCAAAATGGCGGTCACTTTTTTAAATTTTGACAACGGATTCGTATTCAGAGCCTACATAGACACCCAGATATCGATTTTGAAAGCAATCGGCCCAGTAACTAAAAAGTTCAAAATGGCGGCTACTTTTTTTAAATTTGACTACAGATTCGTATTCAGAGTCCACACTGACACCCAGATGTCGATTTTGAAAGCAATCTGTCCAGTTACTAAAAAGTTCAAAATGGCGGCCACTTTTTTTAAATCGCGAAATTATAACACCATGAATATTATTAAACCGGAAAAAAATATTGTCGTAAGGAAGTCTCAAATTTTTTACTCTGTTCCTCGAAGTTTAGGTAAATAAGTCCTACCTATTCCTATCACTGATAATAATAATACTTATTATAATAATACATAATATACAATATGTTTTGTATAGGTATATTTGTTTTATAATTATAAAAAATAGAAAACGTAATATTAAAGAAATAATAACAATACATATTATAAATTGAATATATCCATGTCATTGCCATAAAAAACTAACAACACCCATATACAATAATTGATTTCAAATTTCTTTCCAGTCTGTCAAATTTGCCTATCATGTGTACGCGCCCGGTATGGCGCGCAGTCGTGCTCCTAACTCGCGGAATTTTTGTATTTCACGCTTTAAGCATTGTATTATCATTAAAATGACCTAATTATGAAAGGTTACGCCATCTTTTGTCATTCCTGATGATCTTGAGCTCTTTCGACACGCACGAACTGCACAAATCGCCATTTTGCGTAGTGCACATATACGTGTTCTTCGTTCCCAAGTCGCGAGCGCACTGACGGTCGATCCCGCAGCAGCGCTATATGTTAGTGCAAATGCTCTAACACGCGGCTAATTTTCCTATATATTAGCGCTCGACGGTTGCCACTCCCGTAGGTATGCTCGGTGTCTCAGTCAGACTAATGCGAGGCGAGGTTTACACTCAGCCGTACAGGGCAGGACATAGAGTAACTTTCGTGCGGGAGTCAAAGGACTGGCAGCATCGACGCGAGCATCGTGTTCATCACATTCAGCCCTCTCGCTCACTTGCCCCCGCGCCGTCGTTCGTCGAGCTTGTATTGTCTGCGCTCGAAAAACACTCATTAGTATTGTATATTATATTTATTTTATTAGATTGATAGAAATTATTTATTGCTACAAAACATTTTTTCGATGCTGCCGCAGAAGTATATTTTTTTTTGGCCAATAATCGCGGCAGCGGGAAGAGCAGTATCAAGCGCTGAGTCTATTCTGTGGCTGAGTGTAAACCTCCTAGAGGATAACGAATTTTGGTCTCAGATCGCTCAGATGAAGGAGTCCCTCCTCCCTACTCCCTATGTTGAGAGGAATCATGCTCCCGCTCTCCGCTCTCCGCTCCGACACCCACCCAGCGAGCGAAACGTCAACGATTGTTGTCAATGTCATTCTATAACTAAAATAACCTGTTCTGTTTCAGTAATCTGTCACGCACGTGTGTGGTGCAGTGTGGTGTTTTGCAAAGAATATAATACTACTAGGGCGTAGAAGAAGCACAAACCCATACAAAATTTGTTTGCCTATGTTTTAACCTTGGTGGCGCCAAATGCGGCCACCGGCGTCCTTCAGAACTAGCACTTGGCGGGAATTGGCGGGAATTTCGAATTAAATATATTTTTAGTAGGTACTGCACATTTAGCCAAACTGTGACCATTTCACACTGATATTTCTAAAATTGTCAGCCCACTCTGACTGAGCAGGCAGAACTGACAATTTTAGAACTATCAATGTGAGATGGTCACAGTTTAGCTAAATGTGCCAAATAAATAACATCATGAGTACACAGCAAATGCTCTTTTATTACAAAATGAAGTGTTTGTACAAGTAAACTATTACACAAGTAAATATTAAAGTAAATAAGCAATTTCATCCAAATAATTGGCACAAACCGTACAACATAGGAAACTGTACATAATAAGTTTGTTTTATGATCTTTTTTTGTTTGTTTTTCTCTTAACAATTTTTTATATGGTGAAATTCGCCTACAACTTCTTGGCTTATAACAAGTATGTACATTATAACTCATAAATCATAAATCAATGCTTATATAGTATAATGAACATCCTCATATTACTACATACTTACAATATTACCCTTACATATAATTACAAATGCACGATTTCCTCGAACATTTCATAAAACAATTCGTCTTTAACTGTTTGAGCTGGGGCGCTTTACAAATGAAGTTTTCTAAATTATTTATTAAATGTGACTGACCTTGTAAGATACATTTTATACTACGACTGTGCGCCACTATGCCACTAATCGTCACAGATTTTAGTCCAGCAAGAATTGCTGGACTGTGGGATTGTTGTTATTTCCACAGCTCGATCTTACGCCCCCAAACATGTTTTCTAAATTGTCTTGATTTAGACAGTTCGTTGAGACTAAATAAAAGTCTAGACGTAACATTTTAAACAAACGCTCAAGTGCTTCTATTGTAGCAATCCACTCATTTTGGGAAGGTGGAATGGCCCTCGCTCCTTACCACTTTCAATGTTTAATGGCTTGCTTGTGTTGTTGCCCAAAGAGCTGGTCCACATCTTCTACGAGGTTCGCCGTTGTCACTGCTTGCAGGGGCAGCTCACCTGTAACATATTAGGAGTAATGAGCATGTATGTATATAATACTAGCATTTACCCGTGATGCGCGCATATTTATATTAACTGTTCAGCCCGCTGACGGCATGCCGTGACGTAGAAGTAAATTGATTGATTGGATTCGGATTGATTGACTGATTGATTTTCAGTGGTAAGTCCTACCACCTTGTAAGGATGGAAAGGATTTCCTTGCAGTGTTTTCCTTCACTCGCCGGAGCGACGACGGGCAAATTGTAAAGATTTTTACAAGGACTGGGATTCGAACCCACAACCTCGCGCTTGAGAGGCCAGTAAAGCCCCAGATACTGAGTGACTCATCGCTTATGCTGTCAATTTCACTCACATGTTTTCTGTACCGTTCTGATTGACTTCCATAAGTATTGTACATACCATTGGTCTTACCTTTCAAAATTGTTCAAGTTAGGTGAAGGAAATCTGTGATATGATCGTGCTGCTTCGACCGCGTGTTTTGCAGAAGACGCCCCACATTTTACGGACTTCTATGGTGTTATCTGGGAAAGAACACACCAAGATTAGTTCATACACACATACACATACATAACGTCACGCCTGCCTGCCTCCCAGTGGGGCAGGCAAAGACAACAGACCCAACCCACGCAAACAACCCAACCTCCAAGCGTCACGATCCTGTTATTTATAAGATTATTAGTACCTACATACTTTGATTTGTGGTCGGCCGTTGTAGACAGTAACCTAAATTGGTTTGCTACTGCAGGAGTTGAATCAGAGGGGAGTCATAAATATATTCTAAGGCTGCAGTACATTTATCAGATAGGACTGAGTCAATAAAAACCTTACCTAATTAACCAGCAGCATTGTTTTTTTTTTTCATTGTGGATCTCTCGTAATAGAGAACTAGAGACGTATTTCAATTTCCTGTACACAAAGGCGTGCGGCATACATAATATTTAGGGATGATACTGCACATTTTATAGAGGTTATGTTTATTTTGACAATTTTCACTACAACCCTACTTGGGTAATAACTTACTCTGTACTACAGACAAAGGCAAGCATCCAATAAATAACATGCTGTAACATTATGTTATTTGGAAAATATAGGAGATATCGTGGAAAAATTTGAAATATCGACCAGTATCAAAAGCACTTTTCTTACCTCCGTGAAGCTGTAGGTACACTGCACTTCACCCAAATACTTTTACTGTTTGCTGCAAGCTTGGTGCATTCGTTTTCGAACGAAAAATGATAGTAAAAGGCATAACTCGTGTTTTTACGTCGTTGATTCTTTTCTTTGGGTAAAATTTCGTAAATGCTGGAATCCATAATGTTGCCAGGTAAAAAATGTAAAAATGCTCAATTCAATTTTATTTGAATTGAATAAAAAACCTTCTTACCACTGTCTGAAATTACTGATTTAAGCAATTAAGTGGAGAAAATATTATATTTTACTGTTCCGTATTTTTTACAGATGTATAACTGTTAAAAACGTGCTTACTTCGTGTAATTAATTTGAATAAATTTCCCCATAAAACCCTGGAACTGGCAATTCAGTAATAGCGGGGAAGTGCAGTGTTGTCTCTTTCATTTTGCGCGAATTTTCTGTAGAGCTGTCCCTCTCGAAATGTGGCCATTGACCTTCAAAACCAAAGAATATAATTTCAAACATAGGCCACGACAGCCGGACTGGACTTGGCTCCCCGTGGTGTTTTGTTTACATTCTCACTTGATTCTCACCACGATTCTCACATTGCCCACTTCCGTGCTCACTTCCCTGCCTGTTGCCTGTTGGGCTGAGTAAACCTCGCATAACATCCCTACCCTAGTAGTCTGAGTACTTATGCATCCAGCAAGTGGTGTGTGCATCGTGCTTTCTCTGCTTTCGTTCTGTACTTGCGTTTTTTCTCTGAGCTTTTTTTTCGAATCAAGTAACGTCTTGGCCATGTGACGATCGTGACCGTATGTTCAGTCCGAACCCGGTTGTGTGAATTTCACAGCCACTGCAAAGCGAGTACCTACCTACATAATAATTGCTTCAATGTAAAACGAACGAGCAATGGCGGATCGACTGAGAATAAGGCCACTGGACGGGTTGTGCCTGTGTTCAACTTGTGGGAAACAATACACCGAAGTCAGGGATTTTAACAGACATATCAGAAAGGAACATCCTGATGAGTAAGTACCTACCTACCCGGTCTACCTACGTATGATCGACGCCCGGCGGATCTGCCGTCTCGGTCGAGGCGTTTCATCTTGGACTAAAATTAATTCCTCATTATTTCTTTATTGTCACGTTTTCTTATTCTATTTACATATCTATATTAATTCTATCTATACAATAAAAAAAATACATACAAAATTAATACAGACAAAAACAAAAAAAAGAAAACGGTAAAATTCCGCCGACGGCGGGAGACAAGCCCCAAGCGCGCCGGCGGGTGCAGGCCGTGGCTACGGAGCTCTCCGGGACGACGCGAGACTAGCTTCGAGCGATAGGTGGTGGTACTAGACACGTAGGCCACCACCACCCCCATCTCGGAGAGTTCCGTATCCACTTACTGCGGAGCGACGACGCGCAGCACTTTAAGTGGATGAACCATCATCATGCGCGCGCCGCGAGGGTGTTGCACTGTGGCACCGGCAGCGGGGGCTGTAAGTGGGGTACGGGACCCCGACGGCCCCAAGCCGGCCGGTGCCAGACACCGTCCCCGTCGTGGATGTTGTGGCGAGAGCAGTGTCGACGGTCCGCCGTCCTCTTTTGAAGACGAGCTGGACGTGGATGGTGGGCGTGCCCAATTCCTTATTATTATTATTAAAATTAAAACCTTCATTAATTTTGCCTATTTGTATTCACTTGTGGATTAGTATAGTATAGTATTGTTACGAGCACTGGGGCCGGATAGAAAATTAAACAGCACAAACGCTTTTCTATTCTTTACTTTTCAAACTTTACTATCGCATTTTTATGTGACAACAAAACTCCCTGTCATTTTTGACAGCTTTCTTCTTTTTATACATCAAACTTTAGGTGGTCGTGACATCGTCCCCCGCTCAGATACGTTCGTCCCGAACGTAATTTGACCCATGGTACTGAGCCAGTCGGTCCACATGCACAATTTTGGGTTTGCTCCTTGAATTCCTTTGTATGCGGTAAGTGACATCATTAATACGGGTCACCACCGTGTATGGCCCATCCCATCTGGGCTGTAGTTTAGGAGATTTTCCTTTTCGACGTACAGGATTATGTAACCACACTTGGAAACCCTCTTCAAAAGTGTGGTCGTTAGCCTTCCGATCGTAGCGCGTCTTCATCCGTTCTCCTGCTTGTAGACTGATCTCCCTCATATGAGCGTGGATTGAGTCCATCTTGTCTCGAAGATTAGCCACGTACTCCGTTATGGGCCTCGGTGAATCTGGAACATTTCCTGTTAGGAGATCTGCTGGGAGGCGAAGCTCGCGTCCAAAATTGGCCAAAGCTGGCGTTTCATTGGTGGTCTCATGCACGGCAGACCTATACGATAACAGAAACAAGGGAATGTATTTGTCCCAGTCCCTCTGATGATTTTCTACCAGCTTGGCTAAATGATTCTCTATCGTCTGGTTAAACCTCTCCACCATGCCGTCCGACTGCGGTCGATACGCAGTTGTCCTGGTCTTGTGGATTCCCATGATGCGGCACGCTTCCAGGAACACTCCAGCTCCGAAGTTAGTCCCTTGGTCAGTGTGTAACTCCAGCGGCACTCCAAAGCGACAAAAGACCTCATGAACCAATTTTTGTGCAACTGTCGTGGCTTCTTGATTCGGAATGGCAAAAACTTCAGGCCACTTTGTGAAATAATCCATAACGACCATGAAGTATCTATTTCCGTTGTCTGTTACTGGGAATGGTCCAGCTATGTCAACTGCGATTCTCTCCCAGGGAGCACCAACATTATACAGCTTCATGGCTCCCTTACAACGGGATTGCGGACCCTTCACTGATGCACAAGCAGTGCATTTGCGGCACCAGTCCTCCACATCTTCACGGCAATGTATCCAGTAAAAACGCTGCCGAACCTTCATTAGGGTTCTCTTAACTCCCAAATGACCTCCTGAAGGACCGTCGTGAAGGCAAGCCAACACGTCCTTCACCTTCGTTCGCGGGATTACCAACTGTAAATATGTCTCTCTCCCATTTGGTGTCTCCCATTTCCGGTAGAGTAGCCCGTCATGGAGGAGAAGGCTAGACCATTGTGCCCAATAACTTTTCGTCGTTGCACTTCTTGGTGCTACTTCTTTCCACTCAGGTTTGTTTTCATACGCCATTTTCCAATAAATGATGGGCAACAAATCCCGGTCTTCTTCCTGCGCCTTCTTCATGGCTTCATTACTCCATTCTTCGCTTATGTTGTCGGTCCTGATTACTTTTACGGAGCAACATGCTCCGTACTCTTTCGTCTCATGTCTCGCGCAGTGTTTACATTCTTCCGGACATGGTCTTCGAGATAGGGCGTCTGCATTCCCGTGGGACTTGCCGCTCCGATGCTCTATATCGAACTGGTATTCTTGCAGTTGCTCAAGCCAACGTGCAACCTGACCCTCAGGGTTTCTGAACTGGAGTAACCACTTTAATGCTGCATGATCCGTCCTTAAACGGAATCTCCTTCCGATTAAGTATTTGCTAAAATGCTGCAGACTTTTGACCATCGCTAGAAGCTCACGCCGGGTGACGCAGTAGTTTCGCTCCGGCTTCGACAATGATTTGCTGAAGTAAGCTATTACTACCTCCTTGTCTCCTCGTTGTTGTGACAGCACGCCTCCAATTCCCGTGTTACTTGCATCGGTGTCGACGATGAATACTCCATCTGTCTCGGGATATCCCAAGATTGGTGAATCACATAGGTACTGCTTCAGTTCTTCAAAGGATCGGTGGCAGTCTTCATTCCATTCAAAGTGCCGTTTCTCTTCTGTCAGCCGATGAAGGGGCTTAGCAATTTCCGAAAAACCCTTCACAAATCGTCGGTAGTAGGAGCATAAACCGAGGAATGCGCGTACTTCCGTTTTGTCCTTAGGGATTGGCCACTTCTGTACCGCTTCGATCTTCTGTGGGTCTGTCTGAACACCGTCCTCAGATATCACGTGGCCCAGGTAACTGACCTTGCGCTTAAAGAAATCACATTTTTTAGAGCTTAGCTTTAGATTCGCTCCACGGATTTTATATAGTACATTTTTTAAATTGCTCACGTGATCATCGAAAGTCTTGCCAACAATGATAATGTCATCCAAGTACACTAAGCAGGCGTCTCCAATCAATCCAGCGAGTACTCGATCCATTAACCTCTCGAATGTCGCAGGAGCATTGCAGAGGCCAAACGGCATGACATTGAACTGCCACAACCCGCTGCCGGTTGAGAACGCAGTCTTCTCTTTATCTTTGGCATCAAGCTCCACTTGCCAATAGCCGCTTTTCAAATCCAACGTTGTAAACCACTTCATGCCGCTCAGTGTATCCAAAGTATCATCTATCCGCGGAAGTGGGTAACTGTCCTTTTTAGTAATGTCGTTCAGCCGTCGATAGTCTACACAGAACCTGGTACTGCCATCCTTCTTCTTCACGAGGACTACAGGCGAACACCAGGGGCTCGATGACGGTTCAATTACTTTGTTCTTGCGCATGTCCCCAATCATCTGTTGAACCTCGCCTTCTTTCGCCACTGGCACCCGACGTGGACGTTGTCGGATAGGCAGTGCGTCCCCCGTATTAATTTGATGTTTCACCATGTTGGTCCGTCCAATGTCCCCGTCGTCGGTCGCGAAGATGTCCGAGTACTGTGTTAACAGGTCTACTGCCCTCTGATACTCCATCTTGGTAAGATCCTTTTTACTTTCTTCCAAGAGCGAGAGCACTTTGGTTCTGTCTATCTTATCGCTCACAGTGATGGGCTCATCACACTTACGTAGCCAGGATACTTCATCACATTTTCCCACCACTGTGTCTGTTTCGAGTTTAATATCGGCCCGGCTCAAATTGATGATGCGCACGAATGCCTTATCCTGATTCTTTACCAAAGTTCGTGCAGTAATCCATTGACAGTCACATTCACGCTTATCCAAGTTTTCAACAAGTGTACATCCCGTTGGGCCTTGGCCAGATGCATGCGGTAAATTCACTGGCACCAACGTCTGAGATCGTGCCTGCAATATGGTCGGCCTCGAACAGCATACATCTCCTGACAACCTTCCTCCTCGAAGAAATATTTCTTCACTTCCCAGCTTGAGAACTCCATTTGTTATATCGATTTTGCAGTCATGAAGTTTCATAAAGTCCAGTCCAAGAATACAGTCATCAACTATGTCTGCCAAGATAACGGAGTGATGATAAATTCTGCACCCAATTTTTAATGTTACTCCTACCTCTCCATGGACAGGTATGTTCTGTCCGGTGGCAGACTGTAGTTTGTAGTAAGTGTACCGCTGCTGTTGATTCTTAATAAAATTCCCTAGAAGTTGCGATTTAACAATGGTCCGCGATGCTCCGGTATCCAAAGTTATTTTACACTCATAGCCGCTGATTTGTCCATCCACTACTAGGCTATTTCCGTCGCATGCTTGTGAAATCAAGACTATGGGGGCTTCCTTGCCACCAGCCAGCACTCGCCCCGTGGTCCTGGCGGTTACTCGTTTCCCTGATGCTCCTCCGTTCTCGGTGCTTCCATATTTGATTGTTCATTGTTTGGGCAGCTAGAGCGGATATGTCCAAGAATACCGCAGCGGTAGCAGCGAGGAGTAAACGTATTCCTACCCGGTGTATATTCCGACACCTTCACTTCCCTCACTCTTTGTCTGCGAGAGTCAGCACGCACTGCTTCTACTTCTAATGCGTGCGCTAAGGCATTTTTCAGTGTCTCGTGATGCCCCAGTCGCACGGCTGCCCTCACTTCCATGTCCCAAATTCCGTCCACGAAAGCCTGAACCAGTGTGCTAACGATGAATGGTGCCGACGATGCTTGGTATGCCTTTCGGACAAGCTTTTCTATTTCCAGAGCCCACTGTTGAAGGCCCTCGCCGGCTTGCTGCACACGGTCACGAAGTTGGGCTCTGAACACATGTTCCAAGTGTTTATCGCCATATCTTGTCTCCAGAGCCTCCAGCAGTTCTTCATATGTGGTCCTCTCTCCGACGGCTTCCAAAACATGTAGGGCCTGGCCACGCAACCCCAATGTCAACGCGGTGAGTGCCTGGTCGTTGTTCCACCCGTTGGCCCGCTCCACAGACTCAAATTGTTTTTTGTAGGCGGCCCACGAGGTTGTGCCATCATAAGGTGGAACTTTAAAACGTGTTCCTCCAGTCGAGGCATTCACGGTTACTCCAGTGGTTTGTATTTTTTCCAGTCTTGTCATTCGTGCCTCGTAGAGGTGTAACATGGCATCCTGCTCCTCCACTTTGGCGGTCACCTTCTCCAAGTCTTGGCGCAACGTGGACAGCGCCCCGTTTACTGTGTCCAGGATCGCTTGCCGACTTTCCTCTGTAGCTCGTCGACTCTCCTCCGACTTGGCCTCGAGACGCTCCATGGCTTGCCGACTTCCTTCCGTAGAGCGACGATTTTCGTCGGCCATTCCGCTTAGCATTTTCATGAGCCCGGCCATATTGAATGAGCTCGGGTTCTGGGATGTTGCTTCTTCCTCCACTTCCGGAGGTTGTGAAGTACTGTCCTGGACCTCTTCTACGACGCCACGCTGTTCCTCGTCATTGTTCAGCGCGGCCGCCGCCATCGCCCTGGTTTGCATGCATTCGTTGTCCCTCGGCGTTATTGACATTTTCTATCCCACTTCTGACACCAATTGTTACGAGCACTGGGGCCGGATAGAAAATTAAACAGCACAAACGCTTTTCTATTCTTTACTTTTCAAACTTTACTATCGCATTTTTATGTGACAACAAAACTCCCTGTCATTTTTGACAGCTTTCTTCTTTTTATACATCAAACTTTAGGTGGTCGTGACAGTATGTATTATTCGTATGTAGTATCAAAGTTCTATATATGTTTATGTTTTTGTATTTTATGTATTGTATAAATAGGTATGTTATGTTACATATAGGTATATTCATAGATAATTCCTCCTCACTTTCGCTTGCACTACCCATATTTCTTTCTCTGTATTTTATTCCTCATCACCCAAAGGTTGACTGGAAGAAATCACTTGTAGTGATAAGTCCGCCTTTACGCCTTTCCTGTATTCTTGTTTCTTGTCGTGTACTGTTCTTCCTTCAATTTGTGTGCAATAAAGAGTTTCTATTCTATTCTAAAATATGGAATAATGTCGTCCATGCCCCATGTTAAACTCTCTTTGGGTGTGGATTAGTAGACACCTACACAGATCGCAAGTTTGCTGGTATGCTTATTGTGTAGGCCGAGTTAAAAGATGAATTTATAGTGAAAGAATTTTGAAAAATATATTTTTTATGCATAATTAATTTTCGATTTTTGAAGTGAAAACTTCTTTAGCGGCGCTTTGGTAAAAAAATTTAAACTCGCGTCATCGCGTCCTCGTCAGTCTCGAAAAGCGAAATGTAACCTTAAGTCATTGCATTAAGGGTTAAGTTACAGTGGCACGGGATGAAATCTGTTCGTAAAACCGCGACAGCGACATTATTATTTAAAATGTAACCTTAAGTCATTGCAATAAGGGTTAAGTTACGATTGGCACGGGATCTGCCGGCACTCCCGGTTTCGGTTGTAGGGTTTCGTTTCGTAACACGTTTATGTCTGTCCATTCTACTAAGTTCTGCAAAATGAATTGTAGGGTTCCGTAACAAATGCATGTCTGTCCGTTCTACTAAATTTTACATTAAAAATTTTTTTTTTTATTTTTTTATTTTTAATTTTTTTTTTTCATAATTTTTTTTTTAATATATATATTTTTTTCTTTATTTATTTTTTATTTTTTTTAAACCTTCTTTATAAATAAACTTAAAACTTAAACTTTTTTTTTTAAGCAATGTTACGGTGTTTTCACTTCTGCTGGCACTCCCGGAGTGCACCTGAGGCTTTTTTTTTTTAAATGCACCAAAACATTCATTTTGAATAGGAATTTATGCAAAAACGACATGCGCCGGCTCAACATTAGGTTAGGGTTAATTTTTTTTTAAACCACCAAAACATTCACCCATACCACTTCCCTTGTTTTTACATACATTTATAATCAAAACCAATGTTTTGGTGTTTTAAAAAAAAAATATTTACAGTGTGAAAAATTAATTTTGTATGGGAATTTTGTTTTCTCTGAAACTACGCATTTCCGACAAACAATTCTTTCGCTATAATTCATCTTTTAACTCGGCCTACGTTTTTCCGATATAAATATTACAAAAAAAAAATGCGATCAAAATTTCGTTATTCATAATACGCGTGCACAGAAAGCAAATAAGCTATAGAGCGTTCCAACTAAATCTTCCCTTCGCCGTTATGTTGGCTCCACTGCCAGTGTCACTGTCAGTGCTTAAATTCCTGTTGCTAGATTGTGAAGATTATATTACCTAATAATGTAATCGGTATTTACCGTATAATAAATACGGTAAATACTGATAATTACGGGTAAATCTGTACACATAGCAACCCTCAACGCTGTTTTGACAGATAGACAGTGGAGCCAACATAACGGCGAAGGGAACTTTTATATGGAACGCTCTCTACCAATGGCCTCCTTTCCGGCACGCCATCTACATACCGTGTCTTGGAAAACATTTCACGTTTTTGCTCTCGGTCCGGCGGATATAACGTGCCGATGAAAATTTTCATCGTGGAATCTGATCTTAAAATCGAGAATGGAAAGAGCTACCTACCCCCCAATGCACGCTCCTGCATATGAGGGGAAGGAAGATTTTCAGATTCAGTCGTGTGAGATGGTTTTTTTTTTTGTATTTGCTTAAATCATGTAATTTAGTAATTTTTCATTTTTCAGACTTCTCAAGGATGTCCCTGAGTCAAGGATGTCTTCGTGTTCAACTTGTGGGAAACAATACACCGAAGTCAGGAATTTGAACAGACATATCAGAAAGGAACATCCTGATGAGTAAGTACCTACCTACCCAATTTACCTACGTATGATTTTTTTATTTACATAAAAAAAATTTTTTTTTTCCTCTACATAAACAAACTGTAACATGCAAGCTTTTCTCTAAAAGGAAAAAAGAAAAGAAACATTACCAAATATAACAATTCTTAATGGTGGAGGTACATAAAAACAGAGAAAAATATTCTCTAAACTGAGGTATAGCCCGGTTTTCTCAACCGTTCACTTCGAAAGAATGCGGCGCGCACCCTCCGCTCTCCGCCCCCACCGCAATTGCGCTTCAGTACGGTGGATGCGGAGAGCAGAGGGTGCGCGCCGCATTCTATCGAAGTGAACGGTGGAGAAAACCGCGCTATATACATTTTTTATTTATCTATTTATTTCTTTAATTGACTTTTTTAAAAGTCTCTTTTTGATTAGTTTTTTGTTCTGGGTTGTGGTGAATTGTAATGTTTATGTTAATAACCAAAAATCTAATTACTTAAAAAACATACCTATAGGAAAGGAAGGAAGGAACTTTAAAACAAACAAACAACTTAGATTTCTGCCTACCCACACTCGCGTGTGGGTAGGCAGAAATCTAAGTTGGAAAAAATAGAGCTCTTGTTTACATATCTTTTATTATTTAAATATAGTGCACTTTATATATATTTTTTCAAGTGAAACTACAAAATTTAAAGTCCTGAACCTGTATTCAATGTAGTTTAGGTCGGTTTCACTACCCGCTGGCAGAACTGACTGACATAACCTCTCCACACTTTTTATTTTTTTTATTTTTCACACTTATTTTGCTTTGATTCTTCATACACCAATAATGCCGCAACTCCTGAATGCGGACGTGGAGCTGGACAGACTGGAGGAGCTGCTGAAGTCCAGTGTGAGCGGGCTAAATGCTCGCCTCGACTCGCTGAGCGCTCCCCCGGCCGGCGCTTCACGCGCTGAGGGAACCAACAATGATGTCGCTCGAAACGCAGAGCGTGACCGCATAGCCGAAGACCTTCAGACGTTCAAGGCGCTAATGTGGCAAGCCATCAGCTGCGTACGTCAACAACTTGCTGGTGTTGTGGAACGGCTTGATGTTCTGGAAACAAGAACGAGAAGAAAGGTGTTATTGTTTCACGGTGTCGATGAGAAGGAGGGTGAGGACACTTTGAACATTATTTCAGCTTTACTGATCAAGTTGAACGTACCCGAATATGCTGAAGGAGCTATCACGGCCTGCCATAGACTCGGGCAGACGTCCACGGCTTCCGACAAGCGCCGGCGGCCGATCCTGGTACGATTCCGGTCGGTTGATGTGCGTGCTGCGGTCTGGCGCAAGAAAACCGGTCTCAAAGGCACTGGAGCGTCAGTGTCTGAGTTCCTGACCGAGGTGCGCCATAAGATCTTCGCGGAGGCGAGGCGTCTGTTCGGTGTGGTGAGGTGCTGGACCCGCGATGCACAGGTCTTCGTCATGATGCCAGACGATACGCGCCGCCGTGTCCACACGATGAAGCGTCTACAGGAACTTGCAGCCGAGCTACCATCGCAGAATACCACGGACGGAGCGGTTCGTGTCGCCGCAGGGAGTGCTCCGGGTGCGACCCGGCAGCTACGTTCAAAGCATCACGGCAGGGGAAAGAACTGAGGCGCCTTTTGTGTGTTATGTATGATGTGCCATTGTAAACTTTACGAACACCGATGTAATATTGTACCGTACCTAGTGCTAATATTATTTTCACATAGAAATTTATTACGGTACAAACTCATTACCCACTAGAAAAAACTTTCTAAAATACAAGAGTTTTTCACAACAAAGTTATTGTCCACAGACTAATAATAGGTGGCGATTGTCAAGCTGTTGTTGTTGTTGTTGTTTTATTAGGCGTAAGTAATCTGTGGCGTCTGCCGAGGGAGGCCGAGCTTGTGTTGCGTTCAATCTACCTAACTTTGTGCGCTGCGTGCGCTCGTGTGTATTCTAGTACGCGTTCTAGCGAACAATCATTCATTTTGTAGGCGTACGAGGCGTAAGTAATCTGTGGCGTCTGCCGAGCTTGTGTTGCGTTCTATCTACCTAACTTTGTGCGCTGCGTGCGCTCGTGTGTATTCTAGTACGCGTTCTAGCGAACAATAATTCATTTTGTCATTTTAACTTCTCCTAATTTCGCCCGCTAGTAACACTTGAGATTATTTAATATTTTTTCATACTGTATATGTACTACGATGTCTCATTCTACAACGACCAGTGGTTTAACTCTTGTACGAGTAAAGTGCATCAAACTTTTTTATTTTGTGTATTAAAATTGTTACAGTCTGCCAGCGGGTTACCATGTACGAGTGTGCCGCTGATTTAATTTGGTTTTTAAAAAATATCTTATTTTATTTATTTATTTTTATATAATATATTTATCTATGTGTTCGTCTTCCTCTGACTCTGAAATATTTTTATCTGCCAACTCGTCCATCGTCTCACTAGAAGACAACTTTAGTGATGCAGATGATTACTCTTCACAACCCCCACATCTTAGCGATTTATTACATAATACCTTCTCCCCGTTCTCCAACAATTTCAATGTTTGTCACATTAATGCTGAGAGCATGCCTGCACATTATTCCGATCTTCTTGCCACCTTTTCAAGTGAGCACATACATGCTTGTATGGTGTCCGAAACTGTTCTAAAACCCTCTCTCCCATCCGTATCTTATTCACTCCCTGGGTTCACGCTCATTCGCAACGACCGAACTAACAAAGGATGGGGAGGAGTGGCTGTCTACCTCAGGAGTAATATATCCTATAAAATTATTTCTAAATCTCCTTCCGAATATTCTCAATCTGCCGAGTTTATAATGCTTGAACTCAACCTTAACTCAACAAAACTCCTCCTATGCGTCTTCTATTGCCCACCCCGTGTCAACTATTTCTCTACATTTGAACAGCTTCTGGAACAGCATGTTGCTGAGTACACACATCTGCTTATCATGGGTGACTTTAACACTTGTTTGCTCAAGGACGACTATCGATGTCATAAACTTCGCGCTATTACTAGATCTTTAAATCTCGACATTCTCTCTCTTCAACCCACCTACCACATGCACGATTCCCACACCGTTCTGGACTTAATCATTACCTCTCGCAAAGATCTAGTAAGTAGTCACGGACAATTCACCGCCCCAGGATTTTCGAATCATGACTTAATCTTTGCGTCCTATAAAATCAAACCCCCCAAACAAAAGCCTAAGACACTTCTGCTGCGCAATTTTGCTGGAATGAATTTGGAGGCGCTAAGAGCGGACGCTGCCAACATTGACTGGTCCACGCTCACTGACCTCGATGACATCGACGCCAAGGTTCGTGCGCTGTCCATCGGTGTTACCGAGTTGTATGACAAGCATGCTCCCATACGACCCATTAAAATGAGGCATGCTCCTGCACCCTGGCTTACCCGTGCTATTCGGTCTATGATGGCGAAACGTGACGCATTAAAACGCAAACATAAGCTGCAGCCTACTGACGAGAACTGGAACCGATACAAGTGTGCGAGAAACCGGTGCAATAAGATGTGTCGAGATGCAAAACGTCGCCATATACACGAATCTATAGATAATACTTCTCCCAGTGATATGTGGAGGTTTTTAAAAACTCTTGGTGTTGGAAAAACCACCTCTGATGTGAATTCAACTTCAATGGACATCAACGGTATTAATCGCCATTTTTCATCATCTCCCGTGTCTGTAGATCCCTTAGTTAAAGCCAACACGTTAAGACAGATACTCTCTGTCACTATCCCCGACATTGATGAACCTTTAGAATTTACCCCGGTCTCCGACTGTGAAATTAAAAAGATTATTCTCTCGATTAAAAGCAAGGCCGTGGGTTGTGATGACATGAGTCGGGATTTATACATACCGATACTAGATAATATTCTGCCTGTAATATCTCACATTATCAACTATTCTCTAGAATCGGGGTGTTTTCCCGACTCATGGAAGAACGCCTACGTTATCCCTTTACCTAAAAAAACTTCCCCTTCACAGGCTAGTGACTACCGGCCCATCTCTATTTTACCCTTTTTGTCTAAGGTTCTTGAGCGAGTTGTACACCGCCAGCTATCAGATTTTATTTCCAACCACAATCTTTTAAGCCCGTTCCAATCGGGTTTTCGCCCACACCATAGCACCACCTCTGCCTTAGTTAAAATCACAGATGATATTCGCCACGCTATGGACAGGCGTGAACTCACAATTCTGGTCTTGCTTGACTTTAGCAGTGCCTTCAATACCGTCGATTATGACATTCTCTTAGCTATTCTTAATTCCTTCAATATTTCACAGTCGGTGATCGGTTGGTTTTCATCGTATCTGCGTGGCCGTCGGCAGCGAGTACGAGCAGACAATGTCTGCTCTGACTGGTGTGATATCACAGCCGGCGTCCCACAAGGTGGCGTTCTTTCACCCCTATTATTCTCCATCTTCATCAATACTATTGTGGTGTTGCTTATGTGTCAATACCATCTTTATGCAGACGATCTCCAACTGTATCGGCACTTTTCTCCTGAAAATATTGGGACAGCAGTGGGACTTATGAATATTGACCTTGACACTGTCCTAGACTGGGCTGTTTGTCATGGTTTACTGGTCAACCCCAATAAGTCACAAGCCATTATTATGGGTACAACCAAATTATTAACCAAACTAGATCGTAGTGCACTACCACCACTGGTTTTTAATGAAATAGTCATTCCATATAGCAAAAATGTAAAAAATCTTGGTCTGCAACTTGACGAATCGCTGACCTGGAATGGGCAGGTTAGTGAGGTTAGTCGCAAGGTGTTTGCTAGCTTTCATGCTCTGAAGCGCCTACAAAATTTCATTCCTACTGCAACTAAAATCACGCTAGCGCAAACTCTTCTCATTCCTATAATTGACTATGCAGATGTATGTTATCTCGACATCAACGAGGATTTGCTTAACAAACTTGTCCGTCTTCTCAACCTGTGCATTCGGTACATCTACGGACTGCGCAAGTATGATCATATCTCCGAATATCGCGTTCGTCTACAATGGCTCGACATTCGGCGCCGTAGAAATTCTCACGTTCTCTCTCTTCTATTCTGCACGCTGAATGACACTGGGGCCCCTGAGTACTTGCGGGATCGATTCCAATTTCTCTGTGCACATGGACTTCCTCTGAGATCAACCGATTCTCGAGCACTCGCCATCCCTTCTCACTCCTCCACTTCCTACTCTGACTCGTTCACCGTGAATGCAGCACGCATGTGGAACGCGCTACCCCTCGATATTCGTCTATCCTCGTCAGTATTTGTGTTTAAAAAGCGTGTTCTGACGCACTTTTTGGAACTTCAGAATTATTAACTAGCTCTTGAAGGTCTATCCTAAATATTGGTCAAATACTTTTTTAAAGTCGGATGAGTATTTTCGGAGATAACCTTCTACATCCAAGCTTACAAACGTTATTCATTAGTGTTCATGTAGATAAATGTTCTAGAGTCTATTGTTACCTCCCCTGTATATGTTATTTATAAGTATGTATGTTTATATATCATATATATTGTATATATTTATATATATATATATGTATGTTTCTCCATTTATTTGTATTTGTGTTTTATTATCTGTTTAATTATATGTCTATATTTTATCATCCATCATTCATTTATTTCTTCTCTGCCACTCCACACTTTTTCATAATAACCCAAAGGTTGGCTGGGGGAGAACGCCTACGGTGTTAAGCTGTACCTTTTGCAAAAAACATTTCAAGTGCAATAAATATATTTTGATTTGATTTGAAGGAAAATCATACAAGGAGGCACTGGGGTGTCAGCCGCCACTCGGGACTAGTCGAGATACGGGCGACCACGCCGAAGTCGAACAACGACTAGACACGCATTCTAAAAACCCAAAGGGGAGCCGACCCGCTACCTTGAACCACTTGCTCTTTCTGTTCTGTATAAATATCACATGTCACAATAAATACATTTTGAATTTATTTTTAATTATCCACGCCCGGCGGCTGTGCCGTCTCGGTCGAGGCGTTTCATCTTGGACTAAAATATGGAATAATGTCGTCCATGCCCCAAATGTTAAACACTCTTTAAACAAAAGAATGCACCCACTATTAAAGTTTTCGTGTATTTTTATATAGATGGTTTTTTTATTTATTTATTTAAATAATGTAATTTAGTAATTTTTTATTTTTCAGACTTCTCAAGGATGTCCCTGAGTCAGGAGTAAGGGTGCAACCCATGTCTTCGTGTTCAACTTGTGGGAAACAATACACCGAAGTCAGCAATTTGAACAGACATATCAGAAAAGAACATCCTGATGAGTGAGTACCTACCTACCCGATCTACCTACGTATGATCCACCACCTGACGGATCTGATGTCTCGGTCGAGGGGTCTTGAAGTGTTTCCTAAAATATGGAATATTGTCGTCCATGCCCCAAATGTTAAACGTTCTTTAAACAAAATAATGCACCCACTATTAAAGTTTTCGTGTATTTTTATATGGATGGTTTTTTTTTTGTATTTATTTAAATAATGTAATTTAGTAATTTTTTATTTTTCAGATTTCTCAAGGACGTCCCTGAGTCAGGAGTAAGGGTGCAACCCATGTCTTCGTGTTCAACTTGTGGGAAACAATACACCGAAGTCAGCAATTTGAACAGACATATCAGAAAGGAACATCCTGATGAGTAAGTACCTACCTACCCGGTCTACCTACGTATGATCCACCACCCGGCGGATCTGCTGTCTCGGTCGAGGCGTCTCGAAGCGTTTCATCTTAGACTAAAATATGGAATAATGCGATCAAAATTATTTCATTATTCATAATACGCGTGCACAGAAAAGCAAATAAGCTACCAATGGCCGGCTTTCCGGTTCGGCATCTACATACCGTGTTGTGGAAAATGTTTCACGTTTTTGCTCTCGGTCCTGCAGAATTTTTTAAATAAAAAAAAAAATAACGCTGCGTATGGCGTCGTTTCACTTACGAGTAGGTGACTTACGATGCCACGGACATTCTGTGATGCACGGGGATTGCGAATGCCATGCCGGCCTGACATGAGCCTTTTCACGCCCCTTTTGAAAAACCCCAGGCTGTACTTGGGAGGAAATAGATGAGCAGGGAGTGCGTTCCACAGTTTGAATCCACATTCCAATATAACGTGCCGACGGAAATTTTCATCGTGGAATCTGTTTCATAACAAACAGAGTGGTGGACGACTGGAACCAACTTCCAGAGGAAGTAATAAGCGCACTTAGTACCAACCAATTATTCAAAAATAGACTAGATAAATATATAACTGATCATGCGGGTAGTTTGGAACGCATGCGCCTATTCTGCGCTCTTTGCAACAATTGAGTTTTTGTAAACATTATACGCCCAAACTAAAACAAAAACAGTGTAAAAAGTTTAATTGTAGTTTCGTTAATTGCTACGAAGTGCAGTACAGCCTCTCACTGTGCTGTGTACCTATCTCTGAGTCTAGGTCTAATCGAGTGCTAACCACCTACCTGCCTGCCTAACATGGCGCCGTCATGCTCAGTGTGTCGTGATGAGGTGAAGCGCGGTAAAGGTACATGCTGCGACGGCGAATGTGCCCAGTGGGTGCACTACAAGTGCGCGAAGGTGTCCGAGCAGCAGGTGACGGCGGCCAGGACCAACAACAAAAAAGCTTGGCCCTGTCCCAAATGCCGCGGCGGGCCGCCGGCGGCGGCGCCGAAACGTCTCCAGTTGCTGTGCGAGGCGGAAGGCGGTGGCAGTGGAATGCGGACCCCAGACGGCGGCACACCCTTCTCCTCTCCAATGGGCACGCCTGACGACGGCAGCGGATCCGGGCCCTTCAGCGCCTTTCCCATAGACGTGGCCGGTACGCTGAGCAAACTGCAGCACGACATCGAGCGCATCCTGAGCAACCAGGATGCCATGGCGAAGAGCATCAGCGTCATGCAGTCGGGCCAGCAGAATATCCTGGCCACTCAAGCTGAAATGGCAAAATCTCTCGAATTCCTCAGTGATAAAGTGCACGACGTGGAGAAGACGCTCGAACAGCAGAGGAGCCGGCTGGACGCGCTCGAGGCGCTCGGGCCGGAGGTGCAGCAGCTGCGGGCGGAGGTGTGCAAGCTGCAGGCGGAGCGGGACGACGCGCAACAGCGGGCACTCCTCGACTCCGTGGAGCTGAAGGGCGTCCCGGAGGCGGCGGGCGACCTGCGCGGCGTCGTCATGCGGATCGCCGGAGCTCTCCAGTGCACCCTGCGCCCGGAAGACGTTAGGGAGGCTCGTCGAATGTCTTCTGGCAAACTGTCTAAGAGTATTTGTGTACGTTTTGCTAACAAAGAAGTTCGTGACGGTTTCCTAAAAAGTGCAAAAGTGAAGCGCAATTTGAATGTAAATTCCCTCGGCCTGGGGGCCGAAAGTGATCCTGTATACATTAATGAATTTTTAATTGCTCGTAGGCGAATGCTTCTGTACCGTGCTAAAATGTTTGCAAAAGAGAATAAAATTGCTTTTGTTTGGTCTAAGGACGGGCAGGTGCTAATGCGCAGGTCGGTCGAGGATAAATATGTAATTATAAAACATGAATTAGACCCTGAAAGGTTTTTTCGAAAAAAACTGACCTCCGTACTAGCTCCTATACACTGCTAAAGCATAACATAAAGTGTTGTAAAACAAAAATCTACACAACTAAACTAATCCAGACAACTATCTTATTAACAATCAAGTCTCTTACAAACACACAACCTCACATGCATCCACTACACCGAATCACACTATATAGAATCACACATCACATAATAACCATAACATTTCATAATATTATGACATTACATATAATAACACAAACACAACCACTAATACTACTTCAAGCACATAGCAGCCAAATAATAATAACACGTCAGTCAGACAACAACAATCAAGACAAAACACACGCAAACCGACAAAGTCAATGCTCAACTGTGAGTAGCCATAGTACACAGCTGCAGCAGTCAAGCATACCCAACCACAACTACCTTTATGTGAGTAGCCACAGTACACAGCTGCAGCAGTCAAACATACCCAACAACAACTACCTTGCTCCGTATACACACAGCCGTATGTGTGAACTTGTGTATGCTGCGGGGGTCGTCGCCAGGCTATGTGGTAGTGTGATTTACTACATGGCAGCAAATGTAAGTGAGACATCTATTTCATTCGGTATATTAAGACTCCCACTGATAATTAAAGCGTTAACAATAATTATATCTATGCTGTCTTTTCGTTTCCTTACTTATTATTTTATTATACAAGTACAAACTCGCCCGCTAGGAATTCGACGATCGTACTGGTTATTAACCTTTTCGTTAGATACAACTGTTAATGTTGTTTCCATAGCTTATAGTGGGACTAGAAATAAAGTAATGAAACCATACTACAGATCATATTCTACTTATAACCTAAGGCTTATCTACACAATATTTATTATGAAGGTATACACAGTAGGGCTTCTCATGCAGCCAATGCGTTTATATTCAGAAAATTCAATCTCAATCTGCAATTAGTCGAGGACATTGACAGTGACATCAATGTCCCAAAAACACACATTATTGATGCTCCTGAACGATGTAAAAATATATTGAACCCCACTTGTAACTCAGTTCTTAAAACGATAACTCTAAACATTCGCAGCATTAACTGCAATTTTCACCACCTTGCTATATTACTTAGAAGATTGGATATAGAATTCGATGTGATAATTCTTACAGAATGCTGGATAGGTAATGCCAATAGTTATCAGCCAAAACACCTGGAATCCTATGCCCAATACAATACAACCAGACATATCAACCGCAGTGACGGAGTGATCGTATACGTGCGGAGGAACATTAATGTTACTGTATGCGAGGCCGCTTTTAGCGATGCGAGTGGTTTGATACTGGATTTTGAGCAGGACGCATCACTCATTGCGATATACCGATCACCTTCAATGCTTAATATTGACAACTTCCTTGATTCTTTGAATACAACCCTTACAAGTAAGAAAGACCAAAAACAAATTATACTGACAGGTGACATTAATATTGACATTAAAAGTGACAGCACTGACACTAGATCAGATATATATTTATGTCTCATGGCACAACATGGTCTCTTTCCAGCAATCACACTAGCTACAAGAGGTGCGTCATGCTTAGATCATTACATGGTGAAAGACTGGAGTAACATAAATACTATAATATGTGAAACTAATGTAACTGACCACTTTCCAATAATAGCTACCACAGTATACACGAGAAAGGCTCAAGTGCTGAATCCCAAAACCAGATTAGTAGTCGAATATAGCAAAGTGATGGACAGTCTTAATAAACATACGTGGAGCTCACTTTTGAAGGAGACAGACACAAATGCGGCAACCGATAGCCTTATACTTACCCTACAGACATTAATTAAAGATAATACAAAAATGCTCACTTTGCCACATAAAAACTACAACATAAAAAAATGGATAACGCCCAGTTTAATAAAATGCCAACGAAAAAGAGACAAACTTCATCAAGCTATCCGTAAAAATCCTGATGACATAGGCCTGAAAAATAAATACAAAAGATACAGGAATATTTGCATCAGAGCGACGAAGTGTGCTAGGGATCTATATATAGAAGAGGATCTGTTTGAAAACCGCAACAATCCAAAAAACACTTGGAAGATTATAAAATACGCAGCCTCGCTCCCCCAAAGAGGTCAGAACGATGCCATAGACCTCCTCAAACAGGGAAGCGAAGCGGCGTCAGTACAAGATGTTAATGACTTCTACACAGGCATCGGCAAGTCTCTTGCTGATACTATACTAAAGGCAAACAGCACAAACGAAGCAGAGTTAGCAAGCAAAATCTCGAATCACTCAGACAGCGCTAATGCTAACACCTTCTTCTTTACCCCAGCAGACGAAATGGAAATTTCAAAGACTGTAGATGAGCTAAAAAATGATTGTGCGCCAGGGTGGGACTGTGTACTACGAAATTAATTAAGAAATTAAAACAATATCTAATTGTACCTTTGACGCACATCTCTAATCTGAGCCTATCTACTGGAGTATTCCCAACCTCGTGCAAAAGAGCCATTGTTGTGCCTATATACAAAGCAGGTGACAAAACTAACACAGCAAATTACAGACCAATCTCTCTCCTGACGGCCCTCTCGAAAATCATTGAAAAGATAGCTAAGCGTAGACTGTATGGATTTCTGGAAAGAGATAATATACTCGCAGCTAATCAATATGGTTTTCGCAACAAAAAGTCAACTCAAGATGCTGTAGGTGATCTCACAGACTATATATCCAACAGCATGGATTCGGGTCGGAAATGTATAGGTGTTTTCCTAGATCTCGCAAAGGCCTTTGACACCGTCTCAATTCCCATTCTCTTAAAGAAGTTGGAGCATGCGGGTGTCAGAGGACTCCCGCTTGAGTGGTTCAGAAGCTACCTTATAGGCAGAGTACAATGTGTCAGAATTGACACAGTCGTTAGCGAGAACGGAGATGTAACTTTCGGTGTTCCTCAGGGGAGTGTACTTGGACCCTTGCTTTTCCTACTTTACATAAATGACCTGTGCAAGACGAGGCTGAAGGGCTGTCACATTTACACATATGCTGATGATACTGCATTGGTTTTTGTTGGTGATACCTGGGACAAAACCCATCAACTAGCTGAAACGGGCCTTAGGGATATCAAAGCATGGCTTGACAACAACCTACTTTCACTGAACGTTGATAAAACAAAACACCTGTGCTTTGGTATCACGCGGGCCTCTCAGCCGTCGAATCCACAAATCCTCCGTATCCACTCGTGCTTGAGGGATGAGGCTGTTGGTCGTTGCAGCTGTCCGTCTATCCAAAAGGTACCTTCCATTAAATATCTGGGAGTGGTCCTTGACGACAGATTGTCCTGGGATACCCACTTAAAAATACTCTCACAGCGAGTGCGTAAAACAATTTACATCTTTAAGAGTCTGCGTAACGCTGCTAGTAGAAAATTACTCTACACAACATATCTGGCGCTGGTTCACCCAATACTATCATACTGCATAACGTCGTGGGGCGGAGCGGCAAAGAATCACCTTCTCTCGCTCGAAAGAGCGCAAAGAGCTCTTCTGAAGGTAGCATTCCGCAAGCCGTACAGGTACCCGACCCAAGATCTATACCAGGAACTAGAACTGCTTACGGTGCGGCAGCTTTTCATCTACTCCCTTCTGTGCAGCACGGCCACCAAAACAGGAGATATATCTTCAATGCACATTTATAAAACCCGAACGCGCGGAAGTGGCAAGCAGTTGGTCCCCGCAATGCAGACTAGTTTCGGGCAGAGATTCCGATACTTTCTTGGCCCTTACATACTGAATAAGGTCGATCCCAACGCACTATTTAGAGAAATGAAACGAGGGCAAATGCAAATGATGGTGAAAAATTATCTAATAGGAAGAGGCTATGAGGAGACAGAACGCATTTTAAAGATCCTGACCTGAATCACACAAAAAAAAAAAAAAAAAAAAAAAACTCACCCCACACTGACAGACACATACATACACATACTCACTCTCAAAACCTAACACATATACTCACACACGAGACCTAATCCCCTCTCACAAACAGACACCACTGACACCCTCATGTATCCACCCATACTAACAAGTTTTATTAGTTTTATTTTATTTTATTTTGTTTTATTACGATATATTACTAGAACATGCCCGACCAAAAACTACGTTACCCGCATACATAAAATATTACCGCTAACTACCTACTGTAAGCTGTCCTCTACGGCACAGTCTACCCAGACTAGTGTAGAGGACAGAGACCAATAATGTATGTATACTTTATTAGTTCAATAAACGTTTTTGATTTTTTTGATTTATTTGATATAACAAATAAAACATAATCTCGAAAAGAGTGCTCGCGAACGATAATAAAAAAAAAATTTAAAATTTAAGATAATGACGAAAAACAACAAATTTTAACTGGATTTAGATGTATCAGCCTAGGCTGCCTGTCTAAAATAAATAAATAAATAAATAAAATCAGATCTTAGAATCGAGAATGGTAAGACCAATTAAGGTCCTGCTTATGAGGGGAAGGAAGATTTTCAGATACAGTCGTGTGAGATGGTTTTTTTTGTATTACTTAAATCATGTAATTTAGTAATTTTGAATTTTTCAGACTTCTCAAGGATGTCCCTGAGTCAGGAGTAAAGGTGCAACTCATGTCTTCGTGTTCAACTTGTGGGAAACAATACACCGAAGTCAGGAATTTGAACAGACATATCAGAAAGGAACATCCTGATGAGTAAGTACCTACCTACCCAATTTACCTACGTATGATCCACGACCGGCGAATCTGCTGTCTCGGTCGAGGGGTCTCGAAGCGTTTTAGACTAAAATATGGAATAATGTCGTCCATGCCCCAAATGTTAAACGCTCTTTAAACAAAAGAATGCACCTTTTGGTTTTTCCGATATAAATATTGTTGTTGTTGATTTGGTTTGGGGTTGGCTCTAGGCCTGCAAACTAATCCCGCTTGGTTGTGGACCTTCGTGCAAAACCAGCTACCCCAGCCAGCCTATGTCTTCCATGAAAGCCACAAGTCGACCGGGGTGTCTGCAGGCCGCTTATCCCTTAGTCGCCTTTTACGACATGCACGGGGAGAGATGCAGTGGGACTATTCTTATTAAGAACCGACCTCACACAGTACGATATAAATATTACAATGCGATCAAAATTCGGTCCGGCGGATATAACGTGCCGAAAGAAATGACCGTTAGGAAAAGTTAAGTACGGCGACGCATCATTACAATTTCTTATATACCTAAAAATATATGAGTCGTATAGTTCCAGAATCCGCCAAATCCATTTCTCTAAAAAAAGTAGTTATAAACTGTTTAGAATAAAGTATTAAATTTACCGTGTACCGTGTGGGGCCGGTACTTAAAAAGAATAGCCCCACTGCATCTATCCCCATGCATGTCGTAAAAGGCGACTAAGGGATAAGGACAAGATGCCGTACTAAAGGGCGACAGGCTCGCCACCTTGGCACGGTACTTCCACCGAGTCATGCAGCAGGTGGGTCTTCGTGCCTTACTTGCTGCTTGATCGATTGAATCTTGTTCGAATAATTTGCGAAATGTGGTGGTCGGTGTTGTGCTGTAATTTACCAGAGTTCTTGCAGCACGACATCGATTACTCTGCTTACCCCGATTGTCGGGATTCAGCGTGTGTGATATGTATGTATGTATTAAATTTGTCACTTATCTGTAAAGACATTGTTCCCAACACATTCCAATCCAGAGTGAATCGCAAAGAAAAATTAACATTCGTTCCAGCTCCCTCGTAGTTTGATCGGGCGGCTATTTATCGAGGTATAGTTTTTTCGTCTAATGGGCGCCACACACCTTCAATTAATATATTTTTTTTTTTTTTTAGCAAACTGACACGGTTGGCTACATCACCTACAACATCCATGATGTCAGCCCATAACACCGGGTGAACTTGGTGCCACGTCAGTGCTTCCCTTCGGTCGTGCCGGCTACACTGAACTGGACGGAAAACACAAACTATTTACATAGCCGTTTCGACCGACCTTTCATTCAGTGCGGTGGTACCAACCCGGGCGGGTTAAACCCTACCACCTAGTGATATAAGAAGGGAGTCATATCACTTAGTCGCCTTTTACGACATACACGGGGAGAGATGCAGTGGGGCTATTCTTTTAAAGTACCGGCCCCGCACGGTACTGCGATATTGCGCAAGTCCAGACTTGTGCAAGTCTGCATGACGCCCCAAGTCTATAAAGTTGCGCAATAAACTTCCCACACACGTAACGGTACACTTGCACAAGTCTGGACTTTTGTTTTGTTTCGTTTGCTGCCCAGGCTCTTGGGAAGGCGGGTGGGCCATTTTTTTTTATGTAATCCGGTATGGGTGGCTGATTCGCAGGGGCCAAAGCGCATGCTCCGACCAGCCTATATCACCTCTGAGAAGGTAGGTGCCATACCGGAGACGTCCCTGGATTGCTGGCTATACCGGACTAGAGGAGAACACAACCGAGGCTGCTATGCGGCCATCTTACATCCAGTACGATAGTACCAACCCAGTCGGCTACAATTTGAGGACCATTCTCCGGACTGAGACCTCAAGACGGTCCATTGTACGTTGAAGTCTGGACTTGCGCAATATTAATTGAAGGTGTGTGGCGCCCATTACTGTAAAATCGTCCTAAACGGAGTTGGCGGGTTCTGGAACTAATACGACTCGTATAACTTTGTAATGTCAAATTTTTCAGACTCCTCAAAGAAGGCCAGGATGCTGACGCAAGTGAAATAAAACGCGTTAAATGTGACATGTGTGACAAAATCTACAAAGGAAGCAAACAAATGCGGTTTCACATGAGGAGAGTTCACCGAACAGACCCTACGCGCAGTGCGTTGCCGACGCTGTGTTGTCCGATGCACTGCGATGCCAAGTTCATGCACTGTAAGGAATTAGATGATCACCTGACTGTGGAACATGGGGTGGTGATAGAGTCAAGCGTCGTGGAGTTTGATTCCATAGCGGGTGAGATCTTTTTTATTTTTTTTTATGGAAACTGTCACGGTTGGCTATAGCGGATTATTACATAAAAAAGTGCATCTTTCCACTAACAAACTTTGACAATTTGACATTTGGATACACTTTGTATCATTACATTTTTTTTATATGACTTATTACATCTCTTTGTAATAAATGTAAACTAATTTTTATTTATTTTTTGACTTGATATAATATGAAGTATCAAAATTGACGATAGCACTATACACAAGATATAGGTAATTTAAATAGGCAGTGTGGTCAAATTCTTGAGTATTCATGTTTATGCTGTAAATATTAATGCTCTTCTGAGCGGTAGTATGGGTTAATTATTTGTAAGTTACTATAATATAATACTTATAAGGTACTAACAAAACATTGTGACTTGCGAAGTTTGTTTGTCAGTTCTTCTTCGCATTTGAATTTAGAACTGGCGGAATTTTCGACATGTCCAAGCGTAGGTTACCTACCTATGGATGAAATTATACAATAAACAATAAAAGAAATTATTTATAAGTTGCTTAATTTTTAGGAAGGACCCACCTTAATGCCTGGTTGACACGATGCGAGTGCACGCACGAGAAATGCTTCTCGAACGCATTCACGCACCGTGTAGACAGTTCTCGCAAGCTCGCATGCGTGCACGAACGCAGCGTCGTTCGCGCGCGAACGAGTTCATGCATGTTTATTAGTTGGCGTTCGAGAGGAGCGTCTCGCACGATGTTTGTTGGTGCAAAAAAGTTTTCTAAGTGGTTTTTGGTTGTTTACGGCACCATGACAAGGTGGACTGATGTGCAAATGATTAAGTTATCTTTATATACTTATCCACATAGATCTCAGATGACTCCCTTCTTATATTATTAGGTGGTAGGGTGATACCACAGCACTGAATGAAACGCGCCCGGGTTGATACCACAGCACTGAATGAAATGTCCGTCGAAACGGCTAATTGTAAATAGTTTGCGTTTTCCGTCCAGTTCAGTGCAGCCGACACGACCGAAGCGAAGCACTGACATATGACACCTAGTTCACCAATGTGTTATGGGCTGACATCACGGATGTTGTAGGTGATGTAGCCAACCGTGTCAGTTTCTATAAAAAATATCTTTTCTGTTTTTTCCTCTTAATTTTGTTTCTTATCAAACGTTGTGCTAAAATAAACGCTAAAGTTGTACCAATACACGCCAAGCCTTCGTCTACAGACTCAATTTTTGCAACTGTCAAAACAGAGAAACACAGACGAGCTCGAACGAGATGTGGAATAGTGTAAACGGTTCCTAATGCGAGTTTTCTCGTTCGAGAAGGCGGCATGCTTCTCGTGCGTGAAACCTCGCATCGTGTCAACGTACCATTAGAACCCGGATCATCTGTACTTGAGAATTATAAATAAGTATACCGGATGTTCTAGGTTCAGGATTATCTTTAGTGAACCATGAGGTTTGTTTTTTTTTATTTAGTTTATTTTTAGGGCTTTTAACAATAATTTGTTAATATCAGCCCCATAGTACTCATCTTCTCCATCCCTTAGGGCCCAGAGTCCCTGAGAGATAGAGAACGTTCCACAAAGTTCAACACAATCACTAAATCCCTCTCACTTGGGCTCGCCAACAGTTTATGTATGCTAAAAACTAATTGAGTCTGTCCACCCTAAGTGACGTCTGCAATTTCGTCCGTAATTCCTCGTTCTGACCACACTCCATCAGCAAATGGTACATGTCATCCTCCTTGTTACACCGATCACCATTTGGAGAATCTCTCTTTTTCATCAGGAATTTAAATTTATTCAATGGAATGTGGCCAGAACGAAGTCTTAAAGCTAGCACTATTTCAGGCCTTCGTAAATTACACACCTGGAACCAGGGAACCTGTGGAGGTTCGAATTGTAAGGTTTTGTACCATATTCCACTCTGTATGGATCGACTGTCAAAATACTCTTTCCATAAATTTTTACATAGCGTTTTTACTTCTGGCAATCGATCCATACAGAATGGTTTACATGTTACAGTGGGGCATTCAACATAAATAGCTTCTTTTGCTAATTTGTCCGCTGTTTCATGACCATGAGGTTGAAACAGCAAGTTTTTTAACTTCGCTCGATAGAAAAAAAAACCGAATATTCCTCTATTTTTACAGAAATTTCTATTGTAAAAATATAAAGAATTAATGTACATTTTTTATAATTTTTCTTCAAATACAATTTTATATTCTTTAGTGAACCGCAATTTAAAAAAGTCACAAAGCTAAAATTTTTCATACTTATTAAAATAAAAAAGATTTGTGCGTTATTCACCTTCACTTTGTTTTTTTTTTTTTTATGTAAACCAGCATGGGTGGCTGTGCCGAGGGACCAATGGTGCAGTCGACAGAGCCAAAATCACCTCTCCTCGCGAAACCACGCTCAGTTAGGTGCCATGTCAGTCAGTCAGTCAGCGTGTAAGCGTCCACTGCTGGACATACGCCTCTCCAATTTTCCTCCAGTCCTCCCGGCCTTCAGCGATACGGAACCACTGATTTCCGCCGACGTACTTGATGTCGTCGTCCCACCTGGCGGGTGGTCTTCCCACACTCCGTTTTCCTGTCCACGGCCGCCAGTGTAGGACACGGTTACTCTAACGGTCATCGTCTCTTCGGCTAACGTGCCCAGCCCACTGCCACTTGAGCTTAGCCAACCGGTGTCCAATATCGGCTACTTTGGTGCGTCGGCGGATTGCCTCGTTACGCACCATATCACGTAGCGATATTACCAGTTAGGTGCCATGCCAGCAGATTTATCGTTAGCGCCTTGTGGCGAATTCCATCCCGCTCTAGTAAAGAGGAAACTGCCTCGCGCCCGCTTTGTCTCGCGACGCTCCCCACTCCGCTGAGCCATAGCCGTCTCTATTTTGAGCGCATGAAATTAGACATTCTGTGGCATGGGTGGAACAGGCTTAAAAAGTTTAGAATACTTTAATGAGCGATGATTTCTGTAGTTCAGTACTCAAATTTATGCACCCACTATACGTGTTTACGCGGCAACATCATACTTCCAGCCATATAATTTTTTTTTTTTTTTATGTAATCCGGTATGGGTGGCTGAGTCGGAGGGGCCAAAGCACATGCTCTAACCAGCCAATATCACCTCCGAGAAGGTAGGTGCCATACCGGAGACTTCCCTGGATTGCTGGCTATACTGGACTAGAGGAGAACACAACTGAGGCTGCTATGCGGCCATCTTACATCCAGTACGGTGGTACCAACCCAGTCGGCTACAATTTGAGCCTGCCACCTAGTAAGGGGCAAGGGAAGGGACCTACAGTTTTACACGCGGTTCCGAACGGTGAAGCAGCGGGTGTAGGTATGCACGTAAATTTCAGCTCAACTAACTCACCTAGCAGTTATCATACCCCAAAGGTACCCTGTTAGAAAATGCCTAGAGGCATTAAGTGTTACCTTTTGCCCATATTCTATTTGAGTGCAATAAATATATACAATACAATACAATAAAAATTTTTTCGTCAGAAAAAACACATTGGTACACGCCGACCGGATTCGAACCTCGGACCTCCCGCATGAGAAGCCGATGCCCAAACCACTCGGCCACCCGCCGCTCATTAATACCTATAAATAATATATTTTTTCAGAATTCGAGTCGTGGAAAGCTGGAGTTGAGTCTACAACGTCATCTTCGTTTGTTAAGCATTCAGTTACTGCGAATCATTTGTACTACTACTGTCATCGTTCTGGTGTACCGCGTACTCAGTGTAAGTATATAGATAATAGCATCAAAATAAGAGTGTATGGAAGCATAAAAAACCCGCCAAGTGCGAGTCGAACTTGTACCGTGTGGGGCCGGTACTTTAAAAGAATAGCCCCACTGCCTCTCTCCCCGTGTATGTCGTAAAAGGCGACTAAGGGATATTACTCCCTTCTTATATTACTAGGTGGTAGGGTTTAACCCGCCCGGGTTGGTACCACCGCACTGAATGAAACGTCGGTCGAAACGGCTATGTAAATAGTTTGTGTTTTCCGTCCAGTTCAGTGTAGCCGGCACGTCCGAAGGGATACACTGACGTGGCACCAAGTCCACCCGGTGTTATGGGCTGACATCGCGGATGTTGTAGGTGATGTAGCCAACCGTGTCAGTTTCAATAAAAAAATAAAAAAACTCGCGCACCGAGGCTAGCGCTACTCACGCCATCTATCGCGTGTTATGAAATGCTTCATAATCTATTCGGTAGATGGCGCGCGCGCACTTTTACAAAAGAAGACATACATACATACATATCACACACGCTAAATCCCGACAATCGGCGTAAGCAGAGTAATCGGTGTTGTGCTGCAAGAACTCTTGTCAATTACAGCGCAACACCAACCACCACGTTTCGCAAAGTATTCGAACAAGATTCAATCGATCAAGCAGCAAGTAAGGCACGAAGACCCACCTGCTGCATGACTCGGTGGAAGTACCGTGCCAAGGTGAGAGGTGGCGAGCCTGCCGCCCTTTAGCACGGCATCTTGTCCTTATCCCTTAGTCGCCTTTTGCGACATGCATGGGGAGAGATGCAGTGGGGATATTCTTTTTAAGTACCGGCCCCACACGGTGGTGGGTCTTCGTGCCTTACTTGCTGCTTGATCGATTTAATCTTGTTCGAATACTTTGCGAAACGTGGTGGTCGGTGTTGTGCTGTAATTGACCAGAGTACTTGCAGCACAACACCGATTACTCTGCTTACCCCGATTATTGGGATTCAGCGTGTATGATATGTATGTGTGTAAGATTAAATTGTTAAATTATAGAAGATGCGTCGCTCAACCCTAACCTAATGTTGAGGCGGCGCATGTCGTTTTTGTTATGTTTCGTTGAAAACTCCCATAGTGCAGTTTGTATACCTGCATGCAGGTATGCCAGACGGCATGACGCTGGTGCCATGGTGCCAGGGAAAGGCGCTCTTGTGGGACGCTACGTGCGTGGACACCTTGGCCCCGTCCCATGTACTCGACTCCTCCAAATCTGCCGGAGCCGCTGCATCTAAGGCAGCTGCCATCAAAGTGTCTAAGTACAGCCCGCTGCGCGACCACTTTGAATTTCAACCTTTCGCCGTAGAAACTTTGGGGCCGTGGTCGTCAGACACCAAAACATTCTCGGAGAAATTGGGAAAACTTTTAGTAGATAAACCTGGTGACCGCCGTGCCAAAGCTTTCTTTGTTTGGCGAATCGCCATTGAGATTCAGAGGTGTAACGCGGCGTGCGCACTTGGCACTTGCACCGGTGCAGCGACTCTGGCAAATTTAAATGAAATATATTATTTATAGGTAGTTTTAATTTATTTATTTTTTAGGTTTAGTTTATAAATTATTTTAGTTTAGTTTTCATATTTCTTAATTTTAGTTTAATTTTATTTTTATATTGTATGATTGTGTCATGATTTTGATTAATAAAAAAACCTAATAGACAATTCGACACTTCGGCCGCCCCAAAACAAAACAAAGTATGTACCACTTTTACCTAAACACGTTTTTTAGCACCATTGTACTTACTTTTTTATGCTCTATCTGGAAAAAATATGAAAAAAATTCTATCTCCAATATTTCCCAAGATAAGTAAGCGTAAAAAACAAGTATTGTCCACTTTTTGGGTAAATATTAAATTGAATTTTAAGTTCCCATTTCTTAACATAGTATGTGACAAATCCCCACTCCAAAAGCAAGTATGTTCCAGTAGATACTTGGTTATTATTTGGTAACTCGTCTCATACTTGCTTTTGTTATGGTGTGAAAAATGTGATACTTGGTTTTAATAAGGAATATTATAGTTTTGCACTGGCAATACCCAAAATGTCACCTGTCTAATTTGACGTTACGTACGTGTCAGTTGCAATTCAAATAAACGTCAATCAAATACACATTTTGCGGTTGTTTGTCAGCACTTGGCGAAGGGTGTGTGTCGTCAGTGTCGTGTGATTTTATTATAAAAAAAAAATGTTTAATAATTAGCAAATACCTATGTAGTAGAAAGTGAACTACGACTACTTCTTTGGACAAATTTCTTTTGTAGACTTTCTACAAAAGAAGTTTGACGTGACAAAAATTAAGGAGCGAAATGTAGTACTTCGAGGAATAGAAAGAAAAAAAAAATAATCGAAAAACTTCTTCCTCTAATGCCTAAAAATAGAAGAGTGTTTTGGCAAAATTTACCCGATTCCGACAATCTTCAAGATTTACTTTCCCAAGGACAATGTGTTGATGAATAAATTATTTCATGTTCTTTATTTCACATTTTTAAAATACATTTATATTAATTTTACATATATTATAACTTATTACATAAATTATTTCATTATTATTAAGTTTAAAAGTGAGAATTTCTAATAATAATATGTTTTTTTATATTGATTTAGTTTTGTAAGGACAATGTCTTGATTAATAATAATTTCATTATAAAGAAGGATTTCTAATATTAATACCGAATTATGTTTTAATTATATTTTGGTTTTCGTTTCATACAATTTCTGAAACCACTTATGCATAAACTAAATCAAAACCAATCATTTCCTCCCTTACTTGGTTTTGATGTGATCGCAAAATTAAACTCTCTATAAATACCCAAAAATATACCAAGTAAGTGGTCATACATGTTTTTGATGTGGGAATTGGGTGTATATTTTAATGAATTTAATTTCAAAGCCAAGTATCTGATATTAAAAACGTTTTATTATGAAAACGGATGACCATATTAATTTACCGTAATCAAGAATAGGTATATATGGCATTTTTAAGTTTCTGCTAAAACAAATTTTCGTTTATATTTTCTTTCAGAAAAGTTGCTATGATTTTTAAACGGTTTTATTTAGCTTGACTCCGTATATTTGTTTGTTTGTTTGTTACTATCTTTGTTTCAAATCTTGCGACAACTTTTTCAACTACTTCTACTGAACCGATTTTTATGAAACTTTGCACACACATTGAGTTCTCGTGACAATACAATATTATGATAATTTCAACTTGGTAACGAGGGTCTGATGATGGAGTCAGGAGGTGGACAGTGGAACTCTTCAACCGTTACTAGTAACCTCCTCGAGTTTGGGCTCTTATGGTTGGTTTGGACGAGTGTCCCATACTTCTACCAATACACTTGGTGACGAGGGTCTGATGATGGAGTTAGGAGGTGTACAGTGGAACTCTTCAACCGTTACTCGTAACCCCCTCGAGTTTGGGCTCTTAAGGTTGGTTTGGACGAGTGTCCCATACTTCTACCAATACACTTGGTGACGAGGGTCTGATGATGGAGTCAGGAGGTGTACAGTGGAACTCTTCAACCGTTACTAGTAACCCCCTCGAGTTTGGGCTCATTTGGTTTGTTTGGACGAGTGTCCCGTACTTCTATCAATACACTTGGTGATGAGGGTCTGATGATGGAGTCAGGAGGTGTACAGTGGAACTCTTCAACCGTTACTAGTAACCCCCTCGAGTTTGGGCTCAATTGGTTGGTTTGGACGAGTGTCCCATACTTCTACCAATATACTTGGTGACGAGGGTCTGATGATGGAATCAGGAGGTGTACAGTGGAACTCTTCAACCGTTACTAGTAACCCCATCGAGTTTGGGCTCATATGGTTGGTTCTGACGAGTGTCCCATACTTCTATCAAGACACTTGGTGACGAGGGTCTGATGATGGAGTCAGGAGGTGTACAGTGGAAATCTTCAACCGTTACTAGTAACCTCCTCGAGTTTGGGCTCATATGGTTGGTTTGGACGAGTGTCCCATACTTCTACCAATACACTTGGTGACGAGGGTCTGATGATGGAGTCAGGAGGTATACAGTGGAACTCTTCAACCGTTACTAGTAACCCCATCGAGTTTCGGCTCATATCATTGGTTTGGACGAGTGTCCCATATTTCTACCAAGACACTTGGTGACGAGGGTCTGATGATGGAGTCAGGAGGTGTACAGTGGAACTCGTCAACCGTTACTAGTAACCTCCTCGAGTTTGGGCTCATATGGTTGGTTTGGACGAGTGTCCCATACTTCTACCAAGACACTTGGTGACGTGGTCTGATGATGGAGTCCGGAGGTGTTCAGTGGAACTCTTCAACCGTTACTAATACCCCCTCGAGTTTGGGCTCATTTGGTTTGTTTGGACGAGTGTCCCATACTTCTACCAATACACTTGGTGACGAGGGCCTGATGATGGAGTCAGGAGGTGTATAGTGGAACTCTTCAACCGTTACTAGTAACCCCCTCGAGTTTGGGCTCATTTGGTTGGTTTGGACGAGTGTCCCATACTTCTACCAATACACTTGGTGACGAGGGTCTGATGATGGAGTCAGGAGGTGTACAGTGGAACTCGTCAACCGTTACTAGTAACCTCCTCGAGTTTGGGCTCATATGGTTGGTTTGGACGAGTGTCCCATACTTCTACCAAGACACTTGGTGACGTGGGTCTGATGATGGAGTCCGGAGGTGTTCAGTGGAACTCTTCAACCGTTACTAGTACCCCCTCGAGTTTGGGCTCATTTGGTTTGTTTGGACGAGTGTCTCGTACTTCTATCAATACACTTGGTGATGAGGGTCTGATGATGGAGTCAGGAGGTGTACAGTGGAACTCTTCAACCGTTACTAGTAACCCCCTCGAGTTTGGGCTCAATTGGTTGGTTTGGACGAGTGTCCCATACTTCTACCAATACACTTGGTGACGAGGGTCTGATGATGGAGTCAGGAGGTGTACAGTGGAACTCGTCAACCGTTACTAGTAACCTCCTCGAGTTTGGGCTCATATGGTTGGTTTGGACGAGTGTCCCATACTTCTACCAAGACACTTGGTGACGTGGGTCTGATGATGGAGTCCGGAGGTGTTCAGTGGAACTCTTCAACCGTTACTAGTACCCCCTCGAGTTTGGGCTCATTTGGTTTGTTTGGACGAGTGTCCCGTACTTCTATCAATACACTTGGTGACGAGGGTGTGATGATGGAATCAGGAGGTGTACAGTGGAACTCTTCAACCGTTACTAGTAACCCCATCGAGTTTGGGCTCATATGGTTGGTTCTGAGGAGTGTCCCATACTTCTATCAAGACACTTGGTGACGAGGGTCTGGTGATGGAGTCAGGAGGTGTACAGTGGAACTCTTCAACCGTTACTAGTAACCTCCTCGAGTTTGGGCTCATATGGTTGGTTTGGACGAGTGTCCCATACTTCTACCAAGACACTTGGTGACGAGGGTCTGATGATGGAGTCAGGAGGTGTACAGTGGAACTCTTCAACCGTTACTAGTAACCCCCTCGAGTTTGGGCTCATTTGGTTGGTTTGGACGAGTGTCCCATACTTCTACCAATATTGTTGGTGACGCAGGGTCTGATGATGGAGTCAGGAGGTGTACAGTGGAACTCTTCAACCGTTACTAGTAACCCCCTCGAGTTTGGGATCATTTGGTTTGTATGGACGAGTGTCCCATACTTCTACCAATACACTTGGTGACGAGGGTCTGATGATGGAGTCAGGAGGTATACAGTGGAACTCTTCAACCGTTACTAGTAACCCCATCGAGTTTCGGCTCATATCATTGGTTTGGACGAGTGTCCCATATTTCTACCAAGACACTTGGTGACGAGAGTCTGATGATGGAGTCAGGAGGTGTACAGTGGAACTCGTCAACCGTTACTAGTAACCTCCTCGAGTTTGGGCTCATATGGTTGGTTTGGACGAGTGTCCCATACTTCTACCAAGACACTTGGTGACGTGGGTCTGATGATGGAGTCCGGAGGTGTTCAGTGGAACTCTTCAACCGTTACTAGTAACCCCCTCGTGTTTGGGCTCATTTGGTTGGTTTGAACGAGTTTCCCATACTTCTACCAATACACTTGGTGACGAGGGTCTGATGATGGATTCAGGAGGTGTATAGTGGAACTCTTCAACCGTTACTAGTAACCCCCTCGAGTTTGGGCTCATTTGATTGGTTTGGACGAGTGTCCCATACTTCTACCAATACACTTGGTGACGAGGGTCTGATGATGGAATCAGGAGGTGTACAGTGGAACTCTTCAACCGTTACTAGTAACCCCCTCGAGTTTGGGCTCATTTGGTTTGTTTGGACGAGTACTTGTCGAACGCAAATGTATGAATGAAACAGACATACCATCTGTTCAAATTGATTTTGAAAGGGACGGCGTACACCTTTCCATCCAAAAGCCATACAGTTTCCAGTAAAGTTTAATAATGGAACAGCTGAGAGACGGATGTTACCGATAATTTTGTCATGGGCCTCCACTGTCCATAAAATGCAGGGCAGTACATTTGACCATGCTGTCGTGTATTTGGGCTCCAGACTATTTGAGGAGGGTCAAGCGTATGTTGCATTGAGTTGCGTAAAGTTTTTAGAAGGGCTATGTATTGAGGAGCTTGATTGTGAGAAATTGACAGGTAAGAAACCGTGTAACAAAGATGCAATGAGAGAGTTGGAAAGGATGAGGAGTTTGCGTAATGATACGAGCCAAAAATCAAACTAAAAACGAGTAAATAAAAAAATAGGTAAAAAAACTTTTAAGTTAAACGGTTTTATTTAAAAAAAACTAGAAACAAAAAATCTGCTATACAAAAAACTAGAAAATAATAAGGACACAAACCTGGGCCTTCTTAAGATTTTACGTCTGGGTAAGAAATCGTGCAGTGCTGTCTTCTCATGTCGGATGCCAAAGGGCACTTTGTGTCGCTGCGTCAGCGGAATCAGTAATAAATTGAGACTTTTAACAGACTAATATAAAAACGTGGGGCGCATGTTATTACGCATATTATTCGCCCCACGTTTTTATATTAGTCTGTTAAAAGTCTCAATTTATTACTGATTCCGCTGACGCAGCGACACAAAGTGCCCTTTGGCATCCGACATGAGAAGACAGCACTGCACGATTTCTTACCCAGACGTAAAATCTTAAGAAGGCCCAGGTTTGTGTCCTTATTATTTTCTAGTTTTTTGTATAGCAGATTTTTTGTTTCTAGTTTTTTCCTTTTTTGGCTCTCCTGTAAAATTTGTCATTTGGTAGATACTTGCTTTTGGTTTGAAGCGGCCGACTTCCTAAAATAATACATGCCAATGATAATAGGACCCAGTCCAATCTTTATATCACATGCTTATTTTTTCAGATGCGGAGCGAATTCAATGGAAGCCCACAATAAAAACTGGCAAATGCTGTCCTGCAAGAATCACGGTGAAACGTGACGAAAGAACGCAGAAACTCAATGTAACTCACTATCAAACCCATGTAGGGCATACTAAATCCATCCAATACATGAAATTAAACAAACGCGAAAGGAGAATGTTAGCTGGAAAAATAAAAAGCGGTGTGGCTTGCATAAGAATGAGGCAAAAGATATCTAACCAAACATTAAAAAATGATATACCATTGGAAAACAACGGCGATGAAGCTTATTCAAGTTACGAAGAAGTTGTAGTTGAAACCGTGCAATCCCAACACGACGTACGCACTGGTGAAGAGATAACTACATACCACAAAGTGCAACAGGTTTTAAACGATGCGCTTGCCTTAGGAAACACCTTGTCTTGTGAAGGTAAAGAGCACATGTGGAAAGAGACCGAAGAATACTTCCAAAAAATTCAGGCACTCTCAAGTCAATTCCCAAACGATGGTGTAGAAACCAGTGCAGAGAGTGTACCCAAATTTGATAAAAATGAGGTGACTTCAAACCATAAAAGTATTATATGTCAGCGATTCTACTCTGCAAAGAAAAAATCAATTAAAAAAGGCGAAACTGTACAACTATCGAAGCCAACTATGAAAAATACTTCTGAAGAGCAGCTTGAAATGCATAATGATTTCGATCATAAATATTCATAGTGTTTTACCGACAAGTATTAAGCTGTGTCGTGTCTGCGTGCTTACTCAGTTTTAAGTATTAGATTGAGCGCTGGGAGTGCACAGGATTGGTGCGGGCCAGCCGCAGCTGCAAATAAAACTAGATAGCAAAATTGTTGATTTTTTTTATTTCATCCATATTATGTAGATTTATTTTTGATGTACACGTATATTATGTAGGTAACTTACGCTTGGATATGTCGAAAATTCCGCCAGTTCTAAAACAAACTTCGCAAGTTACAATATTTTGTTAGTACCTTATAATAAGTATTATATTAGGTACCATATAGTAACTTACAAAACCATACTCACAAGAGCATTAATATTTACAGCATAAACATGAATACTGGAGAATCTGACCACTCTGCCTATTTACATTAGGTACCTATATCTGGTGTATAGTGCCATCGTCAATTTGATACTTAATTTTTTAAAGTTAAGTTTGCAGCGACGTAATAAAAACTCTTTGTTAATTTGATTGTAATGGTTCATTGCTTGTAGGGACTAGTAGGCGCGGAAGTCGCCATTTTGTATGAAATTTTGACGTGATAACGTCTTATAAATTGATGGACACCAGCTGCACGCACGAAAAACTGTCACGTTCCATCTGAGCCTGTGTGTGCAAGCGAGAGCGCGTAACAAGCGATAGAGAGGCACAATCGGCCCAAGCGGCAGTGTTGCCAAACGTACGGTAATTGCCGTATCGTACAGTTTGTCTATAAAGTCGTGACATGAATGTTTGAAGAACTAACATTAATCATGTGTCTGGCAACACCAAACATAAGTACTATCAGCTGTCAAGCTGTCATCGAGTTAACCTATAGCGAGACATAGACAAGTTGATCGTTCGCTTAGGCGATGATAGCAGCAGTGGTGTCAGCAGCTGTACTGATGACAGCGCTGCTGATGAAAGTGGCAACGAAACGTTTCTTGATGTTGAATAAATTTGGAATCCGATGATGAGTGAGAGTGATTAATCTTAGTTTTTTTAACTATAATAATTGTGTTTTGGTTCAATTAGAAATGCTTAGTAAAACTTTTCATAAGCAGAGGTACCTACTGTAAATAAAACAGAAACAAAATATGACTTGTTATGTGTCTTATTTATTTACTCATTTTACTTGAACGAACTGCTAGTATCTAAATCGTTTTGGTCACACTATATAGGGTTGCTACATGCATGTCAGCAGCGCCATCATTTATTGTCACGACTCACGACACGACTTTATAGACAAAGGTCTACTCGGAGTTTCGATTGCGATATATTCGGATAGAACCGAATATATCGGATGTATCTCGGGATGTGTCTAACTCATACAAATATCCCACTCTAACCAAATGTTCGGTCGGTCGGAAGAAGTGACATATCGAAAGCATAGACAAAAAGTTTTGTTTTTCTCGCAATCATAGACAAGCGATTTGTGTCCAAGACCAAAATAAAAGTTGTTGTGGTGAAATTTGTGTTTAATTATTGGCCGAGGCTATTCCGACGCCGGCAACAGTTTTTTCTACGTTTTTTCTGTATGGACTTGTAAATAAGCATCACATAAAGGTGAGATTGTATTAGTGCGCGCCTGTCTGCCTGCTGTCAAATAAAGAAATAGCCGATAGCATGCCGATGGCCGATAGTGTTATTTATTATCAAATCTCGTTTGCCGTTTGCATCTTCGCATATTCATTATTGAAAAAGTAGCTAGAACTCGAGTCGACATCGCGTCGCGTCGCGTCGTTTCATTCCGCGTCATTCTGTGTTCCGCGCTCCGCCGTTCTTTGCATTCCTCGTTCAATATCAAGCTGTCTCGCTGTGTGTAGTGCTGTGCTGAGTGCTGTGAATTCTAATGCAAAGCAAGCAATGCATTGTTGTATACCAGTCTACAGGCTTCCACGTGATGCGAGGCGATCATTCATTGTTGTTTAGTTAGTAGTAGTAGTTGATGTTATTGTCGACAGATCGCTGCCGACGTTTTAACCGCACTTTTTCAGACCGTTGTGCTTTCTTATGTAGTTTACAGATATCTTTCCTTAATTGACAAACTTATTTTCAGCTCGCGTCGCGCCCTACCGACCAACCTTGAATCAACTAGATTCAACGACGATTCATACCCCTGATCAACCTCAAGCCCTCGCCCCCTATTCCAGCAACAAGTACATCATCGTGTAGGTAAGTGCGCGAACAATACTCTTGCTTTAAGCAGGTTGAATTTTATAATACTCTCTACCTACTTAAAAGATCGTTCCGGCTACTTATCGGCGTCAGGAATGATATGATGCATCGTCCGAATCCTTATCCAAATTTATATTCTACTAGCTGTTCCCCGTGGCTTCGCTCACGGCAAACTCGGTGTGTTCCCTTCGCTGCCCTCCCCCCCACTAAAATCCGTTCCATACAAAATGTATGAGAAAATGAATTTTCTTTATAATTTCTTTTACGAAGTTTTAAATTTTTTGTTTGTATTTTGTTATTCGGGGTGGAGACAATTCTAACAAATCGAAGATCATAAAAATCGGTCTAGCGGTTCTTGAGTTATGGATGGTGTAACTAACACAACTTTGTTTTTTATATATAAATTTAAACACAAGGTCACCCCCCAAGTTCAACCTTGGGGGGTGGGTGTACCTACTTATAAATGCAAAGAAGTTGTGCTTGCCTTTATTACAGAGAACTAAATGAAAGCCACTGCTGTCAACCTAATTGATTTAAATACGCCTGCTGGTGTGGTGCGAAATAGTTTCCTAACCATTCATTCATGTTTGTATGTAAATATAGGTAAAAATATGCCGCCAGTGCTCCACGTTCATTGTACTACATATCTACAGCGAGTCCAAGCTGAACGATGAAGTTCCTGATCCTTCCCATAGCTCTGTAAGAAGCTCGTTGGTAAGTATATTGTTATTTGGCAACAATATAGAGAGAAAGATTACACATAGCACTTCAAATCATGTCTACGCATGTGTGTGTGTGTGTGCATCCACATTAGTCATGTCTGCTCGTTCACTATACTGATTCACTCTTTGTAGTTCAGTGAACGCGGTGAACTAGTTCGGTCTCGTCGTTCAGCTGCTCTTCTTGCTCAGTTAGCTCAGGCTCACTAAAGTAGCTCAGGCTGAGCGTGAGCGGACGGAGCAGCAAACTGCGCTCCCGCCACCGACCGACCGACCGCGCGTCTCGCGGCTCGCGCCTTCGCTCGCTCTCACCTCCGCTCGTTCGGTCGACCGACCGACCGACCGTCTGACAAGGAGTGGCTGAGCGGCTGAGATGTTTTGCTCAGTTGTTCTGAGCTTGCTCATCCGCTCACTTCAGTGAACTATATCGGTTCGGTCGGTCTTAATCCACATCAATCAATCAATCATCAATCAATCAATCAATATCAATACTAATAATAAATCTGTAAGGGATGGTCATGGAGTAAGTTGCTTTGTTTTTTGAGATGTTGGGTTTGTAGACTCTGTGTATGACACTAAAACTAAATTTACGATTGTTAGAAATCATTTCTGTATGTATGTATGTTCCACCATAACTCTTAAACCGATCATCTGAATTTGATGAAACTTCGTACAAGCACATTTACCTACATGGGACACAGGATAGACTAAATAAAATTCACTTCTGGTTACACTAAAATGTAGCTCTCATACAAACCGAATTGTTCCGCGCGCCGAAATAAAGGTACGCGGTAGTGGGCATACTTACTTTTTTCTATTTAATTACACGCGAGCGAAGCCGCGGGGAAAAGCTAGTACAGAATAAAACCAAAACATTGCATTAAAATCATCTCATGATAAGAATACGCTAATGTTTTCCACTCGCGTATCTGCCTGCGGGCTGCAGACATAAGAGATACAAGAGTCACGCAAGCATTTTGACAAAATTAATGTAAATATACTATACTTGCCTGAAGTGAGACGTTTAATATCTCATGTACGCGCCTACCTGTACCAATTATCACAATCAGTTTGTGAAAAATTCTTCTGTGGCATTAGACTCGCCTATTTGTTACCTAAACTTTGTGTGCAAATAAAGAATACATACATATTATAGTCCGGCAAGTGATGTAAGTAAGGCGGTAAGGGTTAAAGATTATATTTCAAAATTTTCAGCTCCAGTCTCAAAATATATCACAGCCAAACACCAGTGTAATTGGGACATTACTATGGATGGATGAATCCAGTAACCGAGGTATCATTGTGTTATTTAATTTGAAAAAGTTAGTGTTCGTGTTGATGATGGGTAGAACTCCGCACCGGGTGCTCTACCACTGATGGAGGGGCTCAGAGTAATTATAAATTATAGAGCGCATAAGTGTTAATTTACTATAATCATCTGTAAGTCAAAAGTGCAGTGGAAACTTGTAAAAACTACTCTTGGAAACACACATCGCCTGTCTACACTCCGGAACATTTTGACAGGACTGCACCATAGATGCGCTAGCTCTATATTTTAGTTATTTCCTTTATTTCACGTTTTTAGAATATTTTTATATTAATTTTACATACATTTTACAAAAAGTTATAAAAATACACAAAATTAATACAAAATCTAGATAAAAACGGTAATTTCCGCTGACGGCGGGAGGCAAGCCTCCAAGCACGCCGGCGGGTGCAGGACGTGACTACGGAGCTCTCCGAGACGACGCAAGGCAAGCTACGAGCGATAGGTGGTGGTACTAGACTCGTAGGCCACCACCACCCCCATCTCGGAGAGCTACATATCCGCCGGTCTGCGGGGCGAACGTCACGCAGCCCTTTTATGGACTTTGCTCGTGCGTGCGTGCGTCACCGTTGTGCACTGTACCGCCACACCGGTAGCGGGGGCTGTACAGTTATTATTACTGTGAGGGTATAGGGCTTTTCCAATCATATGGGAGGGAAGTGACGGTCATACACTTCCACCGTGTCCAGCCGGATGATGGGAAGCGATGTACACAACAAAAAAATTTCGTACTGCTGTGCAGAGCTTTCCTCACTGTGTTCCCACCAAGAGCAACTAGTGTCAAATACACATCAATCTTTGTTAAGACAGAAATAAGTTGTGCATGCTCCTGTATTTGAACCCACTACCTCCAAAATTATGTTTTGTTCTGGGATTTTTTTTTTATGTTATCTGATATGGGTGGCTGAGTCCGAGGGGCCAAAGCACATGCTCCGACCAGCCAATATCACCTCCGAGAAAATAGGTGCCATACTGGAGACTTGCCAGGATTGCTGGCTATACTGGACTAGAGGAGAACACAACCGAGGTTGCTATGTGGCCATCTTACATCCAGTACGGTGGTACCAACCCAGTCGACTACAATTTGAGCCTACTACCTAGTTAGGGGTAAGGGAAAGGGACCTACAGTTTTACACTGGTTCCGAACGGTGGAGCAGCAGGTTTGGTAAAATAAGAAATTTCTACTTTAATAGATGACACTAGTGACTTGCGTGCTGGTAGCCTAGTGGGCAAAGCGTCGGCCGCTGAGTAAGAGGTCGTGGGATCGAAACCCACCCACTACTACAGTTATTTCTGATTTTAAAATCTTGTAATAGGTTGTATGCAAATTTACTCAACACACCGGTGAAGAAAAACAATACAGAAGCAATACGAAGGTATTCTAAGTGTATAACGTTTGACTGGAATATATATTTATGTATACCTATTTAAATACTTGCAGTATGACACTACTACTGCGAAAAACCTGGAAGATCAGGTGCAAGGTGCTGGCAGTTTTATGGAATGCGGACCGCAGACTGCTGGGCCGATGAACTACAAGCGTGTGTTGTCCGCCGATGAACACAAACCAGTTGCGAAGAAACCTCGCACCGATGATTATAATACAACAGTAAGTGTTATTTTATTCCTGATAGATTCAACATCTCGACTTAATTATAAAACACTAGGCTACATGAATGTCTGTAATTTTATAATTTTTAAAAAAATATTTTTCGGGGGCTTATTAACGAAACTGATGATAAAAATCTATTCTTTGGAAGTGTTTTTCTGTCTGTCCCTATGTTTGACCGCTTTTCGCAATAAAACGGCTAATAGACTATTCCACCATTTTTCTTTATTTTTTATATTGAAAGAACTCTTCCTAACTATTTTGGTATAAGTTTTATTGCTATACGATAAGAATTTACAAAGTTATAGCTATTTGAAAAGATGCAATTTTAATCTTATTTACCTGACCTACATTTAAAGTTAGAGCTTGAGGCTGACTTAGTAAAGAAGAGGCTACAAATGGAGCTTGAAAATATTGCAGATGAGGAGGCAGATGTCAGCGACGAAAACGAAGCTTCTGATGTACAGCAGGAAGCTAACGAGAACGCGCAGAGCAGTGGGTGTGCGACACCACACGCCCGCACCCCCGCCGACCGACGCGACGACGGCGTGAGGCGCAATGACGACACACGAGCCGCCGGAGGGACTTCCGTAATATCGCAGCTCGCCAAAGCGATTCTGGAGCTCGACTTCATTATATGGGGGCTCGCACCAGTGTTTGAATAAAAATTTTTTTTTACAAATTTCCTTTGTGGTGCGGGCCCCTAGGCTGCAGCCTAGGTAGCCTATGCTTGATAACGGCCCTGCCTGGCCGAGATGGACACGTACGAGTGGTCGACGTACGCACCGTCGAAGAACTGCTGCGACGTCCGGCGAAGAGGATCGTCCGTCTTCCGGTCCATGAGGTCGTCGGAGACCAGCCTTCGACCGAGGGGAGTGCGTTGGCGACGGACGAAAAAATAAATTGCTATGATTTTTAATCTGTTCGTTGCCTTAGTAGTAGTCACATAAAACTTCTAGAGAAGAAAGGCAAAATATAAAGCCAGTGAGAAAAAACTGTTTTTTTGTCTAATACAGTCCAGTACCTACTATGGAAAGGGCCTGCCGTGGTCTCGCGAGGCCGGAGCCACGCCGGGGTCAACAGCGCTTGTTCAGTGTTTTAATGGCTTTATGCCTACTATTTACTTCTATCTAGCTTATGCCAGCTGTTTATTCTAGCTGTCTTATGCACTGTTTTTCATTAGTACCTAATAAATAATAATTAATGCTCAATTTAAAAATGTAATAACACTCACTACATAAGTATGCTGGTTTTTGTAATGTCATACATAATTCACATGGTTCATTTATGTATTCATTGGTGATGGTTATATTATTATTTATTATCCTTGGTGAAGGAAGGCTAGCGAGAAAGCTAAATTGTAAGACAACGGGCAAGAAGGGGTAAGACATCGTAGAGTACAACAATGTACAACAGTGTAATGTAGAGGGTAGTTATTTATTTATGTAATCTAATTATGATTATAAAATAAAGTAATTTTAAGTTAATTTATGTTATCTATCATCAATTCATCATATATCAGAATTGTGTCAGAGGAGGGACAAGTGACGTCGCGCGTCCGACACCGACTCGCCCTCCTCACGATGAGACCGGATCCAGTGACAAGACCTGCCACTTCTTTTACAACCATATCCAATACCATACCCAATCCACCATGGTTCGCTGATCCCTCGCCCGTGTCTGCCAGTGAGGATGACGAACCAGGGACACGCCCGGCCACACCAGCTACGACGGGACGAAGTCCGCCGCCACCGGTTCGCTTGAGGCTATCGCGGCCCTGTGTCACGTTTGCAGCCTCCGCTACCGGTGCAGCGCCGTGCGCAACAGCGACGCACGCAAGAGGGCCAACAAAGATAGAAGATCTGCGTGACGTCACCCCGCAGTCCGACGGACACGGAGCTCTCCAGGATGGGGGTGGTGGTGGCCTACGTGTCTAGTACCACCACCCATCGCTTGAAGCTAGTCTCGCGTCGTCCCGGAGAGCTCCGTAGCCACGGCCTGCATCCGCCGGCGTGCTTGGAGGATTTGATTCTATTTGTATATTTTTTCTTTTACGAACCTGTACAGAATTTATATGAATATTTCTGAAGAAAAACGTGAAAATAAAAACATAGTAATGATAATTCTGACATCACGTACCTATCTATTATAGACATAGTGTACATTTTGTAACACTTGTTTTTAACTAATTGTATTGACGGTTTGATACATTGAGTATCCATCATGGACCTGGCCAATGGATCTTCTGAGAATGATCCATATTTTTTGACATGGTACTACATTATAGTACGACAAATACTAATTTAAATAAATTGATAATATTACGTATAAAATTTTTGACAAAGGCCTTTACGCCTGATATAGTAGATCAGAATTATTAAGCGTATGATTAAATATAAATTTAATGTTTATCAAGTTCTGAAAGCAAATTGTAAAAAGGATAAATTTATTGACAAAAATGATAATATATAAATGACTTCATTGACATTGTTCATTTTATTATGTTTGGTGGAGGGAGAGAAGAATGATAATAATAGGGGTCGGCGTTTGATATGCATAACATTAAAAATTTTAAGTGTGAACAAAACTGTTTTGTTATTTTAATCCTAAACAAAGTGTAGTAATCATTTTGCACCATTTTGAAACACTTGTTTGAATTAAATTGGTCTCTGTACATCCTCAAAATATCAATTAAGTAATCGTTTGCCCACTCACTAGGTACATGAACTTGAACTCAAGAAAGTATCCAGTAACTAGTCGATGGGAAGCACTGAAGACAGTGTGTGGGGAATTGGGGATGTACCCTCAGAGGCTATGCCTAACAAAACAATGGAATTATACTTTGTGATCTTTTGTACTACCACACTGCCTAATTCACTCTGTGTTTGGGCTGACATCTGATGTAGGTAGCTATCAGATGCAGTGGATGCAGTTCCAGATCTTCCATCAAGGTGGAGAGGCGACAGTCTAGGTGTTCCGAGACATTCTCGCGGCCCGAGTCATTCGTCCGCTGTTAATTAATAAGTGGGGAAAAGGGCCCCGGGTGCGTTGAGGGGAGAGGAACTTCTGCATCAGACAATGATAGTACATACTACCTACTAATTTCCAGTCAAGTTGACTCTACGTAAGTACTTACATTCATATTTATAACATAAAGTAGGTACACAACATTTGCGCAGGACAGGATTCAAATAATAGTATTGCGTCTGTGATGTGACTAGGTCTTCACCTAGGTAGTCTGAGCCTTTAGCTGCAATCTGTACACACAAAGAAACGGAAACTACTATTTGTTTGTACGGGAACGGAACACGTCAGTCATACGATCGCCGCCTCCTACCTACCTAGTACCACGACGAAAACCGAGAAACAGAAAATTATGCTAAATTACGAAAAGTCTTCTCCCGCCATACACGCCCGACTATATTCTATTCTAATTTTATTTCTACATTCGTTCGAGTCCAGTCACATCACATCACGACATATTATTGACCTTTTTTGACAACTACAAACAAAAACACAAAGAATATATTCAAAAACATATGATCGGCGGCGTGAACCTTATATACAAGAACTGTCAAATTCTGCAAAAGTGGCTATTCCGACGCCGGTTATTGAAGTGTGTGTGCATTTGTGTACACGCAAAGTATATAACACGTATATCGTAAAATCGGTATAGAGGTGGTAGTGATATGTAATAGTATTAGTAATACCATAGACAAACGGCGTCGGAATAGCGGCGGCGTTAATTATTATTGGATGGATGGATGCAGTGGAAAAAGATGGCGGACGGCGCAAGTTTGTCACGTCGTAGTTGTAATTAAAAATATATATTTTTGTGATTCTCGCCGCGTCGCACCTTATACAAAAGCATATATTATATTGGTATAGTAGTATTATATTCTTTGTATTGGTAATCTGTGGATGGATGGATGAAGGCGGGGCGGACGGAGCGGCCGGCTGTAGCCGGCCGCTCCGTCCGCGACGGGGCGAGCGACCGGAGCCGGAGCCGCGCGCGCGCGCGCCCCCCGCGCCGCGCGCTCGCGGGCCGGCTCGACCGCCAGTCATTCGCCGCCGTAGCCGCCGCCGCCCGTCACTCAGCCCAGTCAGTCATGGTCGCGCTGAGTCCTCTAATTTTTTTGATATTTTCCAAGCGTAGGTAGCAACTTATGGATGAAATTATACAATAAACAAAAAACGAAAACAAATCACCAATGCACACATAGGTAGGTACTCGTAAATCGTGTGTAAGTCAATGAACGCAATACATACACCAAAACGACAATCTCTTCTTTTTATCTAATAGTGGCAACAAAACGACAATCTCAACGAGAGCTCATGAGGTGTCGTTGGAATTATCGAAAATTCTCGTTTGCTCATTGGTCGTTACGAGTAGGGTTACGTTAAGGTTACGTTAAGAGTAGGGTTACGACACGACAATGACAATGCCATTTTTTTATTATGTAGTTCTAAAAACGATATGGGTCGTTCCGCCATTTCGTTCAAATTGCATTCCCGCGCAATAAAAGCGTGTGAAAATGTATGTTTTTTAAAATAATTTTATTGAAATATATAGGTTTAGATGAAAGGAAAAAGTAGTATTTAACGCATCAGACATTTGTCCATTCAATTAAATAAAAAAAAATAAAAACCTTCAAAATTCTCATTCCCATCCTCTTCCAAACGAAGGATCAGTATTTAGTATAATTTTTTTTTTAGTTTCTTCAAGTAAAATGAGTATATTAATAAACCCACCTATAGTGTAACTAATAACGCATGTTTCTTTGGGATTCATTTATTTTTAGAGCCATTATATCATAAAAAGAATTAATATTTCATTTTTGTCCGTGGAAAAACGTCATTACCTTTCGCAGAAGTGGTATTACAAATTAGAAAGAGTGTGACCCGACTTTAGCCTTCGCTCTACGCTCCGCATGTCGAACGCCCCTCATTGTGTCCCTGGATCTAGACAGGAGAGGACGAGCGCCGCTGGGGAAGAAAATACTCACGATCTTCGTGCTCATCAACTACTTTGTCATCTTCGAGGCATCATTACCTTCCGGCTTTTTTTAACATAAGTACACGATATAAAAATTTCATTTAAATCTTAATGAATCAGATTTTAGTCAGAATATTCGTTAATTAATATAATAAATTCGTAATATCAGTAATAGGGGAGCAATTAAAGAAATACATCAAAATTTCATTACCCTCCTTTTCATTACCCTCCTTTACCCTCAAAATGTTTGCCGGACGGTAATGAAGGGGTTCGGATGGTAATGAAATGTTTACTTGATTTTCCTTCCCTCCTACCTAACTGGGTGGTAGGTTATATCCCGCCCGTGTTGGTACCACCGCAGCACTGAATGAAACGTTGGTCCAAACGGCTATGTAAACGTCCGAATGTCCATGGTCATCGTTGGACATCTTATGGATGGCTTGGCGCCATTATGTCGGGCTTTAAATAAAGCAAAATATTTCGTGTTTTCCGTCGAGTTCAGTGTAGCCGACACGATGAAAGGAAAGTACTATCAGGGCACCTAGTTCACCAATAAGGTGTTATGGGCTGACATCGCGGATGTTTTAGGTGATGTAAACATGTCAGTGTTCACAAAAATAATTGTGTGCACGTAGTAAGTAGTACATAAATAATAAAAATCCAATAAAACTAGACTTTTAATTCTATTTGGCACGTAAAGTATCTAAATAACGTATACTGGAGTACGGGGTTTAACCCGACCGGGTCGGCACCAACGCACTGACTGAAGTTCGGTCGAAATGCTATAAAAATTGTTCATGTTTTTGACCAGTTAAGTGTAGCCGGTTCAATTCAGTGATATGTATGAGTATTGTTGTTTCCACTCAGTGCATAGTGTGTGAGTTCACTAAGTTACTGTTTTTTAATTGCGTAGCCACGGTTGGACTTCAATACAGCGCCGAGTCTAGTGAAATATTCACTAGATTCAGCATAGATTGTGGCCAGTCCTATTTTTTTCTTCTTCTCCTATTAACCGACGAAAGCAAAAAGGAGTAGGTTCTCAATTCGCTCATATATTTTTTTATATGTATATGACCAATAATTTTTTTATTGGATAGGGTATACTTCAAAGTTGGTCCCATTTTTATTTGAAAAAAAAAGCGTTAAAAAAAATTTTACCGACGAAAAACTGAAAAGCGAAAAATCCATTTTTGGCGGGTAATAAACCATCCTAGTTTTACTAACAGCCTCAAAATTAGTCACTTGCGTAGTTATTAAGACTAAAAGGGTTTATTACCCGGCGAAATTATATTTTTCGTTTTTCAGTTTTTTGCCGGTTGAATTTTTTGATAAAAAGTATTTTACAATGTATTTTTGTTTTGTTGCTAGTGAAAAAACTAATATTTCTTCCTTTCTTCAAGTAGTACGTTGAAAAAATCAGTCGGTAACTGATTATACATAATACAGTGGTTTTTCTTGTGATCTTTACATAAAAGTCTGAATAAATGTTATATTTCTTATATATCGCCTTTCACTGAATACCTGCTCACTCTGTAAAGTTTCAAAGTATCAGTAATACAATTTCATTTGTTATTTTTTTTTTTATTGACTGCGCGACATATGGCGCCGAGCCACCCATAAGGTGTCTAACGACGCCCATGGACATTCCGTCGTATGCGGGGGTTGCGAATGCCATGCCGGCCTGACAGGTGCCCTGTCAGTCCTGTCACGCCCCTCTTGAAGGACCCGAGACTGTACTTGGGGGGAAATATATGGGCAGGGAAAGCGTTCCAGAGTTTACCGGTTCTGTAGAGGAATGATCTGCAGAATCGATTGGTACGCATCCGCGGTAAGTCCAGCGTGTAGGGATGCAATCCCTGCCCAGTGCGCGTGGTGCGAAGGTAGAAAGGGGATTTGTTATTTCAGTTAAAACTTTTTACACTATGAATTATAAATTACTTAGCTAAAATTTTGATGTTAATAGTGTCGAACTTTTGATAATCGTTAACATTATTACTACCATCAGCTAAATAATGATATCTTTATCATTATCATAATAATAATAACATAAAAGGCTACGAAGGCGTCCCGCCGGGTCTCCGCTTGACGCGGACTCACCAGCAATGGCGGCGCGAGGTCCTGCAGCATGCGGACGTTACTAGGCCGGAGCCCGGCATCGCAACCACAACGTAGCCAGCGAGTGAACAACACAGCTTCTGAGCAAGCAGCAACGCAGGAAGACGACGGCGGACAAGAGCGGCAACTGGTCGCAGTACTGGAAGAGGACGTCCCAGGCCAGCGCGCAGCCACCAAGTGCAGCCGGCGCGGCGCGCCGCCAGAGCACCTCGTCGTGCAGTACCGCGCCCTCTTCCCCTACACCGGCGACGGTGCCGCCGTGCCCGCCGCTTCTTAAACTGAGACCTGCATCTTCTTCCACTCCTGCACGCCCACCATCCACGTCCAGCTCGCCTTCAAAAGAGGACGGCGGACCGTCGACACTGCCCTCGCCACAACATCCACGACGGGGACGGTGTCCGGCACCGGCCGGCTTGGGGCCGTCGGGGTCCCGTACCCCACTTACAGCCCCCGCTGCCGGTGCCATAGTGCACCACCCTCGCGGCGCGCGCATGATGATGGTTCATCGACTTAAAGTGCTGCGCGTCGTCGCTCCGCAGTAAGTGGATACGGAGCTCTCCGAGATGGGGGTGGTGGTGGCCTACGTGTCTAGTACCACCACCTATCGCTCGAAGCTAGTCTCGCGTCGTCCCGGAGAGCTCCGTAGCCACGGCCTGCACCCGCCGGCGCGCTTGGGGCTTGTCTCCCGCCGTCGGCGGAATTTTACCGTTTTCTTTTTTTTGTTTTTGTCTGTATTAATTTTGTATGTATTTTTTAAATTGTATAGATAGAATTAATATAGATATGTAAATAGAATAAGAAAACGTGACAATAAAGAAATAATAATATAACATAATAAATCAAATTTCATTAAGACATACTAGCATGCTTCATTACCATCCAACCGCATAAATTACCATCCAGGTGTTTTTCATTACGATCCACACCTTCATTACCTTCCATCAATTTTCTCCAAAACTAAAAGTTGTACATAGATGCCTCTCTTATGTTACTACATCTAATAAGTACAGGAACACATATATATATAAATATATTTCAGAAAATAAAAAAATAAAAATTCCGCCAAAACATGCAAATTTGAACGAAATGGCGGAACGACCCATATATCGAAACGATGTCAATTAGAGTAGGTTACGACACGACAAATGGCACGATGCATCGTTTTTACAACTCCGAGTAGACCTCCTGTACGGTAATCGAGGCTAGAAATCGACAAATGTACGGCGTACGGCAGCGATAGGGGTGCCGTACGAAAAAATACGGTAATTCTTATAGCTGTGTTTCTTTATGACGTTATCACGTAAAACTATCGTCCGTATACCGACTTTACAGACAACCAATTTTTTTTCGTAAAATTTAATTTTGGCTCCAGTTTTGATTTCCCCAAGCTAAGTCTTTTCTAATAGCAGTGTTTTGTGGTCCTTTATGCTCCTGTATTTTTTTTACGAGGTGCAACAAATGCAAATGAGAATAAGAAAGAAAAAACAAGACATGGCTATACGGTCACACTATGCTTGCCTTTCCGTAAGAAAAAAAAAGTTAGCTGTCAGGTGCTTACTACAAAGAGACGCGCGTGCGTGACTCGTGTCTTCGTGCGTGACTTCGTGAGTCGTGTGATCGTGTCGTGTGCGTGGCGTGTGGGTTTTGTTTGACACCTGAAAGCTCTGTCGGCTCCTGCGGACCTGCGATCCTACGGCTCGAAACGAAACGTAACAAAAAACGACATGCACCGCCAGAAGACGCATCTTCTTTAATTTAACCCTTTTTTTTTTAACCACCAAAACAGGTTAATAATCTCTGTTTGGGGAGAAAACTCGTATAGTGCCGTCCGTCGCAGCTGCAGCAAAACTCTCCTGCGATGAAGGACTCGTCTCCGCCAGCACCTGCCTGACTGAATACAGGGGTCACAGTCAGTTTCAGTCAAGCAAGTACAATAAAATAAAAAAATAAAAGTCACATTTGGCTGTGTGGTCAAATGATCTTTGCCTGCCTATTTATGGCGAAAACAACAACAACAACAACAACAGTCACACACTTAACAGTCGACTCGACATGTTCACTTGTCATCGATGGCCAGTGCATTGGTAATCTGTGGGCCAAAGAATATAATACTCTGTGGGCCAGTGTTTACGATTTTATAATTTTTTGAAATAGATTCTTGACTGAAAAAAAAAATGGCAGGGGGCTCGCCGCCTCCTCGCGTCGGATGGCGGCAATGGCTCACGTCCCTTACAGTCGAAATCCTTTTGCGTATAATTCTTGCAGCTATATTTTGGTACGTACCACCATTCCATATGCCACTACATATTACATATCACACGCTGAATTCCGCCTGGTTATTTTTTTTTAACCACCATAACATTCACTTATACCACTTCCCTTGTTTTTACATACATTTATATTCAAAATCAATGTTTCGGTGCCTTAAGAAATAATTTTTTTTTTATTTTGTATGAAAAATTAATTTTGTATGGGAAAAAATTTTTTTTCTCCGAAACTACGCATTTCCGGCAAACAATTCTTTTTGGTAATAGTTCCTTAGACCCTCACCTACCAGTCCCAGCTACCAGAAATTTTCTAATTAGCAGGCCTTATACTACAGCTGAACCGTTATTTTTTTTTGAAACCACCAAAACATTCACCCATACCACTTCCCTTGTTTTTACATACATTTATATTCAAAACCAATGTTTTGGTGACTTAAACAAAACAGTTTTTTTTTTTATGAAAAATTTATTTTATATGGGAATTTTTTTTCCCTCCGAAACTACGCATTTCGCGCAAACAATTCTTTCACTATAATTCATCTCTCAATTCGGCCTACACAATAAGCATACCAGCAATTTGTGATCTGTGTAGTCTACTAATCCACACCCATTATTATTATTTTTTTTTTTATGTAATCCGGTATGGGTGGCTGAGTCGGAGGCGCCAAAGCGCATGCTCCGACCAGCCAATATCACCTCCGAGAAGGTAGGTGCCATACCGGAGACTTCCCTGGATTGCTGGCTATACTGGTCTAGAGGAGTACACAGCCGAGGCTACTATGCGGCCATCTTACATCCAGTACGGTGGTACCAACCCAGTGCGGCTACAATTTGAGCCTACCACCTAGTAAGAGCCAAGGGAAGGGACCTACATGTTGTTGTTGTTGTTTTGGTGTGGGGTTGGCTCTAGGCCTGCAAACTAATCCCGCTTGGTTGGGGACCTTCGTGCAAAACCCCGCAGTCTCCAGCCAGCCGGCCTATGTCTTCCATGAAAGCCACAAGTCGACCGGGGTGTCTGCAGGCCGCTTATCCCTTAGTCGCCTTTTACGACATGCACGGGGAGAGATGCAGTGGGACTATTCTTATTAAGTACCGACTCCACACAGTACTACATTTTTACATTATAAATTTTTTTTTTTCAGTTACATGGAGACTATGCACCCGTTCATACGCTACGTGACACCGTCGTCGCTTGAGAGCGACTACAAGAATCCGCACAGAGATTCGTACGTGCCGCCGTTCGTCATGTGGAGTGTGGTGCTGTGCGCTCCCTGCCTCGCCGCCGCGGTCGGCTACCTGTGCGGGGGGGACAGAGAAGACGCCGCGCAGGTACCTAGTAGATTCGTACGTGCCGCCGTTCGTCATGTGGAGTGTGGTGCTGTGCGCTCCCTGCCTCGCCGCCGCGGTCGGCTACCTGTGCGGGGGGGACAGAGAAGACGCCGCGCAGGTACCTAGTAGATTCGTACGTGCCGCCGTTCGTCATGTGGAGTGTGGTGCTGTGCGCTCCCTGCCTCGCCGCCGCGGTCGGCTACCTGTGCGGGGGGGACAGAGAAGACGCCGCGCAGGTACCTAGTAGATTCGTACGTGCCGCCGTTCGTCATGTGGAGTGTGGTGCTGTGCGCTCCCTGCCTCGCCGCCGCGGTCGGCTACCTGTGCGGGGGGGGGGGGGGGGGGACAGAGAAGACGCCGCGCAGGTAGTCTGGTGTCCAGGGCAAGCATTCTCTAACGTCCTACCGTCAACGTCGGTGACGCTGACTAGTTATGTCTCTGTCTAGTTCATATAATTAGACAGAGAAATAACTAGTCAGCGTCACCGACGTTGACGGTAGGACGTTAGAGAATGCTTGCCCAGTTCATATTGTATTGTATTGTATTGTTTATTGATCATTCTTATGGCAGTTAGACTGCGCTCGAACTTGTCACAATTTGTTCTATCCGGTTCGATTACACCCACGAAGAAGAACCGACAAGAAACTTCGCAGGGTATTTTTTTTAAACATATTTTTACAAGTATTTAGTGACTAGCCACATAATAACACCGCCCATAGTCCATCTAAAACACAGCTTGAGAGCAAGATTAACAATTTTGCTGAGAGTTCTGACTGCAAAGACTTATTAATTAAGTGAATCAGGTGTAAAGAGCCTTTGTCAAACTTTGATACGTAATTTGTATCAACATAATTATGTTAGTGTATTAAACTACAATGTAGTTTAATTGTATTGTCAAAAATAAAAAATAAAAATATATAAATATTTAAGATACTTGAAGTATCAAGTTGTCAATGGGTCAATAAAATAAAATTTATTTGCATTTATTGCAGAGCCTGCTAGCGGTGACATTGGCGCTCGGCATCAACGGTATCATAACGGACACGGTCAAGCTCTTAGCCGGTGAGTATTGAAATGGTTTTTTTTTTATTTATGTAATCCGGTATGGGTGGCTGAGTCATAGGGGCCAAAGCGCATGCTCTGACTAGCCAATATCACCTCCGAGAAGGTGGGTGCCATACCGGAGACTTCCCTGGATTGCTGGCTGTACCGGACTAGAGGAGAACGCAACCGAGGCTGCTATGCGGCCATCTTACATCCAGTACGGTGGTACCAACCCAGTCGGCTACAATTTGAGCCTACCACCTAGTAAGGGGCAAGGGATACATACATTATTTATGTTCGTAGAACATACCGACATTTTACAAAGGCATCGTACAGTGTAAGTAAATAATAACATGCAGTGCAAAGGCGGACTGATCCTGTGTTTTTTTAGGGTACCGTACCTCAAAAAACAAAGGATAATTTCGTTGTCCGTCTGTCTGTCAAGACCCTTTTTCTCAGGAACAGGTTAGATAGATAGATAGAAATACTTTATTGCTCCAAAAAACATTTAACATAAACACACAATAAGAAATTTACATGAGGGGCAAAGGCGGACTTATCCCTTACAGGGATTTCTCCCAGTCAACCTTTGGATGTTTGAGAGTCGTATGTTGCGAGATATAAGTAGGTAGTAGCAAAAGACTTGAGTGTGGGAATGTAAAATATAATATAAGGAAAATAACTATAATATACTATAATATACACTACATATAAGTACATACTAGTTAATTAAACGTATAAATTACTATTTATAGATTAAATTAAATACATATGAATTACAATTTATATAATACCTAAATATATACATACATACATACTTGTCCATTCAGAATTAAAGGATTTTTTAGCTTTTGACTTCACACTGACGGAGATAGTACAACTTTAAGTGTTTTTTGAATAACGGAAGCGACTTGCAGTGCCGTATACAGTGAGGTACGGGTAGAGGTATCAAGTTGAAATTAATATGAAATATGAAGGTTTAAAGTCCCTTGGAGGTGTAAGAAATTCAAGCTTCTAATTCAACACAATCACAAGATACGGCTATTTATGTCACATTTTTGCTACTGGCAAATCAAATCAAAACCTATATATGGGTGATTCTACGTTAAGACTTCCTAGCGACGGCCACAACAAAAAACCCAACATTTTTCGAAAAATTTACACCAGGAACATAATATTTCTTTAAAATACAGCGTCTACTTTTATGGCAGTTAATTTCATCATTTCAATTTGCTTAGTTTGACTACAATCGCAAATTAACCTCGAAAAATATCTCTCCCCTGGTCTGTCCCTCAACAGTATTTTCAGTAAATCAGTAACTTTTAAGTACTTCTCAAATGATAAAATAGGTTAATATTATTAATTTTATAAACTAGAATAACTGATTAATGTTTTATATTAGTAAAACTACAAAAACATTACCTTTTTCATTAAAAAAATTCAATACTAAACTTGTCCCCTGCATTTTATGTCTCCTCCCCTGACATTTTTAATACCTTCAACATTGGGTAAAATAATTTCGTAGTTGCGAACCCAAAGCTGTCAACACTCAGTGTTTCACGTGAAGTTAGCAGCAAACATCACGAAAGCCATCCGCACGTTTTCATTGGCGGCCATTCTGGACACGCCTGTCGTGTTGTGAGGATGTGAACAGTGAACACGGTCTCTCCACTGGAGAGCATTAAATTGTAATTATTTATGTAAACAGATGATTTTATACGTTAATTAACTGTAATGTATGCACAGATTATCATGTTTGTTTGTGGTTTCTTAATGATAAATACTTTAAAGGTAATTTGCGTTTTATCGCAAAAATGTCTCTCCCCTGCCATATTTCCCCTGCCTCGAAAGACGCCAGGGTAGAGACAAAGCGTCCAGGGGAGATATTATATATGTGAGCTCAGTAATATGTAGTAGGTATCAACATGTACTAGAACCGTTATGAGACAGTGTATTCATTGTTAATCTTCTGTGTTAGTTATTATTGTTACTATATTCGCCTTTGGTAGGCAGGCAAAGGTCACGGACCATACAGTCTGTTTCTGGCTGTATATACTAGGGTAGATCCACAAGTTCGTGGCCTAACATAGAAAGAGCCATGACATTTTTTTAAATCTACCCTCATTTGTTAGTACAATTCTTCAGTATTAAATGTGCGAAGTTTGGTTCTGATACTGCAAGCTATATTTTTTCCGTGATGAATTGTTTAACGCTATCTGACAAGATTTTCAATAATGGAGAAAATTGAACACCGAGCAGTGATGAAGTACCTCCATAAAAAAGGCATGTCACCGAAAGATATCCATCAAGATATGGTGAACACATTGGGGGAGTCTGCTTCATCGTATTCCAGTGTCAAAAAGTGGGTAGCTGAGTTTAAGCGGGGTCGGGAGAGCATTCAAGATGACGCTAGGAGCGGAAGGCCTTCGACGTCTACCACGAAGGAAAGCATCAATAAAATATGTGATCTGATACTGAGTGACCGAAGATTGACCATAAATAAGATAGCTGAGATCACAGGGATTAGTTATGGCCGGGTACAAAACATTATATCTGAAGAATTGGGGTTCCATAAGGTTTTTGCTCGTTGGGTCCCAAGATTGCTTTCAGCTGAACAAAAACGAGTTCGCTTCACAATTTCCCGCGATTGTTTGGAACTTTTTGAGGCAGATCCCGAGGATTTTTTGTGCCCTTTTTTGGATGAAAGCTAGGTTCACCACCATACTCCTGAATCAAAACAACAATCGAAGCAGTGGAAAAGATCTGGCTCATCCACTCCGAAGAAGGCTAAGGTCGTTTTGTCGACCAACAAAGACATGGTTTCAGTTTTCTGGGATGCGACGGGGATTATTTTCGTGAATTATTTACCAAAAGGCCAAATTATCAATTCAAAATATTATTGCAACCTTTTGCGAAAACTTCGGGAAGAAATCAAAGAAAAAAGGCTGGGGTTGCTGCGGAAGAAAGTGTTGTTTCATCAAGATAATGCCGGGTTCACACTTCGGCTGAATCAATGTCTGAAATCCATAATTGTGGCTATGAATTATTGCCCCACGCACCGTATTCGCCGGATGTAGCCCCCTCGGATTTCCACCTTTTTCAAAATTAAAAAAACACTAGGTGGCTCGGAAATTTATTTTTAAGGCAATATTCTGCCAATTGTTTTTAAAAGCCAATAAGTTATTAAAATGTGTTTTTTTTTATTTTATTTTTGTAGCAAGAAAGAATTTACGTTTAAGGCGCTACTTATTTTATTAATATGGAAAAACTGTTCGGAATGTAAGCCTGATTAATGATTAATACAAACAACTTTAATTTAAAGGTGATTCCAATAAAATTTATCAGTGCTTCATTTACAAATCTACACACGAAGTCCCTCCCCTGTTCATATTGTACCCTACCCTGTCACCATGTCCCTCCCCTGTATAAAATATCTCCCCTGGTCTCTTCTAAAACGAGAAAAAATTAAAAAAATGACTGGCCATCTTACAGAAATGCAAAAAGTAGCTGTTTAAATAAAATTATACTATTATAACTTAGAATTTAAAAGAAAATTGTCGTGCCGCCATCCCATACAACCAAGGAAGTCTTAACGTAGAATCACCCACATTCACTTCAACTTCATAACCCGCTCGACCCGCTCCTGAGAAAAGGGGTCTTGTCAGACGGACAGACGGACGGACGGACAACAAAGTGATCCTATAAGGCAGGGGTTCTCAAACTTTTCTCTTTCAGGTACCACTAAAACCAATATGTTTGGCGGCGTACCACCTTTGCCTCCAAAAAGCTAATATTAAAACTTATCTATCTTCTTTAACTACATTCTTAAATTCTCTTTGGAGGTTAGCATCACGCCAAAGTTCAATTAATGATTATCTTTCCTCGAATGCAAGGGATCTCGAAATCGAATCTAAAAATTGATTTCATATCGAATTTAGTTCTGAAAAATCTTATTTAAACTCACTATCAGCTTTTCACAGTGGGTTTTTATATCGCTAAGAACATCAGAATTCAAATTATATTTATGTTCATCAAGAAATCTTTCTAAATTAGGATTATGGGACTTTTTATTGCCGTTTATAAAATTTGGTAGAGCATAATGTAAATTTTTTTCGCATACCACCGCGAATCAGTCCGCGTACCACGAGTGGTACCATAGATTGAGAAGAGCTGCTATAAGGGGTTCCGTTTTTCCTTTTGAGGTACGGAACCCTAAAAATAAGACTCTAAATGTGAATCTTTATGGGCAGGGCGTCTGCGTCCGGATTTCTTCTACCGTTGCTTCCCGAACGGTGTGATGACGGCCAATCTCGCGTGTACGGGCGACGCGCGCCTCGTCTCCGATGGACGCAAGTCCTTCCCCAGCGGGCACAGCAGCTGTGAGTACACTTATACCGTCGCTTTCCGGACAGGGACAGTGTAATGGCAGCCGATCTCGCGTGTACGGGCGACCCGCGCCTCATCTCCGATGGACGCAAGTCCTTCCCCAGCGGGCACAGCAGCTGTGAGTACACTTCTACCGTCGCTTTCTGGACAGGGACAGTGTAATGACAGCCGATCTCGCGTGTACGGGCGACCCGCGCCTCATCTCCGATGGACGCAAGTCCTTCCCCAGCGGGCACAGCAGCTGTGAGTACACTTCTACCGTCGTTTTCCGGACAGGGACAGTGTAATGATGACAGCCGATCTCGCGTGTACGGGCGACGCGCGCCTCATCTCCAATGGACGCAAGTCCTTCCCCAGCGGGCACAGCAGCTGTGAGTACACTTCCACCGTCGCTTTCCGGACAGGGACAGTGTAATAACAGCCGATCTCGTGTGTACGGGCGACCCGCGCCTCGTCTCCGATGGACGCAAGTCCTTCCCCAGCGGGCACAGCAGCTGTGAGTACACTTCTACCGTCGCTTTCCGGACAGGGACAGTGTAATGACAGCCGATCTCGCGTGTACGGGCGACGCGCGCCTCATCTCCGATGGACGCAAGTCCTTCCCCAGCGGGCACAGCAGCTGTGAGTACACTTCTACGGTCGCTTTCCGGACAGGGACAGTGTAATGACAGCCGATCTCGCGTGTACGGGCGACGCGCGCCTCATCTCCGATGGACGCAAGTCCTTCCCCAGCGGGCACAGCAGCTATGAGTACACTTCTACCGTCGTTTTCCGGACAGGGACAATGTGATGACAGCCGATCTCGCGTGTACGGTCGACCCGCGCTTCATCTCCGATGGACGCAAGTACTTCCCCAGCAGGCACAGCAGCTGTGAGTAAACTTCTACCGTCGCTTTCCGGACAGGGACAGTGTAATGACAGCCGATCTCGCGTATACGGTCGACCCGCGCTTCATCTCCGATGGACGCAAGTACTTCCCCAGCAGGCACAGCAGCTGTGAGTACACTTCTACCGTCGCTTTCCGGACAGGGACAGTGTAATGACAGCCGATCTCGCGTGTACGGTCGACCCGCGCTTCATCTACGATGGACGCAAGTACTTCCCCAGCAGGCACAGCAGCTGTGAGTACACTTCTACCGTCGCTTTCCGGACAGGGACAGTGTAATGACAGCCGATCTCGCGTGTACGGTCGACCCGCGCTTCATCTCCGATGGACGCAAGTACTTCCCCAGCAGGCACAGCAGCTGTGAGTACACTTCTACCGTCGCTTTCCGGACAGGGACAGTGTAATGACAGCCGATCTCGCGTGTACGGGCGACCCGCGCCTCGTCTCTGATTCCTCTGTGTTTTTGCGTACCTGTTAGTTCTTATGAGAAGTGTGGTAAATTTTTCAAGTTTCCATTTCAAGGTCTTGACAACAATATGTCGCTAAATGGGATTTGAAGCAAATAAAAATCAATTCAAAGTTTGAAACGGTGGCGTCTAGGGTCCGCCATTTAGAATTTTTGAGATAAAAAAAAAATCTATGACACGCGGACTATCAAGACAAATTCAACAATGCCTCATGTGTTGAAATCAGTCAAGTATCTTCGGTCAGCCTCGGTAGCTCAGTGGTGCGGTCGATCGACAGTCGGTCTGATCATTAGCACACTGGGCGCGGTCAGTACTTGCATGGGCGACCGCTCGACCTTTTTTGTTTTGTTTGCCCGTTGGAGGCTGACTTTTGTTCGGATTACACGTAAAACTGTAGCTCCCTTCCCTTCTTACCTTACTAGATGGTAGGGTTTATCCCGCCCGGGTTTATATGAACCAGTAGCTCCCTTCCCTTCTTACTTTACTAGGTGGTAGGGTTTATCCCGCCCGGGTTTATATGAACCAGTAGCTCCCTTCCCTTCTTACCTTACTAGGTGGTAGGGTTTATCCCGCCCGGGTTTATATGAACCAGTAGCGCCCTTCCCTTCTTACCTTACTAGGTGGTAGGGTTTATCCCGCCCGGGTTTATATGAACCAGTAGCGCCCTTCCCTTCTTACCTTACTAGGTGGTAGGGTTTATCCCGCCCGGGTTTATATGAACCAGTAGCTCCCTTCCCTTCTTACCTTACTAGGTGGTAGGGTTTATCCCGCCCGGGTTTATATGAACCAGTAGCTCCCTTCCCTTCTTACCTTACTAGGTGGTAGGGTTTATCCCGCCCGGGTTTATATGAACCAGTAGCGCCCTTCCCTTCTTACCTTACTAGGTGGTAGGGTTTATCCCGCCCGGGTTTATATGAACCAGTAGCTCCCTTCCCTTCTTACCTTACTAGGTGGTAGGATTTATCCCGCACGGGTTAATATGAACCAGTAGCTCCCTTCCCTTCTTACCTTACTAGGTGGTAGGGTTTATCCCGCCCGGGTTTATATGAACCAGTAGCTCCCTTCCCTTCTTACCTTACTAGGTGGTAGGGTTTATCCCGCCCGGGTTGATATGAAAGGTTGGTTGAAACGGCTATGTTCGTGTTTTCCATCTAGTTCATTGTAGCCGGCACGATCGAAGGGAAGCACTGACATGGCACCGATTATGGGATGACATTACGGATGTACTAGGTGAGTAGCCAACCGTGTCAGTGTCTATTTTTTTAATGAGAAAAATGCAAATCGAAAATCATTGGAAAAAATACATCCAAACCAGGATTTGAACCTGGGTCTCTAGCTTGAGCCGCCAACGCGATAACCAACTACACCACCGGGCCGTTACATATTGTCTCCAAATTTTCGATCTTATTGCCGATCGTCGATCTGTAGCTGCATGAAACAATGAACTGGTCTCTGTAGCTATATGAAATAATGAACTGGTCTCTGTAACTGTATGAAACAATGAACTGGTCTATGTAGCTATATGAAACAATGAACTGGTCTATGTAGCTATATGAAACAATGAACTGGTCTATGTAGCTATATGAAACAATGAACTGGTCTATGTATCTATATGAAACAATGAACTGGCCTATGTGGCTATGAACAATGAATGATCAAATCAAATCAAAATATGTTTATTGCCTTAAATTTTTTTTTGCAAAAGGTACAACTTAACGCCGTAGGCGTTCTCCTTCAGCCAACCTTTGGGTTATCATGAATGAGTGTGGAGTGGCAGAGAACAAATAAGAATAATAATTTTAACAAATTATACAACTTAAATATAAATAAATAGATAAATATATATAAATACATACAAATATACACAAATAAAATATACAGAGAAAACTAACATTAGACTCTAATCCATAAATAGCGAGTAATTTATCGTTCCAGAAAGTGAGACAGTATACGCTTTTTAAACATAAACAGCGACTGCGAATGATGTCAGTGCCCATAAAAGGGGGGTTTGGGAATGTCGCCGCGGTCGAATAATAAATGTACCTTTTTCAGTTTCGTTCTGCTCGCTCGGCTTCGTGAGCATATGGGCGTGCGGGCGGCTGGGCGTGTGCGCGCGCGGCGGCACCGGCGGCGCGCGCACGCTCGCCTCGCTGCTGCCGCTGTACGTCGCGCTGCTGATCGCTCTCAGTCGCAGCTGCGACTACCATCACCACTGGCAGGGTGAGTGCGCTTAGCATTATTTTTTTTATGTTATCTGGTATGGGCTGCCGAGTCAAAGGGGCCAGAGCGCATGCTCCGACCGGCCAATATAATGGATGTCTGAATGAGAGTGCACTATTTAAATTTTGTGGCATTTATTTCTCGTGCAAGTGGCAACTCTGAAATTTGACAGCTGTCACCTATGATTGTTCCGATTATTAAAAATGGAGCGCTACACAAAAGAAGACGCGTTCTCATTGTGAAAACTCATTACAAAAATGGGGACTGAGACCGCTCGATTACTCTGCTTACAACCGATTACTCTATTTAATTTAATAAAATATAAAAATGTTACCCTCTATTTTTATTATTTTAATATGATCTAATTCCGATACAGAACATCCCGTTTAAGGTTCGTCAGTTAAAAAAAAGACCTTTAAAAAATTTTCACTTTGTCATGAATTTCTGCATCTTTCATCATAAATCAAAACATGACTAAGTGCACATTAAAAAAAAATTGCAGTGAAGTTTCTTGTCAGTTCTTCTTCGCTGTGGTAATCGAACTGGCGGAATTTTACAATGCAAATATGACAAATCTGAGCGCATGCCAAGAGATGATATATAAGGTGCTTCGTTATTTATGTCAAAAATTTCGGGAGGGTTACATACACACTCAAATAAACACTTTACGTAAGAAAAAAACATATGTTTATAGGAGCATTTTTTCTCCTAACAAGAAAATTAAATTAAATAAGTAGCTGTAAAAACCAATCATAGTGACCTTGTGACTTACTTACAACAAACAGCTGTTCTGCGTTTCGAAGGTGTGGATCTAAGCTTGCGATGGCTTCACCGAACATATCCGGGCCCATCGGCAGTAGAGGAGGGTATTAATCGAGGTCGGGACTAGCGAGTGGCCACTCTAAATTTCCCGCGCATGCTTCACGTTTCGGCTCGCTTCAAGCCCTCGTCAGCTAGTCTGCGTTGACTAGGACGCGGGGAAACCACCAGTCCCGCTCTCGACCTCCCTCTCTCTACCTATCCATATTCTGTAGGATGCTTCCAGTGACGTTTTCGAAGCTCTCTCCATATATGAGCTTAGCGTCGATCTTGGGAGCCCTAGATTCTTGAAGAGACTGTAGAGCGACTTCGCTGGTAGTCCTCTTGCTCCGACTTCCACAGCGAAGAGATCAGTCTTGAATCCGTTTCTCACAATCCGGTCTACTAAGTTGCAGTACTTGTTAAGCTTGATGTTGTGGTCCTTCGGTATGTTACTTTCCCATGGAACTGTAAGTTCAACAAGTACTACATGCTTTGTCGCTTTTGAGAATATGAGTATATCCGGTCTTAATGCTGTGGTACAGATTTCCGAAGGCATTTGGTAATGCTTCTCATGTGTGTCCATCAACAATTCCCAATCCTTTGCTGCTCCCAAAATTGAAGAAGGTTTAGTCCTATCTTTGGGCAGCTTATTGGCTCCAGGTTTCACAAAGTTGACCTTCTGGAAGCCGCTACTGGTTTGCCCTTTCCTGGTCCGTGCAATTGACAGGTTGATGGCCTCTCTGATGATTTGGAGGACTTTATCATGACGGTAGGAATACTGGCCTCGCTCAAGTAGTATTTTGCATCCGCATAACAAATGTTTGGCCGTGCCTACGAACTCCTTACATGACGGGCATAGTCTATTTGTAGATTTCCCCCATCTAACTAGGTTACTCGGGCCGGGGAGAGTAAGCTGGAATGCATTTAAGTAGAACTTAAGCAGCTCAGGGGACCAGTTGTATATTATGGATTTCCACTTCAATGCAGGAGGGATGCAGAAGTCACCCACTGTTAGCCAATCATTCTGCATTTCTAGGTTTAAGGCGTGAAGTTTGAAGCCTTGTTCCATGTCCTCCTGAGCAAAACCTTTCAGTATTTCTTTATCAGACTTTGCTGTTTCTATGCCCAATCCAGATCTATTGGTGCGTGTGCCAACTTGGAATGATTTGTAGAAGTCGAGTCTCGATTCTAGTTCATCTGATAGCGATGTGTTGGGTAAGGCTTGAATAGCGCTATCATTGGAGTCTTTGAGTATACATCGTTTGGCTATTCTCGCCTTTTGATAAAATATCGACGGTTTCTTAATGTTCAGTCCAAAGTTATTGTGAGATCTGTATAGCGTTGACGAGTCAGCCGGGTGAGCCAGTCCAAACCATGATTTCAGGAATCTGGTCACATACGAGTCTAATTTAGTCAGGTTTTGCTTTGTGAAGTCGTAGACGAGAAATGGCCATGAAAGTTTTGATGTCAGGTAGTTATCGTAAATCCATGCCTTTTGTGTACCCAGGAGGGGAAGATTGTCAGTTTGGCGGTACGGTAATTGTACCCCGTAAAATGCAAGTTACCTACACACAGGTTAATGTTTAGGTAGCAAACATGTTTTGTTAAATTTCTCGAAAGACACACAGGTTAATGTTTAGGTAGCAAACATGTTTTGTTAAATTTCTCGAAAGTAATGCTAATAACATATAATTTGTTTTGCGTAATGTGTTTATTTGAGTGTCTATGTAACCCTCCCGAAATTTTGAAAATAAATAACGAAGCACGTTATATAAACAATAACAGCAGTTTTCCTCCCGCAGACATAGCAGTCGGCTCGCTGATCGGGCTAACGACGGCTTACGGCTGCTACCGGCAGCGCTACCCGCCGCTTAGCTCGGCGCGCGCCGGCGTGCCATACTCGGCCCAGCAGAGCCCGAGCGCCGCGGAGCAAGACGACTCTCTCGACGCCTTGCCTCTACTGGTCGCCTCACAGAGACAGGACAACAAGTGGATCTAGACGAGCGGCGAGGCCAAATATTTGTTTATTCATACGTTCAATGTACCTGTGATTTCGTTTATTTCGACTGGCAGTCTTATTATTTTTTTTTTATATATAATCCGGTATGGGTGGCTGGGTCGGAGGGGCGAAAGCGCATGCTCCGACCAGCCGATATCACCTCCGAGAAGGTAGGTGCCATACCGGAGACTTCCCTTGCTGGCTATACTGGACTAGAGGAGAACACAGCCGAGGCTGCTATGCTGCCATCTTACATCCAGTACGGTGGTACCAACCCAGTCGACTACAATTTGAGCCTACCACCTAGTAAGGGGAAAGGGAAGAAGAGAAGTCTATCTTTTTCTTTTTTTAAAAAGGTGGCAACCAAACTACGTATTACTGCCAGTATCCAGTGACGGCGCTGCACGGTATAAATTTATCATTACTTACAATAAAACAAAATGACTGGCAGTCTTTCCAGCCATCGTTGGAAGGTCAGTCTGACAGCTGTCAGTTATAACGGTGTACTCAGCGCAGCTCACGATTCCCGCCAAAACCCATCCATACAACCTTTGCTTACTCATCTTGCGGGTAGATCGAGAGGCGGAGAGCGGACGGAAGAAAACAAGTGCGGGCAGTCGGGCGAGCACTTGCGCGAAGACGAGACGGTGCGTGTGATTACCATACGGGCATTGACTTATATATCTGGATACGGGTGAAAGTAATTAGGAGAGTACGTGGAACAGGAGTGAAGTGCGGTGTGTGCACACAATCAACGAAAGTGACGTTTACATCTAGTTATAAGGTCTCGATCGAGACGAGAGCGAAGCCACGCCCCGTAGCCCGGACTCTTCCTTTCGGAGGTGAGCCCGATACCTGGAACCTGGAGATCTGCAGCGTCGGGTGAGTGAGTAATTTACCTACCTTTCTCTCTTCTCCTTTTGCCTCCGCGCTGAGCACCCGTTATAAGTGTTACACAGTCTAATAAAAAAAGGGGTTAAAATTTTTTTAAGTTATTTTACCTCTGACATATGTCATTGTATGTTCCCATTAGATTGGTAATATGTACAGTTAAGTACTACAGTCGTTTCGTACAAGCTTTCGAACTTTTCTATTGTATCGGTTTATACCACAGAAGGACTGTGTAATCGTTAGAACTATTGTTAAAATAAATTTATAAATATTTTCAAATGTTTCGTACAGAGGAATCGTACAAACCGAATATGGCAACACTGAGCACAGATTAGCAAACTTTACAGCTAGAGGTAAGATAATTGTGAACGGTCAGTATAGAGACGAGTAACGAGACTTGTTTGTTTGTTTGCTGACAAGCATTCTCCGCACTGAGACCTCGAGACAGTCCGTTGTACGTTGGCGCTCGGGTAGTGCTACTCCAGCCATCCGAGCTCTTTCATGAAGTGGAACACCCATCTCGGTCGCTTCCATACTTCGTGGGCAGTTCCCACATTTCTTTTTTTTTTATTGGAAAGCGCGACATGTGGCTTCGAGCCACCCATAAGGTGTCTACCGATGACAATGGACATTCGGTCGTATGCGGGGTTTGCGAATGCCATGCCGGCCTGACAGGCGCCTATACTCTTGAAATACCCGAGACTATACTTGGGGGGAAATATGTGGGCAGGGAGAGCGTTCCAGAGTTTACCAGTTCTTTAGAGGAAAGATCTGCAGAACCAATTCGTACGCATCCACAGTAAGTCCAGCGTGTAGGGATGCAATCCCTGCCCAGTGCGCGTGGTGCGGAGGTGGAAGGGGGATGGTGGGATCGCATTAAACAGCTCCTCCGAGTACTCCCTATGAAATAAGCGATAGACCACACTTAGGGCGCCGACATTCCTGCATATTTGCAGTGGTTCTAGATCGCGGGACACTTCGGGGTCGCCTACTAGTCGCACGGCTCGACGCTGGATCGAGTCCAAAGGCGCAAGCTGGTATTTAGCTGGGCCAATCCCACAAGTGCGAGCAGTACTCCAATCAGGACCTGATCTGCGATTTATACAAAAGCAGCTTTTGGACCGGCGTAAAGTACCGTCGCACATTATTGAGTACGCCCAGCTTTTTAGAAACCAGTTTGGCCGTGCTTGCATTTTGTGTATTTTTATTTATAATCACAACATTCCATAGAGATTGGTACAAGGTTACAATTATTTTAAGAAATCTGTTATTTTGTTTTTATAATATTGACGCGTAAGTAGAACAATTTTTTTTATACAAATTGCTATGTGGAGATGGATACCAGGTGGAACTTACGTATGAGATCGAGTTTGAGAGCGGCACTTGTGGTTTCAGGGGTGGAAAATGGTCAGTAAAGTCGGTAAGAGTCAGTTTTTTTGGCTAAGGTCAAAAAAAGTCGCTTTTCGAAAAATGGTCAGCAAAGTCAGTATTTTGACGATCAGGGGCTACGTTCCCACAAAAGTGGTCTAGTTTCTGTAGATGTCCCTTAAAAATCTGTTAACCTCTCTTTTTCTTTTCGGTAGGTCCCTAAACATACCAGGAAATTTAGAGTGGCCACTTGCTAGTCCCGACGTCAATTAACACCCTCATCTACTGCCGATGGGCCCGGATATGTTCGGTGAAGCCATCGCAAGCTTAGTTCCACACCCTCCTTCTTAAAGAATGTGTTCTCTTAATCCCCCTTTTTTGGATATACATAATCACTTTAGAACAAGCATGTGGGCCGCGTGCCCCAGTGATGAATTATTTCAGTGAGGTAGGCTATGGGGATGGTGGAGGCCAAACACAAAAACAATTTTTCTTACTTATTCATAAACATTCTCCATATATTATTAACATAAATACTTAACCAACGGCAACTAAGGGCCAATTGCGCCAACACGAATTTAACGATATAAATAAGTTTAACTCGTTAAGCTAGTACCCGTTGACTGTGGGAACCGCGTTTAAATCCATAACTCGCTACTTAACTCTAAATTCGTGTTGGCGCAATTGGGCCTAACATTCGTATTTCGATGTTAAATTGACCGACCAAGGGTCAGTATTCTAGAGATTTGGTCAAGTCGATACTATCATTTTATGTGATCTTACTACGTTTTGTTTATAGACGTCCGGAAATACCAACCTTCCGGCTATACAATCCAGACGTCTATCCCTGCACTCTTGCGAGTACAGTGATCATGTATGCCAGATAGAGGCCCCACAGCTGTACCGTTCTTCCGAAAAAATCCCATGGGAAACAGAGACTGTGACCTTTCCCCAGCCGATCCGACCGAGAGATTTGGTCAGTAAATGGTCAGTATTTTAGAGGGTTTTGGTCAGTAAAATCAGTATATTTGGCCATGGAATCAGTTTCCACCCCTGGGTTCTCCGCGTCCTAGTCATCACAGAATGCTTACGAGGGCTTGATGCGAGCCGAAACGTAACGCATGCTGGAGAACTACACAGAGCGGCCGCTCGCTAGTCCCGACCTCGATTGACGCCCTCCTCTACTGCCAATGCGCCCGGATATGTTCGGTGAAGCCATATTATATAAACTCAGCCTCGATAGCTCAGTGGTGCAGACAGTCAACTGTAGCTATTGAATGTTTAGCAACGCTGGGTGCGGTCAGTACTTAAAAGGGTGACCGCTCGATCGTTGGAGGCTGACCGCGATTCGGATTCCATGTTAAACTGTAGCTCCCTTCCCTTCTTAACTTACTTGGTGGTAGGGTTTAACCCGCCCGGGTTGGTACCACCGCACTGAATGAAACGTCGGTCGAAACGGCTATGTAAATAGTTTGTGTTTTCCGGCGAGTTCAGTGTAGCCTGTACGATCAAAGGGGGAAGCACTGACATGGCACCTAGTTCACCCGGTGTTATGGGCTGACATCACGGACGTTGTAGGTGAGGTAGCCAACCGTGTCAGCTTCCATAAAAAAAAAACTTAATACTTAACAAAATTATATGAACAATTTTTGTGCACTCAATCTTACAAGGAAAGTGTGTTCCAAAAAATTTTGATTTTCCTTTGCCAACTCAGGTCTTCAAATCTATTTATTTTGAAGTACATACATATACATATCAGACACGCTGAATCCCGACAATCGGGGTAAGCAGAGTAATCGGTGTTGTGCTGCAAGAACTCTTGTCAATTACAGCACAACACCGACCACCACGTTTCGCAAAGTATTCGAACAAGATTAAATCGATCAAGCAGCAAGTATGGCACGAAGACCCAACTGCTGCATGACTTGGTGGAAGTACCGTGCCAAGGTGAGAGGTGGCCCTTTAGCACGGCATCTTGTCCTTATCCCTTAGTCGCCTTTTGCGACATGCATGGGGAGAGATGCAGTGGGGATATTCTTTTAAGTACCGGCCCCACACGGTACGGTTGAAGTACCTACTTATTTATTTCTGTACTTACAAACATATTTATTGGATCATATTGGCTGTGTTTATTTATTATGTGAACAAATTGATATTCGTACGTGTGAGTCTGACCATCCTTACTAGGTGTGAATATGGCAACCCTAATTTTAAAATATCAAACTCTGGCCACACTGATCAGAGCTGGCGTAAACAGACTTGATACCTCAGTTGTTTTTCCTTATAATTTTTAGCGGAACCCGAATCTTGATCGACACTCGCTTCCGATTGGCCCGCGCGTGCCCCGATGGGCGGCGTCGAAAGTATTTGTCTAGTGCTATTTCAGTTAACTTTTCTTATTAGAACGAGAGAGCACTTAAGATAGGTGATTAAAAAACCTTTCCATTGACATGAAACACGCCCACAAACAATTCTGCACTCAAACAGAAAAAAATATATTCTGACTGAAGGTTCCTTGTTTTTCTTTGTTTGTGTATTGGATTCATGTCCCGCGTACGAAACGTTTGCTGGCCTTTTTAGAGGCAGTGTTCTTCACCTAAGCATTCATATATGATTTGTACAGGGGAATCGTCAATTCAATAGGAATTTAGGAAGGAGAAATTAGAAATATTACTGGATAAAACAGAATTACAAGACTTGACTTAGCAAGACACAACAGATCGACGCAATTTTCTTACGAGCTCTCCTAGGGGAATCTGAGGCGAGCGATTCTAACATTGCAGATCATAGAAGGCACTAGGGGTACATAGCTTTGCAGATTTTGGTTAGGTGATGCTATAAATTTTAAGTACCAAGATGTGTTTGCTGTTGTATATTGTTTATTAAGCATTCATTAGACAGCATGACTGTACTCGAATTTGTCACAATTTGTTCTATCCGATTCGATTACACCCATGAAGAAGAACCGGTAAGAAACTTCGCAGGGCTTTTTTTTTCATAATCATTTTTACAAGCATTTAGTGACTATCCACATAATAACACCACCTACAGTCGAATGAAAATACAGCTTGAGAGCAAGATCAAAAACAGATTTTTGTTTGTTTTGTTTTTGAAGTTCTGACTGCAAGGACAAGGTGGATCAGGTGTAAAGAGCCTTTGTCAATTTTTTGATACGTCATTTGTATTAACTCAACTAATCTTGTTATCCTGACAGAAAATTATTGCCAGTAAAATTAAGCTGCCCTTTAAATATTAGGGTTCCCATATTCGCACAAAGTAACAACAGCCAGACTCCGTATATGATTTTAAAATGTCTCTCAGACATTGTATGTGATTTTAAAATGTCTTTGCTTCTTCACTGAATTAAAAAATGCAAGGTTGAGTGATTTGATTAAGCATATATAGGGAAGAATCGAAGTAGAGGCCATAACGTGTTTTATACATTGTTTATTGGTTTTATTTTAGTTTCTAATGCGAACATATATAATTTGTTTGTTTTTTTATGTGATCTTTTGACTTGTCGTTGAACAAGTCAAAACGGAATTGTCGTTCAACGACAAGTAAAACTGAATTGTCGATCAACAACAAGTCAAACTGAATTGTCGTTGAACGACAAGTCAAACTGAAGTGTTGTTTAACAAGTCAAAATGAATTGTCGTTGAACGACAAGTCAAACTGAAGTGTTGTAATAACAACAAGTCAAAATTAATTGTCGTTGAACGACAAGTCAAACTGAAGTGTTGTAATAACAACAAGTCAAAATTAATTGTCGTTGAACGACAAGTCAAACTGAATTGTTGTTTAATTAACAACAAGTCAAACTGAATTGTCGATCAACGACAAATCAAACTGAATTGCCATCGTGAGCCAGCTAAGTTGGCTTTAATAGTATTAAAGTGTCAATCCAGAACATGTCAAACAGCCAAGCTGTCACATCACTATGTACCTACTTATAAAACTGAAAAAATTCCATCATTGGACTGAATTTGTTAACATATTCAGCGACAGTATGCGGTATTATATAGAATTATTATAGTAAGGCCAGGATATCAACTTAGGATTTTGTTATTAAATAAATCGGCTGAAAAAGATGTAAAATTATGTCGACATATTTTGAAAAGATATTTGATTGTATTATGGTGATGTGTTAAAAATATATTTATAAATATTGCAAGACGAAGTTTTATTTAATAAAATATAGAAAAAAAAAATTTACAAAAAGAAGAACTAAATTATCTATGCCGTTTTATGTATTGTGGCTGATGGCTTAGCCCGAGGGGCCAGAGAGCATGTCGTAAAAGGCGACTAAGGGATATGACTCCCTTCTTATATTACTAGGTGTTAGGGTTTAACCCGCCCGGGTTGGTACCACCGCACTGAATGAAAGGTCGGTCGAAACGGCTATGCAAATAGTTTGTGTTTTCCGTCCAGTTCAGTGTAGCCGACACGACCGAAGGGAAGCACTGACGTGGCACCAAGTTCACCCGGTGTTATGGGCTGACATTGCGGATGTTGTAGGTGATGTAGCCAACCGTGTCAGATTCCATAAAAAAAATTAAAAAAACAAAAAAAAAGCTCGGACGACCCAATATCGCTTCCGAGATGGTGCCATACCGGAGACCCTTTTTTTTATTGCTTCCGAACTGGGTGGCTCTGCCAGAGGTCGAAGCCTCAGGCGCAGCCAATTTCACCGCCGAGGAGGTGCCAGTCCGGCTTGGAGGTGGACTAATGTTGCTGGGAAAGGCTATTAACCCGCGATTTGAAGATCCGTGGATTGTAGGAGTGGGGAAAGATATTCCCTGGGAGCCCGTTCCACACCTTTGCAGTGCGGCACAAGAACGATTTAGAGAATCGTGCAGTTCGAAGGACCCTTCCTGGATTGCTGGCTATACTGGAATGGAGCCACACAGCCGAGGCTGCTATGCGGCCATCTTATATTCGGGGTCGCCTCTCACTCTCAAATATGGTTGAGGGAGGCGATGGCTAGCCGTGGCGTAATACTCGTGAACGGGTGCCGTTTGTGGAGACTGTCCTGCTCCAATGAGGATCAGTAAAGTAACAGCAAATTCAATAGAAGTGATATCCACGTTGTTCTTTATGGCATAAGAATGGCATATCTTTTTGAATTATCAAAATCGGACCATTAGTTACGGAGATATTATCAATAAACTTATGCCGTTTCTGCCGCTAAAACTCGGTGCGCCGCGGCTACGCGTGACGTCACTCCACCCCAGCACCTGCGCGCTCGCGCTAGCCAGCCAACGCGCACTCATTCGTCGAGGGCTGTATCTCTTGAACCGTAATAGGTAGCCCGTTGAAATTTTCACAGAATATGTGTTATTATGGCCGATATAACAAATAATAAAAATAAGAAAAAGTAAAATATTCACGGGGGTTCCCATAGAAGAAACCAAGCGAGTTCGACTCGCACTTGGCCGGTTTAAATAGTGTTACTAGAAACAGTTGAAGAGTCCCACTGTCCACGTCCTGACTCCATCATCAAACCCTTGTCACCAAGTGTATTAGTAGAAGCATGGGACACTCGTCCAAACCAACCAAATGAGCCCAAACTCGAGGGTGTTGTTAGTAACGGTCGAAGAGTTCCACTGTCCACCTCCTGTCTCCATCATCAGACCCTCGTCACCAAGTGTATTGGTGGAAGTATGGAGCACTTGTCCAAACCAACCAAATGAGCCCAAGCTCGAGGGGGTTATTAGTAACGGTCGAACAGTTCCACTGTCCACCTCCTGTCTCCATCATCAGACCCTCGTCACCAAGTGTATTGGTGGAAGTATGGAGCACTCGTCCGAACCAACCAAATGAACCCAAACTCGAGGGGGTTACTAGTAACGGTTGAAGAGTTCCACTGTCCACCTCCTGTCTCCATCATCAGACCCTCGTCACCAAGTGTATTGGTAGAAGTATGGGACACTCGTCCAAACCTACCAAATGAGTCCAAACTCGAGGAGTTACTAGTAACGGTTGAAGAGTTCCACCACCCACCTCCTGATTCCATCATCAGACCCTCGTCACCAAGTGTATTTAGTAGAAGTATGGGACACTCGTCCAAACCTAACAAATGAGTCCAAACTCGAGGAGTTACTAGTAACGGTTGAAGAGTTCCACCACCCACCTCCTGATTCCATCATCAGACCCTCGTCACCAAGTTGAAATTATCATAACATTGTATTGTCACGGGAAATCAATGTGTGTGCAAAGTTTCATAAGAATCGGTTCAGTAGAAGTAGTTGAAAAAGTTGTGGCAAAGTTGTTGAAACAAATAAACAAGGGGTCAAGCTAAATAAAACCGTTTAAAAATAGTTTCTCTGGCGTTTTGATAGACGTTTTTGTACATTTCGGCACAATACAATATTTATACATTGTGAAAAGTGAAACCAGGCACAAATCGGACACTTAATTTGTTTTAAACACAAATTGACAAACATAAACACTGCGCGCCTTACCGCTTCCTGGCGGTGCGGTGCAGAGCGGCGTGGAGTATCGTGTCGTCACGCACTTCGCGCCGCGATTAGTCGAGATCGGCGCATTCATTTGATCGCTACTAGCTCATTTTTTGTCGTACGACAAAAATAATTACACCAATGTTTTGGATTTTTCATGGACTACAATACTACCAAAGAGTTTGTATTGCGACGTAATACAAACTCTTTGAATACTACATTCAAAACTAAAAACCGCGTTGTTCCTCATTGGCTCCAACATGTTATATGAATGGTTTACGCTTACATTTTAAATTACTTGTGATGTTGAATTATTTTTATTAGAAATAGTGATGACTCGTACTATCTAGACCAGGAATGGGCAAACTACGGCCCGCGAACGGTTGCAATCCGGCCCGCGACCATCGGCTCAGACAGAAGTAGATAATAATATTACATAAATCATAGAAGCATTCAGCAAACATTAGTGTATTTGGTTAGTAATTAAATCTATGTCTTATTTTATAGATTACCTGCAATAAATATTATATTTATTGCAGGTAATCTATAAAAAGGTATATAAATTCCTAATTTAATAGTGCACCAGGTACACTGTATGTACATGATTCGAATATCTATAGTTAGAAGTTCATATAATTTGATGAGAATTGTTGTTGAAACATATGAGTCAATAATAACTTAATTTCGGAAAATACAAATATTTTTATTTCAATAAAGTATTAGATGTAGCCATAAATTAAAAAACCTGCCCCCCCCCCCCCCCCCCCCCATTGATTATGCCCGTGTAGAAAAAAGTTTGCCCATCTCTGATCTAGACAGTGGCAAACACTTAAATGTAAATGTAGTTTCTTGCCAGTTCTTCGCTGTGATAAACTGGCACAATGCTAAATGTTAAAATATGACGAATCCGAGTGCAGCGTACTGTCCATGGATGATGAATAAAGAATTAAAAAAATAAACAATTCAGTGCAGTGGTACCAACCCAGTCGGCTACACTGCTACACCCAAAAGCCCACCACCTAGTAAGGAACAAGGGAAATCATTAGAGAAATAAGAAGATTGTTTCACAATGATGTACGAAATTTATTATCAGAAATATTTGCTCATTCACATGTATTTTTTTTTTCGGGCAATATAAATAAACATTTGGTGTCACAATAATAAACAGAAAATTATTTTACTAACGAGACATTCATTATTCAGTCCTAATAAAGTATGCCCTTATTCAATATTTAATTACAACCTCACGATTCTTTAGATCACAATCCTAAAAAATGGTTATTAATTTTTTTTTTAATTGACTTTATTTTCAAAATGTTTTGGCAATTTATGCGGCTGCGCCAACTCAGGAGCGCCCTATTGCGCAATAATTAATTAGGCTTTCCACTCCGACCAACTAAACTGACCAACTAGTTGTACAGAATGGAACTCAATGAAGGCATCTATCTATTCCGATCAAACCAACTAATTGATCAGACATTTAATTTGGTAAAATTTTATTCCCAACAGATCAACTGGATAAACGGGTACTCCGACAACTGAATCGACCAAGGCTTTCCACTCCGACCAACTAAACTGACCGTACAACGCGGTTGTACCACGGTTCCCGGGTGGGGATTTTTTAACTTCGCTAGATAGAAAAAAATCATGAACATGCCTCTGAATTTAGTTATAAAAACGTATTTAAGGCAAAGAAATAAATTAACTTCACTAGATAGAAAAAAAACATGAACATGCCTCTGAATTTAGTTATAAAAACGTATTTAAGGCAAAGAAATAAATTAACTTCACTAGATAGAAAAAAAACATGAACATGCCTCTGAATTTAGTTATAAAAACGATTTAAGGCAAAAAAAAAAAAATAGTTGATCTGTTTCAATTGGTCAGATTGGAACAAATTTAAATTAATAAAATATTCAGACCAACCAAAAAGTTGTTTCGTTAGGAAAGAAAGTGTTGATTTCATTAATAATGGCAACATTTTAGTTATTCTCTTATTCAATAATATCTCAAAATTTTACATTACTTACAATACAATTATTGGCATAAATAGCAGAAATCAGTACGAATACACCACTAGCAAGTACTTATGTGAAGTTTCCAGTAGGTAGCAGAGGCAACTTCGCTTTCTTACCAGTAACTTTAAGTGTGTGATTTAGGGTCCCCTGAACAGAATGTGCCTTAGTGACACACCGGTGTGCGGGTTCTGTATAAAAGAGGATGAAACGCCCGTACACATCCTTTGTGAATGTGAAGTGCTCATTCACAGTAGAAGTTGTATTCTTGGGGGATTTATTTTTAACATATATGGCAAATATAGGCACTCAAGTGCCGGATAGAACAAATTGTAACAAATTCGAGTACAGTCATGCTGTCTAATGAATGCTTAATAATCAATATACAATATCAACCCCAAGAATATAAATCGGTTCATAGCTGAAATCGGACTCGGGGGTGAGCTATAAACTTGTGAGAGATCACAATAGATCTTCCTAGGTCACAGTGACAACAGGGCTGAGGGGGCCGTAACTCTCACACTTTAAATCATACAAATCCTATAATTTGTAGCTTAGTGTACTTACCGAGTTCTTATACCACGTGACCGATTTTAGGGGAGTGGTTAGTCAAAATACCACGCTGGGTCACAGGGGCGACTGGGCGGAGGGGGCGTTTATTCACCCTGTCACGTGGTATTACAAAATATAGTTTAAATAAACACATTTCAATATTAATTCAATTTTAACAAAATTCAATATTAAGTTCCATAATCGGTCATTTTTCCTAAGGACTCAACAGGCACTGTTCAATAAGACGAAAAAGTATTCACCTGATCACATTCAAAAGTGAAAATACAACCTTTAATGCTTAATCAACATAAATACACTGTAAAAAAGCAAGTTGTGAAATACCAAGTGAAAACTTGGGAGGGTTTAGTGCCACACTTGGTCACAGGGGGAGTGGGGGATCCAAAAGTGGCCTAAAATCGGTCACGGGTACGTTCTCCCTTACTGGTTTCGGCTATTTACATGGAGAGAGCTTCGAAAACGTCACTGGAAGCATCCTACAGAGTATGGATAGGTAGAGAGAGGGAGGTCGAGAGCGGGACTGGTGGTTTCTCCGCGTCCTAGTCAACGCAGACTAGCTGATGAGGGCTTGATGCGAGCCGAAACGTGAAGCATGCGCGGAAAATTTCAAGTGGCCACTCGCTAGTCCCGACCTTGATTAACACCCTCCTCTACTGCCGATGGGCCCTGATATGTTCAGTGAAGCCATCGCAAGCTTAGTTCCACACCTTCTAAATCACATCCATACATGATCGCACAAACATACCTACCAAATAATCCTCTGCGCATCTTCAAAGTCTTTCCACATAAATTCCTTCGTGAAAAACACATAATACGTCGCGGAGTTTATTGCCGCGTACCACAGGAACTCAAAGAGCATAATCTTCAACGATGGCCGCGCGAATCTAAGTCGCAGCACGAGATACGGCACCAAAAAGTAGCGCACTTCTATCATCCGTTGCAGCGCGAGCGCTAAGAACGCGCAGACCGAATACGGCAGAAGAAACGACACGCAATTCTGATCTTTGAGGTTTACAAAGAGGCTGAAAAATAAAAAGACGTACACGGGAACAGTCGCGTAGGACGCGAACCAGTACTTATTGAACCAGCGATTCCAAATATAAAACGTATAATGCCTGTTGTCCGCCAAGAGATACGGATGTATTATCGTATTGTATTTTACAATTAATACGAATGCAATTGTCAGTATCAAAACTGTTATTTTATTTTTTAGCATGTATTTCAAAGTGCTGAAAACGCTGTTGATAACGTACGGCAAGCCAAAAGCGCCGTAAAACAAAAGAAAATAAAGCATTTGCGGAAGATGCAGCGTCGCCGTATGCGCGGTTTTATCGCCGACGACGATCGAACCGTTCGCAATGACGAAAAATAGGAACGCGATCAAAATCGAGCCGTGCGTCGCGAACACTTTCCAGTCTTGCTGCGTCAGCGCGCCGACGAACGGTTTGAAAAGATGCAAAGCGTGATATTTAAACGCCACGAACAGGTCGAACACGGTATAGTATCTTTTCAGCTTGGACTGATCAACCTGCTGCATGTATTTTGTGTTTCTATTCAAAGGGCTGGGAGGCAGTTTGTTCAGACTCTTATTACCGTAAGCGCGGGAGCTACGGATGAAGATATCCAGAGCTTTGTGCCCGAGGACCATCGCGATCCAAACCACGTTCGTTTGTCGCATTAAAATGCTGAACCAATCAAATATTAGAATTGCAAACTTATGCTTATTCACGAGGCACAGTCTAAACAAGACTAGTAAGAACGTAAGCGACAGTGTATCCGTGTAGTATACGTGTGAAAAGAAGTATAAAGGAGGTAGCAGTGTTAGATTTAATGCTTGCAACACTGTAGCAATAGATCCATCGCCGCGATGACCGTAGACAAACTTTAGTATAGACGCAAACAGGCATAGATTAATGCAGGACGCCAGTAAGTTGACAAATCGCAGGTTATAGGTGTTGCAGTCGAAGAATGAGCTGACGACGGATGCAGAAACGAGGTACAACCCGGGTAACGTCGTGATCTTGGGGTCCCAGTAGGTGAAGTTGTTTTCACAGTAAGCCAGGCCTTGTGGCAAGTGGAATAGTTCATCGATGACGGTCTTCGATGCGCCGTAGACTCGATCGAAGAGGAATTTGGAAGCAACGAAGTACAGAGCGACCGTGCCGAAGAGGAGCAGGTAATATTGGTTCTTCATTTTCGTTGTGGGTTCTAGAACAAAATTTACCGATTGAATAAAAATGAATACACTGGGCAGGGATTGCATCCCTATACGCTGAACTTACCGCGGATGCGTACCAATCGGTTCTGCAGATCTTTCCTCTACAGAACTGGTAAACTCGGGAATGCTCTCCCTGCCCACATATTTACCCCCAAGTACAGTCTCGGGTCCTTCAATAGAGGCTTGAATAGACACCTGTCAGGCCGGCATGGCATTTCCAAGACTCCTTATGACTCTATGAAAAAAATTAGTTATCCAAGTACTGCAGAGTCCTTGTTTTTCTTCCTCAATCTTCAATCCTAATGTTCACAAAGTATGTTTAAAGGGAAGCCTACAAGTTTTCCAAGTACTGCAGAGTCCTTGTTTTTCTTCCTCAATCTTCAATCCTAATGTTCACAAAGTATGTTTAAAGGGAAGCCTACAAGTTATCCAAGTACTGCAGAGTCCTTGTTTTTCTTCCTCAATCTTCAATCCTAATGTTCACAAAGTATGTTTAAAGGGAAGCGTACAAGTTTTCCAAGTACTGCAGAGTCCTTGTTTTTCTTCCTCAATCTTCAATCCTAATGTTCACAAAGTATGTTTAAAGGGAAGCCTACAAGTTATCCAAGTACTGCAGAGTCCTTGTTTTTCTTCCTCAATCTTCAATCCTAATGTTCACAAAGTATGTTTAAAGGGAAGCCTACAAGTTATCCAAGTACTGCAGAGTCCTTGTTTTTCTTCCTCAATCTTCAATCCTAATGTTCACAAAGTATGTTTAAAGGGAAGCGTACAAGTTTTCCAAGTACTGCAGAGTCCTTGTTTTTCTTCCTCAATCTTCAATCCTAATGTTCACAAAGTATGTTTAAAGGGAAGCGTACAAGTTTTCCAAGTACTGCAGAGCCCTTGTTTTTCTTCCTCAATCTTCAATCCTAATGTTCACAAAGTATGTTTAAAGGGAAGCCTACAAGTTTTGGCACAAGGTTGCTTTATTTATTTATTTAAAAACTCATCGTAGTACCGTGTGCGGCCGGTACTTAAAAAGAATAGCCTCACTGCATCTCTCCCCGTGCATGTCGTAAAAGGCGACTAAGGGATAAGGACAAGATGCCGTGCTAAAGGGCCACAGGCTCGCCACCTCTCACCTTCGCACGGTACTTCCACCGAGTCATGCAGCAGGCGGGTCTTCGTGCCTAAGTTAGGCTGCTTGATCGATTCAATCTCGTCTGAATACTTTGCGAAACGTGGTGGTCGGTGTTGTGCTGTAATTTACCAGAGTTCTTGCAGCACAACACCGATTACTCTGCTTACCCCCGATTGTCGGGATTCAGCGTGTGTGATATGTATGTATGTTAAAAATTCATCGGTAACACCATATCATTTTTTATTTAGATGAAATACAAAGCCTAAAATGAAGAGAAAAAGTCCGTCCCGACCAGGATACGAACCTCGAACTCCGGCTTGAGCCGCCGGCGTGTTATCGTTTCGCCACCGGGTCGATGACATATTCTCTCTAAATTTCGAACAGCTGCATCTTCAATCTCCTGCGTTCAGAGTGGATAATTTCATTGGCTATAATTGAAAATAAAGATTGTTTATTTGACTATATTATTTTAGTAAATATTTGAGTCTATGTCACCCCACGCGCGCGTCGCGCGGCGAAAGTGGCCCGGGAGTCAGGGGGGAAAGCATTATTATAACCTGTGGGAGAGCCAACAGGATAACACTGGGCGCGGTGTTAAAACTGCATTTGAGGTTATAATATTCTAGAGTTACTTCTTCTTACCTTGGTTTATTTACGTTGTTCAAGAAGTGGTGACACTTGGATTACACTTTTACTGTTTGCAATCTGTAATTCTTCTAAATGCTGGCTTATAGCATTACCGGCGTTACGGAGGAAGCCGGCCGGCGAAAAATACGCCAAGTTTCCCCGTTCCCGCTTCGCTTGGACAAATTGGAGAAATTTGACATTTGTTTAACCGACCGACAGACAGCACGACTTTTTTTCTCTTTTTTATCCTTACGGAAAGGCAAGGGTCACAAAGAGATTGGTCTGTTCCAAACATTATATATCACTACACTAGTATATGGTCTAATCTACTACAAAATAAAATAATGGTAGCCGCTGCCAAAACCGCAGCTCTTGGAAAGTTCACTGGAGCGTAAGACGAATAAGGATAAAATTGCTAGTAGAGTCACGAAAGAAATCCCGCAGACGCGGAACTACATGGTCATACACCTCCACTTATTGCCGCGGGACTTCTTTCGTGAGACGAAGTCTACAATATGAATAGCGAGATGAATAGAATAGCACTCCTGAGTCCTGCCTGCCTGCCTGCCTGACTTCTGAACTCCTGATGGCCTGACCGATCCCATGCTTCTAGTTTGCACGCTTCCAGTTGATTTGAAAACAGTGAATCGCGTTAACGGTTAACACGCCGGCGCGCCGGCGCACATTGGTTCGGATAGCAAATCTGGCAGGACAAAACTATTTCTTTATCCAAAGTTTGTTTAAAAGGAGTAAATAAGCATATTTAAAATCGCATGTGTCGTGCTATACTTTTATATATGCTTTGAGAAATAAAAACTTTTTAAAGGTACCAGAAAATAGTTTTGATATGTAGAAAAAATACAAATAAAATTTACTAAAATAGATATTTATTAAAAAAAAAAGTTTATACATCTTACATCAAATAGGTACTAGAAATAAGCACCTAGATCTAATTTTCCTCGTCGGAATCTACTTCGTCTTCGTCGTTGCTCAGCTCTGGTTCTCTGAGAAGGCTGAGTACTTCCAGAGACAGTGAATATTTTTTTCTTTGCTGTTTACCTCGAAAATTGCTTATCAGGGGATCAGAAGATATCAGTAGCATATGAACATCTTCCCTGGTTTTTTCCCTACTGCATTTTCCCTATTACAAACTTCGAAAAGCTCCAACCGCGCAATTCCGTCCTTCAACTCTGAAAAAATGATTAAAAAAAAATATGGTCACATATGGTTGTACATTATACATAAATAAACTCACCAATAACTAATCTATACAATATGTATTAGTGTTTCACAGACTTTTATGGCCTTAAGTTTTGGCAAGCCGTGAAACATGAAAAATTCTTTAAAATTGCATTTAATTTAACACTTCACTGAGATACTAAAAAGCAAGCCTATATAATTATATAAAAAAAACTAAATATGCTTTAAAAATAAGTACATACCAGTTGTCACGTTCGCCATGCTCGTTGACTCGTTAGAACTACTGCACACGTGTTTATCAGCTGGTAGGTTCAACGCAACTGGTGGCTGCGATTCCCGAACAAAGGGCGCACAATAAAAACCGCTTTTTATCTATTCCGGTGTGGCCTGGCTAGACCTTTATTCACAAAAGCAATTATCAGTGCGAGCAGTGCATCTTTTTGGCCTATTTTTAAAACACTTTGTTTGTTACTCAGGAAGTTTGACAATTATACCTATTGGGAAACCAGATTTGTAATCGGAACCTCTGTGCGGCGGGTCAAGCCATGAGTTATTTATTTATATATAACCATCAAGAGTACAATTTTTATTCTAGAAAAAAGCAAGCAAATTCGGAAGACTGTGAGATATATAGGATAGATAGATAATAGACGTAACGAGTGCGATTGCTGGATAAGGTTCTAGGTACATCAAGTACGAAAAAGTCTACTGTAATAAATAACTTGATTTAGTCAGATTCGTCGTTCTGAAGAAATGTAAACTCTGGAAGAATGTGAACGAATCGATATTAGAACGCAGCCATTTTTATCCATCCGACCGCTGTCAATTTGACGTTTTTTGACAGTTGTGTAACGGTTTCTTTTTGAAAGTATTCCACAGCGAGTCTTTCTTTCAGAGTAATTTGCCGAGAGTTATCTCCACAAAACAGTTGTTCATTCCGCGAAACCATTGGGTATCTAACCAGCTCATGTTTTAAAAACGCAGGTATGCCGTACTCTTATATAACCTGAAAGCTTCCTCAGGTTATAATAATGCTTACCCCCCTGATTCCCGGGCTGCTTTCTTTCGCCGTGCGGAGATTCAGTACACAAACTCAAATATTCGTAAAATAATAAAGTTCGATCAGCAAACTTTATTCTCAAATTAATTCTCAATTAATTATCCAAAAAATTTTGTATAACAAATGAGGATGCACTTATTTAGAAGCACAGACGGATTTTTTTAACTTCAGGAAAAACAAAACGGAAATTATACCTAGGTACTTTCATAAAAAAAAACAGAATTTTACATTCCAGAAAATATAAACTATAATAATAATCTCAAAATGTGCATTTGGTCAGGTCCGCAAATATTTCAGACGGGTTGTACAAACGAATACTACATACATATCACGCACGCTGTATCCCGACAATCAGGATAAGCAGATACTCTTGTAAATTACAGCACAACACCGACCACCACGTTTAGTAAAGTATTCGGACGAAATAACTATCAAGTAGCAAGTAAGCACGAAGACCCACCCGCTGCACGGATGTGCATCGGTGTAAGGACCGAGCCAAAGTGAGAGGTGGCTATCCTGTCGCCCATCAGCACAGCACCATGTCCTTATCCCTTAGTCGCCTTTTACGATATGCACGGGGAGAGATGCAGTGGGGTCATTATTTTTAAGTACCGGCCCCACACGGTACTTTGTACTATTATTATTAATAATTGGTAATTCTTTAATATGCTTATAATAATAGACTTACATATTATGTACATTAATCAGTGTGTTACTGTGTGTTGTTCAACACCATCGGTTGTGTTCTCCTCTAGTCCAGTATAGCCAGCAATCCAGGGAAGTCTCCGGTATGGCACCTACCTTCTCGAAGGTGATATTGGCTTGTCGGAGCATGCGCTTTGGTCCCTCTGGCTCAGCCAACCATACCAGATTACATAAAAAAAAATCAACTGAATGACAATTTGTAGAAAGGCAACATGGAGGCGGAAGAATTCCTGGCCCGGCTCAAGGCGACCGGTTCCCCCGATGACGTCGTTCAGTTCGACGGAGCCCTAGCGGAGTATACTCGGCTGAAGACTGATCTGTCCGCAAGCGGAACGTCCGTACTGGCTGTCAATCTTCTCTGTATGCTGTGCAGGTCAGTTCTGTCCAAAGACACTCCGTCGAGTGGCGGTTACTTTTTCGAGTACGGTACGACGCCACGTCTGTGGCCGGTGAACTTTTTTTTTTTATATTTGTTACTGCAATCTCTCTGTGAGCCGACATTCATCAGTAGTTGTGCATTTGAAAAAGGTCTTGTATGGTAAGTGTCCATTGACAGTTCCATATACTTTATTCTCAGTCATTTCACTCTGTGATGAGATCTTGAGTTGCTCTTCTTTTCAATCTGTTGAAAACTTTTCTAGAAGCCATCAACTCGGTTGCCAGCTTGTTTGGGTGCCTTTCGACTCTTTTTTTGTATGCCTCAGTTCTGGCTTTTGCTTCCTTCTTTACAGTTGGAATCTCAAGGTCCCGATGCAGCTGATTATTGGTGACATACCAAGGTGCGTCAACAACCATACGAAGGGTTTTTGATTGGAACCGCTGTAGGATTTCGAGGTTTGAATTGGCCGCAGTGCCCCATAGTTGAATACCGTAGCACGAAATAGGTTTGAGGATACATTTGTACAGCAACAATTTGTTTTCCATGGAGAGTTGAGATTTACGGCACAGCAGCCAGTAAAGTTTTCTGAGTTGTTGGCTCAGCGCTTTCCGTTTTGTGTATATGTGCTTTCTCCAAGTAAGACGTCTGTCCAAGTATAGTCCTAAGTATCTGGCATCGTCCGCTTGGGGGATTTCAACTCCATTTAATGTTACCGGCGGACATGTGTCACGTCTAATGGTGAAGGTCACTTGTACAGATTTGGTTTCATTGGCCTTGATACGCCAATCTTTTAGCCATGCAGATATGTTATTTAGGCTCCTCTGCAGCATGCGAGATGCCTCAACAGGGTCCACGTGAACAGCCAAAGCAGCTGTGTCATCTGCAAACGTCCCCATCAGGACGTCGTGAGTCAGTGCGAGATCGGAGGTATATAACAGGTAGAGTACTGGGCCCATCACGCTTCCCTGTAGAACACCCGCTTGGATGTTGTGCAGGCTGGTTGTATCTTCACCCTGCTTTACAAAGAAGTGCCTATTATTTAGGTATGATTTTACCGGTGAACTTGAGCAAGCTAAAACTGATGAACCGGCCGGGGGCGAGCGAATTTGTATAGATTCTATACCTTCCCTTAGGCCACTCGCCGCCTTACTAGGGGTAGGCTCAAATTGTAGCCGACTGGATTGGTACCACCGGATTGGATGTAAGATGGCCGCATAGCAGCCTCGGTTGTGTTCTCCTCTAGTCCAGTATAGCCAGCAATCCAGGGAAGTCTCCGGTATGGCACCTACCTTTTCGGAGGTGACATTGGCTAGTCCAGCATGTGCTTTGGCCCCTCTGACTCAGCCACCCATACCGGATTACCATACGGATTATGGAGTCACGGGATCTTGTGTCGTATTCCCTCACTCACTTTAAATTTGTGTTGTAGGAAACAAATCTAGAATGATTTCCCTCCACACAGGCGGTGTGTGAGTTTGTACGGAAATTTTATGTGTTAATTCATTATCATGAAACCTAATGCGAGGTTTACACTCAGCCCTTGATACTGCTCCTACCGCTGCCGCGATTATTGCCCAAAATACTTCTGCGGCAGCATCGACGCGAGTATCGTGTTTACACTCAGCCCATGATACTGCTCCTGCCGCTGCGGCGATTATTGCCCATTTCACTCGTCATGGCTGACGAAGTTCTTGCGGGGAACTTCTTGCTTATGTAAAAATGTTTTGTAGCAATAAATAATTTCTATCAATCTAATAAAATAAATATAATTAAATACAATAATAATGAGTGTTTTTCGAACGCAGACCATACAAGCTCGACGAACGACGGTGCGGGGGCAAGTGAGCGAGAGGGCTGAATGTGAACACGATACTCGCGTCGATGCTGCCAGTCCTTTGACTCCCGCACGAAAAACCGACAATTTCGGGAGCATCGGCAGCGCGAGCGGCATGACGAGTATCAGCGCGAGTATCGTGTTTACATTCTCGCGCTGCATACTGCCCTGCTCACTTCCCTGCCCTGTAGGGCTGAGTGTAAACCTCGCATCATCGATCATCTTTGTGTCAGTGAAAGTGTTAATAGGTTATAGCAGCTGTTCCCAATTATATTTTAATCGGTATTCCTTAGAAAATTTTCTGAAACCCAAGTATCACTAAGCAAAATGTTTAAATATAACCATTTTCATATGGTTGTTATTTTTACTACGAAATAGGTCCCAACCACTGGCGGCTGGTCCTAAAGTGCGCTCGTGCGCCGCACTACCATACCACGAGAAGTCCTCACTTCACTCAAAATAAATAATATTTTACAACATACCTACATTAAAACCATAATGAGCGTACTCCAAATAAATACGAATGTGAATTTGACCTTATTTTATAGATCATAAGGTACTTTTTTGCGTTTAAACGCGCGCCCCGTGCGGAATCGAGTAACGCACGCGGGTCTCCCATACTGAATGTATGTGGATCGGCAAAACACCGCTGGTACGTGAGACAAAAGATACTTCATAGAAACAGTATGGGCCGAAATGGAGTTCTGCGTGCGGCGCACGAGCGCCAAATGAATAGCCGCGCGTGCGACACGACGCGAGCGATTCGTTTTGCACGAGTCCGTCTGCCTAGAGTCAGCGCGCTGTCATGTGATGTCACATACCCATTAGCGCGCGAATATTTAAAATGGGATATGGTTAGGTTTTGTGCTTTCTGTCACGTGATACTGGAATTAAGGGGTGCCGATATTTGCCTAAGCGTTGGTTAAAGGTAAGAATTTCCAATCAGGTGATCCCCGGTTCAATTCCTACTTTTCAAATGCTTTTATTTTTATATATTTTTTTGAAGTATTTTTGGGACATTACTACTGTTTTCTTTTTGAAAGCTGCAGTTAGTGTTGTGGTCTATGGGTGTTTTCATAAAGGTACTAAAAATGAGTTAAAAAACTTGTTTGGATTTTTTTGCTTGTTTTTTGCAACATCATGCATAAGTCTTGAGAATATTCATACTAGGTACGTCCATAATAAAATGCAGGCGTTTAAAAAATTCGGAAGTCCCGATCTTAAAATAACATGACGGGAATGTGTTGGGAAATTTGGTATTTAAGTACCTAGGTAGGTACTTAGCGCACTACCGGTCACTGTTGTCACCAGCCGCCACTGGTCCCAACCGAACCATTCATCAGTGGAGTTAATTTTCACAAATGAGATAAGTGGTGCCCTTCCTCTTCACTTAGAACAACACCATCTGTCATTCATTATTTGACATATTACATATATATAAATGAGGTGGCACATTATACCACTCTAACGCCTTTAATAGTAACTCATGGCGCACCGAACCGAAGGCGTTTTCAAAGTCTAACCACGTCGCAGTTAATTGTCTCTCATTCTTCCTTGCATCTCTAAGACATTCAGTCAGCAAAGAATTATGTTCGAGGCACCCTGCAACTCTTGGGAGAAAACCTTTCTGGTACTTCTTCGGTAAGTAGTCGTTGGTACACATGTTTTTGAGTAGTCTGGCCTGTATAATGGAGAAGAATATTTTCGAAATTGTGTTCGTAAGGGCTATAGGTCTAATATCCTTGGGATCAGTAACTTCTTTCTTTTTAAGGTATAAGAACAAACACGGCTTTACCTAGACAGTCTGGCACTTCTCTGTTCTTCCTCATCTGTATCTGCCGTACAGGAACTTGGAAAAAGCTCCCGGCTGGTCCGAGCGAGCGGACGCCGACTCGTTGCTCAGCGCGTGCGTGGCGGCCGTGCGCGACGTCCGCTACTCGGACAACGCGCAGCGGACGCGCGCTCTAGCTGCGACGTTCCACCTCCATCGGTACGCGAGTAAGCAGGTGATGTGCGATTAGCTTTATTAATTCAATTTAATTTGAATTTCTTATTTTATTTACGTGCATGCCTACATGTGCTGCTTCCACCTCTTGGAACCGGTGTAAACCTGTAGGTCCCTTCCCTTGCCCCCTTACTAATAATAAGATAATAAAAAAAAAATTTTTTTTATGTAATCGGGTTTGGGTGTGGCTGAGTCGGAGGGGCCAAAGCACGTGCTCCGACCAGCCAATATCACCTCCAAGAAGGTAGGTGTCCTACCGGAGACTTCCCTGGATGGCTGGCTATACTGGAAATAATACATTTTATGCCGCTTAATGTGTGGCAGGGGCGGGCTTATTGCCTTAGGAAATTTCCTCCGGTCAACCCGGTAGACCTACATTTCTACACGGAATCCGAACTATGGAGCAGTGGGTGAAGGTATGCACGTAATTTTTTTTTTCAGATCAGAAAAAACTTCTTGTTACACGCGGGTTGGATTCGAACCTCAGACCTCTCGCAAGAGAAACAGATGCCCAGACCACTCGGCCACCCGCCGCCTTACTAGGTGGTAGGCTCAAATTGTAGCCGACTGGGTTGGTACCACCGTACTGGATGTAAGATGGCCACATAGCAGCCTCGGTTGTGTTCTCCTCTAGTCCAGTACAGTCAGCATTCCAGGGCAGTCTCTGGTATTGCACCTACCTTCTCGGAGGTGATACTGGGTGGTCGGAGCGTGTGCTTTGGCCCATCTGACTCAGCCACACATACTGGATTACATAAAAAAAATAAGAGAAGCACAACTTCAAATCCAGTACGGTGGTACCGACTCAGTCGGCTACAATGTGAGCCTGCCACCTAGTAAGGGGCAAAGGAAGGGACCTACAGTTTTACACCGGTTCCGAACGGTGAAGCAGCAGGTGTAGGTATGCACGTAAATTTTTTCATCAGAAAAAACATTGGTACATGCCGACCGGATTCGAACCTCGGACCTCCCGCATGAGAAGCCGATGCCCAAACCACTCGGCCACCTAATGCTTGAGGATAGATATTATTATTATTATTATTGTTTAGATACACTAGCAGCTTAAAGCTGATGCGTGTACATCGAAGTTGGTAAATATGGTGGTGTACTTGATTGTTTTTTGTTTTTTTATTTATTGTTATTTTTTTGTTTTTTTATTTTTTTTATTTCCTTCTTCTAAAGTTTGTGGTTTTTTATATGCATGTCCAGTCTGTTTTTGAAGCTGTTCACTGAAGTAGCACTAATCACTTCCTCTGGGAGTCTATTCCACGAGTCAACTACCCGGTTGGCAATAAAGTGTTTTCTTGGGTTTGATTTGCTTGAGGTTCGGTTTAGTTTTAATGAGTGTCCACGTAAGTGATTGTTCGTATTCATTGTGTACATTAGTTTGAGATCTGCCACATCATACCGTTCTGATAAAATTTTGTAAGTTTCGATGAGATCACCTCTGTGCCTTCGTTCTTCCAGTGTGGTAAGGCCCAACGCCTCTAGGCGGTTCTCGTATGACACGTTTCTTATAGAGGCCACCATCTTTGTTGCCCGCTTCTGTACTCTCTCTAGTAGGAAAATATCTTTTTGAAAGTAGGGGCTCCAGATTTGGTAGCCGTATTCGAGCAGTGGGCGTACATAAGTTTTATACAACTTGAGGAATAAATGGATAATCAATTTAACTATTCAAATAAAGCAGGTTAAATAATGTTAGACTTGAAACCAGTTTACCCATCCTGCCAGAGATTACATAGTATAAAAAAAATTGACTTCTTCTAAATTTATTTTAATTATTTTTTTTTTTATGTCATCCAGTATGGGTGGCTGAGTTGGAGGGGCCGAAGCGCCTGCTCCGACCAGCCAATATCACCTCCGAGAAGGTAGGTGCCATACCGGAGACTTCCCTGGGAATAATTGTTTTCTCAAGACCTGGGAACATTTCTAAAGGTGTGTTTTATATGAAAGGCAAAGGTTTTTATTCGTACAGCCAGTCATTTTAATTTTTTGGGACTGACCGGCCCTTCCGGAAGCCGAGACGTTAAAAAAACATTTTTGTTTGTTTTTTCAGAAAGTAAAACCAGAGTTGGTTTTACAGCTGTCGTCTTTCATCTTTAAAGAGGACGAGAAGAATCTCCTGCCAGAATATTGCAAGACTTACTGGGTGTTGCTAGTCGACAAGCTGGTCTACATCGAGAAGCTAAAAACGAACAAAATTCAACGCTTCATTCCCACGTTCGTGAACGACATCGCGAAAGTTATACACGTGTATGACACGGTGGCCTTTTGCACGGACAATCTAAACTCGTTGATAAAAAAACTTTATCACATCTTTAGCTCTCAAGCGGCGAGAGAATTGGACGAGCTCTTTGACGCAATTTTTAATAGTTTGCTGCGTAAAAACGACTTACATGTCAAGTTAAAAGATGCAAATGTAGTGGATTTGTACAGAAAAATCAATGAATGCTTCAACGTAATAGTTGAGAATGCGTCGCAGTACGGCTTTAAAACGTGCGCCCTTGAAACTGCAGTTCGTTTCGCAACGACTCTGTTCGGACGACAATGCGACATCGCGCATTGTCTAGATGTATTTTATTTAAAGTCCTACTGCAAAATTCTAACCGATAAAACAGATGTGTCGTTAAAGAGCGCACTGAGCGACTTGATAGAGTCTGTAGAGAGTGTGGAAAAATGCGAAACGGCTGCGAAAGAAACGTTTCCGTATATAAATCCGATTGTGCGAGCGCATATAGATAGCTGCGTGCGGAATTACGATAAAACAGACTGGACAAACGTATTTACGACCGACACGCAATGCTTGTATTTGAAATTCATAACGAAATTGATGAAACGACTGACGCGTTCGCCGCAGATTTTGAAATGCGTCGACTGCAATCTAAAAAGCGGTCTACACGACGCTCTGCGTCTATCATTTTCAATGCGTAACTTTTTAACGGTGTCTTTGAAGCACGAAATGAATATAACTGAAATGTTACCACAGATAATTGAATCGTACGAACTGCAACGGCAGATTATAGAAGAATTGCGCAGGAAAAATTGTGCGAACGCCGATAAGTGTCGGACGAAAGCGCAGACGGATATGCATAATAACAGTATTTTGCTGTACAAGTCGCGCAATTACGAACACTCAATCTGTCTATTCGATATGTACATTCGCGGCGAACTGTCAATGTACGCGAACCCGGATTACTCCGAAAGGATTTGTCTGTCTCGCGCATTTTACAACAAAGCGATTTGCGAATTGGACATCGCGGAATACGAAAGGGCGTTGCGTAGTGCGTTTTTAAGTCTCGCGTTTACGGATGAAAACGGTTTAGAATGCAACAAACATATGAGTTTAGTCATTGATGTCAAGTCAAAGGCCCTGCAGGCTAGGAAAGTGGATGATTTTGTTGAAAATGTGAAGGATACGGAAGGCGATCGTCTGCAAATGATGACAGTTCTGGAAGCATGCAAGATTAGCTACGACCTAAAGGAATATGGAGATTTGAAACCGCTGCTTTGCTCTTTGGAGTTCAGGTAAGCGGAAATGTTTAACCGTCTAACAAATTATTCAGCTTTGTTTAGTTTTTACTTCAAATTCAAATTCAAATTCAAATTATTTATTGTACACCATAATAACATTTATGTAAACAGAGTCTTAATTATTTGACAAACATAAAAGTAATTCAGTCTACTTTGTCAGCCTCGGTAGCTCAGTGGTGCGGTCGGTCGACTCTTGTAAACCCTTTTGCAACCCTGAGCGCGGTCAGTACTTCGATGGGTGACCGCTCGACCGTCGGAGGTTGACCGTGTTTCGGATTCCACGTAAAAATTTACTGCCGTTGAGCCCGGATATGTTCGGTGAAGCCATCGCAAGCTTAGTTCCACACCTTCCTGCCTTCCTTCTCTTCTTACCTTACTAGGTGGTAGGGTTTATCCCGCCCGTGTTGGTACCACCGCACTGAATGAAACGTCAGTCGAAACGGCTATGTAAATAGTTTGTGTTTTCCGTTCAGTTCAGTGTAACCGACATGAAATGAGGGGAAGCACTGACATGGCACTTAGTTCACCCGGTGTTATGGGCTGACATCACAGATATTGTAGGTGATGTAGCCAATCGTGTCAGTTTCCATAAGAGTTATTAATTATAAGTCGCTTGGACGCACGGGATCTTACTACATTTGAGCAAAGAAGAAGAGACCTCATCAACACATTTAGAATTTTGAATGGTATAATATTTTTTTCAATATTATTTATGAACAAAAAATTAATTATTCAGATTTCATCAAACAATAATTTAATACTGAAATGAGCCTAGAATTTTTTTTTTTATGTTAACCAGCAATGTACACTTTATTACCGGCAGTGGTAGAGTTGGGAACCTCATGAGCGGTACATTTTTTAGGTAATACAGATTTTTTGTTTTGATGTAACGTAACATGGGTGGCTGTGCCAAGAGACCAATAGTGCAGTCGACAGAGCCAAAATCATCTCTCCTTGCGTAACCACGCTCAGTTAGGTGCCATGCCAGCAGATTTGCGGACTGTTGCTGGGCTGTCTAGCCCGTTAATACGACGCTTGAAGACACCCAGGTTAAAGGATTCAGAAAATACACTCGCCGGGCGACAGTTCCACACCCTAGGGGTGCGACAAAGAAACAATTTAGAGAATCGATGGGTTCTCAAAAGCCCAATGTCAACAACAAAAGGGTGCTGAGTCTCTCTGCGATGAGTCATGCGGAGATAGGACGCGTGGCGAGGGTTTTTATTGGTTTCGGGTGGGGGGGATGGTTCACTCATCTCGTCAGCCCGGTTGGTCGGTGTACAGCATGACGACGGTGCGCATGATATTGTTTCAGTACTCTGCTGAGACACGAGATGAGTCGCTACGGCAAGCTGTGGCCATCTCTGCTTCCCGTCGTCGGAGTGTGGACCTCTCTGCACGAGCTTCTCGACACGAGGCCCAGCTGGGCGTTAGGTACAATCACATTCTCCCTCTCCTCAGAGTATTCGACGTTGAAGTGAAACTAAATTATGTGTGGGGGGACCGGTAATTAACCGCTCAAACGTCACGCCCCGCACGACTTCTGACTTCAACCAAAGTCGGAGATATTCGCGACCGCGATTCATTACGCAAGGTAGACGAACATTGCACGATCATTTCTGGAAATATTTCTTCTTCGCAAATAACATAGTGAAGTTAAGTCCTGTACCATGTGGGGCCGGTACTTTAAAAGAATAGCCCCACTACATCTCTCCCCGTGTATGTTGTTGTTGTTGTTTGCTGCCCAGCCTCTTGGGAAGGCGGGTGGGCCATTCTCCGCACTGAGACCTCAAGACGGTCCGTTGTACGTTAAAACCGGTGTATGTCGTAAAAGGCAACTAAGGGATATATGACATCCTTCTTATATTACTAGGTGGTAGGGTTTAACCCGCCCGGGTTGGTATCACCTCACTGAATGAAAGGTCGGTCGAAACGGCCATGTAAATAGTTTGTGTTTTCCGTCCAGTTCAATGTAGCCGGCACGACCGAAGGGAAGCACTGACATGGCACCAAGTTCACCCGGTGTTATGGGCTGACATCACAGATGTTGTAGGTGATGTAGCCAACCGTGTCAGTTTCCATAAAAAAAAAATTTGTTTTTTTTTCAATTTGATACACTCTGAAATGGATAAAAACCTCCAATATTAACACATTCATTTCAGAAAGGTTTTTTTACACTTTCGAATTTATACACAAACACAACAAACTAATGTTTAGAAACATAAAAAATTATGTTTATTTGAGGCGTCCGCAGGCCGAATTCGCGAGCCAACAGAGTCCCGCCCGTATGGATTGGCCAGCATGGCATTCGCAACCCCCGCATACGACCGAATGTCCATGGGCGTCGTTAGACACCTTGTGGGTTGCACGGCGGCATATGTCGCGCTGTCAATAAAAAGAAATGGATAAGGAGCACTAGAAAAGGAAGTTAACAATGCGGTATGTCGCAGCGGAGTGCCGCGAGAGCGTGCTCTGGTCGCTGTGCGAGGTGGCGCTGTCGACCGCGCGCACCGCTCGCACCTTCCACCACGCGACGCTCTCCGCGATACTGCCGGACGTACTGCGGAGGCTGCGCGACGCTACGGTGAGTGTGCCGAGTCGAGTGTTGTTTTTGCCAATTTTTTTTATTCTTTACTAGCTTTTGCCCGCGGCTTCAGTCAGTCAGTCAGTCAGCGTGTAAGCGTCCACTGCTGGACATACGCCTCTACAATTTTCCTACAGTCCTCCCGGCCTTCAGCGGTACGGAACCACTTTTTTCCGCCGACGTACTTGATTTCGTCGTCCCACCTGGCGGGTGGTCTTCCCACACTGCGTTTTCCTGTCCACGGCCGCCAGTGTAGGACACGGTTACTCCAACGGTCGCCGTCTCTTCGGCTGACGTGCCCAGCCCAATGCCACTTGAGCTTAGCCACCCGGTATCCAATATCGACTACTTTGGCGCGTCGGCGGATTGCCTCGTTACGCACCATATCACGTAGCGTTATTCCCAGCATGGCTCGCTCCATTGCTCGCTGGGCAACTTTCAACCTTTGGACAACAGCGACCGTCAGCGTCCACGTTTCACACCCGTACGTCATAACCGGGAGGACACACCGGTCATATATACGGGTTTTTAAATTTTGCGGAAGATCAGACCTCAGGGCGAATTTTAACTTTCCGAAGGCAGCCCAACCCAGTTGAATTCGTCTCTCGACCTCCTTTAGCAGACTTTGTCTACCAAGCCGCAGAATTTGACCGAGATATACGTACTCTTCAACCTGTTCGATCACTTCTCCGTCAATAACGATTTGTCGGCTGTCGCGGCTTCGCTCGCGTGAAATTCATATAAAAAAAAAGAAATTAAGGGGGCATTCATTAATCACATGAGCTGCATTTTCTTACCACCCCCAAACCCCCTCCTTCCCCTGGGTGAGATTTCGTGAGATTTATAGGAACATCACATGAGATTTCCTCTATGTGTAAGTTTCGTCAAAATCTGCATATGCAAGTATTTAAATATCCTGTATTTAAATATACTCAGATCAGTGTAGATCTGAAAAAATTATGGAAGTGGCAAGAAAATGACGCAGCCGCACCCTACTGTAGAACTTTGCGCAAAGATATTTTTTTTTATTTTTTTTTTATGGAAACTGACACGGTTGGCTACATCACCTACAACATCCGCGATGTGAGCCCATAACACCGGTTGAACTTGGTGCCACGTCAGTGCTTCCCTTCGGTCGTGCCGGCTACACTGAACTGGACGGAAAACACAAACTATTTACATAGCCGTTTCGACCGACCTTTCATTCGGTGCGGTGGTACCAACCCGGGCGGGTTAAACCCTACCACCTAGTAATATAAGAAGGGAGTCATATCCCTTAGTCGCTTTTTACGACATACACGGGGAGCGATGCAGTGGGGCTATTCTTTTAAAGTACCGGCCCCACACGGTACACAAGATATACAAACAATGGTACGAAGCGAGCTCCAAAGAACGTCGCGGTCTCTCAAAAACTAAACACGCTCCAGCTCAAGCTGTTAGTGTTTAAAATAAATAAATAATAACAAAATAAAAAAATAAAAAAAGATGACGTGAGATTGTTGTAGACCCCCCCCCCCCTCTCCCCCTAGTGAGATTTGGTGAGATTTTGCCAGACCCCTCCCCCCCTTATTTGCGCTTGTGATTAATGGATGTCCCCTAAGTAAGAAAGATGGCCGAGCTGCGTTCCTGCGTTACCTTTATTTCGACGCGCAGTACAATTCGGTTTGTATGAGACATCTTAGCGTAACCGGAACTGAATTTTATTTAGCCTATCCTGTGTCACGTATAGTTAAATGTTTTTGATCGGCTTAAGAGTTATGGAGGAACATACATACATACAGAAAACATTTCCAAAAATCGTCAATTTAGTTTTAGTATCATACGAGTACATAGAGTCTATAAACTCAGTATCTCATAAAACAAAGTACCTATTCCGTGACCATCTCTTACAGATTTATTTATTAGTGTGAGAATGCGAGAAGATGGACTGTATGTAAAATTCAATGAATGTAAAAAGTTCAAATAAGTAAACCAAAAATTATGAGATTAACTGATAGTACCTTGATTTTGAGGGTAGCTGTTACCTTCACTGGTGCCGAAGAGGTGCCATGCCGCTACTCTCCACCGGTTAGGGGCCCCGCCGAGGATTGTGTGGGACACGGGCACGTATTTTACGGCAACGCCAGTGCGCGATGATGCGAAATTATTAAAATAAATTTTGTTGATGAAAATATGACGAGAAAGTTCAAAAAATGCAGAGTAAAACAAAAACGAAGTGTGGCTCGCTTGGCCTCATCGAAAAGAGTGTATTTTAAGTAAGGTAGTTCGATAATTTACAACCACAGAGAAATTTAAAAAAAAGAAGATTCACGTTGCTAAAGGTCCAGTGCTTTTCGCAAACTTGTCAAAGGAAGTTTTGTAGGCGAAATATTTGTCTCAGCATGTTAAGATGAAAACTGAACAATTAGTATTGAGTATTGATGATATTGATGATTAGTTAATTTATGCAGTGGGGATATTCTTTTAAAGTGCCGTCCCCACACCGGTACTCTGTAAGACAACTATTTATTTATTTATTTATTTTAGACAGGCAGCCTAGGCTGATACATCTAAATCCAGTTAAGATTTGTTGTTTTTGTCATTATCTTGGATTTTTTAGATTTTTTATTTTTATTTAATTATCGTTCTTGAGCACTCTTTTTGAGATTATGTTTTATTTGTTAGATATTTATCTAGTCTATTTTTGAATTGGTTGGTACTAAGTGCGCTTATTGCTTCCTCTGGAAGTTGGTTCCAGTCGTCCACCACTCTGTTTGTTATGAAATGTTTGCGAGTGTACGAGATACTCGCAGCCAAATTAAATAAATACTAATGTGTCCATACCACGGTCCGTGCAGTGCCACGATGAGCGTCGACGCGGCGAAAGGAGGGCCCTCCTCATTACCTGGAGAACTGATGCCACCTCCAGGTGTCGTCGTCGCTGGCACGCACTCAATCGGAGTCCATTTACTCCCTAAACACTAACACTAAATCCTATGCCTACGTCTCCGACAACCACACTTGGAGACACTACTACTGGTAGGACTGCAAACACTCCACCTCATCGATTCTCCACTTTTTGGCAATATTAATGTTCTACGGGCGACAGGACTATATAGGCTGCGTGCGCGCCTCCCGTCTCGATTCTGATGCTACAAGGCTACTGCCTGTGTGCTCGTACGACAAAAACATCTGCGGTATCGCCCTCTGGCGTCGGGAGGCAGCCCCAAACTAAAACGAAGGAGTCAGGTTTGATTCTAAACAGCGAGTATTGCTGTTAAAAGATTGTTCGACTTAGTTTCATGCTGTGGCCTCGAAGATGAACGTTTTGGTTCAATGTGAACATTTCGATGAACTGATTTGATGGAAATATGTTTTCTTTCACCAGAGCGTGCAGTTCAGAGTAGCGGACGCCACTCTGCTGTTCATGCAGGCTGACCTGGAGCTCGCCGAGGCGAAGGAGAGACACGGCTGGAGAGCCGTCGTGGAGACTGTCGTCAATATAGAGGTTTTTACGTTCACATTAATTAACCTGTTGGCTTTTTTTAGGGTTCCGTATCCGTCGTACGGGACCCTATTACTAAGCCTAGCCATCTGTCTGTCTGTCTGTCTGTCAGTCTGTCCATACGTCTGTCAGAATATGTGTTATTATGACCGATATTAACAAATAATAAAAATAAGAAAAGGTAAAAATTCACAGTGGTCCCCATACAAGAAACTAAAAAGTGTATGCGCGTCGCGCGTCATCTACCGAAAACAGTATGAAGCATTTGTTAACTAATCATGAATTTGAACTAATATGAAGCATTTCATAAAACACGCCGTAGATGGCGCGAGTGGAGTGGAGTGAGCTAACCGTGACATGGTGATACGGAACCCACGGTGCGCGAGTTCGACTCGCACTTGGCATGTTTATTTTTTTTTTATGGAAACTGACACCATTTCCTACATCACCTACAACATCCGTAATGTCATGCAGTGGGGCTATTGTTTTTAAGTACCGGCCTCGCACGGTATGGTTATAAGATATTTTGGGGTATTTTTTTTTATGTAAACTGACACGGTTGGCTACATCACCTACAACATCCGTACTGTCAGTCCATAACACCGGGTGAACTTGGTGCCACGTCAGTGCCTCCCTTAGGTCGCGCCGGCTACACTGAACTGGACGAAAACACAAAGTATTTACATAGCTGTTTCGACCGACCTTTCATCAGTGCGGTGGCACCAACCCGGGCGGGTTAAACCCTACCACCTAGTAATATAAGAAGGGAGTCATATCCCTGGGTGAAGTTTATTTTAAAGTTGAAAGTCGCCCCAGCGAGCAATGAAGCGAGCCATGCTGGGAATATCGCTACGTGATATGGTGCGTAACGAGGCAATCCGCCGACGCACCAAAGTAGTCGATATTGGACACCGGGTGGTTAAGCTCAAGTGGCAGCGGGCCGGGCACGTTAGCCGAAGAGACGACGACTGTTGGAGTAACCGTGTCCTACACTGGCGGCCGTGGAGAGGAAAACGAAGTGTGGGAAGACCACCCGCCAGGTGGGACGACGGCATCAAGTGCGTCGGCGGAAAGCAGTGGTTCCGTACCACTGAAGGTCGGGAGGACTGGAGGAAAATTGGAGAGGAGTATGTCCAGCGGTGGACGCTTACACGCTGACTGACTGACTTATTTTAAAGTGGTCATCCAATTGTTTATTGTATAATTTCATCCATACGTAGGTAACCTACGCTTGGACATGTCGAAAATTCCGCCAGTTCTAAATTCAATGCGAAAAAGAACCGACAAACAAACCTTATAAGTATTATATTATTAAAGTAACTTACAAATAATTAACCCATACTACCGCTCACAAGAACATTAATATTTACAGTAGGGATGTAACGATACCGATACCGATATATCGGCCGATATATCGGTATCGCCGATACATACAAGCCGATATCAAACTATTCGAAAAGCGCACGAAACGACACGCGCGCGACATTGCCGCTCCGTCGCAGAGGTTAAGCAGACTATTTCATGTGGAAGCTTGTACCAGACATTTATAACTCTATTTGACAAAAAAAAAACTCTTTGTCATTTGTTTTTTAATAGTACTATTTGTAATGATTAATGATACTTAATTACTTTCTTAATTAACACTTTGATTGCTTGATAATAATTCATTCATAATAATAAATATTTTCTTTGAATTTTGATTGACATTTTTATTTAATTTATTTTTTACACTTTCCATCCCAAGGTTGAGTTTCTGTACTCTCTGTTAAATATAGGTAAGTATTATACATAATAAAGCCATACAAACACCCGAGGTATATACTTCATTATTTATTTCATTATTTGATTTATTATCTACTAAACCATCAATATCGGTATCGCCGATTATTTACTACAAAAATCGGTATCGGTATTGTATCGGCAAATTCATGTATCGTTACATCCCTAATTTACAGCATAAACATGAATACTCAAGAATCTGACCACTCTGCCTATTTACATGACCTATATCTGGTGTATAGTATATCGTCAATTTTGATACTTCATATATCAAGTCAAATAAAAGTATATATCAACTTCATATATCAAGTCAAGTCAATTTGTGTTATTGTATTTGCAGAGCAAGGAGTGCGAGAGACTGCAGCCGTGCCCGACGCTACTGCAGGAACACTTGGCACTGGAGAAGGCTTTCCGGGCCGTCGACGCCTGGACTGCACTGCTTCCGGACGTTCTAAACGGTACGCTGTGTATCTGAAGGAAGGAAGGTGTGGATCTAAGCTTACGATGGCTTCACCGAACATATCCGGGCCCATCGGCAGTAGAGGAGGGTATTAATCGAGGCCGGGACTAGCGAGTGGCCACTCTAAATTTCCCGCGCATGCTTCACGTTTCGGCTCGCTTCAAGCCCTCGTCAGCTAGTCTGCGTTGACTAGGACGCGGGGAAACCACCAGTCCCGCTCTCGACCTCCCTCTCTCTACCTATCCATATTCTGTAGGATGCTTCCAGTGACGTTTTCGAAGCTCTCTCCATATATGAGCTTAGCGTCGATCTTGGGAGCCCTAGATTCTTGAAGAGACTGTAGAGCGACTTCGCTGGTAGTCCTCTTGCTCCGACTTCCACAGCGAAAAGATCAGTCTTGAATCCGTTTCTCACAATCCGGTCTACTAAGTTGCAGTACTTGTTAAGTTTGATGTTGTGGTCCTTCGGTATGTTACTTTCCCATGGAACTGTAAGTTCAACAAGTACTACATGCTTTGTCACTTTTGAGAATATGAGTATATCCGGTCTTAATGCTGTGGTACAGATTTCCGAAGGCATTTGGTAATGCTTCTCATGTGTGTCCATCAACAATTCCCAATCCTTTGCTGCTCCCAAAATTGAAGAAGGTTTAGTCCTATCTTTGGGCAGCTTATTGGCTCCAGGTTTCACAAAGTTGACCTTCTGGAAGCCGCTACTGGTTTGCCCTTTCCTGGTCCGTGCAATTGACAGGTTGATGGCCTCTCTGATGATTTGGAGGACTTTATCATGACGGTAGGAATACTGGCCTCGCTCAAGTAGTATTTTGCATCCGCATAACAAATGTTTGGCCGTGCCTACGAACTCCTTACATGACGGGCATAGTTTATTTGTAGATTTCCCCCATCTAACTAGGTTACTCGGGTCGGGGAGAGTAAGCTGGAATGCATTTAAGTAGAACTTAAGCAGCTCAGGGGACCAGTTGTATATTATGGATTTCCACTTCAATGCAGGAGGGATGCAGAAGTCACCCACTGTTAGCCAATCATTCTGCATTTCTAGGTTTACGGCGTGAAGTTTGAAGCCTTGTTCCATGTCCTCCTGAGCAAAACCTTTCAGTATTTCTTTATCAGACTTTGCTGTTTCTATGCCCAATCCAGATCTATTGGTGCGTGTACCAACTTGGAATGATTTGTAGAAGTCGAGTCTCGATTCCAGTTCATCTGATAGTGATGTGTTGGGTAAGGCTTGAATAGCGCTATCATTGGAGTCTTTGAGTATACATCGTTTGGCTATTCTCGCCTTTTGATAAAATATCGACGGTTTCTTAATGTTCAGTCCAAAGTTATTGTGAGATCTGTATAGCGTTGACGAGTCAGCCGGGTGAGCCAGTCCAAACCATGATTTCAGGAATCTGGTCACATACGAGTCTAATTTAGTCAGGTTTTGCTTTGTGAAGTCGTAGACGAGAAATGGCCATGAAAGTTTTGATGTCAGGTAGTTATCGTAAATCCATGCCTTTTGTGTACCCAGGAGGGGAAGATTGTCAGTTTGGCGGAGGCTCTCTTCGAAAAGTTGGACAATATCATCAGTAGGATGCTCCTTTCCTCTGCTGGTGATCCTTTTGCCCAAGAATTTAAAAGGAGCTTCATCAGCCACGGTTGCGATTGGTTTTCCGGCTACTGTCAAACCTGGATTGCTCGAGGTAAACTTTGAACCTTTCCTGGTTAAGCTCAAACAGTAGCACTTCGCTGGTTTTATCTTCATCCCTTTGGTCCATTCACAATAGTCATCCACCACCTTAAGAAGCGACTGATTTTGTTTTGGATTGCGGGTTAACAGCGTAATATCATCCGCAAATGCCAGGATGGCCGCCATATATGTGTCTCCATATTTGAACCTGTATCCCCATTTCTTTTCTTTTACGACAAGCGTATCAATTAGAATGTTGATAACAATGTTAAATGTGACAGGAGAGAGGCAGCAACCCTGGAAAAGTCCTATGCCGTAACGAATTTCCGGTGTCTTCTCCGTTTCGCCTTTTACTTGTATTACAAAGGAAAGTTTTTTGTAGTAGGAGGCTATTATATTACAGATCAGAGGTGGCACATTATACCACTCTAGCGCCTTTAATAGTAACTCATGGCGCACCGAACCGAAGGCGTTTTCAAAGTCTAACCACGTGGCAGTTAATTGTCTCTCATTCTTCCTTGCATCTCTAAGACATTCAGTCAGCAAAGAATTATGTTCGAGGCACCCTGCAACTCTTGGGAGAAAACCTTTCTGGTACTTCTTCGGTAAGTAGTCGTTGGTACACATGTGTTTGAGTAGTCTGGCCTGTATAATGGAGAAGAATATTTTCGAAATTGTGTTCGTAAGGGCTATAGGTCTAATATCCTTGGGATCAGTAACTTCTTTCTTTTTTGGTAGAAGAACAAACACGGCTTTACCAAGACAGTCTGGCACTTCTCTGTTCGTCCAAATTCTTTTGTAGATGTTCAACATGTGTTTCCGCACTGATGGACATTTTTTGTATATGATGTATGGTATGCCATCGGGTCCCGGGGCGGAACTATTTGGTTTCCTTTTTATGTGGTATTCCAGCTCTTCCATCGTCGGTGAATCAGCATCAAATGCTAGAGCAGGTTCTTTGGGTTTTGGAGCTGGTGGATCCCTGTAAGTTATATCTGCCTCCGGGGTGGTATATGTGGATTTAAAGTAGTTGAACATCTCGTCCGTACTTAACCTAATTGTACCCTGCTGTTCCTTAAAAGCTTTTTTGGCGAAATAAAAGGGGTTCTTCTCGAAAGCTGCTATATTCTGAGCCTTTCGAAATTCATTGCCAGCAACCGTAATTTGCTCAGATACTTTCTGGATGAGTTTTAGGATAGATCTCATCGCTCTGGCTAATTGGTGGCATAGATTTCTGTCTCCTGAGGCTTTAGCCTTCCTTAGCTGCTTTATCAACTCTCTCTTCCTTCTCCTAAGCTTTGCTTTGAAAGTGTTTTCTCTTTCCATTGGGTTGTGGTGATAGCGAACAGGGTACAATTCGGAGAAGTAATTGTAAATTGTTCCCTGGAAGTCATACAGCTGATCTTCGGGACTCTGCCTGCAGCCTGGGAGGTCAAGTCTTTCGGCTAGGCATCGATCATGTTGCTTCCAAGTGGTCTCGGATATGCTCGGTAAGCTTAGTCGGTCTCTGGGCGAAAATGCTTCATGGTGAGAGGAAGGTTGCGCAACACTTTGTGACGTGTGAGGTTGTACTCTGTCAATAGTGTCAGGTGGAGAACTTACAGGCGCTTTCTGCCCTGCTTCACTGTCGCTATGTTTCTCCTTCACGTGCTTTTCTAGCCAGATTTTTCGCTTATATTGTTTCCCACACTTCGAGCATTTCAAGTCCATATTCATGCCAAGGTTGTCAGAGATATCGATCGGTGAGCGGTTCATCCTCCCTCCCTCTCGGACCGCTCTGAGGGTATTTACTCTTTTGACTGTCGTAGCTTTTATTTTTATATAGGGAAAGCAACATACCGAAGGACCACAACATCAAACTTAACAAGTACTGGAACTTAGTAGACCGGATTGCAGTGGCGGCTTTGACCAATAAATTTTAGTGAGGCGACTAAAAATCCACCTACATAGCTTAGACCTGAAGTTTGAGTACCAACACGATGGATCTAGCACCAGTGGTTCTCGAGTTATGACCAAAACAAAAGTTCATGTGACAGATGGATAGATCTCACCGAGACCTGAAGTTTGAGTACCAACACGATGGGTCTAGCACCAGTGGTTCTCGAGTTATGACCAAAACAAAAGTTCACGTGACAGATGGATAGATCTCACCGAGACCTGAAGTTTGAGTACCAACACGATGGGTCTAGCACCAGTGGTTCTCGAGTTATGACCAGAACAAACGTTCATGTGACAGATGGATAGATCTCACCGAGACCTGAAGTTTGAGTACCAACACGATGGGTCTAGCACCAGTGGTTCTCGAGTTATGACCAAAACAAAAGTTCACGTGACAGATGGATAGATCTCACCGAGACCTGAAGTTTGAGTACCAACACGATGGGTCTAGCACCAGTGGTTCTCGAGTTATGACCAGAACAAACGTTCATGTGACAGATGGATAGATCTCACCGAGACCTGAAGTTTCAGTACCAAAACGATGGGTCTAGCACCAGTGGTTCTCGAGTTATGACCAAAAGAAAAGTTCATGTGACAGATGGATAGATCTCACCGAGACCTGAAGTTTGAGTACCAACACGATGGGTCTAGCACCAGTGGTTCTCGAGTTATGACCAAAACAAACGTTCATGTGACAGATGGATAGATCTCACCGAGACCTGAAGTTTGAGTACCAACACGATGGGTCTAACACCAGTGGTTCTCGAGTTATGACCAAAACAAAAGTTCATGTGACAGATAGATAGATCTCACCGAGACCTGAAGTTTGAGTACCGACATGATGGGTCTAGCACCAGTGGTTCTCGAGTTATGACCAAAACAAAAGTTCACGTGACAGATGGATAGATCTCACCGAGACCTGAAGTTTGAGTACCAACACGTTCGCAGTTCGCGCGCGCCCAGTTGCAGCCGAACTTCGCCGAGCGCGCGCTCCCCTGCCCGCACTACACCCCGCAGCGGACTTCATTCGTTCTCGTACTCGTGTGCCCATAGGGTTATATATAATAATAATAAAGGAGTGCAGCGACGTAATACAAACTCTTTGATATTCCTATGATAGAATTTTGCACATAATTTGAAAAGGTGCCAGGAGAGCAGCCGAGAGAGGCCGTGGGAGCTGTGTGCGCGGGAAGAAATATTATGTGACATGTTATGTTATTTACAGAGACTCTTACGTATCTACCGATTATACCCTGGTACTTCAACATCAATCGGACCACAAAATCGTTACCTTTTTGGTAGGGTTGGCCGTGGTGGGGAGCTGTGCGCGGGAAAAAACATTGCATGACATGTTATGTTATTTACTGAGACTCTTATCTACCGATTGTACCCTGGTACTTCATGAGCTTCATGAGCGCGCGCCGCTCGTCTAGGCGAGCGCAGCGACGACGTAATCGTTCTTATGCAGCAGGATTTATTAGCGCCTCAACGAATTCAAAGCGATATGAGCCGGATGTGTCGTCTCACCCTCACCAACTGTGCACAATTTCATGCAATGTTTTTTCCCGCGCGTGCGGCTCCTTGTCATAGCTGTGTCCCTGGTACTTTTTCAAATTATGCGCTGTGCTGTATGACATGTTATGTTATTTACTGAGACTCTTATCTACCGATTATACCCTGGTACTTCAAGGGAACACAGAGCGCTCGCCGCCCGTCTAGGCGAGCGCAGTGACGACGACGTAATCGTTCATGCAGCAGGATTTATCAGCGCCTCAATTGCTAGGTAAATGCAACGAATTCAAGGTCAAACTTTTGTCTCTACGAGGTGAAGCGATATGAGCCGGATGTGTCCGGCGTCTCACCAACTGTGCACAATGTCATGCAATGTTTTTTCCCGCGCGTGCGGCTCCTTGTCATGGCTGTGTCCCTGGTACTTTTTCAAATTATGCGCTGTGCTGTATGGTGCTGTCGGCATTTGCGCCAACACACGCGCGTGGACAAGTACATGTGTATTGTATGCACTAACACACCTTTGGCGCAGAGCTGAAGTATTTCGTTCGTCGCCTCTAAGGACCCCTCTCGCACCACCTCCCCGCGCCGCACCGCCGGCTCGCCTCCGCGCCGCCGTGCGCCGTTCGCTTTTGGTCTATAATGTTCTCTGATCAGTTTGGATGGACTTTTTTTAAATTTTCTTTCATGGTATTTTGAATTTTTTTTTTCTTTACCTTCAAGATAATTAAGTGAGGCGGTGCTTCACTTGCTTCACCTGGATAACCGCCACTGCCGGATTGTGAGAAACAGATTCAAGACTGGTCTCTTTGCTGTGGAAGTCGGAGCAAGAGGACTACCAGCGAAGTCGCTTCGAAAACGTCACTGGAAGCATCCTACAGAATATGGATAGGAATAGAGAGGGAGGTCGAGAGCGGGACTGGTGGTTTCCCCGCGTCCTAGTCAACGCAGACTAGCTGACGAGGGCTTGACGCGAGCAGAAACATGAAGCATGCGCGGGAAATTTAGAGTGGCCACTCGCTAGTCCCGGCCTCGATTAATACCCTCCTCTACTGCCGATGGGCCCGGATATGTTCGGTGAAGCCATCGCAAGCTTAGAATCATACCTTCCTACTCTTGTCTCTCTATTGCGCTCAACCAAGCTTTTCTGAAACATATTAGCTGTGTTTAACCTCTCAGTTGTCGCTGGGACGAAATTGTCCCGGCGCCGAAGACTGCCCGAAGATATGCGAGGGCGACTTTCATCATTAAAACACACGTTCTTTGAATATGCGGTACCCACCGCACTGAATGAAAGGTGGAGGTCACGCAAGCTCTTCTCAAACGTGTTATGTGTGTTTAACATCTCAGGTGTCGCTGGGACGAAATTGTCCCAGCGCCGAAGAGTGCCTGAAGACATTTAGAATTTAGAAGATCATTAAAATACATAATCTTTGAATATGCGGTACCCACCACACTGAATGAAAGGTTGGTTAGAAACGGCTACATACATAGTTCGTGTTTTCCGACCAGTTCAGTGCAGACGGCACGACCGAAGAGAAGCACTGACGCGGCGCCTAGTTCACCCGGTGTTATGGGCCGACATCACGGACGTTGTAGGTGATGTAGCCAACTGTGTCAGTTTCCATAAAAAAATGTGTTAGGTGGTGCGAGCGCAGGAGACCGGCAAGTGTTGCACGACGCTCTGCGCCGCGTACGTCGCGGTGCTGCAGCAGTACGAGCGACGCGAGTACGCCGCGCAGCTGGCCCACATGTGCGTCCAACTCGCCAAGTTGTGAGAGACTGTTGGGCGTGTGTGTGTGTGATAGGATGTTACGGATTGAAACAACATTTGGCGCTCGCAACAGGTGGTGCGAGCGCAGGAGACCGACAAGTGTTGCACGACGCGCTGCGCGTCGCGAGCGCGTACGTCGCGGTGCTGCAGCAGTACGAGCGACGCGAGTACGCCGCGCAGCTGGCCCACGTTTGCGTCCAACTCGCCAAGTTGCTGCGCGACGCGTGCGTATTATTTTTTTATACTTTTATTGTCTGCTATCTTTTTAGGTTTCTTTATCCTTATGGAATCATTTTAGTACACGGCTTAAATAAAAGCTTGTTTTTATTCATCATACCGTTTGGGGCCGGTACTTAAAAAGAATAGCCCCACTGCATCTCTCCCCGTGCATGTCGTAAAAGCCGGCTTAGGGAAAAGGACTAGATGCCGTGCTAAAGGGCGACAGGCTAGCCACCTCTCACCTTGGCACGGTCCTTCCACCGAGTCATGCAGCAGGTGGGTCTTAGTATCTAACTTGCTGCTTGATCTATTGAATCTTGTTCGAATACTTTGCGAAACGTGGCGGTCGGTGTTGTGCAGTAATTTACCGGAGTACTTGCAGCGCAGCGCGCGATTACTCTGCTTACCCCGATTTTCGGGATTCAGCTTCTGTGATATGTGTATATGTATGTATAAAAAAAAGTACATCAACAAACAAATTGCAACAACGAAAAAAACTATTTAAAAAAATATAAAAACCGCCTTCAAAAATGTATGAAATAAAAAAATAAAAATCGAACCCTAGAGTTGAAGGCGGTCGGTTATTTTTGCTTGCTTTAGCACCACCGCCTTCAACTCTAGGGTTCGATTTTTATTTTTTTATTTCATACATTTTTGAAGGCGGTTTTTATATTTTTTTAAATAGTTTTTTATTTCACAGTTTTTTTAGTAATTTTTATTTGCTATTAATGTACTCGGCGGAATCGCTCAGCCTTCGGCCTCGCGATTCCGCCTCGCTTTCCAATCCGATCTTGACCAAAAAAAATGGGACCACCTTGGAGCTAGACTGAACCGAACACAAAAAGAATCATCGAAATCAGCTCACAATTGGGGAAGATATTGCTGAACATACATAAAAAAAAATACATACAGCCGAACATAGAACCTCCTCCTTTTTTGAAGTCGGTTAACAATAAATTAATAAATAAAATAAATAAATAATCATATTATTTTTTCAATTATCAAGCGGCAGGTGCGGCCGAGTGGTTTGGGCATCGGCTTCTCATGCGAGAGGTCCGCGGTTCGAATCCCGTCGACGTGCATACCTACACCTGCTGCTTCACCGTTCGGAACCGGTGTAAAACTGTAGGTCCCTTCTTGCCCCTTACTAGGTGGTAGGCTCAAATTGTAGCCGACTGGGTTGGTACCACCGTACCGGATGTAAGATGGCCGCACAGCAGCCTCGGTTGTGTTCTCCTCTAGTCCAGTATAGCCAGCAATCCAGGGAAGTCTCCGGTATGGCACCTACCTTCTCGGAGGTGATATTGGCTGGTCGGAGCATGCGCTTTGTCCACTCCGACTAAGCCAACCATAGCGGATTACATAAAAAAAAAAAACTATGAAACATATGTTTTTTTCTTACGTAAAGTGTTTGTTTGAGTGCGTATGTAACCTTCCTGCAGTTATTGACATGAATAACGAAGCACCTTATATAGGATGTATTTTAATTGACTGCGTTCCTTTCAGGTGGTTGTTCTGTATCCTACACTGAGTAACTTTTGTTCTACAGCTTTTGGAAATTTGAAAAAAAAAATCCCTTTCTCCATACATTTAAGTGCAGACCTAACCTCTAAATGTATGGGGAAAGTGAATTATTGTTTTTGGAAATTCCAAAAGTTGTATAACAAAAGTGGCTCAGTTTTTTTTTTTATTGAAACTGACACGGTTGCCTACATCACCTACAACATCCGTGATGTCAGCCCATAACACCGCGGTGAACTTGGTGCCACGTCAGTGCTTCCCTTCGGTCGTGCCGGCTACACTGAACTGGACGGAAAACACAAACTATTTACATAGTCGTTTCGACCGACCTTTCATTCAGTGCGGTGGTACCGACCCGGGCGGGTTAAACCCTACCACCTAGTAATATAAGAAGGTAGTCATATCCCTTAGTCGCCTTTTACGACATGCACGGGGAGAAATGCAGTGGGGCTATTCTTTTAAAGTACCGGCCCCACACGGTACAAGTTTAAGATACAGAACAACCCCCTAAAAGTCAATAAAATTAAAATACACCCTATATAAGGATTATTGATTGATTGCAGTGCGCTGCACGTAGTGAATGCGGGCGCGTTGCTCGGTGCGGCGCTGCGGCCGAGCGGGCAGCTGGATGCGCTCGCGGCGGACGCAGCTGCGTCGCTCGATTCACTGTTGAGAGATACAGGTGCGAGGGAGCACGCGCTGGTCTACTTGTGTCAGGTGGCGGTGAGTATTTCTGTACTGGGGTTATTTTGTAGTTGGATAGCCAAAATATTTGACCCTAATAATGAGGCACCCGCCAGCGTGCTTGGAGGCTTGCCTCCCGCCGCTGGCGGAAATTACAGTTTTTATTTTTATTTTGTATTAATTTTGTATATTTTTATTACTTTTTATAAAATGTATGTAAAATTATATAAGGTGTTTCGCTGACCATATCATTAACTTCGGGAGGGTTACATACACACTGAAATAAACACTTTACGTAAGAAAAAAAACATATGTTTATAGGAGCATTTTTTCTCCTAACAAAAAAATTAAATCAAATAAGTAGCTGTAAAAACCAATCATAGTGACCTTGTGACTTACTTACAACAAACAGCTGTTCTGCGTTTGAACATAGTATGGTCATTGACCCCGTACAATGCAAGTTACCTACTGTTACACACAGGTTAATGTTTAGGTAGCTAACATGTTTTGTTAAATTTCTCGAAAAGTAATACTATAAACATATATTTTTTTTTTGCGTAACGTGTTTATTTGAGTGTCTATGTAACCCTCCCGAAGTTAATGACATGGTCAACGTAACACCCTATATATGTAAAATATATGTATAAATTATATATATAAATGTCTAAAAACGTGCAATAAAAAAACTGAAAGGCACCTTATACAGGTTGTCCCAAAATTCAACGTCAAGCGGGAACGCTATACCTGCCCACATATTTCCCGCCAAGTATGGTCTCGGGTCCTTCAAGAGAGCCGTGAATGGGCACCTGTCAGGCCGGCATGGCATTCGCAGAACCCGGATGCGTCCGAATGTCCATGGGCGTCGCTAGACACATGGGTGGCTCGGAGCCACATGTCGCGCTTAGTATAAAAAAAAAAACAGGGAGTGGGCCAGTTTATGACTACCCAGGAAAAAATAACAAGAGTAATTATTTTTTTAATGATATAATTTTTTTTAGAAAAATTTTGAAATGGACTTCTTGTACAACATTTTTAGGTATATGTGTGACTGTTCAAATGTTTGTTTTGGTAGCTACTATTGACCACTATGTCAAATAAAACAAGAATGACAGTAGTTTTACCACAAAAAAATATTCAGTTGAATTTTTTTCTTATAATTTTGAGATACTTTGTGGTATAAAAAAAATTACCTATACTACTGTGGCAATTTCCAAAGTCACAACACTAGGTACACAACATACGACATCAAAGGAAGGTGTGGATCTAAGCTTGCGATGGTTTCACCGAACATATCCGGGCCCATCGGCAGTAGAGGAGGGTATTAATCGAGGCCGGGACTAGCGAGTGGCCACTCTAAATTTCCCGCGCATGCTTCACGTTTCGGCTCGCTTCAAGCCCTCGTCAGCTAGTCTGCGTTGACTAGGACGCGGGGAAACCACCAGTCCCGCTCTCGACCTCCCTCTCTCTACCTATCCATATTCTGTAGGATGCTTCCAGTGACGTTTTCGAACTTTTATTTTTACGTACAATCCGAACCGCGGTCGGCTTCCAACGGTCGAGCGGTCACCCATCCAAGTACTGACCGCGCTCAGGGTTGCTTAACAACAGTCGACCGACCGCACCACTGAGCTACCGAGGCTGACAATATCCGAATGCTTGTTCGCAGACATACCACTGGCGGTGCGGGCGGCAGGCGCTGGCCGCCTCCCTAGTTCGCTACGTCCAGCTCTCTGTACTGTCGGCGGTGAAAACAGCACCAGGTGTGTATCGCATTAGGTCGGCCTCAGTAGTCATCGGCGAGTGATGAAGTTAAGCTCTGGATTGCTCTGCCTGACTTTGGACAGGTGACCGTTCGACCGATGATGCTGGCCGTGGTTTGTATCTTGCTGGAGGCGCAGGCGTTGCTGAGCGACGCTCGTCGTGACGCGCCCACGATGCTCACTGCGCTCAACGCTGCTCACAGACACTACATGATGCTCAAGGCTAAAGGTTGTTCATTGTTGATCAGGTAGCATGGACGTGGCGTGCGGTCGGCTGCTGGAGACGCAGGCGTTGCTGAGCGACGCTCGTCGTGACGCGCCCACGATGCTCACTGCGCTCAATGCTGCTCACAGACACTACATGATGCTCAAGGCTAAAGGTTGTTCATTGTTGATCAGGTAGCATGGACGTGGCGTGCGGTCGGCTGCTGGAGACGCAGGCGTTGCTGAGCGACGCTCGTCGTGACGCGCCCACAATGCTCACTGCGCTCAACGCTGCTCACAGACACTACACGATGCTCAAGGCTAAAGGTTTTTCATTGTTGATCAGGTAGCATGGACGTGGCGTGCGGTCGGCTGCTGGAGACGCAGGTGTTGCTGAGCGACGCTTGTCGTGACGCGCCCACGATGCTCACTGCGCTCAACGCTGCTCACAGACACTACATGATGCTCAAGGCTAAAGGTTATTCATTGTTGACCAGGTAGCATGGACGTGGCGTGCGGTCGGCTGCTGGAGACGCAGGCGTTGCTGAGCGACGCTCGTCGTGGCGCGCCCACGATGCTCACCGCGCTCAACGCTGCTCACAGACACTACACGATACTCAAGGCTAAAGGTTGTTCATTGTTGATCAGGTAGCATGGACGTGGCGTGCGGTCGGCAGCTGGAGACGCAGGCGTTGCTGAGCGACGCTCGTCGTGACGCGCCCACGATGCTCACTGCGCTCAACGCTGCTCACAGACACTACATGATGCTCAAGGCTAAAGGTTGTTCATTGTGGATCAGGTAGCATGGACGTGGCGTGCGGTCGACTGCTGGAGACGCAGGTGTTGCTGAGCGACGCTCGTCGTGACGCGCCCACGATGCTCACTGCGCTCAACGCTGCTCACAGACACTACACGATGCTGAAGGCTAAAGGTTGTTCATTGTTGATCAGGTAGCATGGACGTGGCGTGCGGTCGGCTGCTGGAGACGCAGGCGTTGCTGAGCGACGCTCGTCGTGACGCGCCCACGATGCTCACTGCGCTCAACGCTGCTCACAGACACTACATGATGCTCAAGGCTAAAGGTAGCTTTCCTATTTGGATAAAAACCTCGCTTAGTAAGGTAGGTAACAGATCATCAGTTCACTTACTTACAGGGACCGAAAACAGGTTAAAATGCTTAAAGGTTTTGATGTAACCGGTTACATAAAGCCAACCTGCAGATCGACGTCAGTAAGATGACGTCGATGAGTTTTTAACTTAAAGGTTACCGGTGTAACCTTTAAGTTAAAAACCCCAGGCACTATACCGTTAAGAAATAACAAGCGTTTAAAAACCTCTTTAAACCCCTTTTTGAGTCTTAGGGGCTATTTTTATAACCGCTACAAACAAAATCCATAACAACCTTTCGGTCCAGGCCAACAGGTGTTGAACCAGTCAACACCTGTTGGCCTGCACCAGGCAACACTTTCATTTATTTTTATTCATTAGAGTTTGCTAAGGATCTTGAACACAAATCGCTTCATTAATCTGTCAGTCTGAATGATTATGATGATTTAAAGTGTGAGAGTTACGGCCCCGAGCCCTGTGGTCACTGCGACCTAGGAAGACCTATTGTGATCTCTCACAAGTTTATAGCTCACCCCCGAGTCCGATTTCAGCTATGAACCGAGTTATATTCTTGGGGTTGAGTGCCTGTATTTGGCATGCGTTAAAAATATAACCCACAAGAATACGCTTCCACTGTGAATGAGCACTTCACATTCACAAAGGATGTGTACGGGTGTTTCATCCTCTTTTATACAGAGCCCGCACACCGGTGTGTCGCTAAGGCACATTCGGCAGGATGCGTGTAAGCGTCCACTGCTGGACATACGCCTCTCCAATTTTCCTCCAGTCCTCCCGCCCTGCAGAGGCACAGAACCACCGCTTTCTTTATTTTTTTTTTCATGTACTCTGCTATGGGTGGCTGAGTCGGAGGGGCCAAAGTGCATGCTCCGACAAGCCAATATCACCTCCGAGAAGGTAGGTGCCATACCGGAGACTTCCCTGGATTGCTGGCTATACTGGACTAGAGTAGAACACAACCGAGGCTTCTATGCGGCCATCTTACATCCAGTGCGATGGTACCAAACCAGTTGGCTACAATTTGAGCCTACCACCTAGTAAGGGGCAAGGGAAGGGACCTACAGTTTTACACGCGGTTCCAAACGGTGAAGCAGCAGGTGTAGATGTGCACGTAAATTTTTTCGTCAGAAAAAACTCATTGTTACACGCCGACCGAATTCGAACCTCGGACCTCTCGCATGAGAAGCCGATGCCCAAAAACCACTCTTGGGTTGCACAAACAACACAATGGGATCTTTGTATATTATTGTAGTTGTAAATTTGTTTTGTTTTCTATCTTCGCCATGTTATTATTTTTTGATTACCTCTGGTAGGTTGCGGCTGAAAAACAGCGTCAGCTGGGCGCAATCCTAGCTAGGCATATGCTGAGCCGCTACCTATTTACATATTGAACTTAGGTTGTACTGATAAGATTAAATGTATTTTAATGTACAATGTACAGTACCGTGTGGGGCCGGTACTTAAAAATAATAGCCCCACTGCATCTCTCCCCGTGCATGTCGTAAGAGGCGACTATGGGATAAGGACAAGAAACTGCGCTAAAGGGTGACAGGCTAGCCACTTCTCAGCTTGGCGCAGTCCTTCCACCTAGTCAGTCATGCAGCAGGTGGGTTCTTCGTGCCTTACTTGCTGCTTGATAGTTGTCTTGTCCGTATACTGTGCTAAACGTGGCGGTCGGTGTTGTGCTGTAATTTACCAGAGTCCTTATAGCGCAACACCGATTACTCTGCTTACCCTGATTGTCGGGATACAGCGCGTGTTATGTATGTATGTATGTAAAAAGTGTATGTGTGTAAATAAAAAATATTTTATTTTCTATTCTTATTCTCACTCGGCCACCCGCCGCCAAAATTAATTATGTATTTTCGTCTGTGTTGCGTTTAGGAGGCGCGTGGTGGGAGCGGCGGCTGCACGGCTCGACGATGACCGCGCTGGCGGCGCGCGCGGGCGCGCGCTCGGCGCGCGGCGCGGCGCGCGTGCTGCTCGTGAGGCGGGCGCGCGCCGCCAGCGCGCCGGCGCTGCGCGGCGCGTGCGCCGCGCTCGCGGCGCGACTGCACGCGACGGTGGCCTGGGCTAATCTTACTGCCGTCGATCTGCAGGTTGGCTTTATGTAATTTTTTTTATATAAGGTATTTCTTTAGTAGGTAACGATACGCTAAGGCAAGGGTCTTCAACCTTTCTGAAATCAAGGGCCTAGGTATACTCTGATATTGTTTTGGCGGGCCGCAACACAAGAAAGACATTCCATGATGGGCGGGGGGAGGTGCGTCCGCGTCTCGCCGCTTGCGTATGTACGGCGCGTTCCGAATTGCGTGCCAAAAAGCGAACAGTGTATTCGCTGTCACTTTGACGTTTGTTTTTGCGGATATTATACTATGTATTGCAGAGCACACACAAGTCTTTCCGAATTGACAGTGGTTGTCAGTTTTAGTGGTTGGCAGGTTTTAATCTGTAAAATAGGTATAATTTGTAGACATGTGAATTTAATTTTGTCAATCTAATGTCGGGCCGCCAACGACGCCACCGCGGGCCGCGGGTTGACGAACCTTGCGCTAAGGGGTGTATGTGTATCAGACACTGATCACGTTCCCATACCCATTTTTTTTACAATATAAAAAACCTACTCACTCCTAAATTTTTTTTATTAGTTTTTCTTTACTATGCATTTTATGTTCAAAATTTCCAAAATGGCTTCGGGATGGGGGCACCAAATGTTAAGTGCCTAGGGCCTCTGGGTCTCTAAGTCCGGCCTTGGGTACACGCATGAAATAAACTCCCGGAAGAAGCTATCAGCTCTTCCTTAATAAATAGATTGAAAAACCATATTGACAAAATAAAAAAATATAAAAAATAATAATATAAAAATCATAAATACAAGTGCACTCGGATTATTAGAATACACGCATCAGCTTTAAGCTGCTAGTGTTTAAATATATAAGGTCTTTCATTAGTAGGTAACGATACGCTAAGGGGTGTATGTGTATCAGATACTGATCACGTTCCCATACCAATTTGTTTTACGATATAAACACCTACTCACTCCTCAAATTTAATACGTGAAGTGCGAGTATTTCACCTTAATAAGTATGTTTTTTATATCGTAAAAAAAATTTGGTATGGGAACGTGATCAGTATCTGATACACATACACCCCTTAGCGTATCGTTAACTACTATTGAAAGACCTTTGTTGTTGTTGTTGTTGTTGGTTTGGGGTTGGCTCTAGGCCTGCAAACTAATCCCGCTTGGTTGAGGACCTTCGTGCAAAACCCCGCAGTCTCCAGCTACCCCAGCCGGCCTATGTCTTCCATGAAAGCCACAAGTCGACCGGGGTGTCTGCAGGCCGCTTATCCCTTAGTAGCCTTTTACGACAAGCATGGGGAGAGATGCAGTGGGACTATTCTTATTAAGTACCGACCCCACACAGTACTATTGAAAGACCTTATATAATAAAATAAAATATTGTATTTATTTATTTATTTTAAACACTGACAGCTGACAGCTGGTGCGTGTATTCTGTTTTATAATTTATGAGTGCACTTGTAATGTTTTTAAGTATTTTTGTTTTGTTTTTTTTTGTCTAATTGGTTTTTTTAAAGAATTAATTGAGGGGGCGCTGATGGTGTCTTCAGATAATTTGTTTATCGGGCCCTTACGACCCGGTGCGTCTGAAAATGCTTGGGGTTGGTTCTATGCGTGGTTCTAATGTATAATTTTTATGTTATATTTTTTTTTATGGAAACTGGCACGGTTGGCTACATCACCTACAACATCCGTGATGTCAGCCCATAACACCGAGTGAACTTGGTGCCACGTCAGTGCTTCCCTTCGGTCGTGCCGGCTACACTGAACTGGACGGAAAACACAAACTATTTACATAGCCGTTTCGACCGACCTTTCATTCAGTGCGGTGGTACCAACCCGGGCGGGTTAAACCCTACCACCTAGTAACATAAGAAGGGAGTCATATCCCTTAGTCGCCTTTTACGACATACACTGGGAGAGATGCAGTGGGGCTATTCTTTTAAAGTACTGGCCCCACACGGTACAAATTTTTCAATTTAATTTATCAATAAAATATATAAAAAATAATATTTTCATATTATTTATGCACTATGCATATGCATTTATGCATACTTACTCTTTAAATTATAATTTAAAATAATAGATAATTTTATGTAAATTAATTTTTTATTGTATTTTATATTTCTATGATGAAGTAAAAAAAAAGGATGGTAATTTTTGTATTTAGTGATAACTAAATGATTTAGATTTTATTATTATATTATTTTAATAGGCCTTTTTTTAATGCAATTATCAAGTCTGTTTTTAACTTCTATAAAAAAAAACTTAAAGTATCAAGCACAAATCTATGTACTTGTTGCAGGTCAAAATCGACACCATCAAATCTATCTTAGAAGACCACGTGCTTACGCCGCCGCCCGATGACCGGTCCGACGAAATAACCTCCATCGTCGAACGCATGCAAGAAGTAAAAATACACCCAACCCCCAAAATAGACAACGTGGAGGCCGTCTTAGACGTAACTGTCTTCAAGAAAACGCAATCGGGGCCCGCATCGCCCTATTTTCATGTAAACGCGTTCACAATGCCGGATTTTCTATCACACATTGACAGCTGTCAGTGTTACGCTTGTCAAAATGCGTTGTACGCCGTCATCGCACTTGAACTGACAGGAATTGAGGCAGCCATGCAGTTTAGGAAGCAAGAGGCGGAGATTGCCAGAAATTACTTTAATGGTGTATTGAAAATGTTTAGTTCTGTCGATGCGAAGATTGATCGAGTGTTTAAACGTTTTACGAAGAAAAAATACAAAGATTATGCTCTCGAAGTTGTCAGAGATAATGTAATGGAAGAGTTATTAAGAGTAAAAGTGAGAATTTTTACAGAATATTCCTTTTTTTTGTTAGACCAAGGAAAATATGATACTGCAGAAAAATGTGTAGGTAACATTTTTGAAATGTTCAAGTCGTTCAAAGTGAAAGATGTGTATCTTGAAAATGACGCAATGAATCTGGTGTGCGCTATTGAAAATCTAAAAAATATAGATTCTAAGACAGTTGAATTTGCAGAAGAGGAGATCGAGAAAGAGCTTGATAGCTTGAAGCTAAGTCCGATTCCGAACGCACCTTTGCCTATTGCTAAAACACCTCAAGTCAAAGGGGTACTTCCGAAAGTGGTCAAGCCAAAGATAATTATAAACCAAGACGAGTTGCCTCACGTCAATCGAAAGGTTATAAAACTGAATCTCGACGATAACAGCCCGACCGAAGACATTGTTAATCCAGAGCCAACAAAACCTAGAAAATTCTTCAAATCCAAAGATGCGGAGTTCAAAATTCCGGTACCGAAGACTGCGTTACCCGTTCCTGAAATAATAACACCACAGAGAACCACCAGAAATTCGAAACTACCCATCAAGGCTAAAAACCGTCTTCTTAAAACGGAGTCATCTGACAGTGACAACGGTGTCCAAAAGTCTAATAACAATCTAAACACCAATATCTTAAAAAAATCTGCTATTGTTACTAGCAAATCCAAAACTAAATTGAAATCCTCCGACTCTAGTGATACAGAAGTACCTAAAACTGATAATTCTCGAAAAAAAGAGACAAAAGTAAATGAAATTGCAGGCACAAGCTCACAATCCCCAGATATGTTTGAAGATGAGGTGTTCTACACACCAATGTCGAAACCGGTGGAGCAATTTTTCACACCAATGTCCACGATTAAGACTTATTGCAAGAAATCTCTGCGACACCAGATAGTAAAAAATTTGGAAACCGAGTTTCAGACTCCTAAATCAATAGTTAAACCTGCCAAAATACTTTCACCAACTGAAACGCCACACATTCCGGCAATTTCAAGACGTAGTCGGAGAACAGATAACGCGAATGTTAAAGTAGGCACCAAGTCAGATAAACCTGTAAACCCTAATCTAACTGATAGCAAAATGGATATAGATCCATCAAAAGCTAATGACAAAATTGTTGCAAATGATACAAAACTCAAGATATCAAATGACAAAAGTGGTTCAGAAGTCACTGATTCCGATGATTCAAACCCCAAAAAATCTAATATCAAAACAGTTAAGGTAATTTCGAAACTAAAAGCCTCGGATTGTAACACATTCACAGATGCCATAGATGCAAAATCTGAAGGATTCAGTGATATAACTGGTCCAGATGACGCTACACCCACAGTGGTTGATGATCAAACTGTCTCAGATGATACAAAACACAGCAAAACCGACACAGGCTCAAAGCTCAAAGTAGCTGACAGTAAAAAGCTTCTAAAACGGGCAATAAGCCCCGGAAAGCTAAACGTTGAGGACATGGAATCTCGAAGGTCTCGACCGGTGCGAGCGAGTAGAATCCAACAATTTAGATCTGAGAAATTAAAACTAAGTCCGGATGAAACAGCACAGAGTAGAATTGGGCTTGGGAAGAAGAAGTAGTTAGGATAATAGGTTAAGAATTTACCCATAAATAATTTGGCGTTTTAGCTGTTAAAAATAAAGTAAAATGTGAAAAATATCACTTGTTTTAGTATTTTATCCTAAATCTCTTAAAATAAAACTGTGATTGTCAAAATGGACTTGTCTATATTTGCTGCTTCACCATTCGGAACCAGCGTGAACTGTGGGCCCCTTCCTTACCCCTTACTAGATGATAGGCTCAAATTGTAGCCAACTGGATTGATATCCCCTACTGGACCAAAAATGGCCGCCTAGCAACCTCGACTGGGTTCTAATCAGTTCAGTCTCAACAATTCAAAGGGAAGTTCCTGGTATGCACCTTCTCGGATGTAATGATGTTCGGAGCATGTGACCCGCTCGGGCCCCTCTAGCTCGCCACTCATAACCGGATTGCATAATAAAAAATTGGTTGTCTGTAAAGTCGGTTTACGGACGATAGTTTTACGTGATGACATAGAGCAAAGATCATTAATTCTATTTCCAGTAGAAAGATTAATCATCTTGTGACTGGCCATCAATAAAATTCTGTTGTCTGATCTTGAGTTTTACTTCTTAAGACGTTTCCATGGTAACTTTGACTATACCGATTGTGCCTCTCTATCGCTTGTTACGCGCTCTCGCTTGCACACACAGGCTCAGATGGAACGTGACACTTTTTCGTGTGTGCAGCCGGTGTTCATCAATTTATAAGACGTGACGTCATCACGTCAAAAAAAAATTCGTTAGCGGGAGGCGAGATACTACCGCTCGATTGGTTTGGCTTCATGAATTCGATGAACGTTCCCCTTGTGCTTTCGTGTTTGAAATATTATATTTTTGGGCCAAAATGTATGTTAATCCCAGGGTTGCCAGATGTCCGGTTTTGGACCGGACAGTCCGGTTTTTGAGGCTTTTATCCGGTCTCCAAAATAATGATAAACCGGACACCAAACGTCCGGATTTTTCTTCATATAATGCAAATATTTACTTTTTCAGAACATTTTAATACTAGTCTTACTGTGTTCTTCGATTTTGCAGTAAGTTCGATCAATTCAACACTTTTATTCTCTATCTCCCATTCAATTTCAAAAGTAAAGATCATGAAACATTTGGTACATAAAATCAACTTTCATTTTGTACATGAAAAATGAAAGGCCCTTTGATGAAAAATGTCCCGTTTTTTCAACTGAACCATCTGGCAACCCTGGTTAAGCCTTGCTTTGCAGCTGCGCGCAGTTGCGCGGGCGAGCGTGTAGGTAGGTGTTTCGCGCGGCTGACGAATTTCTACTGAATTAGACAGCCGGCAGCGGCCCGTCGGGCGGTAGGTATTTAGCGCGCGCAAGTACATAGAGTGCGTGAGGCCTGATAACCCTTCGATTGCCCGGCTCAAAATCATGCCAAAATCGTGATTGCCCCGCCATTTTGGCAGAGTCGAGCGCGCTCCAACCTACTGCGTTCTAGACCTTATTTCTAGACTTTTTTCTATGAAGCATATATGAAAAGCCTATATTTTCTAAATCTTCATTAAATTTACTAGGCATTGCCTTGGTATCACGTCTAATTGTGTTTATTATTATCACCATTAAACTGGGCCAAAGTCCACAAACGAATTAATTTACATATTCGGGTAAAAAAATATTCATATTTTCTAATAAAAACTGCAGATACTGAATTCATTGTGTTTTATTTATAGTTTATTACATAATCTACCATTTCCTATCAAGATATCTTTCGTTACAGTAGAAATGTAGATCTCAACAGAGTTCCAAAGTGTAACAAAAATATGACGCTCTTCACTCGAGGTCGTAAATGTCAAGTATGTTTACAAATTAATTTCGGCTGAATGATCCACTCCAGCGGTATGATGTAAGTGTTTACACAAGCCTGGGCTCTTCAAGTACTCAGAATAAAATAATTACATGTGTCGGATGTTTTGTTTCTAAACAATACGAGGCCAAATGGAATAATGGTCAAAATGACCTACATAGCAAAAACTGCTCTAGAAGCAAATACTACTGACTGAATTAAAATAAAAGGACACTAAAAAATAGTTTATTAAATTTGCTCTTAGATTCAGTGAAAGAAAATTATACTACCGTACAAAAATATTGAAAAAAAATTCAGTGAAATTTACAGAAATAAAAATAAAAAAACCAAAATTTAGTAAGTAGTAAGGATAACTTAATATGGAGGAGGCTTTCGGGAAATGATAGCACATTTTTTGCAACATATCTTAAGGTATCTAATACCGTATTTGAAATGGTTACAGATAAATGCTCCAGAAGGCGGACTTAATGCTGAAATCTTTTTGAAGTTATACTTCTTTAAAAACGTTATGCAAATACATATGAAATAAATAATAAAAAAATAAAAAAAAAAAAAAAAAAAAGACTACCCTCAAGAAAAAAAAGGACTACCCTCAAGAAAAAAAAGACTACCCTCAATTTAAGTGACAGGTCTATTTTAGTGCTCCTTTGTTATTATTATTAGTTTAAATAAATAACAAAGTTAATTAAAAATAAAAGTTAATAATTAGTGTCAGAAAGAGCTCACCAGTGAATGTGCACGAAAGTTTCACCCTGCATCGCCGTCAACCGCAATAATTTAAGTAATCTTGGCAAGCACCTAATTACTTAACATCTAATCAGTTTCCACTGCGCACTGCATTACATTAAGTAGATAATAATGGTAAACAAGAAGGAGTGCCACAAATGTCGCGCCAAAACAATCACACCAAAAACAGGAGTGCACTGCTCCTCGACCTGCGGCCGCTGGTACCACCTGCGGTGCGTAGGGCTGACCGCGGCGGCAGACGCGGCATCTTGGAACTGCAACAGCTGCTCTGAGGAGAGGCGCCAAGACGACCACAACATCAGCCAGGTCAGCCGGCCCTCCATTCTCAGCGACACGTCGCTGACGTCGTCGCCGCCGCTGCGCGCGATTCCGCGCCAGAGCGCTGCCGCCGCTGGTCTCTTCTCCGTACCGTGCGACTTCGCCAACGCGCTCTCCGCCCTCCAAACAACCGTGCAGGAGCTGGTCGACGAGCAGAAGCAACTGGTGAAGAGCGCCAGCTTCCAATCTACACGCCTCGATGACTTTGAAAAGACGTTCGCCGAGGTACCCGAAGCTGTGCAACTGATCCGCACACTCATGGAGGACCGCGACCGAATGAGTAGGAGAATATCCGAGCTCGAGGCGCAAGTAGACACCATGGACCAGCGCGGTCGCACCAACAATGTTGAAATCCGAGAGAGCCGTCTACAAACAGCTTGAAAAATATGTATGTGAAGCTAAAGTAGTACCTGAGGTACAATCAGGCTTTCGGGGAAATCACAGTACCAGCACTACACTAACTGATATTGTAGACGATGTAATTTCCGCGTCGGATAAGAAAATGGGAACAATGCTGGTGCTGTTGGACTTCTCGAGAGCGTTTGATTGCCTAAATATTCCACTACTTCTAGATAAATTGTCCTTCTATGGGGTGACGGACTCCACATGCAAGTGGTTCAAGTCGTTCCTTGGAAATAGAAAGCAGGTAGTTGGCTGCTCAGAAGAAAACGGCAATATCAAGTACTCCCGCCCGCAGACTCTCACCAGAGGCGTTCCACAAGGTTCTATATTAAGCCCACTTCTGTTCACCATTTTTACAGTTGACTTATGTAAGGTTGTTGATCACTGCAATATACATCTGTATGCAGATGATACACAGGTTTACATTTCATTCGAACCCGCGAATACAAATGAATCAATTGACAGGCTTAACTCGGATTTATATAGAATACACGATTGGGCCGACAAAAATACACTGGTGCTTAACCCGACAAAATCCAATGCGCTGCTACTCGGAACCAAAGCTCAGCGGGCTGCAGTAAAGGAACATCAACCGATTGTCAGAATCAATGGTCTGCCCGTTGAAAACGTCACAAGTGCACGTAACCTTGGCTTGGTCATGGATGAAGACCTACGTTTCCACGAGCATATAAACTCTAAAATCAGAACTGCCTTCTACAAACTAAAAATTTTGTACGGCATTAGAAACCACCTAACAGAAAAGGTGAGAATCATGCTCGTGGACTCGCTGGTACTATCCCTCTTCAACTACTGTGACGTGGTGTACGGGCCAAGACTGTACGCCAAATCCTCTCAGGCTATCCAGAGAGTGCAAAACGCGTGCGCCCGCTTCTGCTTCAAAATTCCTAAAAGGGAACATGTTACGCCCTTCTTAAATAACAATAATATTTTAAAAATGGAGAATAGACGTTACATACATAATGCGTGCATGTTATTTAAAATTATAAAAACCAAAGAGCCAAAATACCTTTATAGAAAATTAGCGTGGTCTCGAGAGAAGCACAGCTTCAGAACGCGAGCCAGCAACTACTTGCTCGTGGTGCCCAGACATTCTTCGACAAGGTTCAGGGGATGTTTCAAATACAACTCCACCAAATGTTGGAACAATCTGCCTCCCCCCACCCGAGGAATGTCTGGAATTGGCGCATTTAAAATATCCTGCAAGAAGTGGTTGCTGGATAAACAAAAAACCTTAGCAAATAATAAATAAATAAATAAATAAATAAATAAATAATACTAACACCACTTTCTTCTAATTTTTTTTTAATTTTTTTATTAGTTTAGTCCTATTAATTAATAATTCCCATTAGTTAGTCCTATTTGTGTGTATATACATATATATATATATTTATCAATATAAATTTATGATTACTGTTTCAGATTGCGTTATTCTATGTAAACTGTTTTTATATGTATGTGAGTATATTGTACTGTATTTATTTGTATCCCTATCGCAATTGTGTTTGTTATGTTATTTTTAATAATATAAAAGAGGGGTCTGTCTGAAAATCAGTGCTGCGGCAGAAGGCTCGCCCGCTGTCGCAGCAATAAGCTGAGACAGACACCCATTTATCTTATTGTTTTTTTTTTAAGCTAGTTAAGTTATTCTTTCAATTGTATAATCGTGTAAATAAGATAAATAAACATATTTCATTTCATTTCATTTCATATTTCATTTCATTTCATTTCATTTCATAAATGAAACGCAAAAATCCATGCACAAAATTAAAAGTACGCCATTAAATTTACGGCCAAAATAAATTTCATTAAATTTAATGAAAATATCACTCAAAACAAGCACACTAAAAAAATAAAATTTTATTAAAATGTATTGAAGCCGCTATCCATATAGGTGGAGCGGTCGCTCAGCGACACGGTCACGTGACCTCACGCCGATAGTGCCCCGAACCGTTGAACGGTTTCCGAAGCGACCGTGCCTTTATTTTTCGAAAAATTTAATTACTAGGCCACTTTAGGGCAGATATAATGTTCTTAAAACATTTACAATGAAATAAATAAACTATTTCAATAAACTTTCACTTGTTTTGGCGAAAATCTATAGAATTTCGATCGATCAAAGTAACCTACCATTCAAAATTTTCGTAACGGTTTTTCGTAGTGGGTCGGAAACATCAAAATTATTGACGAATAAATCATACCTCAAGTCCGAAAAACGATTGTAACATGTAGATTACATACTCTTCCATTGTTTTTCAACAAAAAACAGCAAAAATACGGCAAAAAATCACTCCAAAACACAATTTCAATGGCACGCTATTCTGCGTCCGCGAACACAACAGAACTGAATTTCCGATCGCTTCCCATTATTATTTTGAAGTGGCAAGCATATGGAAGTGTGTATTTTTAGCTAGCCTATTCTTTCATGAATAACTGTACGTAAGTTAGAAGAGATTAGTAGGATGTTTGACATTTAAATAAATTATTTAAAGTGACGAGTCTAGAGAGACCGCTCAACGGTTCGTGGCAACGCTGGCAGTCCAAGGGGTGAACCGCTGAACGGTCTCGGGCAATCTAAGGGGTATGGGTCTTTAAAGGCGTGTTAGTGCTCACGTTTGTAGGTTGTATAGTTTGGCAGCACGACACCGTCGAAAGTACATACTTTATCGCCAACTTTCTAGAAGTCGCCCCCCTTGTTGGGAAGCGTAAGACGTTTATCGAATTCACGTCAAAATAGAAAGCTCTTGCCCCTTACTAGGTGGTAGGCTCAAATTGTAACCGACTGGATTGATACCACCGTACTGGATGTGAGATAGCCGCATAGCAGCCTCGGTTGTGTTCTCCTCTAGTCCAGTATAGCCAGCAATCCAGGGAAGTCTCTGGTATGGCACATACCTTCTCGGAGATGATATTGGCTGGTCGGAGCATGCGCTTTGGCGCCTCCGACTCAGCCACTCATACTGAATAAAACACCATGTTATATCTAACATTTTATTTTATTTCGTTACACTTAATAAATTACGTTGATACAGACAATAAACGTAGGCCTTAAACATAAGCGCATAGTCCACAGTCCACTCGACCCCTCACATACACGTCACATAAACAATTTCAATACAAAAACACTTATCTATAAACATTGTTATTTTTCACAATCAAAACTTTCATGAAAACTCCATGTATGGGTCAAACGGCTAGGGATACACGTCGTGTAGGCAGAGTTCGGTAAGACTGCGCAACATCAGTGAGAATAACTCACTCACTAAAGCCTCGGATGTATGTTGTACTCATTTTGAGACATCGTTCTGGTCACACTGCATTGAATAAAAGTGCACACATCATGCGGAAAATTGATTCGTCTAATTGCAACCTCTGTGCATGCTTATTCCTCTCTAATTGCAACCTCTGTGCTAAAGTGGAGGACCTATTCCACCCTAATTGCAACTTCTGTGCTAAAGTGGAGGACCTATTCCACCCTAATTTCAACCTCTGTGCTAAGTGGAGGACCTATTTATTCCACATGTTGATGGAGTGTGAACTAAACCACAGATTACTTAATAGTTACTTCGTAACAGATAAATCACTCCATAGAAAATGTTCCTACGTTCGGGCTTTAATAGCCTACTGCTTCACGTCGCCAATAGCTGCGTGCGAAAATGCACCTTAACGATCGAGTGTAAAGTGGTTATTGCTTTGCAGCTGCGCGCAGTTGCGTGGGCGAGCATCTATGTATACTTCGCGCGGCTGACGAATTTCCATTGAAATAGACCGCCGCCGGCGGCCCGTCGGGCGGTAGGTAGTTAGCGCGCGCAAGTACATAGAGTGCGTGAGGCCTGACTAAACTAACTGGTGTGGTTGGTACCTACGTTGAGATTTACGATATTTTGCGAGTATCATGTTTTGAGAACAACATGATATTCTGCTATATATTTTCTATATTAGCGATCACCGCAAAAATAACGGCAGCCCCAGCCCTGTCTCACTAGACACATTGGGATACCTGTTAGAGCGAGCGAGACGGATCGTGAGAAAATCCTATTAGCGATGAATTGCTAATATAGAGAATAGCCCCTGCTGGCATATTGTTTGTAGGCAAATTGCTTTCTGAATTTGGAGGTTGCCATTATACAAAATTAAAAATTGTATCCCCTTGTGACTTTAGGTATGTTACTTTTGAGGTTATGTTCCTTTTTTGTGTAGAATTAACATGCAGAAATAAAACAATGTTTATAAATATACAACTACATCTAACTCGTACATTAATACTGAGAGTAAGCCATTTCTATACGCCGCAAAAACAACTCATTTGCAGGTAGGTACATATTTACGTAAATCTAACCTAAATAAACAATGTACAAATACGAAAACTATGCGTTTTAACAATATAAGGTACTGGAATAAATATTTTTACAATTTCACACAGACTGTTACACGACGAATGGTTAATATGTTAACTATATAAGGTGTTTCGTTAGTCATGTCAATAACTTCGGGAGGGTTACATACACACTCAAATAAACATGTTACGAAAAAAAATATTATACCTATGTTTACAGTTTTGAAGCGGCGGGTGGCCGAGTGGTTTGGTCATCGGCTTCTCATGCGAGAGGTCCGCGGTTCGAATCCCGTCGGCGTGTACCAATGAGTTTTTTCTGACGAAAAAATTTACGTGCATACCTACACCTGCTGCTTCACCGTTCGGAACCGCGTGTAAAACTGTAGGTCCCTTCCCTTGGCCCTTACTAGATGGTAGGCTCATATTGTGGCCGACTGGGTTGGTACCACCGTACTGGATGTAAGATGGCCGCATATCAACCTCGGTTGTGTTCTCCTCTAGTCCAGTATAGCCAGCAATCTAGGGAAGTCTCCGGTATGGCACCTACCTCCTCGGAGGTGATATTGGCTGGTCGGAGCATGTGCTTAGGCCCCTCCGACTCAGCCACCCATACCGGATTACATAAAAAAAAAATAGTATTACTTTTCGAGAAATTTACCAAAACATGTTTGCTACCTAAACATTTAACCTGTGTGTAACAGTAGGTAACTTGCATTGTACGGGTCAATGACCGTACTATGTTCAAACGCAGAACAGCTGTTTGTTGTAAGTAAGTCACAAGGTCACTATGATTGGTTTTTACAGCTACTTAGTTGATTTTATTTTTTTGTTAGGAGAAAAACTGTTCCTATAAACACATATGTTTTCTTTTACGTAAAGTGTTTATTTGAGTGTGTATGTAACCCTCCCGAAGTTAATGACATGACTAACGAAACACCTTATAATATATTATATTCATGGATTTATTTGAAGCAAAAAAAAAAATGTAAATGATTTTTTTCCTACGTTCATTATCCATTGAGATACCTACATACCACAAGCGCTGTATCCCGACAATCAAGGGTAAGCAGAGTAATCGGTGTCGTGCTGCAAGGGACAAGATAACTATCAAGCAGCAAGCAAAGCATGAAGACCCACTTGAGCTTCATAGAGAATTTAGTTTTTCCGCGCAAAGTATCATGGAAGTACCGTGTGGGTTCGGTACTTAAAAAGAATTACCCCACTGCATCTCTCCCCATGCATGTCGTAAAAGGCGACTAAGGGATAAGAACAAGATGCCATGCTAAAGGGCGACAGGCTCGCCACCTCTCACCTTGGCACGGTACTTCCACCGAGTCATGCAGCAGGTGGGTCTTCGTGCCTTACTTGCTGCTTGATCGATTTAATCTTGTTCGAATACTTTGCGAAACGTGGTGGTCGGTGTTGTGCTGTAATTTACCAGAGTTCTTGCAGCACAACACCGATAACTCTGCTTACCCCGATTGTCGGGATTCAGCGTGTGTGATATGTATGTATGTATAGTATCACGGAAGTGTAGGTATCAGTTTTTTCTATCGTTCGAAAATTTATTTAACTTTTTGGTTCAAAGTATGCCGAGAATGTTTAAAGTATTGGCCATTCGTCTTGTAACATCCTGTACGTATAAGCCCCACTGAGCCTTTGAGAAAAAAAAAATTAAGTGCTTAAAAAAAATTATCGGCGCAGCAAGGCATAAACTAAATTACTAAGAGAGCTGGCAAGTCAAAAATATATCTACGTTTTAATCTATTAAATAATAATTTAATATTTTAACAGACTTAAAATTTATTACAATAATGTATAATCCAAAAGGAATTAATATTGTATACGGGGTGTGTATTCGCTCATCAATACTTTTTGGTAACCACAGTCTTAGACCGACATACATTACTAGGCCGAAACCGTAACTGAGTGAGTGAGTGAGTGAGTGAGTGCGTGAGAGTGAGTGATTTTATTATATATTTTTTTATGCAATCCGGTATGGGTGGCTGAGTCGGAGGGGCCAAAGCGCATGCTCCGACCAGCCAATATCACCTCCGAGAAGGTAGGTGCCATACCGGAGACTTCCCTGGATTACTAGCTATACTGGGCTAGAGGAGAACACAGCCGAGGCTGCTATGCGGCCATCTTAAATGCAGTACGGTGGTATCAACCCAGTCGGTTACAATTTGAGCCTACCACCTAGTAAGGGGCAAGCGAAGGGAGTGTGAGTGAGTGCGTGAGAGTGAGTGAGTGCGAGTGAGGGAGTGAGTGATTGAGTGATAATGACAAACCCGAGCCCGCCCCTAGCGCCGCTGGGTACCTAGTAAAGTATGTATCGGTCTATATTATGGAAATCTAAAAACAAAACATGGAATTTGTAATGGGCTTGTACGGTGTACGGACATCTAAAAAAGGGCAAATGAGCGAATGCCGAATACATCCCGTATACAAGCAGTTGTAACGTACAGTTGGCCCTAAAAGTATACATAACTTTGTCACAAAGATCAAATCACTCTGTGAAATTATTGAAAATGTTCTAGACTTTGCGAGCACAAATCAACAACGTTACAGATTGTTCACCTTACGAGTATGTACCAGAATGTTGGGATTATAGTCCATGGTATACAGGGTGCCCCAGATCGACCGCATATAATATTACCACCAGGCGAATCCTTAGCTACAAAAAAAAAAAAGGTTGCAAACATGGCGCACTACAGACAAATGTCACCAACGGAAGGGCCGGATGCGGCTACATCGCATCAGTCGCAGCGCCGCGCGCGCGTTGAGAGGTCGTTCCACGGTCGTGCGGAACATTAGATCCTTTTTACACTAAATTAATCAATTAATTTGTATGCAAAACTGTAACTTTTTATTGAAAGGCAATTCAAAAGAAAAAAATACCGTGTGGGCCCGGTACTTAAAAATAATAGCCCCACTGCATCTCTCCCCGTGCATGTCGTAAAAGGCGACTAAGGGATAAGGACAAGATGCCGTGCTAAAGGGCGACGGGCTCGCCACCTCTCACCTTGGCACGGTACTTCCACCGAGTCATGCAGCAGGTGGGTCTTCGTGCCTTACTTGCTGCTTGATCGATTGAATCTTGTTCGAATACTTTGCGAAACGTGGTGGTCGGTGTTGTGCTGTAATTTACCAGAGTTCTTGCAGCACAACACCGATTACTCTGCTTACCCCGATTGTCGGGATTCAGCGTGTGTGATATGTATCAAAAGAAAAAATTAATTTGACTTTTTTGTGACTATTGATCCCAATAATAATTTCCTAAATTTAATGTACCTAGTGGCCGTTACCGTGTATATAAAATGAATATTGTAGTTAAAAAAAAAATCCTCCGCAAGCCTATGATGAGCATGTTTGTAGCTGATGAGCTAAGTCAGGGGTTTTCAACCGGTGTGCCACGAGTGACATCCGGGTGTGCCGAATTCCTAAATTTAATGTACCTAGTGGCCGTTACCGTGTATATAAAATGAATATTGTAGTTAAAAAAAAAATCCTCCGCAAGCCTATGATGAGCATGTTTGTAGCTGATGAGCTAAGTCAGGGGTTTTCAACCGGTGTGCCACGAGTGGCATCCGGGTGTGCAGAATTCCTAAATTTAATGTACCTAGTGGCCGTTACCGTGTATATAAAATTAATATTGTAGTTAAAAAAAAAATCCTCCGCAAGCCTATGATGAGCATGTTTGTAGCTGATGAGCTAAGTCAGGGGTTTTCAACCGGTGTGCCACGAGTGACATCCGGGTGTGCCGAATTCCTAAATTTAATGTACCTAGTGGCCGTTACCGTGTATATAAAATGAATATTGTAGTTAAAAAAAAAATCCTCCGCAAGCCTATGATGAGCATGTTTGTAGCTGATGAGCTAAGTCAGGGGTTTTCAACCGGTGTGCCACGAGTGACATCCGGGTGTGCCGAATTCCTAAATTTAATGTACCTAGTGGCCGTTACCGTGTATATAAAATGAATATTGTAGTTAAAAAAAAAATCCTCCGCAAGCCTATGATGAGCATGTTTGTAGCTGATGAGCTAAGTCAGGGGTTTTCAACCGGTGTGCCACGAGTGACATCCGGGTGTGCCGAATTCCTAAATTTAATGTACCTAGTGGCCGTTGCCGTGTATATAAAATGAATATTGTAGTTAAAAAAAAAATCCTCCGCAAGCCTATGATGAGCATGTTTGTAGCTGATGAGCTAAGTCAGGGGTTTTCAACCGGTGTGCCACGAGTGACATCCGGGTGTGCCGAATTCCTAAATTTAATGTACCTAGTGGCCGTTACCGTGTATATAAAATGAATATTGTAGTTAAAAAAAAAATCCTCCGCAAGCCTATGATGAGCATGTTTGTAGCTGATGAGCTAAGTCAGGGGTTTTCAACCGGTGTGCCACGAGTGACATCCGGGTGTGCCGAATTCCTAAATTTAATGTACCTAGTGGCCGTTACCGTGTATATAAAATGAATATTGTAGTTAAAAAAAAAATCCTCCGCAAGCCTATGATGAGCATGTTTGTAGCTGATGAGCTAAGTCAGGGGTTTTCAACCGGTGTGCCACGAGTGACATCCGGGTGTGCCGAATTCCTAAATTTAATGTACCTAGTGGCCGTTACCGTGTATATAAAATGAATATTGTAGTTAAAAAAAAATCCTCCGCAAGCCTATGATGTGCATGTTTGTAGCTGATGAGCTAAGTCAGGGGTTTTCAACCGGTGTGCCACGAGTGACATCCGGGTGTGCCGCGAATTCTAAGTAACTCATTCAAATTTTGCATGAAAACCGCGGAAGAAACGAGCAAGCATAATTTTATATCTATCTATAGATAGATTAACCACAATGACATTTTCTGACTGATTTGTTTGAACAACTCAACAAATTAAATGTGAGTTCGCAGGGAAGTGTTGAGAACATTTTGATGTAAAAATGTTCTCCGCTAAAATGAGAGTTTTCACTAATAAATTACATATACAGCGTACATTACGTATGTACGAAGTCGCCAATAGTTTTTAGTTTTCTAAATTTCATATGCTTTCTGTATGAATATAAATGTGGTGTGCTGTGAAATTTTCGTAGATGAAAAAGTGTGCTAGTTGATAAAAAAGGTTGAAAACCCCTGAGCTAAGTAATCGCACGGTGGTAATATGCGATCGATCAGGGCCATAAAAATAATATAACATTTTAAACAAATTACTGTACCAATGTTATTGTGACAAGATCGCACAGATTTACCATTTTCAGCGCCAACTGTACGCGAGAACGCAACGACAGCGGCGGCGGTACCAACCCGGGCAGCTCAAGTCCTCTTGCCGTTTAAATGAACACAATTTTATATAGCATCACTTCGCTTTGACATAAATGCAAAAATAACCTCGAAAATTCGTAGCAAAATTAACAAGTGTATTGATAAATGTTTGTGTTGTTTGAGGAAAAACAAAATGGCCTTTATTTTCATGATGATTCCAAATGATAGTATCGGGGAAACACACTCGCCCGGTAACAATTGAACATCCTAGAGGTGCGGCAGAGAAGCAAAGGAGGATGGGCAAAAATGTATGGGAGTTATGAGAAGTCTACCCCTCCTCTAACAATGAATGATATATCAATAGAAAGGTCTTTCCAAGAAAACCATTTGTCCAAACATACCTAACATCTATTGTTAGTACTTTACGAGTTATATCACTTTAAGTTGTATAATCATAGAACCTTATCATAGTAATATGCTTACCTCTGTATGATTATCATCGTTCTAGGAAGGGTACAGTTACTTAGAGCGAAACAGTACCTAAATGACCGAGCGCTATTGAAACCAAAGAAATTGTATTTTAATCATTACGGTAAGCATATTACTATGATAAGGTTCTATGATTATAGAACTTAAAAGTAACACTCACAGCTAGAGGAGGGGTAGACCAAAACGCTCATTCTTCTTTTGAGAAACAATGCGTCCTCAAAACCGCAACGTCAACAACAAAGGGTGTCCCGTGCTTTAGTTGCGTTTAGATCGGACGTGTGCTCATAAAGGGTCAAGTGCGCAGTACCCCGTAACCGACGAGCATGTATGAAGAACATTATGAGAGTGAAAAAGGCGGCAGAGGTGTGTCAGGATCGTAGCGCGCGGAGATCCGTTGTCTCTGCCTACCCCACCGGGAAACAGGCGTGACGCTATGTATGTATGGCAGAACTGAGATTATCATAAACTCGCAATGAACGGTACCTACTTACACAATATATTTTTATACAAGTAGGTATATTGTATTAATATGAATGTCTCTAAATTATTAAACAAGGTGGTCCAAGCAAGAAATCTCAAAACACTTTATAGACACTGATTGGTCTACGTCCGTGAGGTCAGTCCGTCACACCTCGGTGTAGTTCACACCGGTGCGATATCAGCGCTACACTTTGGTTCGTCCCGGCTACACTGTACTGAATCGAAAACGCGAACTCGTCGTTTTGACCGATTTTGTTCGGTGCGGTGGTAGCAATTCGGACCGGTTTCGCCCTATCAACTATTATTAAGGTAAAGGAGCGTTGAGAGTTGAAAAACTGCCCGGACATTTGCCCGATTGAGTTTCTCGCTCGGTACACCCTGTACAACACGTATTGTGTGCATACACACAATTCATGTAAAGGGATGTATAATCGTAGAAAAGGTTACTTATACAAAAATGAGGTTACATTTTTCACAAAACTCTTACAATTTTAATATTTTGGAGTATCAGAAATGTATTGTCTGTTATTTGTTATATTAGATTTTTGGATTTGAGTATTTTGTTTTGAGGAATTATCATTTGGATTAACATAATTTTTATTTTTATTATTAATAATAATATGTATTATTTTAATTTTCGTTTTAATGCTGTTTCTAAGATATTATATTCCTTTTCTGATGTTATTCTATTTATATGTTTAGAATTAAGAATAGGGCTGTCAACGAAGTTCGCAAATACGCAATACGCGACCCGGCTTTTAATACAATCCTTTCAATGTATTTGTGACGAGAATTGCATGTGAAGTCACGCACACTTATGTGGTTTCGGGCCATACACTTGGCCCCCGAACGTCGAGCCACACAGCTCCGAGACGATCGTGAGTAAAGCGGTGAAAATTTTCCAAGCATGCACCGACGTGTTACCCACGTGTAACATGTCTCATTTAAATTAATTTATTGTATTTTCAAATTTATTCCCCTACACTTCGGTTACTCACATATTGCAATATGGTTCTTAAGACTAGCTGCTTTAAAATTATTGTCTATGAGATGTCGTTGCCTTTTGTGTCTATGGGGAGAGACGTGTCAAACTATTGCTATGAAGTACTGTTAGGCCCAATCGCGCTTAGAGAGTGTTCCAACTAAAAGTTCCCTTCGCCGTTATGTTGGCTCCACTGTCTATATGTCAAAACAGCGCTGAGGGTTGCTATGTGTACAGATTTACCCGTAATTATCGGTATGTACCGTATTTATTGTGCGGTAAATACCTATTACATTATATTATTAGGTATTACATTATTAGGTAATATAATCTTCACAATCTGGCAGCACGAATTTAAGCACTGTCAGTGGAGCCAACATAACGGCGAAGGGAACTTTTAGTTGGAACGCTCTCTAGCACTATCCTCTGATTGTCTGTGGTTTCGTTGATCTTAGCATAATCTCATCGACACAACAGATTATAGATGTCCGTAAGATTTTTTTTTTTTATTTTTTTTTATGGAATCTGACACGGTTTGCTACATCACCTACAACTTCCGGGATGTCAGCCCATAACACCGGGTGAACTAGGTGCCATGTCAGTGCTTCCCCCTTTGATCGTGCCGGCTACACTGAACTGGTCGGAAAACACAAACTATTTACATAGCCGTTTAGACCGACGTTTCATTCAGTGCGGCGGTACCAACCCGGGCGGGTTAAACCCTACCACCAAGTAAGATTAGGAGGGAAGGGACCTACAGTTTTACGAGGAATCCGAACCTCGGTCAGCCTCCAACGGTCAGCGGTCACCCATCCAAGCACTGATCGCACCCAGCGTTGCTTAACATTCAATAGCGACAGTTGACTGTCTGCACCACTGAGCTATCGAGGCTGACATAATCTTAACATTAGCGGATCAGTGGATAATCCCCTGCTACGCGTAATTGGGCCTTATGTAAGCGTCAATCGATTGCTATGAAGTACTGTTAGACCCAATCGTGAGCAGCTTATCCTCCGATTGTCTGTGGTTCTGTTGATCATAGGATTATCTCATCGAAACAGAAAATGGGATACGACTCCCTTCTTATATTACTATGAAAGGTCGGTCGAAACGGCTATGTAAATAGTTTTCCGTCCAGTTCAGTGTTGCCGGCACGACCGAAGGGAAGCACTGATGTGGCACCAAGTTCACCCGGGTTATGGGCTGACATCACGGATGTTGTAGGTGATGTAGCCACCCGTGTCAGTTTCCATAAAAAAAAAATAATACAGATAATAGTTTTCCGTGAGATAGCCTTGCTTGAGATTAGTGAAATCCCTCCAGTCAACCGTTAACCTTTTTTCTGTATCCGTAAGACAGTCATGAGATTAGTGCACAGAGCATCAAATGCGCGCGCCCCTCCTAGAGGCGCCCTGAGCGCGATTTCTCTACAACGCCGTTGAAGCCTGTGGGCGTGGCCTATGTGTGTTGTGCGTGTGCATTTGTTTTGTGCGTGTGCCTAACTTGCTCCTCTTTGTGTGTAGTGTCGATACTAGCACACACACACACATACGAAGCGCTAGCAGCACTGCGTGTAGTTTTTGGGTTTCAAATATTATTGCTTAGGGCATCTCTAGTAGGGGGCGGGCGCGGTAGGTATTTGATGCTCTGTGGATTAGTGGAACCATAGGCAATCTATTATGTAGCAGAAATGTATAATCTCTTCTTCATACAGAAGAAGAGTTTATACATTTCCGTGAGATAGACCTAATATTAATGACACCATAGACAATATGAGGACAATCCTGCCCCTGTACCGGCGTTACCAACTCGTCGATGTGAGTATGAAAAACAATCTCAATCAACCAATCAGAAGGTGTTCGCTGAGGCATCCGGCCCGGCTATTGGTTGAAATATGTGAGTATTTGTGTGAGTTAGCCAGTGAGTTAACGCCGGTAGACCCGCTGTTATCCGTATTTGGGCTTTAGATAATATCGCCGAAATATATAATCTCTTCTTCTGTATCTGTGAGCAAAACCTAAGTGGAAGCATAGACAATAAGAGAATAATCCTACAACACGCAATTGGGCCTAAAGGTGCTAAATATGCCTCACAAGTACAGAAGTAGGTCAACTTTTGATCCTTAATATGATTAAATATATGGCAAAGAGATTGCATTTTGAAGAAAATTTGAGTATTTATAGATACATATCGAATTTTTTTTTATTCGCTGTGTCGTTTTTTATGGATGGATTAATAATTACTACTGTCTGTAGGGCTATTGACAATTTTGATGTATATTAAATGGAAAAAAAGGAAGTGCTAATCAGACAGATTCTGCCAAATCAGACATCTTGACTATGGTATGATATTTCTTCAATTTGACAGATCAACACGGCAGCCATCTTGTCTATGGTATGATATTTCTGCAAATCTGACAGATCAACACGGCAGCCATCTTGTCTATGGTACTTATGATATTTCTGCAAATTTGACAGATCAACACGGCAGCCATATTGTCTATGGTATGACATTTCTGCAAATCTGACAGATCAACATAGCAGCCATATTGCCTATGGTACTTAAGATATTTCTGCAAATTTGACAGATCAACACGGCAGCCATCTTGTCTATCTTATGGTGTATTTCTGAAAATTTGACAGATCAACACGGCAGCCATCTTGTCTATGGTATGATATTTCTGCAAATCTGACAGATCAACACGGCAGCCATCTTGTCTATGGTATGATATTTCTGCAAATCTGACAGATCAACACGGCAGCCATATTGTCTATGGTTTAATCATCAACACGGCAGCCATCTTGTCTCCAGTGACCAGTACAGAGCATCTTGTCTACGGCACGATCAGTAGAGTACCCGCGTGAGTGGGGCGGGCGCGCGGGGCGACCCCGGTCAGTTGAGCAGAGGTGCGTCGGTGCATTTTCGGTTGCAGGCGCACTTGCGTACGATCTCAATGTCCTTGGTGAAGCGCGTTCCGTCTGCGCACACTAGTCGAACCTGTGGACGAAGAGCGCCGTTACGTTTGAACAGACGTACAGAAACTATGGCAAAACAGTGAAACAGCGGCCGAATGGTTTGGGCATCGGCTTCTCATGCGAGAGTTCCGAGGTTCGAATCCGGTCGGCGTACGTACCAACAGTTTTTTCTAACGAAAAAATTTTTTTTTTATGGAAACTGACACTTCATTGACATTTTATGGAAAATCACCTACAACACCCGTGATGTCAGCCCATAACACCGGGTGAACTTGGTGCCACGTCAGTGCTTCCCTTCGGTCGTGCCGGCTACACTGAACTGGACGGAAAACACAAACTATTTACATAGCCGTTTCGACCGACCTTTCATTCAGTGCGGTGGTACCAATCCGGGCGGGTTAAACCCTACCACCTAGTAATATAAGGGAGTCATATCCTTTAGTCGCCTTTTACGACATACACGGGGAGAGATGCAGTGGGGCTATTCTTTTAAAGTACCGGCCCCACACGGTACACATGGTTTGCGCATCGGCTTCTCATGCGAGAGAATCCGGTCGGCGTGTCCCAATGAGTTTTTCTGACGAAAAAATTTACGTGCACACCTACACCTGCTGCTTCACCATTCGGAACCGCGTGTAAAACTGTAGGTCCCTTCCCTTGCCCCTTACTAGGTGGTAGGCTCAAATTGTAGCCGACTGGGTTGGTACCACCGCACTGGATGTAAGATGGCCGCATAGCAGCCTCAGTTGTGTTCACCTCTAGTCCAGTATAGCCAGCAATCCAGGGAAGTCTCCTGTATGGCACCTACCTTCTCGGAGGTGGAAAGTTCAAAATCACATACAGTTGCCGGCAGCAAATAATTCTTGTCGAGCTTTAGAAAGAGACAATCGTGTTATAGAGCCTATAGTTATGTCAGCCTCGATAGCTCAGTGGTGCAGACAGTCAACTGTCGCTATTGAATGTTAAGCAACGCTGGGTGGGGTCAGTACTTGGATGGGTGACCGCTGACCGTTGGAGGCTGACCGAGGTTCGGATTCCTCGTAAAACTGTAGCTCCCTTCCCTCCTAATCCTACTTGGTGGTAGGGTTTAACCCGCCCGGGTTGGTACCACCGCACTGAATGAAACGTCGGTCAAAACGGCTATGTAAATAGTTTGTGTTTTCCGACCAGTTCAGTGTAGCCGACACGACCGACGGGAAGCACTGACATGGCACCTAGTTCACCCTGTGTTATGGGCTGACATCACGGACGTTGTAGGTCATGTAGCCAAAGGTGTCAGTGACCATAAAAAAAAAATAAAAAAATAGAGCGCCGTCCCTGTCGCACGAACTCATACGTCTCTGTGCGACAGGGACGGCGCTCTACAACGGGATTGTCTCTTTCTAAAGCTCGACACGGATTATCTTGTACCGTGTGGGGCCGGTACCTTAAAAGAATAGCCCCGCTGCATCTCTCCCCGTGTATGTCGTAAAAGGCGACTAAGGGATATGGCTCCCTTCTTATATTACTAGGTGGTAGGGTTTAACCCGCCCGGGTTGGTACCACCGCACTGAATGAAACGTCGGTCGAAACGGCTATGTAAATAGTTTGCGTTTTCCGTCCAGTTCAGTGTAGCCGGCACGATCAAAGGGGGAAGCACTGACATGGCACCTAGTTCACCCTGTGTTATGGGCTGACATCACGGACGTTGTAGGTGATGTAGCCAACCGTGTCAGTTTCAATAAAAAAAAAAATAATAATCTGATGCCGAGAACTGTACATACATACATACCACACGCTGTATCCCGACAATCGGGGTAAGCAGAGTAACCGGTGTTGCGCTGCAAGTACTCTTGCTAAATTACAGCACAACACCGACCGCCACGTTTAATAAATTATTAGGACAAGATAACTATCAAGCAGCGAGTAAGGCACGAAGACCCATCTGGTCAGCATGACTCGGTGGAAGGGCCATACTACCAAGGTAGGAGGCGGCTAATCTTTCACGACATGCATGGGAGAGATGCAGTGGGGCTATCCTTTCTTAAGTACCGGCCCCACACGTATGTGTGTATGTGTGTGTGAATACCATAATAATTATGTTACGCCAGGTAACGCTGCCCCCGGATATTTGCCTCGGATTGCGTTGTAGATTACCTCCTCCGTGCGTGACTACGTACCTTCCTCCGCTTGGTCTTGCGCGGCGCGCAGCAGGCGCGCGCGCGGCACGCACTGCGCGCGGACGAGCAGCGCGCCGAGCGCACCGGCCGCCGGCTCCGGCACGAGCCCTCCGACAGGTACTCGCGCACCGCCTCCTGTGTTCATTACAACAACGCCCCGGTCAGAAGGAAGATATTTTTAACCCTCGACGCAAACGAAGCGGTGTTATAAGTTTAACGCGTGTGTGTGTGTCCACCAATATAATTACTTTATTACTTGATTACAAACATAGCTAACAGCCATCGATTAAACCAGCTTTCTAATAAAAAAAACCGCATCCAAAACGGTCCACCATGTGTTCCTCCAACCTCGTGCACTCTCTGTCACTACCGCAGGCCCCACGTTGGGCGCCACTTGCCACGCACGGTGTAAAACTGTAAGTCTCTTCCCTTGCCCCTGCCTAGATGGTAGGCTCAAATTGGAGCCGAATCGGTTGTTACCACCGTACTGGATGTAAGATGGCCGCATAGCAGCCTCGGCAATGTTCTCCTCTCGTCCAGTATAGCCACCAATCCAGGGAAGTCTCCGGTATGGCACCTACCTTCTCTGAGGTGATATTGGCTGGTCGGAGCATGCACTTTGGCCCCTTCGACTCAGCCACCCATACCAGATTACATAAAAAAAACACAAGCGTTAAACTTATAACACCCCTCTTTTTTCGTCGGGGGTTAATAAGAAGATGTTAGTTGTGCTGATGATGTGCCGGGGTGTGTTACCTTACGGCAGGGCGGCAACGCGTTGGCTGGGTCAGCGGCGTGCGGCATCACCTGCTTACCTCCGAGCGCCGCCGGCACCGCTGCAACAATAACCGCATTCAAATATACTGTACATTCCATTGTTTTATATCAAAGCAGCTTTACTCACGGTTCCACTCCGAGCTATGTGGCTCGACGTTTCGGGCCAAGCATATGGCCCACAACTTCAATCAAGAAGCATGATAACTTCAACCGGGAGGACGCCTTCAAGTTGTCGCCGATGTGGAACCCAGTCATAGCGCCGACACGACCAGCCGGAAGTGGACACAGTCAGCGCCTTCTGTCTCTCCGCCGAGATCCGGAACGCACCTGAACCCTCGTCTACGGAAACTACCCGCACTGGCCACAGCTACAATCTTCGTCAACGACGGATGAAGATTTGACAGTTCTCTGCCAACCGTCGCACCAGGCAGAGTGCTCATGAAGATGGGCCATACGCTTGGCCCGAAACGTCGAGCCACATAGCTCGGAATGGAACCGTGAGTAAAGCTGCTTTGATTTAAAACAATGTCTAACCACAGTAATTAAAAAACCCATGTACATTCCATTTTATAAATTAAATGAATTTTTTCATATTGTACATAAACAATATTTCTGACTTGGACGATTCAAATGAATCTTTTATATGTATAAATTTGACTGAACCCTTTGTTCTTTGTACTTTATTCTCTTTTTAAAGATAATCTTTTACTTAGTATTTTTATTTTTTATTAGATGTAGTATGTTATAGTTAACATAATTAAAAATTAGCATGTAAGTTATATTTAAGCATTTAAAAAAAAAAGCTCTATAAGGTTTCTTGCCCGATTCTTCCTTATAGATTGGCTGAACGGGATAAGATAAAACAAAAACTATGACGAACCATACTATGCTCATTATGTCTCAATGTAATATTGTTATTGTTGTGTGTTCTTTATGGCGAAATAAATATCTGTATCTGTATCATTATTAAGGCATGTGTACCATGCGGGATGCGGTAATTAAAAATAATAGCCCTACTGCATCTCTCCCCGTGCATGCCGTAAAATGCGACTAAGGGATAAGGACGAGATGCCGTGCTAAAGGGCGACAGACATCAACCCAGTCGGCTACAATTTGAGCTTTCCACCTAGTATGGGTAACGTAAAACTGTAGGTCCCTTCCCTTCTTACCTTACTAGGTGGTAGGGTTTATCCCGCCCGGGTTGCTACCACCGCACTGAGCGAAACGTCAGTCGAAACGGCTATGTAAATAGTTCGTGTTTCCCATCCAGTTCAATGTAGCGGACATGAAATGAAGGGTAGCACTGAGATGGCGCCTAGTTCACCCGGTGTTATGGGCTGACATCACGGATGTTGTAGGTGATGAAACCAACCGTGTCAGTTTAAAAAAAAGACGTTATGGAAAAGACTCCCCTGCCTACAATTTTACGTTTGGATGCAGTGAGTGAAGACGGTGCTACCTGGGGAGGCGCTGATGGTGATGGCCGCTGCCGGCTGGCGTCTCGGCGGCTGCTTGGCTTGCGTGATCACCGGAGCACCTCCTGAAAGCACGGAGCATGGCTATTTTACATGAGACTAACGCGTGTGTGAGCGATAATGATCTCGTGAGTCCATTCCTTGCGCTGCATGCTGGAAAGGCATGATTTATTTCTTCTTCTTCTTTAGGTGCGTTTCATAAAATGGGGACATTCCCATTTTATGAAGCTGGGGGTAAACTCAGAAAATAAGTCACGGTCACCGTCACTGGTCCACCGAGGGGAAAATATTTTTATTTATTTATTTTAGGGAAACACACAGTTATGAACCAGTAAAGTTTCCACAATTAGGAAACATGTTTTCAACCCTAGTTTATCATGAAAAATAAAATAAAAGTGAAATATATGCAAAAATAAAAAATTCAATAATAATAGTAATTAAATTTTAAGAACCTAGAGCAAATTAATTTCTGTGCACAAAGTTAAACACTGTTTCTTAAAACTACCTAATTTTGAGTTAAATATGTCTACACTATGGAAAATTTCATTATATAATTTACAACTTCTATTAATAAATCTATGTTTACTGTAATTACAGTGGGTTTTATATAAAATGAAAGTGTCGTTGGAACGTGTTCGTTTGTTAAATATAACGATAGATGTCAAGTAAGTCGGAAAAAATCCCGCATCATCTCTTCTCCCAAGAAAAACAAAAGCCTATCAACGTCACATAAAAACTTCAATTTCGAATTCTGTTATTTTTTTTTTATTTGCAGGAAACAAATATGGCCAGTACGGAAAGTCGCGGGGCGGCGTGGAGCCGCTGACAAAAGCTAGTGATCAATAAACAATACAATAAGCAGTGTATGTAGAGAGCGTTTCAACTAAATCTTCCCTTCGCCGGTATGTTGGCTCCACTGTATATCTGTCAAAACACCGTTGAGGGTTGCTATGTGTACAGATTTTCGTAACTATCGGTATTTGCCGTATTTATTATACGGCAAATACCGATTACATTATTAGGTAATATAATCTTCACAATCTGGCAACAGGAATTTCAGCACTGACAGTGACACCACAGATTACTAAATAGTCACTTCGTAACAGAGAAATCACTCCATAGAAAAAGTTCCCACCTTCGGGTTTTAATAGCCTACTGCTTCACGTCGCCAATCGCTGCGTGCGAAAATGTACCTTAACGATCGAGTGTAAAGTGCATTATTGCTTTGCAGCTTCGCCTGTTTATATTCTTCGGCTGTTTATATTCTTTGGGCAGCCCATAGAAATTCTAGGTAGGTTAGGTAGTTATCGCGCGCAAGTACATAGAGTGCGTGAGGCCTGGTGACACTAACAGTGGATCCAACATAACGGCGAAGGGAAGATTTTGTTGAAACGCGAGATACCTATAGAGGCGAGCAGCTCGCACTGTGCGCCGCGCGTGCCCGGCCGGCAGCGGCACGTGTAGTCGGAGGTGGAGCCGTCCTCGGGCACGCAGCGCCCGCCGCGCTTGCACGGGTTCGGCACGCACGGGTCCTGCACAGTATACATACACCGCTCTTAGTACGCACATGTACATAGCCGGCACTTTTTTTAAATTTAATTTTTTTATTTTAGGGAAACACACAGTTATAAATATCTTAAATTAAATAAACACAAAGTAATAACATAAACCAGTAAAGTTTCCACAATTAGGAAAAACTATAAACATGTTTTCCACACTAGTTTATCATAAAAAAAAGAAGTGAAAGCATATAGCAAAAAAAAAATTATAATAGTAATTAAATTTTAAGCAGCAGTCATTAAATTTTAAATTAATTTCTGTGCACAAAGTTAAACACTGTTTCTTAAAACTAGGCGCGCGCGGGGTGCGCGGGCGGCGGCACGGGCGGCGCTGTGTCGTCCGCGTCGCCGCAGCCGGCCGCCACGCGCACCTGCCGCGCCGCGTTCACGTGTGTAGGAGGTACTCACCTGGTGCGGGCGCGCGTCCTCCATCATGCCGGCGGAGGCGCGCGCGGGGTGCGCGGGCGGCGGCGCGGGCGGCGCTGTGTCGTCCGCGTCGCCGCAGCCGGCCGCCACGCGCACCTGCCGCGCCGCGTTCACGTGTGTAGGAGGTACTCACCTGGTGCGGGCGCGCGTCCTCCATCATGCCGGCGGAGGCGCGCGCGGGGTGCGCGGGCGGCGGCGCGGGCGGCGCTGTGTCGTCCGCGTCGCCGCAGCCGGCCGCCACGCGCACCTGCCGCACCGCGTTCACGAAGTCCACCTGCTTGTGGTTGATCCAAGCCTCGCGCACGCAACCTGCCGGACGAGCAAGACGGGCCGCATCAACACAGCTGTTCCTTCGAAGACGTATCGAGGATGGACATAGTTCAAATGTTTTTTTATTTTTTTATGTAAAGCGGCGGGTGGCCGAGTGGTTTGGGCATCGGCTGAGTTCCGAGGTTCGAATGCGGTCGGTGAGTACCAATGAGTTTTTTCTGACGAAAAAATTTACGGATACGTTTAAATTTACACCTGCTGCTTCACCGTTTGGAACGGGTGTAAAACTGTAGGTCCCTTCCCTTGCCGCTTACTAGGACGGACACGACCAGCCGGAAGTGGACACCGTCAGCGCCTTCTGTCTCTCCGCCGAGATGTGGAACGCACCTGAACCCTCGTCTACGGAAACTACCCGCACTGGCCATAGCTACAATATTCGTCAACGACGGACGGAGATCTGACAGTTCTCTGCCAACCGCCGCACTAGGCAGAGTGCTCATGAGGATGGGCCATACGCTTGGCCCGAAACGTCGAGCCACATAGCTCGTTAAGAACCGTGAGTAAAGCTGTTTTGTTTTATAAAAATAATGTCTAACAACCACGGTAATTTAAAAACCCTTATAAAAACATATTTTTGTTGCAGTACGGAACCATAATTTGTGCGAACCTAAGTCGCTCTTAACCATTTTAGGTTTCGCTAATTTTTAGGTTTCCGTATCCCAGACGGAAGCCTATTACTAAGCATCCGTCGTCTGTCCGTCCGTCCGTCTGTCCGAGGGCTGTATCTCTTGAACCGTAATAGGTAGCCGGTTGTAACTTTCACAGAATATGTGTTACTATGGCGGATGAAACAACAAATAAGAAAAAGTTAAAAATGAAGGGGGGCCCCCATACAAGAAACATTTAATTAAAATCGATTAGTCACACTATTGAATGACAGATGGCGCCACAAGCTGTTATACATTGCATTGTTATAGCCGCTAAATTGCCAAAGACCTGATTGAGGTGCAGTCATTTTCCCACCGTAAATTGCTATCGACCTCATTGAGTCTTCTCTCCGATCGTCCTACATATCTTCGAAATTAAAATTCGAAGACCATGCCACCTGAGCGGATAGGCGGATAGCGGATAGATACGGAAACCTTCGTGCGCGAGTAAAACTCGCACTTAACAGATTTTTTTAAAGACTAGAGAAACCTTCGTGCGCTAGTAAAACTCGCACTTAACAGATTTTTTTAAAGACTAGAGTAAGGTAACTGGTTGCACTGCCAAGAGCTCAACTTCATAATGAACGCATACCCTTGAAGCTGGTGAGGTTGCGGAGATGCCAGCGCGCGTAGGCCTCCCGGCCTACCTCCTCCGGCACTCCGCCCAGGTACAGCGGCCGCGACAGCCTCAGATACTCCTTAGTACCTGCCGCGAGAGAACACATTATATAAGGTCTTTCAAAATTTGTTAATAGTATTCTGTATCGGAAATAGATCACTTTTGAAGAACAAAGAATTTTTATTTAACATAAAAACAAACTTTTTAAAAAATTCTTAATCGTTTCAGTTTCATGCCAGGAACCAAAAAGTCTTCCAACACATAGATCTGTGTCTTTCAGAAATTGTGAAAAACCACAATAATACTTTTATTAGTATGGAACAGAAAGAATTTGATTTTTTTTTACCAACTTACACGTGTTACATCATAATGGTGATGCAGACTTTTTGTTACTGTTATGAAACTGAATCGATTAGGCTATAAAAATCAACCACCTATTTTTTTATTTAAATAGGTACATAAAAAAATATTTTACATAAAAAAAAGCCCAAGTCCAAAAAAAATTATATAGGTTTTACTCCCTATATGATTCAGAACCGCCTCTTAGCGTACTATTAACAAATTTTGAAAGATCTTATATAGTGAATTGGATACTACCGAGCTGAATACTGATGAAGGTAGTTTTGTCAAAGGCATGTCTATGAAAGTTCCTAGGTTTGAATTTTTACCACTTACGGCACACTCTATCTTTGATACCACACAGTGATTCTGTTGATTATCCTGGAGTGTAGCCATGTAGATTAGCGTGAAGGGGATTTCTGACTATGGTTAATGTCTCTGATCGCAGAGCCTTTCTAGGGGTTTGAGTAGAAAAGAGGTCAGGCTAATTAGATTGCGGGGTTTTGCACGAAGGTCCCCAACCAAGCGGCTTGCACGAAGGTCCCCGACCAAGCGGCTTGCACGGGTCTGCACGCCCAGTTCCAACCCCAAACCAACGAAGGGACATACTCCGTTCTCCATCTACCGTTGCAGAGTTCTGCAGACGCCCCAGTCGATTTGCGGCTTTCATGGAGGACGTACGCTGGCTGGGGTAGCTGGAGATCGCGGGGTTTTGCACGAAGGTCCCCGACCAAGCGGCTTGCACGCGTTTGCACGCCCAGTGCCAACCCCAAACCAAAGCAACAACTGTGTGAGCGAGAGTTAAGTGGTCTGATGATCGGCCACTGCTCACTAAATAAACATCTACATACCATAGGTATTACGGATAGTCCACTATGCAAAGGATGCTTGGCAACGGATGAAACGGCCGAGCATGTTTTGTTGGAGTGCAGTGTGCTTGACAACCAACGAAGGGACATACTCCGTTCTCCATCTACCGTTGCACAGGTCTGCAGACACCCCGGTCGACTTGTGGCTTTCATGGAAGACATAGGCTAGCAGGGGTAGCTGGAGATCGCGGGGTATTGCACGAAGGTCCCCGACCAAGCGGGACTAGTTTGCAGGCCCAGAGCCAACCCCAAACCAAAGCGACAACTGTGTGAGCGAGGAGCGCCGCCATTTTCAATCCCATTCTTTAAATTAGCAGGTTATACCTTCATTGATGATGGATCGAGCTGGTCCTCCGTCCACCTTGAGTGTGAAGTTCTTCTTGACGGCAAGCAGCTCGACTTTGTGGTACTCTCCGTCAGAAACCATCTCGAAACTGTCGGACGGACAAAATATATCCAATAAATGTTAAGGTCTAACGGGCTTACCAACGGCGCCGTCTTTTTTTTATCTTGTCTAATTCTTATAAATGGGAACGCCTGTATGTATGTACGTTTGAGCTAAACTTCAGAACAACTGAACGGATTTTGATGCGGTTTAAACCAATGTAAAGAGTAGTTCTTGAGGAATAACATTTTGGTGTTTGGCCAAAATAATCCATTGTTTCTCTAGCTATGTTTTTTTTTTTATGGAAACTGACACGGTTGGCTACATCTCCTACAACCACTGGCGGCTGGTCCTAAAGTGCGCTCGTGCGCCGCACTACCATACCACGAGAAGTCTTCACTTCACTCAAAATACATCTTCATAAACATATCTTACAATACAACATACCTACATTAAAACCATAAAGATCGTACTCCAAATAAATGCGAATGTGAATTCGACCTTATCATAAAGATCACAAGGCACGTTTTTGCGAGTAAACCCGCGCTCCGTGCGGAATCGAAAAACGCACGCGGGTCTCTCATCTGAATGTATGGGGATCGGCAAAAGACCCCTGGCGCGTGAGACAAAAGATACTTCATAGAAACAGTATGGGCCGAAATGGAGTTCTGCGTGCGGCGCACGAGCGCCAAACAAGGACGCTATATCGTGAATAGACGCGCGTGCGACACGTCGCGAGCGATTCCTTTTGCACGAGTCCGTCTACCTAGAGTCAGCGTGCTGTCATGTGATGATGTCACATGCCCGTTAGCGCGCGAATATTTAAAATGGGATATGGTTAGGTTTTGTGCTTTCTGTCACGTGATACTGTGAATTAAGTGGTGCCGATATTTGCCTAAGAGTTGGTTAAAGGTAAGGCTTTACAATCGGGTGATCCCGGGTTCAATTCCTACTTTCAAAGGTTTTTTTTATATATTTTATAAGTATTTCTGGGACATTGCTATTGTTTTCTTTTTGCAAGCTGCAGTAGTGTTGTGGCCTATGGGTGTGTTCATAAAGGTACTATAAATGAGTTAAAAAGCTTGTTTGGATTTATTTTCTTGTTTTTTGCAACTCATTGAGTGTCTTGAGAATATTTATACTAGGTACGTACATAATACAACGCAGGCGTTTAAAAAATTCGGAAGTCCCGATCTTAAAATAACATGACGGGAATGTGTTGGGAAATTTGGTAGGTATTTAAGGAGGTAGGTACTTAGCGCACTACCGGTCACTGAAGTCACCAGCCGCCACTGCCTACAACGTCCGTGATGTCAGCCCATAACACCGGGTGAACTAGGTGCCATGTCAGTGCTTCCCCCTTTGATCGTGCCGGCTACACTGAACTGGTCGGAAAACACAAACTATTTACATAGCCGTTTAGACCGACGTTTCATTCAGTGCGGTGGTACCAACCCGGGCGGGTTAAACCCTACCACCAAGTAAGATTAGGAGGGAAGGGACCTACAGTTTTACGAGGAATCCGAACCTCGGTCAGCCTCCAACGGTCAGCGGTCACCCATCCAAGTACTGACTGCACCCAGCGTTGCTTAACATTCAATAGCGACAGTTGACTGTCTGCACCACTGAGCTATCGAGGCTGATGTGGTAGAAAAAAACTTTATGTAACATTCACACACATCTTGCAACATTCACACACATCTTGCAACATTCACACACATCTTGTAACATTCAGACACATCTTGTAACATTCACACACATCTTGCAACACCCACACACCTGTACATAGTGGAGACGGGATGGTTGCCGACGTCGTAGCTGACGCGGATCCTCTCGTTGAACAGCTCGACCGCGAGGTGCTCCGTCTGGCCGTAGTAGAGCAGCACGCCGTGCGTCGCGGTCGTGCTGAACACGAGCGTCACGTTCGCTTCGGGCCGCGTGCGCAGCGGCTCGAGCTCCACTAGCGAGCCTTTGTGTTGTATTTATACAACATATTTTTCGTGTTTCAACATTTACACGCCTTTTGCTACATTCACACACATCTTGCAACATTCACACACATCTTGCTACATTCACACACATCTTGTAACATTCAGACACATGTTGTAACATTCACACACATCTTGCAACACCCACACACCTGTACATAGTGGAGACGGGATGGTTGCCGACGTCGTAGCTGACGCGGATCCTCTCGTTGAACAGCTCGACCGCGAGGTGCTCCGTCTGGCCGTAGTAGAGCAGCACGCCGTGCGTCGCGGTCGTGCTGAACACGAGCGTCACGTTCGCCTCAGGTCGCGTGCGCAGCGGCTCGAGCTCCACTAGTGAGTCGTTGTGGCTGAATGATAGCGATGTGAGGTATTCGCACAGCCGGCCTGCGGAAGAAATTGTTTTTTTATTTATTTGTTAAATATGTAACTAGTATATAAGGTGTTTCGTTAGTCATGTCAATAACTTCGGGAGGGTTACATACACACTCAAATAAACACTTTACGTAAAAAAAACATATGTTTATAGGAGCATTTTTTCTCCTAACAAAAAAATAAAATTAAATAAGTAGTTGTAAAAATCAATCATAGTGACCTTGTGACTTACTTACAACAAACAGCTGTTCTGAGTTTGAACATAGTACGGTCATTGACCCCGTACAATGCATGTTACCTACTGTTACACACAGGTTAATGTTTAGGTAGCAAACATGTTATGTTAAATTTCTTGAAAAGTAATGCTAAAAACATATAATTTTTTTGCGTAACCTGTTTATTTGAGTGTGTATCGCGCGGACCCCTGACGCGGACTTTTTCACCTAAGGCAATCTCTTCCAGTCAACCGGACTTAATTATGAACACACTATACAAGAGTAGCAACAGAGAAGAAGAAAAGATAGAGGGAGTCGTTAATGTAGGTAGAAGGGGGGAGGAAGGAGAAAAAGATAGAGAGAAAGGATAGAGAGAGAGAAGGGGTAGGAAAATGAAATGGGAAAGGACGAGATTATAGGAATGAGGGACGGCAGCGTAAAGGGGGAGCGAGAATGAGAGATCACAGGATGGTAGGAGGGAGAGAGAGGGAAGGAGTATGAAGAGGAAACGAGAGAGAGGGAGGGCTGGATAGTAGGAGATAGACAGAGGAAAGGGATAAGGAGACAGAGGGAAGGGGTAGGAATAGAGAGAGAGAGAGAGAGAGGGCGGGACGATGGAAGGGAGAGGGTGTTAGAGAAAGGGAACTAGACAGAAGGCGGGCGGTATGGTGGAAGGGAGAGGGTGCGAGAGGAAGGGAACGAGAGAGAGGGAGGCTGGATAGTAGAAGGAAGAGAGAACGAAAGAGAGAGGGGGCGGGACGATGGAAGGGAGAGGGTGTTAGAGAAAGGGAACGAGACAGAGAGAGGGCGGGATGGTGGAAGGGAGAGGGTGCGAGAGGAAGGGAACGAGAGAGTGGGAGGGCTGGAAAGTGGAAGGGAGAGGGTGTGAGAGGAAAGGGTCGAGAGAGGAAGGTACAGACCGGAGTAGCCGGGCGCGCACTTGCACAGGTAGTCGTTGTTGCCGAGCGCCCCCATCAGCGGCTGCTCCGCCATCATAATGTCATCCTGAAAAAATACACCTACACATTAATTAATAATTAATTTAACGCACTGCACACACATAAACAAATCACATTTGAATTGTCCGAACAAAGCAATCCTTTTCAAAACGCCAAAACTTTTCGAAATGAAACACTTAGGATAGAGAAATTAATTTATTTATTACAAAATTAAATTGATTACAATAGAAAGATATAATGACAGTATAACCGAATCACTTGTAGATAAGTTGTAGTATTTTTCATATTCATAATCAGCATGTCAGCCTCGACAGCTCAGTGGTGCAGACAGTCAACTGTCGCTATTGAATGTTAAGCAACGCTGGGTGCGGTCAGTACTTAGATGGGTGACCGCTGACCGTTGGAGGCTGACCGAGGTTCGGATTCCTCGTAAAACTGTAGGTCCCTTCCCTCCTAATCTTACTTGGTGGTAGGGTTTATCCCGGCCGGGTTGGTACCACCGCACTGTGCGAAACGTCGGTCGAAACGGCTATGTAAATAGTTTGTGTTTTCCGACCAGTTCAGTGTAGCCGGCACGATCAAAGGGGGAAGCACTGACATGGCACCTAGTTCACCCGGTGTTATGGGCTGACATCACGGACGTTATAGGTGATGTAGCCAACCGTGTCAGTTTCCATAAAAAAAAATTTATTTATTACAAAATTAAATTGATTACAATAGAAAGATATAATGACAGTATAACCGAATCACTTGTAGATAAGTTGTAGTATTTTTCATAATGATAAATAGATACAAAATATTTTATTACCCCAAAAACATTTTACAAAAACCAGCACGATAATAATTTACATGAGGTGCAAAGGCGGTAGGAGGTATAGAGAGGGAAGGGGTAGGAAGATGGAACGAGAGAGAGAGAGAGACAGAGAGAGGGAGATGACGAAATGATAGTAGTGAGAGACGAGGGAACGGGGTGAGAGGGGTGAGGGAGCACAGGACGGTGGGAGCGAGAGGAAAGAGAGGTAGAGAGGCCGGGACTGTGAGAGTGAGAGAGAGGCGGAAGGGGAACGTTTGCGCAGAGATCCCTTCCAGTCCAACTTTGGATGTTTGTGAGACGTATTTACTAGTATGTAGTGAAATTAAAGGATGTATTTGGAGATTAGCCTAGGGTCTAGTCCAAAGTAGTCGTTATTGAACACTGGGTGCCTAAGCTCAAGTGGCAGTGGGCTGGGCACGTCAGCCAAAAAGACGACGACCGTTGAGGTAACCGTATCGAAAACCGTTTAGAAAAGAAAGAGAAGATTAGACATAGAAAACAAAACCACATGTGATAGATGTCCCGACTGCACCGCTGGGCTTGCGCCTGTGTCGATGCACTCAGGTTTTACAATAACAATTTCATAATTAGACAAAATAATAATGGAAAGCAAAAATTAAAATTAAAATTATTAACAAAACCTAAAATAATCATAAACAATAAAAAAATATCTACTATGAGATAGAACTAAGATAGACAATATACAATGATATATAAATAAGCTGTAAATAGATTACAATGCACAAATTCACTTATTAGAAAATCACAATAACAATGAAAAAAAAAACTAAAACTAAAATTAACACCTATTAAATAAAAAAAATTTCATCCATCTCCGCCGACTCCCCCACCGTGCCCAAAACACTAGCCGCGTTGCCCCTTTGAATCTCCAGCCCTATTCGCTGGAGAAAAAAAGATTTGGCGCGGCGGTCGCCCGACTTTTCTATTAACAACTTTCCGAGCTGATCAGAAAAGCATTTTGCGTCGGGCGACCACACGCCAAGTGTTTCCACGGCGAAGGCTAAAAACTCAAAGGAGAAACACAGCGTAGAATATTTGCTCTTCTTTCAAATTTTGGGCCCCGAGAGCAGCAGACCCGGCAGAGATGGAGGAACCGACAATGTGAGTGGGGGCAAGGGTGTCCACACACGTTGCGTCCCACACCAACGCCCTCCCTTTGCTCCACGGGGTCAACGTCATGCCATCGGGCCGCTTTCCAAATAGATTAAATATTAATATGGAACAGCATGTTTTCACATACTGTTCATTCATACTGTTAATAGCTGTTAAGTTTCCCCTAATAAATAAATAAGCTAAAGAGCCCTCCCCCGCACACAGACTACCTGCACGAGCAGCTGCGGCAGGTAGCAGACGCCGTGCACGCAGTCGTGGTGCGCGCACGGCGAGGTGCCCGCGAGCGCCGCGTGCGGCGTCACCTCGCAGTAGCGGCCCGCGTGGCCGGCCGCGCACGAGCACGCGTACTCGTCCAGACCGTCCACGCACGTCGCGCCGTTCTAAGTAAAGTGAAAAAGAAAAAAATATTTTATTAGTTAATTCTAAAACATATACAAATCACATTACTCTCACAGATTTTTTCCTTTTTATATGTTTTAGATAGACATTTATATGATCACTCCCACCTAAACTGGCCAATGATGGCTGTATTATATTCATTTTTAAGTTTCCGGATTAATAGTAGGTTTAAAGACTTACATAAGTCGACGTTTCGCCCGCTACGTCACGGGCTTCATCAGGAACTGCGGGAGTTCCTGGAGCCGACGTCTGGTGTCCGTTGTACCAGACGTCAAACCGTCGTCGCCAAAACAAGACGTCAAAACACCAGACGTCGGCTCCAGGAACTCCCGCAGTTCCTGATGAAGCCCGTGACGTAGCGGGCGAAACGTCGACTTATGTAAGTCTTTAAACCTACTGTTAATCCGGAAACTTAAAAATGAATATTATTAATAACAGTGTAAACTTAAAAACATTGGCTGTATTATAGGTGGTTGATCAGTAAATTGTACACTTCTATCTACCCAGTAACAAGATTCTGTTGGACAAGTTGCTGTTACAGGCTCACGTACACAACGCATGTAACGTCGCACGTAGTGTCGCAGCATTCGCACACATGCCTCAATATTCACACACATTTTGCAATATTCACAGCACACATTCTGCAATATTCACACACGTTGTTACATTCGTACACATCTTGCAATATTCACACATGTTGTTACATTCGCACACATCTTGCAAGATTCAAACAATATGTTGCAACATTTGCACACACATTGCAGTATTCTAACGTATGTTGCAACATTCGCACAAACGTTGCAACATTCGCACGCACGTCGCAACATTCTAACGCACGTTGCAACATTCCCACAAAACGTTGCAGCATTCGCACACATATTGCAACATTCGCACACATATTGTAACATTAAAACACGATTGCAACCAATTTCTTCTCTCATCGTCATCGTCTATAGAACCGGCAAACGCTGGAACGCTCTCTCTGCCCATATATTTCCCCCTAAGTACAGTCTCAGGTCCTTCAAGAGGGCCGTGAGTAGGCACCTGTCAGGCTGGCATGGCGTTCGCCTCGTTCGAATGCTTTGCGAAACGTGGCGATCGGTGTTGTGCTGTAATTTACCAGAGTCCTTGCAGCGCAACGCCGATCACTCCGCTCACCCCGTTGTGTGTAATAATGTTAGATTAAATAGTAAGTATTGAACCTATTCGCAGATCTTTCCTCCACAGAACAGGTGAACTTTGGAACGCTCTCCCTGCCCGTATATTTCCCCCTAAGTACAGTCTCGGGCCCTTCAAGAGAGGCGTGAATGGGCACCTGTCAGGCCGGCATGGCATTCGCAGACCCCGCACGCGACTGAATGTCCATGGGCGTCGCTAGACACCTCTCGGCGCCACATGTCGCGCTTACTATAAAAAAAAAACACCTGGCACATATGATTGGCGCAGTCGTCGGCGTTGACTGTACAGTTCTGTCCGGAGTAGCCGCGGGGGCAGACGCAGGCGTAGTGGCTGCGGTGGTCGACGCACGACGCGCCGTTCGCGCACGGGTTGAACTCCGCCGTGCAGAACGGTATCTTCTTCTCGCAGAATTCACCTGCAAATAAACCGGGAACGTCCAGATTAAACATAGGAAGAAGGTGTGGAACTAAGCTTGCGATGGCTTCACCGAACATATCCGGGCCCATCGGCAGTAGAGGAGGGTTTTAATCGAGGCCGGGACTAGCGAGTGGCCACTCTAAATTTCCCGCGCATGCTTCACGTTTCGGCTCGCATCAAGCCCTATTCAGCTAGTCTGCGTTGACTAGGACGCGGGGAAACCACCAGTCCCGCTCTCGACCTCCCTCTCTCTACCTATCCATATTCTGTAGGATGCTTCCAGTGACATAACACACGCTGTATCCCGACAATCAGGGTAAGCAGAGTAGATAGATAGATAGAAATACTTTATTGCTCCAGAAAACATTTTACATAAACAGACAATAAGTAATGTAGATGAGCGGCAAAGGCGGACTTATCCCTTAACAGGGATTTCTCCCAGTCAACATTTGGATGTTTGAGAGTCGTATGTTGTGAGATATAAGTAGGTAGTAGCAAAAGACTTGAGTGTGGGAATGTAAAATATAATATAAGTAAAATAACTGTGATAAACTATAATATACACTACAGAGTAATCGGTGTTGTGCTATAAGGACTATGGTAAATTACAGCACAACACCGACCACCCCGTTTAGCACAGTATACGGACCAAACAACTATCAAGCAGCAAGTAAGGCACGAAGAACCCACCTGCTGCATGACTAGGTGGAAGGACTGCGCCAAGGTGAGAATTGGCTAGCCGGTTGTGAATGATATGATAAATAAAGAATAAAGAATCAGGATACAGCGTATGTATGTATGCATGGAACCCTAAAAAAAGTCCATGCCAATATGCAAATCGCTCTATCGCAGTGATCCCCAAAATGTGTCTATGGATCAACCCGCACGAACACTTGAGAGCGAATCGGCCTTTAGCTGTTTTCAGTTCAATATAGTTTGAATTTCGTACTCAATGTACTTCTGTCTTAAAGCAGTATCAAGTCAGTATCTTGTCCTTATCCCTTAGTCGCCTCTTACGACATGCGCGGGGATTTTTTAAATGTGTTTTTAAATATCTGTACTTCTAAACAAGTAAACTTTCATTATGTTTCACATTGTTTTGTAGGTACGTAATTTTAATTATTGATTGATATATGCATTTCTCTTGCTTTTATGCGACAATAAGTTATTTGTCCAAACACATACATTTAAAAATGTAAAACAGTCTCGGTCTCAATACACTACCTTGAGGAACACCGTATGAAAACAACACGAAAATTCTTACTAACCTATCCATTCTAACGAGCTTCCGAGGAATCCACAAAACAGCTTTAATCCAAGACGTGATGTGTGCCTTTTACTGCATTATTTCATATTTTGAGGTTTAATATTACGAGTGGCATAGTATCGAAAGCCTTTGACTGGTTGAGAAAACAAAAATGTCCTTAATAACAATTAAAAGCTAAACAAATCTAAACCACTTGTCTAAAAACTGTATAGGTAGATACATTAATAAATCCCATCCCAATTGTTATTTATTATGAGGTTTTTTTAATAGGTACTTCTGTTTCTTGTTTCACTCACCCATAAACCCGTCGGCGCACTGACAGCTGTAAGCGTTCAGGCTGTCGACGCAGGTCGCGTTGTTCTCGCACTTGTTGTCGACACAGTCGTCCACGTTCACCTCGCAGCGCAGTCCGGTGTAGCCGGGCACGCACGTGCAGCTTAAGAGGATACACTGAGTTAGATGATGACGATGACTAAAGCAATCGTTATATTACGTGCAACGGTGCCGTAAACACGCAAGTACTTGAAATTTATTTCAAGTACTTATTATACACAAGAATTATATACAAGAATATTTGCTTTAGCAAATATTCTACACAAGCACAAGTACAAAACACAGATTAGGCCGGTGATGGAGTACTGCAGTCACATCTGGGAGGGTAGTCACCATTATTTGCTTGCGTCCTTGGACTCGATACAGCGCCGAGCCGTCCGTGTTGTTGATGACCCGAAACTTACAGATGGTCTGAGTCTGAGTCTCTCAGTCACAGACGATTTGTGGGTTCGCTTAGTCTGTTTATCAAATACTATCACGGACGCTGCTCTGTGGAACTAGCATCCCTTATTCCCTGCCACCCGTCCTATCTCCGCATGACTCATCGCAGAGAGACTCAGCAGTATGTGTGGAGTTACAATGCAGGATAGATTGAGAAATTGTGTAGTGCGAGAGCGCTGTGGTCTGAAAGAAGATATAGTGACAAGGATTGAGAAAGGAATGCTTCGGTGGTTCGGTCATTCATTATGGATGAATGAATCGTTAGTCTCCTGTCAGTGGAAGAGTAGGGAACATTCGACCTAGACGCACGTACCTAGACCAGATCGGGCTTGTTCTCAAAAAGAGTCAAGTGCGTAGTACCACGAGTCCTTCATCGCAGGAGAGTTTTGCTGCAGCTGTGACGGACGGCACTATGCGAGTTTTCTCCCCAAACAGAGATTATTAACCTGTTTTGGTGGTTAAAAAAAATAACCAGGGTTAAATTACAGAAGATGCGACGCATAGATCTTCTTTAATTTAACCCTAACCTAATGTTGAGGCGGTGCATGTCGTTAATTGTTAAACTCCCATAGCGCAGTTTGGCTGCTACCACAGCAGCTGCGTCAAAGCTCTCCTGCGATGAAGGAATCGTCGTAGTACCCCGTAACCGAAGAACATTATGAGAGTGGAAGAGGCGACAGAGGTGTGTCAGGATCGTGGTGGCGCGCGGAGAACCGTTGTCCCTGCCCAGCCCACTGGGAAAGAGGCGTGACACTATGTATGTAAATGGATTTATAAGAAGTAGTGTTACTTGAAGCGTCCCTCCTCGAGCAGGTTGCATGCGGCGCCGTTGACGCACGGGCTGCCGTAGCAGGCGTCGATCTGGTGCTGGCAGGTGTCGCCGTGGTAGCCGCGCGCGCACGCGCAGCTGTAGCCGCCGGCCGCGGTCGGCGCGCAGCGGCCCGCGTGCCGGCACGGCCGCGTGTAGCAGCGGTCGCACTTGGACAGCAGCTCGTCCGGCATCTTGCCTGTAAGAGCGATACAGTTGGGTTAAGATCTGGTGCTGGCAGGTGTCGCCGTGGTAGCCGCGCGCGCACGCGCAGCTGTAGCCGCCGGCCGCGGTCGGCGCGCAGCGGCCCGCGTGCCGGCACGGCCGCGTGTAGCAGCGGTCGCACTTGGACAGCAGCTCGTCCGGCATCTTGCCTGCACGAGCGATACAGTTGGATCCCCGGCTCCACGTAGTCGCGCTTCACACCGCGCAGACTCACCTCGACAGACGAAGCCGGAGCTCTGCGTGGACAGCAGCAGCTTGTCCTTCATGGGCGGCGGCTCCGCGCACCGCGCTATCCCCGGCTCCACGTAGTCGCGCTTCACCCACTCGGACAGCCAGCGGAGCGAGCAGTCGCAGTACAGCGGGTTGGAGCCCAGCGCACTGTCGAAAAAACACTTATCATTATATTATCTCGCGGAAATATATAATCTCTTCTTCTATATCTTTCCTACAGAAAATCCTAAGATTAGTGGGTCCATAGACAACCAGAGGATTATTCTCTAGTTTATCAGGATTATCATCTGATTCCGCTTATCATTAGATTATCTCGTGGAAATATATAATCTCTTCTTCTATATCTTTCCTACAGAAAATCCTAAGATTAGTGGGTCCATAGACAACCAGAGGATTATTCTCTAGTTTATCAGGATTATCATCTGATTCCGCTTATCATTAGATTATCTCGCGGAAATATATAATCTCTTCTTCTATATCTTTCCTACAGAAAATCCTAAGATTAGTGGGTCCATAGACAACCAGAGGATTATTCTCTAGTTTATCAGGATTATCATCTGATTCCGCTTATCATTAGATTATCTCGCGGAAATATATAATCTCTTCTTCTATATCTTTCCTACAGAAAATCCTAAGATTAGTGGGTCCATAGACAACCAGAGGATTATTCTCTAGTTTATCAGGATTATCATCTGATTCCGCTTATCATTAGATTATCTCGCGGAAATATATAATCTCTTCTTCTATATCTTTCCTACAGAAAATCCTAAGATTAGTGGGTCCATAGACAACCAGAGGATTATTCTCTAGTTTATCAGGATTATCATCTGATTCCGCTTATCATTAGATTATCTCGCGGAAATATATAATCTCTTCTTCTATATCTTTCCTACAGAAAATCCTAAGATTAGTGGGTCCATAGACAACCAGAGGATTATTCTCTAGTTTATCAGGATTATCATCTGATTCCGCTTATCATTAGATTATCTCGCGGAAATATATAATCTCTTCTTCTATATCTTTCCTACAGAAAATCCTAAGATTAGTGGGTCCATAGACAACCAGAGGATTATTCTCTAGTTTATCAGGATTATCATCTGATTCCGCTTATCATTAGATTATCTCGCGGAAATATATAATCTCTTCTTCTATATCTTTCCTACAGAAAATCCTAAGATTAGTGGGTCCATAGACAACCAGAGGATTATTCTCTAGTTTATCAGGATTATCATCTGATTCCGCTTATCATTAGATTATCTCGCGGAAATATATAATCTCTTCTTCTATATCTTTCCTACAGAAAATCCTAAGATTAGTGGGCCCCATGGACGTATAAACCTGTATATTATTTCTCTATGGTAGGCCCATTGACAATCAGATGATAATTCTCTGGTTTATCAGGATTATCATCTGATTCCGCTTATCATTAGTTATCTCGCGGAAATATATAATCTCTTCTTCTATATCTCTCCTGAATCAAGAATCAATCAATTGAAGTTCAAATATTGCCTACATCAACTTACAAAATCTAAACATGAAAATCTTTGGGCCAACACCAGGGACTGCAGGCAATCCCGGGAAGCCATTCCCAAACCAGACCTGAGACTCAGGAAGCGCCTGCTAAAGTTCCACAGAGGTCAACTGCTTAGGGCGGTAGGACTTCTTACGGGTCATTGCCCACTTAACAGACACTTGTTTACAATAGGTGTCACCGACAGTCCCCTGTGCAGAGGCTGCATGGCGGAGGACGAATCAGCCACCCACGTGCTCCTGGAGTGCCCGGTGGTGGCAGAAGTACGACTGCAGCTTCTTGGGAACGTGGGAACTGCCCATAGAGTGTGCAAGCGTCCAAGAAGAGTGCTCCACTTCATGAAAGAGCTCGGGTGGCTGGAGTAACACTACCCGAGCGCCAACGTACAACGGACCGTCTTGAGGTCTCAGTGCGGAGAATGGCCCACCCGCCTTCCCAAGAGGCTGGGCAGCAAACAACAACAACAACAACAACATCTCTCCTGAATCGACTGTAAAAATGAATACAGCTTTACTCACACGTGCGTGATGGACTCGAGGTCGCGGAAGCCGCCGTCCGGCACCGTGGATATGTTGTTGCCGTGCAGGGACAGCACGCGGAGCTTCCTCAGACCCTTCAGCGCGTCTCTCTGTAGCAAACATGGCGGCTTATTGAGATCACAGAAGAACTGAGCATGTTTGCTGCTGCCCGGCCTCTTAGTGGCGGGGAGTGGGCCATTCTGAGTCATTTACAATAAAGATGGCCTTCATAGACAATAACATGGCCTTCATAGACAATAAGATGGCTGCCATTGACAACAATATGGCTGTCATTGACAACAAGATGGCTGTCATTGACAACAAGACAACTGTCATTGACAACAAGACAACTGTCATTGACAACAAGACAACTGTCATTGACAACAAGATGGCTGTCATTGACAACAATATGGCTGCCATTGACAACAAGATGGCTGTCATTGACAACAAGATGGCTGTCATTGACAACAAGATGGATGCCATTGACAACAAGACCGCTGTCATTGACAACAAGACAACTGTCATTGACAACAAGATGGCTGCCATTGACAACAATATGGCTGCCATTGACAACAAAATGGCTGTCATTGACAACAAGATGGCTGTCATTGACAACAAGATGGCTGCCATTGACAACAATATGGCTGCCATTGACAACAATATGGCTGTCATTGACAACAATATGGCTGTCATTGACAACAAGATGGCTGCCATTGACAACAATATGGCTGTCATTGACAACAATATGGCTGTCATTGACAACAAGATGGCTGTCATTGACAACAATATGGCTGCCATTGACAACAAGATGGCTGTCATTGACAACAAGATGGCTGTCATTGACAACAAGATGGATGCCATTGACAACAAGACCGCTGTCATTGACAACAAGACAACTGTCATTGACAACAAGACAACTGTCATTGACAACAAGATGGCTGCCATTGACAACAATATGGCTGCCATTGACAACAAAATGGCTGTCATTGACAACAAGATGGCTGTCATTGACAACAAGATGGCTGCCATTGACAACAATATGGCTGTCATTGACAACAATATGGCTGTCATTGACAACAATATGGCTGTCATTGACAACAAGATGGCTGCCATTGACAACAATATGGCTGTCATTGACAACAATATGGCTGTCATTGACAACAATATGGCTGTCATTGACAACAAGATGGCTGCCATTGACAACAATATGGCTGTCATTGACAACAATATGGCTGTCATTGACAACAAGATGGCTGCCATTGACAACAATATGGCTGTCATTGACAACAATATGGCTGTCATTGACAACAATATGGCTGTCATTGACAACAAGATGGCTGTCATTGACAACAAGATGGCTGCCATTGACAACAATATGGCTGTCATTGACAACAAGATGGCTGTCATTGACAACAAGATGGGTGCCATTAACAACAAGATGGCTCCCATTGACAACAAGACGGCTGTAATTGATAACAATATGGCTGCCATTGACAACAATATGGCTGTCATTGACAACAATATGGCTGTCATTGACAACAATATGGCTGTCATTGACAACAAGATGGCTGTCATTGACAACAAGATGGCTCCCATTGACAACAAGACGGCTGTAATTGATAACAATATGGCTGCCATTGACAACAATATGGCTGTCATTGACAACAATATGGCTGTCATTGACAACAATATGGCTGTCATTGACAACAAGATGGCTGTCATTGACAACAAGATGGCTGCCATTGACAACAATATGGCTGTCATTGACAACAAGATGGCTGTCATTGACAACAAGATGGGTGCCATTAACAACAAGATGGCTCCCATTGACAACAAGACGGCTGTAATTGATAACAATATGGCTGCCATTGACAACAATATGGCTGTCATTGACAACAATATGGCTGTCATTGACAACAATATGGCTGTCATTGACAACAAGATGGCTGTCATTGACAACAAGATGGCTGTCATTGACAACAAGATGGGTGCCATTAACAACAAGATGGCTCCCATTGACAACAAGACGGCTGTAATTGATAACAATATGGCTGTAATTGATAACAATATGGCTGCCATTGACAACAATATGGCCTTGAAATGAAATGAAATGAAATGAAAATATACTTTATTGCACAAAAAGTGACAAAAGGCGGACTTAAAGCCTAAGGGCATTATCTGCCAGTCATACCTGGGATTGTGAGTAGGGTAGTGCGGAAAATTGAATGCGAGTTTTTTTTTTAAGAGTTTAAAAAATAAACAAAAAAAACATAGATAATAGTAATAACATACAACTAAATACATTCGTGACATACATACATACAAGTTCAAAAGTAATACATATACGCAATATAGACAAATACAAATACATACATACATACATACCTAATGCAGTTTCTAAACAAGCGATAGCGAAGCGGCCTTCATTGACAACAAGATGGCTGTCATTGACAACAAGATGGCTGTCATTGACAACAAGATGGCTGTCATTGACAACAAGATGGCTGTCATTGACAACAAGATGGCTGTCATTGACAACAAGATTGCTGCCATTGACAATTGGATGGCTTTCATTGAAAGGGTTATTTGGTAACGCGTAGACCCACCTGCAGACAACGCAGCTTGTTGTAGCTCACGATCAGAGTGGACAGCTGCGAGAGAGCCTCGAAGGTGTTATTGGCCAGCACCGAGAGTCGATTATTGGAGATATCGAGTCGAGTCAACTGCGTGAGATGGCGAAGTTCTTCGGGAGAGAGCGACGCGATCTCGTTTGACTCTAGATATCTGAAAGAGAGTTATGTAATCCGGTATGAGTGGCTGAATCATAGGGGCCAGAGATGCTCCGCCCAGGTAATGTCTACCGAGAAAATGATTTACTGGAGAATTCCCTTTTGATTGCTATACTGGCTGACATCACGGATGTTGTAGGTGATATGTAGCCAACCATGTCAGTTTCCATAACCCCCCCCCCCCCCCTCACGTTCACCACCGAGAAAAAATTCTAGGCTCGTTCTAGTATTGGCGGAATTTCCTTTGATCAAATCAAACCCCACCGAACAAAAATTCTGGGCACATCCGTGATTCCGTGACTCGAACTTGTCACTGTTTGTTCTATCCGGTTTGATTACACCCACGAAGAAGAACCGGCAAGAAACTTCGCTAGTAAGGGCACAGGAAGCCCTCCTGTATTGTACATCCAGTTACGATGCAAAATCGACTTTATAGCCTGCGCTACAAGACTCACAGTTCGGTAGTCTGCCGTGGTATGTTCTGTGGCAACGCTTGCAGTTTGGCGCGCGAGCAACGCACGATGGTGCCGGCGCACGTGCAAGATGGCGGACAGTAGTCGGTCGGTAGGCAGCCAACGTCGCTCGCTGCAATGTGAAATGAACCTTACTGCATAGGTCATAGAGGTGGAAATGTTAAACATTAAGCGTGACAGCTGATAAGTGAGATAGGCTGGGTCTGTAAACCTTATTGCCTAGAAGATAGGGGTGAGATGGATAAATAAAAATAAATATCTTTGAATACGACTACCTATGTTTTCTAAGTGAAATCAACTTGATTACATGGAGAGGTGATAGGGATTATAATTGTTAAATCATCAATATTACCTAAATATATTTATAGAATAGAATATAATGATCGTTTATTTCACTTTTTTGGTACCTACAATTACATACTAAATTAAAAAATTATACATTAGATATTAAGTGGAATGGGATGGAATTATAAGATCGGCTTTGCGGTATCAACCTTATCCCATAAGCGGTAAGGGTTGGAGTTGAAAAACATATTGCGGTCATGATTGGTTAGATTAGGTTAGGTTACGTTAAGTTATATTAGGTAAGGCTATATCAGGTTAGTTTAGGCTACGTTAGCTTAGGTTGAGCGTATATTAAGCGTGTTATAAAAATTAAATATACCGGAGCACTGAAAGTCGTGTTGATCAACATCTAACAGCGGTCTGCCTGCCAGGTGTTGCGGCGCGGCGCACGCGGCGTTACGCGAGAGGCCGCGCGCGCGCAGCCAGGTCGCCAGCCACGCCAGGTGGCACGAGCATGAAAGCTGGTTCGATTCCAGGTTCCTGCACCGAGGTATATCATTGCATAGTAAATTTTTCTGATAATTTACACTCGGGTGAACTTAACACCATAGCCATAATTGGTGGCCTCAATGAAAGTTAGTACACTAGACAACCAAAGCAAGAGAGCAAATATAAAACACTTTTGCGACATTTCTTATACCACAGGTAACTTTAAACGTGTTCTTGTAAAAATATTGAAAAACTGTGGAGACAAACTTCCACCCTGTAGTACACCACATTTAAATGTAGTTAATATATATAGCAATTCACATGGATTGTACTGCCCTAATATGTGCGTAGGATATACAATTTGAACAATAATGTCGCAGATTGTGACAAATTTCAGCTGAAAGAGCTTCGGGAGTTAAATGAAAATGAACAGTATCAAAAGCTTAACATAAATTAGTTAGGAAAATGTAGGCATACGAACAGGGTAGAGAGACCAGTAAGCTGATCGAACGCTCCTGGAGTGATGCAGCTGATCAGGTTTTCTGTCAGCGACCTGAAACAAATACACTGTACAGTGACAACTATGCAGAGACATTCATTATTTCGCCTTCAGTGGCTCGATGTTTGTGGTCGCAGAAACTCTCACGCCCTCTCTCTTCTCTTCCGCACACTTAATGATCCTGCTGCTCCCAAATACTTGAGTGAACGATTTGAATTTCTTTCTTCTCACGGCCTGTCTTTAAGATCTGCTCACAACTTACTCTTGGCAATACCGGCTCACTCAAGCTCGTTCTACACGGACTCAGTCACAGTACAAACAGCTCGCCTCTGGAATAATCTGCGCGTGCATTTACGCTTCTCTACGTCTATGAATGTATTTAAGATAAATTTAAACAAACTTCTCCTTTCCTTACCGAAGTAAATGCAATTTATATTACATACGTACATATTTTTACTCCCCTTCTCTTACTCTCCTGTCATTCAGTTGATTGTGTTGCACAATGGTACCACCGATTAATGTACATAATATGTAAGTTTATTATATACATATATATGCTTATTAAAGTATTTATGTAGTATTCGTACGTAGTTTATCAATATTTCTTTACAGTCTAACACATTGCCACAAACTATTCTTGTTCGCCTGCGTGTACTTCTCCCACATCCCAAAGGTTAGTGAGAATAGAATGCCTCGCGGCATTAAGCTCGCCTGTTGTACCTAATTTTTTAAATTGGTGTTCAATAAAGAATATATACATACATTTCGCCAATGGCAGTAAAACATCTGTTCATTATTGACTTTCCCTTTTTATAGAAAAAATATGCAATTTTTGGTTCTACGACCCGGATATGAAAATATTATCAATAAACTAAATCGAAATAACTAAACTAAGAACCTATATCCCTAAGGAAGGACCCTAGGACCTATGCCTGAGGAAGTAGGTACTTTCTGATTATCCCAAAGCAGTTATACTTAGTAAACAAAAATCCACAGCTATCTCAATAAACTGTTTAAAAAATCAAGCCGAGAAAATTTTTGCTATCTCATAATGTAGACAAAAAAATAATAATGACTTACAGAACATTCAACCCGTGCAGTCCTAGGAACATCTTATCCGTGACAGTAGTCAGCCTGTTTCCATCAAGCAGCAGCTCCTGTATGGAAGCGGCGCCATCGAAAGCATTGTCCTCAATCAGAGCCAGCTCGTTGTTGCGGAGGTCGAGCTTCGTGAGGTCGGGCAGGCGGCCGAAGAGACCGTCGGACTTGATGCGGGTCAGCTTGTTGTTGGGTAGGATTCTGCGGAAATATCAAATCTCTTAGATTTCAGGTTGTATTAAGATTGTTAGAAGTTTAGAAGTCAAGTTGCAGTGGGCTGGACACGTCAGCCGAGGAGACGACGACCGTTGTAGTAACCGTGTGCTACACTGGCGGCAGTGGGCACGAAAAGGGAGTGTGGGAAGACCACCCGATAGATAGGACGGCGACATAAAGTACGTCGGCGGAAAGCAGTACCACTGAAGGCCCGGGAGGACTGGAGCAATATGGAAATGCGCATGTTCAGGTGTGGACGCACACAAGCTGACAGTTTTTAGGACTGTTGGATTTAAGGTTTTCCGATTTTAGGTGTTAGAACCAATGACGTATCTACATAAAATCTCTTTGGTTAGAACATTCATTTTCCAGGTTCCAGTAGGGCCAACTGAAAATCAACCTGCAGTGACTGAGTCAATCCCTTTTTTCATTCTCCCCTGATGTATGGATGTATGTATAAAACAATGGAGGAAATAGGAGATAATTGTAGACTATGAGGCCTTCGAAAGCCAGGTTTTTTAGAATCTTAGGTTGCCGAATTTTGGACTTTTGAAAGATGTGAAGTTTAAGGATTGTCAGAAAAGTTCAGTTTTCAGGACTTAAGATAGATTTCAGGCATTATAACATGGCTGGAAACGTGTTATACAGCTGCGGGTTCTAAATCTATGAGTGATTTCAGGTTTTAGGACTTTCGGTAAGAGTCCGGTTTTACACTTTATGAAAGTTTGCTTTGGTGTATGCGTATGTCAAGGTTCTCCAGATCGACAGGTGAATCGATTTGCAACCAACTCATCATTAGTAATAGCAGTGGAACCGATGTTTTTTTATAGTAAGCGCGACATGTGGCGCCGTGCCACCGTGCCACCCATAAGGTGTCTAACGACGCCCATGGAATTCAAATAATTCAAATTCAAATGTGAACTCCAGAGTGAACCGGATCTGTGGAGGAAGCATCTGCAGAACCGATTGGTACCCATCCGCGGTAAGTTTAGCGTGTAGGGATGCAATCCCTGCCGAGTGCGCGTTGTGCAGAGGTGGAAAGGGGACGGCGGGAACGAAACATCTACTAACTAACTAGTAGTACACATCTAGTACGAACAGTGTAGCAGTGTTGAGCGGCAGATGGTGCGGCACGTCTGCGAGCGCTGCGCCGGCGCACTCGACGCCGGCGCCGCCCGCGCCGCTCTCGCACAGGCAGGAGGCCGGGCACGTCGCCGGGCTGCCGCACGTGCCGGAGCCGCCGTCCTCGCCCGCTGCCGTCCACATTCTCATATTATTATTATTAAAGTTTTGTATACCACGTGGAGATCCGTTATCTACCTACTCAAATTAAGCAATAAAAATCTGTCAAGTGCGAGTTTTACTCGCGCACGGAGGTTTCCGTATCTATCCGCTATCAATAATATCCGCCTATCTTTTGCCTTACAACAATGCAATGTATAAAAGTCTGTGGCGCCATCTATTATTCTGTAGCGTGACTAATCGATTTTTCGCACGTTTGTTGCATGGGAGCCCCCTTAATTTTTAATATTTTCTCTTTTTTATTATTTGTTGTTATATCCACCACAGTAACACATATTCTGTGAAAATTTCAACGGGCACCTATTCCCTCGGACAGACAGACGGACGGACGGACGGACAGACAGACAGCGGAGGCTTAGTAATAGGCTTCCGTACGGGATACGGAAACCTAAAACGACTAAACAAGTTCGCTCGATTATTTTTAAAAACTCAAAATTAAAACCAAACAAGAGTTTGAAACATTTCAATAATGCCTTCGACCCACGTTTACACTTGAAGTTGTCCTCGCGCAGAGCGTCGATCCTCTTCCTCGCGAGTCGCTTGGGCGCCTCGCACTTGGCGCCCGAGGTCTCGATAGGGTTCCGCCGCAGGTACACGGACAGCCAGCGGAGGCCGCAGGTGCAGGCGAACGGATTGCGCCCGAGGTGGCTGCGAAATTATACAATACACCAAAGGTGAGCACTGAAATGCATGGCACCTATTCACGACAGGAAGTGGCTGATATCACGGTGTGTCATGTAGTTATGCAAGGTTTTGTAGAAAAAATATTGAAAAGATGTGGAGACAACCACCAGCCATCAGCGGCGACTCCTGGTCCTGAATATTGGGTTGGCTCTGGCTAAGGATTTTTTTTTCATAATTTCATAACTTAGGTACCTACGCGTTAATTTATTTCTACCACAATGAGTTCAAAAACTGAAAGACGATTACGATATAGATAGTTTATAATATTTAGTTTAAATGATTTATTTTGTTCACTTACGATTTATTTGTCTGTAGATAGGTACCTACTGGTTATGTCAAAGCTGTCGAGTTGCAGCCGACAACAGCGACGTCTCCTCTGGCACGACGACGACGAGACAGGCATACAAGCTTGAATTGTTACATTTTATTTGTACATGAAGTGCACTCTTCGTTCCACAGACAAGAATTTTCGATGACTCGATCGTGAAAATCTTCTTTCTTCCTCAATTTTGTTAGCAACTCCTTTTCCACAGATATGTAAGAGTGCCAAATTACTGAGTCTCTCTTGTCCTTGAGTGCTCCGTAGATAGCTCGGTAGGAGTTTGCCATTATAATTACCAATAAATCACTTTAAATTTAACAACACTGCACAGGATTCATCCATACAAAGTCCATACCTACATAACGGAATATATGCAGCTATCAACTCGCGAGCCAATGCGCACACACACGCGCACACAACACACCTAGCCTAGCTCGCTAGTCGCATCGCATCGCACGTCGCACAGCACAAGAATACTCGTCGTGTGGACGCAGCGCGCACACACCCACACACGCAACACACACACACACACCTAGCTCGCTCGCTAGCTCGCTCTACTCGCTACCGCGTCACTAAATGCACTCCCCGCTGCGCCAACTCGAAAGGCTGATCAGCGGGTCCGCGCGGAACGGGGGGGACATCGGTCGCTTCCGCCTTGTATGGAATACGATGGCGCTTCAAAATGTAGCCAACCGGCCAATGAATGCCTTGATGTGTCGTCATTCGTCGTCGCCCGCGTTTGACGCGCGCGAAATTTGAAATTATGTAACGGGTACGGGATTGACGTTTTATCTTATTAATCGTGGATTATATGACATAAATAATATAACTCCGAAATTTTTTCACATTTATTTTAGCCTGATACTTCTGTATTAATGGTGTCATTCTTTTATTCGGTTTGGCGGCGCCAACCTCGCCAACTGAGAGGAGTCGCCGCTGCCAGCCATGTGGTACACCATATTTTAAATTCGTTACTGTATGACAATTAATCTTAGTGTCATCTCCCTTCTTTGCTCCTTGAATATATAAACGGAGCTAGACCATTGCAAATAGAGAAATGTTAAAGTTGAAAGAGCATTCACAAAAAAATAATAATTTACAGTATCGAAAGCTTAACGTAAATTTAAATCACAATTTTACATTAAAATGCATTTAACACTTCCGGCATCTCGCAATAAACTTACAGAGTTTGAATCCCGACGAGTGAGTCAAAAGTCCCGTTCGGCAGAGTGTGAATGTTGTTGTCGTACATCGATCTGAAAAATAAAATATTACTGGAGAATTGCTTACTTCGAAATATTACTCACATTACATACATCTGTTTGGTAATCTAAATAGGACAATACACTTTAGAGTTGGGTTGTGCATGTTATTTTAACCTATACATAAGTAGCGTTTTACTTATCCAGCAGCGGGGCTATTCTCTAGCAATTTCTCAAGATTCGTCTTACTCGCTCCGACGGGCTTTTTAATGCGTCTAGTGAGATAGAGCTGAGGCTAAAGCAATTTTTGCAACAATCCCTAATAGAGAATATGCAGACTGGTCCAAAAGTGTGAATTAACATTTTGAGATTTCACCATTTGATAAATATAAAATTAACTCACAGAAGTTTCAAGCCTTGGAGGTCTCTAAACGTGTCTTTCCTCACACAGGAAATTTCGTTGGAATTCAACAACCTGAAAATATTACAACATTTTGAATAATCAGTCTTTCTCAATGGAAGATTTTTGTTTCGAAATGTTGGTAATACTTATACGAAATATTACCAACATCAACGCTGTAAAATAAAGCGGTCAAGCGCGAGCCGAACTCGCGTGGAGAAGTTTTCGTACAATTCTGATTTCCGTGAGAACTTTATTGTTTATTTATTGTATAATTTCATTCATAGGGAGGTAACCTACGCTTGGACATGTCGAAAATTCCGCCAGTTCTAAATTCAATGCGAAGAAGAACTGACAAACAAACTTCGCAAGTCACAATGTTTTGTTAGTACCTTATAAGTATTATATTATAGTAACTTACAAATAATTAACCCATACTACCGCTCACAAGAGCATTCATATTTACATTATAAGCATGAACACTCAAGAATCTGACCACTCTGCCTATTTACATTACCTATATCTGGTGTATAGTATATCGTCAATTTTGATACTTCATATATCAAGTCAAATAAAAAACAATTAGTTTACGTTTATTACAAATAAAGGTCATTGGACACAATCCGACCCAATTTGTGAAGGTTTGCCTACAGAAACCAAATTACTTTTAAATTTAATAAGGTATTTTTTTTTTTAGATTTAGTTTATAAATTATTTTAGTTTAGTTTTTCATATTTCTTAATTTTAGTTTAATTTTATTGTTATATTGTATGATTGTGTTATAAATTAATAAAGTATAAGAAATAATGGCTAATGTAGGTATATCCCACTTTTCATTTTAAGTAAACATTATTTTAAAAAACCATGGGAATAAAATATAACAAGTGATTTCAAAGTTGAAGATATTTATTGCAAAGAACAAATTCATAGAATTTAAATGAAGGAATTGTATTAAAAACACCATGCGTACAAAGAGGTATTATGTACTAGCGTACTAGAGTCGATATTGATAGAATAGAATAAATCTTATAAATAAATAAATAACTGTTTTTTTTTTTTTGCAAATACAGAATCTTATTTTATCCATCATGAACAATATTTATCGAAATTCTCTACAATATTTTATTTCTGTAGATTCTGGGTATATTTTTCGTACTAAGTAAGATAGTACGATTGCACCTGTAGATATTAATCAAGTATTTTTTTCTAAGATACAGAATTTCATTTTCTGTCTAATTCCCATTATTTATGGTTTAATGCGACCCATATATTCGTAAAAATAGAGATATATGTCGAAACATCCCGCATCAATTTATTTCTGTAGGTCGTGGGTAAATTTTTCATAGTGCCCAATGACCTTTAATAAGTTATATTAAAAATGTAATGATACTTATGATCTAAGACTTAGATCAAATACTTACAACAGTTGAAGCGAAGTCAGACCGTGGAATATGCCAGCAGGCAGATCTTTTATCTTGTTGCCGTAGAGAACTCTGAACAAAACAATATTACAAATTTATTTCCACAACATTATTTTTATTGCTTCCGAACTGGGTGACTGTGCCCGAGGTCGAAGCCTCAGGCGCAGCCAACTTCACCCCCGAGGGGGTGCCAGTCCAGCTTGGAGGTGGACTAATGTCGCTGGGGAAAGGCTATTAACCCGCGATTTGAAGATCCGTGGATTGTAGGAGTGGGGAAAGATATTCCCCGGGAGCCCGTTCCACACCTTTGCAGTGCGACAGGAGCACGATTTAAAGAATCGTGCAGTTCGAACAACTCTTCTGTCGACTACAAAGGGGTGCTCCGCGAGAGCATGGCGGGTTTGGTGAACAGAAGGAGGAGGGATGAGGGCAACGAATTCGTCAGAGCTTATGGATTCTTCGTTTTAGAAATATTTCTAACATGGAATTGCATAGATAAACTGACGGTTACCACTTTGAAATACAGTTAGAACATCATGCTACAATACAATCCCCAACATCACCTACAACATCCGTGTTGTCAGCCCATAACACATCGGTGAACTAGGTACCATGTCAGTGTTTCCCTTCGGTCGTGCCGACTACACTGAACCGGACCGACAGTGCGGTTGTATCAACCCGGGCGGTTTAAACCCTACCACCTAGTAAGGTAAGAAGGGAAGGGAAGGGACCTACAGTTTTACATGGAATCCGAACCACGGTCCGCCTTCAACGGTCGAGCGGTCACCCATCCAAGTACTGACCGCGCTCAGGGTTGCTTAACAACAGTCGACCGACCGCACCACTGAGCTACCGAGGCTGACCGAGGCGATTGTAATTGTAATATTGTTTTTTATGTAATTTTTATTTTCATCCAATAAACCGTATATTATAATAATGTCAGCCTCGATAGCTTAGTGGTGCAGACAATCGACTGTCGCTATTGATTGTTAAGCAACCCTGGGTGCGGTCAGTACTTGGATGGGTGACCGCTGACCGTTGGAGGCTGACCGCGGTTCGGATTCCACGTAAAACTGTAGCTCCCTTCCCTTCTTACCTTACTAGGTGGTAGGGTTCAACCCGCCCGGGTTGGTACCACCGCACTGAATGAAACGTCGGTCGAAACGGCTATGTAAATAGTTTGTGTTTTCCGTCCAGTTCAGTGTAGCCGGCACGACCGAAGGGAAGCACTGACATGGCACCTAGTTCACCGCGGTGTTATGGGCTGACATCACGGATGTTGTAGGTGATGTAGCCAACCGTGACAGTTTCCATAAAAAAATACAAATAAAAAAAAGCTCACAGAGATGTCAAACTCTTGAGCCCGCTGAACGCGTCCGCTGCTAACTTCGTGATCTTGTTGTTTGACAGGTCGATGCGCGCGACGCGCTTCTGCGATGCGAACGCCTTGTGACCAACTTCAGCTATCTCGTTCTGCTCCAGGCGGCTGTAAAATTAATTGAGACCAATCGGTAAATCCGGCCAATATCGGTTCGAGCTTTATCAGAAATTGGGACCTGAACGATAATTTGACCCTGTTCAATACATAGTTTGACACTGTTCAGTAATATGAGTCTGATCGATAAATTATTTGAGCCTGATCAATAATTTGAACTAAATTTTACATTTGATCAATAAAGTTAGTTCGATTAATAATTTAAACCTGATCGATAATTTGACATTGATCATTAATATTAACCTGATTGATAATTTGACACTGATCAGTAATATGAGCCCGATAAATAATTTGAACTTGGTCAATAATTTGAACTTGATCAATAATTTGAACTTGATCAATAATTTGAACTTGTTCAATAATTTGAACTTGATAATTAATTTTAACCTGATCAATAATTTTAATAAATCTCTTTATTTTCATAAAATATAAAAAAAGTAATACTAATTGCTAAAGAATTAAAACCTACCTAACAAACATTGACATAAGTATCAAAAGGGGCATTTTCAAACGTTCCTCGAACACTCGCGGCATTACCCCTCTAGATGGCAAGGTACCGTGTGGTGCCGGTACTTAAAAAGAATAGCCCCACTGCATCTCTCCCCGTGCATGTCGTAAAAGGCGACTAAGGGATAAGGACAAGATGCCGTGCTAAAGGGCGACGGGCTCGCCACCTCTCACCTTGGCACGGTACTTCCACCGAGTCATGCAGCACGTGGGTCTTCGTGTCTTACTTGCTGCTTGATCGATTTAATCTTGTTCGAATACTTTGCGAAACGTGGTGGTCGGTGTTGTGCTGTAATTTACTAGAGTACTTGCAGCACAACACCGATTACTCTGCTTACCCCGATTGTCGGGATTCAGCGTGTGTGATATGTATGGCAAGGCTTACCCTTTGAATGAAGTAGGCACTTGATTGCGGGACGCCAGTTGCGTCCACCAGCAGAGGCCCAAGCCTCTTCAAGAATAATTTGATAATTTGACACGGATCAGTAATATGAGCACGATAAATAACTTGAACCTGATCAATAATTCGACACTGATCATCGTCATATGAGCCTGATCAATAATTTATGCCCAACCTTAAGCCTAATCCTTACCTATAATAAAATCCAACGTCTGCTTTCTGTCTGGGTGTCTGTCTTTCCGCTTATAACTCGAGAACCACTGAACCGATTTTAATAAAACAAAATTCTACGGATAGCTTGATTCTTCCCATCAACTATAGGCTACTTACTATCACGCTAAATAGCTTATGAGGTTAGCAGTGAAGTGAAATATGAGAGCGGGCGGAGCCGCGGGCACATCAATAATGTGAACCAACACAGCGAGCCACCGACAACAAGATTAGCCAGCTGCACTCACATCTCGGTAGCGTGATCCGGAATGCCCTGCGGCAGCCGGTTGAGCACTTTCTCGCGACAGTCGATAGTGCCCTCCGGGGTGCAGCGGCAGGGGACTGGGCAGCGCGGCTCCGCCGAGCACTCCCCGGGTGTCGCCGCTGTCGGACCTGTGGGTTTTAACAGATTTTTTATGGAAACCAGCATGGGTGGCTGTGCCGAGAGACCAATGGCGCAGTCGACAGAGCCAAAATCACCTCTCCTCGCGAAACCACGCTCAGTTAGGTGCAATGCCAGCAGATTTGCGGACTGTTGCTAGGCTGTCTAGCCTGTTAAAACGGTGTCAGCGATGAGGGTCAACTTCTTAATTAGTCATAACTATAGTTTGCCAACTTCGTAGTTCGTCAACTTCTCAATTTACCACTATGCGAGTTCGTCCATTTCGTAAATAGGCGGATTATTGTTCTGTCATAAAACACCTGTTTGAAGACACCTAGGTTAAAGTATTCGGGAAATACACTCGCCGGAAGACAGTTCCACATTCTAGCGGTGCAACAAAGATTTAGAGAACCGATGGGTTCTCAAAAGCCCAACAAAAGGGTGCTGAGTTATGCCTTTTGGTTTGCCTAATGCACCGCACATAGTAATCGACTCATGAAACGACGCTCGCTCACAAACGATTAATGATTGCTATAGTAAATAGCTAGAATTCACGTACCCGTGCACACGAACTCATGCGGCGCGACATCGGTTACGAGCGTGCCGCGCAGCGACGCGGGCGCCTGGCAGCGCGCGGCGGGCGGCCGCTGCGCCGGCGCAGCGCGCAGCGCGCCCGCGAGGCGCGCGAGGCGGCAGTCGCACACCATCGGGTTGTCCGCGAGGCGCAGCGTGCGCAGGCGGAGCGCCGAGGCCGGCTCCAGCATGAGGTATGTCAGATTGTTGTTGTTAAGGGTCCTGGGGAAGACAGTTTTGAATAAACACATTTTTTTGTCCAGGTACATCAACTATGTCATATAATACAGTACTCACAGAATGTCCAGGTTCTACAAATATGTCAAAATTGACACAATAATCACAGAATATCCAGGTTCCAATATTTTTTTTTTATCGAAACTGATACGGTTGGCTACATCAACTATAACATCCGTGATGTCAGCCCATAACACCGGGTGAACTTGGTGCCACGTCAGTGCTTCCCTTCGGTCGGGCCGGCTACACAGAACTGGACGGAAAACACAAACTATTTACATAGCCGTTTCGATCGACCTTTCATTCAGTGCAGTGGTACCATCCCGGGCGGGTTAAACCCTACCACCTAGTAATATAAGAAGGGAGTCATATCCCTTAGTCGCCTTTTACGACATACACGGGGAGAGATGCAGTGGGGCTATTCTTTTAAAGTACCGGCCCCACACGGTACAAATATGTCATTTAACACAATACTCACAGAATGTCCAGGTTCTACAACTATGTCATATTTATGACACAATACTCACAGAATGTCCAGGTTCTACAACTATGTCATGCATGACACAATACTCACAGAATGTCCAGGTTCTACAACTATGTCATATGATATGACACAATACTCACAGAATGTCCAGGTTCTACAACTATGTCATATGACACAATACTCACAGAATGTCCAGGTTCTACAACTATGTCATATGACACAATACTCACAGAATGTCCAGGTTCTACAACTATGTCATATGACACAATACTCACAGAATGTCCAGGCTCTACAACTATGTCATATGACACAATACTCACAGAATGTCCAGGTTCTACAACTATGTCATATGACACAATACTCACAGAATGTCCAGGTTCTACAACTATGTCATATGACAAGATACTCACAGAATGTCCAGGTTCTACAACTATGTCATATGACACGATACTCACAGAATGTCCAGGTTCTTCAGCTGCTCGAGCGCTTTCTCGTCGACGCACTTGAGCCGGTTGTTGTCGAGATGCAGGCTGCGCACGGAGGCGAGGCCTCGCAGCGCGCGCCGGCCCAGCGCCGTCAGCTCATTTCGACTCAGGTCCCTGGCGCAACAGTGCAACAGTTTATAAAGATAAATTTATGCGTTGTAGTACGTAATGCAGATCTGAGCGACCAAAGTGCTGGTAATAGGTTCTCCATATAACACATTACTCACAGAATGTCCTGGTACTTCAACTATGTCATATAACACAGTACTCACAGAATGTCCAGGTACTTCAACTATGTCATATATATAACACAGTACTCTCCGAATGTCCTGGTACTTCAACTATGTCATACAGTATAGAACGAATCAAATCCAAATAAATTACAAATAAAAAAAAACCCGACCCTTAAAAGGTCAAAATTCATATCCGTTTACTTACTTAAAGAAGTCGGGGGACCGCTAAGTAAATACCCTCGCAGCTCTGAGTTTTTATATTTTATTTACTTAGCGGTTATACATGGTGAACAAAAAACCTGTCGAACACCCGAAGGCAGGAAGTACAGTTTCAGATACTGAATCGGGTAGGCTAGTTTTTTTTTAAATTCGGACAAAATTTTCAATTAAAAAAACAGAATTAGTATCACGACCTTTTACTTCTAATGCAAAATTGTTTACTCTAGGCGGCGCGGAGGGCGGCGGCGCGCGCGACGCAGAGCGCGCGCCGCCGCCTCGCCGCCGCCTCGCCGCCAGTGTCATACATAAATTATCTTGAGGCGGCATTAAATGAAGTGAAGGCAGAGAGCGTGTTCTATCTTCAGTGAAATTCTTTGTAAAATAATTTGCCGATTGTAATATTTTTTTCTGTCTTCTGTACTGAAAATTAAGTCGGTAAGTGCTTTGAGGTCTGTTAGTGTGCAACAAACTATTATTTTGTATACCTAATAAGTTTTACAATATTACCTAGGTAGGTACCTAGAAAACTGATATCACGTGCTTAAGACATATGGTAGTAGAGTTTAACTTCACCTCACTGTTATGATGGCATGCAGTCATAATTTAGTTATTTAAAGACATCTTGATACTAGGAATAATTGAAAAAGGGCATATTTTCATAAAAATTTCGAAAAAAAACTAGCCTATCCGATTCAGTATCTGAAACTGTACTTCCTGCCTTCGGGTGTTCGACAGGTTTTGTGTTCACCGTGTATAATTACCTGCCAATTACCGAGGAAATTAATTCTCTTGAGCTAAAGCTGCGCTATACATGGAAAAAAACTCTGTTATGAGTTCTTGTCTTTAAGGTGGAAATAAGACTCAAACCGTGCTACCCGAGCACTGATGATTGAAACAGGAACCGTATGCCGATGTAAATAGGTGCGAGATTCGTTCTACTCGTGCGCTGGCTGATACGTCGCGCCGACGATGAACGTTTGCGCGAAAATCACACTATTTATTAAATTTCACGTGTTGGAAAAATGTAACAAAATATTTATTTCGCTACGATTTTAGGGAAAACTATTATCTATATTTCTATGAGGGTCTTGTATTGAAACAATTTATGCTTCTCAAGATAATTTAACTTGAATGTACAATTTTCGTACTTTTCGTTATTTTTTGGAGATTTATTTAACACCTTTTCAAAGCAGTAAAATATAATTTTTTTCGCTATGTTTGTTAATTAAAGATCAATACATAACATATATTTTTTTACAGATTTTTTATCATTACCAATAGCTCAATAATTTCGTTTAACCCTTATTCTCAACGTCAACTTCTTCTTAAGTCAACCTTTTGACCCTTATTCTCGCCTTAATGTTTGGTCCTTCGAGCCGTATCATGTTCAAACCTACGCTTGGGCATGTCGAAAATTCCGCGAGCTCTAATTCAATGCGAAGAACAACTACAAACTTCGCAAGTCACAACAAAGCAGTGGTTCCGTGCCGCTGAAGGCCGGGAGGACTGGACGAAAATTGGAGAGGCTTATATCCAGCATTGGACGCATACACGCTGACCGACTGACTGACTACCGCTCACAAGAACATTCGTAAATACTTATGAATCTGAAAACTCTGCCTATTACGTCATCGTCAATTTTGATACTTAAACATATTACTCGTATATTCAGTTATATATAAGGTCTTTCAAAATTAGTTCAGAGTACGCTAAGGGGGGGTTCTGTATCGGAAATAGATCACTTTTGAAGAACAAAGAATTTTTTTTTTTTTTTTTTTATGTAAAATGTAAAAAAAAAATTTTTTAGTAATCATTTCAATTTCATGCCAGGAACAAAAAAGTCTTCCAACACATAGATCTCTTTCTTTCAGAAATTGTGAAAAACCACAATTTTAGTTTTATTAGTATGGAATAGAAAGAATTTGATTTTTTTTACCAACTTACACCTGTTAGATCATAATGGTGATGAAGACTTTTTTGTTACTGTTATGAAACTGAATCGATTAGGCTATAAAAATCAACCACCTATTTTTTTATTTAAATACATAAAAACATATTTTACATAAAAAAAAAGCCCAAGGTCAAAAAAACATTATATGTATAGGTTTTACTCTATATGATACAGAGTACTCTAAGGGCCCCCCCGCCTTAGAATACTCTGAACTAATTTTGAAAGACCTTATATAGTTGTTTCAGGGTTTTGTAACTTCAGGGTTCGAAAGGGGTCCATATTTGAAGACGAAAAGCTCTGAAACGTTTTCCCAGATTTCGTTTAATGGAGATGTGGTGGAAGGTTAACGTCCACGTTTATTAAATAAAAACAAAATGACTAACTTACCATGCTTCATTAGTAGAATTGAACTGCATGTAGGTAAATTCCAAACACTTAAATTTGAAAGACGTAACGTCAAAAGAAAAAGGGGACTGGACTAGTTCATTGCACTCCCTAGCTAGATCTACACAGCACTTTTGCCAAATCTCCCCAAACTCACTGTCCATCGAGTTTTAATATCAATTTTAAAAAAAAATACGGAATTTCGATTGCAGTGATAAGGATTTTCTTCTTTTATTAATAATGAGTCATTTTATTCCTGAAGTTTCTCAAGCCTATCCTGAAACATCCTTACCTATAATAAAATCCAACGTCTGCTTTCTGTCTGTCTGAGTGTCTGTCTGTCCGCTTATAACTCGAGAACCACTAAACCGATTTTAATAAAACAAAATTCTACGGATAGCTTGATTCTTCCCATCAACTATATATGCTACTTACTATCACGCTAAATGGCTTATGAGGTTAGCAGTGAAGTGAATATGAGAGCGGGCGGAGCCGCGGGCACAGCTTGTGTATTTATAATACACAAATACCTAATGGTGCCTACTTATGTACTGGTAAAACGTAGTATTCATTGAATATTTAACAGCCTAAAACGCCAGACAATTTACACCCCCCCGCCTATGCGGAATATTTAAACCCCTTTCACGATCTTGGACATTATCAACTATTTAAATGCGGCCCACGGGCCTCAGGAACAGAGGCGTATTTAGTATCAAGAGGCGCGATTCATTCGTCCCCCTTCCCTACATTCAAAACGCATTCGTGAATCTATTTGTAGCCGCTGTGTAGTGTATTTCACTGGATAAACTTTATCGTGCTAAAGATTTTAAAGACTAAACAATATCATTTCATTTCATTACTCGACAGCACATGTTTTTTTTTTTTTTTGGAAACTGACACGGTTGGCTACATCACCTACAACATCCGTGATGTCAGCCCATAACACCGGGTGAACTTGGTGCCACGTCATCACTTCCCTTCGGTCGTGCCGGCTACACCGAACTGGACGGAAAACACAAACTATTTACATAGCCGTTTCGACCGACCTTTCATTCGGTGCGGTGGTACCAACCCGGGCGGGATAAACCCTACCACCTAGTAATATAAGAAGGGAGTCATATCCCTTAGTCGCCTTTTACGACATACACGGGGAGAGATGCAGTGGGGCTATTCTTTTAAAGTACCGGACCCACACGGATGCTGGAGATTCAGAGAGGCAATTGTGCAAGTGTCCTAGGTACCGCAGGGGAGTGGGCAGACTGGAGGAGATTTACCTTCTTTCTTACATAGCTCTCCCACCGCACCCCCGACGACGCTCAACCGGTGTGCTGCAGCCCTCCTTTTTCTTCATTTGTTTAATTATAAATCATAAGAATTTTTTTACATTACAGTTTAGTTTTAATATAAATTCTTCGTTTATTGTCTAATATGAATAATGTAATTAAATTCAAATTAACATATTAATGGATAAAGAATAAACAATATAATTAATCGACAGTACGTCGTATGGGCGAAAGAGGGAAAACCATGCTGAAAAAGGGCATATTATCACGTGAAACATCCGAAAAAGTTGATGAAAAAACGCAAAATACCCTCCTCTTCGTTAGATAGATAAAAATACTTTATTGCTCCAAAACTGAAAAAAAAATCGCGAGAGTTGATTTTGGATCTATCGACTGCACCTGGTCTCTCGGCAAAGTCACCCATGTTGGTTTATATACAAAAGAAAACACAGAAACAAACACGGCATACAATTTACAAGGTGCAAGGGCGGACTTATCCACTACAGAGATTTCTCCCGGTCAACCTTTGGATTTTTTTTTTATGGAAACTGACACGGTTGGCTATATCACCTACAACATTCGTGATGTCAGCCCATAACACCGGGTGAACTTGGTGCCACGTCAGCCTTCCCTTCGGTCGTGCCGGCTACACTGAACTGGACGGAAAACACAAACTATTTACATAGCTGCTTCGACCGACCTTTCATTCAGTGCGGTGGTACCAACCCGGGCGGGATAAACCCTACCACCTAGTAATATAAGAAGGGAGTCATATCCCTTAGTCGCCTTTTACGACATACACGGGGAGAGATGCAGTGGGGCTATTCTTTTAAAGTACCGGCCCCACACGGTACGGATGTTTCAGAGAGTTCACAGTACGGTAAAAAATACAGGAAACCGACCTTCGAATACGGTATACGTTATCCATACGGAAGCCTGTTCCTTAGCCTACGTCGTCTACCTGCCTGCCTGTCTGTCTGTCTGTCCGTCCGTCCGTCCGAGGGCTGTATCTTTTGAACCGTAATAAGTAGCCGGTTGAAATTTTCACAGAATGTGTGTTATCCTTTATTTCACGTTTTTACATTTAATTCATATTAATTTTACATATGTTAAACCTACTAAAAGTTATAAAAATATACAAAATTAATACAAAACTAAACAAAATAAAAACGGTAATACCGCCGGCGGCGGGAGACAAGTCTCTAAGCGCGCCGGTGGGTGCAGGCCGTGGCTACGGAGCTCTCCGAGACGACGCGAGACTAGCTTCGAGCGATGGGTGGTGGTACTAGACACGTAGGCCACCACCATGGCATGTGTTATTATTATTATGGCGGACACATAAAAAATAAAAGCAAAAAATTATGAAACATGCTAAGAATCGATTATTCACGCGACTGAATAATAGATGGCGTACAAGGCTTTTATATTTTGCACTGTAGAAATACAAAAGATAGACGGATCTACGGAACCCTCCGTCCGCGAGCAAATCTCGCGCTTGACCGATGTTTTTAAAATGTAACTGCAAAATTGCTTTATTTTTTAATTACTTAAAATATTATTAAACGATTATCACCCTCAAATGTCGTGTCGTCGGTTCTTGACAGCTAACGCCCCGGTGGTGAACCGTTTGTAAATACGGCCCTGTCGGCGGCATTTTTTTTTTTTTATGGTACCTGACACGGTTGGCTACATCACCTACAACATCCGTGATGTCAGCCCATAACACAGGGTGAACTGGGTGCCATGTCAGTGCTTCCCTTCATTTCAAGTCGGCTACACTAAACTGGACGGAAAACACGAACTATTTACATAGCCGTTTCGACCGACGTTTCGTTCAGTGCGGTGGTACCAACCCGGCCGGGATAAACCCTACCACCTAGTAAGGTAAGAAGGGAAGGGACCTACAGTTTAACGTGGAATCCGAACCACGGTCAGCCTCCAACGGTCGAGCGGTCACCCATCCAATCACTGACCGCGCTCAGCGTTGCTTAATAACAGTTGACTAACCAACCGCGCCACTGAGCTACCGACGAATGACGAATTTTCTTATCCCTTAGTCGACTTTTACGACATGCGACGGGGAGAGATGCAGTGGGGCTATTCTTTTTAAGTACCGACCCCACACGGTACGCATTTGCTCGGGCATTTGGCGTTTTAGGAAGGGTAGCAGGAAATTTTAATAATTTATTTTTCAAAATTTTCATGATCACAATATGCGGTGATATAGTTGTTTAATTTTCTAAATAATAATTATACAAGCGCAAATGGCGCAATACCACAGATTACTTAATAGTTACTTCGTAACAGATAAATCACTCCATAGAAAATGTTCCTACCTTCGGGCTTTAATAGCCTACCCTTTCACATCGCCAATCGCTGCGTGCGAAAATGTACCTTAACGATCGAGTGTAAAGTGTTTATTGCTTTGCAGCTGCGCGCAGTTGCGTGGGCGAGCGTCTATGTATACTTCGCGCGGCTGACGAATTTCTACTGAAAAAGACCGCCGGCGGCCCGTCGGGCGATAGGTAGTTAGCGCGCGCAAGTACATAGAGTGCGTGAGGCCTGGCAATACCTTAAAATGTTCTTGATATCAATACATTTTATTATACCTACATTTAAAGTTTTTTTTTTTATGTAATCCGGTATGGGTGGCTGAGTCAGAGGGGCCAAAGCACATGCTCTGACTAGCCAATATCACCTCCGAGAAGGTAGGTGCCATACCGGAGACTTCCCTGGACTGTTCGCTATACTGGACTAGAGGAGAACACAACCGAGGCTGCTATGCGGCCATCTTACATCCAGTGCAAAGCTAAATTCAAAACCGATTATGTATTAAATTATCGTATAAATATTTTTAAGAAAATGTTTTTCTTTGTGTATCGCATATGAGAATTTATTATAAAACAAATAAAGAATTATAAATTAGTATTATAAAACAAAATGTATTAGGACAAGATAACTATCAAGCAGCAAGTTAGGCACGAAGACCTACCCGCTGCATGACTCGGTGGATGGACCGAATAGGGGTGGCATTCTTTCATAAAATTTATGAAAGGACCACCCCGCTGCGATATACCCTACTCATGAAAAAAATAATCATTAAAATCGGTTGGGAATTGGCGGAGAAATCGAGTAACATGCACACAAAACATAAATACAGACGAATTGAGAGAACCTCCTCATTTTTGGAAGTCGGTTGAAAACAATTTTAACATGATTTTACCTACCTTGATTTTAACAACTTTGTGCCGTGTGGGGCCGGTACTTTAAAAGAATAGCCCCACTGCATCTCTCCCCGTGTATGTCGTAAAAAGCGACTAAGGGATATAACCCCCTTCTTATATTACTAGGTGGTAGGGTTTAACCCGCCCGGGTTGGTGCCACCGCACTGAATGAAAGGTCGGTCCAAACGGCTATGTAAATAGTTTGTGTTTTCCGTCCAGTTCAGTGTAGCCGGCACGACCGAAGGGAAGCACTGACGTGGCACCAAGTTCACCCGCTGTTATGGGCTGACATCACGGATGTTGTAGGTGATGTAGCCAACTGTGTCAGTTTCCATAAAAAAAAAAAACCTACTTATCGCGTATAATTTGACCTCCGTATGACACGCCTCCCCCAGAGAGACAGTCATCCTTGCCAGGTTTTCGATTTTTTTATCGAACTATTCGGTATTTCAGCCCCACAGAGCATGAAATGCGCGCGCCCGCCCCTACTAGAGGCGCCGTGAGCACGATTTCTCTACAACGGCGCACTAAGGGGTATTTGATCGATCTAGGTGGCCAATATTATTTATGCAGTTAAACTATTACAGAACGTGTTTTTCAATTATGGGCTGGTGTTAAAATAATTATAAAAATAATTGGTAAAGAAAATAATAGGAAATATAAGACAAAGAAAATAGGCATTGGTAAAATATTCTTACAAACAATATAATTATTCGAAATATACCTGTGTATGCGTGTAGTATATGTATGTAGGGTGTCACAGCTCTTCACCAGAGTGGCCTTGATCCGAAGACTGTTGTGATTCATCTGAGGACCTTTCCGCTTCATCAAGGTGTTGTAGGATGTGCGAATTTTCATTTGCTAATTTTGATTCCCTGACCCTTTTGTTTTTAGCTGCGGATTCACAATCCGCACGAATCCGCAGCGGTTTCTTACAACATCCTTTAGTATAAACCGCCATCTTTATTTTCTAGTATAAAATGTTGCCGGGACGAACCCTGAAGTACAACAAATACCTTCGAGTTTGTATAAATTGGCTTTAAAATCTAACTCAAATACACACTCTGCAAAAATATTTAACTAAAATAGAAAATATAACAGTTACAAAGCATAACATTGAAAACAAATGGACAATTACCCGCTTCAACACAATCCATAGCGATTCACTTTCAGCAATGACTGCTAAATTAAATTTAAGCACTCGAAAGTACGTATGCGTGAAAATCATCGAGAAACAATATTTGCGCGCACGGCGATCATCAAGTTCGGGCTGATCGGATACAGGCGGGCGACGGCGGAGGGGCAAGGTAAGGGTAGCCGAGTGTCGGCTGACTACTCAACTTTCCTAGGCAGCTATTTTTTTCTATGTCGAGTTAGTTTTACAAAATCGACTTATGGCCGGCTAGATTGATCAAATACCAGTCCGTGCGGCGTTGAAGCCTGTGGGCGTGGCCTATTACTTACATATGTGTGTTGTGCGTGTGCATTTGTGTTGTGCGTGTGCCTAACTTGCTCCTCTTTGTGTGTAGTGTCGATACTAGCACACACACACATACGAAGCGCTAGCAGCTCAGCGTACGGTTATTGGGTTTCAAATATCATCGCTTAGGGCGCCTCTAGTAGGGGGCGCGGGCGGTAGGTATTTGATGCTCTGTGTTCAGCCCCGTGTTCAGTGTTCGGTAAAATACCGATGTATGAGTGGTACCTATTCCGTGCGACTATTGGTTGACCCAAAAGTGTCCCGAGATCGATAACCACTGCAACTCGGCAGGGATGTCGGCACCCTAAGTGTGATCTATCGCTTATTCCATGGGGAGTGCTCGGAAGAGATGTTCAACGCGATCCCGCCGTCCCCTTTCCACCTCCGCAACACGAGTGGATCCGGCGTTACCGCGGATGCGTACCAAACGGTTCTGCAGATCTTTCCTCTAAAGAACCTGTAAACTCCGGAACGCTCTCCCCGCTCATATACGACCGAATGTCCATGGGCGTCCATTAGGCGTCCATTAGACACCTTATGGGTGGCTCGGCGCCATATATATGTGTATAAAAAATTATAATGTGGCGCAGAACCCCCGTTAAGCTGTCTAACGACACCCATGTAACGTACGTTCGGTCGCATATTTCATGAAAAATGCGTTCTTGAAAAATCTAAGGGGGTAACTAATTGCCCTTTTTAAGATAGCTCGACATGTGGCGCCGAAGCATCCATAAGATGTCTAAAAACGCCCATGGATGTTCGGTCGTATATATTTCATGAAAACATTTGCACTTGAAAAATCTTAAGGGCGCACCTTTAATGTAAATAATTCGGTTTTCGATCTGTACCAACTGGCAACACTGCCGACACCACATCACTAATATCGCTTTATATAACGACGCACAATATCCCTCGCCCATATAGCGTTCCAGGCAATATGTCGGGAGAAATTAAATTCTATACTGCAAATTAATAATTCAAATGGGCGAGAAATACTATGGAAGTTCCCTACGTTTTTTTAGGGTTACGTGCCGGCCGGGACCCTATATCGGTAAGCCTCCGCCGTCTGTCCGTCCGTCCGTCTGTCATACCCTAAAGGTACATACAGAAAATATTTCTTAAAACCGGCCAAGTGCGAGTCGGACTCGCGCACCGAGGTTTCCGCACCACAAAAAAAAAACATTGAAAAAAGAACACGTTTCTTGTATGGGAACACCCCTTAATTTTTAACTATTCTATTTTTTATTTATTATTTGTTGTTATAATATAACAACAAATAATAAATAAAAAAAAAAATTCACAGAATATGTGTTATTGTGGCGGATATATTATATCATGTGCATGCATAATATGCTTGTGCATGCATGTGCTTTGGCCCCTCCGATTCAGCCACAAAAAACCAGCCAAGTGCTAGTCGAACTCGCTTACCGAGGGTTCCGTATCGCCATGTCATGGTCAGCGCCACTCCCGCCATCTATGGATTAGTTAAACTTCTTCATACTCTTTCGGTAGATGGCGCGCATAAACTTTTTAGTTTCTTGTATGGGGACCCCCGCGATTTTTTTACTTTTTCTTATTTTTATTATTTGTTGTTATATCGGCAATAATAACACATATTCTGTGAAAATTTCAACGGGCTACTTATTAAGGTTCAAGAGATACAGCCCTCGGACTGACAGACAGACAGACAGACAGACGGACGGACGTACGGAGGGACGGACGGACGGACGGACGGATGATCGGACCATACAAAATGATGCAGAGAACACTGCGTAGCGTAGTACGCGGTGTAGGTTAAATCTCGTGATTAGGATACTGTTTAGTCAGTTCACACGTATGGAAAACTTTTTGAGTGTGCAAAAGGCTTTGAGCGCACGAGGCGGTCCGCTGTCTCTGCTCACCCGATTGTGAAGCGGGCGCGATGTTATGTCATATATATATTACATAAGTACATATCTTTACTCCCCTTCTCTTACTCTCCTGTCATTCAGTTGATTGTGTTGCACATCGGTACCACCGATTAATGTACATTAATATGTACGTAATGTACTCGTACGATTAATGTACATATCGATGGGTAACTCGTAACTCGTACTATTGGGAAACTCTGTTATAATTAATTTTTCAACAACATTGTAATGGAATATGTGTTTAATCTGATCTGTAAAAAAAAAAAAAATTGTAATGACGATTTCTATAGCATATAGATACATTGTATCCAAATTGATGCTCGTTGAAATAAATATATTTACTTTGACTCTGACTTATCGTCGTTGAGATTCGAAAAACTCGTATGAGCGGCGGGTGGCCGAGTGGTTTGGGCATCGGCTTCTCATGCGGGAGGTCCGAGGTTCGAATCCGGTCGGCGTGTACCAATGAGTTTTTCCTGACGAAAAAATTTACGTGCATACCTACACCCGCTGCTTCACCGTTCGGAACCGGTGTAAAACTGTAGGTCCCTTCCCTTGCCCCTTACTAGGTGGTAGGCTCAAATTGTAGCCGACTGGGTTGCTACCACCGTACTGGATGTAAGATGGCCGCAAGCAACCTCGGTTGTGTTCTCCTCTAGTCCAGTATAGCCAGCAATCCAGGGAAGTCTCCGGTATGGCACCTACCTTCTCGGAGGTGATATTGGCTGGTTAGAGCATGTGCTTAGGCCCCTCCGACTCAGCCACCCATACCGGATTACATAAAAAAAAAAAAAAAAAAAAAAAATCTCAAAAATCGGGATTTTTCAGGAGAGCAAAAAAACCGTTTATTTCGAAATTTTATTAGAAAACATGAAAACTGTTCTTCCGAAAGTTGTAGATAATATCAACAGAAACCTTACCGTGCACACTCATTCAAGGTATTTCTTACACACATAATGTTATTACAATTAAAGCAAGATACGAGGTTATGGCACAGATTACTTAATAGTTACTTCGGTTATGGTGTTTTTAATTTTACGATAAAGCGCCGACATACGCGGTATTCGGTCCCAAACTAAGAATAAAATTACTTATTTCGAAAATTTCTTAGATAATGTAAAGACATTCAAAACTTTTAGATAATTATATAATAGAATTTTATTCAAAGTTTCACAATTAAAACGAGATACGAGGTTTCATGCTTAAATTTTTTTATTTTTGCCAACGCATGTATGGTGTTTTGAGATACGAGTTATTCGTTTTGCTTATATCTTTGTTAATACGTATCATATTGAGATACGAGTAAAAGTGGCCTATCCGCTATGATTTGGAGGAACATTTTATGAAAAAAAAAGAAAAATAAAAAATTTTGAGATACGAGGTTTTCGAATCTCAACGACGATATATAAGTAAGTTTATTATATACATATATATGCTTATTAAAGTATTTATGTAGTATTCGTACGTAGTTTATTATCATACATATTTCTTTACAGTCTAACACATTGCCACAAAGTATTCTTGTTCGCCTGCATCTACCACATCCCAAAGGTTAGTTAGAATAGAATGCCTCGCGACATCAAGCTCGCCTTTTGTACCAAATTTTTATAAATTGGTGTTCAATAAAGAATATATACATACATACATACATGTCATAAGGCACATCCGCACTATGCCGCATGCCACACACCGCGGGGGTTGCCTCGTTATTAGCTCGTGCGTTAATATTTAATACCGCGGATATTGTTACACTACAGTGCTTACACTGTATGTTGGCGCACGCTTCTGCCAGCGGGTTCGCTTAGCGCGACTTTTACGCTAACAGCTCAGGCCGCCGATTTTTTTTTATATGTAATTGTTTATTGTTTATTGTATAACTTCATCCATAGGTAGGTAACCTACGCTTGGACATGTCGAAAATTCCGCCAGTTCTAAATTCAATGCGAAAAAGAACCGACAAACAAACCTTATAAGTATTATATTATTAAAGTAACTTACAAATAATTAACCCATACTACCGCTCACAAGAACATTAATATTTACAGCATATAGTACATGAATACTCAAGAATCTGACCACTCTGCCTATTTACATTACCTATATCTGGTGTATAGTGCCATCGTCATAATCCAGTATGTTTGGCTGTGGCGGTATACTGGACTACAGGAGAACACAACCGAGGCTGCTATGCGGCCATCTTACATGCAGTACAGTGCGGTGGTACCAACCCAGTCGGCTACAATTTGAGCCTTTTTTTTATGTAATCCGATATGGGTGGCTGAGTCAAGAGGGGCCAAAGCACATGCTCTGACTAGCCAATATCACCTCCGAGAAGGTAGGTGCCATACCGGAGATTTACCTAAATTGCTGGCAAACCTGGACTAGAGGAGAACACATCCGAGGCTACTATGCGGCCATCTTACATCCAGTACGGTGGTACCAACCCAATCGGCTACAATTTGAGCCCACCACCTAGTAAGGGGCAAGGGAAGGGACCTACAGTTTTACACGCGGTTCCGAACGGTGAAGCAGCGGGTGTAGCTATGCACGTAAATTTTTTCGTCAGAAAAAATTGGTACACTCCGACCGGATTCGAACCTCGGACCTCTCGCATGAGAAGCCGATGCCCAAACCACTCGGCCACCCGCCGCTAAAGATGACGTAGCGTTATGGATTTATAGCCTAAAACCATCTTGAGAAGTGACGGAATATAACAGTGAAAATCGTAATCACAATTACGATTTTCACTGTTACATTCTGTTTCTACATTACATTATATTATATGAAGCGGTTCTAGAGTTATAAGGATATTCATGTCAGCTTCGGTAGCACAGTGGTGCGATCGGTCGACTGCCGTTCGTGTTCATAAGCACACCAGGGCGCGGTCAGTACTTGCATGGGCGACCGCTCGATCGTTGGAGGCTGACCGCGGTTCGGATTCCACGTAAAACTGTAGCTCCCTTACCTTTTTACCTTACTAGGTGGTAGGGTTTAACCCGCCCGGGTTGCTACCACCGCACTGAATTAAAGGTCAGTTGAAGTAAATATTTCCGTGTTTTCCGTCCAGTTCAGTGTAGCCGGCACGACCGAAGGGAAGCCACTGACATGGCGCCTAGTTCACCAAGGCGTTATGGGCTGACATCGCGGATGTAGTAGGTAGGTGATGTAGCCAACCGTGTCAGTTTCCATAAAAAAAAAAGACAGACAGACAGAGTAGACTTAGTAATAGAATAGGTCTCCGTATGTATGGTTACGGAAGCCTGACAAACAATTGAAATGTCGAACGAATGAGGCGTGAAAATCGCTTTCATGACCCAATCTGCGACTCCAATGGACCGTGTTTATGTGCGAAAGGCAATAAAAATGCTGGATTTATACCTCTTTCATAGGAACGTCGACCATGCCAATATCACGGTCATTTCTGTGGCCATTTCCGTATTAGTACCATCACAGTACTGAATGGAGGTGGTTGAACCCTCATAAAATAGGTCAGATGTCTGTCCATCCGTCTGTCTGTCAAAAGAATTGCCCTTGTCGTTACACCGGAACGTACTTAAATGTCAGGCTCGGTAGTTCAGCGGTGCGGTCGGTCGACTGGTTGTTAAGCCCACTTGATCGGTCAGTACTTGGATGGGTGGTACTCCGAGCGAGGAGGAGGTACTCCGAGCAACTAATATTACCTCCGAGAAGGTATTCGCCATATTGGATACTTCCCTTGGGATTAATGGCTATACTGTACTAGAGAACACAGCCGACGATCTTACACGTAGCACGGTGGTACCAACACATTCCTCTACAATTTGAACAAAGGGGCTAGGGAAGGGACCTACAGTTTTACACCGGTTCCGAACGGTGCGAAGCAGAAGGTATGCATATGTTTCCGTCAGAAAAAACTCATCGGTACACGCCGACCGGATTCGAACGTCTGACCTCTCGGCAAGAGAAGCCAACGACGACGCCCAGATTACTCGGCCACCAGCCGCTTAAAGAATTGAAATTGCAACGGAACCGTCTTGCGTGTGAACCAGGGTTGTTGCGAACATCAGCAACAGCATCAGCATCCTTGGAAATTCAGCATCATTTTCAACATCAGCATCGCATCAGCATCCGCATTGATCGATGCTGATTATCAATGCTGATGTTAGAGTCGTTACAAACCTTCTCGGAATCAAAGCTGGAAAAGCAGCAAATACAGTGCCAGATAATTCCAAAGTTCCATCCAATACTAATAATTTTATTGCGAAGATAATTACTAAATTGATACTGGCATCAGATTGATTCTTTTTTTTTATTAGATGTCACAAAATAATTAAAACACAATCTTTTATTTCAAGACCAACCAGAACTTTGGATATAAATTCGTCATATTCATATATACTGAGTTCAGTATTTTTCTCTGTTTTTTAAATAATTGAAAAAAATAATTAAAATTGTTGACGGTTGGCTACACATCACCTACAACAACGTCCGTGATGTCAGCCCATAACACCGGGTGAACTAGGCGCCACGTCAGTGCTTCCCCCTTTGGTCGTGCCGGCTACACTGAACTGGTCAGAAAACACAAACTATTTATATAGCCGTTTCGACCGACGTTTCATTCAGTGCGGTGGTACCAACCCGGGCTGGTTAAACCGTACCACCAAGTAAGATTAGGAGGGAAGGGACCTACAGTTTTATTTATACATCCGCTGATGTGAAAAAATGTGGATCAGCAACAACCCTGCTGTGAACACAGTTTGCACTTGCGAACTGCGTTTTATCTTCTGTGGTGTCTGCAATGGACCGCGTTTATGTTCGAAAGGCAATGAAAGCTGAATGTATGCGCATTTGAGCGGTAAAACGCCGACGCTGTTGATATCGGCGACTTTTCCGGTAATAATTCGAATTTTAAATTTATTTCCACGCGCATGAGATGGCGCCAGCTATGCTGCCCCGTCCTATAAACAGCTGCTGCTTCACCGTTCGGAGCCGGTGTAAAACTGTAGGGTTTTTTAGGGTTCCGTATCCGTCGTACTAAGCCTACGCCGTCTTTCTGTCTGTCTGTCCGTCTGTATCTCTTGAACCGTAATAGGTAGCCCGTTGAAATTATCACAGAATAATAAGAAAAATAAGAAAAAGTAAAAAAATTCACGGAAGTCCCCATACAAGAAACTAAAAAGTGTATGCGCGCCATCTACCGAAAACAGTATGAAGCATTTTAATTATTATCATGAATTTTATCTAATATGAAGCATTTCATAAAACACGCCATAAATACGCGATACGGAACACTCGGTGCGCGAGTTCGGCTCGCACTTGACCGGTTTTTTTATGGATAGCGCGACATGTTGCATCGTTTCACCTACGAGTAGGTGTCTAGAGATGCCCATGAACGTTCTGTGATGCACGGGGATTGCGAATGGCATGCCGGCCTGACAGGAAACTTTTCACGCCCTTTTGAAAAACTGTGTGTTTGAAATAGATGGCAGGGAGAGTGTGTTCCGCATTTTCCCGGTTCTGTGAATAAAAGACCTACAGAATCCGTGGTATGTAGGTCGATTGAATAAGGGAGCATCCCCTGCATCCACGCGTAGTGCGGAGGTGGAATGGGGACGGCGGAATCGCGTTAAACAGGTCCTCCGAACACTCCCCATGAAATAGACGATAGAACACACTTAGAGAGCCGACGTTCCTAAGAAGTTGCAGTGGTTCTAGGTCACTTCCCTTGGCACTTAATGATGGTAGGTTCAAAGAGTAGCCGCCTGGGTTCGTACCACCGTACTGGATGTAAGATGGTCACATAGCAGCCTCGGCTGTATTCTCTCCGGTATGTATGGCACGTGCCATCTCGGAGGTGATATTGGCTGATCGGAGCATATGCTTTGGCCCCTTTGACTCAGCCACCAACACCGAATTACATAAAAAAAATAAAAGGATTGATTTGATCGAACTTACTTATTGCAAAGTCGAAGAGTAAGGGGCAAAGGACCTACAGTTTTACACGCGGTTCCGAACGGTGAAGCAGCAGGTGTAGGCACGTAAATTTTTTCGTCAGAAAAAACTCATTGGTACACACCGACCGGATTCGAACCGCGGACCTCTCGCATGAGAAGCTTATGCCCAAACTCGGCCACACGCCGCCGCTTTATTACTCTCTTATCTCCCATTCATTTTCAAAAGTGAAAGTCTGGAAAAATTTTGTACTTGAAAATCAAAGGTAAATCAACCCTTTAATTTTTATGAAACATAGCTGTGCCCGCGGCTCCGCCCGCTCTCATATTTGACTTCTCTGCTAATCTCATAAGCCATTTAACGTGATGAAAAGTATCCTATAATTGATGGGAAGAACCAAGCTATACGTGGAAGCAAACTGTATTAAAATCGGTTCAGTGGTTCTCAAGTTATAAGCGGACAGACAGACAGACAGAAAGCAGACGTTGGATTTTATTAAAGGTACAAGCTGTGCCCGCGGCTCCGCCCGCTCTCATATTTCACTTCACTGCTAACCTCATAAGCCATTTAGCGTGATAGTAAGTAGCCTATAGTTGATGGGAAGAATCAAGCTATCCGTAGAATTTTGTTTTATTAAAATCAGTTCAGTGGTTCTCGAGTTATAAGCGGACAGACAGACAGACAGAAAGCAGACGTTGGATTTTATTATGGACTAGCTGAGCCCGCGGCTCCGCCCGCGTGAAATTCGTATTTCAAAGAAGACATTAAGTAACTGAGGGCGAGGCCGAAGGCCGAGCTGCGTTCAGGAAGACTATAAACCTTCTCGAAGAAAGTAAGTAATTAAGGGCGAGGCCGAAGGCCGAGCTGCGTTCAGGAAGACTATAAACATTCTCGAAGAAAGTAAGTAACTAAGGGCGAGGCCGAAGGCCGAGCTGGGTTCAGGAAGACTATAAACCTTCTCGAAGAAAGTAAGTAATTAAGGGCGAGGCCGAAGGCCGAGCTGCGTTCAGGAAGACCATAAACCTTCTTGAAGAAAGTAAGTAACTGAGGGCGAGGCCGAAGGCCGAGCTGTGTTCAGGAAGACGATAAACCATCTCTAAGAAAGAAAGTAATTAAGGGCGAGGCCGAAGGCCGAGCTGCGTTCAGGAAGAGGATAAACTTTTTCGATGAAAGTAAGTAACAAAGAGCGAGGCCGAAGGCCGAGCTGCCTTTAGGAAGACTATAAACCTTCTCGAAGAAAGTAAGTAACTGAGGGCGAGGCCGAAGGCCGAGCTGCGTTCAGGAAGAGGATAAACTTTTTCGATGAAAGTAAGTAACAAAGAGCGAGGCCGAAGGCCGAGCTGCCTTTAGGAAGACTATAAACCTTCTCGAAGAAAGTAAGTAACTGAGGGCGAGGCCGAAGGCCGAGCTGTATTCTGGAAGACGATAAACCATGGGTCAGGCCGAAGGCCGAGCTGCGTTAAGGAAGAGGATTAACCTTCTTGATGTAAGTAAGTAACTATGGGCGAGGCCGAAGGCCGAGCTGTATTCTGGAAGACGATAAACCTTCTCGATTTCTCGATGAAAGTAATGGCGTGTAGATAAACGATAAAACTTCTTAAATAAAGTAAGTAACTAACGGCGAGGCTTCAGGCTAAGCTGCATTCTGGAATACAATAAACCTCCACGAAGCCCTTAATTACTTTCTTTCTTAGAGATGGTTTATCGTCTTCCTGAACACAGCTCGGCCTTCGGCCTCGCCCTCAGTTACTTACTTTCTTCAAGAAGGTTTATGGTCTTCCTGAACGCAGCTCGGCCTTCGGCCTCGCCCTTAATTACTTACTTTCTTCGAGAAGGTTTATAGTCTTCCTGAACCCAGCTCGGCCTTCGGCCTCGCCCTTAGTTACTTACTTTCTTCGAGAATGTTTATAGTCTTCCTGAACGCAGCTCGGCCTTCGGCCTCGCCCTCAGTTACTTAATGTCTTCTTTGAAATACGAATTTCACGCAGGCGGAGCCGCGGGCTCAGCTAGTCTTAAATAAAGTAAGTTTATTTATTTGTTTTGAGTAGCTATAATTATGATTTTCCTTTAAAATACGATATTCCCATACAATCTTTAACACTCCGTTTCCTCCCCTTATATGTGAAAATCCAACAATCCTGGACCACTTCGTTATTTTATATATGATGAATAGCTATACTTATGAGTTTCAAGCATCTCCTATTTCACCCCCTTAAGGGTTGTTTTTTGAGACTATGTCCTTCCTCAGGATGCAATTCATCTCTGTACAAAATTTTATAAACTCCTAAAATCTAATTTTGAAATCATTCCCTATTTTAATCTCCCTCTCCCTCTCCCTCTCCCTCTCCCTCTCCCTCTCCCTCTCCCCTCCATCTCCCTGCCTCTCCCTCCCTTCCGTTGAGTCTCGCCATCATCGATACTTCGAGTAAATATGGCAACCCCAAAGATGGTAAACAGACAGACATACATACAGACAGACAGAAAGCAGACGTTGGATTTTATTAGAGGTAAGGAAGAAAGGAAAGGATAAGAATAAGGGGGATTCCATCGCTCTACCTCCACCTCCCCTCCCGCCCCTCCCTCACCCCCCTCCCTATATGCCTCTACTTATCCCCCCCCCCCTTCAGGATATTGTAATGTCATCGGTTCTTACTCGGGTGAATGATTCCGTGTCCGTTACATACAAATATTGCCAAGTGCTCTCATATTTCACTTCACTGCTAACCTCATAAGCCATTTAGCGTGATAGTAAGTAGCCTATAGTTGATGGGAAGAATCAAGCTATCCGTAGAATTTTGTTTTATTAAAATCGGTTCAGTGGTTCTCGAGTTATAAGCGGACAGACAGACACTCAGACATACAGAAAGCAGACGTTGGATTTTATTATAGGTAAGGATAAGGATGTGTACCTGAAGAACCAAAGGAAGCTTTGATGGAATAATGACCGGTTTTTATTTTCAATTGAACCATCCGGCAATCCTTACTTTCATTCCACTCAAGACGACGTCACTGAGGAGGTCGTAGTAGTATGTTTGTGCTCAGTTTCGACGTAAAAAAAGCGCCCCGCCTAGAGAGCTTTCCGCAAAAACCGACGCCTGTGCTCGACGCGCGATCCGTCAGAGAGAAACGGAATTTAACGCAACCGGAGGCGGGTGGGCTTACTACGTATGCTGCGAAAACCGTAAATCTATTCATTTGTACGTTCTGTTAAAACTTAATAGACTCTCTTGCCCCTTACTATGATTGCATAGCTACATACGTATGTACCGTGTGGGGTCGGTACTTAAAAAGAATAGCCCCACTGCATCTCTCCTCGTCGCATGTCGTAAAAGTCGACTAAGGGATCGTCAGCCTCGGCAGCTCAGTGGTGCGGTCAGTTATTGGATGGGTGACCGCCTGACCGTTGGAGGCTGACCGTGGTTCGGATTCCACGTTAAACTGTAGGTCCCTTCCCTTCTTACCTTACTGGGTGGTAGGGTTTATCCCGGCCGGGTTGGTACCACCGCACTGAGCGAAACGTCGGTCGAAACGGCTATGTAAATAGTTCGTGTTTTCCGTCCAGTTCAGTGTAGCCGGCGCGAAATGAAGGGAAGCACTGACATAGCACCTAGTTCACCCGGTGTTATGGGCTGACATCACGGATGTTGTAGGTGATGTAGCCAACCGTGTCAGTTTCCATAAAAAAAATAAAAAAAATACACACCACACCCTGTATCCCGACAATCGGGGTAAGCAAATTAATGGGTAATGTGCGGCACGAATTCTGGTAAATCACAGCACAACACCGATCACCACGTTTAGCAAAGTATTCGAACAAGATTCTATCGATCAAGCAGCAAGTAAGGCACGAAGACCCACGCCGCATGACTCGGTGGAAGGGCATTCTAATTCTATTCTAAAGGAAATTATATTGTGATCTCTCAAAAGTTTAGAGCCCCAAGTCCGATTTTTATCAGCATCGGTAGCTCAGTGGTGCGGTCGGTCGGTCGGTCGGATTTTAAGCACATCTCGGCGCGGTTATTACTTGGATGGGTGACCGCTCGACAGTCGGAGGCTGACCGCGGTTCGGATTCCACGTAAAACCGTAGTAGGTCCCTTCCCTTCTTACCTTACTAGGGGTTTTTTTTTATGTGAATCAGCATGGGTGGCTGTGCCGAGAGACCAATGGTGCAGTCGACAGAGCCAAAATAACCTCTCCTCGCGAAACCACGCTCAGTTAGGTGCCATGCCAGCAGATTTGCGGACTGTTGCTAGGCTGTCTAGCCCGTTAATACGACGCTTGAAGACACCCAAGTTAAAGGATTCAGGAAATACACTCGCCGGAAGACAGTTCCATACTCTAGCGGTGCGACAAAGAAACGATTTAGAGAACCGATGGGTTCTCAAAAGCCCAATGTCAACAACAAAAGGGTGCTGAGTCTCTCTGCGACGAGTCATGCGGAGATAGGACGGGTGGCAGGGAATAAGGGATGCTAGTTCCGCAGAGCAGCGTCCGTGATAGTATCTGTAAAACAGACTAAGCGAACCCACAAATCGTCTGTGACTCAGGAACCCCGCCCGGATTGATACCACCGTTATGCCAGAGGACCAGGTTCAAACGGATCGGCTTTACATTATCGCTTCGAATAAATAGTCAAAAACATTTTAGCAGACTAGAGATTAGCGATTTCGACCGCTGAAGGTTTACATAATCATCCCAACGAGGAAAAACGATTTTTGTGTAGGGCGATAAAAACAAATAGCTGCCTGACGCTGGGGAGTGCGATCCCCACCACTCGTCACACATGGACTTGCTAGTTAGTAGACAAAACATTACATGAAACCATTTTTTTTTATTTTTTATTGAAAGCGCGACATGTGGCCCACAGCCACAGGTGCGGAAATCTAGGAAACCTAGTGGAGCGGCGGGTGGCCGAGTGGTTTGGGCATCGGCTTCTCATACGAGAGGTCGGCGCTTCGAATCCGGTCGGCGTGTACCAATGGGTTTTTTTCTGACGAAAAAAATTACGTGCATACCTACATCTGCTGCTTCACCGTTCGGAACCGGTGTAAAACTGTAGGTCCCTTCCCTTGCCCCTTTCTAGGTGGTAGGCTCAAATTGTAGCCGACTGGGTTGCTACCACCGTACTGGATGCAAGATGGCCGCATAGCACCTCGGATGTGTTCTCCTCTAGTCCAGTACAGCCAGCAATCCAGGGAAGTCTCCGGTATGGCACCTACCTTCTCGGAGGTGATATTGGCTGGTCGGAGCATGCGCTTTGGCCCCTCCGACTCAGCCAACCATACCGGATTATATAAAAAAAAACCTCGGTGCGCGAGTCCGACTCGAACTTGGTCGAAATTTACTGTACTCCCTTGGCGGGGGCACGGCCGCCATGCCCCCGCCAAGTCGAGCAAACGCGGCCGTGCCATCCTTTTCACGAAGCAACTCAGGGGACTACCGGCCTACCTGTATCTTTGTTGTAGATCAGTGGTTCTCAATCTATGGTACGCGTACCACCAGTGGTACGCGGAATGCTTCGAGGTGGTACGCGAAAAAAATTAAACATTATGCTCTACAAAATTAAATAAGCGTCAATAAAAAGTGGCGTAATCCTAATTTAGAAAGTTTTGTTGATGAGCATAAATAGAATTTTAATTCTAATGTTCTTAGCTATATAAAAACCCACAGTCAAATGCTCATAGTGAGTTCCAAAGAATATTTCGATAAGAAATCTATTTTTAGATTAAATTCCGAGATCACTTACATTCGAGGAAATAGATTCATTAATTGAACTTTGGTGTGATGCTAACCTCCAAATATAATTTAAGTATGTAGATATAGAACATAAGTATTATTATTAGGTGGTACGCCGCCAAATATATTGGTTTAGTGGTACCTGAAAAAAAAAGTTGGAGAACCCATGTTGTAGATGTTCAGTGTTCTATTGACTGTACGTATGTCTATGGTACGAAGTGTACCCAACCACGTGAGCGTGTGAATCTAAGTGGACTCGAACACATTGCGGCACAACAAACCGAAACATACATAAGTACGTACATGTCATTACTCTGTATCGGGACAAGCGGGTTGAGCAGAGTAATCGGTGTTGCGCTGCGAGGACTCGAATAAATTACAGCACAACATCTAGCACCACTAACCACTAGGTTTAGCAGAGTAGTTTAGACGTATCGTTGGGTCATTGAGCCTGTTTTATCGGTACTACTATGGCCGCTGTTCTGACGAACTTGCTTCCCTCATCCCTCTTCGTCCTGTTCGCCTTCGCCAAAACCGCCATACTCTCGCGAAATACCCCTTTGTGGTCGACAGAAGAGTTCTTTCGAACTGCACGATTGTCTAAATCGTTCTTGTGCCGCACTGCAAAGGTGTGGAGCGGGCTCCCAGGGAATATCTTCCCCCACTCCTACAATCCACGGATCTTCAAATCGAGGGTTAATAGCCTTTCCCCAGCAACATTAGTCCACCTCCAAGCCGGACTGGCACCTCCTCGGGGGTGAAATTGGCTGCGCCTAAGGGTGCGACCTCGGGCACAGCCACCCAGTTCGGAAGCATTAACCGTGGAATTGTAGGAATAGGAAAATATATTCCCCAGAACACCTTCAACACCTTTGCAGCGCGACACAAGAACGATTTAGAGAATCGTGCAGTTCGAAAACTCTTCTGTCGACTACAAAGGATTGTTCCGCGAGAGTGTGGCGGGTTTGGCGAAGGCGAACAGGAGGGGGAGGGATGAGGGAAGCAAGTTCGTCAGAGCAGCGGCCATAGTATTCGGTATGAATGTTCTTAGAAAGATATTGTTTAACCAAAGCCAAGCGAAATGAAAAACGTTCTTCTTCCACGGCACATTTACTGCTTAGTCCGAGGCTTAGTTTTCTTAGGCTGATAAAAAATAGGGTAAAATTTGGGTATCGAGTGGCAAAACTTACGCAGTGCGATTTTTGAGTTTAAAACTGTTTCGACCACCACATCTTAACACACCGCTTTTAGCGTTAACAATGACGACTGTGTCGCAAGTCTTAACGCCTAGAGCGTAAAATTGTCACGGGTTTCGACCGCTGCATCCTAACACACCGCTTTTGGCGTTAACAATGACGACTAAATCGCAGTCTTAACGCCTAGAGCGTAAAACTGTCACGGTGGGTTTCGACCACCGCATCTTAACACACCGCTTTTTCCATTAACAATTATGACAGTGTCGTAAGTATTAACTCCTAGAGCGTAAAACTGTCACGGGTTTCGAACTTTCGACCACTGCATCTTAACACACCGCTTTTTCCATTAACTATTATGACCAGACATCGGAATCCGCGGGGCACGAATACGACCTTGTTAGGGATTGACTACGGCGATCAATAAACAATCGACACTGTTATCGATACTCATATTTATTTGTTTATTGTATTTTATTCATGTCATATTTCAGACCTGAATACTTATATACCTACAGTACTTATATAAACATGTATACTTTATGTTAACGATTAAGTAAATATAATACATATTTATATAAGGTCTTTCAAAATTAGTTCATAGTACGCTAAGGGGGGGTTCTGTATCATATAGGGAGTAAAACCTATATAAAAATTTTTGGACCTTGGCCTTTTTTTAAGTAAACAATTTTTTGATGTAGGTATTTAAATAAAAAAAATAGGTGGTTGATTTTTATAACCTAATCGATTCAGTTTCATAACAGTAACAAAAAAGTCTTCATGACCATTATGATGTAACACGTGTAAGTTGGTAAAAAAAATTTAATTCTTTCTAATCCATACTAATAAAACTAAAATTGTGGTTTTTCACAATTTATGAAAGAAAGAGATATACGTGTTGGAAGATTTTTTTGTTCCTAGCACGAAACCGAAACGATTAAGAAAAATTTTTTTTTACATTTAACATTAAAAAAAAAAAAATTGTGAAAAAAAAATTCTTTGTTCTTCAAAAGTGATCTATTTCCGATACAGAACCCCCCCTTAGCTTACTATGAACTAATTTTGTAAGACCTATTTTTTTAGACCTTGGCCTTTTTTTTATGTAAAATATTTTTTTATGTGTTTAAATAAAAAAATAGGTGGTTGATTTTTATAGCCTAATCGATTCAGTTTCATAACAGTAACAAAAAAGTCTTCAATATCATTATGATGTAACACGTGTAAGTTGGTAAAAAAAATCAAATTCTTTCTATTCCATACTAATAAAACTAATATTGTGGTTTGAACAGATTTGTATTGTACCTACAAAGTAAATACAACATTTGTTTATTATATCTTATTTTATATAGAAATACTCTTAGTTTTAATAATCGACATTATTTCATATTATTCTAAAATAACGATCGATTTTCGATATTTGTGGATACATTGTCCCATCACTAAACAACCTTGAATCATTCGTGCCCCGCGGATTCCGATGTATGATTATGACTGTGTCGCAAGTCTTAACTCCTAGAGCGTAAAACTGTCACGGGTTTCGAACTTTCGACCACCGCATCTTAACACACCGCTTTTAGCGTTAACAATGACGACTGTGTCGCAAGTCTTAACGCCTAGAGCGTAAAACTATCACTGATTTCGACCACCGCATCTTAACACACCGCTTTTGGCGTTAATAATGACGACTATGTCGCAATTCTTAACGCCTAGAGCATAAAACTGTCACGGGTTTCGACCGCCGCATCTTAACACACCGCTCTTAGCGTTAACAATGACGACTTTGTCGCAAATCTTAACGCCTAGAACGTAAAACTGTCACTAACTGTTTTCCACGAGGTTTTCCGTCCAGTTCAGTGTAGTCGGCACGATCGAAGGGAAACACCAACATGGCACATAATTCACGAAGGTTTTATAAGCTGACATTAGGGATGTTTGTTTGTTTGTACCGTGTGGGGCCGGTACTCTAAAAGAATAGCCCCACTGCATCTCTACCCGTGTATGTCGTAAAAGGCGAAGCTAAGGGATATGGCTCCCTTCTTATATTACTAGGTGGTAGGGTTTAACCCGCACGGATTGATACCACCGCACTGAATGAAAGGACGGTCGAAACGACTATGTAAATAGTTTCTGTTTTCCGTCCAGTTCAGTGTAGCCGGGACGACCGTTGCACTGACGTGGCACCAAGTTCACCCGGTGTTATGGGCTGACGTCCATCACGGATGTTGTAGGTGATGTAGCGAAGCGAGTCATTTTTCATAAAAAATGTTGCAGGTGTATGTAGCCAACCGTGTCAAAAAACCGGCCAAGTGCGAGTCGAACTCGCGCACCGAGGGTTCCGTATCGCCATGTCATCATCGATGCATGTCATGGCTAGCGCCACTCACGCCGTCTATGGTGTGTTATGATATGAAATGCTTCTTATTAGTTAAATGTCATGATTAGTTAAAATGCTTCACACTCTAATCGGTAGATGGCGCGCGCGCATACACTTTTTGGTTTCTTCTATGAGAACCCGCGTGAATTTTTTACTTTTTCTTGTTTTTATTATTTGTTGTTATATCGGCCATAATAAATAACACATATTCTGTGAAAATTTCAACGGGCTACCTATTACGGTTCAAGAGATACAGCCCTTGGACAGACAGACAGAAAGACAGACGGCGGTGGGGCGTAGGCTTAGTAATAGGGTCCCGTACCGGATACAGAACCCTAAAAAGCGAGTGCATGCTTAGTACTACAAGTACAAGACGTGGTAATAATGGGGATTTCAATTTCAATAATTGTAATATCTGCTATTGACTATTGTTACTGAACATACATACATACATAAGTCACGGTTTTGTATCCCGACAATCAGGGTAAGCAGAGTAATCGGTGTTGTGCTATAAATGCTTCACACTCTAATCGGTAGATGGCGCGCGCGCATACACTTTTTGGTTTCTTCTATGAGTACCCCCGTGATTTTTTTACTTTTACGGAGGCGTGTTCTATGTTTGACTTGTGAGGGTGTGTGTATATGTGTCTGTGGCATCGTAGCTCCCAAACGGATGGACCGATTTGGATCCGGTTTTCTTTATTAGGAAGCTTGTTTAATCGGGATGGTTCTTTTTTTTTTATGGAAACTGACACGGTTCGCTACATCACCTATAACATCCGTGATGTCAGCCCACAACACCGGGTGAACTAGGTGCCATGTCAGTGCTCCCCTTCGGTCGTGCCGGCTACACTGAACTGGACGGAAAACACAAACTATTTACATAGCCGTTTCGACCGACGTTTCATTCAGTGCGGTGGTATCAATCCGGGCGGGTTAAATCCTACCACCTAGGAAGGGGCCTAAAGTTTAGTTTTATTAGTATGGAATAGAAAGAATTTGATTTTTTTTACCAACTTACACGTGTTACATCATAATGGTAATGAAGACTTTTTTGTTGCTGTTATGAAACTGAATCGATTAGGCTATAAAAATCAACCACCTATATTTTTATTTAAATACATAAAAATATTTTACATAAAAAAAAGCCCAAGGTCCAAAACAATTTATATAGGTTTTACTCCCTATAAGATACATAACCCCCCCCCAAGACCTTACATAATTTAATAAAAATGTACTCACTTTTAGATTGAAATATGAATGTTGTTTTGAAGAATACACCAGCGAATTTATGAAAATTATGAATAAACCAGTCACACACACACACAACACACACTACAGATTGATTGGGTAGGTCTAATATTGTTCTATTTATAATGTAAGTCTATTCGTCGGGTTTTATCTTGCGCAAATATTTCTATCACTTTTTTGTTGAAGTCCGGAATTGTTTGAATAAATTGTTTCTCAATACTCAGCACCGAAAGAGCGTTCAGCCTATCTTGACTCATTGTATTTTGGAGGAAGGATTTTATTCTTTTTACAGTTGAGAAACATCTTTCGCTCTCCACAGTTGTCATTGGAATAGTACATATTATTTCCAACAGCTTGGTCGATTCGGAGAAATCTTCAATTAGGTCGTTATTACAGAACAATTGAAGAATTGCTGTTACACTGGTGGCGTTTACGAAATCGTCTCTATTGTATAATACCGAAAGTTCGTTTTTCAGTTTGTTTTGGTCCAGGCATTTGTACGTTTCTATAGTAAGCTTGAAATCTTCTTCGGGAAAGTGTGTTCTGTAGCCCGTGAAATGTTCGCTGAATAATAATTTTGCTGCAATAAGGTGGTTGTTGTACGAAAATCTTTCTTTTATTTGGGTAATTATTATGTCACAAACTTCCTTTTCGACAACCGAACAAAAGGTCATCATTCGTTTGGCGGCTGGCTCTTCATTTTGATCTATTGTTTCCCGGGCATTCTGGACATTTTTTTCAAAATTAATTATGTTTTCTTTGATGACCAATAAATTCAAATTTCTCGATTGTAACTGTTTAAATAAAGTTTCACAATGGGGCAGCATGGATTGAAAAAAATTCAACCAGTACAAAAAGTTTGAGTCATTTAAATACCGTAGAAGCATGTCCGCGTGGTTTATTGTGTTTGAATCATTTTCTGTGTTAATTATTGTCATCATACACTCCTTTAGAGCAACTTTGTAGCGGTACACTGAATTGACTGTTCTTGTATTAAAATTCCACTTCCTCTGTGGAGCTGCAGGAGTCTTCTTTGCTACAGTCTGCGATAGAATTTCGGTACGTTTGGCTGATCCAGAGAAAAATTTTGGAAATTCGTGTAGATTTGCAAAAAACATTTTGACCGCTGTATTTTGGCTCACACTCTTCTCTAGTATTAAATTCAGTTGGTGGGCATAGCAGTGGGTGAAGTGGGCATTTGGGTAAAGCGCTTTGATTTTGGCCTGCACTCCACCGAGCTGTCCACTCATAACGGCGGCACCGTCGTAACACTGTGCAATAAGTTTGTCTGGTTGCACCTGCAAATCTTCCAGTTCCCTCAATATCGCTGCAGATAGTCCGTCGGCAGTGGGCGCTTTTGGCAAGAGATATTTCCAAAAACGCTCATATATATGGCCATTTTCGACGAATCTCACAATCATCGCCATCGGCATTATCGTTGACACATCTGTGGTTTCGTCAGCTTGAATGGCCACGTAATTAGCTGCGCTTAACTTTTTACGGATTTCTGCGTGATACACATAGAGTATTGAATCTAAAATGTCGTTCTGAATTGTTTTGGACGTGCCTTTAAAAACGGTCGACTGCGCCAGGTGCTCCTTCATAGCCATGTCCAGTTCCGCGACAAAGTCGACGAGCCCACGAAATGCTCCTGGATTTTTTGACGACGCTTCGTCATGGCCGCGCAAAGCCAATTCGAAAGCACCACAGAACTTTATGCAGTCTATCAAGCGAGACATAATGTAACGGTTTCTGTCCACTTGCTCATTGTGTTTTTGAATATTGACGCGATATGCACAATCCAGCTGTTCCCTTATGTCGACTGTTCCCAGAGCCGATAAGGCCATAACATTTTGTAGGTGAAGTTGTGAAGAGTCGTGTTTTTTAAGTTTCTCGCCCAAATGCGTCAGATCTCTCACCCCAGTGTGGGTCCAAATCGTATCTCCGCCAAAAATAAGGCACGGAAAACAAAAAAATGCATTGAGGCGCTCGCACCCACACAACCACTTCTTTTTAAGGTACAATTCTTTTTTAAATGTTCTTTGGAATAGTCTATTCTTTGATTTGCACTCCTGTTTTATATTAAGCACCGGTCTAGGAGGTCCGGCCAATTTAATTTCCAGTTTATGTAAACTTCTGTTGTTTTTAATATAGTCAACACTGCAGTCACTCATTTTCACACCCTAGGAACCCACTCACTCAACACCACCGAACTGTTACCTAATTTACGAACAGTTGCAAAAACTGCTAAAAACCGACTTGCGCCGATACTAGCTTCAATACAATAATAATGAATAATGGCGGCCGGCCGCGCCGCCGGCCGTCGGGCGAGGCGAGCGAGACGCGTTCGTAAATTATTCAATGAGCATAACAGCGCTGCAGCGTTAGCAGACGCTGGCTATTATTTTTACTACGCGTCCGCTCAAAATCGCATAAGCGCACTGCATTTAGCTTCAGCGCTTGCACAGTAAACTTCGCTCGCGGCTTCGACCGAGACGACCGACAGACCACGTGACATCACATTCGAGATCATTCGTGTCGTCGTGACTCGTCGTGATTCGTTCGTGAAACGGTCGCTACGTATCGCACGCGTGTCTACGCACAATATAGCGTCCTTGTTTCCCGTTCGTGCGCCGCACCCGGAATGCAACCTTGGCCGTTACAGATTGTTGTATTGTATGAAGAGTGTTTTGTTTCACGCGCATTCTGTCGTGCAGCGTGCTATGTGTGACCAAAATGCGGTGAGATGCGCCCGTGGGCTGCGCAAAAAACTATTATTAGGGCAGAGGGGCGGGGGAGGGCGGGAGGTGTGCAAAGGGGGTTATCGGTGCACCCTACCGCCCTCCCCCGCGTTGCTAGGATACGACCTCACGCCGTCGTCGTCCCCGCGCCGCCGCCCGCGCCGCCCGCGTACAGTCAGTCAGTCACTCACTATTTATTTGTTTCTTCCGTAGTTCTCGCGGTCGATTTTTTGCTAATGGTGGTTACTCGTATTCGTGATTGTTGCAAACATTTTAGTTTTATCTCGCTCTAACCAAGCCATTAAAGGGAGACGAAACAGAAATGTTTGCCAAATATTTGTGTAGGTACATACAGCCATGCATGGTGCTAGCATGATAAATGTTTATTGGCGAAGTGCGTTTACCGGGGTCGCCCGAACGGCACCAACACGTCGTCGTCAGTTCAAACTTCAAACCAAAGATGTATTATTTTAACCATGATCGATACATCGGTGTGCGTGCACAAACATAATATAAACAGCAAGACTCCCTTTTTTCCCTATATAGGTATGATAATGTAATAATTTTTATAAATTTTCTGCCAAAATATTCAATCGTTTTTTTATTGCTTCCGAACTGGGTGGCTCTGCCCAAGCGAGGTCGAAGCCTCCGACGACGCAGCCAATTTCACCGCCGAGGATGTGCCAGTCCGGCTTGGAGGTGGACTAATGTCGCTGGGGAAAGGCTATTGACCCGCGATTTGAAGATCCGTGGATTATAGGAGTAGGGAAAGATATTCCCCGGAAACACGTTCCATACCTATGCAGTGCGGCACAAGAACGATTTAGAGAATCGTGCAGGTCGAAGAACTCTTCTGTCCACCACCACAAAGGGTTAGATAGATAGATAGAAATACTTTATTGCTCCAAAACATTTAACAGTAACAAACGATAAGTAATTTACATGAGGGGCAAAGGCGGACTTATCCCTTACAGGGATTTCTCCCAGTCAACCTTTGGATGTTTGCTTACTGACTCGTGGATGTTTGAGAGTCGTATGTTGTGAGATATAAGTAGGTAGTAGCAAAAGACTTGAGTGTTGGAATGTAAAATATAATATATGGGAAATAACTATGATAAACTATAATATACACTACATAATATAAGTACACAAGCTGTGCCCGCGGCTCCGCCCGCTCTCATATTTCACTTCACTGCTAACCTCATAAGCCATTTAGCGTGATAGTAAGTAGCCTATAGTTGATGGGAAGAATCAAGCCATCCGTAGAATTTTTTTTTATTAAAATCGGTTCAGTGGTTCTCGAGTTATAAGCGGACAGACAGACACTCAGACATACAGAAAGCAGACGTTGGATTTTATTATAGGTAAGGAGGAAGGAAGGAAGGAAGGACAAGCTGTGCCCGCGGCTCCGCCCGCTCTCATATTTCACTTCACTGCTAACCTCATAAGCCATTTGGCGTGATAGTAAGTAGCCTATAGTTGATGGGAAGAATCAAGCTATCCGTAGATTTTTTATTAAAATCGGTTCAGTGGCTCTCGAGTTATAAGCGGACAGACAGACACTCAGACACTCAGACAGAAAGCAGACGTTGGATTTTATTATAGGTAAGGATAAGGATAAGGAAAAGGAAATAAGGAAATAAGGAATAAGGAAAGGAAGGATAAGGATACTAGTTTAAACAAGAGTTTAAACATAGAAATCGCAAATTATAAATTAAATTAAATACATAAAACTATAAATTAAATACATATATGAATTACAGATTATATAATACATAATACCTAAATATATACATACAAGGGGTGTTCCGCGAGAATATGGCGGGTTTGGCGAAGGCGAACAGGAGGAGGGATTGTATATTTTATTTCACTATACCATAGTACTATACATGCGCAGTCAAGCGACCGAACTTCAGGCCAATACGCATTTAAGTTTGGACGTTTTAAAATCCGCACGGGGCGGGGCGGCGGCGACACGCAAAACCATGCCTTGTGTTCCAGGAAATAGAAACTAATTCAGTTTGATATTTATACTTTCGGTCGGTCAGAACTCAGAATCATGTAGAATTTGTTTTTATAGAAAGCGCGACATGTGGCGCCGCCCCACCCATAAGGTGTCTAACGACGCCCATGGAAATTCGGTCGTACGCGGGGGTTGCGAATGCCATGCTGGCCTGATAGGTGCCTATTCACACCTCTCTTGAAGGACCCGAGACTATACTTGGGGGGAAATATGTGGCCAGGGAGAGCGTTTCAGAGTTTACCAGTTCTGTGGAGAAAAGATCTGCAGAACCGATTGGTACGCATCCGTGGTAAGTCAAGCGTATAGGGATGCAATCCCTGCCCAGTGCGCGTCGAGGTGCGCGTTGTGCGGAGGTGGAAAGGGGACGGTGGGTGGGATAGCGTTAAACAGCTCCTCCGAGCATTAGCATCCCCCCATGAAATAAACGATAGCAGACACTTAGGGCGCCGACATCCCTACGGATAATACTTTTATACTTCAATTTATTTCTTTCTTTCCGGTGAAGCCGCTATGTTTTGTGGTGGTACGGCGGCGCACGAGCGCACTAAGGGCCAGCCACCAGTGTTGGATACGTCGAAAAGCCAGTTCTAAATTCAATGCGAAGAAGAACTGACAAACAAACTTTGCAAGTCACAATGTTTTGTTAGTACTTACCTTATAAGTATTATAGTAACTTACAAATAATTAACCCATACTACCGCTCACAAGAGCATTTACAGCATAAACATGAATACTGAAGAATCTGACCACTCTGCCTATTTACATTACCTATATCTGGTGTATAGTGCCATCGTCAATTTTGATTCTTCAAGTCAAGGATGTTTGAAAGCGCACTGTTGACCTAAATTTATATTTATTTCAGTATCATAATTCATTGTACTTTATTTATTACATTATATAGGTTATATAAATATATATATTATATATTGTATACTAATGTCCACAACAGATGACGATAATGATTCATTTTTCTCTATTTCATCTACTTCAGAAGAATTTTTTAGTGACTGCAGCACTTTCTCCCTTGACGATTCTCCCTTGGATGAAAAACTGAGTACAGTTTTTTCACAACATCCAAGGAACTTTAACTTTGTGCATATAAATGCACAGAGTATTCCCTCTCATTATCCCGACCTCCTCAGAACGTTTTCAGGCAAACATATACATGCTATTCTAGTTTCTGAGACATTTCTCAAACCTTCTTTACCCTCCACCTCTTACTCATTGCCAGGTTTTCACCTTATTCGTAACGACAGAACGGGTAAAGGTTACGGTGGCGTAGCGTTATACCTTAGGAGCAATATCGCTTATTCCATTATCTCTCAGTCTCCCACTCTTTACTCCGAATCTCCGGAGTTCATTTTTCTTGAGCTATCTCTTCATCACACGAAAGTTCTGCTCGGTGTGTATTACAGTCCAAATATGAACATAAACTATTTCTCTTCCTTCGAACAGTTTCTTGAAATCTATTCCCCACAGTTTTCTCACACTATCATCATGGGTGATTTTAATATATGTCTTCTTAAAGATGATCACCGATCCAAAAAGCTCAAGTCCCTAATTTCCTCAGTCAATATGCACATTCTTCCGCTGAACGCTACCCACCATTTTCCAAACTGCGTACCTTCTTTGCTGGACCTAATATTAACTTCTTCCACGACCCATGTTAGTACACATGGACAATTTCCCGCACCTGGATTCTCACACCACGACTTAATCTACCTGTCTTATAAGGTTCGACCTCCAAAGGCAGCAAAGAAGGTGTTAATGCAGCGAAACTTCAAAGGTATAAACTTGGAGCTTCTTAGGGAGGATGTTCGCGGTGCCGACTGGTCGACTGTCCTTAATGGCTCTTCCATCGATGAGATGGTTGAAGAGTTTAATGTCAAAGTCACACAAATCTTTGATGTGCATGCTCCTATACGTCAGTGTCGCTTAAAACACTTACCTGCACCCTGGCTGAGTGACGACATCAAAGCCATGATGGCTAGACGAGACCGTGCGAAAGTAAAACACAGAAGTGATAATTCCATTGACAGTCTTAGTAAATATAAGCTACTAAGGAATCGGTGTACGAGGATGTGTAGAGATGCTCAACAACGCCACATACGCTCTAACGTCGAAAATTGTTCTCCGGCACATTGCTGGAAATATCTTAAAACACTCGGAATCGGTAAGCAGGCTAATCCAACAAAACCAAACATAGACATGAATGCACTGAATGCTCATTTCACAACTCCACCGGTCACCATGGATGCTATCGTAAAATCTAACACTCTCCTTCAGCTGTCACAGCTGCCGATACCCGAGTTCAACCCGTTCGCCTTCAACCCTGTTACCGACTGTGAAGTTAAGAAGATCATTCTCTCCATTTCCACCAAGGCAGTTGGAGCTGACGATTTAAGCCTTGATATGTTGGCGCCAGTACTGGACGAGCTGTTACCTATCATCACCTATATCCTCAATCACTCTCTGGTAACAAGCTCGTTCCCTAGCATCTGGAAAAAGGCTTTTGTCATTCCTCTGCCCAAAACATCCAATCCTGTCTCCTTTAGTCAGTACCGTCCTATCTCAATATTACCAGTCCTCTCAAAAATCCTTGAACGCATTGTACACCAGCAATTATCTGGCTTCCTTTCTCAAAACAACCTTTTGAATCCAATGCAATCTGGATTTCGACCTTCTCACAGTACTGTTACTGCACTTGTCAAAGTCACTGATGATATCCGTCTAAGTATGGAAAACAAAGATCTCACTGTTATCGTGTTGCTTGATTTTAGTAACGCCTTCAACGCAGTTGACTTTGACATCATGGTGGAAATGCTGAGGTCTCTTAACTTATCTCCGGAGGTAATAGATTGGTTTGACTCGTACCTTCGTGGTCGCCAGCAACGTGTTAGAATTGACAATGACTTTTCTGAATGGTACGATCTAACTGCTGGTGTTCCACAAGGAGGCGTGTTATCTCCTCTACTCTTCGCAATCTTTATAAATTTTGTCACCAAACTCTTAGTTTCTCTATACCACTTGTATGCCGATGACTTACAACTATATCTGGCAGGTAGTATTGACGACATTGCTGGAATCATTGATGTGATCAATGCTGATTTGGCCACCATTTTTGGCTGGACCAGATCCTTTGGACTCATCGTGAATCCAAATAAGTCTCAGGCAATGATTGCCGGAAGTCCTCGAGTACTATCGAGGATTGATCGTGCCTCCTTGCCTGAGATTATGTACAACGGTACTGCCATACCATACACAAGGGTTGTCAAAAACCTCGGAATCCTTATGGATGATACGCTATCTTGGCAGGCTCAGGTCAATGAGGTCAGTCGAAAAGTCTATGCTGCGGCGCACTCCCTAAGGCGGCTGCAGAACCTTCTTCCGACCTCCACAAAGACAATTCTAGCACAATCGCTGCTTCTCCCCATCCTTGATTATGCAGATGTATGTTGCCTGGACGTTACTGAGGAACTTCTGGACAAGCTTGAGCGTTTGCAAAACATGTGTATACGCTTCATTTTCGGTCTACGTAAGTACGACCATGTTTCTGAATACCGCAGACGTCTCAAGTGGCTCCCAATCCGTCTCCGCAGAAATTCCCACATCCTTGGACTCCTTTATTCTTGTATCAACAACCCTTCTGCTCCCGAGTACCTATCTTCACGTTTTCAATACTTATCTTCCCACGGTGTCACGCTTCGTTCAAGTGATGACAATATCTTAGCCATTTCCACTCATAAAACAGGATTTTACACAAACTCATTTTCTGTGCACGCAGCTCGTCTGTGGAATCAACTACCTCACTGTATACGGCACTGCAAGTCGCTTCCGTTATTCAAAAAACACTTAAAGTTGTACTATCTCCGTCAATGTGAAGTCAATAGTTAAAAAATCCTTTAATTCTGAATGGACAAGTATGTATGTATGTATATATTTAGGTATTATGTATTATATAATCTTTAATACATATGTATTTAATTTATAGTTTTATGTATTTAATTTAATTTATAATTTGCCATTTCTACGTTTAAACTGGTATGTACTTATATTATGTAGTGCAAGTATATTATAGTTTATCATAGTTATTTTCCATATATTATATTTTACATTCCCACACTCAAGTCTTTTGCTACTACCTACTTATATCTCACAACATACGACTCTCAAACATCCAAAGGTTGACTGGGAGAAATCCCTGTAAGGGATAAGTCCGCCTTTGCCCCTCATGTAAATTACTTATCGTTTGTTACTGTAAAATGTTTTGGAGCAATAAAGTATTTCTATCTATCTATCAAATCATGAACAATTAATTTATGTTTATTACAAAGAAATGTAATAAATAAGTCATATTAAAAATCTAAAGATCATTGAACTAATAAAACAACTAGAAGCATCATCAGCTTACCCCTGCCGCAGGGGTAAGCTGACGGACTTGAGTCAGTTACTACCATTAAGTCAGGTACTACCATTGATATCTATTTTATAGATTGACCCATCCCATACATCACTCCCGAAAAAATATATTCTCGACGAGACCTTAATAGATGGCGCCACAGGCTTTATACATTGCATTGTTGAAAGTCAAAAGATAGGCGGATAAAACTCGCACTTAACAGATTTTTTTAGGGTTCCGTACCGTACGAAAGTCTAATTACTAAGCCAACGCCGCCGTCCGTCCGTCCGTATGTCCTATTCAAGAACATTTTATAGGTAAGGACGTCGAACCTTCCCCGCGCCAGCGTAACACGACGTTTGTATAAACGTACAAATGCCATTCGTTACCAACCAATCAGAGCGCGATACCGCCCGATACCAGCCAATCAGAGCGCGCGCCGTCCCCTCCGCTACACGCGGAGCTCGGCGACGCTGTTTCTTATATAAGCATTGGACAGTCTGACGTCCATACCTATTTAAATGTTCTTGGTCCTACGTTTAAGTATCTTTGAATCTTAAGAGGAAGCCGGTTGAAATTTTCATAAATATGTGTTATTTATTATGGCGTATATGCCAACAAAGCAAAAAGGAAAATGTAAAAAAAATAAGGGGTCCCCATACAAGAAACGTGCTAAGAATGTTATATTAGTACATATTCACGCTACTGAGTATTAGATGGCTCCACATGTATTTTATATTTTGCATTATGGAAAGTCAAAATATAGACGTATATACATAAGGTATGGTATCAGATAGATAGCGAATAGTTCGTGTTTTCCGTCCAGCTCAGTGTAGCCGGCACGACCGAAGGTAAGCACTGACACGGCACCTAGTTCACCCGGTGTTATGGGTTGAGATCACGGATGTAGTATAACCGTGTCAGTTTTCATAAAAAAAAACACACACACAAATGTTACTTTTCAAATTCAGAAAGGCGCCCTCTACGGAAATAATTATAACTCTGAGTAAAACTCATAGCATAGAGCGAGAGACAGAGAGAGAGAGAGAGAGAGAGAGAGAGATAGATAGAAAGAGGGAGAGAGCGCACAAGACAACTTCAAAGCGACGGAACCGGAACTCGCTCGCCGGAAGCGAAGTCAGCGCCGGAAGTCGCGGCCGACAAGATGGCGGACCGGCTTCCGCCCGAAGGTTGTTAATTTGTCTAAAGGGTTGCCATTTTATTTTGTAGCGTTTTTGATCGGGTTTTATTCTTATGGGTTTCCTGCTATTTGCAAGGTTAGGTATTTACGAAAATGTATGGAGAACTCACAGTTTTTGGGTTCCGTATCCGGTACGGGACCCTATTACTAAGCCTACGCCGTCTGTCTGTCTGTCTGTCCGTCCGTCCGTCCGTCAGTCTGTCTGTCTGTCCGAGGGCTGTATCTCTTGAACCGTAATAGGTAGCCCGTTGAAATTTTCACAGAATATGTGTTATTAATATGGCCGATATAACAACAAATAATAAAAATAAGAAAAAGTAAAAAATTCACGGGGGTTCCCATAGAAGAAACCAAAAGGTGTCGCGCCATCTACCGAATAGAGCGTGAAGCATTTTAACTAATCATGACATTTTAACTAATATGAAGCATTTCATAACACGCGATAGATGGTGTGAGTGGCGCTAGCCATGACATGGCGATACGGAACCCTCGGTGCGCGAGTTCGACTCGCACTTGACCGCTTTTTATTTTTAATTTCACCACCGTTCTTTTTTGCAACCAATTTAGTTTTCGATACACATTAACATCCTGTATTATCCCGCATGGAAGCACAATCGTACCGTGTGGGGCCGGTACTCTAAAAGAATAGCCCCACTGCATTTCTCCCCGTGTATGTCGTAAAAGGCGACTAAGGGATATGAATCCCTTCTTATATTACTAGGTGGTACGGTTTAACCCTCCCGGGTTGGTACCACCGCACTGAATGAAAGGTCGGTCGAAACGGCTATGTAAATAGTTTGTGTTTTCCGTCCAGTTCAGTGTAGCCGGCATGACCGAAGGGAAGCACTGACGTGGCACCAAGTTCACCCGGTGTTATGGGCTGACATCACGGACGTTGTAGGTGATGTAGCCAACCATGTCAGTATCCATAAAAAAAAAAAAAAAAACAATCACTCTGTAGATAGACTGCATAGCAGCACAATCACTCTGTAGATAGTCGCGGAGGGGGCAGAGTGCAGACCAAACAAGTTAGATTGAAGATCTAGCCGGGCCGCATCGCCTCTAGGCTGGTGGGATCGATATGATAGATCGATCAAAAAACATAGATAGATGGAAAATTCTTCATTGCTAAACAAATTACTTAATACTTGTAAAAATATGTTTAAAAAAAATACCCTGCGAAGTTTCTTGTCGGTTCTTCTTCGTGGGTGTAATCGAACCGAATAGAACAAATTGTGACAAGTTCGAGCGCAGTCTAACTGCCATAAGAATGATCAATAAACAATACAATACAATACAAATAATTTACATTAAGGCCGTGACAAACCCCAACGACCTTGAGCATTCGGGAATTTCAAATTGCTAATTATATTAGTTTATGCACCACTTTTTATAAAACTCTAAATAGCTATCGATGAAAACTAAAATAAAAATAGGTACTTACGTAAGCAAAAATAGGTAAATAGGTGCATTTGGGTTCGATGGTTGTGAATGACATACATACATAACACACGCTGTATCCCGACAATCAGGGTAAGCAGAGTAATCGGTGTTGTGCTATAAGGACTCTGGCAAATTACAGCACAACATCGACCACCACGTTTTGCAAAGTATTCGGACAAGATAACTATATCAGGCAGCAAATGCCCACCTGCTGCATGACTAGGTGGAAGGACTGCGCCAAGGTGAGAAGTGGCTAGCCGGTTGTGAATAATATGATAAATAAAGAATAAAGAATCAGGATACAGCGTATGTATGTATGCATGGAACCCTAAAAAAAGTCTATGCCAATATGCAAATCGCTCTATCGCAGTGATCCCCAAAATGTGTCTATGGATCAATCAAGCCGCACGAACACTTGAGAGCGAATCGGCCTTTAGCTGTTTTAAGTTCAATATAGTTTGAATTTCGTACTCAATGTACTTCTGTCTTAAAGCGAATCTGTCCTAAACAGAATCTGTCGTAAACCTAATCTGTCCTAAACCGAACCTGCCTTAACGGAATAAAGGAAAGTAAATCTTATCTTTGTAGTAGCAAAGATAAGATGTGAATTTTTTTAATAAAAAATTGTTTTGCTATACTTAAACTCTATTACGACATTATGTATCTAATTTCAAGTTTTTTTTTTGTCCAATAGATTCGGAGAAAATAACACGTGAAAGACAGACATACAGACAGACAGACATAAGAGTGATATAATAAGGGTTCCGTTTTTTTCCTCTTTTGACGTCCGGAATTCTAAAAAGAGTCTATGCCAATATGCAAATCGCTGTATCGCAGTGATCCCCAAAGTGTGTCTATGGATCAAGCCGCACGAACACTTGAGAGCGACTGTTTTCGGTTCAATGTTGAGGAGATCCGCGGGCGTCGCGCGCCCGCCGAACAGTAGGAAGCGAACCGCTTTCTTGAGGAGAAAATTACTTTTCTTTCGAGTTGAAATTGAAAACTTCGAGTACTTGAAAATGTTTCGTGCAGAGTGCAACGTCTGCATCTGTCTGTCTATCGGTCTGTATGTAGGCAGATATCATTATTTAATATGGTGTGAGGCCGGTACTTAAAAAGAATAGCCCACTGCGTCTCTCCCCGTGCATGTCGTAAAAGGCGACTAAGGGATAAGGACTAGATGCCGTGCTAAAGGGCGACAGGATTGCCAACTCTCACCCTGGCACGGTCCTTCCACCGAGTCGTGCAGCAGGTGGGCATTTGCTGCCTGATATAGTTATCTTGTCCGAATACTTTGCAAAACGTGGTGGTCGATGTTGTGTTGCAATTTTCCAGAGTTCTTGCAGCACAACACCGATTACTCTGCTTACCCCTGATTGTCGGGATACAGCGTGTGTGGTACGTATGTATGTTAATATGTTTGTAATAATTTTTTTTTACTTATTAATGTGGCTTTTATTCAGCTGGCATGTACTGACATATATCATCAATACTAATTGTACCGTGTGAGGCCGGTACTTTAAAAGAATAGCCCCACTGCACCTCTCCACGGGTATATCGTAAAAGGCGACTAAGGGATATGACTCCCTTCTTATATTACTAGGTGGTAGGGTTTAACCCGCCCGGGTTGGTACCACCACACTGAATGAAAGGTCAGTCGAAACGGCTATGTAAATAGTTTGTGTTTTCCGTCCAGTTCAGTGTAGCCGACACGACCGAAGGGAAGCACTGACGTGGCACCAAGTTCACCGCGGTGTTATGGGCTGACATCACGGATGTTGTAGGTGATGTAGCCAATAGTGTCAGTTTCGATAAAAAAAAAAATAATAATAAATCTGTAAGGGATGGTCATGTGTGCTTGTGATCACGATCGACAGTTGACCGGCCGCACCACTGAGCTACCGAGGCTGACACACACTTTTCAACCGGTCCACGGTGCGGCGTGCGAGGCGGCGTGTTATATATAAACAATACTCGTGTTATAAACATCCCGGGTTTCGAACCAACGATCTCCGGCGCGAGAGGCCAACGTCTTCCCCACCGCGCGCGGCCGCGGGTAACGTGACGAGGTGCGTGTCCGGGACTGGCTGATTGAGACAAGTGTGTCACAATAGGGCATTTTTATTGTGTCAAATCAGAGTTAAATGCGCCTTCAGTGGTCCGTCGCTCGATTTTACCGAGATATCGATTAAAATCGATTCACTTATTATTAACTTAATTTAATTTAGTTTTAAGTAAAGCCTCGCTCCTTGAGAGACCGACAAGGACAGATAACTCAATACTCAAATGTGTCGCTGATCGTATGTTTTATATTGATTTTAGTACTTGCTCGACGCATCAACCGGGCATTTGTGAGAAGATGTCGAGCTAGCATTTGTGCAGGTGGTAAACAATTTGAACATCTACTTTAACAGGTTAATAAATACCAATTTACTTCAAGTGTTCATTTTATTCCAATTCGTACTTGGTAGAACAGTTATCAAATTCCGAGGTCCTTTTGCAGTTAAATAACAATATCTCATAATTTTTTGCGCAAATCGGTAAGTGATGTACCATTTTAAAAACTACATTAGATGAGCGTATTTTTGTTGCATAATGCCACTTTAGTGTAGTAATATTTTTTTTCACCGCGAAGGGCCAAACTCAAGGGATGAGGCTGAAAAAATTTTAACATGTGGCTCTTAAGTCGTTTTTCAGCTAAACAGGATTAAACATGAAAAAATAAATTATACCGTGTGAAAGCCTTACTTTTTAAGAATATTTGACAAAAACTAGATTTAAGAAAATCTTACATTTTTACTTGTGGCATTTAAAAAAATGAGCTGAGGGAGAAAATTTTGGATTTTTACAAAAATGACAATATCTCAAAAACTAAGCCATTTTTACTAAACCTAAAATTAGATATTCTGAGAGGTAATTAGCAGCCCTATCTCCTGTTAAAGGATTATCGTCGGTTTCTGGGACACCCTGTATACAACACGCTGTATCCCTATAATCGGGGTAAGCAAAGCAATGGGTGTTGTGCTGTAAGTGCTCTTGTGAATTACAGCAGAACACCGACCACCACGTTAAGCAATGTATTATAATTAATTAGTAATAAACCTCTGTGTTATCACCACGTGCCTGACTGCGTCTGTATGCTCTTAACCCTTCTGCTACAGAAGCATTAACCAAAACAATCCTTCTGCTACACCAGGTGGCGCGCCGCGATCGGCGCCGGCGCATTACTCTCGAAAAAAAAATCATTTTGGAAGATTTTTCCATAAAACTTCATGAACTAACATATGGATTGTATTTACAGATAAATATTCTAGCTATAAATGGCATTTTTTATATATATTACGTATTCTAGGTGACAAAATTATTTTGTAAAGTTGTTCTATGTTGAAAATCGCGACCTCTCTCAGGTTTTTTTTTTATAAATTTATTAGACCGCCAATCGGTCACATAGTATTTTTATTATAAACACTAATAAATAACGGACTGAATCATACCTTTCTTGTGTATCAGCAGCCCCCCGTGTCGTTCACAATAAAATTTGTATGGAGAAATTTGTATGGTTTGGTTTGGTTTCTATTGTTTGTATGGAGAAAACTAGGTCACAAAAATTGCTTATTTCTCGTAAATGTACTGTATGCAAACACTATACGGCATATATTATTTCAACTACAGGAACTAATTAATTATCGATATTTACACGTCTGCCTGCTCTTCATATTATCGATATTTAGATACACAAAAGCTATCGATCGCTCGACCACTATAGTGCGTGGCGGCCCACATAACGCTCACTTCCTTAGGGTCCCCGCCTGGCGTCTTATACTCTGCGCCTACTAAGTTAGCGTCCATCATCGTGATGACACGTGGAATGATGGACATACTGTTACTTCACTAGGTAGGTACCTACGCATTCGGTCATTGGCGTATATAGAGGGGGGGGCCGGGTGGGCACGGCCCACCCCAGAAGTGTCTGGTGCCCACCCCAGGATTATTTTTTTTTTATGTAATCCGGTATGGGTGGCTGAGTCAGAGGGGCCAAAGCGCATGCTCTGATTAGCCAATATCACCTCCGAGAAGGTAGGTGCCATACCGGAGACTTCCCTGGATTGCTGGCTATACTGGACTAGAGGAGAACACAACCGAGGTTGCTATGCGGCCATCTTACATCCTATACGGTGGTACCAACCCAGTCGGCTAAAATTTGAGCCTACCACCTAGTAAGGGGCACCAGAGTGTTGGGTTGCCAACCCAAAATTCTAGGGTGGGCACTTAAATAATTTCACACAAAAACCCTTAAATAATCTTCAGCTGAGGAATCAACATAAAATTCCATTTCCATCCAGGTAATAAAAAAAAAAACTTTGCGAAATCAATGGTCGAAATACGGCTCAACACTTCAAGTTCAAATTACCTACTTTTATTGCGTACAAGCTGTGCCCGCGGCTCCGCCCGCTCTCATATTTCACTTCACTGCTAACCTCATAAGCCATTTAGCGTGATAGTAAGTAGCCTATAGTTGATGGGAAGAATCAAGCTATCCGTAGAATTTTTTTTTTTTAAATCGGTTCAGTGGTTCTCGAGTTATAAGCGGACAGACAGAAAGCAGACGTTGGATTTTATTATAGGTAAGGAGGTACATCGGGATTCGGCTTCATCGGCCATCGCTTTTCAGAGGCCAGGCCCACCCTGGAAAATAACCCTAGATACGCCATTGGGTACACATCAGCGCTTACAAGTCACCGAACTAAAATACTATAAGCAGCATAGCGCAATGGAACATGTCATCGGCAAGGATTTTTTTTTATGTAATCCGGTATGGGTGGCAGAGTCGGAGGGGCCAAAGCGCATGCTCCGACCAGCCAATATCACCTCCGAGAAGGCAGGTGCCATACCGACCCAATCGGCTACAATTTACTCGACTCGATGGAACAAAATCTCAAAGTACAGTCCCCTCAAAACATTAATGCCGCTCGACCTACCTGCGCAGTCAACGAATTTTAGGTCATAATTCGTATAATAGGGTAGACTTTAATGTCGCTCGCATCTTGGCTTCGCGCATGTGCAGTGAAGCAATTTATACCCTATAATCTACGGGTGATGACCTAAAATTCGTTGAATGCGCAGGTAGGTCGAGCGGCATTTAAATTTTGAGAGAACTGTGTATGCTTTCGAAAATTCGGAAAAACCTGGTTTCTGTGCCGTTCGTAGCGTTATTTTCATGTATATTTAGCTTTCCGAAGGTAGTCCAACCCAGTTGAATTCGTCTATCGACCTCCTTAAGCAGGCCTTTTCTACACAGTGATGGAGGGTATATAAGGGTCCCTTTTTTTCGCATTTTATGACGGAACCCTAAAAAGCGGTACCAGCGTACCGCTTTTTAGGACATTATACAGATTTTACGGAGATGTACAGATCCAAGGAAACCAACCGCAACCTTGTATGTACATTCGTTGTTTGGAACTAAATAAAATTCTCCTATCAACAACAATATATTGAAAACTAGCTGAGCCCGCGGCTCCGCTCGCGTGAAATTCGTATTCCAAAGAAGAATGTAAGTAACTAAGGGCGAGGCCGAAGGCCGAGCTGCGTTCAGGTAATCGATAAACCTTCTTAAAGAAAGTAACTAACTAAGGGCGAGGCCGAAGGCCGAGCTGCTTTCAGGTAAACGATAAACCTTTCTCAAATAAAGGATGTAAGTAAGGGCGAGGCCGAAGGCCGAGCTGCGTTCAGGTAAACCAAAAACCCTCTTCCGCCTTCGGGCCTCGCCCTTAAAGACTTCCTTTCTTCGATAGAATATAATATCGTATACTTAATCTATTTATTTCATAAAAATAAAAAAGTAATATTAATAACTAAAGAATTAAACCTACCTAACAAACAATAAAATAACTATCAAAGCGGGCATTTTCAAATGTTCTTAGAGCACTTGCGGCATTACCCCGCTGGATGGCAAGGCTTACCCTTTGAATGAAGTACATAAGCCCTTGATGGCGGGACACCAGTTGCGTCAACCAGGTCAAGCCTCTTTTGGCTTTACTGCTCCACGGACCGAGGGTTTCAACCGCAAACGCAACAAATTTGAAATCTTGAATTATATTTCTATATTTGCTGCGTTTGAGGCTCTCCGCCCCAGCCTCGGCCGCGCCAGCCGCTCTTGAAGATGTCCTAACGTGACTTGGAGCCAATGTGAGAACAAAAGTGGCGTCCCAAAAGAACTACCCTTAGTCCATGGCACTAAGGTGATAGCATCGGGCCTCTTGCCATCCAGCCGGGAATAACCGCGAGGTTCTAGGATGCACGGTATATTTGCCGGTAGAAGCGTGGACTTTATAATAAAATTTTAATTAAATTAACTCAATCTTAATATTAATTAACTTTATTCGAGATGGTTTAGCTTCTTCCTGAACGCAGCTCGGCCTTCGGCCTCGCCCTTAGTTACTTGCTTTCTTCGAGATGGTTTATCATTTGTCAGAACGTAGCTCGGCCTTCGGCCTCGCCTTAGTTACTTGCTTTCTTCGAGATGGTTTTTCAATTATCCGAACGTAGCTCGGCCTTCGGCCTCGCCTTAGTTACTTACTTTCTTCAAGATGGTTTAGCTTCTTCCTGAACGCAGCTCGGCCTGCGGCCTCGCCCGCGTCCTTTTTTCGAGAAGGTTTATGGTCTTCCAGAATAGAGCTCGGCCTTGGGCCTCGCCCTTAGTTACTTACTTTCTTCAACAATGTTTTTCTTCTTCCTGAACTCAGCTCCGCCTTCCGCCTCGCCCTTAGTTACTTTCATCGAGAAAGAATATCGTTTACGTGAGCGCAGATCCGCCTTCGGGCCCGCCTTTAGTTACTTACTTTCTTTTTTTAAAATACGAATTTCACGCGAGCGAAGCCGCGGGCAGCAGATATATAAATTTTATTGCACCAATGACAGCGACATAACTTCGACTTTCAATTATTATTTTTATTTATCAAACAATTTGTCACCGGCCAGCTCACGTCGAGATGACAGTTCTCCGTTGTCAACATGACATTTAAAATTGTTTTTTACCTTTACTTTGGATTACGTGATTTTTGTTATATTTTTTAATTATTATGTTCATCCGGGATATACACTGTCACTATAAAAAGTTTCGTCAAATTCCGTTCAGTGGTTTTTGTGAGATGCGCGTACAAATAGATATTTTTGCATTTACGATTTTATGATATGTATAGAAAGAATAGATATGTATAGACTATTGTGTTCAAGTTATAAAAAAGAAGAACTGTCATTTTCGTTGTATCTACTTATTTTTAAATTTCGAATGAATATTTTATTCAAATTGTATTTGCTGCCAGTTCTCAAGATATAATTATGTACTTTGGACTACGTGATTTTAAACGCGCAATAATGTTTATAATTGTAAATTTTTTTTTATTTTTGTTATTTTTTTTACGTATTATGTTAACCCGGCATATAAACTGCCACTATACAAAGTTTCGTCTAATTCCGTTCAGTGGTTTTTGCGTGATGCGCGTACAGACAAACAAACAAACAAACAAAAATTTTAAAAACTGTTCTAACATGTTCAGTATCTCATTTTAAGCCACCCTGGTTAGTTTTTTTCCGAATACATTCAATGTACAGACTTTCTTACCTCTACGATTTTATTATATGTATAGATACGTACATACTCGTACATACACAACACACGCTGTATCCCGACAATCGGGGTAAGCACAGTAGTCAGTGTTGTGCTGCAAGTACTCTTTTAAATTACAGCACGTTTCAAGTGGATAAATCACGGATTGGTAAAAATGAGTTTTTTCTAGCGAAAAAAATTACGTGCATACCTACACCTGCTGCTTCAATCTTCAGAACAGGTGTAAACTGTAGGTCTCTTGCCCCTTACTAGGTGGTAGGTTCAAATTGTAGCCAACTGGGTTCGTACCACCGTACTGGATGTAAGATGGCCGCATAGCAGCCTCGGTTGTGTTCTCCTCTAGTCCAGTATAGCCAGCAATCCAGGGAACTCTGCGGTAAGGCACCTACCTTTTCGGAGGTGATATTGGCTGGTCCGAGCATGTCCTTTGGCCCATCCGACTAAGCCACCCCTACCGGATTACATAAAAAAAAATTCGGGTCCAAAATGACTACAGGGGAACAATAATTTTAGTTGACAACATTTAAAATGGAGAACATATAACGCAGGGTTGGGATAAAATTGCACCTGAGGAGCATCAGTCACCACTCACCATTGTATCAAGTATTACACAGGAATATTTAGCGTCCAAAACCAATATGGGATAAGCAAAGCAACAGTTTAGAGTACAACTTCTAAACGGAGCAAATCTATCAGGGGCTGATTTATTGACAAATGTGGACATTATATCAACAGTGTGGAAACATTTTAAAATTCAAAAGCGATATTGGGGTCAATCGAACTATTAATTTGGTGTGAAAGTGCGAGAGGGGCTCTGTTTTAGAGTTCAAAACCTAGAACAGGGTGAATCAAGCTAAACATGTAGTATGTTAAGCAGTAAGGTTGGGACGACATATCCACATGACAATAGTTTCGGCGTCCAAAACCTAGAAGGCGTGAATTAAGCTAATTAGAACCCAAATCCGAGATCAAGCGACGTATTGGAGGTCAAGAGCAAAAAAGGGGATCTGTTTTAGCAAACAAAACATTGGTATTGGTTATACGAGTTAGGGCACAATATCAACAGGTTATTCGCTTAGAGTCCAAAATCGATGGATCGGTGAATCAAGCTATGGATGAGGAGGAAATAGGGACAGTGGCTAAATGTTAGCTTCCAACAATGTCCAAAACCTAGAACGGATTGAATCAGAGAAGGGGCCAACCCCTTTAAGGGTTATATTGAGGTAAAACATCTACAGGGGATTAGTTCAAGCGTCCAAAACAAAGACTGCGGTGAATCAAGCTATGGATGGGGGCAAAATAGCAAGTGAGTGCTCTCTTTTAGCGTTTAAAACCGGGGATAAGACTAATTAAGCTAAATATAGATTGGGAGGCAAGGTTAGGGGGTCAATTTTAGCGTCCAAAACCGAGATTGGGATAAATCAAGCCGTGGATTGGGTACAAAAGAACGATAGAGGATGAATTTTAGCGTCCAACAGAGTCGAAAACCTAGAATGGGGTAAAGTAAGCGCTAAACAGGAACTGGTTAAGCGACGAAAGGGGGCTAAATTTGAATAGGGAACAATTTTAGCGTCCAAAACCGAGATTGGGATAAATCAAGCCGTGGATTGGGTACAAAAGAGCGATAGAGGTTGAATTTTAGCGTCCAACAGAGTCGAAAACCTAGAATAGGGTAAAGTAAGCGCTAAACAGGAACTGGTTAAGCGACGAAATGGGGCTAAATTTGAATAGGGGTCAATCTTAGCGTCCAAAACCGAGGAGAAGGTGAATCAAGCGCCATATAGGGGCCGGGTTAAGCACCGTGGATGGGATTGATTAGCCACAACCGCAACTGGCTGATATCTTACTCACAGTCTCTGCAATTGTCGCTGTTTCATAAACAGTCCGTCTGGTAGTTGGGCCAGGCGGTTGCTGTTCAGTTTCCTGTAACGTTGACAATGTTGGAGAATAATCTGTGCGACGACGATTAAAATTCTGCTTTCGCTTGTTCCACTATGGTTCCATCCATAGACCAGTTCTCTTTATCTGAAGTTTCTTCGTTCAGTTAATCTAAGAGCATTCGTAATTTCATATTTTTCGCTGTCGGCTCATTTCTCTATATATATATATTTTTTTGTAAAGTTTTTTTTAAAAACAAGTTCACATAACACTTTCTAGAATAAAAACACAAAAATACAACATAATTTTGGTCACCTAACGAAATACATAATTCGATATACAGGGTGTCCCAAAATTCAACGTCAAGCGGGAACCAGGGAGTGGGCCAGTTCATGACTACCCAGGGAAAAATAAGAAAAAAAAAATCGGAGTAATTGTTTTTTGAATTATATAAGTATTTTATTGAAAAACGCTGAAAATGGATATCTCTTACAAATTTTTTAGGTACTATGACTTCAAATTTGCCCACTCCCAGGTTCCTGATTGACGTTGAATTTTGGGACACGTTGTATAACAAAATTATAAGATTACCTATAGTTGTTGGTAGTGACGGTTCTTCTTCTATGATTCTTCATAAGGGGGAAAATTATTTGGAAATATCAGAAGGCATAAGGATGCTTCACTGCCACGGGCAACAATTATAAGATGAACCATAAAACATAATATTGAATGCAAAGGCTATAAATACGAAAAGGTTTGTAACCAATAATTTTCAGATCGAAGATTCCACCAGCTCCGCTTAAAAAAGCGCTGCTAAAGGAAAAACCTGCCTTTACAAAATCAAGATACATTCGCGCATATTCTTGAAGGATATTATGTTAAACTCGATACTGAAGCTAAGGGTGTTATACTAGTGTCCACGAGTTTTTGCGCAGCTGTCGAATCAGTCTGTTGAAATTTTACTCCAAACGTATGTGGAAACATATTTTACACATTACAATAATTCAAAACTAAGTTAATTCCACATACCCATAACAGAATAAACATAATTTTATCTGTCTTCTTGTTGATTCACTTAAATTTGTTCACCAATATTTTTTTAAAAGCAATATAAATAACGAAAAATTACTTAGCAAACAAAAAAATAACTATCAAAACGGGTGTTTTGATAGGTTCCCAGAACGCTTACGGCATAACCCCGCTGGATGGCAAGACCTACCCTTTGAATGAAGTAGGCCCTTGATTTCGGAACACCAGTTGCGTCCACCAGCAGAGGGCCATGCCTCTTCAAGAAGCTTTTGGCTTCACTGGTCCAGGGACTGAGGGCTTCGGCCGCAAACGCAACAAATTAGAAATATTGAAAGATTTGTTGCGTTTGAGGTTCTCCGCCCCGGCCGCGACCGCGCCAGCCGCTCTCGACAAGGCCCGATCGTGCCACAGCGGCGTTTCACATCAAAGACCTATCCTTACCCCACGGTAACAGTGTGTTACCACCAGGCCTCTAGCCATCCAGCCGAGAACGACCGCAAGACTCTAGGACGCACGGTATATTCACAGTTTGGAGGTTGGACATTATTAAAATTTTAAACTTAATCTAAAATCAGCCTCCAAATTTTATTTTAAACTACCAAAAAAGGCTTACCTACCAATATTTCTGAGAGTAAGCAAAACAATTATATAAACCAGAGAACATAGGCTCGTCCAGGTTAGGGATGCGTGTGCTCGCCGGATTGTGGTGCGTCTAAAGCACCATATGTGGCTTCTAAATTTTGTTAATAATCTAGAGGAAATTGATATGCACTTACAGACGTTCTAGGTTCGTCAGCTCGACGAAGGCGTCACGCTCGATGGTGTGAATCTGGTTGTCAGACAACTGCCTGTGAACAAACACAGTATAACGCTTTACAAAGTTGCTTCGCTATCTTTTTATTTTTTTTATTGAAAACGCGATATATGACCCCGAGCCACTCATACTGCGCCTAAAGACGCCCATGGACATTCGGTCGCATGAGGTGATTACGAATGCCATGCCGGCCCATTCATCCTCCTCTTGAGGGACCAGTGACTGTAATTGGTGGGAAATATATTGGCAGGGAGAGCGTACCAGAGTTTACCGTTTCTGTATGCAATCGTGCAAATTCGTGCAAAAAATAGCCTTCGTCCAATACAGAAATTGATAAAAAAGTTTCAATAATACTGTGGTTTGAAGCGAACAGGAAAAGTCCTGCCCAGTGCGTGTGGTGCGGAGGTGGAAATGGGGCGGCGGGATCGCATGAAACAGCTACTCCTAGTACTGCCCATGGAATAATAGATAGATCACACTTAGGGAGCCGATATCCCTACGCAGGCAGTTGCAGTGGTTCTAGATCGCGGGACACGTGTCGGGGTCGCCCACTAGTCGCACGGCTCGACGCTGGATTGTGTCCAGTCCAGAGGCTCAAGCTGGTATTTGGTAGAGGCATCCCACAGGTGCGAGCAGTACTCCAAGCAGGACCGAGCGGCGGGTGGCCGAGTGCTTTGGGCATCGGCTTCTCATGCGAGAGGTCCGCGGTTCGAATCCGGTCGGCGTGTACCAATGAGTTTTATCTAACGAAAAAAATTACGTGCATACCTACACCTGCCGCTTCACCGTTCGGAACCGGTGTAAAACTGTAGGCCCCTTACCTTGCCCCTTACTAGGTGGTAGGCTCAAATTGTAGCCGACTGGATTGGTACCACCGTACTGGATGTAAGATGGCCGCATAGCAGCCTCGGCTGTGTTCTCCTCTGGTCCAGTATAGCCAGCAATCCAGGGAAGTCTCCGGTATGGCACCTACCTTCTCGGAGGTGATATATTGGCTGGTCGAAGCATGCGCTTTGGCCCCTCCGACTAAGCCACCCATACCGGATAATACAACATGGACAATGTCCGGATAATACCGGACATACAAAAAAGGACCTGATTCCCTCGTTGGGGTTGGTTTCACCGCCGCCGTATAAATAGTAGGTAGTTCCGTGTATTTCGTCGAGTTTAGTGTTAGCCGGAACGACCAAAGGAAAGCACTCAATTGACACTTAGTTAACCAAGGCGTTATGAGCTGTGACATCTCGGGTGTTATGGGCTGTGACATGGTGAAGCATGGGTGACTGTGCCGAGGGACCAAGCAGGAAGCAGTCGACAGAGCAATATTCACCTCTCCTCGCCAAACCACGCTCAGTTAGGTGCCATGCCAGCAGATTTGCGGACTGTTGCTAGGCTGTCTAGCGTGTTGATACGATTGAAGACAAGCAGGTTAAAGGATTCAGGAAATACACTCGCCGGAAGACAGTTCCACACTCTAGCGGTGCGACAAAGAAGCGATTTTGAGAATCGATTTGTTCTCTCGCGACTTGAAAGGGAAGCATCGGTTTACACTTACAGTATCTTGAGTTTCTTGTTGTTTTGAAAGTCGCTCTGGAACACTATGGTCACGTTGTTGCCCTGCAGGTCTCTGCAACAATAGAAAATAACTAGGTTAAATTAAGTACTTCACTAAATTATAGAAATTTCATTGTGCACGTTGTCAGCCTCAGTAGCTCATTGGTGCTCGACTGTTATTTCATCGAAAAAAATGTAAAATTTGTTATTATTATTAAGCACACCTGAGCGCGGTCAGTACTTGGATGGGTGAATGTTCGACCGTTGGAGGCTGACCGCCGCTTCGGATTCCACGTAAAACTGTAGGTCCCTTGATCCCTTCCCTTCTTACCTTACTCGGTGGTAGGATCCCGCCCGGGTTGATACCACCGCACTGAAGAAAAGGTCGGTTGAAACGGCTATGTAAATAGTTCCGTGTTTCCCGTTGAAATCCCGTTTTTTTTTTCACACAAAAATTGAAAATTGTAATAAAAACTCGATGGGCAGTGAGTATGGAGAGATTTGACAACAGTGCTGTCTAGGTCTAGGGAGTGCTATGACCTAGTCCAGTCCCCTTTTTCTTTTAATGTCATTCAAATTTAAGTGTGTGGAACTTACCTATACTTATGCAGTTCAATTCTATTAGTTAAGCATGCAAGTAGTCATTTAATTTTCATTTAATAAAGGTAGAAGATAACCGTCCACCAAATCTTGATGAAACTATTTTCACCAAAAATTACTATAAAATGATTGAATCTGTGAAAAAGTTTCAGAATTTTTCATCGTCAAATATGGACCCCTTTCGAATCCTGAAGTTACGAAACCCTATCCTGAAACACCCTGTATATAATTTTCATCTAACTTCCGAAACCAGCCTAAAACGCGCCCCTTAATTTCACATTAGCGAGGCCGCACAGAAGCTACTCAGAAACCAGGTTAAGTGCGCATTAATTCTCCCAACTATGTCCTGAAGTGATGTCACAATTTGCATTAAACTTAATTCCCCTATGCGCTTAAGTGCCAGACGACACAAATGCACTACTCACGCCACACCCTAAAGATGAGGTTGAAAACCGCACGCGCTAAGAGCAAGATTGAGTTAGATCGCTAGCTTTCAGCAGCTTCCGTTTTAGTTAATTGAACGTAACGAAACATTACTTACCGTATTTTTAACCGACGACACAAAACGTGTTATAAGATTGACGCCTATGTCTGTCTGTCTCTCTGTGCGTGTGTGTCTGCCTGTCTGTGTCTGTATGTGCCATCATAGCTCCCAAACGTATGGACCGATTTGGATGCGTTTTTTCATTAGAAAGCTGGTTTAACCGGGATGGTCCTTAGCAAGGAGGATACAGACTGTATCCTCAGTCTGTCAGACAGTCTGTATCCTCCTTGGTCCTTAGCTATGTTAGTAATCAAATACCCAATCATGCAATTATGAAGTAATAAAAAAATTACGTCTCACGGAGGGCCCGACTTGGATGCGATTTTTTTTTAAAAGCTTGAAATAAAAGTTAAATTACCAAATAAAAAAACCCCGACCGGTAAAAAGTCAAAAATATTTTCCGGTTAGTCACTTAAAGGAGTCAGGGGACCGTTAAGTAAATGAAATATAAAAACTCAAAGCTGCTCTCATGGTACTACGGCCGTCAGTCGTTTGGTTGCCCTCCGTTTGTAAGAAAATTTGGAAAACCTACCTAACGTTTTACATCAATGACATTTGAATTTCTCCGGGTGGCTATTATTTATTTATTTACTTTATTTTATTTTTATTTATTTACTATATAGCTTCTACATCTATAATCTTCTATAAAATTCTTTTTCTCTGTTTTGTTTGTCTCTACTCTATTATATTCCGTGAGTAGAGCCACGCACACGGCTATAGATGAACAAAAAAGAGACCTTCGTCGGAAATCTTTAGCCTAATTGAATGTCAAGTCGACACACGTAGGCGTTAATTTCTTAACATGCCCTCGCTCCGACAATCTTCCGTAATTAATCAAACAACGTCAAAAAGCCAACGGTCCATTCGAATTTCGAACGCATCTGTCCCGCGTCAATGGGGATTAGCTGCCAAGTCATTCAGTTGCCAGACGTCGGACGAAAATAGAGCGTAGGCAATGTTTAATTCATAACCTCTTATCAATGGCAACACAAATAGAACAAACAAGCGCGTATATCGGCCTAATGCGACCGGCCGCGAGAGCCGCACGTTCGGAATTCGAAATAAAGAATCGTTTTTTTCTGGCGGCCATCTTGGATTGCTCGTGACTGCGCAATAATGGCGGGAATTAAAGTCGAGGGCTACTGCGCATTACCATTTATGTTGCCATGATAAAAGACGATTTATTTCGCACATTTAGGGCGAACTAAAGTGATATAAATTGGTCTATGTATTAAGGCACTAATAAGTTACCTCCTGGGAACGTTTGGAACGTTTCAAGAAGTTGGCTCGAACGGTTTATGAGCAGGCTGTAACAGACAGACAGGGTGTGGACGGACGGACGGACGGACGGACGGATGGATGGAAGGGTTGGCTGACGTAGATAGAGACGCCTGAGCCATTGTATAAGGCGGACCATTGTTAAGGGTTCCTTAGATTCGCTATACCATACCTGTCAAAAAACCATATTCGTCTATATTTTGTCTTTTTAAAATGCAAAATAGAAATACCTGTGGCGCCATCTATTATTCAGTAGCGTGAATATGTACTAATCTATTCTTAGCACGTTTCTTGTGTGGGGACCTTAATGTTTCACTGTTGGCTTTCCTTTTATTTGTTGGCACATCCGTCTTAAGTAAAATAACACATATTATTCTGTGAAAATTTTTCCACCTGCCATGCCACCTAATTACGGTTCAAACTATACAGACCTATGACGAACGGACAGACAGACGGCGTAGGCTCAGTAACAGGCTTGTGGACACGGAACCCTAAAAATAGACGAGTGAGTGCTCGGCATAATTCCCGCCCAATAATTTCCCGGCTTTCTTCGCCAGTAAAACAAAACGCAAAATGTCGTAAACAGAACGAATATAACAATAAAACAGCGGACAGGGAGCCAATTAAAACGTCACACGAGTCGTCGTAAGCGTCGAATTATATTAAATTAAATTAATTATCTCTACATCGCTGCTCTGGCTGCCCCGAATTGTACTCCAATTGCGTTTCATTATTTAAAAAGCTTTATTTTTATGACGAAAATTACTGAACTCGACCGCTTATATGACTAGCTTTTGCCCGCGGCTTCGCTCGGGTGAAATTCGTATTCAAAAAGAAGAAAGTAAGTAAGCCCGCTACCGTACCTTTATTTCGGCGCGCAGAACAATTCGGTTTGTACGAGAGCCACATCTTAGCGTAACCGGAACAAAATTTTATTTAGCCTATCCTGTGTACCGTAATAGTTAAATGTGCTTGTACTAAGTTTCATCGAATTCGGATGATCGGTTTAATAGTTATGGAGGAACATACATACATGCATAGTTACATACAGAAAAGATTTCTAAATATCGTCAATTTAGTTTTAGTATCATAAATAGAGTCCACAAACGCAATATCTCATAAAACAAAGTAACTTACTCCATGACCATCCCTTATAGATTTATTATTAGGATTGATGACGAAAATTACTGAACACGGCCACATACAATATTTTTAATTTTGCTTAATGTAGATTCCGACTTAATATTTTTAGGGTTTCGTGCCGTACTGGACCCTATTACTAAGCCTACGCTATCTGTCCGTTCATCCGTTGGTCTGTCTTACCTTAAAGGGCTGTATGTTTTCAAAATTAAATTGTTATTTTTCGATGTCATGAAGTTCATTAAGTTTTATGGAGCCATCCATCACTTTAGAAATTAAAGACATAATTATTGTTTTATGGAAACTGACACGGTTGGATACATCACCTACAACGTCCGTGATGTCAGTCCATAACACCGGGTGAACTAGGTGCCATGTCAGTGCTTCCCCCTTTGATCGTGCCGGCTACACTGAAATGGTCGGAAAACACAAACTATTTACATAGCCGTTTCGACCGACGTTACATTCAGTGCGGTGGTACCAACCCGGGCGGGTTAAACGGTAAACCCTACCACCAAGTAAGATTAGGAGGGAAGGGACCTACAGTTTTACGACATAAAAAGACAGGAACGTAGATGTGTATAAACGTTTTATTAAAACTTAAACAATTTGACAGTAATATTATTCACAATTTATAAATTTAAATTATTAAATAAATTACAACTACCTATCAAATAAAATTTAAAGACAAAATTATAACTGATTAAAAAACTATAAACTAAAAACCACTAAAAACTAAAAACTAACTTATAAACGTAGAATCGACAACAAAACCTCCTCATTATAACAAAAAAAAAAAAAAAATAATTGTAAAAATCGTATAATGTTTAGGGGGGTTAAAGCATAAATGCTGAAAGACGATTTTGTATGGAGAAAGTTAACTTCCGTCTCGTCTTAACAATTTGCCATAGGTACTGTTAGCGCGCACGTTCGTGGCCTCTGCGGGCGGAGGCCGATAGATCTTTAAACGATTATCCCTGTTTTGTCTTCGTACTTCAACCACACAATAAAACCTTACTAGATAAATAATTTAATGCCATAAATAAAAAAGAGGTTTCGTAAATTTCGTTACTTTCAGAGATTGATTCACAACACTATACATTTGTGGTGATAGCGACACCTTTCCCACAACTGAATAATAAAGATCGATAATAAATAACCTACATCGCTTCGCGACGAAGATACAGAAAGATTCACTAGCACACCAACAGGTGGCGAATACCGGGTAATTAAGAATTCCATACGCCACTTAACACATTGCTGAAATATCAAATACGCCTCGCATAAATACAGATCGCTTGACAGAACAACCGGGCACTAACCGATACAACATCAGCTGCAGCTACACGTGGAGCCAGAGGACACGACACCGCTTCACCTTTTACCTCACAGCTCTACACATTACGCGCATTACGTACGCGCTGACTATACCACAGAGCTATAACTTCTATAAGCTATCTATCGCCATATTATTTTTGCAAGCGCAGATGGAATGAAAGGGGTCGATTCGATGTGTAGTTTTATAGTCTGCTTCGGCAGCGGACCGAGCTGGATTTATAGATCTCCGATAGCGCTGCCGTAGATTTACGACCTCTCACAGTTATGTACGGTTTATGTTTTGAGTCCGTCTACAGACATGCACGTACATATTGTTTATTGTATAATTTCATCCTTAATCTTTATTCTGTATTCATCATTCGTATGATTCGTATACAATCTGGTTCGATTACACCCACAAAGAGAGCCGGCAAGAAATTTGGTTATAATTAATCGGTTAATACATGTTTTAATAATTCCCGCGCAGCTCTTGAGTTTTTATGTTATTTACTTAGCGCTCCCCCGACTCCTTTAAGTAAACCGAAATAATTTTTGTCTTTTTAATGGGTCGGGTTTGTTTTATTTGTAATTTAACTTTAATTTCAAGCTTTTTAAAAGAACTCTATAGAAAAAGATAATAATTTTTTTTATTACTTAATTACTTTTTTTTTTTTATGGAAACTGACACGGTTGGCTACATTACCTACAACGTCCGTGATGTCAGCCCATAACACCGGGTGAACTAGGTGCCATGTCAGTGCTTCCCCCTTTGATCGTGCCGGCTACACTGAACTGGTCGGAAAACACAAACTATTTACATAGCCGTTTAGACCGACGTTTCATTCAGTGCGGTGGTACCAACCCGGGCGGGTTAAACCCTACCACCAAGTAAGATTAGGAGGGAAGGGACCTACAGTTTTACGAGGAATCCGAACCTCGGTCAGTCTCCAACGGTCAGCGGTCACCCATCCAAGTACTGACCGCACCCAGCGTTGCTTAACATTCAATAGCGACAATTGACTGTCTGCACCACTGAGCTATCGAGACTGACATACTTGATTACTTCATTACAAACCAGAACCAGTAAGAACCATCCCGATTAAACGAGCTTTCTAATAAAAAACCGCATCCAAATCGGTCCATCCTTTTGGGAGCTACGATGCCACAGACAGACACACCCTTACACACATACACACACACACACACACGTTAAACTTATAATAACACCCCTCTTTTTTCATCGGGGGTTAATAAAACAAACTAACTTACTCCATGACCATTGACCATTCCTTACAGATTTATTATTAGTATTGATGACTAACAAAACATTTTGACTAGCGAAGTTTGTTCATCACTCGGTTGCCTACCTATGAATGCAAATTATGCAATAAACAATAACGAAAACTCATATCATAAGGCAAAAAGACAAAAAGTATCACATCTTCACTGGTAACGAACACACTACCTCTGGCAACAGAGGCGACACAGGCGTCTATTCCACTTGGTCACAAGCTGTTCAGATATACTCACACAATTTTATTTTCATTCCAGAAATTCTTTATTTACAAAGATGCGGGCGGGAGCACCCGATTATAAGTGTGGCGGTTTCCGAATGCACCCGGTCGGTTTGACTACCGTAAGCGGCTTTGCGGCTTAACGCCACCGACACAGGGTTGCCAGCTCAACCAGCAAAACAGTCTCAGAAAGCGCACTTTATGAGAGTGGTAGGCTTATAGCGCTCTTATAATTGTTTTGGAACATGTCATCCCTCTTATATTAGTCTTAGACAAGCTAGTATAAGCCTCGGCACGTAACTTGGCCTCTGTGCGAGCGGGACAGCGTTATACCAACGATCGCATGCGTATAACGCCGTCGCTCTCGCACAGAGGCCAAGTTACGTGCCGGGGCGTATACGGACACATATTACTTAATAGTTACTTCGTAACAGATAAATCACTCCATAGAAAATGTTCCTACTTTTGGGCTTTAATAGCCTACTGTTTTACGTCGCCAATCGCTGCGTGCGAAAACGTACCTAAACGATGGAGTGTAAAGTGGTTATTGCTTTGCAGTTGCGCGCAGTTGCGAGGGCGAGCGTCTATGTATACTTCGCGCGGCTAACGAATTTCCACTTAAATAGACCGCCCTGCGGCGGCCCGTCGGGCGGTAGATAGCGCGCGCAAGTACATAGAGTGCGTGAGGCCTGGTACGGACTCAAGAACGCTCAGTCTTATTACCTAGTCTCATAAATATATATAAGAGCAATATTAAATACTAGTATAAGCCTCATGCTCCTACAATCACATTTACGAAGACTCATTGCACTTGAGAAAATCTGTTCTTACGTAATAGCGAATAGCGATATTAGCCTAAGGCAGCTTAAATTAGTTTTGACAAGATTAATGTAAATGCAAACAGCATTCAATTAGACTGATATTAGAACGATATTAAAATAAATACGCTTATTATTGGTGCCCAAATCCAGGCTTATACGATGATATAGAATGAATCTAAGAGCGAAAAAATTTTATTCGTGTGTCTAGAGTGTGTTGTGAGCCTGGTATTTCCTGGTTGGGTAGGAGGTGTCCACGTTTACCGTGGACAGTCAATGTTTCCGATGTTCTGTCCACGGTAAAAAATATAAGCAGCGTGGACTATGGAGTGTGTTATTTATTTATTTATTTAAAAAACTCGTCGGTAACACCACATTACAAGGCATGACGATCCATTACAAGCAATTCTATTCATAATCTTTAATCTAATTACTTAATTAATAACAAACCTTAAAACATAATAACCCAAAAATACAATAAAATCAATGTTCAAAAAAAGCCAAATTCAATAAGAGATGCATCAGAATAATATAAAACCTTAAAAATAAATGCAATGTAAATATAAATACTATGAAACCTATCATTAGTATGGTGCAAGAAACACATGCAACAGTCATTCAATAAAAATAAAAAATAAATTCATTCAATAAAAATAAAAAATTGTCATTCAATAAAAAATAAAAAAATGTCATTCAATAAACATTTAAAATTAATAAAAAATACCATTTAGCTATTTACATTCTGTGAAAAATTCATTAAGTGCATAAAAAGGCCGTTCTAGTAGGAATTTCCTGAGTTCATTTTTAAATCTACTTTTTGATTGACAATCCCTTATATAATTTGGTAATGCATTGAAGATTAGAATGGACATATATTCATTGCCCTTTTTCATTGAAGTTAATCTTGCTTTTGGCAATGCAAGTTTTCTTCTATCTCTTAGTACATATCGATTTTGCTGATTGCCTTGCTTTTCAAAATTATTAATGTTATTGTAGGTCTCTAGGCTCATAATGTAAATATATAAATTTATTGCAGTCAATATTTCCAATTGTTTAAAAAGAGTGCTTGTTTTTGAATTTTGGCGCGCACACTCAAGCGATTATTCAAATTGTTGAAAACAGTTGCAGCCAGGGTTGCCAGATGGTTTAGTTGAAAAAACCGGACATTTTTCATCAAAGGGCCTGTGATTTTTCAGGTACAAAAGGAAATTTGATTTTATGTACCAAATGTTTCATGACCTTTATATTTGAAAATGGATGGGAGATAGGTAGAGTAATAGATAAAAGGGTTGAATTGATGGAACTTATGCAAAATCGAGGAACACAGTAAGATTACTAATCTTAAAATGTTCTGAAAAAGTAAAGTTTGCGTTATATGAAGAAAAAACCGGACGTTTTGGTGTCCCGTTTTTCATTATTATGGAGACCGGACACAAGCCTCAAAAACCGGACTGTCCGGTCCAAAACCGGACATCTGGCAACCCTGGTTGCAGCTGATATAAAATATAAAAAAAAAATTGACATACTATGCATGTCTTTAAATTATTTATCCCCTATTTCCCCATCTGACTCCGTATTAGTGATTTTAATAAAAGGATCCTCCACAAAATCAAAGGTATTTTTCGAAAAATATGTTTTTTTTTTTTTATGGAAACTGACACGGTTGGCTACATCACCTACAACGTCCGTGATGTCAGCCCATAACGCCGGGTGAACTAGGTGCCATGTCAGTGCTTCCCCCTTTGATCGTGCCGGCTACACTGAACTGGTCGGAAAACACAAACTATTTACATAGCCGTTTAGACCGACGTTTCCTTCAGTGCGGTGGTACCAACACGGGCGGGTTAAACCCTACCACCAAGTAAGATTAGGAGGGAAGGGACCTACAGTTTTACGAGGAATCCGAACCTCGGTCAGCCTCCAACGGTCAGCGGTCACCAATCCAAGTACTGACCGCACACAGCGTTGCTTAACATCTAATCCAACATGTAATCCAAAAATAAAAGTGGTGAAAAATGCCCATCTGGCAACCCTGCACCGACACCGTAGAGTTATAAAAAACCGGCCAAGTGCGAGTCGGATCGGAACCCGCGATGCGGCGCACCGAGGGTTCCGTAACACCGCGTAAGAGGGCTAGTTTTTTTTTATTATTTGTTCTTATACTTTAGAGTTTGCACTATAATCAAACCACGTTTGATGTCTGCATGCATTACCGTTTTTACGATAAAGCAAGAACAAAACCAAAAATAACCATAACCTATGTTTTTAATGCCCTAACAATACTAAAAAAAAAGAAAAAAATAATTCAAGGGATATGACTCCCTACCACCTAGTATATAATTACTAGGTGGTAGGGTTCAACCCGCCCGGGTTGCTACCACCGCACTGAATGAAAGGTCGGTCGAAACGGCTATGTAAATAGTTTGTGTTTTCCGTCCAGTTCAGTGTAGCCGGCACGACCGAAGGGAAGCACTGACGTGGCACCAAGTTCACCCGGTGTTATGGGCTCACATCGCGGATGTTGTAGGTGATGTAGCCAACCGTGTCAGTTTCCATAAAAAAAAAATTAAAAAAAATTCAAGCATTCGCACAAGTGATATTCGAACCCACGAACATCGGAACAAAACTCAATACATCCTACCGCTAGGCTAACGAAGGTTACGGACGATAAGACCAAATATCCGATTATGTTACGTCCCGATATAATCCTATATCCTTCCATCGAATCATGCAGCAGGTGGGTCTTCGTGCCTTACTTGCTGCTTGATAGTTATACACACACACACACACACCCTCACACACACACACACACACACACACAAACACACACCCTTGTTCGCTGAGTCCCGAAAGCGAGGCGGTCTGTGTTTAGTTGTTGAGAAGCACGAAAACGAGGCCTTAGTGATACAACGGTATTTCACAATGTTTTGTGTCTCTATGTGATGTAACTTGAATATAGGTATACGACAATCTTTCCCGTTTCTCGATAGATGGCGTATTGCATGAGATATTGCAATTTTCAGAAAAGTGCTAACACACCCGAATCCGAGGCGTGCACGAAAGCGAGGCTGGAGCCTCGCTTTCGTCATTTTCAACAGATTTAGAGTGTGTATGAGAATTTTTTTAAAACGCCTCGCATTCGGTATTTTATTTTACCTGAATCCGAGGCGGTCTCACTTTCGTATATTGAATCGCATGTGTGTATTACCCACCTCGGATTTGGAGTGTATGAAATTATTATTTTTAGTTATCTGTTTACTTTTTTTGTTTTGTTGTCGTTCTTGTGATATGGTCTCGCTTTTATATCTATCTTTTATATTAATAAAACTATACGCCCGCCTCAATCATCATCGCCCAGCCTAAACCGCAAGACCTAGAAAGCTGAAATTTAGAACACAGGTTTATTTTACAACTCAGGATTTTTGGATTTTCAGATTTTAAGGGATGGAAATGAGGGATGAAATTTTTTATGCGAGTATCGATTTTTTTAAAGGTAGGAACTTGAAAATTTTAATTGTAGCTACTCTTCATAAACAAATGATAACGTGTTTTAGCGTTTTTGAATTTTCAGATTTTAAGGGGTAGAAATGGGGGATGAAAATTTGTATGGGAGTATCGATTTTTTTAAAGGCAGTAACTTCAAAATTTTAATTTTAGCTACTCTTCATAAACAAATAATGACGTATTTCAGGGTTTTTGAATTTTCAGATTTTAAGGGGTGGAAATCGGCGATGAAATTTTTTAAGGGAGTATAATTTTTTTTATAGATAGGAATTTGAAAATTTTAATTGTTTACTTATCACAAATAAGTAATGATGTGTTTCAGCGTTTTTAGATTTCAGATTTTAAGGGATGGAAAATGGGGATGAAAGTTTTTATGGGAGTATCGATTTTTTTAAAGGTAGGAACTGAAAATTTTAATTGTAGCTACTCTTCATAAACAAATGATGACGGGTTTCCGGGTTTTTGGATTTTCAGATTTTAAGGGGTGGAAATAGGGGATGAAAGTTTGTATAGGAGTATCAATTTTTTTAAAGGCAGGAACTTGAAAATTTTAATTTTAGCTTCTCTTCATTAACAAATAATGACGTATTTCAGGATTTTTGGATTTTCTGATTTTAAGGGATGGAAATCGGGGATGAATTTTTTTATGGAAAAGTAATTTTTTTTATAGATAGTAACTTGAAAATTTTAATTGTAGCTACTTATCATAAATAAATAATGACGTGTTTCAGGGTTTTTGTTTAAGGGATGGAAATCGGGGATGAATTTTTTTATGGAAAAGTAATTTTTTTTATAGATAGTAACTTGAAAATTTCAATTATAGCTGCTTATCATAAATAAATAATGACGTGTTTCGGGGTTTCTGGATTTTCAGATTTTAAGCGGTGGAAATGGGGGATGAAAATTTTCATGGGAGTATTGATGTTTTTAAAGGTAGGAACTTGGAAATTTTAATTGTAACTACGCTTCATAAACAAATAATGACATATTTCAGGGTTTTTGGATTTTCAGATATTAAGGGGTGGAAATCGGGGATGAAATTTTTATGGAAGTATAAATTTTTGTATAGATAGGAACTTGAAAATTTTAATTGTAGTTACTTATCATAAATAAATAATGATGTGTTTCAGGGTTTTAGGATTTCAGATTTTAAGGGATGGAAATGGGGGTTGAAAATTTTTATGGGAGTATCGATTATTTTAAAGGTAGTAACTTGAAAATTTTAATTGTAGCTACTCTTCATAAACAAACGATGACGGGTTTCAGGGTTTTTGGATTTTCAGATTTTAAGCGGTGGAAAGGGGGGATGAAAATTTGTATAGGGGTATCGATTTTTTTAAATACAGGAACTTGAAAATTTTTACTTTAGCTACTCTTCATAAACAAATAAAACGTATTGCAGGGTTTTTGGATTTTCAGATTTTAAGGGGTGGAAATCGGGGATGAAATTTTTTATGGAAGTATAAATTTTTTTATAGATAGGAACTTGAAAATTTTAATTGAAGCTACTTATCATAAATAAATAATGACGTGTTTCAGGGTTTTTGGATTTCAGATTTTAAGGGATGGAAATCGGGGATGAATTTTTTTATGCAAAAGTAATTTTTTTATAGATAGTAATTTGAAAATTTCAATTATAACTACTTATCATAAATAAATAATGACATGTTTCGGGGTTTCTGGATTTTCAGATTTCAAGGGATGGAAATGGGGGATGAAAATTTTCATGGGAGTTTAGATTTTTTTAAAGGTAGGAACTTGAAAATTTTAACTGTAGCTACTCTTCATAAACAAATGATGACGTGTTTCAGGGTTTTTGAATTTCAGATTTTAAGGGATGGAAATCGGGGATGAATTTTTTTTATGCAAAAGTAATTTTTTTATAGATAGTAACTTGAAAATTTCAATTATAGCTACTTATCATAAATAAATAATGACATGTTTCAGGGTTTCTGGATTTTCAGATTTTAAGGGGTGGAAATGGGGGATGAAAATTTGTATGGGAGTATCGATTTTTTGAAAGGCAGGAACTTGAAAATTTTAATTTTAGCTACTCTTCATAAACAAATAATAACGTATTTCAGGGTTTTTAGATTTTCAGATTTTAAGGGGTGGAAATCGGGGATGAAATTTTTTTATTAAAGTATGATTTTTTTTTATAGAAAGGAATTTGAAAATTTGAATTGAAGCTACTCATCATAAATAAATACCGCCTCTCTGTGGGGCGACACCCGGGCGACTGACGGACTGCTTGACTCATTCAATGAATCCGCGGAAGGAAGGAAGGGACCGGAGCGGGTCCGGGGTCGGTGGCGCGTGCGCTCCCCACACACATATTTACAAGGTAACAATAATAATGAAAAGGTCTCAGATTAGGTAATTATAGCATAGATTAGGATACACACTAAACACACTTACACACACATTACACACTAAAAAAGCGAGGCGGTCTCGGATTCGTGTCCGATGGATACACACTTGCGACTGCAGCGCCACCTATGGCATACACACTGGAACTACGTATTTTTAGACATTTTCATACACACTTACACAACCTGCCAAAACTACCAAAAACGAGGCGTAAAATTTGATCTGCTCTGATTGGTCCGTCAAATATACGTTTTCTGACCAATCAGGGGTCGCTGATTTCAAATCTGCCATTAGAATTTTCCTGTCAAATCCGAGGCGGTCTCGCTTTTGACGGCGCCTCGGTTTCGTTAGTGTGGACGGACGAAACGCCTCGTTTTAGGGAGTGGGCAAACACACCCTCTCACACACCCTCACACCCTTACACACACACACACACACCCTCACACACACACAGACACACACACACACACACCACACGCCGTATCCCGACAATCGGGGTAAGCAGAGTAATCGCGTGTTGTGCTGCAAGTACTCCGGTAAATTACAGCACAACACCGACCACCACGTTTAGCAAAGTATTCGGACAAGATAACTATCAGGCAGCAAGTAAGGCACGAAGGCCCACTTGCTGCATGACTCGGTGAAAAGACCGCGCCAAGGTGAGAGGTGGCTAGGTTGTCGCCCTTATGCACGGCATTTTGTCCTTATTTCTTAGTCGCCTTTCACGACATGCTCGGGGAGAGATGCAGTGGGACTATAGTTATCTTGTCCTAATACATTGCTAAACGTATTGAGTCGGGGTGTTGTTCTGTAATTTAAAAGAGTGCTTGCAGCACAACATCGAATACTCTGCTTACGCGGATTGCCGGGATACAGCGTGTGGTGTGTATGTATGTAATTTAGATGTTAAGACATATTTCGACCTCCAATACCACAGAATATTTAACCAATACTACACAAGATCAAAGTCCGACACCCTACATTCGGGTGGTCCGTAGATTATCGCTATAAAACTGAAAGAGGGCCTGCCGTGGTAAATATTTCCCGTTTTATGGACACCCCTTGCTCCACTCATCGATATAAGAGGATCAAAACGGTTTAATGGCCGGCATTAAATGTATACTGGGATATACTCGTATGTAAGTCAGTGGGCAAACGGGGTGAAGATTAAAACATCGATATTTGCAGGGTTCCGTACCAACTTGTCTGTTAATCTAACGTTGTCATGTCAAGTGTACTTCTGGACCTGAAATTTCGCACGGCCGCGGCGGTAGCTGCAGACCCAGTGATAGGTTAAGACTTAGAATTATAATTGGTATAAAAGTTTAATGAAGTACATATAAAAAAAAAGTCTTTTTTAAAGGCAGGAGTTTTAAAAAAAAATTATATTACTTTTATTTCAAGCTTTTAACAAAAACCGCATCCAAATCTATCTATCCGTTTGGGAGCTACGATGCCATAGACAGACACAAAAAAAATATAAAAACTCAGAGCTGCGCGAATATTTACTTAGCGGTCCCCCGACTCCTTTTTAAGGCTCTCTTAACCCGTATTCACCCGTACTCCTCTTTCAAGGCGCCGGTTGGAATAGGATGCAACACAATCAATCAAAAATTAGGTTTTTATTTTTTTTATTCCAAAACTACCGATCTAAACAAAAAAGTAAAAAGCTACGGATTTAGATATAGTATATTCAACAAATAAAATAGATTTTTTCCAAAGCCTTGATTTGGTCAAGTTGCCCTTTTATAACTAAATTCAGAGGCATGTTCATGATTTTTTTCTATCGAGCTAAGTTAATCAAATCGTGTTTTCAAAAAGCTATCGATCTGCGCTGATTGATGAAGTTTTACATATATTAAAACTGAATCTGTCAGGTAATTAATATTGGCGGTACACTTCTTGAAACTAAAATTATTTTTGACTTGATTCAAATTCTCACAGCGGCAATCATCGGTTAGAAAGCCCGTGCGCTCGTCGTTATAAACGCGCATTCCTGAGAAACGCGTTAAGGTTCTAGTTTATTGGCTCCTCCAATTATACAGAAGGCAATTTAATTTGTCGTCGCGTGAATTGCTTGGTGCTAAATTGCCGCCGCGCCTGGACTGTCCGCCCGCCAGTCGACGAGAACGCGTGCGTGACCGACGGCACCGACCGCATACTGCAATGAATTTAGCGCGTGCAACCCACACATGTGCGACCACAACCTATCTACTTCCATTTTTTATTCTCTATAGCTTTTGCCTGTGGCTTCGCTCACGAGAAAGTAAGTAAGCTCGCTACCGACAGATGGTCTGGAGTCCCTGAGTCACAGACGATTTGTGGGTTCGCTTAGTCTGTTTTACAGATACTATCACGGACGCTGCTCTGCGGAACTAGCATCCCTTATTCCCTGCCACCCGTCCTATCTCCGCATGACTCGTCGCAGAGAGACTCAGCACCCTTTTGTTGTTGACATTGGGCTTTTGAGAGCCCATTGGTTCTCTAAATCGTTTCTTTGTCGCACCGCTAGAGTGTGGAACTGTCTTCCGGCGAGTGTATTTCCTGAATCCTTTAACCTGGGTGTCTTCAAGCGTCGTATTAACGGCCTAGATAGCCTAGCAACAGTCCGCAAATCTGCTGACATGGGACCTAACTGAGCGTGATTTCGCGAGGAGAGATGATTTTGGCTCTGTCGACTGCACCATTGGTCCCTCGGCACAGCCACCCATGCTAGTTTGCATAAAAAAAAAGTAGAGATAGAGAAGAATTCATTTGTTCACACCGATAATAGCTACTTGTACCTGTCATGTCAAAGTGCTCTTTCGAATTAAAATACAGACTATACATCGCGAATCCAACCGGAAGTAAGGTTGAATAGAGGACTCAAAAATTGATTTACCGACTGGCTGAGTTTCCAGCTCCTTCCGCCGAAACGTTCGGAGCAGTAAATTAGGTCCGCTGGGCGACGTGGGCTTCGCGCGCGGTAATGTTGGCTCGCCGCCAGCAGCGGGCACCGCAGTGCGGATCCACTGCTTATAATCTAGTGGCGTGTGCAGTTATGTATGGCACCTTTATTTCATGACAATGATTCATAGAACGCAGAGTCGTTTGAGGATGTTATTCATAAGACCGTGTTTCTGATCCCTCCCAAGAACAGCCTGGGGTTTTTCAAAAGGGGCGTGAAAAGGCTCCTGTCAGGCCGGCATGGCATTCGCAATCCCCGTGCATCACAGAATGTCCATGGGCATCGCAAGTCACCTACTCGCAAGTGAAACGATGCCACATGTAGCGCTTTCCATAAAAAAAATATAAAAACCGCCTTCAAAAATGTATGAAATAAAAAAAATCGAACCCTAGACTAGAGTTGAAGGCGGTGCTAAAGAAGGCTACACAAATCACAAAGGATATTACAGCCTTCAACTCTAGGGTTGGATTTTTTTTTATTTCATACATTTTTGAAGGCCGTTTTTATATTTTTTTAAATAGTTTTTTATTTCACAGTTATTTTTAGTAATTTTTTGCTATTGTACTCGGCGGAATCGCCCGGCCTCGGCCTCGCGATTCCGCCTCGCTTTCCAATCCGATCTTCACCAAATTAAAATGGGACCACACAGGAAGCACCAGCTTTCAAATAAAAAAAAGAATTTTCAAAATCGGTTCACCTAGTCGAAAGTTCTAAGGGGTAAACATAAAAAAAAGAAAAAAATACCGTCGAATTGAGAACCTTCTCCTTTTTTTGAAGTAGATTAAAAAAAAGTCGATTTTGTATGGAGAAAAATAACATCTCTGTTATCCACGTGACTAACGCCTGCTCTTAATTTTGCACCTAATTCAAAACTATGCGCCGACAACCTGTGCAGCAATCTGGCAACCCCTAAGCCAGTCGAGACAAAGTATTCTGTGGACTCTTACTCACAGAATACTTCTCTAGTCTGCCGAGATGATAACATCACAGAGCAGCGTCTTCAAATAATTTTACGACGGATTCGTATAATGTGACGGCTCTCTTGCCGTGGCCTTACGCGCCGCCGTAGACGCGGCACCGTCCACCGAAGGGAACAACTGCCACGTCAGCCTCGGTAGCTAAGTGGTGCGGTCGGTAGACTGTTGTTAAGCACACCTGGGCGCGGTCGACCTTTGCAGGCTGACCGCCTGTTGGCGGTCAGCCTGCGACGAGCGACGAGCCATCCGTCTTGTTGGTGACCCGAAAATTACAGATGGTCTGGAGTCTCTGAGTCACAGACGATGTGTGGGTTCGTTTAGTCTTTAGTTTTACAGATACGGACGCTGCTCTGCGAAACTAGCATCCCTTATTCCCTGCCACCCGTCCTATCTCCGCATGACTCGTCGCAGAGAGACTCAGCACCCTTTCGTTGTTGACATTGGGCTTTTGAGAACCCATCGGTTCTCTAAATCGCTTCTTTGTCGCAGGGTGTGGAACTGTCTTCCAGAGATTGTATTTCCCCAATCCTTTAACCTGGCTGTCGTCGTACTAACAGGCTAGACAGCCTAGCAACAGTCCGCAAATCTGCTGGTATGGCACCTAACTGAGCGTGGTATCGCGAGGAGAGGTGATCTTGGCTCTGTCGACTGCACCATTTGTCTCTCGGCACAGCCACCCATGTTGGGTTAAATAAAACAAAAAATCTGTATCACTTATAAAATGTACCGCTCGTGAGGTTCCCAACTCTACCACTGCCGGTAATAAAGTGTAGATTTCGCTACGTCTACCGTTTTCTCTTATCGTCTTCGGCTGCAGCTAGGTGGCGTGCCGGGAGCATCATATACCCCTATCGCAGCCCCGGGGGTGGTGGGGAGGGCTATTCTTAGTTGTACCCTGATATAAGTAGTAGAAACTGCTTAGACGGCGCTGATAGGTAGTAGAAACTGCTTAGACGGTGCTGATAGGTAGTAGAAACTGCTTAGACGGTGCTAATAGGTAGTAGAAACAGCTTAGACGGTGCTGATAGGTAGTAGAAACTGCTTAGACGGTGCTAATAGGTAGTAGAAACTGCTTAGACGGTGCTGATAATTAGTAGAAACTGCTTAGACGGTGCTGATAGGTAGTAGAAACTGCTTAGACGGTGCTGATAGGTAGTAGAAATTGCTTAGACGGTGCTAATAGGTAGTAGAAACTGCTTAGACGGTGCTGATAATTAGTAGAAACTGCTTAGACGGTGCTGATAGGTAGTAGAAACTGCTTAGACGGTGCTGATAGGTAGTAGAAACTGCTTAGACGGTGCTGATAGGTAGTAGAAACTGCTTAGACGGTGCTGATAGGTAGTAGAAACTGCTTAGACGGTGCTGATAGTTAGTAGAAACTGCTTAGACGGCGCTGATAGGTAGTAGAAACTGCTTAGACGGTGTTGATAGGTAGTAGAAACTGCTTAGACGATGCTGATAGGTAGTAGAAACTGCTTAGACGGTGCTGATAGTTAGTAGAAACTGCTTAGACGGCGCTGATAGGTAGTAGAAACTGCTTAGACGGTGTTGATAGGTAGTAGAAACTGCTTAGACGATGCTGATAGGTAGTAGAAACTGCTTAGACGGTGCTGATAGTTAGTAGAAACTGCTTAGACGGCGCTGATAGGTAGTAGAAACTGCTTAGACGATGCTGATAGGTAGTAGAAACTGCTTAGACGGTGCTGATAGTTAGTAGAAACTGCTTAGACGGTGCTGATAGTTAGTAGAAACTGCTTAGACGGTGCTGATAGGTAGTAGAAACTGCTTAGACGGCGCTGATAGGTAGTAGAAACTGCTTAGACGGTGTTGATAGGTAGTAGAAACTGCTTAGACGATGCTGATAGGTAGTAGAAACTGCTTAGACGGTGCTGATAGGTAGTAGAAACTGCTTAGACTGCTTAGTTCGGGAGCTACGGTGCCACAAACAGACACACACTTACACACATACACACATACACGCACCCTAAACTTATAACACCGCTCTATTTGCGTTGGGAGTTATTTTAATAAGGCTTTTGTCAGTCGGCAATAAGATTCGTGCCTATATCTGTCGGTGCTTCATCCCTTAGTCGACTTTTACGACATGCACGGGGAGAGATTCAGTGGGGCTATTCATTTTAAGCTGCACACGGCTATTACCATTTGAAAAGTTAAATTACAAATTTAAAAAACCCCCGACCCTTAAAAAGCAAAAAATAATTTCCGTTTACTTACTTAAAGGAGTCGGGAGACCGCTAAGTAAATTCCCGCGCAGCTCTGAGTTTTATATTTTATTTACTTAGCGGTCCCCCGACTCCTTTAAGTAAGTAAACGGAAATTATTTTTTGCTTTTTAAGGGTCGGGGGTTTTTTAAATTTGTAATTTAACTTTTATTTCAAGCTTTTTAAAAGAAACCGCATGAAAATCGGTCCACTTTTTAAGATAATAATTTTTTTTATTGCTTAATTACTTGATTACTTGATTACAAACATAGCTAAGAACCATCCCGATTAAACAAGCTTCCTAATAAAAAAAACCGCATCCAAATCGGTCCATCCGTTTGGGAGCTACGATGCCACAGACAGACACACACACACACACACACACACACACACACACACACGTCAAACTTATAACACCCCTCCGTTTTTTGCGTCGGGGGTTAAAAAAGATTGCAATTGAGCAAATATTTGCGCTCGAAAAAAAAAGCAAGTGATTTTCTTCAATTTATTTTAATTCAATCCGCGAAAAAAAACATCCCTCACCTGTTTTAATTAAATTCCTCACACCCCCGCACCTAACTTGCGGGCGGGCTCCCTTACCGAGGAAATCTACAAGATTAACTCGCTCAATTTCCCCTCAATGGCCATTAAATATCCCACACGCGGCAGGAGCTTTCAGGCCGTACGATAGAGTGAGACGGCACTGGAATAAATTCCTAAATACCGTTGTTGCTGCGGGACACCGACAGTGAACACACCACGATAGACGCTTGAGAGTAACACTTTTGTATTTCTATTATTTGTTCAGTACCGTGTAAGGCCGGTACTTAAAAAGAATAGCCACACTGCATATCTCCCCGTGCATGTCGTAAAAGGCGACTAAGGGATAAGGACAAGATGTCGCGCTAAAGAGCGAAAGGCTAGACACCTCTCACCTTGGCGCGGTCCTTCCACCTTGTCATGCAGCATGTGGGTCTTCGTGCCTCACTTGCTGCTTGATAGTTATCTTGTCCGTATATTGTGCTAAACGTGGTGGTCGGTGTTGTCTTATGGGAGTGAAAGTTGGGTATGGCAGGCGAAGCATGAGAGCAGGATAAATTATGTCGAAATGCGCGCGTTGAGAGGAGTGTGTGGAATAGGAGGAGTATGTGTGTCTGTAGAATGGATGATAGTAATGCAATGAAAGAAATCTATGGAGCGAATGTTAGTGGAAGAGTCGGGAAGGGTCGCCCTAGACACACGTACTTGGACCACATCGGGCATGTGCTCGAAAAGGGTCAGGTGCGTAGTACCCGTAACCGACGAGAATGTATGAAGAACATTATGAGAGTGGAAGAGGCGGCAAAAGTGTGTCAGGTCAGGATCGTGGCGCGTGGGGTTTGGGTTGTTTGCGTGGGTTGGGTCCGTTGTCTTTGCCTGCCCCACTGGGAGGCAGGCAGGCGTGACGTTATGTATGTGTATGTATGTATGAACTTATAGCACAACACCGATTACTCTGCTCACCCTGATTGTCGGGATAAAAAAGCGTGAGTTATGTAAGTATGTATGTTCAGTAACAATAGTCAATAGCAGATATTACAATTATTGAAATTGTATTCCCCATTATTACCACGTCTTGTACTTGTAGTACTAAGCATGTACTCGCTTTTTAGGTTTCTGTATCCGGTACGGGACCCTAACTAAGCCTACGCCCCACCGCCGCGCCGTCTGTCTTTCTGTCTGTCTGTCCAAGGGCTGTATCTCTTGAACCGTAATAGGTAGCCCGTTGAAATTTTCACAGAATATGTGTTATTTATTATGGCCGATATAACAACAAATAATAAAAACAAGAAAAAGTAAAAAATTCACGGGGGTTCTCATAGAAGAAACCAAAACGTGTATGCGCGCGCGCCATCTACCCAATAGAGCGTGAAGCATTTTTACTAATCATGACATTTAACTAATATGAAGCATTTTATAAAACACGCCATAGATGGCGTAAGTAGCTTGACATGACATGGCGATTCGGAACCCTCGGTGCGCAAGTTCGACTCGCACTTGGCCGGCTTTTTATATTTATTCATTAGATAAATGCAAAGCCGAAATGAAGAGAGAAAATACGTCCCGAACAGGATTTGACTCAGGATTCATCAGCCTCGATAGCTCAGTGGTGCAGACAGTCGACTGGTTGCTATTGATTGTTAAGCAACGCTGGGCGCGGTCAGTACTTGCATAGGTGACCGCTCGACCGTTGGGGGCTGACCGCGGTTCGGATTCCACGTTAAACTGTAGCTCCCTTCCCTTCCTACCTTACTCGGTGGTAGGGTTCAACCCGCCCGGGTTGGTACCACCGTACTGAATGAAACGTCGGTCGAAACGGCTAATGAAGGCAATTGGAAGCATTGACATGGCACCTAGTTCACTAATGTGTTATGGGCTGATATCACGGATAGTAGGAGATGTAGACAACCTTGTCAGTTTCCATAAAAAAAAAATTTTAGCTTAAAATTCTAACTTATTCACACTAAGTTGAGAAAAATGTTCTTAACGCGTCGTCTCTTGAGAGCGAGCGAGAAGGCACTAGGGTAGACGGTCTATCTATCGGCGGCGCTTCCCCGCACAATTTGTCAGGATAAACTTTTTATTTTCTCTAAGCCGAGGGGGCCAATTAATATCAATTAGGGTAAAACTTCCTGTTCCGGTGGGGTTGCTGAGTAAACCTTCAGCGGACGCGATCGCTGTGAGGCACGTTCCTGTAATAGCTAGGCGCCATGATAATGGTTTTTTTTAGGTTTCCGTATCCCGTACGGAAGTCTTTTACTAAGCCTGCGCCGTCTGTCTGTCTGTCCGTTTGTCTGTCTTGCCGTCCGTCTGTCGGTCCGAGGGCTGTATCTCTTGAACCGTAATAGGTAGCCCGTTGAAATTTTCACAGAATATGTGTTATATTATGGCGGATATAACAACAAATAATAAAAAATAAGAAAAAGTAAGGTTCCCATACAAGAAACGTGTTTTTTTTCAATGTTTTTTTTTTGTGGTGCGGACACCACGCACTTGGCCGGTTTTTTTATGCAATCTGACACGGTTAACATCACCTACTATACCCGATAAGTCAGCCCAGTACAGGTTGGTTTTATCGGCCGAGTCGGCTAGACTGAATTGCCCGGAAAAGTGCAGTGTAGTTTCCATAAAAAAGCAGGTTAGGTTATTTTATGCGGTGATTACGACTTGCGGGAATAAGAGGCCCGTAAGAGGCACGTAAGAGGCGCGTAAGAGGCTCGTAAGAAGCTCGAAAGAGGCTCGTAAGAGGTTCGTAAGAGGTTCATAAGAGGCTAGTAAGAGGTTTGCGAGAGACGTCTACATACGCGAACGTTTAATTTTTGTCGTTGTCAGTGGCCCTGTCAGGCCGGCATGGCATTCGCAACCGCCACATTCGACCGAATGTCCATGGGCGTCGTTAGACACCTTATGGGTGGCTCGGCGCCAGATGTCTCGATTTCTATAAAAAATATTTTTTTTATAGAAACTGACACGGTTGGCTACATCACCTACAACATCCGTGATGTCAGACCATAACACCAGGGTGAACTAGGTGCCATGTCAGTGCTTCCCTTCGGTTGTGCCGGCTACACTGAACTGGACGGAAAACACAAACTATTTACATAGCCGTTTCGACCGACGTTTCATTCAGTGCGGTGCTATCAACCCGGGCGGGTTGAACCCTACCACCATGGGACCTACAGTTTAACGTGGAATTGGAACCACGGTCAGCTCCCAACGATCGAGCGGTCACCCATGCAAGTACTGACCGGCCCAGTGTTGCTTAACAATCAATAGCAACAGTCGATTGTCTGCACCACTGAGCTATCGAGGCTGACAAAATGTAACAGCAAAACATTCTCACAAGATCCAGTCCAGTCCGCAGACTTAAATTTTGCCGGATTCCAGCAACCGCGACCGCTGGCGGTTTACACATCACAGCGACAGACCACGCTACTCGAAGACTTCCGGGCCTCGCATGAGCTCCCTTCCCCCCTTCCCCTCCCTTCTGCGAGTTGGGAGGGAGGAGGGATGGGAGGGTGACTTCTTGTTTAAGCGGTCATTTTCATTCTTCAGGATTTAAAAGTTAGCCAAATTCTTGTCCGTACTTTCCCGCTGAGCCGTGCTAATTAAATGGGCGGATTTAAGAAATTATAAGATTTCGCAAAGCAGTTAATTGTTTGGAAATACAAAACTCCCTCACTCAAACTAATTAGATTTCAAAACATAACGATGGCGACACTGGAATAAAAAAATATGTTAAGTGCGAGTTTTACTCGCGCACGGAGGTTTCCGTATCTATGCGCTATTATCCGCCTATCTTTTGTCTTTCAACAATGCAATGTATAAAAGCCTGTGGCGCCATCTATTATTCAATAGTGTGACTAATAGATTTTTCTTTTATATCCGCCATAGTAACACATATTCTGTGAAAATTTCAACGGGCTACCTATTACGGTTCAAGAGATACAGCCCTCGGACAGACAGACGGACGGACGGACGGCGGAGGAATTGGCTTCCGTACGGGATACGAAAACCTATAAATTTGAGTTCTTCGTGTACCGTGTGGGGCCGGTGTCCAGTACTTACAAAGAATAGCCCCACTGCATCTGTCCCCGTGCATATCGTAAAAGGCGACTAAGGGATAAAGGACAAGATACCATGCATACGGGCAACAGACTAGCCACCTCTCACCTTGGAACGGTCCTTCCACCGCGAGTCTTGTAGCAGGTGGGTCTTCGTGCCTTACTTGCTGCTTGATAGATTGAATCTTGTTCGAATGCTTTGCTAAACGTGGTGGTCGGTGTTGCGCTATAAATTACAAGTCACTGCAGCACAACACCGACTACTCTGCTTACTCCGATTGTCGGGATTCAGCGTGCGATATGTAGTTCTTCATACTATTATAGATTTATTTTTATTTTTATGGAAACTGACACGGTTGGCTACATCACCTACAACGTCCGTGATGTCAGCCCATAACACCGGGTGAACTAGGTGCCATGTCAGTGCTTCCCCCTTTGATCGTGCCGGCTACACTGAACTGGTCGGAAAACACAAACTATTTACATAGCCGTTTAGACCGACGTTTCATTCAGTGCGGTGGTACCAACCCGGGCGGGTTAAACCCTACCACCAAGTAAGATTAGGAGGGAAGGGACCTACAGTTTTACGTGGAATCCGAACCTCGGTCAGCCTCCAACGGTCAGCGGTCACCCATCCAAGTACTGACCGCACCCAGCGTTGCTTAACATTCAATAGCGACAGTTGACTGTCTGCACCACTGAGCTATCGAGGCTGAGATATTATATATACATCATTATATACACATATTATACTAGCTGTGCCCGCGGCTCCGCCCGCTCTCATATTTCACTTCACTGCTAACCTCATAAGCCATTTAGCGTGATAGTAAGTAGCCTATAGTTGATGGGAAGAATCAAGCTATCCGTAGATTTTTTTTTATTAAAATCGGTTCAGTGGTTCTCGAGTTATAAGCGGACAGACAGACATACACTCAGACACTCAGACAGAAAGCAGACGTTGGATTTTATTAAATTATAAAAGGATAATTAAAAAAGGTAAGGATATACATATTTTGAGGTTATAGATGTTTACGAAACTTTATGGAGCTCAATTTTTTTTCAAAATTTAAAATTGCTACAACTTACAGTATTAGTTCAATATAGCGAGCAATCCAACGGGGAAGTCTCCGGTATGGCACCCACATCCACACCCACACTTGTCAGCCTCGATAGCTCAGTGGTGCAGACAGTCAACTGTCGCTATTGAATGTTAAGCAACGCTGGGTGCGGTCAGTCCTTGGATGGGTGACCGCTGACCGTTGGAGGCTGACCGAGGTTCGGATTCCACGTAAAACTGTAGGTCCCTTACCTCCTAATCTTACTTGGTGGTAGGGTTTAACCCGCCCGGGTTGGTACCACCTCTCTGAATGAAACGTCGGTCTAAACGGCTATGTAAATAGTTTGTGTTTTCCGACCAGTTCAGTGTAGCCGGCACGATCAAAGGGGGAAGCACTGACATCAGAGCTGCGCTTCGTGCGCACGACGTGCGCACGAAGCGCAGCAGTTCAGCAGTTCACCCGGTGTTATGGGCTGACATCACGGACGTTGTAGGTGATGTAGCCAACCGGGTCGGTTTCCATAAAAAAAAAAAACTTCTAGGAGGTGAAATTGGCTGGTCGGAGCATGTGCTTTGGCCCCTCCGATTCAGCCACAAAAAAACCAGCCAAGTGCTAGTCGAACTCGCTTACCGAGGGTTCCGTATCGCCATGTCATGGTCAGCGCCACTCCCGCCATCTATGGATTAGTTAAAATTCTTCATACTCTTTCGGTAGATGGCGCGCATAAACTTTTTAGCTTCTTGTATGGGGACCCCGCGAATTTTTTACTTTTTCTTATTTTTATTATTTGCTGTTATATCGGCAATAATAACACATATTCTGTGAACATTTCAACGGGCTTCCTATTAAGGTTCGAGAGATACAGCCCTCGGACAGGCAGACAGACAGACAGACAGACGGGCGTAGGCTTAGTAACAGGGTCCCGTACGACGGATACGGAATCCTAAAAAGGACAGACGGACGGACAGACGGTGTAGGCTTAGTAAGGACAAAGACGGAACCCTAAAACTACAGTAAAAGTGCTCTCCATTCGAGCTCCGCCCATCCCCTATCTCTCGTCCTCAGGGGCCCCCATTCCGCCCTTTTAGAGCCGCAAAGAGACTCTTTGCCGTCTCTTATTGCGCCTATCTCGTCTCCTTTTCGCGTCTAAACTGTTATTAGGACAAGAGAATCCACTCAGGGGAACATTGGAGGGGATTTTTCAGCATTCTTTGTAATTGGGTTAAACTGCATTGTTTATATTTTGTCAAGTGTGGGGAGAGAAAATTTATTCTAGTTTTATTTAAGACTAGCTGTGCCCGCGGCTCCGCCCACTCTCATATTTCACTTCACTGCTAACCTCATAAGCTATTTAGCGTGATAGTAAGTAGCCTATAGTTGATGGGAAGAATCAAGCTATCCGTAGAATTTTGTTTTATTAAAATCGGTTCAGTGGTTCTCGAGTTATAAGCGGACAGACAGACACTCAGACAGACAGAAAGCAGACGTTGGATTTTATTATAGGTAAGGAAGGAAGGTAAGGAAGAGACGGAAGTTAAATTGACTGTAAGAAATCTCTGTAAGGGATAAGTCCGCCTTTGCACCTTATGTAAATTTTCTGATGTATTTGTTACTGTTTAATGTTTACTGGAGCAATAAAGAATTTTCTATCTATCTATCTAACTTTCTCCATAGAAAATCGTCTTTCAGCATTTATGCTTTCTAGCCCCCTAAACCTTAATAGATTTTTACAATTGTTTTTTCTTGTCTTTTAAGCACAGTCCAATCTACGTTCCTGTCATTATTTTGTATAGATGAAATATTCCTGCAACACCGGAGCAAAAAATTTGTATTTCGACCGAAAAAAAAAATATTTTTTGATGTAATGAAGTTCTTTCGCTTTATTGAGTCATCATCATCATCACTTTAGATCAGGGTTGGCTTGATTTTCCCCACCCCGAAAAAACCCACTGGGTTAAATTGGGTAAAACCCACCTGAAAAAACCCGAGGGTTTTTGACGAAAGTGGGTTTAATTTTTTTTTTTAATAATAAAGCTGTAATTGATATGAAAAGATCTGAAGATTTTGCTTTATTTATAAGAATTGTTATCTTTAGTAACAATTTTAATAATTCTGCGAATCATCATATTCATTAATTAAATGAGGTGCATATTGAATACATTTTATTGTATATAGTCAGTGAGTGATATATTTTATGTTATACCCCAAATTAATTAGTTTTTATTATTTATATAGGTACATACCAGGATTTATTCAAACCATTTATTTACTATTTAATATTTAGTTGAAAAATCTACCAAAATATATAAAAATGTATAAAGTAATAGACAATTAGACAATATAATAATTAAATCAATACAACGGATATAACATATTATAATATTATTTATTTATCAAAAAGTCAAAAATCTAAACTAAGTAGGTAAATAAATTGGGAAAACTTTTAGTAGATAAATCTGATGACCGCCGTGCCAAAGCTATCTTCGTTCGGCGAATCGCCATTGAGATTCAGAGGTGTAACGCGGCGTGCGTACTTGGCACTTGCACCGGTGCAGCGACTCTGGCAAATTTAAATGAAATATATTATTTATAGGTAGTTTTAATTTTTATTTATTTATTTATTTTTTAGGTTTAGTTTATAAGTTATTTTAGTTTAGTTTTATCATATTTCTTAATTTTAGTTTAATTTTATTGTATTAGCTTATTTTGATTAATTTAAATAAAATTGGATATGTAACTAAGGCCCACTTGCACCAACACGAGTTTAAAGTTAAGTAGCGAGTTATGGATTTAAACGCGGTTCCCACAGTCAACGGGTGCTAGCTTAAACTGGTTTAGCGAGTTAAACTGGTTTATATATTGAATTTGTGTTGGTGCAAGTGGGCCTCAGTAGGATTTATTTGACACATGTAGTTGTTGTATGTATAGGTAAAGTCAACTAAGTTTAATCTGTTTAGTACACTTTAATTAATTCACCAATCCCACTCGCACCGATTCTTGTTACGGAGATAACGGTATACAGAGACTAGTTTTTGGGATTTTTCCACACCCAGTCTTTTCCGCAATTTACTCCAGACAATTCCAAATGTCGAGAAAAGTCTTTCAATTGAAGCAGACTGGCTGGACAAATGTGTAACGCGAAGAAAATGAGCAAAATTCGGGCAGTTTGAAAAAACCCGAAAATCCCCAATAAAACCCAATAAAACCCGAAAAAACCCAGTGGGTAGATAATTTTTAAAAAAACCCGGGTTTTTGCCAACCCTGCTTTAGATATTCAAAAAAACCCGGCCAAGTGCGAGTCGAACTCGCCCACCGAGGGTCCCGTATCGCCATGTCACGGCTAGCGCTACTCACGCCATCTAGATGGCGTGTTATGAAATGCTTCATATTAGTTAATGTCGTGCTTCCATAATCTATTCGGTAGATGGCGAGCGCGCATACACTTTTTGGTTTCTTCTATGGGAACCCCCGTGAATTTTTTGCTTTTTCTTATTTTTTATTATTTGTTGTTATATCGGCCATAATAACATATTTTTTGTGAAAATTTCAATGGGCTACCTATTACGGTTCAAGAGATACAACCCTCGGACAGATGCACGGACGGACGGACGCACGGACGGACGGACAGACAGACAAGACAGACAGACAGACTGACAGGCAGACAGACGGCGTAGGCTTAGTAATAGGCTTAGTCATACGGAACCCTAAAAAATAATTGTAAAAATCGCGACATATGGCACCGAGCCACCCATAAGGTATCTAACGACGCCCATGGACATTCATGGCTTGTTTTTTCCAGTTATGGCTTTGCTTAAGAGATATATATTATTTACTTGAGTGGCAGCACCGTCGCCTGTCATTTCGCACGACACGCTCTTAACTTCCGTCTCGTCTCTTACCAGACTTAGGCCCACTTGCACCAACACGAGTTTAGAGTTAAGGGGCCGCACGTCCCTGGTCAGAACTCAGTTCTGGCTCCCTGATTTGTCCGTGCCAAATGCCACCATTTCGCACTCACTAGCCAATCAAAATAATCTTCTGCCTTAGTTTGAGATTGCCTGCCGACCGCGGCGGTTCGTCCCGCGAACTCGACGCCGCAGCCGCCGTGGCGCGGCGGAGCGCGCGCGTCGCCACGCCGGACGTAGATAGTAAATCCTCGTGGCTTGCACTCGCGAACTTCTTTGCTTGGTGCAATACTGATGTTCTCTCTCAGGGTTACCAGTTATTATTTGGCGATACCTACCACTAACTTGCTTTGCTAACCACGATGGAATCACTATAATTATAAAGAGATTTAGTAAATTTTGAAGTAAACTTAAGTTTACTAAATATAGAACATATACCACACATGGTGGTTGGTAGTGGAGTGATTTATTAATTTATTGACATATTTAATTACACATAGCTATGTATGTAGGTACAAACCCACACCCATGGTACACACATATAATTGTATTTTGCACAAATACACATAAAAGAAAAGAAAGATGTCTTTGAAAATTAGTTCATAGTACGCTAAGGGGGGGTTCTGTATCGGAAATAGATCACTTTTGAAGAACAAAGAATATTTTTTTTTACAAAATTTTTTTTTTTTATGTAAAATGTAAAAAACAAATTTCTTAATCGTTTCAGTTTCATGCCAGGAACAAAAAAGTCTTCCAACACATAGATATTTCCTTCAGAAATTGTGAAAAGCCACAATTTTAGTTTTATTAGTATGGAATAGAAAGAATTTGATTTTTTTTACCAACTTACACGTGTTACATCATAATGGTAATGAAGACTTTTTAGTTACTGTTATGAAACTGAATCGATTAGGCTATAAAAATCAACCACCTATTTTTTTTTTAAATACATAAAAAAATATTTTACATAAAAAAAAAACCCAAGGTCCAAAAAAATTTATATAGGTTTTACTCCCTATATGATACAGAACCCCCCCTTAGCGTACTATGAACAAATGATCAAAATACCAATAAAAATAAAATGTAGTCCGCCTGGGCATAGTTTAAACAGACTAGTTAACCGTCTTCATACAAGTGCGCCGATTTCGCACTCACACAAGCGCGCGCCAGCGCACGCTGTCCGTACACAACCACTACTTACATTCTCACTTCCCTCGCTTGTAGTCCGTGATGGCCGCCCCGCACAATATTTTTTTTATTTTGTTATTTTTTACCGTGTGGGGCCGGTACTTACAAAGAATAGGCCCCCTGCATCTCGCATGTATGCATGTTGTAAAAGGCGACTAAGAGATAAGAACAAGATGCCGTGCTAAAGGGCGACAGGACCGCCACCTCTCACCTTGGCACGGTACTTTCGTCGAGTCATGCAGCAGGTGGGTCTTTGTGCCTTACTTGCTGCTTGATCGATTAAATCTTGTTCGAATGCTTTGCGAAACGTGGTGGTCGGTGTTGTGCTGTAATTTACCAGAGTTCTTGCAGAACAACACCGATTACTCTGCTTACCCCGATTGTCGGGTTTCAGCGTGTGTGATATGTATGTATATTATTTTTTTTATGGAAACTGACTCGATTGACTTTTTCTCTCTCTCTCTCCCTCTCTCCCTCTGTCTCTCTCTCTCTCCCTCTCTTTCTATCTCTCTCTGTCTATGTCACTCTTTCTATCTCACTCTTTGTATCTCACTCTTTCTATCTATCTCACTATTTCTATCTCACTCCTATCTCTCTCTTTTTCTATCTCACTCTCTTTCTATCTCTCTCTCTCTCTCTCTCTCTTTATACCTCTCTTTTTATATCTCTCTCTTTCTATCTCCCTTCCAGACGTCCAGGGACGTTGGGTTTCGATCGTTCATAGAGTCCAAGGCGAAACTAGCGTCTCGAAAATTAGAGATCCTTTACCGATGTCGGCGATTTTTCACGCCGGCCCAACTGCTTACACTCTACAAAGCACAAGTAAGACCGGTGATGGAATATTGCAGTCATCTTTGGGAGGGTTCCCCTGAGTACCTTCTTTCAGCCTTGGATTCTATTCAGCGACGAGCCATTCGCCTGATTGGTGACTCTGTACTCACAAAGGACCTTCAACCTCTAAAGCACAGACGTATCGTTGGGTCATTGACCCTGTTTTATCGGTACTACTATGGCCGCTGCTCTGACGAACTTGCTTCCCTTATCCCTCCTCCTCCTGTTCCCCTACGCCAAACCCGCCATACTCTCGCGGAACACCCCTTTGTAGTCGACAGAAGAGTTCTTCGAACTGCACGATTCTCTAAATCGTTCTTGTGCTGCACTGCAAAGGTGTGGAACGGGCTCCCAGGGAATATCTTCCCCCACTCCTACAATCCACGGATCTTCAAATCGCGGGTTAATAGCCTTTCCCCAGAAACATTAGTCCCCCTCCAAGCCGGACTGGCACCTCCTCGGGGGTGAAATTGGCTGCGTCTGAGGTTGCGACCTCGGACAGAGCCAACCAGTTCGGTAGCAATAAAAAAAAATTATAATAATAATGGGCTCACTACCTGTTAGTGTTGTGAGTTGTGGTACGGCGCACTACAATGTTAGTGTTGTGAGTTGTGTGTGACATCCCTGGTGGCTTGGAGCAGCGTAGATACTTATTTTAAAAATGGGCTCCAGTTGCCCTACTCGTTTACTGTGGCCTGGGTAATGTAATGGCCTAATGGCGCTTCCTGCATAGTACACCCCTGGCTATGAGAATAATCACACTCGCATGTATATAAGGTGTTTCGCTGACCATGTCATTAACTTCGGGAGGGTTACATACACACTCAAATAAACACTTTACGTAAAAAAAAACATATGTTTATAGGACCATTTTTTCTCCTAAGATCTCCGAACAAAACATTTTAATCAAATAGCCCTAAAAACGAATCATGCTTAGACCCTTCTTGCCAAACACGAAACGTAGGTACTTACCTAGTGCGCGCGACGTCGGCGGGCGGTGCGGCACAAAGGCTTTCCTTTGACGAAAGCCGCCTCCGAAGCGCTCGCTCGCCACGCCGCCGACGCGCTTGCATTGCATGCGCCCGCCCCGCGCGCATGTGTCGCGCGCGGGCGGCGCGGCGCGCGGTGCGTCGCGTCTGTCTCAGTGTCTTAGCGGCGGTCCGCGAGAGAGCACATTATTTCGCAATTTCAAAATGCCGCCGCGCCGCCGCGCCGTATCGATTCACCGAGGCGCGACGCGGATATGGTGATGTTACCGAGACTCCAACTCCAATTGGAACTTAGCTGCTGCTGTGTTGATGTATGAGCAGCTAGACGGTGTGCCATCTTGGGAGCGGAGCAACGGTTCCGAGATTGGGGCGTCTTTATGCCTCGACTTGATAACGGAAGACAACTACTACTGGTGCGCATAGAAGAAGAACACGTACCCATACATACACACTATCCTCTCACACAACAAACAGCTGTTCTGTGTTTCAACACGGTCATTGACCCCGTACAATGCGACTTTCCTACTGCTACACACAGATCTAGTGACCTTGTGAGTTGTGACTTACTTACAACAAACAGCTGTTCTGTGTTTCAACACGGTCATTGACCCCGTACAATGCGACTTACCTACTGTTACACACAGATCTAGTGATCTTGTGAGTTGTGACTTACCTACAACAAACAGCTGTTTGAACATAGTACGGTCATTGATCCCGTCCGTACACTGCAAGTTACCTACTGCTAATGGTACACAGGTTGATCTGATAATATTTAGGTAACAAACATGTTTTGTTAAATTTCTCGAAAAGTAATGCTAAAAACATTTTTTTTTTGCGTAACCTGTTTATTTGAGTGTCTATGTAACCCTCCCGAAGTTAATGACATGGTCATCGTAACTCGGAAATTCGGTGACAAGAGACATAGGTACACGAAACATTAATATTTAGGGTCCCGTCGCAAAATTGCGAAAAAGGGACCCTTATGAGATCGCTTTGGTTTCTGTCCGTCTGTCTGTCAGTCCGTCCGTCGCGGGACTTCAACATACATACTTTGTAATACCTGTATATTGTATATTTTTTTTACATTAACGTCGAAAATTGCTCTTTTTCAATACTCATTAGTTTTCGTCAATATTAAAACACTACTTTATTGTAAATTACTACTAAGTAACATATACACATTGTGGTATACGTAAGCAGTGATATTATTTATTGATATGATAATGGTTTTTATTTATGTTATTCTGCATGAGTGATTGAGCCATAGGGGCCAGATCACACGCTCCGACCAGTCAATACCACACGTATAACACTAATTAAACATAATGTACGTACATACACTATCATTTTACATAAATATATTTCTTTATGAGAACTGACACGGTTGGCTACATCACTTACTACATCCGTGATGTCAGCCCATAACACCTTGGGGAACTAGGTGCCATGTCAGTGCTTCCCTTCGGTTGCGCCGGCTACACTGAACTGGACTAAAAATACGAACTATTTAAATAGCCGTTTCAGCGAATCTTTCATTCAGTGAGGTTGTACCAACCCAGACGGGTTAAACCGTACCACCTAGTAAGGTAAGAAGGGAAGGGATCTACTGTTTTACGTGGAATCCGACGGTTAGCATCCAAGGGTCGAGCTGTCACCCAGCCATCCACTGACCGCGCCCAGGCTTACTTATGTATGATACGGACGACAGTCGACCGACCGCCCCACTGAGCTACCAAGGCTGACAAAATTATGTATATTACAACAAATCAGGAGTGGGTATAGCACATATTTTAGAGATTTTAAAGTATTAATTGCAAAAATTTTACAATATATACCGGAAGAAATGGGAAAACTAGGATGCGAAATAAAATACATATTATGTAATGCAAAATTATGCCAAATGAAAATTAAAGAAAGTTAATATTTCTTATATCAAAATTTGCTATATCAAGTGTATATTATATATACCAAGTGAAGACTACATGAAGTGAAAATTATATGAAATGATGAAGTTGGAATAATATCATACATTATCCTGTAGAGATAGAGGTTGATAGTGGAGGCTAGAGGAGCTTACAATAGTCCCACTGCATCTCTCCCCGTGCATGTCGTAAAAGGCGACTAAGGGATAAGCGGCCTGCAGACACCCCGGTCGACTTGTGGCTTTCATGGAAGACATAGGCTGGCTGGGGTAGCTGGAGACTGCGGGGTTTTGCACGAAGGTCCCCAACCAAGCGGGATTAGTTTGCAGGCCTAGAGCCAACCCCAAACCAAAACAACAACAACAATATCATACATTTTTAAAACATCGATCGACAAGAATTTTATCGACAATTCCTGAGATAACAATAATCCGGATCTCCGGACAACCAGAGGCTAAACATCCTTCCCTCAATTGGGCCTAAGATTAATTTTTTAGTCGTCATATGTTTTATTTTGTCATGTTCCGCCAACACATCTCCTAAAATCATTCAAAATAGTTAGCTTACTTAAAGATGGATTTAATACGCAACAGGCGAGTGTAAGATGTTTTAAAAAAAATACACTGAATCACGACTTAGATAATACTTACTTTTACAGGGAACCTTGTAAAATGTAACTGCCGATTGGATTTTTTTAATGTTATCGTGATTGGGCAAGCTTCTTCTCGCGATATACATACTCGCGTGCGCCGCGCTAGTTTCTACAGTCGATTGGCTTAAACCGCGGGAAAATGTCGTCCGTCGAACGTCGTCGCGCACGTCTCAGAGAATTGATGCGTTTAGCTTGCGCGGAATTAGCGCAGCAAACGCTGAAAAAGTTCAATCGCAAGAAGAGAACGAAATGGGTTCGTAAGTGGATTGAACGAAGAGATAAATATGGAGCTTCCAATACTCTAATGAAAGAATTAGCAGCCGAAGAACCAGTAGATTACAAAAATATTCTACGCATAACCAAAGATAAGTTTGAGGAATTACTTGAACTAATAAGTCCAGAAATAAAAAAACAAGACACAGTTATGAGAAACGCCATTACATGCAGAACTAAATTGGAGATATCACTCAACTATATTGGGAGTGGCAGTAGCCTCAAACAAATGCGTGCCGTGCGCACGCACGCACGACACGACGACACGTCACGACGGGAGCGGCACGGTGCGCGAATGGCGACTAGCAGCGAGTGCCTTGTCCCACGACTCGCGCGTAGGTTTCATTAGCGGCGCGTAGCGCACTCGCCGCGAGTATAATTGAACATGTTCAATTCTACTCGCAGCTTTTTTACTCGCAGCGAGTGGATTGTAGTCGCCGCGAGTAGGTTGTCGCACACAGCGATTTCACTCGCTGCGAGCGAACTCGCAGCGAGTACTCGCTGCATGTGACAGGCCCTTATCGAAACACATAACCGTACCGCGCTCGCCAGCCACGAGACCTTTGGGACCTCTAGAGTGCGAATCGAACAGATAATAACTTTCCGCGACCTTAACTATCAACACTTATAGCTGGGTTTGGTTCGTAACGATTCCACACAGCAATGTGTCAAAAAGAAATATTCAGGCCCCGAATGCAAAGAGCTGAAGAATCAAGAAATCTTCAGGTAAATCAGAGGGATTCATCGGATTAATTAAACCGATAACCCAGCCACCTCCCAGGCCCCGGACACCTCCAGCTACTATTGTCACACTCCCATTACCTCTCCGTGACAATGGCATCCTTTCTTCCTTTTATCCACACCTAGTCCGCTACTATCCCGTCCCATTTCCACTTCCCTTACCTGCCCCTTTTACGCCAATCCAAGGTTGCCGTGCCGACGGATGCGTGGCTAGAGGCGAGTCTAGTCTCGAGGGTGCCAAATCAAATCCTGGGGTTTGGCGCCCCCAGGCTCTAATAGCCTTACCCTGGCAAGCGGGGCTCTGCCAGGGTTGACAGTTTACTTCCCTAGCTACTCGTGGGACGAATAATGGAATTTAACATCACAAATCCTATAAATGGCGGCGATGCAGCTCGCCACTCGTCACGTCGCGTTTCACGAGGGGGCGAAAAGTGGGCAACGGAAAGCCGCTTTGCCACATTTAATGTTTGTGGAGGAATGAAAGATAAGGAGGATGAAGTGTATGAGTTGACGAATGCGAGGCAGATTGATGTGCTGGCTGTGAGCGAGACCAAGAGGAAGGGGATGGACAGGTCCACGCACGGTACTTTCACAGCCCTGTGGTCTGGTGTACCACAGAATGAAAGGGCTTGCCAAGGTGTAGGAGTTGTCCTCTCTGACCGAATGGCTCAATGCATGATAGATTACGAATGTGTGAGCCCAAGACTCCTATGGGTCCGAATTAAGGTGAGTTTGGTCCGCTTGTACGTCTTGGTAGTGTATGCCCCGGACATGTCCAAGCCCATCAAGGACCGCGACGAGTTCTGGGAGAGTGTGAGAGAAATACTTAATGCATGTGAGGGGAATGAGAGAGTGTTAATGATGGGAGACTTTAATGGATGGGTTGGCGTGAAAAGGGATGGCTATGAGTCTGTACTTGGAAAGTTTGGTGACGAACGAAAAAACGAGAATGGTGTTAGTTTGCTCGAGGTGTGCCTGGAAAAGAATCTTTTTGTGACAAACACAATGTTTGACCACAAAAAGATTCATATGTATACTTGGCAGAGACAGGAAGAAAGAAGTATGATAGATTTTGTGATAGTTGACGAAAGATTAAGAGGCAATGTTGTAGACACAAGGGTTCATCGTGGAGCCAATGTTGGAACAGACCACTTCCTGGTGGTATGCCGAATCAGGGGTCTGTTCAAGCGTTGGCGACACCGAAATCATTATTTCACGATAAACCAGTAGCGCATTTTAGCACGCTACAGCCTCTTGTACGCCGACGATCAAGTGATACTTGCGTCGTCGGTGGGCGAGTTGCAGGACATGGTAACTGTTATGGTTGAAGCATTTAAAAGGAAGGGAATGAAAGTGAATGTAAACAAGACGAAAGTAATGGTACTGGAAAGGAATGAAATAGTGACCGAATGCGACGTAAGGATTGGGAATGAGAGACTGGAGCAAGTGAACGAATTCGTATATCTGGGGAATATGGATAGATAGATAGATAGATAGAAATACTTTATTGCTCCAAAAAACATTTAACATAAACAAACAATAAGAAATTTACATGAGGGGCAAAGGCGGACTTATCCCTTACAGGGATTTCTCCCAGTCAACCTTCGGATGTTTGAGAGTCGTATGTTGCGAGATATAAGTAGGTAGTAGCAAAAGACTTGAGTGTGGGAATGTAAAATATAATATAAGGAAAATAACTATAATATACTATAATATACAGTATACACTACATATAAGTACATACTAGTTAATTAAACGCATAAATTACTATTTACAGATTAAATTAAATACATATGAATTACAATTTATATAATACATAATATCTAAATATATACATACATACTTGTCCCTTCAGAATTAAAGGATTTTTTAGCTTTTGACTTCACACTGACGGAGATAGTACAACTTTAAGTGTTTTTTGAATAACGGAAGCGACTTGCAGTGCCGTATACAGTGAGGTAGTAGATTCCACAGCCGAGCTGCGTGCTCAGAAAAGGAGTTTGTGTAATATCCAGTTTTGTGAGTGGAAATGGCTAAGATATTATCATCACTTGACCAAAGCGTTACACCGTGGGAAGATGCGCGAAAACTGAAAACGCGAAGATAGGTACTCGGGAGCAGAAGGGTTGTTGATACAAGAATAAAGAAGGCCAAGAATGTGGGAATTTCTGCGGAGACGGATTGGGAGCCACTTGAGACGTCTGCGGTATTGTGAAACATGGTCGTACTTACGTAAACCGAAAATGAAGCGTATACACATGTTTTGCAGACGCTCAAGTTTGTCCAGGAGTTCCTCAGTAACGTCCAGGCAACACACATCCGCATAATGAAGGATGGGGAGAAGCAGCGATTGTGCTAGAATTGTCTTTGTGGAGGTCGGAAGAAGGTTCTCCAGCCGCCTCAGGGAGTGCACCGCAGCATAGACTTTTCGACTGACCTCATTGACCTGAGCCTGCCAAGATAGCGTATCATCCATAAGAATTCCCAGGTTTTTGACAACCCTAGTATATGGTATGGCAGTACCGTTGTACATAATCTCAGGCAACGAGTCACAATCAATCCTCGATAGTAGTCGAGGACTTCCGGCAATCATAATTCCGGAATATGTTCACGCGGGATTTAAAATGTGAAGGAGATGTAGAAAAGAGAGTGAAAGCCGGCAACCAAGTGAATGGAGCGTTGCACGCTATTATGAGCAGCCAAAGCATGTCAACTAGGGCACGTTTGGCTGTCCATGGTGGAGTGATGACCCCTACACTTATGTACGGGAGTGAAAGTTGGGCATGGCAGAAGAAGCATGAAAGCAGGATTAATGCTGTGGAAATGCGCGCGTTGAGGAGTATGTGTGGAGTTACAATGACAGATAGATTGAGAAATAGTGTAGTGCGAGAGCGCTGTGGGCTGAAAGAAGATATAGTGACAAGGATTGAGAAAGGGATGCTTCGGTGGTTCGGTCATGTTGGAAGAATGGATGATAGGAGACTAACGGAAGAAATTTATGAAGCAATTATGAGTGGAAGAGTCGGGAAACGTCGCCCTAGACGCACTTACCTGGACCAGATCGGGCATGTGCTCAAAAAAGGGCAAGTGCGTAGTACCCGTAACCGACGAGCATGCATGAAGAACATTATGGGAGTGGAAGAGGCGGCAGAGGTGTGTCAGGATCGTGGCACGTGGAGATCCGTTGTCTCGGCCTACCCCACCGGGAAACAGGCGTGACGATATGTATGTATGTATGTATGTATGTACCCAGCCAATAACGAACACCAGATCAAAATCATTTCCGGTTATCGATACAGTGTTCAGTGGGGCACACTGTGTTCAGTGACGCAGCGGGGCGCGCGCGCGCCTGGGAAAAGCGATGCGAGCACGACGAAGAAGTACGAACCCACCCCCACCGCTCCTCACGCCGCGCGCGGTGGCGGGGGCGGCGCCGCGCCGCGCGCGCTCCGCTCAATAACCAGCCAATTTGTACAATAATAATTGGATCACAGATGGCGCGCAGCGCCCCGTTTCACCTAGCCGGTAACCGGCACGAGGGAGAGAGACAGACAGAGCAAATATACTGACTGACGGACGTCTAGCTCGCTCGCACTTACGCATTCACTATGTACGTGATGATTTATAGCAGATTTATACAAATTGGTAATTAGGATTGAGTACTGACCTATCCTATGTCACTCCTAGGATTTTCTAGAACATTTTGGTATATATTTCATTGAGATCCAACGCTTCGTTTACGCGCTAGAGAGGTTTTTTCCAATTTTTGTACCTAGAATTAGTAAAAATCTTATAATGTGTCGTAAAACAGAAACAAAAATATATTTATAGCAAAATAACCCCATGGATTCTGCAAAAAATATATTAACAGTTCTCATCTCTGGGTAAACCCAGGCGTCATACATTTTTGTCCATGGTCCTTTGTCAATAACTTTTTTTTATGGGAAGCGCGACATATGGCGCACGTTAGACTAACGCGTAAGTGTAGTCTGATGGCGCCCACGGGCATTCGGATATTTACGGGGCTGCGAATACGATGTCAGCCGCACCTTCACATTATGTTTGAAGGACCCCAGACTGAACATAGGAGCAAAGGATGCAGGTGGGAGTACTTTTCAGAATATTTCTTTTAAAGTAGGTATTCCGAAAAAACATTTTTTTGCATAAATTGCTAAATTTTGTATTAATTGTGCACTTTTTCGGTGTATCAATTTTTTTTTTGTGGTCTATATCACACATAATATATATTACACCATGTTAAGAAAGCATGGGCGGCGACGACGCGACGGTCGGATTCACCTTGTTTATTAAAATAACAGCGAGTGATTTATGTGTACCGCAACATATACTGCGCGAGCGTGGATAGACGGAGGCGACGACGCGGACGCGGACTGAGCGGACGGACGTCGGCACCCGTCATCCCCGTGCCGTCTTCTTGGTTGCGATTAAACTGAAGGCGAAATTCGAATTAGCAAACGTAAGCTCAATGGCTGAATGGTATATGCTTTGATTTTCAATCCAGTTACGCGGGTTCGAATCTCACTTTTGCGAATTATTTTTCTTTTGTTTTTTATTGTTTATTATGTATTATTAGCAAATTAAAAATAGGTTTGGGTTCTTTTTACAGCCACATAAAAACAAAATTTTCGATAGTACTTTTTTGAGTATTGTTAGGGCAAAAAAAAAATTAGATTTACATTTTTTTTTTATAAACCACACGAAAAGTTCTTTTTGGAGTACTTCCACACAAAAACTTAATTTTCGGGAATAGTTCAGCGTAAGTAACCCCAGCCGACGACGTTCGCGTACGGCAATGAAATCAAACATAAAAAGCGCGAAATGTTCCCATAGTAAAGATTCCATATATGCATCGGTGTAAGCAGAGTAATCGGTGTTGTGCTGCAAGTACACTTGTAAATTACAGCACAACACCGACCACCACGTTTAGCAAAGTATTCGGACAAGGTAACTATCAAGCAGCTAGTAAGGCAAGAAGACCTACCCGCTGCATGACTCGGTGGAAAGACCGTTCCAAGGTGAGAGGTGGCTATCCTGTCGCCCTTTAGCACGGCATCTTGTCCTTATCCCTTAGTCGTCTTTTACGACATGCAAGGGGAGAGATGCAGTGGTACCGGCCCCACACGGTTCAAAATTGTCTACAAACTCTTTGATTGTCCTATACAAAAAAAAATTACCTAAACAAGCCAGGATGGTTCACTTTCCACTTACGTTTTCTTGTGTACGTCTTCCTTAAAAATAATATAATGATGGAGGGGAAAAAATAAATATTTCTAATTTCTTAATTTGTAAGTCTTCTTTTTATAACAAAACAGCTTTACTCACGGTTGTTCCGAGCTATGTTGCTCGCTTGGCCATACGCTTGGCCCGAAACGTCGAGCAACATAGCTCGGAACAACCGTGAGTAAAGCTGTTTTGTTATAAAAAAATAGTGTCTAACAACCACGGTAATTTAAATAGCCATATAAGTCTTCTTGTTACCCATTATTTTTATTTTCAAATTAGCGTGCGAAACAATATAAACGAACGACTTGTCGTGTGCAATGTGTCAAATTTGCGGATATGTCCGGCCGGAAGACACCCGCTCTGGTCGGCATCTGCCAACAGACTGACTGAACTACCGTAGCAGCTAGTAATATAAACCGATTTTAGCATGCGGCGATACGGGTCAATATTGCTAAGCACGCTTTCTACTGCACAAATGAGAGCGCTTAAAATTTGATTTTTTCCCCAGTTTTCCTTAAATTTATCGGAAAGTAAATGCTTTATCGAAAAACTACAAGATACGATTTCTAGTAGATTAATATATCTTTCCAATGATGTAAAAAAAATTGACAGTTCTCGCTCAAAATTCTGAGATCTCGCAATTAAAAGATTTTTGGGTAAAGCAGTCTTTGCTATTTTTTTTCTGTGTTTCTAGAAGATTTTTGAAAATTCTGTTGGATACGATTTTTGTAATGTACCCTTCTCTATACAGATGATTTTTTTTATGCTTCGCATATGTCCGGTTACTTCAATTCTCGCGATGAAAAATTGGTCGATTTTGATTTCAATTAAAAAAAAGTAGCGGCTTACGGCCGCTTAAGTAGCGAGTTATGGATTTAAACGCGGTTCCCACAGTCAACGGGTACTAGCTTAACGAGTTAAACTGGTTTATATCGTTAAATTCGTGTTGGTGCAAGTGGGCCTTAAAAATGCCTGTATAGATAGTGGGAGCGAACGTTATTCAGACACACAGATGGTTCTCTTTTTAATTTTTTTTTTATGGAAACTGAAACGGTTGGGTACATCGCCTACAACATCCGTGATGTCAGCCCATAACACCGGGTGAACTAGGTGCCACGTCAGTGCTTCCCTTCATTTCATGTCGGCTACAGCTGAACTGGACGGAAAGCACATATTTCCATAGCCGTATCGACCGACGTTTCGCTCAGTGCGGTGGTAGCAACCCGGCCGGGATAAACCCTACCACCTAGTTAAAGGTAAGAAGGGAAGGGGCCTACAGTTTAACATGGAATCCGAACCACGATAAGCCTCCAACGGTCGAGCGGTCACCCATCCAATTACTGACCGCGCTGAGGTCTACCGACCGCACCACTGAAATACCAAGGCTGACAAATGTTGGTGAATAAAATTGTTTATTGTATAATTTCATCCATAGGTGTAGGTAACCTACGTTTTGGGCATGTCAAAAATTCCGCCAGTTCCAAATTCAAAATTCAAGAAGAACTGACAAACCCGGGTGAATGACCCGATACCACAGAAGTAATATCAATATTTTATTCCGACTGTACATTTCGAGAAATGCCTCGGGGGTACGCCTTTGCCCGTGTGCCTCCGTCCGTTTGTTAGCTCTCTCTCTCTTATTCTGCTGGCTCTCCCTCCTTTGTGACGGTCCTTATTGAGTTAGGCGAAAGTGGAGTCGCTATTATCATTTGTAAAGGAATCTGTGAAGGAGCTATCGATACCAAAATACATCCATATATACGAGTAGATAGAAAAATAGATAAATAGAAAGTGCTTTATTGCTCCAGTAAACATTAAACAGTAACAAGTACATTAGAAAATTTACATAAGGTGCAAAGGCGGACTTATCCCTTACAGAGATTTCTTACAGTCAACCTTTGGATTTTTGAGATTCGATAATACCTATAGTGGAATAAAAGTATGTAGGTAGTAGCAAAAGAGTTGTGCGTGAGAATTGAAGATACAATAATAATATAGCTCTTAGCTTGCCTCGCGTCGTCTCGGAGAGCTCCGTAGCCACGGCCTGCACCCGCCGGCGTGCTTGGAGGCTTGCCTCCCGCCGTCGGCGGAAATTACCGTTTTTTATCTAAATTTTGTATTAATTTTGTGTATTTTTATTACTTTTTGTAAAATGTATGTAAAATTAATATAAAAATATTGTAAAACGTGAAATAAAGGATATAACATACATATAAGTACATACATATAAGTACATACATACAAGGCATTTAAATGTGTTAATACATATAAATTACTAAATATATAGATTATAAATATACATACATACATACTTGCGCATCCAGGTATGAAACAAAAGTGTTTTTTTGTTTTTTTAGGCTTTTACTTCACATTGACGTAAATCGGATAAAGTGTGGTAGTGAATTCCACAGTCGAGCTGCGTGAACAGAAAAATGGTAAAACAAACATATACATAGGTAAGCGGCGGAGTGCCGAGTGGTCTGTGCATCGGCTTCTCTTGCGAGAGGTCCCAGGTTCGAATCCGGTCGGAGTGTACCAATGAGTTTTTTTTTCGACGGAAAAATTTACATGCATACCTACACCTGCTGCTTCACCGTTCGGAGCCGGTGTAAAACTGTAGGTCCCTTCCCCTTACTAGGTGGTAGGCTCAAACGGTAAACCACGACTTTTGTGACGGACAGCATAAGATTCAATATTCATAAGTTAACCGAACGCAGGATATTGCGTCATACATAACCTACTAGAGAAGATGCAAGAAACGGTTCGAAAATTTAGAGAGAATACGTTATCGACCCGGTTGCGGAATTTAATTTGGCTCTGTCGACTGCACCATTAGTCCCTCGGCACAGGCACCCAAGCTAGTTTTCATTAAAAAAAACCAACCACCGTACTGCACGAAATATGGCAGCATAAAATCATAGACTGTGCATGAATTAATTAATTAATTAATGAAATCAATGAATGAACGAAATTATCAAAATGAACAAAAGGAATGGAACGAACGAGAAAAATAAATTAACGAAATGAACTCACGAGTCAGTAAGCCTGGAGGCGCTATACATAGGAGGACAGGGGTAGCCGCGCGTCGGCGCACACGCGCCAGCGCGTCAGTCTAGCGCCGGCGACCGATCTTAGTCTCCGTCCGCCGCTCAGGCGGAGCGAACGTGCGCGTCTGTCACAAAATGCCTCATTGTGCAGTGCTTTGGTGCAAAAAGTCGTCGAAAAATTCAAACTTGAACACAGATGGAGTCACCTTTCACGAGTAAGTACTTTCATTCAATTTGATAGCATTTTTCGCTTGAATTTCAGTAACAAACATCGGCGTAAATATGTATGGAGAGCTCTTTTCTGCTTACCCACCATAGGTCGACTATCGTGTTTGATGCAGTTAGCTCTTGTAATTTTTTTTGTTTATTGATAAATATGTATGTTAAATGTATACAGATATTTCATGCATTCTGCCTTATTGCCAAAGGACATTTCTTCTAGTCAACCTCAGCAGGTTTCCTCGTTCAATATTCGTTTATCGCGCTTTTTTCATTCAACCAGTACCTACCGGTTTTTACTTTTGAGCGACTCTAAAGGAATTAATTACTTTAGGTCATGCGTCTACCGGGAAATTCCCGGTAGACGCGTAGGAAATTCCCGCGATCTGATATTCCCGGCGGGAATATCAGATCGCGGATATTTAGGAGAATTAAAAATAATTGACATGGTAGGGTAGATTTTCGCGAATTTTTCGCGAAGTCATATTGCAATATAATTTGTCATATCGTTGGCTAAGTAATTAGCAAATAGTTGTTAATAATATAATTATATTTTTTTTGGTTACAAAACTTTTCGACTTTCTAACATTATTTTTTTAATTTTGGAAAATTCCAATAACAAATACTCCAATAAGATAATACCAATGTACGAGGTCTTACATATCATTGTTTTGGAAATTTTATGTAGATTTATAATAAAGTATCCGAGGTATCTCAAAACTTAGAACTATTATCGTGTTTATGCGAAAATCTGCAAATTCGCAAAATTGTGAAAGGGGCGTTGCCTTTGTTCATTTAAGAGAAAGTTATATTATTCCCTTTATGTAAAGAAGGGTTAAATATTGTTAAATCCGTTTCATCTTTTCATCGCGAATCGACACAATGAGCGACTTATTGTATAAATCCCGTTCAAACGTATGGAAGACTGGCGTCACTTGGCTACCTACTCGCTCGGCCAATCACGGCGTTCCATGCGCCGCTCCCGCCTCAGACTTCACACCCCTTTGGCGGCTACCTCGGTTCTCATACAAACGATGCCGTATTTCGTATCCAGGCTTACTGACTCGTGAATGAACTATATGAATGAATTAACAAAATTATCGAAATGAACGAAATGATCGAAATGAATGAAACGAGCGGAACGAACGAAACGAATGAATTAGCGAAATTAACGAAATGAAGAAATGATCGAAATGAACGAAACGAATTAATTAACGAAATGTTCAAAATGAACGAAACGAACGGAACGAATAGAATGAATGAATTAACGAAATGAATGAATGAACGAAATAAACGAAATGAACGAAATAAACGAAATGAATGAATGAATCTCTTCCCGGGGCCAGGCCTCACGCACTCTATGTACTTGCGCGCGCTAACTACCTACCGCCCGACGGGCCGCCGACGGTCTATTTCAGTGGAAATTCGTCAGCCGCGCGAAGTATACATAGACGCTCACCCACGCAACTGCGCGCAGCTGCAAAGCAATAACCACTTTACACTCGATCGTTAAGGTACATTTTCGCACGCAGCGATTGGCGACGTGAAGCAGTAGGGTATTAAAGCCCGAAGGTAGGAACATTTTCTATGGAGTGATTTATCTGTTACGAAGTAACTATTAAGTAATCTATGCCGGGGCGGCCGCCGAGAAGCTTCGCTTTAAAAACACGTTTCAGCATCAGCCTTCTAAGTGTACAATTCGTAGGGCGGGCGGTTACAAGGTGTCGCGTTAGCGTAACTATACATGTCACTCCCCCCCCGTGTACAGCAGGGGAGGTACACGGTGTCGCGTAACTTTACATGTCACTCCCCTGTGTAGGGGGTAGAGTAGAGGTACATACAAGGTGTAGCCGGCGACAATACAATCTCCTTGCAGACCGAATAATATTTGCAGGGGCGCGGCATTACCATAACGCCGGAGGTGATGGGATCGGCACAGGCGGCAGACGATAACAAAAAAACCTCGCCCATTCCAATTTTTCAGTGATGCAGAGGCGTGGGCTTATTTTATATAATGAAATATATATATTCTTTTTATAGAAAGCGCGACATGTGGCACCCGTAAGGTGTCTAACGACGCCCATAGATATTCGGTCGTACGCGGGGATTACGAATGCCATGCCGGCCTGACAGGTGCCTATTCACGCCTCTCTTGAAGGACCCGAGACAATACTTGGGGGGAAATATGTGGGCAGAGAAAGCGTTCCAGAGTTTACCAGTTCCGTGGAGGAAAGATCTGCCAGAATATCATACAGTCATCCTTGTATATATCACTTTATTATAATACCGCACTAAATGAAGGTCGGTCGAAGCAGCCATGAAATTTATTTCCGTCCACTGACATAGCACCTACCTTGTTCAACAAGGTGTTATGGGCTGACATCACGATTCACGACTGATGTAGTTGGCGATGTAGCCAAGCATGTCTGCAGGTTCCGCAGCTCTCTGTCTCACTAGACGCATAGAGAAGCCCGTTGGAGCAAGTGAGACAGATAATGTGAAATTAATATTAGCGATCAATTGCTAATAGAGAAACACCGCAGAACTGTTTATGTGCAGGTTTTTATGTAATCTGACATAGTTACCTTGGCTACATATGTACATATGCGATAGTACCTATTTGAGATTCATGATTCTACTAAATGTGGTCGTAAAATTCGAATCATTCTCCTACCACCGCTTCGACCAAACATTAATTATGGTAGTACAATGGATGGAAAATGAAAATACCATTATATATGAAGATATGATTAAATAAGAAATAACATCTGACACGCATACTGCACCCCAGACACGTCTCAAAGCGAGGGTTGCACGAAAAATTCACAATCGCTATACAATATACAACACGGGGCACAGAAGCGAGCCCTGCGGGACTCCATTAGCATTTTATTGATATTTCGCAGAATACAACTTAGTTATTAGGCCATTTGTGGCGGAATGCAGCGGGGAGAGAGAAATAAAGTTGGCTCTCTGAAAAGGCACAAAGGTACAATGACATGCCGTGACATTTATTAAAGAAGAACTCTGTCGAAAGCATTGTACAAGACAACGGTAGCTAGCTTGTGGGGTGAAATGGAAATTTTATTTATTATTTCCTTGGTTTGTTTTAATAAGATTTTGTTAGGTGCCTAATGCATTTTATATAGCATCATTGTGTTTTGTTTAAATATATTCTTGTGTGAAAAGCTGAACCCCGTATTTGCAAATGTCCTTATTTGCAGACGCATTGACAGAATATGTAAGGCTACCTACCTAATGAAAGTTAAAAAATAATGGTAGATTTTATCTGTTACGTCTGTACGGAGTACAGAAGCCTAAAAATCACTTGCAGTTATCACTTTGTCCAAATAAAATAAATGTTTGCGTATCCGACCGAATACAAATAGTAAATGTAGTTTTATAGCTCAGATCACGTATCATGCAAATTCTGCATTTCAATTCACATGGAAATTGTGTTCTGTATTTACTAGGCAGTTACGCGTAAGTGGTTGTAAACTTGCGAGTCATAAAGGGAGCAATAATGTTCCGCGTTCGATTGAATAGGTACGTTTTATGTTTAGGGAAATTGTGGATTGCGTGGAAATTTTGCGAGGCATGTCTTTCAATATGCATACATACCCAAATCCAAGGTGTCGCGCCTCCTGTCTTCCTAGTCTCCGCTCATGCCAGTTTGGACCTCATCGGTAAAATAGTTTTTCCGTCACTTGGAAGTGGCTTTGAGGTCGACTGCAAGGGTGAGGCAATCGAGGGCTGGAAATCACGATTACCGGGAGTAGTGTAAAACTGTAGGTCCCTTCCCTTGCTCCTTACTAGATGGTAGGCTCAAATTGTAGTCGACTGGGTTGGTACCACCGTGCTGGATGTAAGATGGCCGCATAGCAGCCTCGGTTGTGTTCTCCTCTAGTCCAGTAAAGCCAGCAATCCAGGGAAGTCTCCGGTATGGCACCTACCTTCTCGGAGGTGATATTGGCTGGTCGGAGCATGTGTTTTGGCACCTCCGACTCAGCCACGCATACCGGATTACATTGAAAAAAATAATTAATTATTGCTATAATAATAACTTGTGATGCATACTCTAAGTTGTACCGATCGAACATATGTGAAATAGAGATGTACATAATATATTGTATACTCACATCCTCTCGGCATCGTACGGCAAATGTTTCGGGACTTGAAACAGACCTCTGTGCGAGCAGTCCACGACGGCTCCTTCGCACGAGCAAGCCCAAGGGCATCCCTGAGGCACCCCCGAGCCGTCCGAGAGACCCAAGAACGTGAAGCACCCCAAGATACCCAAAAACACCAGTTGTATGAGTCTCTTAGAAGCCATCTTGTCTAAAATGGCTAGGAATAGCCACAGGAATCTTTTGGATGAAATTTTTGGAGTGATGGTGTAAAGTTTGGGAGCTAGGTCAGCGCCTTGGGGTACATCTCGCCCGCTTCGGAGGTTTTAGGCCATGGTGTTATCTGAAAAGACGAAAACATTTTGTTAATATAGTTTTTATTTTGTTTTAAATATATATACCTACACTGTACTAAGTAATAAAAAAAAATGAAGTTCAAATCAATTCCTGATTAACAGTTTACCGACCGATCCCGGGAAAGTTCCCAAGACACTCAGCGTATTAGCCCTCTGTATGGCCAGGCTAATGCGCTGAGAGAGGTAGGCCCCAGCTCGGGCCTCCCCGGACACGTCAGACGTCTGCCTAAATCCTTGCAGAGAGACTTTGTTTCAGCTGACCAGGGGCCCAATGTTTCCACAGCGAAAGCAATCATTTCATAATTTTGTGCTATTTCAATATAATGATTATGCTTCACTAGCGCTGCAGCCTCAGCAGCGGCACCAGCTTTTCTTGCTGTCGACACAACATAGCTATCAGCTAATGCAATTTGTTTTATGCATTACTTTTATCAATCAATACTAATAGTAAATCTGTAAGGGATGGTCATGGAGTAAGTTACTTTGTTTTATGAGATACTGCGTCTGTAGACTCTTAATGTATGATACTAAAACTAAATTGACGATTTTTAGAAATCTTTTCCGTATGTATGTATGTGCCTACATAACTCTTGAACCGATCATCCGAATTAGATCAAACTTAGTACAAGCACATTTAACTATACGCGACACAGGATAGACTAAATAAAATACAGTTCAGTTTTTACGAATTTGACGCGAGCGAACATACATACCTCATGCTGTATCCCGACAATCGGGGCAAGCAGAGTAATCGGTGTTGTGCTGCAAGTGCTCTTGTAAATTACAGCACAACACCAACCACCACATTTAGCAAAGTATTCGGACAAGATAACCTATCAAGCAGAAAGTAAGGCACGAAGATCCTCTGCTGCTAAACTCGGTGCCAAAGTGAGAGTAAAATTTATAAAATTTATCACTTTCTACTGTTAATTTAAATTTAGGTTAAGCTCCAAATCAGCGATTGCTACTGAAATAAGCAATCATTGCTATGCTTAACCGTATCGACAACATTGTAACATAAGATTTATATATTATTGGTAATTTGTTATTGTTTGCATGTTGTCGATAATAACGTTTCATTTCATTTCAGAGGTGGCCAAACCGTCGCTCTTTAGCGCGGCATATTTTTTTTAATTTTTTTTTTAATGAAAACTGACACGGTTGCCTTACATCACCTACAACATCCATGATGTCAGCCCATAACACCGGGTGAACTTGGTGCCACGTCAGTGCCTCCCCTCGGTCGTGCCGGCTACACTGAACTGGACGGAAAACACAAACTATTTACATTGCCGTTTCGACCGACCTTTCATTCAGTGCGGTGGTACCAACCCGGGCGGGTTAAACGCTACCACCTAGTAATATAAGAAGGAAGTCATATCCCTTCTCCTTGTATCCCTTAGTCGCCTTTTACGACATACACGGGGAGAGATGTCTTGTCCTTATCCCTTTGTCCTTAGCATTTTACCTTTTAGAGAGAAAGAAACCACGTCACTGTCAAAATGCTAGCTGGCGCCGCTGCCGAATCAGCCGCTCGCTCTAAGCACCTAAAATACTCAGCAATTAAAGCTAATTATTATGACTTCCTCGCATTCGCCGTCGATACTATGGGTGCTTGGAGCAAAGAATCAAAAAAATTTGTTCGGTCAATAGGTTCTAAATTAACAGAAATGTCAGGAGTACCTAACTGCGAAACATTCCTCAGGCAACGGATAGCCCTTGCTATCCAGCGTGGAAATGCAGCGAGTGTTTTAGGTACGCTTCGCGGTCATTTCGGAGACAGTTTATACGAGATTTTTTATATAAGGTGTTTCGCTGACCATGCCATTAACTTCGGGAGGGTTACATACACACTGAAATAAACACTTTACGTAAGAAAAAAACATATGTTTATAGGAGCATTTTTTCTCCTAACAAAAAAATTAAATCAAATAAGTAGCTGTAAAAACCAATCATAGTGACCTTGTGACTTACTTACAACAAACAGCTGTTCTGCGTTTGAACATAGTACGGTCATTGACCCCGTACAATGCAAGTTACCTACTGTTACACACAGGTTAATGTTTAGGTAGCTAACATGTTTTGTTAAATTTCTCGAAAAGTAATACTATAAACATATTTTTTTTTTTGCGTAACGTGTTTATTTGAGTGTCTATGTAACCCTCCCGAAGTTAATGACATGGTCAGCGTAACACCCTATATATTATAGTTTTTAATTAATTGTCTATTTAGTACCTATTTTTGCTGTTGAATAAATAAATTCACCAATCTACCAGTGAGTCAATGTTTGCAGGGTTCTAGCTCCTGATCATCGCGCATACGATACGCGACGTGACTACGAGTTGCAAGTTGTTAATCTGATTAAATCTGCAGCCAGTTCACTAAGTGAGATGAATGAGACGCGTGCGCGACACGCGCCGCGATCTGCATTTCAATATGCAAAGTCAGAGCTATAAGCATGCCCCTCACTAGATGGTAGGCTCAAATTGTAGCCGACTGGCTTGGTGCCACCGCACTGGATGTAAGATGGCCGCATAGCAGCCTCGGTTGTGTTCTCCTCTAGTCCAGTATAGCCAGCAATCCAGGGATGTCTCCGGTATGGCTAGGCTTGCCAGGTGCCCGGGATTTCCGGGATTGTCCCGGGCTAGGCTCCAATGTCCCGTGTCCCGGGCGAAGGGTCATTTTGCCCCGGAGAGTGAGATTTATCCCGGGAAGAGTCCAGATTCTGATGAAGTGCTCAAAGTAACAATTTTTTTTTTATGGAAACTGACACGGTGGCTACATCACCTACAACATCCGTGATGTCAGCCCATAACACCGGGTGGACTAGGTGCCATGTCAGTGCTTCCCCCTTTGATCGTGCCGGCTACACTGAACTGGTCGGAAAACACAAACTATTTACATAGCCGTTTCGACCGACGTTTCATTCAGTGCGGTGGTACCAACCCGGGCGGGTTAAACCCTACCACCTAGTCATATCCCTTAGTCGCCTTTTACGACATACACGGGGAGAGATGCAGTGGGGCTATTCTTTTAAAGTACCGGCCCCACACGGTACATTTAAAGTACCGGCCCCACACGGTACAAAAATGTGAGCAGTTAGGGCCCCCGTATGGCACCTAGCTTCTCGGAGGTGATATTGGCTGGTCGGAGCATGCGCTTTGGCCCCTCCGACTCAGCCAACCATACCGGATTACATAAAAAAAAGTCGCTTCGTTGGTTGACAAGCACACTGCGCTCCAACAAAACATGCTCGGCCGTTTCATCCGTCGCCAAGCATCCTCTGCATAGTGGACTATCCGTAATACCTATGGTGTGTAGATGTTTATTTAGCGGGCAGTGGCCGCTTATCAGATCAATGGCTATTCTCAGCTTATCCCGGGCTAGGTTGATAAGCTTCCGAGCCGGGGAGGGGGAGGCAAGCGACGTCGTCGGCGGCTCGAGATCGACTAACTCAGTTGCGGCTGGATGGCCTCAACCCGGTGTAACCTGACGCACTGTTCTGACAGATGCAGCGGCTGGATGGCCTCAACCCGGTGTAACCTGACGCACTGTTCTGACAGATGCAGCGGCTGGATGGCCTCAACCCGGTGTAACCTGACGCACTGTTCTGACAGATGCAGCAATGTTTATGTATGAATTATGACAGATGTATTATGTATGTAACTAAATGGAAGATTATATTTGCTCCACCTCGTGTGTATGGGCAAGGTCGGAACTCGCATGAAGTACCTAGTACCTACTGTGTTTATTTATAAGTATAGCTCGTGCAACGAGCAGGATTGGTCAAGTGGACAGGTCAAACCAGGACATTGATGGTTGCATTACTGCAGAGCTTATGCCGAACACAACCAAATATTAAATTACATATTTAAAAAACATCCGACCCTTAAAAAGTAAAAAATAATTTCCGTTTACTTACATATGAGTCTCGGAGGACCGCTAAGTAAATACCCGCGCAGTTCTGAGTTTTTATTATATTTTATTTACTTAGCGGTCCCCCGACTCCTTTAAGTAAGTAAACGGAAATTATTTTCGGGTCGGGGTTTTTTAAAAATTTTATATCAGTACATTAGCACAGAAGTAATATATAGGAGCTACCCTACCGCTGACATTTTAGTCAGCCTCGGTAGTTCAGTGTGCGGTCGGTCGACTGTTGTTAAGCAACCCTGAGCGCGGTCAGTTGTTGAATGGGTGACCAGTCGACCGTTGGAGGCTGACCGCGGTTCGGATTCCACGTAAAACTGTAGGTCCCTTCCCTTCTTACCTTACTAGGTGGAAGGGTTTATCCCGCCAGGGTTGGTACCACCGCACTGAATAAAACGTCGGTCGAAACGGCTATGTCAGTAGTTCGTGTTTTCCATCCAGTTCAGTGTAGCCGACGTGACATGAAGGGAAGCGCTGACATGGCACTTAGTTCACCCGGTGTTATGGGGTGACGTAGCCAACTTTGTCAGTTTCCATAAAAAGTAAAATAAAAAACAGTTGGTTCTTTACCGCGCACACCGCTCCATTCAATCAATGCGTCGTCGCGCAGTTAAATGAAATTAAAGCATGGAATCCGATATTGCTCTGATGAACGGATGTCTGGGGCGGCACCACCGCCGCCGTGCCCACTGTCCAGCCGGGTGCCATACCGGCGACTTCCTAAGTGCTAACTGTTCAATTTAAACTTGATGAAGATAACTTATACAGGGTGTATCAGGATAGGTTTGAGAAACTTCAGGAATAGAAAGAAAGTACTCATTATTAGAAGAAAAAAATCCTTATCACTCAAATCGAAATTCCGTTGTTTTTTTGGTCATACAAAAGTTGGAAATTGTAATAAAAACTCGATAGACAGTGAGACTGGAGAGTGCAGTATACTAATTCAGTCCTCTTTTTCTTTTGAGGTCATTGAACTTTCAGTGTTAGGAATTTACCTACACGAAGTTCAATTGTACTAGTTATGTATGCAATCTACCCATTTTTATTCATGAGTTAAAATTTATTTTTTATTTAATAAAGGCGGACGTTAACCATCCACCAAATCTTGAACAATAGATTTTCACCAAAAAGTACTGTAAAATTATCGAATCTGGGAAAAAGTTCCAGAGCTTTTCGTCTTCAAATATGGGCCCCTTTCGAACCCTGAAGTTTCTAAAACCTATCCTAATACGCCTACAGTAGGTATTAGTTTTAGATTATTTTCAGGATATGATTTCGTAACTTCAGTTTTCCCAGATTCTGTCATTTTATAGTACTTTTTTGGTGAAAACAGTTTCATCGAGATTTGGTGGACGGTTACCGTCCGCCTTTATTAAATAAAATAAAAACATTACTAACTAGTAGAATTGAACTGCATGTAGGTAAGTTCCAAACACTTAAATTTTAATCACATGAAAAGAATGGGGACGTGACTAGGTCATTGCACTCCCTAGCTAGACCTAGACAGCACTTCTGCCAAATCTCCCCATACTCACTGTCCATCGAGTTTTGATTACAATTTTCAATGTTTATATGAAAAACCGGCCAAGTGCGAGTCGAACTCGCGCACCGAGGGTTCCGTATCGCTATGTCATGGTTAGCGCCACTCACGCCATCTATGGCGTGTTATGAAATGCTTCATATTAGTTAAATGTCATGATTAGTTAAAATGCTTCATAATCTATTCGGTAGATGGCGCGCGCGCATACACTTTTTGGTTTCTTCTATGGGAACCTCCGTGAATCTTTTACTCTTTCTTATTTTTTAACCGACTTAAAAATAAAAAGGAGGAGGTTCTCAATTCGACTGTATTTTTTTTTATGTTTGTCGCCTCAGAACTTTCGACTGGGTGAACCGATTTTGATGATTCTTTTTTTTATTTTATTTGAAAGCTGGTGCTTCCCGTGTGGTCCCATTTCAATTTGGTCAAGATCGGAGTGGAAAGCGATTCCGCCGAGTACATTAATAGCAAAAAATTACTAAAAAACACTGTGAAATAAAAAACTATTTAAAAAAATATAACAACCGCCTTAAAAAATGTATGAAATAAAACAAAATCGAACCCTAGAGTTGAAGGCGGTGCTTGTGGACCTTATGTAAATTTTCTAATTAATTTATTACTGTTGAATGTTTATTGGAGATATAAAGCATTTTCGATCTATCTATCTATAAATGACGACAATACAATAATTATATCGACTCACCTTCAGTCGTCTTCAATATTCTTCACCACGGAGTCGAAGAAGGGCGATGCGGCAACTGAAAATAAAACATGAATAATGAAAATGTGTCATCTCTCTCTCTTCCCTTATCTTCTCTATGTCTTCTCTTCTCTTTATCTATAATATTGTTGCTGTATCAATGTAACTTTGTTGTTCTATCCGAGTTTACTTTGTTGCAGTAACTATGCCCTTTGTTGCTGTCTCAATGGTGACTTTGTTGTTCTATCTATTCCCCTTTGTTGTTCTATCCAAGTTAACTTTGTTGCAGTAACTATGCCCTTTGTTGCTGTATCAATGGTAACTTTGTTGTTCTATCTATTCCCCTTTGTTGTTCTATCCAAGTTGACTTTGTTGCAGTAACTATTGCCCCTTTGTTGCTGTATCAATGGTAACTTTGTTGTTCTATCTATTCCCCTTTGTTGTTCTATCCGAGTTCACTTTGTTGCAGTAACTATTGTCCATTGTTACTGTATCAATGGTACTTTGTCCTTCTACGTATTCCCATTTACTATTGAACTGATTCATCCATCACAGTAGGAAATAAAAACAATTATTTGTTAATAAAAATTAATTCATTAACAAATTATTATTTTTAATTCCTACTATGATGAAATCAGTTCAATAGCAAATGAGAATACGTAGAAGGTCAAAGTACCATTGATACAGTAAGATTGGGCATTAGTAACCGCAAAAAAGTAAACTTGGATAGCTCCGTGCATGTCGTAAAAGGCGACTAAGGCATAAGGACAAGATTATTATTTAGTACGGCATAAGGGCGACAGGCAGGTAGGCTTAGTAATAGGCTTCATTATGGATAGGGAACCCTAAAAATATGTCCAACAAAAATGCCTGAGAATCGATCCAATTAGAAAAACCACTGAGTCACACTTAACTACTGACCCGCCAGCATAGATTTTAAACAAAAAATATAGAAATAAAAAAGCATTCTCCAACAACTTTCGAATGAAAAAAAAAACGTTTCGAACGCATTCAACTGTCAAATCGCATTGTTCGAAATTCAATTCACACCTCGAACGTCGTTGTTCAATTGTTTTTTGTTCCATTAGGTTCCGTTTCGAGCCCTTTTCGCTCCCCCTCGTTCATTTGTTCGTCTGTAGGTCATGGAATTGCGGTTACAAGACTTTGCCAAAGCTAAGAATGCCTACAATTCTGCCTACATCTGATTCCGATGGCGATGAGTAACACAATTTCATCAATCAATACTAATAATGAATCTGTAAAGGATGGTCACGGTGTACGTTACTTTGTTTTTTGTCAGCCTCGTTAGCTCAGTGGTGCAGACATTCAACTGTCGCTATTGAATGTTAAGCAACGCTGGGTGCGGTCAGTACTTGGATGGGTGACCGCTGACCGCTGGAGGCTGACCGAGGTTCGGATTCCTCGTAAAACTGTAGGTCCCTTCCCTCCTAATCTTACTTGGTGGTAGGGTTTAACCCGCCCGGGTTGGTACCACTGCACTGAATGAAACGTCGGTCTAAACGGCTATGTAAATAGTTTGTGTTTTCCGACCAGTTCAGTGTAGCCGGCACGATCAAAGGGGGAAGCACTGACATGGCACCTAGTTCACCGCGGTGTTATGGGCTGACATCACGGACGTTGTAGGTGATGTAGCCAACCGTGTCAGTTTCCATAAAAAAAAAAAAAATTTGATAGGTACTGCGTTTGTAGACTCTATGTATGATACTAAAACTATATTGACGTTTTTTAGAAATCATTTCTGTATGATTTGATTAAACTTAGTACAAGCACATTTAACTATACACACACGTGACACAGGATAGGCTAAATAAAATGCGTTCCGGTTACGCTAAGATGTGACTCTCATATAAACCGATTTTTTCCGCGCGCCGAAATAAAGGTTAATTTCACGCGAGCGAAGCCGCGTGCAAAAACTAGTAAAGTATATTTGAATTTGAAGAATGCATAGTCGGCAGAGCTTTTTCTTACCCCTCGAAAAAAAATCAAAAACTATTTTTTATAGCCGTTTCGACTTACGAGTGCCTTTCATTCAGTGCGGTGGTACCAATCTGGAAGGGTGAACCTTTACCACACAGTAATATAAGGGAAGGGAACTATAGTTTAACGTGGAATGCGAACAACGGCCAGCCTCAACGGTCGGACGGACGCCCATCCAAAGTCCGACCGCGCCCGGCTGTGCAGTCGAGATCGAACGCCGGATGCATCGCGCCACCGAGCTATCGATCAAAAATCTACACCAGTTCACGTCTCTGCAAGCTTTTTTTTTATGGAAACTGACACGGTTGGCTACATCACCTACAACATCCGTGATGTCAGCCCATAACACCGCTGTGAACTTGGTGCCACGTCAGTGCTTCCCTTCGGTCGTGCCGGCTACACTGAACTGGACGGAAAACACAAACTATTTACATAGCCGTTTCGACCGACCTATCATTCAGTGCGGTGGTACCAACCCGGGCGGGTTAAACCCTACCACCTAGTAATATAGGAAGGGAGTAATATCCCTTAGTCGCCTTTTACGACATACACGGGGAGAGATGCAGTGGGGCTATTATTTTAAAGCACCGGCCCCACACGGTACCGCTATGCCGATATGTCGCGGAAGCGTTGGCAGACCAGTACCATAATTGTGTTTTTATTAAAAGCTCGACGAATGGCGCCGCCGACCCACCCCCAAGGTGTCTAAGGACGCCCATGGACATTCGGTAGAATGCGGGGGTTTGAGAATGCCATGCCGGCGTAACAGGTGCCTATTCATGGCCCTTTCGAAGTGTCCGAGACTGTACTTGGGCGGAAATATATGGGCATGGAGAGCGTTCCAAAGACCGTTGTTCTGTGGAATAATAATTATCTTCAGAACCCATTATTTATGGATTAATTATTATGCTATTTTTAACATAATTTCATGCCCGGTAATGGCACGCTAAAAATACCAGAATTGCATTACTAGCTACAATTTATTTACAACGAGCGGCGCGGCGGGCGGCGGCGCCACCCGTCCAAAGCGTGACCGCACCCTAGTAGAAAATATAATTAGATGAAAGCGAAGCAGCGGTTATGGGACCCTCGGCACGTGAGCATGGTTCACTTGACCACTTTTTTCATCATATCTCAGAAGGGGCACTTTTGGGGCACCACGCGTCTTTGAAGAAAATGTGACATATAATAGGTAGAGACTAATTATGGAAACCGCAAACCGAAATAAGGCGGGAATCGTGAGAAACATAATTATATGTCTTTCTCTCCATATTGAGAAAACAGTTTTATCAGATTTACTCCTAAACTATGCGTTCAATCAAAAAATTTGTAATGACAACATTTGTTGCTATTCAATGGAGGAATACGATAGCATACTTATTTTAGAACTTTTTTATAATATTTTTTGTTACGAATCTTATGTCCAACCTCTTGTATGGGGACGAACCATTGTGCGGAGGCGGCGAGGCGCGCCGACCGTTTTCGAGCGTTGTGGTAATGCTATTTAAAAACCCCCGACGACGCAAATGTGCGTATGGGTGTGTCTGTCTGTGGGATCGTAGCTCCCAAACGGATGGACCGATTTGGATGCTGTTTTTTTTTAATTAGAAAGCTCGTTTAATCGGGATTTTTATTACTATGTTTGTAATCAAGTTATCAAGTAATTAAGTAATCACAAAATCTTAAAAAATCTTAAAAAGTGAATCGATATGCATGCGAATTTTTTTTTCTAATTAAAAGAAGTTATTTATTCGTAAAAAAGTACGAGCTAAAGAGAGACTACGAGACGACTAAAGTACGAGCTAATGAAAGTGCGGTATGAATACCATAATTATGGTACGTCTACCAACGCTACCCTCCAGCATCTGCATTCGGCCCTGCTTGCAGGGACGTCAGTAGGCCGCCTTCGCTTTGTCAGATACAACTAACAAAAGCTAACAACTCACTCGCCAACATGCGCGGCGGGCGCATGCGCGGCGGTCGCTCGTGACCGGCTAGAAGAAGCCACGACGCCAACCGAATAAGATGGCTAAGTGCTCCCATCCCATCTACACCGTTATTGGCTTCGATACATTCTGGCGGTGTAGTGCTTTTAGCGTCATAAGACCTACCGAACTTTAATTTTTTTATTGAAAGCGCGACATATGTCTAACGACGCCCATGGTCATTCGCTCGTATGCGGGGATTGCGAAAGCCATGCCGGGCCGACAGGTGCCCATTCACCCCCCTCTCGAAGGACCCGAGACTGCACTTGGGGGGAAATATATGGGCAGGGGAGCGTTCCATAGTTTACCGGTTTTGTAAATGAGAGATCGGCAGAACCGATTAAATACTCCTTTTTAGGTGTAAAGAGGAGGGCAAATGGCGAGGTATACTTTACAGCGACCCGTTTGAACTCAGATAAGTTCAACAAGAGAACACAGCCGTGGCTGCTATGCGGCCATCATACATCCAGTACGGTGGTATCATTCCAGTCGGCTAAGAACCTATCTAGTATCTATCTAGGCGCAAGGGAAGGCACCTACAGTTAAACTGGCGCCCAACGGTGAAGCAGCAGGTGTAGGTATGCGCGTAAATTTTTCCGTTAGAAAAAACTCATCGGTACACGCCGACCGGATTCGAACCTCGGACCTGTCGCAAGAAAAGCCCACGTCCAGGAGGTCCACCGGCGTAAACTCACTGGCTAACTCACACAAATACTCGCATATTTCAACCAATAGCCGGGCCGGATGCCTCACCGAACGCCTTCTGATGGGTTGAGTGAGATCGTTTCTCACACTCCCATCGGCGAGTTTGTTACGCCGCGCCGGTACGGACAGGGGTAGAGCCAGGCCTCACGCACTCTTATGTACTTGCGCGCGCTAACTACCTACCGCCCAGCGGGCCGCCGCGCCGCGCCGGTCTAATTCAGTGAAAATTCTACAGCCGCGCGAAGCATACCTACACGCTCGCCCACGCAACTGCGCGCTGCTGTAAAACAATAATGCACTTTACACTCGATCGTTTAGGTACATTTTCGCACGCAGCGATTGGCGACGTGAAACAATAGGCTATTAAAGCCGAAGGTATGGAACTTTTTCTATGGAGTGATTTATCTGTTACGAAGTAACTATTAAGTAATCTGTGGCAGCGGACTCGGCCACCCGTAGCTTCGTTGATTCTTCTTCGTTCGAAAAATTAGTACGTTTACCTATGAGCGGACTTGTTACAACAAACGCACTGCACTTCATCGTCAAGTGCAGCGGCGCAGTCAGAGGCGCATGGCAGATAGCAACTACTTAAGTGGTTGAGGGTTCTGTTGCTCCCGGCCGCGGCTATTTTCGAAAAGTTTAGCCGAAGAATTGCTCAACGCCATTCAAGCTGAAGTGGCAGTGGGCCGGGCACATCTGTCGCAGAATCAGAATCAGAATTCATTTATTTTCCTGTTTATTGTTGTACATTTTCAGTCCGCTGCATTTGTGGATGCAGTCGGTTGTGTCAGCTAACTAAATTACTACGAACATATCACCAGTAGAATAGATGCGTTAGCATTCTGAGTGGTGCCTCCACGAGAGGAGTTTTTTTTTTTTTATGTAATCCGGTATGGATGGTTGAGTCGGAGGGGCCAAAGCGCATGCTCCGACCAGCCAATTTCACCTCCGAGAAGGTAGGTGCCATACCGGAGACTTCCCTGGATTGCTGGCTATACTGGACTAGAGGAGAACACAACCGAGGTTGCTATGCGGCCATCTTACATCCAGTACGGTGGTACCAACCCGGTCGGCTACAATTTGAGCCTACCACCTAGTAAGGGGCAAGGGAAGGGACCTACAGTTTTACACGCGGTTCCGAACGGTGAAGCAGCAGGTGTGGGTATGCACGTAAATTTTTTCGTCAGAAACAACTCATTGGTACACGCCGACCGGATTCGAACCTCGGACCTCCCGCATGAGAAGCCGATGCTCAAACCACACGGCACCTTGTCCTTATTCCTTAGTCGCGTTTTACGAAATTTTTTTTAAAATATGGAAACTGACACGGTTGACTACATCACCTACAACATCCGTGATGTCAGCACATAACACCGGTTGGACTAGGCGCCGCGCCGTGTTAGTGCTTCCCTTCATTTCATGTCGGCTACACTGAACTGGCCGGAAAACACGAACTACTCGTACTTATTTACATAGCCGTTTCGACCGACGACGTTTCATTCAGCGCGGTGTTACCAACCCGGGCGGCATAAACCCTACCACCTAGTAAGGCAAGAAGAGAAGGTAGCTACAGTTTAACGTGGAATCCGAACCACGGTCAGCCTCCAACGGTCGAACGGTCACCCATCCAAGGACAGACCGCGCTCGCTTCCGAGGCTGACCGTGTTTGTGAATTTCATGCCACCGCCCCTCTTATTTAGGTAAACGGTCTTCCGGCGAGTGTGTTCCCGACCACCTGGGAATCTTCAAAACGACTTCTTTGCCCGCCTTGTAGCTGGCATGGCGCATCACTGAGCGTGGTTTCGCGAGGAGTGGTGTTATTGGCTGTGTCTTGTCCCTTGAACTTTTTTTTTATTTTTTTTTATGGAAACTGACACGGTTGGCTACATCACCTACAACATCCGTGATGTCAACCCATATCACCGGGTGAACTTGGTGCCACGTCAGTGCTTCCCTTCGGTCGTGCCGGCTACACTGAACTGGACGGAAAACACAAAACATTTAAACAGCCGTTTCGACCGACCTTTCATTCAGTGCGGTGGTACCAATCCGGGCGGGCTAAACCCTACCACCTAGTAATATAAGAAGGGAGTTATATCCCTTAGTCGCTATTTACGACATACACGGGGAGAGATGCAGTGGGGCTATTCTTTTAAAGTACCGGCCCCACACGGTACAATTTTTGTGCCCAAAAACTTTTGGGCACAGCGACCCGCGCCGGTCGTCTATACAAAAAAAGTAGTTTTTCCACAGAGGGCTCTAAGCGCCAGAGCTCTGGCACCGATCTGTGCCGAACGGCCTTCGTCCCTCCTCGATCGCTCAGACTCCCGAGTCCCTCCACCTAGTGATCCGTCATCATTACCGACGAGCTGTCGGGGCCACTCGCTACGATATTGTGGCCGAGTAGAGATGAGTCGGGTGAGGAATTTCTAGTCGATCGAAGAAATTCGAACACAGCAGAGTTGAGCGGGCGCACTTTATAAGAAAATCCAACGTCTGCTTTCTGTCTGTCTGAGTGTCTGTCTGTCCGCTTATAACTCGAGAACCACTGAACCGATTTTAATAAAACAAAATTCTACGGATACATTTTTTTTTATGTAATCTGGTATGGGTGGGAAGGGGTAGTGGAATGGGAGAGGGAGGGGGAAGGCGGTTCACATTTTTATAGACATATATATATTTTTTTTTATAGTAAGCGCGACATGTGGCGCCGAGCCACCCATAAGGTGTCTAGCGACGCCCATGGACATTCGGTCGCATGCGGGGGCTGCGAATGCCATGCCGGCCTGACAGGTGCCCATTCAGGCGTCTCTTGAAAGGCCCGAGACTATACTTGGGGGTGACATCTGTGGGCAGGGAGAGCGTTCCAGAGTTTACCGGTTCTGTTGAGGAAGGGTCTGCAGCACCGATTGGTACGCATCCGCGGTAAGTCCAGCGTATGGGCAGGGATGCAATCCTTGCCCAGTGCGCGTTGTACGGAGGTGAAAGAAAAGGGGAAGGCGGCTATATCATTTAGACCACTGAAAATATATATAGTACCGTGTGGGGCCGGTACTTAAAAAGAATAGCCCCACTGCATCTCTACCCATGCATGTCGTAAAAGGCGACTAAGGGATAAGAACAAGATGCCGTGCTAAAGGGCGACAGGCTCGCCACCTCTCACCTTGGGACGGTACTTCCACCGAGTCATGCAGCAGGTGGGTTTTCGTGCCTTACTTGCTGCTTGATCGATTGAATCTTGTTCGAATACTGTGCGAAACGTGGTAGTCGGTGTTGTGCTGTAATTTACGAGAGTTCTTGCAGCACAACACTGATTACTCTGCTTACCCCGTTTTTCGGGATTCAGCGTGTGTGATATGTATATGTATATGTAAAATATATATTTTTAGAATCGTTACAGTTAGCTCTTTCAAATGCCAGATGTCGGTTTGCTATAACAAAAAAAAAAGTTTTAAAAAACATAAAACCGACTTCCTAAAAAAAGTAAAACTAAAAAACTATTTAAAATAAAAATATAAAAACCGCCTTCAAAAATATATGAAATAAAAACCTAAAAAAAAAAACGAACCCTAGAGTTGAAGGCGGTGCTAAAAAGGCTACACAAATCACAAAGGATATTATCATCCGCTCATGTTTTCTTTCATGCATCATTTTGCTTGCTTTAGCACCGCCTTCAACTCTAGGGTTCGTTTTTTTTTTTAGGTTTTTATTTCATATATTTTTGAAGGCGGTTTTTATATTTTTATTTTAAATAGTTTTTTAGTTTTACTTTTTTTAGGAAGTCGGTTTTATGTTTTTTAAAACTTTTTTTTTATTTCACAGTTTTTTTTAGTAATTTTTTGCTATTAATGTACTCGGCGGAATCGCTCGGCCTTCGGCCTCGCGATTCCGCCTCGCTTTCCAATCCGATCTTGACCCAATTAAAATAGGACCACGTCAGCTTCGATAGCTCAGTGGTGCAGACAGTCAACTGTCGCTATTGAATTTTAAGCAACGCTGGGTTCGGTCAGTACTTAGATGACCGCTGACCGTTGGAGGCTGACCAAGGTTCGGATTCCTCGTAAAACTGTAAGTCCCTTCCCTCGTAATCTTACTTGGTGGTAGGGTTTAACCTTCCCGGGTTGGTACCACCGCACTGAATTAAACGTCGGTCGAAACGGCTATGTAAATAGTTTGTGTTTTCCGACCAGTTCAGTGTAGTCAGCACGATCAAAGGGGGAAGCACTGACATGGCACTGGTGTTATGGGCTGAAATCACGGACGTTGTAGGTGATGTTGCAGAACTTAGTAGAATGGACAGACATAAACGTGTTACGGAAGCCTACTTTTATTATAAAATAACCGTCGGAGGACCTTGGTTGAAAATTGTAAAATTTAGTAGAACGGATAGACATGCATATGTTACGGAACCCTACATTCATTTTGCAGAACTTAGTAGAATGGACAGACATAAACGTGTTACGGAACCCTACTTAACAGTTGCACTCCGGGAGTGCCGGCAGATCCCGTGCCACTCTAACTTAACCCTTAACGCAATGACTTAAGGTTTCATTTTAAAAATGACGCTGACGCGATGTCGCGAGTTATACATTTTTACCCACCTAAAAAAGTGCCAAGAGCCGCTAAAGAAGTTTTCACTTCAAAAACCTCAGGGTTATCCCCTTTCAAATAAAAAAAAAAAGAATTTTCAAAATCGGCCCACAATTGACGGAGTAATCGCGTAACAAACATCCAAAAAAAGAAAACATACCGTCGAATTGAGAATCTTTTAGGTCTAAAGTAAATTTCTCGTGAAGACAAATGCAACGAGCCCAAACACGATGGGTTTATCATGTGTAGTTTAGGAGTTCCTATGGCCACCTTCTGTCTCCATCATCAAACCAGCTCGATGGTACTCGGTACAGTAGGTACTGGCCAGGTACCATAATAAATTAAGCGCCGGTCGGAAAAGATAAAAAAATTTCAAATTTAGAATATTCATGAAACAAGGGTCCGAATATGTATCACTAGTATATCGATTCATGTATTTCAACAGGACAGAGAAAATTTCAAAATATTAGGTATTTAATACTTTTTAGTTTTTTTTTTTTTTTGTTTTTTGGAAATCGGTTTAATATTTTTTAAAACAGTTTTTATTTCATTCTTTTTAGTAATATTACATAAAAAAGAATAATCGAAATCGAATAATCGAAATCGATTGAAGTGGTACAGAATTATTCGCCATATGTGTCAGACTGCAAATTGCTGAATAAGTCCACATCACAAATGTTTTGCTGAAGGTAACCACACACCATACTAATTTATCAAACTGAAAATTGCCGAAAACGACCACATCACAAGTTTTGCTGAAGGTAACCACACACCATAGTATTATGCTGATTTTTCGAAAACCACTGAACCAATTTCGATAAAATTGAAATGGGACCACCTCGGAAGTATGACCTAACTAACAAAAAAAGAATTTTCTAAATCGGCCCTCAATTGACGGAGAAATCGTGTTACAAACATACAAAAAAATAAAAATAAAAAAAAAAATAAAAAAAAAAAAAACATACAGACGAATTGAGAACCTCCTCCTTTTTTGGAAGTCGGTTAATAAGTGCGAGTTGTACTCGCGCACGGAGGTTTCCGTATCTATCAGCCTATTTGTCTTTCAACAATGCAATGTATAAAAGCCTGTGGCGCCATCTATTATTCAATAGTGTGAATAATCGATTTTTCGGACGTTTGTTGTATTGGAGCCCCCCTTAATTTTTAACATTTTCTTATTTTTCTTATTTGTTGTTATATCCGCCATAGTAACACATAATATTCTGTGAAAATTTCAACGGGCTACCTATTACGGTTCAAGAGATACAGCCCTCGGACAGACGGACGGACAGACAGACGGCGGAGGCTTAGTAATAGGCTTCCGTACGGGATACGGAAACCTAAAAATGTTACATTGCGCCGATAGCTATACTTTTTTTTATGAAAACTGACACGAATGGCTACATCTCTCTCTGGCTACATCTCACCTGAAAGACTTTATGAGCGACTTGAGTGGCTAGGAGATCACGGACACGCCACGCGGAGCAGTGGTACTTCCCTAAAAATCCCACAGCACCGTGGGGCAGCAGTCGAGGGTGGTTTCAAGGTAATGGCATCGAGGTGTTGGAATGACCTTCTCCCACCAGTCAGGGCATTGAGATGTACCAATGTGTTCAGAAAAAAGGTGAAATCTGCACTCTTGCTGGCACAAAAAGGCCAGTGACCAATTTAAAATTTTAAATGTTCTGTCATTTTATGTCACCATCATCATCATCATCATCATCAGCCTGTATCGGTCCACTGCTAATGTCATTTTATGTAATTCTTTCAAATTGTATATATTGCTGTGTTGCATTTAGTTAAGGCGGTGACAAACGCCAAATACGCAAAACATGCAAAAAGTGCGACAAAGAAGGTCCAAAACTGACCAATTGACACACATTCAGAAAATTAAAAAAATACCAACCTATATTTTGGTTCCTTACCAACAAAGTGCATTGCTGGTTTTTTTAATAATGAGTAAAAGTAAGTAATAAACATAAAATTAAAAATATATAAAAAAAGCATGAATTTTTGAAAATCTGAGTATGTGTGTATTATTACAATTTTACAATACCACCGATTCAAAGGTCACAAAGCTCTGAGAAAACTCTATTCAATTTTTTTTATTATTTTATCCACGAAAGGAGATAAAAATAAAAAACAAAAAACGCCTACATGAAATTATTGACGTAATTCTTCAGTCGGAAGGGTAAAATTTTTGCCTTCGTCAATTTAGCAGGCACTTCAATACTAGATACAATTTTAGTTCCGGGCTCGCTTGCTCGCTCCTGCCCTGCTGCGCCCGCGTGTCGGTCGTCATTTCTGTCTTCTGTGTTTGGATCGAATGGAAAAAAGATAGGTGGTTAGGTATATTTGTACCGTGTGGGATGGTAATTTAAAATAATAGCCCCACTGCATCTCTCCCCGTGCATGTCGTAAAAGGCGACTGAGGGATTTTTTTATGTAAACTGACACAGTTTGCTATATCACCTATAACATCCGTGATGTCAGCCCATAACACCGGGTGAACTTAGGTGCCATGTCAGTGCTTCCCTTTGGTCGTGCCGGCTACACTAAACTGGACGGAAAATACAAACTATTTCGGGATATGACTCCCTTCTTTTTTTCCGTCCAGTTCAGTGAAGCCGGTACGACCGAAGAAAAGCACTGACATAGCACCTACTTCACCAGTTGTTACGAGCTGACATCTCGGATGTTGTATTGTAGGTGATGTTGCCACCGTGTCATTTTCCGTACCAGTATACAGTACGACCGTATCAGTAATATCTCTCTTCTGTGGTATCTATCAGTATACGCTCCGGTACGTAACTTGACGGGGCGTTATATGCATGGCTTTCGTTGGTATAACCACAGAATAACTAATAGGTACTGTGGTATAACCATAGAATACTTATAATACTGGCGTATAGAAGCGACGCTCCGCCTCGAAGCGAGTTTGCTTCCCCCCGCGCCCCGCAGCCCGCGAGCGCTGTCTGGTCGACTTCTGGCGGACGGCTAGTCAGGCTGGCACCGACTGTCGAGAGGAGAGCGAGCGCACCTTCGAGAGGGAGTAGTAGCTACTTACACGTACGCGCGCGGTTCTTTCGCACTCACAGCACAGAACAACGATCGGGCCGGCCGCGCCCGCGCGCGCGGTGGACTTCAAACCTCCTTGTTCGCACTTACTTAGAGATGCAAGGCGCAATTTTGCACAAAAATTTCACTTGAAATTTTGCAGTGAAATTTTGCACTTTCTGCAAAATTACTGTGAAATTTTCATTCTTATGTGAAATAATGAAATTTATGTTACACAAATCAGATATCAATTTGGTTTCTTATTCTTCTTCTTGAGTCAATTTTAATGTCCTACTACTGAGCGCAAGCCTTTCCCATGAACATGGAAGGGAATTGTTATACATTTCCACGTGACAAGCTGGATTGGAAGCGGTGTCCACAACAATTTTATATGTACTGCTGTGCACAGGTTTCCTCACGGTGTTTTCCTTCACCGGAGCGAATCTTAATCATATGAACATTTAAAAAAAGTGGCCGCCATTTTGAACTTTTTAGTTACTGGACCGATTGCTTTCAAAGTCGATATCTGGGTGTCTGTGTGGGCTCTGAATACGAATCCGTTGTCAAAATTTAAAAAAAGTGGCCGCCATTTTGAACTTTTTAGTTACTGGACCGATTGCTTTCAAAGTCGATATCTGGGTGTCTGTGTGGGCTCTGAATACGAATCCGTTGTCAAAATTTAAAAAAAGCGGCTGCCATTTTGAACTTATTAGTTACTGGACCGATTGCTTTCAAAGTCGATATCTGGGTGTCTGTGTGGGCTCTGAATACGAATCCGTTGTCAAAATTTAAAAAAAGCGGCTGCCATTTTGAACTTTTTAGTTACTGGACCGATTGCTTTCAAAGTCGATATCTGGGTGTCTGTGTGGGCTCTGAATACGAATCCGTTGTCAAAATTTAAAAAAAGTGGCCGCCATTTTGAACTTTTTAGTTACTGGACCGATTGCTTTCAAAGTCGATATCTGGGTGTCTGTGTGGGCTCTGAATACGAATCCGTTGTCAAAATTTAAAAAAAGTGGCCGCCATTTTGAACTTTTTAGTTACTGGACCGATTGCTTTCAAAGTCGATATCTGGGTGTCTGTGTGGACTCTGAATACGAATCCGTTGTCAAAATTTAAAAAAGTGGCCGCCATTTTGAACTTTTTAGTTACTGGACCGATTGCTTTCAAAGTCGATATCTGGGTGTCTGTGTGGACTCTGAATACGAATCCGTTGTCAAAATTAAAAAAAAGCGGCCGCCATTTTGAACTTCTTAGTTACTGGACCGATTGCTTTCAAAATCGATATCTGGGTGTCTGTGTGGGCTCTGAATACGAATCTGTAGTGAACATTTAAAAAAAGTTGCCGCCATTTTGAACTTTTTAATTACTGGACCGATTGATTTCAAAATCGATATCTGGGTGTTTGTGTGGACTCTGAATACAAATATGTAGTGAATATTTAAAAAAAGTTGCCGCCATTTTGACCTTTTTAGTTATTCGACCGATTGCTTTCAAAATCAATATCTGGGTGTCTGTGTGGGCTCTGAATACGAATCCGTTGTCAAAATTTAAAAAAAGTGGCCGCCATTTTGAACTTTTTAGTTACTGGACCGATTGCTTTCAAAGTCGATATCTGGGTGTCTGTGTGGACTCTGAATACGAATCCGTTGTCAAAATTTAAAAAAAGTGGCCGCCATTTTGAACTTTTTAGTTACTGGACCGATTGCTTTCAAAGTCGATATCTGGGTGTCTGTGTGGACTCTGAATACGAATCCGTTGTCAAAATTTAAAAAAAGCGGCTGCCATTTTGAACTTTTTAGTTACTGGACCGATTGCTTTCAAAATCGATATCTGGGTGTCTGTGTGGGCTCTGAATACGAATCTGTAGTGAACATTTAAAAAAAGTTGCCGCCATTTTGAACTTTTTAATTACTGGACCGATTGATTTCAAAATCGATATCTGGGTGTTTGTGTGGACTCTGAATACAAATATGTAGTGAATATTTAAAAAAAGTTGCCGCCATTTTGACCTTTTTAGTTATTCGACCGATTGCTTTCAAAATCAATATCTGGGTGTCTGTGTGGGCTCTGAATACGAATCCGTTGTCAAAATAAAAAAAAAACGGCCTCCATTTTGAACTTTTTAGTTACTGGACCGATTGCTTTCAAAATCGATATCTGGGTGTCTGCGTGGGCTCTGAATACGAATCTGTAGTGAACATTAAAAAAAAGTGGCCGCCATTTTGAACTTTTTAGTTACTGGACCGATTGCTTTCAAAATTGATATCTGGGTATCTGTATGGGCTCTGAATACGAATCCGTTTTCAAAATTTAAAAATAGTTGCCGCCATCTTGGACTTTTTAGTTTTGACTACAGATTCATATTTAGAGCCCACACAGACACGCAGATATCTATTTTGAAAGCAATCGGTCCAGTAACTAAAAAGTTTAAAATGGCGGCCACTTAATTTTGACTACAGATTCGTATTCAGAGCATACACAGACACCCAGACATCGATTTTGAAAGCAATTGGTCCAGTAACTGAAAAGTTCAAAATGGCGGCCACTTTTTTTAAATTTTGACTACAGATTCGTATTCAGAGCCTACACAGACACCCAGATATCAATTTTGAAATCAATCGGTCCAGTAACTAAAAAGTTTAAAATGGCGGCCACTTAATTTTGACTACAGATTCGTATTCAGAGCACACACAGACACCCAGACATCGATTTTGAAAGCAATTGGTCCAGTAACTGAAAAGTTCAAAATGGCGGCCACTTTTTTTAAATTTTGACTACAGATTCGTATTCAGAGCCTACACAGACACCCAGATATCAATTTTGAAATCAATCGGTCCAGTAACTAAAAAGTTCAAAATGGCGGCCACTTTTTTTTAATTTTGACTACAGATTCGTATTCCGAGCCCACACAGACACCCAGATATCGATTTTGAAAGCAATCGGTCCAGTAACTGAAAAGTTTAAAATGGCGGCCACTTTTTTTATTTTGATTACAGATTCGTATTCAGAGCCTACACAGACACCCAGATATCAATTTTGAAAGCAATCGGTCCAGTAACTAAAAAGTTCAAAATGGCGGCCACTTTTTTTTATTTTGATTACAGATTCGTATTCAGAGCCTACACAGCCACCCAGATATCAATTTTGAAAGCAATCGGTCCAGTAACTGAAAAGTTCAAAATGGCGGCCACTTTTTTTTTATTTTGATTACAGATTCGTATTCAGAGCCTACACAGACACCCAGATATCAATTTTGAAATCAATCGGTCCAGTAACTGAAAAGTTCAAAATGGCGGCCACTTTTTTTTATTTTGATTACAGATTCGTATTCAGAGCCTACACAGACACCCAGATATCAATTTTGAAAGCAATCGGTCCAGTAACTAAAAAGTTCAAAATGGCGGCCACTTTTTTTTAATTTTGATTACAGATTCGTATTCAGAGCCTACACAGACACCCAGATATCAATTTTGAAAGCAATCGGTCTAGTAACTAAAAAGTTCAAAATGGCGGCAAGTATACATTGAAAATTTCACTTTAGCTTCACATACGATTCGGCTTAAAAATAATAAAAATGGAATACCTATTGCAAAGTTTCCAAAATTTAGTGAAACTTTCACTGCAAAATTGTCGTTTAGTTAGCGAGTAAAAATAAAACATGTGCATATAAGTTGATGTTTTTCTTTTTTTCTTGCCCTCCAATAATGTTAAGAGGTACATATACATAGATAGTCATAATTAAAAATGTTTCCTTTTAAATTACATCAAATATAATTTATAATATTGTCCACTACAAACTTCTCATAAAGAGTGCCAACCCTGTACCCAAGTTATCGAGGTCGCACCAATACACGCAAAGGCGCCCGCGTACGTGAGCAGTAGGTACACATTTTCGGCCGCTACATAGAAAATGTGACTAGTGTCACGGGTGTGGTATAACGCTGTCTGCGCTTGAGATGCAAGGACTATAGAACCGTGCCTAAATAAAAGTAGCCTAGCAACAGCGGCGCGCTGCGGAGCGGGGGCGGCGGCGGCACTGTGGTGGCGCGGAGCGGTGACGACGCGGCGGCGCGGCGCGGCGCGGAGGAGCGGCGGCGCGGCGCGGAGGAGCGGCTTGTTATTGCTTGCTTGCATGCGTGAGTGGCACGCTGCTACTGAGTTACCGCACCGCACCGCACCCCACCGCACCGTGCCATGCTGCCGCCGCGCGCGCCGCGCGCGCCGGCCGGTACCTATGTTGCTATGATATTTGCCATACATACCTAAATGCCTATCTACCTATTACCTACCTACCTTTTTTTATTTTAGTTTTCATCGATAGTCTATTTAGAGGTTTATAAAAAGTGGTAAGTACATGAACTAAAATAATTTGGAAGAAATTACAATAAAATGTTATTTAGGTAAAATAATAAAAAATAAAAAATTAGAATCACGCATCAGTTACATAAGCCACAATCATTTTAATAATTAAAATAATAAAAAAGCAAAAAAAAAAAACATACGAAAGTGGGATTCGAACCCCGAACCATCAACTCTTTAGGCTGATAGCGACAAACTACGCTAAATGTGACTTGAACGTGCGAAGCGAAATTAGCAGTCGCATGGTACATTATGTAGAATTCCCGAATGCTCAAGGTCGTTGGCGTTTGTCACGGCCTTAAGTTATTCTGTTGTGCTGTATATTTTTTTTCTGTTCTTTTTGTAATTATTCTGTTTTTGTTATGTGTTATTATAAAGGTATTGTTTTATGTAGTTATTTATAATGTTAGTTTTTGTTGGTAGATAAAAAAAAGTATCGTGTTTATGTTTCTTAGTGTTCTATATTTACTACTCTGGGCCCATCTGAAAAACAGCGCTATAGGCCGCCTTGTGCACCTATAGCCCATGCTGAGATGGGTCCATATTGTCATTACTTGTGTTGATAATTTAGGTTTTACGTGTATAAGTTATTTTTGTAATGTTTTCTTTTCTTTGTGTATACCTAAGTATAATGACAATAAATAATATTTTTCTTTCTTTCTTCTTTCTTCTCTCACCTACAACATCCGTGATGTCAGCCCATAACACCGGGTGAACTAGGTGCCATGTCAGTGCTTCCTTCATTTCATGTCGGCTAACTATCTAACTCGTAAGCATACCTACAATATGCGCGTACAGCCGCAGGCAAAAGTTAGTCGACAATAAAATGATGGACAAAATGCTCTTATCCCGAGATCAAGAGAGCGTTGTGATGAGGAGACTGCGGGCCGCACAGAAGCGCGATTGTAATCACGCGCCTCATGGCGGATGATGTACCTACAGCTTACATCGAGGAAGGCTTCTTACCTACATCAGATAATCTCTAGTTTGTGTATTCTGACCTTAGAAAATGATGACAATTATATGTATTTGTACCTATACACGGTGTTGTAACCCCAACCGTAAAACCCGAAAGGGGGTGATTCTGTACGTGAAATAGAACAACTTTTGTTCTACGACTTTTTTATTTGAAGAAAAAAAAACTTTTTTTCTCCATACATTTTGAGAATAGGTATTTAAAATTGGTATGGAAAAAAAAATTTTTTTTTTCGCCACAGAAGTTGTTCAGTTTCATATATAGAATAACAAGTCAGTTAAAATATTACGGGGGCAACTGCAACACCGTGCATAGCTGTTGCCCGCGGCTTCGCTCGTGTGAAATTCGTATTTAAAAAGAAGAAAGTAAGTAAGCCCGCTACCGTAATTTTATTTCGGCGCGCGGAACAATTTGGTTTGTATGAGAGCCACGACATTTTGGCGTAACCGGAACTGAATTTTCTTTAGCCTATCCTGTGAATTTTATTTAGCATATTCTGTGAAAATTTCAACCGGCCACCTATCACGGTTAAAAAAAAAGCCCTTGGACGAACGGACGGACGGACAGAGAGACGGCTTCCGTATGAATACGGCTAAAAAACAAAACTCCGTATTGATTGATGCCATGTTCAGCTAGTTAAATTATAAACATAAGATTTAAACAATAATAAGGGATGATGGTCATGGAGTAAGTTGCTTTGTTTTATGCTCGGTTTTATGAGATAGGGCGTTTATGGACTCTATGTATGATACTAAAACTAAATTGACGAATTTTAGAAATATTTTCTGTATGCATGTATGTTCCTCCATAACTCTTAAATCGATCATCCGAATTCGATGAAACTTAGTACAAGCACATTAACTATACGTGACACAAGATAGGCTAAATTAAACTCAGTTCCGGTTCAAACCGAATTGTTTCGCGCGCCGAAAAAAGTTACGGAAGCGGGCTTACTTACTTTACATACACACACATCATACACGCTGAATCCCGACAATCGGGGTAAGCAGAGTAATCGGTGTTGTGCTGCAAGAACTCTGGTCAATTACAGCACAACACCGCGCACCACGTTTCGCAAAGTATTCCAACAAGATTAAATACAAGCAGCAATGCAGCAAGTAAGGCACGAAGACCCACCTGCTGCATGACTCGGTGGAAGTACCGTGCCAAGGTGAGAGGTAGCGAGCCTGTCGCCCTTTAGCACGGCATCTTGTCCTTATCCCTTAGTCGCCTTTTACGACATGCATGGGGAGAGATGCAGTGAGGCTATTCTTTACCGGCCCTCTTCTTTCTTCTTTTTAAATACGAATTTCACGCGAGCGAAGCCGCGGGCAAAAGCTAGTAAATAATAATAATAAACATTACAGTGCAGTAAAGAGAGAAAGGGATAGAGAACTATCATTGCAGTAAAGAGAGAAAGGGAGAGAGAGAAAAGGAGCGAGAACTATCATTGGAATCAACGCACGCACTACGGAGTGAGTACGGACCTCAATACCCATAACTAGCTCACTCCCAAATCTACGCAGGGCTTCCACCTCATCAGGGCCACTGGCCGAGTGGTTTGGGCATCGGCTTCTCATCCGAGAGGTCCGCGGTTCAAATCCGGTCGGCGTGTACCAATGAGTTTTTTCTGACGAAAAAATTTACGTGCATACCTACACCTGCTGCTTCACCGTTCGGAACCGCGTGTAAAACTGTAGGTGCCTTCCCACGCCCCTTACTATGTGGTAGGCTCAAATTGTAGCCGCACTGGATTGGTACCACCGTACTGGATGTAAGATGGCCGCATAGCAGCCTCGGTTGTGTTCTCCTCTAGTCCAGTATAGCCAGCAATCCAGGGAAGTCTCCGGTATGGCACCTAACTTCTCGTAGGTGATATTGGCTGGTCGGAGCATGCGCTTTGGCCCCTCCGACTCAGCCACCCGTACCGGATTACATAAAAAAAACGGCCACTGGCCGAGTGGGTGCCGGTTTCTCTCGCGAGAGGCTTCGTATCGTGCCGCTGAAGGCCGGGAGAACTGGAGGACAAATAATGGAGAAGCGTATGTTCAGCAGTGGCTCCATACACGCTGTCTGACTGGCTGACTAGTGTGAACTGCATCATCATCAGCCCGTATCGGTCCACTGCTGGGCATAGGCCTCTCCCAAGGCAAGCCACCACGCGCGGTCTTCCGCTCTCCTCATGGGAGTGGATACCCACTGTGTACTTATGTACAGCGTGGCCCATAAGTCCTTAGAAATTTGAATTTCGAATTAAAAACATAAGACGCGCGGAACATGTCTATATTCTTAATTCGAAATTAATTTTCTGGGAATTCAGTCGTCATGGAGCGTTACACTTACACCTGTGCGGGACGCGCTTTTTGTGTACACGCCACGCGAGTTTTATCGCTACAATAATTCGGCGACCATTGCGCGGCGCACAGTGTATTATTATACTCAATTTTGTTCCATCTCGTTTTTATTATGAAAATCAATAGTTTTTATCATTTCAAGTACAAGAGTGAAACTCCCAAATGAATACAACATGTACTTTTTTTTATAAAAAATATCAAAGTTACCCTATAATCGAGTCATGAAAAATACAAAACAAATTATAAAAAAATAACGGGACCAATTATTTAACTTTTGATTATATCCAATATTATATACACAATACAAGATTGTCATAATATGTTTTTGTCTTTGTACTTTGAATATATAACGAAATATAAATATTTTTATCATTTTTCTTTCCCATTTTTTTTCTGGAGAATAATGCCGTATTAGACGGAGATTTATATACTAAACGAAAGTTTAAATACACCTTTATAGGTAGTAATAAAACCAGAATCTAATACCGCGTTATTTAGAAGTTATCATACATTTAACTAATATCCGGATTTTTTTGGCCCAGGGTTGTCACCTCACCGAAAATATAATTTTTATTTTTTATTTTTTCTTGGTCACAGTTAATACTAAACAAACAAGTGTATGCTATACTACTGTTAAGCGGGCCATGTATGTGTATAATGAAATCAGTATAAAAAGCATATAGGTACAATAACACACTAGGTTGTAAACTATAAATTTTTGAAACAAAATAGCTTAAAAATATTAAGTATGAAAATCAGAATAACTTCAATGAAATACTACATGTGATGTGGGAAGGAGTCCACCCTCGTCAGGCAATAGCTAAAACCCCATGTACTTACATGTAGTATGGAGAAACGGGGGTGAGGCATCATGCAGCCGTTCCAGACTCGTGATGCCACTTTGCCTCAGCAGGATCTGACCCGCCCTGCTGGGGGATGTCCATCTGGGCTCCGACCAGAGGACTTAGTGCTAGGAGGGCATGAGGGCGCCAACCCTCATGCTGGTCAGCGAGTGGCATTTTGTGAAGTTGTGGATAGCGCCACAACCAGCACTCTTCAGCCTCCGGGGGTGTTGACCAATACACGAGGAGATGATTGTGAAAGTGGTTCTTCCAGTTGTACGAAAGTGCTAACTCGTTTGGAAGCTTTTAAAATGTTAAAGGGAAAAGCAAGAAATTTGTCGGTAGTGGAGCGAATAAATATCGTGTTAAATTATTTTGGGCCCCGATATCATCTGTCGCATACAAATGAAGAGTTTAAACCTATACTTGCAGCATTTCTTAGCAAAAGCTATGACTTGCTAAAACGCTGTAAGGGAAATGAGTCTTTTTTTAAGAAAAAACACAAGGACTGGCTTAGTATGACTCTTCTAAGCGGTCAGCTAATAGATACTATCACAGATATAGATGAAACGTTAACCCCCAAGTCTAAAAAATTCAAGACGTTAAGCAGGACTCATCAATACAGATCCAAGAGAAAACTTCAAGAGATCCTAGAGGATAACCCTACTTCTAATAAAATAAAAGCCTTTGTAAGTTCTCTTAAAATAGACGAAACCCCTCTGCCGCATTCATCTGCCAAAAGCTTAGAGACCATCATTAATTTATGCCTAACATCCAATACTGCTGCGACAGATATTTTAAACAAAATTCAATCTTCGTCCAAGCCATACACACCTGATGAAGCTCTTTCTATCGTAATTGATAGAAATCTGTCTGTTGACACGTACAATAAATTTAAATCAGACATGAAAAATCGTGGCTATGACGACATATACCCACCATATTACAAAGTGCTAAATGCAAAAAAAGCATGTTACCCTGACCACATTCAAGTATCCGAAAGAGAAGCTTCAGTGCCTGTGCAAAATTTAATGGAGCATACTCTTAATCGAATACTTGAATTGACCGACGAAGTTTTCATCAATTACTGCATAAAAAAAGAAACCCAGTCAGTAGAATGCACCTTCAGAGGTAACTGGGGATTTGACGGATCTACTGGCCAATCGTTATATAAACAAAAATTTTCGGACGACCAAATTGACGAAAGTAGTATGTTTGCCACCACATTCACTCCGCTGCAGATTATTGTAACAAATAGAAATGACGTCCTTTGGGTAAACCCATCAGCGCAGTCATATCGATACTGCAGGCCCTTGCATATTCAATACAAAAAGGAATCACAAGGTCTAATACTTTCCGAAAAACAAAATATTCAAGAACAAATTGACAATCTCACTCCCATACTAGTCGAAACATCTAAAGGCCACAAAATAAAAGTAGTCTGCGAACTTTATTGTGCAGCTATCGATGGAAAAGTGTTGAATGCAATCTTATATACTTCATCTCAATTACGTTGCCCTTATTGCAATTTGACCTCGATGCAATTTAATGACTTAGATATAGTTTTTTCTAAGCCTGTTATAGAAGAGCGCTTGATACACGGGGTAAGTCCACTACACTTTTGGATTCGAGCTTTAGAATTCGTTCTAAAGCTAGGATATAAAATTGAGGTAAAAAAGTGGCGAATTGCAAAAATATCTGAAGAGAACCGATTGGTAGAGGAACGCAAAAAAAAAATTCAAGCAGAAATTAGAGAAAAAATGGGCCTATTGGTGGATGTGGTGCGTCCTACTTCAGGCACCACAAACGATGGAAACACGGCTCGAACAGCTTTTTCCGATCGATATCGCAGTACATTTGCTGAAATTTTGAATATTGACAAGTGGCTTTTAGACGATTTATATATTATTGCAACGGTAATGTCCAGTGACTTGCCGATCGATTCGGAAAAGTTCGCTATATTTTGCAAAAATCTGGCATATAAATATGTTGAAAAGTATAATTGGCACCCCATGACAATTACGTTGCATAAAATTTTAGTTCATGGTGCTAAAATAATAGCACTATCGTCTTTACCAGTCGGAATGCTATCTGAACAAGCAGCTGAGTCGCGAAATAAGTACTGGCGATTTGATAGGGAGCACCATTCAAGGAAAATCAACCGCGAAGCAGCGATGTTCGATCTGTTCCACAGAGCACTCGTTTCATCTGACCCAGTCATTTCAGAATTTAAAATGAAAGAACGAAAAAACAAAACAAAAAATATCCCATTACCAGCAGGAGCAATATATTTGCTTAAACCTGTTGATGAACCAAATCTTTTAATGGATATGTCCGATGACCATGATGACGAAATATTAGTCCTTCGGAATGAATATGAGGATGCTTAGCTTGACCTTGATCTCACTTGATGGTAAGTGTCGATAAATAAAAAGAAGAAGCAGAACCCGAAATTGCAGTAAGTGTACGAAATTAATCTTCTATAACTGTTATCACAAAATAATAATAGTAATTTCAAGATCTCCATTTCACTACTTAATAGAAGAATTAATTATTTAGATAAATTAATTTATGCACTTAAACCACTTCGGATTTTGCATCTGTGCAGAAAGAATTATTATGTCCATTCCCATCAAAATTCTTAAATTAAATATTTAAGTATGTATTAGAAAAGTTTTCGAGACCCGGTTAAAAATAATAAAGGCTTCCGGATATGGAAAGTGCCAACCCTGACAAAAATTTAAAAAAATTTATAACTTCTAAATAACGCGGAATTAGATTGTGGTTTTATTACTACCTATAAAGGTGTATTTAAACTTTCGTTTGGTATATAAATCTCCGTCTAATACGGCATTATTCCCCAGAAAAAAATTGGTAAAGAAAAATGATAAAAATATTTTTATTTCGTTATATATTCAAAGTACAAAAACAAAAACAAGTTATGACAATCTTTTATTATGTATATAATATTGGATATAATCAAAAGTTAAATAATTAGTCCTGTTATTTTTTTACAATTTTTTTTTTATTTTTCATGACCCGGTTATAGGGTAACTTTGATATTTTTTATAAAAAAAAGTACAAGTCGTATTCATTTGGGAGTTTCACTCTTGTACTTGAAATGATAAAAACTATTGATTTTCATAATAAAAACGAGATGGAACAAAATTGGGTATAATAATACACTGTGCGGCGTACATTTCGAAAACATCACAATTCATCACTTCAAATGATCAAGAATTGGGTTATAATAAGGTACTTTAAAATTAAAATGTACGACGCAAAGCTGAGGTCAAGTGATGCGCTAAAAGAAAATATCCGAAGATAAATTTGCTTGCATCACAGAATCGACTTGCCGCGCAGTCGTCGATAATTTTAGAGGTCGCTTACTGGAGTGCTGTAATCGTAACGGTTTAATTAGCGTCGTAATTAAAAAAAAATAAAATTCCTCCTTCTTTCCACCTTACATTTATTTAGTTTTTGTTTATTTTTAATAAGTTCTTCATTAGGTTAATTTCATACCAAGTTAAAATGTATTAATTGATTTTCAAAAATATCATATGTCGAAAGTTTAAAATATATATTCCCATTTTGTTATGTATGATTATAATGATTAAATTGAAATAAAAAAAAATATTCATATACTTAATTTAGTTTTTGACTTATTAAAGGAATATTTTAACCCGCCCGGGTTGGTACAACCGCACTGAATGAAAGGTCGGTCGAAACGGCTATGTAAATGGTTTGTGTCCAGTTCAGTGTAGCCGGCACGACAGAAGGGAAGCACTGACGTGGCGTTCACCCGGTGTTATAGGCTGACATCACGAATGTAGTAGGTGATGTAGTCAACCGTGTCAGTTTCCATAAAAAAATCAATATTTAAATTTCTAAGGACTTACTTATGTATGGGCCACGCTGTATGTCGATTTAAATTGTGTTAAGGTTAAGGGGCATCTCCCTAAATTGTGCCTCTCACTCTAAAAATGCGTGTTTTATTTTATTATGAAGAAATTATTAAATAAATTTTTTATAAATTTTTTATAAAATTATTAAATTTTTTTATTGAAAAACATTAATAATTTTATCATGCAAGTTTCTCACAGAGGATTTTTTTATAAGTTGTATAATTTCTTCATAATAAAATAAAATGTCTGAAAAACGCGCTTTGTTGGAGTGAGAGGCACAATTTAGGGAGGTAGATCCTTAAGTGATGAGTTGATGACCCTACCGTGTCGGGAGCGCTGTAGATCGTTACGTTGAGAGGTTGCCGTGCCGCCGCGCCGCCGGTCCCGCGCCGCGCCTCGCCCATCACAATCCGGCCAGATTTTCAATCAGCTCAATCTATTTATGGCCTAGTCGGCTTCGCTTCGTTACATTCCACTTTAACCCTTAACGACCTACGTGCGGCCGCGGTGACCGGCAACGAAATTTCTACCTTTAGATTCGTTAGTGATGTAATTTTTTTTTTATATGCAAACTGACACGGTTGGCTACATCACGTAGTAAGTAAGGTTATTGTAGTGCGTTTGTGGTAAGGTTTAACCCGCTCGGGTTCGTAAACCCTACCACAACCGCACTACAATAACCTTACTTACGTCATGTAGCCAACCGTGTCAGTTTCCGTAAAAAAATCTGTCAAGTGCGAGTTTTACTCGCGCACGGAGGTTTCCGTATCTATCCGCTATCAATAATATCCGCCTATCCGCTCAGGTGGCATGGTCTTCGAATTTGAATTATCAGATATTTGTTAATGTTATGATATGAGTTATGATATGACAGGTCTCCAATCTCCATGGTTGCCCACTGACAGCTGTTACCATAGTAACGTCACTTTATTTTTAAACGGTTTTATTTAGCTTGACTTCGTATATTTGTTTGTTTCTATCTTTGTTTCAAATCTTGCGACAACTTTTTCAACTACTTCTACTGAACCGATTTTTATGAAACTTTGCACACACATTGAGTTCTCGTGACAATACAATATTATGATAATTTCAACTTGGTAACGAGGGTCTGATGATGGAGTCAGGAGGTGGACAGTGGAACTCTTCAACCGTTACTAGTAACCCCATCGAGTTTGGGCTCATTTGGTTGGTTTGGACGAGTGTCCCATACTTCTACCAATACACTTGGTGACGAGGGTCTGATGATGGAGTCAGGAGGTGTACAGTGGAACTCTTCAACCGTTACTAGTAACCCCCTCGAGTTTGGGCTCATATGTTTGGTTTGGACGAGTATCCCATACTTCTACCAATACACTTGGTGACGAGGGTCTGATGATGGAGTCAGGAGGTGTACAGTAGAACTCTTCAACCGTTACTAGTAACCCCCTCGAGTTTGGGCTCATTTGGTTGGTTTGGACGAGTGTCACATACTTCTACCAATACACTTGGTGACGAGGGTCTGATGATGGAGTCAGAAGGTGTACAGTGGAACTCTTCAACCGTTACTAGTAACCCCCTCGAGTTTGGGCTCATTTGGTTTGTTTGGATGAGTGTCCCATACTTCTACCAATACACTTGGTGACGAGGGCCTGATGATGGAGTCAGGAGGTGCACAGTGGAACTCTTCAACTGTTACTAGTAACCTCCTCGAGTTTGGGCTCATTTGGTTGGTTTGGACGAGTGTCCCATACTTCTCCCAATACACTTGGTGACGAGGGTCTGATGATGGAGTCAGGAGGTGTACAGTGGAACTCTTCAACCGTTACTAGTAACCCCCTCGAGTTTGGGCTCTTTTGGTTGGTTTGGACGAGTGTCCCATACTTTTATCAATACACTTGGTGACGAGGGTCTGATGATGGAGTCAGGAGGTGTACAGTGGAACTCTTCAACCATTACTAGTAACCCCCTCGAGTTTGGGCTCATTTGGTTTGTTTGGACGAGTGTCCCATACTTCTACAAATACACTTGGTGACGAGGGTCTGATGATGGAGTCAGGAGGTGCACAGTGGAACTCTTCAACTGATACTAGTAACCCCCTCGAGTTTGGGCTCATTTGGTTGGTTTGGACGAGTGTCTCATACTTCTACCAATTCACTTGAAGACGAGGGTCTGATGATGGAGTCAGGAGGTGCACAGGGGAACTCTTCAACTGTTACTAGTAACCCCCTCGAGTTTGGGCTCATTTGGTTGGTTTGGACGAGTGTCCCATACTTCTCTCAATACACTTGGTGACGAGGGTCTGATGATGGAGTCAGGAGGTGTACAGTGGAACTCTTCAACCGTTACTAGTAACCCCCTCGAGTTTGGGCTCTTTTGGTTGGTTTGGACGAGTGTCCCATACTTCTATCAATACACTTGGTGACGAGGGTCTGATGATGGAGTCAGGAGGTGCACAGTGGAACTCTTCAACTGTTACTAGTAACCCCCTCGAGTTTGGGCTCAATTGGTTGGTTTGGACGAGTGTCCCACACTTCTACCAATACACTTGGTGACGAGGGTCTGATGATGGAGTCAGAAGGTGTACAGTGGAACTGGAGGATCTGATTATGGAGGCAGGAGGTGGACTGTTGAACTTAAATAAAACAAAAATAAGGATCAGGATATTTGTTTGAATCCACCCAAGTTAAGGTTTCTGTATTGTCCCGAGAACTGTGTGGCGTTAGGGTGGCTAAAAATGATACGTTGTTAGCGATACACCACCCAAGTCAACGTTTGAAACGTGCCGAGGACTGTGTGGCATTAGGGTGGATAAAAATTATACCTCGTTAGCGTTTCAACTTCAAGGCTGGCCACATCTTGTTGTATGAGAGCCTTGCGCCACTACATGGACCTCAGGGAGGGGGTTGTGTGTTATTGGTCTAATACTCGTGGGAACAACATGAAAGAAAAAAATTATAAAAAAAATCAAACTAAAAACGAGTAAATAAAAAAATTGGTAAAAAAACTTTTAAGTTAAACGGTTTTATTAAAAAAAAATCAGCTATACAAAAACTAGAAAATAATAAGGACACAAACCTGGGCCTTCTTAAGATTTTACGTCTGGGTAAGAAATCGTCAATACTAGCGTGCTGTGTTCTCATGTCGGATGCCAAAGGGCACTTTCTGTCGCTGCGTCAGCGGAATAAGTAATAAATTGAGACTTTTAACAGACTAATATAAAAACGTGGGGCGGATAGTAACATGCGCCCCACGTTTTTGTATTAGTCTGTTAAAAGTCTCAATTTATTACTTATTCCGCTGACGCAGCGACAGAAAGTGCCCTTTGGCATCCGACATGAGAAGACAGCACGCTAGTATTGACGATTTCTTACCCAGACGTAAAATCTTAAGAAGGCCCAGGTTTGTGTCCTTATTATTTTCTAGTTTTTGTATAGCTGATTTTTTTTTAATAAAACCGTTTAACTTAAAAGTTTTTTTACCAATTATTTTTTAAAAGTGATCTTTCAAAATTATTTTGATTTATGTGTTTTTTTATATGTATTGTATCGTATTTTTATTATTATTTTTTTTTATGGAACCTGACACGGTTGGCTACATCACCTACAACATCCGTGATGTCAGCCCATAACACAGGGTGAACTAGGTGCCATGTCAGTGCTTTCCTTCATTTCATGTCGGCTACACTAAACTGGACGGAAAACACGAACTATTTACATAGCCGTTTCGACCGACGTTTCGTTCAGTGCGGTGGTATCAACCCGGCCGCGATAAACCCTACCACCTAGTAAGGTAAGAAGGGAAGGGACCTACAGTTTAACGTGGAATCCGAACCACGGTCAGCCTCCAACGGTCGAGCGGTCACCCATCCAATCACTGACCGCGACCAACCGCGCCACTGAGCTACCGAGGCTGACGAATTTTCTTATCCCTTAGTCGACTTTTACGACATGCGACGGGGAGAGATGCAGTGGGGCTATTCTTTTTAAGTACCGACCCCACACGGTACGAATACGACTTGTATTTATTTTAATTTGTATGCGCTAGTGAAGCATAATCATATTGAAATAGCGCAAAATTATGAAATGATTGCTTTCGCTGTGGAAACATTGGGCCCCTGGTCAGCTGAAACAAAGTCTCTCTGCAAGGATTTAGGCAGACGTCTGATAGAAGTGACCTACCTCTCTCAGCGCATTAGTCTGGCCATAGAGAGGTCTAATGCGCTGAGTGTCTTGGGAACTTTCCCTGGATCTGTCGGTATGGGTGAGATTTTTTATTTATCAACCTGATTTACAGACCTCATTCATTATTATCATTGGTCCGGGGTTGTTCTTTTTTCTTTTATAATATGTATAGATTAACGAAATCACTCTGTATTTGTCAAACATCAAACTTCCGAAAATTCTTTTTTCGGAACAATTGTTTCGGAACGACCCGAGTTATAAATAGGTTTTTCGGACAAAAAATATTTTGTTTTAATTTGTTGATGTAATTTTTTTTTTATGGTAAGCACGTCATATTGCGCCCGCCAGACTAACGCAGAGGTGTAGTCCGACGGCGCCCACGGGCATTCGGATGTTTACGGGGGCTGCGAATACCATGTCGGCACATGTTTGAACTTTGAAGGATCCCAGACTGTACATTAGTTTATTTTGGATATAAAAAAATTACAAGGACAGGTAGGACTGTCCTCATTAAAAAAAAAAAATCTGTAAAGTCGGTTTACGGACGATAGTTTTACGTGATGACGTGGAATAATCGTACTACATAGATCAAAGATCAGTAATTTCTATTTCCAGTAGAAAGATTAATCATCTTGTGACTGGCCATCAAAACTTCTGTTGTCTGATCTTGACAGTTTTACTTCTTAAGACGTTTCCATGGTAACTTTGAATATCAACGCTACACACTTTCGTGCGTGCAGCCGGTGCTCATCAATTTATAAAACGTGACGTCATCACGTCAAAAAAAAATTGTAAAATAGGGATATGGAATTGTAAGAATTGTAGAGGTCGGGAAAACGCAAGCCCCGCGAAACACGAATTTGGTCGTAATTTGTAGGTATATTATTATTAGCTAAGAGTGTGCAGCTGTCCCTCTTGCGCTGGCGGGGAGTGCGTGCGGCGAACGGAGACAGGGATACTTTGTTCAAATATCGAACGTGTTATCACGTGATTAACTTTGGACTATCGTGAAAATTGCGTGAGAAAAATATACATTCGATGATTTGACACACACAGTGCACATACCACTAACCACTATATCCGATAAGTAGATTTATGACTTTGTGACGGTTCAGTGAACTAATGTGTAGCATTCCTGCTCGTTCGTGTCTCGCTCGCGGCATAGTGATGTATCACATCATTCATTATAGTCCGGCCGCTGAGAGAACGCGTTCCTGACGTCTGTCACCTGGGAGCACCTGGGCGACCGAGCTTCGCTCGGCGTCTGCACCTATCTAGATAAACTTAAAAAAAATTACATGATCTAAATACAAAATTTCATCCAAATCGTTAGAGCCGTTTCCGAGAAACCAATTGTATATTTATATATATATATATATATATATATATATACAAGTTTAGCTCACTTAAAGTAATAGGATTAAGGGGGTCCCCATATACAAGAAACGTATTTTTTTGTTCCACGTTATTTTTTGTGGTGCGGAAACCTCGGTGCGCGAATCCGACTCGCGCTTGGCCGCTTTTTTTTTTTAACGTCGCAGATCAACTAACCACGTTTTGCGCACAGAATACTTCCACATTATAGTTTGTTCCATAGCGACGAGACGTCTAAACTTATCGTTTAGTGGGCAGTTAAAATTTTATCGACTTCACAACATCCTTAGGCGAATGATTTACTGCATTTTAATACGCGCATCACTGAGTAGGCAGGAGTTTGTACTACGGTAGACCAAACTATATAGCAGGGGTCACCAAATGGCGGACCGCGGTCCGGATCCGGACCGCCGACCCATTTTTTGCGGACCCAGAAGAATTTAAGAATATCAATGTAAAAATTTCAATGGAAAAAAATCGTATAAAATTGTGAATTGTTCAGAGTAAAAAATACCATTTTTCGCATTAATATTAGGTACGTACTTTGTTATTTTTATTTAATTAGAAGTATCCCTAATAAAAAAATATTTCGTATTTCTTTTCGTTTTATATACTTATTAATGGACATTTTAAATCTTGGTTGCTAGTCATCATCTACCAAACGGACCGCGACAGATATTAATTTTTTTAAACGGACCCCCAATGAAACTAATTGGTGATCCCTGCTATATAGTGAGGAAGGAGTTTAGTAAATACATACAGAGTGTTGCTTACTTATTTGTGCCTTCATTTGGTGTTTGCATTTTTTAACCCCCGACGAAAAAAGATTTTATTAATAAATAGGTAGATAGTGTACTGTATGTGCACTGGCCATATAGTATTTAATATGAATTTATTTAAAAATACGAAGCGACGTTCCAGAACAAGACACTAAAAGTTTGGTTTGTTTAGCTGTCATTCGAGAAGGATCTGGAGTCTCGGATATGTTGTACTTAATCTTTTCTTTTAAGTTGTGATTGAAATAAACTACTTGTTATTGGGCTGGTGATCCTGTGCGTTTCCTTCGTTAGAAGTGTACTTACGTACAATAGTCTTTATTGCAATATGGTTTTAGAAGTAGGTAGTATACAGAGTGATTTGATTAATAAATTGCTTATTAAATTTGGTATATTTGTTGCGGGTAGGTATAGGTTAGTATTTTTTTTTTTTAAATAATTTTTGGCAAGACAGTAGTCGAATTTTTATTTAAGAAATCTATTATTAGCTAATTTGATATGACAATGTTCGATAGTTTATTACAGCTTGATATAATGTTGCTGTTGATTTCTTTTACAAATAAATAAATAAATAAATCAGTGTTGAGGACAGCCTGTGAAGTGCAACCGTACTCAGTTATATTATATGCCCGCACTCCGGTTTTTGTTTTTGTTACGCTTTAGAAATTTACTTTTTTTTGTTTTATTTGGGGGGGGGGGGGGGGGGGGGGGGGGGCTGACACGTGTGATTTAAGATTTTATAGACTCACGACAGGGCTCCGTAGGAATTCAAAATCAAACGTAGATTTTTACTCATTCTACGGTGTTGGCACAAATTCCGGATACCCAGAGTATTACGGCACTACGCCAAAAACAACAACAACAGAATAATAATTTATTAAAGTCAAAGTCAAAGTCAAATCATTTAATCTAACCTAGCCTATTATAAATTCCCAGTAGTCAAAAAACAAAATCAGATTTAGTACAAAAGTACAGTCAAAATATACATATGTACCTATTTATTAATAATAATAATTATTAATCATTCAAATTTCTTTATTTACCATTCGTGACGTGATATCAGATGATACCAGACTACCAAAATTTTAAGGAATGATTCTGGAACTAAAATTTTACATTTATTTTTTATAATAATTATTATCCATACTGTAATATAACATATATATAATATAGTGTTATGTATCTATACCACTATATTATATATGTATATGTTCCCATGAACTAAGAATTTATTAACATGAACTAAGTATTTATTAACATGTAATAAGCATTTATTAACATGAACTAAGCATTTATTAACTTGAACTAAGCATTTATTAACATGGACTAAGCATTTATTAACATGTAATAAGCATTTATTAACATGAACTAAGCATTTATTAACATGAACTAAGCATTTATTAACATGTAATAAGCATTTATTTATTTATGTATTTATTCATAAAAAATAAACCGGCATAGTAGATTAATTTGAATCGTAAGAGAAATATTTTCAGCCGAATCCGGAAAGCATGTTCAAATGTTCACTATTTTATAGATCTGATCTTTTTATGAGCATTTTCGTACAATAATCTTGATTTCTTCGTCCCCCCAGACTGCGAACCCTGGACGACGCGTTCCGCTGTCGTCAGGCGCGGCGGAGGCGGCGACGCGTCGGCGTTCTCTGTAACTCGACACCGGCGTGTAACTCTAGAACCGCTGGCGCGATGCGCGGGCGACTAACTGCCTTCACACGCCCGTAAATTGAAGCCTTCTGGTGCATCACGGCCCTGGAGCCATCGAGATATAGTACTAGAGAATGTGCTACGAGGTTTCTAGTCGCAATAACCTGTACCACAGAATATTTAATAGGTACTATCGTCCTGTACGTACTGTTTTCAACCGACTTCAAAAAAAGGAGGTTATCAATTCGACCCGTATGTATGTAATTTTTTTTATGGTCACTGACACTTCCGAACTGAGCTTCCAAACAAACATACAACAATTGTATAGGTGTATGTGTGTATGTATGTTTGTCCACGCATTTCTTCCGACTCCTTTAAGTAAGTATTCGGAAATTATTTTTTACTTTTTAATTGACGGGGGTTTTTTAAATGCGTAATTTAACTTTAATTTTTTTTAAAAAACCGCATGAAAATCAATCCACTTTTTAAGATAATTTTAATGTTGTTATTACTTAATTACTTCATTACAATCCCGATTAAACCAGATTTCTGATAAAAAAAAACGCATCCAAATCGGTCCATCCGTTTGGAAGCTACGATGCCACAGACAGACACACCCATACACACGTAAACTTATAATAACACCCCTATTTCTGCGTCGTCGGGGGTTAAAAAGCACCACTGACCCAAACGCCTACACGACACGCGCCCAGCAGGTGAAATCCGTTTTCAATGCCCGTCCGGAAACATTCTCGACAAAGGATACAATATGCGTGTCCTTGCAATCTTTGTTGGTAGATTTCGAGGGAATCTGCACACAATGGCGGGCTGCCTTTCACGGGAATGTCGAATGTCGAAGATGGAATGTTAAAATTCTGTATGGGGAGGGCCACACTGAAATCTCACTGACAATAAATAATGAGGTTCATACTTTTTTCTTTTTATAATAAGCGCGACGCGCATGGACATTCGGTCGCATGCGGGGGCTGCGAATGCCATGCCGGCCTGACAGGTGCCCATTCACGCCTCTTTTGAAGGACCTGAGACTATACTTAGGGGGAAATATGTGGGCAGGGAGAGCGTTCCAGAGTTTACCAGTTCTTTAGAGGAAAGATCTGCAGAACCGATTGGTTCGCACCAATCCCCGGGGTAACTCCAGCGTGAAGCGATGATCTCCCAAATAATATAAAAAAAAATTTCAATCAAATACTATGTTAAAAACGGCTGCCAAAATATGTACCGTGTGGGGCCGGTACTTTAAAAGAATAGCCCCACTGCATCTCTCCCCGTGTATGTCGTAAAAGGCGACTAAGGGATATCACTCCCTTCTTATATTACTAGGCGGTAGGGTTTAACCCGCCCGGGTTGGTACCACCGCACTGAATGAAAGGTCGGTCGAAACGGCTATGTAAATAGTTTGTGTTTTCCGTCCAGTTCAGTGTAGCCGGTACGACCGAAGGGAGGCACTGACGTGGCACCATGTTCACCCGGTGTTATGGGCTGACATCACGGATGTTGTAGGTGATGTAGCCAACCGTGTCAGTTTCCATAAAAAAAAAAAAAAATACTTCTTGAATAATTAGAACTTGTCAATATTTCAGAATGATTTACCTACTTGTCTTATGTTCTATGTCTGTCTGTCTGTCCGTCTGTCTTCGGAATATTTATAACATTATCTAACATTGTATATTGTACCTAGAATAACTTTATTTTACTAATCCTTTCTATTTTATTATTATACTTATTTGTAACCGCATAAATGTACCAATCTCTATAAGCGAATGTTATATTATATATAAGGTTCTTTAAGATTAATAAAGATTATTTAAACCAAATTACTTATTGCGAAGGAAGCTTCGTTGGGAAGTTGCCATGTCGGTATAGTTTTTTATTTTTATTTTTTTCGTTTATTTGGAAAATCAACAGCAGTTTTAAAATTGATTATGACAATGACATGTAGGTTAGGCTAAATAAAATTCAGTTCCGGTTACGCTAAGATATGGCTCTCATACAAACCGAATTGTTCCTCGCGCCGAAATAAAGGTACGGTAGCGGGCTTCTTCTTTTTAAATACGAATTTCACGCGAGCGAAGCCGCGGGCAAAAGCTAGTAGTGGAATATAAGTAGGTAGCAGCATAAGAGTTGAGCGTGAGAATTGAAGATAAAATCATCTATACTCTTAGGCACATACATACATACGACCGAAGGGAAGCACTGACGTGGCACCAAGTTCACCCGGTGTTATGGGCTCACATCACGGATGTTGTAGGTGATGTAGCCAACCGTGTCAGTTTCCATAAAAAAAAAATAAAAAAAAACATACTATGTATAGTACCGTGTGGGGCCGGTGTACCGTGTGGGGCCGGTGTACCGTGAGGGCCGGTGTACCGTGTGGGGCCGGTACTTAAAAAGAATAGCCCCACTGCATCTCTACCCATGCATGTCGTAAAAGGCGACTAAGGGATAAGAACAAGATGCCGTGCTAAAGGGCGACAGGCTCACCACCTCTCGCCTTGGCACGGTACTTCCACCGAGTCATGCAGCAGGTGGGTTTTCGTGCCTTACTTGCTGCTTGATCGATTGAATCTTGTTCGAATACTGTGCGAAACGTGGTGGTCGGTGTTGTGCTGTAATTTACCAGAGTTCTTGCAGCACAACACTGATTACTCTGCTTACCCCGTTTTTCGGGATTCAGCGTGTGTGATATGTATGTATGTATGTATACTATGTATACCACGTTAAACTGTAGGTTCCTTTTCTTCTTACCTTAGGTACCATAGGTGGTAGGGTTTATCCCAGCCGGGTTGTTACCACCGCACTGAGCGAAACGTCGGTCGAAACGGCTATGTAAATAGTTCGTGTTTTCCGTCCAGTTCAGTGTAGCCGACATGAAATGAAAGAAAACACCTAGTTCACCCGGTGTTATGGGCTGACATCACAAATGTTGTAGGTTATGTAGCCAACCGTGTCAGTTTCCATAAAAAACATAAAAAATTTATTTTATAATGTACTTAAATATACTTTGTTCACACACCCCTCCCCCCTCCCCACTAGCCTGGCGCAACCTACCCCCACTTGTTCCACCACTGTCGTGTCACTAATCTCTAACAGTTCACCAATGGCACAGCCCACAAGGGGTTACTGGATTCAATTAAAGGATCGGGGTTCAGTGCCCTTTCGAGAGATTAATTTAATGTACTGACTACTCACTCGTATTTAAATCACTATAGAGCAGAGCTTCCCGACCGGTGCGTCGCGACGCACCGGGGCGTCGAGGCATCACACCTGGTGCAGAGGAGTCCTGGGGTGTCGCGGTCGCGGTAAGCATGAATATATATTTTTAAGGTTCCGTATCCGGTATGGGACCCTATTATTAAGCCTATACGCCGTCTGTCTATCTGTCTGTCTGTCCGAGGGTTGTATCTCTTGAACCGTAATAGGTAGAAATTTTCACAGAATATGTGTTATTTATTATGGCCGATATAACAACCTTCCCTTGCCCCTTACTAGGCGGTAGGCTCAAATTGTAGCCGACTGGGTTGGTACCACCGTACTGGATATATGATGGCCGCATAGCAGCCTCGGTTGTGTTCTACTCTAGTCCAGTATAGCCAGCAATCCAGGGAAGTCTCCGGCATGGCACCTACCTTCTCGGAGGTGATATTGGCTGGTCGGAGCATGCGCTTTGGCCCCTCCGACTCAGCCACCCATACCGGATTACATAAAAAAAAACTAAAAAAAAAAAGTTTAAAAATTCACGGGGGTTCCCATAGAAGAAACTGAAAAGTGTATGCGCGCCATCTACCGAAAAGAGCATTTTAACTAATCGTGAATTTTAACTAATATGAAGCATTTCATAAACACGCCATAGATGGCGTGAGTGGCGCTGACCATGACATGGCGATACAGAACCTAGGTGCGCGAGTTCGACTCGCACTTGGCACGGCACGCCGGCAAGGCATTCGCAACCACAGAATACGGCCGAATGTGCATGGACGTCGTAAATATGGACGTCGTATATACCTCATGGATGGCTCGGCGCCATAATGTGCTACTAAACAATATAACTTCTCGAAGAACGTAAAGTAACTGAGGGCGAGGCCGAAGGCCAAACTGGGTTCAGGTAAACAATAAAACTACTCGAAGAAAGTAAGTAACTAAGGGCGAGGGCATAGATTATATGGGCGAGGGCGAGTTTTCTGAATATACAGGGTGTAAAAACGGCGAGTACATTAAATTTAGGAAATGATTATTGGTATCAAGAGTAACAAAAAAGTCTAATAACTTTTTTCTGAATTCCCTTTAAATAAAAAGTTACAGTTTTCATACAAATTAATTGATTATTTTAGTGTAAAAATGATCTAATGACAAGATGGCGGCGCGGAGGGGGGAAGAGCGGGTGAGACGTGAGCGCCCCGGACTGAGGTGTTGGCGGGAGGGGCGGGGGTTAGCTTTATGAGTGGAGGACTGGAGGTCGGCAGGCGGGGGGTGCGGAGCGGCAACAACGCGTTAAATTACACTAGACGAAAACATACATTTCAAAAATTCATATCTCGAAAACTAGACACTTTAGAGAAAAACTTATTTGCTTTTTTGTCTAGGAAAAACATGAGGATTGCGTTGGCGAAATTAATGTACTCGCCGTTTGTAATGTAATGTACCCTGTATACAGGGTTTTTAAGTTTACTCTGTTATCAATTATATTCATTTTTAAGTAAGTCGACGTTTCGCCCGCTTCTTCAGGGACTGCGGGAGTTTCTGGAGCCGACGTCTGGTGTCCGTTGTACCAGACGTCAAAAAGACTTTTTTTTCCATACAAAACTAAATAAAATTACCTATTTAGTTTTGTAAGGAAAAAAAACAAAGTTCACCGTAGAACAAAATGTCATCTAACTTTTTTGCTCCAAATAGGCTCAGGAGTACCTGGTTTGCTTCATGTATGACCTATAGTCATCAAACACCCTGTATATTGACGTCATGTTATGTTTAATATCTCATTTCATTACCTGTTCTAAATGTTGTTAATAGAACCTTCACTGGTGGAACTTGTATTTGTCTAATTTTGTTAGCTCTTTCATTCTGTGTACTTTCAATAATATCACTGCTATTTGGACAAAATGTATAGTATATGTTATATTTATATATAATATATATATTTGTATATATGTAAGTAGGCATAAGTATATTTTATATTTATTTATTTATTTATATTTTATTTATTTTGTGTAACAGGTATGTATATTAATAATATGATATACGTAAGGAAGGACAGAGCAAATTCCTCTTTCGAACTATCTCGTATGCCTACATACATGCTCATTATCTCACCCCAAAGGTTAGTAGTAAGATATTGCCAATATTTGGCAATAAGCTCGCCTTTTTGTACCATTATTTTGTATATTGGTGTACAAATAAAGAATATTTACACTTACATTTCTAAATAAATAAATAAAAAAAAATTACAAAGTATTAGCTTTTAAGCTCCTCTACGTGCTGGCCAAAGCTTTAGCCGAAGCGTCATCGAAGCCACGGCATTGGCCATAGATTTTGGAAGGAATCTAAGGCATTGGCCAACGTTTAAAGTTGGGTATTTGTCGAGTTGGTAGGTATTGAGCGTCACGTCAACTTTTAAATACCCACCAACTCGATTAATAGGTCCGCCGCACGCTGGCCGATGCTGTGATCTTGATGCTCTGACGAAAGCGTTTCGCGTGACTTCGCTCACAGCTCAGGCCGCCGATGACGTAGCGTTGTGATTTATAGCCTACTAGACCATCTTGAGAATTGACAGAATTTAACAATGAAAACCGTATGTGAAACGATAAAGTGGTTCTCTCGAGTTACAAGATTGAAGTACGTTACACTTTCAGTCGTCGCCCATAGAAACTTCGCTTTGTTTATTAGGAAACTAGTTTTTGCCCGCGGCTTCGCTCGCGTGAAATTCGTATTTAAAAAGAAGAAAGTAAGTAAGCCCGCTACCGTACCTTTTATTTCGGTGCGCGGAACAATTCGGTTTGTATGGGAGCCACATCCTTTAGCGTGACCGAAACTGAATTTTATTTAGCCTATCCTGGTCGCGTATAGTCAAATGTGCTTGTACTAATTTAATCGAATTCGGATGATCGGTTTAAGAGTTATGCAGGAACATACATACATACAGAAAAGATTTCTAAAAATCATCAAATTAGTTTTAGTATTATACATAGAGTCTACAAACGCATACATATCGAACACGCTGAATCCCCAGAATCGGCGTAAGCAGAGTAATCGGTGTGGTGCTGCAAGAACTCAGGTAAATTACAGCACAACACCGACCACCACATTTCGCAAAGAACGTATTCGAACAAGATTCAATCGATCAAGCAGCAAGTAAGGCTCGAAGACCCACCTGCTGCATGACTCGGTGGAAGTACCGTGCCAAGGTGAGAGGTGGCGAGCCTGTCGCCCTTTAGCACGGCATCTTGTCCTTATCCCTTAGTCGCCTTTTACGACATGCATGGGGAGAGATGCATTGGGGCTATTCTTTTTAAGTACCGGCCCCACACGGCCACATACGCAGCATCTCATAAAACAAAGCAAATTACTACATTACTCTCCCTTAGAGATTTATTATTAGTACTAACTGTGCCCGCGGCTCCGCCCGCTCTCATATTTGACTTCTCTGCAAACCTCATAAGCCATTTAACGTGATGAAAAGTAGCCTATAATTGATGGGAAGAAGCAAGCTATCCGTAGAAGCAAACCGTATTAAAATCGGTTCAGTGGTTCTCAAGTTATAAGCGGACAGACAGACAGACAGACAGAGTACCGTGTGGGTACCGACAGGGTACCGTGTGGGGTCGGTACTTAAAAAGAATAGCCCCACTGCATCTCTCCCCGTCGCATGTACCGTGTGGGGTCGGTACTTAAAAAGAATAGCCCCACTGCATCTCTCCCCGTCGCATGTCGTAAAAGTCGACTAAGGGATAAGAAAATTCGTCAGCCTCGGTAGCTCAGTGGCGCGGTTGGTTAGTCAACTGTTTTTAAGCAACGCTGAGCGCGGTCAGTGATTGGATGGGTGACCGCTCGACCGTTGGAGGCTGACCGTGGTTCGGATTCCACGTTAAACTGTAGGTCCCTTCCCTTCTTACCTTACTAGGTGGTAGGGTTTATCCCGGCCGGGTTGGTACCACCGCACTGAACGAAACGTCGATCGAAACGGCTATGTAAATAGTTCGTGTTTTCCGTCCAGTTTAGTGTAGCCGACATGAAATGAAGGGAAGCACTGACATGGCACCTAGTTCACCCTGTGTTATGGGCTGACATCACGGATGTTGTAGGTGATGTAGCCAACCGTGTCAGGTTCCGTAAAAAAAAAAAAAAACAGAAAGCAGACGTTGGATTTTATTAAAGGCAAGGAAGGATTGATAGATTAGTTGGCCGCCAACAATGTGCAGGCAGAGTCGGCCTTTGACAGGGCACCAAAAGCAGCGGAGCGGTTAGCATTCTCCACGTTCCGCCCACAATATCCACAGCTTCACAAATTTCAGCGAGTGCGGGCGGGGCCGCGCGCCGGCCCATCCGTTTGTTGTGGTCCGCGCCGCGCCCCCCGCGTCCGCGCCAGTGGCGTATCTAGCACGTAGCAATTAGCGGCAACAAAGCCCACTCACGCCCGTTCAAGGGGGCCCCGTCCGTGGAGCGAAGAACGCTAGAGGACGGACGGAAACTACTGACATTTAATTTATTTATTTAATTAACGTACTGTGTGGGGCCGGTACTTAAAAAGAATAGCCCCACTGCATCTCTCCCCATGCATGTCGTAAAAGGCGACTAAGGGATAAGGACAAGATGCCGTGCTCAAGGGCGACAGGCTCGCCACTTCTCACCTCGGCACGGTACTTCCACCGAGTCATGCAGCCGGTGGGTCTTCGTGCCTTACTTGCTGCTTGATCGATTGAATCTTTTTCGAATCAACGACATTCTACTTTCTGGACCGGCCCTCGTCATACATTTTACCGGCAGAAAGGTGCGATTGCAGTTCTTCTATATATTGCCAATATTTAAAACAGCGTAAGTGCGCGAGCGCCTCATACATCACGTTACGTTTCCGCTCTGTGAACGTCGATAGAGTAAGACGGTTAAATGGCAATTTGATACGTATAAAGGAGAGACAACGATTGGAAAGGGTGCCGAATGCTCACCAATAGCGCGCCTCAATTCGGTGCGTTGTATGCCACTTCCCGATAATTTAATTCGTTGATAAGGACAAGATGCCGTGCTAAAGGGCGACAGGCTCGCCCCCTCTCACCTCGGCACGGTACTTCCACCTAGTCATGCAGCAGGTGGGTCTTCGTGCCTTACTTGCTGCTTGATCGATTGAATCTTGTTCGAATTTCGAATACGCAGCTGCCCAGCTTCGGCTTCAATCGCACCTGGCTAGCCTAGAAAGAGACAATCCGGTTGTAGAGCGTCGTCGCTGTCGTACAGTGACGTATGCGAGTTCATGCGACAGGGACGACACCATCGCCCACGCAAATGCGCGCAGCTGCAAAGCAATAACCCCACTTTACACTCGATCGTTAAGGTACATTTTCGCACGCAGCGATTGGCGACGTGAAACAGTAGGCTATTAAAGCCCGAAGGTAGGAACATTTTCTATGGAGTGATTTATCTGTTACGAAGTAACTATTAAGTAATCTGTGACGACACTCTAAAATAGGATTGTCTCTTTCTAAAGCTCTACCTACACGCATTATTTGCTGTGGGGATCTGTACAACAACATAACCAAATTAATTACAAGAGAAAGCATAAGGGCGTTAAGTAAGATATGTACGCAATATACATAATGTATAAAATTTCGTAACGATAGGTAAAGATTTTTTTTAATTTCATAAATCTGTATGTGAATCCGTTCAGCCGTTTTCGAATTAACCCTAAAATTGTTCTTAGCTTCACGTAGCTTTATTATTTGTTTCTTTATTTGACGAGCACACACGAGGCGCGCGCGCGTGTGTGTGTGTGTGTTGTGTGCTTTACGTACGAGTACGAGTAGGGAGGTGAGTACACACCAATCAAACGATTGCAAAAGGTCAGAACGAACATTCCAACGAACGAGCGAATTATTGTACCAGATTTGGACGTATGCGTCCATGGACAATAAGACCAATTTCCATGGATGCGTCCAATTAAAATACGAATGTATTTTTAACTTTTTTTAGTTCATTCCCCTATCCCTTTTTAGGGGTCCGTTACCTTGAGGGACACTATTACTAAGCCTGCGCCGTCTGTCCGTCCGTCTGTCCGTCCGTTTGTTCTACCTTTAAAGGGCTGTATCTTTGAACCGTAATAGGTAGCCGTTTGAAAATTTCATCCAATACTGTGTATTATGTTATGTCATATGATATATTAACGAATAATAAAAAATTAAAAATAAATAAAATTATGGGGCGTCCCCATACAAGAAGCGCGTTTATTAAACGTTTTTTTAATTTTTGTTTTGTTTTTAGTCAATCGTAAAACATTATACTTATTACTGTTTTCGGTTATAGCGGTATATTCATGAGAACGACTTACACTTGTCGACGTTACGTCGCTCGCTCCATATCGTCAGGACTCGCGGAACTGCGACGACCTGTGACACACTGTCCAGTCAGATGTCAATTGTCAAAAGTTGTTGTTTTATTTTTTATTTAATTTTTTTATGGAAAAGAAAGTACCTATTTGCGTAAGTTAGCGAGCGAATCAACGCCGCCGCCCGGTCTGTTATATATAATATATAACTATAACATAGTCAACAAATTGTAGCTTTTGATGCAAACATAGAGTATTGTTCGACTAGTGTGTACCAACCAGCGCCGTTGCTCCGTACATTTGTGTGTACGTGTGAGTATGGGGATTGGGGTTGGAACGAGAGGGGCTCTCGGCTACTGATATTTGATCGGTTATCTGTCAGGCGAGGGCAAAACACACCAGCAAAGATCAAGAGTACTATATCTAGAGCGCGCGCGTGTTGCCTTCTTCATACTGAGAAATAATAGCACATCTCCTATAGAAACTATATTTATTTTATTCAGTGTCCGGGGAGGCCCGAGCTGGGGCCTACCTCTCTCAGCGCATTAGTCTGGCCCACAGAGCACCAAATACCTACGGCGCGCGCCCCCTACTAGAGACGCCCTAAGCGATAATATTTGAAACCCAAAAACTACACGCAGTGCTGCTAGCGCTTCGTATGTGTGTGTGTGTGTGCTAGTATCGACACTACACACAAAGAGGAGCAAGTTAGGCACACGCACAAAACAAATGCACACGCACAACACACATATTATGTAAGTCATAGGCCACGCTCACAGGCTTCAACGGCGTTGTAGAGAAATCGCGCTCAGGGCGCCTCTAGGAGGGGCGCGCGCATTTGATGCTCTGTGGTCTGGCCATACCGGTGGGCCATAAAGAGGGCTAATGCGCTGAGTGTCTTGGGAACTTTCCCTGGATCGGTCGGTATGGATGAGATTTTTTATTTATCAACCTGATTTACAGATCTCATTCATATCACTGGTCCCGGGTTGTTATTTTTTCTTTTATATCTATAGTTTAATGAAATCACTCTGTATACTACTTCTAAAACCATATTGCAATAAAATTTAAATATTTTTTAATCACTTAATCGATTCGATCAATAGATTTTTTATGGAAACTGACACGGTTGGGTACATCACATCACCTACAATATCCGCGATGTCAGCCCATAACACCTTGATGAGCTAGGCGCCGTGTCAGCCTCCAACGGTCGACGAATGCAGCCATTGATTTAATTTCTACGTATGCAGCCCTCAAATCAGTGAGGCATCCGTCACATCCACAGTAGAGGTCTGACAGACATACAGACGGACAGATGGACTATTTTATAATTCTAGTTAAATAAATAAACTAGACATTTTTAATTTAATAAGGCCCCCGCCAGCGCTGTCTGCGGAACCATAAAAATCGGTCAAGTGTGAGTCGGACTCGCGCACCGAGGGTTCCGCACCACAAAAAAACATTGAAAATAAAAAAAACACGTTTCTTGTAAGGAAACCCGCCTTAATTTTTTTCTTTTTCTATTTATTATTTCTTTTTTTATTATTATTTGTTGTTATATCCGCCATAATAAATAACACATACTTATTCTGCGAAAATTTCAACGGGCTACCTATTACGGTACAGCCCTCGGAAAGACAGACGGACGGACGGACGGACGGGCAGACGGACAGACGGACGGACCGACAGACAGACAGACAGCGGAAGCTTAGTAATAGGCTTCCGTACGGGATACGGAAACCTAAAAACCGGCCAAGTGCGAGTAGAACTCGCGCACCGAGGGTTCCGCAGATCCGCTATACCATACCTGTCAAAAAACCATATTCGTCTATATTTCGTCTTTCTATAAAGCTAAATATAAATACCTGTGGTGTGGCGCCATCTATTATTTAGTAGCGTGAATATGTAGTAATATATTCTTAGCATGTTTCTTGTGTCGTCGTCGGGACAACCTTTTTTTCTTCATTTTTCTTGATAGGCTAAATAAAATTCAGTTCCGGTTACGCTAAGATATGGCTCTCATACAAACCGAATTGTTACGAGCGCCGAAATAAAGGTACGGTGGTAGCGGGCTTGCTTACTTTCTTCTTTTTAAATACGAATTTCACACGAGCGAAGCCGCCGGCAAAAGCTAGTATTATATATATTATAACAAGCTGTGCCCGCGGCTCCGCCCGCTCTCATATTTGACTTCTCTGCTAACCTCCATAAGCCATTAGCGTGATAGTAAGTAGCCTATAGTTGATGGGAAGAATCAAGTTATCCGTAGAATTTTTTTTTATTAAAATCGGTTCAGTGGTTCTCGAGTTATAAGCGGACAGACAGACATACACTCAGACACTCAGACAGAAAGCAGACGTTGGATTTTATTAATATTATAGGTAAGGAAATATAGCGCCGGGGCCGCGCCCCCCGCTGCCGCAGGAATGCGCATCGCAGATCTTTATCTCATACCTCCCGCCCGGGGTTCTAAAACCACCATCACGGCCGCAAGGTCGGAAGGGGTATACGTGTCCTTAAAATAGTAATAGTATTCAATAGAAGGGAAAATTATTTTGCGACATTTTTTTTTTTTTTATTGACAGCGCGACATATGGCGCCGAGCCACCCATAAGGTGTCAACGACGCCCATGAACATTCGGTCGTATGCGGGGGTTGCGAATGCCATGCCGGCCTGACAGGTGCCCATTCACACCCCTCTTGAAGGACCCGAGACTGTACTTGGGGGGAAATATATGGGCAGGGAGAGCGTTCCAGAGTTTACCGGTTCTGTAGAGGAAAGATCTGCAGAATCGATTGGTACGCATCCGCGGTAAGTCCAGCGTGTAGGGATGCAATCCCTGCCCAGTGCGCGTGGTGCGAAGGTGGAAAGGGGACGGCGGGATCGCATTAAACAGCTCCTCCGAGCACATACGACATGCGTATAATTCACCTACTGAGCGCGGTCAGTACTTGCATGGGTGACCGCTCGACCGTTGGAGGCTGACCGTGGTTCGGATTACACGTGTAACTGTAGGTCCCTACCCTTCTTACCTTACTAGGTGGTAGGGTTTATCCCGGCCGGGTTGATACCACCGCACTGAGCGAAACGTCCGTGTTCATGTAAATAGTTCGTGTTTTCCGTCCATTGTAGTTCAGTGTAGCCGACATGAAATGAAGGGAAGCACTGACATGGCACCTAGTTCAACCGGTGTTATGGACTGACATCACGGATGTAGTAAGGTGATGTAGCCAACCGTGTCAGTATCCATAAAAAAATTAACACTGAGGCTGTTTTATCGGTACTACTACGGCCGCTGCTTCGATGAACTCGCTTCCCTCATCCCTCCTCCTCCTGTTCGCATTCGCCAAATCCGCCATTCACTTCACTCGCGGAACACTCCTTTGTAGTCGACAGAAGAGTTCTTAGAACTGCACGATTCTCTAAATCGTTCTTGTGCCGCACTGCAAAGGTGTGGAACGGGCTTCCGGTGAATATCTCTCCCCACTATTATAATCACTTCGGACAGACAGACGGACGGACAAAGAACGACCGATTTAATAATGGTCCCTGCTACCATCGCTGTCTACGGAACCCTCAAACCAAGAACATTTAGAGAGTTTGGACGTCGGACTGTCCAATGCTTATATGAGAAACAGCGTCGCTGAGCTCCGCGGGTAGCGGAGGGGACGACGCGCGCTCTGATTGGGTGGCAACGAATGTTATTTGTACGCTTTTACAAATATCGTGTTACGCTGGCGCGGGGAAGGTCCGTCCGACGTCCATACATCTAACGTTCTTGTCTCAAAAGCATCGTTATTAATACCGAGCACAAAAACACACACGTCAACATTCTAAACAGGATTTTTTTTTGTTGGCAACCTAAAGGGATTAAGAATGCAGTGAGGAATGCTTCCGTGCAAGGCGATACGGGTTAGTGGTACCCACCAACTCGACAGATTCATTTCAGAAGGGGGCCATCCGTATATTACGATATTCGGCGGGTGGTCGAGTGGTTTGGGCATCGGCTTCTCATGCGAGAGGTCCTCGGTTCGAATCTGGTCGGCGTGTACCAATGAGTTTTTTCCCTTTGATTCTTTTCCTTGCCCCTTACTAGGTGGTAGACTCAAATTGTAGCCGACTGGGTTGGTACCACCGTACTGGATGTAAGATGGCCGCATAGCAGCCTCGGTTGTGTTCTCCTCTAGTCCAGTATAGCCAGCAATCCAGGGAAGTCTCCGGTATGGCACTTACCTTCTCGGAGGTGATATTGGCTTGTCGGAGTATGCGCTTTGGCCCCTCCGACTCAAGTCACTCATACCGGATAACATAAAAAAAATTTAAATTACGGGGGTGTCTGGTCTCCGGATGATGGGAGTATGACAAATAGGGGGTGTCTTGAAAATATGTACGTCATTGTTGCAAATACGGATGACCCCAAATGACTGTGTAAGGAACCCATATTTTCCGGAATAAAATGTAGGTAATCGAAAATGACGGGGGGTAAGCGGGGTCGAAAATCTGCATAAATCGATGACGTTATGGTGATGTGAGACTGCGTCTGACTCGAATTTCAAGAAGTGTACCGCCTATATTATTCACCTGACAGATTCAGTTTTAACATATTATGTAAAACTTCATCTATCAGCGCAGATCGATAGCTTTTTGAAAACACGATTTTATTTCGATCCGTAGTTTTGGAATAAAAAAATAAAAACCGAATTTTCGCTTGCGCTAAAATTAAATTGATTGTGTTATGAACGTGGTGGTCGGTGTTGTGCTGTAATTTACCAGAGTACTTGCAGCACAACGCCGCTTACTCTGCATACCCCGATTGTCGGGATATGGCGTGTGATGTGTATATTAAATCACAGTGTGACGTCATATCGTCTTTCGCAGCCGCCCTAGAACGTCCCGATACAGACGGACTTTTGAACACTGCCGAGGCTGCTATGCCGCCATCTTACATCCACCAATGCGGTGGTACCAACGCAGTCGGCCCACATTTTGGGCCTACCACTTGCAGCATACTAACTGGTGCTAATGTTGCTACCACGAGTCAGTCAGCCTGGATACGAAATACGGCATCGTTTGTATGAGAACCGAGGTAGCCGCCAAAGGGGTGTGAAGTCTGAGGCGGGAGCGGCGCATGGAACGCCGTGATTGGCCGAGCGAGTAGGTAGCCACGTGACGCCAGTCTTCCATACGTTTGAACGGGATTCATACAATAAGTCGCTCATTGTGTCGATTCGCGATGAAAAGATGAAACGGATTTAACAATATTTAACCCTTCTTTACATCAAGGGAATAATATAACTTTCTCTTAAATGAACAAAGGCAACGCCCCTTTCACAATTTTGCGAATTTGCAGATTTTCGCATAAACACGATAATAGTTCTAAGTTCTGAGATACCTCGGATACTTTATTATAAATCTACATCAAATTTCCAAAACAATGATATGTAAGACATCGTACATTGGTATTATCTTATTGGAGTATTTGTTATTGGAATTTTCCAAAATTAAAAAAATAATGTTAGAAAGTCGAAAAGTTTTGTAACCAAAAAAAAAAATTATTATATTATTAACAACTATTTGCTAATTACTTAGCCAACGATATGACAAATTATATTCCAATATGACTTCGCGAAAAATTCGCGAAAATCTACCCTACCATAAAAAAATTATGAGTACCCACCTCGATATTTAATTTTTTTACGGTAAAATGAGGTTTTCCAGGCTTTGCCTTTTTTAACAAACTAACCAGCCATACCCACCTGGATATTTAATTTTTTTAGGGTAAAATGAGGTTTTCCAGGCTTTGCCTTTTTTAACAAACTAACCAGCCATACCCACCTGGATATTTAATTTTTTTAGGGTAAAATGAGGTTTTCCAGGCTTTGCCTTTTTTAACAAACTAACCAGCCATGCAGCTAGAGCCTTATAAAATGTACCATGCGTCTCTCTGTCAGTTTGACGGTGTGAATTTGTTATATAAGGGTTAATAAAATAACAAATGAAAGGCTGTGTAGTCTGTAATAGAAACATATATTTGAAACAGAACAATAATTTACTTAATTGTTTATTTATAGATCGGTATCTATATTAAAATTTTCATTTGGTAACTTTTGAACAATTGAATTAAATTTAAAAGCACAATTTACGACATTTACATTGTTACTGTTTACATTGTTGACATTTACATTGTTATTGTTGAACTAAAGAACTAAAGAACTAACATGTGTCTCGAGAGATGGTCGCGCAACAGATGGATAGATCTCACCGAGACCTAAAGTTTGAGTACCAACACGATGGGTCTAGCACCAGTGGTTCTCGAGTTATGACCAAAACAAAAGTTCATGTGACAGATGGATAGATCTCACCGAGACCTGAAGTTTGAGTACCAACACGATGGGTCTAGCACCAGTGGTTCTCGAGTTATGACCAAAACAAAAGTTCATGTGACAGATGGATAGATCTCACCGAGACCTAAAGTTTGAGTACCAACACGATGGATCTAGCACCAGTGGTTCTCGAGTTATGACCAAAACAAAAGTTCATGTGACAGATGGATAGATCTCACCGAGACCTGAAGTTTGAGTACCAACACGATGGGTCTAGCACCAGTGGTTCTCGAGTTATGACCAAAACAATAGTTAATGTGACAGATGGATAGATCTCATCGAGACGTTCAGATTGAGTACCAACACGATGGGTCTAAGTCCAGTGGTTCTGTAGATATGACCAAAACTAATGATCACGTGACAGATGATAATTCCGACCCCTCACTCGCATGATCGCATCGCATTTCGCATTTAGATGCTAGCTAGCTAGCTAGCAGCGGAGCGCAGGCGCTATATAGCATTTAGCATTTAGCAGTACCACAGATAAATAGCACATACTTCATTGCTTTGTGCGTTCCAAAACAAACGAACCAACAAAGTTTTACGAACGAAACAGCAATGCTAATTAAAATTAAATGTGATTATTGCTTAGCATTTAGCATTAATTTTTATTCATCAGGGCGCTTAGCAGTGCTAAATGCTAACAGGGTATTCATTATGAATTAATTTTGTTAATGCTAAGCATAACAAGACTAATTCCCGGTAGACGCATGACCTAAAGAAATTAATTCCTTTAGAGTCGCTCAAAAGTAAAAACCGGTAGGTACTGGTTGAATGAAAAAAGCGCGATAAACGAATATTGAACGAGGAAACCTGCTGAGGTTGACTAGAAGAAATGTCCTTTGGCAATAAGGCAGAATGCATGAAATATCTGTATACATTTAACATACATATTTATCAATAAACAAAAAAAATTACAAGAGCTAACTGCATCCAACACGATAGTCGACCTATGGTGGGTAAGCAGAAAAGAGCTCTCCATACATATTTACGCCGATGTTTGTTACTGAAATTCAAGCGAAAAATGCTATCAAATTGAATGAAAGTACTTACTCGTGAAAGGTGACTCCATCTGTGTTCAAGTTTGAATTTTTCGACGACTTTTTGCACCAAAGCACTGCACAATGAGGCATTTTGTGACAGACGCGCACGTTCGCTCCGCCTGAGCGGCGGACGGAGACTAAGATCGGTCGCCGGCGCTAGACTGACGCGCTGGCGCGTGTGCGCCGACGCGCGGCTACCCCTGTCCTCCTATGTATAGCGCCTCCAGGCTTACTGACTCGTGGTTGCTACGTGCTAAATAGTACTGTGCACGGAATTAGGAAGCGTTCTTGCTCTGTCTGTCTGTGGTTTCAACTCAACGCCCTTTTAACAGCAGGCAGACAGAGGTTAGTCACGTGATTACACAGAGGTTATTTTTCTCCATACAAAATCGTCTTTTTTTTATGGAAACTGACACTGTTGGCTACATCACCTACAACATCCGTAATGTCAGCCCATAACACCGGGTGGACTAGGTTTTTTTTTTTTTATGTAAACTGACACGGTTGGTTACATCACCTACAACATCCGTGATGTCAGCCCATAACACCGGGTGAACTTGGTGCCACGTCAGTGCTTCCCTCCGGTCGTGCCGGCTACACTGAACTGGACGGAAAACACAAACTATTTACATAGCCGTTTCGACCGACCTTTCATTCAGTGCGGTGGTAACAACCCGGGCGGGTTAAACCCTACCACCTAGTGATATAAGAAGGGAGTCATATCCCTTAGTCGCCTTTTACGACATACACGGGGAGAGATGCAGTGGGGCTATTCTTTTAAAGTACCGGCCCCACACGGTACATAGGTGTCATGTCAGTGCTTCTCTTCATTTCGGCTACACTGAACTGGACGGAAAACACGAACCATTTCTAACTTCGCCCCATCCCTGTTCATGTTGGAACCCAGGTGCCGTATCAGTGCTTCCCCGTTTTTGTTCGAAGTGCACGCAGCCATTCGAAGCGAAGTGTCAATAGACGGGGCGGAGCGTGCCCACAAGACCAATATAGAACTCACAAATCGTTTAACAGAATCGTTAAAGTCATCTAAATGAAAATATATAAAAATATATCTCTTATGTCACTCGGTCGCATCTTGCTGCTGCTAGTTAATTAATATACGAGTCTGTGGGGTTCGGGGTTCGGGCACGGTTCGTCTGCGGCATTCCTAGAACTCTATGTCACTACACCACCCACAGAGCATCAAATACCTACCGCGGGCGCCCCCTACTAGAGGCGCCCTAAGCGATGATATTTGAAACCCAATAACCGTACGCTGAGCTGCTAGCGCTTCGTATGTGTGTGTGTGTGCTAGTATCGACACTACACACAAAGAGGAGCAAGTTAGGCACACGCACAAAACAAATGCACACGCACAACACACATATGTAAGTCATAGGCCACGCCCACAGGCTTCAACGGCGTTGTAGAGAAATCGCGCTCAGGGCGCCTCTAGGAGGGGCGGGCGCGCGCATTTGATGCTCTGTGACACCACCGATACACGGACTTCTTTCACAGTAGGTACAAACATTTCGCCTCTGGAATAATCTGCCCGTGCATTTACGCTCCACTAATGTCTATGAATTTATTTCAATACTAATAATAAATGTGTAAGGGATGGTCATGGAGTAAGTTACTTTGTTTTACGAGATATTGAATTATTTGTAGACTCTGCTGTAGGTATGTATGCGAATAAGAATGAGATATATTTATTTTTCACTTAAAAATTAGGTACAACCCACTAGAGTCAAAGTAATGTGTGCTAGAGTGGTGAATGCTGTATTTAAGTCCAACCCTTTGAGGAATATTACGCTAGTACATAATATATCTTTGGTTCAACCCGACATCCTTACCTATAATAAAATCCAACGTCTGCTTTCTGTCTGAGTGTCTGAGTGTATGTCTGTCTGTCCGCTGATAAGTCGAGAACCACTGAACCGATTTTAATAAAACAACAATTCTACGGATAGCTTGATTCTTCCCATCAACTATAGGCTACTTACTATCACACTAAATGGCTTATGAGGTTAGCAGTGAAGTGAACTATGAGAGCGGGCGGAGCCGCGGGCACAGCTAGTATACAATAACATTTTAAAGTGTTACATACTCGCGTTAGCTCTTTGACATTATGATAGATTATAAAATAGAAATGGAAAATAAATATAAAAAATACATACATAATAAATAAATAATAAAACAATAAAATAACTTTGGCTTATTGGTTTATTGGTGTTATTATCATTCGTAGGCAAATACATAATACACTTGAATTCGTTATATTCCGAATGGCAACTATAGTATCCATAGCAACAACAATGACAAACAATTAAATACAGTGTTTAAGTACGAACAAACTGTGTGGAGAAATAAAGTAATCTTGATCAAATTTGATAGGATCTGATCAAACTCAGCAATACTGCCTGTATTGCTCAGATACACTTGACCAGTTTCCAACGCCAGGAAACTTCAATCGCAAGCGAGAACAGCAATTATGACAAAATCAATTATCGAACTGCATTCAAGAACCAGTCACACAAGTTCTTAGTAATTAAACTCGATACAAGCGTTCGACACGGTCGCTCACGACTTCAAAGTTTTAAAAACTATACGTTCCCATAGCTGGATGAATATTTCTACGCGATTAGTATCAGATTTATGTCCTTCTAGATAGTTTCGAGAAGATAAACGCACGATAAATTAATGAGTTTCGTAGATTTACGGGAGGCGTACCGCAAGGTTCGATGCTGACGCCCATACTTTATGTTGTGTATATTTTGGTTGTTGTTGGGCTTGTTTCCACAACGCATGCGCATTGTTTGAGGTGAGATAGAAAGCCGTAAGAATGGTTATGACTGTTATCTGTTCTGTGCTGGTGTTATTTGACAGCATAACACACACTGTTTAATTAAAATTATGTATATATTCCTTATTGGGATCAATTCGTACAAATTAGGTACAATAGGCGAGCTTAATGCCGTGAGGCATTGTATTCTAACAAACTTTTCTGATGTGAGAAAAATACATGCAGGCGAACAAGAATATTTTGTGGAACGCTTTAAACTGTACAGAAATATGATAAAATACAAGAGAATACTATATATATACTCGTATATACTTAAAAGCGCATATTATATATTATATAAAATTTTATAGATTTACATATTATGCATATTAATCAGTGGTACTTGTGTATACAACTTTCAACTGAATAACAAGAGAAACAAGAGGAGAGTTAAGATAATATAGTTAAGATATGTATTTACTTTAGTAAAGATTGGAAAGATTCGTAAAATTATTCTTAAAGCTATTAAAATTATTCTGTGAGCGTAAAGGCATGAAATTATAACGAAATAAAAGAAAGAAAGAAATTATTTATTCGTCATAAAATAAGTCACAAAACAAATTTAAGTAACCAAATATAAATAAAAATATACATGTGACAAAAAGGAAAAGGGAGCCCACAGTCGGTGGAGCCCACTCAACTGATTCACCCCCCGTTGGGGAATAAATACCTGCTCTATCCCCATTTTGGGTCACATGCTTTTTGATACGTTCGTTGAGGCTTATACCGCTGTTTGTTGCACATGATAGCATTGAGCCTTTCCCCAGCGACATTAGTCCGCCTTCGAGCCGGACTGGCACCTCCTCGGGGGTTAAATTGGCTGCGCCTGAGGCTTCGACCCAGTTCGGAAGCAATAAAAAAAAATCGACGAACTGGCGAATCGACTGACCGCGACTGCATCACATTTCGAAGGCATTCATTCATTGACGCGCTCAAGCATCTAGTGCTTGTCCTGACTGTATCTTCGAAAATGAGGATTGTTGCTGAGCAGTGAGCACATAGTGCATTTTAATCTTACGCTGCGCAAGAGCACACGGCGGCCGCGGCGGCGCCGGCGCGGCGGCGGGTGCGGGAGCAAATAGCTCCGGAACGTCGTCGGCGCTTACCTGAAAACAAAGAAACCGCAGGTTAGAAAACACATAAAGCGGACTAACATTACGTTTGTGTCTGTCTGTCTGTGGCATCGTAGCTCCCAAACGGATGGACCGATTTGCATGCGTTTTTTTTAAACTTGAAATAAAAGTTAAATTACAAATTTCAAAAACTACCGAACCTTAAAAAGTCCAAAATAATTTCTAGTTTAGTTACTTAAAAGCGTCGGGGGACCGCTAAGTAAATAAAACATAAAAACTCGGTGCTGCGCGGTTATTTACTTAGCGGTCCCCCGACTCCTTTAGTAAGTCAACGGAAATTATTTTTGACATGTTAAGGGTCGGGGCTTTTTAAAATTTGTAATTTAACTTATTCATTTAATCGCTGATAAGCTTCGGTCGGCGCCGGAGAAAGAGTTTGACAGTGTCCTACCAGACCCACATGCACTGCCGATCGTGGCTGCACACAACAGACGGACAGACAAAGGTCCGTCGTCGGAGGGGCCGCGTGGGCGACGACGGCCGCCGCCCGGTAAACAGACTGTTTATACGCGAAACCAGAACATATATAAATACCTTGGAGAGGCACTTAGAATTTGACAGACACGGCGAATCTATTCCGTGAGTGCGTTTGCGACTTTTATTTCAAGCTTTTTAACGAAGAAGAAGTTAACTTTCTCCATACAAAATCGTCTTTTGACATTTATGTTTTCTAGCCCCCTAAACCTTATCCGACTTTTACCATTTTTTTCTCGTCCAATCTACGTTCCTCTCTTTGTCTTTTTTAACCCCCGACGATAAAAGAGGTGTGTGTATGTGTGTTTGGGTGTGTCTGTCTGTGGCATCATAGCTCCCAAACGGATGGACAGATTTGGATCGGGTTTTTTATTAGAAAGGTGGTTTAAGCGGGATTTTTCTAGCTAAAAAAATTATCTTAAAAAGTGGACAGATCTGCATGCGGTTTTTTTAAAAAGCTTGAAATAAAAGTTAAATTTATAATTTAAAAACCTCGGCCCTTAAAAAGTAAACAATTATTTCAGTTTACTTAAAGAAGTCAGGGACCGCTAAGTAAATAAAATTTAAGAACTCAGGGGTTTTTTTTTTATGGATACTTGGTACACGGTTGGCTACATCACCTACAACATCCGTCATGTCAGCCCATAACACCGGATGAACTTGGTGCCACGTCAGTGATTCCCTTCGGTCGTGCCGGCTACACTGAACTGGATGGAAAACACAAACTATTTACATAGCCGTTTCGACCGACCTTTCATTCAGTGCGGTGGTACCAACCCGTGCGGGTTAAACCCTACCACCTAGTAATATAAGAAGGGAGTCATATTCCTTAGTCGCCTTTTACGACATACACGGGGTGAGATGCAGTGGGGCTATTCTTTTAAAGTACCGGCCCCACACGGTAGGGTATTTACTTAACAGTCCTCCGACTCCTTTAAGTACTTACTTAAAGGAGAAATGGAAATTATTTTTTACTTTTAACAGTACCGTGGGTACTGTAGGGCCGGTACTTTAAAAGAATAGCCCCACTGCATCATAAAAACCGACTAAGGGATATGACTCCCTTCTTATATTACTAGGTGGTAGGGTTTAACCCGCCCGGGTTGGTACCACCACACTGAATGAAAGGTCGGTCGAAACGGCTATGTAAATAGTTTGTGTTTTCCGTCCAGTTCAGTGTAGCCGGCACGACCGAGGGGAAGCACTAACGTGGCACCAAGTTCACCCGGTGTTATGGGCTGAGATCACGGATGTTTTAGGTGTAGCAACGTGTCAGTTACCATAAAAAAAAACTTTTTAAGGGTAGGATTAGCAACGCTCATTCCAACAAATCCCAATATGCCGTCTTTCCACATACTCCCATATTGGCTTCAGGCTGAAACATAAGCCAGTCGATTATTTCACTTTCTCACCCATCCTCGAGCGAGTCTTCCTTGAGCAAATCTTGAAAAATAAACGCACCTCCTGGTGTCTTCGGTCTTACACCGTTGTGGGAGAACTCTGGCTGGGAGGTGCTGCAAGTTCAAGTTCAAGTTAACTTTTCATATAAGAGAGGATGCGAAGCAATGTGATGTGAGGTATTGCAGACTCTTAAATGTTACGTCGCAGAAGCTGATCGATATGAGTAGATAAAGTCACCTCTAAACGATTCTAGTCTCTACATCGCGATATGCAGTTGCAGAGTGCATGTGTCGCGCGATGCGCTCGCGAGCGAGACAGCACCGGCCGCGCTCTCGGCGAGTGCGAGCGGGACGGATAGTTTATAGCCGCACGGATTGTTTGCACGTAACTGAGCTGAGTTCGATATAAAATGTGATTGAGCACGAACGCGCGCGCGCTTCGAGATACGTCTTACTTTACTATCTCTAAATTTGGTGGCGTGCCATCGACATTTTATGCGTATTGAGGAAGTGTCTATTCGTAGGTATACCTGCATGATACAAAAACGACATGAGCCGCGTCAACATTAGGGGGTCTGGGTCCGTGCTCCACCTAGGTTCTCCACCTGGGTGGAGCATGGGATACTTAGATTTTATATGCTATGTCCATGCTCCAACTACCATTAAGTACAGTCGTGTGCAAGAGTGTAATTTAGTGGGTAAATTTAGGCCAGGGAGAGGCCAGGATTATCTCCCTTTTTTTTCTTTCCCTCTCAGCGATTAACTTATATAAAATTAAGGAAACCTCCTTTAAATTTCTGCTTCCCTGGTACTTTGGTGACTTCATGTTTGTTAATGTTTGTTAATCCTGGCCTATATTATTTATATAATATTATATATTTTATAATTGTTGTATATTTTTTTTTATTTGCGGAATCTGAATTTAATTTATTTTCAAAATAAACAATATAATCAAGTTACCTTGTTATTTTATTGGTTGTATTGTACTGTAATATACAGCTGTAGGTCAGTAAGGAATAGGCAAATCAGGAGTTGGCGAATAAGGAATTGGCGAATAAAGTCATGGACTGTACAATAATATTATCAGTTGGAGCATGGTATATGGTATAAATTGTAAGTATCCCATGCTCCACCCAGGTGGAGAAACTAGGTGGAGCACGAACCCAGACCCACATTAGGTTAGGGTTAAATTATTGAGTGGATTATAAAATGGATTTAACTATTCTTAAGTCCCAATAAAAAGGAAGGGATTCCGCTTTGCTGGATAATCTTTTTATTGAAAGTTGCCCTTTTGGGAATTGTCCTTTTGGGAAGTTGCCCTTTTGGGAATTGTCCTTCTGGGAAGTTGTCCTTTTGGGAATTGTCCTTTTGGGAAGTTGCCCTTATGGGAATTGTCCTTCTGAGAAGTTGTCCTTTTGGGAAGTTGCCCTTTTGGGAATTGTCCTTTTGGGAAGTTGTACTTTTGGCAATTGTCCTCTTGGGAAGTGGTCGTTATGAGCCGAAAGGATTCCAAGTTCCGAGTTCGCGCTTACGCCGCCCGCGGGCGCCCCGAGCGCGGACGTACTGCGCAGACGCACAGCCAGAATTCCGCGCGCGCACACTTCCTCCGACCTGCGCGTGGGCAGTCCGCAGTAAACATGCTCGCGAATCAATCCTCACCACTTTGTAGACGTTTATTAACTCACGCACTTCTGTCGGTCCGCTAGCCTCAATGATTTCTCAGAAATTGCGGGTAGGCTCACTTACCTAGCGGCATAAATATACAGGGTGTTAAAACGGCGAGTACATTAATTTCGCCAGCGCAATCCTCATGTTTTTCCTAGACAAAAAAGGAAATAAAGTTTTTCTCTAAAGTGTCTAGTCTTCGAGATATGAATTTTTGAAATGTATGTTTTCGTCTAGTGTAATTTAACGCGTTGTTGCCGCTCCGCACCCTCCGCCTGCCGACCTCCAGTCCTCCACTCACAAAGCTAACCCCCGCCCCTCCCGCCAACACCTCCGTCCGAGGCGCTCACGCCTCACCCGCTCTTCCCCCCTCCGCGCCACCCTGTTGTGATTAGATCATTTTTACACTAAAATAATCAATTAGTTTGTATGAAAACTGTAACTTTTTATTTAAAGGGAATTCAGAAAAAAGTTATTTGACTTTTTTGTTACTCTTGATCCCAATAATCATTTCCTAAATTTAATGTACTCGCCGTTTTTACACCCTGTATACGTTCAAGTGTCTGTCTGTTTATCTGTCACCTAAATATGTCATCCATCCATGAGGCCACGGACCTACTGCGATGCGACAGAGTTACGTCCTAGCATCTGAAGGAATGGTGAGGAAATAGTGTCACCATCATTAAAAAAACCGGTCAAGTGCGAGTCGAAATCGCGCACCGAGGGTTTCGTATCGCCATGACATTGTAAGCGCCATTCACGCCATCTATGTATTAGTTAAAATGCTTAATAGTCTTTTCGGTAGATGGCGCGCATACACTCTTTAATTTCTTGTATGGGGACACCCGCGAATTTTTTACTTTTTCTTATTTTTCTTATTGGTTGTTATATCTGCCATAATAACACATATTCTGTGAAAATTTCAACGGGCTACCTATTACGTTTCGAGAGATAAAGCCCTTGAACAGACAGACGACAGACAGACAGACAGACAGACAGACGGCGTAGGCTTAGTAATAGGGTCCCGTGCGACGGATACGGAACCCTAAAAAACGACGACGCAAAATGAGTTGTCTGTTAGTATGCAGCGTGAATTACGCGTTGCGGAAATGAACGGGCAAAGGAAGGAGCTGTGTTCGAACCGCCCAAGTAGTCACCGCGCAGCGCCGAACCATCACGCCTGTCTGTTCATCCGTCCATCTGTCACTCGGCGCGGCGCGGCGCGCGGCGTGCGCGCCCCCTGTCAATCTCTACCGCCATTTGTCAACATTCCGTCTGTGCGCACGCACGTCTGCACTTAGGAGGGTGGCGATCGGCAGTAGGGCAATTTTTTTTTTTTATGTAAACTGACACGGTTGGCTACATCACCTACATCATCCGTGATGTCAGCCCATAACACCGGGTGAACTTGGTGCCACGTCAGTGCTCCCCTTCGGTCGTGCCGGCTACACTGAACTGGACGGAAAACACAAACTATTTAGGCCGTTTCGACCGACCTTTCATTCAGTGCGGTGGTACCAACCAGGGCGGGATGAACCCTACCACCTAGTAATATAAGAAGGGAGTCATATCTCTTAGTCGCCTTTTACGACATACACGGGTAGAGATGCTATAAAGCGACTTCCAAATAGATCGCATAATATTACCACCATGCAATTCTTCAACTCACTCTTATACTCATAGGGGTAAGCAGAGTAATTGGTGTTGGGCTGCAAGTACTATTGTAAATTACAGCACAACACCGACCACCACGTTTAGCAAAGTATTCGAACAGTATCAAGCAGCAAGTTAGGCGTGAAGACACACCTGCTGCGTGACTCGGTGGAAGAACCGCACCAACGTAAAGGTGCCTATACTGTCGCCCTTCAGTAGAGAATCTTGCCCCCATCCCTTAGTCGCCTTTTACGACATGCACGTGGAGAATGCTTTAATACAAAAAAAAAAATTTCTTATCCGGTTTATAGTTTTTAGAAAAATCTGGATTTTATGCGACAAGGTGGTAGCTCTGTCGTGCATTAATGATTACTATTTTCTCAAATGCTCTTGTATTTATAAGAATAAATTCTTAAAATCTAACATTTGAAATTTCACTGTTTGTATTACTTACATGGCGTGTGAATAATAAAGTGTAAATATTGAAGCGTATATGTAAATGGCTTAGGTATTTTTCGTTGTGCTCAGGCAGCAGGCTGTTGAACAATGAAACCAAACGAAACATTTTAAAAGTGTATTTTTCCGATTTTTTATTCACTATGTTAGTTAAAACTTTTCTTGCAATAACTAAATAATGCACTAAATAATCTAGATGATTTCAGTTTTCCAAAGAGATTAAAACATTAGAGTTGGTAATAATCGTTTTTGAAAAAAAAAATATGCACGACATAGCGCTCTTTCCATCCAACATTGCCCAATTAAATCCTCAAAAACTTTTAAACTATAAACCAGATTAAAAAATATATAATAATCACTTTCGTAGCTTATGTATGAGTTGACCAGTCACGTGGTTGTAAATAAAATTCCTTTTTTTTTTATTTCAGTTATAAAAACAGTTTGCGTATCGCGTGCAGCGTCTCCTAAGTCGTTGGCGCGAGTGCTCATTAGTCGTGTCGTTTAGTTCCACAGTTCAAACATTCCGAGTTAATTCAGGTCGACAGTAACAACTCGCAAGGGTAGACATGCTATTGGCAAACGTTGTAACGTTTTAGACGTTGCCTTCTCGAGAAGACTGTTCAGTTTTCCGAGACGGAAGTTAACTTTCGCCATACAAAATCGTAAAATGGTCCGGCCGGGTCCATACCACCACCCACTCTGAACGAAACGTCGGCAGAAACGGCTATGTAAATGTGTTTTCCGACCAGTTCAGCGTAGCCGACATGAAATGAAGGGAAGCACTGACATGGCACCTAGCTCACCGCGGTGTTATGGGCTGACATCACGCATGTTGTAGGTGATGTAGCCAACAGCGTAAGATTACATAATTTTTTTTTTAAAAAGAAGCATAAAAACATAATTGTCTACTTACTTTCCACCGTTAAACGCCTCTTCTATAATATTTATTCCTATGTCGGTCGATAGCTCAGCGAGTGGATCTGCCGGGCGTACATCTGACAAATGATTCGTAACACTTCGAACTTTTGTTTTTACCAAACACTCCGTAAGGTCTGTTAAAAAAAATTTACATGCGTTTTGTAGGTAATTAAATTCCCTACAAATTTTATTCTGATACTTTTTTCCTAGAATAGGCCATAACTTAATTACAGCGTTCTAAAGTTAGAAGTTTGCCAAATTTCCGGAAAATTTGTTTCTTTTAAAAGTTCATATCTCCTTAAGTATCAGTCTTAGAAACAAAATTTAAAATGTTACTTATAGGAAATTTAATTATCTACAACAATGGGTAATATTTTTTATAGCTAAAATGCACGGAAATGAAGATATAAGCAAAAATCAGAAGAAAGTGCCTACTTGGTTTTTTCAATATGGCGGCGGGCTAGGAGGGGGGGGGGGGGGGGAAATTGTGCATTTGGTATTTTAAATACTTCTAACCATCCTAGATAACATATCAAAAATTTAGAACTACCGGACCGTTTGTAAGGTAACCCCCCTCTATTTACTGGGCTACTTTGGACGCGCCGGCTAAACTGCATCGACTTAGGTAGGTAGGACTCGCAACATATATCTAACATCGAACGAAGCGAAGCAAAGTATTACTTGCAACGCCTCGCAAATTAAATTTTATTAAGGGTCTGCATGCCTTTTTTTTTTTATGGAAACTTGACACGGTTGGCTACATCACCTACAATATCCGTGATGTCAGCCCATAACACCGGGTGAACTAGGTGCCATGTCAGTGCTTCCCTTCATTTCGCGCCGGCTACACTGCACTGGACGGAAAACACGAACTATTTACATAGCCGTTTCGACCGACGTTTCGCTCAGTGCGGTGGTACCAACCCGGCCGGGATAAACCCTACCACCTAGTAAGGTAAGAAGGGAAGGGACCTAGAGTTTAACGTGGAATCCGAACCACGGTCAGCCTCCAACAGTCGGGCGGTCATCCATCCAATAACTGACCGCACCATTAAGCTGCCGAGGTTGACGATCCCTTAGTCGACTTTTACGACATGCGACGGGGAGAGATGCAGTGGGGCTATTCTTTTTAAGTACCGACCCCACACGGTACAAAATGCCTAAATTGTGCCTCTCACTCTAACAATGCGCGTTTTATTTTATCTATGAAGAAATTATTCAACTTATAAAAAAATCCTCTGGGAGAAAGATGCATGATAAAATTATTTATGCTTTTCTATAATAAATAATATTTGGTACTCCACATATAATAATAAAAAAAACAAAAACTTAATAAACTTTTAGTTTTTTTTTTCAATTATTATATGTGGAGTACCAATTTTTTTAATTGAAAAACATTAATAATTTTATCATGCATCTTTCTCCCAGAGGATTTTTTTATAAGTTGTATAATTTCTTCATAATAAAATAAAAAGTATGAAAAACGCGCATTGTTAGAGTGAGAGGCACAATTTAGGCATGCAGACTCTTAAGGCGCCTAGTAACGCCAACGCAACGGCGGGGCGTAGCGCGTGGTAGTTTTCATAAGGTTTTTTTTTCATAAATTGCGATCCTTCGCATTAGAACTTTGAAAAACGTGTGATCGATAGATCTAACAAATGGCGTCATTTTGATATAAAAATTCCATTCAAATTCTCTTTAGTTTCTGAGATCAAGTCTTCAAAGTTCACGCGGAAGAAAAAATCGACATTTGGTTACCGTATAGTTTGTATAGAAAATGATCCAATTTTACAACCAAAAACGTGTGATCTATAGACAAAGACTTGTTCTATATTTTGCAGTAGTTTTTAGCCTTTAGATTGGTCCAGTTATCACGGGCTACTTCTTCAAAAATCCACATTTGGCGTTACTAGGCGCCTTAACCAATTGACAACTTGATACTGATTTATTTTTTGACAATTATACTACAAAAGCTGTGCCCGCGGCTCCGCCCGCTCTCATATTTCACTTCACTGCTAACCTCATAAGCTATTTAGCGTGATAGTAAGTAGCCTATAGTTGATGGGAAGAATCAAGCTATCCGTAGAATTTTGTTTTATTAAAATCGGTTCAGTAGTTCTCGAGTTATAAGCGGACAGACAGACACTCAGACAGAAAGCAGACGTTGGATTTTATTATAGGTAAGGATTCGATTGTAGTAATACTACATTGTAGTAATTCGTGGACAAACATACATATACTTATGAAATTTGGCACACCTGTTTAGAAGCTCACATGACTAACATATACGAATATTGTCTGCTCCTGTGGGATGGCTCAGCCAAATACCAGCTTGCGCCTTTGGACTCGATCCAGCGTCAAGCCGTGCGACTGGTGAGTGACCCCGACGTGTCCCGCGATCTAGAACCACTGCAACTCCGTAGGAATGTCGGCGCCCTAAGTGTGTTCTATCGCTTATTCCACGGGGAATGCTCGGAGGACCTGTTCAACGCGATCCCACCGTCCCCTTTCCACCTCCGCACAACGCGCACTGGGCCGGGATTGCATCCCTAATCCTATGGATTGCATCCATTATGCTGGCTGGACTTACCACGGATGCGTACCAACCGGTTCTGCAGATCTTTCCTCCACAGAACTGGTAAACTCTGGAACGTTCTCCCTGCCCACATATTTCCCCCAAGTTTCGGGTCCTTCAAGAGAGGCGTTTATGGGCACCTGTCAGGCCGGCATGGCTTTCGCAGCCCCCGCATGCGACCGAATGTCCATGTGCATCGCTAGACACCTTATGGGTGGCAAGGCGCCACATGTCGCGCTTACTATAAAAAAAAAATTTTACAATTCCAACGACATACCGGTAATTAATCTGTGATACCGGGTCGAATTGATAAACTCCTTTTCTTGAAGAAGTCGGTTAAAAATGTGAGATCTTTAGTGAAATGAAAATATGCGTAATATTTAAATTGTGTGTTTATTATAATTTTTTTGTAATATTCTTTTGTCTAGGCTGTCTATTTCCCGAATAAAGTAAATATAGTACCTAAATAAAAATAAAATTTATAATAGGTAAAGAAATCATTCTCATTTTCCCAAAAGAAGTCCAAAGACAAGATGAAAGTGACTGATTTTTCTTTAATTTCCCCCGAACCCGGATCACGAACCTGTGACCCCGGGCGTGAGAGTCAACACTCTGAGAAGTAGGAGAACATGAGACGCAACACGACACGACGAACCCGCTCCGCGTGGTCAATATTTGATGAAGCAGTGATGCGCAGCAGTCGATAGGAATTGTTGTCGATAGAATTTGTTGTCAATATCGAAAAGTTGATAGAACATCGTCTGTTGAGGTGATGTGAGACTGCTTCTGACTCGAATTTAAAGAACTGTACCGCCAATATTAGTCGCCGATTTAGTTTTAATATGTAAAACTTCATCTGTCAGCGCAGATCGATAGCTTTTTGAAAACACGATTTGATTAACTTCGCTCGATAAAAAAAAATCATGAACATGCCTCTGAATTTAGTTATAAAAACGTATTTAAGGCATCGTGACCAAATAAAGAGCTTTGGAAAAAATATATTTTATTTGTTGAATATAGGTATATCTAAATCCGTAGCTTTTTACTTTTTTGTTTCGATCCGTAGTTTTGGAGTAAAAAAAATTAAAACCGAATTTTTGATTGATTGATTGTGTTGCATCCTACTCCAACTAGCGAAAGCGGCGCCTTGAAAGAGGAGTACGGGCAGGCCTTCGTCACTCGCTCAAGGTCGCGAGTTAAATGCCTACCGCTTGGCGTAGCGGCTAATCTACAATTAACAGTGGGCTGCCGCTATCCAGCCAGACCGGCCCCGGGCGCTTTCGAATTTAGAAAATGTCGAAATCACGTAAATATTGTGCAGTGGACGGGTGCAAAAGTCAACAGACAAATGAAAACTTGTCTTTTTTTTCATTGCCGAGAGACGAAGAAAGGTAAGTGTTTTGTTTAGTAGCATTTTGATTTATTTCTAGTAATTTATTTATTCATATAGTAGGAGGTCATTCATTTAAAATGATATTATTATATTGCCAATAACATTAGTTAGATAACGCCGAACAGCGTGGTGTGTATGGCCTAATTCGTATAAGGATAATAGGTACATTGTAGATGATCATTGATCATTAAATTTATTGATCAAACAAAACTATCACTGGAAGGTTGCACGCAATGCACGCTTCGATGTGAGAAACTAATAAATTTGTGACGCTAACGCATGCATGAATTTGTTCGCATGAATTTGCCGTAGCTAAATATCATATCGTTGGTAGCTAGAACGATAAAAGTTGGTAAGTATCATCTTCATTTTATTCCTCACAATAAGACAGCACAAAGACACAGCCCTTAACGCGCTGAACAAAGCGCTTTCGAGATAGAGTTACACGACAGAAAGAGAAGCGAAATGTAGGCGGTTATCGTGGTTAGGCATGTAGCTCTGTGCGAGTCAATTTGTACTTTATCGCGTCGTCGCAGAGTAGCTATTTCTTTGTGAGTGTTTGTACAGAGCAGCTTCTGTACGGAGTACTCTTTTCTATTCTGTGGTACGGGTGAATACGGGTTGACAGGGTCTTAATTAAATGTCGCTATTTATTGTTTGCGGTTGATTTTTCTTAAGATTGCGATTGAATAATTTAATTTAGTACTTTAAATTGTAGTATTTTTATACAATCCAGAGCAGAGCAGGGGAGCAGAGTCAAAAGGGCCAGAGCAAATATCACCTCCGAGAAGGTGAAATATCGGAGATTTCCTTTGGACCAAAAACATAAGTTTATTGCATAAATCCCTTTATTTAGGTAGACGAGCCGAGAGACCAATGGCGCAGTCGACAGAGCCAAAATTACCTCTCCTCGCGAAACCACGCTCAGTTAGGTGCCATGCCAGCAGATTTGCGGACTGTTGCTAGGTTGCTTAGCCCGTTAATACGACGCTTGAAGACACCCAGGTTAAAGGATTCAGGAAATACACTCGCCGTAAGAAAGTTCCACACTCTGGCGGTGCGACAAAGAAACAATTTAGAGAACCGATGGGTTCTCAAAAGCCCAATGTCAACAACAAAAGGGTGCTGAAGAATCTAATGAAGAAATATCGATATATATATCGCACCTTGAGAACTATAAGGCATTAACTGCAAAAAAATGCTAAATTGAGTTAAATATGAGGCGTAACTGCAAAAAAAATCCTCTTTTAATAGCTATAAGGCATGTTCTGATAGCATTCTGATAGACCCTTGAATGCCTTATGGCACTGGTGCATCTTTAAAATATTTTCGGAGCTATCAAATGCTACATACATCAATGGCTACATAATTCCATATTGCACTAAAACCATATTAACACTCGGTATTAACATATTCAAAACTGTAAGGCATTATTTGGAGATAATGCCATATAGTTTTCATGTTGGCAACGTGTTGCCAACATTGGGGCACATGCGTCCAATCAAGTTGACAAGTTCGTAAGAATTGTTCAATTAAAAACCAAAGATATCTTTACCATGACTTCTATAATTCCTATATTGTAGCGTCCCGATACCAAACAGAGAATTTGGCGATGAATAACATGAAAACATTACTAAGATCGTTTAGAACTAAGCATTTATATTAAAATGTTGATTTAATTGTTTCAATTTCCACTACTACTAGTGATACTTTCTCTCTTTTTATATAAGGTGTTTCGCTGACCATATCATTAACTTCGGGAGGGTTACATACACACTGAAATAAACACTTTACGTAAGAAAAAAACATATGTTTATAGGAGCATTTTTTCTCCTAACAAAAAAATTAAATCAAATAAGTAGCTGTAAAAACGAATCATAGTGACCTTGTGACTTACTTACAACAAACAGCTGTTCTGCGTTTGAACATAGTACGGTCATTGACCCCGTACAATGCAAGTTACCTACTGTTACACACAGGTTAATGTTTAGGTAGCAAACATGTTTTGTTAAATTTCTCGAAAAGTAATACTATAAACATATATATATTTTTTTGCGTAACGTGTTTATTTGAGTGTCTATGTAACCCTCCCGAAGTTAATGACATGGTTAACGTAATACCCTATATAATAAAGCTGTCAGTACCTCAAAATTATCTGCATTTTTATTTTTTATTTTTAGTTTTCAGTTCAGTTTATTTTTCAGTTTTATTTTACAGTTCAGTAAGGCATTATGTGCAAAATATGTGCAAAAAAAGCCTGAAAAAGTAACATTTCCAAAAAATTATCACTACTAATATTAAACCCATTAAATGAACATATTGATTCCCAAAAATTACATTTGTAACTTTATTATACTACAAGCTGTGCCCGCGGCTCCGCCCGCTCTCATATTTCACTTCACTGCTAACCTCATAAGCCATTTAGCGTGATAGTAAGTAGCCTATAGTTGATGGGAAGAATCAAGCTATCCGTAGAATTTTGTTTTATTAAAATCGGTTCAGTGGTTCTCAAGTTATAAGCGGACAGACAGACATACACTCAGACACTCAGACAGAAAGCAGACGTTGGATTTTATTATAGGTAAGGAAGAGTTATAAAAATATGAATGTTAAAATACGAAGAAAAAAAACAAAATGCTCATTATCTCGGAAAGTAGTTTAATTGTTAGTTAATGCCTTATAGTTCTCAAGGTGCGATATATCGAGAAATATATATATCAGCACAACACTTGCGCCGCCAGACGGTGTGCTAATAGAGTAGGGCTGCAGTCGTGACATGCAGCTTGTTTGACGAGCGGGGGACGAGTGAGGCACTTTTTTTTATATTTCAAAGAAAACAATTTTATGGGAAAATTCCAGTCGGGCGAACTGATGCCAACAAACTTATTACGCCGCCATTGCCCCCACTTGCGAGTTGAATTGGTTTGGATTTCCACCAACTTGTATTAATGTCGACCCCACTGTTCAGACTTTATTTAAGATAGCTTGATAGTATATTTGTTTTACACATATTTGTGTACTGTGTGAGGCCGGCACCTAAAAAGAATAGTCCCACTGCGTCTCTCCACGTGCCTGTCGTAAAAGGCAACTAAGGGATGTTGTTGTTGTTGTTGTTGTTTTGGTTTGGGGTTGGCTCTAGGCCTGCAAACTAATCCCGCTTGGTTGGGGACCTTCGTGCAAAACCCCGCAGTCTCCAGCTACCCCAGCCAGCCTATGTCTTCCATGAAAGCCACAAGTTGACCGGCGTGTCTGCAGTATTCGGACAAGATAACTCAGATCAGGCAGCAAGTAAGGCACGAAGGCCCACCTGCTGCATGACGCGGTGGAAACACCGCGCCAAGGTGAGAGGTGGCTATCCTGTCGCCCTTATGCTCGGCATCTTGTCCTTATCCCTTAGTCGCCTTTTACGACATGCACGGGGAGAGATGCAGTGGGGCTATTCTTTTTAAGTACCGGCCCCACACGGTACGCAACTAAGGGATAAGGTAGAGATGCAGTGCTCAAGGATGATACGGACGGACGAATGGACAGACGGCGTAGGCTTACTAATAGGGTCTAATAGGTAGGCGTACTGTCAGGTAATCAAATCGCGAAAGTGCATATAGCGTATTACGAGACTAGATGCACACCACATGAAAAATACATTAGTTTTATCGCGCACTAGCTTTTGCCCGCGGCTTCGCTCGCGTAAAACTCCTATTCAAAAAGAAGAAATTAAGTAATCCCGCTACCGTACTTTTATTTCGGCGCGCGGAACAATTCAGTTTGTATGAGAGCCACATCTTAGCGTAACCGAAACTGAATTTTATATAGCCTATCCTGTGTCTCGTATAGTAAAATGAGCTTGTACTAAGTTTCATTGAATTCGGATGATCGGTTTAAGAGTTATGGAGGAGCATACATGTTAGCGCGCAGGTTCGTGGCCTCTGCGGGCGGAGGCCGATAGATCTTTAAACAAAGCAAACATACGGAATTTTTTGTGACCTATCTAAAGCATTTGACTGCGTAAACCATGATATCATATTAATGAAGCTTGAACACTACGGAGTAAGAGAGAAAGCATTGAATCTATGTGAATCATATCTAAAAAATAGAAAACAAATCTGTGATATTAATGGAGTAAAGTCGGGCGTAGAACCTGTCAGTATAGGTGTACCACAAGGCTCAATACTAGGACCACTTCTTTTCTTAATATATGTTAATGATATATCTAGCTGTGTTCCAGAGGACATAAAATTAGTCATGTTTGCTGATGATATATCTGTTGTCTTGAAGGATTTATGTATGGAGGAACTACGGAAGTCATTTGTAGTAGTAATAAATTCACTACAGTCATGGTTTCAATCTAATAATTTACTATTGAATGTAAATAAGACTAATGTAATGCACTTCGCATTGGGTACTCGGAAACGCATACAAGATGACATTGTGAACACTGTAAATGATTTATCCCTCAAAATAGCTAATGAAATTACATTTCTGGGCTTAATATTTGATAATGGATTAACCTGGAAGGCTCATATAGATAAACTAGCAGGCAAACTAAGCTCAGCCTGCTACGCTATAAAAAAAATTAAAGAGCTCTGCGGCATTCAAGCCGCAAAGACTGTATACTATGCCTACTTTGACAGTCTTATGTCATATGGTTTAATGTTTTGGGGAAATGCAGCGGAATCAAACCGAATATTTGTATTACAGAAAAGAGCCCTACGGTGTATACTAGGAATGAAACCTAGAGACACTTGTCGTTATGCATTTAATGAAATAGGAATAATGACTTTACCTGGTGCCTACATCTTTCAAAACATTTGTTATACAAGAAAGCATATATTAGTCTCCACTTTTAACTCGGACAATCACAACTATAATACTAGACATAAGGATAACCTACTGGGAATAAAACATAGGTTGTCTAAAATGTCAAAAAGTTTTATATGTAATAGTGTTAGATTTTATAACAAAATACCACAGGAAATAAGGAATCTAGGTGAAAATTCTTTCAAAATAACCCTGAAAAAAATATTAATCAAAAAAAGCTATTACAGTATTAAAGATGCCTTAACTGACGAATTTTGTGATTCTGACACATAATAAATTAAGTACAAAAGTATGACATAACGTAATGTTCTCTACTAACTCTAAGACAATGGGTACTTGTGTATCTATTTTATTTTTTAATTTTTTTTACCCTCGACATTTTATACTACATTGTGGTATGTTACCTGCTTACTAACAAAATCAAATAATGACTTGATAAAATTTCTTATCAAATTTGACGATGGCACTATACACCGGACTTTTTACATAATACCTATACGTGGGCTGTTCCGAAAATTGTTAGCCACAGAATAAATACATTTTTTTTTTCCTGAAACTATTTTGATTTGACGGCTAATTTAAATACAAATCTCCTTGATGAAAATTATTGGCCACCTATGTGTAGTTCTTTTTTTAAATATTTTTAACGGTTATCCGTCACTCATATTTTATTTGCAACAATGGACGTCTCGCGAGAAGCTTTTCGTGTTATGATTTTCTATGCTTATAAACTAGGGTTAACCTTCAAGGAATCTCACGAAAATTTGCAAGCTGCTTTTGGGGAGTCTGCTCCTGCGTTAGCAACAGTTACTTATTGGTTTCGTGAATTTAAACGTGGTCGAGAGAACCTAAGCGATGACCCCAGACCCGGCCGACCACCAACTGCAGTCACTCATGAAAACGTCATCAGGGTACAGTGGCTATTGCGGGAGAATAGACACATTACACATCGGGAGATTCAGGCTGAACTGGAGATTGGTATTGCGAAGTTTGTCTGCCTCAAGCTTTCGGGGAGTTGAATAGCGAGCGCCGAAGGAGCGGCGTCCGTGGCATTCTTTTTCACCAAGATAACGCGCCCGCTCACACACCGGTAGAAACATGGACTATTTGACAACTTTGGGGGTACAAAGGTTATCCCATCCTCCGTACAGCCCAGATTTAGCTCCATGCGATTTTTTTTTATTTCCCACGGTAAAAAAAATGCTTCGCGGGCGAAAATTCAACACTGCAGACGAGGCCGTCGAAGAATTTGGCGGTTATTTTTCGACCTCCCGCAAGATACGTTTTTTAAATGTTTTGAAACCTCGTTCACCCGAATGCATAAGTGCATAGGGATTGGAGGGAAATATTTTGAAAAGCTGTAAATAATTTTTTTTCATATTCTAACTATTTTTCATTTCACTAAGAATTTTCGGAACAGCCTATGTATACTTCAGAAGTTGTCAGAATCACATGATAAATAAATATAATTAATGATGCGATATGAATGTAATTAATTAGTTATGCGATAGCGACATGTGGTGGTTTGTGACAGAAACCAGTAGTCCATACAATTTCATAGTAAAAATGTTTTCACTTTGTCATGAACTGCTGCATGTCACAAATCAGCACATGCGTGTCTAGGCAGTGGCAAACATTTTTGTATAGACCAAGTGGACATTGAAAAAATTTCCAGTGAAGTTTCTTGTCAGTTCTTCTTCGCTGTGATAATCGAACTGGCGGAATGTTACAATGTAAATATGACAAATCTGAGCGCAGTGTACTGCCAATAGATGCTAAATAAACAATAAACAATAAACAATAAACGATTATCCCTGTTTTGTCTTCGTACTTCAACCACACAATAAAACCTTACTAATTAAATAATGTAATTCCATAAATAAAAAAGAGGTTTCGTGACTTTCAGAGATTGATTCGCAACACTATACTACATATATCTCACAACTTACGACTATCAAACATCCAAAGGTTGACTGGGAGAAATCCCTGTAAGGGATAAGTCCGCCTTTGCCCCTCATGTAAATTACATACTTATCGTTTGTTACTGTTAAATGTTTTGGAGCAATAAAGTATTTCTATCTATCTATCTATACATTCCATTCTCGCTTTCCTGCCGGAAAAGACACAGAAAAGATAAAAAAAATCGTCAATTTAGTTTTAGTATCATAAATAGAGTCTACAAACTCAATATCTCATAAAACAAACTAATTTACTCCATGACCATCCCTTACAGATTTATTATTAGTATTGATTTATCTATAATGCACGATAAAATCCTAAAAATCTTCTGATAACGAGTTGTGCGAATGCGAATCTTTTTTGTTTGCTTTTCTGACACAGTCATAAATTCTTACGATAAATAAATTTAGAAAGTATCTAATGATAATGAATGTAGCTAATAAAAAAAACCGTTTAATCTACAGTTTTACACATTTAATTCATTTAAATACCTCAAATGCAGGGGCGTTAAAATTTACACATAAACTAAAACTATTTTAATATTTATGAAATTTTAACAGCGCACGATAAAAACTATCGATAGAATGCATTAGCTGAGCAAATAACACGAGCTTTACAGCCGGATTAGTGCCGTCAAATTGTCGATAAATTGAGATAACTGTCGGCGATAAGTAGGTTTAATTAGGCAGTTTGTATGCGATAGATGATGCTTCTATTTACGTTTGATTATTTCGTGACAAATGTGTGACACGTCTCCGCTGGTAGGCAGAGAGCCAATCGTAAAAGCGGCCAAGTGCGAGTCGGACTCGCGCACCGAGGGTTCCGTACCGCCGCGTAATTGGTCGGTTTTGTAGGGTTCCGTATTAATACGGTACGAGACCCTATTACGGTCCGTCCGTCCGTCTGTCCGAGGGCTGTATCTCTTGAACCGTAATAGGTAGCCCGTTAAAATTTTTACAGAATATGTGTTATTATGGCTGATATAACAACAAATAATAAAAATAGGAAAAAGTAAAAAATCCATGGGGGTTCCCACAGAAGAAAGCAAAAAGTGTATGCGCGCGCGCCATCAACCGAATAGAGCATGAAGCATTTTAACTAATCATGAATTTTAACTAATATGAAGCATTTCATAACACGCCATAGATGGAGTAAGTGGCGCTAACCGTGACATGGCGATACGGAACCCTCGGTGCGCGAGTTCGACTCGCACTTGGCCGGTTTTTTATTATTACTTACTTATTTTTTTATGTTACTTTAGACTTTAGGGTTCCGTAGCCGAACATTATTGGGAACCGCTGTGTTAGACTATGCTCTATCTATAGATTTAAATCTTTGCGGGTATCTCAGCCTCGATAGCTCAGTGGTGCAGACAGTCAACTGTCGCTATTGAATGTTAAGCAACGCTGGGTGCGGTCAGTACTTGGATGGGTGACCGCTGACCGTTGGAGGCTGACCGAGGTTCGGATTCCTCGTAAAACTGTAGGTCCCTCTTCCCTCCTAATCTTATTTGGTGGCAGGGTTTAACCCGTCCGGGTTGGTACCACCGCACTGAATGAAACGTCGGTTGAAACGGCTATGTGAATAGTTTGTGTTTTCCGACCAGTTCAGTGTAGCCGGCACGATCAAAGTTCACCCGGTGTTATGGGCTGACATCACGGACGTTGTAGGTGATGTAGCCAATCGTGTCAGTTTCCATTAAAAAAAAATCTCGATACTCGCTCGACTCGGTGCGCCCGAGGTCAACACACAAAAGTATTGTTCGTAAAAAAATAAACAATTCCGATAAAACAGCAAGCGAACCGGACAGAGGCGCATCCGCTTTTTTTGCAACTACTGGTTTTATTTCCCGAAACAAAAGGTGTTTGATGCTGCACGTAAGCCGAGATAAATCTTTTGTCGAAATATGTGAAACTGTGACAATAATTGTGTATTTCCTAGATATTATGCTTATCTACAAAAAAATCTGTGGTTCAAATTACATGTAGATAGGTTAATTTTTACATAAAAAAAATTTACGTGCATACACCAGCTGCTTCACCGTTCGGAATCGGTGTAAAACTGTAGTGCAGGTCCCTTCCCTTGCCCGACTGGGTTGATATCACCGTACTGGATGTAAGATGGCCGCATAGCAGCCTCGGTTGTGTTCTCCTCTAGTTCAGCATAGCCAGAAATCTAGGGAAGTATCCGGTATGGCACCTACCTTCTCGGAGGTGATATTGGCTGGTGTCAGTATCCATAAAAAAAACTTGGGTTTTATTTTTGTTACTTCTACAATACACAGATCTTTCCCCAGAAGTTTTAGTTCGCTTTCAAGCCGGACTGGCACCCCCTCGTGGGTGAAATTGGCCGCGCCTGAGGCTACGACCGCGAGCACAGCCACCCTGTTCGGAGAATTTTAGTGGTGTGGCTGAGTTGGCAAATATAAACTTTTTTTTTTCAGAACATTTTTTATAAGTATTAATCTTACTGTTCTTCGATTTTCCAATCAGTTCGATTAATTCAACCATTTTATTTAAATTTTAAAAGTAAGTCATGAAAAATTTTGTACTTGAAAATGAAAGGGCCGTTTAAAAAATATGATTTATTCATTTTAAGTTATTTATATAAAAACATCTATTCGTAAAGTTAGTATTTTTTTTTATTTTTAGTTAGTTTATAAAATTTTTTAGTTATAATTTATTTAATTTTCAATAAGACATTCTATTATTTTTTTAGAATGAGAAAGAATTACAATTAATTCTTTCGTTGAGGGGTAACGCGGCTGGCATCCTCGGCACAATCCCGAGGACAAAAGCACTAAATGAAATTTATTTTTTATTAAGTTAGTTTATTTCCTAAGTTAGTTTATATAATTTTTAGATTAGTTAATTATTTTATAACTATGTTAATTTTAATTGAATAAACTATTAATTCTTCTATATTTGTTATAGTTTTTCCTTGAATTTTTATGAAACATTTGTATCTGAAAAAAAAACAAAGTCCCTTTGATGAATAATGTCCTTTTTTTTCAACTGCACCGTCTGGCAACCCCTGGGAGTGAGGGTGAGAGGCCCGCGTCTAACTACGATTAAGGTTAAAATTCGTTGAATATGTCGGTTATTGATTTTCAGTTGCTTTAACCTCGGGTTCAGTCGCGCGGCCTTGTAAGTTGGTTTCAATAATTTTAGACTCCTCCAACCAAACCCAGAATGTGGCGTTGGGAAATTGCGTCGTTAGAGCTGCCGTATAAAAGGCGAGGATTAGTTTTATTTTTACTTACTAGCTTTTGCCCGCGGCTTCGCTCGCGTGAAATTCGTATTTAAAAAGAAGAAAGTAAGCCCGCTACCGTACCTTTATTTCGGCGCGCGGAACAATTCGGTTTGTATGAGAGCCACATCTTTTAACCGGCACTGAATTTAACTTAGCCTATCCTGTGTCACGTCACGTATAGTTAGATGTAAATTCGGATCATCGGTTTAAGAGTTATGGAGGAATATATATACATACATACAGAAACGATTTCTAAAAATCATCAATTTAGTTTTAGTATCATACATAAAGTCTACAAACTCTGTATCTCATACATAAAACAAATTAACTTACTCCATGACCATCCCGTACAGAACGATTTTATTTATAAGGCCGAAAACAAACAGAAACAAACAGACAAGAAATACAGAAAGTCAGCCTCGACAGCTCAGTGGTGCAGACGGTCAACTGTCGCTATTGAATGTTAAGCAACGCTGGGTGCGGTCAGTACTTGGATGGGTGACCGCTGACCGTTGGAGGCTGACCGAGGTTCGGATTCCTCTCGAAAACTGTAGGTCCCTTCCCTCCTAATCTTACTTGGTGGTAGGGTTTAACCCGCCCGGGTTGCTACCACCGCACTGAATGAAACGTCGGTCGAAACGGCTATGTAAATAGTTTGTGTTTTCCGACCAGTTCAGTGTAGCCGGCACGACCGAAGGGAAGCACTGACATGGCACCTAGATCACCCGGTGTTATAGGCTGACATCACGGATTTTGTAGGTGATGTAGACAACCGTGTCAGTTTCCATAAAAAAAAAAAAAAACAAAAAAAATATTGGCTTCCGTACGGAATACGGAACCTAATAAATAAAAAGTTATAAAAAGAGAAGAGAGTCAGTAGTAGTGGCGTAGTAGTAGTAGTAAAGAAAGAAACAGGAGAAACAAGAGATAAAACAGAAATAACAAACTACCTACCCACATTGTAGTATGGTATGTATGATGGATCTACGGACCCCTCCGTGCGCAAGCAAAATTCGCGCTTGACCGATTTTCATAGTCCCGTTTTTAGGGTTCCGTATCCGGTACGGGACCCTATTACTAACCTACGCCCTGTCTGTCTGTCCGTCCGTTCGTCCGTCCGTCTGTCCGAGGGCTGTATCTCTTGAACCGTAATAGGTAGCCCGTTGAAATTTTCACAGAACATGTGTTATTATGGCCGATATAACAACAAATAATAAAAATAAGAAAAAGTAAAAACTTCATGGGGCTTCCCATAGAAGAAACTAAAAAAGTGCATGCTCGCCATCTACCGAAAAGATTATGAAGCATTTTAACTGATCATGACATTTAACTAAGATGAAGCATTTCATAAACACGCCATAGATGGCATGAGTGGCGCTATCAATGACATGGCGATACGGAACCCTCGGTGCGCGAGTTCGACTCGCACTTGGCCGGTTTTTTTACGGTGCACTGTTGTCAAATAATCATCATTGATTTGGTTGCATCCAAAGACTTTGTATTACGCGACGTAATACAAACTCTTTGGTTACATCATTGTAAAGCTAGATGTATACGCACAAATCCTTACCTATAATAAAATCCAACGTCTGCTTTCTGTCTGAGTGTCTGTCTGTCCGCTTATAACTCGAGAACCACTGAACCGATTTTAATAAAACAAAATTCTACGGATAGCTTCATTCTTCCCATCAACTATAGTTTACTTACTATCACGCTAAATAGCTTATGAGGTTAGCAGTGAAGTGAAATATGAGAGCGGGCGGAGTCGCGGGCACAGCTTGTATAATATAATATATATGTGGCTCCTTCAATTGAGTGCACTCCCAACAATGTAGAGAGCAGCCAACTACCCACATCCCCATTGCTCCAATAATCGTAAAAACATGACCGCCGCAGGCAGACTGGCAAATCAGACATTTTCACATAATACCGGGACTGTTGAGATTTCATTTCGTCTGGGATGTTAAGTACATAGGCATATTTTTTTGTTTGTTTTGTTTTTTTTATATAATCCGGTATGGGTGGCTCAGTCGGAGGGGCCAAAGCGCATGCTCCGACCAGCCAATATCACCTCCGAGAAGGTAGGTGCCATACCGGAGCGGAGACTTACCTGGTTTGCTGGCTATACTGGACTAGAGGAGAACACAGCCGAGGCTGCTATGCGCCCATCTTACATCCACTACGGTGGTATCAACCCAGTCGGGTATAATTTGAGCCTACCACCTTGTAAGGGGCAAGGGAAGGGACCTACAGTTTTACACCGGCTCCGAACGGTGAAGCAGCAGGTGTAGGTATGCACGTAAATTTTTTCGTCAGAAAAAAACTCATTGGTACACGCCGACCGGATTCGAACCGCGGACTCTCGCATGAGTAGCCGATGCCCAAAGCACTCGGCCACCCGCCGCTTTACTTTCTTTGATACTGCTCCGCCCTAAGGCTATTTAGTGTGATGTTATATAGCCTATAGTGAGCCTCAAGAGCTACTTTTCCATTGGTGTAAAACGCATCAAAATCCGTTTAGTGGTTCCGTAGCTAACTTCAAACATGCATACAGACAGACGTTTCCTTTTATAATAAGTAGAGAGTAGAGAAGAAGATAGAGATAGAGATAGAGAAGAGAAAAAGAAGAGAAGAGTGGAGATAGAGAATAGTGATTAATAAATTTGTGCCTACCAGTCATTTTTGAAAATGTCCACCTTCACACATCTACCTTAACCCAGCTACCAAAGTGTAGTGAGCCATGAAGTTTTATAGCCATCAGCTCGTAAACTCGTTCATACGCGCCACTAATAAATAAGTAACTCGAGGACCGCTCGACGCGTTTTCAGCTAACTCTATTTAGAAAGTCGGAAGGTTCAGTGATTTGCATAGGTTAGTAAATACATACTTATTTATACATAACACACGGTGTATCACGAGAATAAGGGTGCACGGAGTAATCGATGTTGTGCCACCGATCCGATCGCCACGTTTCGCAAAGTATTCCTATTGCTATATTAAAAAAATAGCAAGCGGTTTTAATCATCAATCAATATCAATACTAACAATAAATCTGTAAAGGATGGTCATGGAGTAAGTTACTTTGTTTTATGAGATACTGCGTTTGTAGACTCTTGTATGATACTAAACTAAATTGGCGATTTTTAGAAATCTCCTCTGTATGTATGTATGTTCCTCCGCAACTCTAAAACCGATCATCCGAATTCGATGAAACTTAGTACAAACACATTTAGCTATACGAGACACAGGATAGGCTAAATAAAATTCAGTTCCGGTTACGCTAAGATGTGGCTCTCATACAAACAGAATTGTTCCGCGCGCCGAAATAAAGGTATGGTCACAGATTACTTAATAGTTGGTATGGTAGCGGGCTTACTTACTTTATTCTTTTTAAATTTGAATTTTAGGCGAGCGAAGCCGCGGGCAAAATCAAGTATATACACATATATATAAAGGTAAGTTTCCCCTCTATTTGTCAAGTACGTTTGCACGCGCTATCTCTCGCAGCCACTCTGCATATATTCCGATCAGTAGTGATGTGCAGGAAGCTAATGTATCGATTTTATATATTCGTAAATATGTCCTTGAAATTATAAAATTGATGCGAACATTATAATAAACTTATAGTAAGGTGTGTGTTGAACGAGGAAATAAATAAAACAATTTCTTTTCATTTAACGAGCGATTCGGTTCAGTGAACGAGCAAAAAATTATAGGTAACATAAGTAATTCTGTAAAAAAATTTATGATTCCTTACACACAGTTATAGGTAGATATTATCACAGAGCTATTATGTACCTTGTGTGGTCGGTACTTAAAAATCATAGCTCCACTGCATCTCTCCCCATGCATGTCGTAAAAGGCGACTAAGGTATAAGGACAAGTTGCCTTGCTAACGGGGCGACAGGGTAGCCACCTCTCCCCTTGGCACGATCCTTCCAACGAGTCCTGAAGCAGGTGGGTCTTCGTGCCTTACTTGCTGCTTGATATTTATCCTGTCCTAATACATTGCAAAACGTGGTATTCGGTGTTGTGCTGTAATTTACAAGAGTACCTGCAGCACAACTCGGATTACTCTGCTTAGCCCGATTGTCGGGATACAGCTTGTGGTATGTATGCATGTACATATTATGTACCTGCACATACAGCTCTACCACATACCAAAGGTTAGTTAGTAAAGAATGACGTAAGGCATTGAGCTCGCCTTTTGTGACCTTTTTTTTAAACTGCTGTAAGTACAATAAAGTATATTTTGATAATATTTTTATGTTTATATGTTAGTACTAAGCACGTATTCGCTTTATATATATTTTTAATTAGAAAAATGCAAATCGAAAATCATTGGAAAAAATACATCCCGACCAGGATTCGAACCTGCGGGTCTCTGGCTTGTTGGTTATCGCGTTGGCGGCTCAAGCCAGAGACCCAGGTTCGAATCCTGGTCGGGGTGTATTTTTTCCAATGATTTTCGATTTGCATTTTTCTAATTAAAAATAAGTCTATTTTGATTTGATTTGAATTTTGTCGATATATCGATATATCTCTATCGACTCCTCCCGACCCTAACTATATAAACAGCAGAGCGATGTCCATCTAGCACCATTGCCTTTCCAGTTAGTTTACCTACCCACGCACTTCAACTAAATTCCCTTATAGTTTCATCTATGATTAATTAAAGCACTTGAGACCACATTACTTTACATATGTAGATTATGTCAGCCTCGGTAGCTCAGGGGTTCGATAAGTCGACTGCCGTTCGCGATATTAAGCACACCTCACCTCATGACTTATCGGACTTATTAGATAGTTTTCATTTAAAGCAAAAAATATTTGATTACACCAGAGTCACATCCACTTCAAAATCTTGTATTGACAATATATTTAGTGATCTTGACACATCATACTCTAAAATAATAAATAATATAAAATCGGACCACTATGGGCAATTAATTAAGGTAGTCATAAATATGGACAAAGGTAAAACAATTCGTAAAAAATACCGGCTTATCAGACCTCAAAATGTAAAACAACTAGAACTTGCGCTAAAACGCGACTTATACCAATGTGAACATTTGGAATTTAAAGGTTTTTTCAAAATACTAACGCATCATCTTGATACCCATCTGCCCGTTAAAGAAAAAAAAAATGGTAACAAAGTTAGTTTCTCTCACTGGGCAACTCCGGGCATTCGTAAGTCACGTGAAAAATTATTTCTTCTATATGATTTGCTTCGGCAATATAATAACAGTCAATTGAGGAAGTATGTATCTATTTACAGTAAAATATTTAAAAAAGTATCTCAACAGGCCAAACACATCTTACACAGAGATCGAATTGAGGCTGCAGATAATAAAATAAAAAAAGCCTGGGAAATTATAAAAGAGGAAACAGGTAGGAGGGTCACCGAGGAGGCTAAACTAATTAAGCTTGTCACTGAAAATCACGAGCCCATTACTAATCAGAATGAAGTGGCTAACTACTTTAATAAGTACTTCTGTACCATAGCGAACACCTTAACGAATGAATTAAATTCTAGCGTAAACAATGCAAACATTTTTTTGGAAAAATATGAGCAAAAGAATATAAATACAGCGAAGTTTGCTCCAGTAACTTGTGACGAAATTAAAGGTATACTTAAAAAAATGGAACCTAAAGCATCTCTTGATCTCTGGTACTTATCTCCCAAGATACTAAAAATGATATCTCATGAAATTATTGAACCTTTGACCGCGACAATAAATGAATGCATTAGTAGTGGTGTATTTCCAGATGAATTAAAATTGGCTCGGGTGATTCCCCTTTATAAAAAGGGATCTCATGCTGACGCACAAAACTATAGACCAATTTCCCTCTTGCCTGTATTTAGTAAAATTTTTGAAAAGGCATTGGCGTCGCGTTTAGTTAATTTTTTAAATGATAATAAAGTATTAAATTCTCGGCAATTTGGATTCCAAAAAGGTAAATCGACAAGCGATGCAATTAGTAATATGTTAAAAGACATTCTGATCGCCCTGGATGGCTCGCAAAGGACATATGGTATCTTTTGCGACCTATCTAAAGCGTTTGACTGCGTCCAGCATGATATTTTATTACAAAAGCTCGATCACTATGGCGTTAGAGGACTGGAACTACAAATGTTCAGGTCTTATTTATCAAATCGACAACAAGTTTGTGAATTGAATGGAGAGAGGTCTTCACAATTAAAAATTGGTCTAGGTGTACCCCAAGGCTCCATTTTAGGACCATTATTATTTTTAGTTTACATAAATGACCTTAGTGTTTGTATTGATAACGAGGACGCCTGTAACATCGTCATGTTTGCAGATGATACAAACTTTTTATTTAAACACGGAGACGAAGAAGAACTATGCAAGTCTATTAAAAAGGTATTACAGTCTCTGGCGCTGTGGTTTGAGTGTAACAACTTATTATTAAATGTGAAAAAAACTAACGTGATTCGATTTGCCCTGAGACTTGGAACAAATAATGAAGGAACTGAAGTTTTGAAGGTTCTCAAAGACATGTCATTGAATACTGTCAAAGAAATTGATTTCCTAGGAATAAAGATGGACGAAAAATTGAATTGGGAGGGTCACATAGACAAAGTGGCCAAAAAGTTGAGCTCTGCTTGCTACGCTATAAAAAAAATTAGAGAGATAGGAGGTGAAAAAGCTGCTAGACTGGTATACTATGCTTATTTTCACAGCATTATGACGTACGGACTTATGTTTTGGGGTACGGCTGCTAAGGTAAATAGAATTTTTGTACTTCAAAAACGTGCTATCCGACACATACGTAGCCTGAAGCCCAGGGATTCATGTCGTGAAGTCTTCAAGGACCTAAAGGTAATGACATTATATAGTGCATATATTTATCAGAATTTACTATATGCAAGAAAAAATATACATCTCACTCCGCAACATTCCCAAGTACACAATTATAATACCAGACATCGTGAGAACATCCAAAACATTCAGCATAGACTAACGAAGGTTTCTAAAAGTTTTGTCTGCAATAGTATAACATTTTATAATAAACTACCACTGGCAATTCGTGATCTCAATGATCACGAATTCGAGGTCAAAGTGAAAAATTTGCTAATAGTAAAAAGTTACTATAAACTGACGGACACCAACTGTGATAAATTTCTCTAGTCTTTTCTAGTCATTTACAATTCTCTCTATTTTTATTTTATATATTGTTGTGATTTTTGACCTAATTCTAATTTATATTTTTAATGTGACTGAAATAATTTAGTTTTTAACTGTAGTTTTAATTCTCTGACATTTTTTGACAATTGTTATTTAGTTCGTACATTCTTTTGACGATTTATTTTTTATTTTTTATTATAATTTTTTAATTTTTATTTTCTTGACATTTTGATATTTATAGAGTTATAGGTGCGTTATATTAATTAATTAATTCTGTGTTGTGTATTAAATTGTTGACGATGGCCTATTTTTTGCTTAAAACTTAAATGACGAATCTAAGTGTATCTTGTGTACCTACAGATGATGAAAAAAAAAAAACAAAACAAAACAAAAACCTGGCAGCGTTCTGAACTTGGATGGGTGACCGTTGCAGGCTGACCGCGGTTCGGGTTCCACGTTAAACTGTGTAAGTCGCTTTTTTTTTTATGGAAACTGACACGGTTGGCTACCATCACCTACAACATCCGTGATGTCAGCCCATAACACCGGGTGAACTAGGTGCCGTGTCAGTGCTTCCCTTCGATCGTGCCGGCTACACTGAACTGGACGGAAAACACAAACTATTTACATAGCCGTTTCGACTGACGTTTCATTCAGTCCGGTGGTACCAACCCGGGCGGGTTGAACCCTACCACCGAGTAAGGTAGGAAGGGGTACAGTTGAAGGTGGAATCCGAACCACGGTCAGCCTCCAACGGTCGAGCGGTCACCCGTCCAAGTACTGACCGCACCCAGCGTTGCTTAACAATCAATAGCAACCAGTCGACTGTCTGCACCACTGAGCTATCGAGGCTGACAGGACCCTTCTCTTATCTTACCTTACAGGTGGCAGGGTTTAACCCGCCCAGTGGACATTTCAGGTGATAAATATTGGTGGGACACATCTGAGAAAGAGCGAAATTTGATCTCGCATGCAGCCTTAATAATTACTGCCCGGTACTAGGAAGCGAATCTAGGAAGCGACTGGTAAAACTACCCCCGAGACGGAAGTTAACTTTCTCCATACGAAATAGTCTTTCGGCATTTATGTGTTTTACCCCCCTAAACCTTATCCGATTTTTACAATTCTTTTTTTGTTGTAATAAGAACAGTCGAATCTACGTTCCTGTATTTTAATTTTTTGAATACTTAAAGAGACGACTCAATAATTTTGTTTATTTATTTATTTAAGCTTAATGAACTTCATGACCGTCCAGTTCAGTGTAGCCGGCACGACCGAAGGGAAGGCTGACGTGGCACCAAGTTCACCCGGTGTTATGGGCTGACATCACGGATGTTGTAGGTGATGTAGCCAACCGTGTCAGTTTCCATAAAAAATAAATAAAAAAAATTACATCAAAAATTTAAAATTCAATTGTTTTCGTTCGAAATACTTATTTTTAGCTCCGGTATTGGAGGTAGGTATATTTAATCTAAACAAAAAAAAACACAGATTGGACTGTCCTTAAGACAAGAAAAAAAAAATTGTAAAAATCGGATAAGGTTTAAGGGCTTAGAAAACATAAATGCCGAAAGACGATTTTGTATGGAGAAAGTTAGGGGGTTTTAACCGGTCTGCCGCGGCACACCGGTGTGCCCCGAGTGCCATCCAGGTGTGCCGCGAATTCTAAGAAACTCTATCAAAATTTGCACGAAAACAGCGGAAGAAAAGAGAAAGCATAATTTTTCGTCTATATCGATAGATTATCCACAATGATATTTTCTGACTGATTTATTTCAACACATCAACAAATTAAATTAAGAGTTCGCAGGGAAGTATTGAGAACATTTTGACATCCTCGGATAAAATTACAATTTTCACTGATAAATATAATGAAAACTCAAACTAAACAATATTAAAATAGTTATCAAATGAATCTAAGGTAAAAGTACCTAGCACACTTGCGGCATTTCCCCGCTGGATGGCAAGGCTAACTCGTTGGATGAAGTAAGCCTTCGATTGCGGGATACCAGTTACATTACATCGACTAGAAGCTTCCCGAGCTTCTTCAGGAAACTCCTGGCACCAGAACTCCACGGACCGAGCGTCTCTACCGCAAAAGCAACAAAGTGAAAACTGTCGGCAAGTTCACAGTATTTATTGCGTTTGAGGTCCTCTGCCTTGTTCGCGGCAGCCCCGGCTGCCCTAGAAGTCCCCTGAATGTAACTGATAAATTACATATACAGCGTACATTACGTAGGAAGTCGACAATAGTTTTTAGTTTTCTAAATTTCACAGGCTTTCTGTGGTGTGCCGTGAAAAGTTCGTAGATGAAAAAGTAAGTGTGCCAGTTAATTAAAAAAAGGAATGAGCAACACAATATTCTCAGAAACGATTTTCATCTGACAAGAAGTTTCATAGCATAATGAGACGCGCGCGAGAGTTCTGCGAGCGAAGCCGATAAGAAAACAATTTCCTGCGCGCGCCGCCTTCCGGTCTAGACCCAGACCGCCTCTGTGGAGACTGGAGGATCCAATCTCGCTTAAAAAATACAACCCGAGCAGAGTCGGCGGACGAAAGAGAGATATCTGAAAATACGACGCAAGCAGAGTCGCCGACGAAACAGAGATATCTGCATAATTTCCAGCCAGCTCTTCTGGTATGGCATTTTTTTTTTATTTAAACCAACATGGATGGCTGTGTCGAGAGACCAATGGTACAGTCGGCAGAGCCAACACCCCCTCTCCTCGCGAAACCGTGAGGCGCCGCCATGCCAGCAGATTTGCGGACTGTTGGTAGGCTGTCTAGCCCGTTGATACGGACACGTTTGAAGACACCCAGGTTAAAGGATTCGGGAAACACACTCGCCGGGAGACAGTTCCACACCCTAGCGGTGCGACAAAGAAACGATTTAGAGAACCGATGGGTTCTCAAAAGCCCAATGTCAACAATAAAAGGGTGCTCAGTTTCTCTGCGGCGAGTGCTGCGAAGATATGTTGGATGGCAAGGAATAAGGGAAGCAAGTTCCTCCGAGCAGCATTTAAACACAGCGTGTTTTCCCTCCAGTTTCAGTGTAGCCGACATGAAATGAAGGGAAGCGCTGGCACGGCATCTAGATCACCCGGTGTTATGGGCTGACATCTCGGATGTTGTAGGTGATGTAGACAACCTTGTCAGTTTCCATAAAAATAAAAAAAGCCATAAGGACGAAATGTCTCTGTATTTTTTTTTTACTTATAAAAACGAATTGGAGGTAACGTGACAAAAGCACGACGAGGGGGCGCGGGAGGGGTATTGATTTACCCCCTCCCCTTTTGATGTTTGTTTTTGATTATATACATTTTACTTTTTTGTTTCAATTCGTAGTTAAGCATAAACAAAGTTGTAGTTGAGAAAAAAGTTGTACATAATCCCTGGAAGCTCGACGCCAGAGAGGGGATCTAATAGAGGTGTACAAAATTCTGACGTGTAAATACGATTGCCCTGAGCTGATCCAAATGTTCACATTGAACCAAAACGTTCATCTTCGAGGCCACAGCATGAAACTAAGTCGAACAATCTTTAACAGCAATACTCGCAAACATTTTATAACAAACAGAGTGGTGGACGACTGGAACCAACTTCCAGAGGAAGTAATAAGCGCACTTACTACCAACCAATTCAAAAATAGACTAGATAAATATCTAACAAATAAAACATAATCTCAAAAAGAGTGCTCAAGAACGACAAAAAAAAAACATTTAACAAAAAAATTATTAAGATAATGACGAAAAACAACAAATTTTAACTGGATTTAGACGTATCAGCCTAGGCTGCCTGTCTAAAATAAATAAATAAAATAAAAAAATAAATAAAATAATGTGGGGTCTGACTGAACCCACTGCCTATCGCTAATTAGACAACGCCTTTACCACTCAGTGTACCCCGGCCTTCTCAGTTTCATGTTTCCCTTTGTTCCGTGGTAGCGACAGATTAACTACGGCCGACTGTCGAAATAAGGTAAGCTGATACGTAGTTTACGCGCCCGCCTTAGGAGCCAACTGACAGACGGAGGAGGGCAGTAAATTTAACATCGTTATTACACCTCCAGGCTGTGTGGGTAGCCTGCTCAGCTCATCCCACCTTATGTACCTGAGAACGATCTCATCTAAATCTATAGATAGAGCATTTGCCTCACTTGGCGTGACAGGCATGCATTTTTTTTTAATGTAATCAGGTATGCGTGGCTGAGTCTGAGGGGCCAAAGCGCATGCTCCGACCCGCCAATATCACCTCCGAGAAGGTAGGTGCCATACCGGAGACTTCCCTGGATTGCTGGCTATACTGGACTAGAGGAGAACACAACCGAGGCTGCTAACGAGAAGCATACGCCTTGAGCGAGCATGCTGACGCCCCGCTACCACGGACAGTTGGCGGATTGTATGTAGCTGATGTCATCAGTGACGTATTTTGCCATGGAATCCATAGGGAAATAATGTCTTACTCGCACGTTTCGCGAAAATAGACCGTTATGTTTCAAATGGACGTTCGGCATACCACTATCTCACGAACCGTTCAACCAATCCTGGCAAACCAGGTGTCAAGTGATCGAGTCAGTCGGGCGGGCCCCCTTCCACCAATAATACTGTTGACAACTGACTTCAGTCGCCTCTAGGCTTTGTCTGCGTAAAGCATCTTATTCACCATCCATCTTGCTGTACGTCCCGCCAAGGTCGCCGTGCTGGACGTAGCATACACACCATCGTGCATCGCGCATCCAGCGTGCTAGTTGCAGTCGAACGAGTGAGAGAGATAGCACGCCTGTTGTTTTGTTGTCTATAAAACGTCAAAAAGTGGGAATTTACTGTACAGCAAGCCTACACACGATCCAGCACGCACGATGCATGACCGTCCTGAGAGTCCTGACGTACGTCCCATATAAGTTACTCTATGGTCCGGGATATTCATTATCCATCGGTGACGTACGTCACGCGTAGAGAGTGGTGGGGGGACCGTTGCTGGATGAAAAATGCGTTCAGCGGGTCCAGCAAGCAATTAATAATAATTACCGGCGTACGTCGAGCCTATTCATTGTCGTTTTTCATAGTGCATCGTGCGTGGCCTTCGCAGAACGTACAGCAAGATGGATGGTGAATAAGATGCTTAAGGGTGTAAAAGGGTGTAAGATGGCCGCATAGCAGCCTCGGTTGTGTTCTCTACTCCAGTATAGCCAGCAATGCAGGGAAGTCTCCGGTATGGCACCTACCTTCTCGGAGGTGACATTGGCTGGTCGGAGCATGTGCTTTGGCCCCTCCGACTCAGCCACCAATACCAAAGTACATTTTAAAAAAATACGGTGGTAAAAACCCAGTCGGCTACAATTTGAGCCTACCACCTACTAAGGAAAAGAAAGGGACATACACCGGTTCCGAACGGTGAAGCGGCATGCGCGTAAATTTTTCCGACCGGATTCGAACCTCGGACCTCTCGCAAGAGAAACCGACATCCAGACCACTCGCCCACCCGCTGCTTGAGCTGTTTTCGAGTGATTTTTAGGGTTCCGTATACGTCGTATGGGACCCTATTACTAAGCCTACCTACACCGTCTGTCTGTCTGTCTGTCCGTCTGTCTGTCCGAGGGCTGTATCTCTTGAACTGTAATAGGTAGCCCGTTGAAATTTTCACAAAATATGTGTTATTTTATAGCCGATATAACGACAAATAATAAGAATACGAAAAAGTAAAAAATTCACGGGGGTCCCCATACAAGAAACTAAAAAGTGTCTACCGAAAAGAGCATTTTAACTAATCCATAGATGGCGTGAATGGCGCTGACCATGACATGGCAATACGGAACCCTCGGTGCGCGAGTTGGACGCGCACTTGGCCGCTTCTTTTATTTTGATTAGAGTTTTTTAAACGTGTTTTTTTTTTTTTATGGAACCTGACACTTTTGGCTACATCACCTACAACATCCGTGATGTCAGCCCATAACACAGGGTGAACTAGGTGCCATGTCAGTGCTTCCCTTCATTTCATGTCGGCTACACTAAACTGGACGGAAAACACGAACTATTTACATAGCCGTTTCGACCGACGTTTCGTTCAGTGCGGTGGTACCAACCCGGCCGGGATAAACCCTACCACCTAGTAAGGTAAGAAGGGAAGGGACCTACAGTTTAACGTGGAATCCGAACCACGGTCAGCCTCCAACGGTCGAGCGGTCACCCATCCAATCACTGACCGCGCTCAGCGTTGCTTAAAAACAGTTGACTAACCAACCGCGCCACTGAGCTACCGAGGCTGACGAATTTTCTTATCCCTTAGTCGACTTTTACGACATGCGACGGGGAGAGATGCAGTGGGGCTATTCTTTTTAAGTACCGACCCCACACGGTACAGTATTTTGATTAGAGTTTTTAAAACGTGTTTTCTTGATCCACTCTTGGCTAGGTCGGGTTATATAGTAACGTGACCCAGGAGTTGATTTAAAAGATCGATAGTGAAATATTGATGTCGAGATCACTGTTAGAGATACGCTCTCGGTTTTGTTAACGTTTGAATATTTATCATACGCACCAGACGCTGTATCCCAACAATCGGTGTAAGCAGATTAATCGGTGTTGTGCTGCAAGTACTCTGGTAAATTACAGCACAACAGCGATGTACAGCGTTTAGCAAAGTATTCGGATAAGACAAGATAACTGTCAGGCAGCAAGTACTGGCGGGCGGTCTTCCCGCAATCCGTTCTCCTTGAAACGGCTACTACAACTTTGCTGACGTGCCCGGCCCACTGCCACTTGAGCTTAGCCACCCACCCGGTGTCCAATATCGACCGTGGTAGTTATTAAAATTAACAATACATTCCCTTTGTCTCCATAATGCGATTACGAAAGAGCCGGTGAACCGAACTCAATACCTACTTCGCTGAACGTACCTCCAAGACGGTGGTACCTCGAGGAAGCCATGGAAAAGTCTAGTTCTTAGGTGAATTTGAAGTCCGGCCGCTGAAGACGCTAGTATCCCTATACAGGATGTTTCAGGATAGGCTCGAGAAACTTCAGGAATAGAAAGTACTCATGATTAGAAGTTAAAAAATCCTTATCACTCAAATCGTACTGGGCAGGGAGGGTATGCACCCCTATTCAATCGACCTACCACGGATGCGCACCAACTGGTTCTGTAGGTCTTTTATTAACATAACCGGGAAAATGTGGAACGCACTCCCTGCCCATCTATTTCGTCACAAGTACAGCCCGGTCTGGTTGCCCGGGGTTTATAAAAGGGGCGTGAAAAGGCTCCTGTCAGGCCGGCATGGCATTCGCAATCCCCGTACATCACAGAATGTCCACGGGCATCGTTAGACACCTACTTGTGGGTGAAACGAACGAGACCACATGTCGCGCGCTCCAAAAAAAAAGCAGCAAGTAATGCACGAAGGCCCACCTGCTGCATGACTCGGTGGAAGGACCACGCCAAGGTGAGAGGTGGCTAGCCCGTCCAAGAACGTGGTTCGGATTCCACGTAAAATTGTAGGTCCCTTCCCTTCTTACCTTACTAGGTGGAAGGGTTCAACCCGCCCGGGTTGGTACTACCGCACTGAATGAAACGTCGTTCGAAACGGCTATGTAAATAGTTTGTGTTTTCCGTCCAGTTCAGTGTAGCCGGCAAGACCGAAGGGAAGCACTGACATGGCACCAAGCTCACCCGGTGTTATGGGCTGACATCACGGATGTTGTAGGTGATGTAGCCAACCGTGTCAGTTTCCATAAAAAAATTAAAAAAAACTGATAGCGCACAGGTGTGCTTATGACCACGACCGACAGTCGACCGACCGCACCACTGAGCTACCGAGGCTGACATACACAGGATAAATTATAATAGATTATTCAAATTGTGAGCACAGCTAAAGTACAATGACCTCTAAAATAATTACCTATATCAATTCTTGTTATCCCGAGCTTCCAGGAAGGAACTCCTAAACAAATTTTGTTTGTCCAAGATAGAGTTGTCGGTCAATAAATTGTGACAAGTCCTACCTATGTTCCGATAAATCATTTCAATATACATACATCGAACGATAGACAGCTCACACATTGCGATGGACATGACGGGAGGTTGCAAGCAAAGTAACTTAACGAAATATCTCAAAAATATTATACAACATAAATGCTGCTGCTTCCAAATATTTTGAGTGTACGGTTTGAATTTCTTCTTCTCATGATCATGGCTTTAGTTAGAATTAGAATAGAATGTCTCGAGGCAGAGAGAGAGGGAGAGACAATATAAGAGACTAGCTGTGCCCGCGGCTCCGCCCGCTCTCATATTTCACTTCACTGCTAACCTCATAAGCTATTTAGCGTGATAGTAAGTAGCCTATAGTTGATGGGAAGAATCAAGATATCCGTAGAATTTTGTTTTATTAAAATCGGTTCAGTGGTTCTCGAGTTATAAGCGGACAGACAGACACTCAGACAGACAGAAAGCAGACGTTGGATTTTATTATAGGTAAGGAAGCGATCGGTTATAATCAATTTGAGTTTAAATTGGATTTAGCTCGCTAAGTTTAGCTAGTAAATATTTTTATTCAATTTCAATTTATTTATTTATAACAGTTATTATTATTATTTATACAGTACCGGGTGGGGCCGGTACATAAAAAGAATATCCCCACTGCATCTCTCCCCATGCATGTCGTAAAAGGCGACTAAGGGATAAGGACAAGATGCCGTGCTAAAGGGCGACAGGATCGCCACCTCTCACCTTGGCACGGTACTTCCACCGGGTCATGCAGCAGGTGGGCCTGCGTGCCTTACTTGCTGTTTGATCGATTTAATCTTGTTCGAATACTTTGCGAAACGTGGCGGTCGGTGTTGTGCTGTAGTTGGCCAGAGTACTTGCGGCGCAGCACCGATTGCTCTGCTTACCCCGATTGTCGGGATTCAGCGTGTGTGATATGTATGTATGTATTATTTATACACATAAAAGAAACTATAATACACATGATTAGGATTACAGCATAATTTTTAAGACAGTGAAATTTATTTGTACACTAGCTGTGCCCGCGTCTCCGCCCGCTCTCATATTTCACTTCACTGCTAACCACATAAGCTATTTACCGTGATAGTAAGTAGCCTATAGTTGATGGGAAGAATCAAGCTATCCGTAGAATTTTGGTTTTACTAAAATCGGTTCAGTGGTTCTCGAGTTATAAGCGGACAGACAGACACTCAGACAGACAGAAAGCAGATGTTGGATTTTATTATAGGTAAGGAAGGATGGAGCAACCACTGCCCCCTAAACTAGCGCAAGCCGTATTATAGGGGGCATATATTAAATACCTAAGTAAAGTGGATCAATAAATAAACTGATAGACTGACGTAAACGGGCCGATGAGCGCCTCCAGTCGTTCCTATCTCTATGTCTTGAATATAGAACGTACCTAGTACCTACATATATTTGGGTTGGACAGGTCGGGTTCGACGTTATCGCTGATCCGGGAGACGGATATGAGAAAGATATGAGTGCTGATGACACAGATATGTATATTATTTTATGAATAAAATATTTTTTTATTACCAAAATTTTTTTTTTAAATTTAATACCTTATTAGTACGCGTGTTCCCGCCCCGTAGCTAGGCTTGCCAGATGTGATGTTAGCCTTCCCGGGACATATCTACTACTGCAGTCCTTCATAAATAAATATGATGGAGAAAGAAAATATCAATATTTTTCTGTTATACCGGTGTTGCAGTTGCCCCCGTAATATTTTTAACTGACATAAGGGGGTTATTCTATATGTGAAACTAAACAACTTCTGTGGCGAAAAAAAATTTTTTGAAACAAAAAAAATATATTGTTTTCCATACAAATTTTAAATGCCTATTCTCAAAATGTATGGAGAAACAATTTTTTTTTTCTTCCAATTAAAATGTAGAACAAAAGTTGTTCTATTTCACGTACAGAATCACCCTCTTTCGGATTTTACTGTTGGGGTTGCAACACCGTGTATATAATTTTTACGTCGAACTTTTAGCATACATACATATACATATCACACACGCTGAATCCCGACAATCGGGGTAAGCAGAGTAATCGGTGTTGTGCTGCAAGAACTCTGTTAAATTACAGCACAACGCCGACCACCACGTTTCGCAAAGTATTCGAACAAGATTCAATCGATCAAGCAGCAAGTAAGGCACGAAGACCCACCTGCTGCATGAGTCGGTGGAAGTACCGTGCCAAGATTGTGAAGAGGTGGCGACCCTGTCGCCCTTTAGCACGGCATCTTGTCCTTATCCCTTAGTCGCCTTTTACGACATGCATGGGGGGAGATGCGAACTTTTAGCGTTTGATTTAAAGCGAACAACTTTAGTAAGCAACACTACACTAAAACGAACGAAGGAAATTGCTAATTTGAGCACTTCATCGGCATCCGGGACAAAATAACCGTTCGCCCGGGACACGGGACATTGGAGCCTAGCCCGGGACAATCCCGGAAAACCCGGGCACCTGGCAAGTCTACCGGTAGCACGCGACTTTATTTTCACACTGGCGCCGACTCTATAGGGCCTTTTTTTTTTTTTTATAGACAGCCGGCGCGGGTGTCTGTGCCCAATACTTCAACGGAAGATCAGACACAGCCAATAACACCATTCCTCGCGAAACCACGCTCAGAGAGGCGCCATGCCGGCTATGAGGCGGACAAAGAGGTTGTCGTCTAATTTATTGACACGCCTTTTGAAGATTCCCAGGTTATAGGTGGTGGGGAACACACTCACCGGAAGACCGTTCCATATTTTCGCCGTTCGACACAGGAACGATTTCGAAAAACGATGTGTTCTTAGTAGTTGGGTGTCAACAACATATGGATGTTCCGAGCGAGTCCGGCGGGTGTGGCGGATACGGTTGGGGGCTGGAGGGATGAGGGAAGCCAATTCATCAGAGCAACGTCCATAGTAGTACCTATAGAACAGGCTAAGTGAACCGATTGTTCGCCTGTGGCCCAATGATTCAAGTCCCTCCGTGAGCTTGGGATCACCAATTAGACGGATAGCGCGGCGCTGGATAGAGTCCAAGGACGCCAATAAGTAAAGAGGGCATCCACCCCACAGATGACTACAGTACTCCATCACCGGGCCTGGGGGTGCTTGAGCCCCCCGAATATTATTGTCAGTAGGGCTGAGCCCCCACAATATTTTAACCTGTGTCCAGCTGCGGCTAGAACAAAACGCTGAGGCCCTGGGCACAGGCTGTTGTTGGACAGGGTGCGGACCCCAGTGGCAGTGAAGGCTTCACCCCCGGCTCTCGTCTTCGGTCGGGGGTTCCTTCGGGTGGACGGGTGGTGGCTCGGATAGGCTGGGGAAATGCTTCAGTCTGTGTTTCCCATGGGATTCTTTTCGGAAGAACGGTACAGCTATGGGGCCTCGATCTGGCATATACATGATCACTGTACTCGCAAGAGTGCAGGGATAGACGTCTGGATTTTATAGCCGGAAGGTTGGTATTTCCGGACGTCTATAAACAAAACGTAAGAGAGAACAAACATGATATGAAACGACTTGTCCAGTAAAAGAGTCCTGTCTCACCCTTGGTCCCACCATTGTGCGTGGTCCCAGCTTTCTTTTATATATTTTTTTATGGAAACTGACACGGTTGGCTACATCACCTACAACATCCGTAATGTTGTCCATAACACCGGGTGAACTAGTTGCATGTCAGTGCTTCCCTTCATTTCATGTCGGCTACACTGAACTGGACGGAAAAAACGAACTATTTGTATAGCCGTTTCGACGGACGTTTCATTCAGCGCGGTGGTGATAAACCCTACCACCTAGTAAGGTAAGAAGGAAAGGGACCTCCAGTTTTACGTGGAATCCGAACCACGGTCAGCCTCCAACACGGTCGAGCGGTCACCCATCCAAGTACTGACCGCGCTCAGCGTTGCTTAACAGCAGTCGACCGACCGCACCACTGAGCTACCGAGGCTTGCCGTTTAATTATTTTATTTCACAAATCAAAACTGTGCTCTCTTAATTGGTTGGTAAAATCTCATTTGATTCCATTAACTATCTTCTATCATTCTATCATACATACCTACCTACTACAAATTAAGAACTCGTAAAAATTCCAAATCTAACTATATTTTATTATTATTATTATTATTTTTTTCAGGATACAGAAAAAATTATTGTAAAAATAGATGTAAAGAATGCTTTTAATTCTTTAGAGAGAGATAGTTTGCTTCGAGAAGTGAAAGAGAAAACGCCAAAAATTTATCCATATTTATGGCAATGTTATTCAGAGCCGACTAATTTGTTTTTCGGGGAGCATATAATAAAATCAAAAGTAGGTGCCCAACAAGGTGATCCCCTCGGGCCTCTTTTATTCAGCTTAGCAATTCATCCTATTGTAGAAAATCTAAAATCAGAATTAAATTTATGGTACCTTGACGATGGTACGTTAGGTGGTACCGTAGAGGATGTGACTAATGATTTAAGATATTTAGTTGCCAAAATGAAGGAGCTTGGTCTGGTTCTTAATACAGACAAATGTGAACTATATTGTTGTAACGATTCGCTAGTAACAGCAGAAAGCATAACTAATATTCTTCCTGGAATTCGAACCATGAATAGGGAAAACCTATCTCTGCTTGGCGCTCCGATACAATTGGAAGCAATGCCAGCCTTTTTTCAAAATAAAACAAAAGTCTTAGAGCAAGCATATGCGAAATTTCCAGAGTTGCATTCTCACGTTGCCTACGTCTTGCTAAAATACTGCCTGGGTATTCCAAAAATGACATTTTTAGTTAGAACAACACCTTCATGGCTTTTCCCAGAACATGTAAGTGCAATCGACAATGCTATAAAATCAGCCTTGGAAAACATCTTAAACATACAACTTGATAAATGTCAGTGGGATCAGGCCTCGTTGCCAATAAATTTCGGAGGTCTGGGTGTGCGTCGTGTGGCCGATATAGGTCTTCCTGCCTTCCTTGGTTCTGCTAATGGGGTTTCTGGGCTGGTTGCTAACATATTACCCCAAATAGGTAGCAGCTCAGAGATCACCCATTTGGTGGAGGCAAGGAGTTCATGGTCCACAATTTCCCCAGATTCAAACTGTATTGACATCTTCTCACAAAAAGAATGGGACATGATCTTGGTGAAAAAGTCGCACGATGCACTTCTTGCAAATTCGTCCTCACGGACTGAAAGTGCAAGGCTACGCGCTGTTTCTTGCGTAGAGTCTGGCCTCTGGCTTAAGGTCATACCGTCCTCCAACATCGGGACGCTTTTAGATGATAACACGCTTCGCATTGCCACAGCTCTACGACTTGGATGCGACATCTGCCGGCCTCACGTGTGCATTTGCGGGTCGTCTGTAGACTCAAAGGGAAGACATGGCCTAAGTTGTTTAAAGTGCGCGGGTCGTCTCCCACGACACGCTGCACTTAATGACATAATAAAAAGAGGCCTTTGTTCTGTGAATGTACCGGCAATTTTAGAACCATCAGGGGTGAGTCGAAACGACGGAAAGCGTCCAGACGGTATGACCATTATGCCTTGGGAGAGAGGTCAGGCGTTGGTGTGGGACGCCACATGCGTGGATACACTTGCGGCGTCCTACATCGATCGCACCTCGAAAACAGCTGGTGCGGCCGCAGAAACAGCTGCGCGGCTAAAGCACACAAAGTACTCGTCAGTGAAGGCGAACTACCACTTCATCGCATTCGCTGTCGAGACTTTTGGTCCGTGGTGCGGCGATACAAAGAAATTTATTGGCAACTTATCAAAAAAATTAATAGAAAAAGCAAATGACAAACGCGCTGGTGAATACTTCAGGCAGAGAGTCAGCCTGGCGATCCAGCGTGGGAATGCAGCAGGTGTAATGGGCTCGCTTCGCGGACAGGATACGGAGGACGGGCTGGACGAAATATTTTATATTTTTTAGGTTAGTTTTAATTTTAGGTTAATTTTAGTTTTTAACTTAGTTATATTTTATATTAGTTTAGCTTAGATAATTAGTTTAATTTTTATTGTATCTTAATTTTTTGGTTGTTTAATAAATACTCTATAGTTAACTATATTTTACTTACGGTATGTATGATTGACATTTGAATATGCAAAACAATTTTCGACACCACAAATATCTGACGAAAAAATTTACGTGCATACCTACACCTGCTGCTTCACCGTTCGGAACCGCGTGTAAAACTGTAGGTCCCTTCTTCCCTTGCCCCTTAGTAGGTGGTAGGCTCAAATTGTAGCCGACTGGGTTGGTACCACCGTACTGGATGTAAGATGGCCGCATAGCAGCCTCGGATGTGTTCTCCTCTAGTTCAATATAGCCAGCAATCCAGGGAAGTCTTCGGTATGGCACCTACCTTCTCGGAGGTGATATTGGCTGGTCGGAGCATGCGCTTTGGCCCCTCTGACTCAGCCACGCATACCGGATTACATAAAAAAAAAAACAGCCCGTTGTAGGTGATGTAGCCAACCGTGTCAGTTTCCATAAAAAAAAAGTAGTTAGGTACTATATTGACCTAGCTAGATGTATTTATTTCGAGGGAATTGCTTTGGCGGCGGTAGGTCAAGCAAGTGTCAACCCGGAACGTTTGTTTTGTTTTAGTTTAGGTAATTTTACCCGTTGACGCTGGAGCGGTCTATATCGACCGCTAGAGCGCTAATTTCTATTTTAATTTGTAATTTAACCTACCTACCTATTTATTTATTTTTTTGTTGATGGCAATTTACCTAGTGTTGTTTCTTACTTATTGGAGCTTTTAAAAATTGAACTTTTTTTTTTTTTTTATGTAATCCGGTATGGGTGGCTGAGTTGGAGGGGCCGAAGCGCATGCTCCGACCAGCCAATATCACCTCCGAGAAGGTAGGTGCCATACCGGAGACTTCCCTGGATTGCTGGCTACACTGGACTAGAGGAGAACAGAGCCGTGGCTGCTATGCGGTCATCTTACATCCAGTACGGTGGTACCAACCCAGTCGGCTACAATTTGAGCCTACCACCTAGTAAGGGGCAAGGGAATTTCGAATTAACTTCCGAATTTATTTGAGTAGGTAATTTTTTTTACGTTGGTAATCCGGTTTCGGTGGCTGAGTCGGAGGGGCCAAAGCACATGCTCCGACCAGCAAATATCACCTGAGAGAAGGTAGGTGCCATACCGGAGACATCCCTTTGGATTGCTGACAATACTAAACTTAGAGAATAGTCGTCGAGCCGGCTATGCGGCCATCTTTTGTCCAGTACAATGATACCAATCCAGTCTGTTACAATTCAAGGGTCTAGTCCCTATCACTTTTATCACCAATATTATAAATAATAATTTATTATGTGTAGGTAATTAAATTACAATTACTGTATCTTTGAGAGAAGCTGGTTCTGCTTCTGAGGCCGCTGCCCGTCTGAAGATAAACAAGTACCAAAGCATTGTCAACCAAAACTATTTGTTTATTCCGCTAGCTTTCGAAACCTACGGCCCGTGGTGCAAGGCTTCAAAATCACTTGTGCATATTTTAGGTAAAAAAATTGGGGAAACAACCAGCGTTCAAAATTCGGAAAAGTTTTTAAGGGAGAGAATAAGCTTCGCTGTGCAGAGAGGGAATGCTGCGAGCGTTATGGGCACATTCCCGACATGCCGAACTCTAGAGGAGCTTTTTTATGTTTATTAGGTAGTTCTTATTGTATTTTAATTTAACTTATTATTATTAAATAAATTTTTATTAATAAATTTATATTTATATATTACTTTATTTTCCATTTCAATATTTCATTATTAGCACGTCTCACCTAAAAAAGTGGGCCGAAAGAAAGCTCTTTATGGAATAAGCCCGCCTTTGGAATTCATGCATGTGAGAGTGCTTTCATAAAATGTATATTTAATTACCAATGTGTACCTACCTATTTAAATTAATAAAGTAGGTATTTTCATATTTTTTTATGGAAACTGACACGGTTGACTGACTACATGACCTACCTACAACATCCGTGATGTCAGCCCATAACACCGCGGTGAACTAGGTGCCATGTCAGTGCTTCCCTTCATTTCATGTCGGCTACACTGAACTGGACGGAAAACACGAACTATATTTCTGTGTAGGAAGGACCTATAACAAATACAAATTGTTTTTCCGAAAATTTCCCAGGAAACCTTCAACCTTACAACTTACAAACAACAAAACAAACACAAAATCGCGTAACACAACGTAAGCAAAACAAAACAAACCCCCACACTTAAAGCTGCACTTAGCAAGCTTTTTACAACACAAAGCTAAGAAATACACTAAGCCTACCTTTTTCCACCCGTTTCCTCGCGAACCACTCACCAAAAATCCACGGAACTTTCACCTTTGCACAACACTATGAAACTGAGCACAAATCCTACGGGAGAGCGCGCGCGAACATACATCCACACAGGACGACGATTCGGATCGGACTGAACTGAACTGACAGACAACTGACCGGATGGACTGAGCTGAACGAAGGAATCAAGCAAGGCAAGGAATTTGTTCAATGTATAGGTAGATAGATAGATTGATAGAACTACCTGATCTGATCACTAACACATGCGCAGCACACACACACACACACATGCATAGCATATACAACATACCACAAACAAGTATGTGTGCGTTCAGCAGCGTTCCGCTTGGCAAAAATTTTGGTCCCTTTACATTACTAGGTGGTAGCATTTATCCCGGTCGGATTGGTACCACCGCATTGAATGAAACATCGTTCGAAACGAAATGTAAATAGTTCGTGTTTTCCGTCCAGTTCAGTGAAGCCGACATTAAATGAAGGGAACTTTGGAAGGGAAGCACTGACATGGCACCTAGTTCACCCGGTGTTATGGGTTAGCCCTAAATGGTCGAATGTTGTAATCGAACCGGATTGTAAAAACAAAATTGAAGAAATTTAAGCGTAGTGTGTTGTTGATGTTGATACGAATGATAAATGAAGAATATAACCATAACTTATTATAATATAATTGAATACTTTGCTAAACGTGGTGGTCGGTGTTGTGATGTAATTTACAAGAGTACCTATAGCACAACTCAGATTTCTCTGCTTACCCTGATTGTCAGGATACATACAGCGTGTGGTATGAATGTATGTAACTTATATAAGTTATATAAGTTATATAATTTATATAACTTATATAACGTAGAGAGAATATTTAGACGCACTTTTTTTATTTAACTTACGCCTCGTGAACTCAGTAGGTATTTCAATTTTATAAGTAATTTACGAAATCAGTTGAAACGGTATAAAAATATAAGTATGCGTTCTAGTTAACGTTAGGAAAAAAAAACCCTCACTAATTCCAATAAGATTAATTTAGGCTTGAGCATTCCAAATCAATGCTAAATGGAACGCAACTTTGTTTGCACACACACACACACTCGCGCGCTAAAAGTACACATTCTGTATACGTATGCACAACTACAAGTGCGCGAAAGCTCATTTTCAATACAATTTGTCAAAAGAGTCACTAATACACTCACACTTTCTGCTTTGAACTCGCTGCGGTAGCAATCTCTATCCTTCACATTATTCCACATAACATGCTTGAGGATGCATTCTAACATACACCTTGTGCCTGAGTGTTAAAGCCGAATCCTGAGTATAAAAGTAAAGTAAATAAGACGTTTTGTTTTTGAATGAAACTGAACAGATTTTACAATACCCATGCAGTTAGTTGTGCGTGTGTATGTAACCAGGTGCGTATGATGCCTGTAGAGTCGGACCGAAAGTAATGACGGAATAAAATTATTTTAATTAATTTGACTGATTGTTTTAATAAAACAATTAATGAAAATATGGTTTTAATCAACCAAGGCAAATTACTAGCATAACCTATATTATAATAATAAGTACAAATAAAATTCAAAATCAAAATTAAAAAAAACGGGGTGGGTAAAAGTGTTTTTTTAAACGGTTTTATTTATTTTTATGGAAACTGACACGGTTGTCTACATCACCTACAGCATCCGCAATGTCAGCCCATAACACCGGGTGAACTAGGTGTAATTTCAGTGATTCCCTTCATTTCAAGGTCGGTTTACTTTTCGTGAATTCGATCGTGTAGTTCATGGTTCCAGGCATCTCCTCTCGGGGGTAGGGTGTGAAACTGTTTTCCGGCGAGTGTGTTTCTGAGAGAGCTTAGCAATAGTCCGCGAATCTGCTGGCATGGCGCCTAACTGAGCGTGGTTTCGCGAGGAGAGGTGACTTTGGGTCTGTCGACTCTCCTCGGAACAGCCACCCATGTTGGTTTACATAAAAAATATATAAATAAAAAAAAATCTTTATTGCATAATCTGTTTACAGGTTACATTACTATAAAAATATGACACGAAGACAGTTTCAGAGCACGATATTAAATTGGTTACTCAGGAAAAACTATGATGAAACTGAGCAGGTATTAAAAATACTCACATAACACGCCACACAACAATACTACAAACACACGCACACACCCTAACACACACACAAACACACACACACACACACACACAAAGACACACCCTCACTCAAATACTGTTGTAAGTACTAACACTATACTATGTTTTAGGTAATTTTATTTGTTTTTGCTTTTGTTTGTTGTATTTGGTTTATTTGTATTGTTTTATGTTTTATTTAAAAAAAAAAAAAAAAAAAATCATCATAATAATTAAGATGTAAGCAGTATATTTTGATCCGACTGTACCCGCAAAAAACTGTACATACTACCCGCTGTCCTCTGCAGCACAGTCTACGGACTAGTGCAGGGGACAGTACCTACATTGTGTTAATTACTATGGAATAAAGAAATTTTTACTTTTACTTTTTTACATTTTCATTTAAAGTCAAAATGGAACAAACAAATAAATACTGTAAAATAAATCAATGCACTCAACACATTCAGTAATAAAAATAAATTAAAAATTCATAGCTTTCTTTCGGTAGCCGTACACCTAAGAGGTAAGTCTCTCAGTGCATTCACCCACACACACACCCATTCTACTTGAGTGAGCGAGACAGTGAACGCTAATCCTAACGGTTAGAAAGGGACACACAATTATGTATGAGTTTTTACGAATTAATTTGTGGCCTTTATGAAAAATACGAATTGTATACTACAATGAATAAATTCTGCAATGATAATGGCAAACTTCATCTGGGAATTAGAAAGAGACACACTTATAAACATTGAGAAGATTAGAAAGGGACGGTCGCATGTCGCAGATGTGCTTTTCAATTTGGAAAGTAGAAATTTTACGTAATGCCTTGGTATTTTAATTGGTTTCTGCTTGTGTTAGTAACGATTTGCATTCGTGTGCACCAACACATCCAATGTTGCCTTCCGATTGGTCGGACTGTGTGAATGTATGCGAGCGTGTGCTTAATGCAATTTCGAAGAGCTTTTGCGCCCCGCTGTTTGTAAGTAATTAAATAAAAAGGTTTTCAAATTGAATTTTTTAATTTATAATTATTGAGTGGAAGTCTGTTACGTTGTTTATATGTTTTTACGTCTTTCGTAAGTTTTTTAGAGGGACATAAAGTTATTATGAACACCTATATTTTAACTCTTGCTTCTTTCCTGAGAATTTGTTCATAAATCGAATAAATTGAAAGCATAACCATAATGGTTTGACACAACGTTTAAGGGGGGGTACTAGGCAAAAGCACTTCGTATTTCCCTAACCATACCCATATTTCAAGTGATTTAACTATACTTTACATGCCTATAGGTAGGTAAAGATTCAAGGTTAATGTGAATACATTATTTTTCATTTAATTTTATAAATTCCTTTTAAAATATGTGGTTGAAAAGTGGTAAAATCGTTCAAAAATGCCTTTGCTATTTCCCTCGCCATTTTTTACAAATGCATCTAATACGAAAAATGCTTCATTGAGTCAATAAGACTAAGAATCATCTAAATAAACTCAAACGCTTACAGAATAAATGGTTTTTCACTGAACTATCTTTCAACATTCTAAATTTTGGGCCGTTGCCGTGCGCGAGCGTTTTTTGCGTTTTTTGTATGGACGTATTTGTGACGAAATAGCAAATGCATTTTCGAACGTTTTTACCACTTTTCACCCACTTATTTTTCAGAGAATTTACAAGATTAAATTACAATAATCTATCACACATTATACCTTGAACCTTTACCTAACTATAAGCATATAAATTATAGTTATATCTATTGAAATATGGCTATAGTTAGGATAATATGATGTGATGTTTTGCCTAGTACCCCCCCTTAATAAGCTTTTTGTCGTGAATTTGATGAAACGTCTTTATCCTGCTGCCGGACGTTTTTTACAAAAAGTTGTGTTACGAAAATTATGTACTTTTGGCGACTTAGATCTCGAAAACTATAAGATTTACAGGAAGGTGAGCCATTTAAGCGGCGGGTGGCCGAGTGGTTTGGGCATTCGTCTTCTCATGCGAGAGGTCCGCGGTTCGAATCCCGTCGGCGTGTACCAATGAGTTTTTTCTGACGAAAAAATTTACGCGCATACCTACACCTGCTGTGCTTCACCGTTCGGAACCGCGTGTAAAACTGTAGGTCCCTTCCCTTGCCCCTTACTAGGTGGTAGGCTCAAATTGTGGCCGACTGGGTTAGTGCCACCGTACTGGATGTAAGATGGCCGCACAGCAGCGTCGGTTGTGTTCTCCTCTAGTCCAGTATAGCCAGCAATCCAGGGAAGTCTCCGGTATGGCACCGCTACCTTCTCGGAGGTGATATTGGCTGGTCGGAGCATGCGCTTTAGCCCCTCCAACTCAGCCACCCATACCGGATTACATAAAAAAATATAATATATCGCCCTAAAGGTAGTACTTCCGACTTGCTAAGGCGACATACTTACCCGAGAGTCGTATCGTACATCAAGCCCTTCTATAAATATGGCCCTTAGAAAAAAATTCACAGATCTCGTGCTCTACACGACTTGAAGGGACATTGAAAATTAACCTAGCTATTATAGATTATCCGCTACGAATAAATGATAAAAAAAAAAATTTTTAATTAAAAAAAAAAATATGTTTGTAATATTTTCACGGCATCTTGTAGCCCTTCGAATTCCACCGTCTTTTGAGCCCTGGTGGGCCCTCGTACCTCGAACCTGCGACGCCATAGGTTGTAGAGGTACCTAGGCGGCGCATGTGCGCCGCCTAGGTACCTCTACAACCTACGGCGTCGTACCATCTTAAAGCCCTTAGAATTCCGCGTCTTTTGAGTCCTAATAGGTCCTCGTATCTCAAACCTGCGAAGTTCCACGGGGCTGTCACACTTTCAGAGAAAATGGGGCCCTACAGAAGCGATCGAAAATTAGTGAAATCTAACATGGAGACCTACTGAAGCCATCGAGCAAAATTGTAACATTAAATTAGTGAAATCTAACAGAGTGTCAACGCGCACAGTTCTGACATTTAGTTGATTCAACTGAACGCGTAATTTTTCGGTCGAAAATTTAAAAAAAAAATCGATTTCCAAAAATTTTTTTTTTAAAAACCAATTTTTTTTTTCAAAACCAACTTTTCCAAAATATTTTTACATCATCTTAAAGCCCTCCGAATTCCGCGTCTTTTGAGCTCTCATACGTCCTCGTGGCCCCACGCGAGCCGCCCGCCGCGTCATATCGCACCTCGCGCCGCGCAAAACTCGCGGCTAAGGGCACCTCTACAGCCTCAACCGTCACCAATATCGAAAAAAGTGTAATGACCTAAAATGTCCCTTGTCTCAATATCTCTAGACATGTCTCTCAGTTTTTCGATTTTCGACCTCGTTCAGGAGATATCGAAGATATTCCGAGGGAAGGTGTTAAAAAATGAAGGTTTTTTTTTTGGTTTTTTTCAATTTTCGAAAAAAGTTTTCGACTTTTCCAAAAAAATTTTTTACCATCTGAAAGCAATTGTTGCAATTCTGCGTCTTTTGAGCCCTCATACGTCCTCGTGGCCCTAAACCACTATATACCACGGGGCAAACACACTTTCAGCGAAAATAGGGCCCTACCGGAGCGATCGAAAAAACATTTCAATGTTAAATAAAAAAGCGAGTGGGCTGTGTCGGAGACACGGCCGCAGATTCGTAAATTTGATAAAGATCTCATCGACACCTATCCTTGCTTGTCCCACCCCACCACACGAGTACTTAGTTCTGGATTAGGAGATTTCGAAAAAACAAATGTTTTTCTTACTGAGGCGTTTTTCCTCCAGCGGATGAGTAGTCGTGGATCAGTAGTATAATTAGAACAATTAAATGTAGGTTAAAAATATTTTCCAAGATTTTATTTAACTTGCCCTGTATGTTGGTTTGTTAGTAGAGTGCCCGGGACGGATCTCGGCGTGTCGTCGCCGCAGCGGGCGACCCGCCACGCGAATACACTATACAAGTACGGTGCGGGTGCGAGGGAGAACACCGACGAACCGCTGCGGCGGCGACACGCCGAGATCCGCCCCGCGCATTATACGAGTATGTGTAATATTCTTGAAAGCCAAATTAGAACCACTTCCTCATATCCTACGAAGTTCAAATTTTTAGTGTTGGTTCAGTTCCGAAGACAATGCACATATCACACACGCTGAATCCCGACAATCGGGGTAAGCAGAGTAATTGGTGTTGTGCTGCAAGAACTCTGGTAAATTACAGCACAACACCGACCACCACGTTTCGCAAAGTATTCGAACAAGATTCAATCGATCAAGCAGCAAGTAAGGCACGAAGACTCACCTCCTGCATGACTCGGTGGAAGGACCGTGCCAAGGTGAGAGGTGGCTAGCCTATCGCCCTTTAGCACGGCATCTTGTCCTTATCCCTTAGTTGCCTTTTACGACATGCACGGGGAGAGATGCAGTGGGGCATAACAGCCCACTCTTTTACAAGTCAGTCAGTCAGCGTTCATCTGTCCACTGCTGAACATAAGCCTCTCCAATTTTTCTCCCGTCCTACCGGTTTTCGGCGCCACGGAATCACTAATTCCCGTCGATGCACTCGATGTCGTCGTCGATGGCATATAATTTGGGATCGCGTACTTTAGGTCCGATAATTTGGTACATGAAAATGTACCAAAATCCGGCCCGAGACCGTATTTTGGGTATCAATAATTTGGGTCTGATAATTTGGTCCATTGATTCTAGTACATAAAATTTGTACCAAATTATCGGACCTAAAATACGATGTACTAGAATACGGCGTCGCGCCGTACTTTGGGTATCCGTAATTTGGGTCGATAATTTGGTACATCGTATTTTAGGCCGTCTACACAGCTCCATCTATGAGTGACTGGCTATACTATTACGAAACGTTGCTATTCAAACGTTCTGTTACTTAAGAAGGTTCAATTATTCCGCTACTTGTTGATAGATGGCGATAGCTGGATATTTTCAATTATACATTTTGCAGTGATGATTTTCTTGGTAATACTCATTGACTTATATGATATAATGTCAACATCATTGGGTATACTACCGGTGTAAAACTGTAGGTTCCTTCCCTTGCCCCTTACTAGGTGGTAGGCTCAAATTGTGGCCGACACAACCGTACTGGATGTAAGATCGACTCGGCTGTGTTTCCTTTAGTCCAAGTATAGCCAGCAATCTAAAAGGGAAGTCTCTGGTATGGCACCTACCTTCTAGGAGGTGAAATTGGCTGGTCGGAGCATGTGCTCTGGCCCCTCCGACTCAGCCATCCATATCGGATTTTATAAAAAAAAAACTATGGTCCTGCAACAGGATAAAATTATTTTGTACAATGAATGACCCATCACTACTTGCCTCCAAGTAGGATATATTAGTATTATGTATGATAGTGGAATGGCGAGGCGGCCTTAGGTAAGTAGGTACCTACCTACCTACGCAGTTATATATAATTTTCGAATGTCAACGTTGCCAATTCGTGCAGCGCAGCACACTTTGGTGTGGTGTGTGTGTGTGTGTCACAGCAACAAACAGCTGACAGCCAGCAGCGCCGCGCGCCGCATAGACTGAACTAAATGCGGAAGCGGCATAGCGGGATGAAAAACTAAACTTGTCAACGTATATACTTCCAATCAAACGATATATATACACGGTGTTGCAAATTGTCCTCGCAATATTTTTAGACATCAGGGGGTTATTCTATATGTGAAACTAAATAACATCTGCGGCGAAAAAATAAATTTGAAACAAAACATTAATTTTTTCCATAAAATTTTTTAAACCTATTCTCAAAATCTATGGGGAAAATGATTTTTTTCTTCAAATTAAAAAGTCGTAGAACAAAAGTACAGAATTACCCCCTTACTAATTTTGTGGTTGGGGTTGCAAACTTGCAACAAACCGTATAATAGTCTTATTTTAATATAATAGATAAGTATTTATGATAAGTTGAGCCATATAATAACACAAGCTTCAGTCATTGCGAAAGTAGCTGGCTGACTTGGCGAATGGATGACATGTTTTTACGGAAGTTATTTATGGGAAAGGCCAGTCTATAAAATAGATGTCGATGGCCGCATAGTGAGGAAAGAAAGACTCGTTGGTAGACGCCGCCCCGCCGCCGCCGCCGCCGCCTCCGCCGCCGCCTCCGCCTCCGCGCCGCCGCGCCGCCGCCCGCCGCCGCCGCCGCTCCGCCGCCGAGTTAACCGTTCTTTAGATAATACCTAGTTAGTACAAAACAAGTACAACTATACACGGTGTTGCACCCCCAACCACTAAACCCGAAAGGGGGTGATTCTGTACATGAAACCGAACAACTTTTGTTCTACAACTTTTTAATTTGAAGAAAATAAAAATTATTTTCCCCATACATTTTGAGAATAGGTATTAAAATTTTGTATGGAAAAAATTAATTTTACTTTTGTTTAAAAAATTTTTTTTGCCGCATAAGTTATTTAGTTTCACATATAGAACCACCCCCTGATGTCAGTTAAAAATATTGCGGGGGCAATTGTATTATGTATTTTTTTTTTCTTGTATATTTTCTGTTTTGTTATTTAGTCATACTATGAATTTGGGCAGGGCTATTCGCAGGTACGCCAAACATAGATTATTAACTAAAAACTCGTAGGTTTGCCAAACAGAGATTATTAAATAAGAACTGGGAGTGTCTTATTTACTGATGGGCAAGGATTCAATCCATTTGGGACCGATTCCTTATTCGAGACTTTATAGGGATTTTATTGGGAAAGTTGGGGAAAGTTCCTCATTCGATCCTACGAAATAGGATTTTATTTTAATATTAGATTTCAACATCGTGAATGAGTTGTTTTCATTAGTACTAGGCATAATATGGTAGTAGATCATTGTTTTAGTGGATGAATTCGTATATCTAAATAAATAATGTCTCGACAGGTATTAATTTGAATGCATGATTCTCTATTTATGTTCACAACGTACATTTCGCCGTGATGTGAGAGAGGAAAAAGGTCGGTAATCGAGTCTGTTCAGTGACTGTGACAGTGTGAAAAAACTTTTATTAAAAACAAAAAACCCGACTACGAAAAACAAAAAAGGAAAAAATAAGATAATTTTGTAATATATTGGGGCAAAGTGCAGTTTAGAATACGTACTAGCAAAACTTAGGAAGTCGAATATATGATTCTGAAAATATAGCATTAGGCATCGATCATAACATAATTAATTATGTACTTGAACATAGTCAATCTGCTTTGATAATATGAACGAAAGGTCCTTCGAACACAATTAATAATACAGCCGGAGTCGGAGTCAGCAAAACTTCTTGAAAATCTAGCTGACTCCGACTCCGGCTGTATTGTTAACTTTGCCCCAATATATTACAAAATTATCTTATTTTTTCCTTTTTTGTTTTTCGTAGTCGGGTTTTTTGTTTTTAATAATAGTTTTTATTTCACACTTTTTAGAACATAACATAACTCTACATTAATAATATAATGTTTTGTTTAAAATTTAATTTTGTTTTTAAATTAAATACTGTCATGTCAGCCTCGGTAGCTCATTGGTGCAGTCGGTCGACTGTTGTTAAGCAGTGCAGTGCTGAGCGCGGTCAGTACTTGGAGGAGTGACCGCTCGACCGTTGGAGGCTGACCGTGGTTCGGATTCCACGATACACTGTAGGTCCCTTCCTCAGTCCTGATCTGAGGTCCCTTCCCTTCTTACCTTACTAGGTGGTAGGGTTTATCCCGGCCGGGTTGGTACCACTGCACTGAGCGAAACGTAGGTCGAAACTGCTATGTAAATAGTTCGTGTTTTCCGTCCAGTTCAGTGTAGCCGACATGAAATGAAGGGAAGCACTGACATGGCACCTAGTTCAACCGGTGTTATGGGCTGACATCACGGATGTTGTAGGTGATGTAGCCAACCGTGTCAATTTCCATAAAAAAATACTGAATTTGTTCCAGTACAAAATCTCAGAACAGACTTGAAATTTGAATAGTAAGGGATGTACAGCGACATCTGCTGGCTGTAAAACTTATTATTTCCAGGAAATTAAACTTTAAAGATTTCTTTTTAAAGTTGTCAATTTTATTACCTGTCATGTTGGTAATCTGTGCTGTCATGTTTGATTACATCATGTATGTACAATATGATGAGTATGCATAATATGTATGTATACAGGTATATTGTTATTTCTGAAGATAACTTTCTCAAATTAATTTATTGGCACCTGCGGTACAGATCTGAAAAAATTAATTATGAGAAACAAATTATTCACAGAAATAGCAATATAACTCTTTTTTTTATAGTAACTGACACTGACGCGTTTGAAGCAATAGATATCAATGTTTGAAACTCCTATTAAAAGATCCTAGCTAATACTCGATACTGGGTAGTATCGATACTTTATGTATGACCGATACTTTTTGGGTATCGATACCATTCCCCTCGATACCATAATATGAGTACTCGGTATCGACACCCGAGGCCGATACTTCGAACCCTACTCACTAATCTCACTATTCGCTTCACTACACTAAACAATCTACAATAACAATAAAATAAGCGAGAAATACCGAAGCGCCCGAGCGAACTATCTTTATCCCTTTCGTTCTAGTTAGTAGGTACTCACACTCTGACCACAGTAGAATATACCTTATTCATTCGCTTGTTGATGGATGATATATATGTATGACTGACTGATGCTTTTGCATTCTGGGAAATTCCCGAGCTCAATCAAACCAATTTCAGGGTTGCCATCACAAGTGTTCACAATTCGCTTCAAAATTATAATGTTGACAGCAAAAAGTTTTGAAGTAAAGTTTGTGTGGTGGTTCAAACTCAAACTCAGACACTTTATTCACAAACAAATTCTTAGGAAGTGTCTATTCGCAGGTATACCTGCATGCAGGTATACCTGCGAATAGCCCTGTCCGCTCCGCGCCGCGCCGCCGCGCCGTGTGGATCTTTTGTGCTAGCACACACGTGTGCTGCTCACCATTAGCATACATAATGAAAATGAATAAGAAGCGCACACCTGGTGAAATGTGGATTAGGCCTACAGGGGAAACCACATTAAAAAAAACGCGCCATTTACTCTACCTCATGGTGGTGTGGAAAAGAGTTCATAATTGCAATTAACTGCCAGAAATAATAAATAAAATATGGTGTGATATTCACAACACAATTTAAATAAATTGATCATCACTCCGCCGCGCCAGTTGTAACTCGTTAAGGGGGAATATTCAAAATTAGGTTATTTTCGGTGCACACTAAGGGCAATAAGTATAGTTTATAGAATAAGTATTTATTTTTCCGAATATAGACGGATCCTTTATCTACGAAAATGTAAATGGCATTTTCCATATATGTGTGTTTTGTATAAGAAAAAAAGTTTTTTTCTAAGACCTGTTTCGTCAAAAACGCGAATAGAGGCCACTTTCTGTGCTCAAATTGAACCAAAAAAATTCATTCTCTACCTTGAAAAAAAATACTATCTAAATCAGATTATGATCTTCTAACAAATTGTAAACGCCAAATTGTGCGGTTTCATAAAAAAACATGTAAGGAAAAAAATATTTATAAATTTCTAAATTCACTCGTGTCGCTCCATACAAACTGTATGGGGAAGAAGCATAACAATACGACGCCTGTGCTACGCGCAACGCGAGCAGCGCTCATACGGTCGGCGGAGGCTATAGTGGAAGGACGTCTGTATCGCTCTGCTCTCTACAAAATTTTGTGGTTGTATTGTGTGCGTGTGATGTTCTAACTGCCTGTGTTGTGTAGGTGGATTTATGATTGTTGAGCCGTAAGTATCTGTCACATATTTTTCACACAATATTTGAATTCATTCTTGAATTGAATATTGAATATCTTATTATATGTATAAAATTATATTTTTGTTTCAATAAATAATTTTCCATTTATTTTCTATCGATTTCACTCTAAAACAAATAGATGTCAAACACAAAATGGCTGCCACGTGACATATAGGTATGTCGTCATGGTACTCAATATATAGGTTTTCAAAATTTCAAAAAAGTGTCCGCCATTTTGAACTTTTTCTGGACCGATTGGTTTCAAAATCGATATCTAAGGGTCCCTGTGGTCTACTATCACGAATATGTGATCAAAATTTAAAAAAAGTGTCCGCCATTTTTATCTTTTTACTTACTGGACCGATTGCTTTCAAAATCGATATCTAAGGGTCCCCGTGGTCTCCAATCACGAATCTGTGATCAAAATTTCAAAAAAAGTGTCCGCCATTTTGAACTTTTGACTTACTGGACCGATTGCTTTCAAAATCGATATCTAAGGGTCCCTGTGGTCTACTATCACGAATATGTGATCAAAATTTAAAAAAGTGTCCGCCATTTTTATCTTTTTACTTACTGGACCGATTGCTTTCAAAATCGATATCTAAGGGTCCCCGTGGTCTCCAATCACGAATCTGTGATCAAAATTTCAAAAAAGTGTCCGCCATTTTGAACTTTTTACTTACTGGACCGATTGCTTTCAAAATCGATATCTAAGGGTCCCTGTGGTCTACTATCACGAATATGTGATCAAAATTTCAAAAAAGTGTCCGCCATTTTGAACTTTTTACTTACTGGACCGATTGCTTTCAAAATCGATATCTAAGGGTCCCCGTGGTCTCCAATCACGAATCTGTGATCAAAATTTCAAAAAAGTGTCCGCCATTTTGAACTTTTTACTTGCTGGACCGATTGGTTTCAAAATCGATATCTAAGGGTCCCTGTGGTCTACTATCACGAATATGTGATCAAAATTTCAAAAAAGTGTCCGCCATTTTTAGCTTTTTACTTACTGGACCGATTGCTTTCAAAATCGATATCTAAGGGTCCCCGTGGTCTCCAATCACGAATCTGTGATCAAAATTTCATAAAAGTGTCCGCCATTTTGAACTTTTTACTTACTGGACCGATTACTTTCAAAATCGATATCTAAGGGTCCCTGTGGTCTACTATCACGAATATGTGATCAAAATTTCAAAAAAGTGTCCGCCATTTTGAACTTTTTACTTGCTGGACCGATTGGTTTCAAAATCGATATCTAAGGGTCCCTGTGGTCTACTATCACGAATATGTGATCAAAATTTCAAAAAAGTGTCCGCCATTTTGAACTTTTTACTTACTGGACCGATTGCTTTCAAAATCGATATCTAAGGGTCCCCGTGGTCTCCAATCACGAATCTGTGATCAAAATTTCAAAAAAGTGTCCGCCATTTTGAACTTTTTACTTGCTGGACCGATTGGTTTCAAAATCGATATCTAAGGGTCCCTGTGGTCTACTATCACGAATATGTGATCAAAATTTCAAAAAAGTGTCCGCCATTTTTAGCTTTTTACTTACTGGACCGATTGCTTTCAAAATCGATATCTAAGGGTCCCCGTGGTCTCCAATCACGAATCTGTGATCAAAATTTCATAAAATTGTCCGCCATTTTGAACTTTTTACTTATTGGACCGATTACTTTCAAAATCGATATCTAAGGGTCCCCGTGGTCTCCAATCACGAATATGTGGTCAAAATTTCAAAACAGTGTCCGCCACTTTGAACTTTTTACTTACTGGACCGATTGCTTTCAAAATCGATATCTAAGGGTCCCTGTGGTCTACTATCACGAATATGTGATCAAAATTTCAAAAAAGTGTCCGCCATTTTGAACTTTTTACTTACTGGACCGATTGCTTTCAAAATCGATATCTAAGGGTCCCTGTGGTCTACTATCACGAATATGTGATCAAAATTTCAAAAAAGTGTCCGCATTTTGAACTTTTTACTTACTGGACCGATTGCTTTCAAAATCGATATCTAAGGGTCCCTGTGGTCTACTATCACGAATATGTGATCAAAATTTCATAAAAGTGTCCGCCATTTTGAACTTTTTACTTATTGGACCGATTACTTTCAAAATCGATATCTAAGGGCCCCCGTGGTCTCCAATCACGAATATGTGGTCAAAATTTCAAAACAGTGTCCGCCATTTTGAACTTTTTACTTACTGGACCGATTGCTTTCAAAATCGAAATCTAAGGGTCCCCGTGGTCTACTATCACGAATATGTGATCAAACATTCTATCGATTTAGCTCTAAAAACAAAATTTATTTTCAGATGAGGCGCGTTCCTTCCTTTAATGTAACAAAAAAGGCAATAAAATTAAAAAGACTACAAAATATGAAACAGGGAAGAGCGTAAGTAAATAATTACATGACAAATATAAGAAAAAGCTGATGTACATAATTTGTAGGTAATGTATTTATTTCTTTATTTATATAAAAAATCGCTGCCGTAACATAAAGAGATGAAACATTTGTTTTGTGGCCTTAATTTTTTCAAAGCAAAAAGTTACACCAATTGCTTGAACGTATAGAACAGAAGAAGTGGTTTAGTGTCTGTAAAGAATCACACCCTGATGATATTTCCTACGAGGTTCTATACCTATTCATGACTTTATGGTTGTCATTTTGGATTGGATTGGATCTGGATTGTCAGAAACGTTTGTCTTTTTCACAGGAAGAAGCTAAGGGAGACATTAAGTTGCCATCAGGAAAGTACTGCAAAAGATGAAATTCCTTACGATATATCTCATGTAAGCGCGAATTTTCTAATAAAAGCGAAGTTGTTCACAATTCTTGTAAATACACTTTTCCATTCCTAAATACCATCTTGACAGATCTCACACCCCAGGTGTGGGATCTGTCACCCCAGGGTTGGCTATTGAATAATTCCTGTATAGGCCTTTTGCCCTTTGCATACTTTTATAAGGTGTATGTACGTACAATAAATGATATACTTATTTCATAAATTCATATACATACTCGTATATAGTTTATTTTATTTCATTTGCAGGAACCAGAAGAAGAAACCAAGTTCACTCCAGAAGGAAAAAGAATTATAGATGTGGAATATTTCTTGGAACAGTACACACGTATAGGAACACACATTTCCCTATTCAATTGCGGCGTTACAGGTCTAAAACTCACGGGAGAAAAGAAAACAGGCTTGATGTCTACATATGCTGTCGTCTGCACAAGGTGTTGTGCTTAGCCGTGTGCCTTCCGTAGTCGGCTACGGAACGTTTGAACCCCTCAACAATAATGGTCGATTCCATCGAGGTAGATGAACCGGAATAATTTTTGAAGCATAGGTGTTCCAGAGGATCTTCGTTTTTATTAGCCGCTCGTGCACATATTATGCAAAATTGGTTCTTGACACCTAAATATAAAATCTTACCAAATTTTAAGCCCAAAATTGCGGCGGCTCCTGACATAGCAGAATAATTTTTACCATATGATCGTTTCGACCAACACCCGTCGAGAGCAACCGCAATCAGAGGTATTCCGTCTTTGTCAACATTTCCTACGGATATTGCATTATCTGCGTCCTCCTTGGCAGCTTCGGCCATATAGTGCGCTACTGCTGTCTCCCACCAATCGCAAACTTGATTATGGATAGAAGAATACAATGAAGGGGAAATACCAGGCAAATCTATGGAAGCAGTAATGGTTTGCAAATGAGCCTGACCGGATCCACATGACATGACAGCTGAAACTACTTGATGGTTCACATCCATTCGATCATTGCTTTCTTCATCCATTTTTACTATAAACTTTCGATTACACCTTCTGAATTTAAGGGTTAGTTTTGAGTGCAGACCCTTTCTGTATTCAGAAATAATTTCGATGTAGCTGAAAAGACATCCGAATTCCGGGCCATGGTCACTTATAATTTGTAACTGCTGCATGAAAAAGGTCACATTTACTAGTCGTCGACCAATTTCAGTCGCAGTTTCAGGCGTTGCCTCCGTCGTCACTCCCAATTCAGGAGTTATGCTGCGAATACAATTATGCTGCGAAGGTCCCTCCGTCGCCACTTCCATTGGAGTAATGGATTTATCCTGGAAAAAAAATATCAAAAAGTGTAAAAAGTTATCAACCTATTGGAGACTTCAAATTAATTTATGTCAAATGCAAAATGTCTCAGATCTAAAAATTACAAGCACAATAACTTACGTGTTCATCTGTTATAGGCTTTGTGTTCCAACTTCAGTTCTACAGAAATGAAATAATAAAGCTAAATCACAGAACAAAATAAGTCATATGAAACTAGCACTTACGAGCGCGCACTCCACTCAGTCTCTATTCACAATGGAGTGTCGTCTGACCGTAAACCTGGAAGTCACTAACGCAATTTGGAGGGCGGTTATCAAATCCCGGAGCGACGTGCACCTGCGTCGATGGCTTGTGGACGACTGCCGATTCCGAGAGACAGCGCGTTTGCGTCGATTCGTCCGCGCGGCGCATGGCGCCGCCATGGAAAAATGTATGAAACGGCAACGGCCCAAATTTCAGAAAGTTCAAAGATAGTTCAGTGAAAAACCAATAATTACTCTGTAAGAGTTTGAATTTATTTAGATGATTCTTAGTCTTATTGACTCTAAGCTCAACGAACCATTTTTTGTGTTAGACGTATTTGTAACAAATCGCGAGGGAACTAGCAAAGGCATTTTTGAACGATTTTACGACTTTTAAACCACATTTAGTTACAAGGAATATAGACAGTAACTTCACTAGGACGGAATCATGTACCGATTTAAGCTCAGATCATACCCCAATCATATTGACTATCAGCACAATGATCACACTGGTTGAACCTCCTTTAAGAATATATAACCTTAAAAATACGAACTGGGAACTATATAAAAGCCTAATAGCAAAGGAAATTAGACTACAAACTAAGATAAAGACTGTAAAAGACTTAGAAGATACAGTAGAAGAATTTAATATAATCACCACTAAGCTGCTAATGCAGCAACTATTCAAAACAAAGGTTTCCCCCCCAAATACAATATATACCCAAAAGCCAACAAGGAGAAAATTAAGGAACGACGCAATCTACGAAAAATATGGCAAAGTACTAGATATCCTATCGACAAAACCATATTTAAGAAATGCTCCGCAGAACTGAAAAATCTCATAAAATCATTAAACAACAACAACCTACAAGCTTTCCTCTCAAGCCTAACTCCAACAATAGACACAAACTACTCACTGTGGACAGCAACCAGGAGCCTGAAACGCCCCAAGACACAGATACGACCAATTAAAAACAACACTGGGGGGTGGGCCAGATCTGGCCAGGAGAAGGCTACAACATTTGCAGAACACCTGAGTTCCGTCTTCCAACCGTTTCCTGAGAGTAGTCACGAAAACACCTCTGAAATAAAACAATACATAGAATCAGCCACACAATTATGTCTACCTCTTAAAAAAAATTAAAAGAAATAAAAAATCTACAGGAAGGTATAGCACCAGGATATGACCTCATCGACGCAACCCTGTTGAAACACCTACCACACAAAGGACTCATGGGAATTGTTAGGATGTTCAATGCCTGCTTGAGGCTCGCACACTTCCCTGGGCAATGGAAGATAGCACAAGTGGTGATGGTGCCTAAACCAGGTAAACCACCGCAGGAGACGACTTCATACAGGCCCATAAGTCTACTGCCCGTCACTGGTAAACTCTTTGAGAAAATTCTGTTGAATAGAATGAAAGAGCACCTAAATAGCGTTCTACCGAATCACCAATTCGGATTCCGAGAGAAACATGGTACTATAGAGCAAATACACCGTATCGTTGACGTCATTGGGAGATGCCTGGAAAGTCGAATGTATTGCTCTGCAGTTTTTCTAGACATAAGTCAATCGTTCGACAAAGTCTGGCATGAAGGCCTAGTGTACAAACTGAAAAATTTGCTTCCACACTCATTTCTACATATTCTCAAATCATACCTCGACAAGAGAAGTTTCCAGGTCAAATGTTTCCAGGTTTCAACGTTAGCAAGACTCAGTGCTGCGCATTATCTGCTAAGGTCGATCCCTTTCCTTTCCAAGCTAGTTTCCAAGGCAGCGTCGTAACTGTCTCGGAACACCTGGACCTCCTGGGCACCACTATTTCCAAAGACGTGGGTTTCCGGCAACTAATCGAGTCTAAGGACAAAACTGCATCCAGAAAATTGGGAATACTTTTCCGCAATCGGCGGTTCTTTTCACCGGCACAACTATTCCTGTTGTACAAAACACAGATTAGACCGGTGATGGAGTACTGCAGTCGCATCTGGGATGGTAGTCCCCATTATCTGCTGGGCATCCTTGGACTCGATACAGCGCCGAGCCATCCGCCTTGTTGGTGACCCGAAACTTACAGATGGTCTGGAGTCCCTGAGTCACAGGCGATTTGTGGGTTCGCTTAGTCTGTTTTACAGATACTATCACGGACGCTGCTCTGCGGAACTAGCATCCCTTATTCCCTGCCACCCGTCCTATCTCCGCATGACTCGTCGCAGAGAGACTCTGCACCCTTTTGTTGTTGACATTGGGCTTTTGAGAACCCATCGGTTCTCTAAATCGTTTCTTTGTCGCACCTCTAGAGTGTGGAACTGTCTTCCGGCGAGTGTATTTCCTGAATCCTTTAACCTGGGTGTCTTCAAGCGTCGTATTAACGGACTAGACAGCCTAGACAGTCCGCAAATCTGCTGGCATGGCACCGAACTGAGCGTGGTTTCGCGAGGAGAGGTGATTTTGGCTCTGTCGACTGCACCATTGGTCCCTCGGCACAGCCAACCATGCTGGTTCACATAAAAAAAAATACAACAACGAATGTTCAGCTCTCCGAGAGATAAAATCAGGGGTCCCACAAGGCAGTATATTGAGGCCAATACTGTGCCTTATTTATACTGCAGACCTACCAACATCTGAGAACACGACGGCTGCTACTTACGCTGATGATACCGCCCTCCTATCAACTCATACTAACCCGGAAGATGCCTCGCACACATTGCAGAAACATTTAGACGAAGTAGAAAAATGGCTTAAACGGTGGAGAATAAAAGCAAACCAGAGCAAGTCTACACACGTAACGTTTACACTCAGAAAGAAAACTTGCCTTCCAGTCATTGATTTTATAGGGGGAGTCAGATGTACCGTCAGCGATGTTTTAAAGGTAACATGAAATTAGTCTTCAATTATGTCCTAAGATGGCGCCAGGAGTATCGAATTTGAATTAAATAATTTATTATATTTTTAAATCTGCTAATTATAGAACGATGCTAAGTGGGAACAGCATAGTTAAATTTAAAGATTATTTTATATTAAGTAAAAATTTCAAAATAGTGTATTTTAAGGTTTTCATAATTTTTCCAATAAATATTTTCATGTTTTGTCAGTCCGTGAGCTTGGCGGATAAAATGTATAATTTCGCCGCTTCTGCATCATAGATGTCAGACCAAAGTTAAGTTGTCCTATTTGTCTATAGATGGCATGCCTATTTCTTATTATATTTTTAGTTGCCAAATACCCACCAACCAAACCTGCGTGCAATTCAAATACGCGCGTGCGGTTAGATAAAGTGGAGATACCTTCTTTAAAATTATATTTTTTTACCTCACCACCTTTGAAAACGGAAACAAACACGATGGATTAAATATAATAATAATAATAAAAATCGTTAGCCATTTATAAGAAAATCGACCTCATCGAAATAATTTGTATGACAGCTACCCTTATTTTTTTAAATTAAAAAAAACTAAAAAAGGTACCCCTAGATAATCGTTTCAAACTACTAAATATGAATTTTCAACGAAATCGGTTGAGCGGTTGAGGCGCAACGTCGCTGGACACATTGCCATAGACAAATTTGTATGACGGCTACCCTTATTTTTTCGAATGTTGAAAAAGTAAAAAAATTTACCCCTAGATTATCATTTCAAACTACTAAATACGAATTTTGAACGAAATCGGTTGAGCAGTTTAGGCACAAGGTCGCTGGACGGACACACACACACACACACACATACACACACACACATACATGTTTCTCAAAACCACTTTTTTGGGATCGTTGACAGATATATAGCCCAAATCTGTACTGTGTGGGGTCGGTACATTAAAAGAATGGCCCCACTGAATCTCTCCCCGTGTATGTCGTAAAAGGCGACTAAGGGATATGACCCCCTTCTTATATTACTAGGTGGTAGGGTTTAACCCGCCCGGGTTGGTACCACCGCACTGAATGAAAGGTCGGTCCAAACGGCTATGTAAATAGTTTGTGTTTTCCGTCCAGTTCAGTGTAGCCGGCACGACCGAAGGTAAGCACTGACGTGGCACCAAGTTCACCCGGTGTTATGGGCATCACGGATGTTGTAGGTGATGTAGCCAACCGTGACAGTTTCAATAAAAAAAAAAAAAATCAGTCGCATTCTCAACTTCGACATTTTGGACGATCACAATACTTCCTTTCTCCTTACAGTCGCTCGATAGTAAAAAGCCACCTCCATAGTTTTTAGCCGTTGCGGCAATTTATCGATCGACGCGCGACGTTCGCTTGTTTTGGAACACGCAAATGTTTGCGTGGAGCGTGCAGGCAAGCGATACGGGTTACTGCGCGTGGAAAAAGGATGACACAATATCGATGCGATCTCTTGAGACGGTCACTTCTGTATTCACGCGATACGCACACTACCATAATCGCGGTGTCTCGTTTTAGTAATAGTTGAAGTATGAACAAAATGTCTTTGAGTATGAAGTACGGAGTCCAGGCACCGAATTAAAAAAAGTTGAGTCCAGGTTGAGTCCAGGGCTATTTTTTCCATCTACGATGCTGCTGGTGGTGTTATACCAAAGAGATTAAAAGAGGGTGGGTTTAATGTATTTGTGATAAACTTTACAGAATATATAAGTCAATGATATTTTATCAAAGAGATTAAAAAAGGGGTGGGTTTAATGTCTTTGTATTTTATCAATAAAATTGGAGATTTTACCGACGACGACACGACGACGAATAAAATAAAAAAATAGTAAATCTGATTTAAATGCAAAATTGATAATAAACCATCGCTTCTCTTATATTCTCTATCTTTTTCGGGAGGAAGGAAGGGATTCCTTCCTCGCCCATCTCTCACTCACCTCTCTCCCTGTCTTCTCTCCTCGATCCCGCCTTCCTCCCCTCCTTCCCCTCACCCTTCACGGACCCCCTCTTTGCCGCCTTCCCTTTTGCCCATTCCCTCCCTCTCTCCCTACTTCCCTTCCTCCCCTCATGCCGCCCCTCCTTCCCATCACCCTCGCATTCCATTCCTCCCCTACTACCCCTCATCCTGTCCGTAACCCCCTCTTACACCGCCCCTTCCCCCTTCCAACCTCTCACTCCCTCGATATCCATTCCTCCTCGTTCCCTCTACTACCTCCCTCCCCCACACCTACCCTCATTCACTAACCCTTCCTCCCTCCATACCTCTCCTCCTCTTCTTCTTTTTTTTATGGAAACTGACATGGTTGGATACATCACCTACAACATCCGTGATGTCGGACATGTCGTGCCGGCTATACTGAACTGGACGGACAAAAACGAAAAAAATTACTATTTACATCAAATCTCTTTGATTTACATAGCCGTTTCGACATACGTTTTATTCAGTGCGGTGGTACCAACCCTAGTAAGGTAAAAAGGGAAGGGTGCTACAGTTTTACGTGGAATCCGAACCACGGTCAGCCTCCAATGGTCGAGCGGTCACCCATCCAAGTGTTGACCGCGCCCAGGGTTGCCTGCACCACTGAGCTACCGAGGCTGACAAACGTACCTCCCACCCACTCCCCCTTCTTTTCTCTCCCCCTTCCTCTTCCTGACCATTATTCATGATTTCTTACCAAAAGCAGTAACTATTGAGTAATCTGTGCCAAAAGCCTAGATAATAAATTTTCATATCCTTACCTAGAGAAATCATGGATTCCCCATACAAAAACTTTCACCCCTATTTCACCCCTTATTTTTAGGTTTCCGTATCCCTGTACGGAAGCCTATTACTAAGCCTCCGCAGTCTGTCTGTCCGTCCGTCCGTTTGTCTATCCGAGGGCTGTATCTCTTGAACCGTAATAGGAAGCCCGTTGAAATTTTCACAGAATATGTGTTACTATAGCGGATATAACAACAAATAAGCGGAGCTAGGTACAACCAAAGAGTTTGTAAACTCTTTGGACCGGAGTAAAACCGCAAACAGGAAATTACAATCTTACACGTTCAACGCCACATGAAAAATCCAGTATTTCCGTTTGGGCCACGGGGCTCACCGCTCACCGGTTTATTGTTTATTGTTTATTGTATAATTTCATCCATAGGTAGGTAACCTACGCTTGGACATGTCGAAAATTCCGCCAGTTCTAAATTCAATCAGGCCTTCGTCACTCGCTCAAGTTCGAGCGTTAAATGCCTACCGCTTGGCGTGTCGGTTAATGCACAAGTAACAGTGGGCTGCCGCTATCCAGGCAGAGCGAGCGTGCACGCACCGCGCATCTACTACGTTTCGTTTCGAATTTAGAAATGTCGAAATCACGTCATTATTGTGCAGCATTTTGATTTATTTCTAGTAATTTATTTATTCATATTAGTAGGAGGTCATAGATTTAAAATAATATTATCATATTGCCAATAACATTAGTTAGATGACGCCGAACAGCGTGGTATGTATGACCTAATTCGTATAAGGATAGAAATAGAACATTCATTCGTTCTCTGTCTCTCAATGTGGGTTTTATAAACACCAATAAAACAATAGGTACATTGTAGATGATCATAAAATTTATTGATCAAACAAAACTATCACTGGAAGGTTGCACGCTTCCATGTGAGAAACTAATTGTGACGCTAACGCATGCATGAATTTGTTCGCATGAATTTGCCGTAGCTAAATATATCGTATCGTTGGTAGGTATCATCTTCATTTTATTCCTCACAAAAAGACAGCCCAAAGACACAGCCCTTACACACGCTGAACGACGCGCTTTCGAGATAGAGTTACGCGACAGAAAGAGAAGCAAAATGTAGGTGGTTATCGTGGTTAGGAATGCAGCTCTGTGCGAGTCAATTTGTACTTTATCGCGTGGTCGCAGAGTAGCTATTTCTTTGTGATTGTCTGTACAGAGAGGCTTCTGTACGGAGTACTCTTTTCTATTCTGTGATTCAATGCGAAGAAGAACTGACAAACAAACTTCGCAAGTCACAATGTTTTGTTAGTACCTTATAAGTATTATATTATAGTAACTTACAAATAATTAACCCATACTTCCGCTCACAAGAGCATTAATATTTACAGCATAAACATGAATACTGAGGAATTTGACCACACTGCCTATTTAAATTACCTATATCTGGTGTATAGTGCCATCGTCAATTTTGATACTTCATATTATATCAAGTCAAAAAATAAATAAAAATTAGTTTACATTTATTACAAAGAGATGTAATAAGTCATATAAAAAAAATGTAATGATACAAAGTGTATCCAATTGTCAAATTGTCAAAGTTTGTTAGTGGAAAAAACAGTAGTCAAACTCTTAGATAAAATTACGGTCAGTTAATGCATCCTTAATAGTGTAATAACTCTTTTCAATTAACATTAATTTAATCTGTCGTTTGAAATTATTATCATCTAATTGTTTTATGTTAGAAGACAGTTTATTATAAAATCTAACACTATTACAAATAAAGCTTTTTGAGGTTTTAGCTAATCTATGTCTTATTAGTTGTACATTATTCTTACACCGTGTATCATAGCCTGAGCGTGAGCCTTTCCTTACTGAACTATTCAGGTCATGGGGGTCACCGGTGAGCCGCGTGAGAGGTCCTACGTAAACGCTTCCTACAAGCCACAGAGCGCAGCTACAAAGCCAATATGGAAGTGAGCCGCATGGCCTTGTAGTCGAAGCGGACGGCGTGGTTTTCAAATCCAATAGAAACTTGTAGTTTTTTATTAAGTTAATTGTAACGATGCTAGGGCTGCTCTTAACGATAAGGTAGAAAATAATATTTTTATTAATAGAATTAATAAAACCAGAAAATAATAAGAAAATATTCGTCAAAATAAAAATGAACATAATATTTTCTTCATTACCAAATAAGAAGACATTATTTATTACGAAAATAATTTATGAAATTGAACAAAAGAAAATATTTATGAAATTGAACAATCACAACATTATGACACTTCAGTATTTAAAATAATCAATCATCTTAACCATTTGGCTCTTAACCATAAACAATAAAGAATTATCCGTGAGTCTTGTTAAAACAAGGCAAACAAAGGAATGGTTTAGTTGGGCTGCTTTGGCAATAAGTGGATACTTTTTTCGACTTGGTTTTAGCCTGTTTGCTACCCATTATTGGTACGTTCTTTGCATAACATTGGTGACATGTTCTTCTCACTTTTCTGGCCAATCCCTCTTTCCTTTCCAGAGTGTGTTTCGTTCTCTTCCGTCTTTCTATACGCATTTCATCGTCGCTATCCTCACTCTCCGACAAAAGAATTCGACAGCATCTTCTTTTCGTTGGTTGAACTACGTCTTCATAGAATCTATTCCGAAACTACGGTTCAGAAGATCTATCTCGATGTTTTCTAACTGCGTTAGCGCTTCTTGTGTTAACTCGAAATCTTCAAAATAATCCATTTTTGGCGAGAAAAGCGTAAAACATCCTCAATTGTCGACGCCGGCTGCGTCCGGGATTGATCGCTGCGTCCGCGGCGCGCGCGCAACGGGTGGGCCGCGGCGTGACCCCGCGGCCCCAGCCAACAGAAAAATACAAATCCTTCATAGGAGGTCACACGATCCACCCGTGAGCCTTTTGCTATATCTCGAAAATTAGACGGTAAAAGTCGCAAATTTTTATTTTCCTTACAAATTACCGCATTTTATAAACTTTGTGATGAAAATCTCAAGTTGATGAAAATTACGGATATAATGAGTTTGGCTTGGCCCGAACGGAAAAGTACGCTAGGCCCACCGGTGGGTCGTATGGCGTTCAACGTGTTAATTGGGGGCTGATTTTGAAAATTCTTTTTTTGTTTGGTAGGTCATACTTCAGAGGTGCTCCCATTGAAATTTTATTGAAATTGATTGAGCGGTTTATGAAAAAGCAACAAAATACTATTGGTGTGTGGTTACCTTCAGCAAAACTTTTGTGATGTGGACTTTTTCAGCAATTTGCAGTTTGACACATGGCGAATAATTCTGTACCACTTCAACCGATTTCGATTATTCGATTTCGATTATTGTTTTTTATGTAATATTGTTTTAAAAATATAAAACCGACTTAAAAAAAAATAAACTAGAACTAAAAAGTATTAAATAGGTACCTAATATTTAGAAATTTTCTCTGTCATTGTATTGAAATACATGAATCGATATTGTCATTCATATTCGGACCCTTGTTTCATGAATATTCTAAATTTGAAATCTTTTCCGACCGGCCAGATGCGCTTAATATATTATAATACGAGTACGAGTACCATCGAGCTGGTCTGATGACGGAGACGGAAGGTGGCCATAGGAATTCCTAAACTACACATGATAAACCCATCGTGTTTGGGCTCGTTGAATTTGTCTTCACGAGCAATTTACTTTAGACCTAGGAGATTCTCAATTCGACGGTATGTTTTCTTTTTTTGGATGTTTGTTACGCGATTACTCCGTCAATTATTGTGGGCCAAAGACATTAAACCCACCCTTTGTGGGCCGATTTTGAAAATTCTTTTTTTTTTTTTTTGAAAGGGGATAACCATGAAGTGGTTCCATTTTAATTTGGTCGAGATCAGATTGGAAAGCGAGGCGGAATCGCGAGGCCGAAGGTCGAGCGATTCCGCCGAGTACATTAATAGCAAAAAATTCCAAAAAAAGAGCACGGAATACCGCGCGCGCGCGCGCGGGGGTATTCCGTGCTCTGTGGATCTATCTATTAAAAGCGCACAAACAGGAAATTACAATCATAATAATATTTTGTTCCGTATACCAAATTATTTTCAAAAATTTTTTTTATTTTATTTAATTTGATAAGAAGTGTTAGTTTAATTGTAAATTGTCATAATTTTATTATTCAAATATAATTAAAAATTTTGGAATTTACATAAATAATGTTCTTTATAAATATAAATGAAAGCGCCATCTTTTGTCTAGTAGCAGTAATTCTACAGCCTAGTGGCAATTAAAGGTACCTAGATACTGTTGTATTTCAACTAGATAGCGCCCTTAGTATAGAAGTATTAACAAACATTAACGCCACCTGTTTGTTTTACGACAACATCAAGAAAAATTATTAACGCCCTCTGTTGGTTTTACGATTTACAACGTTACCAAATTTTTTATATGGAGTGGTCTATCTGTCCCGACAGGGTTATAAAATCAATGCTTCCAGTGAAACTAAAAGACGAAGAAATCCCTCAAGAAGATCACGCGAAATACTTGGGAATGCACTTGAACAGAAGATTAACATGGCGAAAGCACATCTGGACAAAGAGAAAACAACTTGATGCTAAACTGCGCAGCCTATACTGGTTAACCGGACGCCACTCTCAGTTGAATGACAACAGCAAAATGATGGTATATAAAGCAATCATAAAACCAATCTGGACATACGGTATCCAACTATGGGGCTCAGCCAGCACCAGCAACATCGAAATACTTAAGAGATTCCAGAGCAAAACCTTGAGAACTATTATCCCACAATGCTTCAGCAACAAATATATATAACTCGATCTTAACATAAAGACTGTCAAGCAAGAAATATCCCAGTACAGCATACAATATCAAAAGAGACTATCACAACACGTGAATGAACTTGCACTGGCGTTGAGCGGAGAGGGTGGCCTTCAACATGTGCGACTGAAACGGAACGATATCTCGAGATTGAGCAATAGATTTTCTACAATTTAATGGGAGTATTCCGTCTGAATCCTTCAAAATTAGGAACTCCCAAAAAAATATACAACATAATACAGATTGACTTAAATCAAACAAATAAGTGGCTTATTGTTTTTGAAACAGCTTGTCATGTTGCTGAAAGGAAGAACAGAAAAAAAAACTAATTAATAATAAATTGTCAATCTTTAACTTCATAGGCTAGGCTTAAAACCAGTACAATGTTCAACTTTGTTACATAGGTTACATTGTAAAACTACGCCTATACCTTTTTCAGGCATACTGGATGAACGCATGCTATTTATTATGTACCTAGGGACAAAACAAAATTGTATGTCTGAAATAAATGGATATTTTTTTTATCTCTATCTATTATTCTTTAATATATTTTACCCTTTACAATAAAAAATAAAAAAAAAATATATTTGTATTTTTTTATAACAAGATCAGAAGTTCCAAACGGTGGCAATTTTTTTCAATTATGACAACGGATTCGTATTCGGAGACCACAGGGACCCTTAGATATCGATTTTGAAAGCAATTTGTCCAGTAAGTAAAAAGTTCAAAATGGGGGACACTTTTTTAAATTTTGATCACAGATTCGTGATAGTAGACCACAAGGACCCTTAGATATCGATTTTGAAAGCTGTCGGTGCAGTAAGTAAAAAGTTCAAAATGGTGACCACTTTTTTCAATTCTGAAAACGTATTCGTATTCAGAAACCTTAAGAACCAATATTTATCAACTTTGAAAGCAGCGCGTAACTAAAAAGTTCAATATAGCGGCCACTTTTTTTTCAATTATGACAACTATTATATTTATTTGGAGAACACAGAGCCACTGAGATATCTTTTTTGAAAGCAATCGACCTAGTAACTAATCATCTAAATGTTGGCCACTTTTTCTAGAGATGTGTTATTTTTGGCACTTGTCTCGATTACTTACATTACTGTATGCGGCAGTAAATAATGTACATCGAGCTTTAGAAAGGGACAATCCGAGCGTCGTCTCTGTCGCACGAACCGCGCGTTTCTGTGAGACAAAGACGACGCTCTTAAACCGGATGTCTCATTGTAAAGCTCGATCTTCATTATTTACTGCCGGGTACTGTACAACCTTTCCAATCTACAGGTCCGGGAACCCATAAAATAAAATAATTTTTATTATAATTATATAGAACTTTTTTAGTTCAAGCAAAAATATCGCAAGGATCAAGATGTCTTGCAATCTGTAAGAGTGTGTGCGTTCGGCAGGCGTCGCTCCCGCGCGAGTGTAGTGGTGAACCGTGCATGCGATTGGACTGATCGGCCTGACAAATTGGACTGACCTCTTTGAATATTCCCCCTTAAGGCCGTGACAAACGCCAACGACCTTGAGCATTCGGGAATTCTACATAATGTACCATGCGACTGCTAATTTCGCTTCGCACGTTCAAGTCACATTTAGCGTAGTTTGTCGCTATCAGCCTAAAGAGTTGATGGTTCGGGGTTCGAATCCCACTTTCGTATGTTTTTTTTTTTTGCTTTTTTATTATTTTAATTATTAAAATGATTGTGGCTTATGTAACTGATGCGTGATTCTAATTTTTTATTTTTTATTATTTTACCTAAATAACATTTTATTGTAATTTCTTCCAAATTATTTTAGTTCATGTACTTACCACTTTTTATAAACCTCTAAATAGACTATCGATGAAAACTAAAATAAAAATAGGTAGGTAGGTAATAGGTAGATAGGCATTTAGGTATGTATGGCAAATATCATAGCAACATAGGTACCGGCCGGCGCGCGCGGCGCGCGCGGCGGCAGCATGGCACGGTGCGGTGGGGTGCGGTGCGGTGCGGTAACTCAGTAGCAGCGTGCCACTCACGCATGCAAGCAAGCAATAACAAGCCGCTCCTCCGCGCCGCGCCGCCGCTCCTCCGCGCCGCGCCGCGCCGCCGCGTCGTCTCCGCTCCGCGCCACCACAGTGCCGCCGCCGCCGCCGCCCCCGCTCCGCAGCGCGCCGCTGTTGCTAGGCTACTTTTATTTAGGCACGGTTCTATAGTCCTTGCATCTCAAGCGCAGACAGCGTTATACCACACCCGTGACACTAGTCACATTTTCTATGAAGCGGCCGAAAATGTGTACCTACTGCTCACGTACGCGGGCGCCTTTGCGTGTATTTGGTGCGACCTCGATAACTTGGGTACAGGGTTGGCACTCTTTATGAGAAGTTTGTAGTGGACAATATTATAAATTATATTTGATGTAATTTAAAAGGAAACATTTTTAATTATGACTATCTATGTATATGTACCTCTTAACATTATTGGAGGGCAAGAAAAAAAGAAAAACATCAACTTATATGCACATGTTTTATTTTTACTCGCTAACTAAACGACAATTTTGCAGTGAAAGTTTCACTAAATTTTGGAAACTTTGCAATAGGTATTCCATTTTTATTATTTTTAAGCCGAATCGTATGTGAAGCTAAAGTGAAATTTTCAATGTATACTTGCCGCCATTTTGAACTTTTTAGTTACTGGACCGATTGCTTTCAAAATTGATATCTGGGTGTCTGTGTAGGCTCTGAATACGAATCTGTAATCAAAATTTAAAAAAAGTGGCCGCCATTTTGAACTTTTTAGTTACTGGACCGATTGCTTTCAAAATTGATATCTGGGTGTCTGTGTAGGCTCTGAATACGAATCTGTAATCAAAATAAAAAAAAGTGGCCGCCATTTTGAACTTTTCAGTTACTGGACCGATTGCTTTCAAAATTGATATCTGGGTGTCTGTGTAGACTCTGAATACGAATCTGTAATCAAAATAAAAAAAAAGTGGCCGCCATTTCGAACTTTTCAGTTACTGGACCGATTGCTTTCAAAATTGATATCTGGGTGGCTGTGTAGGCTCTGAATACGAATCTGTAATCAAAATAAAAAAAAGTGGCCGCCATTTTGAACTTTTCAGTTACTGGACCGATTGCTTTCAAAATCGATATCTGGGTGTCTGTGTGGGCTCGGAATACGAATCTGTAGTCAAAATTAAAAAAAAGTGGCCGCCATTTTGAACTTTTTAGTTACTGGACCGATTGATTTCAAAATTGATATCTGGGTGTCTGTGTAGGCTCTGAATACGAATCTGTAGTCAAAATTTAAAAAAAGTGGCCGCCATTTTGAACTTTTCAGTTACTGGACCAATTGCTTTCAAAATCGATGTCTGGGTGTCTGTGTGTGCTCTGAATACGAATCTGTAGTCAAAATTAAGTGGCCGCCATTTTAAACTTTTTAGTTACTGGACCGATTGATTTCAAAATTGATATCTGGGTGTCTGTGTAGGCTCTGAATACGAATCTGTAGTCAAAATTTAAAAAAAGTGGCCGCCATTTTGAACTTTTCAGTTACTGGACCAATTGCTTTCAAAATCGATGTCTGGGTGTCTGTGTGTGCTCTGAATACGAATCTGTAGTCAAAATTAAGTGGCCGCCATTTTAAACTTTTTAGTTACTGGACCGATTGCTTTCAAAATAGATATCTGCGTGTCTGTGTGGGCTCTAAATATGAATCTGTAGTCAAAACTAAAAAGTGCAAGATGGCGGCAACTATTTTTAAATTTTGAAAACGGATTCGTATTCAGAGCCCATACAGATACCCAGATATCAATTTTGAAAGCAATCGGTCCAGTAACTAAAAAGTTCAAAATGGCGGCCACTTTTTTTTAATGTTCACTACAGATTCGTATTCAGAGCCCACGCAGACACCCAGATATCGATTTTGAAAGCAATCGGTCCAGTAACTAAAAAGTTCAAAATGGAGGCCGTTTTTTTTTATTTTGACAACGGATTCGTATTCAGAGCCCACACAGACACCCAGATATTGATTTTGAAAGCAATCGGTCGAATAACTAAAAAGGTCAAAATGGCGGCAACTTTTTTTAAATATTCACTACATATTTGTATTCAGAGTCCACACAAACACCCAGATATCGACTTTGAAAGCAATCGGTCCAGTAACTAAAAAGTTCAAAATGGCGGCCACTTTTTTTAAATTTTGACAACGGATTCGTATTCAGAGCCCACACAGACACCCAGATATCGACTTTGAAAGCAATCGGTCCAGTAACTAAAAAGTTCAAAATGGCGGCCACTTTTTTTAAATTTTGACAACGGATTCGTATTCAGAGCCCACACAGACACCCAGATATCGACTTTGAAAGCAATCGGTCCAGTAATTAAAAAGTTCAAAATGGCAGCCGCTTTTTTTAAATTTTGACAACGGATTCGTATTCAGAGCCCACACAGACACCCAGATATCGACTTTGAAAGCAATCGGTCCAGTAACTAAAAAGTTCAAAATGGCGGCCACTTTTTTTTAATTTTGACAACGGATTCGTATTCAGAGCCCACACAGACACCCAGATATCGACTTTGAAAGCAATCGGTCCAGTAACTAAAAAGTTCAAAATGGCGGCCACTTTTTTTAAATTTTGACAACGGATTCGTATTCAGAGCCCACACAGACACCCAGATATCGACTTTGAAAGCAATCGGTCCAGTAACTAAAAAGTTCAAAATGGCGGCCACTTTTTTTAAATGTTCATATGATTAAGATTCGCTCCGGTGAAGGAAAACACCGTGAGGAAACCTGTGCACAGCAGTACATATAAAATTGTTGTGGACACCGCTTCCAATCCAGCTTGTCACGTGGAAATGTATAACAATTCCCTTCCATGTTCATGGGAAAGGCTTGCGCTCAGTAGTAGGACATTAAAATTGACTCAAGAAGAAGAATAAGAAACCAAATTGATATCTGATTTGTGTAACATAAATTTCATTATTTCACATAAGAATGAAAATTTCACAGTAATTTTGCAGAAAGTGCAAAATTTCACTGCAAAATTTCAAGTGAAATTTTTGTGCAAAATTGCGCCTTGCATCTCTAAGTAAGTGCGAACAAGGAGGTTTGAAGTCCACCGCGCGCGCGGGCGCGGCCGGCCCGATCGTTGTTCTGTGCTGTGAGTGCGAAAGAACCGCGCGCGTACGTGTAAGTAGCTACTACTCCCTCTCGAAGGTGCGCTCGCTCTCCTCTCGACAGTCGGTGCCAGCCTGACTAGCCGTCCGCCAGAAGTCGACCAGACAGCGCTCGCGGGCTGCGGGGCGCGGGGGGAAGCAAACTCGCTTCGAGGCGGAGCGTCGCTTCTATACGCCAGTATTATAAGTATTCTATGGTTATACCACAGTACCTATTAGTTATTCTGTGGTTATACCAACGAAAGCCATGCATATAACGCCCCGTCAAGTTACGTACCGGAGCGTATACTGATAGATACCACAGAAGAGAGATATTACTGATACGGTCGTACTGTATACTGGTACGGAAAATGACACGGTGGCAACATCACCTACAATACAACATCCGAGATGTCAGCTCGTAACAACTGGTGAAGTAGGTGCTATGTCAGTGCTTTTCTTCGGTCGTACCGGCTTCACTGAACTGGACGGAAAAAAAGAAGGGAGTCATATCCCGAAATAGTTTGTATTTTCCGTCCAGTTTAGTGTAGCCGGCACGACCAAAGGGAAGCACTGACATGGCACCTAAGTTCACCCGGTGTTATGGGCTGACATCACGGATGTTATAGGTGATATAGCAAACTGTGTCAGTTTACATAAAAAAATCCCTCAGTCGCCTTTTACGACATGCACGGGGAGAGATGCAGTGGGGCTATTATTTTAAATTACCATCCCACACGGTACAAATATACCTAACCACCTATCTTTTTTCCATTCGATCCAAACACAGAAGACAGAAATGACGACCGACACGCGGGCGCAGCAGGGCAGGAGCGAGCAAGCGAGCCCGGAACTAAAATTGTATCTAGTATTGAAGTGCCTGCTAAATTGACGAAGGCAAAAATTTTACCCTTCCGACTGAAGAATTACGTCAATAATTTCATGTAGGCGTTTTTTGTTTTTTATTTTTATCTCCTTTCGTGGATAAAATAATAAAAAAAATTGAATAGAGTTTTCTCAGAGCTTTGTGACCTTTGAATCGGTGGTATTGTAAAATTGTAATAATACACACATACTCAGATTTTCAAAAATTCATGCTTTTTTTATATATTTTTAATTTTATGTTTATTACTTACTTTTACTCATTATTAAAAAAACCAGCAATGCACTTTGTTGGTAAGGAACCAAAATATAGGTTGGTATTTTTTTAATTTTCTGAATGTGTGTCAATTGGTCAGTTTTGGACCTTCTTTGTCGCACTTTTTGCATGTTTTGCGTATTTGGCGTTTGTCACCGCCTTAAGGCATTTAGTTTTCTTTGTTTCTCATATACATACAGTACCCGGCAGTAAGTGTGTGCGAGTACATCGAGCTTTAGAAAGAGACAATCATTTTGTAGAGCGTCGTTTCTGTCGCACGAAGCATGAATGACGTCTTATCTATCACCGTGTTAGAGAGAGAGATTGTCTCTTTCTAAAGCTCGATGTATCTACATTACTTACTGCCGGGTACAGTACTTGTTTGTTGTAGGATCAACATTTTGCGAGTGGTTTTGAGAAAAATATGTGTGTGATATTTTTTTGATGAAAAAATTCATCTTTCCGCTGCTGCAACAATGGCTGCAATAAATTAACAAAACAAAACTATATGGGTCTGGCTGGGGCACGGAGGAAATACTTAGTATTTTCTCCGTGGCCTCGGGTCACAGTTAGGGCTGCCACCTTTACAAAATTGCAGACCCGGAGTATTCAGGAAATTCAAAATTTGGGTTAGTATTTGATTAGCGGGAAATAGATCGAACATTGCTGGTATGCTTATTGTGTCGGCCTAGATAAAAGATGAATTATAGTGAAAGAATTGTTTGCCGGAAATACGTAGTTTCGGAGAAAAAAAAAATTAAAAAAAAATATTTAATAAAAAATAAAATTTTCGATTTTTTTTTTTAAATGCACCAAAAAATTTATTTTTAATAGGAATTTATGCAAAAACGACATGCGCCGCCTCAACATTAGGGTTATTTTTTTTTAAACCACCAAAACATTCACCCATACCACTTCCCTTGTTTTTACATACATATATATTTAAAACCAATGTTTTGGTGCTTTAAAAAAATTCTTTTGTATGAAAAATTAATTTTGTATGAGAAAAATTTTTTTTTCTCCGAAATAGGCCAGTCATATCTAACATTAAAATCGCAAACTAACGGCTAGTTCTGATTTTTTATGTTGTCAGAACCACTACCAGTAATGTATATCTAAGTTTGCAGCTTCGAAAGACCGTGCTAACTTTGCAGCACTCGAAAAACCGCGAAATTTTCGCACTTTTTTTGGTATTTTCAATATAAGTCCTAAACTATGCGTTTTATATAAAATATTTTCTATACGCTGTTAAAGTAGACTAAAATTTCAAAAGTTCAATACTTACCGAGATACAGCTCTCCAAAAATTGATAATTTTTTCCAAAAAAGTGAAATTTTAAGGTTTGTTCAATTTCGATCCCGATATCGGGGAAAATACTCATTTTACGGGTAAAATTATAAGAAAAGATGTTGTAGTAAATGTAATTAATTAGCTTTAATTTAAGCAAAGAACGACGTCTGTAGACCTTATAGTTTACTCACAAATCTTAAAAATAAAAAAATGGAAAAACTACTTTTTTCGCAAATTTGCTCTGTTTAGTTCTCGCAATGGTTTGAAAGGAAAAACCATGTACATCCACAAGAAATATGTATTAAACTATTAATACGGATTCAAATTGCTACAATTTGATATCAGAACCAGCTCTGTAGGGTCAATACTTACCGAGATACAGCTCTCCAAAAATTGACAATATTTTCCAAAAAAGTGACATTTTAAGATTTGGTCAATTTTCGACCCCGATATCGGGGAAAATACTCATTTTACGGGTAAAATTATAAGAAAAGATGTTGTAGCAAATGTAATTAGCTTTAATTTAAGCAAATAACGATGTCTGTAGACCTTATAGTTTATTCACAAATCTTAAAAATAAAAATAAAATGGAAAAACTACCTTTTTTTCGCAAATTTGCTCTGTTTAGTTCTCACAATGGTTTGAAAGGAAAAACCATGTACATCCACAAGAAATATGTATTAAACTATTAATATTGATTCAAATTTCTACAATTTGATATCAGAACCAGCTTTGTAGGACAATTTTTTCCAAAAATTTTTTTGGAAAAAATGTTCAATCTTTGGAGAGCTATATCTCGGTAAGTATTGAACCTACAGAGTTGGTTCTGATCTCAAATTGTAGCAATTTTAGTCTAGAAAACATTAGTTAGAAATACGAATAGAATTAGAAAAACGCATAGTTTAGGACTTATATTGAAAATACCAAAAAAAGTGCGAAAATTTCGCGGTTTTTAGAGTGCTGCGAAGTTAGCACACGTCTTTCGAAGTTGCAAACTTGAATATACACTAAAATCAGAACTAGCCGTTAGTTTGCGATTTTAGCGATTTTTAGTGTCAGATGTGACTGGCCTAAAACTACGCAAAAAACTTTTAACTTTTCAGAGGTTTCGTTAATTAATGCATGGCGCGTCCGATTCGTCCGATGTCCACCCACTCCGCTCCGATCATTCAGTCCAGTGATTTAGTCAGTCAAGCCGAATTCACCGTTCGGTTCGACTCGAGCGGCGGGCGAAAGCCGGCTTTCATTGACGCTCGCGACGACGACGTGCGTGCGTTCCACGCACCGCCCGCCTGGTCTGACCCGGAGAAATACGATGTTAACCCGTAGCCCGGATATATACCATTCAAACCCGTAGACTCCGGGTCAAACCCGGAGGGGTGGCAGGCCTAGTCACAGTTCCTAACACCCCAGGAGCGGCATTTGCTGTTGGCGAGGCACGGAAAGCGTTCGAGGTATCGAAGTCGTGGACCGGCCGATGGAAGCGTATTCATCTTGGCGACGACCGGCTCTGCTGTTCGGGTGTCAACGACCGGCGGCGTATCAGCTCCGGCAGCAGGTGGAGAACTGGAGACCAAGAACGCAGCGGGCGGATCGTTTGACGTACAAGGCGCAGTTGTGTTGTATAGGTCTTTCAATATTACTTAATAGTACGCTAAGGGGCGTATGTGTATCAGATACCGATCACGTTCTCATACCCCATTAATATTTGTTCCGATATACTATATCTAACCACATACTGAATTGTGTATCTTTTCTACCTTTATCTATGGCCCGGAGACGCAGCTCCGGGGCCTCCGGCCGGGTGGTCCAGCTGGCTGGGCGGCGCGGAGCGGCGGGGTGCGCGCGCGCGCGCGCCACCGCCGCGCCGCCGCCTCCCCGCCGCCGCCGCCGCCGCGCCGCGCCGCGCCGCCTCCGCCGCTCCGAAACATGTGAGCGGCGCGGCGGCGGCGGTCGGCGCGGAGGTGGTAGGCAAGAAAATGTTCTTGGTGGTAGGTATGTTATGTAATGTAATGTAGGTAGGTAGCAAGCGACCCCGACCCAAATAAAGTACCGATTTCAATGTCACTGTCGTAGGTCAATGGCCGTTTGCTAAGGTTTGCTTGCTTTACCGAATGTGAATTATGCGCGTTATCATATCAATCATCTTGATTTCTCATTTTCCATCAAACTTTAACAGGCTTTGGACTAGTTTGGACTGGCAAGATTAGTGAAAAAAATCTATTCTGGTAGGTACATCGGTACCTACTCGGGGGTTCTCGGCGAGAGTCTGGAGCCGGCTGACGCCACCCAACTCCCAAGAGCCAAGGGTGCAACTTCCAATACATCATTAAGTACCTACCTGACCTATACATTTTATTCTTAATATTAGTATTTTTTAAGTAAATTTACGTGCATACCTTAACCCACTGCTCCATTTCGGATTCCATGTAACACTGTAGGTCCAGCTGGTTGACTGGAGGAGATTGCCTAAGGCAATAAGTGCGCCCTTGCCACTAGTTGCCACACATTAAGTGGCACCTAATTATTATATGCATTTATTCACACTTTTATTTTTATATAAATTTTAAATATTATTTACAAACTTAAAATCTAATACTTACAAGTATACAAATAAACAAAGACCAAATAAAACGGAGTTTCTACCACCGCACAGTGTTTCCGATCACGATATTACGAGCTACTTTACAGTTTTTTGTAAAAATATATAGTTTTTTGCATTATTTACGTGCTCGTGGACGTCTACGATATAAATACATATGTTTGTTCAAATATAATACATATATATATGTCTGCCTGTCTCATAGTAAATTTTAGAAGCAGCGTGTCACTTCAGAATTTTTTGAAAAATAGGCGGCCCTGAAAAGGCTCTTTGTAGGTCATGCTTGAGATGTCTAATCGTCGATATCTTCTTCTTCTGATGATTCCAGCAACGTTGTGGGTGCCTGAGGTATCAAAATCGAACAGAGTAAGCCGCGTTATCCCTCGTGCGACACCTGATGACAAAAAAAAAATCTTACTCCCAATACGAGGGTTTACGAGGGTTGAGACTAGTTTCATTCGAAAGCTAGATAAAAATGCAAACATAATAAAAAATATTGATTGGCTGGAAGTGGCTGGGAAAAAGTTCTACTCTGTGAAACTTCAATCTTTATTAAAAAGTCGACTTTTTTTTACCATTTACTTTTTATTATTTTTTACAATGAATTAAATTAAATATAATGTAATAGATTGCCTCTATCATACCTGTAGACGTGGAAGCCATAACGAACCAAAAATTTCAGGAGAACAATCACGAGAGCACTTGATAGAACAGTGTAAAGACGTGTTACCGTTAGCGCAGAAAGAAAGTGACTGAGTAGATGTTGTTATCGCGTTCGTACGGGTAAATGATTAGTGGTCAAAATGTTAACCTATTGATGTGAAATTTCGCACCGGATACGGGTGACTAATTAGCTTCCCTAATCAATTCATATTAGTCGTTTCTACGTCACAGGTTTTTTATGTAAAGTAGCTCGTAATATCGTGATAGGAAACACTGTGCACCGGCGGCGCGGGGCGGCGGCGCCGGGCGGCGGGGGCGGCGGCGGCCGCGGCGGCGGCGGCGGTGGTAATTTATTTCCAGCTTACCTACTATAATTATTATTATGTTTCAGGTAAGGAAAAAAATGCTTGATTAAAAATTATTGACATGCTTAAATTACGTAAGTACCTACGTATTTATTTTACGTCGTCAACTCTAAATAACTGCCTAAAACAATGATTCGGTAAATCTGTAAATACTGCAGTAAATCGTTAATAAATTATATGGCAATACTAGATTAATGTAATGTACCCAAAGACCGTAGCTACCAACTTGTTGGTACGGTCTTTGCATGTACCTACCTACCTTTTTTCCTAAACTAGTAACGTGAAATCTTTAATGTGGAAAAACTTCTTTTACATTTATTTTAAGGTAGCTAGTGACATCTAACAGACAATACAATGAATCAAACTAGCAGACTAATAAGTAAGCTTGAACATGCTGATAAGTTGAAGGGAGATTGCTACTTCCCGGTAGATGTCGTCAATTATTTATTCGACACTACCCAAAGTACGGCACCTCGGCGTACTCTAGTCCATCGTATTTTAGGTCCGATAATTTGGGTCATGATGCCTAAATTATCGTGTACCAAATTATCGGACCTCGAGTACGCTGTACTAGAATACGGATGCCCAAAATAAGATACCTCGAATACGATGTACCAAAATACGATGAACCAAATTATTGGACCCAGAGTACGATGGACTCGAATACGATGTACTAGAATATGGTACACCGTCGTCGTCCTACCTGGCGGGTAGTCTTCCCACACTCCGTTGCCCTGTCCACGCGCTATCGCCAGAGTGTAGGGATCCGCTTACTCCAACGGTCGTCTGCCCAGTCCACTGCCATTTGAGCCAACCGGTGTCCAATATCGAAGACTTTGGCGGATTTTTTACAAGCATAAGTATGCGTCTTGGGACGCCGCGCCGCCGCCGCTCGGCTAGGTGGATTCATTAGCTCTCTACAGGAACTTTTTCGGTTTTACCTAACGCTTTTTGACGCAGGAGAGGAACTATTGTGTACAAAGTCTATACACCTACACCGAATGTGCCGTTTTTTTTTTATGGAACCTGACACGGTTGGCTACATCACCTACAACATCCGTGATGTCAGCCCATAACACAGGGTGAACTAGGTGCCATGTCAGTGCTTCCCTTCGGTCGTGCCGGCTACACTGAACTGGACGGAAAACACGAACTATTTACATAGCCGTTTCGACCGACGTTTCGTTCAGTGCGGTGGTACCAACCCGGCCGGGATAAACCCTACCACCTAGTAAGGTAAGAAGGGAAGGGGCCTACAGTTTAACGTGGAATCCGAACCACGGTCAGCCTCCAACGGTCGAGCGGTCACCCATCCAATCACTGACCGCGCTCAGCGTTGCTTAATAACAGTTGACTAACCAACCGCGCCACTGAGCTACCGAGGCTGACGAATTTTCTTATCCCTTAGTCGACTTTTACGACATGCGACGGGGAGAGATGCAGTGGGGCTATTCTTTTTAAGTACCGACCCCACACGGTACACGTGTAGTGCCGTGTAGTTTTTCTGTACAAAAGAGTATGAAACCCGCCCGTACGCATCCTTTGTGAATGTGAAGTGCTCATTCACAGTAGAAGCCGTATTCTTGGAGGTTATATTTTTTAACGCATGCCAAATACAGGCGCTCAACCCTGAAGAATATAACTCGGTTCATAGCTGAAATCGGACTCGGGGGGGTGAGCGAGCTGTAAACTTTTGAGAGATGACAAAGATCTATATTGTCATCTCTCAAAAGTTTACAGGCCGCAGTGACAACAGGGCCCGGGGGCCCTAACTCTAAAAATCATACTCGAAAATCAGTTGTGATAAATTTTATTATATTACACCGATAAAATAAAATAAAAATAACCTACGACAGAACGACCCACCTACTGGCCCGAACGGACAAGTAGGTGGGTTGTTCTGTCATTCCGTTCAAATTTCCATGTTTCAGCGGAATTTTTATTTATTTTTTAATTACTGAAATATAAATTTGTGTTTCCGTACCTATTAGGTGCAGTAACATAAGAAAGATATTTATATAGGTTCAGTTTTGAAGACAATTTATGGAATGTAATGAATGTGTGGATGGTAATGAAAAACACCTGGATGGTAATGAAGCATGGCAGTGTAAACGCTATACAGAGTGTTTCAGGATCGGCTTGAGAAACTTCAGGAATATAAAGTAGGTACTCATTATTAGAAGAAAAAAATCCTTATAATTTTTTTTCATACAAAATTTTAAAATTGTACCTAATAAAAACTCGATGGACAGTGAGTCTGGGGGATATTGGGCAACAGTGCTGTCAAGGTCTAGGGAGTGCAATGACCTAGTCCAGTCCCCTTTTTATATTGTTTTCATTGAACTTTATGTGTTTGGAACTTACCTACGTGCAGTTAGTCATTTTATTTTTATTTAATAAAGGCGGACGCTAACCATCCTCCAAATCTCGAAGAAACTATTTTCACCAAGAAGTACTATAAAATGACTGAATCTGGGAAAAAGTTTCAGAGCTTTTCGTCTTCAAATATGGGCCCCTTTCAAACCCTGAAGTTACGAAACCCTATCCTGAAACATTCTGTATAAGAAATTAAAGGATTTATTATGTTAATTTGGTATGTTTTTTTTATCGAATAAAATAATAAAATGGACAAAAGTCTGATGCGTTAAATACTACTTTTTCCTTTTATATATACCTACGTAGTCCATTAATATTTTCTGGAAAATTTTTAAATTTTCACACGCATTTATTGCCCGGATATGGAAATCTGAACGAAATGACGGAATGATGTTTGCTAATCTAAAAATTAAACTCGACATGATTAATAAAAATGATTTATTCACACCATATTAAATTCATTAATAATATCAATATTCTTAAATAAATTAACAGAATACAATAACAAAGGTTTGCCGCACATCCGGAGGTACATACGAACGAATATACATACAACACACCCCCGGAGACGTACCTGAAAGTAACACTACACCCTTGTCTCTGCCCCTTGCTAGGTGGTAGGCTCATATTGTAGCCGACTGGATCGGTACCGCCGCACTGGACGTAACAAGGCCGCATAGCAGCCTCAGCTGTGTTCTCCTCTAGTCCAGTATAGCCAGCGATCCGAAGTTAAGTCTTTTCGCAGGTGATGTTGGCCGGTCAGTCAAACCCATGTGCTCTGGCTGGTCCCTCTGACCCAGTCATAGCAGATTTCGAAATGAGTGAAAGTTCCATTTGAAAACGCTGCAATAATTTGTTTTATGTAAAAACAACTCACATTTTGTATGTACATGAGATAGAGAGAGCTCCCTAACCCAATTAAGTAATCTGTGCCAGAGATGTAGCGAATGCGATTTTTTTGACATCCGGATTTTTTGACGCTCACGATGCGAGATTATGCTTTTAATATCTTTTATTGATTAATAAATTTTTATACTCCAACTATAGCTTGATACGCGTGACAGATGTCAGAGTGACATTTCTTTGTATGCGTGACAGATGTCAGAGTGACATTTCTTTGTATGCGTGACAGATGTCAGAGTGACATTTCTTTGTATGCGTGACAGATGTCAGAGTGACATTTCAACAAAGTATGACGTTGTATTGCGTGCATTTTACTGTAAAAAAATACTGAACTTCATGCGAGGTGTTCTCGATGACAGCTGTCACAGGTATCATGCTATATTTTAAGGAGTAAGAAAATTTTAAGATTGGGCTATTGTATTTAATGAAACGTAATTTGACTGCCTTTCGCTGACTCCGCCCAATTTCATTCAAGTCGCAACCTGCACCTCCGCATCCGCATGAGATCCGCATCGATTTAATGCAGATGCGGATGTCAAAAACAATGCGGATGCTCCGCATTTGCGGATGCGGATTTGAACATCCGCAACATCCCTGATCTGTGCCTAGAAATTAGGTTAGGGAACATAGCAATTACTAGGTGACAGATTTTAGGCCACCTCTGGACCCAACCCTGTGACCCAAGGCGGTATTTTGATAAACCTCTCCCTCAAACCCCAAAATCGGTAACGCAGTACGGATACGCTCTCTTATCGCGAGCCGAGTTTGAAGTCCGCCTTCTGGAGAGCAGAAAAGTCATAGAGCAAAGTTCATTGTGTTTTGGGAAGTTTTTTTTTTTTACTATGTAATCCGGTATGGGTGGCTGAGGCAGAGTCAGAGGGGCCAAAGCACATTTTTTTTTTATGGAAACTGACACGATCACCTCCGAGAAGGTAGGTGCCATACCGGAGGCTTCCCTGGATTGCTGCCTATACTGGACTAGAGGAGAACACAACCGAGGCTGCTATGCGACCATCTTACATCCAGTACGGTGGTACCAACCCAGTCGGCTACAATTTTTTTTCAGAAGTTTTATTCAGTTCAAGAAGGTGGGCCATACGCATGGTTGGCGTCGGCACATAACTCCTCATACAACCCATACCGGATTACATAAAAAATAAATACCCATTTCAAACTAAAGGCGTGAAGCTGAGGGAGTGTTCGGAGGAGATGTTGCGATTCCGACATCGCACATTCCACCTCCGCACTACGCGCACTGGGCAGGGGATGCACCCCTATACAATCGACCAAACTAAAGCACAAACCGCTTCTTTTATTCACACAACCGGGAAAATGTGGAACACACTTCCATCCCATCTATTTCCCCCCAAGTGCAGCCTGGGGTTTTTCAAGAGGCGTGAAAAGGCTCCCGTCAGGCCGACATGGCATTTGCAATCCCCGTGCATCGCAGAATGTCCATGGGCATCGTTAGACGCCTACTCGTAGGTGAAACGATGCGAACATGCCTTGCTTTCCATAAAAAAAAATACATGACTTTCTATCAATGTCTACACCGAACATACCTATCAAAGATTACCCCCCTGGGCAATCTTTGACATTTAATCACTAAACATCCATCTTCTCGGAGGATTGACTAAATTTTTTTTATAAATTTTTCATACGAATATTATTTATTACCTAAACTTGTAAAATTCTGAGAACCCATCGGTTTTCTAAATCGTTTCTTTGTCGCACCGCTAGAGTGTGGAACTGTCTTCCGGCGAGTGTATTTCCTGAATCCTTTAACCTGGGTGTCTTCAAGCGTCGTATTAACGGGCTAGACAGCCTAGCAACAGTCGGCAAATCTGCTGGCATGGCACCTAACTGAGCGTGGTTTCGCGAGGAGAGGTGATTTTGGCTCTGTCGACTGCACCATTGGTCCCTCGGCACAGCCACCCATGCTGGTTTACATAAAAAAAAAAAATAATAAAAAATTGGAATAGAAATAAAATAAATGAACATATTTTCACAGTTCCTTCGCCAAGATAGCACTTGAACTGGGAGAAATTTCATTTCACAATAAACCTGCCCTCTTCATCGGGGAAAAATATCATTTTTAATTATGCTTATGTGCAACAATATAATTATTATTATGTCAAAAAATATTAGTTGATGAAACAATTAATGTGTCTTTTAAGTAATACACCAGATCAAAAGGCTGCAGCATGGAAGATGTTGTCCTTTATTCCTTATACATATATTACAAAGGCCTAAATTAAGACCAATTTCACTGAATAAACTTAGACGTCGGCGGCACACACGTGTGTGCCGCCTGCCAGACTCCGGCCCCTTGAACTTGAACTCTCACACTTTAAATCATAATCATATATGAAACTGAATGTTTGAGGTGATAACAGGGTTGCCAGATAGTTCAGTTGAAAAAAAACCGGACATTTTTCATTAAAGAGCCTTATAAAAATTTGAAAAAACAAAAAAATAAGGGGCTTCCCATACAAGAAACGTGTTTTTTTTCAATGTTTTTTTGTGGTGCTGAAACCTCGGTGCGCGTGTCCGACTCGCACTTGGCCGGTTTTTCATTATTTTGGAGACCGGACACAAGCCTCAAAAACCGGACAGTCAGCTCCAAAACCGAACATCTGGCAACCCTGCGTGAGAAATATTGATGGTACATCTCTGAGAAAGAGAGAAACTTTAGAGAGCGTTTCAACTAAATGTTCGCTTCCGTTATGTTGGCTCCACTGTCTATCTGTCAAAACAGCGTTGTAGGTTGGTATGTGTACAGATTTACCCGTAATTATCGGTATTTACCGTATTTATTATACGGTAAATACCGATTACATTATTAGGTAATATAATCTTCACAATCTGGCAACACGAATTTAAGCACTGACAGTAACACTGACAGTGGAGCCAACATAACGGCGAAGGGAACTTTTAGTTGGAACGCTCTCTAGCAATTTGCACGGCTTATATCTACGGTAGTGTGAGCAGAGTATTTTAGGGCACATAAAACAGAACATAACATGAAATTTTTTTTTACTTATTGTTGACATATGAAACGTCAAACTACATTGACAGGTCCATAAATCCATAACATTAATCTATTGTTGTTAGAGAGCGTTCCAACTAAAAGTTCCCTTCGCCGTTATGTTGGCTCCACTGTCTATCTGTCAAAACAGCGCTGAGGGTTGCTATGTGTACAGATTTACCCGTAATTATCGGTATGTACCGTATTTATTATACGGCAAATACCGATTACATTATCAGGTAATATAATCTTCACAATCTGGCAACACGAATTTAAGCACTGACAGTGACACTGGCAGTGGAGCCAACATAACGGCGAAGGGAACTTTTAGTTGGAACGCTCTTTACACGTAACAGTGACAGCCGACAGACACTTCCGTCAGCTGTGCAATAACAAGAAACGAAAATGTCATCCCGCCTGCCGCGGCTGTCAGCGCCCCGTGTTACAATATGACGTATACTCTATTTTATACATTATTCTCCAATCACGACCCCCCCCCTACAGCCACTCCGTGTAACGTGATCTTTCATGTCAGTGCTTCCCCCTTCGATCGTGCCGGCTACACTGAAATGGTCGGAAAACACAAACTATTTACATAGCCGTTTCGACCGACGTTTCATTCAGTGCGGTGGTACCAACCCGGGCGGGTTAAACCCTACCACCAAGTAAGATTAGGAGGGAAGGGACCTACAGTTTTACGAGGAATCCGAACCTCGGTCAGCCTCCAACGGTCAGCGGTCACGCATCCAAGTACTGACCGCACCCAGCGTTGCTTAACATTCAATAGCGACAGTTGACTGTCTGCACCACTGAGCTAACGAGGCTGACATGAGGCTGAGGCTGATCTTGTAAATCGAAGAATTCCAAGACTTTGTGCGCGTTGTCACAATATCGGCAAACGGCACATCGGTCTACGCTACAGGTCGGCTAACTAAAGCTGGAATTATATTTTCATATGTTAGTACTAAGCATGTATTCGCTTTTTATATTATTCATTAGATAAATTCAAAGCACTCTTTTGAGATTATGTTTTATTTGTTAGATATTTATCTAGTCTATTTTTGAATTGGTTGGTACTTTGTCAGCCTCGATAGCTCAGTGGTGCAGACAGTCAACTGTCGCTATTGAATGTTAAGCAACGCTGGGTGCGGTCAGTACTTGGATGGGTGACCGCTGACCGTTGGAGGCTGACCGAGGTTCGGATTCCTCGTAAAACTGTAGGTCCCTTCCCTCCTAATCTTACTTGGTGGTAGGGTTTAACCCGCCCGGGTTGGTACCACCGCACTGAATGAAACGTCGGTCTAAACGGCTATGTAAATAGTTTGTGTTTTCCGACCAGTTCAGTGTAGCCGGCACGATCAAAGCGGGAAGCACTGACATGGCACCTAGTTCACCCGGTGTTATGGGCTGACATCACGGACGTTGTAGGTGATGTAGTTAACCGTGTCAGTTTCCATAAAAAAAAAAAAAAAAAAAAACTAAGTGCGCTTATTACTTCCTCTGGAAGTTGAAAAAAGAAGTTGACAAAATTTAAATACCTACCTACGTTGTCCATAAGTTATTTATGCCGTATTTCCTTACTGCCCCCCTATCGGTGTTAGGTTATAATAAAAAAGTCCGCATAAAAATCATAGCCATTTTTTCCAAAAAATGTAACCCGGAAAATCAAATTGGCCTCTGGTGAAAAATGCCCACCTTACTTATCTTGAAAGGTTGAAAGTTGCCCAGCGAGCAATGGAGCGAGCCATGCTGGGAATAACGCTGCGTGATATGGTGCGTAACGAGGCAATCCGCCGACGCGCCAAAGTAGTCGACATTGGACACCGGGTGGCTAAGCTCAAGTGGCAGTGGGCTGGGCACGTCAGCCGAAGAGACGGCGACCGTTGGAGCAACCGTGTCCTACACTGGCGGCCGTGGACAGGAAAACGGAGTGTGGGAAGACCGCCCGCCAGATGGGACGACGACATAAAGTACGTCGGCGGAAAGCAGTAGTTGCGTATCACTGAAGGCCGGGAGGACTGGAGGATAAATTGGAGAGGCGTATGTCCAGCAGTGGACGCTTACACGCTGACTGACTGACTGACTTATCTGGGCCACCTGGCCTGTGTGAAAGTGTTTGTACGTGCCAGCTTTATACGACCGACCTTTATTTCAATCGACGACGATCGGACTGTGGTTGTGCATTAATTAATTGCGTCTATAGCTTGCAATGTGCCCCCTTCCTCGGTATATTGATGTAGGGCTGCGCCGTTGGGTAGAGCGGCCGGCCTGACTTGAACTCGACCAGGTCTGTGACGCGTGTCGGCTAGAACAAAAAAGATAGATATTCTATATTCTTTATTCATCATCCGTAGACCGCAGCTGTCAACGAGTACACTGCACTCGGATTCGTCATATTTTAACATTAAACATTTAGCATTTTGCCAGTTCGTTTTTTTTTTTTTTATGGAAACCTACATCACCTTGTACCTTGTTGTTGTTGGCTACATCACCTACAACATCCGTGATGTCAGCCCATGGGTGAACTAGGCGCCATGTCAGTGCTTCCCTTCATTTCATGTCGGCTACACTGAATTTGGCGGAAAACACGAAATATTTACATAGCCGTTTCGACCGACGATTCATTCAGTGCGGTGGTACCAAACCGGGCGGGATAAACCCTACCACCTAGTAAGGTAAGAAGTGAAGGGAGCTACAGTTTAACGTGGAATCCGAACCTCGGTCAGCCTCCAACGATCGAGCGGTCACCCATCCAAGTACTGACCGCGCCCAACGTCGCTTAACAATCAATAGCAACAGTCGACTGTCTGCACCACTGAGCTATCGAGGCTGACGAAAACCTCCCTAAATTGTGCCTCTCACTCTAACAATGCGCGTTTTATTTTATTATGAAGAAATTATACAACTTATAAAAAAATCCTCTGGGAGAAACATGCATGATAAGCATTAATAATTTTATCATGCATCTTTCTCCCAGAGGATATTTTTATAAGTTGTATAATTTCTTCATAATAAAATAAAATGTATGAAAAACGGCCAATGTTAGAAAGAGAGGGTAGATTTAGGAAGGAGCCCCCTAAACATAAAGCAAGCGAACAGTGATCGGTGGCAGCGGTTACCTTGACGGCAATCTCAGGCGGGGGCCTCAGACCGTCTACTGGCTTCTTGTCGTCCTCCTGCGCGGCGTCGCTGGGCGCGGTCGACACCACGTGCACAGACAGCTTGCGCCGCTCCGGCGCGTCGTGCCTTATGTACGTCTGCGGACGACACGTTATATGAAAATTATTTCTTACAGATCCTGCGTACGAACACATAAATATATAGTATAATAATTTGTCAGCCTCGATAGCTCAGTGGTGCAGACAGTCGACTGTCGCTAGTGATGGTTAAGCAACGCTGGGTGCGGTCAGTACTTGAATGCGTGACCGCTGACCGTTGGAGGCTGACCGAGGTTCGGATTCCACGTTAAACTGTAGGTCCCTTCCCTTCTTACCTTACTAGGTGGTAGGGTTTAACCCGTCCGGGTTGGTACCACCGCACTGAATGAAACGTCGGTCTAAACGGCTATGTAAATAGTTTGTGTTTTCCGACCAGTTCAGTGTCGCCAGCACGATCAAAGGGGGAAGCACTGACATGGCACCTAGTTCACCCGGTGTTATGGGCTGACATCACGGACGTTGTAGGTGATGTAGCCAACCGTGTCAGTTTCCATAAAAAAAAAAAGGTACGGGACCCTATTACTAAGCCTACGCCGTCTGTCTGTCTGTCTGTCTGTCTGCCTCTCTGTCTGTCTGTCCGTCCGTCCGCCTGTCCGAGGGCTGTATCTCTTGAACCGTAATAGGTAGCCCGTTGAAATTTTCACAGAATATGTGTTATTATGGCCGATATAACAACAAATAATACAAATAAGAAAAAGTAAAAAATTCACAGGGGTTCCCATAGAAGAAACCAAAAAGTGTCGCGCCATCCACCGAATAGATTATGAAGCGTGACATTAACTAATATGAAGCATTTCATAACACGCCATCTAGATGGTGTGAGTAGCGCTGGCCGTGACATGGCGATACGGGACCCTCGGTGCGCGAGTTCGACTCGCACTTGGCCGTTTTTTTTTTCTTTTGACATTGGAAATATATTTTCGTTCGCTCCAGTCTAGGCTCCGATTTCACGAAAAATTCACAGATTTCGTGCCTCACACGACTATCGAGCGCATTGGAAATGAATCTACGGAATTCGAAAAAAATGTTTTTTTAATTTTTTTTTTTATGGAAACTGGCACGGTTGGCTACATCACCTACAACATCCGTGATGTCAGCCCATAACACCGGGTGAACTTGGTGCCACGTCAGTGCTTCCCTTCGGTCGTGCCGTCGTGTTGTTCTGACTTTTAGACTATTTTCAAAAAGGTTAGGCTACAGGGCAAACCCTTAACCCGATCGTCTTTGTTTTAGGCTCAAATTGTAGCTGAGTAAATTGTCCAGAGGAGTTTTTCTCAAATTTTTTATATCATTCTTCGTTTCCAAAATATCAAGCGCCAAAATCAAAAATTCTTTTTGCACTATTTCGGCCATAACTTTTTTCGTTTTTTACTTTCTCGAATAATTCTTTTTGCACCTTACAGCTCTCATGAATACGCGTATTTTGAGCCTATTTTGAATATCATATCTTCACAACTCTCCGAGATATAAGGGGATCGCACTCGCAAGTCGACAGTCGTGTGAGGCACGAAATCTGTGATTTTTTTTTTTATGGAAACTGACACGGTTGGCTACATCACCTGACAACATCCGCGATGTCAGCCCATAACACAGTCATTGCTTCCCTTCAGATTTTCATGTCGACACTGAACTGGACGGAAAACACGGACTATTTACATAGCCGTTTCGACCGACGTTTCATTTAGTGCGGTGATACCAACCCGGGCGTATTGAACCCTACCACCTAGTAAGGTAAGAAGGGAAGGGACCTACAGTTTAACGTGGAATTCGAACCGCGGTCAGCCTCCAACGGTCGAGCGGTCACTCGTCCTGTACTGACCGCGCCCAGCGTTGCTCAACCATCCATAGCGACAGTCGACTGTCTGCACCACTGAGCTATCGAGGCTGACAATGACAGACTAATTCTTACAGATCCTGCGTATAAACACAAATGAATATACAGGGTGTTTCAGGATACACACACACACATCATACACGCTGAATCCCGAAAATCGGGGTAAGCATAGTAATCGGTGTTGGGCTGCAAGAACTCTGGTAAATTACAGCACAACACCGTACACCACGTTTCGCAAAGTATTCAAACAAGATTCAATTGTTTGAGGATAGGGTTGAGAAACTTCAGGAATAGAAAATACTCATTATTAGAAGAAAAAAATCCATATCACTCAAACGGCAATTCCGTATATTTTTTTTCTGACCTTCAGTTTGACTCACTGACCTTCGGTTTGACTCACTGACCTTCAGTTTGACTCACTGACCTTCAGTTTGACTCACTGACCTTCAGTTTGACTCACTGACCTTCAGTTTGACTCACTGACCTTCAATTTGACTCACTTACGTTCAGTTTCACTCACTGATCTTCAGTTTGACTCACTGACCTACAGTTTGACTCACTGACCTTCAGTTTGACTCACTGACCTTCAGTTTGACTCACTGACCTTCAGTTTCACTTAATAACCTTCTGTTTGACTCACTAACCTTCAGATTGACTCACTGACCTTCAGTTTGACTCGCAGATCTTCAAGTCGGGCTCAAATCACACTAACCCTATAAAGCCGCAGCAGCTCCTCTCGCCCGACGCCCTCCAGGCTCTCGACCTCGACGCGCGCGCGCTCGAAGTTGTACTGCTGCCCGGCGATCTCCGCGAGCATCGTGCCGACACGCTGCGACAGCTGCTTCGGCTTCTCGAGCCGCTGGGCGGCCAGCGCCGCGCGGTGACGCTGCAGCTCCTCGTCAGACATCTCCGTCAGGTACTCCTTAGCAACAGACAAACATCAGGTACTCCTCGGCAACGGACAAACATCAGGTACTCCTTGGCAACAGACAAACATCAGGTACTCCTTGGCAACAGACAAACATCAGGTACTCCTTGACAACAGACAAACATCAAGTACTCCTTGGCAACAGACAAACATCAGGTACTCCTTGGCAACAGAAAAATATCAGGTACTCCTTGGCAACAGACAAACATCAGGTACTCCTTGGCAACAGACAAACATCAGGTACTCCTTGGCAACAGACAAACATCAGGTACTCCTTGGCAACAGACAAACATCAGGTACTCCTTGGCAACTGGCAAACATCAGGTACTCCTTGGCAACAGACAAACATCAGGTACTGCTTGGCAACAGACAAACATCAGGTACTGCTTGGCAACAGACAAACATCAGGTACTTCTTGGCAACAGACAAACATCAGGTACTCCTTGGCAACAGACAAACATCACGTACTCCTTGGCAACAAACATCAGGTACTCCTTGGCAACAGACAAACATCAGGTACTCCTTGGCAACAGACAAACATCAGGTACTCCTTGGCAACAGACAAACATCAGGTACTCCTTGACAACAGACAAACATCAAGTACTCCTTGGCAACAGACAAACATCAGGTACTCCTTGGCAACAGAAAAATATCAGGTACTCCTTGGCAACAGACAAACATCAGGTACTCCTTGGCAACAGACAAACATCAGGTACTCCTTGGCAACAGACAAACATCAGGTACTCCTTGGCAACAGACAAACATCAGGTACTCCTTGGCAACAGGCAAACATCAGGTACTCCTTGGAAACAGACAAACATCAGGTACTGCTTGGCAACAGACAAACATCAGGTACTCCTTAGCAACAGACAAACATCAGGTACTCCTTGGCAACAGACAAACATCAGGTACTCCTTGAATAAATAAAAAATGAACGGACGAACGGTGAAAACGGTGCCCGCGAGGCGGTGCTCACCTCCATGTAATGTAGGAAGGCCTCGACGCGCTCCTCCAGGTAGTCTGGCGCGCGGTCGCTCTGCACCAGCACGCGGAGCCCCTGCACGCCGTGCGACCGCCGCATCCCGCTGAACACTATGTAGCCCAGCTGCTCCTGTTCACACAGAAACAGAGAGAGTGGCGTTTTATCATAAGCATGTTTTTTATTGCTTCCGAACTGGGTGACTTCCCGAGGTGGATGCCTCAGGCAGCCAATTTCGCCCCCGAGGAGGCGCCAGTCCGGCTTGGAGGTGGACTAATGTCGCTGGGGAAAGGCTATTAACCCGCGATTTGAAGATCCGTGGATTGTAGCAGTGGTGAAAGATATTCCCCGGAAGCCTGTTCTAGTAGTTCCGTTCCATTCCTAGGTCGCAGTGACAACAGGTCTCGGAGGCCGTAACTCTCCACACTTAACCATAACCCCTCTGAACGGTCCGGCGCGGTAACAGAATGACGGCGTGCAGTACGTACCACTGTGCGCAGCACGTTGAAGCACGGCTCCGACACTGTGTGCAGCAGCAGCTCGAGCAGCACGTTCTGGCGAGTCTCCTGCCGGCCGCACGCGTAGTACAGCGACGCGCACGAGCTGCGGTGTATCGAGTTCTCCACCGAGCGGAGGAAGTGCGAGCCTGCCAGGACAACGCCGGCCTGATTAAATTTTGTGCTCTAGGTTGGCCGCAAAGTGACCTAGTCCTCTGAACCTCTGGCAAAATTGACAACACGCTGGCGGCTAATTCTAGAAGTTCAGCACACAATTTTGGTCGGGAATGAATCTTTCTCTCGTTTTATGTGGGTGTTTAAATTATGTATATTTTCACATTGTTTATACTGACAAATTAAGAATTATATTATTATATTAGTTAATTTTGATTGGAACGACCAGTCATTTGGAGAAGGGCATAACTGCACCTTTTTTTAGAAATATAATTGAACCTTAGCCCCATATTGAAAGAGTGCGTATTTAAATGCCGAAAGTCACCAGTCACGTTGGCGCGGATCTGAGCTCAGGCAATTAGATGGGGTGCCCGGATCCGACCTAGGGCATACGAAAGGTTAAGAATTAAGAGAAAATAAAAATCATTTCTTTCTTTATTTCTTTCTGCTTCACGGCAAAGCGTACACTGTTTATTGTAAGCACTACCTCCGGGGAGGTCCTTCCCGCACACATACACACTGAAGCACAGATTACTTAATAGTTACTTCGTAACAGATAAATCACTCCATAGCAAATGTTCCTACCTTCGGGCTTTAATAGCCTACTGGTTCACGTCACCAATCGCTGCGTGCGAAAATGTACCTTAACGATCGAGTGTAAAGTGGTTATTGCTTTGCAGCTGCGCGCAGTTGCGTGGGCGAGCGTCTATGTATACTTCGCGCGGCTGACGAATTTCCACTGAAATAGACCGCCGGCGGCCCGTCGGGCGGTAGATAGTTAGCGCGCGCAAGTACATAGAGTGCGTGAGGCCTGACTGAAGTACTCATACATACCAGTAGTAAAGAAACAAAAGATAGGTGATGTACATACATACATATCACACACGCTGAATCCCGACAATCGGGGTAAGCAGAGTAATCGGCGTTGTGCTGCAAGAACTCTGGTAAATTACAGCACAACACCGACCACCACGTTTCGCAAAGTATTCGAACAAGATTCAATCGATCAAGCAGCAAGTAAGGCACGAAGACCCACCTGCTGCATGACTCGGTTGAAGTACCGTGCCAAGGTGAGAGGTGGCGAGCCTGTCGCCCTTTAGCACGGCATCTTGTCCTTATCCCTTAGTCGCCTTTTACGACATGCATGGGGAGAGATGCAGTGGGGCTATTCTTTTTAAGTACCGGCCCCACACGATAAGATAAGATGAATGAATTGGCGCGGTCCTTCTACCGAGTCGTGCAGCAGATGGGTTTGTGTGCCTTACTTGCTGTTTGATAGTTATCGTGTCCGAATACTTTGCTAAACGCGGCGGTCGATGTTGTGTCGCAATTTTCGAGAGTTCTTGCAGCGCAGCACGCGATTACTCGCGATAATTTTTTTTTTTTTTATGTAATCCTGTATGGGTTGCTGAGTCGGAGGGGCCAAAGCACATGCTCTAACCAGCCAATATCACCTCCGAGAAGGTAGGTGCCATACCGGAGACTTCCCTGGATTGCTGGCTATACTGGACTAGAGGAGAACACAACCGAGGCTGCTATGCGGCCATCTTACATCCAGTACGGTGGTACCAACCCAGTCGGCTACAATTTGAGCCTACCACCTAGTAAGGGGCAAGTGAAGGGACCTACAGTTTTACTCCGGTTCCGAACGGTGAAGCAGCGGGTGTAGGTATGCACGTAAATTTTTTCGTCAGAAAAAACTCATTGGTACACGCCGACCGGATTCGAACCTCGGACCTCCCGCATGAGAAGCCGTTGCCCAAACCACTCGGCCACCCGCCGCTTAATCCGCGATACAGCGCGTGTGGCATATAATGTATGTAATCAACAATATACCTTTTTCCATTTCAATTTCTCTATTGAGCAGGAGCTGCTGTGACAGCAACGGGACCCCGTCCTTCGGCAATCTGCGAACATAACACACACGCGCACATTACTTTATTTATTTTATTTTCGTTTATTTGGGAAATCAACAGCAGTTTTACAATAGGTGTGATTATGTATATGTTGTACAATAGAAGCCAATTAAAGATTTCCACTGCTTAATCAATCAGATTATGTTGTGCCTTGCTACCTTACTGTAGGTAGATAGCTAATAAATAAATAACTCTGTGCACGTGTGTGTGTGTGTGTGAGGGTGTGCGTGTGTGAGAGGGTGTGTGTGTTAAGTATGTTCTGTTTTGTAAGGGTGTATAGTGATGTCGGAAGGGTGTGAAAGCTATGGTATTTATTTATTTATTTCATCGCCTAAGTTATTATGTCGAATGTCTATCAATTTTTGTTTTATATCCTTTTATTTTTGTTTTACATCACAACATAGGGATGCCGAGCGGGGGTTTCTTGGGGGTTTGAAAGCGCGAAGACAGATACTGAAAACGCGAATATAGATACTGAAAATGCGAAGACAGGTAGTGAAAACGCGAATATAAGTACTGAAAACGCGAAGATAGGTACTGCAAACGCCAATATAGGTACATAAAACGCGAAAATAGGTACTGGAAATGCGAATATAGGTACTGAAAACGTGAAGATAGGTACTGAAAACGCGAAGATAGATACTGCAAACGCGAAGATAGATACTTTAAACGCGAGGACAGATACTGAAAACGCGAAGATAGGTACTGCAAACGCCAATATAGGTACATAAAACGCGAAAATAGGTACTGGAAATGCGAATATAGGTACTGAAAACGTGAAGATAGGTACTGAAAACGCGAAGATAGATACTGCAAACGCGAAGATAGATACTTTAAACGCGAGGACAGATACTGAAAACGCGAAGATAGGTACTGAAAACGCGAAGATAGGTACTGAAAACGCGAAGATAGGTACTGAAAACATAAAAATAGGTACTGGAAACGCAAAGATAGGTACTGAAAACGCGAAGATAGGTACTGAAAACGCGAAGATAGGTACTGAAAACATAAAAATAGGTACTGGAAACGCAAAGATAGGTAATGCAAACGCGAAGATAGGAAGATAGAACCCTAGAGCAGAAGGTTAAAGAGTATGTAATCTCCGCTACGCACTTGGACTCGACGATGTCTGCGAGCGCGAGGGCCCGCTCCCGCGTCAGATTGCCCACCATGAGGCTCTCGCAGTGCGTCCGCGTCATGAAGCGCCCTGCGAACTCGTTCAGCTGCTCCAGAGTCATGCCTGCACACGTACAAATATGTTATTTTTATTATTATTTTTATGGTATCCACGGCACTGTTGGCTACATCACCTACAACGTCCGTGATGTCAGCCCATAACACCGGGTGAACTTGGGTGCCACGTCAGTGCTTCCCTTCGGTCGTGCCGGCTACACTGAACTGGATGGAAGACATGAGCTATTCACATAGCCGTTTCACCCAGTTCAACCTCACACAGAAAATCTGCTTATGGTCACGTTCCGATTGCAGATGGTGCAAGCAAAAAAAAAAAACAGCCGTTTCGACCGACGTTTCATTCAGTGCGGCCAATCTGGCCGGGATAAATCCTACCACCTAGTAAGGTAAGAAGGGAAGGAAGCTACAGTTTTACATGGAATACCACCTGCCGTATTTTTTTTTATGTAATCCGGTATGGTTGGCAGAGTCGGAGGGACCAAAGCGCATGCTCCGACCAGCCAATATCACCTCCGAGAAGGTAGGTGCCATATCGTAGAGTTTCCTTTGGATTGCTGGCTATACTGGACTAGAGGAGAACACAACCGAGGCTGCTATGCGGCCATCTTACATCCAGTACGGTGGTACCAACCCAGTCGGCTACAATTTGAGCCCACCACCTAGTAAGGGGCAAGGGAAGGGACCTACAGTTTTACACCGGTTCCGAACGGTGAAGCAGCAGGTGTAGGCATGCACGTAAATTTTTTCGTCAGAAAAAACTTATTGGTACCCGCCGACCCGATTCGAACCTCGGACCTCTCGCATGAGAAGCCGATGTCCAAACCAATCAGTCACCCGCCGCATGACTCGGTGGAAGGACCGTGCCAAGGTGAGAGGTGGATAGCCTGTGTGCTTATTCTTTAGTCACCTTTTACGACATCACGGGGAGAGATGCAGTGGGGCTATTCTTTTAAGTTGAGAGGGGAAAGATGTTACAGTAAAGATGTCTCACTGGGCGCTGACTCCTCCAGCTGCTTGCGGGTCCACGCGTGGTCCGTCAGCATCAGCGCCTGCAAACATATCAAAACACATCAGAACAACCTGACTTGACTGTTCGATTGGCTAACTTGACTGACTTGCCGGACTGACAGTTTGACTTCACTATCCGGCCGACTGACTTGCCTGACTAACAGTTTTACTTGACTGACTGTCCAGTTGACTGACTTGTCTGACTGACAGTTTAACTTCACTGTCCAGCGGACTGACTTGACTGACATGCCTGACTGACAGTTTGACTTGACTGTCCGGTTGACTGACTTGCCAGGCTGACAGTTTGACTTGACTGTCTTTCCAGTTGACAGACTTGTCCGACTTGCCAGACTGACAATTTGATTTAACTAACTGTCCAATTGACTGACTTAACTGACTTGCCAGACTGACCGTTTGATTTTCCTGACTGTCCGGTTGACTTACTGTCCTGTTGTCTGACTTGTTTGACTGGAAGTTTGACTTCACTGACCGTCCGGTTGACCGACTTGTTTGACTGACAGTTTGACTTGACTGTCTTGTCAGGTTGACTGACTGTCCAGTTGACTGACTTGTTTGACTGACATTTTGACTTGACTGTCTGTCCGCTTGACAGACTAGACCGACTGTCCGCTCGACTGACCTGATGGTAGACGGCGTGCTGGTACGGCTGCTCCGCCTCCAGGTTGCGCAGCGCCCGCCCGTGCGTCTCCTTCATGATGAGGAAGCGCTCCGGCTGCGGCGCGAAGCTCGTCAGACGCTCCATTATCTTCTCCAGCAGCACGTGCTGCTTGTCGTCGTGACCCTCGATGGTCACCTGAACGCACAACGCAACTTATAGCCAGTACCGTGTGAGGCCGGTACTTAGCTCCACTGCATCTCTCCCCGTTGCATGTCGTAAAAGTCGACTAAGGGATAAGGAAATTCGTCAGCCTCGGTTGCTCAGTGGTGCGGTCAGTCGACTGTTGTTAAGCAACGCTGAGCGTGGTTATTACTTGACTCGCTCGACCGTTGGAGGCTGACCGCGGTTCGGATTCCACGTTAAACTGTAGGTCCCTTCCCTTGCCCCCTTACTAGGCGATAGGCTCACCTTCTCTCACCTTGGCGCAGTGGCGGATCCAGGTGGGGGGCGCAGGGGGCATGTGCCCCCCCCCCCCCCCCATGGCTGCAATTAGAAAAAAAAAACAAAGTGGGGAAAACCAAAATCATTGCGCCGGCAACCTTGTCGAGTGAGCGGTCGTAGGTAGCGGGTAGAGTGCAAGGCAAATCTGTAACGTAGTTTCATTTGTAACTTGGTTACAATCGCTCTAACCGTAACGCCGTGCTTGGTGTTGCTGAGGTGGTAGCGCAGCCCGGCCAGCTCGGCCGCGTACGCGTACTCCACCAGCGAGTCCCGCAGCAGCAGGCACCACACCGACAGCAGGTTCACGCTCAGCGGCTCCGCGTACGCCAGCGGGCTGCACCACACACAAACAAACGTTGCGTTAGGCGCTAGAGGACTTCCCGCTAGGTAAGCTGCCAGCTCTGCCGAGGCAACTGATAGATGACTTCCTGCTCTGCTGAGGCAGACTAACTGGCTTCCCGCTAAGGCAACTGCTAGATAACTTCCCGCTAAGGCCACTGCAAGTTGAGTTCCCGCTAAGGCACCTGATAGATAAAGTTAAGGCAACTGATAGATATCTTCCCACTAAGGCAACTGCTAGATGACTTCACCCGCTAAGGCAACTGCGAGATAACTTCCCGCTAAAGCCACTGTAAGTTGAGTTCCCGCTAAGGCACCTGATAGATGAAGTTAAGGCAACTGCGAGATAACTTCCCGCTATAGCCACTATAAGTTGAGTTCCCGCTAAGGCACCTGATAGATAAAATTAAGGCAACTGATAGATATCTTCCCACTAAGGCAACTGAAAGATAACTTCTCGCTAAGGCAACTGATAGATGACTTCCCGGAGTTCCCGCTAAGGCATCTGATAAGATGAATTCACATTAAAGGAACTGATAGATATCTTCCCACTAAGACGACAGAAAGATAACTCCTCGCTAAGGTAACTGATAGATGACTTCCCGCGAAGAGGCACATGATAAATTACATCCCGCTGAGGAAACTGATAGATGACTTCCCGCTCAGACTACTGAGAGACGACTTCCCGCTAAGGTAACTAACTGCTAGATGACTTCCCGCTAAGTCAATTGATACAGGACTACATAAGAAAACAAACACCAGGTCTCCCAGCACTTGTCAAATGACCCTAATGACAAGACGCAAGGGCAAGTAAGCATCGAAACTCGCTCACCTGTGGAAGTCGACAGAGACGATGGCCTTGGGAAGCAGGAACTCGTTGTCTTGCTTGTACCACAGGCGCATCTTCGGCGAGTCGCGGATGATGGAAGGCGTGTGGTTCTAGAGGACAACACAAATCATATCATATACAGAGTGTGAAAAGACGCAACAGATGGATTTTATGCAGTGGTGCCTGAGGTCATGGAGAAGGGAAAATCTAAAAAAAAAAAAAATTAATAATTTTCTTTACCGACTAAAAACAAAAGTTGCACAAGAGGATCTCAGTGCGGTGGTACAAACCCGGGCGGGTTAAACCCTACCACCTAGTTATATAAGAAGGGAGTTATATCCCTTAGTCGCCTTTTACGACATACACGGGGAAAGATGAAGTGGGGCTATTCTTTTAAAGTATATAAAGTATATAAGTTTGTGCCCCACACGGTACAAAAGTTGCAAAAATGTAATAAATTGTAACCATCTGGCAACACATGACGACATGTCATCCGAGCCAGGTAAGGAAGGTGTCGAACTAAGCTTGCGATGGCTTCACCGAACATATCCGGGCCCATCGGCAGTAGAGGAGGGTGTTAATCGAGGCCGGGACTAGCGAGTGGCCACTCTAAATTTCCCGCGCATGCTTCACGTTTCGGCTCGCTTCAAGCCCTCGTCAGCTAGTCTGTGTTGACTAGGACGCGGGGAAACCACCAGTCCCGCTCTCGACCTCCCTCTCTCTACCTATCCATATTCTGTAGTATGCTTCCAGTGACGTTTTCGAAGCTCTCTCCATGTATGAGCTTAGCGTCGATCTTGGCAGCCCTAGATTCTTGAAGAGACTGTAGAGCGACTTCGCTGGTAGTCCTCTTGCTCCACTTCCACAGGGAAGAGATCAGTCTTGAATCCGTTTCTCACAATCCGGTCTACTAAGTTGCAGTACTTGTTAAGTTTGATGTTGTGGTCCTTCGGTATGTTACTTTCCCATGGAACTGTAAGTTCAACGAGTACTACATGCTTTGTCGCTTTTGAGAATATGAGTATATCCGGTCTTAATGCTGTGGTACAGATTTCCGAAGGCATTTCGTAATGCTTCTCATGTGTGTCCATCAACAAATTCCCAATCCTTTGCTGCTCCCAAAATTGAAGAAGGTTTAGTCCTATCTTTGGGCAGCTTATTGGCTCCAGGTTTCACAAAGTTGACCTTCTGGAAGCCGCTACTGGTTTGCCCTTTCCTGGTCCGTGCAATTGACAGGTTGATGACCTCTCTGATGATTAGATAGTTAAGTCGGCCGAGTTGTACGTACCTGAGTGGACTCCTCGCGGGGCGCGAGCTCCAGCCTGGTGGGTATGAACTCGTTGGGGTGCGGCAGGTGCAGCTCGTCGCACAGCTCGGCCGTGCGCCACTCCTGACATCACAACACTGTTTTATTTTAATTACAAAAATATTAATAGGTTGCTTCCATACTAACTGCTAATATTTTGGGAGGAGAACCATCATAATAAAGATGTTAAGAAAAAAAATTTTTTTTAGCATTAGTTTTCGATAAATTTAACAAAGCTCTAACGATGAAAACGTGCCACTAGGTACCTAAACAATTCAACTATTTATAAATAACTTGTAATATACTGACTTTTATTTTGATACCACATTGCATTTCACAAATAAAGTGAGGTTATGCTCGCTTTCGATTTCACACACTTGTGAGTGGATTAAAACCCCCAATAATGACACAGTCACTTCAGAAATGTTGTATTATTTCGAATTTATTCACAAACACACAACAAACTAATGTGTAAAAACACAATAAATAATTTTTATATAAGGCGCCGGTGCGAAGAGTTCGCGCGCGAAAATGGCGTTCGTCACCAAGTCTCGAAATCAACTAAGAAATCTGTTAGTTTTTTGCTCTCGGCTGGCGCCAATGTGAATGAGATCGAGTAGGGCATATCTTCACGTTTATTTAGAAGGATAATTAGTCAGTCAAGTCAGTCAGTCAGCGTGTAAGCGTCCACTGCTGGACATACGCATCTCCAATTTTCCTCCAGTCCACCCGGCCTTCAGCGGTACGAAACCGCTGCTTTCCGCCGACGTACTTATATAAGTATAATAAAAGAGTCGAATTCAGCTTGCGATGGCTTCACCGAACATATCCGGGCGCATTGGTAGTAGAGGAGGGTGTCAATCGAGGTTGGTACTAGCGAGCGGCCGCTCTGTGTAGTTCTCCAGCGTGCGTTACGTTTCGGCTCGCATCAAGCCCTCGTCAGCTAGTCTGCGTTGACTAGGACGCGGGGAAACCACCAGTCCCGCTCTCGACCTCCCTCTCTCCACCTATACATATTCTGTAGGATGCCTCCCTCCGGTGACGCTTTCGAAGCTACCCATATTCAAGGAGCGTGTATTTTAATGATGAAAGTCGGCCGCGCCTCCAGATCCCGGCGACACCTGAGCGGTTAAGAGCAAACGCTTGCCAAGTGTGATACGGACATGACACTGCAGACTAAACAAACACCTTTTTTTTATGCAAACTGACACGGTTGGCTACATCACCTACAACATCCGTGATGTCAGCCCATAACACCGAGTGAACTAGGCGCCGTGTCAGTGCTTCCCTTCGGTCGCGCCGGTTACACTGAACTGGACGGAAAACACAAACTATTTACATAGCCGTTTCGACTGATGTTTCATTCAGTGCGGTGGTACCAACCCGGGCGGGTTGAACCCTACCACCTAGCAAGGTAAGAAGGAAAGGGACCTACAGTTTTACGTGGAATCCGAACCGCGGTCAGCCTCCAACGGTCGAGCAGTCACCCTTCCAAGTACTGACCGCGCTTAGCGTTGCTTAACCATCAATAGTGACAGTCGACTGTCTGCACCACTGTACGTGTTTGTCAGCCTATCGAGGCTGACAAACACCTACACCGAATGTGCCTTAGCGACACACCGGTGTGCGGGTTCTGTATAAAAGAGGATGAAACGCCCGTACACATCCTTTGTGAATGTGAAGTGCTCATTCACAGTGGAAGCCGTATTCTTGGTGGTTATATTTTTAACGCATCCTTACCTATAATAAAATCCAACGTCTGCTTTCTGTCTGAGTGTCTGAGTGTATGTCTGTCTGTCCGCTTATAACTCGAGAACCACTGAACCGATTTTAATAAAAAAAAATTCTACAGATAGCTTGATTCTTCCCATCAACTATAGGCTACTTACTATCACGCTAAATGGCTTATGAGGTCAGCAGTGAGGTGAAATATGAGAGCGGGCGGAGCCGCGGGCACAGCTAGTGCCAAATACAGGCACTCAACCCCAAGAATATAACTAGGTTCATAGCTGAAATCGGACTCGGGGGTGAGCTATAAACTTGTGAGAGATCACAATAGAACTTCCTAGGTCACAGTGACAACAGGGCTCGGGGGCCGTAACTCTCACACTTTAAATCACAATCATAAAGTATGATACGAACCTCCAGGGTCTGCTCGCTGATGTCCTCCTGCAGATACTTGGTGCCGTACCACTTCTCCGTTTCTGTGCACTTGTCCTTGAAGCATCTGTAACATATAATAAGAGCCAACGTTACTGACAGCTGTCAAGGGAATTTAAATATTTATTTTATGTCGGCTTCCTTTGACTGCGAGCAATGGAGGGAGCCATGCTGGGAATAACGCTACGTGATATGGTGCGTAACGAGGCAGTCCGCCGACGCACCAAAGTACTTATATTGGATACCGGGTGGCTAAGCTCAAGTGGCAATGGGCTGGGCACGTCAGCCGAAGAGACGACGACCGTTGGAGTAACCGTGTCCTACACTGGCGGCCGTGGACAGGAAAACGGATTGTGGGAAGACCACCCGCCAGGTGGGACGACGACATCAAATACGTCGGCGGAAAGCAGTGGTTCCATACCGCTGAAGGCCGGGAGGACTGGAGAAAAATTGGAGAGGCGTATGTCCAGCAGTGGACGCTTACACGCTGACTAACTGACTTCCTTTGACTCTTGTTGGTGCGCGCCGCCGTTCAGTCTAATAAGACCAACACGTGCGGTCGGCGCTTTCATCTGCTTTAAGGAAGCCGTCTCTGCTTCCTTAGACTCTTTTGTTGGTGCGCCGCCGCAACGCGCTGATCTGTCCAGCGTCGTCAGCGGTTGGCGGTCGGACTACAGATGCGAATGAAGCAAAGAACAAACTATTGTTTAAACAACAGTATTGATTTTGTCTTATAGTTAAGGGTTTAAGGTTTAAGTGGAGGTGGGGGGGGGGGGGGGGGGGGAGGGGGGGGGGATGTACCCCATTAGGTAATGACGATAGGATGATTGAGGGGGTGGGGGGGCGAAAACGTCGAAAGGTCGATGACGTAATATATAAACGGCCCCAATGTATGTAATGAACTAACTTGGCGATGACACCGATGCGAACGTTCTCCGGCGTGAGTACGTCGAGCAGCTCCGCTATGAGATCCTCGCGCCACTCGCTCAGCAGGTAGTGGTGGCTGAGAACCTCCTCTATCGGGTACTCCTGCCGAACGCAACGTCACAGATTACTTAATAGTTACTTCGTAACAGATAAATCACTCCATAGAAAAAGATTCATACCTTCGGCTTTAATAGCCTACTGTTTCACGTCGCCAATCGCTGCGTGCGAAAATGTCACGCAACGTCACAGATTACTTAATAGTTACTTCGTAACAGATAAATCACTCCATACAAAAAGTTCCATACCTACGGCTTTAATAGCCTACTGTTTCACGTCGCCAATCGCTGCGTGCGAAAATGTACCTAAACGATCGAATGTAAAGTGCAGTATTGCTTTGCAGCTGCGCGCAGTTGCGTGGGCGAGCGTCTAGGTATGTTTCGCGCGGCTGACGAATTTCTACTGAATTAGACCGCCGCGAATATTATGACTTGCGAAGTTTGTTTGTCGGTTCTTCTTCGCATTGAATTTAGAACTGGCGGAATTATATCCAAGCGTAAGTTAGAGATTGTCTATTCTAAAAATGACCGCCATTCGAAAAATCTTGATTGTTTCAATGTGGGAGAGGACATACCTATTGCAACACTTACTTTCGCCGCACGCACAGTGCGGCGTTTTAAGATTAGCCCGCGCAACTAGCAGGTCAACTAATCGTGCCATCAGTGCATTTCAGTCAGTCAGTCAGTCAGTCAGTCAGTCAGCGTGTAAGCGTCCACTGCTGGACATACGCCTCTCCAATTATCCTCCAGTCCTCCCGGCCTTAACGATACGGAACCACTGATTTCCGCCGGCGTACTTGATGTCGTCGTCCCACCTGGCGGGTGGTCTTCCCACACTCCGTTTTCCTGTCCACGGCCGCCAGTGTAGGACACGGTTACTCCAACGGTCATCGTCTCTTCGGCTAACGTGCCCAGCCCACTGCCACTTGAGCTTAGCCACCCGGTGTCCAATATCGTGCATGTGCATGTATTGCCTTTGTATGGCGGAGAGCTCGCGCTTTCTATGGAACGACACGTCCGCTCTGTCGTGCGGTCGCGTCATTAATGCACTAGTTGGCCAACAGTTCCGGATAGATCTAGCCGGTGAATGAATCAGACTGAATGACCAATGACAAAGAACAAATTTGTGTGTATTGCCACGTATTGCGTCTGTACACCTACTGTGCATGCGTACACCTATGGATGAAATTATACAATACTAGCTTTTTGCCCGCGACTTGCTCCGCGGCTATTTTGGCTATAGTGGCTTCCACATAAAAGGTAGACATATGCTGTCGCGGACTTTTTTTTAGAAAGATTTAAAAAAAACAACCCCACCATACATTATTTTCGTGTAACTCTAGCGGTTTATGCAGCGCACGCCGAGATATGTAGCTCCCAGATGGCGGGATTTTTTCCGACTTACTTGACATTTATCGATAAATTTGGGCTAATTTACACAATGTCTTTATAAATTATAGCCTATATGTTATTCTGATGTATAAGCTATAGTACTGTAAAGTCTCATCCAAATCCGTTCAGTAGTTTTTGCGTGAAAGAGGAACAAAGATCCATACATCCATCCATCCTCACAAACTTTCGCGTTTATAATATTAGTAGAAAAAAAAACGATAAAGACGCCGACTAGGACAACAACCCACCTGCAGACTGTGAGCGCAGCCGCTGACGAGCGAGCGCGGCTCGACCGTGTCCTTGAATCGGAACTCCATCGCCATCAGCTCGCGCTGCTCCTCCCACACCCAGCGCTGGGGGCCCTCCTTCCTCAGCAGCGCTATGTACTGTGCGACGCGACAACAATCAAAATATTACCTAATGATACATTCTGAGAAGATATGCATTTTTATATACCGCTATTATTTGGGTACCACATTTTTTTGGGTACTTCTCTTTTTGGTTATAATAATTTATTATAAATAACTTGTAGGTTATTTTATACCTAAAAGTTATTTATAATAAATTATTATAACCAAAAAGAGATGTACCCAAAAATAGTACCCAAAAAAATGTGGTACCCAAATATTAGCGGTACATAAAAACAACACATGCGGTACATGTAATCAAAAATTATTATACCGAAAAAGTGAGGTACCAAATTTTTTTATAAAAAACGCGCAGTGTAGGGTTCCGTAGTTGCGGAACCCTATCAAAATAAATTATTTGATTATTTGTACAATTTTGTAGGGGAAATAAATGAATGTTATTTTGAAAAAGTTCTTCAACAGTGAAATGATGGCTGTCGTCCGTACATTTTATAAGTTGGTCGACTATTACTCGTCAACCTGTACAGCCTACTTAGCTGTGATAGTTTTCCTTTTAATTTCGATATATATACTACTGCTGTGAATTTTTTCACATATCTAATAACAACCGTTTAGCTGGCAGGGGGTGGGGACACTTGACTCTAACAAAAATTAGCACTTAAAAGCTTAATAATTCGCAAACGGATCCCTAAATCGAAAAATGCTTTTCACAAACACGCAATATTTTCCAAAGACCTATCCAACGACACCCCAAACGATGGGGTAGACGTGAAAAAAAAATTATTTCAAAATTTTTATTTTACCACTTTATCGGCGTTATTAATATGTATAGCCACACCAAAATTTGGTACCCAAATATGTGCAGTATAAACCAAATAACGAACAATGGTTCCCAAAAAAAAAAAAAGTGTACAAAAAAAACATGAAGTCCAAAAACTTCCGTACCACTATGGTACAAGAGAAATCTTTGCTTACCTGAAATACCAGCTTGACGATGCTATCGATATGGTTCACTCCCTCCTCCGTCAGATCCACCTGAACACCGAAGAAGCTGAACCCTCGACCGCCGTTCCTCGTCCCGCCCACCAGGCTGGAATATAAACATCGGTTTACCGATGGTATAAACGAGGAAAACGAGATTTCAGTGAAAAGCAGACATTTTTAATAAAAAGTTGCTAAGCGACCTTTTTTAAATTTTTTGATTTTTTGGCATTTTACGGTCGGGCGGTCACCCATCCAAGAACTGACCGCGCTCAGCGTTGCTTAGCAACAGTTTACAACATTAACAGAATTACTGAGATTATAATTTGTGAAAGTTTATTAAAGTTCACATTTATATGGAACACGCGTTGGGTAGGTAGCTACCTACCTACGTAACTTCGCACATCTGTGCTACGCGGCACGCGGAGGTGATTGAACTTCGGCCTTGGCACACATTAGTAATTTCAATAACGCGCAATCAGCTGTTCGGAGAGCGTGCGTAGAGGTACTTACGTATGTATGAAGCAATCGTTGCGGCTAACCCGCACCGCCGCGCCGGGCGGGAGGAGGTACTTACGTATGTATGGATCACTCGTTGCGGCCGCCCCGCCCCGCCCGCGGCGCCGGGCGGGAGGAGCGAATGCACGATATTAATTCGTATCCCGAAGCATTCCGAAGCGAAGTCTGCGTCCCGCGCAACTATTGGCTAATCGTGGCGAGCGCACGTCTGAATTTTTTTTGTTTCGTTTGTACGCCGCCGCCGCCGCTGCTTCGCGCCGCTACCCGAATTTGTGCCACTAGGTCAAAGTTCATTAACCGTTGGCGCATTCCGTACTTTAATCAACTTTCACAATCATTATCTCAGTAATTGTTAGAAATAGAAACATAGTTTCTTAGCAAAAGGTGTTAAATGTATTGAGGAGAGTATGTTAGTATTTTTTATTATAAAATAAATTATAAAAATAAAATATAAAAATATTTTACCCCCCTTTTCGTAATTTTAATATGATCTATTTCCGATACAGAACACCCCCTTTACCCACTGTCAGTTAAAAAGAAAGACCTTATACAGGGTGTTGTAACGGCCAGTACATTAATTTTTCCAGCACAATCCTCATGTTTTTCCTAAAGAAAAAAGTAAATAAAGTTTTTCTCTAAAGTGTATAGTTTTGGAGATATCAATTTTTGAAATTTATGTTTCCGTCTAGTGTAATTTGCCACGCGCGGGGGGAGGGTGCTGGCGCGGGAACGGTCGGTCGGGGCCGAAATACTCACGCCGCCGCGCCGCGCGCCGCCGCGCATCTCCTCTCTCCGCGCACTCGTCCTGCCTGGCTTGCTCACTCGCCGCGTGCCTTTCATTCCCACATTCGTGCGGAATCTTTTAGATCCTTTTACACTAAATAAATCAATTAGTTTGTATGAAAACTGTAACTTTTTATTTAAAGGGAATTCAGAAAAAAGTTGTTGGACTTTTTTGTTACTATTGACAGGCCTCACGCACTCAATGTACTTGCGCGCGATAACTACCTACCGCCCGGCGCACCGCCGGCGGTGAATTTCTATGGGTTGCCCAAAGAATATAAACAGCTGAAGAATATAAACAGGCGAAGCTGCAAAGCAATAATCACTTTACGGTTGATCGTTAAGGTACATTTTCGCACGCAGCGATTGGCGCCGTGAAGCAGTAGGTTATTAAAACCCGAAGGTAGGAACTTTTTCTATGGAGTGATTCATCTGTTACGAAGTAACTATTTAGTAATCTGTGCTATTGATCCCAATAATAATTTCCTTAATTTAATGTAGTGGCCGTTACAACATCCTGTATATACAGTAAAACCCGCTTAATACGATTCTCAAGGGGAAGGGCGAAAAAATCGTCTTAAGCGGGAAATCGTCTTAAGCGGGAAGAGTTAAAATACAAAGTACACACTTTAAAATCTTTTTATTGTATTTCTGACAGAAATCAATCTTCACAATCGTCAATACAAACGATTTGTCTGGCATCGTTTGAAGAACAACCCAAACTCGTCAGCATTGAATATGTCTCGAAGAGCGTAATCTTTAATCAGAGTTGGAAGGAACGTTTTTTTCCAGGAATCGGCGTCTTCTTCGTTGACCGATTCCGATTCGCATACCATTGCGAGTTTTAAATCGGTCGATCCATCCACTCGAGCTTGAGAAGCCAGTGATTTGCAAGGTTTGTGCAAATTGTATGAGCTTTTTCTGTCAGTGTAGGACCACTTACTAGGCGCGCGGCGCTAGGAGGCTCGCTCGGCGGTCGCGCGCGGCGAAAAAAATATCGTTTTAAGCGGATTGGGGGTCGTATTAAGCGGACAAAATTGTTCGTAAAAATTAAGGTAGAGTATGGGACCGGCACAAAAGATCGTATTATGCGGGAAATCGTATTAACCGGGATCGTATTAAGCGGGTTTTACTGTAGATGCTTTAATATTTAGTGTGCGCTAAAAGGAAAAAGGAAAAAAGAAATGTTTACTTAAATTAGAGACTACAATGTACATGATTATTTTATTAGTTGAGTGGCTATGTAATGAATTGGGAAATTTTATTGAATTGAATGTTTGTGCTTATGTTTATAAAATGTTTGTCATACCAGTACATGGTTATTTATTATGGACAATAAACCACAGAGCACGAAATGCCGCGCGCCGCGCCTCCTAGAGGCGCCCTGAGCGCGATTTCCCTACAACGGCGTTGAAGCCTGTGGGCGTGGCCTATGACTTACATATGTGTGTTGTGCGTGTGCATTTGTTTTGTGCGTGTGCCTAACTTGCTCCTCTTTGTGTGTAGTGTCGATACTAGCACACACACACACACATACGAAGCGCTAGCAGCACTGCGTGTAGTTATTGGGTTTCAAATATTATCGCTTAGGGCGGCGTCTCTAGGAGGGGGCGCGCGCGGGGGGTATTCCGTGCTCTGTGACAATAAACGAATACAATACAATACAATAGAATAAAATATATGCCCATATATTTCCCCCCAAGTACAGTCTCGCTTCAAGAGCGGCGTGAATAAGGCACCTGTCTGTCAGGCCGGCATGGCATTCGCAACCACCGCATTCGGCCGAATGTCCATGGGCGTCGTCAGGCACCTTATGGGTGGCTCGGCGCCAACATGCCGAGACATAAATTTAGACATAGGTAGATTCAATTTCAAAAATTCTGGCGTAGAAGTCGCTTCGCACTCCCTGCCGCTGTTCTTTAAACATGCAATCACGGTTGGTTGGAGAATGCATGTATGTTGTATGTATGTATGTTCCCTTTTTTTTTATGTAATCCGGTATGGGTGGCTGAGTCAGAGGGGCTAAAGCACATGCTCTGACTAGCCAATATCACCTCCGAGAAGGTAGGTGCAATACTTCCCTGGATTGCTGGCTGTACCGGACTAGAGGAGAACACAGCCGAGGCTGCTATGCGGCCATCTTACATTCAGTACGGTGGTACCAACCCAGTCGGCTACAATTTGAGCCTACCACCTAGTAAGGGGCAAGGGAAGGGACCTACAGTTTTACACCGGTTCCGAACGGTGAAGCAGCAGGTGTATGTATGCACGGAAATTTTTTCGTCAGAAAAAACTCATTGGTACACGCCGACCGGATTCGAACCTCGGACCTCCCGCACGAGAAGCCGATGCTCAAATCACTCGGCCACCCGCCGCTCGAAATATGTGTTTGTTAAAATCACGTTTTCCCATACCATCAACCTTTATTTCCTTGCTCATTTTATTGAAGACTTTTTATTGTCAGCCTCGATAGCTCAGTGGTGCAGACAGTCAACTGTCGCTATTGAATGTTAAGCAACGCTGGGTGCGGTCAGTACTTGGATGGGTGACCGCTGACCGTTGGAGGCTGACCAAGGTTCGGAATCCTCGTAAAACTGTAGGTCCCTTCCCTCCTAATCTTACTAGGTGGTAGGGTTTAACCCGCCCGGGTTGGTACCACCGCACTGAATGAAAGGTCGGTCTAAACGGCTATGTAAATAGTTTGTGTTTTCCGTCCAGTTCAGTGTAGCCGGCACGATCAAACGGGGAAGCACTGACATGGCACCTAGTTCACCCGGTGTTATGGGCTGACATCAAGGACGTTGTAGGTGATGTAGCCAACCGTGTCAGTTTCCATAAAAAAAAAACAAAAAAAAAAAATTAAGACATAAGGTTCAAGAAACCAAGCAAAACGATTGAAGAACCAGGTTCTAGTTGAAGGCACCACCGGGACGGCACGGCGCCACAGATTACTTAATAGTTACTTCGTAACAGATAAATCACTCCATAGAAAATGTTCCTACCTTCGGGCTTTAATAGCCTACTGTTTCACGTCGCCAATCGCTGGGTGCGAAAATGTACCTTAACGATCGAGTGTAAAGTGGTTATTGCTTTGCAGCTGCGCGCAGTTGCGTGGGCGAGCGTCTATGTATACTTCGCGCGGCTGACGAATTTCCACTGAAATAGACCGCCGGCGGCCCGTCGGGCGGTAGGTAGTTAGCGCGGGCGGTAGGTACTTAGTACATAGAGTGCGTCAGGCCTGACGGCGCCCTTCTTCTTGCGTGTTATGGTTGTTCAATTCCTCTTTTGTGTTTTGAGCGGTATTGAGATTGTAATAGTTTTGTTATGAACAACTTTTTTTTAAAATTTTTTTTTATGGATACTGACCCGGTTGGCTACATCACCTACAACATCCGTGATGTAAGCCCATAACACCGGGTGAACATGGTGCCACGTCAGTGCCTCCCTTCGGTCGTGCCGGCTACACTGAACTGGACGGAAAACACTAAATATTTACATAGCCGTTTCGACCGACATTTCATTCAGTGCGGTGGTACCAACCCGGGCGGGTTAAACCCTACCACCTAGTAATATAAGAAGGGAGTCATATCCCTTAGTCGCCTTTTACGACATACACGGGGAGAGATGCAGTAGGGCTATTCTTTTAAAGTACCGGCACCACACGGTACTTGCGCACGCTTAGCACATTGCACTCCTTGAGCAATGCGTGAGTCGGATACCTAAACGGCTTTTTCATCATCACCCTAAGAATGACTCTCTGTGCCCGTTCAAGTTGCAGTAGTCGGGTTTTTACTGCTCCACCCCATGCCATGATGCAGTATGTAATTATCGACTGTACTAGCGCTAGGTAAATTGACCTGAGGTGGGGTTTGTCGGTCACATTTCGTAATCCTTCGAAAACGTATATTAGTCGACGCACACGGGACGCCAGAGCAGAAATGTGATGTTGCCAGGACAGCCTCTGATCCAGAATCACACCAAGGTAGCGTATGGAATCCACTCGCTCAATTTTTTGGCAATTACACGATGCATTATCTATTTTTTTACACTTATGTATTTGTAGTTTACGTGCGTCGCCAATTGGATAACCGGTACGCATACTGAAACTCATATATTTAGTTTTCCCTACATTTAATGTTAGAAGGTTTCTGTCGAGCCACCCCATCACCACCCTCAATCCATCCTCAGCCCTCTAAAAGAAAGGTCCCGGTTTTCGGCTGTGAATATTAGTGCGGTATCGCAACAGCAGCGGCAGTACGCAACAGAGAAATCACTGGTTACCAGATCAGAGTACTGTCAGACAGCGCATCGGTGCTACAAGCCCTAAACACCGTGACAATCAACTCCGGACTGATACTCCAGTGCCACCAGGCACTAGAGGGTATAGCGGTAAACAACAAGGTAACCCTACAGTGGATCAGGGGGCACAGCGGCTCCTACGGGAACGATGCGGCGGACGAGCTGGCTAAACGGGGCTCCAGCTGGAGTGCAGAAGGCCCAGAACCGTATGTACCCTTACCAATCAGCCAGTTCAAATATTGGCTACATCAACTTACAAAATCTAAACATGAAAATCTTTGGGCCAACACCAGGGACTGCAGGCAATCCCGGGAAGCCATTCCCAAACCAGACCTGAGACTCAGGAAGTGCCTGCTAAAGTTCCACAGAGGTCAACTGCGTGTGGCGGTAGGACTTCTTACGGGTCATTGCCCACTCAACAGACACTTGTTTACAATAGGTGTCACCGACAGTCCCCTGTGCAGAGGCTGCATGGCGGAGGACGAATCAGCCACCCACGTGCTCCTGGAGTGCCCGGTGGTGGCAGAAGTACGACTGCAGTTTCTTGGGAACGTGGGAACTGCCCATGGAGTGTGGAAGCGTCCAAGAAGAGTGCTCCACTTCATGAAAGAGCTCGGGTGGCTGGAGTAACACCACCCGAGCGCCAACGTACAACGGACCGTCTTGAGGTCTCAGTGCGGAGAATGGCCCACCCGTCTTCCCAAGAGGCTGGGCAGCAAACAACAACAACAACAACATAGTGCGGTATCATCTGCATATGTATAAATTGTACATCCGAGCGTTTTAAGTTTGCAGAGGTTGTTAATATAAACGAGAAAGAGAATGGGGCCCCAGAACACTACCCTGCGGTACACCATAACCAATATCAAGGTCCGTGCATTTCCTATTTTTACCATTTGTGTTCTTTCTGATAAGTAACTTTCGAACTTTCGAATCCCCCTGATACCTGTTTGTCTTTCCAGCTTTTTTAAAAGTATTGGGATTTAAACTGTATCGAAAGCTTTGGCTAGGTCTAGGAAGACACCAATGCAGTGTTTCCCGTCATCAAGGTTTTTGGATAGGAAGTTTGTCAAGTTCACTGCTGCATTCTCAGTTGATAGTTTTGCGCGAAATCCATACTGATTTGGGGATAGTAAGTTATTTGATTCTAGAAAGTTGTTCAACCTAATTTTGGCGATTTTCTCTAATATTTTTGACAGTATGGGCAGAAGCGAAACAGGGCGATAATTAGATGCGGTATTTTTATCACCCGCTTTAAATATTGGGCATATTATTGATTTTATGAGGCCCTGGGGAATATGCCAGTAGAGAGACTGAGGTTGCAGTTATAGGATATTGGCTCAAGAAGAAACTTTTTCATATTTTTAATAAACCTTGATGATATTTCATCCCATCCTCCTGCACTCTCTGCCTTCAGCTCATTGATTATTCTATTAACTTCAAAGGCATCAGTAGGTTGCATAAAGAAAGAGTAAGCAGTATATCAACGATATTATTTGTTAAGTCAGCTTCACTTGTATTCAGATCTGCTAGGGTTTTAGATGCTAATTTTTTTTCCAATGGAAGCAATGAATGCATTTACTGAGTTTACAGATTCCGTCTCACTATTTTCAACTTTCAACAGTTCTATTGGGATAGCCTTTGCTTTTAATGGAAGGTGCGCTGCTTCTTTTATTATTTGCCAAGTCTTTTTACGATTTTTAGCGTGTGTTTCCAGTTTGGCCTTAAAGTGAAGTTCCCTGGCGACCTTTGTAGCTCGATTACAAATATTTCTGTAAGTTTTGTATTTTGTTTGTGTGTAATGGTCGTCGGAGTTCTTTTTTGCGGTATTGTGCAGGCTATCCCTTTTTCTTATGCATCTCACTAGTCCTGGTGTAATCCATGGTTTTTTTATGTGTCGAGAATTTGATTAGTATTTACTATAGTGTCTATATTACTATTCAGTAGCCACATTTACATCCGTGCAGGTTAATATTGGTTCCCAGTCGTTGTTCTGTAATTGTTTCATTACGTAGGTATAGTCTGCGACTTGAATTTGACGCGGGTTGCTAGTTTTGTGGCAGTCAGTGTTGTGCTTTATTAATCCTATTACAGGAAAGTGGTCAGTGATCGCAGTTTCACAGACTATACTGACCATTTCCCTTTTGCTGCGGATCATAGACCGTGTGGGGCCGGTACTTAAAAAGAATAGGCCCACTGCATATCTCCCCGTGCATGTCGTAAAAGGCGACTAAGGGATAAGGACAAGATGTCGCGCTAAAGGGCGAAAGGCTAGCCACCTCTCACCTTGGCGCGGTCCTTCCACCTTGTCATGCAGCAGGTGGGTCTTCGTGCCTCACTTGCTGCTTGATAGTTATCTTGTCCGTATACTGTGCTAAACGTGGTGGTCGGTGTTGTGCTTTAATTTACCAGAGTACTTATGGGAGTGAAAGTTGGGTATGGCAGGCGAAGCATGAGAGCAGGATAAATGATGTCGAAATGCGCGCGCTGAGGAGTATGTGTGGAATAGGAGGAGTATGTGTGTCTGTAGAATGGATGATAGGAGACTAATGAAAGAAATCTATGGAGCGAATGTTAGTGGAAGAGTCGGGAAGGGTCGCCCTAGACGCACTTACCTGGACCAGATCGGGCATGTGCTCGAAAAGGGTCAGGTGCGTAGTACCCGTAACCGACGAGCATGTATGAAGAACATTATGAGAGTGGAAGAGGCGGCAAAAGTGTTTCAGGATCGTGGCGCGTGACGGTTGGGTTGTTTGCGTGGGTTGGGTCCGTTGTCTTTGCCTGCCCCACTGGGAGAGAGGCAGGCGTGGCATTATGTATGTGTATGTATGTATGAACTTATAGCACAACCCCGATTACTCTGCTTACCCTGATTGTCGGGATACAAAAGCGTGAGTTATGTATGTATGTATGTATGCATAATATGGTCAAGGCATGAGTCGTGTCTGGTTGGTTTCGTAACTGTGGGGATTAGCTCATGTTCTGCTGATAGGCACAGCTAGGGTTCTGCTCGCCGATCTTTCGTGCTTTCGCATATGTCTATGTTTAGATCTCCAGTTAAGATAAATTTTCCCAGTGTTTTTGCTTCTACAAGTAATTCATTTAATGAGAAAAGAAAAGGATCTATATTTGCAACGCTAGATGACCTGTAAACACCAATCAACCTAATGTTCCCACCAAAGTCTACTGTTAAGCAATTCGCATCATTTTTTTATTTTTTTTATGGAAACTGACACGGTTGGCTACATCACCTACAACATCCGCGATGTCAGCCCATAACACCGGGTGAACTTGGTGCCACGTAAGTGCTTCCCTTCGGTCGTGCCGGCTACACTGAACTGGACGGAAAACACAAACTATTTACATAGCCGTTTCGACCGACCTTTCATTCGGTGCGGTGGTACCAACCCGGGCGGGTTAAACCCTACCACCTAGTAATATAAGAAGGGAGTCATATCCCTTAGCTTCGCCTTTTACGACATACACTGGGAGAGATGCAGTGGGGCTATTCTTTTAAAGTACCGGCCCCACACGGTACACCTACTGTTCCCTAATGTTAACCTAATGTTCCCACCAAAGTCTACTGTTAAGCAATTCACATCTACTAGAATCGGTTCATTCACTATTACAGTGTGTGTGTTTATTACGTAGATAATGACCCCATCGCTTTGGTGTCTAGTTGTATTTGTAACTCACATATCCACCGTGTTGCATTATTTGGTAAGTACGAGTATTTGTGTTAATCCAACATTCTGTGAGAAAGATTGCATTGATAAACAATTAGTCTATAAAAATTATTAATAAACAATTACTCATGAAACGAATTGAAAAAAAAAACTTCTTACTTTGATGTCTCGTTGGGCCTGCAAATAATAATTATTATTATATTCCTTATTATTGTTGTATTCGCGCCACCTTTCTCATTTTGCTGATACATATATGTGTTTTGTATGTGCGTTACTTAGAAACTAACAATTTACACACATAGGTACATGTTTCGTGTCGGTGACGTCATATTTTAGCTTACCTACATGCATCCAACCTTGTACATATGAGTGAGATAAAAGATTTTGATAAAATGAAATTAAAATTTTGGTATTCTATTATACGGGGAGTGCGGGCGGATGCGGCCGCGCTCGGTGCGCAATGTGCGCATTTAGGCATCGTCCATTTAATACGTCACGCTATTTTCGCCCATTTTTAAACACCCCGTCCCCCCTTGTCACGTTTCGTCACCAGTCAGTTGACCCCCCCCCCCCCCCCCCCTCCCCCTTGAAAAATACGTCACACCTAGTCTGACCCCCCCCTCCACCCTTGTTTAATAAAAAACTTTTTACAAGTATAAATGTATTTAGTCACACAAGAATGGGTTGTTCGTCACTGCATCTTCAACCGTTATGAATTATGATATGATAGAAGGAGTTTCGTCGAGTTTCGTTTGACATTTCGTGACGTCACTATAGCGCTGCCCCCCCCCCCCCTCCGGCATTGTCACGCGTAGTCACGTAAGGGTGACCCTCTCCCTCCCCCATACCTGCGTGACGTATTAAATGGGCGCTGCCTTATAGGCAAGCACCCGCCCGCGCGCCGCCGCTCCACCGCGCCGCGCCGCCCGCCAGCCGCCGACCCGGCGCCGTCGCCCTGCGCCGCCGGCTCGCTCATATACCTACTCGCGGTAAACGGCGCGCGTAACATTTCGGTTTGTATGGGAGCCATATCTTAGCGTAACCGGAACTGAATTTTATTTAGCCTATCCTGTGTCCCGTATAGGCAAATGTGCTTGTACGAAGTTTCATCAAATTCAGATAATCAGTTTAAGAGTTATCGTGGAACATACAGAAAAGATTTCTAAAAATCGTCAATTTAGCTTTAGTATCATACATAGAGACTACAAACTCAATATCCCATAAAACAAAGTAACTTCAAGCGGCGGGTGGCCGAGTGGTTTGGGCATCGGCTTCTCATGCGAGAGGTCCGCGGTTCGAATCCGGTCGGCGTATACCAATGAGTTTTTTCTGACCAAGAAAATGTACGTGCACACCTACACCTGCTGCTTCACCGTTCGGAACCGCGTGTAAAACTGTAGGTCCCTTCCCTTGCCCCTTACTAGGTGGTAGGCTCAAATTGTAGCCGACTGGGTTGGTACCACCGTACTGGATGTAAGATGGCCGCATAGCAGCCTCGGTTGTGTTCTCCTCCAGTTCAGTATAGCCAGCTATCCAGGGAAGTCTCCGGTATGGCAGCTACCTTCTCGGAGGTGATATTGGCTGGTCGGAGCATGCACTTTGGCCCTTCCGACTCAGCCACCCATACCGGATTACATAAAAAAATTTAAAAAAATTTACTCCATGACCATCGCTTACAGGTTTATTATTCAGTCAGTCAGTCAGCGTGTAAGCGTCCACTGCTGGACATACGCCTCTCCAATTTTCCTCCAGTCCTCCCGGCCTTCAGCGGTACGGAACCACTGCTTTCCGCCGACGTACTTGATGTCGTCGTCCCACCTGGCGGGTGGTCTTCCCACACTCCGTTTTTCTGTCCACGGCCGCCAGTGTAGGACACGGTTACTCCAGCGGTCGTCGTCTCTTCGGCTGACGTGCCCAGCCCATTGCCACTTGAGCTTAGCCACCCGGTATCCAATATCGACTACTTTGGTTGGGGATATAAAGATCCTGATTCCCCCTGATTTTTGGTTTGGTTTATTATTAGTGTTGATTGATTTATTTAACAAAGCCAACCTGTTGCACCAGCCTCGCTTCCTCAGCGCCGAGAGGAGGCTGCCCGGGCCCTCGTGACCGACCAGGTGTGACAGATAGTGCCCCGGCTGAAACAGGTAGATACATAGGTTTTTTTTTTTATGGAAACTGACACGGTTGGCTACATCACCTACAACGTCCGTGATGTCAGCCCATAACACCGGGTGAACTAGGTGCCATGTCAGTGCTTCCCCCTTTGTGCCGGCTACACTGAACTGGTCGGAAAACACAAACTATTTACATAGCCGTTTAGACCGACGTTTCATTCAGTGCGGTGGTACCAACCCGGGCAGGTTAAACCCTACCACCAAGTAAGATTAGGAGGGAAGGGACCTACAGTTTTACGAGGAATCCGAACCTCGGTCAGCCTCCAACGGTCAGCGGTCACCCGTCCAAGTACTGACCGCGCCCAGCGTTGCTTAACCATCAATAGACGACATAGGTTATGCAATATGTCATATACAGGGGTGTTAAAACGGCGAGTACATTAATTTCGCCAGCGCAATCCTCATGTTTTTCCTAGACAAAAAAGCAAATAAAGTTTTTCTCTAAAGTGTCTAGTTTTCGAGATATGAATTTTTGAAATGTATGTTTTCGTCTAGTGTAATTTAAGGCGTTGTTGCCGCTCCGCACCCCCCGCCTGCCGACCTCCAGTCCTCCACTCACAAAGCTAACCCCCGCCCCTTCCGCCAACACCTCGGTCCGAGGCGCTCACGTCTCACCCGCTCTTCCCCCCTCCGCGCCGCCCTGTTGTCATTAGATCATTTTTACACTAAAATAATCAATTAGTTTGTATGAAAACTGTTACTTTTTATTTAAAGGGAATTCAGAAAAAAGTTATTTGACTTTTTTGTTACTCTTGATCCCAATAATCATTTCTTAAATTTAATGTACTCGCCGTTTTTATACCTGTATGGTGCTTCGTTATTCATGTCAATACCTTCGGGAGGGTTACATACGCACTTAAACAAACACTTTACGTAAGAAGAAAACATATGTTTATAGGAGAATTTTTTCTCCTAACAAAAAAAATAAAATCAAATAAGTAGCTGTAAAAACCAATCATAGTGACCTTGTGACTCACTTACAACACACAGCTGTTCTGCGTTTGAACATAGTACGGTCATTGACCCCGTACAATGCAAGCTACCTACTTTTACACACGGGTTAATGTTTATCTCTCATGGGTTCAATGACCGTACTATGTTCAAACGCAGAACAGCTGTTTGTTGTGCGCAACACTCACCGCGCTCCTATAGTGCTCCGTGCAGTCGGGCACGGGCATGCTGACCGACAGCGAGCGGAGCTTCTTCACCGGCTCGCAGTAGGCGCGCTTGCGTCGCAGCTCCGGCGGGTACGGGTGCTCCGGCCACGTCGGCGCGACCACGCCGCGCTCCGCCACCGGCGAAAACAGCGACACTCACCGCGCTCCTATAGTGCTCCGTGCAGTCCGGCACGGGCATGCTGACCGACAGCGAGCGGAGCTCCTTCACCGGCTCGCAGTAGGCGCGCATGCGTCGCAGCTCCGGCGGGTACGGGTGATCCGGCCACGTCGGCGCGACCACGGCGCGCTCCGCCACCGGCGAGAACAGCGACACTCACCGCGCTCCTATAGTGCTCCGTGCAGTCCGGCACGGGCATGCTGACCGACAGCGAGCGGAGCTCCTTCACCGGCTCGCAGTAGGCGCGCTTGCGTCGCAGCTCCGGCGGGTACGGGTGCTCCGGCCACGTCGGCGCGACCACGCCGCGCTCCGCCACCGGCGAGAACAGCGACACTCACCGCGCTCCTATAGTGCTCCGTGCAGTCCGGCACGGGCATGCTGACCGACAGCGAGCGCAGCTCCTTCACCGGCACGCAGTAGGCGCGCTTGCGTCGCAGCTCCGGCGGGTACGGGTGCTCCGGCCACGTCGGCGCGACCACGCCGCGCTCCGCCACCGGCGAGAACAGACACGCCGCCAGCGACTCCAGCTCGTCCAGAGACTCTATCAACATCCACACAGGTGAATATAAGGTGTTTCGTTAGTCATGTCAATAACTTCGGGAGGGTTACATACACAATCAAATAAATAGGTTATGCAAAAAAAATGATATGTTTTTAGCATTACTTTTCGATAAATTTACCAAAACATGTTTGCTACCTAAACATTAACCTGTGTGTAGGTAACTTGCATTTTACGGGGTACAATTACCGTACTATGTTGAAACGCAGAACAGCTGTTTGTTGTAAGTAAGTCACAAGGTCACTATGATTGGTTTTTACAGCTACTTTATTTGATTTTATTTTTTTGTTAGGAGAAAAAATGCTCTTATAAACATATGTTTTTTTTTGCGTAAAGTGTTTGTTTGAGTGCGTATGTAACCCTCCCGAAGTTATTGACATGACTAACGAAACACCTTATATATCAGTACATATCTACATAGCGTCACGCCTGTACATACCACACGCCTTTCCGAGTGGGATAGGCAGAGACAATGGATCTTTTTTATTGTTTTTTATGAAAACTGACTCTTTGGGAAAAGTTAAGGACTATGTGTTTGCTCTACGACGTGGTAGTTTAGCTGAGTTCTTGCAGCAAAACATCGATTACTCTGCTTACACTTATTGTCCGCGAGAAAGAGTTAACTAGTTACCAGGTTGGCGGTTTTTTTTTCTTTCGCAATTTTGGGGAAAAAATATATTTCATACGTTGGGATTCCGGATTCCCCCAAGTACCTACAGGTGGTAGATGACTATTGTGAATGGACCAAAGGGATGAAGATAAAACCAGCGAAGTGCTACTGTTTGAGCTTAACCAGGAAAGGTTCAAAGTTTACCTCGAGCAATCCAGGTCTGACAGTAGCCGGAAAACCAATCGCAACTGTGGCTGATGAAGCTCCTTTTAAATTCTTGGGCAAAAGGATCACCAGCAGAGGAAAGGAGCATCCTACTGATGATATTGTCCAACTTTTCGAAGAGAGCCTCCGCCAAACTGACAATCTTCCCCTCCTGGGTACACAAAAGGCATGGATTTACGATAACTACCTGACATCAAAACTTTCATGGCCATTTCTCGTCTACGACTTCACAAAGCAAAACCTGACTAAATTAGACTCGTATGTGACCAGATTCCTGAAATCATGGTTTGGACTGGCTCACCCGGCTGACTCGTCAACGCTCTACAGATCTCACAATAACTTTGGACTGAACATTAAGAAACCGTCGATATTTTATCAAAAGGCGAGAATAGCCAAACGATGTATACTCAAAGACTCCAATGACAGCGCTATTCAAGCCTTACCCAACACATCACTATCAGATGAACTGGAATCGAGACTCGACTTCTACAAATCATTCCAAGTTGGTACACGCACCAATAGATCTGGATTGGGCATAGAAACAGCAAAGTCTGATAAAGAAATACTGAAAGGTTTTGCTCAGGAGGACATGGAACAAGGCTTCAAACTTCACGCCTTAAACCTAGAAATGCAGAATGATTGGCTAACAGTGGGTGACTTCTGCATCCCTCCTGCATTGAAGTGGAAATCCATAATATACAACTGGTCCCCTGAGCTGCTTAAGTTCTACTTAAATGCATTCCAGCTTACTCTCCCCGACCCGAGTAACCTAGTTAGATGGGGGAAATCTACAAATAGACTATGCCCGTCATGTAAGGAGTTCGTAGGCACGGCCAAACATTTGTTATGCGGATGCAAAATACTACTTGAGCGAGGCCAGTATTCCTACCGTCATGATAAAGTCCTCCAAATCATCAGAGAGGCCATCAACCTGTCAATTGCACGGACCAGGAAAGGGCAAACCAGTAGCGGCTTCCAGAAGGTCAACTTTGTGAAACCTGGAGCCAATAAGCTGCCCAAAGATAGGACTAAACCTTCTTCAATTTTGGGAGCAGCAAAGGATTGGGAATTGTTGATGGACACACATGAGAAGCATTACCAAATGCCTTCGGAAATCTGTACCACAGCATTAAGACCGGATATACTCATATTCTCAAAAGCGACAAAGCATGTAGTACTTGTTGAACTTACAGTTCCATGGGAAAGTAACATACCGAAGGACCACAATATCAAGCTTAACAAGTACTGCAACTTAGTAGACCGGATTGTGAGAAACGGATTCAAGACTGATCTCTTCGCTGTGGAAGTCGGAGCAAGAGGACTACCAGCGAAGTCGCTCTACAGTCTCTTCAAGAATCTAGGGCTCCCAAGATCGACGCTAAGCTCATATATGGAGAGAGCTTCGAAAACGTCACTGGAAGCATCCTACAGAATATGGATAGGTAGAGAGAGGGAGGTCGAGAGCGGGACTGGTGGTTTCCCCGCGTCCTAGTCAACGCAGACTAGCTGACGAGGGCTTGAAGCGAGCCGAAACGTGAAGCATGCGCGGGAAATTTAGAGTGGCCACTCGCTAGTCCCGGCCTCGATTAATACCCTCCTCTACTGCCGATGGGCCCGGATATGTTCGGTGAAGCCATCGCAAGCTTAGATCCACACCTTCCTTCGGGTCCTTCAAGAGGGGCATGAATGGGCACCTGTCAGGCCGGCCTGTCATTCGAAAACCCCTCATGCGACCGAATGTTCATGGGCGTCGTGAGACACCTTATGGATGCAACGCCAGGCCTCACGCACTCTATGTACTTGTGCGCGCTAACTACCTACCGCCCAACGGGCAGCGGGCGAGCCTAATTCAGTCGTCAGCAGCGCGAAGCATACCTACACGCTCGCCCACACTACTGCGCGCAGCTGCAAAGCAATAATGCACTTTACACTCGATCGCTTAGTTGCATTTTCGCACGCAGCGATTGGCGACGTGAAACAGTAGGCTATTAAAGCCGAAGGTATGGAACTTTTTCTATGGAGTGATTTATCTGTTACGAAGTAACTATTAAGTAATCTGTGCTCACGCTTTCAATAAAAACAAAATTGCAACTCCCACTTGCATGAATGGACTCTGATGTGTTTGGCGATGCGGTCGCTTACCCTTGCCGAGCACGGCGAGCGCCATGACGTCGGCGGAGTACCAGCGATTGTGGAACTCGAGCAGCGCCGCGCGCACGTCGACGCCGCTCGCGCGCGGGATCGTCTCCAGCGTCTCACGATTGCCTGCCGACACAACACAAAGCAGACGCTCACAAGCGGCGGGTGGCCGAGTGGTTTGGGCATCGGCTTCTCAGAGAGCAAGGCGTGGACGACCGCCCACGGCCTCGCGGCCCGAGGGGCCTCGCGCCTCGAAAGTTCATGCAGCTTTGATTCATGAAAAATATTCAGCTAGATCTATAGACCCCGAGTAAACATGTTAATCAAAGGCAAACTAAAGCTTACTATAAAGCCTTTATCAGACACAAGATGGGAACGCAGGACAGAGGCAGTGAAGGCTGTATTATTGCAATTTGATTATGTTTACTTTTATCGACGAAAGGTATGCTGACAAAAATGTTTGATTTGATCAGTATACCGGAAATTCATTTCAACACTGCACTGCAAAGGTGTGGAACGGGCTTCCGGGGAATATCTTTCCCCACTCCTACAATCCACGGATCTTCAAATCGCGGGTAAATAGCCTTTCCCCAGCGACATCAGTCCACCTCCAAGCCGGACTGGCACCTCCTCGGGGGTGATATCGGCTGCGCCTGAGGCTTCGACCTCGGACACAGCCAGCTAGATCGGAAACAATAAAAAAAAAAAAAAACAGTGAAAATCCATAAAATCCATGCCACCAGAGAGGGCCTCGCAAAATATATCTTGCCCACATCAAATTTAGGTCTTGCCCCGCCACTAGCTTCTCATGCGAGAGGTCCAAGGTTCGAATCCAATCGGGGTGTACCAATGGGTTTTTTCCGACAAAAAAATGTACGTGCATACCTATACACCCGCTGCTTCACCGTTCGGAACCGCGTGTAAAACTGTAGGTCCCTTCCCTTGCCCCTTACTAGGTGGTAGGCTCAAATTGTAGCCGCACTGGGTTGGTACCACCGTACTGGATGTAAGATAGCCGTATAGCATCCTCGGCTGTATTCTCCTCTAGTCCAGTAATTCAGGGAAGTCTCCGGTATGGTACCTACCTTCTCGGAGGTGATATTGGCTAGTCAGAGCATGCGCTTTGGCCCCTCCGACTCAGTCACCCACACTGGATTACATAAAAAAAAAATGTCCCAACGATACATTATAATATGAACACAGACCGGTGCCGAACTTGCTGTACGGATGCTTGGGGTCGGCGGTGCTCTTGTTGAGCTGGTCGAGCCGCCACGTGTCCGACGAGCGGTTCTTCTCGTGCTCCGAGTTCACCGCGTTCAGCTCGCGCTCCGTCGCCGACTCCGTGAACAGCGGCGCGATGAAGAACTGCGCGAAACTGCACACACAAATGAGTCGTATAGTTCCAAATAACCGGCCAAATCCATTTCTCTAAAAAAAGTAGTTATAAACTGTTTAGAATAAAGTATTAAATTTGTCACTTATCTGTTAAGACCACAGAGCATCAAATGCGCGCGCCCGCCCCTCCTAGAGGCGCCCTGAGCGCGATTTCTCTACAACGCCGTTGAAGCCTGTGGGCGTGGCCTATGACTTACATATTGTTTATTGTTTATTGTATAATTTCATCGATAGGTAGGTAAGCTACGCTTGGACATGTCGAAAATTCCGCCAGTTCTAAATTCAATGCGAAGAAGAACTGACAAACAAACTTCGCAAGTCACAATGCTTTGTTAGTACCTTATAAGTATTATATTATAGTAACTTACAAATAATTAACCCATACTACCGCTCACAAGAGCATTCATACTTACAGCATAAACATGAATACTCAAGAATCTGACCACACTGCCTATTTAAATTACCTATATCTGGTGTATAGTGCCATCGTCAATTTTGATACTTCATATTATATCAAGTCAAAAAATAAATAAAAATTAGTTTACATTTATTACAAAAAGATGTAATAAGTCATATAAAAAAAAATTTAATGATACAAAGTGTATCCAAATGTCAAATTGGCAAAGTTTGTTAGTGGGAAAAACAGTAGTCAAACTCTTAGATAAAATTACGGTCAGTTAATGCATCCTTAATAGTGTAATAACTATTTTCAATTAACATTAATTTAATCCGTCGCTTGAAATATATGTGTGTTGTGCGTGTGCATTTGTTTTGTGCGTGTGCCTAACTTGCTCCTCTTTGTGTGTAGTGTCGATACTAGCACATACACACACACACACACACACATACGAAGCGCTAGCAGCTCAGCGTACGGTTATTGGGTTTCAAATATCATCGCTTAGGGCGCCTCTAGTAGGGGGCGCGGGCGGATTGGATTTGATGCTCTGTGGTTAAGACATTATGTTCCTACCTAACACATTCCAATCCAGAGTGAATCGCTAAGAAAAATTAACATTCGTACCAGTTCCCTCGTAGTTTGATCGGGCGGCTATTTATCGAGGTATAGTTTTTTCGTCTTACTGTAAAATTGTCCTAAACGGAGTTGGCGGGTTCTGGAACTATACGACTCAAATATGGATTGTGTGTGTGTGTGTGTGTAAGCGGCGGGTGGCCGATTGGTTTGGGCATCGGCTTCTCATGCGAGGGGTCCGCGGTTCGAATCCCGTCCGCGTGTACCAATGAGTTTTTTCTGAGGAAAAAATTTACGTGCATACCTACACCTGCTGCTTCACCGTTCGGAACAGGTGTAAAACTGTAGGTCCCTTCCCTTGCCCCTTACTAGGTGGTAGGCTCAAATTGTAGCCGACTGGGTTGGTACCACCGTACTGGATGTAAGATGGCCGCATAGCAGCCTCGGTTGTGTTCTCCTCTAGTCAGGTACAGCCAGCAATCCAGGGAAGTCTCCGGTATGGCACCTACCTTCTCGGAGGTGATATTGGCCGGTCGGAGCATGCGCTTTGGCCTCTCTGACTCGGCCACACATACCGGATTTCATAAAAAAATAAATAAAAAAAAACATAGTAACGCACCAAAGTAGTAGATATTGGACACCGGGTGGCTAAGCTCAAGTGGCAGTGGGCTGGGCACGTCAGATAGATGGATAGAAACGATAGAAAATGCTTTATTGCTCCAGTAAACATTAAACAGTAACAAGTACATTAGACAATTTACATAACGTGCAAAGGTGGACTTATCCCTTAGAGAGATTATTTACAGTCAACCTGTTGGATGTTTGAGATTCGATAATAATAGTGGAATGTAAGTAGGTAGTAGCAAAAGAGTTGAGCGTGGCAATTGAAGATAAAATAATAATAAGAATACTTTCCATTACGAATATTACGGTTCCAAAGATACAGCCATCGGACGGACAGACAGACAGACCGACGTTGTAGCCTTAGTAATAGGCTTCCGTACGGGGTACGGAAACACAGACCGACGCTGTAGGCTTAGAAGGAAGGTGTGGATCTAAGCTTGCGATGGCTTCACCGAACATATCCGGGCCCATCGGCAGTAGAGGAGGGTATTAATCGAGGCCGGGACTAGCGAGTGGCCACTCTAAATTTCCCGCGCATGCTTCACGTTTCGGCTCGCTTCAAGCCCTCGTCAGCTAGTCTGCGTTGACTAGGACGCGGGGAAACCACCAGTCCCGCTCTCGACCTCCCTCTCTCTACCTATCCATATTCTGTAGGATGCTTCCAGTGACGTTTTTGAAGCTCTCTCCATATATGAGCTTAGCGTCGATCTTGGGAGCCCTAGATTCTTGAAGAGACTGTAGAGCGACTTCGCTGGTAGTCCTCTTGCTCCGACTTCCACAGCGAAGAGATCAGTCTTGAATCCGTTTCTCACAATCCGGTCTACTAAGTTGCAGTACTTGTTAAGCTTGATGTTGTGGTCCTTCGGTATGTTACTTTCCCATGGAACTGTAAGTTCAACAAGTACTACATGCTTTGTCGCTTTTGAGAACATGAGTATATCCGGTCTTAATGCTGTGGTACAGATTTCCGAAGGCATTTGGTAATGCTTCTCATGTGTGTCCATCAACAATTCCCAATCCTTTGCTGCTCCCAAAATTGAAGAAGGTTTAGTCCTATCTTTGGGCAGCTTATTGGCTCCAGGTTTCACAAAGTTGACCTTCTGGAAGCCGCTACTGGTTTGCCCTTTCCTGGTCCGTGCAATTGACAGGTTGATGGCCTCTCTGATGATTTGGAGGACTTTATCATGACGGTAGGAATACTGGCCTCGCTCAAGTAGTATTTTGCATCCGCATAACAAATGTTTGGCCGTGCCTACGAACTCCTTACATGACGGGCATAGTCTATTTGTAGATTTCCCCCATCTAACTAGGTTACTCGGGTCGGGGAGAGTAAGCTGGAATGCATTTAAGTAGAACTTAAGCAGCTCAGGGGACCAGTTGTATATTATGGATTTCCACTTCAATGCAGGAGGGATGCAGAAGTCACCCACTGTTAGCCAATCATTCTGCATTTCTAGGTTTAAGGCGTGAAGTTTGAAGCCTTGTTCCATGTCCTCCTGAGCAAAACCTTTCAGTATTTCTTTATCAGACTTTGCTGTTTCTATGCCCAATCCAGATCTATTGGTGCGTGTGCCAACTTGGAATGATTTGTAGAAGTCGAGTCTCGATTCCAGTTCATCTGATAGTGATGTGTTGGGTAAGGCTTGAATAGCGCTATCATTGGAGTCTTTGAGTATACATCGTTTGGCTATTCTCGCCTTTTGATAAAATATCGACGGTTTCTTAATGTTCAGTCCAAAGTTATTGTGAGATCTGTATAGCGTTGACGAGTCAGCCGGGTGAGCCAGTCCAAACCATGATATCAGGAATCTGGTCACATACGAGTCTAATTTAGTCAGGTTTTGCTTTGTGAAGTCGTAGACGAGAAATGGCCATGAAAGTTTTGATGTCAGGTAGTTATCGTAAATCCATGCCTTTTGTGTACCCAGGAGGGGAAGATTGTCAGTTTGGCGGAGGCTCTCTTCGAAAAGTTGGACAATATCATCAGTAGGATGCTCCTTTCCTCTGCTGGTGATCCTTTTGCCCAAGAATTTAAAAGGAGCTTCATCAGCCACGGTTGCGATTGGTTTTCCGGCTACTGTCAGACCTGGATTGCTCGAGGTAAACTTTGAACCTTTCCTGGTTAAGCTCAAACAGTAGCACTTCGCTGGTTTTATCTTCATCCCTTTGGTCCATTCACAATAGTCATCCACCACCTTAAGAAGCGCCTGATTTTGTTTTGGATTGCGGGTTAACAGCGTAATATCATCCGCAAATGCCAGGATGGCCGCCATATATGTGTCTCCATATTTGAACCTGTATCCCCATTTCTTTTCTTTTACGACAAGCGTATCAATTAGAATGTTGATAACAATGTTAAATGTGACAGGAGAGAGGCAGCAACCCTGGAAAAGTCCTATGCCGTAACGAATTTCCGGTGTCTTCTCCGTTTCGCCTTTTACTTGTATTACAAAGGAAAGTTTTTAGTAGTAGGAGGCTATTATATTACAGATCAGAGGTGGCACATTATACCACTCTAGCGCCTTTAATAGTAACTCATGGCGCACCGAACCGAAGGCGTTTTCAAAGTCTAACCACGTGGCAGTTAATTGTCTCTCATTCTTCCTTGCATCTCTAAGACATTCAGTCAGCAAAGAATTATGTTCGAGGCACCCTGCAACTCTTGGGAGAAAACCTTTCTGGTACTTCTTCGGTAAGTAGTCGTTGGTACACATGTGTTTGAGTAGTCTGGCCTGTATAATGGAGAAGAATATTTTCGAAATTGTGTTCGTAAGGGCTATAGGTCTAATATCCTTGGGATCAGTAACTTCTTTCAAATAAATAGGCTTCCGTACGGGGTACGGAAACACAGACCGATAGTAATAGGCTTCCGTACGGGGTACGGAAACACAGACCGACGTTGTAGGCTTAGTAATAGGCTTCCGTACGGGGTACGGAAACACAGACCGACGTTGTAGGCTTAGTAATAGGCTTCCGTACGGGGTACGGAAACACAGACCGACGTTGTAGCCTTAGTAATAGGCTTCCGTACGGGGTACGGAAACACAGACCGACGTTGTAGCCTTAGTAATAGGCTTCCGTACGGGGTACGGAAACACAGACCGACGTTGTAGCCTTAGTAATAGGCTTCCGTACGGGGTACGGAAACCTAACAACAACAAAAAACAACAAAACAACAACAACAACAAAAAACAACAATAAACAGCAACAACAAAGAACAACAACTCACATGTCGAGCGCTGCCGGCAGGTGCTCCGGCTGCACGTCGAAGTAGTACGTCGTGTGATCGGACGTCGTGAACGCGTTGGACGCACCGCCGTGCTCCGAGAGAAACTTGCTGTATTCGTTTTCCTGCAACAACAACGCCATCATCAAGGTCGTCAGGCTGGGAGGGGTAGGCAGAGAGAGAAACCAGCTTCAGTTTGTTTGCGTTCTTTAGTTCGGCGTTACGCAGAGCACCCGCGCGACGCGGCAACCAAATGAACAATTTTGTGCCAAGCAGCGCTGCTGCTACCTTTTGCATAAAGTTTTTTTAGATTAAATTTTTATGTTTTCTTTAAAATTTATATTAATTTTACATATATTACACAAAAGTAATAAATATACACAAAATTAATCCAAAAATTAAAAACGGTAATACCGCCGGCGGTGGGAGACAATCCTCCAAGCGCGCCGGCGGGTGCAGGCCGTCGCTACGGAGCTCTCCGGGACGACGCGAGACTAGCTTCGAGCGATAGGTGGTGGTACTAGACACGTAGGCCACCACCACCCACATCTCGGAGAGCTCCGTATCCGCCGGACTGCACGGCGACGTCACGCAGCTCTTCGATCCTTTTTCGGTCTCGTACATGCGTCGCCGTCGCGCACTGTACCACCCGGCAGCGAGGACTGAAGTCTGTCACGCCGGCAAGGCATTCGCAGCCCCCGTTCTAAACCGAATGCTTTTGGGCGTCGTCGGCTCAACAATCCACACTGACGGCGCCAAGTGCCTCGCGTATCCATAATAAAAAAGTGATAATGACAATGTATGTACAATTGAATAAATGACTATTCTAAATGTGATTTAAGATTACCGTGGTTAACATTCATAGTGGAAATATTTATTTACGGCTTTACTCACGGTTTTTGTATCGCGTTGCCGCGACGTTTCGACTCAAACATTCGAGCCATTATCAAGCGAGCTCCTGTGTCCGGCGGCGGTCAACGAGGAACTAGTCAGTTTGACATGTTCCGCCGTTGACGGAGATTGCAGCTTAGGGGTAGTTTGAAGATGTTGGCTTTGAGCTGCGTTCCGGAGGTCCGCTGACAGACAAAAGGCACTAGTAGTGTCCTTATTGTCGGTGCTTAATGTTTTTGTCCTCAGCGGTGCTAGCACCGGATTCCACGACGGTGACAACTTAAACGAATCTTCCCTGTTGAAGTTGGCATGCTTGGCGATTTCTATGGACTCTCGAACAAGACGAGGGATGTGTCGGGTTTCAGTCGAGATTACCTCAACCTGTGGGAAAGTCTACGTGGGGCAGACCAAGAGAAGCGTAGCGACGCGTATTTCGGAACACATCAGAGCAGCCAAAAATCAAGATTCCACGAAGTCAGCAGTCTGCGAACATATGAACTCTGGCATAAACCATTGGATCAGGTTTGATCAGGTTGAGGTAATCTCGACTGAAACCCGACACATCCCTCGTCTTGTTCGAGAGTCCATAGAAACCGCCAAGCATGCCAACTTCAACAGGGAAGATGCGTTTAAGTTGTCACCGTCGTGGAATCCGGTGCTAGCACCGCTGAGGACAAAAACATTAAGCACCGACAATAAGGACACTACTAGTGCCTTTTGTCTGTCAGCGGACCTCCGGAACGCAGCTCAAAGCCAACATCTTCAAACTACCCCTAAGCTACAATCTCCGTCAACGGCGGAACATGTCAAACTGACTAGTTCCTCGTTGACCGCCGCCGGACACAGGAGCTCGCTTGATAATGGCTCGAATGTTTGAGTCGAAACGTCGCGGCAACGCGATACAAAAACCGTGAGTAAAGCCGTAAATAAATATTTCCGCTATGAATGACTATTCTATTCTATTCTAACGCGCAGCGCGGTACTCTGGGTACACCATATTAGCCGACCCTACGAACATTAATAACAAGAATGTAGAACGAACCTTGGGGTACTTCTCGGTGCCGAGGAAAAGCATGTGCTCGCAAAAGTGCGCCAGCCCGGGGATGTGGTCCGGATCGCTCAGGTAACCTGCGGACACGCACTTATTTTATTTTACTTAAGTTTACTCAGGGCCCCTGAGCCCCGTTGTCACTGCGAGCTGCTCCGTGACTCGATGGAAGGACCGTGCCAAGGTGAGAGTTGGCTAGCCTGTCGCCCTTTAGCACGATGTCACGTCCTTATCCCTTAGTCGCCTTTTACGACACGCACGGAGAGATATGCAATGGGATTATTCTTTTTAAGTGGGATTAATCTTCTAAGTCACTGCGACCTAGGAAGATCAATTTTTTTTTTTTTTTTTTATGGAATCTGACACGGTTGGCCACATCACCTACAACGTCCGTGATGTCAGCCCATAACACCGGGCGAACTAGGTGCCATGTCAGTGCTTCTCTTCGGTCGTGCCGGCTACACTGAACTGGACGAAAAACACGAACTATTTACATAGCCGTTTCGACCGACGTTTCATTTAGTGCGGTGATACCAACCCGGGCGGGATAAACCCTACCACCTAGTAAGGTAAGAAGGGAAGGGGCCTACAGTTTAACGTAGAATCCGAACCACGGTTAGCCTCCAGACCCACCTGCTGCACGACTCGGTGGAAGGACCGCGCCAAGTTGAGAGGTGGCTAGCCTGTCACCCTATAGCACGGCATCTCGTCCTTATCCCTTAGTTAGACGTATTTTACGACATGCACGGAGAGAGATGCAGTGGGGCGATTCTTTTTAAGTACCGGCCGTAAGTATCATAGTTGTAGATAGTAAGTATTACATGGGTTTTTAAATTACCGCGGTTGTTAAACATCATTACAAATTAAATTTTAACTACTTTACTCAAGGTCGCCCCCGCATAGCGGAGATGACCGTGAGAAAAAACCATTAAATTTATAATTAAGTATTACTCGTTAAATTAAATTATTATTAGTCGACTGTTAAGAACACCTGTCATTACTTGGACGGGTGACCGCTCGACCGTTGGATGCTGACCGCGGTTCGGACCCCGCATAAAACTGTAGCTCCCTTCCCTTCTTACCTTACTAGGTGGTAGGGTTTAACCCGCCCGGGTTGATACCGCCGCACTGAATGAAACGTCGTCGGTCGAAACGGCTATGTAAATAGTTCGTGTTTTCCGTTCAGTTCAGTGTAGCCGGCATGAAATGAAGGGAAGCACTGACGCGGCACCTAGTTCACCCGGTGTTATGGGCTGAGATCACGGATGTTGTAGGTGATGTAGCCAACCATGTCAGTATCCATAAAAAAAAAATATTGTTTTATTTGCCAGTATAAAAGTACTATCATTTATGTGGTAAAATACAATATTCATTTATTGCGCTATCGTAGACAAACATGACAATTTATATTACATAAAAAATTTAACACTACAGAACTATTATAATTATTTTACATCAAAAAGTTTATTTCTCAGAAAAAATCAACTTTCATCCATAATTTCAACGAATCTTACGCTTTTTCGATCAGGCTACGGATCTGACGCGAGTTTAACATTTTTTACCCATCTAAAAAAAGTGCCAAGCGCCGCTAAAGAATTTTCGAATCTTACGCTTTTTCGATCAGGCTACGGATCTGACGCGAGATCTGACGCGAGTTAACATTTTTTACCCATCTAAAAAAAGTGCCAAGCGCCGCTAAAGAAGTTTTCACTTAAATTTTTTTTTAATAATAATTGAACGTACCAACGTTGACATCGATGGCGGCGGCGGACTTGTCTGTCGCGGGATCGCTCACCAGCAACACTTTCATCTTGTTGCTCAACTCCAGTCCTCTGCAACGAGAGCCTCGATTGTACAATGACATTCAAATGTGCATCCGGTCTCGAACTTTCTTCTGACCACAGATTCAGATATGTATTTCGCCATAAAGAACACACAACATTAACAATATTTCATTGAATATTCAGTATGGTTCTGTAAATAGTTTGTGTTTTCCGTCCGGTTCAGTGTAGCCGACATGAAATGAAGGGAAGCACTGACACGGCAACTAGTTCACCCGGTGTTATGGGTTGAAATCACGGATGATGCGGGTGATGTAGCCAACAGTGTCAGTTTGCATAAAAAAAAAAAGGAAAAAAAAAAACAAGTTTCTCGCCTGTAGAGCCGCTTGTCCTCCTGCGACTTCACGATGTCGTCGTATCGTCTAGCGACGCGCTCGCCGCCGGCGGCGCCGCGCGGCAGCGGCGAGTCCGCGAGATGCGCGGGCGCCGGGTCGGCGGGGAGCGGCGAGGCGCTCGCCGCGAGCTGTCCCACGTCCATGGCGTAGGTGCGAGCGGGGAGGGCGGTTCTGCGGTCGAGTGAAAAATAAAATTTTTTTATTTATTAATATGTACAATGTGGGGCTGGTACTTTAAAAAAATAGCCCCATTGCATCTCTCGGATATGACTCCCCCTTCTTATATTACTAGGTGGTAGGGTTTAACCCGCCCGGGTTGGTAGCACCGCACTGATTGAAAGGTCGTCTACTTACCGAGCACTCAATAGTGCTCGGTAAGTAGATCTATCACTATAAAGTATTATTTTTGACCATGCTTACAGTTGTAGGTAAGCAATATAACCTTCACATAATTTGGTATTGGAGTTGCGACGATTTCCCGAAAGTGTAAAATGGTGAATTGAATTTCATCTGGGGAGTTGTCTCATTTTTCATCAATCAGTTTTTTCGCTCTCCTGTAAAATTACCAAAATGGAGTTGTCCGATTTGCAGATTAAGCCATCGATATATAATCCTTACCTATAATAAAATCCAACGTCTGCTTTCTGTCTGAGTGTCTGTCTGTCCGCTTATAACTCGAGAACCACTGAACCGATTTTAATAAAACAAAATTCTACGGATAGCTTGATTCTTCCCATCAACTATAGGCTACTTACTATCACGCTAAATGGCTTATGAGGTTAGCAATGAAGTGAAATATGAGAGCGGGCGGAGCCGCGGGCACATATATATATAAATTCACACATACATACACATATAAATATATGAATATACAATTTAGACAGTCAAGTGAATAATATTTTATTTATTTATTTATTTTACACAAGCTGTGCCCGCGGCTCCGCCCGCTCTCATATTTCACTTCACTGCTAACCTCATAAGCCATTTAGAGTGATAGTAAGTAGCCTATAGTTGATGGGAAGAATCAAGCTATCCGTAGAATTTTGTTTTATTAAAATCGGTTCAGTGGTTCTCGAGTTATAAGCGGACAGACAGACACTCAGACAGAAAGCAGACGTTGGATTTTATTATAGGTACAAGCTGTGCCCGCGGCTCCGCCCGCTCTCATATTTCACTTCACTGCTAACCTCATAAGCTATTTAGCGTGATAGTAAGTAGCCAATATATGATGGGAAGAATCAAGCTATCCGTAGAATTTTGTTTTATTAAAATCGGTTCAGTGGTTCTCGAGTTATAAGCGGACAGGCAGACACTCAGACAGAAAGCAGACGTTGGATTTTATTATAGGTACAAGCTGTGCCCGCGGCTCCGCCCGCTCTCATATTTCACTTCACTGCTAACCTCATAAGCCATTTAGCGTGATAGTAAGTAGCCTATAGTTGATGGGAAGAATCAAGCTATCCGTAGAATTTTGTTTTATTAAAATCGGTTCAGTGGTTCTCGAGTTATAAGCGGACAGACAGACATACACTCAGACACTCAGACATTCAGACAGAAAGCAGACGTTGGATTTTATTGTAGGTAAGGAAGGACAAGCAGCCTTGGCTGATACGTCTAAATCCAGTTAAACTTTGTTGTTTTTATCATTAACTTGGATTTTTGTTCATTTAATTATCGTTCTTGAGCACTCTTTTTGAGAATTATGTTTTATTTGTTAGATATTTATCTAGTCTATTTTTGAATTGGTTAGTACTAAGTGCGCTTATTACATCCTTGTCCTTCATTATTATTTTTTTTTTTTTATGTAATCCCGTATGGGTGGCTGAGTCGGAGGGGCCAAAGCGCATGCCACGACCAGCCAATATCACCTCCGAGAAGGTAGATGCCATACCGGTAACTTCCCTGGATTGCTGGCTATACTGGACTAGAGGAGAACACAACCGAGGCTGCTATGCGGCCATCTTACATCCAGTACGGTGGTACCAACCCAGTCGGCTACAATTTGAGCCTACCATTAATTACCAGTAATTAGCCTAATTTATTAAGAAACCGTCGATATTTTATCAAAAGGCGAGAATAGCCAAACGATGTATACTCAAAGACTCCAATGATAGCGCTGTTCAAGCCTTACCCAACACATCGCTATCAGATGAACTGGAATCGAGACTCGACTTCTAGAAATCATTCCAAGTTGGTACACGCACCAATAGATCTGGATTGGGCATAGAAACAGCAAAGTCTGATAAAGAAATACTGAAAGGTTTTGCTCAGGAGGACATGGAACAAGGCTTCAAACTTCACGCCTTAAACCTAGAAATGCAGAATGATTGGCTGACAGTGGGCGACTTCTGCATCCCTCCTGCATTGAAGTGGAAATCCATAATATACAACTGGTCCCCTGAGCTGCTTAAGTTCTACTTAAATGCATTCCAGCTTACTCTCCCCAACCCGAGTAACCTAGTTAGATGGGGGAAATCTACAAATAGACTATGCCCGTCATGTAAGGAGTTCGTAGGCACGGCCAAACATTTGTTATGCGGATGCAAAATACTACTTGAGTCAGGCCAGTATTCCTACCGTCATGATAAAGTCCTCCAAATCATCAGAGAGGCCATCAACCTGTCAATTGCACGGACCAGGAAAGGGCAAACCAGTAATGGCTTCCAGAAGGTCAACTTTGTGAAACCTGTAGTCAATAAGCTGCCCAAAGATAGGACTAAACCTTCTTCAATATTGGGAGCAGCAAAGGATTGGGAATTGTTGATGGACACACATGAGAAGCATTACCAAATGCCTTCGGAAATCTGTACCACAGCATTAAGACCGGATATACTCATATTCTCAAAAGCGACAAAGCATGTAGTCCTTTTTGAACTTACAGTTCCATGGGAAAGTAACATACCGAAGGACCACAACATCAAACTTAACAAGTACTGCAACTTAGTAGACCGGATTGTGAGAAACGGATTCAAGACTGATCTCTTCGCTGTGGAAGTCGGAGCAAGAGGACTACCAGCGAAGTCGCTCTACAGTCTCTTCAAGAATCTAGGGCTGCCAAGATCGACGCTAAGCTCATATATGGAGAGAGCTTCGAAAACGTCACTGGAAGCATCCTACAGAATATGGATAGGTAGAGAGAGGGAGGTCGAGAGCGGGACTGGTGGTTTCCCCGCGTCCTAGTCAACGCAGACTAGCTGACGAGGGCTTGATGCGAGCCGAAACGTGAAGCATGCGCGGGAAATTTAGAGTGGCCACTCGCTAGTCCCGACCTCGATTAATACCCTCCTCTACTGCCCATGGGCCCGGATATGTTCGGTGAAGCCATCGCAAGCTTAGATCCACACCTTCTTAGTATGTGCCAAGGGAAGGGACCTACAGTATTACACCGGTTCCGAACGGTGAAGCAGCAGGTGTAGGTATGCACGTAAATTTTATCGTCAGAAAAAAACTCATTGGTACACGCCGAACTGATTCGAACCGAGGACCTCTCGCATGAGAAGCCGATACCCAAACCACTCGGCCATCCGCCGCTTAAACTACATATCACATCAGCACATCACATCTTCTGAGGAGGCAAAGCGGCTCGCGAAAGACATCGGGATGTCCCTGTACGCTGATTCAGGAGAACAACGTTCGCTCGAGTTCCTGAGGCAGAGTATCAGTGTGGCCATCCAGCGAGGCAACGCCGCTAGCATCCTCGGAACAGTGCCCACATCGTCACAGTTGGAGGAGGGTTATTGAGTATTGTTTGAGGGTTATTGAGTATTATTGAGTATTGGTTTATATTTTTTATTTTGTAATTAGCCTAATTTATATATTTGTTTCTCTTTTGTTTATTACTAAATGTAGCAACTACATTACAATTAATTCAGCTAGTTTGTCTCATCTCAACTTAAAATAATCACTTTCGTGACACTTATTGTTTAATTTTGCCACTAAAAAAAAAAAGAGTATCCTAGAACCACCAGGCCTATGCCGTGATGATGGAAAGCGCCCCGACGGCATGACGATTGTCTCATGGAAGAACGGAAGGGCGCTAGTCTGGGACGCAACATGCGTCGATACCATCTGTGCCAGCAACCTCGCCTTATCGGCCATGAAGCCGGGTTCGGCTGCGGAGGTTGCAGCCAAAAGAATGCACAAAAAATATGAAAACATCAGCCTAAATTATTGGTTTGTGGCTTTCGCGGTCGAAACCTTCGGCTCCTGGTCTGAGGAGGCAATAGCTTTTGTCCACGAGATAGGGTCGAGGATGTCTGCTGCCATAGGTCACCCCTCTTGCCTCACCTTCTTCCACCAAAGAATAAGCCTGGCAATTCAGAGGGGTAACGCGGCTGGCATCCTCAGCACAATCCCGGGGACAAAAGCACTAAATGAAAGTTTAGTTTATTTCCTAAGTTAGTTTATATAATTTTTAGATTAGTTAATTATTTTATAACTATGTTAATTTGAATTGGTCACTAAAATGTCTGGACTTTTTTTTAAAATGTCCAGCTTTTTGTCAGGGCCTTTGAAATTTCGAAATGGTTGTGCCACCTGGCTAGCAGGTGGGATGACGACAACGAGTACGTCGACGGAAAGCAGTTCCGTACCGCTGAAGGCCGGGAGGACTGAAGAAAATTTGAGAGGCGTATATGTCCCGCATAACATACCACACCATACCGCAGAGGAATCGGTGTTGTGCTGCAAGTACTCTAGTAAATTACAGCACAACACCGACCACCACGTTTATCAATGCTTTAGGACGAGATAACTATCAAGCAGCAAGTAAGGCACGAAGAACCATCTACTGCATGACTCAGAGGAAGGACCCTGCCAAGGTGAGAGGTGGTTAACCTGTCGCTCTTTAAGGCGATGCCAAGATGCAAGATGCTGTGCTTATTGCACAGCATCTTGTCCTTATCCCTTAGTCGCCTTTCACGACATGCACGTGGAGAGATGCAGTGGGACGATTCTTTCTAAGTACCGACCCCACACAGTATTATGTCCAGCAGTGGATGCACACACGCTGGCTAGCTGAGATCTAGACACACGGCAGTGTGTCAGCCAATTTCGCAAAGCAACAGGGCGATACACCGGCCGTGGGTTATGTTACACGAACCATATTGAGATTTTGCGCGTCTAGTAAGACCCTCTTCTAATTACCAAATCCGAAATTTAAATCCAAACCATAGCATCATTCACGTCGCGAATGACGTTAAAAAATCACTATTTTTATCACTGACTGACTGACTCACTTGACTTGGCAAGTTTTATCTAATTGAACTAGTTCTCTATCAATGAAATACTTGACTAAATTGTTCTCAAACTCAAAGATTGAAGTAGGCAGATAAAAACTTGCCAAGACGCACTATTGAGAGTAGCAAAGAACATAACAAATTTTCTTTTAAAGCAACTGAAGAATGTTATGCATAACAGGAGCTATGATTTGAGGAACTTCGAAAATTACTTGGTTAGATCTCACGGGTGTGCTGTAGTATAAGGCAGGTTTGGTTGAAGATTGCCGGTAGCTGGGACTGATAGGTGAGGGTCTAAGGAACTACTATCAAAAATATTTAGGGCGCGGAGACTTGTACTTTCGGAGAAAAAAATTTTTGAAAAAATTTTTCATACCACTTCTTTTATTATTAGCGAAGCCGTTATCCGTGTGCTTATCTTGCAAATTTTATTTGTTGCGATCTTGGCTATTTTTTCACATTTATGTTGTGGTGGGATTTTAGAACTAACAACAAGAGATTCACTGCCTCAAGTAGATTTACCCACAAAGAACGCTAAAATTATCGGACGTCATAGATAACAGAGGAAAAAAATGTTCTAAACTGAAGTATCATATCTAACCGCATTTTAGAGTAAACATTTCAACGTGTAGAGTACTTTGTTAGAGTAAATAATAAGCATTTCATAACGAGCATTTATGATTATTGATTATTTACAAAAAAAAAATCTAAACAAATATAACCTCTCAGAAAAATGGAATGTACCAACCTTAGGATTGGCGAGCGCGAGGTGCCGAGGAAAACGCGCAACACTGCGACGGTGGCCAGTGTGAAGTGTGAGATCAATATTTTGTTATCAAGGCCAAATGCAACTCATTTCTTGAAATGCAAAATCGATTCGATTGACTCAGCGTTTCGATTGACAGCCAGCACTGACAGTGACACTAGTGACAGTCAGGTCGGGTCGGGTCTGGCACAGGAGAGAACAAAATTGATCAAGATTATTCTTGATAGAGATTGGCACGGGTGGGATGTAATTTTTACGGATGCCTCAAAATTAACACCAAAAGGTAACGTAGGAGTTGCCGTATATAAGCCCGGAAGCAACAACTACATGCGCACTCAGTGCCAACCCGAGTCCTCGGTCTATACGGGCGAGTGTATGGCTCTACTGGAGGCTGTCAGATTTGTGTCCCTCTCCGACACACTGGAACGGACCATCATTTTCTCAGATTCCCGTAGTTCTCTTCAGCCATTGGTACAGAACCCATTCAATTGCCAAATTCATAATCCCATAGTTCTATGTATAAAGATACATTACTCACCTTAGGTCAAAAACAACTTGTTTTTGCCTGGATACCTTCTCATACCGGCATTCGAGGCAATGAGCGTGTAGACGCTCTAGCCAAGGAGGCGGTGGTGTGTGGAGATAGGGCTCCGTTCATTAATTCTCCCAAAAACATACCTTATATAAATAATACATAAATGTAGCAGTAATGTAGTATATTTCACATAGGTATTCCTTTGGCGCGTATTAAATTTTTTTATAGTTACGGGGCAATTTTATTTACACAATTTCCGAATCCGGGACGTATTAATTCCGAGATAATTCCGGCGCTCCCGGTCAATTGGCAACCTTATGTGCACACGAGCCATTCTTCTTTCAGTGTTTGACAAGATAATTTAAACTTTCTTTGATGAACGACATGAAAGAAAATGTTCTATGTAGCTCAATAAATTCATTCCATGAAATATTCCATTCCATGACATACAATTTGGAAGTTATTTCACTTCCTAGGTGGTATGGTTTCAAGTTCAGATTAGTACAACCGCACTCATCGAAAAGGAAACGAATCAAAATGTGACTATCGTCAATTGTCTACGGAACAAATAAAAGGGGAAAAATAAAAATATCTGCAATGATTTTCACGTTTAACTTTTATTTTTACTAACAGTGCATTCTTATAAATATAAAAAAAAATTCTCAATAACTATGCCACATTTTAGCTTCAACCAACATGTCTAGAGAGAACAGCCCGTTGTCAATCCACAACAGGTCCCCTGCGGGAGCCTCCATTATTTTTTGAAGTTATACTTCTTTAGCCGCATTATGAAAACATGATATGATTATGAAAATGGGGATCAAAACTGAGAAAAGATTTCATTATCAACATCAACGCATACAAATTATTTGTATGTAGGTATTCTGCAGTGCTGCCTGATAGATAAGCGGAGAGAGAGGGAGAGGGGAGGGGGAGACATTTACGCCAAAGAAGTATAACTTCTAACGCGGGTTGGTGAGAGGGGAGGGGGAGGGGGAGACCGTCACGCCAAAGAAGTATTACTTCAAACGCGGGAGGTGGAGAGGGTAGGGGAGGGGGAGACAGTCACGCCAAAGAAGTATAACTTCTAACGCGGGAGGTGGAGAGGGTAGGGGAGGGGGAGATGGACACGCCAAAGAAGTATAACTTCAAACGCGGGAGGTGGAGAGGGGAGGGGAGGGGGAGACAGTCACGCCAAAGAAGTATAACTTCTAACGCTGGAGGGTGAGTGGGGAGGGGGAGACAGTCACGCCAAAGAAGTATAACTTCAAACGCGGGAGGTGGAGAGGGGAGGGGAGGGGGAGACAGTCACGCCAAAGAAGTATAACTTCTAACGCTGGAGGGTGAGTGGGGAGGGGGAGGGGGAGACAGTCACGCCAAAGAAGTATAACTTCAAACGCGGGAAGTAGAGAGGGAAGGGGAGGGGGAGACAGTCACGCCAAAGAAGTATAACTTCTAACGCTGGAGGGTTAGTGGAGAGGGAGAGACAGTCACGCCATAGAAGTATAACTTCTAACGCGGGAGGGGTAGAGGGGAGGGGGAGGGGGAGGCTGTCACGACGTAGAAGTATAACTTCTAAAGTGAGTACATAAGTACAAGCACCATTTTTACAATCATGGCTTGGATGCCAGGTCCTCCGGACAAACAGAAGCTAAGCTGTCAGTGTTGACGATTCTGTTGCGGTGTTGCCACACTCTAGGCCGCTAAGCGATGCGACTGCCTGCCTCGCCGCGTTCACTATCTGCTCCTGTGAGGTGAACGTCTGAGGCGGTGCGGCGTGCGTGTGCAGCTCGAAGCCTTTGCGTCCGACGACAGCGATCAGCGGGTAGCCCATTCTGAGGAGATGCATACATTTTAAGAACATTTTTTTTTATGGAAACTGAGACGGCTGGCTACGTCACCTACAACATCCGTGATGGGATGAACTTGGTGCCACGTCAGTGCTTCCCTTCAGTCGTGCCGGCTACAGTGAACTGGACGGAAAACACAAACTATTTACATAGCCGTTTCGACCGACCTTTCAATCAGTGCGGCGGTACCAACCCGGGCGGGTTAAACCCTACCACCTAGTAATATACCTAAGAAGGGAATCATATCCCTTAGTCGCCTTTTACGACATACAGGGGGAGAGATGCAGTGGGGCTATTCTTTTAAAGTACCGGCCCCACACGGTGCACTTAGCCCTTAGTAACGTCCCTTGCCCCTTGGTAGGCTCAAATTGTAGCCGCATTGGGTTTGTACCATCCTACTGGATGTAAGCTGGCCGCATAGCAGCCTCGGCTGTGCCCTCCTCTAGTCCAGTATAGCCAGCAATCCAGGGAAGTCTCTGGTATGGCACGTACCGTCTCGGAGGTGATATTGGCTGGTCGGAGCATGCGCTTTGGCCCCTCCGACTCAGCCACCCATACCGGATTACATAAAAAATCGGGGTGTGGATTGTCGCAGACACGGCCGTGTGTTTTACGTGAATACGTGTACGTATTCTTTGATCCTTTACCTATCGAGTGGTGTAATTAAATTTTGGATGTAGATGATAGATATGAAGCTACAACACCAAACCGTATCCCCTGATTTTGTTATCATCAGTTTTCTGGATTGGCTCCCACTATGGAAGCAAATTTAAAGAGGTATTCACGTCAAAAAAAAACCAGACAATTTTTTTTTATGGGAAGCACGACATATTGCGCGCGCCAGACTAACGCAGAGGTGTAGTCCGACGGCGCCTACGGGCATTCGCATATTTACGGGGGCTGCGAATACCATGATGGCGGCCGACTAGGTGCACCTTCACATTATGTTTCAAGGACCCCACGCATAGAACCAACCCCAGGAAGCATTTTCTGACGCACCGGGTCGTAAGCGCCTGGAACAAATTATCTGAAGACACCATCATAGTCCCCTCAATTCGTAAAAAAACCATATTTCCAAAAGCAAAAAAAAAACAACAAATAAAAAAAAACAAAGAAACAAAAATACTTAAAACAATACAAGTGCACTCATAAATTTAAAAAACAGAACACACGCACCAGCTGTCAGCTGTCAGTGTTTAAAATAAATAAAATAAATTTTCGGCCTTGCATCTGTCTAGTGAAGAAACATATTAAATTCATAAGTCACAAGTATATTTCAAAATAATAATAGAAAAAAATTTTTACAAAATGTAAAACAAAACCGGCCAAGTGCGAGTCGGACTCGCGCACCGAGGTTTCCGCACCACAAAAAAAAACATTGAAAAAAAAACACGTTTCTTGTATGGGAACCCCCTTAATTTTTAACTTTTTCTATTTTTTATTATTTGTTGTTATATCCGCCATAATAACACATATTCTGTGAAAATGTCAACCGGCTACCTATTACGGTTCAAGAGATACACCCGTCGGACGAACAGACAGACGGAGTAGGCTTAGTAATAGGCTTCCGTACGGGATACGGAAACCTAAAAATGGCTGGAACCTGTCTGCGTCGAGGAGCCGCTTGCCGACGGTGAGCTGGTGCCTGTCGTCCAGCAGCACGTCGTCCCGCAGCTCCTGCGTCGCCTCCAAGCTCCGCGCCAGACTCACAGCCACATCCGCGCCACCCGATCGCCATTCTGCTGAACCTTCCTACAGTTTTGTAACATAATGTCTAGAACCTGTCTGCGTCGAGGAGCCGCTTGCCGACGGTGAGCTGGTGCCTGTCGTCCAGCGGCACGTCGTCCCGCAGCTCCTGCGTCGCCTCCAAGCTCCGCGCCAGACTCACAGCCACATCCGCGCCACCCGATCGCCATTCTGCTGAACCTTCCTACAGTTTTGTAACATAATGTCTAGAACCTGTCTGCGTCGAGGAGCCGCTTGCCGACGGTGAGCTGGTGTCTGTCGTCCAGCAGCACGTCGTCCCGCAGCTCCTGCGTCGCCTCCAAGCTCCGCGCCAGACTCACAGCCACATCCGCGCCACCCGATCGCCATTCTGCTGAACCTTCCTACAGTTTTGTAACATAATGTCTAGAACCTGTCTGCGTCGAGGAGCCGCTTGCCGACGGTGAGCTGGTGTCTGTCGTCCAGCAGCACGTCGTCCCGCAGCTCCTGCGTCGCCTCCAAGCTCCGCGCCAGACTCACAGCCACATCCGCGCCACCCGATCGCCATTCCGCTGAACCTTCCTACAGTTTTGCAACATAATAAGAAACTGGCTGTTAACCTCTCAGGTGTCGGCGACGGCGCGCGCTAATCTCTTCGTAAGATCGCGCAAATAAATTCCCGGAAGAAGCTCTCATCATCTCTTTCCTTTAATAAATAGTTTCAAAAACCATATTGATATAAATTTAATTTAATTTATATTAATTTATTTTTTATCAATTTTAGATTTTGATTTTTAGTTTATAAAAATGTAAAATTGTTATGAAAAGAAAATGTGTAAATAAATGAATAATAAATAAAAATCTATAAAAGAAAAAAAAAACAAAAAATTATAACAAATAAATAATAATATAAAAATCAATACACTCGGAATATTAGAATAGAATACACGCAACAGCTTTAAGCTGCTAGTGTTTAAATATATAATAATAATAATATACTTTGGCGCCGGGATATGTGCTAAAATAAGGTACGACAAAGTGTGGTTTGTCGATCAAATGATAGTTGAAATGAAATGAAATTAAATGAAATATTTATTTACACATAACTTCATTACACTGCAATAAACTAGTCTCCTGCACTAGAAAATTTCTGTCTCGCAGAAAGACTTTTATAATATACAAAGTGAGGTTAGGTTTGAGATGTCAAAAAAATTAATATCGATCATCAATAATCCAAGTTCCAAAATAAAAACAGCACACATTTTTCTACAGTCTACATCGACCGAACACAACCTTAGGTCCAAGTACGAGGGCTCCGTAAGGCGCGAGGCCGTTCGGCCATCTTAGCCGCTCTCGTTCACTCAGCACCTCGACACCGGCGGCCAGTAGTCGCGTCAGTCCCGCGCCGTAGCACGCCATCACCACAGGCTCGGCCCGGCCTGAATTATCCGTATACGTCGCGCCGAGTGCGCGGGAGTAACGCGTGCCGAGCATGAATGTATGCGCCACCTGGTGAACCGAACACAGTTTTATTCCTCCCGGCCCATTATCATCACAGGACTATTCTCGCGAACAGACCTGATATTGTGATAGTGGACCGGGAGGCAAGGCGCGCAACGCTCGTCGATATCGCCGTGCTGCATGATGGGGTGCTCGACACTGGACGCATCGTCCGGAGGTTTATCTCCCTAGGGCCCAATCATCGGTAGCCTGGGTTCGCCCCGCCCCGCCGGTGGCAGGCCTCACGCACTCTATGTACTTGCGTGCGCTAACTACCTACCACCCGGCGAGCCGCCGGCGGTCTAATTCAGTGGAAATTCGTCATCCGCGCGAAACATACCTACACGCTCGCCCACGCAACTGCGCGCAGCTGCAAAGCAATAATCACTTTACACTCGATCGTTTAGGTACATTTTCGCACGCAGCGATTGGTGACGTGTAACAGTAGGCTATTAAAGCCGAAGGTATGGAACTTTTTCTATGGAGTGATTTATCTGTTACGAAGTAACTATTAAGTAATCTGTGCCGGTGGTGGAACCACCATTTTTTTTAAGGTAAATTTTGTATATGTTTTTAATATGTAGAAAATTAGTTTTAAGTAAATGTGGAATTACAGAAATAATAATAATAATAATTTTTTGTATAATATATATAAAATTAATGTAAAATTTTCAATATGTGAAATAAAGGATATAATAATAATAATTTGTTTTCTTTCTTTATTCAACGCAACGCACCTCAATACTCTGTTGCTCTATGAACTTGACACCGCCGCAACCGCTACAGGTGACCCGCGGCTCCCCCTCGGGGCGCGTGCGCCGCCGCGCGCAACACTCGCACGTGAGCAGAGTGTCCTCGCCGGCGGCCGCCGCGTAGTGCCACTCGTGCGACTCCGACCCGCCCATCGCGCCGTTGTCCGCCTCCACTGCGAGCGCATTTGTGTTACGTGTTGTGTTATGTGTTGTGTTACGTGTAGTGTTACGTGTAGTGTTACGTGTAGTGTTACGTGTTGTGTTACGTGTTGTGTTACGTGTTGTGTTACGTTTTGTGTTACGTGTTGTGTTACGTGTTTTGTTACGTGTCGTGTTACATGTTGTGTGTGTATTTTTTTATGGAAAGCGCGACATGTGGCATCGTTGACAACTATGAGTAGGTGATCTAACGATGCCCATGGACATTCTGTGATGCATGGGGATTGCGAATGCCATGCCGGCCTGACAGGAGCCTTTTCACGCCCCTTTTGAAAACCCCAGGCTATACTTGGGAGGAAATAGATGGGAAGGAAGTGCGTTACACATTTTCCCAGTTGTGTGCATAAAAGAAGCGGTTTGTGCGCCGTAGTAGGTCGATTGGAATGTTGGAATTAATGTGTTACGTGTTGTGTTACGCGTTGTGTTACATGTTATGTTACATATTGTGCTAGATTTTGGTTGTGTTATGTGTAGTGTTACGAGTTGTGTTTTATGTTATGTTGTGTTACCAGTTGCGTTGCATGTCATGTTACATGTCGTGTTAAGCGTTACGGTATCACGTCTCGCTCCTCACCCCTATAGCACGGCACCCGCAGCGCTCCCAGCAGCCGCGTGTACGCTTCGGTGACGCGCTCGTACGTGTCGCGCGCGCACTCCTCGCTCGCGTGGAAGCTGTACGCGTCCGTCATGAGGAACTCGCGAGCGCGCAGCAACCAGTGCCGCGGACGCTTCTCGTCGCGGTACTTACGTGTTGTGTTGCATGTTGTTATGTTGTGTTGGTATGTTACGTGTTGTGTTCCACGTTATGTTACATGTTGCGTTGCACGTCATGTTACATGTCGCGTTAAGCGTTGCAGTATCACGTCTCGTTCCTCACCCCTATAGTACGGCACCCGCAGCGCTCCCAGCAGCCGCGTGTACGCTTCGGTGACGCGCTCGTACGTGTCGCGCGCGCACTCCTCGCTCGCGTGGAAGCTGTACGCGTCCGTCATGAGGAACTCGCGAGCGCGCAGCAACCCGTGTCGCGGGCGCTTCTCGTCGCGGTACTTGTTGGAGATCTGCGTACATACACACCGGCGCGACGCACACGCTGTATTCCAACATTCGGGGTGAGCGGAGTAATGAAATGATTTTTTTTTTTTAATGAACAAGCCTTTTTTTTTTAGTTTTCGTTCTTGGGCACTGTTGCTATTTGTTAGTTGATGTACTTTTTATGAATTTATCTAATCGGTTTTTGAAGGTGTTTGTGTTTGGGGAGTCAATCACATCCTGTGGGAGTTTATTCCAGGCGTTCACCACTCGATTTGTTATGAAATGAAAATATGTATAATTTATTGTACACCATTATATAAAAGGGTTACAAAAGGCGAGTTTAATGTCTTGCGTTATTTCTGTACTAGAAATAATATAGAAAAACTTACCTGATACAAGATGAACGGAAGCTGCTTGTGTGAGAGTGGCGCGCACTCCGCCAGCAGTTGAGTGATCACCTCCTCGTGCGTCTGAAATTTTGAATTGTGGATACTGATATGTCAGCCTCGGTAGCTCAGTGGTGCGGTCGGTCGGCTGTTGTTAAGCAACCCTGAGCGCGGTCAGTACTTGGATGGGTGACCGTTCGACCGTTGGAGGCTCACCGCGGTTCGGATTCCACGTTAAACTGTAGCTCCCTTCCCTTCGTACCTTACTAGGTGGTAGAGTTTATGCCGCTCGTGTTGGTACCACCGTACTGAATGAAAAGTCGGTCGAAACGGCTATGTAAATAGTTCGTGTTTTCCGTCCAGTTCAGTGTAGCCGACATGAAATGAAGGGAAGCACTGACATGGCACCTAGTTCAGCCGGTGTTATGGGCTGACATCACGGATGTTGTAGGTGATGTAGCCAACCGTGTCACTTTACATAAAACAAATAAATAAATATAAAAATTGATACCTTCTTGGAAAGTCCAAACAAAATCCTACGCCGTTCTAACAAGTCCTATAACATTTTTTTTATCATCTAACTAAAGTGTTTGTTGCCCGGGACCCGCCGGTGGGTCCCGTACGTCTCCAACCAGTAGTGCGGGACCCGCGGGCGGGTCCACGGACAGGGAAGGTGTTAAGCATAATAGGTGCAGTCCAGTGGCGGTTCCCCAGGTGAAACAAGTGAGGCGCCGCCTCACGCCGCCTCGCTTAATTATTACAAAGTTCTTAAAAAATTCTTTACACTTAATTATATATTAGTAAAGAAAAAAAAAAATCAACATGGATGTTTATTTATTGCTAGACTTTGGGCATGTCCTGTCCTCGAAATGAAAACTGCAATACAACATTAATAAAATGCTATTGTGTAATGCTGTAAGTGGTGCCTCACTAAAATTCACTGGCCAGAGCTGCCACTGGTGCAGTCGGACTTTGAATGGGTGAACATCCGGCAATGGTTCGAATTTCATAAACCGTATGTCTCATAGCCCGCCTATCCCGATAAGTACCATTGCAGCCGTCGCGCTTATTGAATGCCGGCCGGAGCGCCTGTGAAAATTGTTCATGTTTTTTTCAGTGTAGCCGGTACGACCTTAGGGAAGCCGTCATGTCAGCCTCGATAGCTCAGTGGTGATGAAAGGTCGGTTGAAACGGATAGATGTAAATAGTTCATGTTTTCCGTCAAGTTCAGTGTAGCCGACACGACCGAATGAAAGGTTTGACTCGGCACCTAGTTCACCATGGTGTGATGGGCTGACAGCACAAATGTTGTAGGCGATGTAGCCAACCGTGTCAGTTTTCATAAAAAGAAATATATAAAAACCGCCTTCAAAAATGTATGAAATGAAAAAAAAATCAAACCCTAGAGTTGAAGGCGGTGTTTTCTTTCATGCATCATTTTTGCTTGCTTTAGCACCGCCTTCAACTCTAGGGTTAGATTTTTTTTATTTCATACATTTTTGAAGGTGGTTTTTATATTTTTTTTAAATAGTTTTTTTTTCACATTTTTTTAGTATTTTTTTGCTATTAATGTACTCGGCGGAAACATTTGGCCTTTGGCCTCGCGATTCCGCCTCGCTTTCCAATCCGATCTTGACCAAATTAAAATGGGACCACACGGGAAGCACCAGCTTTCAAATAAAAAAAGAATTTTCAAAATCGGTTCACCCAGTCGAAAGTTCTGAGGTAACAAACATAAAAAGCAAAAAAAAAAACCAAAAAAAAACCAGTAGAATTGAGAACCTCCTCCTTTTTTTGAAGTCGGTTAAAACGAACACCCGTTGAATGTAGCTTGCAGAAGATGTTTAAAAATAAACACGCACCGGACTTAGAACGTACTCTCTGCTATGCCTGTCCTCCAACGCGAACAGCTCAGCTCTCATCTGCTCGTACCGGCCGCTGCGTCGCCACAGCGCGGCCGGCGCTAGTGCCGGCAGCGACACCCTCTGAGCTCCCACGCTCTCGAGCGCGAGTCTCAACGCCATCTCCAGCTTGTGCAGCGAGCGCGTCGCCAGGGGGAGCAGGGCGAAGCACCCGGGCGCTGCCGGCCGCATGAGGCCGCATTCCGTTAGCAACTTGCGAACAGACAAATTTTTGCAATGTGCAAACAGATAAATGTTTGTTAGCAACTTGCGAACAGACAAATGTTTGTTAGCAACTTGAAAGATAAATGTTTGTTAGCAACTTGCAAACAGATAAATGATTGTTAGCAACTTGTGAAGAGACAAATGCTTGTTAGCAACTTGGGAACATACAAATGTTTGTTAGCAACTTGCGAACAGACAAATGTTTGTTAGCAACTTGCAAACTTGCGAACTGATAAATGTTTGTTTAGCAACTTGCGAGCAGAAAAATGTTTGTTACCAACTCGCGAACAGACAAATGTTTGTTAGCAACTTGCGAACAGATAAATGTTTCTTAGTAACTTGCGAACAGACAAATGTTTGTTAGCAACTTGCAAACAGATAAATGTTTGTTAGCAACTTGCAAACAGACAAATGTTTGTTAGCAACTTGCGAAGAGACAAAATAAGTTTGTTAGCAACTTGCGAACTGACCAATCGGACAAGGGCGCGTGGGAAGCTGAGCGAGGCGGTGTAAATTGTATAAATTCACCCTGGTTATTTTTTTTTGTACCATCAAAACATTCATCCACACAACCCCCTTGTTTAATAAAATGTATTTTACAAAATGTAATTTTAGGTGTTGGGTGCAAGCAACCTTGTCGCGCTAATAGCAGTTATGCTACAGTATGTGTGTGCAGGATACGGGTGAGTGTAACAAGTACCTACAATTGATTGCGATTTCGTTTTTGATTTCCCCACTTTCCCCCTCCCCCTCCGCAGGGGGGGGGGGGGGGCAACTCTAAAAGAACCCTGCCCCTCCCCGATATACAAACTCCCACCCAAAATTACATTTTACATAACTCTGCCTTCTGCATTGCACAAAAGTGTAAATACATAAGTACCTACCTACGTACATACCTACACGTTGTGATAAATAACATAATTATCATACATATCCTTACCCGCTGGCTTGTGGATGTAAGTTCTTGCGGCTTCAGCTTGGCATCTTTCGGCACGACGAGCGTCGGCCGGAAGATTTGAGATAAGCGCTTCATTGTGTACTTTTATATAACTTATTTCTAGTTAGAAGTGGGTAAAAACCATAGTAAATAACGATTAAATATTTGCATCTACTTTCGAAATACTGTACCGGCATGTTACGTTAGGTCAGCTGTTTCTGTCAGTGAGTGAGTGACAGACAAATGACACAACGGTATTTAGTCTGTGACAGTAAACTGTAATATGTGTATCCGTAATTCATTTTCCTTATGACTATGCCAGGCAATGTATGGCCAATACTACCTATTAAAAAACTCTCCAAAACCAATATATCAGTAATCGGTGCTCCAAAAACATCTAGTTAATTACATATTTTTATTCACACCAATATTTGGTTTTAGATAACAAGTTTGATTAATTGTCAGATGATGGTGACCAATGACAAGGTACATTAATTCCGGAACAGAAAATACGGTAAACTAAGAGACGTCAACGTCAGCTGACGCGATAAGTGAGGTTATGTTTTATTGGTTTGTTGGCTTCATCCTCACTGAATAATTCCTAAAATTTTATTTTAACCAGAACGTCCAACAGCAGGGCTGTTTTGAGTATCTAGTTCTGAACAACAAAGCATAATGGCGACGTGGATAAATCAGGCTAGTGTTTCGTGGTTGCAACTCTTCTGCATCAAGGTAACAAAACAATCTGAGGCTAAACGATTTTGAATTTTTTACTCTAAATCAATCTTAATCACTACTATGAAGCTCGCGTTGAAGTATCTCATTACCTATCAAGAAATTATCAAGTTGTACATTAGTACATACATACCATACGCTGTACCCCGACAATCGGGGTAAGCAGAGTAATCGGTGTTGTGCTGCAAGTATACTCTTCTAAACTACAGCACAACATCGATCACCACGTTTAGCAATGTATTCGGACAAGATCAAGCGGCGAGTACGGCACGAAGACCCACATGCTGCACGACTCGGTGCTAGGACCGCGCCGAGGTGAGAGGTGGCTAACCTGTCGCTCTTTAGCACGGCACCTTGCCCTTATTCATTAGTCGCCTTTTACGAAATGCACCGGGAGAGGTGCAGTGGGGTTATTCTTTTTGAGTATTCTTATTCTTGTCTGGTAAACTGTGGAACTCTTTCCCTGCCCACATATTTCCCCCCAAGCATACTCTCGGGTCCTTTAAGAGAGGAGTGAATGGGCACCTGTCAGGCCGGCATGGCATTTCGGAACCCCCGCTTACGACGGAATGTCCATGGGCGTCGTTAGACACCTTATGGGTGGCTCGGAGTCAGGTGTCACGATTATTATAAAAAAAAAGTATCAGCCCTACACGGTAATTATGGATTGAAATTATACAATGCTAAGCTCATAATATATGGAGAGAGCTTCGAAAACGTCACTGGAAGAATCCTACAGAATATAGATAGGTAGAGAGATGGAGGTCGAGAGCGGGACTGGTGGTTCCCCGCGTCCTAGTCAACGCAGACTAGCTGACGAGGGCTTGATGCGAGCCGAAACGTGAAGCAGGCGCGGGAAATTCAGAGTGGCCACTCGCTAGTCCCGACCTCGATTAGCACCCTCCTCTACTGCCGATAGGCCCGGATATGTTCGGTGAAGCCATCGCAAGCTTAGTTCAACACCTTCCAATTGTAGGTGGTGAAGTCAGGCCGCGTCCCGGATCACGTGGCTTTCATCATGGACGGCAACAGACGATACGCTCGGCGGAACAACGTGGAGCGCAGCGTCGGACACGAGAGGGGCTTCCAGAAACTCACTGAGACGCTCAAGGTGTTTATTTTTTGTTAGCTGCATACATAATAATAATACACACACCGCACGCCTCATCCGGACAATCGGGGTAAGCAGAGTAATCGGCGTTGTACTGCAAGGAGTCTTGCAAATTACAGCACAACACCGACCACCACTTTTAGTAAAGTATTCGGACAAGATAACTATTAAGCAGCAAGTAAGGCACGAAGGCCCACCTGCTGCATGACTCGGTGGAAAGGCTGCGCAAACAAACACCTACACCGAATATGCTTTAGCGACACACCGGTGTGCGGGTTCTGTATAAAAGAGGATGAAACTCCCGTACACATCCTTTGTGAATGTGAAGTGCTCATTCACAGTGGAAGCCGTATTCTTGGTGGTTATATTTTTAACGCATGCCAAATACAGGCGCTCAACCCCAAGAATATAACTCGGTTCATAGCTGAAATCGTACTCGGGGGTGAGCTATAAACTTGTGAGAGATCACAATAGATCTTCCTAGGTCGCAGTGACAACAGAGCTCGGGGGCCCTAACTCTTTTTTTTTTTATTGAAACTGAAACGGTTGGCTACATCACCTACAACATCCGTGATGTCAACCCATAACACCGGGTGAACTTTGTGCCACGTCAGTGCTTCCCTTCAGTTGTGCCGCCTACACTGAACTGGACGGAAAACACAAACTATTTACATAGCCGTTCGACCGACCTTTCATTCAGTGCGGTGGTATCATCCCGGGCGGGTTAAACCCTACCGCCTAGTATATAAGAAGGGAGTCATATCCCTTAGTCGCCTTTTACGACATACACGGGGAGAGATGCAGTGGGGCAATTCTTTTAAAGTACCGGCCCCACACGGTACAACTCTCACAATTTAAATCATAATCTGTGCAGTGGTGCCTGGACCTGGGGATACGAGAGGTGACCGTGTACGCATTCAGCATTGAGAACTTCAAACGCTCGCAGGACGAAGTTGACACTCTCATGAACATCGCTCGCGACAAGTTCCGAAGGCTCCTCGATGAAGTGTATGTTAAACTTACTTACTATTAAAAACCTCAAGTCAACTTCTAGTGTCTGATGCCAAATACGACTTTGGTGACAACAGCATAAGGTTCAATGTGGAACCGTGCAAGTTGACTGTTCGCAAACATTATGCGACATCATTCATTAAGGTGCAATAAGATCGAAAATTTGGAGATAATACCTCACGGCCCAGTTGCGTAGTCGGTCTCGAACCCGGTCGAGATGTATTTTTTCCAATGATTTTCGATTTGCATTTTCAAATTAAAATATAAATCTCCAATATGTTGGTTGCGACAGCGATCAGATGAACGAGTGGGGCGTGCGCATGCACGTGGCGGGCCGCCTGAGCCTGCTGCCGGAGGACGTGCGGGCGCTGGTGTCGCGCGCGATGCTGCTCACGCGACACAACCACACGCTGCGGCTCAACGTCGCGTACGCGTACACTGGCCGCGACGAGATATCCTCCGCGCTCTCGGAGGTAATATATGTTGGTTGCGACAGCGATCAGATGAACGAGTGGGGCGTGCGCATGCACGTGGCGGGCCGCCTGAGCCTGCTGCCGGAGGACGTGCGGGCGCTGGTGTCGCGCGCGATGCTGCTCACGCGACACAACCACACGCTGCGGCTCAACGTCGCGTACGCGTACACTGGCCGCGACGAGATATCCTCCGCGCTCTCGGAGGTAATATATGTTGGTTGCGACAGCGATCAGATGAACGAGTGGGGCGTGCGCATGCACGTGGCGGGCCGCCTGAGCCTGCTGCCGGAGGACGTGCGGGCGCTGGTGTCGCGCGCGATGCTGCTCACGCGACACAACCACACGCTGCGGCTCAATGTCGCGTACGCGTACACTGGCCGCGACGAGATATCCTCCGCGCTCTCGGAGGTAATATATGTTGGTTGCGACAGCGATCAGATGAACGAGTGGGGCGTGCGCATGCACGTGGCGGCCCGCCTGAGCCTGCTGCCGGAGGACGTGCGGGCGCTGGTGTCGCGCGCGATGCTGCTCACGCGACACAACCACACGCTGCGGCTCAACGTCGCATACGCGTACACCGGCCGCGACGAGATATCCGCAGCGCTCTCGGAGGTACTTCACCTCCGGCCTAAAAATCCTCATCAATCTTACGCGCTTGAAAATTAATGTTATTGATAAACGGTTGTTTATGATAAACGGTGTAAATGGTTGTTACCCCACATGGTTAAGGTTATGGTTACACCCACGATGAAGAACCGGCAAGAAACTTCGCAGGGTATTTTTTTTTTTCATACACATTATTACAAGTATTTTAACACCGTAATAGCAACATAATAACACCGCCAGATTAACAATACGGTACCGTGTGGGGCCGGTACTTAAAAAGAATAGCCCCACTGCATCTCTCCCCGTGCATGTCGTAAAAGATAGCCCCACTGCATCTCTCCCCGTGCATGTCGTAAAAGGCGACTAAGGGATAAGGACATGATGCCGTGCTAAAGGGCGACAGGCTCGCCACCTCTCACCTTGGCACGGTACTTCAACCGAGTCATGCAGCAGGTGGGTCTTCGTGCCTTACTTGCTGCTTGATCGATTGAATCTTGTTCGAATAATTTGCGAAACGTGGTGGTTGGTGTTGTGCTGTAATTTACCAGAGTTCTTGCAGCGCAACACCGATTACTCTGCTTACCCCGATTGTCGGGATTCAGCGTGTGTGATATGTATGTATTAACAATGCTACTGAGAGTTCTGACTACAAAGATAGATAGATAGATAGAAAACTCTTTATTGCTCCAGTAAACATTAAACAGTAAAAAGTATACATTAGAAAATTTACTTAAGGTGCAAAGGCGGACTTATCCCTTACAGAGATTTCTTACAGTCAACCTTTACAAAGACTTATTATTTAAGTGTATCAGGTGCAGCCTTTGTTGTGTGATATGTATGTATGTAAACAAAATGTTTGTTGGCGGCAGGTTGTGAGCGGCGCTGGAGCGGGCGAGCTAATGCCGGAAGACGTGGACGCCGAGCTGCTGTCGGGATGCTGTCAGCTGACGGAGCCGCAGCTCCTCGTGAGGACCTCCGGCGAGGTCCGCCTCTCTGACTTCATGCTGTGGCAGGTGAGCGGTCGCTTAGTAGATACAGACCGCGCGCGAGCTCCGAGGAGGTTTAAGGAATGTTGACGTAATAACCTAGTGCAGTGATTTAGTCGATATCACGTTATCGATATTAATTTTCTCCCTGTTCTCATTGCTCGTGCGTAACGAGAGTTACAAAGAATAACGAATTAACACGCGATTGACTAATACGCGCGCATATTACGAATACGGCATCGATAAGCGTGCTCTCGCGTCAAGGCCGACACTCGTACTGAGGGCGCGCGGGGTGTGAGGCGACGGTCGGAAGGGGCGCACACCCGCCCGCTTCCCCAGCCCCCAATTCCTCGGAGCTCGCGCGCGGACAGTAGATAGATAGATAGAAATACTTTGTTGCTCCAAAAAAATATTTTACATAAACAGACAATAAGTAATTTACATGAGGGGCAAAGGCGGACTTATCCCTTACAGGGATTTCTCCGAGTCAACCTTTGTATGTTTGAGAGTCGTATGTTGTGAGATATAAGTAGGTAGTAGCAAAAGACTTGAGTGTGGGAATGTAAAATATAATATAAGGAGAATAACTATGATAAACTATAATATACACTACATAATAAGTACGTACTAGCTAATTAAATGTAGAAATCGCAAATTATAAATTAAATGAAATACATATATTTTTTTTTATTTTTTTTTTATTTATCTCTTTATTTCAGCCAACTAGGGCCATATTGAAAATACATATTAAATGTCTTAACCTAAGAACTAAAATTACTTTTTCTCCACTTGTGTCTGTACGGGTCCCAATAGAGACCCGTATGCGTCATATTAGTCTGCTGACGCGGTGGATCAGGTGCGCGTAGAGTGGGCGCAGATTGCGTCCGCGGCACGGGCGTCGGCAGCGGCGCGGGCGGCGGCAGCGGCGCGGGCGTCGGCAGCGGCGCGGGTTGCGTCTCCTGAATGTGCAGGACGGCAGTTGTAGACAGCTCCGGCGCGGCTACATCACCTACAACATCCGTGATGTCAGCCCATAACACCGGGTGAACTAGGTGCTTCCCTTCGGTCATGCCGGCTACACTGAAATGGATGGAAAACACAAACTATTTACATCTAGCCGTTTCGACCGACGTTTCATTCAGTGCGGGTTGAACCCTATCACCGAGTAAGGTAGGAAGGGAAGGGACTTACAGTTTAGCGTGGAATCGAACCACGGTCAGCCTACAACGGTCGAGCGGTCACCCATCCAAGTACTGACCGCGCTCAGCGTTGCTTAACCATCAATAGCGACAGTCGACTGTCTGCACCACTGAGCTAACGAGGCTCCATAAATTTCTTTCGTTAGTCTCCTATCATCCATTCCGAACATGACCGAACCACCGAAGCATTCCTTTCTTATCCTTGTCACTATATTATATAAAAATATAATTCAATTTAACTTGGTTCCCAGGTATCGAACACAGTCCTCTACTTCACGGACGTCCTCTGGCCGGACTTTTCGATTTGGAATCTGTTGGCGGCGGTGCTGCACTACCAGCGCAATGCGCCGGCGCCGAGTGGCTGTCAAACTGACAGCTGGAGCGACAGGAAACTGACATTTCTCGAGAACTTGGAAAGTCGCCGATGGCAGAAGCTCGAGCAATACGCCGTCGCTGACAGCTGTCAGACTGTCAGCTGTTGACAGTTGAGTTGAGTTGAGTTTAGGAAAATGGCTGCTTGAAGTTTAAACTTGAAAAAAAAATTGGTTTGAAACATGCAGTGTTTTGATAAAATGCTACCTGAAAATCCAACTTTGTCAAATAGAATAGGATAGGTAATCCATTTTGTTATGGAAAATATTATTATTAAGCATAAAAGCACAGTTATAAAAATACATGTATGTGCAAGGGCACAAAATCCTAGGAAAGGTGGACTTATCATTCCGCAGTATGATTATAAGTGATTTCTTCCAGTCAACTCTTAGGCAATTTATATTAAGTTTTTTTTTTTTTTTTTTTCTTCTCCGTGCTCCATCTGCCATCAGCTTTATAGCCTTTATCAGATTCGTTGCATGTAATTTTCCTTTTGGAAGCTGCTGTCCATCAACTACAGCTTCAACTTTAATTGTGCAGCAGGATTACAACTGCTCGGCCGGTACATTTTGCCGCTTTAGTCGCGACACTACGTTTGTTCTGTCCAATAAGCCCACCGCCAGAGTATTTACGTGCTGCTGGAGGCGGATCTTATATTTTATTGACCGCTTCTGGATTTCCTCCTTCACAGTTGGAACTTTATTTATATTAAGTGGTAGTTTTATTAAATTATTAAAATTATAGTTCGTGATCTCAAGCACACCTGGGTGCTGTCAGAAATAGGATGGGTGACCGTTCGACCGTTGGAGGCTGACCGTGGTTCGGATTTAACGTAAAACTGTAGCTCCCTCCACTCCTTACCTTATTAGGTAACCCGCCCGGGTTGATACGACCGAAAGAAAGGTCGGCTGAAGCGGCTATGTAAATAGTTCTTTTTTTCCATCCAGTTCAGTGTATCATCCAGGTCGTGCAGACACGACCGAAGGGAAGCACTGACATGGCACCTTGCTCACCAAGGTTTTAGTGGATGACGTCACGGATTTTGAATGTGACGTAGCCAGCATGTCAGATTAAAAAAAATTGTTTTTGTTGTTTCAATAAAATTTGGTACTTAAAATAATTCCATAGGTTATGTACAGGGTGTTTCAGGATAGGGTTTCGTAACTTCAGGGTTCGAAAGAGGTCCATATTTGAAGACGAAAAGCTCTGAAACTTTTTCCCAGAATCTATCATTTTATAGTACTTCTTGGTCAAAATCGTTTCATTCCGCTATGGTGGACGGTTAACGTCTGCCTTTATTAAATAAAAATAAAATGACTAAATTGCAATTTTTAGCTAGTAGAATTGAACTGCATGTAGGTAAATTCCAAACACTTAAATTTGAATGATATCAAAATGAAAAGGGGACTGGACTAGGTCATTGCACACCTGTTAAGTTGGCAATTTTCCACATACTCACTGTCCATCGAGTATTTATTACTATTTTAATTTTTGGATGAATGAGAAGAGCGGAAGACCGTGTGTGGTGGCGCGCCTTGGGAGAGGCCTATGTCCAGCAGTGGACCGATACAGGCTGATGATGATGAAAAACCAAAATACGGAATTTTGATTTTTGAGTGATAAGGATTTTTTTCTTCGAATAATGAGTACTTTCTATTCCTGAAGTTTCTCAAGCCTATCCTGAAACATCCTGTATAGTTAAAACTATAACTTGAGCCGAGCCACAATGTAAATTAAATCTGTAATTTGTGGGTTTTTTTTTGTTTTCAGCTAAGTTAATTTAGTAATTATTGTTAACGAATGTTGAATTTTATAACCCTCCAATGTTTATATTTATTAAGGTATCTTACTTTTACCTGTGTAGTCTACGCCTTTTTTTGGTTACCGCTAAGTACCTACCTACCTCATCATGAAGTACGGATGATTTAAATAAAAACAATTTTTATCCCTAGCGATGTTGTTTTATTGTTTATACTAGATTTTGCCTGCGGCTTCACTCACGTGAATTTCGTATTTAAATGAAATGAAATGAAGGGAAGCACTGACATGGCACCTAGTTCACCCAGTGTTATGGGCTGACGTCATAGATGTTGTAGGTGATGTAGCCAACCGTGTCAGTTTCCATAAAAAAAAAAACAAAGAAGAAAGTAAGTCCGCTACCGTATCTTTTTTTCGGCGGGTGACGGTGAGTAGTATAATAATCTTTGGGCGTGTGGAACAATTAGATTTGTATGAGAGCCACATCTTAGCGTAACCGGAACTGAATTTTATTTAGCTGATAAAATTTTGTAAAATGTGCTTCTACTAAGTTTCATTGAATTCGGATGATCGGTTTAAGAGTTGTGGAGGAAATACAGACATACAGAGAACATTTCTAAAAATCGTTTTTGTATCATACATAGAGTCTACAGACGCAGCATCTTATAAAACAGTAACTTACTCCATGACCATCAATAACAGATAATAAAATAGCCGTTATCAATATTGTTCCATATTCAATATTTTTAGTGTTTTTATAGTTTGAGCCAAATCAGAATTTGAAATCGTGTGCAAAATAAAAATAATTATTATCACACGCGAGGAGACTGAATTACGGAGGACTAAAATGTCATTTGATGTCATTCTGGTGTGGACTTCAGTGCTGCCATGTCAGGAAATTTTCTCCTAGATTCAAGAGAATTTCAATGGTTTAGGAGAAGTTTTTGCCAGTCAGGCAGGAGAGTAGAGTAGGAGAAAATTTAGGAGTGACAAACTTGGCATGAAATAAAATAAAAACTACTACTAGTAACAAACCCAAACCTATGCTGGTATATACGATGACAACACAATGAATGAACTATGTGTCAATGAAAACGACGCGACGCGTCCCATCCCGACTCGGTGCGGCGTTGACCAAATCGACACGGGACCGTCTAAAACTGTTCAGGTGGACTGAAGATTATTTTTTTTTTTTTATGTAATCCGGTATGGGTGGCTGAGTCGGAGGGGCCAAAGCACATGCTCTAACCAGCCAATATCACCTCCGAGAAGGTAGGTGCCATACCGGAGACTTCCCTGGATTGCTGGCTATACTGGACTAGAGGAGAACACAACCGAGGTTGCTTGCGGCCATCTTACATCCAGTACGGTGGTACCAACCCAGTCGGCTACAATTTGAGCCTACCACCTAGTAAGGGGCAAGGGAAGGGACCTACAGTTTTACACCGGTTCCGAACGGTGAAGCAGCGGGTGTAGGTATGCACGTAAATTTTTTCGTCAGAAAAAACTCATTGGTACACGCCGACCGGATTCGAACCTCGGACCTCCCGCATGAGAAGCCGATGCCCAAACTACTCGGCCACCCGCCGCTTAATGTCGGCAGGTGGCAATGCAGGTCGGTGGAAAGGTGAATAAAACTCGAAATATTGTTAGCAAGGCACAGTCTTCCCTTCACGCCGCCGCCGTTGCTCGTGCTCACACTCGCCCACACAGCCAGCAGAGCTCTCGCAATGTTCGACGCGCTTATGAAAATTGTAATGCGCTTTGTCTGTTACGGGACCTCTATTTATATTATATATACTGATGCTGGCTGAATGGAGCGAGTGGTGACGCTGTTCCAAGAAGCAACGGCTGGAAAGAAGTTAGCCATTGTAGGTATTCAGTAACGTATTTTTAACGGTTTTAAACGGATTTTATTTGTTTATCGTTCCGTCGTCAACGGTCAATCCACCAACCAACTTCTCAAGTCACACAATATACGATAGTTTTTGTTTTGAATTTAAACAATCCGCCGACGCACCAAAGTAGTAGATATTGGACACCGGATGGATAAGCTAAAGTGGCAGTAGGCTGGGCACGTCAGCCGAAGAGGCAACGACCGTTGGAGTAACGGTGTCTACACTGGCGGCTGTAGACAGGAAAATGGAGTGTGGGAGAACCACCCGCCAGATGGGACGACGAAGTACGTCGGCGGAAAGCAGTGGTCCGTATCGCTGACGGCCGGGAAACGGAGGAAAATTGGAGAGGCTTATGTCCAGCAGTGGACGCTTACACGCTGGATAACTCACTGACATAGAATCCCCGCTGCGCGAGTTTGACTCGCGCTTGACCAGTTTTCAGGCTGCAAAAGATACAGCTCTTCACAGGTAAGACAGACAGACAGACGGACAGACGGGCTAGGCTCAGTAATATAGTCCCGTACGGACAAGGAACACTCAAAATGTGGTAAAATTTGTATAGGTAACTTGAATGACAGGATAATTTTTTAGGATGAAAATTTTCTAGGAGATTTTTAGGAGATTTTGGAAGTCAATCTAGAATTTCAAAATTTGAGTTGTTTTATTTTATTGTTTATACAATATAGTCATTAAAAAAATCACACATTTGCATATATTTCGACATGCTGTCATATATTTTTCCACTGAAGACGACAGCATGTCGAAATATATGCAAATATGTGATTTTTTTCATAACTATAGTGTATAAATAATAAAATAAAATAATAAGCCATAATATTGGTATTAATAAAAATATATTTCAATCTCAAAATTTGAGTTGACAACACTGGTGGACTTAGAGCAAGCAATACATATAGGAAACGCTATTGAGATGAACCGGGAAAATTATATCCCTTTGTCAAAGAGAGTGTGTGTGTGTTAAGTTGTTCATGTACAGGGAAAACTGTTTTAAAAGCGTTTTTGCGATTAAAATCGTACATAGAAAAATAAAAAACATTTATTATAAATAAATAGGATATTACTGGCGAAAACACGAAAACGTGAAAAAATTTCCACTCTATAACCAATTAAATATATAAATCTTATATATCATATATCATATATTTAGTAATTTATGTGTATTAAACATGTATGGCTTATATTTTACTAGCATGTAATTATATGTACGTATTAATAAGTATTCTTATTATTATTTTTATCTCCAATTGTCACGCAACTCTTTTGCTACTACCTACTTACATTCCACTATATTATCGAATCTCAAACATCCAAAGGTTGACTGTAAGAAATCTCTGTAAGGGATAAGTCCGCCTTTGCACCTTATGTAAATTTTCCAATGTATTTGTTACTGTTTAATGTTTACTGGAGCAATAAAGAATTTTCTATCTATCTATCTATCTAAATCTTAGTGTAGGCAACAAATTACAGTAAATACCTCCTTTGAAAAATCAACACTTTAGTTGGTTTGAATAAGAATCGGTACCTAGAATCAATAGGCTCCTTGCTCTTTGGAGCAAGCAAAGAGCAAAGAAAGGGAGATAATTTTCAAAGTTGCCTCAGTTTCGCCACGATCGATCGTGGTTTCGCGTGTTATAATTTGACAGATTTTTGACAGTTTATTTCAAACCGAAGGAACGGAACGGAACGGATTTGACATTTTGAGAAAAAGTTGTAAAATTTTTATGAGAAACTGTAATTAAGTATTTAGGAACTCGAGTCTTTCCTATTTCCATAGTAAATATGGAGGAAAAACTCATTTCTCCATCTTATCAAGATCTTCACAAGTTCTGTGTTTCTCTGCCCAAAGTTGTATGTTTATTTGTATTTTTAGTTTTTGCTTACTAAACCTCCGATGTAATATGCTTACACCTTTTTCCCTTTTATGCCATTTTCGCCGCGCAAATTATCGCGAAAATTTCGCGATAATTTGCGCACGCGCGCGCGCACAGAAACTCAAATATTTCGTAAAATAATGAAGTCAGATCAATAAACTCTATTTGCACTAACCTTCGATCATAAAAAATATTACACTAACAGCTAATTAAATTACTCACGAATTGACGTAAAACAAGTGAGGGAGGATTCACTTATTTAGAAGTACAGACGGATTTTTTTAACTCCAGGAAAAACAAAACGGCCGACAATTTTTTTCGCAATTTTTCTAACCTAAAATTGCCGAATTTCACTATGCGACGTGTAGATGATGAATAATGCATTCTAAATAATGTTAGACTAGAAACCAGTTTACCATTCTGCCAGAATTTTTATCAATGCATCCCACCATTCTCACTCGTTTTAATAAGAAACATTAAATCTGGGTATCTTCAAACATCGTATTAACAGGCTAGACACACAGCTTCGCTACAGTTCGCAAATTTGCTGGCATGGTATCTCACTGAGCGTGGTTTCGCGAAGAAAGGTGAATTTGGGTCTCTCGACTGCACCTTCGGTCCATCGAAACAAGACAGCCATGCTGGTTTCATCAAAAAAAGTGTACGCGCTATTTTTAGTTAGAATTTATACAGGTACTTCTTTGGTGTGATAAAAAACAACCTCCCTAATCTTCCTTCAACCCCCCGCCTCCCCCTCCCCCACTTCCCTCTCCCCCTACCGATCGCCTCGTTTTTTGCGGAGTTTACATTTACATAACGTGCCTAAATAAGTTTAATTTATTTCTTAACAATATAACTTCAAAAAAATATATACTTGTCTGTCAGGAGTTGCACGCACACTTAAACGGATCGCTGAGCGCTGCGACGCTGCGTCAGCTGCAGCGACTGCGTCACGCGGCGGAGGACGACGACGCCGTTCGAAGCTACGTGTGCCGTACCGGGGACTGGACGGAACTCTTCAAGTTAGATTCCAATTTTTTTTTTTTTTTCAGCCAGATTTTTTTCGTAACAATAATGAAAAGCGACAGAAGTGTGCGGTACAACACTTACTTGCGGTACGCCCCGGTAGCACACTTGCGACATCTACTGGTTTTGTATATGTTCCATGACACCACGTGACAGATGCTTCAAGACGGCGCACGAACTCACGGCAACGGCGGAGGCGGTCACGCTCGCCGCGCGACGCACCGTCGAGGAGTTTGGCCGCGACGGCTGCGCGTACGTGGAGCTTCGAAGCACACCTCGAGCCACGCACGCGCTCACCAGGAGGCTGTATGTAGATGCAGTGCTGCAGGGGTTACGGTTAGCTCCATCTGTCCTTTGGGTACTCGCGTAAATTCACTTCATAGGTATTAAACCTAAACCGGAACGACATAAGAGTCCCAACAAGAACCTTGACAGGACACTGCAGACTAAACAACACCGGGTGAACTAGGTGCCATGTCAGTGCTTCCCTTCATTTCATGTCGGCTACAGTGAACTGAACGGAAAACACGAACCATTTACATATCCGTTTCGACAGACGTTTCGTTCAGTGCGGTGGTACCAACCCGGGCGGGATAAACCCTACCACCTAGTAAGGTAAGAAGGGAAGGGACTTACAATTTAATGTGGAATCCGAACCGCGGTCAGCCTCCAACGGTCGAGCGGTCATCCATCCATCCACTGACCGCGCCTAGGTGTGCTTAATAACAGTCGCCCGACCGCGACCAGTGTGGCACCTACCTTCTCGAAGTTGATATTGACCGGTCGGAGCCTCCTCTGACATATCAAATGGATCAGTCCTTTTAAGTCTAATTTTGCCCAACATGGATTCAAAAGATCCTCTTGTCTTTGGAATTCGATGACCCGTATGTATTATTATTATTTATTTATTAATATACACTAGCAACTTGCAGCTGATGCGTGTACTTCACGTGTTGAGTGCACTGTTTTATAATAGATCTTATTTATATTTTTTATTTTATTTATAAATGTTTTATTTATTTATTTTAATTTTATTATTAGTGTTTGTTTTTATTTTTTGTTTATATTAACAAATTTTGTTTATGTTTGTCAAGTAGAGATTTTTAAAACCGTTCACCGAGATAGCACTTATCACTCTTCTTGTGGTACATAGCTTGTTCCAAGAGTCCACTACTCGGTTAGTTAGAAAGTACTTTCTTGGGTTGGAGTTGGAAGTGTTTCGGTTTAATTTGAAAGAATGTCCACGGAGTCTCACGTTGGTGTTCATTGTGTACATTGAATGTATGTATGTAAATAAATGCTAAATCTTTCACAGAGAAAACATGGAGGCCGTAGCGGCAACGTACCTGATGTCGATAGACCGCGCGTGGTCTCCGGACGTCGTGTCGGAGGTGACCGAACTGGCGGTGGAGTACCACGGCAGGTGATTGTTTTTTTTTCTTTTTTTTTATGGATACTGACACGGTTGGCTACATCACCTACAACATCCGCGATGTCAGCCCATAACACCGGGTGAACTTGGTGCCACGTCAGTGCTTCCCTTCGGTCGTGTCGGCTACACTAAACTGGACGGAAAACACAAACTAAATACATAGCTGTTTCGACAGACCTTTCATTCAGTGCGGTGGTACCAACCCGGGCGGGTTAAACCCTACCACCTAGTAATATAAGAAGGGAGTCATATCCCTTAGTCGCCTTTTACGACATACACGGGGAGAGATGCAGTGGGGCTATTCTTTTAAAGTACCGGCCCCACACGGTACAAAAATACTAGTTCGACTTCACTGAATAATCACTTATAGTAATTATTGAAAAAAATTCTAGTGAAGTTTCTTGCCAGTTCTTCTTCGCTGTGATAATCGAACTGGCTGAATGTTAAAAAATCTTGAAATAAAGGATGCGGGGGTTTTTTAAATTTGTAATTTAATATAAAATTACAAATTTAAAAAACCCCCGCATCCTTTATTTCAAGATTTTTTTAAAAACCGCATAGAAATCGGTATAGATAATACATTTTTGATTAATTACTCAAAATTTAGAATGTTCAAAGATAGTTCAGTTTGTACCGTGTGGGGTCGGTACTTAAAAAGAATAGCCCCACTGCATCTCTCCCCGTCGCATGTCGTAAAAGTCGACTAAGGGATAAGAAAATTCGTCAGCCTCGGTAGCTCAGTGGCGCGGTTGGTTAGTCAACTGTTATTAAGCAACGCTGAGCGCGGTCAGTGATTGGATGGGTGACCGCTCGACCGTTGCAGGCTGACCGTGGTTCGGATTCCACGTTAAACTGTAGGTCCCTTCCCTTCTTACCTTACTAGGTGGTAGGGTTTATCCCGGCCGGGTTGGTACCACCGCACAGAACGAAACGTCGGTCGAAACGGCTATGTAAATAGTTCGTGTTTTCCGTCCAGTTTAGTGTAGCCGACATGAAATGAAGGGAAGCACTGACATGGCACCTAGTTCACCCTGTGTCATGGGCTGACATCACGGATGTTGTAGGTGATGTAGCCAAACGTGTCAGGTTCCATAAAAAAAAAAAAAGTGAAAAACCATTTATTCTGTAAGCATTTGAGTTTATTTAGATGATTCTTAGTCTTATTGACTCTAAGCTCAATGAAGCATTTTTCGTATTAGATGCATTTGTAAAAAATGGAGAGGGAAATAGCAAATGAATTTTTGAACGACTTTACAACTTTGCAACCACATATTTTTAAGGGAATTTATAAGATTTAGTTAAAAATAATGTATTCACTTTGAATCTTTATCTAACTATATGCATTTAAATTATAGTTAAATAACTTGAAATATGGGTATGATTAGGGAAATACGAAGTGCTTTTGCCTAGTACCCCCGCTTAAACCAGCATACTAAATAATTAAAAAATCGCATCCAAATCAGTCCATTCGTTTGGGAGCTACGATACAGACACACCCATACACACATACACACACATAAAATTATAACACCCCTTTTTACATCAGGGGTTAAATATGACATATCTGAGCGCAGCGTACTTGCCTAAAGATGATAAATAAACAACAAACAACATAAGCTTTGTTAATAGAAATATGTTTTCATCACAGGTTTCCGGAGGCAGTGGTCGGACTGGAGCTGAGCGGGGATCCGACCAAGGGGCAGTTTAAAGACTTTCTGCCGGCTTTGACGAGGGCGAGAGATGCGGGACTCAAGGTGGGCACAGCTGTTCTGTACAGTACGTGACAGTAAGTAATCAAAATCGAGCGTTAGATAGCAGCGGTTCCCAAAAGGTGCTCCGCGGAACCCTAGGGTTCCGCGGAGCACCTTTTGGGAACCTGCGAAGTTTCTTGTCGGTTCTTCTTCGTGGGTGTAATCGAACCGGATAGAACAATTGTGACAAGTTCGAGTGCAGTCTGTAGCGACACACCAGCCGAAGGTGCGGCGCCAACACCTCGGCGACTGAATGATCGGTCGTAGTATTCGGTTGGCATGACACACCAAACGCGTTGAACAATCAGAACTCGGAATTACGCGGCGTCTAGTTCAGCGCCTTGGGCGACGGAAAATTACGCGGCGTCGTCGTCGGTCGAGTCGTCACTTTGTGGATAGGTATCGCGGAGTGCGCCGCTCCGCATCGGAAGCGCGCGCGCGCTGAACGTTCAACTACGCTCGCCGAACTTTACGTCGCGTACGCGCCGCATGATGTGTCGTTTGCTATGCAATATACATTGAATGCGTTCTCACGGAAACAGCCGCTAGACGAAAGGTTCGGCGATACGCCGAACGCCAATTAATTTCGGCTGATGTGCCATAGGTTACTTAAAAACACTGCGAGCGTATTTAGCGGAACTTTCGGCACCGTACCTTCGGCAGATGTGTCGCTACACTAACTGCCACATGAATTTATTTATTTATTTATTTATTTTAGACAGGCAGCCTAGGCTGATACATCTAAATCCAGTTAAATTTTGTTGTTTTTCTCATTATCTTGGGTTTTTTTTATTTTTTTTTATTTAATTATCGTTCTTGAGCACTCTTTTTGAGATTATGTTTTATTTGTTAAATATTTATCTAGTCTATTTTTGAATTGGTTGGTACTAAGTGCGCTTATTTCTTCCTCTGGAAGTTGGTTACAGTCGTCCACCACTCTTTTTGTTATGAAATGTTTGCGAGTATTGCTGTTAAAGATTGTTGGACTTAGTTTCATGCTGTGGCCTCGAAGATGAACGTTTTGGTTCAATGTGAACATTTGGATCAGCTCAGGGCAATCGTATTTACACATCAGAATTTTGTACACCTCTATTAGATCCCCTCGTGATCAATAAACAATACAATATGAATGTCAAACGCTTACACCGCGGTGATTTCCCCTTCCAGATAAGCCTGCACTGCGCCGAGGTGGCGAATCCGGCGGAGGTCCTCGAAATGCTATCGTTCAAGCCGGAGCGGCTCGGGCACGCGATATACGTCGCGCCGCAGACCGGCGGCACCGCGCAGCTGTGGCGCGAGCTGGCGCACTCGAGGATCCCGGTCGGTACGTACGTGTTACAAAAAAGACCGTGTTGTGTATGATCAGGGATCAGATATGTAGAGTATAAATACCTAATATTGGAGAGAAGGCAAAAATGGAATGGTTAAAACCACCTCGTTTGGGAATTCTAAAAAAATCCCAGGAATTCCGGGATTTCAATAATATACTCTGGTAGTGATTATAGTTCGTAATTTTGACACTTGCATGGGTGGAAACTGATTCCATGGTCAAAAATACTCATTTTACTGACTAAAACCCTCTAAAATACTAATAATTTATGGAGAATGTTTGTGAATCAGTAAGAAAAATGTTTTTGTCTTTGGCCTCCACCATCCCCATAGCCAACCTCAATGAAATAATTCCTCACTGGGGCACGCGGCCCACATGCTTTTTCTAAAGTGATGGATGATTCAAAAAAATGGATTAAGAGAACAAATTCATTAAAGAAGGGACCTACCGAAAACAAAAAGAAATGTTAAGAGATTTTTAAGGGACTCCCACTCCAAAACGGCTTTTTTGTCACCTCAATCTACAGAAACCAGACCACTTTTGTGGAAACGTAGCCCCTGATCCTCAAAATACTTTACTGAGCATTTTTGGAAAAAACTGAATTTTACTGACCTTAGCCAAAAAAACTGACTCTTACTGACTTTACTGACCATTTTCCACCCCTGCACTTGTAACAGGCTGTAATGTATAATACGGCTTCTACTGTGAACAAGCGTTCACAGTAGAAACCGTATTCTTAGTGGGTTATATTTTTAACGCATGCCAAATACAGGCGCTCAACCCCAAGAATATAACTCGGTTCATAGCGGAAATCGTCGGGTGGCCGTGTGGTTTGGGCATCGGCTTCTCATGCGAGAGGTCAGAGGTTAGAATCCGGCCGGCGTACGTACCAATGAGTTTTTTCTGATGAAAAAAATTTCGTGCATACCCACACCTGCTGCTTCACCGTTCCGAACCGCGTGTAAAACTGTAGGTAAGGGACCTTGCCCCTTACTAGGTGGTAGGCTCAAATTGTAGCCGACTGGGTTAGTACCACCGTACCACAGAATAGAAAAGAGTACTCCGTACAGAAGCTGCTCTGTACAAACACTCACAAAGAAATAGCTACTCTGCGACGACGCGATAAAGTACAAATTGACTCGCCCAGAGCTGCATGCCTAACCATGATAATTGCCTACATTTCGCTTCTCTTTCTGTCGTGTAACTCTATCTCGAAAGCGCGCCGTTCAGCGCGTTAAGGGCTGTGTCTTTGTGCTGTCTTATTGTGAGGAATAAAATGAAGATGATACCTACCAACTTTTATCGTTCTAGCTACCAACCAGTGGCGGCTGGCCCTTAAGTGCGTTCGTGCGCCGCACTACCACAAAACATAACGCCTTCACCCGAAAGAAAGAAATAAATTAAAATATTAAACATTCTCCATGAAACCGATCGAAGTAAAAATATCAAACTGAATTCGATCCTATTTCCTAGACAACAAGGCACGATTTTGCTGTACGTAATACGTACTATATACTACGTATAGCCGCCGAGCTCGCCGCGCCGAGTGCAGTACAAAACACCGCGAACGTTTACTATGAGAAAATGTCAAACGCCGCTGCCCCGCCGCGTGAAACAAAACACTATTCATACGATTATGTGTGGCCTTCTGCGTGTGACACACGACGGAAAAAGAAGGACAGTATATTGTGGATAGACGCGCGTGCGACACGTCGCGACCGAGCCAGCCGACGATGAGCCGAAGTAAGCCGAGATCGTAAACCCGACCGAAGGCACGCGCGGGCGGGGGGCGCGGGCGCGCGGGCGCGGCGGGGGCGATCCAAACTCTGGGTCGAAGTCACACACACACAAGCGCTAAGTACCTACACATACGCTGTAGCACGAACCGACAGGCGAGTCCATTTTTGGAATATGGGTGTTTCTTATATTTATATAACAGATCGAGTTTGCAATTGAATAATTTGAATTATTCGAATATCGATTTGATACATATTCGAATAGTAATTTATAAAATATTCGAATGTTACGACAAACATTAATGATACTGCATATTTCGCTATTTTCGCGTTGTTGGTCGCGCGATCATCCGAACGATCGCTCGCCGCGCCGCGCCGCGCCGCGCCGCGCGCGCCGCGCCATCTCAGTTCGGGGCGAGACCCGTCGTCGTCGCGTCGACCGATGATGGCCGCTCCGCGCCGCCGCGCCGCCACCGCTTAGATGAAATATTGTACGTAATATATCTTTGCCGCGCCGGGATGTTTTGCAAATCAGTTTTTTAGCAGTTTGAACGACTTTTCGTCAGTTAACAGTACATTGTGAAGTTTTCTTCATTGCCCGGCGCGGCAAGGCTGGCCGACGGGCGCGGGCGCGCGCGGAGGCGCCCCGGCGGCCGCGCGGCTCGGTGCTCGGTGGTCACTGCGCAGTGAAGTGTCGCTTTGGTTCTTCGAGCAATTAGGACTCTGGTTGTGTTTCTAGTGCGTTATAAAAATGAGTGGATTCAGTGTTGACTATATTAAAAACGAAATAAATAGAACAATATTAGACCTAACCAATCAAACTGTAGTGTGTGTGGTGTGTGTGTGTGTGTGACTGATTTCTTCATAATTTTCATAAATTCGCTGGCGTGTTCTTCAAAACACCATACCTAGATATTTCAATCTAAAAGTGAGTACATTTTTATTACTTACATTTTAATAATTTTATCACTTTTATCCTTACCTTATTTTGTCTTTCAACTATGTATCTGTTGAGTGAGAATACTTTTACATAATTTGGGCAATTAACTCAGACATGAAAATAAAATAAAAAATCACGTCTCGGTATCCATTAGATTCACGTTTGGGTTTAGTACTACGAGTAAGTTAGCGCACACTGTGCGCTAGGTACCTATGGGACTGGGTGTGCTGTGCGCACACCCAGTCCCATAGGTCACCAGCCGCCACTGCTACCAACGATATGATATTTAGCTACGGCAAATTCATGCGAACAAATTCATGCATGCGTTAGCGTCACAATTAGTTTCTCACATCGAAGCGTGCATTGCGTGCAACCTTCCAGTGATAGTTTTGTTTGATCAATAAATTTAATGATCATCTACAATGTACCTATTATCCTTATACGAATTAGGCCATACACACCACGCTGTTCGGCGTACTAATGTTATTGGCAATATAATAATATCATTTTAAATCAATGACCTCCTACTATATGAATAAATAAATTACTAGAAATAAATCAAAATGCTACTAAACAAAATACTTACCTTTCTTCGTCTCTCGGCAATGAAAAAAAAGACAAGTTTTCATTTGTCTGTTGACTTTTGCACCCGTCCACTGCACAATAATTACGTGATTTCGACATTTTCTAAATTCGAAAGCGCCACACGCCCGGTCTGGCTGGATAGCGGCAGCCCACTGTTAATTGTACATTAGTCGGTACGCCAAGCGGTAGGCATTTAACTCGCGACCTTGAGCGAGTGACGAAGGCCTGACCGTACTGGATATAAGATGGCCGCATATCAGCCTCGGTTGTGTTGTCCTCTAGTCCAGTATAGCCAGCAATACAGGGAAGTCTCTGGTATGGCACCTACCTTCTCGCAGGTGATATTGGCTGGTCGGAGCATGCGCTTTGGCCGCTCCGACACAGCCACCCATACCGGATTTTTATTTTTTATTTTTTTATGTAAACCAGCATGGGTGGCTGTGCCGAGAGACCAATGGTGCAGTCTACAGAGCCAAAATCACCTCTCCTCGCGAAACCACGCTCAGTTAGGTGCCATGCCAGCAGATTTGCGGACTGTTGCTAGGCTGTCTAGCCCGTTAATACGACGCTTGAAGACACCCAGGTTAAAGGATTCAGGAAATACACTCGCCGGAAGACAGTTCCACACTCTAGCGGTGCGACAAAGAAACGATTTAGAGAACCGATGGGTTCTCAAAAGCCCAATGTCAACAACAAAAGGGTGCCGAGTCTCTCTGCGACGAGTCATGCGGAGATAGGGCGGGTGGCAGGGAATAAGGGATGCTAGTTATTGTTCGTTTTGCTTCCAGAGGTTTGCCTGACGAGTAACATTCTGACCAAGTCTGTAGCGTCGTACGGACAGCATCACTTCTCACTGCTGCGCGCGAGTGAACATCCCGTCGCTTTGTGCGTAAGTATTTTCTCATATTGTTTACTGGCTTTTGTCGGCTAGTATTGTGTACTGTGTGGGGCCGGTGGTACTTAATAAGAATAGCGCCACTGCATCTCTCCCCGTGCATGTCGTAAAAGGCGACTAAGGGATAAGGAGAAGATGCCGTGCATATGGGCGACAGGATAGCCACCTCTCACTACACTAGGACAAGATATCTATCAAGCAGCAAGTAAGGCGTGAAATCCACCTGCCGCGTGACTCGGCGGAAGGACCGTGTCAAGGTGAGAGGTGGCTATCCAGTCGCACTTATGCACGACATCTTGTTGTTATCCCTTAGTCGCCTTTTACGACATGCACGGGGAGATATGCAGTGGGGCTACTCTTTTTATGTACCGGCCCCACCCACACAATAAATTTTTTTTTTTTTTTTTTTTTTTTTTTTGTTATTGTTCCATCTGCGATCAGTTTTTTTTTTTTTTTTTTTTTACTTTTAGCAGATTTTCTGATTACTGTTGTGGCTTTCAGAGAATTGACCCTAGTGGGCCAAACTCTACATTGTGATAGCGGACCTTCCTACTTGGATAGGTCCACTATGCATCGTCTTTTGAGTCTCCTTAATATAGGTTCTTCGGTGAGTTGTTCAGCCAGTCTGTTGGGGTGGTGTTGGAGTCGATTCATGTAGCTTTTGCTGATAGATTGGACTTCCTCGCTAACTGTAGGGACGTCGAGAAGCTGGTGGATTTCGTTGTTTCGCATGAACCAGGGGGCTGCACTTATGTTTCTCAATATGACGTTTTGTAGTCGTTGGATTATGTTCATATTGGACATACTAGCACTACCCCAAAGCTGGATCCCGTAGGTCCACACGGGTCTGATGACTGTTTTGAATATCAGTATTTTGTTGTCCAGAGAGAGTTTCGAGTGTCGTCCTATGAGCCACAATAGGTTGCGATATCTGATGTTGGCTTCATCTCTTTTGCACTTTATGTGGTGTTTCCATGTCAGCCTTCTGTCTAGGTGAATCCCCAGGTATCTTACGCTGTTAGCGTGGGGCAAATCGTGTCCACCGAGCTTAACGGGGGGGCAGTTACCATTTCTGAGTGTGTATGTTACTTGCACAGACTTAGAGACACTCGCTGCGATTTTCCACTTCTCCAGCCAGTTGGATATTGCGTTGAGTCTGCACTGCAGTTTTTCAGAGGCTACGGCGGGATCTGCACTGCTAGCAAGCACTGCAGTGTCATCTGCAAATGTTGCGGTCGTGGCTTTCGAGTCGTCCTCTGGGAGGTCAGCTGTGAACAGCGTGTAGAGGACCGGACCGAGGACGGAGCCCTGTGGGACGCCTGCCTTGATGTGATGAAATTCAGACCTTGATTCGCTTTCTTTCACTTGGAATATTCTGTTCGACAGGTATGACTCCATTATGGCGTAGTAAGTGTGAGGGAGATTTATTTTTATCTTGTATAAGAGAGCTTTATGCCAGACCCTGTCGAACGCTTGTTGTATATCCAGGAAAGCCGCAGCACAGTACTGCTTCTCCTCTAGCGATTGTCTAATCCTATTACAGACTCTATGAACCTGTTCAATAGTAGAATGTTTGTGTCTGAACCCGAAATGGTGGTCTGGGATTGTTTTTCTTTCCTGGAGGACGTCGTTCACTCTGCTGAGAATCACTTTCTCGAATATTTTAGAGAGGACAGGCAAGAGGCTTATTGGTCTGTACGAAGATAAGGCGTTTATAGGTTTACCCGCTTTGTGGATCATGATCACTTGCGATACCTTCCACAGGTCCGGAAAGTATGACCGTCTCAGCATAGCGTTAAATAGAGATGTGATGAAGACCAATACCTTCTTTGGGATATTTTTCAATATTTTAGGCGTAATAAGGTCGAAACCAGGTGCTTTTTTGTCATCTAGATGTAACAGGTATCTTTGCACTTCTCTTGGGCTCACTGGCTTGAGGGGGAAATCCATTTGGAATGGTTGGTTTAGGACTAGGTCAACGTTCTCGTAGTCTATATCCGTCCCACCTTCATTGGGTTGGAAAACTTTAGCTAGGTGCGCGCCAAATGCTTCAGCCTTCTCTTGCGAAGTTCGTGCCCATTTGTCGTTTTCTAGTATTAGTGGGGGTTTCATCCTTTGTGGTTGATTATATGATTTTGTGAATTTCCATAGTGAGTAGTCTGTAGCTGCGGTTGCGGTTAGAGATTCGAGCTTGGCTTCAAGGGTCTTGTTCTTGGCATCTTTAATCATTAGTCTCAGTTCCGAACTGGACCTATTTAGTGCTGCCTTGTCTAGAGGGTGCCTGCTGTTGTGCCACACTCTTCTAAGTCTCCGTTTCTCACTGATTTTGTCTTTAATTTCTAGAGGGATATTGTGTTGTTGGCGGAGTTTTTTTCCATGAGTTGTAGGTGTGCTCAGCCAGCATGCTTCTTGGATCAAGTTTGTAATATATTTAGTGGCACTTTCAATGTCCTCATCAGTTTTGAGCGGAGTCCTGAGATTAACAGTTTCTTTAAGGAAGGCACTAAAGGAGCCCCAGTCTGTGAGATTGTTAGTTAGTGATTCTTTCAGTTCTCCAGCTATAACAACAGTGCTTGCTGTCAACAGGACAGGAGTGTGATCAGAGCTGCTGTCTAGGCTCGATTCGCATTTGAAGTATATACTTGACAGTCCCTTTACGATAAAGAAATCCAGCAGGTCGGGCACCTTCTTTGGGTCAGTTGGCCAGTAGGTCGGCTCGCCGGAAGAGAGTGTGAACATATTGTGTTTGTCCAAGCATTTTTTAAGCTCTCTGCCTCTTGTAGTCGAGAGTCTTGATCCCCATTGGGAATGTTTAGCATTCCAGTCGCCACCAGATATAAGCCTTCCTCCCAAGCTTAGTAGGTACTCCGAGAACATTTTTTCGTCTATTTTGTATTTAGGGGGGCAGTATGTGGCTGACACATTAAAGTGCCCACTCTTATCTTCAACCGCAACACTTGTTGCCTGGATGTGATTTGTCCGAAATTCTGGAAGAGGATGATGTTTGATAGTCTCTTTGATTATGACTGCTGTGCCACCGTGTGCAGTACCGTCTGGGTGGTGCGTCATGTAGATATCAAAGCCCTTTATTTTGATGCATGTTTTCGATGTTGAGTGAGATTCAGAAATCAGCACTATATCTAATTTTTGTTCAGTGATTAGCGTTTCGATTTCGAGTATATTAGGGGCTATACCATTTATGTTCCAAGTGGCTAAACGTAGCGCCGTCATTTTGATTGTCTATTCATCATTGTTACTATAAGCCCCATCAGGGAACTTATCTGTTGTAGTAAGTTATCCATCTTTTCAGATTGTTTTTGAAATAGGTCTAGCAAGATTTGTGTGGGGTCCACATTACTGTGTTGCTTCTGTTGCAGTATTTCTGCATAGCTACGCGAGTTGGGGTTGTATTTTTCCTTTCCAGGGTGGGTTTGTGATGTCTCAGGAGGAGCTCCTGGCTTATACGGCTGGTTTTCCTGGCTTGCTTGTTGGTTACTATGATTTTGGACAGATTTTCGGGCGGTGGCTCCATTGGTCAAGGGTGCTTTATTGTAGGGTTGGTTGAATCTCGTATTTCTCTTTCTAAGATATATTTCTTTATATACTTCACATCCCTTGTAGTTTGCGGGGTGACTGCCTAGGCATAGTGCGCATTTGGCTGGAGTGTTTCTGTCCTTCTTAGGACAGTCCGTTGTTCTATGCGACTGGGCACATTTAACGCAGCGGAATGGCCGTAGACAATTATTCTTGGTATGCCCGTATTGTTGGCACCTAGTGCATTGAACTATTGTCTTGCTTCTTCTAGGGTCTTCTATTTTTATCGCTGTGTTGTAGATGTATCTTATGGTTTTCACTTTTTTATTGTGAGTGCTAGGATCCAAGTTCACGAAGAACGTCATTGTGGGGGTTTTTTCTGGACCCATCCGAGCGTTAATTATGCTTTGGACGGTGTTTCCAGTCTTTTCTATCTCCTCCTTTATTGCCTCGTGTGGGGTGGTGTGGTGTAAGTTTTTAATGACTATCCGGAAGCACCTGTCCTCCTTGCGAGTGAATGTATGCCCTATGAGTCCCTTTTCTCGAACTATTTCCATCATCCTTTTGAATGACTCAGTGGTTTTACAGTTCACTCGAAGTTGGTTCTTTGTGATTATTTTTATTGTGAAGTCGTTCTTATTAAGTACTGTTTGCAGTGTTTCTGTAAGTTTGTTTATGTCTTGAATGCCATACAGCACTAGTGGTGGTGGGTTGCTCTCTTTCTTTGGGGTGTCCTCGTCTCCAGTTGCGTTGATTAATAGTCCTGAGAATCGGTTATCAGTGGTCGTTCTATCATGTGGTAGTGAGTTGGAGGCCTTCTTTCTTTTAGCTGCACGTGACATGGGAACTTTCTGCCACTCCGGCTGACTTGTCGTCTTTTTCGTTGATGGTTTTTCTCTAGCTAGGTTCCAGATTGCAGGTTTGAAAATATTGTTCACGTCACCAGTTGAGGCAGATCTCTCTCTCGTGAAGAATAGGCTTCGGTGGAATGTTTGTTGGACCATTCGTTTTTGTGGCTCCTTGTCGATGTCCATCGCTGTTTGGTTGTTTTCTACTGTCACAGGAGGGATGCCATGAACTCCTGCCCAGTCTTCGGTAGTGTATTTTTCACTCTCCAGCCCGGGAACTGGAGAGCGCCGGGTCTCAGCCGGATCGCATTGTATTCCAGAAGCATCTACTGCCGGGGGAGTCTGGTCTCTCACTCCCGCGGAGTCTTCGGTGGTCCATTTCACACCCACAGGCCCGGAAACCTGTGAGCGCCGGGTGCTAGCCGGGTTGCAGCGCAAAGTATCTCTCTCGGGTGTACTTGGCATTGTTTTACGTGGGAGATAGCTACAGCGGGCCCCAAGTCGCTGCACGGTTTAATTTCGGAGTTACCTTCTCCTATCCGAATGTTCCCTCTATGGTGGTGACGAGTCTCGGCTCCCGGGGTGTTTTGGTGGTGATTTAGTACCACCCGGATCCCACACCAGCCTTGCTAGTAAACTAGCAAGGGTGCCAAGTTATTTCCCGCCGCTTGGTGCTCGGCGTTGTCACTCGTTTGGCACCACCCATACATTTTGTAAATACATTTAATTAAATGGGTTATTTGAATACTAAAGGGTTTTCCAATAGGGACGGTTTGATGTTGACAGGCTGTGGCGGCCATGTTGTTTTGGCGGCAACTGTCAAAATCAGTTGTTCACTAATCAGTAACTGATGCCAAATCATCATGTCAAGTTACACGGTTGAGCAGCTCAAAGCTAATGACCATAGACAACGCCGTTTGTTCGCTGCCTGGGCTTCTGAGCGTTTGGAAGAGGACCCCAATTTTGGCCGAAAAATCATTTTTAGCGATGAGGCACATTTTTGGATGAATGGCTATGTTAACAAGCAAATATGGGACGAGGCGAACCCACATGAGATTCACCAAGTGGCAATGCATCCACAAAAAGTTACTGTTTGGTGTGGATTTTGGGCCGGTGGCGTCATTGGTCCGTATTTTTTCGATTTTTCCGTGCCACCGTGAGAAGCCGCGGCGGACATTTGAATGATGTGATATTCCACACATAAATGGCATACATGGGCCTTTCAAACAAAAAAATAAATTCGTTAATACCTCACACACAGCTTGTTTTATTCCTTTTGAACATCGACCCGTCCCTAATGGAAAACCCTTTATTTATAAATAATAAAAAAATGCAAATGTTGATCCGCAGACGGACGACGCGGGAGTGTTCGCGACAAGTCTCTCGCACGAGTACACAATATGCGCCGACACGTTTGGCCTTAGCCGCGAAGAGCTAGCGCGCATGGCGCTCCGTGCCTGCGACTACGCGTTCGCTCCGGAGGCCGTGCGGGGGAAGCTGAGGGAGGAAGTCGTCATGTTTTGTGATGCCGAGGGGATTGATGTGCCGTCGGATGGTCGTGTGAAGGAAAAATTACTGGATAAATAAGTGAGGAAATGTGTTGATAATCTGTTGATTGATGTTAATTGTTTTGAAGAAACTTTTGTATTTTGTTGACCGATGTCAATTGTTTTTGAAGAGACTTTTGTAATTTATTTATTGACGTCAATTGTAAGGAAGGACTTTTTGTATTTTGTTGACCGATGTCAATTGTTTTGAAGACTTTTGTAATTTGTTTATTGACGTCAATTGTAAGGAAGGAGTTTTGTATTTTGTTGACCGATGTCAATTGTTTTGAAGAGACTTTTGTAATTTGTTTATTGACGTCAATTGTAAGGAAGGCCTTTTTGTATTTTCCTGGGTGATGTCAATTGTTTTGAACAGACTTTTATAATTGGTTTATTGGCGTCAATTGTAAGGAATTACTTTTTGTAATTTGTTGAATGATGTTAATTGTTTTGAAGAAACTTTTTGTATTTTGTTGACCAATGTCAATTGTTTTGAAGAGACTTTTTTAATTTGTTCATTGACGTCAATTTGCGAGGAAAGACTTTTTGTAATTTGTTGAATAATGTTAATTGTTTTTGAGAAACCTTTTGTATTTTGTTGGCTGATGTCAATTGTTTTGAAGAGACTTTTATTGATGTCAATTGTAAGGAAGAACTTTTTGTAATTTGTTGAATGATGTTGTTTTGAAGAAACCTTTTGTAATTTGTTGAATGATGTTGTTTTGAAGAAACCTTTTGTATTTTGTTGACCAATGATAATTGTTTTGAAGAGAATTTTGTAATTTGTTTATTGACTTACACTGTAAGTAATTTTCGTAATTTGTTGAATGATGGTAATTCTCCTGAAGAAACTTTTCAATGTTTTTTTTATGGAAACTGACTGTTGGCTACATCACCTACTACATCCGTGATGTCAGCCCATAACACCTTGGTGAACTAGGTGCCATGTCAGTGCTTCCCTCAATTTCATGTCGGCTACACTGAACTGGGCGGAAAACACGAAAATAGCCGTTTCAACCGACCTTTCATTCAGTGTGGTGCTACCAACCCGAGCGGGTTAAACCTTACCAACTAAGAAGAAGGATAGGAAAGGTAGGGAAGGGACCTACAATTTTACGTGGAATCCAAACCACGGTCAGCCTCCCAATGGTCGAGTGGTTACCCATCTATCCACTGACCGCGCCCAGGTGTGCTTACGATCTGACCGACCGTCGACCGACCTCACCACTGAGCTACTGAGGCCGACAAAAAGGCTGTTTAATCTATCTGTTAAACTATGAAGGTTATGTTGGTGGTTTTAAGCTATGAAGATGTAAATTGCACAAGGATAAATATATTTTTTTATATTTGTTGAGATATTAGGTTTTTTTTGAATTATTTCTTGGTTAATGAAAATTTAATTTCTTTTAAATTTCGATATGATTTTAAAAGTGTAAGGCTTGTATTTTTTATTTCATTCGTGGCTGCTGTAGAATCTCTACATGCAAATGAAACATAATATTTGTGTATTAACATTTTCATGTGATGTCAAAACATACTTTCATACATTTAAAATATTTCAAGCTGAATTAAAACTTTGAAACAAAGGTGATATTGTCGAGCGAGAGTGAGTTAATAAATAAAACCGCTTTACTCCTTACAATTATTAGTTTTTATTTAATATAGATAACTTAAGAGCAATTTAGTTTTATTCCATATACATAAACTTAAGAGCAATATTATACAAATCAACGGAGACACTGAGACTCACACCATAACTATTGCTTACTTACTATTGCTTGCATTCAACATCTAATGCCCCATTTACATTACAATTAACATAAAAAAAAATTTTAACTGCAATAATAATTTTTTTTTATTTATTTAATTTAGTATTATAACCACAGTACAGGATTTACAAAATTAACTTTGTATTTAATACAACAATACTTTAGGGTTTTTAGTATCCAGTACGGTGGTACCAACCAACCCAGTCGGCTACAATTTGAGCCTCCCACCTAGTAAGGGGCAAGGGAAGGGACCTACAGTTTTACACATAATATTTTATCATCTTGTAAAAGGGGCATATTTCGAGATGAGTTCATGCAATAGGTACGAATCCTGACCTCAAATATACAGCTGACTGGAAATTCGATCATTTCCTTGAAAGGGGCTATACTATACTGGAACAATTTAACCCCCATCAATTGAGTATTTTTTACAAGAAAAAAAAAATTTAAGTAAAAATTTACATAAAAATAAAATATGTGTCGCTTTCCTTCTGTGAGGTGTTTTGAGATTCGTTAGAATCGTATTCGACATTACCGTTGACGATGTCTTTGGCTACAGAAGTTGTGTCGGTATTATTGGTTATAGTTTCATTGCTCGCTTCGATGTATATCAGTTGATCGATGGGAGTTTTGCCGACTTTTATTTCTGAGATATTGAGAATTTTGTGTCAATATTTTTATTTGTAATGATTGGTAGCTTACCAGCTATCAGGAAACTATCCTTTAATTCTGAATGGACAAGTATGTATGTATGTATATATTTAGGTATTATGTATTATATAATCTTTAATACATATTTATTTAATTTATAGTTTTATGTATTTAATTTAATTTATAATTTGCGATTTCTACGTTTAAACTGGTATGTACTTATATTATGTAGTGCAAGTATATTATAGTTATTTTCCTTATATTATATTTTACATTCCCACACTCAAGTCTTTTGCTAATACCTACTTATATCTCACAACATACGACTCTCAAACATCCAAAGGTTGACTGGGAGAAATCCCTGTAAGGGATAAGTCCGCCTTTGCCCCTCATGTAAATTACTTATCGTTTGTTACTGTTAAATGTTTTGGAGCAATAAAGTATTTCTATCTATTTATCTAACTATCAACAGAGTGCCCAAAAATAAGGATATTTTTTACAACTAATTTTTTTTCGATTACAAGTCAGAAATTTAAAAAAAATCTTAAAACTCCGATATCTCGAAAACTGGCCCCTAGTTGATGGGAGATAAATTGTTCCAAATAACCTCTAGTATAACCCCTTTGAAGGAATAGATCGAATTTACAGTCAGCCTGTGCAACGACCAACAGTAGCAATGCAATGATCAGATGCAATCACATACCTAGTTCATTTACTACCTTGCCGGCTTACGGCCCAGCTTACGTCCCATCCCAGTCAGCTTACGACCTAATCAGCTTAAGAACCAGTTAGATTCAGACACCGTGAGCCTCCTAAACCAGATTACAATAATAATCCATTTTACAACGTAGACAGCTTACGACCAAGTCTCTTTACGATCCAAACAGCTTACGGCCTAAGTCAGCTTTACGACCCGGCGAGCCGCTAGCCGCTCAGGTCGCCGTGGTCGAACAGGTCCTGGTCGTAGACGGCCGCGCGCACCGTGCGACCGCCGAAGTAGCGGCCGTTGAGTGCGTCCACCGCCGCCTCGGCCTCTGCAAATTACATAAAAAAAAGTTACGACTATCGAGGAGATAGTGCTATCATAAAGTGATTCTACTGACTTTAAATTGTCGCAAAGTGGTATAACAGACTTAATAGCCGCCACAACGTGGTATGACTGTCTTTAATGCTATCGTAAGATCATTTGACTGATTTTAATGCGGCTGCAAAGTAGTTCGACTGACATCAGTGGTATCATAATGTAGTTCGACTGACTTGCAGTGGTATCGTAATGTGTTTCGACTGACATCAATGGTATCATAATGTGATTCGACTGAAATCAATAGTATCGTAATGTGGTTCGACTGACTTGCAGTGGTATCGTAATGTGGTTCGACTGACTTGCAGTGGTATCGTAATGTGGTTCGACTGACATCAGTGGTATCGTAATGTGATTCGACTGAAATCAGTGGTATCATAATGTGGTTGGACTGACATCAATGGTATCGTAATGTGGTTCGACTGACTTGCAGTGGTATCGTAATGTGGTTCGACTGACATCAATGGTATCGTAATGTGGTTCGACTGACTTGCAGTGGTATCGTAATGTGGTTCGACTGACATCAATGGTATCGTAATGTGATTCGACTGACATCAATGGTATTGTAATGTGATTTGACTAACATCAATGGTATCGTAATGTGGTTCGACTGACTTTCAGTGATATAGTAATGTGGTTTGACTGACATCAATGGTATCGTAATGTGATTCGAATGAAATAAGTGGTATCGTAATGTGGTTCGACTGACATAGTTCGACTTTCTTTAATACCGCCACAAAATGGCATTGCTTCAATGCCGCCGCCAAGTGTTCGAACAACTTCACCGCCTTTTGTCAGCAAGGCGACGACGTTACCGTCGAACAAATCGACACGACCGCGACTACCGAACAAGGGCGGGGTACGACGCTCACCGTTGATGTTCTGAAACTGCACGAATATCTTGACGAGCACGTCCTCCGGCCGCTCCTCACTCTGCCGCTCGTTGTAGATGATGACGCGCTGCACCGCGCCATACTTGCCGCACTCCTCCTGTATCTCTTCCTGCAGCGAGGCGTCCACGTCCTCCGGGCCGACCTGCCGAGTGACACGCGCTTTTTAAGTAAGTTTCTAGGCAAACGGCTATTTATTTATTTACCGACATGCCGAGAGACACTTGCTGTTTAAGTAAGTTTCTAGGCAAACGGCTATTTATTTATTTACCGACATGCCGAGAGACACTTGCTGTTTAAGTAAGTTTCTAGGCAAACGGCTATTTATTTATTTACCGACATGCCGAGAGACACTTGCTGTTTAAGGCCCACTTGCACCAACACAAATTTAATATATAAACCAGTTTAACTCGTTAAGCTAGCACCCGTTGACTGTGGGAACCGCGTTTAAATCCATAACTCGCTACTTAACTTTAAACTTGTGTTGGTGCAAGTGGGCCAAAGTAAGTTTCTAGGCAAACGGCTATTTATTTATTTACTGACATGCCGAGAGACACTTGCTGTTTAAGTAAGTTTCTAGGCAAACCGCTATTTATTTATTCACCGACCTGCCGAGAGACACTTGCTGTTTAAGTAAGTTTCTAGGCAAAGCGCTATTTATTTATTTACCGACCTGCCGAGAGACACTTGCTGTTTAAGTAAGTTTCTAGGCAAACCGCTATTTATTTATTCACCGACCTGCCGAGAGACACTTGCTGTTTAAGTAAGTTTCTAGGCAAAGCGCTATTTATTTATTTACCGACCTGCCGAGAGACACTTGCTGTTTAAGTAAGTTTCTAGGCAAAGCGCTATTTATTTATTTACCGACCTGCCGAGAGACACTTGCTGTTTAAGTAAGTTTCTAGGCAAACCGCTATTTATTCATTTACAAGCTTATCTTGGTAAAAATGCAGGACATACTTACTCGTTTACTAGTTAGTATGTTACCGACAGTCTCTAGTTAGGATGTTACCGACAGTCTATAGTTAGTAGTCGTTACCCACACTCTCGCGGTCGCACACACACTCTCGTGGTCGCACAGACACTCTCACCGTTGCACACACACTCTCATGGTCGCATATATACTTGCGGTCGCATACATACTCTCGCGGTCGCACAAACACCAGCAGCTTCCGCTGCCGATTCGCCTGCTGTTGGCTCTCCATCGCTCTGTCCGGCCGGCAGAGTGACACTCACCATGTTGGTGAGGAGGAGCACGCGCGAGGTGCGGTTGCGCATGAGCCGCTGCATGACGAGATGCCGCGCCGACTGGCCCGAGATGGAGAGGCTCTCCTGCTGCTGCAGCGTGTCCGGCGAGCCGCCCTCCAGCAGCTTCCGCTGCAGGTTCGCCTGCTGTTGGCTCTCCATCGCTCTGTTGAGAGTACAGCACAATTTTATTTCATTGATTTTTATTTATTTATTTTATAAGGAATCTTGACAGCTATTTACATATTGCACAATTTAAATAAAAAATAAAAGATTTAGCCAATAAAAAAGTATCATTTTAATTTTAAATTTACAAATTTACACCTAGATCAAAAATGTTATTATACGCGGTGTTGCAACCCCAACCGTAAAACCCGAAAGAGGGTGATTCTGTACGTGAAATAGAACAACTTTTGTTCTACGACTTTTTAATTTGAAGAAAAAAAAATTTTTTTTTCTCCATACATTTTGAGAATAGGTATTAAAATTTGTATGGAAAAAATTAATTTTTTTTTGTTTCACAAAATTTTTTTTCACCACAGATGTTGTTTATTTTCACATATAGAATAACCCCCTTATGTCAGTTAAAAATATTACGGTGGCAACTGCAACACCGTGTATAGAGAGGATTGCTGCTAAAACCAAATCAGCATGTATTATAAGAGAGAGAAAAAAACAGACCAAGTGCGAATCAGACTCTCGCACCGAGGGTTCCGTACCGCCGCATAATTGGTCACTTTTTATTTACTTGTTGTTCCACTTTAGAGTTTGCACTATAATGCACCAAGTTTGACGCTTGTTAGTATTATGTCAGCCTCGATAGCTCAGTGGTGCAGACAGTCAACTGTCGCTATTGAATGTTAAGCAACGCTGGGCGCGGTCAGTACTTGGATGGGTGACCGCTGACCGTTGGAGGCTGACCGAGGTTCGGATTCCTCGTAAAACTGTAGCTCCCTTCCCTCCTAATATTACTTCAAATCCATCAAAGGGGGAAGCACTGACACGGCACCTAGTTCACCCGGTGTTATGGGCTGACATCACGGACGTTGCAGGTGATGTAGCCAACCGTGTCAGATTCCATAAAAAAAAAAAAAAAAACAAAAAAAAAAAAATTGTTTTTACGATAGAGGAAAACAAAACAAAAACATTGAAAAAACATCTTTCTTGTATGGGGAACACCCTACTAGTGTCGCCGACAGCAACGAGTAAGATGGTGAGGCTGACCTGGGCGCCCCGTTGCTGCTGGGCGGAGGCGCCTGCGGAGCGAAGCCGACAGAAGACATGCCCTTGGGTTGCGCCGCCTTCATCGCCGCTAGTGTCGCCGACTGCAACGAGTAAGACAATTTTTTACCTCTTTGAAGATTTATTCCAATTGTAAGTCTGTTTTGTGATTGTTAGACTGCAAGAGACTGTAATTGGCCGCAAAAGACTAAGTGGCCGAGACTGTTTTGTGATTGTTAAGACTGCAAGAGACTGTACATGCAAGAGACTGTAATTGGCCGCAAAAGACTACGTGGCCGAGACTGTTTTGTGATTGTTAGACTGCAAGAGACTGTAATTGGCCGCAAAAGACTAAGTGGCCGAGACTGTTTTGTGATTGTTAGACTGCAAGAGACTGTAATTGGCCGCAAAAGACTAAGTGGCCGAGACTGTTTTGTGATTGTTAGACTGCAAGAGACTGTAATTGGCCGCAAAAGACTACGTGGCCGAGACTGTTTTGTGATTGTTAGACTGCAAGAGACTGTAATTGGCCGCAAAAGACTAAGTGGCCGAGACTGTTTTGTGATTGTTAGACTGCAAGAGACTGTAATTGGCCGCAAAAGACTAAGTGGCCGAGACTGTTTTGTGATTGTTAGACTGCAAGAGACTGTAATTGGCCGCAAAAGACTAAGTGGCCGAGACTGTTTTGTGATTGTTAGACTGCAAGAGACTGTAATTGGCCGCAAAAGACTAAGTGGCCGAGACTGTTTTGTGATTGTTAGACTGCAAGAGACTGTAATTGGCCGCAAAAGACTAAGTGAACATTACCTGTCGCAACAGTAATCTGTTCTCCTTCGATCCCCGTCCACGGTTGCCATTGTTTTATTGATTCATAAAGTGTTTTTATTGCTTTTACTTTTCTGTTTTCTGTAGGTGCGTACAATTTGGGACTTGTTCGCTGTGCCCCATTATTATTAGTGCCCTTAAATCTAATGGGTGAGCTGGAAGAGATTGCCATAGGGCAATAACCTCACCCATTGGATGAAGGAAAGCAAAAGAAACTATGTACTTATCTATAAAATGTTATTTAGCTAGATTTTTTTCTTCAAAATTGTTATTTATTTGTTATTGTTTTTAGTTATTATCTAGTTTTATTATTTCTGTGTGTTTTGTTATATTGTTTTTATGTCTTCTTTTCATCCAATAAACGGTTATATTATTATTATATATCCTTTATTCACGTTCTTATAATATATTACAGTAATTTTACATAAATTTTACAAAAAGTAATAAAACTACACAAAATTAATATAATGTAAATAAAAACGGTAATTTCCGCCGGCGGCGGGAGACAGGCCTCCAAGCACACCGGCGGGTGCAGGCCGTGGCTACGGAGCTCTCCGAGACGACGCGAGGCAAGCTACGAGCGATAGGTGGTGGTACTAGACACGTAGGCCACCACCACCCCCATTATTATTATTATTATAAGTGGCCGAGACTGTTTTGTGATTGTTAGACCGCAAGAGACTGTAATTGGCCGCAAAAGACTAAGTGGCCGAGACTGTTTTGTGATTGTTAGACTGCAAGAGACTGTAATTGGCTGCAAAAGACTAAGTGGCCGAGACTGTTTTGTGATTGTTAGACTGCAAGAGACTGTAATTGGCCGCAAAAGACTAAGTGGCCGAGACTGTTTTGTGATTGTTAAGACTGCAAGAGACTGTACATGCAAGAGACTGTAATTGGCCGCAAAAGACTACGTGGCCGAGACTGTTTTGTGATTGTTAGACTGCAAGAGACTGTACATGCAAGAGACTGTAATTGGCCGCAAAAAACTAAATGATCGCAACAGACTGTAAGTGGCCGCAATGGACTGAGTGGCCGCTAAAGAAAGGGACTGAAAGTGACTGCAAGTGGCCACAACAGACTGTAAGTGGCCGCGTACAATTTGTTGTGTACAGTGGATTGGGAGCCGGCAGGTTAATTCATTACTTACACAATACTTTCAAACATAAATTAATATAAACCGTGTGGGTTCTGTACTTTAAAAGAATAGCCCCACTGCATCTCTCCCCGTGTATGTCGTAAAAGGCGACTAAGGGATATGACTCCCTTATTATATTACTAGGTAGTAGGGTTTAACCCACCCGGGTTGGTACCACCAGCACTGGATGAAAGGTCGGTCGAAACGGCTATGTAAACAGTTTGTGTTTTCCGTCCAGTTCAGTGTAGCCGGCACGACCGAAGGGAAGCACTGACGCGGCACCAGGTTCAACGATGTGTTATGGGCTGACATCGCGGATGTTGTAGGTGACGTAGCCAACCGTGTCAGTTTAGATAAAAAAAAAAATTTTTTTTTTTTTTTTTATGTTATTCGCTATGGGTGGCTGAGTCAGAGGGGCCAAAGCACATGCTCCGACCAGCCAATATCACCTCCGAGAAGGTAGGTGCCATACCGGAGACTTCCCTGGATTGTTGGCTATACTGGACTAGAGGAGAACACAGCCGAGGCTGCTATGCGGCCATCTTACATCCAGTACGGAGGTATCAACCCAGTCGGCTACAATTTGAACCTACCACCTAGTAAGCGGCAAGGGAAGGGACCCACAGTTTTACACGCGGTTCCGAACGGTGAAGCAGCGGGTGTAGGTATGCACGTAATTTTTTTCGTCAGAAAAATATAAAACTCACGGAGACGGTGATGGGTGCGGGTATGGCGATGCCCGGCGGCGGTATCACTGGAGTATTCTGCGGCATCGCCGGCAGCACGTTGGGTATGGTCGGCAGCACCGACGGCAGGTTCGGAAGAAGGTTAGCCAGGTTCGGCAGCGGCATTATCTCCGGCACGGTCGGTATGCCCGGGATGCGCTGTATGCCCGGTATGTTTATACCTGACACATTTCATATTATCATTACAACATTTATCACATATAGGCAACAGGACAGGTACAGATAATGCAAATAGGCAGAGTGGTCAGATTCTTCAGTATTCGTGTTTATGCTGTAAGAATGCTCTTGTGAGCGGTAGTATGGGTTAATTATTTATAAGTTACTATAATATAATCACTGGCGGCTGGCCCCTAAGTGCGCTCGTGCGCCGCACCAACACAGAGTTTATTTAGCACGCATACTAAAATATTGCTTTGACTAATTGATACATTAAGTATCAAATTTATTTATTTTATTTTTTGACATTGTACTACAATGTGGTATGAATATTTATAACTGACATGACTTGATACGATATGTATCAACAATTTCTGACAAAGGCTCTATACACCTGATTTTATCTATACTTTTACTTTAACTTTTGATTTTATGTGGTCAGAATTATCAAGCTTAAATTATAGTTATTCTAGCTCTCAAACTATATCTTAACACTGTAAGCGGTGTCTATTGTGTAGCTAGTCACAATGAATTGTAATTGAAGACGTTAAAAAAGAACCCTGCGAAGTTTCTTGCCGGCTCTTCTTTGTGGGTGTAATCGAACCGGATTGTAAAATCTAAACAGGACAAATTCAAGCGTAGTGTACTACCATACGAATGATGAATAAAGAATACAGAATAAAGAACATAGCGGCTTCACCCATCATAAGAAATAAATAAATTTAAGTATTAAATTTATTTATTTATTTATTTTAGACAGGCAGCCTAGGCTGATACGTCTAAATCCAGTTAAACTTTGTTGTTTTCGTCATTATCTTGGGGCGTTTTTTTTTTATTTTTATTTTTTTTTTTATTTAATTATCGTTCTTGAGCACTCTTTTTGAGATTATTTTTCATTTGTTAGATATTTATCTAGTCTACTTTTGAATTGGTTGGTACTAAGTGCGCTTATTACTTCCTCTGGAAGTTGGTTGCAGTCGTCCACCACTTCTAACCCAAGGAAACACTTCTTGGTGAACAGAGTTGTTGACTCTTGGAACGAACTACAGCAGGTCAGAAATGTTAAAAGTGTGAACAGATTTAAAAACCAGCTAGATAAACACCTAAAAGGGGGAAATAAAATTTAATTAATAGAATGTAAATAGCTACAAAATATTAATAGTGCACTCCGGAGAAAAAAAAAAGTGAAAGCATGCATCAGCTGCAAGCTGTTAGTGCCAAAAAAAAAAAAAGGGTGGATTAGTTAACACTTACTCTCATAGAAGGGCGGATTAGTTAACACATACTCTCATAGAAGGGTGGATTAGTTAACACTTACTCTCATAGAAGGGTGGATTAGTTAACACTTACTCTCATAGAAAGGTGGATTAGTTAACATTTACTCTCATAGAAGGGTGGATTAGTTAACGCTTACTCTCATAGAAGGGTGGATTAGTTAACACTTACTCTCATAGAAGGGTGGTCGATTGCCCACGCCGCCCAGGTGCGGCATAGGCATCATCTCCGGCACGGTCGGTATTCCGGGAATCCTCTGTATCCCCGGAATGTTTATACCTGTTGACAATGAGATTTTCGTTTTAGGAAATCTTACAAGTGAGCTCATACGGGGTTATTTTTCAAAGACACCGCATACCAACAGAGATGACTCGGTAAGCCAAATCACATACCGTGTACCGTGTGGGGCCGGTACTTTCAAAGAATAGCCCCACTGCATATCTCCCCGTGTATGTCGTAAAAGGCGACTAAGGGATGACTCCCTTCTTATATTACTAGGTGGTAGGGTTTAACCCGCCTGGGTTGGTACTACCGCACTGAATGAACGGTCGGTCGAAACGGCTATGTAAATAGTTTTTGTTTTCCGTCGAGTTCAGTGTAGCCGGCACGACCGAAGGGAAGCACTGACGTGGCACCAAGTTCACCCGGTGTTATGGGCTGACATCACGGACGTTGTAGATGATGTAGCCAAACAGCCAACCGTGTCAGTTTACATAAAAAAAAACATACATATTAGATATGCTGATATTCTCAAAAGCAGTCCTGCATTATCCATATAGAGAATATTTTTTTTTTTTTAATGGGAACTGACACCTTTGGCTACATCACCTACAACGTCCGTGATGTCAGCCCATAACACCGGGTGAACTAGGTGCCATGTCAGTGCTTCCCCCTTTGATCGTGCCGGCTACACTGAACTGGTCGGAAAACACAAACTATTTACATAGCCGTTTAGACCGACGTTTCATTCAGTGCGGTGGTACCAACCCGGGCGGGTTAAACCCTACCACCAAGTAAGATTAGGAGGGAAGGGACCTATAGTTTTACGAGGAATCCGAACCTCGGTCAGCCTCCAACGGTCAGCGGTCACCCATCCAAGTACTGACTGCAATGTAGGCAACTGCCTGTGCCCAGCGACCCCTAAGGGCGTTTTTTTTATGTAAACCGGTATGGGTGGCTGAGTAGGAGGGGACAAAGCGCATGCTTCGACCAGCCAATATCACCTCCGAGAAGGTAGGTGCCATACCGGAGACTTCCCTAGATTGCTGGCTATACTGGACTAGAGGAGGATACAACCGAGGCTGCTATGCGGCCATCTTACATCCAGTACGGTGATAACAACCCAGTCGGCTACAATTTGAGCCTACCACCTAGTAAGGCGCAAGGGAAGGGACCTACAGTTTTACACCGGTTCCGAACGGTGAAGCAGCAGGTGTAGGTATGCACGTAAATTTTTTCGTTAGAAAAAACTCATTGGTACACGCCGACCGGATTCGAACCTCGGAGTTCTCGCATGAGAAGCCGATGCCCAAACCACTCGGCCACCCGCCGCTTTGTCAAAGTTGTATTAATTTGATACTTTCGTTTTCATTTTACAAAGGTTTTACGTTTATTTTTTACAGAATATGGATAGGTAGAGAGAGGGAGGTCGAGAGCGGGACTGGTGGTTTCCCCGCATCCTAGTCAACGCAGACTAGCTGACGAGGGCTTGATGCGAGCCGAAACGTGAAGCATGCGCGGGAAATTCAGAGCGGCCACTCGCTAGTCCCGACCTCGATTAACACCATCCTCTACTGCCGATGGGCCCGGATATGTTCGGTGAAGCCATCGCAAGCTTAGATCCACACCTTCCTTCTTCTTAGGTAGAGAGAGGGAGGTTGAGAGCGGGACTGGTGGTTTCCCCGCGTCCTAGTCAACGCAGACTAGCTGACGAGAGCTTGATGCGAGCCGAAACGTGAAGCATGCGCGGGAAATTCAGAGCGGCCACTCGCTAGTCCCGACCTCGATTAACACCCTCCTCTACAGCCGATGGGCCCGGATATGTTCGGTGAAGCCATCGCAAGCTTAGTTCCACACCTTCCTTCCTTCACAAAAACAATTTTACATTAATCATGCTTATGTGACGCGGGGAAGCTGCCATCCATTGACAACAGCCTCCATATTCCTTCCATCTTCCTATTTAAACAGGAGTAGGTTGTTTCTTTTGAGTCGGGCGATGTCGTCTCTTGTGTTTAGAAGCTGTAGTGCCAGCGGGTTCACATGGTGCTGCAGACGCAATTTGTAACTTTCCAGCCGATTTTTCACTTCCTCCTTCACTGTTACCATTTCCAGGTACTCGTGGACTTCACTATTTTTGGTGAACCATGTGGCACCGCAGATTCCGCGTAATTCACGTAAACAATACCATCAAACCTGATAAAGGCTTATAAAGGCTGATTGCAGGTGGAAGAGGAGAGAAAAAAATAAAATAATAAAAAAACATTAATCATGCAGCGCGTGACAGATGGACGTAGCGCACTTACTCGTGTGTAGGTTCGCCGGCATGGCGGCCGCGAGCGACGGGAGGGCGGCGGACGGCGGCAACCCCAGCGCGTTCAACTTCGTCAGACCTGTTCAAATTATTACACACTGTGTTGCGTGTGTGACAGCTTAGGGTTTTTTTTCCTAAAAAAAAAAAAAATCCGTACAAAAGTGAGAGTACTTTTAGTGTTCCGTACCAAAAACGGTATAAATGTAATAAATTTTTAGTGTTTTGGACCAAAAATAGTACAAATGTGACTACTTTTTCGTTTTCTTTAGAAAAAAAACTGTACAAATGTGACAAATTTGAGTGTTCCAAATAAAAAACTGTACAAATGTGACAAATTTGAGTGTTCCAAATAAAAAACTGTACAAATGTGACAAATTTGAGTGTTCCAAATAAAAAACTGTACAAATGTGACAAATTTGAGTGTTCCAAATAAAAAACTGTACAAATGTGACAAATTTGAGTGTTCCAAATAAAAAACTGTACAAATGTGACAAATTTGAGTGTTCCAAATAAAAAACTGTACAAATGTGACAAATTTGAGTGTTCCAAATAAAAAACTGTACAAATGTGAGTAATTTTTTGTGTTCAGTACCTAAAACGGTACAAATGTAATAAATTTTTAGTGTTTTGGACCAAAAATAGTACAAATGTGACTACTTTTTCGTTTTCTTTAGAAAAAAAACTGTACAAATGTGACAAATTTGAGTGTTCCAAATAAAAAACTGTACAAATGTGACAAATTTGAGTGTTCCAAATAAAAAACTGTACAAATGTGACAAATTTGAGTGTTGCAAATAAAAAACTGTACAAATGTGACAAATTTGAGTGTTCCAAATAAAAAACTGTACAAATGTGACAAGTTTGAGTGTTCCAAATAAAAAACTGTACAAATGTGAGTAATTTTTTGTGTTCAGTACCTAAAACGGTATAAATGTAATTAATTTTTAGTGTTTTGGACCAAAAATAGTACAAATGTGACTACTTTTTCGTTTTCTTTAGAAAAAAAAACTGTACAAATGTGACAAATTTGAGTGTTCCAAATAAAAAACTGTACAAATGTGACAAATTTTAGTGTTCCAAATAAAAAACTGTACAAATGTGAGTAATGTTTTGTGTTCAGTACATAAAACGGTATAAATATGACTACTTTTTTGTGTTCCGCACGTAACAAAAACGATACAAATGTGACTAATTTTTTGTGTTCAGTACCTAAAACGGTACAAATGTGACTAATTTTTTGTGTTCAGTACCTAAAACGGTACAAATGTGACTAATTTTTTGTGTTCAGTACCTAAAACGGTACAAATGTGACTAATTTTTTGTGTTCAGTACCTAAAACGGTACAAATGTGACTAATTTTTTGTGTTCAGTACCTAAAACGTTACAAATGTGACTAATGTTTTTGCTCCAAACCTAAAACGGTACAAAATGTGAAGGTACAAAGGGATATATAAAAGTCAGTCACTGTATGTCTGTCTGTATGTCACCTGTATGCCCGTACTTACTGTAATAGAAGAGTAATACTGAGTAAGACTTGAAAATATAAAATATAATAAAGTCAGTTAATTTCGCATATTTTGTAAGTTCACCTTTAGCAACACAGAAAGTATAATATATAAAAATGAATAGTGCATCAACATACCTAGAGCTTGCTGATCACACCTATATCATGGCATCGTGGGTGCGCGTGACGATCTGTGTGTAAGCGAGATAGGCGGGTTGGTCACACAGCCCACTCTTGTCACGTGTAAGCGAGATAGGCGGGGTGGTCATATGGCCCACTCTGTTCATCACTCTCAAGTGTAAGCGACTTAGGCGGGATTGTCACAAGACTCCACTCTGTTCCTCGCTCTCACGTGTAAGCGACTCAGGCGGGATTGTCACACGACCCACTCTGCTCATCACTCTCAAGTGTAAGCAACTCAGGCGGGATTGTCACAAGACTCCACTCTGTTCCTCGCTCTCACATGTAAGCGACTCAGGCGGGATTGTTACAAGACCCACTCTGTTCCTCGCTCTCACGTGTAAGCGACTCAGGCGGGTTTGTCACACGACCCACTCTGTTCCTCACTCTCACGTGTAAGCGACTCAGGCGGGATTGTCACAAGACCCACTCTGTTCCTACTCTCACGTGTAAGCGAGTTAGGCGGGTGGTCGCAAAGTCCACTTTTTCTCACAGTATACAGGGTGGTTTTGTGAATAACTGCAGCACCCCATTCGAAAAAAATTAAGACATGGGTTCAATATATTTTCAACTTTAAAAATGTACAGCGTAGATTGTGTGTGCCACATCAGCCCCTGGAGCTCAGCAAATATTCACAAAATCAACCTATATGAAAGTATATCAAAGTAAATCAACATACCCAGAGCTAACAGCATTGCTGGCTGCGGCGTCTTGGTGGCGGCCCCATAAGCGCATACGGCGGGACGGTCGCGCGACACACCCTGTTCCTCTCACATAAACAGACATAGTACACTAAAGTACCTAGAGCTACGGCGTTACTGGCCACCGCGTCCATGGCCTGGATCTTGGCTGTGGCGGCGGCGGCGGCCACGGCGGCCGCTGTCGGCATCGTGGACGCGGGCGACGGCCCCGTCAGCGCGTTAGGCGGTGTGATCGCGCGGCCGACTCTGTGAACAAAGAACACAAGAGACACGTTATACTGAGTCGATGATAGGGCATATAACAGACACCATTAGGTATAACACAGACTTTGACTCAGACTTTGTCAGCCTCGGTAGCTCAGTGGTGCGGTCGGTAGACTGTTATTAAGCACACCTGGGCGCGGTCAGTACTTGGATGGCATAGCAGCCTCGATTGTGTTCTCCTCTAGTCCAGTATAGCCAGCAATCCAAAGGGAAGTCTCCGGTATGGCACCTACCTTCTCGTAGGTGATATTGGCTGGTCGGAGCATGAGCTTTGGCCCCTCCGACTCAGCGACCCATACCAGATTACATAAAAAGAAAAGTCTGGGTTGATACCACCGTACTGGACGTAACAAAGGTTTTTTTTAACGGAAACTGACACGGTTGGCTACATCACCTACAACATCCGTGATGTCAGCCCATAATATGAGGTGAACTAGGTACCATGTCAGTACTTCCCTTCGGTAGTGCCGGCTACACAGAACTGGACGGAAAAGACAAACTATTTACATAGCCGTTGCGATCGACATTTCATTCAGTGCGATGGTACCAACCCGGGCGGGTTGAACCCTACCACCTAGTAAGGTAAGAAGGGAAGGGACCTACAGTTTTACGTGGAATCCGAACTGCGGTCAGCCTCCAACGGTCGAGCGATCACCCATCCAAGTACTGACCGCGCCCAGCGATGCTTATCAATCGATAGCGACATTCAAATGTCTGCACCACTGAGCTATCGAGGATGACAAGAGTGTGTTGGCCCTTCTAACTCAGCCACTCAACAACGGATTACATAAAAAAATTAGTATGGCAAATGTGTTGAAATGGCTGTCATACCTGAGGTACTGCCCGCCCAGGTCGAACAGGTTCATGCTGGTGATGGCCTCCAGCGCTGACTGCAGCGTCTCGTACTCTATGAAGCCGTAGCCCTTGTGCTTGTGCGCCGACGAGCCGTACGCCAGCTTGCAGTACGTGATCATACCTGAGGTACTGCCCGCCCAGGTCGAACAGGTTCATGCTGGTGATGGCCTCCAGCGCGGACTGCAGCGTCTCGTACTCTATGAAGCCGTAGCCCTTGTGCTTGTGCGCCGACGAGCCGTACGCGAGCTTGCAGTACGTGACCATACCTGAGGTACTGCCCGCCCAGGTCGAACAGGTTCATGCTGGTGATGGTCTCCAGCGCGGACTGCAGCGTCTCGTACTCTATGAAGCTGTAGCCCTTGTGCTTGTGCGCCGACGAGCCGTACGCGAGCTTGCAGTACGTGATCATACCTGAGGTACTGCCCGCCCAGGTCGAACAGGTTCATGCTGGTGATGGTCTCCAGCGCCGACTGCAGTGTCTCGTACTCTATGAAGCCGTAGCCCTTGTGCTTGTGCGCCGACGAGCCGTACGCGAGCTTGCAGTACGTGATCATACCTGAGGTACTGCCCGCCCAGGTCGAACAGGTTCATGCTGGTGATGGCCTCCAGCGCTGACTGCAGCGTCTCGTACTCTATGAAGCCGTAGCCCTTGTGCTTGTGCGCCGACGAGCCGTACGCGAGCTTGCAGTACGTGATCATACCTGAGGTACTGCCCGCCCAGGTCGAACAGGTTCATGCTGGTGATGGCCTCCAGCGCCGACTGCAGTGTCTCGTACTCTATGAAGCCGTAGCCCTTGTGCTTGTGCGCCGACGAGCCGTACGCGAGCTTGCAGTACGTGATCGGACCGAACGCTTCGAACACGCTGCGAACAAACGCATATACACCACCGTATACATACATACGAACCGACACGATGGAGTCTAGGACCAGCTGTTCTCGAGATATGACCAAAAACAAATGTTCATATTAGAGATTTTTTTTTATGTAATCCGGTATGGGTGGCTGAGTCGGAGGGGCCAAAGCGCATGCTCCGACCAGCCAATATCACCTCCGAGAAGGTAGGTGCCATACCGGAGACTTCCCTGAATTGCTGGCCATACTGGACTAGAGGAGAACACAACCGAGGCTGCTATGCGGCCATCTTACATCCAGTACGGTGGTATCAACCCAGTCGGCTACAATTTGAGCCTACCACCTAGTAAGGGGCAAGGGAAGGGCCGTACAGTTTTACCTAGACCTCAGACCTAGATGGGTAGAACTCATTGAGACAGTCAGTTTGAGTATAGTGCCGCCAGGATGTTATGATGCGTGGGAAATATTCGCAACTGTCTGCATTCCTAAGGGACGTGAACTTTCGGTCGAAAGTTTGTCCATAATTGTATGACCTAATTGAATAACCTAATTATAGACAAAGTTTCGATCGAAAGTTCACGTCCCTTCTTAGAAATGCAGACAGTGGCGCATATTTCCCACGCATAATAACTTCCTGGTGGCACTATACCAACATAATGGGTCTAGGCCCAGCTGTTCTCGAGACGTTCAGTTTGAGTACCAACATAATGGGTCTTGGACCAGCTGTTCTCGAGATATGATAAAAAACAAATGTTTATATGACAGATGGGTAGAACTCATTGAGACGTTCAGTTTGAGTATAGTGCCACCAGGAAGTTATGATGCGTGGGAAATATCTAGCTGTCTGCATTCCTAAGAATGGACGTAAACTTTCGGTCGAAAGTTTGTCGATAATTGTATGACCTAATAACCTAATTATCGACAAACTTTCGATCGAAAGTTCACGTCCCTTCTTAGAAATGCAGACAGTGGCGCATATTTCCCACGCATAATAACTTCCTGGTGGCACTATACCAACATAATGGGTCTAGGCCCAGCTGTTCTCGAGACGTTCAGTTTGAGTACCAACATAATGGGTCTAGGACCAGCTGTTCTCGAGATATGATCAAAAACAAATGTTTTTATGCCAGATGGGTGGAACTCATGGAAATGTCCAGTTTGAAACATAATGGGTCTAGGCCCAGCCGTTCTCGAGATATGGTCAAAACAAATTGTCACGTGACAAAGGGTAAACAGAGTAATCGGTGTTCTGCTGCAACAACTCTGGTAAATTACAGCACAACCAACACCGACGAACACGATTCGCAAAGTACTCGGACAAAATAACTATCAAGCAGCGAGTAAGGTACGGAGACCCACCCGCTGCACGACTCCGTGCAAGGGCAGCAGTCAAGATTCAATTTTACTGTGCTTGAAAACCAACGAAAGTGCAAACTCCAATCTCCATCTCAGAGGTCTGCTGACACCCCAGTCGACTTGTGGCCTTGATAGAGGACATAGGATGGCTGGGGGGTAGCTGGAGATCGAGGGGTGTTGCACGAAGGTCACCGACCAAGTGGGACTAGTTTGCAGGCCTAGAGCCAACCTCAAAACGCAACCTCAAAGTGGCGGGTGGCCGAGTGGTTTGGGCATCGGCTTCTCATGCGGGAGGTCCGAGGTTCGAATCCGGTCGGCGTGTATCAATGAGTTTTTTCTGATGAAAAAATTTACGTGCATACCTACACCTGCTGCTTCACCGTTCGGAACCGGTGTAAAACTGTAGGTCCCTTCCCTTGACCCTTACTAGGTGGTAGGCTCAAATTGTAGCCGACTGGGTTGGTACCACCGTACTGGATGTAAGATGGCCGCATAGCAGCCTCGGTTGTGTTCTCCTCTAGTCCACTATAGCCAGCAATCCAGGGAAGTCTCCGGTATGGCACCTACCTTCTCGGAGGTGATATTGGCTAGTCAGAGCATGTGCTTTGGCCCCTCTGACTCAGCCACCCATACCAGATTACATAAAAAAAAAAAAAAAAAAACAAAGCAACAATAATAACGCGATTTTTTTTCCACCTCCGCACCACGCGCACCGGGCCGGGATTGCATCCCTACACGCTGGACTTACCGCAGATGCGTACCAACCGGTTCTGCAGATCTTTCCTCCACAGAACCGGTAAACTCTGGAGCGCTCTCCCTGCCCACATATTTCCCACCAAGCACAGTATCGGGTCCTTCAATAGAGGGGTGAATAGGCACCTGTCGGTCCGGCCCGTCGGTCCGGCCCGGCGTTCCCGCGCGTACGTCCGGGCGTCTTTAGACATGTTGCGCTTTCTATAAAAAAAAACTAAACAAGGAGGTATGGTGCCATTAGGAAGTTATGATGCGTGGAAAATATATAATATCTTATGTATATATCTGGTATATAGGTATAGTATTCTAGGAACATTTGAAAATGCCCCTTTTGATAGTTTTTTTAATGTTTTTTAGGTAGGTTTATTTCTTTAGTTATTAGTATTACTTTTTTGTTATTTATTAAATAAACTTTATATGTTTGAGGTTTCAAAATGACGAACAGTTATATTATAAAATAAAACGTACACCTACTTGTGTGAGTACGTCGTTATTGGAATTTTTGCGTAAATAATGTAGTTGTACCTAGGTATAGTATTTAATTATTCATATTTAAGTTTATCTATCTTTTGTATTCCCGTACATCTGTCATACCATAATATTTCTGTCATACCATACAATTTCTCTTTCCGCCACTCACCTAGCAGTTATCATACCCCAAAGGTACCCTGTTAGAAAATGCCTAGAGGCATTAAGTGTTACCTTTTGCCCATATTCTATTTGAGTGCAATAAATATATACAATACAATACAATACAAATATGCGCAACTGTCTGCATTCGTAAGAAGGGACGTGAACTTTCGGTCGAAAGTTTGTCCATAATTGTATGACCTAATAAATCGACAAACTTTCGACCTCCTTGTTTCTTTTTTGTATTTATTTATTTATTTGATGAACGAACAGCCTAGGCTGATGTGTTCATGTCTAAGTTCACTGGTGCTTTGTTATTTTGATGTTAGTTTAGTTTGGTGTTTTTTTTAGGTGTTTGTCGAGCCTGTTTTTAAAGGAATTGGTGGTGGGTGCTTGTACGACATCTTCGGGCAGTTTGTTCCACATTTCCACTGCTCTATTTGACAGGAAGTTTCGTCTCGGATTTGTTGAGCTGACAGTGACATTCAGCTTCAAGCTTTGGCCTCGGAGATGACTATTTGTATTTCTATTAAAGAGGTTTGCCACGTATCATAACTTCCTGATGGCACTATATTCATTCAAAGCGTGGAACTCGAAGGGATATATAAAAAAATGTCATTTATACCTAGAATATTTATCTGTAAATACAATCCATTCGTTAGTTCATAAAGTTTCATGGTAAAATCTTCCAGAATTATTTTTTTTTCTAACACCTTCACCTACACCAGGTGGGCGGGCGCCACCTGGTGTAGGTGAAGGATTGTTTTGGTTAATGCTCCCAAACTGGAAGAGTTAATTAAATAATTGCCCGGGATTCCCGGGAACGTTACTGTACTATAAAATTTAGTAGATCTATTCAAAATAAATGTTCTTAACACTTTAAAGAGTACGAGCTCACTTCTTGATGTCGTCCTCGGTGAGCTCCGGGTGTATGGACGCGACGTAGATGCGGTTGTAGTGCTTCGCCTCCTCCTGGATCTCATCGATGACCGCCTGCGCCTGCGGCATGTTCGACGGCCGGCCGACCACCTTGATGTTCCTGTGAGACAGGAGAGGCGGGACAGTCCGTTGCATCATTGGTTTTTTATGATTACAGCTACATTGTACCGTGTGGGGCCGGTACTTGAATAGCCCCACTGCATCTCTCCCCGTGTATGTCGTAAAAGGCGACTAAGGGATATGACCCCCTTCTTATATTACTAGGTGGTAGGGTTTAACTCGTCCGGGTTGATACCACCGCACTGAATGAAAGGTCGGTCGAAACGGCTAAATAAATAAACGGCTCGTAAATAGTTTGTGTTTTCCGTCCAGTTCAGTGTAGCCGGCACGACCGAAGGAAAGCACTGACGTGGCATCAAGTTCACCCGGTGTTATGGGCTGACATCATGGATGTTGTAGGTGATGTAGCCAACCATGCCAGTTTCCATAAAAAAAAAAAACATTAATGGTACATTATAAACTGACATGGTCACCTACGGTCCCGTACCGGACACGGAACTCTTTTTTTTTTATGTCATCCGGTCTGGGTGGCTGAGTCGGAGGGGCCAAAGCGCACGCTCCAACCAGCCAATATCACCTCCGAGAAGGTAGGTGCCATACCGGAGACTTCCCTGGATTGCTGGCTATACTGGACTAGAGAACACAGCCGAGGCTGCTATGCGGCCATCTTACATCCAGTACGGTGGTATCAAATCAACCCAGTGCGGCTACAATTTGAGCCTACCACCTAGTTAGTAAGGGGCAAGGGAAGGGACCTACAGTTTTACACCGGTTCCGAACGGTGAAGCAGCAGGTGTAGGTATGCCTAGGTACCCTAAAAACGGTCAGTCGGTCAGTCAGTCAGCGTGTAAGCGTCCACTGCTGGACATACACGTCTCCAATTTTCCTCCAGTCCTCCCGGCCTTCAACGGTACGGAACCACTGCTTTCCGCCGACGTACTTGATGTCGTCGTCCCACCTGGCGGGTGGTCTTCCCACACTCCGTTTTCCTGTCCACGGCCGCCAGTGTAGGACACGGTTACTCCAACGGTAATACACGCCTCTCTTGAAGGAACCAAGACTATCATCATCATCATCAGCCTGTATCGGTCCACTGCTGGACATAGGCCTCTCCCAAGGCACGCCACCACACGCGGTCTTCCGCTCTTCTCATCCATCCACACCCGGCTACCTTTTTTAGGTCATCTGTCCACCTAGCCGGGGGGCGTCCCACGCTACGTTTGCTTGTACGTGGCCTCCATTCAAGCACCCGTCTACCCCATCGGTTGTCGGGTCTACGACAGATGTGCCCAGCCCACTGCCACTTCAGCTTGCTTATCTTCTTAGCAATGTCGGCTACCTTAGTTCTTTGACGTATCACGTCGTTACGGATTTTATCGGTCAAAGAAATGCCGAGCATTGCTCTTTCCATAGCTCGCTGAGCGACTTTAAATTTGTGGACGAGGCCCATCGAATAAGACTTGGGGGGAAATATTTGTCGTCGTTAACTGACCGTCCGCCCAACATGACGCCGTTCATCTGCTCGAGGCTCAGCTGCGCGGCCTCCGGTATCTCGTACTCGACGAAAGCGAAGCCCTTGTGCTTCTGCGTGACCGGATCCCACGACATGTTGATCGACTTGATCGGCCCGAACGGGATGAACGCCTGCCGGATCGTGTCCTCTTTGAGCTCAAACGATATACTGCCCACGTACACTCTGAAATGAAATGAAAATATACTTTACTGCACAAAAAGTGACAAAAGGCGGACTTAAAGCCTAAGGGCATTATCTGCCAGTCATACCTGGGATTGTGAGTAGGGTAGATGGGTAGTGTGGAAAATTAAATGAGATTTTTTTTTCAAGTGTATAAAAATAAACAGTAAAACATAGATAATAGAATAACATACATTCGTAACATACATACATACAGGTTCAAAAGTACATACATACATACATATCACACACGCTGAATCCCGACAATCGGGGTAAGCAGAGTAATCGGTGTTGTCCTGTAAGAACTCTGGTAAATTACAGCACAACACCGACCACCACGTTTCGCAAAGTATTCGAACAAGATTTAATCGATCAAGCAGCAAGTAAGGCACGAAGACCCACCTGCTGCATGACTCGGTGGAAGTACCATGCCAAGGTGAGAGGTGGCGAGCCTGTCGCCCTTTAGCACGGCATCTTGTCCTTATCCCTTAGTCGCCTTTTACGACATGCATGGGGAGAGATGCAGTGGGGCTATTCTTTTCACGTACCGGCCCTACACGGTACATACATACAACGTGTCCCAAAACTCAACGTCAAGCGGGAACCAGGGAGTAGGCCAGTTTATGACTACCCAGGGAAAAATGAGAAAAAAAAATCGGAGTCATTTGTTTTTTCGGAAAAAAATTGAACTGGATATTTTTTGTGATAAAAACATTTTTTTTGGGATACTGATCAATAGCAGTGTTATTTAGGCTACCAATAAAATCATTATAACAATTATATTTGTAAATTTGTAGTCGTAGTACCTAAAAATGTTGTAAAAGAGTTTTTTTCAAAAAGTGCTTATATCATAAAAACAAATGACTCCGATTTTTTTTTTCTCATTTTTCCCTGGGTAGTCATAAACTGGCCTACTCCCTGGTTCACGCTTGACGTTGAGTTTTGGGACATGTATTCACATATAAACAAATACATACATACATAACACTCTGTTGGGGGAAAAAACAATTTAACTAATAAAGCAGCCTAGAGGAGCGTCGTCAACGAGGAGATCTTATTGAAACATACAAAATCCTCAATGACTACTATGACTTGACAGATTTAAAAACCAGTTAGATAAATACCTAAAAGAAAAAAAAAATAAACAATTTAACTAATAGAATGTTACTAACAGCTTCAAAAAATTTCATTAAAATTTTAACAAGTGCAAGTTGTCAGCCTCGGTAGCTCAGTTGTGCAGACAGTCGACTGTTGCTATTGATTGTTAAGCAACGCTGGGTGCGGTCAGTACTTGGATGGGTGACCGCTCGACCGACCGCGGTTCGGATTCCACGTAAAACTGTAGGTCCCATCCCTTCTTAGCTTACCACTTATGATACCCTTATGATACCACCGCACTGAATTACCGGTCGGTCGAAGCGGCTATATCGAGTGGCAAGACTATTTCGCAGCACAAATTTTGGTTCGCAGTGCGAATGCAAATACAGGATGAGTACGCTCTATATTAAAATTATTAATGACCAACGTCGTATTAGCCACCGAATACCAGAAATTGACGCGCAATGTTGCAACCGCTTTAAATAATAAAAACATTTTGCAATAATATAAATAATAAAAAAAATTCAATCACATCAAAATATAGTTTATAATTAAGAATATAATGAATTACAATAAAATTATTTAAATGAACAATAAATTGTTATATAAAAAATTGGATTTAAATGTAATTTAATTTATTATATTACGTAGGAGGAGCTCAGATCTTTTCAGCTTGAAGCATCACGCGGTCCTCACAGGCGGAGACGCGAGGCCTCTACGCCGGGAACTCTCAATACTGAACTGTCTCATCATTGCTCCAAGTACCGGTGCCGGATTAAGCGAAGCCCTGTAGCTAGTGATGTCGAGGGGCCCTTGCTTTGATACAGGATCAATAACTATCACTACTAATTATAAAACAATAAGCGGGTGCATCTGTATAGTGCCACCAGGAAGTTATGATGCGTGGGAAATATGCGCAACTGTCTGCATTCCTAAGTAGGGACGTGAACTTTCGGTCGAAAGTTTGTCGATAAATTGTATGACCTAATAACCTAATTTATCGACAAACTTTCGATCGAAAGTTCACATCCCTTCTTAGGGATGCAGACAGTTGCGCATATTTCCCACGCATCATAACTTATTGGTGGCACTACAAAATTTTCGCAAAATTCCTTCACTGGTGTTTTACATGGATGAAACTAGGTACAAAATTCCCCGTTTCCAAAATGCTTATCTGTATGTGTGTCTGTATGTCTGGGTATCACTTTAAAGCCGTTGCTTCTTTTTTTTTTTTTTTTTTTTACTGTTTCTGAACTAGCTAGCTGTGTCCGAGGTCGAAGCCTCAGGCGCAGCCAATGTCACCGCCGAGGAGGTGTCAGTCCGGCTTGGAGGTGGACTAATGTCGCTGGGGAAAGGCTATTTACCCGGGATTTGAAGATCCGTGGATTGTAGGAGTGGGGAAAGATATTCCCCGGAAGCCCGTTCCACACCTTTGCAGTGCGGCACAAGAACGATTTAGAGAATCGTGCCATTCGAAGTAATCGTCTGTCCACTACAAAGGGGTGTTCCGCGAGAGTATGGCGGGTTCTGCGAAGACGAACAGGAGGAGGAGGGATAAGGGAAGGGATAAGGGAATCTATCTTCGTGCAGCAGAAATACACGCTCTTTGTATATTGGGATAAGGCTCATTATACTTCTAAATAAAGGTGAAGATATGCCCTACTTGATCTGAAACACTTTGGCGCAAGCCTAGAGCACACCTGGGCGCGGTCAGCACTTGGATGGGTGACCGCTCGACCGTTGGAGGCCGACCGCGGTTCGGATTCCGTGTAAAACTGTAGCTTCCTTCCCTTCTTACCTTACTAGGTGGTAGGGTTTATTCCTCCCCGGTTGATACCACCGCAATGAATGAAACGTCGGTCGAAACGGCTATGTAAATAGTTCGTGTTTTCCGTCCAGTTCAGTGTAGCCGGCGAGACCGAAGAGAAGCACTGACACGGCACCTAGTTCACTCAGTGTTATGGGCTGACATCGCTGATGTTGTAGATGTTGTAGCAATGTAGCAAGTTTTAATAAATAAAAAAAAAAGTACCCAAGAACAGTGTTCTACTAATATTATAAACGCGAAAGTTTGTGAGGATGGATGGATGTATGGATCTTTGTTCCTCTTTCACACAAAAACTACTGAACGGATTTTGATGAGACTTTACAGTACTATAGCTTATACGTCAGAATAACATATAGGCTATATACCATCACGCTAACTAGCCTTAGGGCTCAGCAGTATCAAATAAAGTATAGTATATTAATTATTATATTTAACATAATGAAAACTTAGTATGTAAGTTATATTTAAAAAAAACTCTGTAAGGTTTCTTACCCAGTTCTTCCTTATAGATTGCACTACTGAACGGGACATCATAAAAAATTATGACGAACCATACTGAATATTCATATGTCTCAATGAAATATTGTTATTGTTGTGTGTTCTTTATGGCGAAATAAATATCTGAATCTGAATCTGTATGGACGGGAGAGAGAGAATATAAAAGACAAGAAAAACAAAAGCCTATCAACGTCACATAAAAACTTCAATTTGGAATTCTGTTCTTCGCTCGTGGGCGCGGCGGGTGGATCAGCAATATCGAGAAGCTTGTGCACTCATGGTGTTGTAACGAGAAGAGAGTGAATGAAGGTAGCTCACAATGATTGTGCGAAAAAAGTGAAAATTACAAATATTTTAAATTAACCTGTGGAGATTATTTTCATTCTACCCACAGGGTACTCTGTATAATTTTAAGGCTACACATGCGAAAACTGAACAAAATATATATATATAATTGGTTTCTCGGAAACGGCTCTAACGATTTGGATGAAATTATGTATGTAGTTAATGTAATTTTTTTCAAGTTTATCTAGATAGGTGTAGACGCCGAGCAAAGCTCGGTCGCCCAGGTACTTTAAAATAAAATGTACTTAAAGGTGGAAGGTAACCCCGTCCTTGTATTTGCTTGACGTGTTGGATTTCTTATTGCACCCGAATAAGCTACATGTAGGCATTTTTTCGGGGCATTCAGACACGTTACCGGCGTCAAGATGTGAACGTGAATGAAAGCGAGCGCGAGCAAAAACAGTTTTATATAAAGATGATTTTTCGTCTTATGTAACCCGGTGGAGGGGGTACTATAGTGTCGTCTTTTTTTTGCTTCAGTCTGTCGCTAACAAACCGCATAGAGAACCGCATAGAGTTCGGCCACCGTTCCTTTCCTACATCGTGATGTAGCCAACCGTGTCAGTTTCCATAAAAAAAAATCAGACCGGCCACACACCTGCACATGAGGGCGAGAGCCTGCTGCCGCTGCACCTGCGTGCGCTGGCTCGCCATCTGCTGCTGCTGGTGCGCGAGCGTCTGCTTCATCAGCACCATCTTGATGCTCTGCTCCATGGCGTACTTCTTGGCGCGGTTGACCGCGTCCGTCTGGTCAGACGACATGCGCGGCATGCCGCCGCCGAGGATCGACGACAGCGACTCCTTCGTCGCGCCGGCGCCTGACAACGTTGATAATATTATTGGTGCTATAATACATGTATATGGGTGAATCAACTTTTTCTTGTTTTTGGTATATGTCTGAAAACAGGATATTATCTTGATAAGTTCACCTTATTTTAACAGTTACAGCAACTCTCAGATAAGTAATTTATTAATAAGAAAGAAGCTGCACAAATAATTTTGAGTAATTTAAAAAAATATATTGGTTACCCTGGGGACAACCCCTTTTTTCCATACAAAACTGGGGACAAAATTGTCCCCTGGGTCACCCATAAAAATTTGGTTAATGTTTTATTTTAAATAGTTCTCTACTTTTATTTCAATTGTCTATCAACCTAAGTACTTTATACTTATTGATTTTCAACTAAGTAATAAATTGTAATAAACTTTTTTTTTTATTTGACTTTGCAGCTGGTTTTTACGTTACAAGAAAAAGTTGATCCACCCATATATAATTTAAAGTCGCTCAGCGAGCTATGGAAAGAGCAATGACCGATAAAATCCGTAACGACGTGATACGTCAAAGAACTAAGGTGGTCGACATTGCTAAGAAAATAAGCAAGCTGAAGTGGCAGTGGGCTGGGCACATCTGTCGTAGACCCGACAACCGATGGGGTTGACGGGTGCTCGAATGGAGGCCACGTACAAGCAAATGTAGCGTGGGACGCCCCCCGGCTAGGTGGACAGATGACCTAAAAAAAAAGGTAGCCGGGAGTGGATGCATGAGAAGAGCGGAAGACCGCGTGTTGTGGCGTGCCTTAGGAGAGGCCTATGTCCAGCAGTGGACCGATACAGGCTGATGATGAATACATACGATACATACGAACAGCTTGTGTGGTATGTATGTATGTCACACATACCACACAGTCTGTATCCCGACAATCGGGGTAAGCAGAGTAATCGCGTGCTGTGCTGCGAGAAATCTGGAAAATTGCAGCTCAACACCGACCACCGCGTTTAGCACAGTATACAGACAACTATCAAGCAGCAAGTAAGGCACGAAGAACCCACCTGCTGCATGACTCGGTGGAAGGACTGCGCCAAGATGAGAAATGGCTAGCCTGTCGCCCTTTTGCGCAGTATTAGTATTATCCCGTATTATCCCTTATTATCCCTTAGTCGCCTCTTACGACATGCACGGGGAGAGATGCAGTGGGACTATTCTTTTTAAGTACCGGCCCCACACGGTTAACCACGTAACACTAAACAAATAAGCAAAGGCCACTGAACTCACCCGTGAAAACCTCGCCGGCCTGCTGCAAGTCATAAATGGGCGTTTCGATGAACGGTGGCGGACCTGCAAGGGAAGAATACGCCGATTAGCACGCGGGCAGTCGCTTGCACCGTACTGTATTCCATTTCACATTACACAATCATTTCTCATTCGTCACTCTCGCTCGCACCTCTCACGCATAGTCCGTCTGTCTCAGGTCTGAATTTATTCGTTTTATTTCGATGAACGATCGGCCGAAGCTGGCGTGTTCATATCTACGCTAACTGGGGGGTTTATTTCGATTTTTAACCCCCGATGCAAATTGAGGGGTGTTATAAGTTTAACGTGTTTGTGCATGCGTGTGTCTGTCCAACCGATACAAACGGAGTGGTGTTATAAGTTTAACGTGTGTGTGCATGTGTGTGTCTGTCTAACCTAACCTCACCTAACCCCCGATGCAAACGGAGCGGTGTTATAAGTTTAACGTGTGTGTGCATGTGTGTGTCCGTCTAACCTAACCTCACCTTACCCCCGATGCAAACGGAGGGGTGTTATAAGTTTAACGTATGTGTGCATGTGTGTGTCTTTCTAACCTAACCTCACCTAACCCCCGATGCAAACGGAGGGGTGTTATAAGTTTAACGTGTGTGTGCATGTGTGTGTCTGTCTAACCTAACCTCACCTAACCCCCGATGCAAACGGAGGGGTGTTATAAGTTTAACGTATGTGTGCATGTGTGTGTCTGTCTAACCTAACCTCACCTAACCCCCGATGCAAACGGAGGGGTGTTATAAGTTTAACGTGTGTGTGCATGTGTGTGTCTGTCTAACCTAACCTCACCTAACCCCCGATGCAAACGGAGGGGTGTTATAAGTTTAACGTGTGTGTGCATGTGTGTGTCTGTCTAACCTAACTTCACCTAACCCCCGATGCAAACGGAGGGGTGTTATAAGTTTAACGTGTGTGTGCATGTGTGTGTCTGTCTAACCTAAGCTAACCCTCCACGCAAAGAGAGGGGTGTTATAAGTTTAACGTGTGTGTGCATGTGTGTGTCTGTCTAACCTAAGCTAACCCTCCACGCAAAGAGAGGGGTGTTATAAGTTTAACGTGTGTGTGCATGTGTGAGTCTGTCTAACCTAAGCTAACCCTCCACGCAAAGAGAGGGGTGTTATAAGTTTAACGTGTGTGTGCATGTGTGTGTCTGTCTAACCTAAGCTAACCCTCCACGCAAAGAGAGGGGTGTTATAAGTTTAACGTGTGTGTGCATGTGTGTGTCTGTCTAACCAAAGCTAACCCTCCACGCAAAGAGAGGGGTGTTATAAGTTTAACGTGTGTGTGCATGTGTGTGTCTGTCTAACCTAAGCTAACGCTCCACGCAAAGAGAGGGGTGTTATAAGTTTAACGTGTGTGTGCATGTGTGAGTCTGTCTAACCTAAGCTAACCCTCCACGCAAAGAGAGGGGTGTTATAAGTTTAACGTGTGTGTGCATGTGTGTGTCTGTCTAACCTAAGCTAACCCTCCACGCAAAGAGAGGGGTGTTATAAGTTTAACGTGTGTGTGCATGTGTGTGTCTGTCTAACCTAAGCTAATCCTCCACGCAAAGAGAGGGGTGTTATAAGTTTAACGTGTGTGTCTGTCTAACCTAAGCTAATTCTCCACGCAAAGAGAGGGGTGTTATAAGTTTAACGTGTGTGTCTGTCTAACCTAAGCTAATTCTCCACGCAAAGAGAGGGGTGTTATAAGTTTAACGTGTGTGTGCATGTGTGTGTCTGTCTAACCTAAGCTAACCCTCCACGCAAAGAGAGGGGTGTTATAAGTTTAACGTGTGTGTGCATGTGTGTGTCTGTCTAACCTAAGCTAATCCTCCACGCAAAGAGAGGGGTGTTATAAGTTTAACGTGTGTGTGCATGTGTGTGTCTGTCTAACCTAAGCTAACCCTCCACGCAAAGAGAGGGGTGTTATAAGTTTAACGTGTGTGTGTCTGTCTAACCTAACCCCCTAAACGAAGCTCCCAAACGGACCGACCAAATTTGGATGCGGTTTTTTTTAAAGAAAGCTTGAAATAAAGTTAAACTACAAATTAAAAAAACTCCCGACCCTTAAAAAGTTAATAATAAGATAAGTAAATAAAATATAAAAACTCAAAGCTGCGGTCCCCCGACTCCTCAAGGAATTAAACGGATACTATTTTTGACTTTTTAATGTTGTGTAGTGCTTTTAATGTTTATTTAGACTGTTATTGAATGAGTGCGTGGTGGGTGCTTGGATGACTTCTTCAGGCAGTTGGGTCCATTTGTCAACTATTCTGTTGCGTAAGAAACAATTTCGAGGATTTTTTTTTTATGATATCCGGTATGCGTGGCTGAGTCAGAGGGGCCAAAGCACATGCTCCGACCAGCCAATATCACCTCCCGAGACGGCAGGTGCCATAACAGAGACTTTACTTTGGATTGCTGGCTATACTGGACTAGAGGAGAACACAACCGAGGCTGCTATGCTGGTAGGCTCAAATTGTAGCCGACTGGGTTGGTATCACCGTACTGGATGTAAAACGGCCGCATAGCAGCCTCGGCTGTGTTCTCCTCTAGTCCAGTACAGCCAGCAATCCAGGGGAGTCTCCGGTACGGCACCTACCTTCTCGGAGGTGATATTGACCGGTCGGAGCGTGCGCTTTGGCCCCTCCGACTCAGCCACTCATACCGGATTACATAAAAAAAAAACTCCCCGACTATTTGGAAATATATTGAACTAAGGTGCAATAGATCGAAAATTTGGAGGTAATATGTAACGGCCCGGTGGTGTAGTTGGTTATCGCGTTGGCGGCTCAAGCCGGAGACCCAGGTTCAAATCCTGGTCGGGATGTACTTTTTTCAATGATTTTCGATTTGCATTTTTCTAATTAAAAATATATTTGGAAAAGGCTCAAAATGCAAAACGGAACAAAGTCGCAAGGTCGCCCGTACGCGCTCGGCATTCGCTCGCATAAAACATTAGTCGTTTGTGTACATTTTGTTGCGGCCGCGGTGCGCTAGCGGCACGCACGCCGCGCGCCTCGCCCGAGCCGACGCCGCCGCACCCTACAGACACAGAGCAGAACACCCGCCGTTGAGGGATCGGTAAGTCGCTGGAGTGTCGCACGCGCGCGAGCGCGCGCGCTCGCGGGCCAAGCTCCCCGTGCGGCTGCACTGAATGTGTTTCTTCATCTCATTGTAAACTAACCTAATCAGTTTTATTTATTTATTTATTAACTTTTAGACAGGCAGGCTCGGCTGATACGTCTTTTATTTTTTTTTTTATGGAAACTGACACGGTTGCCTACATCACCTACAACATCCGTGATGTCAGCCCATAACACCGGCTGAACTTAACATAGTCTAAATCCAGTTTTTTATCATTACTTAGAATTTTGTTTGTTTTTTTTTATTTCCAACCGACTTCCAAAAAGGAGGAGGTCTCAATTCGTCTGTATTGAGTTATGTGGTTTGAATAAAAACAGACTTGAGTTAGCCAACCATATTATGTTTTTATTAATGAAAAACCACAGATTACTAAATAGTTACTTCGTAACAGATAAATCACTCCATAGAAAAAGTTCCATACTTTCGGCTTTAATAGCCTACTGCTTCACGTCGCCAATCGCTGTGTGCGAAAATGTACCTTAACGATCGAGTGTAAAGTGCATAATTGCTTTGCGTGCAGTTGCGTGGGCGAGCGTGTTGGTATGTTTCGCGCGGCTGACGAATTTCTACTGAATTAGACCGCCGGCGGTGCACAGGGCGGTAGGTAATTAGCGCGCGCAAGTACATAGAGTGCGTGAGGCCTGGTAAAACGTACAACAGAACGAATGAAAAAAAAATTGCAGCCGACAGAACCTCAGCTCCACCAAACTCTACACACCACATGGCGCAATACAACCGGAAGTTACACAATTTAAGTTTTTATACAAACGAAACATTTTTATTTCAACAGTCGGCATGTTTTTTTTAAACAGGCACGTGCTGGAAAAGTTAAGAAATGACGCATATTATAATGGATATAAAAATAGCGAAAACTATTTTTCTGAATTATGCGTAAACGCAAAGTTCAAACTTATATATACAAATTAATTCATGATTTTAATGTGAAAGGGAGCTAATGCGTGCACTGTGCGTTCAGGCAGAGCCGTACACGGCGGCGCTTGACGTAACTTCGACTCCAAACAGCTAAGTTTGACGTACGCCCGGGATTTCCTGGGCAGAACGGTAAGTCAAATTGAGCGGCGGGTGGCCGAGTGGCTTGGGCATCGGCTTCTCATGCGGGAGGTCCGAGGTTCGAATCCGGTCGGCGTGTACCAATGAGTTTTTTCTGACGAAAAAAATTACGTGCATACCTACACCCGCTGCTTCACCGTTCGGAACCGGTGTAAAACTGTACGTCCCTTCCCTTGCCCCTTACTAGGTGGTAGGCTCAAATTGTAGCCGACTGGGTTGCTACCACCGTACTGGATGTAAGATGGCCGCAAGCAACCTCGGTTGTGTTGTTGGCTGGTTAGAGCATGTGCTTTGGCCCCTCCGACTCAGCCACCCATACCGGATTACATAAAAAAAAAAAAAAAAAAAAAACTGTGCAATGCCGTTATGTAAATGTCTACAAAACAATACATTTAAAAAAGCTCCGGCCGGCTGCCTTTGGGACAACTTTCCCCTCCCCAATTTTAAGTTGATTTTATTTATAAATACATCTGTGTGGCAGTACAAGAAGCTTGGCCCGCTCGGAAGACAAAAGACTAAATTTAACTTAAATCTAACTTAAAACTAATCCTGAAACAGAAAGCAGACAGAAAAACAAGCAAAATACGACCAACAACAGTGCGGCGCGCTTACGACCGAGCAAACGTTTTTTTTTTTATCGTAAGCACGACCTATCAGAAATATGAGAAGTCGACGATGCGGTTTCTCGTTCAAATCTTCAGTAATATAACAGAACTCATTTATTTTTTTAATATGTCGTAGTTGGCAACTCATTAATACTCGATGCCACTCGATTACACCACGTTCCTAGTTGGACCTAGGTGCCAAGCCGGCGCTTCGTTCCGATTCGTGCCGGCTACACTGAATGGAGAGCACGTTCAGCGATTTCAACGAACTTTTGCTCAGTGCGACGGTACCAATTCGGGCGGGTTTCACCTTACCCCCGCCAATTTATCATAATTGAAAATTTCTTTAATCAATGAAATTTTCTGTTCTGGAAGTTTGAAAAATAAAAAAACCGCACCGTCGGACCGGACGACAGAAATTATAAAATAAAAAAATCTGCATCCGCCGAGGCTCGAACCAGCGACCCGCCCACGCTCTAGAGCGCCCACAACCACTGCGCTGGAAACAACAAGAAGAAAGATACATTTGTTCAACATAACGCATACATCTCTTTCACTCTACATCTCTTTATACCTAAGTCTCTTTCTCACTTCATGTTTCAACACAACGGAGAGACCATCTATTTTGATTAAAAAATTTTTTTTGTGTTAGATTTCCATAAAAAAATCGCACATAAGGACCCATATGGTGATTTCTATTGACCTATATTTCGATGATATACTAAGAATGTGGGCGCAATTTTTAGTGGTGCAAGTACAAAATTATAAATATTTGGGAAATATTAAAACTTTTATGAAAAAAAAAAACCTTCTCTTTTGCGGAGCCTGTGACTTTTTTCAGTTCTTATTTTTACTAATTAATGTTACCTGTACCTATTGTTATCCATAGGCAAATTCAATCAAACAATGGGGCTGACATAGCCAAGTTTTGGCAAAAAGCCCCAACAAATTAAAATGAAAAAAAAAAATATATTATAATAATAATAAAAAAAATTGTGGAATCTACAAGTTCGTAACAAAATACGTCGATTATAAACAGCAGGATCCGCAGTGAGTGGGTCAATCAACTTTTCATTGTAACCGAATCGGCTACGAAAATGATAAAAAATTACTTTTTAAAAACATGCGAGTTTTAATTAAGGTCACAATTTTAAATGATAGAAACTGGCTATGTAAATTTTGCGTCCAGTTCAGTGTAGCCGGCACGACCGAAGAGAAAAGGCGGTATGAGCTGACATATTGGGTTACGTGATGGTGAGAGGCTGTACAAGTTAAGTTCCATAAAAAAAAAAAACTGTTTTGTTTGCAAACTACCGGGTTTGCCTACAAAGTTTGCACCATCGGTTTGCAAGTATGGGTGTTTAAAGCTAAGCGCAAACTGCGGCGATCAAGGCGATCACGGCGGTGGCGGTGGCGATCAGATAGGTTATATGCAATTGTGTGTGCAAGCGCACACTGGCGCGGTCGATCGCTGCACGCGTTCGGTCAGTGCGCGGTCCGATCGCGGCGGTGGCGGCGGTGGCGATCAGATCGCGCCTGCAGCATCTGATCGCTGACGAAAGGATGGAGGAAATAATTATAAACGAGGTCTACAATCACACAATTCTATGCAATACTGCTCAAGCGGAATTCAAAAACAGTAAAACAAAAGTAAAAAAAAAGAAGTTAAATTTAAGAGTAAAAAAAAGTTAAATTTCTTCAATTTTGTAGTTAAAAGTACGAAAATTACGAAATTACGCAACCACCGCGGCACCACCGCCGCCGAATCTGCACGCTCTGATCTGCGCGACTTTTGAACGCCACCGCCACCGCTATGACCGCCACCACCGCGCCAGTTTGCGCTTAGCTTAACTCAGAGGGGCCAGAGAACACGCACCGACCAGCCAATATCACCTCCAAGTAGGTGCCATATACGAGACTTCTCCTTCGATTGGAAATTATAGGCAGGTAAAATATCTAGAGTAGATTTTAGAATTTTTTTTTTTATGGTAGCTGACACAGTTAGACTACATCACCTACAACATCCTTGATGTCAGCCCATAACACCTTGGCGAACTAGGTGCTATCTCAGCGCTTCCCTTCGGCCGCGCCGGCTACACTGAACAGGACGGAAAACACAAACAATTTGCATAGCCGTTTCGACCGACGTTAAAACCCTACCACATAGTAAGGTAAGAAGGGAAGGGACCTACCAGAGCCGACTGTCATTGTCTCCCTCTACGGAGACAAGCCATGCTGCATCGTCATAGCCCCACTGCGACGTTGCTATCGCTTACTCGCTCACGCTTGCCTACCGATGACAGGCGCGAAAGAGAAACACGAAGATTGCGACGGTCGCCCGATGAAGGGTGAGGTTTTCATGTTTCTCTCTCGCTCCTGTCATCGGTAGGCAAGCGTGAGCGAGTAAGCGATAGCAACGTCGCACTGGGGCTATGACGATGCAGCATGGCTTGTTTCCGTAGAGGGAGACAATGACAGTTGGCTCTGGACCTACAGATTAACAATTGAGCAGTTTCCATTTTTCAACAGACGTACCAATTAAAGAAAAAATCTGTGAAGTGCGAGTTTTACTCGCGCGCGGAGGTTTCCGTATCTATCCGCTATCAATAATATCCGCCTATCCGCTCAGGTGGCATGGTCTTCGAATTTGAATTATCCGATACATGTTTATGTTATGACAGGTCTCCATGTTTGCCCACTGACAGCTGTTACCATAGTAACGTCACTTTATTTTTTAGAACTGATCCGTCAAACATCAAACTTCTGAAAATTCTTTTTTTGGAAAGACCAAAGATTAAGAAGCGGCTATCTTTTGTCTTGCAACATGCAATGTATGAAAGCCTGTGGCGCCATCTATTATTCAATAGTGTGACTAATAGATATTATTTTACGTTTCTTGTATGGGGGCCCCCCTTAATTTTTAACATTTTCTTATTTTTCTTATTTGTTGTTTCATCCGCCATTCACACGCATATTCTGTGAAAGTTTCAACGGGCTACCTATTACGGTTCAAGAGATACAGCCCTCGGACAGACGGACAGACGGACGGACGGACAGACGACGGAGGCTTAGTAATAGGCTTCCGTACGGGATACGGAAACCTAATAACAAATTGATTGATCCACATGAATATTAATATGTGTTCGGGGGGAATGCAATGTCGGTCCGTATGGAGCGGTGCGTCCCCGTCGCGGCTCTCTGCAACACGCAAACAGACCGGCGGCTAACATTAGAAACCAGTGCATCCTTCCACCCGCCAACATAACCCTGACCTGCTCAACTGGAAGATGTCTCTGTAAGCGATAAGTCTGCCTCTGCACACCTCACAGACAATTATTGCCATTGTTTCTGCAGCAATAAATGATTTCTATCTAATATAACCTCTAACATCGCTGATAGTACTTCGTTCCGTGCGACGTACCGCCAATAGCGAAGTGCAGAACAATCACATTGGGAAAAGGTCGCGTTAGTGCATTTCTGTAAATCTTTCCCGCCTTTCAGACGAATCGTATAAATGTCGTGTTGCCGCTGGGGTAGGGCATCGCTTTAAGGTTTACGGTGAAGCTTGGTCCGGGTCGCCTCTCACCCTAAAACATGGTTGAGGGAGGCGACGGCTGGCCCTGGCGTGATGCTCGTGAACGGGTGCTGTTTGCGGCATATTATCTGAATAATATACCTACATATGTACATACTAAAGTAAAACCCGCTTAATACGATTCTTAAGGGGATGGGCGCAAAGATCGTCTTTGGCGGAAAGAGTTAAAATATAAAGTACACACTTTAATACGATTCTTAAGGGGATGGGCGCAAAGATCGTCTTTAGCGGAAAGAGTTAAAATATAAAGTACACACTTTAAAATCTGTTTATTTTATTTCTGACAGAAATCAATCTTCGCAATCGTCAATACGAAGAATTTGTCTGGCATCAGTTTGAAGAACAACCCAAACTCATCAGCATTGAATATGTCTCGAAAATTTGGCAGTACACGATACCATTGCGAGATTTAAATCGGTCGAGCCATCCGCTCGAGCCTGAGAAGTCAGTGATGTGCAAGGTTTGTGCAAATTGTATGAGCTTTTTCTGTCAGTATAGGACCACTTACTAGGCGCGCGGCGCTAGCGGTTCGGACGGCGCACGCGGGAGCGAGCGGGGTGAGGGTCCGAGCTCTCTCGGGGGTCGCGCGCGGCGACTACGACGTCAAAAAAAATCCTTTTTTCCCCAGTCCGGAGGCAATAAACAAAAAAACCAGTGAAGCTGCCGGTGAGTGCTGGCGCATGAAAATGTTATAAACTTACAGAAATGCATCAACGCAACCCTTATATATTTGTGTTTTGCAATTGAACAATAATTTGTGCGCCGGTGGAATTTTTCTCTTAATTCAAACGGTACATTCACACCTTTCAATAATGTTGTTTAAATGTTTTTCCATTTCTTTATATTTAAACGAACATGCAAAGTTGCATGTTTTTTTAATGTCTTTTCCATCTGCAATCAGTGTAGGTACGCATAATCAAAAAAGCATTTATGCATGCACTTAACCATTAAAACTAATCGCTGAATACTAAGTTGCATGTTTGTTTTTTTTATAGCGTACGCATAAAGTACATTTTTGCATGCACTTAACCAATAAAACTAATCCTTGCTGATATTTATATACATTTCTGCACCGAACGAAAAACATTTCATGATTCATACAATTTCACAAATAGAATCACACTCCTATGAAAAATATTGAGTGTATTGTTAAAACAATGTTCTTCAAAGTGAGCGACCTCAAAACAACATTATCAAAAAGGTTTGCAAAATTCTGTTGCCAGATCGGCTCCCGGTGGTGGGTTTTGTTGTATTTGGGTACTCACCCGAGCTCAGCGGCGGCGTGGGGGGGTCAGAGGACTGCATGCTGCCGCCTTGACACATCTGGAGAAGACATACACATACATATATAGGGTAATTTTTTATTAAGTGAAGTCCCTTAAATGGTAGGTTCTATATCTGAAATGGATCACGTTTATGATGTTAATTTTGCTTTACGTACCTAAAGTTATATTTTTTTCTGGGCATGCCACATAGTAGTGCCCATGCATACTAATACACCCTGAAAATTTCAACAAAATCGGTCCAGTACTTTCAGAGTTATTAAAAAATGAAACCAATTTACATTTACGTGCGCGCATCGCATCATTCGCGCGAGACAGCTGGCGGTCGTCAGCTGGCGGTCGTTGACCAGTGCGAATCAAAAAGTAGGTCAAGGCCGCACGCGCCAGCTGTTCGCGCATATGAGATGCACGTAAATTTAATTGTTTAAATTTAATTAAATCGTATGTGGCATGTCCAGAAAAAATATAACTTTAGGTACGTAAAGTAAAATTAACCTCATAAACGTGATCTATTTCATATATAGAACCTACCATTTAAGGGACTTCACTTAATAAAAAATTACCTTATACCACACGCTGTATCTCGACAATGGGGTAATCTGTGTTGTGCTGCAAGCACTCTGATAAATTGCAGAACAACAACAACCACCACGTTTCACAAAGTATTCGCACAAGATAACCTATCAAGCAGCAAGTAAGGCACAAAAACCTACCTGCTGCATCACTCGGCGGAAGGACCGCGCCAAGGTGAGAGGTGGCTAGAATCTCACCCTTTAGCACGGCATCTCGTCCTTATCTCTTGCCTTTTACGCCTTGCACGGGGAGAGATGCAGTGAGGCTGTTTTTTTTAAGTACCGACCCCACACGATGGGGAAGACAGGAAATCAAATTAATGTAAGGGCTATATACACAAAATGCAACTAATGGTACAAATATCATCCTCGGAAGCTCAATAGTGCGATCGGTCGACCGCCGTCCGTGATCTTAAGCACACCTGGGCGCAGTCAGCACTTGGATGGGTGACCGCTCGACCGTTGGAGGCTGACCGCAGTTCGGATTCCATATAAAAATTCTGTCCAGCAGCCAACACAACAAGCGGCACGACCAAAGGGAAGCAATGACATGGCACCTAGTTCACTAAGGTGTCATCGGCTGACATCATGGATGTTGGTGCAGGCCAACAGTGATATTTCCCGTAAAAATAAATGTGTATTTTACATTTTCCTTCCTTTTTCATTCCTTTTACATTTTTCATCCTTTTTCACTCATTTTGTCTTATCAAAATTGTTGTGACATGTAATTAATGTGTGAAATAAATGGTTTATTTATTTATTTATTTATTTATTTATACATTTCAGGTCACAAAACCGAGTTATATCCATGACTATTTGACTGTTATGGTAGCAGGAGGTGCTCCTATAGTAATTTCCTGTATAAAACTTTATGGAAAACTGTTACCATACGGGTAGACATTTTGAGGTTATGTCAACTGCTGACATATTTTCAGTGTTGGAAGCTTATTACTATGGGAAGGTTTTCTGTAAGGACTTAATTTTATTATGCATGCACTGATAAAATACAATACCACTTACCGGTTCTTGCACACCGTTCATAGGTTTTTCAATGTTGGCGTCAGTGTTTTATTGTTCTGTTGTTCCTCGATTCAGCCCAGGTCCCGAACGACACACAAACCAATAAAGACGAATGCCTTCGTAAACTCTTCTTTACCTTTCAGTTGCAACGTGAAATATCGTTCAATTTATTGGAATTTTACGTATTTGCCTGTGAAAAGCCGTCGCAATGCATTTGTCACAACGAAGAAAAGCAATATGGCGGGCAAGTGTTGCCAACTGTTGAATTATTGCAATTTATCGATTGGATTGCTTTTGTTTTCACATTCATACATTTCTTTTTAACAATGCGAAACTCTACACTGAAATGTGTCTGTGAATGAAATGAAGGGAAGCACTGACATGGCACCTAGTTACCCAGTAGCATAAATCCATAATCAATAGGATGCTGATTGGTCGATGCCAGTTTGGCGGGAAATTTAAATTTCGTCTGGCTCCGCCTCCGGCACTCCTAGCGAATCTACTGAACCCGATATTCGTTAGCTCGTCTAAGAATTTCGTGGCGCATTGGTACGGTGTAGGGTTTGTATTTTTTGACCATGGGTTCGAGTCCCACAAAAGTTTTTTGTTTTTTTATAAGCAATGTTAGGGTGTTAAAATTTTTTTAGGGTGTTTAGTTTTTTTTATAACCACCTTAAAGCTTTATTTTCGGAAATACAAACGTAACAAAAACGACATGCGCCGCCTCAACATTAGGTTAGGGTTAAATTATAGAAGATGCGTCGCGCAGCGACGCATCTTCTATAAATTTAACCCTGGTAATTTTTTTTTAACCACCACAATGGAGAAAACTCGCATAGTGCAGTTCAAATATTTCCGAAATTTAAATTTCCCGCCAATCTGGCATCGACCAATCAGAGAAACTCACCCTATAGTCTTTGGAAATATGCTACCCGGTATTATGGGCTGACATCACGGATGTTTGTAGGTGATTTAGCCAGCCGTGTCAGTTTCCGTAAAAAAATTGGTTGTCTGTAAAGTTGGTTTACGGACTATAGTTTTACGTGATGATGTCATAAAGCAAATCAGTTCCGGCGGATATTTACCATGTTGGTAAAAGTTGGCTTATATACAAGATTTTATTCTTTTGCTCATAGACTCTCTATGATTTTTAAATTTATATTGCAGTCGTCGAGTGTGTACATGATAAAGATGTGATAATAACTAATAAAAAAAAAATTGGTTGTCTGTAAAGTTGGTTTACGGACGATAGTTTTACGTGATGATGTCATAAAGTAAATCAGTTCCGGCGGATATTTACCATGTAAAATTAATTAAAAAAGTTGGCTTATACATAACGTGACCATACGTCCCGTTTTGAACGGGACCGTCCCTTTTTTCGGTTCTGCGTCCCGGTGTCCCCGAAAAAAGCTTCGGGAGGCAAAATTGTCCCGTTTTCACAATTCGCGCGAAAATGTCGGGCGGCGCCATTTTCGCGCAAAACAAGTCGTGAATATTTGGAACAGTGGACTTGTTTTTTTAATACCGAATTGGAGATATTTAAAGCCTATTCATTATATTAGAAGTTTCTTGTCAGTTCTTCTTCGCTGTGATAATCGAACTGGCGGAATGTTACAATGTAAATATGACAAATCTGAGCGCAGTGTACTGCCAATAGATGCTAAATCTATACATATAATAAAATCGTAAAGGTAAGAAAGTCTGTACATTGAATGTATTCGGAAAAAAACTAACCAGGGTGGCTTAAAATGAGATACTGAACATGTTAGAACAGTTTTTAAAATTTTTGTTTGTTTGTTTGTTTGTCTGTACGCGCATCACGCAAAAACCACTGAACGGAATTAGACGAAACTTTGTATAGTGGTAGTTTATATGCCGGGTTAACATAATACGTAAAAAAAATATCAAAAATAAAAAAAAAATTAAACAATTATAAACATTATTGCGCGTTTAATCACGTAGTCCAAAGTACATAATTATATCTTGAGAACTGGCAGCAAATACAATTTGAATAAAATATTCATTCGAAATTTAAAAATAAGTAGATACAACGAAAATGACAGTTCTTCTTTTTTATAACTTGAACACAATTTATCTATTCTTTCTATACATATAATAAAATCGTAAATGCAAAAATGCATAATTGTACGCGCATCTCGCAAAAACCACTGAACGAAATTTGACGAAACTTTTTATAGTGACAGTGTATATCCCGGATTAACATAATAATTAAAAAATATAATAAAAATCAGGTTATTCAAAGTAAAGGTAAAAAACAATTTTAAATGTCATGTTGACAACGGAGAACTGTCATCTCGACGTGAGCTGGCCGGTGACAAATTGTTTGATATATAAAAAAAAAAATTGAAAGTCGAAGTTATGTCGCTGTCATTGGTGCAATAAAATTTATATATCTGTTGCCCGCGGCTTCGCTCGCGTGAAATTCGTATTTAAAAAAAAGAAAGTAAGTAACTAAAGGCGGGCCCGAAGGCGGATCTGCGCTCACGTAAACGATATTCTTTCTCGATGAAAGTAACTAAGGGCGAGGCGGAAGGCGGAGCCGAGTTCAGGAAGAAGAAAAACATTCTTGAAGAAAGTAAGTAACTAAGGGCGAGGCCGAAGGCCGAGCTCTAATCTGGAAGACCATAAACCTTCTTGAAGAAAGTAAGTAACTATGGGCGAGGCCGCAGGCCGAGCTGCGTTCAGGAAGAAGCTAAACCATCTTGAAGAAAGTAAGGAACTAAGGCGAGGCCGAAGGCCGAGCTACGTTCGGATAATGGAAAAACCATCTCGAAGAAAGCAAGTAACTAAGGGCGAGGCCGAAGGCCGAGCTGCGTTCAGGAAGAAGCTAAACCATCTTGAAGAAAGTAAGTAACTAAGGCGAGGCCGAAGGCCGTGCTCTATTCAGGAAGACCATAAACCATCTCGAAGAAAGCAAGTAACGTACCGTGTGGGGTCGGTACTTAAAAAGAATAGCCCCACTGCATCTCTCCCCGTCGCATGTCGTAAAAGTCGACTAAGGGATAAGAAAATTCGTCAGCCTCGGTAGCTCAGTGGCGCGGTTGGTTAGTCAACTGTTATTAAGCAACGCTGAGCGCGGTCAGTGATTGGATGGGTGACCGCTCGACCGTTGGAGGCTGACCGTGGTTCGGATTCCACGTTAAACTGTAGGTCCCTTCCCTTCTTACCTTACTAGGTGGTAGGGTTTATCCCGGCCGGGTTGGTACCACCGTACTGAACGAAACGTCGGTCGAAACGGCTATGTAAATAGTTCGTGTTTTCCGTCCAGTTTAGTGTAGCCGACATGAAATGAAGGGAAGCACTGACATGGCACCTAGTTCACCCTGTGTTATGGGCTGACATCACGGATGTTGTAGGTGATGTAGCCAACCGTGTCAGGTTCCATAAAAAAAAAAAAAAAAAAAAAAAAAAAAAAAAAAAAAAAAAAAAGTAACTAAGGGCGAGGCCGTAGGCCGAGCTGCGTTCAGGAAGAAGGTAAACATTTTTGAAGAAAGTAAGTAACTAAGGCGAGGCCGAAGGCCGAGCTACGTTCTGACAAATGATAAACCATCTCGAAGAAAGCAAGTAACTAAGGGCGAGGCCGAAGGCCGAGCTGTATTCAGGAAGAAGCTAAACCATCTCGAATAAAGTTAATTAATATTGAGATTGAGTTAATTTAATTTAAATTTTTTTATAAAGTCCACGCTTCTGACGGCAAATATACCGTGCATCCTAGAACCTCGCGGTTATTCCCGGCTGGACGGCAAGAGGCCCGATGCTATCACCTTAGCCTTAGTACCATGGACTAAGGGTAGTTCTTTGATGTCGGACGCCACTTGTGTTCTCACATTGGCTCCAAGCCACGTTAGGACATCTTCAAGAGCGGCTGGCGCGGCCGAGGCTGGGGCGGAGAGCCTCAAACGCAACAAATATGGAAATATAATTCAATAATTCAATTTGTTGCGTTTGCGGTTGAAACCCTCGGTCCGTGGAGCAGTGAAGCCCAGTGGCGGCTTTGACCTATAAATCTTAGTGAGGCGACTAAAAAATCCACCTACATTGCTATTACTTTATGATAAATTGAAAAACCTAAACCTATTTTTTTTGGCCCTAACAATACTTAACCAAAAACTACTATCGAATCGCGCACCGAGGGTACCGTATCGCCATGTCACGGCTAGCGCCACTAGATGAATTTCATAACACGCCACGCCATCTAGTTGGCGTGTTATGAAATACTTCATATTAGTTAGTCACGATTAGAAAATGATTCATCATCTATTTGGTAGATGGCGCGCGCGCATACACTTTTTGAAACCAAAAAGTGTATGCGCGCGCGCCATCTATGGGAACACCCGTGAGTTTTTTACTTTTTCTTATTTTCATTATTTTTTGTTATATCGGCCATAATAACACATTTTCTGTGAACATTTCAACGGGCTACCAAATTACGGTTCAAGAGATACAGGCCTCGGACAGACGGACGGACAGACAAGCGGCGGGTGACCGAGTGGTTTGGGCATTGGCTTCAAATGCAAGAGGTGCGAGGTTCGAATCCGGTCGGCGTGTAACAATGAGTTTTTTCTGACGAAAAAAATTACGTGTATGCATACCTACACCTGCTGCTGCCGCATAGCAGCCTCGGCTGTGTTCTCCTCTAGTCTAGTATAGCCAGCAATCCAGGGAAGTCTCCGGTATGGCACCTACCTTCTCGGAGGTGATATTGGCTGGTCGGAGCATGCGCTTTGGCCCCTCCGGCTCAGCCACCCATACCGGATTACATAAAAAAAAAGACAGACGGACGGACGGACAGACAGACAGACAGACAGACGGCGTAGGCTTAGTAATAGGGTCCCGTACCGGATACGGAACCCTAAAAAAAAAAAAAGAATTCGCAAAAGTGAGATTCGAACCAACGTCACTAGATTGAAAAGCGAAGCATATACCATTGAGCTATGAAACTTATCGTAACTAGTGCGAATTTCGCCATCATGTTAATCACGGAGGTAAAACAAACCGACTTATAGAAAACGTGAATCGCCCCATCTCGCTCTGCATTATTTTAATTGGATATAGATGTCTCGTCCGGCGCCATTTATCAGAGCCTCAGCTGCTCCCTACATCCAAAGCCTCCAAGGTCAACCTGTTGTCTTTACGCTTGGTGAAGCGATATCAAAATAAGCAAAGAGATTTTATGTATAGAGTGAGCACTACGAAGAAAGAATACAGAGAAATGACGGCCAATAACTGAGGTATGAGGTAAGGTAGCGGGGTGGCGGAACGCTGAGCCGCGCGGGGCGGGAAGCGAGCGGGAGAGGGGCTAGCTAGCGAGCGACTAGCGGCTAGCGGCCCGGCCGGCCCGGCCGGTCAGTCAACACGTGCATTGGAATACGTAGGGTTGTCACTTAGTCTACCAAAAATATATTTTTCGATTTATTATTTTACGAGTAGGTATTATGGTTAATTGTGCCCGTAGTCTAGTGGTAACGCTTCTCAATGCAGAAGTTGCGGGTTCAAATCCCGGGCACTAACTAATGTACTTATTTATTTCCTTGATAAAGATTGATATACGTGCATTTCATAACGAATAGGTACGATCGCTCCGGTGAAGAAAAATAAAGTTAGGTAACTAGTGCACACTGGTCTATGAAAGGTATTTTTGTGTAAACTGCTTCTGATTTCCACTGGTCACCATGTACGAGTAATCGAACCGGATATAACAAATTGTGACAAGTTCGAGTGCAATATGACTGCCATAAGAATACTCAATAAACAATAAAACAACAACAATAAAAACAATACCTCCTACGTTAGTGAGCAGAGTCCGTGCCTAGCAGTGGGACGTTTTAAAGGATTATAGAAGAAAACAGATAGTGAATTTCATCGAAAAAAACGTTTTTATGTATTTAAACTTAAAATACAGAACTATAATAACTTGAAATACATACCTAAACTTATATGGGTTTTTAAATTACCGTGGTTATTTGACATTTTAAGAAGTAACAACGGCTTTACTCACTATCGAAATACGAGCTGTGTGGCTCGACATTTCGGCCAGAGTGCTCATGATGATGGGCCATACGTTTGGCCCGAAACGTCGAGCCACACAGCTCATATTTCGACCGCGAGTAAAGCCGTTTTGTATTCTTATAATACCTACACTTAATAACTAGAATAATATCTAAAAAACTAAACTTAATAATAAAGAATTTATAACTGCGGTCTTGGCCTTGGACTAAACTTAAAATCTCCAAACCAAACATACATAAAATAAAGAGTGCAGCATTTATAAAAAAAAAAATATATATATATATATATATAACTAAAAAAACCATTAGGTATACTTTGGACTACACACACAAACACAACTAAAATAACTCTTCCTCCGTACTTAAACAAAATAATTTAAATTTCACTTTACACAAATTTAAATTTTCACTTTCCCTTAAACAATGTATCATCTTGGACTATTTTTATCCATCTTTCTCGTATTGATCCCTTAGAAGGATGTGGAAACCTTGTAAAAAAAATTTTTTCTTGAAAATTTCTCAATTACTTACTAATTAAAAAAAAAAAAGAGAATAGCGACACCCCTAATTAGCGGTCAATTCACTCTCATATTTTAACGTGGTTTAATACATATTTATTTACTTTCATACATGATATCCCAGAACTCTATTTCTAATCATTCATATGTGGCAGCCCTAATGAGCGCGTTTAATTTATTTGTTTAATTAAATAATGCTTATGTTATTGCAATGCTAGGTCAATACATAAAATGTACAAAATTTTCTAATTGAAGTAGCGTTGTGACAGCCCTAATTGGCCAGTTGAACCAAATATTTCTAAGCACATGGAAAACAAGATATTATATATAAGGTCTTTCAAAATTAGTTAATAGTACGCTAAGGGGGGGTTCTGTATCGTAAATAAATCACTTTTGAGGAACAAAGATTTTTTTTTACAAAAAAAAAAATTATAATAATGTAAAATGTAAAAAAAAATTTCTTTTCTTAATCGTTTCAGTTTCATGCCAGGAACAAAAAAGTCTTCCAACACATAGATCTCTTTCTTTCAGAAATTGTGAAAACCACAATTTTAGTTTTATTAGTATGGAATAGAAAGAATTTGATTTTTTTTACCAACTTACACGTGTTACATCAAAATGGTAATGAAGACTTTTTTGTTACTGTTATGAAAATGAATCGATTAGGCTATAAAAATCAACCACATATTTTTTTATTTAAATACATACAAAACATTTTACATAAAAAAAGCCCAAGGTCCAAAAAAAATTATATAGGTTTTACTCCCTATATGATGCAGAACCCCCCCTTTGCGTACTATTAACTAATTTTGAAAGACCTTATATATTAAGATCACAATGAAGTGATACTTACCTATGAAATGAGATGCCATCAGTTTTCCCAATATTTTTGGTATGATTTTTGCAATATCGCAATTCGCAACACACAACCGGGCATAAGAATGACTGGCGCGATGCGAGCCGCAGACGGACGGCAGCGAGCGCGCGGACGGCGCGTCCGCCGCGTTCGGTCGCTCGCGAGCTACTAGTCTCAAGAGGGTCCTTCCGCGTAATGGTTACTCCACCGCGGTGGAGCGAAGGCTGTTGCCCGGGTAAGAGGTCTAGTAGAATACATGATACGTCATTGAAAATAAGCGATTCATCGCCGCACCGGACCGGGGTGAGTCACCATATGCCATGCCGTACGTGACACGTCACACGTCACGTCTGTGTGTGTGTGCGTGCTGTGTTGGTGGTGTTGATGCACTAACACATCTTTAACGTATTTCGTCGCGCGCGTCGCACCAGCCGCCTCCGCCTCCTCCGCGCCGCCGCGCTAATATTGTGATCAGTTCGGATCGGATATACTTGACTTTTTTAAGTTTTCTTTCTTGATATTTTGAAATGTTTTTTTTTCTTTACTTTCAAGATAATTAAGTGAGGCGGTGCTTCACTTGCTTCACCTGGGGAACCGCCACTGGTGAAGCCAAAAGAAGCTTGGGACTCTGCTGGTTGACGCAACTGGTGTCCCGCCATCAAGGGCATAAGTACTTCATTCAAAGGGTAAGCCTTGCCACAGAATAGAAAAGAGTACTCCGTACAGAAGCTGCTCTGTACAAACACTCACAAAGAAATAGCTACTCTGCGACGACGCGATAAAGTACAAATTGACTCGCACAGAGCTGCATGCCTAAACACGATAACTGCCTACATTTCGCTTCTCTTTCTGTCGTGTAACTCTATCTCGAAAGCGCGTCGTTCAGCGCGTCTAAGGGCTGTGTCTTTGTGCTGTCTTATTGTGAGGAATAAAATGAAGATGATACCTACCAACTTTATCGTTCTAGCTACCAACGATACGATATTTAGGTACGGCAAATTCATGCGAACCAATTCATGCATGCGTTAGCGTCACAATTAGTTTCTCACATCGAAGCGTGCATTGCGTGCAACCTTCCAGTGATAGTTTTGTTTGATCAATAAATTTAATGATCAATGATCATCTACAATGTACCTATTATCCTTATACAAATTAGGCCATACATACCACGCTGTTCGGCGTCATCTAACTAATGTTATTGGCAATATGATATTATTTTTAAATCTATGACGTCCTACTAATATGAATAAATAAATTACTAGAAATAAATCAAAATGCTACTAAACAAAACACTTACCTTTCTTCGTCTCTCGGCAATGAAAAAAAAGACAAGTTTTCATTTGTCTTTTGACTTTTGCACCCGTCCACTGCACAATAATTACGTGATTTTGACATTTTCTAAATTCGAAAGCGCCACGCGCCCGGTCTGGCTGGATAGCAGCAGCCCACTGTTAATTGTAGATTAGTCGGTTCGCCAAGCGGTAGGCATTTAACTCGCGACCTTGAGCGAGTGACGAAGGCCTTCCAGCGGGGTAATGCCGCAAGTGCTCTAAGAACATTTGAAAATGCCCGTTTTTATAGTTATTTTAATGTTTGTTAGGTAGGTTTTAATTCTTTAGTTATTAATACTACTTTTTTATTTTTATGAAATAAATCGATTGCGTAAACGATATTATATTCTATCGAAGAAAGGAAGTCTTTAAGGGCGAGGCCCGAAGGCGGAAGAGGGTTTTTGGTTTACCTGAACGCAGCTCGGCCTTCGGCCTCGCCCTTACTTACTTCCTTTATTTGAGAAAGGTTTATGGTTTACCTGAAAGCAGCTCGGCCTTCGGCCTCGCCCTTAGTTAGTTACATTCTTCTTTGGAATACGAATTTCACGCGAGCAACGCCGCGGGCAACAGCTAGTAAACAATAAACAACAATAAACAATAAACAATATTATATGGGAAGATGTTGAAAAAGCATTAGACGTATTGATTGAAAAGGGATATATTGACTGCAATATAGACACAGAAGTATTTGACGAATTTTCACTAATTTCTAACTACATCACGTCGCAAAAAGTAACCGAATGGAACAATTGAAATGTTTCGTCGGAAAATCGGTGGGTGGAAGCATAGAGAAATAATGTTTAGCTCAATGGGTGGAAAACGTATAGCTCAATGGGTGGAAGTATTCAAACACTTTCACACCAACAATCACAACAACAACATGAAAACTTTTGTATTATAATTGAATATATTTTATCTCTGCCTGGCACAAAATATGCACCAGTAGAAAGAGTATTTTCTATAATAAACAAACTGTGGACGGCTGAAAAAAACCAGTTACAGGTCTTGGTCCAAAGCTATGTTAATAACTAAGGTAAGTATTAAAAAATCGTGCCAATAATTTTTGTTTAATAATCTTTTTTATTTGTATTACAATTTGATTAGTAAAGACTGATTAAAAATGTGTTTTTTTTTCTATTGTGAACCAATGTCCCGAGTCCCGTTTTGAGTAAAAAAATAAATGGTCACGTTACTTATACAAGATTTTATTCTTTTGCTCATAGACTCTCTATGATTTTTAAATTTATATTGCAATCGTCGAGTGTGTACATGATAAAGATGTGATAATAACTAATAAAAAATATGAGAAAATAACGACTATTAATTTTTGTTTAATTTATATTTAAAAAACCTACATAATGCCATCTACATGTTCAACGTTGCAACAATTACCTAACTGCTAAATCAAGTATACCGCTGGCTGAAGTACATATTGACGCTAGATGTGGACGCTAGATGTCGCTCCATGAAATTCACATAGGTACTGTTGAGAAAATTTGCAGCGATAAGTACACGGTCGATAGCTCGCGTGGATAACACGTCTGGTCAGTGATGGTGGCAGGGACCGCGGGTTCGAGGCTCGCAAAAGACGGAGAAATATATTTTGTATTTTCTGCTATTGTATATGCCTCTCTATCGCGCTCTCGCTTGCACACACAGGTCTCTATCGCGCTCTCGCTTGCACACACAGGTTTAGATGGAACGTTACACTTCTTCGTGCGTGCAGCCGGTCGGTGTTCATCAATTTATAAGACGTGACATCATCACGTCAAAAAGTATTTAGTTACTTGTATTCTAGTATAGAATACGTTAATAGTAATTTGTTGAAACTTCTAAATTATCATTATAATTTGTTTTTCCTTAATAAAATGTCGCGGCAACATTGAAGCTGCAAACATACGTCGCCTTCAGGCGAAAATAATTTTTTTAATTAAAAAAAAATATTATTTTTATATAAATGTATACTTAATTTCAGGGTGGGATCAAAGCGGAACAATTCTTTTTATTTTGGTTATATATACTATAATCTTAAATATTTATGTTGGGTGGGTTGGTTGGTGCGAGCAAGGTAATGTTGCCAATTATTGAGAAGATTATACAAGGTAACATTTTACGTAAATTTTTAAATTGTCCTCTAAAATATGGATACCTACTCTTTTTGGTCTTCAGTCCTTTCTCCAATACTGCTCGGCTGTCTTTTTACCCGACTGCGCGACGCAAAGGAGGGTAATGTGTTTATCAGCCTATGTATGTATGTATGTATGTTTGTTCCTTTGTGGCACGCTAGAGACCAAACGCGTGGGCCGATTTTGATGATTCTTACGTCAATCGATTTGTCTTAATCTTGCGAGTGTCACTAAAGACATGACAGTAATCAAAATTTAATATGGCGACAACTAGGTGCCATATTGTGAAAAAGAAAAAAATGAAAGTTGACTAACTATGTTAAGTGGGGTATCGTTGAATAGGTATTTGAAAATGATCTTTAGGTTTCTCTTACAATTTTTCATTTCGAATGACCATTTAGGATCTATAACGATTTAAAGTTGGTTAGCAACCATTCTCACTTAACTTTTAGTAGAGCTGTGATAAAGTTCTTATTATACAGGGTGTTGGGCACATCGACCGAATTTTTTTTTTTGCAGGTATGTGGGGTCATTTGCAACGTTTTGATACATCATACCTTTTGTCAGGTACCACGTGGTATCAAGATACGATTTTTTTTCTTTATTTTTGAAAATTAAAAAATCCCAGTTTTAAACCTTTGTAACTTTTTTTTTTGTTTATGATTGTATCAGCACGAAATAAAATTTATTGGATTTTACAATGTATCCTTCTTCTAGAAAAAATATCATTTACATACATAGCGTCACGCCTGTTTCCCGGTGGGGTAGGCAGAGACAACGGATCTCCACGTGCCACGATCCTGAAACACCTCGGCCGCCTCTTCCACTCCCATAATGTCCTTCATGCATGCTCGTCGGTTACGGGTACTACGCACTTGACCCTTATTGAGCACATACCCGATCTGGTTCAGGTACGTGCGTCTAGGGCGACCCTTCCCGACTCTTCCACTCACATTTGCTTCATAAATGTCTTTCGTTAGTCTCCTATCATCCATTCTTCCAACATGACCGAACCACCGAAGCATCCCTTTCTCAATCCTTTCATCTCTCATTTGATGAAGTTAATACCATGAAAAGGACTTATGACCTCCCAAAGTCCCGAGAACGAGTAAAAATATGACAGAATCTTAATTTCTTAATTCATTAAAAAAAATCACAGATTTCGTGCCTTACACGACTATCGAGCACATTGAAAATGAATCTACTGAATTCGAAAAAATATTGTCGCTGAGCGACACGAGAAAGTCGGAATAAGGAAAAGGTTAGTTGGGTTCTGATGATGGAGCCGGAAGGAAGCCATAGGAACTAGGATCTCCTAAACTACACATGATAAGCCCATCATGTTTGGGCTCGTTGGATTTGTCTTCGCAAGTACTCTAGTCATATGTTATTTCCAGGGTACTGATGATGGAGCCGGAAGGAAGCCATAGGAACTCCTAAACTACACATGATAAGCCCATCGTGTTTGGGCTCGTTGGATTTGTCTTCGCAAGTAATCTAGTCATATGTTATTTCCAGGGTACTGATGATGGAGCCGGAAGGAAGCCATAAGAACTCCTAAACTACACATGATAAATCCACCATATTTGGGCTCGTTGAATATAGGAATATAGGATAGGTTAGAAGATGCGTCGCGTAGCGCGTAACCTATATTCTTATCTTCTACGAGTATATCCTTAATTTTCGAAAAAAAAATCGACTTTTTCAATTTGTACCATCTTAAAGCCCTTTAAAAAGTCCGCGTCTTTTTAGTCCTAATAGATCCTCGTATCTCAAACCTGCGAAGTTCCACGGGGCTGTGACGCCTGAGTGACCGCGCGCCGACGCGCCGACGCGCCGCTAAGGGACCTCCCACCTCCTCTCCCATCACTCCTACGAAACAAGCTGTAATGACATAAAATGTTCCGCGTCTCAATATCGCCAGGCCATTTTTTTTTGTTTTTCAATTTTCAACCTCGTTCACGAGATATCGACTTAATATTTACTTAATATTTCGTGTCTTTTGAGTCCTAATAGATACTCGTATCTTAAACGTGCGAAGTTCCACAGGGCTGTCGCACTTTCAGCGAAAATGGGGCCCTACCGGAGCGAACGAAAATACATTTTCAATGTTAAAAATTGACAGCAATTGAGAGCTTCTTTTCTTTTAAAAAGTTTGCTAGTTTACGCTCTTTCGAACGGTATACCACATGTCATGCAAATAATTCACTATGTGGTCAAAATTAGGGACAGAGACCAGAATAGAACGACAACACGGGCACTTTGTAACAGGGCCTCTCACTTATTTAGGTATTGCACTGGCAGTTTGCCAGCGCAAGTTTTTATGCTTTTGAAAAGCATAGGTTTTATACTTTTGAAAAGCATAGACAAGATTGCGAAATTTACCGTCTTATAATCCTAACTAAAAAGTGTAAAATAATAAAAGGTTTATTTAAAAAATAAAAAAACCCGACTGCGTAAAAAGTTAACTTTAAATAAAAACTGAAAAGAAAAAAACAAGTCCAAATATATAACCAATATAAACTCTAATGCGGAACATAGCTACTTTAACAGTCGGGACCCATTATTGGAAACATTTTAATGGGTCCCGACTGTTAAAGTCGCTATGTTGCGCATTAGAGTTTATATTGGTTAATATTTGTGTATCGATCATGAAACTATTTCAATGGTGTAGTTATTCAATATTACATGGACTTGTTTTTTTCTTTTCAGTTTTTATTTAAAGTTAACTTTTTACGCAGTCGGGTTTTTTTTAGACGTACAATACAACAGGCGTTCGACTAGGTATGGCATAAAGGCCTGCTATACAAATTGAAAAAAAAAAACACTACCACACACCTATTACGCGGTCTTGAAGTTCACACCTAGCCGGAAGAATCTTCCAAGTCCCTACTGGCACAAAGATCACGCTTGTTCAATCCCTTTTACTCCCCATTCTCGACTATGCAGATGTGTGTTATCTCGAATTAAATGAAGATCATAAAGACAAACTTGACAGACTCTTAAATATGTGCATTCGCTACATCTTTGGTCTGCGCAAGTACGACCATATTTCCGAATATCGTACGCGTTTACAATGGCTCGATATTCGAAGTCGCAGGAATAGCCACGTCTTATATCTTCTCTTCCGTACACTGAACGACCCTGCTGCTCCGATATACCTAAGTGAGCGGTTTAATTTTATCTGTTCTCATGATCTCTCTCTGAATCCACTGACAACTCACTCATAATACCAGCCACGAGTCAGTAAGCCTGGATACGCTATACATAGGAGGACAGGGGTAGCCGCGCGTCGGCGCACACGCGCCAGCGCGTCAGTCTAGCGCCGGCGACCGATCTTAGTCTCCGTCCGCCGCTCAGGCGGAGCGAACGTGCGCGTCTGTCACAAAATGCCTCATTGTGCAGTGCTTTGGTGCAAAAAGTCGTCGAAAAATTCAAACTTGAACACAGATGGAGTCACCTTTCACGAGTAAGTACTTTCATTCAATTTGATAGCATTTTTCGCTTGAATTTCAGTAACAAACATCGGCGTAAATATGTATGGAGAGCTCTTTTCTGCTTACCCACCATAGGTCGACTATCGTGTTGGATGCAGTTAGCTCTTGTAATTTTTTTTGTTTATTGATAAATATGTATGTTAAATGTATACAGATATTTCATGCATTCTGCCTTATTGCCAAAGGACATTTCTTCTAGTCAACCTCAGCAGGTTTCCTCGTTCAATATTCGTTTATCGCGCTTTTTTCATTCAACCAGTACCTACCGGTTTTTACTTTTGAGCGACTCTAAAGGAATTAATTTCTTTAGGTCATGCGTCTACCGGGAATTAGTCTTGTTATGCTTAGCATTAACAAAATTAATTCATAATGAATACCTCGTTAGCATTTAGCACTGCTAAGCGCCCTGATGAATAAAAATTAATGCTAAATGCAATAATCACATTTAATTTTAGTTAGCATTGCTGTTTCGTTCGTAAAACTTTGTTGGTTCGTTTGTTTTGGAACGCACAAAGCAATGAAGTATGTGCTATTTATCTGTGGTACTGCTAAATGCTAAATGCTATATAGCGCCTGCGCTCCGCTGCTAGCTAGCTAGCTAGCATCTAAATGCGAAATGCGATGCGATCATGCGAGTGAGGGGTCGGAATTATCATCTGTCACGTGATCATTAGTTTTGGTCATATCTACAGAACCACTGGACTTAGACCCATCGTGTTGGTACTCAAACTGAACGTCTCGGTGAGATCTACCCATCTGTCACGTGTTAATTTGTTTTGGTCATATCTCGAGAACCACTGAACTTAGACCCATCGTGTTGGTACTCAAACTGAACGTCTCGATGAGATCTACCCATCTATCACGTGATAATTTGTTTTAGTCATACCTGGAAAACCTCATTTTACCGTAAAAAAATTAAATACCGAGGTGGGTACTCATAAATTTTTTATGGTAGGGTAGATTTTCGCGAATTTTTCGCGAAGTCATATTGCAATATAATTTGTCATATCGTTGGCTAAGTAATTAGCAAAATAGTTGTTAATAATATATTATTTTTTTTTTTTGGTTACAAAACTTTTCGACTTTCTAACATTATTTTTTTAATTTTGGAATATTCCAATAACAAATACTCCAATAAGATAATACCAATGTACGAGGTCTTACATATCATTGTTTTGGAAATTTTATGTAGATTTATAATAAAGTATCCGAGGTATCTCAGAACTTAGAACTATTATCGTGTTTATGCGAAAATCTGCAAATTCGCAAAATTGTGAAAGGGGCGTTGCCTTTGTTCATTTAAGAGAAAGTTACATTATTCCCTTGATGTAAAGAAGGGTTAAATATTGTTAAATCCGTTTCATCTTTTCATCGCGAATCGACACAATGAGCGACTTATTGTATGAATCCCGTTCAAACGTATGGAAGACTGGCGTCACTTGGCTACCTACTCGCTCGGCCAATCACGGCGTTCCATGCGCCGCTCCCGCCTCAGACTTCACACCCCTTTGGCGGCTACCTCGGTTCTCATACAAACGATGCCGTATTTCGTATCCAGGCTTACTGACTCGTGATACCAGCCCACTCGAGTTCGTTCTACACTGACTCATTTACAGTCAGTGCGGCTCGCATGTGGAATAGCTTCCTGAGGAGATACGTCGCTCCACTACTATCCAGATGTTCAAAGAACGTATCCACAAACGATTTCTGAAACCACATGGCAATGAGTAGGTAAAATAAATATAAATACTCATTGATGCCCTTGCATCTTCAATCTAGTTGAAATATACGTAAAGTATGTATTTGTCAGCCTCGATAGCTCAGTGGTGCAGACAGTCAACTGTCGCTATTGAATGTTAAGCAACGCTGGGCGCGGTCAGTACTTGGATGGGTGACCGCTGACCGGTGGAGGTTGACCGAGGTTCGGATTCCTCGTAAAACTGTAGGTCCCTTCCCTCCTAATCCTCGTCCTAATCTTACTTGGTGGTAGGGTTTAACCCGCGCGGGTTGGTACCACCGCACTGAATGAAACGTCGGTCAAAACGGCTATGTAAATAGTTTGTGTTTTCCGACCAGTTCAGTGTAGCCGGCACGATCAAAGGGGGAAGCACTGACATGGCACCTAGTTCACCCGGTGTTATGGGCTGACATCACGGACGTTGTAGGTGATGTAGCCAACTGTGTCAGTTTCCATAAAAAAAAAATGTATAGTATGTAAGAGTTGATGTAGGTATATTACCTATAATATTTATATTTCTTATTTTATATATGTACCGTGTGGGGCCGGTACTTTAAATAAAAGAATAGCCCCACTGCATCTCTCCCCGTGTATGTCGTAAAAGGCGACTAAGGGATATGACTCCCTTCTTATATTACTAGATGGTAGGGTTTAACCCGCCCGGGTTGGTACCACCGCACTGAATGAAAGGTCGGTCGAAACGGCTATGTAAATAGTTTGTGTTTTCCGTCCAGTTCAGTGTAGCCGGCACGACCGAAGGGAAGCACTGACGTGGCACCTAGTTCACCCGGTGTTATGGGCTGACATCACGGACGTTGTAGGTGATGTAGCCAACCGTGTCAGTTTCCATAAAAAAAAAATGTGTGTTTTTATATTTTGTCCGCCCCTACGTGTTTTCCACATCCCAAAGGTTAGTTCGTAAAGAATGCCGCAAGGCATTAAACTCGCCTTTTGTAACCTTTTTATACAATGGTAATAAAGTATATTTTCATTTCATTTCATTTCATTTTCATTTCAAGGGACTTCACTTAATAAAAAATTACCCTATACATGTATAAAATCTTTGGGTAATAAAGAAATAATAAAAATGAAACGCTTGCCGAAAATGTGAGTATTTATTATTTTCACAATAAAAACAAAATCTGCAGGCTCCGTAAAATCAACATTGTACTAAATGTCTGAGTAAAATTTTGTTACAAAATTGTACTTTTAATAGCGCTGTGTATGAGATGGATGAAAACAATAATAAAATAGTAATATATTATAAAATGTGGAATATTTTTTATAAACTAAAATAGTAAATGAACTTAGATTTATAGTAGGTACGAAAAGTTTATTTATCAATTTAACACTTAAATGTTCTTACTTACTACGTTGTTTTCTGCTGCGATATATATTTTTTCTTATATGTACCTACTTATATAAACAACGTTGGGCTGACATAGAGGGTTGCAAGCTTCACAAAACTAGTAATTGAAGTCGATGAAAATATTATCGACTTTTATTGATTGAATAAATATAATTAGAATATAGTTACTGTAGCTAGGTATACTGTGACTTCTATGTCCTGATAAAGTGTAACAAAAATATATTGTCTTTCTGTTGTCACTTGTCACTATACTCACCGCACCACATTATTTTTTTTTGAGTAGAATTACATAAAAATAGATCGATAGAAAAAAATGTGTGCTTATAAATTTATTCTCTTATTATTGTTACAATAATTGGACAATTTTATTCATTCACAACGGAGAAAGAAGAACAAATTAAGAATTACGATAAAATTATCGAGTACGTCTATCCCTTTCGTTCTTTCACCGATTCCCTATCGCTCTATCGCGCCCTTGTTTACGTATCATAAGCAGTCATAAGTGGCATATTACAGTTCAAAACGATAGGAGCACAACGAATTTGTCTAAAGGTGGCAAATCTAGAGCTGTTTGACGCGAACCTGCTGTCCTCTATTTACCTACGCACCACGCCACTTGGCAGGGATTACATCTAGGGTTGCCAGGTGGCCGGGACTGAGCGGGATTGTCCAGAAATTTTACTCTTTGTCCAGCGTCCCGCTTTGGAAAAATTTGTCCCGCCAAAATTAAGTCCTCCGTCCAGTTGAAAGCAGCGTTATCTTTAGCCTAGCCTAGGCTAGGTAGCCCATGTGCCATCACTGCGCCGATGCGCGATGGTATTTTTATTAGTTTATTTATTTGTCCCGACTTAAATACTTAGTATAATCCTGAAATTTTAGATCATGTCCAGAAAATGTGCATCTCTGATCTGGCAAACCTATTACATCCCTACACTTGCTGCGGATGCTTAGCAATTGGCTCTGCAGATAATTCCCCTATAGAACCGGTAAACTCTGGAACGCTCTCCCTGCCCACATATTTCCTTCCAAGTACAGTCTCGGATCCTTCAAAAGGGGCGTGAATCTGTCAGGCCGGCATGTCATTCGCAATCCCCGCATACGACCGAATGTCCATATGCGTTTTTATATTACACACCTTATGGGTGGCTCAGCGCTACAATCCTATAAAAGAGGTGAGGTGTCGTGGGACACCCGACAGAAGCGAAGTTTCGTTCGCTTTGTGTGTAAAATCCAATTATTAATTTAATTTCGATCGGGATAGCGACATCTATGCGATATTCCTTTCAACTTATACAGTGGTTCGACTTCGAAATACTTTCATAGATGGCGCTGGGCAGCGCAGCCAACGCGCGTTGCAACTTCCGCTCGTACTTTCGTGACGTTTCACTTTTTCAGAGTCAGGTCCCCATCCCAAACGTGCGTTAAAAAGCTTCACTTTAAAAAAATATATCTTGAAAGTATTAAAACTCACAAATTGTTTGTATTGGAATTTGGATACGCTTGTCTTCATAATAATAAGTTATCACCTTTACTTCTGTTAGTTCTTTAATGTCTTTGATGTTTCCCTAATTGTTCTCTCAGCCTAACACAGCTTTTTTATTTCTTATAAAATTAGGACTTAAAACTAATTGCACGCTGATGGTTTGTTCACAGCTGTTCGGCAGATTACCGCCTTCAGGTTGGTGAACGCCTCATCTTGGTTGCTTTGGTTGAATTGCTGGAAAAATAGAAAACATATATTTGTAAGAATTTTTAAAAACAGCTCCTGTTTCCTGCTCAGTTTCTTTCACATTGCATTTCTGCATTTGCTGGAGGGGACAAAACAAGATGGATGACAGGTCTTTTATTTTTGTCAAAGTAATATTATATTACAATTATTGTGTATTTTAATCGCAATTGAACTGAGCATAATTCAGAAACTTCACGACAGAAAAAAAAAAACATGCTACTTACATTTGGACAAGCTTCAGATAAGAAACGACATTTGTGGCTCTGTGCAACTGGGCGGAAGTGGGAGTGTATGTATTTCAGTCTAGTATACCTTGTCTTGTTAATGAATGACAGAATTAAGTGCCTTGCTAGTGCTTGCTTTGGTTTTATTGGCTATACTGAATTTACTAGAAATCCGAACTATACCTGAGTCGTACCTAGGGTAGAATTAAATCTGAATCAGAATTTGTTGGAAATTTTAAATGAGCCGACGTTGGAACTGCACGGAAATCTGAACAGGGCCTGAATTAGAACCGGACTGAATCCGAATCAGACCTGGCTGGAAATGTGAACTGAAATTGAGTCAGAACTTGACAAAACCTGAATCAGAACTAGACTGAACCTGAATCAAAACTAGACTGAACCTGAGTCGGGACTTGCTGAAAATTTTAAATGATCCGATATTGGAACTGCACGAAAATCTGAACTGGGCCTGAATTAGAAAGGGGCTGAATCCGAATCTGAACTGGCTGGAAATCTAAACGGAACCTGAATCAGAACTGGACTAAACCTGGCTGGAAATGCGAAGTGAACACGATCTGAACTTAACTGTCTGGCGTATTATCAGAAGACTCACCTCGTTGATAACAATGGTTGGTACGAAGGAGAGTGGAGTCTGCACCGCGTTCGTCTTGTCTCCGTTGGTTGCGAGCAGATTGCTGCCTTGGTCGGTGTCTGCGCAGCGGCGCAGGCGCTCAAACTCGCTGCTCTGCTTCACTTGCGTCGTGCACTAAAGTCGGTAATAAATAACAATACATTATATACCATCACGCCTTATACAGCGGAAAAAACGTTGTGTTTTTTTTAAATATGGAAACTGACACGGTTGGCTACACAGATCAGAAGCCAACCACAGACGTGTTCTGTGGTTGGCTACATCACCTACAACATTCAATATGGTTAATCTCGCTCTAAGGCTGTAATTTCGATAAAATTTAAGCGATGTTATTACTTAAGTGGTTGTAATAATATTTATAAAAAAAAAAAACAAATGCCCACGAACTATTTAAACAGGTATTTCAACCGACTTTTCAGCAATACAGTGGTAGCAACCTACTAACCTGCTAACACCTAGTGAGGTAAGAAGGGCAGGGACATGTACATCAAATTGACCATACTAATTTATTTATTTATTTATTTTAAACACTGACAGCTAACAGCTCGTGCGTGTATTCTGTTTTTTAATTTATGAGTGCACTTGTATTGTTTTTAAGTATTTTTGTTTGTTTGTTTTTTGTTTTGTTTTTTTTTTGTCTAATTGGTTTTTTAAAGAATTAACCGAGGGGGCGCTGACGGTGTCCTCAGATAATTTGTTACAGGCCCTTACGACCCGGTGCGTCAAAAAATGCTTCCTGGGATTGGTTCTATGTGTGGGCCATTTTAGTTTTAATGAGTGACCGCGAAGACGTTCTTCAGTGCTCCTTTCGTACATTGACTGTAGACTTGGTACATCGTAGCATTCTTTTAGGATTTTATAGGTTTCTATAATGTCTCCTCGTTGTCACCTTTCCTCAAGTGTTGTTAATCCCAGTGCATGTAAGCGATCTTCATATGTTTTATTTTTAATTGATGATACCATCTTTGTTGCTCGTCGCTGTACTCTCTCTAGTAGCTCAATATCTTTTTAAAATATGGACTCCAAATTTGGTAGCCATATTCAAGTAGTGGTCTTATATATGTCTTGTAGAGTTTCAGAAACAGTTCTGCGGTGATGGAGGAGAAGGCTTTCCTTATTGTATAGAGAAGTGAATTTGCTCCCTTCACTAGCTCAATTATGTGCGCTTCCCATTTTAGATCTTCTGATATCACCACTCCTAAATCCTTTTGCGACTTAACTGGTTGTATTTGGTTTCCACCAATGTTGTATGAGAGCTTTGGGTTTTTAGACCCTATATGGAGTACTGTACATTGTTTTTGTACTGTACACTGTAATTGTTGTGTGAAGTATAGTACCAACTTTTTAGTTGCGTCGTGGAGAGTCGCTGCCAGCTAAACGGTTGAGTTGGCGCTGTGGGTCTCGCCAGTTTGCATGTATTTTGAAAGTTTTTTTATTATGACTATGACGACTCAACAGTTTAGTTGAATAAGAACGAAGAAAGTAAGCAAAGGAACTAAGAAGGTATCGGAAATGAAATACACACCGTCTCGAGCGACTTGTCGGGGCTGGCCTGGTTCATCAGACAGACGATCAGATCCACCTTATCGGTGTCCACGATGTGTCTGTCCTTCAAGATGCACGACTGCACCTGCGGGAATCAACATTTCCGTGTTAGCACTGATCATTATAGCGGCGGCGGATGGCCAAGTGGTTTGGGCATCGGCTTCTCATGCGATAGGTCCGAGGTTCGAATCCGGTCGGCGTGTACCAATGAGTTTTTTTCTGACGAAGAAAATTACGTGCATACCTACACCTGCTGCTTCACCGTTCGGAACCGGTGGTGTAAAACTGTAGGTCCCTTCCCTTGCCCCTTACTAGGTGGTAGGCTCAAATTGTAGCCGACTGGGTTGGTACCACCGTACTGGATGTAAGATGGCCGCATAGCAGCCTCGGCTGTGTTCTCCTCTAGTCCAGTATAGCCAGCAATCCAGGGAAGTCTCCGGTATGGCACCTACCTTCTCGCAGGTGATATTGGCTAGTCAGAGCATGTGCTTTGGCCCCTCCGACTCAACCACCCATACCGGAATAAAAAAAAAACCGACCGCCCCACTGAGCTATCGAGGCAGACACATTGACTTGGCAGACACGTGTTTCTCATATAAGTACATCTAATTGGTTACAAACTTGGCATATACGCACAGTGTATGTAGGTACATAATAAATAAGTCTTGGTATTAATATTCAAAGCGCATCGGTATTTCACGACTCCTTAAATGTTGAGGGAATTAGGCTCCGATCTCGGCTCTCCACCAAAATATCCACGATGTTTTGGTGGTTTAAAAAAAAAATAACCAGGGTTAATTTATCTATATATGACTATATGACGCGCAGCGCGAGGCGCAGCGACTCATATATTATCTATATATGAGTCGCTGCGCGCGTACGACTGTGAGCGCACGTGTTGTATCGCGTTGTTTATCGTTGTGCGAGTGCGTACGCCAATCTGTCATATCGAAGGAAAGATATTGCTAACTTATTTTAAATCAACCATAATACATATTACCATTCTGCTTTGCATGCATTGCTATCTTTTGTGAGTTTTTGCCTGATTCGCTGTGGCTTGTTGCTGTGTAGCCGACATGAATGACTGCATGGCATGTTCCAAATGCTTGAGCGGAGAGGAGACTATTACTTGCAGCGTCTGCAGGCAATCTTATCACCAGGATTGTGTGCGTTTACCGGGACGTCGTACGAAATCCTCGGCGAAGGCAGCGAAGGAGCAGTGGAGGTGCCCGGAGTGCGTAGGCAACTTGCGAGTGCACGCCGGTAATTGCAACGCTCCGAGCCCTAGTCAGAAGGCCCTGCGTGTGCAGTCGGCGGCGGCGGCGGCGGCGACAGCGGAGGGGGCAGCGGGAGATGCATCTCCAGCAGTTGTAACTCCGTATACTACGCCGTCTTCTTCACCAATCAAGATCACGGAATCAACAGCCGCCGCTCTGGCGCCGGTCGGTACATTGCCTCCGATCACATTTCCCGAACCAACCCTGAAGTCGCTGGAGGCCTTGCTTGACAAGAAATTTGCCGAAAGTAAAGCGTGTTTTGATAAAATTGAGCAAAAAATTGCCAGTCTCGAGTCAACTTTCAACACAAAACTGCTCGAAATTCATAGTGATGTGGATTCTGTCCGGAATGATGTAAACATTTGTAAAAATAAGCAACGTGAGCTTGAAGAAATAAATAAGAAGTTGATGGCGCGGGTGGAGCAGCTCGAGAACAAGGAGCAGCGGACCAGCAGCGAAATTGAGAAGCGAGAACAATTTGCGCGGCTTCAGAACATTGAAATTACCGGTATACCTACTAAACAGAATGAAAACTTAATCAATATAGTCACTTCGATCGCTACCAAGTTGGACGTCCCGTTGCTGCCTACAGATATCGAGTTCGTGCACCGCGTGAGAGCGTGGCCGTCGTCGTCGTCGGAGAGTGCGGGGCCGGGGGGTGTGGCGGGCGCGGGGAAGAGCGTGGCTATGCCTCCCCGCATCGTTCTGCGCCTGCGCAGCCGAGCACTGAAAGATTCGCTTCAGAGCGCGGCGCGTGAGCGGCGCCGCCTGTCGGGCAACGGCCTAACCACTGTTGATGCAGGACTGCCGGGGGTCGAACATCGTGTTTGGCTCAATGACCACCTCACTCCTACTAATAAATTGTTGTTACGTAAGTCAAAGTCGGCCGCTCGTGACAAACAATTCAAACACGTTTGGGTTAAACAATGCAAAATTTTTGTTAGGAAATCGGACATTTCAGAGCCCATTTGTATAATGAAAGATAGCGATATTAGTAAAATTTTGTGACTTCCTTGGCCAATGCCCAGAGATGCGATTATTAGCGCATACTCAAATATCATTCGATTTTCTCTTTATTCTCAATTTCTTTTGTTACCAAGATACCTTAACCTATCCCCTCTTAATATCTCATATAACTATTTAACTACGAGGATTTTGTTTTTATCTATGTTACCATCAAAGTGTTACATTTTACAGTCAACATTATGTTATTGTTATGGCGTTCTAAGCATTGCTGATGTAATGATGAATATTTACTTTATTAATATAATTTATAAATTGTATATGTTGCAATGTCTAACTCACAGATGTCTAACTTAATATTTTACTACCAGAACGTGCGTGGACTTCGAACTAAGACTCATACATTTTCACAAAATGTTTTACTTTCAGACTATCATGTAATTTTGATTTCGGAATCATGGTTATGTGAAGGCATATATGACAGGGAGCTATTTAATGAGAAATTTACTGTGTACAGATTGGATCGTTCTTTTAGTACAGGTAAAATGTTTGGGGGAGGTGTGATCATAGCAGTTCGTACTGATTTGAACAGCACTTTGCAACAATCTTGGTCACCATCTGACAGTTTGAATGAAATATTATGGATCAGTGTTAAAACGGGAGCAAAAAGAACAAATATCTGTTGTTGCTACTTCCCTCACGGTAAAAATCATTACACATCAATAGAAAACTTTTTCGAAACAACCTCTGATTTATACTTGAACAATCCCGATGATAATTTTATTATAATTGGGGATTTTAATTTAACGAACGCGGACTGGCAACCTACAACTTACTCTAACGAAATGTATTTACAGCCAACCACCGATGCGTTTGTGAAATTATTGTCTGATTTCCTTTCCCTAACAAATATAATGCAATTTAATAAATTTCCTAATGCCAATGGCCGTTTTTTGGATTTAATTTTAAGTAATATCACTGAAGTCCAGTGTCTACATTGTGACAGTCCTTTGGTTTCGGAAGATCTTCACCACCCTGCATTAGAGTTACATATATCTTTGGGATGTACTAGAAATACTTTACCAGATGAGCGTCGCTCCATTCAACTATTTCGAGATGCTGACTACGACCTAATAAAACAAAACTTAGTTGCATTCGATTGGGAAGCCATGCTATCAGAACCAGCAATTGAAGATGCTACTGAATTATTTTACAATAAGATAAACGAAATTATTCGAGAGCTTGTGCCAACTAAAACCATTAATAATAGTCACTTCCCACAGTGGTATACTGTACCACTCAGAAAGTTAATAAATGAAAAATTAAAATATCACCGACAATGGAAAAAATATGGTTTAAGGTCTGATTATATTACTTTTTCAATGCTCAGGAAACGTCAAAAGAATTTACAGTCTGAGTGTTATGAAAAGTATATCGAAAAAACTGAAAGCCTAATTAAAACCAACCCTAAGTGTTTTTGGAACTTTGTCAAGTCGAAAAAAGCTAGTGACGGTATACCTCGAGACATGTTTCTTAAAGAAAAAAAGGTCTCTGGTGCCCGTGATGTTTGTGATTTATTTAATTGCTTTTTTCAAACAGTTTTTAATGACCCAATTCATAACGATCTCTCTAACTTCGACTTTTCTGATGAACCAAATTCCCCTTGTGACCTACATACTGTTGATATTAATATACACTCAGTGACCAGGTATCTTAAATCTATTGATGTCAGTAAAGGTGCAGGTTCCGATTTCGTTCATCCTTACTTCATTATAACATTAGCGTGTGAATTGGCTGTACCTGTTGCTATTTTATTTCACAAATCTATCAATGAAGGGGTCTTTCCATTAGTTTGGAAAAAGGCTTTTGTGACTCCTGTATATAAATCAGGCGACAGATCTAATATAGAAAATTACAGGCCCATTTCTAAGTTACCTATCTTAAGTAAATTGTTGGAAAAAGTCGTATACGACCAAGTGTATTCGGTAGTCAGCCCACACATTTTGAAAAATCAACACGGTTTTTTGAAAAACCGGTCAGTAGATACAAATCTCTGCGAATTAACAGATTTCCTTGTTGAGTCTATGAGTGAAAAATTTCAGGTTGATGTTATTTATACAGATTTTTCTAAGGCGTTTGATAAAATTAATCATTATGTCTTAATTAATAAATTAAAATGTATTGGTATACGGGGAGATTTGCTTCGCTGGCTAATCTCTTATATCTCCAATCGTTCTCAAGCTGTTGCTCTTAAAGGTTGCTGCTCCAAATTTTGTTATATACCCTCTGGAGTACCCCAGGGCTCCCATCTCGGACCACTCCTATTTTTAATTTATATTAATGATATTGGGGACCATATTAAACATTCCAAATTTCTACTTTACGCTGACGATATGAAAATAATAAAAAGAATAGAAGTTAGTCAGCATTGTTTAGACTTACAAAATGATCTAGATAATATTTCTTTATACTGTCGTAACAATCATTTATATCTAAATGTAAAAAAATGTCAGCTAATTACCTTTTCTCGCAAGCGTAACATTATTTTAAACTCTTACACTCTAAATAGTGAAGTATTGGAGAGGAGTGGCCAGGTGCGGGACCTTGGAGTCATCTTAGACGAGAAGTTATTATTTGATCAACATATTACTAAAATTACAGATAAAGCATATAAAATGCTTGGCTTTGTCCTGCGAGTTTCCAGACCGTTCAAATCCCCAACTACTTTGATGTTGTTATACTTTGCCTACGTCAGAAGTCACCTGGAGTTTGCCTCTGCAGTTTGGAACCCGCAGTATAAAGTTTATATTCAATCTATAGAAAAAATTCAGAACAAATTTCTTAAGCATCTATCTTTTCGGTGTGGCACTCAATTTAAGAAATTAACTTCGTTGACTGAACGTCGAATGGTTACAGATGTTAGGTTACTGCATAAAATACTAAACAATAAAGTTGATTCTCCCCACTTACTCAGCAAAATTAATTTGCGATGTCCGAAATTTCACACACGTTCTGGTAATTTATTTAATATTCCTAAAAGTAATTGTAACTACCTTAGTAATGCTTTTCTTCGCCGCTCTTGTGTAACTTATAATAATAAATTTTCTCATGTTGACATATTTCACGACAATCTTAAAAAAAATTAAATTTTACTCGTAGTGTTTCATTAGCTTATGATTAAGTTTATAATTTTTTTTTTCTCCTTCAATATTAGATTTATTTTCGTATAAATATATTAGTTTGGGTTATAGCTTTGTTAATCTCTTTTGAAATTTTGTTTACAATAAAATTGTGTATTCTTTAAGTTAGCATTATACTTTTTCTTTTGTTTAAATATTACTACTTATATGTTAATGTAATCTTAGCTGGTTTTTAGTTTGTTAAATATTTCATATTAATTGTTTAGTTATGTACTGTATGATTACTGAATAAATAAAATAAAATAAAAAAAAAAAATGACGCATCTTCTATAAATTAACCCTATCCTAATGTTGAGGCGGTGCAACCTACATCTACATGACATCACAGATGTGCATGTGCCTATATTTTGTGTCGGAGCGGAGAGCGGAGATCGGAGCCTGATTCCCTCAACATATAAGGAGTCGTGGTATTTCCACTCAGGTGAGTCGTGAGTTCGTGATGATTTAATTACAATGCGTATAAATTATTTGTGTGCTCAATAAATATACCTTGTTGCCGTAGCATTCGTCGGGACCGTGCTGGCATGTGAACTGCCATTTTAAACTATTTGTGTGCTCAATAAATTTTAAACTATTTGTGTGCTCAATAAATTTTAAACTATTTGTGTGCTCAATAAATTTACCTTGTTGCCGTAGCATTCGTCGGGACCGTGCTGGCATGTGAACTGCCATTTTCCGTCGACTTTGTCGTGCTGTGGGCAAACAAACAATAACTACATACATACACACCACACGCTGTATCCCGACAATCGAGGCAAGCAGAGTAATCGGTGTTTGCGCCGCAGATACTTTTGTAAATAACAGCACAACACCTTCCACCGCGTTTACAAAGTATTAGGACTAGATGACTATCAAGCAGCAAGTATGACTCGGTGAAAGGATTGTGCCAAGGTGAGAGGTGGCTATCCCGTCGGCCTTTAGCGCGCTATCTTGTCCTTATCCTTTGATCGGATTTTACGACTCGCACCGGGAGAGGCACAGTAGGGCTATTCTTTTTTTAAGTACCTACCGGCCGGGCCCCACAAGGTATGTATTAATAATTAAACCAGATAGACGTGGTGCTCGATAAGTATTTTATCGACAATCATGCTCCAAAACTCCGGCATCAGCCCTCCCTTGCTTGCAATACCGACAATCCTCGTAGAGCGGAGAAAGACGGCGAGAAAATTATTTGTCTCTTTTTAACACATTAGGGCCTTATGCATCGTTTCCTCTTACCGCTCACTTGTGCGCGCTAGGCCAATCATATTCCTTTATAACTTCATATTCCTTTTGGCTGAGCAAGAGCAGTGCCTCAAGGCCTCAACACCGCGTCCATCTGGTTTGGTAATGGTCTTTCTATCACATAATGTACACGAAACTTAAACGCAAAAGGTAAATAGTTCGATTCGATTCTATCTAATTATCTAATATCTAAACAGCGCAAGAAGGTGTTAAGTACGTTTACTTACCAAAGAGTTTGTATTACGTCGCTGCGCAGCGACGTAATACAAACTCTTTGACGTTTACTTCTTACTTATTTACCTTAATTACTTCTTACTTACGCACTTCTTCGGTTCATTTAGTAGGTAATCGATTTACTTTTACAAGTACGTACAAGACGGCAAGAGACCTGACGATTTGACCTTGGCTCCGCGGCAACAGAGAAAGGCGCTCGTGTGGGACGCAACATGCGTCGAGTCGACCGACACATTCCACTTTCATCCAGCGATATGCTTTCATCCCGTTCGGAGGCGCTGCAGCGACTACAGCCGCCGCCAAAAATCGGCTGTCAATACGGCTGTGTTGCCGATACCTATGTCTTCGTGGCGTTCGCCGTCGAAACCCTCGGTGCGTGGGCACCAGAATCAAAAGAGCTCGTCGACAAGGCGATATGCTTGTCGACAAGTCTGGTGACCCACGTGCCGAGGCTCATCTCGTACGGCGAATTAGCCTCGAAATTCAGAGAGGCAACGCAGCCAGTGTCCTGGGTGGGTGCCAGTGGGGCGACGACGGTCGAATTAGAGGAAATTTTCGTACAGTGATATTATGTTTTTTAATTTATATAAGTTTAATTATAATTAGTTTTAATCAATAAATATTTTGTTACGTAGATTATTGACTGGGCCAAATAATTGTACTCCCATGACCGGATAAAAGTATTCTCAGTACCTACAATAAAGATTTTCTATTCTATTCATCCAGTCACTTTCGACAGCAAAATCGTGAGAGTGACTCGAAAACGAAAGTGGCCATACTGAGTGGTTTTATTGAATAGGTGGTTTTTATTCAAATGGTTTTATTATGAACAGAGATAGTGAAATCATAAAACTATTAATATTTCAATTATTCTTGTATTTAAATAGATTGAACATGATAATTGCTATCATAATCTGGGATTTTGTCACAAATCCGGCAACTCAATTGCTAAACGTTAAAAGTTTTCAGGGCACGTTTAGTAAGATATTTTTAAGTATAAGTTATATATAATTCTGACCACGTTATTTGTTATTGATTGAAAAGGGTGCACAACTTTTTGATTAATTTCAAGATTCGAAATCTTTTCCATAAGTTGCTTTTTGGCACAATGCTAACCAATAAAGCTTTTAAACCATAACTAGATTTATTGAAAAACCGACTTCAACCCCTTCAATCTCCTTTCCAACATAAAAAGACTCATCTAAATTGGTTGGCGGCGTACAGAATTATTCGCCCATTTGTGATGCACACGCTTACGCAAATGAGTTTGATGATTTCGTCATGGATCCTATCATCATACATAACACATGACCTTTATATGGGACAAGTTGTCCCGGACAACCCCTGCCCCGGTGGTATCTCCTTTCTAATAAAAAATCATCATCGAAATCGGTCCACGTGGTAAAGAATTAGCACTGAACATACATAAAAAAGATTCCAACGAGAGAACCTCCTCCCATATTTTGACTTCAGTTATTTTCATTTTCATTTTTTCATTTTCATTTTCGAGTTTGGAAAAACAGACAGGCATTTACGTCTAGAACAACAAGGTGATACAAAATAACGTTGACTATGTAAAGACCCAGCAACGTTTTCCACGTTTTAACATAATTAAATTAAATCAAATCGGAATCAAATTAAATTAAATCGAATCAAAATTATATTACATTAAGCCAAATCAAGTGAAATCAAGTTAAATTAAATTAGATAACAATGTAAATCAGATCAAATTAAATTAAGCTAAATCAAATCAAATTAAATTAAAATCAAATTAAATCAAATTAAATAAAATAACAATGCAAATACACAAATAATAACAAATAATAACTTTACGTGTATCATTCCAGCGACGATACCAGCGATATACCAGCGAGTTATAAAATAATGAAAACATATTCAGCACTTACGTCCTTCTGCTTTCCTAATAGCATCATTTTACAATCTACAACACTTCCCATGGTTTGACTGACCTTAAACGGCACGTAGCAAGGTTGTCATTTACCAAATTAAAAAAAAAACGAACAATACATACGGTGGCCTTCCCGAAGGGGACAAGTTTGACCTTGACGACTCCGCGTAGGTCACGCCACACCGGCGCTAGCTGCTGCGTGATGAACTTTTTGCTGTCTGGACACAGGCTCTCGTAGTAGACAGCTATCTTCACCTGCAGATGAAGTAAGACCTTCGTTAGTTCTTTGTTACAACGACTCAAGTTCCCTCCCTGGCAATCAGATTCCTCAATCCTGCCCAGTGGCGGGGTGAGACCTAAATTTGATGTGGGCAGGATACATTTTGCGAGGCCCTCTCTGGTGGCATGGATTTTATGGATTTTCACTGTTGAAATGGATTTCCAGTATACTGATCAAATCAAACATGCTGTCAGCATACCTTTCGTCGATAAAAGTAAACATAATCAAACTGCAATAATACAGCCTACACTGCCTCTGTCCTGCGTTCCCATCTTGTGTCTGATAAAGGCTTTATAGGCTTTAGTTTGCCTTTGATTAAGTCTAAACATGTCTGGTCGGGGTCTCATATAAATCTAGCTGAATATTTTTCATGAATCAAAGCTGCATGCACTTTCGAGGCGCGAGGCCCCTCGGGCCGCGAGACCGTGGGCGGTCGCCCACGTCGCCCACGCCTTGCTCCGCCTATGATCCTGCCGTTTGACAATGAAAAAGGGACCAGACACAGCCTATCTAAAGTATGCTGAATCTATGAACAACTGGTAAACTCCGAAACGCTCTGCCCCCATATTTCCCCTTAACTACAATCTCAGGTCCTTCACGAGGGTCATGAATAGGACCTGTCAGGCCGGCATGGCATTCGCAACCCCGGCATGCGGCCGAATGTCCATGGGCGTGGTTACACGCCTTACGGGTGGCCCGGCAAGGTACTCTATTGTTAAAATTCGTTTACGGAGTAAATTCGAGTTTACAGCATTTAAAACAAACAATCGATATCATTACAAGCAATCAATCGATAAAATTATCGATAACAATGACTTGACTAATTAAAATTTGTCGGAAACTGGCAACACTCTGAACGTCAGTTTCCTTCTTCTACCAGTGTTCCCAATTCCCTTATTTCTTACCACGGTCTTACTTACCTTGTCGTCATTCGCCTTCTTTTTTCCCGCCAACGCGCCACTCGCCAGGGCTACCAACATAAGCGCGATTATCAGCTTCATTTTGAATTTCTGCAAAGAACAAAAAGGTAAAACGTTATTTACTACGATTGATTGATTGATTGGGAAACAAAACAAACATTAATTTGTTATTTATTAGTATTAGATCTACTTATCTCGATTTATATTATACGCACATATTATAAACTAATTTGTAGATATGATTTCCGGCATAAAATAATGCGTATCCATCCACTATCCAGTATCGAGCTTCAAAAAGAGGGCTCAATGGTATAGTGTAGGGCGTAGGGCTTTATTTTTTCGATCTCGACCATGGGTTCGAGTCCCGTTGCCAAAATGTTTTTTGTTTTTGTTTTTTTTTTTTGTGAACCAATGTCAGGGTGTTAAAATTAGATTAAGGTTTTTTTTTATAACCACCTAAAAAAACTTTATTTTCGAAAATATTTTCGAAAATATTTTCGAAAATACTTCCGAAATGTATATTTCATCCTTTTTTTTTTAAATTATGCTAGGGTGTTAAAATTAGGTTAGGGTTATTTTTTTATAACCACCTAAAAAAAAATATTTTCGAAAGTACTTCCGAAATTTAAATTTTCCCGCAAAACTGAGAACGACCAATCAGAGCAACTCGCCTAGTGGGTCGACGGACGTTGGAAATGTCTGTGGAAATATGCGACCCGGCCGGCGCGGGGGGGCGGGGCGTCGCGTCGGCGGCGGAGGGTGCGACGGGGCGGGCGGAGGCGGCGCGCGGCGGGCGGCGGAGGCGCTCTAGATTAAGTATTCTGTGCTCTGTGGCTCTAGTCTAAGACCCACTTGCACCAACACGAGTTTAAAGTTAAGTAGCGAGTTATGGATTTAAACGCGGTTCCCACAGTCAACGGGTGCTAGTTTAACGAGTTAAACTGGTTTATATATTAAATTTGTGTTGGTGCAAGTGGGCCTAACTATTATAAATTATAAGACACCGGATGTGCACCGGATTGTCGATGAGGCAAATTGGCGAGTTTGAAATATTTCACATGTTTCTAAGTTCTTTGCTCTGAGGTTTCTACATTCTAGAGATTCTTTCTAGACGGTAACTTTACGCACGCGAAACTGCCGATACTAATAGGTTATATTTTTTCTACATACCTACAAGCTATGCAGTTAATAATTAAATTATACACTCTGTCTGCCTGATCCAGTTCCCATGGGAGAATCCTAAGATAATAATTATAAAGATTCAACGTCTGCCACCCGTCTGTGTATGTATGTATGTACCTACATGTGCAGGTATTTATGTAGAGAGTACTTGCAGCACAACACCGACTACTCTGCTTACCCTGATTGTAGGGATATAGCGTGTGGTATGTATGTACCAATGTATGGACTTATTTATCTCTGTGTTTATGTACGTAATAATATGTACTAGATTTTGCCCGCCACTTCGCTTCGGGTGACTTTTTGCTCACAGCTCAGGCCGCCGCGCCGATGACATAGCGTTATTATGATTTATAGTGTAAAGCTCGGTGGCGTAAAGCCATCTTCTGATAGATAAGTCGGACTACACCACAGAACTTGGACTACACCCTCTGCGTTAGTCTGGCGCGCGACATATGTCGAGCTTCCGATAAAAAAAAAACTTACAGAATGTAACACTGAAAACCGTATGTAAATCGATGAAGTGTATCTCGATTTTTAAGGATATTCATATTAGTGGGCGACCCCGAAGTGTCCTCGGTCTAGAATTCTAGAACCGCTGCAACTCCGTAGGGATGTTGGCCGCCGTCCCCTTTCCACCTCCGCACAACGCGCACTGGGCAGGGATTGCATCTCTACACGCTGGACTTACCGCGGATGCAAACCAACCGGTTCTGCAGATCTTACTCTACAGAATCTACCCATATATTTCCCCCCAAGTACAGTCTCGGGCGCGTGAACAGGCACCTGTCAGACCTCAAGAACAGCTCAACCTATTCGCTTGTGGTTTTGCCTATTTAATGCGACGTATCTTCGCCAGGTTATAGGCTATATAACATCACGCCATTATACATATGAGCTGAGCAGTGGGGCGAAAATTAACGCGCGAAACAAATTTTCATGTGATTTACTCAATAGATTTACATTAGAAATTTAACCGACTTTACCGCGAGCGCAGCCGCCAGCACAGCTAGTATTTTATAATTGGCCAATTCATCATCGTGTGACTTAAGACATGTTGAGTAACTTCACAGAGCAAACAAATAATAGTGTTTTTCTTTTCGTAATTTTTTTTATGTAACTTGAAATGGTTGACACGTTGTTGTTGAGAAATAACTACCACTTTGGTCGGCGTATTACAACAATGGTATCTATCTGTCGGATCTAGGTACCATGTCACTGCTTCCCTTTTTTATGGATACTGACACGGGGGTTTTTTTATTGAAACTGACACGGTTGGCTACATCACCTACAACATCCGTGATGTCAGCCCATAACACCGGGTGAACTTGGTGCCACGTCAGTTCTTCCCTTCGGTCGTGCCGGCTACACTGAACTGGACGGAAAACACAAACTATTTACATAGACGTTTCGACCGACCTTTCATTCAGTGCGGTGGTACCAACCCGGGCGGGTTAATGTTGTTGTTGTTGTTTTGGTTGGGGTTGGCTCTAGGCCTGCAAACTAATCCCACTTGGTTGGGGACCTTCGTGCAAAACCCCGCAGTCTCCAGCTACCCCAGCCAGCCTATGTCTTCCGTGAAAGCCACAAGTCGACCGGGGTGTCTGCAGGCCGCTTATCCCTTAGTCGCCTTTTACGACATGCACGGGGAGAGATGCAGTGGGACTATTCTTATTAAGTACCGACCCCACACAGTACCCCGGGCGGGTTAAACCCTACCACCTAGTAATATAAGAAGGGAGTCATATCCCTTAGTCGCCTTTTACGACATACACGGGGGGAGATGCAGTGGGGCTATTCTTTTAAAGCACCGACCCCACACGGTACAAACGGTTGACCACATTTACTACAACATGTCTACCTACTACGTGATGTCAGCCCACAACACCTTGGTGAACTAGGTGCCATGTCAGTGCTTCCCTTCTGTCGTGCCGACTGCATTTGGACAGAAAACTTACCACCTTTAATCAAATCTCCCCCCGAAACAACTTGCATGGTAAGTTCAGAGGGGTAATGCGGCTGGCATCCTCGGCACAATCCCGGGGACAAAAGCACTAAATGAAATTTATTTTTTAAGTTAGTTTATTTCCTAAGTTAGTTTATATAATTTTTAGATTAGTTAATTATTTTATATCTATGTTAATTTGAATTGAATAAACTATATTTACATATGATCTTTTTTACTACAATATTCATAATTTTTTCCATTTATTTATTTATTTATTCTAACTAGGCTTTTTTTTATTGCTTCCGAACTGGGTGGCTTTTCCGAGGTCGAAGCCTCAGTCAGGCTCAGGCGCAGCCAATTTCACCGCCGAGGAGGTGCAAGTCCGGCTTGGAGGTGGACTAATGTCGCTGGGGAAAGGCTATTAACCCTCGATTTGAAGATCCGTGGATTGTAGGAGTGGGGAAAGATATTCCCCGGGACGGGAGCCCGTTCCACACCTTTGCAGTGCGGCACAAGAACGATTTAGTTAGAGAATCGTGCAGTTCGAAGAACTCTTCTGTCGACTACAAAGCGGTGCTCCGCGAGAGTATGGCGGGTTTGGCGAAGGCGAACAGGAGGAGGAGGGATAAGGGATGCAATGCAATAATTTACCGACCTAGAAAATTGGCTCGTTCCACACTGGAACTTCCAGTATTGCAATTTCCTTTGATCTAATCTGAAACCCAAGCAAAAATCCTGGGCGCGGCGGCCGTGGTGTGATATACCTATGGAAAGATACGCCTCTATCTATATTAGTAAATCTATGTAGGTAGGTACGGTGTACATGAATACGAGTGAAGTTAATTTCACTTTTTAGAAAGTCGCATATTTGGTATGGTAGTTGAGTGCCACGGATAAACCAATGTTGTGTACGGGCTACGGGGTCAAAAGTCGCACAGTAGTCACGTAGTACGTACATACACCTTCTGACTAAACAAACCAATATGAAAGTAGGCAGCTGTGTTCTTTGTGCCGTGCCGGCGAAATTATATTCATTTTTAGGGTTCCGTATCCGTCGTACGGGACCCTATTACTAAGCCTACGCCGTCTGTTTGTCTGTCCGTCTGTCCGAGGGCTGTATCTCTTGAATCGTAATAGTAGCCCGTTGAAATTTTCACAGAATGGGTATATTGTGTTATTTATCATGGCCGATATAACAACAAATAATAAACATAACATAATTTTGTACCGTGTGAGGCCGGTACTTTAAAAGAATAGCCCCACTGCATCTCTCCCCGTGCATGTCGTAAAAGGCGACTATGGGATGTGACTCCCTTCTTATATAACTAGGTGGTAGGGTTTAACCCGCCCGGGTTGGTACCACCGCACTGAATGAAAGGTCGGTCGAAACGGCTATGTAAATAGTTTGTGTTTTCCGTCCAGTTCAGTGTAGCCGGCACGACCGAAGGGAAGCACTGACGTGGCACCAAGTTCAACCCGGTGTTATGGGCTGACATCACGGATGTTGTAGGTGATGTAGCCAACCGTGTCAGTTTCAATAAAAAAAAAAAAAAAAAAAAAACATAAGAAAAAGTAAAAAATTCACGGGGGTTCCAAGAAACTAAAAAGTGTATGCGCGCGCGCCATCTACCGAACAGAGTATGAAGCATGTTAGCTAATCATGAATTTTAACTAATATGAAGCTTTTCATAAAACACGCCAAGATGGCGTGAGTGGCGCTGACCATGACATGGCGATAGTTACGGAACCCTCGGTGCGCGAGTTCGACTCGCACTTGGCCGGTTTTTATTTAGGATCCTTCTTTATATTTATTTTTGTCTTTCTACAATCAATACTTACTAATAATAAATCTGTAAGGGATGGTCATGGAGTAAGTTACTTTGTTTGTTTTATGAGATATATATTGCGTTTGTAAACTCTATGTATGATACTAAAACTAAATTGACGATTTTTAGAAATATTTTCTGTATGTACGTATGTTCCTCAATAACTCTTAAACCGATTATCCGAATTCAATGAAACTTTGTATGTATAAACACATTTAGCTATACGTGACGTGAGCGTGACACAGGATAGGTTAAATAAAATTCAGTTCCGGTTCCGGTTACATTAAGATGTGGCTCTCATACTTACAAACCGAATTGGTAACGCAGGAACGCAGTTCGGCCTTCTTACTTAGGTACTTACTTACGCGAGCTAAGCCGCGGGCAAAAGCTAGTGCAAAATATAAAATCCTGTGGCGCAATATATTATTCCGTGACTACTCTATTCTTAGCACATTTCTTGTATGGGGACCCCACTTAATTTTTACTTTAAATTTTTTTATTGTTTGTTGGTTTGGTACCTACATCCGCCATAATAATACGTATTCTGTGAAAATTTTAATCGCGATTCAAACTATTACGATTCAAACGATACATCCCTCGGTCGAGACGGACAGACAGACGGCGTAGGCTTAGTAATAGGCTTTCGTATGGATGGGGAACCCTAAAAAATTACAAGATTTTAAGATTACCGTACAAATAATAAAGAAGAAAAGATAGTGGAATAAAATGTTGACTCAACCAAATAGGACTCTGTCACTTTCGCGTTCACAAACTTCGTGTTCTATACAATATTGCCTGTTAGTTAGTTTGATATAGTTGTACAGATATACACCGTTTAAATTTAGCATGCTACGGCCAAGGTGAGCCAGTTAAGATTCGTGTGAGAAAACGTACAAACAAAGAATTAAAAAAAAAAGCGGTTAAGCGAGTCGTACTCCCGTGAGGAGGGTTCCGTACCATTTTAGGTTTTCCTGTAAACTATAACAGAGGCACTATATTCACAATTTTGTTTTCTCCCAAATTTTAGGCTTAGTCGTTTCGGAGATTAGTGTGAGGGGCTTGAGGGGGGTAATGTTCGGTTGTTATATATTTTCTTCAGTATCTTTTAACCACGGTGTTGCAGTTGTCCCCGTAATATTTTTAACTGGCAGAAGGGGGTTATTCTATATGTGAAACTAAACAACTTCTGTGAAGAGAAATTTTTTTTTGAAACAAAATAAAAAAAAAATTTCCATATAAATTTTCAATACCTATTCTCAAAATGTATGGAGAAAAAAAAATTTTTTTTCTTCAAATAAAAAAGTCGTAGAACAAAAGTTGTTCTATTTCACGTACAGAATCTTTCGGGTTTTACGGTTGGGGTTGCATGCAACACCGTGTATATTTATATTACTTATAGCTTGATCTTGGCTTCGCGGGCAAAAGCTATAAGTATTATAGCTATAAGCTATAATTTTTTTTATAGTTGCGTTTTTTAGTAAAAAAACGCAAGTAAAAAAAAAAATAACTTCAACTTTTTTCGTCCCGAATAGTTTCGGAGAAAATAAACCGTGGCAGACGGCCAGAGAGACACAAGAGTGATCCTATAGGGGTTCCGTTTTTTAAAATTTTTTTTTATTTTGTTTTTCTCTTTTGAGGTACGGAACCCTAAAAAAATTACCACATTAACTGACCGACGACTGAGCTACTTTTTAGAAAGAACGATTTTAGATTGAACGTTTTTCATATTTTATTATGTCTGTTATTGGTTGAATTTAATCATTTTGTGTAGGTGGAGGAGGAGGAGGAGGAGCCTCGGAGGAGCTGTTTAACGCGATCCCGCCGTCCCCTTTCCACCTCCGCACCACGCGCACTGGGCAGGGATTGCATCCATATACGCTGGACTTACCGCGCATGCGTACCAATCGATTCTGCAGATCTTTCCTGTACAGAACCGGTAAACTCTGGAACGCTCTCCCTGCTCATATATTTCCCCCCAAGTACAGTCTCGGGTCCTTCAAGAGGGGCGTGAATGGGCACCTGTCAGGCCGGCATGGCATTCGCAACCCCCGAACACGACCGAATGTCCATGGGCGCCGTTAGACACCTTATGGGTGCCTCGGCGCCATATGTCGAGCTAACAATAAAAAAAAAAAAAAAAAAAGGTGGGTGAATCAACTTTTTCTTGTAACGTAAAAACCAGCTGCAAAGTCAAATAAAAAAAAGTGTATTACAATTTATTACTTAGTTTAAAATCAATAAGTAATATAAAATACTTAGGTTGATAAGCAATTGAAATAAAAGAAGAGAACTATTTAAAATAAAACATTAACTAAATTTTTAGGGGTAACCCAGAGGACAATTTTGTCCCCAGTTTTGCATAGAAAAAAATGGGGCTGTCCCCAGGGTAAACAATTATTTTTTTAATTACTTAAAATTCTTTGTGCGGCTTCTTTCTTATTAATGAATTACTTATCTGAGAGTTGCTGTAACTATTAAAATAAGGTGAATTTATCAAGATAATATTAACCTTTTTTCAGACACATACCAAAAACTAGAAAAAGTTGATTCACCCAGGTATGTACATCTTCTTTGTTATTAGAATTTTTGTTTTTGTTTTTTTTTTATTTTGTTTCTTTTTTTTTAAGTATGAATACTCAGAATGACAGAAATAGACACTGCTGTTTTGTCTTGTCAAATACGAGGTCAAATATTGAATTTCTAGTTGGTGTATCTGATTTCTGTTTTGACCGCAAACAATTGCACCACTGCACACATACACATTATATATAGCGAACACAATGTCGCGTGTGGTGTGACCAATAAGTATTATCGTAAAAATTACCTAACCTGCCTTGACATCTAGGCAATTTCTTTTTTTTTTTATGGAAACTGACACGGTTGGCCACATCACCTACAACATCCGCTCCGTGATGTCAGCCCATAACACCGGGTGAACTTGGTGCCACGTCAGTGCTTCCCTTCGGTCGTGCCGGCTAAACTGAACTGGACGGAAAACACAAACTATTTACATAGCCGTTTCGCCCGACCTTTCATTCAGTGCGCTGGTACCAACCCGGGCGGGTTAAACCCTACCACCTAGTAATATAAGAAGGGAGTCATATCCCTTAGTTGCCTTTTATGACATACACGGAGACAGATGCAGTGGGGCTATTCTTTTAAAGTACCGGCCCCACACGGTACATACAGTACCGGCCCCACACGGTCCTCTAGTCCAGTATATAGCCGGCAATCCCAAGCGGCCGGTGGCCGATTGGTATGGGCATCGGCTTCTCATGCGAGAGGTCCGAGGTTCACCGTTCGGAACCGGTGTAAAACTGTAGGTCCCTTTCCTTGACCCTTACTAGGTGGTAGGCTCAAACTGTATCCGACTGGGTTGATACCACCGTAATGGATGTAAGGTGGCCGCATAGCAGCCTCGGTTGTGTTCTCCTAGTCTACTATAGACAGCCACCAATCCAGGGAAGTCTCCCTCCGGTATGGGCACCTACCTTCTTTGAGGTGATATTAGCTGATTGGAGCATGTGCTTTGGCCCCTCCGACTCAGCCACCCATACCGCGGGATTACATAAAAAAAGCGAAGTCTCCGTTATGGCCTACTTTCTCAGATGTCATATTGGCTGGTCGGAGCATGTGCTCTTTGGCCCCTCTGACTCAGCCACAGTTCAGTCCACAGTCCACAGCCTTCTGAACACTATGAATGCTGATGAAAACTACTTATCTGTCTATCTATATCATATCATTGACTATTGACCTATCTATAATATGATGTGATGAGATGATTGATGATTGATGATCGATCTATGGGAAGGAAGGGTTTTAGTTAGGTCTTCGATAAAGTGCGCTCCGAGTGTCATCGCTGAAACGCAGTTCAGTTCAACAATTCGGTTAGAGATTCCAAATGCAAATAATTAAACTTTTCATATGAATGACATTTCGGTCAGACCGTTGTTGCTGTCAAGAGGTGATTTAAATTTCCAATGTCGTTCCAAAACCGTTAACGGAGACGAGTCTTGTTTCCATGAACCAGTACGACGGGTCTTCGATTTGAATTGACAATATAAAAAAGAAATGCGAGATATAATACAAAGCGGGTTGGCCTCGTTTTAAAACGTGTTTTATTGTTAATCTGATAGATAATTTTACCTTACTGTACCACCAATGGTCTATGGTGGTCCACCATCGATCTCGTCACTCAGGAATTTGACTAGGTAGGCTCAAAACTTGGCTCAAACAAAAGACATGTAAAATTTCACTTAGTGAAATTAGGCCGGTTTTTTTTTCCAAAAGCAGCTTGCTCAAGACTTTGGCAAACTGCTTGAGACATATCGATGCTTTAGACTGAAACCATTTCGCTATAAACTGAGCATATGTATAGATAAGATAAGATCGAACTTATCTCGACAGCTGTCGATGCTTATTATTACATCCCTATACAACGATATCAAACACCGAAATAGTATCTACATAGTACATACTTAATCAGTGGTTCCGTATCGCTGAAGGCCGGGAGGACGGAGGAAAATTGGAGAGGCGTATGTCCAGCAGTGGACGCTTACACGCTGACTGACTGACTGACTGACTGGCATACTTAATATTTACTACCTACAATGAACCGATATAAATGCTAGAAGCGGAAAAGTTAGATGAAACTTGTTACCTGTCGTCGGTAAAGAAACGTCCGTGCCTGCCTTCACATGCAAATTGTCATCATGAATACTTTCAAATGATCGCATTACGTGCTATGAATGCGCTGACGCTCCTCGCTCGCGTACTTGCGATCATAAGGTGAACTATACAACACAATCAACAGTCATTTTGAAAGGAGCTTATATTAAGCTCCTTTCGATAACATGTTTTTTTCTGGAGTGATGTATGAGAAAAGCTTATTTAAACTATAGATCAGTGCTACAATTATTATTATGATTATAAATTTAAAATGAGAGAGTTATATCTATACATATAATAAAATCGTAGAGGTAAGAAAGTCTGTACATTGAATGTATTCGGAAAAAAACTAACCAGGGTGGCTTAAAATGAGATACTGAACATGTTAGAACAGTTTTTAAAATTTTTGTTTGTTTGTTTGTTTGTCTGTACGCGCATCACGCAAAAACCACTGAACGGAATTAGACGAAACTTTGTATAGTGGCAGTTTATATGCCGGGTTAACATAATACGTAAAAAAAAATAACAAAAATAAAAAAAAATTTACAATTATAAACATTATTGCGCGTTTAAAATCACGTAGTCCAAAGTACATAATTATATCTTGAGAACTGGCAGCAAATACAATTTGAATAAAATATTCATTCGAAATTTAAAAATAAGTAGATACAACGAAAATGACAGTTCTTCTTTTTTATAACTTGAACACAATAGTCTATACATATCTATTCTTTCTATACATATCATAAAATCGTAAATGCAAAAATGTCTATTTGTACGCGCATCTCGCAAAAACCACTGAACGGAATTTGACGAAACTTTTTATCGTGACAGTGTATATCTAAATTAAATGTCACTATTTTAAATGTCATGTTGACAACGGAGAACTGTCATCTCGACGTGAGCTGGCCGGTGACAAATTGTTTGATAAATAAAAATAATAATTGAAAGTCGAAGTTATATCGCTGTCATTGGTGCAATAAAATTTATATATCTGTTGCCCGCGGCTTCGCTCGCGTGAAATTCGTATTAAAAAAAAAGAAAGTAAGTAACTAGAGGCGGGCCTGAAGGCGGATATGCGCTCACGTAAACGATATTCTTTCTCGATGAAAGTAACTAAGGGCGAGGCGGAAGGCGGAGCTGAGTTCAGGAAGAAGAAAAACATTCTTGAAGAAAGTAAGTAACTAAGGGCGAGGCCGAAGGCCGAGCTCTATTCTGGAAGACCATAAACCTTCTCGAAGAGAGTAAGTAACTATGGGCGAGGCCGCAGGCCGAGCTGCGTTCAGGAAGAAGCTAAACCATCTTGAAGAAAGTAAGTAACTAAGGTGAGGCCGAAGGCCGAGCTACGTTCGGATAATTGAAAAACCATCTCGAAGAAAGCAAGTAACTAAGGGCGAGGCCGAAGGCCGAGCTGCGTTCAGGAAGAAGCTGAACCATCTTGAAGAAAGTAAGCAACTAAGGCGAGGCCGAAGGCCGAGCTACGTTCTGACAAATGATAAACCATCTGGAAGAAAGCAAATAACTAAGGGCGAGGCCAAAGGCCGAGATGCGTTCAGGAAGAAGCTAAACCATCTCGAATAAAGTTAATTAATATTAAGATTGAGTTAATTTAATTTAAATTTTATTATAAAGTCCACGCTTCTAACGGCAAATATACCGTGCATCCTAGAACCTCGCGGTTATTCCCGGCTGGATGGCAAGAGGCCCGATGCTATCACCTTAGTGCCATGGACTAAGGGTAGTTATTTGATGTGGGACGCCACTTTTGTTCTCACATTGGCTCCAAGTCACGTTAGGACATCTTCAAGAGCGGCTGGTGCGGCCGAGGCTGGGGCGGAGAGCCTCAAACGCAGCAAATATAGAAATATAATTCAAGATTTCGAATTTGTTGCGTTTGCGGTTGAAACCCTCGGTCCGTGGAGCAGTGAAGCCAAAAGAGGCTTGAGCTGGTTGACGCAACTGGTGTCCCGCCATCAAGGGCTTATGTACTTCATTCAAAGGGTAAGCCTTGCCATCCATCGGGGTAATGCCGCAAGTGCTCTAAGAACATTTGAAAATGCCCGTTTTGATAGTTATTTTAAGGTTTGTTAGGTAGGTTTAATTCTTTAGTTCTTAAAATTACTTTCTTATTTTTATGAAATAAATGGATTGAGTAAACGATATTTTATTCTATTGAAGAAAGGAAGTCTTTAAGGGCGAGGCCCGAAGGCGGAAGAGGGTTTTTGGTTTACCTGAACGCAGCTCGGCCTTCGGCCTCGCACTTAGTTCCTTCCTTTCTTCCAGAAGGTTTATCGTCTTCCTGAACGCAGCTCGGCCTTCGGCCTCGCCCTTACTTACTTCCTTTATTTGAGAAAGGTTTATCGTTTACCTGAAAGCAGCTCGGCCTTCGGCCTCGCCCTTAGTTAGTTACTTTCTTTAAGAAGGTTTTTCGATTACCTGAACGCAGCTCGGCCTTCCGCCTCGCTCTTAGTTACTTACATTCTTCTTTGGAATACGAATTTCACGCGAGCGGAGCCGCGGGCTCAGCTAGTACTTATATAAAAACGGCGAGTACATTAAATTTAGGAAATGATTATTGGGATCAAGAGTAACAAAAAAGTGAAAATAACTTTTTTCTGAATTCCCTTTAAATAAAAAGTTACAGTTTTCATACAAACTAATTGATTATTTTAGTGTAAAAATGATCTAATGACAATAGGGCAGCGTGGAGGGGAGAAGAAAGGGTGAGATGTGAGCGTCTCGGACGGAGGTATCGGGGGGAGGGGCGGGGGTTAGCTTTGTGAGTGGAGGACTGGAGGTCGGCAGGCGGAGGGTGCGGAGCGGCAACCACGCGTTAAATTACACTAGACGAAAACATACATTTCAAAAATTCATATCTCGAAAACTAGACACTTTAGAGAAAAACTTCACTTACTTTTTTGTCTAGGAAAAACATGAGGATTGCGCTGGCGAAATTAATGTACTCGCCGTTTTAACACCCTGTATAGACCTTGAGTCCTTTTATCTATCACTGCGACCTACGAAGATCTAATTGTGATCATCTCTCACAAGTTTACAGCTCAACTCCAAGTCCGATTTCCGCTATGAACCAAGTTATATTCTTGGGGTTGAGTATTTGGCATGGTTTAAAAATATAACTCCCAAGAATACGGTTTCCACTGTTCATTCAGCACTTCACATTCACACCGGTCGGAGTGTCGCTAAGGCCCATTCAGTCTGCAGTGTCCTGTTATTTGTGTTTATTGTTTATTGTTGTTAAGGTCCTTATTAGGATTCTTATGTCGTTCCGTTTTATGTTAGACTGGCCCACAATTCACTTATGAGGTAAAGGCAATATTCATATCAGTTGGAGGTTAACGTAGAACAATTGATCATTTATAAGAAGCTATTACAATTTATAATTATCCATTGAGATTAATTTATCATATTTAATTAAACAAATCAGTCAAAAAAAAAATTTTTATTAGACGATCATTCGACCCTTTACTTAATACAATGCATGTAGTCAGACTGGCTGGGATACGCAGAAGCGTATGTCCAGCAGTGGACATATACACGCTGACGTTGATCTTGATTAATGTTGATCTTCCTTGTTACCAGCAATAACCATGAAGTACCTACAACTTTAACTACCTATTCCATTTAGTAGATCAATTTTTTTAAGTCGTCGTAACTCGTAACTCGTAAGGGCTCGAGCAAACGACCGATCCTTATCCAACTAAACTGTTGAGTCGTAATCAAAATAAATGCAAAATGACGATGGTGGCTACGCTACACGACCCCAACTCAACTGTTTAGTTGGCACCGACTCTACACGACTCAATTAAAATGTTGGTATAACTAAAAAAAGTTGTAGAACAGCAGCGGCCAACTTTAATCGTTCGCCGACTTTTTAGTCAACCTACGCTGCACTATGCATGCATGCACAGCGAACGACTGAACGAACGTCCATGTGCCTCGAACTTCAACGAATAAGAAACAGTTGGTTTGGATGCAAAATGACGAGGGTGGATACACCACGCCAACTCAACTGTTTAGTTGGCACCGCAGTCACTCTCCAAGAATCAATTAAACAGTTTGTACAACTGTTTGACCTGAACCAGAACTATTACCTTCGTGGTCACAACAAAAAACTGAACCAGACAGCTTCTAACACAAACATCCGAAAGCACTTCATAACAAATGAACTTCGAGTGGTGAACGCCTGGAATAAACTCCCACAGGATGTAATTGACTCCCCAAACACCTTCAAAAACCGATTAGATAAATACAAACCAATAGCAACAGTGAACTGCTTGTTCATTAAAAAAAAAAAAAAAAAAAACTAAAAAGTTCTACAACGCCTACAGCGGCCAACTATTTATCGGCCGCCGACTTTTTAGTCAACCGCCGACCTACGCTCCACTATGCAGAGCGAACGACGACTGAACGAACGCCCGTGTGCCTCGAACCTCAACGACTAAACAGTTGGGTTGGAGAGAAATCGGCCGTCATGCCCAACTCAACTAAACTGTTTAGTTGGTTGGTTATACAATCGCTCGTGTAGTCGAGCCCTAACTCGTACCAAGGTTAAACCCACATAAAATGCACATCGTGTCATCGCATCAATGTCATACTATGCGTATACTGGTCATACGTTTATTTACTTACCTAAAGTGAGGAATGTAAGGAAAACCTCATTCAAAACCGGTGTTCAAAATAGTTGACGCGTTCACGTGTAGAAAAATAAAACCACAGTAGTACTTCAGTCAGACCTACGCTACGACATTCTACTTTCTGGACGGGCCCTCGTCATACATTTTACCGGTAGAAAGGTGCGATTGGAGTTCTTCTATATATTGCCAATATTTAAAACAGCGTAAGTGCGCGAGCGCCTCATACTTCACGTTACGTTTCCGCTATGTGAACGTCGATAGAGTAAGTAAGACGGTTAAAAATGGCAATTTGATACGTATAAAGGAGAGACAACGATTGGAGAGGGTGCTGAATGCTCACCAATAGCGCGCCTCAATTCGGTGCGTTGTATGCCACTTCCCGATAATTTAATTCGTTGGACCTACGTACATTCAAATTGAGATGAGGCATACATTTTTTTTATGGAATTTGACATGACATGCAATTTTAAGGAATTTGACATTTTCCCTGACATGTTAGAATATGTATCCACAATATGATCCACAATCCACATTGTGTTACTTTTTCCTCTAACATACATAAGTTATGTATGTTAGAGGAAAATGGAAAAAAAAGTGGATGCATCTTCTAACATGTCAGGGAAAATGTCAAATTCCTTAAAATTGCATGTCATGTCAAATTCCATAAAAAAATAATCTTCTGTTATGTAACATAACAGAAGATTTTGGATGTAGGTAGGTAGGTACCTACCTACATCCAAAATCCATCCAAAGGTGTGTTAGATTTTCCCTAACATGTTAGAAGGTTTATTTATTTATTTATTACACACACTAGCTAGACAGTAGACACTTATCTAGCAAACCTCCTCCGGATATCCCAACCGTTCACTGGTCTTCAACTTAACATATGCGTGTAAATTAAGATGACTTATCTAATTTACCTAGGATTAACAAATATCGAACTCTGCCTGCCTCCTTATTTAGCTCGATAGTAGCTCTGTTTAGAAGACAGCACAGATGTAGGTAGATGCGATCTTGCAGGAGCTGGTTGGAGAAGAACGTGTGTCCTGCAAATTGGGACAACAACTGCAGGAAAACCGGGAGAAAATGTAGAACATGAGGGCTAAGTATATACCTTCTGAATTCGATGGAATTGTAGCCACCATGCCTAGTTAAAATTTTGACGGGTAGCCTACCTACCCGTCAAAATTTTGGTACAAATGTGGGTACTTAATAATAATTAAACTGTTTTTTATACAAAGATCTTACACCTACTATTTTAACCTTTTCCAGCATGAGAGTTTATTTATATGTGTAGGCACTGCACTGACATAGAACCTTGTCGTAGTGTATATATGTGGAAGACCATTTCATTATTTTTGCCTTTTCTCTTTGTGCTGTCATTGTTTTTGAGTGTTTGTTAAGTCATTGGTTGCTATTGGAATGTAAGTTGACGAATTGAAGAGCAAAATGTATTTGCCTACGAATAATACCAATATACCTAAAGTAATATAAACCAATATGACATGAAATGATGATTCATGCGGGGTCCAAATGAATGATTGCACATTGTAAGATGAAAGTTTGTATTAAGTACTTGTTCCGTATCTTTAGTCTATATTCTGTATTATCCTACGTATGTGTAATCTGTCTGACCTTATGACCCTCCTTATTTAATTATTGTTAGAGGTCGCGCGTGTGACCCCATTGCCTAGAAATTGACAGCTGTCAAATAGATTTCGAATGTTGAGTAAGTTTAGTAGAAATTGTAGTAGGTAAATTAGTATCTAATCTTGATCTAATCTAGTTATTTTCAGTCAGTAAGTCAGTGAGTCAGCGTGTATGCTGGGCTCCATGCTGGAGAAGGATACCCCCCCCCCCCCCCCCCCCCCCCCAATTATCCCCGAAAATTTCTAAATACATAAATACGGAATATAGGTAGTGTCAATCTTATAGTTCACAAGAAAACCTAAAAAAAAATTCTAAGTCATAAATTTCTCACGGAAAACGAAATGATACGGAACCCTCTTCACGCAAGTTCGACTCGCACTTGACCGTTTTTTTTTAATTTATTTTTGAATGTAAAGCTGAAGTTTTGTAACAACGTCTAGGTAGCGGCTACATGGAGGGAGTTTACGTGCCGCGGCAACAACGTGTCATGCAACATAGCGCGGGATTCAGGTGCCGCGGGAACATGTTGCAGGCGATATTTCTACTGGTAGTCCTGGATTTCCCATTAGGCCGTATAGGCGGCGGGCGGCCTAGGGGCGGCAGATTTCATTCAGGGGGCGGCAGATTTCCGAAGGCGCTAAAGAATATTAAAAGTAACACTTGCGCCATTGCGCTTTGGTATAGTGTAAGTAAACCGCCAAGTTCGTGCGCGATTATGGACGATATTAAACGGATCTATTAAATGCTAAATATAATTTGGGTAAAGGTCCCCATTGCGACTAAGGGCCAATTGCGCCAACACGAATTTAACGATATAAATCAGTTTAACTCGTTAAGCTAGTACCCGTTGACTGTGGGAACTGCGTTTAAATCCATAACTCTCTACTTAACTCTAAATTCGTGTTGGCGCAATTGGGCCTTAGTAATACTCCTATCCTATGTTATTTATGTTTTGCACGGGCGGCGAAAGTCAAGTGGCCTATACATAAGAACAGTACAAGTCCGGCACTGACTGGTGTGTACCTACCTACTATGTACCTACAGCAAAAAAAAAAACCCGCGACATGTTCTAAATTTTCATTTAGACGGACGGACGGGGCGCAGGCTCAATAATAGGGTCCCGTACGGTACGGAATCCTAAAAATAATAAATTATTTACAATTATACCTAACTAGCTGAGCCCGCGGCTCCGCTCGCGTGAAATTCGTATTCCAAAGAAGAATGTAAGTAACTAAGAGCGAGGCGGAAGGCCGAGCTGCGTTCAGGTAATCGAAAAACCTTCTTAAAGAAAGTAACTAACTAAGGGCGAGGCCGAAGGCCGAGCTGCTTTCAGGTAAACGATAAACCTTTCTCAAATAAAGGAAGTAAGTAAGGGCGAGGCCGAAGGCCGAGCTGCGTTCAGGAAGACGATAAACCTTCTGGAAGAAAGGAAGGAACTAAGTGCGAGGCCGAAGGCCGAGCTGCGTTCAGGTAAACCAAAAACCCTCTTCCGCCTTCGGGCCTCGCCCTTAAAGACTTCCTTTCTTCAATAGAATAAAATATCGTTTACTCAATCCATTTATTTCATAAAAATAAGAAAGTAATTTTAAGAACTAAAGAATTAAACCTACCTAACAAACCTTAAAATAACTATCAAAACGGGCATTTTCAAATGTTCTTAGAGCACTTGCGGCATTACCCCGATGGATGGCAAGGCTTACCCTTTGAATGAAGTACATAAGCCCTTGATGGCGGGACACCAGTTGCGTCAACCAGCTCAAGCCTCTTTTGGCTTCACTGCTCCACGGACCGAGGGTTTCAACCGCAAACGCAACAAATTCGAAATCTTGAATTATATTTCTATATTTGCTGCGTTTGAGGCTCTCCGCCCCAGCCTCGGCCGCACCAGCCGCTCTTGAAGATGTCCTAACGTGACTTGGAGCCAATGTGAGAACAAAAGTGGCGTCCCACATCAAATAACTACCCTTAGTCCATGGCACTAAGGTGATAGCATCGGGCCTCTTGCCATCCAGCCGGGAATAACCGCGAGGTTCTAGGATGCACGGTATATTTGCCGTTAGAAGCGTGGACTTTATAATAAAATTTAAATTAAATTAACTCAATCTTAATATTAATTAACTTTATTCGAGATGGTTTAGCTTCTTCCTGAACGCATCTCGGCCTTTGGCCTCGCCCTTAGTTATTTGCTTTCTTCCAGATGGTTTATCATTTGTCAGAACGTAGCTCGGCCTTCGGCCTCGCCTTAGTTGCTTACTTTCTTCAAGATGGTTCAGCTTCTTCCTGAACGCAGCTCGGCCTTCGGCCTCGCCCTTAGTTACTTGCTTTCTTCGAGATGGTTTTTCAATTATCCGAACGTAGCTCGGCCTTCGGCCTCACCTTAGTTACTTACTTTCTTCAAGATGGTTTAGCTTCTTCCTGAACGCAGCTCGGCCTGCGGCCTCGCCCATAGTTACTTACTCTCTTCGAGAAGGTTTATGGTCTTCCAGAATAGAGCTCGGCCTTCGGCCTCGCCCTTAGTTACTTACTTTCTTCAAGAATGTTTTTCTTCTTCCTGAACTCAGCTCCGCCTTCCGCCTCGCCCTTAGTTACTTTCATCGAGAAAGAATATCGTTTACGTGAGCGCATATCCGCCTTCAGGCCCGCCTCTAGTTACTTACTTTCTTTTTTTTTAATACGAATTTCACGCGAGCGAAGCCGCGGGCAACAGATATATAAATTTTATTGCACCAATGACAGCGATATAACTTCGACTTTCAATTATTATTTTTATTTATCAAACAATTTGTCACCGGCCAGCTCACGTCGAGATGACAGTTCTCCGTTGTCAACATGACATTTAAAATAGTGACATTTAATTTAGATATACACTGTCACGATAAAAAGTTTCGTCAAATTCCGTTCAGTGGTTTTTGCGAGATGCGCGTACAAATAGACATTTTTGCATTTACGATTTTATGATATGTATAGAAAGAATAGATATGTATAGACTATTGTGTTCAAGTTATAAAAAAGAAGAACTGTCATTTTCGTTGTATCTACTTATTTTTAAATTTCGAATGAATATTTTATTCAAATTGTATTTGCTGCCAGTTCTCAAGATATAATTATGTACTTTGGACTACGTGATTTTAAACGCGCAATAATGTTTATAATTGTAAATTTTTTTTTATTTTTGTTATTTTTTTTTACGTATTATGTTAACCCGGCATATAAACTGCCACTATACAAAGTTTCGTCTAATTCCGTTCAGTGGTTTTTGCGTGATGCGCGTACAGACAAACAAACAAACAAACAAAAATTTTAAAAACTGTTCTAACATGTTCAGTATCTCATTTTAAGCCACCCTGGTTAGTTTTTTTCCGAATACATTCAATGTACAGACTTTCTTACCTCTACGATTTTATTATATGTATAGATGACGCAGCGGGGCAATAGTATGGTAAGTATAGATGAAAAAGTTAAAGATTTAAGCCATTAGGACCTAATGTAATGAGTGTCTAATTCTAATTAGTAATTAATGACGGAAAAAAAATATAATTAAAACAATTAATTTTATCTAAATTGCGTGCCCCCAATTTAACGGTTATTTCCATATCTGATTTTTTTTTCTGAAAGACGTCAAATTCTTCCAAATTCAAATCCAAAAGAGAAAAACGAATTTCTTCTCACCTTATTTGATTCACTTCGAAATGAAATTGTAAGTTCGAAATTTAAATCACAAGCGGTGGTGGTCCTCTGCGCGCGCACGTCTCGGACACTGACTGCAAAGAGAATAATATAACCACTGCTGGCTGACTGGCGCGTTGTCGTTGTCTGTTGTATTGGTTGTATACATGTATGCGACTGCCTATTGGATTGGCTTGGCTTGGCTGAACCACAGGCTGACTGAACAGTTGATTACCATGACGAAGAGCGATTGGATTCATTTTCATTATAATAGGTAGATAGCTTCGCTTCGCGTTTTTACTCACAGCTCAGGCCGCCGATGACGCAGCGTTCTGATTTATAGCCTAAAACCATCTTGAGAAGTGACAGAATGTAACAGTCAAAACCGTCTCTAAATTGATAAAGTGGTTCTCGAGTTATCTTTATTCATTAGGATATATATTAGAGTGTTTTCATTTTACGAAGGCACGAGGGGTATATAGAGGTAGGACACCTCAGTGGTGTGAGACCGCGCGGAGCTCAGTAGGGAACGACTCGGTTCGACGATCGACGCGACGGAGCGACGCGGAGACGTGTAGAACGTGTGTACCGACCTGGCACCAAGTTCGTTCTTTCTTACCTTACTTACCTTTCTTACTTGTACACTGGCATAAAGTATAAGTCCTGCCTGGCAGTGCGTGCATTTTAAAGGCAGTGTCCAAATAATGAATTGATATACAGGTACCGCAAGTGAACGCACTGTGCGTATTTGGTTTGATCGCTTCCGTTCTGGAAATTTTCATCTCAATGATGAGCCCCATGGCCGACCGAAGACGAAAGTCGATAACGATGAATTGAAAGCCATAGTTGAAGCAGATTCATCACAAACCATGTCGAAATTGGCAGCAGCCTTCAATGTAAGAGATAAAACGATACTGATTCATTTACGTCAAATTGGAAAGATAAAAATGCTCGGAAAGTGGGTACCGTATGAATTCACTGAACAACAACAACAAAATCGCGTCGAAGCTTGTCTTACACGGAATTAAATAGGAAAATATTCGAACTCTGAAATAAATAACCCATTCGTACCTACGCAAGATAAGTTGACCGGGCGACAACGAAACAGAATAAGACTGCTAGTCGAGGCAACGAACGAAGTACAAGCTCCCTTCTAAATGGTCACTGGTCAGTGGTCACAGAATGGAAAGGAGGGTTCAGTCATGGTCAGACATCATCAGATAGTATTATGTATTCTTTGCAGAACAGAGTTAATTGGCCTATAGGAAGTGGTAATTAACGTAGGTAGGTAATTAATCGATGTATTTACACGTATTTAGCTTATCGTAAAGTATGCAAGTAGATGGGTCCCAAAAGTACCTAATTTTCAAAGTTTTTCCCCCCGAACGGTAGAAAAGGAATATTTAAGTTCCAGCCGACGAAACTCACCTTGAATTTTACTTACGTCAGTGTGTATTATCAGTCCAGTTCAGTGTAGCCGGCACGACCGAAGGGTAGCACTGACGTGGCACCAAGTTCACCCGGTGTTATGGGCTGACATCACAGATGTTGTAGGTGATGTAGCCAACCGTGTCAGTTTCCATAAAAAACAAAAACAAAAAATATATATATATATATACATGATCTGTTTGGAGAAACTTACAAAGGAGTAGGTAACTATATAAGGTCAATAACCTATCTTATCGGGCCAAGTAAAAGGCTACAAGTTCACATTAGCATTGTATCAATACATGAGATAAGAAACGTGAAGCAATTATACACAATCTCCAGCTAAAAATATGTCTAGCAGTTCACGAGTTAGACCCTGCGATACGTAATTCCTCTTTCGCGCCAAGATAATTTCTTGCAGTGAAGTAGGTTTTGCGGTCAACTGAACAAGCTTTTTTCGCGCTCGTCATACATAGGTACTATAGCGCTATAGCCATGAATAGACACAGTAACGTAGCTGGGCTTAGGCCCACTTGCACCAACACAAATTTAATATATAAACCAGTTTAACTCGCTAAACCAGTTTAAGCTAGCACCCTTTGACTGTGGGAACCGCGTTTAAATCCTTAACTCGCTACTTAACTTTAAACTCGTGTTGGTGCAAGTGGGCCTTACACAATCACGTAAAAACCTAAAAGAAACATATGGGTTTGCCACTTTATTATTGAGTGTCTCCGTCTCTCAGTGACAGTTGTCCTCCTAAGAAAGCCGAAAGCGAGCCAAGGGAATCCGATATTCGTTTGGTCGTTTATGTGATTTCGTGGCTCAGTGGTAAGGGTGTAGGATTTGTAATTTTTGACCATGGGTTCGAATCCCTCAAAATTTTTTTTGTTACGTTGTTAAATTTTAGCAATGTTACGGTGTTAGGGTGTTTAGTTTTTTTATAACCACCTAAAAATTATTTTCGGAAAATACAAACGTAACAAAAACGACATGCGCCGCCTCAACATTAGGTTAGGGTTAATGGGTCTTTCTCCGGATGGGCAGAATAAGCGAGTCCGGATCGAAAAGTCTTATAAAATGGATTCATAATACTTTCATATTTTTTTATATTGTAGATATGATTAAAATACTAGGGGGGGCCTGTGTCCTTTTTTTAATTCATTAATTAGAAATGCGATAAAAAAAATTCTAACTGCTGAAATCTTGACTTCACTGGCGCGTCCGGACTACACTTTGCGGTAGAAAATATTTTTTTTCTTATCATCTATAAGGAATTACGCTACTTTGTATATGTTCTCTAAAACCTAGTTAGTTATGCTTTACCTTATATTTTTACTAAGCATGAATACGCTTTAGAAGACGAAATACGAATTATTTTATCTGCGTCCGCTAGTTTCCTTTGATATCGGTGGCGCGCACGAATACGCTCATAGATCCTATACTATTGTAGCTGCGTGCATAGCTGTTAAAGCGAAAAAAAATATCAGTCGCGCCGCTTCTGTGGCGAGGACAACACGTCTGTGCGTTCCTGTGCGGCCGTGTTGGTATGTAATCGTTTTCGGTGGCTTGGTAACCTATAAAATTGATTTCGCTGAACCAATTTTCTCGTTATTTATTTGACATATTACTATTATATTTTAATTAGAGATTGTCTTATTAGTCCTAGATCTCCAACTTAGAGAGCAATACTGTATATATAGATTATATTTGCAAATATTTTAGATTTTCCTTACTTTTTTGATTTCAGTGTCAATGACTTCGGTGTTTTCGGTGGAAATGGGTGCACCGAAGTCAATTTCAAAACCACCGAAAGCAAGAAACATATTTTTTAATTAAATAGCATGCCTATTATAACTTATAAACAGGATAACTTATGTATTTGAGGTTTAGAAATGAAAAAAAAATTAAATTCACATAAATTTAAAAACATTTAAGTCTGCAAACTCTACGTAGCAAAACCTAACTTACTGTATTCTATTGCGTCATTGAGAGTTTTCGTCGAATGAAGTACAAAAAAAAACAACAGTTTTTCTTTTAATCGAAGTTATATAGTATTATGCCGTTTACACTGTATTAACTAAATAACTTTTGAGACTAGTATATATTTCTTATTAAATATGTTTTGCGTTACGGTAGATCCGACTTTAGGACGAACTTCAGCTTTCCGAAGGCAGCCCAACCCAGTTGAATGTGTCTCTCTACCTCCTTGAGTAGGCCTTGTCGACCTACCTAGCCGAAATATTTGTTCGAAATATACGTATTCCTCCACTTGTTCGATCATTTCACCGTAGATCAGACCTAGATGGCACCCTAGATGGTGCCTGCTCGGCCGACTACTCAATCAATGCTGGTGTTCCACAAGGATCCGTGATGTTGCCTACGCTGTTTCTATTATTCATCAACGACATGCTCTCGCTCGGCGAAATACATTGTTACGTAGAGGACAGCACGGTGCACGAAGGGTTCATCAAGGACTGGAAGGGTAGAGAAGCCTCAGCAGCAAACGCGAGACGCGAAACTGTTGCTCGGGTTGACCAGATTCTCGAAACACCCCTTTGTAGTCGACAGAAGAGTTCTTCGAACTGCACGATTCTCTAAATCGTTCTTGTGCCGCACTCCAAAGGTGTGGAACGGGCTCCCAGGGAATATCTTTCCCCACTCCTACAATCCACGGATCTTCAAATCGCGGGTTAATAGCCTTTCCCCAGCGACATTAGTCAACCTCCAAGCCGGACTGGCACCTCTTCGGCGGTGAAATTGGTTGCGCCTGAAGCTTCGACCTCGGGTAGAGCCACCCAGTTCAGAAGCAATAAAAAAAATCCAGGTTTATCCTCAGGCCGACGTTCAGCGCGAGGTCTCGCGAGACCTCGTAAAGGTCGCTGAGCGTCTCTTGAAGCTGAACCCGGGTATGGGCGAGGAGGACAATGTTATCCGCGAAATGGAGATGACTGAGAAACTCCCCATTGACATTTATTCCAATGTTCTCCCACTCAAGCGTCTTGAACACGTCTTCAAGAGCTTTTGTAAGGAGCTTGGGTGAGATCACGTCCCCTTTCCTCACTCCCTTACCAAGGAGCATTTTTTTAAAATAAAAAGCGCGACATGAGACGACGAGCCACCAATAAGGTGCCTAATGACGCCCATGGAAATTCGGTCGTACGCTGGGCTTTCGAATGCCATGCCGGCCTGACAGGTGCTATTCACGCCTCTCTTGAAGGACCCGAGACGATACTTGGGGGGAAATACGTGGGTAGGGAGAGCGTTCCAGAGTTTACCAGTTCTGTGGAGGAAAGACCTGCAGAACCGATTGGTACTCACCCGTATAAGTCCAGCGTATAGGGATGCAATCCCTGTCGAGTGCGCGTTGTGCGGAGGTGGAAAGGGGACGGAAGGATCGCGTTAAACAGCTCCTCCGAGCATTCACCATGGATTGAATAAGCGATAGAACACACTTATGTCGCCGACATTCCTACGGAGTTGCAGTGGTTCTAGATCGCGGTACACGTTGGGGTCATCCACTAGTCGCAGGGCTCGACTCTGGATCGAATCCAAAGGCGCAAGCTGGTATTTAGCTGAGCCAACCCACAAGAACGAGCAGTACCCCAAGTAGGACCTAGTCTGTGCTATACAAAAGCAGCCTTTGGCCCGGAGTGAAGTACCGTCGCACCATAATGAGTACGCCCAACTTTTTAGAAACTAGCTTGGCCTTGCACTAGATTATGGCGCCGAAAGTTTAGGTCGGGCGACAGTTCGACTCTGAGGACCCCGAGGTGATCGCTTAATTTTAGCGACGGGACCTGGAAGGAAGGAGCTGGTGTGAACGCCGTTCTTTTCGCACTGAACGCGCAGACTGTCTTGGAAGCGTTAAACTCGACCAAATTAGTACGGCCCCATTCGGAAATAGACCGAAGCGTTTGTTCGAGTTCAGACAGTCTTCGCCTCTTCTCATCCACAACGTCCCGTCTGGCTGAAGGGTGACTGGTGTAGGATCCGTGTACCTACTTTTGTCCGCATAAAAATGTATGTTGCCGAGTACTTAGCAGAATATCATTGGATGGGGCGAGAATTTTCATGGAGTCTCACAGTCACCGCCGTTTACCGATACAAGTTTTGGAGTATCTCGACGTATCGGTGGTCGATTTATTACTAAGTATAGTATTACGTGTGAGCTTTGCCGTGATAGCGAATTCAAAAGAGGAACGCTTAGCTAAAAAAAGAGTGGCTGAAGGACTTAGAAAAGCTAGAAATAAAAGCGACCCCATACTTTATGCACTTAACAAGGAAAGAGACCGGCAATATCACAAAAAAAAAATTTACAATATAAATCTGCTCAATACCTACTCATATCGAAATTGCACACAATTGTAGTTGGTATTGTTTGTTCTTTTGCACAGTTGCATAGTGTTTAAAGTGTTAAGTTATAAAGTAATTACACGGTTTGATTTCGGTGACTTAAATATTGATTTCGGTGGACATCATATTTTTTAAATTCAATAACTTCATAACCGTTCAATCAATTTCGTTCCCTCCACTACCATTCGATTCTAAATTAATTCTAAATTATCTTTTGCCTGTGAGAATGTCTAAATTCAAAGAAAAAAAAAGTGCCACCGAAGTCATCGAAATATTGCGACGGCGGAGAAAGACCCTAATATAAAGAAGATGTGTCGCGCGACGCATCTTCTTTATATTAACCCTGGTTATTTATTATATACCAAAACATCACTCATACGAAATCAAAGTTTCCGAAAATCCGAAAATAAAGATTACCAACTGTCAGTGAGAGACGGAGAATTGGCCCCGAGACACTCGTCTCTATTAGGCATTAATGGGCATCTCTATATAATGGAAATGTTTTTCAATATTCTTTTGTCAACACCATTTAGTGATAATATTTTATTCGCTTCTACATATTAACCTATCTGGTAATTTTCAGTATTTTTTTCAAATTATGTATTTATATATATAATTATGTTATTATATAATTATGTATTTATGTGGGACGCCCACCGGCTAGACTAGCCGGTGGGCGTCCAACGGGGTTGTCCATTGTACAACCTAGCCGCTAGGTGGACAGATGACCTAAAAAAGATAGCCGGGAGTGGATGGATGAGAAGAGCGGAAGACCGCGTGTGGTGGCGTGCCTTGGGAGAGGTGTCCAGCAGTGATCGATACAGGCTGATGATGATGATGATGATTTGTATAATTATTTATTCACTTATTTAACACCGTCAGGTCTAAAAGTACATTTTATACATCATTTTCACATTATCATTGTTGCAAATTGTTCAGATCTATATTAATATTATCTATTTATTATCTAGGTATCCAATTGATATCCAATATAAAATAGAATGTACAAAATTTATTTTATATTTTTAATCAATAGTTATATATAAATTACTAATTTATAAATAATGCCAACGACAAAATTACTATCAGCTGTAATATCACTGATATAATATTATATCAGATATTCATTCATGACAAGAATGCACCTGACATCTGTCAAAACAAACGTTCATGTTCAAACATTGCAATAAAATTGCGAAATAAATTATGGTGTACCTACACTTTCCCTCAAACCTAACAGAGGAGGAATTAATGCTGCAGGCTAAATACGCGAAGCTTAAGAAGAAAAAGAAAGCGCTGCAAGCACTGAAGGTAAATACTCTGTGTTTGGTATTTATGGAAGTTAGAGTAAAATTAGGATTCCAAGCTTTATACTTGGGGGGGGGGGGGGGGGGGGGGGGCGTGGTCGCAAATTGCTGGTAAGCTTAATGTGTAAATTTTGAATTATAGTGAAAGAATTGTTTGCCGGAAATGCGCAGTTTCGGAGAAGAAAAAAAAATTCCGATACAAAATAAATTTTTCATACAAAAAAACATTTTTTTTATGCCACCAAAACATTGGTTTTGAATATAAATGTATGTAAAACCAAGGGAAGTGGTGTGGGTGAATGTTATGGTGGTTTAAAAAAAAATAACCAGAGTTAATTTATAGAAGATGCGTCTTCTTCGTGGGTGTAATCGAACCGGATAGAACAAATTGTGACAAGTTCGAGTGCAGTCTAACTGCCATATTAAAGATCAATAAACAATACACGCAGGCACCGAAGCAAGAGCCGGAGAAGCCGCTGCCCGCTAAGCGCGGCACGGAGGCGCGCGACGCTCGGGAGATCGCTCGCAAGCTGCTGAAGAGCGGCGCCATACAAGCCATCAAGAGTCCCCCGCCGCTCCCGCACAACGCCACGTTCAAACGGCCGCGAGCCGGTGAGTATAGTACGGTGATGCACACGTTCACGCGACTTCGCATTGCGCGGATACGTTGCAAGTAGGCTTGCCAGATCTGATGTTAGCCTTCCCGGGACATGTCTACTACCTGCATTCCGTCACAAATAAGGGGGAGAAATGTAAGACAATATTTTTCTGTTATAATTTTGACGGCGAACTTTTAGTGTTTTTTTTTTATAGCAAACAACTTTAGTAAGCGACACTACACTAAAATGAATGTAGAATCTTCCTTTAAACATTAATTATTCACATTTCTTGTGAGTTGCTAATTGAGTAATTTATCAGCATCTGGACTTTTGTTCGCCGGCTTCTTTGCACGACGTCAAGTCGTATGTACCACATTTTGCTTCACGGGACAAAATGATCCTTCGCCCGGGACACGGGACATTGGAGCCTAGCCCGGGACAATCCTGGAAATCCCGGGCACCCGACAACCCTAGTTGTAAGTCCGGTTTTGAAATTTCGCACAAATATGTTTATTGTGTGGGGCCGGTACTTAAAAAGAATAGCATCACTGCATCTCTCCCCGTGCATGTCGTAAAAGGCGACTATGGGATAAGGACAAGATGCCGTGCTAAAGGGCGACAGGCTCGCCACCTCTCACCTTGGCACGGTACTTCCACCGAGTCATGCAGCAGGTGGGTCTTCGTGCCTTACTTGCTGCTTGATCGATTGAATCTTGTTCGAATAATTTGCGAAACGTGGTGGTCGGTGTTGTGCTGTAATTTACCAGAGTTCTTGCAGCACAGCGCGCGATTACTCTGCTTACCCCGATTGTCGGGATTCAGCGTGTGTGATATGTATGTTGAATTACTTATTTATTTTATTTTAGACAGGCAGCCTGGGCTGATTTTATTTATTTATTTATTTATTTTAAACACTGACAGCTGACATGCTGGTACCGAGGTGTATTCTGTTTTTGAATTTATGAGTGCACTTGTTTTAAGTAGGTATTTTCGCACAGAGCATGAAATGCGCGCGCCCGCTCCTACTAGAGGCGCCGTGAGCGCGATTTCTCTACAACGCCGTTGAAGCCTGTGGGCGTGGCCTATGACTTACGTATGTGTGTTGTGCGTGTGCATTTGTTTTGTGCGTGTGCCTAACTTGCTCCTCTTTGTGTGTAGTGTCGATACTAGCACACACACACACATACGAAGCGCTAGCAGCTCAGCGTACGGTTATTGGGTTTCAAATATCATCGCTTAGGGCGCCTCTAGTAGGGGGCGCGGGCGGTAGGTATTTGATGCTCTGTGGTATTTTCGTTTGTTTTTTTTTGTGTAATTGTTTTTTTTAAAGAATTAATTGAGGGGGTGCTGATTGTGTCTTCAGATAATTTGTTCCAGACCCTTACGACCCGGTGCGTCAGAAAATGCTTCCTGGGGTTGGTTCTATGCGTGGGCCATTTTAGTTTTAATGAGTGACAGCGAAGACGTTCTTCGGTGCTCCTTTAGTGCATTGATGTATCTAAAACATTGTTAAAAAATTACTGTTTAAGAAAACCACACCTCACACTCTCACAGACATACCCTCGTGTCCCATTGACGGCTGTCAACAGGATGGTAAATTGGTTTCTAGTCTAACATGATTTCAAATGTATTATTTGAACTTATCAATTGTTTTCCTATACATTGATATGCAATTTTTATGGGGGAATTGTCAATTTTAGGTTAGAAAAATTTGGAAAAAGTGTCAGGCTTCTTTTGTTTTTCCTCGAGTTCAAGAAATCTGTCGCCCTTTAGAACGGCATCTCGTCCTTATCCCTTAGTCGATTTTTACGACACGCATGGGGATAGAGGGGGCTATTCTTTTTAATTACCTACTTCACATGGCGCACAGTGAATTTTTCGAATAAATAAAAAAACTTTTCTCTTCGGAACTGGTTTTTTTTTATGGTAACTGACACGGTTCGCTACGTCACCTACAACATGCGTAAGGTCAGCCCATAACACCGGGTGAGCTAGCTGCCGTGTCAGTGCTTCCCTTCAGTCGCACCGGCTACACTGAACTGGACAGAAAACACGAACTATTTACATAGCCGATCCACCCATGAGGTGTCTAACGACGCCCATGGTCGTACGCGGGGGTTGCGAATGCCATGCCGGCCTGACAGGTGCCCATTCACGCCCCTCTTAAAGGACCTGCGACTGTACTTGGGGGAAAATAGCCCCACTGCATCTCTCCCCGTGCATGTCGTAAAAGGCGACTAAAGGATAAGGACAAGATGCCGTGCATAAGGGCGACAGGCTAGCTACTTCTCACCTTTTTTTTTTTTTATGGAAACTGACACTGTTCGCTACGTGACCTACAACATGCGTAAGGTCGGCCCATAACACCGGGTGAGCTAGCTGCCGTGTCAGTGCTTCCCTTCAGTCGCGCCGGCTACACTGAACTGGACGGAAAACACGAACTATTTACATAGCCGTTTCGACCGACTTTTCATTCATTGCGGCAGTACCGACCCAGGAGGGTTAAATCCTACCACCTAGTAAGTTAAAAAAACCGCCTACAAAAACTTATGAAATAAAAAAAAATCAAACCCTAGAGTTGAAGGTGGTGCTAAAGAAGGCTACACAAATTACAAAGTATATTATCCACTCATGTTTTCTTTCATGCATCATTTTTGCTTGCTTTAGCACCGCCTTCAACTCTAGGGTTCGATTTTTTTTTATTTCATACATTTTTAAGGCGGTTTTTATATATTTTTTAATAGTTTTTTATTTCACAGTTTTTTTTATTAGTAATTTTTTGCTATTAATGTACTCGACGGAATCGCTCGGCCTTCGGCCTCGCGATTCCGCCTCGCTTTCCAAACTGATCTTGACCAAATTGAAATGTGACCACACTGGAAGCACCAGCTTTCAAATAAAAAATTAATCATCAAAATCGGTTCACCCAGTCGAAAGTTCTGAGGGGACAAACATAAAATAAAAAAAAAATACAGTCGAATTGAGAACCTCCTCCTTTTTTTGAAGTCGGTTAAAAAGGGAAGGTGGACCAACAGTTTTACGTGGAATCCGAACCGCGGTCAGCCTCCAACGTCACCCAGTGTTTTATCTTCAATCGTTTTGAAGAATGCTTGTCACATCGCGTGCAGGACGCGAGCGCAAGCTGAGCGGCGGCGTGGCCGGCGGCGCGGCGGGCGGCGGCGTCGCGTCGTATCAGCCGTTCAGCGCGTCGCAGGAGCCGCCAGTCGACGAGAAGGCCACGCCGAGAGTCAAGTATCTCTACGACTCGTTCGTCACCGCCCGCGAGGCGCAGTCAGTGTACACTTTGCTTTTTGTTATTATTTATATTTTTATTTTATTATTTTTTTATTGACAGCGCGACATATGGCACCGATCCACCCATGAGGTGTCTAACGACGCCCATGGTCGTACGCGGGGGTTGCGAATGCCATGCCGGCCTGACAGGTGCCTATTCACGTCCCTCTTGAAGGACCTGAGACTGTACTTGGGGGAAAATAGCCCCACTGCATCTCTCCCCGTGCATGTCGTAAAAGGCGACTAAAGGATAAGGACAAGATGCATAAGGGCGACAGGCTAGCCACTTCTCACCTTTTTTTTTTTTATGGAAACTGACACTGTTGGCTACATCACCTACAACATCCGTGATGTCAGCCCATAACACCGGGTGAATTAGGTGCCATGTCAGTGCTTCCCTTCGGTCGTGCCGGCTACACTGAACCGGACGGAAAACACAAACTATTTACATAGCCGTTTCGACCGACGTTTCATTCAGTGCGGTGGTACCAACCCGGGCGGGTTGAACCTATGCAATTTTTATGGGGGAATTTTAGGTTAGAAACATTTGGAAAAAAATGGTTTTTTTTTATGGAGTCTGACACGGTAGGCTAAATCATCCGCTACATTCGTGATGTCAGCCCATAACACCTCGGTGAACTAGCTGCCATGTCAGTTGTTCCCTTCGGTCGCGCCGGCTACACTGAACTGGATGGAAAACACAAACTATTTACATAGCCGTTTCGACCGACCTTTCATTCAATGCGGCTGTACGCGATCCAGGCGACGTACAACGGACCGTCTTGAGGTCTCAGTGCGGAGAATGGCCCACCCGCCTTCCCAAGAGGCTGGGCAGCAAACAACAACAACAACCGATCCAGGCGGGTTAAACCCTACCACCGAGTAAGGTAAGAAGGGAAGGGACCTACAGTTTTACGTGGAATCCGAACCGCGGTCAGCCTCCAACGGTCGAGCGGTCACCCATCCAAGTACTGATTGGCCCAGCGTTGCTTAACCATCAATAGCGACAGACGACTGTCTGCACCACTGAGCTATCGAGGCTGACAATTTATGTACACGTTTTTTTCTTATATTCATTTTAAATATTTACAAACAAATTAAAATCTAAAATTAATATAAAAATAAACGGAGTTTCCACCACCCAGTTTGATGGGGTCCTAAAGAGAGAAACCTCCATACTATTATAACGATTTATATACTCACAGCTTGTACCGTGTGGGGCTGGTACTTCAAAGGAATAGCCCCACTGCATCTCTCCCCGTGCCTGTCGTGAAAGGCCACTAAGGGATAAGGACAAGGTGCTGTGCATAAGGGGGACATTTATTTACACATTTTTTCTTATATTAATTTTACATATTTACAAACAACTTAAAAACAAATATGGAACGGTATTCCGGTGAGTGTGTTCCCCACCACCTATAACTGTGAATCTTCAAAAGGCGTGTCAATAAATTAGACGACAACCTTTTTGTCCGCCTCATAGCCGGCATGGCGCCTCACTGAGAGTGGTTTCGCAAGGAATGGTGTTATTGGATGTGTCTGATCTTCCGTTGAAGTATTGGGCACCGACACCCGCGTAGGCTGTCTATAAAAAAAATCTAAAATTAATATATACGTTCTTGTGCCGCACTGCAAAGGTTAGGAACGGGCTTCCGGGGAATATCTTTCCCCACACCTACAATCCACGGATCTCCAAATCGCGGGTCAATAGCGACATTAGTCCACCTCCAAGCCGGACTGGCACCTCCTCGGGGGTGAAATTGGCTGCGCCTGAGGCTTCGACTTCGGGCACAGCCACGCAGTTCGGAGGCAAAAAAAGTCGAGGGAGTCTGCATGTACACATGCAGCTGTCAAACTTAGTTCGTGAATTTGATGTTTGCGCGGTTTGAAATTTTTTTTTCGTAAGAAACATTTTCAACTTTGGTAGCCCATATTGCCCTACCTAGGCATACAAGGTGTTGTTTGAAGTATTGAATATAGTTAAAACCTTTGTCTGTTCGGTAGAGTTTGTCTCGATTGTGCAGCGTTAACGCCTAAAGCGCGAGAGGTGTTTGAAGTTTGCGTGTTTTCGCATTTTTCAAAACTTGCCAACTTGAAGGGCTGATTTGGGCCAGAAGGGATGGAATGACAAAATATAAATGTATTACGTATTTGAAGTCGTCAGATGAATCTTTCATCCGACATATTTAGAATTGCTGTACGTAGTCTGGTTGCTGAGTACTAAGCGTCGCAAAGTACAAAATAAGTCTTAATTTTTTTTAGTCGCACCCCCTGACCCGAAAGACGTTTCATCAAATTCACGTAAAAAAAAGTTTGATGGTATGTGCGTACATTAGTATGGTCTTCAAACTGTCGGCCTGCAGACACCCCGGTCGACTTGTGGCGTTCATGGAAGACATAGGCCGGCTGGGGTAGCTGGAGACTGCGGCGTTTTGCACGAAGGTCCCCAACCAAGCGGGATTAGTTTGCAGGCCTAGAGCCAACCCCAAACCAAACAACAACAACAACATGGTCTCCACACAGACCGGGCTCGGCGAGGGAGGACAACCCGGCCGCCGCCGCCTCGCCGGCGCCGGGCGGCGGCGGCGCGCCGGCGGTGGCGGCGCCGGGCGCGCGGCCCGAGCAGAAGGCGCGCGGCAACACGCTGGCGGTGTCGGGCGCGCGCAGCGAGGAGGCGCTGAACCGGCGCGTCGCCGCCTACGCGCCCGTGCACTTCACCTTCAACGCCGAAGCAGACAAGTGAGCCATACATACCGTACACGTCGCGCCTGCCTCCTTTTTTTTACCCGACTGCGCGACGCAAAGGAGGGTAATGTGTTTATCAGCCTATGTATGTATGTATGTATGTATGTTTTTTATGGAAACTGACACGGTTGGCTACATCACCTACAACATTCGTGATGTCAGCCCATAACACCGGATGAACTTGGTGCCACGTCAGTGCTTCCCTTCGGTCGTGCCGGCTACACTGAACTGGACGGATTCGATAGACCGCAGAGCATAAAAAAAACCGGCCAAGTGCAAGTCATTCCAAGTGCAAGCCATTGTCAAGAGCGAGGTTTCCGCACCACAAAAAAAAATTTTAAAAACATGTTTCTTGTATGTGGGGTCCACACTTCTCTTTTTAATTTTTTTTATTATTTGTTGGTTATATCCGCCAAACAAAATAGCACACATATTCTGTGAAAATTTTAACCGGCTAGCTATTACGGTTCCAAAGATACAGCAGTATGACGGAGAGACAGACAGACAGACGTTGTAGGCTTAGTAATAGGCTTCCGTACGGGGTAGAGATACCTCTAAAACCGGCCAAGTGCGAGTCGGACTGCGCACCGAGGGTTCCGTATCGCCATGTCATGGCTAGCATCTTTCCCCACTCCTACAATCCACGGATCTACATATCGCAGTTTAACAGCCTTTCCCCAGCTACCTTAACTTTGTTTCTTTGCTACCCTTTATATTATGTTTATAAATAAGTCATGATGACTGGCAGAGATTGCGTTAGGTAATAAGTGTGCCTTTTGTAAAATTCATATTAGAAAGCAATAAAGGATATTCAAGGCAGGAAACTTCGGATAAATAATGCGCATTTTCATAAATAAACCATCTCGCAGGGGTTACGTGACGTTCGAGACGCCCGAGCTCGCCGCGCGCGCGCTCACGGACCTGGAGGGCTCGCCCGGAGAGGAGGGCGGCACGCTGCGCGCGGTGTACTCGCGGCGGCCCCCGCGCGACCCCGCGCCCTCCCCCGCCTGGGCCAGCGCGCACCAGCAGTCGCAGAGGCAGCAGCAGCGCGACTCCAAGAGATCCATACTCACCTATGATGATATATTTGAGTGAATAGGTGTTCAAGTTGTTCATAAAATATTTGACAGGTGAGGGTAAATTAGTGTAAGATAGAATATTGTCAACTTTTTGTTTAACCCTTTCGTCGCCGGGACCGCTAGGGCCCAGTCATGCGCCCAGGCCAAGGCTTTACGAAACTTCCACCGTACTACTACTACAATTAAACCTATTTTTGAAAGCACTTTTCGAAATCACATATGTGTGCGCCTGGCCTCACAAAATGACTATAGGCGACACAAATATGTGCGACTGGCGCCACCTATTTATATGAAAGCACTTTTTCTAAATCACATGTGTGCGCCTGGCCTCACAAAATGACTATAGGTGCACACAAATATGTGCGACTGGCGCCGAAAGGGATAATGACAGCTGTCGTATGGTATCTTAGCCTAACATAACCTGCAGACCGACCAAGTTATCTGTGAACTGAGTGGTGCGCTGCCATCGTTTCATTGTTGCCAGTGTTGTGAATGTCCCCGTTTTATTTGATGTTTCATTCTGGAACAGTTCAGTTCGTATGTTGCTTTGTGCAAATAATATTGATACCGATTTATTGATATTGTTAGTAGAGGAACGGTTGTTGTTGTTGTTTTGGTTTGGGGTTGGCTCTAGGCCTGCAAACTAGTCCCGCTTGGCTGGGGACCTTCGTGCAAAACCCCGCAGTCTCCAGCTACCCCAGCCAGCCTATGTCTTCCATGAAAGCCACAAGTCGACCGGGGTGTCTGCAGGCCGCTTATCCCTTAGTCGCCTTTTACGACATGCACGGGGAGAGATGCAGTGGGACTATTCTTATTAAGTACCGACCCCACACAGTACAGTAGAGGACCGGTTCGAGAGTGTAACATCACATAAAACGGCGGCGCCTCGGGGGAGCTGTTTGACGCGATCCCGTCGTTCCCTTTCCAACTCCGCACAACGCACACTGGGCCGGAATTGCATCTGCTCACCTTTTGAGCTGTCATTTGTGTAAAATATATTTACCAAAATACAATTATTTCACTATTTCAAGCGGCGGGTGGCCGAGTGGTTTGGGCATCGGCTTCTCATGCGGGAGGTCCGAGGTTCGAATCCGGTCGGCGTGTACCAATGAGTTTTTTCTGACGAAAAAATTTACGTGCATACCTACACCTGCTGCTTCACCGTTCGGAACCGGTGTAAAACTGTAGGTCCCTTCCCTTGCCCCTTACTAGGTGGTAGGCTCTAATTGTAGCCGACTGGGTTGGTACCACCGTACTGGATGTAAGATCGCCGCATAGCAGCCTCGGTTGTGTACTCCTCTAGTCCAGTATAGCCAGCAATCCAGGGAAGTCTCCGGTATGGCACCTACCTTCTCGAAGGTGATATTGGCTAGTCAGAGCATGTGCTTTGGCCCCTCTTACTCAGCCACCCATACTGGATTACATAAAAAAAAAAACTTGCACCGAAAGAGATTTTTGCATGATCTGCAAACAGAGTACTGACATGAAACTAAATGTTGGAACAAGACTTACTTTTTAATTTAAGATTTTATTTATAAAAAAAATAAAACCACTGAAAGATATTTAAAAAAAATTGTTTTATTTCAATACTGTCTTATTTATTAGCTAGAGATTTTTTTAATCACAATTTTCTACAATTATTGCTACAAATACATTTTCTTCTATTCACCATTTCAACAAACCCGCCGGCTATACCGAACAATTTTCACTAATAAAGATCTCGTAACTTACATTATATCGGAACGGACAATTCATTAATTCTATCACAGAATTACTCGCGATAGGTATACTTCAAAAACATATTTCAAAATAATAAAAAAAAAAACCGACGGCCTCTAAGACACAGAGAACTGCAAATGTAACATAGACTATGTCGAGCCAAGACGCTTCTGTCGGCTGTCGGAACAAACGAAAATGACATCCCGCCTCCGCGGCCTTCATCGCCATCTACGAGTATTATGCCAGAAATTAACTATATTTGATGCCGTCATTTCCTTGTAAGTGACTTCTGAAAATCTTCATAAAATCTAAGACGTATTTTCGTCAAAGCATAAATCACACAAGACCTCAGAATTTTGACTTGAAACTACTGAGGATTGAAGAAAATGTTATAATTAGGAAAAAAAAGGTGTTTCACTGGGAACCACATTTCACAATCAAGATGGCGGCCACACTTGCACCCACAGTGCCTTATGTGTGTCTATACGAGTCGGTGTGTCTGGGAACAGATGGTGTAGTATGTCGTAGTGGTCGCTCCAGGGCAGAGTTTGTCTCACAGTGGTGGCCAATAACACCACTCCTCACACACACGTCTTCAGCTACTGTGTGTCTATACGGGTCGGTGTGTCTGGGAACAGATGGTGTAGTATGTCGTAGTGGTCGCTCCAGGGCAGAGTTTGTCTCGCAGTGGTGGCCAATAACACCACTCCTCACACACACATCTTCAGCTACTGTGTGTCTATATGGGTCGGTGTGTCTGGGAACAGATGGTGTAGTATGTCGTAGTGGCCGCTCCAGGGTAGAGTTTGTCTCGCAGTGGTGGCCAATAACACCACTCCTCACACACGCGTCTTCAGCTACTGTGTGTCTATATGGGTCGGTGTGTCTGGGAACAGATGGTGTAGTATGTCGTAGTGGCCGCTCCAGGGCAGAGTTTGTCTCGCAGTGGTGGCCAATAACACCACTCCTCACACACACATCTTCAGCTACTGTGTGTCTATATGGGTCGGTGTGTCTGGGAACAGAATATGGTGTAGTATGTCGTAGTGGTCGCTCCAGGGCAGAGTTTGTCTCGCAGTGGTGGCCAATAACACCACTCCTCACATACACGTCTTCAGCTACTGTGTGTCTATATGGGTCGGTGTGTCTGGGAACAGATGGTGTAGTATGTCGTAGTGGCCGCTCCAGGGTAGAGTTTGTCTCGCAGTGGTGGCCAATAACACCACTCCTCACACACGCGTCTTCAGCTACTGTGTGTCTATATGGGTCGGTGTGTCTGGGAACAGATGGTGTAGTATGTCGTAGTGGCCGCTCCAGGGCAGAGTTTGTCTCGCAGTGGTGGCCAATAACACCACTCCTCACACACACATCTTCAGCTACTGTGTGTCTATATGGGTCGGTGTGTCTGGGAACAGAATATGGTGTAGTATGTCGTAGTGGTCGCTCCAGGGCAGAGTTTGTCTCGCAGTGGTGGCCAATAACACCACTCCTCACATACACGTCTTCAGCTACTGTGTGTCTATATGGGTCGGTGTGTCTGGGAACAGATGGTGTAGTATGTCGTAGTGGTCGCTCCAGGGCAGAGTTTGTCTCACAGTGGTGGCCAATAACACCACTCCTCACACACACGTCTTCAGCTACTGTGTGTCTATATGGGTCGGTGTGTCTGGGAACAGATGGTGTAGTATGTCGTAGTGGTCGCTCCAGGGCAGAGTTTGTCTCGCAGTGGTGGCCAATAACACCACTCCTCACACACACGTCTTCAGCTACTGTGTGTCTATACGGGTCGGTGTGTCTGGGAACAGATGGTGTAGTATGTCGTAGTGGCCGCTCCAGGGCAGAGTTTGTCTCGTAGTAGTGGCCAATAACACCACTCCTCACACACACGTCTTCAGCTACTGTGTGTCTATATGGGTCGGGGTGTCTGGGAACAGATGGTGTAGTATGTCGTAGTGGTCGCTCCAGGGCAGAGTTTGTCTCGCAGTGGCGGCCAATAACACCACTCCTCACACACACGTCTTCAGCTACTGTGTGTCTATATGGGTCGGTGTGTCTGGGAACAGATGGTTTAGTATGTCGTAGTGGTCGCTCCAGGGCACAGTTTGTCTCGCAGTGATGGCCAATAACACCACTCCTCACACACACGTCTTCAGCTAGTGTGTGTCTATATGGGTCGGTGTGTCTGGGAACAGATGGTGTAGTATGTCGTAGTGGTCGCTCCAGGGCAGAGTTTGTCTCGCAGTGGTGGCCAATAACACCACTCCTCACACACACATCTTCAGCTACTGTGTGTCTATATGGGTCGGTGTGTCTGGGAACAGATGGTGTAGTATGTCGTAGTGGCCGCTCCAGGGTAGAGTTTGTCTCGCAGTGGTGGCCAATAACACCACTCCTCACACACGCGTCTTCAGCTACTGTGTGTCTATATGGGTCGGTGTGTCTGGGAACAGATGGTGTAGTATGTCGTTGTGGCCGCTCCAGGGCAGAGTTTGTCTCGCAGTGGTGGCCAATAACACCACTCCTCACACACACATCTTCAGCTACTGTGTGTCTATATGGGTCGGTGTGTCTGGGAACAGAATATGGTGTAGTATGTCGTAGTGGTCGCTCCAAGGCAGAGTTTGTCTCGCAGTGGTGGCCAATAACACCACTCCTCACACACACGTCTTCAGCTACTGTGTGTCTATATGGGTCGGTGTGTCTGGGAACAGATGGTGTAGTATGTCGTAGTGGTCGCTCCAGGGCAGAGTATGTCTCGCAGTGGTGGCCAATAACACCACTCCTCACACACACGTCTTCAGCTACTGTGTGTCTATATGGGTCGGTGTGTCTGGGAACAGATGGTGTAGTATGTCGTAGTGGGCGCTCCAGGGCAGAGTTTGTCTCGCAGTGGTGGCCAATAACACCACTCCCCACACACACGTCTTCAGCTACTGTGTGTCTATATGGGTCGGTGTGTCTGGGAACAGATGGTGTAGTATGTCGTAGTGGTCGCTCCAGGGCAGAGTTTGTCTCGCAGTGGTGGCCAATAACACCACTACTCCTCACACACACGTCTTCAGCTACTGTGTGTCTATATGGGTCGGTGTGTCTGGGAACAGATGGTGTAGTATGTCGTAGTGGTCGCTCCAGGGCAGAGTTTGTCTCGCAGTGGTGGCCAATAACACCACTCCTCACACACACGTCTTCAGCTACTGTGTGTCTATATGGGTCGGTGTGTCTGGGAACAGATGGTGTAGTATGTCGTAGTGGTCGCCCCAGGGCACAGTTTGTCTCGCAGTGATGGCCAATAACACCACTCCTCACACACACGTCTTCAGCTACTGTGTGTCTATATGGGTCGGTGTGTCTGGGAACAGATGGTGTAGTATGTCGTAGTGGTCGCTTCAGGGCAGAGTTCGTCTCGCAGTGGTGGCCAATAACACCACTCCTCACACACACGTCTTCAGCTACTGTGTGTCTATATGGGTCGGTGTGTCTGGGAACAGATGGTGTAGTATGTCGTATTGGTCGCTTCAGGGCAGAGTTTGTATTGCAGTGGTAGCCAATAACACCACTGCTCACACACACGTCTTCAGCTAGCTACTGCAACTACGAACGACTCTACTGTGTGTCTATATGGGTCGGTGTGTCTGGGAACAGATGGTGTAGTATGTCGTAGCGGTCGCTCCAGGGCAGAGTTTGTCTCGCAGTGGTGGCCAATAACACCACTCCTCACACACACATCTTCAGCTAGCTACTGCAACTACGAACGTCTCTACTGTGTGTCTATGTGGGTCGGTGTGTCTGGGAACAGATGGTGTAGTATGTCGTAGTGGTCGCTCCAGGGCAGGTTTGTCTCGCAGTGGTGGCCAATAACACCACTCCTCACACACTTCTTCAGTTAGCTACTACAACTACAAGCGTCTCTACTGTGTGTCTATGTGGGTCGGTGTGTCTGGGAACAGATGGTGTAGTATGTCGTAGTGGTCGCTCCAGGGCAGGTTTGTCTCGCAGTGGTGGCCAATAACACCACTCCTCACACACGTCTTCAGCTAGCTACTACAACTACAAGCGTCTCTGTGTGTCTATGTGGGTCGGTGTGTCTGGGAACAGATGGTGTAGTATGTCGTAGTGGTCGCTCCAGGGCAGGTTTGTCTCACATTGATGGCCAATAACGCCACTCCTCACACACGTCTTCAGCTAGCTACTACAACTACAAGCGTCTCTACTGTGTGTCTATGTGGGTCGGTGTGTCTGGGAACAGATGGTGTAGTATGTCGTAGTGGTCGCTCCAAGGCAGGTTTGTCTCACATTGATGGCCAATAACACCACTCCTCACACACGTCTTCAGCTAGCTACTACAACTACAAGCGTCTCTACTGTGTGTCTATGTGGGTCGGTGTGTCTGGGAACAGATGGTGTAGTATGTCGTAGTGGTCGCTCCAGGGCAGGTTTGTCTCACATTGATGGCCAATAACAACACTCCTCACACACGTCTTCAGCTAGCTACTACAACTACAAGCGTCTCTACTGTGTGTCTATGTGGGTCGGTGTGTCTGGGAACAGATGGTGTAGTATGTCGTAGTGGTCGCTCCAAGGCAGGTTTGTCTCACATTGATGGCCAATAACGCCACTCCTCACACACACGTCTTCAGCTAGCTACTGCAACTACGAACGACTCTACTGTGTATCTATATGGGTCGGTGCGTCTGGGAACAGATGGTGTAGTATGTCGTAGTGATCGCTCCAGGGCAGAGTCTGCGCCGCCAGAGGGGGCCGGCGACGCAGGATTGTCTCGCATGGGTAGCCAGTGCGCGGGCAGGCCAGATCCTGTGGAACAAATACAATTTTTATTTTATATTTTTAATTTTATTTTGATGAACCTTGGTTTCGCGAGGAGAGGGGTTTTTGGCTCTGTCGACTGTACCATTATTGGTCTCTCGAGACAGCCACCGATGTTGGTTTACATAAAAAAAAAATATCTGTGTCATGTTCATACCATACCATCATGCTATATCCCGACAATAAGGGCAAGGAGAGTAATCGGTGTTGCGCTGAAAGTATTAAAACAGAAGCAAATAAGGCATGAAGTGTAGATATATAGATGATTCATGATTATGATTTAAAGTGTGAGAGTTACAGCCCCCGAGCCCTGTTGTCACTGCGACGACCTAAGATCTATTGTGATCTCTCACAAGTTTATAGCTCACCCCCGAGTCCGATTTCAGCTATGAACCGAGTTATATTCTTGGGGTTGAGTGCCTGTATTTGACATGACACATATAGGGTGTCCCCGGACAGGTGTAGTTCCTTTAAGGAGGCTATTCTACGCCTTGTAACAAAAGCACTGGTGAAAAAATTTTTTAAATATGTGCTTTCATTAAAATTTTAGGATTTCCTAACAAACTAAATGCATACTACAATGTGTGGGCGCCTTTAGACCGCGCGACTGTGAAACGCAAGGCGGAATGGCGCGGGTCGGGGCGCGAGCAGTACGCGAGCGGGGCCGGCTATCTGTTTGCGTTCACTCGCGTCGCGTCCCGTCCGTATTCCCGCTGCCCGCTGCCCCGCGCTCCGCGCGCGCCCGATTAGAGCATTATAACATTACACTACATTAATAACTTTAAAAATTTATATCTCCGCAACAGGCGTACCTAGAACCCTACTTCTCTTACTAATTATGTTTGTTACAAAGCGGAGAATAGCCTCCTTAAAGGAACTACACCAGTCCGGGGACACCCTGTATAGATAACATTGCTAATAAGGGGTCACCCATTTTACGTCACACTCCACAGGGATGTTGGCTCCCTAAGTGTGTTCTATCGCTTATTCCATGAGGAGTGCTCGGAAGAGCTGTTTAACGCGATCCCACCGTATCCTTTCCACCTCCGCACAACGCGCACTGGGCAGGGATTGCATCCCTACACGCTGGACGTACCGCAGATGCGTACCAATCGGTTCTGCAGATCTTTCCTCCACAGAACTGGTAAACTCTGGAATGCTCTCCCTACCATTATATATTCCCCCCCTCCCCCCCCAAGTACAGTCTCGGGTCCTTCAAGTGGGGCGTGAATGGGCGCCTGTCAGGCCGTCATGGCACTTTCAATCCCCGCATGCGACCGAATGTCCATGGGCGTCGTTAGACACCTTATGGGGGCGGCTCTACGCCACGTGTCGCGCTTTCAATAAAAAAAACCAAAAAGAGGTTAATCTATACCTGTGCGCCGAGCGACGCCATGGGGCAAGCGTCGTTGCTACCGTCCCCGACATACACGACCCTGCGGTAAGACGCCCCACGGCCCTGGCGGTACAGCGCCAGCGCTAGACTCTTGCAGAGGTTGCTCGGGCAGCGGTCGCACGTGGTCTGGTGCGTGTGCGGCGTGACCTCCAGCCGGCCGGCGGGCGACCAGCGGGCGGGGTTCGTGAGCACCGCCGTTATCTTGTCCTGCAACAACGAATACATTGGCTTGAGCACTCTGCAAGAACGAAGAGAACGGTGAGATCTCATTGAAACAATATTTAAAATTCTGAATGCCTATTACAACGTTCCCAGGCTACAAGATATGTTCACCCTTGCTAACACTACAAACCTGAGAGGGCACTCGAAAAAGCTCTTTTTTTTTATGTAATCCGGTATGGGTGGCTGAGTCAGAGGGGCCAAAGCACTTGTACCGTGCGTTATAGGGGAACGGACGTTCGAGGGAAATGGACGTTCGCTTCCGGATCCCAACAGTCGACCGACCGCACCACTGAGCTTAGGTTTAGGTTTTATTATTATCATTCGTAGGCAAATAAATTTTGCACTTGAATTCCTTATCTTTCGAATGGCAACTACATATAGTGTGAAATGTAGCAGCAATGAATTAAAAACAATGAAAACAATGACAAGGGCTGTACAGAACCAGATAAAAGACAAAAACAATTTTTAAGCTATCTTATGCATAAAGACTACTAGCTGTGCTCGCGGCTCCGCCCGCTCTCATATTTAACTTCACTGCTAACCTCATACATAAGCCATTTAGCGTGATAGTAAGTAGCCTATACTTGATGGGAAGAATCAAGCTATCCGTAGATTTCTTTTTTATTAAAATCGGTTTAGTGGTTCTCGAGTTATAAGCGGACAGACAGACATACAGAAAGCAGACGTTGGATTTTATTAAAGGTAAGGAAAGAAGGAAGGATTACTACACGAGTCCTTCATCGCAGGAGAGCTTTGACGCAGCCGTGACTGACAGAAGACAAATCGTAGTATGTAGTAGGTAGTTGTCGATTATATATTATAGCAGTGCAGTAATAAGGTACCAATGCGAGCGTCTCGGGGCAATATGCATCATTGGCGTTCACTGAAGATTGTTAGTTGAAATATAGACACATGCACATCTGTGATGTAGGTTGCGCCACCTCAAAATTAGGTTAGGGTTAATATTAACCCTGGTTATTTTTTTTTTAAACCACCAAAACATTGTGAATATTTTGGTGGTAAATAAAAAAAAATAACCAGGGTTAATTTATAGAAGATGCGTCGCTACGCATCTACCTACCTAACCTAATGTTAATGTTAACCCCAACCTAACCTAATGTTGAGACTTGAGGTGGCGCATGTCGTTTTTGTTACGTTTCGTTTCGAGCCATGGCAGTGAACGCAAATGATGCATATTGCCCCGAGACGCTCGTGTACCAATAAGCAAATAACGGTTCACTAACATGTATGCAGGATGTCACGTGACATCTTCTGTCCGTCACAGCTGCGTCAAAGCTCTCCTGTGATGAAGGACTCGTATTAGTACACTTACCCAATACTACTACTATCTACTTAATTTAGCGTTAATTTATTTAATGTAGCGTCAATAAACTTGGTACAAATAGCATCAAAAGAAAGCTATCGAGGCTGACAAACCTACTACAAATGGTAACCATACTAGCGAGGCTGTTCATTTCGGAGTCGACGGCGGCGGCGGCACAATTTAGAGCCTCCTATGTAATTGAGATTTCACGTCACACTGATAAATGGACGTATACTAATTGCATATAATTTCGCAAGACAATAATATCACCTGACAGATTTACTGCGACGCAGACTAGATGGTTCACTGAACGCGTCATCGCTCCAATATAGTCGCCGAAGTTAACAAAACACACCCGATATTTTTTCCCAAATTTTTCTAACCTTAAAATTGCCGAATTACCCTAAGCGAATCATATATCGACGTGTAGATCATGAATTTAACTATTAACTATAAAAAATAACACATTCTAAAGTCTAGTAACATGTGTAGGTATAAAAAGAATTTTTTTAAGACCTAGAAATATTTTTAAATTTTGTTCTATAGGAAAGGCAAAGGTTTTTATTCGTATCCGACCCATCCGGAAGTCAATGGATGTAAGCCAGTGGTGCCCATACCTTTTTGTATAAAGATCTACCTACAAAAAATTAAAGGCTGCGAGATCGACACTTGTACCATAGATTTTCGTTTTTAAATAATTTGTAGTAATTTTTGTTTGAACTTCCTTTATATTTGTTACTATTGCAGTCCTAAGATGACACTACCCGGAAAATGTTAGTCACATAAAATATTATGAATTCTTCGATGTTTCTACGAGTCACTTCTTGCTCTACATATTTCAGCGATCGACCTAAAAGCCTCTTGCGATCGACCGGTCGATCGCGATCGACCGTTTGGGCGCCACTGATGTAAGCAGTTCGGGGTCCGGCTCCAAAATTGACAGTCAAAATCTAAATTCATTTATTTACGCTATGCAACCGCGATTGGGTCTTATAACTCGTCTCTAACGTCGGACGGACAGACAGACACGAGAGTGATCTTATAAGGGTTCCGTTTTTATCTTCTTTTTTACCTTAAAAGCAGTTCTAAAGTTCGGCAGTAGCCGAATGCAAGCCCAACTGAATTATTGGGGCCGAATGTTCGGTCAAAGCCGAATATTCGGTCGGACTCTAGTTTCTTGTATGGGGACCCCATTATAATTTTGTTATTTGTTAGGATATCTGGCATAGCAATAACACATATACTGTGAAAATTTTTACTGGCTAACTATTACGGTTCAAAAGATACAAACCGTTTAAAGTTAGGACAGACAGACAGACAGACGCACGGCGTAGACTTATATAATATGCTTACAGATACTGATTTCCATACAGATATTTATTATGATTTAAAGTGTGAGAGTTACGGCCACCCGAGCGCTATTGTCACTTCGACCTAGGAAGATCTATTGTGATCTCTCACAAGTTCTCAAGCTCAAGCTCACCCCCAAGTCCAATTTCCACTATGAACCGAGTTATATTCTTGGGGTTGAGTGCCTGTATCTTGCGTGGGTTAAAAATACAACCCCTTACAATACGGCTTAGCTACCACTTGAGTTTAGCCACCAGGTGTCCAATATCGTCTACTTTGGTGCGTCGGCAGATTGCCTTGCTAGTCCCGACCTCGATTGACGCCCCCCTCTACTGCCAATGGGAGCGGATATGTTCGGTGAAGCAGTCGCAAGCTGAGTTTGACGCCTCCTGCTTACCTCCAGCTCGTAAGCCTTCAGCCAGTGATGCACGAAGACGCTGTTGGAGTCGGTCAGCAGGACGACGTCCCAGCCGGCGTCTCGGCCAGCTTGCCGACGAGCCTGAGGGCCCCGGGCACAGGTCTCATGCCACCGTCTCGCAAGCTCAGTTCGACGACTCCTGCTTACCTCAAGCTCGTAAGCCTTCAGCCAGTGATGCACGAAGACCCTGTTGCAGTCGGTCAGCAGGACGACGTCCCAGCCGGCGTCGGCCAGCTTGCCGACGAGCCTGAGGGCCCCGGACACAGGCCTCATGCCACCGTCTCGCAAGCTCAGTTCGACGCCTCCCGCTTACCTCAAGCTCGTAAGACTTCAGCCAGTGATGCACGAAGACGCTGTTGGAGTCGGTCAGTAGGACGACGTCCCAGCCGGCGTCGGCCAGCTTGCCGACGAGCCTGAGGGCCCCGGACACAGGCCTCATGCCACCGTCTCGCAAGCTCAGTTCGACGCCTCCTGCTTACCTCCAGCTCGTAAGCCTTCAGCCAGTGATGCACGAAGACGCTGTTGGAGTCGGTCAGTAGGACGATGTCCCAGCCGGCATCGGCCAGCTTGCCGACGAGCCTGAGGGCCCCGGGCACAGGTCGCATGCCACCGATGCGCTCCAGGATGTCCTCTTTGGTGAAGCCGGCCAAGTGGACGAGACCAAAGATCTGCGGAAACAAAATATATATTCATCTAAGTACAGAAGTAGCGTGTTTTTTTTATGGAAAGCGCGACTGTACCGTGTGGGGCCGGTACTTTAAAAGAATAGCCCCACTGCATCTCTCCTCGTGTGTGTCGTAAAAGGCGACTAAGGGATATGACTCCCTTCTTATATTACTAGGTGGTAGGGTTTAACCCGCCCGGGATGGCACCACCGCACTGAATGAAAGGTCGGTCGAAACGGCTATGTAAATAGTTTGTGTTTTCCATCCAGTTCAGTGTAGCCGAAGGGAAGCACTGACGTGGCACCAAGTTCACCCGGTGTTATGGGCTGACATCGCGGATGTTGTAGGTGTGATGTAGCAAACCGTGTCAGTATCCATAAAAAAAAAACTACTTAAAAATAATAGCCTTGCGTACCCCTGGTGGTGCACATACCGTTATTCGGGAACCCCTGACATAGAGACGGCGGCTGAGTGGTCTGGGCGAGGGCTTCTCTTGCGAGAGGTCCGAGGCTCCAATCCGGTCGGCGTGTAGCGATGAGTTTTTTCAGATGGAAAAATTTACGTACATATCTCCACCTGCTGCTTCACCGTTCGGAACCGCGTGTAAAACACACTTAACAGACACCTTTATGTAATTGGAGTAACGGACAGTCCACTGTGCAGAGCATGCCTGCAGGCGGACGAGACACCCGCCCACGTGCTGCTGGAGTGCGAGGAGTTGGCAGACATAAGGGCGAAGGAGCTGGGAGGCCCTACTACACTTCGAGAGGCGTGCCAGGACCCAAGGAGAGTGTGCCGCCTCCTGGAAGAACTCGGCTGGTTGGATTAAGGCCGTAGGACGCGCAAAAGGCCCGCATGGAAGCGGGCTTAGGCGCGGAAAACGAGTCCACTATCATCATCACCGGTGTAAAACTATAGGTCCCTTCCCTTGCTCTTTACTGGGTGATAGGCTCAAATTGTAATTGTGGGTTGATACTACCATACTGGATGTAAGATGGCCGCATAGCAACCTTGGCTGTGTTCTCCTCTAGTCCAGTATAGCCAGCAATCGAAAGTCTCCGGTATGACACCTACCTTGTCGGAGGTGATATTGGCTAGTCAGAGCACGTGCTTTGGCCCCTCTGACTCAGCCAACCACACCGGATTACATAAAAGAGGACCAGACACACGAGTAGAGTTAAAAATGGTTAAATACTTAACTCTCGGCTTATGAACACATTCCGATAGCAGATGACGCAAGTAAAAAAAAAATGCTGAAAAACTACAATAAACCCAAACGGATCTCGTCACGTCATTCCACCGGTGACGTCAAAAGCGATCGTAACAGGAAAGTGTAGGTTTTCTGGTACCGAAAATATCGCATGTAATGTACAGTGCCGCATTTAGTGTGGGGCAAGGGGCCGGCGTCTGACGCCCCCAACAATTTTGGATTACAAATTATGCAAATATATTTTTGGTCTTAATAAAATGGTTTAAAAAAAATGTGTAGAAACTGATAATTTTATTGTTTCGTACATTCAAAGGGGGAAAAACAAAGAAAACCTTAGGTCGGGCCGGAATGTTCGGGGAGATAGGAAGGAATCAGGAATCATTTAACATTGTTATCAACATTCTAATTGATACGCTTGTCGTAAAAGAAAAGAAATGGGGATACAGGTTCAAATATGGAGACACATATATGGCGGCCATCCTGGCATTTGCGGATGATATTACGCTGTTAACCCGCAATCTAAAACAAAATCAGTCGCTTCTTAAGGTGGTGGATGACTATTGTGAATGGACCAAAGGGATGAAGATAAAACCAGCGAAGTGCTACTGTTTGAGCTTAACCAGGAAAGGTTCAAAGTTTACCTCGAGCAATCCAGGTTTGACAGTAGCCGGAAAACCAATCGCAACCGTGGCTGATGAAGCTCCTTTTAAATTCTTGGGCAAAAGGATCACCAGCTGAGGAAAGGAGCATCCTACTGATGATATTGCCCAACTTTTCGAAGAGAGCCTCCGCCAAACTGACAATCTTCCCCTCCTGGGTACACAAAAGGCATGGATTTACGATAACTACCTGACATCAAAACTTTCATGGCCATTTCTCGTCTACGACTTCACAAAGCAAAACCTGACTAAATTAGACTCGTATGTGACCAGATTCCTGAAATCATGGTTTGGACTGGCTCACCCGGCTGACTCGTCAACGCTATACAGATCTCACAATAACTTTGGACTGAACATTAAGAAACCGTCGATATTTTATCAAAAGGCGAGAATAGCCAAACGATGTATACTCAAAGACTCCAATGATAGCGCTATTCAAGCCTTACCCAACACATCACTATCAGATGAACTGGAATCGAGACTCGACTTCTACAAATCATTCCAAGTTGGTACACGCACCAATAGATCTGGATTGGGCATAGAAACAGCAAAGTCTGATAAAGAAATACTGAAAGGTTTTGCTCAGGAGGACATGGAACAAGGCTTCAAACTTCACGCCTTAAACCTAGAAATGCAGAATGATTGGCTAACAGTGGGTGACTTCTGCATCCCTCCTGCATTGAAGTGGAAATCCATAATATACAACTGGTCCCCTGAGCTGCTTAAGTTCTACTTAAATGCATTCCAGCTTACTCTCCCCGACCCGAGTAACCTAGTTAGATGGGGGAAATCTACAAATAAACTATGCCCGTCATGTAAGGAGTTCGTAGGCACGGCCAAACATTTGTTATGCGGATGCAAAATACTACTTGAGCGAGGCCAGTATTCCTACCGTCATGATAAAGTCCTCCAAATCATCAGAGAGGCCATCAACCTGTCAATTGCACGGACCAGGAAAGGGCAAACCAGTAGCGGCTTCCAGAAGGTCAACTTTGTGAAACCTGGAGCCAATAAGCTGCCCAAAGATAGGACTAAACCTTCTTCAATTTTGGGAGCAGCAAAGGATTGGGAATTGTTGATGGACACACATGAGAAGCATTACCAAATGCCTTCGGAAATCTGTACCACAGCATTAAGACCGGATATACTCATATTCTCAAAAGCGACAAAGCATGTAGTACTTGTTGAACTTACAGTTCCATGGGAAAGTAACATACCGAAGGACCACAACATCAAACTTAACAAGTACTGCAACTTAGTAGACCGGATTGTGAGAAACGGATTCAAGACTGATCTCTTCGCTGTGGAAGTCGGAGCAAGGGGACTACCAGCGAAGTCGCTCTACAGTCTCTTCAAGAATCTAGGGCTCCCAAGATCGACGCTAAGCTCATATATGGAGAGAGCTTTGAAAACGTCACTGGAAGCATCCTACAGAATATGGATAGGTAGAGAGAGGGAGGTCGAGAGCGGGACTGGTGGTTTCCCCGCGTCCTAGTCAACGCAGACTAGCTGACGAGGGCTTGAAGCGAGCCGAAACGTGAAGCATGCGCGGGAAATTTAGAGTGGCCACTCGCTAGTCCCGGCCCCGATTAATACCCTCCTCTACTGCCGATGGGCCCGGATATGTTCGGTGAAGCCATCGTAAGCTTAGATCCACACCTTCCTTTACCAACTGCATATGTTTATTATGCTATGCCAGAAAATACATTCATGATTCCTCTCTTAATTCCGACAATCATAACTATGATACACGGTGTAAGAATAATGTACAACTAATAAGACATATTAGCTAAAACCTCAAAAAGCTTTATTTGTAATAGTGTTAGATTTTATAATAAACTGTCTTCTAACATAAAACAATATGATAATAATTTTAAACGACGGATTAAATTAATGTTAATTGAAAAGAGTTATTTATTACACTATTAAGGATGCATTAACTGACCGTAATTTTATCTAAGAGTTTGACTACTAAACAGTGGGGAAAACTCCCCACTTTGACAATTGGAGACACTTTGTATCATTCGATTTTTAATATGACTTAATAAGGTACTAAACTATTATCAAAACAAACGTGCAGCTCGCACAACAAAATTTTATGGCTTAGTGAACGGAGATTCCCTTTACCAAGCCATAAAACTTTATTATGCGAACTGCACGTTTGTTTTGATTTGAGTTTAACAAAACATTGTGACTTGCGAAGTTTGTTTGTCAGGTCTTCTTCGCATTGAATTTAGAACTGCGGAATTTTCGACATGTCCAAGCGTAGGTTACCTACCTATGGATAAAATTATACAATAAACAATAAACAATGACATTCGCAAAGCCCGCATGCGACCGAATGTTTGTGAGCGCGTCGTTAGACACCTTATGGGTATACCGGATTACATAACCCCCCCCCCCCCCCCCCCCCCCCCCCTCCTACGACCCCGATCTGACTCGTCTGACTCGTCTGGCGTCGGTTCTCCATAAAAAAAAATGTCTCATAAAATTAAAGTCTTAAATACACCCCTGTTCCACCAGTAATATTGCCAGATGGTTGTGCCAATTCTGGATGGCAACAGTCCAAACCTTGGTTACCTTTGCTAGGTTCAAGGGCATCCTCTGAGAAAACTAAAAATGAAGATTCCGCTAGATAATAAACGCACTATGCGGTCATCAAGTGTGGATCACATGTTTTTTTTATGTAATCCAGTGTGTGTAGCTGAGTCAGAGGGGCCAAAGCACATGATCCGACCGGCCAATATCACCTCTGAGAAGGAGTCTAATTTTAAAACAGTGTGTCATTTCTTTCATTCTAAACATGACTTGCCGAAGCTGGTGGACAAACAATTCCGAAGAAAAGTAAAAAATTTAAATTTCCCTTTTTTATGTAATCTGATATGGGTGTTATCACCTCAGAGAAGGTAGGTGCCATACCGAAGACTTCTTACGTAGAATCAACAGGAAAACAGGATGAAAACAGGATTAGTGGCATAATATTATAGTACCGTGTGGGGCCGGTACTTTAAAAGAATAGCCCCACTGCGTCACACGTTTTAACTCTCCCCGTGTATGTCGTAAAAGGCGACTAAGGGATATGACTCCCTTCTTATATTACTAGGTGGTAGGGTTTAACCTGCCCGGGTTGATACCACCCGCGCCACGACCGGTTGCTTAACTTTCCGTGTTCGTGCTGAGTGCCGTGTTCTGGGGCTAGGTCCGGTACCACCTCTGTATGCTGTTTCGCTGAGAGTGGCTTTGTGAGATGAGGTGGATGTGGCCGTTTCGATTAGGTCTCGTTCCTCGGCACGGCAATCCGTAGTGGTTTTCAACCGACTTCACAAAAAGGAGGAGGTTCTCAATTCGACTGTATTTTTTTTTTTTATGTTTGTCCCTTCATAACTTTCGACTGGATGAACCGATTTTGAAAATTCTTTTTTTATTTGAAAGCTGGTGCTTCCCGTGTGGTCCCATTTTAATTTGGTCAAGGTCGGATTGGAAAGCGAGGCCCAATTTCGAGCGATTCCGCCGAGTACATTAATAGCAAAAAATTACTAAAAAAAACGGTCAAATACAAAACTATTTAACAAAATATAAAAACCGCCTTCAAAAATGTATGAAATAAAAAAAAATCGAACCTTAGAGTTGAAGGTGGTGCTAAAGCAAGCAAAAATCACCGACCGCCTTCAGATCTAGGGTTCAATTTTTTTTTATAAATTTCATACATTTTTGAAGGTGGTTTTTATATTTTGTTAAATAGTTTTTTTCATAAAAAAAGTCGGACAGACGTACTCACATCGTGCATATACGGCGTCCAGTCGGTGGTGCCCGACTCCCAGCCGGGCGGGGGGCCGCGCGAGCTCAGCAGCTCGATGACGGTCGCGTCGGAGTCCGCGTCCGCTAGCGTACGGTCGAAGTCGAACACGGCCAGCGAGTCGTGCGGAGACATTCTGCACTTGCGGAGAGTCCCGCCTGCAGAAAACAAACACAACATTTATTTATTTTATTTTTAATATTTTATTTTTTATATAGTAACCACGACACGTGGCGCCGAGCCACCGGAGACACCGATAAGGTGTCTAACGGAACCCATAGACATTTGGTCGCATGCGGGGGTTGCGAATGCCATGCCGGCCTGACGGGTGCTCATACATGCCCTCTTAAAGGACCTGAGACTGTACTTATTTTTACATTACCTACATGTCTCCCTGATTAGATTGTTGTGTGGTGTGAACATGAAACATTGTGTGGTGTGATGTGAACATTAAAATGTCTGCGGTGGAGGTTATAAAAAATTATGAAATTATATTCTTTCCTTTTGAGTCAACATTTTCCGGCCTGAAGAAGCAGGAAAGTCAGTAAGACCTGTGTGTAGACCATACATACATATATAGCATCACGCCTGTTTCCCAGAGGGGCAGGCAGAGACAACGGATGCCCGCTGTGTAGACCGCCACACCTATTTAGATTTTTAGGTATGAATATTTTTGCCTGTGCACAGTATGTTATGTACCTATAATAAAATCCAACGTTTGCTTTCTGTCTGTCTGTCCGCTTATAACTCGAGAACCACTGAACCGATTTTAATAAAACAAAATTCTACGGATAGCTTGATTCTTCCCATCAACTATAGGCTACTTACTATCACGCTAAATAGCTTATGAGGTTAGCAGTGAAGTGAAATATGAGAGCGGGCGGAGCCGCGGGCACATGAGACCATAAAATCGGACATCCTCTTTTTATCTAATCGACCATTAGAGCTCATTTTTACAAATGTAAGAGTAAAACTCCCATTTGAAAATTCCACATAGTTTAGGAGGAATAAAAATTCAAAATTAATTATTTTTTTAATTTTAGAAAGTGAAAAAAAATTCTTACTCGATAACTAATAACATTTTATTTGGAAAAGCTACAATGTTTCATAGAACTCTTAAAACCACATGTAATAAGAGTTTAATATGCTTCGTAAATGCCAGTAGTTAATTTAAAAAAAATGTTTTGTGTATTTTTGGATCTCCGCGCGCCACCACGATCCTGACACACCTCTGCCGCCTCTTCCACTTTCATAATGTTCTTCATGCATGCTCGTCGGTTACGGATACTACGCACTTGACCCATTTTGAGCACATACCCGATCTGGTCCAGGTACGTCGTCGGTAACCTGCTGACTAAATCATTTCTCAGGCCCTCATACCGCTCACAATCCATCATAACATGAAATTTTCCCTCCCTCTTTTTTTCGCGCAAATGCTATAATTTGGTTGATGACAAAAAAAATGTGTCCCGCAATCTAGAACCACTGCAACTCCGTAGGGATGTCGGCCCCCTAAGTGTGTTCTATCGCTTATTCCGTGGGGAGTGATCAGAGGAGCTGTTCAACGCTATGCCGCCGTCCCCTTTCCACCTCCGTACAATGTGCACTGGTCAGGGATTGCATCCCTATACACTGGACTTACCGCGGATGCGTACCAATCGGTTCTGCAGATCCTTCCTCCACAAAACCGGTAAACTCTGAACGATCTCCCTGCCCTCATATTTCCCGCCAAGTATAGGGTAGGGTGGGGCTATTTCGCCGAAATATCATGTTTTTTTGATGCAATTTCTTGCATTGGCAACTTTTACAAAGTTTAGGTAATTATTTCATCCTTCCAAATGGCTCTTTGGCTATTCAATTGCAGCAAAAAAAACAAATTATTAGTGAACTCTTTATTATTTTTAATAAATTAAAAACACAAGGCTGTCAATGCCGGCGGAATAGCCCCACGGTAGAGCAATTCTGGGTCTCGTTTTTGAGCTGCATTTACCTTTGGAACTTTACTAGTCAGTACCTGGGCGACCGAGCTTCGCTCGGCGTCTATGCCAATCTAGATAAGCTTAAAAAAAAATTACATTATCTAAATACTAAATTTCATCCAAATCGTTAGAGCCGTTTCCGAGAAACCAATTGTATATATATATACAAGTTTAGCTCACTTAAAGTATAATGCGCGGGGCGGATGTCGGCGTGTCGCCGCCGCAGCGGTTCGTCAGTATTCTCCCTCGCACCCGCACCGTACTTGTATAGTTTATTCGCGTGGCGGGTCGCCCGCTGCGGCGACGACACGCCGAGATCCGTCCCGGGCACTATAATAGGATATGCATAATTATGTCTAGCCTCAGTAATACTGATTCAGATGATAAAATCCCGAGTTTTCGATATCGGCGATATACCCCCACGGCGGGGCCTAGGTAAGTGAGGGTAGGAAAAAAAATGAAAATAATGACATTCAACCTTCGATATATTGTATTCTAAAGTACTTACAATAGTTTCACACCATTTACATATAATATTTTTTTTTAATGTCCTAAATAGCCCGTTAAACATGCCTCTTTTTATTTTTATTTTTGCGCGTTCAGATTAATTTATTAAAAAAAAACTAACCTATGCCAAGTTATAATTACTTCTAATTTGGAATAAATAAGGCTTTGTATTCATTGAAAAAAAGTTTCATGTCATTATCTTAGAAAACAAAAAAGTTACAGTCATTCAAATGACAAACAACGGGTTGCCGGCGGAATTGCCCCACCGGCGAGATAGCCCCACCCTACCCTAGTCTCGGATCCTTCAAGAGAGGCGTGAATGGGCACCTGTCAGGCCGGCATGGCATTCACAATCCCCGCATGCGACCGAATGTACATGGGCGTCGCTAGACACTTTATGGGTGGCTCGGCGCCAAATGCTTACTATAAAAAATAAACAAAATAAAAATAAAGTTTAAGGGTAGTTCTTCAGAGACAAAATTTTCGATGTCTATGGGTATATTTCTGTTACCATCTAAAGAAACGACATGATATTTTTTCTTTGTACAGGTTAGCTTTATCCCTAACTGGGACAAATTATATTTTTGAAATAATTGCTGTCTAGGTACAAAATAAAAATATTTGAAGCTTGTTCTTCTGATTCATATAACGTGTCCGTTAGCCATTTTCCGGAACAAAATGGTTGATGTCGCATTTTCCCTTTGATAAATCAATATAAATTATAATCATATCGAAGGGAAATGAATTGTCCTCTTACAAAAAAAATGTGTATTAGTTACAACTACGTTAGTGTGTTTATAAATAATTAAATAAGAAGTGTCCGGCGTATAATACTGATTAATGTGGCGTAAGCTGCACTTGACCATGCTTGGTCGGGTAATAATATTGAGAGTCTGGCTTCCCGCGCGGGGGGAAGCCAGTCGTGCAAAGAAAGAGCTAGAAGACGGATATGCGGCTGGTTGGCTTAGATCCCGGTGTTACGAAGGTAAATATCTGATTCATCTGTGCTTGGTTCAGGTGGCATTCTGATTACAATGCCTATTTTATAAAATATATTTTATAGTTCTAAAACTTCAATCTGAGTTTTTTGTGATGCTTTTGTGTTATAGATTCGTGTAGAAAAATTACAATACTCAATTCTGTATGTATGATGAGTTATGCATGATTGTACGCAAAATCCTGATTCATCTGTGCTGATTCATATGGTCAAAACCACATATGAATCATAAAATAAATTAGTTTGGGCCCTCTCGAGCATGAAAGCAGCGTTTTTTTGTTGCATTCGGATACAGCCCAACAAGACCTCGACCTTCCTGATGACGACAGCTTTTGGATGGAGACTTCGTCAATCGATGAAAACTTATAACTCCAAAATTCACCAGAGATGTCCATAAAAGAAAGGTGACATCGAAGAAAGCTACAAGCAGCTCAGAATTACAACAGAATTAATTGTACCACCGATCTCAGTGTTCCGGGCTATACACTATTTGAACGTTTTATGCCCAAAAGTGGTGTCTGCCTTTATGGCCGATCCAATGTCTCCAACAAGAGATTATGCCATGTTGAAGACTCCCGATTCCCAGTAATATGGGTCCGCGTGAATCTTCCCCATGTGGTGAGAATCTATGCGGGCCTGTATCGCTCGCCTAACCTTGGTGTCAAATAGACTGTTGCATTCTTTGAGCACCTCAACAGAGTGACAGACAAACTGCTTTGTGAGCTTCCTACGACTGAAATTGTAATGGTGGGCGACTTCAATGTCAAACATAAGGAATGGCTTGGGTCCACCATCACCGATCACTCCGGCCGGGAAGCTTACAACTTGGCCATAGCCCACGGATTGTCGCAGATGGTATCGGGATTTACACGCATATCTGACAATTCTGCGCACAAGCCTAGCTTGCTGGACTTTGTGCTGACTTCCGAACCTACAGGATACAGAGTAAGTGTCAAAGCTCCCCTCGGGAGCTCTCATCACTGCCTAGTGTCCTGTACACTGCCGACTGTGTACTACGCGAAAACGCGCGAGCCTAGCACTCGCACAGTCTGGCACTATAAGTCAGCACAATGGGAGGAATTCCGATCCTTTCTAGAAACTTTCCCTTGGAAGGAGGTCTACTTTGCCTCTTCGGATCCATCAACGTGCGCTGAGTCTATTGCCGAGCTGGTGCAATAGGGTATGGAATATTTTATTCCATTTCTGTTGTACCAGTGGGCGGTAGTCACAAGCCATGGTTCAACCGCCAATGCCGCATAGCTGTAGAGGCCAAGAACCAAGCCTACAGGCGGTGGCTCTCCGCACGTACCGCTGATGCAAGGCGCGCACTTAACGCCTCCTCCAGGTCTTGCAAGCGAACACTCATCGTAGCCAAGTCCAAACACGATCATAGAATTGGCGAGAGACTAGTGCGATGTCCGACCGGCAGCCGCGCATTCTGGTCTCTCGCCAACTCTATCGGACGAAACTTCTGTCGCTCTGCTACACCACCCCTGGAACGGTCCTGGATCACTCCCTATCCTCGCGAAGAAAAAGGCGAACATTTTTGCTCGTCTTTTCGCATCTAACTCAACGTTGGATGACCAGGGTGCAACTCCTCTCTCGATACCACACTGCCGCATTATCCGCATTATCCGCATTGTCCGCACTGTCCGCATTATCTGCTTACGTCCTTGGACTCGATACAGCGCCGAGCCATCCGTCTTGTTGGTGACCCGAAACTTACAAATGGTCTGGAGTCTCTGCGTCACAGACGATTTGTGGGCTCGCTTAGTCTGTTTTACAGATACTATCACGGACACTGCTCTGTGGAACTAGCATCCCTTATTCCATGCCACCCGTCCTATCTCCGGATGACTCATCGCAGAGAGACTCAGCACCCTTTTGTTGTTGACATTGGGCTTTTGAGAACCCATCGGTTCTCTAAATCGTTTCTTTGTCGCACCGCTAGAGTGTGGAACTGTCTTCCGGCGAGTGTATTTCCTGAATCCTTTAACCTGGGTGTCTTCAAGCGTCGTATTAACGGGCTAGACAGCCTAGCAACAGTCCGCAAATCTGCTGGCATGGCACCTAACTGAGCGTGGTTTTGCGAGGAGAGGTGATTTTGGCTCTGTCGACTGCACCATTGGTCTCTCGGCACAGCCACCCATGCTGGTTTCCATAAAAAAAAATCACAAATATTAGCAATTATAGTTAAAATTTCTGTTATATTACAATATTCTCGCTTTCCCATATGGGAGTTCCCATTGGAGTATATACTATAAGAATTATTATATAGGTACCGGTGTTTTGTGTTTTTTTTACAAAAATTATTGTTGAATTCAGCAGATTTTTTCCGTGATATGATCACTAATAATTCTTTTCATGAATATAGATTACTGTTGTTGTTAAAATATGATTATTTTCTTAATATAGAGCCCATCTACATAAGTTTTTCATTTTTATTTCTGTTTCTGATTCATCTGTAACAAATTCTGATTCATCTGGGCACAAAATATTTGAACATCGATATCTTGAAAAATACTTTATAAAAACGAGTCCCTCATTCAAATATATGTTATTTGGTATACCTATTTTCATATGAACATGTGTTACAGTACTGAAAGTGAAATTTAATTTTGGCCATATGAATCAGTCGAAGAATGGAATTTCGAAGAATTACCCTTAAATGACATTTTTTTATTTATTGAAAAAAATTTATACTAAAACATTTCAAATTTTCTTGAGTACTTACCTACCTAATGAGTTACAAAAATGAGAAGTTACCATGTCTCTTTTCTATAGGTATTAAAAAAGGTTTAAAATGAAACACTTTTTTTTTTACTAAAAAAAAAATTACACTAAAACATTTCAAATTTTCTTGAATAGTTATAAAAAAAAGTCACCTATGTCTTTTTACTAGAATCGTCTCCCTGAGATAATAATATGATGCTTCTAATGTAAACCGTATTTACAAGAAAGACTTACCTATTCTCTAAACGTTCAAAGCAAGCGACCGAGTCAACAGACTAGTCGACGCGACGCGCACCACCCACCGCACTGAATTCAAACCTAGACTAGATCGCATCGCATCATAACTTCATGGCGTTCCGTGACATCACGCACCGCACACGGGGCCGCGACATTTCCGGGGAAAACAAAGAACTTTTCCTATGAATTTTCTTCATTCCTAAAACAAACGTGATTCACTCACTGACACGATATTATGGTTTGACAGTGACAGCTTGTATTGACAGTTGACAAACAGCTGATATTTTATAGATTTTTTTTTAGAATGTACTAACGTAATGAAAATAGTTTATTCAATTCAAAATAGTTATAAAATAATTAACTAATCTAAAAATTATATAAACTAACTTACGAAATAAACTAACTTAAAATAATTAATTAATTAATTAGATTAATTCGTCTCCTCCCGAAACAGGCAAAACTCATTAGAGTATACAGCCAATTCTGTTGTAGCTTTCAACGTCTGTTGTATAAATTCTCGCACCGCGAGAACCACAAAAATATATATTTTTAATTACAACGACGACGCGACAAACTTCCGCGCCGTCCGCCATCACTTTCATGATTACTTGGACACAATAATGTTTTTTATGGAACCGGCACAACCGGAGCCGGAGGTACCACAGACCTCGAATTTTACGCTGGGAGGTACAAAAGCACTGACATTGCACCTAGTTCACCAAGGTGTTATGGGCTGACATAATGGATGTAGTAGGTAGGTGATGTAGCCAACGAGCGAAGCTCGGTCGCCCAGGTACTATATATAATATATTGACAGGAAATTACTAAACAACGAGAAACTACAGGAAAATTAAGCTGCTAATGTATGTATATTCGTACCAACTACCAACCACAAAAAAACATGGCCAGTCTGTATAAACCATAGTAAACGTTAGATAGAAATAGTGTATTGACATTTCTGGACGCAAAGTATTTTTTTTTGACGTGATGACGTCACGTCTTATAAATTGGTGAACACCGGCTGCACGCACGAAGAAGTGTCACGTTCCATCTAAACCTGTGTGTGCAAGCGAGAGCGCGATAGAGACCTGTGTGTGCAAGCGAGAGCGCGATAGAGAGGCATATACAATAGTAGGAAATACAAAATATATTTCTCCGTCTTTTGCGAGCCTCGAACCCGCGGTCCCTGCCACCAATATATTGTGACCGACGTCTTAAACCACACGGCTAATCGGTCGTGTACTTATGAGGCGAATTTGGGAACAGTTGGTGAATATTTGATGGAGCGATATCTAGCACTTCAGTCATGTACTTAAATCAAAGAGATTAAAATAACCAGGTTATAGAGAGGCATTGATTTTATAGGGGGAGTCAGATGTACCGTCAGCGACGTTTTAAAGGTAACATGAAATTAGTCTTCATTTAAGTCCTAAGACGCGCCAGGAGTATCGTATTTGAATTAAATAATAATTATATTTTTAAATCTGCTAATTATAAAACGGTGCTAAGTTGGAACAGCATAGTTAAATTTTAAGATTATTTTATATTATGTTGAAATTTTGAAATAGTGCATTTTTAGGTTTTCATAATTTTTCCAATAAACATTTTCATGTTTTGTCAGCCAGTGAGCTTGTAAGAGTGGTAAGAGTGTAGGATTTGTATTTTTTGACAATGGGTTCGAATCCCTCAAATTTTGTTTTGTTTTTTTTTCGCAAGCTGGTATTTGGCAGAGCCTGCGTATGCCAGAGTATGCGTGATGGATGAATTTTAAATACATAAGTCAATCAATGGCTATATGGTCAAATGATCTTTGCCTGCCTATTTATGGCGAAAGCAACAACAACATGTTTTTTGGGAAAGATGGCGGACGGCGGAAGTTTGTCGCGTCGTCGTTGTAATTAAAACAAAATATTTATGTGGTTCTCGCGGTGCGAGAATTTATACAACAGACGTTAAAAGCTACAAAAGAAATGGCTGTATACTCTAATGAGTTTTGCCTGTTTCGGGAGGAGACGAATTAAATAAAAAAATAAAATAAATAAAAAAAAAAAGCAACAACAACAACTACAAAAACATAATAAGTCAATCAAACGTTTGGTGACGTGTTTGCTTGCTTGTGTGGTGTTCTGGTTTTTGGTTATAAATTTGTGATTATTTGCATTTATTACCCAAAAAATAACATCATTTTGTGTCTAAAGATGTTTTTTCAAAACAACAGACGTTCATAACAAGGCGAAGCGCCTATCAGCGCCGCTGTGGCACAATCGCTGGTGATATTGCTAAATTCCTCAATCAGACTTCATGATGCAACCACCAGCCCCACCTCCGCCTCCAGGCGCGAGCTCTACCATACTTAGCATGCGCGAGAAGGAGCGCTACATCGAAGAGTTTGAATTCCCCTTCTGCGACGAATCGAGCAAGTATGAAAAAGTCGCCAAAATCGGCCAAGGCACGTTCGGCGAAGTATTCAAAGCGCGAGCCAAGAACTCCAGTAAAAAGTTCGTCGCAATGAAAAAGGTGCTCATGGACAACGAAAAGGAAGGCTTTCCCATCACGGCGCTGCGAGAAATAAAAATTTTGCAGCTTCTAAAACACGAGAACGTTGTAAATCTTATAGAAATATGTCGCACGAAGGCAACGGCGCACAATAAGTACAGATCGACTTTCTATCTCGTGTTCGATTTCTGCGAGCACGATTTGGCCGGTCTGCTGTCGAATGTGAATGTGAAATTCAGCTTGGGTGAGATCAAGAAGGTGATGCAGCAACTGCTCAACGGTTTATACTACATACACAGCAATAAGATACTGCACCGCGACATGAAAGCCGCGAATGTGTTGATAACGAAGAACGGCGTGCTGAAGCTGGCCGACTTTGGCCTGGCGCGAGCGTTCAGCTTGGCGAAGACGGGTCAAGTGAACAAATACACTAACAGAGTCGTTACACTGTGGTATCGACCGCCGGAGCTACTTTTAGGTGAGACATTGGGTGTGGATTAGAAGAGGGGAACCTTGCTAGGTAAGCTTATTGTGTAGGCCGAGTTAAAACTTAAAATTCTTTCACTAAATTCATCTTTTAACTCAGCCTACACAATAAGCTTACTAGCAATTTGCTAGCAAGCTCTTCTAATCCACCCCCGAGACATTAACCCTTTTGAGTCTCAAACTTTAAAAAACATGCTACCCCCCACAAGTTCCGTGCCATTTTAGGCGTGCGGGGATTCGGCGGTGCGCGAATATAAACTCAAATATTTTGTGAACTAACAAACTCAGATCAATAACACACAGTCAAAGGCTTTTGCCACATGAATCTCATGCCATCCAGTCACAAAACTATGTAAAACAAAAGAAGATTCACTGACGTATTTAGAAGAATAATTTTTTTTTAACCCCAGGCAAAACAAACCATGCCTGAAAGTTTTTCTGAATTTTTTCTAACCTAAAATTTGCACAATTACTAAATATAAAAAATATAATATACAAATAAAAATACATAGATACTTTAATATTTGTACATTATTTCAAATTGGCCTTGCTATGCTGGACGTAACGAAGTTGTGAATGTCGCAGGGGACCGCAACTATGGGCCTCCGGTGGACATGTGGGGCGCCGGCTGCATCATGGCGGAGATGTGGACGCGGTCGCCCATCATGCAGGTTGGCTACCGGCATCGCATGCTTTACACTCTTCATTTTGGACAGGAACCACATATAGTATAAAGGGAGAACATTTGAATGGCATTGCAAGAAAGATAATTAATTGAAGACGTGAGTGGACGGAGGTACTATGTAAAATTTTTTTTTAGAAATGCATTTTTTACCGTAGATGAAGGTGTTATGTGCGTATTATTCAAGTGGCACAAACAGAAAATCTGAAATCACGACGGAAATAGGAGTTATTCAAGCGGTGAAGGTGTTATGGTCATCTCCAAAGATCATCTCATAAATTGAATTTTTAATGCATGATTCTGATCTGTACCGTGTGGGGCCGGTACTTTAAAAGAATAGCCCCACTGCATCTCTCCCCGTGCATTTCGTAAAAGGCGACTAAGGGATATGACTCCCTTCTTATATTACTAGGTGGTAGGGTTTAACCCGCCCGGGTTGGTACCACCGCACTGAATGAAAGGTCGGTCGAAACGGCTATGTAAATAGTTTGTGTTTTTCGTCCAGTTCAGTGTAGCCGGCACGACCGAAGGGAAGCACTGACGTGGCACCAAGTTCACCCGGTGTTATGGGCTGACATCACGGATGTTGTGGGTGATGTAGCCAACCGTGTCAGTTTCAATAAAAAAAATAAAAAATGATGAAAGAGCTATGTGTACATAACACCTTTATCCACATGAACGAATGATTCAGTACTAAATTTAAAAAACTTTGAAATCAGTTTTCTCAGCTTTTTGTTTTTGTTACAAAGCACCTTTGTCACCTGATGTCTTCAATTATTGGTGGTGGTGAAACTTGTGCGTGCGTGTGACAGGGCAGCACGGAGCAGCAGCAGCTGATCCTCATCTCGCAGCTGTGCGGCAGCTGCACGCCCGACATCTGGCCGGGCGTCGACAAACTCGACCTCTACAACAAGATGGAGCTGCCCAAGAATCAGAAAAGGTACACACGCGCACATATCTGTGGTAGTATGTACCAGGCCTCACGCACTCTATGTACTTGCGCGCGCTAACTACCTACCGCCCGGTGCACCGCCGGCGGTCTAATTCAGTGGAAATTCGTCAGCCGCGCGAAGAATACCTACACGCTCGCCCACGCTACTGCGCGCAGCTGCTAAGCAATAATCACTTTACACTCGATCGTTTAGGTACATTTTCGTATGCAGCGATTGGCCACGTGAAACAGTAGGCTGTTAAAGCGGAAGGTATGGAACTTTTTCTATGGAGTGATTTATCTGTTACGAAGTAACTATTAAGTAATCTGTAGTAGTACTAGGTGGTACTACCCTACCAAAACTTTTAGACCAATGGCATTAGTGTTAGTTAGTGAGTTAGTGTGCGTGAACGCCACTGCGGTGCTCGGCACACTAATAGATGCACTCAGCGCGTACACTTGTACATATTATCACTAACACTAATGCCATTGGTCTACAAGTTTTGGTAGCGTTATAGGCTCAAATTGTACCCGACTGGGTTGATACCACCGTACTGGATGTAAGATGGCCGCACAGCAGCCTCGGTTGTGTTCTCCTCTAGTCCAGTATAGCCAGCAATCCAGGAAAGTCTCCGGTATGGCTCCTACCTTCTCGGAGGTGATATTGGCTGGTCAGAGCCGGCCAGATACCGGATTAAATAAAAAAATAACCGAAAATTGGTTGTTCGTAAAGTCGGTTTACGGACGATAGTTTTACGTGATAACGTCATTTCATTTTGTGCTGCCCTGGTACTTTAGAACCAGAGAGATAAATGTGTACAAGCCGACGCTTGGGCCGATTGTGCCTCTCTATCGCTTGTTACGCGCTCTCGCTTGCACACACAGGCTCAGATGGAACGTGACACTTTTTCGTGCGTGCAGCTGGTGTTCATCAATTTATAAGACGTGACGTTATCACATCAAAAAAAGAAATCTGTAGTAAATTTTTTTTGTATGTCCGAATCGCTAGACACCTTATGGGTGGCTCGGCGCCACACGTCGCGCTTACTATAAAAATAAAAAAAAAGTTATTTGGCGAAGGCTCTTTATGTACACACACACACACACCACACGCCACATCCCGACAAACGGGGTAAGCAGCGTAATTGGTGTTGTGCTGCAAGTGCTCTTGGTAAATTACAGCACAACACCGATGTACCATGTTTAGCAAAGTATTCGGACAAGATAACTATCAGGCAGCAAGTAAGGCACGAAGGCCCACCTGCTGCATGACTCGGTGGAAAGACCGCGACAAGGTGAGAGGTGGCTAGCCTGTCGCCCTTATGCAGGGCATCTTGTGGTTATCCCTTAGTCGCCTTTTACGACATGCACGGGGAGAGGTGCAGTGGGGCTATTATTTTTAACGACCGGCCCCACACAACTCATATTATTACAAGTTTTAGTGACTCCCCCGGCTAGGTGGACAGACAACCTAAAAAAGCCAGCCGTCTTCTGCTTCTCCCCTTTGATCGTGCCGGCTACACTGAACTGGTCGGAAAACACAAACTATTTACATAGCCGTTTGGATCGACGTTTCATTCAGTTCGGTGGTAGCAACCCGGGCGGGTTAAACCCTACCACCAAGTAAGGTAAGAAGGGAAGGGACCTACAGTTTTAACGTGGAATCCGAACCTTGGTCAGCCTCCAACGGTGGAGCGGTCACCCATCCAAGTACTGACCGCGCCCAGCGTTGCTTAACATTCAATAGCTACAGTTGACTGTCTGCACCACTGAGCTATCGAGGCTGACAAGGCGTTGGTGTTAGTGAGTTGGTTACTGCTGCAGGAAAGTGAAGGAGCGCCTGAAGCCGTACGTGAAGGACCCGTACGGCTGCGACCTGCTGGACAAGCTGCTGATGCTCGACCCGGCCAAGCGGTACGACTCGGACACCGCGCTCAACCACGACTTCTTCTGGAGCGACCCGATGCCGTGCGACCTCGCCAACATGCTCGCGCAGCACACGCAGAGCATGTTCGAGTACCTGGCGCCGCCGCGGCGACCCGGTCACATGCGCCACCATCACCAGGTACCGTATATAGACTAGATAGACTATGGGCGGTGTTATTATGTATGTGGCTAGTCTCTAAATATTTGTAAAAATATGTTTAAAAAAATACCCTGCCAAGTTTCTTGCCGGTTCTTCTTCGTGGGTGTAATCGAACCGGATAGAACAAATTGTGACAAGTTCGAGCGCAGTCTAACTGCCATATTAATGATCAATAAACAATACAATACAATACAATAAAAGACATTCTCTTTTAGTACCATGTGGGGCCGGTACTTGAAAAGAATAGCCCCACTGCATTTTTCCCCGTGTATGTCGTAAAAGGCGATATATACTCCGGGATATGACTCCCTTCTCATATTACTGGGCGGTAGGGTTTAACCCGCCCGGGTTGGTACCACCTCACTGAATGAGAGGTCGGTCGAAATGGCTATGTAAGTGTTTTCCGTCCAGTTCAGTGTAGCCGGCACGACCGAAGGGAGGCACTGACATGGCCAATTTCACCCGGTGTTATGGGCTGACATCACGGATGTTGTAGGTGATGTAGCCAACTGTGTCAGTTTCCTTAAAAAAAACCTAATCAACCCTTTCTACAGCAGAACGTTGCGCCTTGCTGGGCTGTGCATCTCTGCTCGTCCAGTCCTTGACATAAAATTGTATGGAAAAAATGGTTGTTTTTTGTTTCAAAAACATTTTTTTTGCCACCGATGTTGTTTAGTTTCACATATAGAATAACCCCCTTATGTCAGTTAAAAATATTACGGGGGCAACTGCAACACCGTGTATAAGAGGAAAATAAATGTTTCTTATTTTTTATTTCAGATAGCCGGGCCGCAGAGCACGGCCAAGCCCTCCACCAGCATGCAGGAGAGCGGCTACCAGGACAGGGTGTTCTAGAGTGTGTTGTGGGACCGGCCAGTGTGTTCTGGGACTATATAAACAAGTCTGTTCTGGTGCTAGCATTCGTGGTCTGTGAGACTAGCGAGCATTTTTTGAGACGAGCATGTGTGTCTGTATGGGACCGTCGAGTGTATTGTGAGTTCGGCGAGTTTGTTATGGGACGAGTAAAGATATTCTGGAATGAGTGAGTGTTTCCTGAGACTTGCGAGTGTATTCTGGTATAAACAAGTCTGTAATGGGACTAGCGAGTGTGTTCTGGAAAGAGCGAGTGTATTCTGAAACGTGCGAGTGTGTCCTGAGACTAGCGAGTGTATTCTGGTATAAATAAAACTGTTCTGGGACTAGCGAGCGTGTTGTGAGACGAGCAGAAGTGTTCTAGAATGAATGAATATGTTCATTGCTTGCGCGTATGTTCTGGGCCTAGCGTGTGTGTACCGGGAAGAGTGAATGTGTTCTCAAAAGCGTGAATGTGTTCTGGGATTAGCTTGCATGTTCTGAATTAAGCAAATGCATTCTGAGACGAGAGAACGTTTACTGGGATGAGCGGGTGTATTCTCAGCCGAGCGAATGTATTTTGGGACGGGGGTGGTTTGCTCTAAAACCGCCACCTTGAAAAGACTGTCAGGCCGTCAGGCCGTATATAATCTGTCTGTGTGACATTTCGTATGGTTAGCATCAAATGTGATATCGCTTCACTGTGTCTGTAAAGTGAGATGATGACAAATGAATGTTATAATGAGACTGTGTGTATATAGAGTTATACTGAGACTGTATATCAGGTTGTAGTATGTAGGTAAAGTCTGTTTTTAGGGTTCCGTCGTACGGGATCTTATTAGTAAGCCTACGCCGTCTGTCCTGCTTTTAAAGGGCTGTATCTTTTGAACTGTAATAGGTAATGTAATGTCAGCCTCGGTAGCTCAGCGGTGCGGTCGGTCGACTGTTGTTAAGCAACACTGAGCGCGGTCAGTACTTGAATGGATGACCGCTCGACTGTTGGAGGCTGACCGCGGTTCGGATTCCACGTTAAACCCTTTTTCAATAAATTCTCATAATATCTTAACAACAACGATTTTTTTTCTTATTTTTCCCTGGGTAGTCTTAAACTGGCCTACTCCCTGGTTCCCGCTTGACGTTGAGTTTTGGGACACGGTGTATATTTACATGGAAAACAGACGTACACGCAGCCCCCTTTTTTTAGGTGTAAATATCAACTCTGCTAGCAATAATCTCTATCTCTACTTATGAAAGGGAATATCTGTCTGTCTGTATGTTTGAAGTAAACTCCGGAACCACTGAACAAATTTTGATGCGGTTTGCACCAATGGGAATAGTAGTTCTTGATGCTCAAAATAGGCTGTATATATACCATCACGCTAAATAGCCTTAGGGCTGAGCAGTATCAAAGAAAGTATGATACGGACGGGAGAGAGAGAGAATATAATATAAGAGAACTTCCGGCGCCATATTGAAGGCAAAGCCAAGCTGGCCTCAAAAAAGCTGGGCTTACTGAACAAGGTGCGACGGTACTTCACGCCGGGCCAAAAACTGACGTTGTACAAAACACAGGTTAGGTCCTGCTTGGAGTACTGCTCGCACTTGTGGGATGGCTCAGCTAAATACCAGCTTGCGTCGCTAGACTCATTCCAGCGTCGTGCCGTGCGACTGGTGGGTGACCCCGTGGTGTCCCGCGACTTAGAACCACTGCAACTCCGTAGGGACGTCGGCTCCCTGAGTATGTTCTATCGTCTATTTCATGGGGAGTGTTCGGAGGAGCTGTTTAACGCGATTCCGTCGTCCCCATTCCACCTCCGCACTACGCGTACTGGGCAGGGGATGCACCCCTATTCAATCGACCTACCACGCATGCGCACCAACCGGTTCTGTAGATCTTTTATTCACAGAACCGGGAAAATGTGGAACGCACTCCCTGCCCATCTATTTCCTCCCAAGTACAGCCTGGGGTTTTTCAAAAGGGGCGTGAAAAGGCTCCTGTCAGGCCGGCATGACATTCGCAATCCCCGTGCATCACAGAATGTGCATGGGCATCGTTAGACACCTACTTGTAGGTGTAACGATGCCACATGTCGCGCTATGGATAAAAAAAAGAGAAGTGATTGTTTATTACAATATATTTGCGTTTAAATCGTATCTGCTATTAAACCGAGTCTACCGCGAGCGAAGCCGCGGCGGGCAAAAGCTAGTACAGTAGAGCCTTGATAATCCGAACTACCAAAAAACTACCCCTGTTCGGACTCACGAAGCGTTCGGATTATAGTATGTTAGATAACAAATTCAATAAAACAGCTGGTATACTTTGAAAAAATATATTGAGTGACCTTCTGTATAATAAAATACACAAAAAAGTGTTACTTAGTTATAGACTGATCTATTTTAGTCTGGCGGGTTCTATTTATTGACAAATAAATTGCCGAGTCCCTCAAATTACGTAGCATTTGTCAGCCTCGATAGCTCAGTGGTGCAGACAGTCAACTGTCGCTATTGAATGTTAAGCAACGCTGGGTGCGGTCAGTACTTGGATGGGTGACCGCTGACCGTTGGAGGCTGACCGCGGTTCGGATTCCTCGTAAAACTGTAGGTCCCTTCCCTCCTAATCTTACTTGGTGGTAGGGTTTAACCCGCCCGGGCTGGTACCACCGCACTGAATGAAACGTCGGTCTAAACGGCTATGTAAATAGTTTGTGTTTTCCGACCAGTTCAGTGTAGCCGGCACGAACAAAGGGGGAAGCACTGACATGGAACCTAGTTCACCCGGTGTTATGGGCTGACATCACGGACGTTGTAGGTGATGTAGCCAACCGTGTCAGTTTCCATAAAAAAAAAACATCATCTTTTCGGATAATGAGGGTCATTTTCGTCAGCCCAGTCCAAGCAAGTGTTAAGTGCTGATATGGCCTGCGAGTGGGGTATTTTCTTGACATTTGGAGTAGGAGAATCTTCAATAAATAAAAGATTCGTCATTCCTAGATTCGTCAGCGAGAGGGGGTCACTTGGCGGTGTTCGGATTATACAGGCGTTCGGATTAGCCTGAGTACGGATTATCGAGGCTCTACTGTATATTCATAAAACCTTTGGAAGTATGTAATCGGAAAATGTTATGTAAATGTTTTGAAAATATGTAATTAATTATAATTAGTAATTACCTTGGTATGTAATTAAATTAGAAAATAAGTTGTTCTATAGTTAATTTTTTTAAGACGGAGAAAAGTGACGTGTGACCGACATTAGAGGGTTGCACGGTTCACACAATGTAACCAAACAACAGGTGTCTCAATTGATACGTATAATTTGAGAAGTTCTTGACAATAAAAAAACATTAAAATACATTTTTGTTTCATTACTGTCCCTGGGCATGATTCACAGCAGGGTTGTTGCTGGTGCACATTTTTTTCACATCAGCTGACGCTGATGCTGATTTTAATTATTTTATTTAAAAAAAGGGAAAAATACTGGACTAATATATGAATATTACGAATTTATATCCAAATTTTTGGTTGGTATTGAAATAAAAGATGGTCTTTTTTTTTCAATTCAATTATGGTCTTTTAATAATTTTGTGACATTTAATAAAAAAAAAAAAAGAATCAATCTGATACCAGTACCAGTTTAGTAATTATCTTAGCGATGAAATTATTATATTGGATGGAACTATTTGGAACTGTAAGCAGGGGCGCCGACTTTTAGAAATCCTCGTGGGTGCTCATGCAATTTTTTTTTATTGAACAATCATCATCATCATCAACGTGTTGCCGTCCACTGCTGGACATATGCTTCTCCAATTTTTCATTAATTCTCCCGGCACCCGGCAGCATGGATTCGCAAAACGTTCGCACAATGTTTTGCATTTGCCGCATTTACACATTCGCACGATGTACCTACGCATGTAGTGCTCCTATATTCTATTGCTTGGTATAGAATAATACAGGAGTACTATTAACATTCGCTATTCGTCGCGCCACTAGTGCGAATGTGTAAATGCGGCCGCTCAAAGGCTTGTAAGTAAATAATAAGGCACTTTTATCGTAGCTCCAATCCTATTACTGATCAGTTTTTATATCTATCGTCGTGGGTGCTCCGCACCCACTACTCAACCCTCGTGGGTGCTGGAGCCCCCGAGCACCCACGTAGTCGGCGCCTATGACTGTAAGTGCTGCTTTTCCGGCTTTGAGTCTGTTCCGAGAAGGTTTGTCACGACTCTAACATCAGCATTAATAATCAGCATCGATCAATGCGGATGCTGATGCGATGCTGATGTTCGCAACAACCCTGATTCACAGTTACGCAGATGACAGCACAGGGCATGAAGGTTACGTCAACGACTGGAAGAGCAGAGATGCACAGCCCAGCAAGGCGCAACGTTCTGCTGTAGAAAGGGTTGATAAGGTTTTTTTTTTATGGAAAATGACGGTTGGCTTTCACCTACAAATCCGTGATGTCAGCTCAGCCCATAACACCCGGTGAACTTGGGTGCCACGTCAGTGCTTCCCTTCGGTCGTGTCTGGTACACTGAACTGGACGGAAAACACAAACGATTTACATAGCCGTTTTGACCGACCTTTCGTTCATTGCGGTGGTACTGCAGAGCTGTGAGGTAAAAGGTGAAGCGGTGTCTGTCCTCTGGCTCCACGTGTAGCTGCAGCTGATGTTGTATGGGCTAGTGCCCAGGTTGACACGCTCGCTGCCAGCTATGCGGGCTTCGCTGCGGCAAAGGCGCAAACATCACACAAACATTCCGTATATATATAAGGTTTAAAAAGCTTGAAATAAAAGGAAATTACAAATTAATTTTTTTTTCAGTTACATCTAATCATAATGCATATGTATCCTATCCTACATAAGTATATGAACAATAATATCTTACAAAAAAGTAATAAACAACAATAAATCCAGAAATGGAAATTATGGCGCTCGAAATTAATGAAGCCGTCCTCGATGGGTTTCCTTGTTCCCGGATGCATTGATGTCTTTTGTTTGGCGCTACGCGTCCGCGCCCTCCGCGCGCGCGCGCTACGCTGCTACGCGGGACGCGCGGCTCAGCGCTACGAACGCACGGACACGGTGCGGGTCACTCCTCATGATTTTGTTTGATTTTTATGGAAACTGACACGGTTGGCTACATCACCTACAACATGTGTGATGTCAGCCCATAACACCGGGAGAACTAGGTGCCATGTCAGTGCTTCCCCTCGGTCGTGCCGGCTAAACTGAACTGGACGGAAATCACAAACTATTTACACAGCCGTTTCGACCGACGTTTCAATCAGTGCGGTGGTATCAACCCGGGCGGGTTAAACCCTACCACCAAGTAAAATTAGGAGGGAAGGGACCTACAGTTTTACGAGGAATCCGAACCTCGGTCAGCCTCCAACGGTCAGCGGTCCGGTCACCCATCCAAGTACTGACCGCACCCAGCGTTGCTTAACATTCAATAGCGACATTATTTTTACGTTCGACTGTCCTTATTACAATAAAAAAAGAATTGTAAAACTCGCGTGATAAGGTTGATCCGAGTTTTACAATTCTTTTTAACAAGATTTTGTATGGAGAAAGTTAACTTCCGTCTCGCTTGTCTTAAGTAGTGGTAGATAATACAGGACGATGCGATGGGAAATGATATAGTGCTTGCTTTGTCTCTTTAGAATATTTTAATGTAACTTGACATCGCCATGGAAAAAAAGGGAGTCGTTAAAATCAATAGTTAGGTATCAACATTAAGTGGAATTCGAATGATTTCGTTTGAACTACCGCCACAGATTAACCGCGATCTTCTGCGTTATACAATCTTGTTGACTCGCTCTGTCTTGGGTGTGGGTGGGGGAAGTCAGCTCAGCCTCCGGACAAGTGGATATTCTCTTTGCTCCGGACGCGGAGTCAGACAGACGCGTCGGTCGCGTCGTATCTGCTCACTCGTACCTGTGACTCTGTGACTAGTACAAGTTTACTAAACAATAACGGTTCGGCTTGGCTTGTCTTAATCGCCAATCGTGTTAAAACTGTCACTTTTTCGTCACATTTTGTGTTAAGTGAGTGTTTCATCAACGTAATACGTAGATTTTAGGCTTTTACCGCTATTACACATAATATTATAGGTATTATTGTACCGTGTGGGGCCGGTACTTAAAAAGAATAGCCTCACTGCATCTCTCCCCGTGCATGTCCTAAAAGGCGACTAAGGGATAAGGACAAGATTCCGTGCTAAAGGGCGATAGGCTCGCCACCTCTAACCTTGGCACGGTACTTCCACCGAGTCATGCAGCAGGCAGTCTTCGTGCCTTACTTGCTGTTTGATCGATTGAATCTTGTTCGAATACTTTGCGAAACGTGGTGGCCGGTGTTGTGCTGTAATTTACCAGAGTTCTTGCAGCACAACACCGATTACATTGCTTACCCCGATTGTCGGGATTTAGCGTGTGTGATATGTATGTATTATAGGTATAAAAACTGTTTTAAATAAAAAAAATTTGAACCGACTTAAAAAAACAACTACGTACCTACCTACAACTCTTCATGAGTTTTATTTGCTTCCATTTTCCTTATACACCCAGGTGCGCCACCGACATCAAAGGAAACTAGCGGACGCAGATAAAATAATTCGTATTTCGTCTTCTAAAGCGTATTCATGCTTAGTAAAAATATAAGTTAAAGCATAACTAACTAGGTTTTAGAGAACTTATACAAAGTAGCGTAATTCCCTAGAGATGATATGAAAAAAAAAATGTTTCTTCCGCAAACTGTTAGTCCGGTGGACGCGCCAGCAAGATCAAGATTTCAGCCCTGCGGCCTGGGCGTATCGGATTCTCTTACGAGAGGTTCGAGGTTCGAATCCTTTCGGCGTGTACCAATGAGTTTTTTCTGATGCCGAAATTTACGTGAAAACCTGTACCTGCTGCTTAACCGTTCGGAACCGGTGTAAAACTGTAGGTCCCTTCCCTTGCCCCTTACTAGGTGGTAGGCTCAAATTGTAGCCGACTGGGTTGGTACCACCGACTAGATGTAAGATGGCCGCATAGCAGCCTCGGCTGTGTTCTCCTCTAGTCCAGTATAGCCAGCAATCCAAAGGAAAGTCTCCGGTATGGCACCTACCTTCTCGGAGGTGATATTGGCTGGTCGGAGCATGCGCTTTTGCCCCTCTGACTCAGTCACCGATACCGGATTACATAGTAGAAAAACGTTAAGGCGGAAATAGGACTCAAACCGTGCTACCAGCGCACTGATGATTGAAACAGGAACCGTATGCAGATGTAAATAGGTGCGAGATTCGTTCTACTCGTGCGGTGGCTGATACGTCGCGCCGACGATGAACGTTTGCGCGAAAATCACACTATTGATTAAATTTCACGTGTTGGAAAGATTTAAAACAATATTTTTTTTCGCTACGATTGTAGGGAAAAATATTATCTATATTTCTATGAGGGTCTTGTATTGAAACAATTGACGTTTCTCAAGATAATTCAACTTGAAAGTACAATTTTCGTACGTTTCGTTATTTTTTGGAGATTTATTTAACACCTTTCCAAAGTAGTAAAATATATTTTTTTTTTCGCTACGTTTGTTAATTAAAGATCAATACATAACATATATTTTTTACAGATTTGTTATCTTTACCAATAGCTCACCGATGTACAAAGTTTAGCAAAGTATTCGGACAAGACAACTATCAAGCAGCAAGTAAGGCAGGAAGACCCACCTGCTGCATGACTCGGTGGAAGAACCGCGCCAAGGTGAGAGGTGGCGAGCCTATCGCCCTTTAGCACGGCTCATTGTCCTTATCCCTTCATCGACTTAATACATTATAATTGTTTATTGTTTATTGTAAAATTTCATCCATAGGTAGGTAACCTACGCTTGGACATGTCGAAAATTCCGCCAGCTCTAAATTCAATGCGAAGAAGAACTGACAAACAAACTTCGCAAGTCACAATGTTGTGTTAGTACCCTATAAGTATTATATTATAGTAACTTACAAATAATTAACCCATACTACCGCTCACAAGAACATTAATATTCACAGCATAAACATGAATACTCAAGAATCTGACCACTCTGCCTATTTACATTACCTATATCTGGTGTATATTGCCATCGTCCATTTTGATACTTCATATATCAAGTCAAATAAAAAACAATTAGTTTACGTTTATTACAAAGAAATTAAGTCATATTAAAAATCTAATGATACAAAGTGTAAGTGTAATAATATACATTGGTTTTACAGTGAATGAATGAAACTATATAAAAATATTAGTGATTGAGGTGCAGTGAATTTATTAGAGGCCAAACATGTTGGCGACACAGCTGAAACTGTTTGTGCTTTTATCGACTGGAGTGTTGCTGGCAGCGCAGACCTATGAAGGTAGGCATCGGTGAAGGTTGTCTGAAATACATTCTGCAATGGGTAAGATCCATTTGTACTGCAGTTGCATCATGCTATGCACCAACTTGGTACCACCCGCACTGAATGAAACGTCGTCGGGCCGCGGTCGAAACGGCTATGTAAATGTTCGTGTTTTCCTTCCAGTTCAGTGTAGCCGACACGAAATGAAGGGAAGCACTGACATGGCACCTAGTTCACCCGGTGTTATGGGCTGACGTCACGGAAGTTGTAGGTGATGTAGCCAACCGTGTCAGTTTCCATAAAAAAAAGTGGCTTGTGTAGGTATTCATATGACCGCATCTTTTTTTTTTTTTTTATGGAAACTGACACGGTTGGCTACATCACCTACAACGTCCGTGACGTCAGCCCATAACACCGGGTGAACTAGGTGCCATGTCAGTGCTTCCCCCTTTGATCGTGCCGGCTACACTGAACTGGTCGGAAAACACAAACTATTTACAATAGCCGTTTCAACCGACGTTTCATTCAGTGCGGTGGTATCAACCCGGGCAGGTTAAACCCTACCACCAAGTAAGATTAGGGGGGAAGGGACCTATAGTTTTACGAGGAATCCGAACCTCGGTCAGCCTCCAACGGTCAGCGGTCACCCATCCAAGTACTGACCGCACCCAGCGTTGCTTAACATTCAATAGCGACAGTTGACTGTCTGCACCACTGAGCTATCGAGGCTGACTACTATAGGCTTGCGGCATAGTTTATACAGTATGTATCCTTTATTATACTTGCGGCGTCCGACACGACTAGGTTTGCCTGATGTCCGGTTTTATCCAAAGAGGAATTATGTATAGAGTTATCGCTATGAACAAATATACAGAGAAGCGGTGTGGTATGGGGTAAGGTAGCGGGGAGGCGGAGCGCAGAGCCGAGCGGAAGAGGGGAGCGCGCGCGTGGCGGGAAGCGTGTGGGAGACGGGCTGGCGGCCGGTGTGGGTGGCTAGCGCGGGGCGGGAAGCGTGCGGGAGAGAGGCAAGGGGTAAGAAGTAAGCCAGAGGGGCAGGGAGAACGATCGCACTCGTGCGTCGGTGTGCATATTGTCTTTTCACTCTAACACATACGTGGGCATTATTGCTGGCGCTTGCGCGCAACGCGAGGCGCGATCGCAGCAGGCAGGCGACGACTGCGCGCTGCGGCCTCTCCTTTGGGCCTCTCGCGCTCGACTAAGAGACGAGACTTGAGGACCGCGAAACTTAACTCGTTGGAACATGCTAGTTGGCCGAGTGAGTTCTCTAGTACGCTAGTACATTATTCATCTTTGGTTTTGTCCGAAAATGTCCGGCTTTTTAGACTCCCATCCGGGTCGCACCTGGACTTTCCACACTTTCAAAATCGATGAACTAATCATTCGTATTACTTACTGTGCTGAAGATTCTGAAATTATTTACTATTATATACAGTGAGCTAATATGTATTCTACTAGAGTAGGGCAACGGGCATGGCTCCAACGAGTTGAGACCAATTGACAAGTTGACTGTTGAGACCAGTCGATCGCGGGCGGCCGAACTCGTCGCACGCGCCGCCTGTTGCCATCTCGCGGCGTCTCGCGCCAGCCATTATGCCTGGTTGTGTTTGTGTGTGTTCCGATATTGCAAAAAGCATACGACAAAATATTGGAAAAACTGATGGCGTCCAATGCACGTGTTGAATTGGCCTTGGCTGGCCGCAAGCTCCTCACCCGCTCGCTTCCCGCCCCGCGCGAGCTCCCCTCTACCGCTCGGCTGTGCGCTCCGCCGCCAACCCCGCTACGTTACCTCATACCTCAGCTGTTGGGACACAATTTATCTGTATCTTTCTTCGTAGCGATGCCTCTAGCTAGTAGAATACATAAATGTTTTTCGAAAGTCTGGATTTTTTCTCGATATTATCCGGATTTTTATATATTTCATCTGGCAACCTCAGTCCGGAGTCCGGAGTAGCGGCGATCAAAACGCGTTTGTAGACTAAAAATAAATTGAGGATTTTTAGAAATATTTTCTGTATGTATGTATGTTCCTCCATAACTCATCATCATCTGACCATAAAATTCAGTTCCGGCTACGCTAACATGTGGCTCTCATACAAACCGAATTGTTCCGCGCGCCGAAATAAAGGTACGGTGGCGGGCTTACCTACTTCCTTTAAATACGAATTTCACGCGAGCGAAGCCACGGGCAAAAGCTAGTAATATACATATAAGTAAATGTGTTTAGCCCCAAGTTAAAGCAAATTTTTGTAATTTCAGGAGATCCGTGCACGCTTCAGGCCGGCGGCGCTCCCGGCACGTGTCTGCCGTTCGGAAAATGTCCAGCCGCGCTGGAGATGATCCGAGCTGGCAAGTCTCCACAGGTAGGTCACATTTAATGCAGCTTTTGGTTTTTATGGATACTAGAGAGGTTAAAAGGACCAACGATGGAGACGACACGACCGAATCCACCTCAACCTCACCTCCAGTGGCGGACTTGTACTGTGATTTTCGCCGCCCGCGCAAAACATAAATAACATTGGATAGGAGTATTACCACGTATTACTAAGTCGCAATGGGGACTTAAAACCTTTAGCCAAATGATATTTAACATTTAATACATCGAAAACTTTAAGCGGCGGGTGGCCGAGTGGTTTGGGCATCGGCTTCTCATGCGAGAGGTCGGCGGTTCGAATCCGGTCGGCGTGTACCAATGAGTTTTTTCTGACGAAACAATTTACGTGCATACCTACACCCGCTGCTTCACCGTTCGGAACCGGTGTAAAACTGTAGGTCCCTTCCCTTGCCCCTTACTAGGTGGTAGGCTCAAATTGTAGCCGACTGGGTTGGTATCACCGTACTGGATGTAAGATGGCCGCATAGCAGCCTCGGTTGTGTTCTCCTCTAGTTCGGTATAGCCAGCAATCCAGGGAAGTCTCCGGTATGGCACCTACCTTCTCGGAGGTGATATTGGCTGGTCGGAGCATGCGCTTTGGGCTCTCCGACTCAGCCACCCATACCGGATAACATAAAAAAAAAAGTTTTTTTTTATGTAATCCCTTATTATAATTATAATTATATAATAATTATTTTAATTGAAAATTCAGGACTGATCACCTCACAAAACACCAAAAAACAACAAAGCACAAAAAACCACTGCAGCGAGACGCTATCCTAGCAGATTTTTTTTTAAATGGAAACTGACACGGTTGGCTACATCACCTACAACATCCGTGATGTCAGCCCATAACACCGGGTGAACTTGCTGCCACGTCAGTGCTTCCCTTCGGTCGTGCCGGCCACACTGAACTGGACGGAAAACACAAACTATTTACATAGCCGTTTCGACCGACCTTTCATTCAGTGCGGTGGTACCAACCCGGACGGGTTAAACCCTACCGCCTAGTAATATAAGAAGGGAGTCGTATCCCTTAGTCGCCTTTTACGACATACACGGGGAGAGATGCAGTGGGGCTATTCTTTTAAAATACCGGCCCTACACGGTACAAATTGTTGCAGGGCTGTCTAGCCTGTTAATACCACTGATCTGATTGTCTTTCAGACCTGTTCGTTCTCCGGCCGCGAGCCCATAGTATGTTGCCCGAGCTCGGCACCCGCGGCGACCACCCCGCGCCCCCGGCCCCTCACGACGACCCCGCCGCGCGCCACCACGCAGTACGTGCCGACGAGCGCGGATTACGTGTACGGGAGTACAAACAGCCACTGTCCGCCACAGTGCAGGACGGCAGAGAAGACAGGCAGGAAGGCGTGGGACAGTGAGTAAACATACTGACAAGAAGGCGTGAGTAGACAATATATACTGACAGGAAGGTGTGAGTAGACAATATATACTGACAGGAAGGAGTGAGTAGACAATACATATATACTGACAGGAAGTCGTGAGTAGACAATGTATACTGATAGGAAGGAGTGAGTAGACAATACATATATACTGACAGGAAGTCGTGAGTAGACAATGTATACTGATAGGAAGGCGTTAGTAGACATTATATACTCACAGAAAGGCGTGAGTAGACAATATATACTGACAGGAAGGCGTGAGTAGACAATATATACTGACAGGAAGGCGTGAGTAGACAATATATACTGACAGGAAGTCGTGAGTAGACAATGTATACTGATAGGAAGGCGTTAGTAGACATTATATACTCACAGAAAGGCGTGAGTAGACAATATATACTGACAGGAAGGCGTGAGTAGACAATATATACTGACAGGAAGGTGTGAGTAGACAATATATACTGACAGGAAGGAGTGAGTAGACAATACATATATACTGACAGGAAGTCGTGAGTAGACAATGTATACTGATAGGAAGGCGTTAGAAGACATTATATACTCACAGAAAGGCGTGAGTAGACAATATATACTGACAGGAAGGAGTGAATAGACAATATATACTGACAGGAAGGCGTGGGGGGACAATAAATAAACAAGACCGGTGAGTAGATGGCGTCTTCGGCTCTAGAATTGTTCTATGCCACTGAACACACTGAATGTGAATAGTGTGGGTATCTTATCAACTGAAAATGATCTCGTTATTTGTCAATTCAATTCCTCGTCAACGTCAGCTTTTGGTAGCTCAGTGGTGGTGTGATGGGTTGACTGTCGTTCATGATCAAATAATTCGTGTTTTCCGTCCGTAGCAGGCACGACCAAAGGGCATGACATGGCACCTACTTAACCAAGGTGTTATGGTATGTGTATAAAAAACCTATGTAGGTACTGGATCTGAATTGTCATATTGGTTGACTAAAACCTCGTATTATTTTAAATCTCGCTTTATGATCTCACAGAATGCATCGAATATCAAGAGGTCATATACCCGTGCACTACTTCGATGGCGTTGTCCGGACGGTTGACACGTGCTGTCGGAGGTGTCGACACGAAGGAGAGGGAGTTTCCTCATATGGTATTGCATAGCTCCTTAACTCTCACAATCTTGTCAAACACAACATTTTCTAAACCTTTATACAATTTAAAAACTCTATACTTTGTCACGTAGTGCTTTTTGAATAACGGACTGTCGAAATACGCTTACCAAAAGTGTCAGAGAGACATTGCCAGTACGTAGGAAATTGCTCCGTACTAGGGCTAATTACACGTGAGACGTCCGTTATTTTGAACAATATTGCAACCTACCTACAATTCTTAAACTTCAAACACATATATCTCAGTGTACTACATTATCACAACATCAACCAACCAAGTACATTTATTATTCAATCATTTACCGAGCGTGAATTTCCACGATCTCTTCCCGCTGTCAGTCCATACAATTATTATAACTTTAACTGACGTAACGAACGAGCGTCTTAATTCATTATGGTATTCTGTTATCCTATTTGGGCGACCCCGGTTAGAGGGAGAGAGCATGGTGATACCAGACAGTTAAAATATAAATGATGGTTATCGCGGGAATTCACGTTCGTCTCACGGACGTCAGCCGGCTGCCGTTCGCCTACAGCGAGTAGATTGGAGTCCCCCGGCCTGGGTTACGGCTTCTTCTTCTTCTTCCACCTTCTACATCTACGTCTACGCTACTATCTTCATCTCTTTTTCTACGTTCTTCGTCCAAGAACATCTGCATCGCCTGCGTCGGCATAGCCGGAACGAGTTAACCACGACACCACACCTCGCCCGGCTGTCCCGAAGCAGGGAATTATGAAGAGGGTGGGGAACGAGCAACTCGTCGGGAGCGTCGCGTCGACCTACGTGTAGTGTCCGACCGAAAGTGTATTTTCACTTTCGGCCGAAAGCCGTAGCCGAATTTCGGCAAAATTCTACTTTCGGCAGAAAGTCGAAAGCCGAAACCGAAAGCCGTAGCCGAAAGTATGTTATGCATTATTTAGGTAGAAGGATATGGCGGGCGGGGGGCGGCCGGGGCGGGCAGTGAAAGTTTGAAAGAAAGCATGTGTGTGCCTGCGCCGGCCGCCAATCGCGTAATCGCGTCGCGGCGTTCGCGTCGCGTCGCGTGCGCGCGGACGGTCGGTTTTTCTGTCTAATAACTTTCGGTTGGGCCGAAAGTGACCACTACTTTCGGTTGAAACCGTAAGTTTGCCGAATGTGGCAAATATTGGCCGAACGGCCGAAAGCCGAAACCGAATATTCGGTCGTACACTACCTACGTGCAGGCCCCCAGTCCTAGAAATAATATTATAGTGCTTCGCTCGTTCGTCACTCTCTAGTTAGATGCTACTATACCTTGCTCAATTAATTATTTACTCACCCCCTGTATTTTTATTGTATTTTTATGAAAGGTTATAATGTTGTAATAATAGGTCCACACAGTGGGGCCGGTACTTAAAAAGAATAGCCCCATTGCATCTCTCCCCGTGCATGTCGTAAAAGGCGACTAAGGGATAAGGACAAGATGCCGTGCTAAAGGGCGGCGGGTACGCCACCTCTCACCTTGGCATGGTACTTCCACCGAGTCATGCAGCAGGTGGGTCTTCGTGCCTTACTTGCTGCTTGGTCGATTGAATCTTGTTCGAATACTTTGCGAAACGTGGTGGTCGGTGTTGTGCTGTAATTTACGAGAGTTCTTGCAGCACAACACCCATTACTCTGCTTACCCCGATTGTCGGGATTCAGCGTGTGTGATATGTATGTATATGTATGTATGTATGTTGTAATAAACAATCTAAAGTAAAATTTTCTGAGTCGTAATTTAATCTCCCCCAAGTCCCATCGTCTCAAATTAGATAAATAAAATTTTAAGATAATAAAACAAGATTTAATATTGCCTCCAAAGGACATGGCATCCAGAGCCGTAAATTTAGTATAAAAAAAATACCGGCTATCACTGCTGGAGAAAGATAACAAAAAGGAAAAAAATATAACAGACGAAGATGTATGGTTATAAACGACTTTTGCTTGCCTATACCGAAAGGGACAAATCTAACACAAGAAAAATGTGTCAAATTCCACTTCTGAAAGCATCAAATTCCACCTCTGCCAGCATCAAATTCCACCTCTGACAGTATCGAATTCCACCTCTGACCGTATGAAATTCCACCTCTGACCGTATCAAATTCCACCTCTGACGTATCAAATTCCACCCCTGACCGTATCGAATTGCACCTCTGACAGTATCAAATGACACTTCTGACAGCATCAAATTCCACCTCTGACAGTATCGAATTCCACCTCTGACCGTATGAAATTCCACCTCTGACCGTATCAAATTCCACCTCTGACGTATCAAATTCCACCCCTGACCGTATCAAATTCCACCTCTGACAGTATCGAAATGGTCTTGCAGGCGATGCTCGGCTACGGCCCGGACATGCAGAGCCTGGGCTGGCTCTGCGGGGGGACTCTCATCAGCGAGTGGTTTGTCGTCACCGCCGCACACTGCACCTTCTCTGGCGATTTGTACGTTGTTTTTGTTTGCTAAAGGTATTTGGTTCCATACACGCTGGATGTCTTTTTTCAAATTCAAAGGAAAGTATCAGTAGGTAGGTAACATCAGATTTACTTCTAACTCAGTGGTTCACAAAGTTGTCTGGATTGCGATGCGACCCATCTAAAAAAAATCCAAATTCCGGACCAACCCCTTATCTAACATGAAAAAAAGCAGCGTTATATTGGCTGCTGCAGAATTTTTTCGTGAATACATATTGTAACTACGTGAAGGACTGTTTGATTAAGAAAAAAAATAAAAACTTCCAAGTTGTCGTCCATAACAATCATCATCATCACCATCATCAGCCTGTATCGGTCCACTGCTGGACATAGGCCTCTCCCAAGGCACGCCACCACACGCGGTCTTCCGCTCTTCTCATCCATCCACTCCCGGCTACCATATTTAACAATATTACTCACTATTTCTATTATTTATTCAGAGTGTAGTCTGTCCAATATCTATATCTATACATCTATCTATACATATAATAAAATCGTTAAATTAATAATCTCTCTTTGTCTGTACGCGCATCACGCAAAAACCACTGAACGGAATTTGACGAAACTTTGAATAGTGACAGTGTATATCCCGGATTAACATAATAAACAAAAAAATATAATAAAAATTTAAATTATTATAAAATTTAAATGACAAGTTGACAACGGAGAACTGTCATCTCGACGTGAGCTGGCCGGTGACAAAATGTTTGATAAATAAAAAATAAAAAAAATTGAAGTCGAACTTATGTCGCTGTCATTGGTGCAATTTATATTTCTGTTGCCCGCGGCTTCGCTAGCGTGAAATTCGTATTAAAAAAAAAGTAAGTAACTAAAGGCGGAGCCGAAGGCGGATCTGCGCTCACGTAAACGATATTCTTTTTCGATGAAAGTAACTAAGGGCGAGGCGAAAGTGGGAGCTGAGTTCAGGATGAAAAAAAACATTCTTTCTTGAATGAAGTAAGTAATCATGGGGAGGCCGCAGGCCGAGCTGCGTTCAGGAAGAAGCTAAACCATCTTGAAGAAAGTAAGTAACTAAGGCGAGGCCGAAAGCCGAGCTACGTTCTGATAAATAATAAACCATCTCGGAGAAAGCGAGTAACTAGGGCGAGGCCGAAGGCCGAGCTGCGTTCAGGAAGAAGCTGAACCATCTTGAAGAAAGTAAGTAACTAAGGCGAGGCCGAAGGCCGAGCTACATTGTGATAAATAATAAACCATATCAAAGAAAGCAATTAACTAAGGCGAGGCCGAAGGCCGAGCTACATTCTGATAAATAATAAAACATCTTGAAGAAAGAAAGTAAATAAGGGCGAGGCCGAAGATCGAGCTGCATTCGGGAAGAAGCTAAACCATTTCGAAGAAAGCAAGTAACTAAGGGCTAGGCCGAAGGCCGAGCTGCGTTCAGGAAGAAGGTAAACCTTCTTGAAGAAAGTAAGTAACTAAGGCGAGGCCGAAGGCTGAGCTGCGTTCTGGATGAAGCTAAACCATCTCGAATAAAGTAGGTAACTAAGCGATATTAAGATTGAGTTAAATTAATTTAAATTTTATTATAAAGTCCACGCTTCTGACGGCAAACATACCGTGCATCCTAAAACCTTGCGATTATTCCCGGCTGGATGGCAAGAGGCCCGATGGTATCACCTTAGTTCCATGGGTCAAGGGTAGGTCTTTGATGTGGGACGCCATTTGTGTTCTCACATTGGCTCCAAGTCACGTTCGGGCATCTTCAAGACCGGCCGGCGTGGCCGAGGCCTGGGCGGACAGCCTCAAACGCAATAAATATTATAGATATATAATTCAAGATTTCGAATTTGTTGCGTTTGCGGTTGAAACCCTCGGTCCGTGGAGCAGTCATTGAAGCCAAAAGCTTCGTGAAGAGGCTTGGGTCTCTGCTGGTGGACGCAACTGGTGTCCCGCAATCAAGGGCCTACTTCATTCAAACGGTAAGCTTTGCCATCCAGCGGGGTAATGCCGCAAGTGTTCTAGGAACATTTGAAAACGCCCCTTTTATGATAGTTATTTTAATTTTTGTTAGGTAGGTTTTAATTATTTAGTTATTAATATTACTTTTTTATATATTTTATTAAATAAATGGATGGAATAAACGATATTATATGCTATCGAAGAAAGGAAGTCATTTAAGGCGAGGCCCGAAGGCAGAAGAGGGTTTTTGGTTTACCCGAACGCAGCTCGGCCTTCGGCCTCGCCCTTACTTACTTAGATTCTTCTTTGAAATACGAATTTCACGCGAGCGAAGCCGCGGGCAACAGCTAGTAATATATAAACTATTGAAATTATTAATTAAAACTAACCTAAAACAAAACTTACCTATCTAACAAAATAAAACTAAACATGAACCTATGAATAAAAAATGTCTTCTAGTTCATCCGAGGCAGCCATAGTCCCTAGGACGCTTACAGCGTTCCCTCTTTGAATTTCTAGGCTTATGCGGCGTATGAAGAAAGCCTCGGCGCGCAAGTCACCGGACTTATCCACTAGCAATTTGCCGATGGTTTCGGCAAAAGCCTGTGCGTCCGGTGACCGCGCACCAAGGGTTTCTACCGCAAAATCTAGAAACTCAAAGAGGGTTTTTAGGGACTCATACTTCGTATTTTTTTTTGAGAAGCTTGTGCTGCGGCCGCCCCGGCTGAACGCGCGGAAGCGGAGACATGGCAAGGCGCCAGCAGCGTATCGACGCACGTCGCGTCCCACGCCAGGGCTCTACCCTTCGTCCACGGAACCAGCGTCATACCGTCCGGTCTTTTGCCGTCCGAGCGTGAGATACCTGGTGGCTCCAGTAGGGAGGGCATCCCAGCGTATCGTCCTTCAGTTTCAGGGCCCACACAATATTCGCTGTCTAACTTATACTTTTCCTTTCTGAGTTTGAAAAGAGAATGTATCTCATTAACAGCAGTTGCTACAATTGAATTCTTGCATTGCTAGCTGGCAACAAAGGAAAATATTTCTTTGCGCAACTTTGATTTTAAATTGCCAAAAATGCGGACTTGACGCGCCCAGTGTGATTGCAGCGGCAACGTGACGTACGTGAGAACTGGCGCCCTGCGCCGCAGTCAGCCGGTGGATGCGCGGCGCACGTACGCCGTGGCTGAAGTCATCAAACATCCCGCCTACAAGCCGCCGAACAAGTACAACGACATTGCGCTCCTCAAGACTGATAAACAGTGAGTACCTACCCATTAACATGTTTTTGACATGGAATCAATATTTAATGTCTTACCCGTGCCATTTTAAAAATTGGACCGTCATTTTTAATGTACTTTCGGCATACCACTATCTCACGAACCGCTCAACTAATCCCAGCAAACCAGGTGTCAGGTGATAGAGTCACTCGGCCGCCTTCCACCTATGGCAACGTCAATGAATAATATGAACAATTGATGACGTCATAGCCTTTACAAAATCAATAAATGCCTATAACTACTAAACTACTGGTTACATCGACTTGACATTTGTTTCCTTTCGTAAAACAATTTTTCTCTTTCTGAAATATATGTCTGCCCTGCCCATGAGTCCATGTCCACATCCACTACGTCTATGAATGTAGGTATTTAAGATAAATTTGAAGAATCTTTCCCTATCCTTACTGAAGTAAATACATTTATATTGCATTCCTTAACTCCCCTCCTCTCTCTCTCTCTCTCTCTCTCTCTCTCTCTCTCTCTCTCTCTCTCTCTCTCTCTCTCTCTCTCTCTCTCTCTCTCTCTCTCTCTCTCTCTCTCTCTCTCTTGTCATTCAGTTGATGGTGTTGAAGAACAGTACCACTGATTTAATACATAATATGTGTATAAGGTGCTTCGTTATTCATGTCAAAAACTTCGGGAGGGTTACATACGCACTCAAACAAACACTTTACGCAAAAAAAAACATATGTTTATAGGAGGTTTTTTCTCCTAACATCTCCTAACAAAAAAATAAAATCAAATAGCTGTAAAAACCAATCATGCTATAGTCCTTTGCAAACACGAAACTTACGATACTACGTGTGCAGCACACACACCGCACACGTAGGTAGGTAGGTAGCTAGTTTTAGAGCGGCGGAGGCGGCGCGGTGGCGCGCTGACAAAAGGTGACTTACTTACAACAAACAGCTGTTCTGCGTTTGAACATAGTACGGTCATTGACCCCGTACAATGCAAGTTACCTACTGTTACACACAGGTCTAGTGACCTTTCGACTTACTTACAACAAACAGCTATTCTGCGTTTGAACATAGTACGGTCATTGACCCCGTATAGCAAGTTACCTACTGGTACACACTGGTTGATCTTTTAAATGTTATAACGCCAAAGAAGTATATTTTTCGATGTGACAGACATAATATAATATGCCACGCTCCTGACTGAACTGACCTGACCACCATCGATGCTTCTTCTACATTCATGCAACATAGGAAGGGGAAGGTGTGGAACTAAGCTTGCGATGGCTTCCCGAACATATCCGGGCACATCGTCAGTGAGGAGGGTGTTAATCGAGGACGGGACTAGCGAGTGGCCACTCTAAATTTCCCGCGCATGCTTCACGTTTCGGCTCGCATCAAACCCTCGTCAGCTAGTCTGCGTTGACTAGGACGCAGGGAAACACCAGACCCGCTCTCGACCTCCCTCTCTCTACCTATCCATATTCTGTAGGATGCTTCCAGTGACGTTTTCGAAGCTCTCTCCATGTATGATCTTAGCGTCGATCTCGGCAGCCCTTGGCAGCCAGATTATTGAAGAGACTGTAGATGCGACTTCGATGGTAGTCTTCTTGCTCCGACTTCCACAGCGGACTTTCGTAGTTGGAACTTCCATAGTTTGTGTTTTCAACTACGTACATTATATTGCAGAATAATCTTGGACCAGTTCGCGGTGCCGGCGTGTCTGGATGTAGGGGCTGTGCCCGCGGGAGACAAGGCGCTGGCAACAGGCTGGGGCGCCACGCAGTACAAGGGCGACAACAACGCTGATGTATTACAAAAGGTACGCTTATCTGGGGGATTTCTAGGCAAAAACACTTCGTATTTCCCTAACCATACCCATATTTCAAGTGATTTATTCACTTGAAATAATAAGCCTATAGCTAGGTAAAGATTCAAGGTATAATTGTTAATTTTGCTCTCAAGCTTGGTTCTCAAATCTCAACAGACTGTATTTATTTATTTATTTATTTATTTTTTAATGAACAAGGAGCTCTGGCTGATGTGTTCATATCAGTCTTTTTTTTTTTTATAACGAATGATTGTTTTAATTTTTTATTTTTTATTTTTTTTTTCGTACTTGGGCACTGTTGCTATTTGTTTGTTGATGTACTTTTTATGTATTTATCTAATCGGTTTTTTAAGGTGTTTGTGTTTGGGGAGTCAATCACATCCTGTGGGAGTTTATTCCAGGCGTTCACCACTCGATTTGTTATGAAGTGCTTTCGGATGTTTGTGTTAGAAGCTGTCTGGTTAAGTTTTTTGCTGTGACCACGAAGGTGATAGTTCTGGTTCAGGTCAAACATTTCAATTAAGTCTGGGCAATCATACTTTGAGGTGAGTATTTTGTAGACTTCAATGAGGTCTCCTCTGTCGCGGCGTTCTTCTAATGTGGTCAGTAGTAAAACAAGTATCTAGGTGATGTTAATACATATGTGGCCAGTCACTAAAATACTTGTAAGTAATAATATGTATGAAAAAAAAACCCTGACCGTGGTTCGGATTCCACGTAAAATCCCTGTAGGATCCTTCTTACCTTACTAATAGGTACCTAAAGAACAGCAAACACAAATAAATGCTTTGCGTTCACTCAGCGATCGCATGTCGACGCATGGAGCCAATGAGACCTCGAGACTATGTCGACGTTCTCTGCCTAATGTCCCGTTTTGGGCATTAGGACTGCGCGTGATCCTCTATTCTCTTCTCTAATCTGTGCGCGTGGATGGATATGTCATTCTCAGGTGGTGTTAGAAAAATTCACAACAGACGAGTGCAAGGCGAAATTCCCACCCGGCGGCGAGCGCCACATGAAGCAGGGCTTCCTGGACGACACACAGATCTGCTACGGCGAACATCTGCACGCCTGGGGCACTTGTCAGGTGAGGAGACGGTGCTTATAATATCGTGTAAAGATCTGCAATACCACGGACGAGAGCAAGGTGAAGTTCCCTCCCGGCGAGCGCAACATGAGGCAGTGTTTCCTGGACGACACACAGATGTGCTACGGCGACCATCTGCTCTCGAGGGACACTTGTCAGGTGAGGAGACGGTGCTTATACTAGCATGTAAAGATCTGCAATACCACGGACGAGAGCAAGGCGAAATTCCTACCCGGCGAGCGCAACATGAGGCAGTGTTTCCTGGACGACACACAGATGTGCTACGGCGACCATCTGCTCTCGAGAGACACTTGTCAGGTGAGGAGACGGCACGCCCGCACGGGTTTACAAGTTTGCGTTTCTTTGTTTGCCCCGTGCTCCGTGCTGTCGTCTGCATAGCTGTGTATCATACCCAAGGAAGTAGATCGTTTATAAAGATTAAGAAAAGCGTAGGCGACAGCACAGAGCCCTGCGGAACACCAGCGTTGATTGGAAAGTCGTCCGATTTCGAGCCATCGATGGTAACGAAAATGGAACGACCTGCCAAAAAGCTGGCGACCCAGGTGCAGCGTTTGGGAGGGATGCCGAAGGAAGAAAGCTTGCCTAGAAGAATTCTGTGCCAAACGCGGTCGAAAGCCTTGGAGATACCTTCATCGACGCCGTATAAAGGTCGTCCAGCATGATCTGAAGCTGATCTCAGGAATTTGACAGAAGAACAACGTCATCGGCGAAACGCAGATGACTGAGAAGATCTCCATTCACGTTTATACCCATGTTGTCCCACTCAAGCGTCTAAAACACATCTTGCAATGCGTTTGTGAAGAGCTTGGGTGATATCACATCGCCCTGCCTTTACCAAGGAGGATGGGTTGGGTAATTCTCGTGGAGCCACGCGTCAGAGTACCTCGATGTAGCGGTGGTCGATTCTGCACCTCAGGAGGGAGTTTTCACAAACCAATTTTCCAATTGAGTCGAATGCTTTCTCATAGTCGACGGAGGCTAGAGGAAGAGCGGCTTGTTGTACTCCTCGCACTTTTGCACCACTTGTCGCAAAGTAAATATGTGGTCCATGGTTCCGTATCCTGTCCTAAATCCAGCTTGCTAACAATAATGTGTAAAAGAAGAAATTACATAATTGCTAGGTTGTGACCTAGCAATTATGTAATTTCTTCTTTTTATTTTATCTACAAGTTTTTATATATTACAAGCTTTTATTTAACTTGCGCAGTGTGAGTTAGTTAGTAGGTATCTTGCAAGTAAATTTTGAACTAGTTTCGTTATCGGAAGAGGCTGAAATTTAGTAGGTATCTTGCAAGTAAATTTTGAACTAGTTTCGTTATCGGAAGAGGCTGAAATTTGGTACACATAATGAACCCGATGACTATGCAATATTATGGTGACCTCGACCTGATGCTGCTACCAGGGCACCCTGCACACCATCAAACTCCTCAACAGCTTACAGCTGCAGACATGTCGTGTTTGGCTCGTTTTGATCTGTGTTTTATTACAAACATAATGTGATAGTGACTTTGACCTGAATTTGACCTTGATCTTGACCTTCAAATACAAATGTCAAAATAAAACTATACATAATTAATAATTATATACCTACATAACATATTTTTATATTTAGGTGTACTAAAAGAGTAAATTAAGTACAGTTATACATGTATATTTCTAAATGTATGCATTTCTTGTGCTAAGTAGGTATTAAAAGCTTGTTTTTAAAAAGTTTTTTTAACATTAATTTTATTATTTCATTTTTATTACCTAACTCGTTGGTAGGTATTTCTCGAGTGCTTTTGTACAAAAATCTTGTTTGTATTTGGATCCAAATGACGAGTATGTTATCGATTCAAACACTCGGCCTCTTTCTATCTGTCAAGAATATGATGAGAATTAGTCTGTGATGAGAATGAAGATTTGGGTCACCATGTTGATTATGATGTCATTAATAAAAGGATAGACTTTTCATTTGTTTTAATGGTATATGAAGAAACACCCTTTTTGAAATTATACATATACAGAATAATGTTTTATTAAAAGACTACCTACATTTTGATCACCAATATAACAGAAGGATTAAAAAATTCATATTTTATATTAGATCAGATTATAAAGCAGCAAAATTTGGGTGCTGGCTGATTAACCGTCACACCATCTTGTCACACCCAGTGTGGACCAGAAGAATTTTTTTCCTCCGTGTCACACTGACTGGTGTGACTGGTAATAATTAATTTACTTAGTGAAACCATCGATGAGTGAAACCCCCCTTGCATCCTTTCATGGTTAAACGCTGCAACGGATGTTGATTTGTTATACCAAAACATACCTCATTTATACCTCCTGTCCATGCATACCTCCTGTCATCGCCGAAATGGTAAAACGTTGCAAAACATGTTGAATTGTTTTACCAAAACATGTCTGGACAGGGATTGCATCCCTACACGCTGGACTTACCGCGGATGCGTACCAATCGATTCTGCAGATCTTTCCTCTACAGAACCGGTAAACTCTGGAACGCTCTCCCTGCCCATATATTTCCCCCCAAGTACAGTCTCGGGTCCTTCAAGAGGGGCGTGAATGGGCACCTGTCAGGCCGGCATGGCATTCGCAACCCCCGCATACGACCGAATGTCCATGGGCGTCGTTAGACACCTTATGGGTGGCTCGGCGCCATATGTCGCGCTGTAAATAAAAAAAAAAAAAATGTCCACATTTAAAACCTTCAAAATGTTCCGACAAAACGCGTTTAGGGTTATTACATTAATTAAATATAGACATTAATATTTAGAAAAAAATGCAGGGCCTACAAATAAACAATCAAAAGGAACATGCTCCATTTTTTACATTACATTTGGCCATTTATTAATGACACAGGCATCTAAAATGTACAAAATCCTTCAAACGCGTTTATCTCAAAACTATACTTTTGAAACATACATCGTTTTACCGTGCGACGGTAGATTTGCCCTGGAACTTTCTGTCACTACTTACGTCTTTTATTTGTATTGGAAGTTTCTCATAAAATTTTGGACCGATAATGTTCGGGTCCCTCTCAGCTAAGGTGAGCCGATGTGTCACTGATTTTTAATTTGTCTCCATTCCTTGTCTTGTATGTACCTAGCTGTGATTCATATTATTTTGTTCGAATTTGTGGATATTTTCGCGAACATTGAAAAAAAATTTTTTTTTTTTTGTCGTTCGGCAAGAGGCACGGTCGGGTGCTCCTCCTAGGATACGTATTGCTCTCTTTTGCATTCGCAGGACCCGAACAGCATCGGTCGACCCTCCCCACAAAATAACTCCATATGAGAGTAGCGAGTGTGCATATGCATAGTAACACTGTTTGAGCGTTGTAATGTGCCGTGTGGGGCCGGTACTTTAAAAGAATAGCCCCACTGCATCTCTCCCCGTGTATGTCGTAAAAGGCGACTAAGGGATATGACTGCCTTCTTATATTACTAGGTGGTAGAGTTTAACCCGCCCGGGTTGGTACCACCGCACTGAATGAAAGGTCGGTCGAAACGGCTATCCAAATAGTTTGTGTTTTCCGTCCAGTTCAGGTTAGCCGGCACGACCGAAGGGAAGCACTGACGTGGCACACCAAGTTCACCAGGTGTTATTGGCTGACATCGCGGATGTTGTATGTAGGTGATGTAGCCAACCGTGTCAGTTTCCATAAAACCATTAACCCGGGCGGGATGAACCCTACTCTCTAGTAAGGTAAGAAAGAACGGACCTATACAGTTTTACGTGGAATCCGAATCACAGTCAGCCTCCAACGGTTGAGCGGTCACCCATCCATGATCCAAGTACTGACCGCGCCCAGGTGTGCTAAACAACAGTCGACCGACCGCACCACTGAGCTACCGAGGCTGACAAAGGTGTTTTTCTTTAATTTTAATAAAACTCTAAACACTAAAACATCATTTTCGTACCGTGTGGGGTCGGTACTTAAAAAGAATAGCCCCACTGCATCTCTCCCCGTCGCATGTCGTAAAAGTCGACTAAGGGATAAGAAAATTCGTCAGCCTCGGTAGCTCAGTGGCGCGGTTGGTTAGTCAACTGTTATTAAGCAACGCTGAGCGCGGTCAGTGATTGGATGGGTGGCCGCTCGACCGTTGGAGGCTGACCGTGGTTCGGATTCCACGTTAAACTGTAGGTCCCTTCCCTTCTTACCTTACTAGGTGGTAGGGTTTATCCCGGCCGGGTTGGTACCACCGCACTGAACGAAACGTCGGTCGAAACGGCTATGTAAATAGTTCGTGTTTTTCGTCCAGTTTAGTGTAGCCGACATGAAATGAAGGGAAGCACTGACATGGCACCTAGTTCACCCTGTGTTATGGGCTGACATCACGGATGTTGTAGGTGATGTAGCCAACCGTGTCAGGTTCCATAAAAAAAAAATCATTTGTTTAAATATCCCACAAATTCCCAAAGGTTACAAAAAAAAAATATGCCGGCCCGCGACACAAAAAACTTGAGTAGCACTGCAGCTGTAGGCCACTTCAAGCTGGTGCGGTGCTCGCAGTTATGTGATCACATTTTCTGAAGTTGTTGAAGATAAACATGGCGCTCGTATTTTATAGACGCTCTTGCTTGTTTATTGAGTAATGATTGATAATGAATGACTCATTCAGATCGAGGAAGCATTGTCTGTTAATAATTAGAGAGTAGACGAGATTGTACTAGCTAGGGCCGTTTTAGTACGTACCGGGAGACAGAGGCGGCGGCGCAAGGTGTGGGCGACGTGGCCACGGCCTCGAGGCCCGAGGGGCCTCGCGCCTCGAAAGTTCATGCAGCTTTGATTCATGAAAAATATTCAGCTAGATATATTAAAAGAGACCCCGAGTAAAAATGTTTAGACTTAATCAAAGGTAAACTAAAGCTTACTATAAAGCCTTTATCAGACACAAGATGGGAACGCAGGAGGCAGGAGGCAGTGAAGGCTGTATTATTGCAATTTGATTATGTTTACTTTTATTGACGAAAGGTATGCTGACAAAAATGTTTGATTTGATCGGTGTACTGGAAATCCATTTCAACTGTGAAAGTCCATAAAATTCATGCCACCAGAGAGGGCCTCGCAAAATATATCTTGCCCACGTCAAATTTAGGTCTTGCCCCGCCATTGCCGGGAGAAAATGTTGAAGTTTGAGCGAAAGAAAAAAAAAAGAGTTGCTAATACGCTGGAACCTTGTCAAATTAACGCCGATGTGACGTCAACTGACTTACTCACTCGTCGGTGTGAGTATGAGAAATGATCTCGAATGGAGTGAGTTAACGCCTAACTCACACAAATACTTACCTAACTCCTAACTCACGCCTAACTCACACTAACGCCTAACTCACACAAGTACATATTTCAACCAATATTTAGCCGGGCCGGATGCCTAACGTTTCTCATACTCACATCGTCGAGTGAGTAACGCCGGTACAGGGGCAGGTGTGCTTATGATCCGACCGACAGTCGACCTACCGCACCGCTGAGCTACCGAGGCTGATCTGAGATAGGTATTTCTTATGATGAAGAGAGGTGGGCTGGGCTGCCACGAGGAAGGTCGACACTAGCAACACCTATGTCTTTGGCTCACAGATAACCCTGTAGTGTGTCTGTGTGTGTCTACTGCCTAAGTGCCTAGGCTAGTCGGTCGGGCGGCTGACGGACACCAACTGTGATAAATTTCTCTAGTCTTTTCTAGTCATTTACAATTCTCTCTATATTTATTTTTATTTTATATACTTATTCTTGTGATTTTTGACCTAATTCTAATTTATATTTTTAATGTGACTGAAATAATTTAGTTTTTAACTGTAGTTTTAATTCTCTGAAATTTTTTGACAATTGTTATTTAGTTCGTACATTCTTTTGACGAGTTATTTTTATTTTTTTATAATTTTTTTTTTTATTTTTATTTTCTTGACATTTTGTTAGTTGGGTCTTTCTCCGGATGGGCAGAATAAGCGAGTCCGGATCGAAAAGTCTAATAAAATGGATTCGTAATACTTTTATATTTTTTTATATTGTAGATATGATTAAAATACTGGTGTCCTTTTTTAAATTAATTAATTAGAAATGCGATAAAAAAAATTAAAACTGCTGAAATCTTGACTTCACTGGCGCGTCCGGACTACACTTTGCGGTAGAAAAAAATTTTTTTCTTATCATCTCTATGGAATTACGCTACTTTGTATATGTTCTCTAAAACCTAGTTAGTTATGCTTTAACTTATATTTTTACTAAGCATGAATACGCTTTAGAAGACGATATACGAATTATTTTATCTGCGTCCGCTAGTTTCCTTTGATATCGGTGGCGCACACGAATACGCTCATAGATCCTATACTATTGTAGCTGCGTGAATAAAAATATCAGTCGCGCCGCTTCCGTGGCGAAGACAACACGTCTGTGCGTTCCTGTGCGGCCGTGTTATTAAGGTATGTAATCGTTTTCGGTGGCTTGGTAACCTATAAAATTGATTTCGCTGAACCAATTTTCTCGTTATTTATTTGACATATTACTATTATATTTTAATTAGAGATTGTCTTATTAGTACTAGATCTCCAACTAAGAGAGCAATGCTGTATATATAGGTTATATTTGCAAATATTTTAGATTTTCCTTACTTTTTTGATTTCAGTGTCAATGACTTCGGTGTTTTCGGTGGAAATAGGTGCACCGAAGTCAATTTCAAAACCACCGAAAGCAAGAAACATATTTTTTAATTATATAGCATGCCTATTACAACTTATAAACAGGATAACTTATGTATTTGAGGATTAGAAATGAAAAAAAAAAATTAAATTCACATAAAGTTAAAAACATTTAAGACTACAAACTCTACGTAGCAAAACCTAACTTACTGTATTCTATTGCGTCATTGAGAGTTTTCGTCGAATGAAGTAAAAAAAAAGAACAGTTTTTCTTTTAATCGAAGTTACATTATGCCGTTTACACTGTATTATCTAAATAACTTTTGAGACTAGTATATATTTCTTATTAAATATGTTTTGCGTTACGATAGATCAGACTTTAGGACGAACTTCAGCTTTCCGAAGGCAGCCCAACCCAGTTGAATGTGTCTCTCTACCTCCTTGAGTAGGCCTTGTCGACCTACCTAGCCGAAATATTTGTCCGAAATATACGTATTCCTCCACTTTTTTGATCACTTCACCGTCGATCAGAATATCCCCCTCACCCATAACCTCCATCGTCATGACGTTGGTTTTATCCCTAACCTTACTTTTGAGTAAGGTTATGGAGCGTATTGCCAACTCAGCACTCTGACGTATCTAGAAGACTGTAAACTTCTCGATGACAAGCAATACGGCTTCCGCAAGCAAAGGTCGACTGGAGATCTTCTTGCGTACGTCACGCATTTGTAGACTTAAAGGCTCGATGGTTTTGGGGAATCGCTGGCGGTCGCCCTGGACATATCCAAAGCATTAAAACTGTGCACTTCGATCTCCAGCTTTTTGAGTGGTCGGTCGATCTTTGTCACCCTAGATGGTGCCTGCTCGGCCGACTACTCAATCAATGCTGGTGTTCCACAAGGATCCGTGATGTCGCCTACGCTGTTTCTATTATTCATCAACGACATGCTCTCGCTCGGCGAAATACATTGTTGCATGGACGACAGCACGGTGCATCAAGGGTTCATCAAGGACTGGAAGGGTAGAGAAGCCTCAGCAGCAAACGCGAGACGCGAAACTGTTGCTCGGGTTGACCAGGTTCTCGAAAAGTATCCTCTTGGGGGAAGAACTTGTCAACTTCAACGTAGCCAACACGCAAGCTTGTGCCTTCTCTACTAAGGCTAATCCGTTTCCTCTCCAAGCCACTTTCCAGGGCAGCCAAGTCCGCAAAGATGGTAGTCTGGGCGTCCTGGGTATGGAAGTGTCCAGGGACGTTGGGTTTCGATCGTTCATACAGTCCAAGGCGAAACTAGCGTCTCGAAAATTAGGGATCCTTTACCGATGTCGGCGATTTTTCACGCCGGTCCAACTGATTACACTGTATAAAGCACAAGTAAGACCGGTGATGGAATATTGCAGTCGTCTTTGGGAATGGGAGGGTTCCCCTGAGTACCTTCTTTCAGCCTTAGATTCAATTCAGCGACGAGCCATTCGCATCATTGGTGACTCTGTACTCACAAAGGACCTTCAACCTTTAAAGCATAGACGTATCGTGGGGTCATTGAGCCTGTTTTATCGGTACTACTATGGCCGCTGCTCTGATGAACTTGCTTCCCTTATCCCTCCTCCTACTGTTCGCCTTCGCCAAACCCGCCATACTCTCGCGGAACACCCCTTTGTAGTCGGCAGAAGAGTTCTTCGAACTGCACGATTCTCTAAATCGTTCTTGTGCCGCACTGCAAAGGTGTGGAACGGGCTCCCAGGGAATATCTTTCCCCACTCCTACAATACACGGATCTTCAAATCGCGGGTAGACTTTCCCCAGCGACATTAGTCCACCTCCAAGCCGGACTGGCACCTCCTCGGCGGTGAAATTGGTTGCGCCTGATGCTTCTACCTCGGGCAGAGCCACCCAGTTCGGAAGTAATAAAAAAAAATCCAGGTTCATCCTCAGGCCGGCGTTCAGCGAGACCTCGTAAAGGTCGCTAAGCGTCTCTTGAAGCTGAACCCGGGTATGGGCGAGGAGGACAATGTTATCCGCGAAACGGAGATGACTGGGAAACTCCCCATTGACATTTATTCCAATGTTCTCCCACTCAAGCGTCTTGAACACGTCTTCAAGTGCTTTTGTAAGGAGCTTGGGTGAGATCACGGCCCCTTGCCTCATTCCCTTACCAAGAAGCATTTTTTTTAAATAAAAAGTGCGACATGCGACGCCGAGCCACCAATAAGGTGCCTAATGACGCCCATGTAAATTCGGTCGTACGCTGGGCTTTCGAATGTCATGCCGGCCTGACAGGTGCTATTCACGCCTCTCTTGAAGGACCCGAGACGATACTTGGGGGAAATACGTGGGCAGGGAGAGCGTTCCAGAGTTTACCATTTCTGTGGAGGAAATACCTGCAGAACCGATTGGTACGCACCCGTATAAGTCCAGCGTATAGGGATGCAATCCCTGTCCAGTGAGCGTTGTGCTGAGGTGCAAAGGGGACGGAAGGATCGCGTTAAACAGCTCCTCCGAGCATTTACCATGGATTGAATAAGCGATAGAACACACTTAGGTCGCCGACATTCCTACGGAGTTGCAGTGGTTCTAGATCGCGGGACACGTTGGGGTCATCCACTAGTCGCAGGGCTCGACTCTGGATCGAATCCAAAGGCGCAAGCTGGTATTTAGCTGAGCCAACCCACAAGTGCGAGCAGTACCCCAAGCAGGACCTAATCTGTGCTATACAAAAGCAGCCTTTGGCCCGGCGTGAAGTACCGTCGCACCTTATTGAGTACGCCCAACTTTTTAGAAACTGGGTTGGCCTTGCCCTAACTAGATTATGGCGCCGAAAGTTTAGGTCGTGCGACAGTTCGACTCCGAGGACCCCGAGGTGATCGCTTAATTTTAGCGACGGGACCTGGAAGGAAGGAGCGGGTGTGAACGCCGTTCTTTTCGCACTGAACGCATACTTGTGTCTTGGAAGCATTAAACTCGACCAAATTAGTACGGACCCATTCGGAAATAGACCGAAGCGTTTGTTCTTCGCCTCTTCTCATCCACAACGTCCCGTCTGGCTGAAGGGTGACTGGTGTAGGATCCGTGTACCTACTTTTGTCCGCATAACAATCTATGCTGCCGAGTAGCAGAATATCATTGGATGGGGCGGGTATTTTCATGGAGCCTCACAGCCGTTTACCGATACAAGTTTTGGAGTATCATGATCTCGACGTATCGGTGGTCGATTTATTATTATAGTATTACGTGTGATTATCCTTTTGAGCTTTGCCGTGATAGCGGATTCAAAAGAGGAACGCTTAGCTAAAAAAAGAGTGGCTGAAAGACTTAGAAAAGCTAGAAATAAAAGCGACCCCATACTTTATGCACTTAACAATGAAAGAGACCGGCAATATCACAAAAAAATGTTTACAATATAAATCTACTCAATACCTACTCATATCGAAATTGCACACAATTGTAGTCGGTATTGTTTGTTCTTTTGCACAGTTGCATAGTGTTTAAAGTGTTAAGCTATAAAGTAATTACACGATTTGATTTCGGTGACTAAAATATTGATTTCGGTGGACATCATATTTTTTAAATTCAATAACTTCATAACCGTTCAATCAATTTTGTTCCCTCCACTACCATTTGATTCTAAATTAATTCTAAATTATGTTTTGCCTGTGAGAATGTCTAAATTCAAAGAAAAAAAAGTGCCACCGAAGTCATCGAAATATTGCGACGGCGGAGAAAGACCCAGTTATAGGTGCGTTATATTAATTAATTAATTAATTCTGTGTTGTGTATTAAATTTTTGACGATGGCCTTTTTTTTGCTTAAAACTTAAATGACGAACCTAAGTGTATCTTGTGTACCTACAGATGATGAAGAAATAAATAAATAAATACTTATAAGTATCTATGTTTTTTTTTTATTTGTACAACCAATCTTATTGATGAAACCCAAAAGCAGTTCAAGTTTCTAATCTTGTTCCAACAACAACATATTATTTATTCGACGAATTTGCGGACAAACCGGTCCTTATCGCGGTAAGTGCCCAGTTTAATTTTAAACTGGTAATGACCTTACTTAGACCTGGAGCCTAGGTATACTATTATTAATGAATGACTAGCGTTTGCCCGCGGCTTCGCTCACGTGAAATTCGCATTTATAATTGAGAAAGTAAGTAAGAAAGAGCTGCGTTCCAGCGTTACCTTTATTTCGGCGGGCGGAACAATTTGCTTTTTATGAGAGGTACATCTTACTTAGAGTAACCGGAACTGAATTTTATTTAGCCTATACTGTCTCATGTATAGTTAAATGTGCTTTTACTAAGTTTCATAGAATTCGGAATTGGGATGATCGGTTTAAGAGTTATGGAGGAACATACATAGCACCATAGGTACAGAAAAGATTTCTAAAAAATGTCAATTAAGTTTTAGTATCATACATAGTGTCTACAAACGCAGAATCTCATGAAACAAAGTAACTCACACCATGAGCATCCCTTACATATTTATTATTACCTACCTAGTATTGATTGATGAAATAGTGTATCGCCATCGCAATCAGATGTAGGCCATTGACTTATGTAGGCAGAATTGTAGGCATTCTTAACTTTGGCAAACTGACAAAGTAACTTACTCCCTTACATACAGATTTATTATTAATATTATTGATTGATCATGATACCTACTTTTTCATATCATTGCGCACCTCGAAACCTAGGATCTTCACGTGCCACGATTATGATCGTTAATATCTATAGTAACGCCTCTTTAGCACCTATATTCAGCAGCCAGTGTGTCTAAAAAAATAGGTTTCGTTTTTACAATTGAATTTTTTTGCCCCGGTATACTTTTTCACCTTTTTTGAGAATATCATGTTTAGAGAATGTGGTATTATGCGAATGTGGCAGTCCTGCATTTCCCATTAGGCCGTATAAGCCGCGGCCTAGGGGCGGCAAACTTCAGGGGGCGGCAGATATTTGCGAAGGCGCTAAAGAACATTACAATTTACAAGTAACACTTGCGCTTTGGTGTAGTGTAAGCCGTCAAGTTCGTGCATGATTAATGATTATGGACGCAATACTCAAGCAAATCACTTGTGGATAGAGTTTTCGATCTATTAAATGCTAAATATCATTTGGGTAAAGGTCCCCATTGCGACTTAGTAATACTCGTATCCTATGTTATTTATGTTTTGCGCGGGTGCAAGTCAATTGGACTATACTTAAGAACAGTATACAAGTCCGGCACTGGAATGTGGTATTATTGCGAACGTGGTGTTTTGCGAATATGATGTTGATCTATTAAATGCTAAATATCATTTGGGTAAAGGTCCCCATTGCGACTTAGTAATACTCGTATCCTATGTTATTTATGTTTTGCGAGGGCGCAAGTCAATTGGACTATACATAAGAACAGTAGAAGTCCGGCACTGGAATGTGGTATTATGCGAATGTGTTATTTTGCGAATATGGTCTTGGGCTAATGTGGTGTTTTGAGAATATCGTATTCAGCGTCTGAGGGGAATGAAAGTCATTAAGTACTTAGTGGTTAAAATAAATATGTAGGTATCAATGTGGAGTTCGTTCCAATGATTTCGTACCGAACTACCGCGATCCTCCTTGCTATACAATCTTGTTGACGCGCTCTGTCTGCCTCTGTCTGCAGCTTGGTTGGGCTGACAGTTGGGTGGGGGGAGTCAGCCTCCGGACGCGGAGTCAGACAGACGCGTCGCGTCCCATCTGCTCACTCGTACAAGTTAACAATAACGGTTTCGCTTGGCTTGTCGCGAATCGCGATAGAACTATCACTTTGTCGTCATATGTTGTGACATTTTGTGTTAAGTAAGTGTTTCATCAATCATCAACGTAATTTCGTAGATTTTAGGCTTTTACCGCGATTACACATAATATATAAAAACAGTTTTACCTAAATAAAAAAACTTTGAACCGACTTAAAAAAAACAACTAGGTAAGTACTTAGACTAGAAAAAAAATCACCAGAAAATTTATAAGTAGATGAAGAGAAATGCGTGGACAAACATACATACATACAAACACCTATAAAATTTTGTATATTTGTTTGGAAGCCCTAACAGATGCAGTTCTATTAAATACGTGTTGAATAGATAAGCTCCTTTTTTTAAGTCGGTTAATGACCTCCTTTTTTTATTTAAGGCAGTTAAAAATGAGAAACAGGAGCGAGGAGGCTGCGGTATGCGGTATGCGGTAAATGAGAAACAGGAGCGAGCGGGCGGAAGGGGGGGGGGGGGGGGGAGGGGAGGGAGAGGGGGTGGGGCGGAGCTTAGAAATTCGGAAAAAGTGTGAATGCACACGGACAGTTTTTTGGGGGGAATTTTTTTGAGATAGGTTTTTAGGGGATAACCATTTTCAGTTTCTTCATACAAAATTGCTGAAAAAATTTATATTCTGACATTTACAAAATTCTTATATCTTCTTTCATAAAATGATACAGTCTGTATAGTAAATAAATAATGCTTGTAATTATGCGAACAAAAACAAATCTAGTTTGAAATTAATTAAACATGTTGGTCGTGCCGGCTACACTGAACTGGACGGAAAACACAAACTATTTTACATAGCCGTTTCGACCGACCTTTCATTCAGTGCGGTGGTAACAACCCGACATTATAAAATTTCTAATTTAACTTTTATTTGAAGCAAAACAACCGTATGCAAATCCGCCCACTTTATAAGATAAATAATGGTTTGATTACCTAATTATTTGATCCCGATACAACCATCACGATTAAACCAGCTTTCTAATAAAAAAAAACCGCATCCAAATCGGTCCATCCGTTTGATAGCTACGATGCCACCACAGCAGACATACCCATATTACCCATACACACACACACCCATACATACATACATAACTCCCCTCTTTTTTCGTCGTCGGGGGTTAAAAAACTCGACACAGCTTATTATACGCTGAATCTAATCATTTAAAATTATAGTAGATAACTATAGGTATAGATAACCAATCTTTATTGTCTAGAATAGCAAAAAAAATTATCTATAGCTATGCTTCCCTTTCCTCATTTCATTATGGCCTATTCATAATGTAGTTTAATTAAATGTCTCAAGTCGCTTTTTATTCAAGTTCAGTGCAGTGCAATACTTTAACATTTTCCTGTTAAAATACGTAACATGCATAGTTAAGTTGCTCTGCAAGAGTTGTCTTCGCTTGTATTTTCCTTATATCTGTGTCACTTGTGTCGTGTGTCACATGAGATACTAGTACCTAGTCATATAAATATATACTTATTTGTTTCATGAATATAAAATGAATACCTACTTACTTCATCGACTTAATACATCCTATTACTATAAGTGAGCTAAACTTGTAAATATACACCTATACTTATATATAATTGCTTTCTCGGAGACGGCTCTAACGATTTGGATGAAATTTAGCATATAGATAAGTAATGTTATTTTTTTTTCAAGATTATCTAGATAGGTGGTAGACGCCGAGCGAAGCTTGGTCGCCCAGGTGTTAATACATAGGTATATAACACATTGGTTTTGCAGTGAGTGAAAGTCAGTAAAACTATATAAAAAAAAATATTAGTGATTGAGGTGCAGTGAATTTATTAGAGGCCAAACATGTTGGCGACACAGCTGGAACTGTTCGTGCTTTTATCGACTGGAGTGTTGCTGGCAGCGCAGACCTATGAAGGTAAGCATCGGTGAAGGTTGTCTGAAATACATTCTGCAATGGGGTAAGTTATCCATTTGTACTGCAGTTGCATCATGCTATGCACCAACTTGGTACCACCCGCCGCACTGAATGAAACGTCGGTCGAAACTGCTATGCAAATGTTCGTGTTTTCCTTCCAGTTCAGTGTAGCCGATATGAAATGAAGAGAAGCACTGACATGGCACCTAGATCACCAAGGTGTTATGGACTGACATCACGGATGTTGTAGGTGATGTAGCCAAGCGTGTCAGTTTTCATTCAGGGCATTTTTTTAAAATACGGTAAAAAAAGTAAATGTGTTTAGCCCCAAGTTTAAAGCAAATTTTTGTAATTTCAGGAGATCCGTGCACGCTTCAGGCCGGCGGCGCTCCCGGCACGTGTCTGCCGTTCGGAAAATGTCCAGCCGCACTGGAGATGATCCGAGCTGGCAAGTCGCCACAGGTAGGTCACATTTAATACAGCTTTTGTTTTTATGGAGACTAAGAAGGCTGTGCCGAAAGACCAATGATCAGCCGTGTCGAAAGCAGTCGACACGGAATCCACCTCACTCACCGCCAGTGCCGGACTTGTACTGTTCTTAAGTATTAGGCCACTTGACTTTCGCCGCCCGCGCAAAACATAATAACATAGGGAGAGTATTACTAAGTCGCAATGGGGACTTAAAACCTTCACCCAAATGATATTTAGCATTAGTAAAAGGGGACTAAGGGATAAGGACAAAATGCCGTGCATAACGGCGTCAGGCTAGCCACCTCTTACCTTGGCACGGGCATTCCAGCGAGTCATGCAGCAGTTGGGCCTTCGTGCTTTACTTGCTGCCTGATAGTTATCTTGTCCGAATACTTTGCTAAACGTGGTGGTCAGTTTTGTGATGTAATTTATGAGAGTACTTGCAGCACAACACCGATCACTCTGCTTACCCCGATTGTCGGGATACGGCGTGTGGTATGTAGTTATGTAGTTGGTATGTAGTATTCTTTAGCGCCTTCGGAAATCTGCCGCCCCCTGAAGTTTGCCGCCCCTAGGCCGCCGCCTATACGGCTTAATGGGAAATGCAGGACTGATCACCTCACAAAACCACTGCAGCGAGACGCTATCCTAGCATATTGTTGCAGGGCTGTCCAGCCTGTTAATACCACTTATCTGATTGTCTTTCAGACCTGTTCGTTCTCCGGCCGCGAACCCATAGTATGTTGCCCGGGCGCGGCCCCCGCAGCGACCACCCCGCGCCCCCGGCCCCTCACGACGACCCCTCCGCGCGCCACCACGCAGTACGTGCCGACGAGCGCGGACTACGTGTACGAGAGTACAAACAGCCAGTGTCCGCCGATACCGCCCAGCAGGACGGCAGAGAAGACAGGCAGGAAGGCGTGGGACAGTGAGTAAACATACTGACAGAAAGGCGTGAGTAGACAATGTATACTGACAGAAAGGCGTGAGTAGACAATATATACTGACGGGAAAGCGTGAGTAGACAATATGTACTGAGAGGAAGGCGTGAGTAGAAAATATGTACTGAGAGGAAGGCGTGAGTAGATAATATATACTGACAGGAAGGCGTGAGTAGACAAATGTACTGAGAGGAAGGCGTGAGTAGACAATATATACTGACAGGAAGGCGTGAGTAGACAATATATACTAACATGACAGGAAGGCGTGAGTAGACAATATATACTGACAGGAAGGCGTGAGTAGACAATATATACTAACATGACAGGAAGGCGTGAGTAGACAATATATACTGACAGGAAGGCGTGAGTAGACAATATATACTGACAGGAAGGCGTGAGTAGAAAATATGTACTGAGAGGAAGGCGTGAGTAGACAATATATACTGACTGGAAGGCGTGAATAGACAATATGTACTGAGAGGAAGGCGTGAGTAGACAATATATACTGACAGGAAGGCGTGAGTAGAAAATATGTACTGAGAGGAAGGCGTGAGTAGACAATATATACTGACTGGAAGGCGTGAATAGACAATATGTACTGAGAGGAAGGCGTGAGTAGACAATATATATACTGACAGGAAGGCGTGAGTAGACAAATGTACTGAGAGGAAGGCGTGAGTAGACAATATATACTGACAGGAAGGCGTGAGTAGACAATATATACTAACATGACAGGAAGGCGTGAGTAGACAATATATACTGACAGGAAGGCGTGAGTAGGAAATATGTACTGAGAGGAAGGCGTGAGTAGATAATATATACTGACAGGAAGGCGTGAGTAGAAAATATGTACTGAGAGGAAGGCGTGAGTAGATAATATATACTGACAGGAAGGCGTGAGTAGAAAATATGTACTGAGAGGAAGGCGTGAGTAGATAATATATACTGACAGGAAGGCGTGAGTAGAAAATATGTACTGAGAGGAAGGCGTGAGTAGATAATATATACTGACAGGAAGGCGTGAGTAGACAAATGTACTGAGAGGAAGGCGTGAGTAGACAATATATACTGACAGGAAGGAGTGAGTAGACAATATATACTAACATGACAGGAAGGCGTGAGTAGACAATATATACTGACAGGAAGGCGTGAGTAGACAATATATACTGACAGGAAGGCGTGAGTAGACAATATATACTAACATGACAGAAAGGCGTGAGTAGACAATATATACTGACAGGAAGGCGTGAGTAGAAAATATGTACTGAGAGGAAGGCGTGAGTAGATAATATATACTGACAGGAAGGCGTGAGTAGAAAATATGTACTGAGAGGAAGGCGTGAGTAGATAATTTAAACTGACAGGAAGGCGTGAGTAGACAAATGTACTGAGAGGAAGGCGTGAGTAGACAATATATACTGACAGGAAGGAGTGAGTAGACAATATATACTAACATGACAGGAAGGCGTGAGTAGACAATATATACTGACAGGAAGGCGTGAGTAGACAATATATACTGACAGGAAGGCGTGAGTAGACAATATATACTCACTGTATATCCCCTGTACCGGATATGGAACCCTAAAAAAATGGCACGGGTAAGACATTACATATGGAGCCCATGTCGAAACCTATGTAATGGATCTGAATTGTCATATTGGTTGACTAAAACCTCGTATTATTTTAAATCTCCCTTTATGATCTCGCAGAATGCATCGAATATCAAGAGGTCATATACCCGTGCACGACTTCGATGGCGTTGTCCGGGGACGACGACAAGATCCGCGGCGACTACTGCGGACACAACGCGGTGGACTTGGTCGTCGGAGGTGTTGACACCAAGGAGAGGGAGTTTCCTCATATGGTATAATAACTTGCATAGCTCCTAAATTCTCACCGTCTTGCCAAACACAACATTTTATAAATCTTTATACAATTTAATGAAAAACTCTATATTTAGATAAATAAAGATAATAAAACATCATTTAAAATTGGCTCCAAAGGACATGGCATCCAGAGCCGTAAATGCAGCATAAAAAATACCGGCTATCACTGCTGAAGAAAAATACATACGAGGATGTATGGTTGATAAACGACTTTTGCATATACCTACCGAAAGGGTGAAATGTAACACAAAAAAAATATGTGTCAAATTCCACTGCTTACAGTATCAAATTCCATCTCTGACAGCATTAACTTCCACCTCTGACAGTATCAAATTCCACCTCTGACCGTATCGAATTCCACCTCTGACAGTATCAAATTCCACCACCGACAGCATCAAATTCCACCACTGACAATATCGAATTTCACCTCTGACAGTATAAAATTCCACCTCTGACCGTATCGAATTCCACCTCTGACTTTATCAAATTCCACCTCTGACAGATAAAATTTCACCTGTGACAGCATCAACTTCCACCTCTGATAGTATCGAATTCCACCTCTGACAGTATAAAATTTCACCTCTGACAGCATCAAATTCCACCTCTGACAGTATCAAATTCCACCTCTGACAGTATCAAATTCCACCTGTGACCTTATCAAATTCCACCTCTGACAGTGTCAAATTCCACCTCTAACAGTATCGAAATGGTCTTGCAGGTGATGCTCGGCTACGGCCCGGACATGCAGAGCCTGGGCTGGCTGTGCGGGGGGACTCTCATCAGCGAGTGGTTTGTCGTCACCGCCGGACACTGCACCTTCTCGAGGGAGTTGTACGTTGTTCTTGTTTGCTGAATGCCTTTGGTTCGATACTCGCTGGCGTGCACCACTGAATTTTTTTTTTTGCTTTTTGAGTTTGAAAAGTGAATATTTTATTTCATTAACAGCAGTTGCTACAATGCTAACTGGCAACAAACAAATGAAAAGATTTCTTTGCACAACGTATGCCGGGTCTTCTGCGCACGTTTTTTTCGAAACATTACACAGAAACATCGAAACATTGGGTCGCTGGCCATCCACATTTGTATGAGAGCCATAGAGAAATAATGTTTTTGTTTCAAGCTATTTGTGTATAGTTTCGAAAAAAATATGCGCAGGAGACGCGGCTTAAGACTTTAAAGTGCCAAAAAATGCGGACTTGACGCCCAGTGTGATTGCAGCGGGAATGTGACGTACGTGAGAACTGGCGCCCTGCGCCGCAGTCAGCCGGTGGATGCGCGGCGCACGTACGCCGTGGCTGAAGTCATCAAACATCCCGCCTACAAGCCGCCGAACAAGTACAACGACATCGCGCTCCTCAAGACTGATAAACAGTGAGTAACTACCATCGACATCTTTTTTAGGGTTCCGTATCCGGCAAGAACATTAAGAGGGTTTCCGGTACGGGACCCTATTACTAATCCTACGCCGTCTGTCTGTCTTTCTGACAAATCTGAGGCTGACAAATCACGCACAAAGAAGTATATAACTCCCCCTTTTTTATGCGGCAGACACAAGACAACGTGTCGCTAAATATTGCGTACCACACTCCTGCCTGACTGAAATGAACACCATCGACGCTTCTTCCACACTCATACAACATATAGTTTGTTTGTTCAAGTACGTGCTTAGGGATATGTATGACTCCCTTCTTATATCACTAGGTGGTAGGGTTTAACCCGCCCGGGTTGGTACCACCGCACTGAATGAAAGGTCGGTCGAAACGGCTATGTAAATAGGTAGTTTGTGTTTTCCGTCCAGTTCAGTGTAGCCGGCAGGACAGAAGGGAAGCACTGACGTGGCGCCAAGTTCACCCGGTGTTATGGGCTGACATCACGGATGTTGTAGGTGATGTAGCCAAACGTGTCAGTTTCCATAAAAAAAAAAAAAAAAACGTGCATTATATTGCAGAATAATCTTGGACCAGTTCGCGGTGCCGGCGTGTCTGGATGTGGGCGCAGTTGCCGCGGGCGGCAAGGCGCTGGCAACAGGCTGGGGCGCTACGCAGTACAAGGGCGCCAACGCTGATGTGTTACAAAAGGTACGCTTAAAGAGCACCGTCAAGTCACGTTACCAGTGGCGGGGCAAGACCTAAATTTGATGTGGGCAAGATACATTTTGTGAGGCCCTCTCTGGTGGCACTAGAGGAAGGATTATATGCAGAGGCGGACTAGTAGCCTTAGCCGCCCTAGGCCGTTTAGTACCAGCCGCCCCAATTCAATGCAATCAATGCCCCTTTCAAGTTTACAGCATAGATACAAATGTGAAGTTGTACGAAAATTAGTATTGCGTTCGGTTCAACCTGCAAAAATATATTATTTCTCGGTTTATTTTACATATAGCAAAAGTATTTTTTATAAGTTTTGCGGCAATATTTGACCTTATCGTCACAGCTAAATTATTTTGCCCGCGTAAATACTTAGTGCGTCGTCTCCGCCGTCGCGCTCACCACTCCCGCACGTCGCACGCACGCGCTCCGGCCGGCACCCTTCCTATTCTGTACCTGCGCTCACTGCTTCCAGCAGCAGGTACAGATTGGCCGCCCCTAATATCTGGCCGCCCTAGGCCTGGGCCTAGTCGGCCTTAAGGAAACTCCGCCTCTGATTATATGGATTTTCATTGTCGAAATGGATTTCCGCTGCATGAACTTTCGACGCGCGAGGCCCCTGGGCGGCGAGGCCGTGGGCGGTCGCCCGCGTCGCTCACGCCTTGCGCCGCCTCTGCACTTTAGGTACTATTTTTCTCCATACAAAATCGTCTTTGGGGGTTTATGTTTTCCCAGCCCCTAAATCTAGTAATAAGGACAGTCTAATCTACGTACCTGTAATTTTTTTTTGTTTACGACGCGACGCCAGAGTAATAAATAAGTTTTTTGAACGAAAAAAAAAGAATTTTTAATTTGTTGATGTCACAGAGTTAATTGCTTATTGTTTATTGTATAATTTCATCCATAGGTAGGTAACCTACGCTTGGATATGTCGAAAATTCCGCCAGTTCTAAATTCAATGCGAAGAAGAACTGACAAACTTCGCAAGTTTTTCGCAAAATTTTAGAGATTCTAGTACAGTTGAAAGGATTCTTTTAGTTTACTTATATAATTGTTTTTCAATACAACTGAGATAATATCTGCAAACATTACCATCTCTATATCGTCTGTTATACAGCTCGAGATGTCATTAACATATGTTAGAAACAATAATGGTCCCAGGATAGAACCCTGCGGTACAACCATTGTGATTGATTTTTCTTTGACTTTAAGCCATTGACGTCACATGTTTGAGCTCTATTTTCTAAGTATGATTGAAATATACACAATTCATTGTCTCTTATGCCATAATGTTCTAGCTTCATTAATAATATTTCGTGATTTACACAGTCAAAGGCTTTGGACAGGTTACAAAAAAATGCCATAAGTATGCTGAGAGTCGTCTAGAGAAGTTAATATTGATTTTACCATAGAAGCTATAGCATCACCCGTTGAGAGTCGTTTCTGAAATCCAAATTGTTTACAATTTAAAAGTTCATTATCTGTAAGGCATTCAAATCATTATCATTAAGCTTTATTGAATCATTGCTTTGGATATAAAAAAAAAACAAAAAAGATTACGTAGATTGAACTGTCCTTATTAGAACAAACATTTGATTTGACGAACAAACATACATACATATGTCTGTATGTTCGTTCATATCAAAACCGCTAGAGATCGCTTAACGACAGTCATTCATTTCATATCACCTCCACCTGAATACCTCTATTCGATATTAACATAGGTATTTTTAAGAACAGCATACGCACATAGTTACAATGCTTTGCAGCCACTCGGCCATAGCATGTCGACATCTGCATCCAATGAGATCTCGAAACGACTTCAACATTATCAGCCTAATGGCCAGTTTTGGGCATTAAGTCGACGACATTAGCTACACGTGGATGGATATATTTATTCTCAGGTGGTGTTAGAAAAATTCACGACAGACGAGTGCAAGGCGAAATTCCCACCCGGTGACCGCAACATGAGACAGGGCTTCCTGGACGACACACAGATGTGCTACGGCGACCATCTGCTCTCGAGGGACACTTGTCAGGTGAGGAGACGGTGCTTATAATATCATGTAAAGATCTGTACTACCACGGACGAGAGCAAGGCGAAGTTTAGTTCCCTCCCGGCGACCGCAACATGAGGCAGTGATTTCTTGACGACACACATTTTTGACGAGTACCGACTACCGAACCAACTTTCCTCCAGGTGACCGCAACCTGAGGCAGGGATTTCTTGACGACACACATATTTGACGAGTACCGAACCAACTTTCCTCCCGGTGACCGCAACATGAGGCAGGGATTTCTTGACGACACCCATATGTGACGAGTACCGAACCAACTTTCCTCCCGGTGACCGCAACATGAGGCAGTGATTTCTTGACGACACACATATGTGACGAGTACCGAACCAACTTTCACAATTTCATAGGTACTAGGCAAAGGCTTAACCGACCTTCATCTCAATCAATCTCTTTCGTTAGTCTCCTATCGTTTCTCTCAGCATGACCAAACCCCCCGAAGAATTCCTTTCGAAACCTTTATGTGTCAGTCACTAAATAGTTAGCAAGTAGTGGTAAGTCCAGCGTGTAGGGATGCAATCCCTGCCCAGCAGCGCCCACAGCTCGATAATTTACAACCAATAACCGCATCAAGTGCATTACATAACGCTACTGATGGGTTGAAAACATCCAGCAAGCGCACGGTCAAGCGGCGGGTGGCCGAGTGGTTTGGGCATCGGCTTCTCATGCGAGAGGTCCGAGGTTCGAATCCGGTTCGCGTGTACCAATGAGTTTTTTTCTGACGAAAAAAATTACGTGCATACCTACACCTGCTGCTTCACCGTTCGGAACCGGTGTAAAACTGTAGTTCCCTTCCCTTGCCCCTTACTAGGTGGTAGGCTCAAATTTTAGCCGACTGGGATGATACCACCGTACTGGATGTAAGATGGCCGCATAGCAGCCTCGGTTGTGTTCTCCTCTAGTCCAGTATAGCCAGCAATCCAGGGAAGTCTCCAGTATGGCGCCTACCTTCTCGGAGGTGATATTGGCTAGTCAGAGCATGTGCTTTGGCCCCTCTGACTAAGCCACACATAACGGATTACATAAAAAAAATTCAAGTTTTTGGCACCGGTTTTTGGGACGAATGTGGTCGTCGAGTGGTTCCCCGGCAGCAGTGCCGGACTTGTACTGTTCTTGGCCACTTGATTTTCGCCGCCCGCGCAAAACACAAATAACATTGGATAGGAGTATTACCACGTATTACTAAGTCGCAATGGGGACTTAAAACCTTTACCCAAATGATATTTAGCATTTAATAGATCGAAAACTCTATCCACAAGTGACTTGTTTGAGTATTGCGTCCATAATCGCGCACGAACTTGACGGCTTACACTATACAAAGCGTAAGTGTGCCTTGTAATATTCTTTAGCGCCTTCGGGAAACTGCCGCCCCCTGAAGTTTGCCGCCCCTAGGCCGCGGCCTATATGGCCTAATGGGAAATCTATAGGACTGCCTGGCAGACCCCCTCAACAGCCCTGTTCAAATAGCGTGTGTGTGTGTGCGCAGGGCGACTCGGGCGGGCCGCTGCAGACGTACAACTATCCCGTGCACTGCATGTACTGGCTCATCGGGGTGACGTCGTTCGGCAAGGCGTGCGGCTTCGCCGGCAACCCGGGCGTATACACGCGCGTCTCTACCTTCGCACCGTGGATCGAGAGCGTCGTCTGGCCATAGACAATAAGCCTCTCCTCTGCACATATAGAAGAGCGTTTCAACTACGAGTCCTTCATCGCAGGAGAGTTTTGCTGCAGCAGCGATGGACGGCACTATGCGAGTTTTCTCCCCAAACAGAGATTATTAACCTGTTTTGGTGGTTTAAAAAAAAACCAGGGTTAAATCTTCTTTAATTTAACCATAACCTAATGTTGAGGCGGTGCATGTCGTTTTTGTTAAACTCCCATAGTGCAGTTTGGCTGCTACCACAACAGCAGCTGCGTCAAAGCTCTCCTGCGATGAAGGAATCGTGTTTCAACTAAGTTCCCTTCAACGTTATGTTGGCTCCACTGTCAGTGCTTAAATTCGTGTTGCCAGATTGTGAGGATTATATCACCTAATAATGTTATCGGTATTTAGTATTTACCGTATAATAAATACGGTAAATACCGATAATTACGGGTAAATCTGTACACATAGCAACCCTCAACGCTGTTTTGACAGATAGACAGTGGAGCCAACATAACGGCGAAGGGAATTTTTAGTTGAAACACTCATCATCATCATCAGCCTGTGTCGGGCCACTGCTGGACATAGGCCTCTCCCAAGGCACGCCACCACCGATACCCCACGCAGTTTTACTGTATATCGAGCACTCTGCTCTGAATTTTGTATCTAATTATGCAGGGTCATTTTGTAAAGACGCCGCAACAGAGGTAATTCTGTGATAAGTTGAATAAAAAAAACTTTTTTCATGAAAATGTCTCATGGGGCCGTCCATATAATTAAGTCATAGATTTTTGGCGATTTTCGAACCCCCCTCCCCCTTCGTGAAACTGATGTAAATTTCCATCTGTATGACAAAATAAAAATTGTTGTTTAAACAATAGGTTTTTATTTAGGATCATTATCATCAGCTTGTATCGGTCCACTGCTGGACATAGGCCTCTCTCAAGGCGCACCCACACCACACGCGGTCTTGCGCTCTTCGCATTTCATTCAGACGTTTCATTCAGTGCGGTGGTACCAACCCTGGTGGGATAAACCCTACCACCTAGTAAGGCAAGAAGGGAAGGGAGCTACAGTTTTACGTTGAATCCGAACCACGGTCAGCCTCCAACGGTATTACGTGGTTTATGTTTTGCCAACCTCTTGACCGATTTTTATATTTTTTCTTGTAATAAGGACAGTCTAATCTATGCAGTGGCGGGGCATGAATTTAATTTGATGTGGGCAAGATACATTTGCGAAGCCCTCTCAATTTGGACAATACTAAATACATTCAACAACATCATCAAATCGCAATAATACAGCCACTGTATTATTGCAATATTCACTGCCTCTGTCCTGCTTTCCCATCTTGTTTCTAATAAAGGCTTATAGTTAGCTTTAGTTTGCTTGATTAAGTCTAAACATGTTTACTCTCGGGGTCTTTTTTAATAGATCTAGCTGAATATTTTTCATGAATCGAAAGCTGCATGAACTTTCGAGGCGCGAGGCCCCTCGGGCCGCGAGGCCGTGAGCCGTCTCGCCCACGTCGTCGGCTAAGCCTAGCGCCGCCTCTGAATCTACGTACCTGTAATTTTTTTTTTTAGGTTATGTATACGAGGCCAGAGTTAAAAATTGCTTTTTTGAACAAACAATACTGCTATAGTGGAGGCGGATGGAAAATAGTTTTAGGTTATATTTTGTTTTATATTTTACAAAGAGATTAGGGTGAGTTTAATGTCTTTGATATTTTACTATGACAATGTTCCATTGGTGCTGTATAGGTTGACAAGCTCAAAGACTGATTCGCTGTTGTCATATGTCACACTTTATATTGAAATTGTAACATCCTTTACTTACCTAACTTAATAAGGAAGGAAGGATCATTTTGTAAATGATATATCATCAGGATGCTCTTTATTGATTAGTAAAAACATTGAAATTATAAATGAGGCAAGTTCATATAGAATAAATATTTTTTAGAATGCTATGTAAGTATAATAAAAACAATTTATGCTTAGATTATCTTTTTTTAATGGAAACTGACAAGGTTGGCTACATGATCTGCAAAATCCGTGATGTCAGCCCATAACACCGGGTGAGCTAGGTGCCATGTCTTTATTTATTTCAATTTTAATGTTTTATGAGAACCAACAGAATATTACATAAAGACAACAAGCAAATTATAACTAGCTAAAAATGATGCCAATTACAGGTTTCCCTAGACGAAGTAATTTTGAATTTCGTTATAAATATAACCTACTGAACAGTTTATGATCAAAAGTATTAGCTATATACAATTATTTAGGTTAATATATGAGTTTATACATAATATCGAGACAAACATATCTAAAACCGATCTGTTCCCTCGATGTTTCATTGAGGATGAGTATGTGATAGTGGGGTGAAGATGTTTTTTATGTATATATAGGTACAAGTAGGTAATTTATTTTATTTAAATTTATTATATTATAAATATCATCATTCATTCTCTAGTAATTTTAATAATTTTTTCCTTAAATGTTCCTTTAGAGCATGAAAATATGTCCAAATGAGTAAAGCGAGTGTTGTATGTGTGTGTTATCCTAGGGATGACACTATTTTGCATGTAGTTGGTTGCACACAGTTTTTCTGAAAACAAAGTGTCAGTGCTTCCCTTTGCTCGTTCCGGCTACACTGAATGGATCGAAAATACGACCTTTCATTCAGTGCGGTGGTAGCAACCCGTTCGGGTTAAATCCTGCAGATCTTTAAACTAGTAAGGCAAGTAGGCAACTACAGTTTTACGTGGAATCCGTGAATACCGGAATGCATCGTGTTTTCCGTGCAGTTCAGTGTAGCCGACATGAAATGAAGGGAAGCACTGACACGACACCTAGTTCACCCGGTGTTAATGGGCTGACATCGCGGATGTTGTAGGTGATGGAGCCAATCGTGTCAGCTTCCATAAAAAAAAACCTAATATTATGAGATAGTTATAAATAAGGTAATTTTATTTTTTGAATATGTATTGTGTATTTAGGAGCTATTCTTTCCAATTGGAATGCAAATGCATGCATTAGTTTTTTTTTCTTTTCTCGAATTAATAAACAATTAAGCCATGAAAATATATACTTTTTATAAAAAAATATTATTGTTTTATTTTCTTCTGTGTGATTCCCGGATTTTTATTTATTTACACTCAACTAGAAAGACCTTACAGGATATCCTAACTCTTTTACAAGTCTAACTTATACACGGCACGCCATATCCCGACAATCGGGGTAAGCAGAGTAATCGGTGTTGTGCTACAACTCTGGTAAATTACAGCACAACACCGACCGCCACGTTTAGCAAAGTATTCGGACAAGATTACTCAGATCAAGCAGCAAGTAATGCATGAAGGCCCACCTGCTGCATGACTCGGAGGAAACACCGCGCCAAGGTGAGAGGTGGCTAACCTGTCGCCCTTATGCCTGGTTGACACGATGCGAGTTCACGCACGAGAAATGCTTCTCGAACGCATTCACGCACCGTGTAGACAGTTCTCGCAAGCTCGCATGCGTGCACTAACGCAGCGTCGTTCGCGCGCGAACGAGTTCATGCATGTTTATTAATTGGCGTTCGAGAGGAGCGTCTCGCACGAAGTTTGTTGGTGCAAAAAAGTTTTCTTTGTGGTTTTTGGTTGTTTACGGCACCATGACAAAATGAACTGATGTGCAAATGATTAATTTATCTATCCATTTCCTTATTCACATAGATCTCAGATGACTCCCTTCTTATATTACTAGGTGGTAGGGTTTAACCCGCCCGGGTTGGTACCACCGCACTGAATGAAAGGTCCGTCGAAACGGCTGCCTATGTAAATAGTTTGTATTTTCCGTCCAGTTCAGTGTAGCCGACACGACCGAAGGGAAGCACTGACATGGCACCTTGTTCACCAATGTGTTATGGGCTGACATCACGGATGTTGTAGGTGATGTAGCCAACCGTGTCAGTTTCTATAAAAAAAAAGATCTTTTCTGTTTTTTCTTCTTTATTTTGTTTCTTATCAAACATTGTGCTATATTTAATAAACGCTAAAATTTTACCAATACACGCCAGACCTACGTCTCCTAGACCTAAGACTCCATTTTTGCAACTGACAAAATAGAGAAACACAGACGAGCTCGAACGAGATGTGGAATAGTATAAACAGTTCCACGAACGCTTCACGAATGCGAGTTTTCTCGTTCGAGAAGGCGGCATGCCTCTCGTGCGTGAAACCTCGCATCGTGTCAACGTACCGTCGCGACATCTAGTCCGGTCCGCGAGTACCAATGAGTTTTTTCTGACGAAAAAATTTACGTGCATACCTACACCTGCTGCTTCACCGTTCGGAACCGCGTGTAAAACTGTAGGTCCCTTCCCTTGCCCCTTACTAGGTGGTAGGCTCTAATTGTAGCCGACTGGGTTGCTACCACCGCACTGGATGTAAGATGGCCGCATAGCAGCCTCGGTTGTGTTCTCCTCTAGTCCAGTATAGCCAGCAAACTAGGGAAGTCTCCGGTAAGGCACCTACCTTCTCGATGGTGATATTGGCTGGTCGGAGCATGCGCTTTGGCCCTTCCGACTCAGCCACCCATACTGGATTACATAAAAAAATAAATAAAACACAGTTAAACCTTATCATATTAATATATTGTAACATAGTGAGTAACACAAGGTTCTATTTTATCAGTTTCATACAGTAGTCGGTATTGGACACCGGGTGGCTAAGCTCAAGTGGCAGTGGGCTGGGCACGTCAGACGAAGCGACGCAACCATTGGAGTAACCGTGCCCTGCACTGGCGGTGAGTGTGGGAAGCACACGCGCCAGGTGGGACGACGGCATCAGGCGCGTCGCGCGGAAAGCAACAGTTCCGTATCGCTGAAGGCCTGGAGGACTGGAGGAAAATTTGAGGCGTTTTTTTTTTCTTATTGAAAGCGCGACATATGACGTCGAACCACCCATAAGGTGTCTAATGACGCCCACGGACATTCGGCCGCATGCGGTGGTTGCGAATGCCATGCCGGCCTGACAGGTGCCCATTCACGACCCTCTTGAAGGACCCGAGACTGTACTTGTTTTTGTAGAAGTAGGGATTGGGTCTGAGCCTGTACACTAGTCCCGCTTGGTTGGGTACCTTCGTGCAAAACCCTGCAATCTCCAGCTACCCCAGCCAGCCTATGTCCTCGATGAAGGCCACAAGACGACTGGGGCATCTGCAGACCTCTGCAACAGTATGGAGAACGGAGTATGTCTAAGTGTGTTCTATCGCTTGTTCCACGGGGAGTGCTCGGAGGAGCTGTTTAACGCAATTCCGCCGTCCCCTTTCCACCTCCGTACAATGCGCGCTGGGCAGAGATTGCATCCCTATACGCTGGACTTACCGCGGATGCGTAACAATCTGTTCTGCAGATCTTTCCTCCACAGAACCGGTAAACTCTGGAACGTTCTCCCTGCCCACATATTTCCCCCCAAGTATAGTCTCGGCTCCTTCAAGAGGGGCGTGAATGGGCACCTGTCAGGCCGGCATGGCATTCGCAGCCCCCGCATGCGACCGAATGTCCATGGGTGTCGCTCGCTAGACACCTTATGGGTGGCTCGGCGCCACAATAAGTCGCGATTACTATAAAAAGAAATGTCCCTTCGTTGGTTGCCAAGTACACTGCACTCGTGACAAAACATGCTCGGCCGTCGCATCCTTCGCCGAGCATCTTCGGAGATTGGAGAGGGGTATGTCCAGCAGTGTACGAAAACACTGTGATCGACTGACTGACATTACACGCTGCTCATTTAGGACTAGAGAGCGTTTCAACTAAAAGTTCCCTTCGCCGTTATGTTGTCTCCACTGTCAGTGTCACTGTCAGTGCTTAAATTCGTGTTGCCAGATTGTGAAGATTATATTACCTAATAATGTAATCGGTATTTACCGTACAATAAATACGGTAAATACCGATAATTACGGGTAAATCTGTACACATAGCAACCCTCAGCGCTGTTTTGACAGATAGACAGTGCAGCCAACATAACGGCGAAGGGAACTTTTAGTTGAAACGCTCTCTAGTCGACACAAGAAGTAGATGTGACAGTTCAGGATGTCCGCCGCCGCCCCGCCGGCTCGCTAGTCGGATGAGTCCTCGCCGTCGGAGCTGGAGTCGGAGGCGGAGTCGGAGTCCACGCGCCGCATGTCCGCTCTGTCGATGGCGCCCGTCTCGCTTCTGCAACAGGCGCACATTGTCTGTTGGTCGTCGTCGGCGCAAGATGGCTGCACGGTGCATATAATCTGCGGTGATGCATCGATGTCTATTTTATAGATTGGCCCATCCCATACATCACTCCGCAAAAAATATGTTCTCGACGAGACCTGCATATAGTGCAGATTTCACGGACCGCCGCCGCTTCATACGGCGTGTGCGGCGCGTGTTGAACGCACGCAAGTCTGTATCGAGTCGGTGACGCGTGTGTGCAGCATGCCCGGTTGCTGTTATAAAGAGTGACAGTGACAAACGTTGTTGTTTGTTTCGCCTGAGCATGTTATGGCGTGTTAAGAAGCCATGCTGTCACGGATAGGATCGTGTGACGGTGGTATCGCGTTCTCGCTTGCCCGCTGGTGATGGGAGCGGGCGGAAAGACGGCAAACGCGCCGATGGGCGAGCGATGACGTCTTTCTCGCTCGATCTTGTCATCTGTGGGCGGGTGGGGGCGAGAGCGCGATAGCATCGTCGTAGCGATCGTGCCACGTATCACAATACTGCGTGTGAACGCACGCACACTTGTACCGACGTCTAGCACAAGTTGCATCGTACGACGTTCGATCTATAAAATAGACATCGATGCGGTGGTGTGGCTGTTTGAATTTGGCGCAGTTTCGCGCACGCATAAGGGCTCATACACGTAAACACAACAAGACGTCGCGTCGTGCTACGACGCGACGTCGTATCGTATTCTGGTGTAAGAGCCCTATGGGAAAGAGAGAGAGAGAGAGAGAGAGAGAGAGAGAGAGAGAAAGAGAGAGAGGGAGAGAGAGAGGGAGAGAGAGATAATACATCGCGTCGTAGCACGACGCGACGTCGTATCGTGTTTATGTGTAAGAGCCCTTACTTGAGCGCTGCTCTGTGGCACTGGCATCCCTTATTCCCTGCCACCCGTCCTATCTCCGCATGACTCGTCGCAGAAAGACTCAGCACCCTTTTGTTGTTGACATTGGGCTTTTGAAAACCCATCGGTTCCCTAAATCGCTTCTTTGTCGCACCGCTAGGGTGTGGAACTGTCTTACGGCGAGTGTGTTTCCCGAATCCTTTAACTTGGGTGTCTTCAAGCGTCGTATTAACAGGCTAGACAGCCTAGCAACAGTCCGCAAATCTGCTGGCATGGCACCTAACTGAGCGTGGTTTCGCGAGGAGAGGTGTTTTTGGCTCTGTCGAATGCACCATTGGTCTCTCGGCACAGCCACCCATGTTGGTTTATATAAAAAAAACATATCCATATCCCATAACACACCTATCATACACCATAGCATACATCCATCCCCCCAACACACGCGCACTTGCTGCATAGCCGTACAATACCCCCCTGCCGTCAGCTGAGCACAGACTCACATCCTGTAGGCGTCGACGATGGCGAGCAGGTCCGGCTGGAGCGTGGCGAGCAGCTCGGAGCGCGGCTCGCGCGCCAGCCGCGCCACCTCCTCCGCCGGCCGGTTCAGCGCTGAGCTCAGCGCGGCGAGGCACGCGGCGCCCGCGCCCGCCGCGCCGCACTCCGCGAGGTAACCCAGCGCCGTCTGCGCGCACATATCAGTCAGTCAGCATGCAAGAAAGAAATGTGCTCCTAAAGTGCGCTCGTGCGCCGCACTACCATACCACGAGAAGTCTTCACTTCACTCTAAATATATCAACATACCTACAATAAAACCATAAAGATCGTACTCCAAATAAATACGAATGTGAATTCGACCTTATTTTATAGACCACAAGGCACGTTTTTGCGAGTAAACGCGCGCCCCGTGCGGAATCGAAAACGCACGCGGGTTTCCCATACTGAATGTATGGGGATCGGCAAAACACTGCTGGCGCGTGAGACAAAAGATACTTCATAGAAACAGTATCGGCCGAAATGAAGTCTGCGTGCGGCGCACGAGTGCCAAACAAGGACGCTATATCGTGAATAGCCGCGCGTGCGACACGTCGCGAGCGATTCGTTTTGCACGAGTCCGTCTACCTAGAGTCAGCGCGCTGTCATGTGATGTCACATACCCGTTAGCGCGCGAATATTTAAAATGAGATAGGTTAGGTTTTGTACTTTCTGTCACGTGATACTGTGAATTAATTGGTGCCAGGATTTCCCTAAGCATTGGTTAAAGGTAAAGCTTTATAATCAGGTGATCCCGGGTTCAATTCCTACTTTTCAAATGATTTTATGTTTATATATTTTTTTGAAGTATTTTTGGGACATTTTTTTTTTTTTTTATGGGGAGCACAAAAATGGCCTGCGCCAGACTAACGCAGAGGTGTAGTCCGACGGCGCCCACGGGCATTCGGATATTTACATTACTACGGTTTTCTTTTTGAAAGCTGCAGTAGTGGTTGTGGTCTATGGGTGTATTCATAAAGGTACTAAAAATGAGTTACAAAACTTGTTTGGATTTTTTTTGTTGTTTTTTGCAACTCATTGAGTGTCTTGAGAATATTCATACTAGGTACGTACATAATAAAACGCAGGCGTTTAAAAAAGTCCTGATCTTAAAATAACATGACGGGAATGTGTTGGGAAATTTGGTATATAAGTATGTAGGTACTTAGCGCTGTGGGAGTAGCTGTAAAAGGTGGAGAGATGTTGATGTCTTGTGTGAATTGTGGACCAATGTGGGAGTATCACGTCGGGGTCACCAATGTGGGAGTATCACGTCGGGGTCACCAATGTGGGAGTATCACGTCGGGGTCACCAATGTGGGAGTATCACGTCGTGGTCACCAATGTGGGAGTATCACGTCGGGGTCACCAATGTGGGAGTATCACGTCGGGGTCACCAATGTGGGAGTATCACGTCGGGGTCACCAATGTGGGAGTATCACGTCGGGGTCACCAATGTGGGAGTATCACGTCGGGGTCACCAATGTGGGAGTATCACGTCGGGGTCACCAATGTGGGAGTAGCTGTAAAAGGTGGAGAGATGTTGATGTCTTGTGTCCACCGGGGCGGCTGCGCAGCTGGATGTTGTGTGGGCTACTGCCCAACGCTCTCAGTGAGCTAACTATATATATACAGAGCGTATTTGCACATTTAAGAATGCATTGAGCGAATGTATGAATTTTGACATTTTACGCTTCTGCGCCATCTGTTAGCGCGTTCGTGAGTCAATCTGTTGTCTCTGAAGAGTAGCGTCGTAAGTGATTCTCAAGTTTCGTTCGGCTGTGGCCAGGTGTCGCCACAGCGCACTACCGGTCACTGAAGTCACCAGCCGCCACTGTCTATTCTATCTATCTATATTACTTTATTTATTAATTAATTTTAGACAGGCAGCCTAGGCTGATACGTCTAAATCCAGTTAAACTCTGTTGCGAGATGCAGTGGGGCTATTCTTTTAAAGTACTGGCCCCACACGGAACAAAAACTCAATGTGATGACTGATCTGAAAATGTGAATCTGATGAATAAAGAATACGCACGGCGGCGACGGCCGGCTGCGCCCGCTCGACGGCCAGCTCGGCGAGCCGGAGGAGCGGCGCGGTGTCGCGCGGCGCGCCCGCCGCCTCGCCGCGCCGCAGCCGCCGCGCCGCCTCCGCCGCCGCCTCCCACTCCTCATCCGAAGCCGCCCGCTCAGAGCACATCTCGATTATGTACGACAGCGCGTTCGCCGACAGCCTGCGACAACAGATTTTTATATAGAAGCCTATTACTAAGCCTCCGTCGTCTGTCCGTCCGTCCGTCCGTCTGTCCGAGGGCTATGTATCTCTTGAACCGTAATAGGTAGCCCGTTGAAACTTTCACAGAATATGTGCTACTATGGCGGATGAGACAACAAATAAGAAAAATAAGAAAAAGTTAAAAATTAAGGGGGGCCCCCATACAAGAAACGTTTAATTAAAATTGATTAGTCACACTATTGAATAACAGATGGCGGTACAAGCTTTTATACATTGCATTGTTATAGCCGCTAAAGTGCCAACGACCTCATTGACTAGGTGCCGTCATTTTTCCACCGTAAATTGCTATCGACCTCATTGAGGCTTCTCTCCGATCGTCCTACATATCTTCGAAATTAAAATTCGAAGACCATGCCACCTGAGCGGATAGGCGGATATTATTGATAGCGGATAGATACGGAAACCTTCGTGCGCGAGTAAAACTCGCACTTAACAGATTTTTTTGTTTATTGCTTCCCAACTGGTTGGCTCTACCAGAGCCGACTGTCATTCGTCTCCCTCTACGGAGACAAGCCATGCTGCATCGTCATAGCCCCAGTGCGACGTTGCTATCGCTTACTCGCTCTCGCTTGCCTCCCTGTGACAGGAGTGAGAGAGAAACACGAAGATTGCGACGGTCGCCCGATGAAGGGTGAGCGATTTCATGTTTCTCTCTCGCTCCTGTCATCGGTAGGCAAGCGAGAGCGAGTAAGCGATAGCAACGTCGCACTGGGACTATGACGATGCAGCATGGCTTGTCTCCGTAGAGGGAGGCTCTGGCTCTACCCAAGGTCGATGCCTCAGGCCAGCCAATTTCACCGAGGAGGTGCCATCCAATTTCACCGAGGAGGTGCCATCCACCTCCAAGCCTTGGCTTGGCTTGGCTTGGCTCCAAGGCTTGGAGGTGGATTAATGTCGCTGGGGAAGGGCTATTAAACCGCGATTTGAAGCCCCGCGGATTGTAGGAGTGGTGAAAGATATTCCCCGGGAGCCCGTTCCGCACCTTTGCAGTGCGGCACAAGAACGCTTTATAGAATCTTCTTATAGATTGCATTGCCGAACGGGACATGACAAAAATAATAAAAAATAATAAAACAATAAACCATACTGAATATGCCGTATTGTACCGTGTGGGGTCGGTACTTAAAAAGAATAGCCCCACTGCATCTCTCCCCGTCGAATGTCGTAAAAGTCGACTAAGGGATAAGAAAATTCGTCAGCCTCGGTAGCTCAGTGGCGCGGTTGGTTAGTCAACTGTTATTAAGCAACGCTGAGCGCGGTCAGTGTTTAGGTGGGTAACCGCTCGACCGTTGCAGGCTGACCGTGGTTCGGATTCCACGTTAAACTGTAGGTCCCTTCCCTTCTTACCTTACTAGGTGGTAGGGTTTATCCCGGCCGGGTTGGTACCACCGCACTGAACGAAACGTCGGTCGAAACGGCTATGTAAATAGTTCGTGTTTTCCGTCCAGTTTAGTGTAGCCGACATGAAATGAAGGGAATCACTGACATGGCACCTAGTTCACCCTGTGTTATGGGGCTGACATCACGGATGTTGTAGGTGATGTAGCCAACCGTGTCAGGTTCCATAAAAAAAAAATGCCATGTCTCAATGAAATATGTTAATGTTGTGTGTTCTTTATGGCGAAATAAATATTTGAATCTGAATGAGAACGGCGACGTACTGGGGTGGCGGCGTGCGGTGCTCCCTGGTGTCGACAGCGTCCGGGTCGGGGTCGCCGTGGTAGAGCATCTCGCGCGCCGCGTTGCGCATCCTCGCCTGTACCGCCTCCTCTGTAAAGCACACCGTTCATTATATTCATTATTCGACAGCGTTGATAGATCGTACAGTGTGGGGGGCGGTACTTAAAATGAATAGCCCTACTGCACCTCTCCCCGTCGCATGTCATAAATGTCATTATATTCATTATTCGACAGCGGTGATAGATCGTACAGTGTGGGGGGCGGTACTTAAAATGAATAGCCCTACTGCACCTCTCCCCGTCGCATGTCATAAATGTCATTATATTCATTATTCGACAGCGTTGATAGATCGTACAGTGTGGGGGGCGGTACTTAAAATGAATAGCCCTACTGCACCTCTCCCCGTCGCATGTCACAAAAAGGCGATTAAGGGATAAGGACAACATATATATTTTTTTTTATGTAATCTGATATGGGTGGCTGAGTCGGAGGGGCCGAAGCGCATGCTCCGACCAGCCAATATCACCTCCGAGAAGGTAGGTGCCGTACTGTAGACTTCCCTGGATTGCTGGCTATGCTGGACAGGGGAGAATAAGGTCGAGGCTGCTATGCGCCATCTTACATTCAGTACGGTGGTACCAATCCAGTCGGCTACAATTTGAGCCCACCACCTAATAAGGGATGGGAATACCTAGGTAATATTGTAAAACTTATTAGGTATACAAAATAATACTTTGTTGCACACTAACTGACCTCAAAGCACTTACCGACTTCATTTTCAGAACAGAAGACAAAAATAATCAATGTCGGCAAATTATTTTACAAAGAATTCCAATAAAGACCTAAGAAAACGCTGTCTGTCTTCACTTCATTCAATACCGCCTCAAGATAATTTATGTATGACACCGACACGGCGGGCGCTTTGTGTTGCGCGCCGCCGCGCCGCCGCCGCCGCCTAGAGTAAAGAATTTTGCATAGAAGTAAAAGGTCGTCTAATTTGAGGAAGGTGTGGATCTAAGCTTGCGATGGCTTCACCGAACATATCCGGGCCCATCGGCAGTAGAGGAGGGTATTAATCGAGGCCGGGATTAGCGAGTGGCCACTCTAAATTTCCCGCGCATGCTTCACGTTTCGGCTCGCTTCAAACCATCGTCAGCTAGTCTGCGTTGACTAGGACGCGGGGAAACACCAGGGGCCTTATTCTGAAACCTAACGCCTAATCGATCTCGCTTAGGCGAGAGCGAATATCGCTTAGCTCTCTTTTGTATGAAAATTGGTATTCCGAACGCCACTATGACGTATCGTCGATCGCCGCGAGAGCGAGAATCGAGACCGACTCGGCGGCAGCCAAGACCCTCTCGCCAGACGTCTCTCGTCACGGACGATATCGACAGTTCAGTGTTACCAACACTTAGGAAAGGTTTGTACTACAAGTATTTAATAATGTATGAAAACCGCTGAAAGCGAATGAATACATGTAGAGAAATGTTTTCAAAGGTGTTATCATTAGGTACGGTAATACAATATGCAAGATAAAAGAAAAATATTTTTACGAATACCTAGTTTAAATTTATTATTTTGGGTAAATTTTGTATTTATAGCTGTCAACATTCACTCATTCGTGGTGGTCACACACTCTCAAGTCGTTGCGTATTAGTTTGCGTGCGTGTGCAAAATACAGACACAGACAGACGGCGACCAGACGAGAGCCGCGTTTGCGTGCGTGTGCAAAATACAGACACAGACAGACGGCGACCAGACGAGAGCCGCGTTTGCGTGCGTGTGCAAAATACAGACACAGACAGACGGCGACCAGACGAGAGCCGCGTTTGCGTGCGTGTGCAAAATACAGACACAGACAGACGGCGACCAGACGAGAGCCGCGTTTGCGTGCGTGTGCAAAATACAGACACACACACAGACGGCGACGAGACGAGAGCCGCTCTCGCTGATTAGGCGTTAGGTTTCAGAATAAGGCCCCAGTCCCGCTCTCGACCTCCCTCTCTCTACCTATCCATATTCTGTAGGATGCTTCCAGTGACGTTTTCGAAGCTCTCTCCATGTATGAGCTTAGCGTAGGTCTTGACAGCCCTAGATTGAAGAGCCTGTCTTGTCCGTTTCTCACAATACGGTCTACTAAGTTGCAATACTTGTTAAGTTTGATGTTGTGGTCCTTCGGTATGTTGCTTTCCCATGAAACCGTAAGTTCAACAAGTACTACATGTTTTGTCGCTTTTAATTGAAAAATTTTGTCCGAATAAAAAAAAAACTAGCCTATCCGATTCAGTATCTGAAACTGTACTTCCTGCCTTCGGGTGTTCGACAGGTTTTTTGTTCACCGTGTATAAATAAATAAATGTACTTGAGATGGTGCGACGGTACCTTGGTGCGCGTAGCAGCCGCTGAGCGCTGCGGCCAACCTCTCGAGGAGACGCACGCGTCGCGCGTGCCCGAACACCACCAGCTGCGACCACGCGTCGGCGAGCCGCGCCCCAGCGCCGCCCACCTCCAGCGCCTTTATTATCTGCACCGAGCGCGGAAACAAACATAAACGGGCTGAAATCCATGCGGAGTGCTCGGAGGAGCTGTTTTTTTTTAATGTAATCCGGAATGGATGGCTGAGTCAGAGGGGCCAAAGCACATGCTCCGACCAGCCAATATCACCTCCGTGCCCGAACACCACCAGCTGCGACCACGCGTCCGCGAGCCGCGCACCCACGTCGCCCACCTCCAGCGCCTTTATTATCTGCACCGAGCGCGGAATAAAACATAAACGGGCTGAAATCCATGCGGAGTGCTCGGAGGAGCTGTTTTTTTTTAATGTAATCCGGAATGGATGGCTGAGTCAGAGGGGCCAAAGCACATGCTCCGACCAGCCAATATCACCTCCGTGCCCGAACACCACCAGCTGCGACCACACGCCCGCGAGCCGCGCCCCCGCGCCGCCCACCTCCAGCGCCTTTATTATCTGCACCGAGCGCGGAACAAAACACATAAACGGGCTGAAATACATTGGGAGTGCTCGGAGAAGCTGCTTTTTTTTATGTAATGCGGAATAGATGGCTGAGTCAGAAGGGCCAAAGCACATGCTCCGACCAGCCAGTACCATCTCCGAGAATGTAGGTGCCATACCGGAGACTTCCCTTTGCATTGCTGGCTATGCTGGACCAGAGGAGAACACAGCCGAGGATGCTATGCGGCCATCTTAAGCCGACTTGTTCCGCGCGACGAAAAAAAGGTACGGTAGCGGGCTTTAGGTACTTACTTTCTTCTTTTTAAATATGAATTTCACGCGAGCGAAGCCGCGGGCAAAAGCTAGTAAATAATAATAATAAAAAGCAATTAGAACGGACCTCTTCCATGGCGGACGGCTCTGGGACATAGACATTAGGAACCAGCTGGTCCAGTATCTCCAGCGTCCGCTCCAGCGGAGCGTTCCTGCAACAAACACTCCACACTCTTTGAATATGATTTAAAGTGTGAGATTTGGGCACCGAGCATACCTACGGGAGTGGCAACCGTCGAGCGCTAATATATAGGAAAATTAGCCGCGTGTTAGAGCATTTGCACTAATATATAGCGCTGCTGCGGGATCGACCGTCAGTGCGCTCGCGACTTGGGAACGAAGAACACGTATATGTGCACTACGCAAAATGGCGATTTGTGCAGTTCGTGCGTGTCGAAAGAGCTCAAGATCATCAGGAATGACAAAAGATGGCGTAACCTTTCATAATTAGGTCATTTTAATGATAATACAATGCTTAAAGCGTGTAAAATACAAAAATTCCGCGAGCTAGGAGCACGACTGCGCGCCATACTGGGCGCGTACACATGATAGGCAAATTTGACAGACTGGAAAGAAATTTGAAATCAATTATTGTATATGGGTGTTGTTAGTTTTTTTATGGCAATGACATGGATGAATTCAATTTATAATATGTATTGTTATTATTTCTTTAATATTACGTTTTCCATTTTTTATAATTATAAAACAAATATACCTATACAAAACTAATATATTGTATATTATGTATTATTATTATCAGTGATAGGAATAGGTAGGACTTATTTACCTAAACTTCGAGGAACAGAGTAAAAAATTGGAGACTTCCTTACGACAATATTTTTTTCCGGTTTAATAATACCTATTCATGGTGTTATAATTTCGCGATTTAAAAAAAGTGGCCGCCATTTTGAACTTTTTAGTAACTGGACAGATTGCTTTCAAAATTGATATCTGGATGTCTGTGTGGGCTCTGAATACGAATCCGTTGTCAAAATTTAAAAAAAGTAGCCGCCATTTTGAACTTTTTAGTTACTGGACCGATTGCTTTCAAAATCGATATCATATTTTTTATGTTAACTACATATTGTTATTCAGAGCCCACACAGACATGTAGATATGGGTTTTGAAAGCAATCGGTCCAGTAACTAAAAAGTTCAAAATGGCGGCCACTTTTTTAAGATTTTGACAACGGATTCGTATTCAGAGCCCACACAGACAAACAAATATCAATTTTAAAAGCAATCGGTCCATTAACTAAAAAGTTCAAAATGGCGGTCACTTTTTTTTAATTTTGACAACGGATTCGTATTCAGAGCCCACACAGACACCCAGATATCGATTTTGAAAGCAATCGGTCCAGTAACTAAAAAGTTCAAAATGGCGGCCACTTTTTTTAAATGTTTACTACAGATTCGTATTCAGAGCCCACACATACACCCAGATATCGATTTTGAAAGCAATCGGTCCAGTAACTAAAAAGTTCAAAATGGCGGTCACTTTTTAAATTTTGACAACGGATTCGTATTCAGAGCCTACATAGACACCTAGATATAGATTTTGAAAGAAATCGGTCCAGTAACTAAAAAGTTCAAAATGGCGGCCACTTTTTTTAAATGTTTACTACAGATTCGTATTCAGAGCCCACACATACACCCAGATATCGATTTTGAAAGCAATCGGTCCAGTAACTAAAAAGTTCAAAATGGCGGTCACTTTTTAAATTTTGACAACGGATTCGTATTCAGAGCCCACACAGACACCCAGCAGTGGCGGTTATCCAGGTGAAGCAAGTGAAGCACCGCCTCACTTAATTATCTTGAAGGTAAAGAAAAAAAAAATTCTAAATACCATGAAAGAAAATTTAAAAAAAGTCCATACAAACTGATCGATCAGAGAACATTATAGAGCGAACGGCGCACGGCGCGGCGGCGGCGCGGAGGCGAGCCGGCGGTGCGGCGCGGGGAGGTGGTGCGAGAGGGGTCCTTAGAGGCGACGAACGAAATACTTGCTCTGCGATATATATTCGGTGCCAAAGATGTGTTAGTGCATACAATACACATGTACTTGTCCACGCGCGTGTGTTGGCGCAAATGCCGACAGCACCATACAGCACAGCGCATAATTTGAAAAAGTACCAGGGACACAGCCATGACAAGGAGCCGCACACGCGGGAAAAAACATTGCATGACATTGTGCACAGTTGGTGAGACGCCGGACACATCCGGCTCATATCGCTTCACCTCGTAGAGACAAAAGTTTGACCTTGGATTCGTTGCATTTACCTAGCAATTGAGGCGCTGATAAATCCTGCTGCATGAACGATTACGTCGTCGCTGCGCTCGCCTAGACGGGCGGCGAGCGCTCTGTGTTCCCTTGAAGTACCAGGGTATAATCGGTAGATAAGAGTCTCAGTAAATAACATAACATGTCATACAGCACAACGCATAATTTGAAAAAGTACCAGGGACACAGCTATGACAAGGAGCCGCACGCGCGGGAAAAAACATTGCATGAAATTGTGCACAGTTGGTGAGGGTGAGACGCCGGGGCCGGCCGGACACATCCGGCTCGCTTTGAATTCGTGGCATGTACCTAGCAATTGAGGCGCTAATAAATCCTGCTGCATAAGAACGATTACGTCGTCGCTGCGCTCGCCTAGACGAGCGGCGAGCGCTCATGAAGCTCATGAAGTACCAGGGTACAATCGGTAGATAAGAGTCTCAGTAAATAACATAACATGTCATACAATATTTTTTCCCGCGCACAGCTCCCCACCACGGCCAACCCTACCAAAAAGGTAACGATTTTGTGGTCCGATTGATGTTGAAGTACCAGGGTCCAATCGGTAGATACGTAAGAGTCTCTGTAAATAACATAACATGTCACATAATATTTCTTCCCGCGCACACAGCTCCCACGGCCTCTCTCGGCTGCTCTCCTGGCACCTTTTCAAATTATGTGCAAAATTCTATCATAGGAATATCAATACGTCGCTGCGCTCCTTTATTATAAACCCTATGGGCACACGAGTACGAGAACGAATGAAGTCCGCTGCGGGGTGTAGTGCGGGCAGGGGAGCGCGCGCTCGGCGAAGTTCGGCTGCAACTGGGCGCGCGCGAACTGCGAACGTGTTGGTACTCAAACTTCAGGTCTCGGTGAGATCTATCCATCTGTCACATGAACTTTTGTTTTGGTCATAACTCGAGAACCACTGGTGTTAGACCCATCGTGTTGGTACTCAAACTTCAGGTCTCGGTGAGATCTATCCATCTGTCACATGAACGTTTGTTTTGGTCATAACTCGAGAACCACTGGTGCTAGACCCATCGTGTTGGTACTCAAACTTCAGGTCTCGGTGAGATCTATCCATCTGTCACATGAACTTTTGTTTTGGTCATAACTCGAGAACCACTGATGCTAGACCCATCGTTTTGGTACTGAAACTTCAGGTCTCGGTGAGATCTATCCATCTGTCACATGAACGTTTGTTCTGGTTATAACTCGAGAACCACTGGTGCTAGACCCATCGTGTTGGTACTCAAACTTCAGGTCTCGGTGAGATCTATCCATCTGTCACATGAACTTTTGTTTTGGTCATAACTCGAGAACCACTGGTGCTAGACCCATCGTGTTGGTACTCAAACTTCAGGTCTCGGTGAGATCTATCCACCTGTCACATGAACTTTTGTTTTGGTCATAACTCGAGAACCACTGGTGCTAGATCCATCGTGTTGGTACTCAAACTTCAGGTCTAAGCTATGTAGGTGGATTTTTAGTCGCCTCACTAAAATTTATTGGTCAAAGCCGCCACTGACACCCAGATATCGATTTTGAAAGAAATCGGTCCAGTAACTAAAAAGTTCAAAATGGCGGTCACTTTTAAAATTTTGACAACGGATTCGTATTCAGAGCCCACACAGACACCCAGATATCGATTTTGAAAGAAATCGGTCCAGTAACTAAAAAGTTCAAAATGGCGGCCACTTTTTTTAAATGTTTACTACAGATTCGTATTCAGAGCCCACACATACACCCAGATATCGATTTTGAAAGCAATCGGTCCAGTAACTAAAAAGTTCAAAATGGCGGTCACTTTTTAAATTTTGACAACGGATTCGTATTCAGAGCCCACACAGACACCCAGATATCGATTTTGAAAGAAATCGGTCCAGTAACTAAAAAGTTCAAAATGGCGGCCACTTTTTTTAAATGTTTACTACAGATTCGTATTCAGAGCCCACACATACACCCAGATATCGATTTTGAAAGCAATCGGTCCAGTAACTAAAAAGTTCAAAATGGCGGTCACTTTTTAAATTTTGACAACGGATTCGTATTCAGAGCCCACACAGACACCCAGATATCGATTTTGAAAGAAATCGGTCCAGTAACTAAAAAGTTCAAAATGGCGGTCACTTTTTAAATTTTGACAACGGATTCGTATTCAGAGCCCACACAGACGCCTAGATATCGATTTTGAAAGCAATCGGTCCAGTAACTAAAAAGTTCAAAATGGCGGCTACTTTTTTTAAGTTTTGACTATAGATTCGTATCCAGAGTCCACACAGACGCCCATATATCGATTTTGAAAGCAATCGGTCCAGTAACTAAAAAGTTCAAAATGGCGGTCACTTTTTAAATTTTGACAACGGATTCGTATTCAGAGCCCACACAGACACCCAGATATCGATTTTGAAAGCAATCGGTCCAGTAACTAAAAAGTTCAAAATGGTGGCCACTTTTTTCAAATCGCGAAATTAAAACACCATGAATATTATTAAACCGGAAAAAAATATTGTCTTAAGGAAGTCTCCAATCTTTTACTCTGTTCCTCGAAATTTAGGTAAATAAGCCCTACTTATTCCTATCACTGATTAATAGTACAACTTTTCAAAAATATTAAAACAACAGTCTTGTTTAATTTTTCAATATTCTTTTTGGATTCAAACAATAATATTCGTTCAGTAAAAACTATTTGAAATAATATTACAAATAACAATTTCAAAATTCACAATTATACCGCACCATCATTGTCCGTCAGACTGGCATTCGTAGTGATCCCGTCAAGTTGCCGTCAAGCAAGGCTTCCGATTGGTCGGACGGTCGGCTCTTACTACCAGATACCCGAGCCAAGCCAGCGATAACAAACCTGTCGCTCGCCTTGCTCGCTCTGTCTCTCTCCATATCGCGGGGCGCGATATGGGTAACGGAGATAGACAAGTCACGTCATAAAAGATTAAATTGCGATTTCGATTTTCGTAGTAGTAGGGATTTTTGGCTAGCCGTGCTCCGATACAAACGCAGTAGCGTTGCGTCTCCCGTAGGTATTCTCCTTGGATTTGGGGCCCCAAGTGTCACTCAGATCACGGAGACATTGCGTGGTATATATATTTTTTATTATATAATTTCATCCATAGGTAGGTTTTTTTTTTATGGAAACTGACACGGTTGGCTACATCACCTGCAACATCCGTGATGTCAGCCCATAACACCGGGTGAACTAAGTTCCATGTTAGTGGTTCTCTTCGGTCGTACCGGCTACACTGTACTGGACGGAAAACACAAACTATTTACATAGCCTTTTCGACCGACGTTTCGTTCAGCGCTGTGGTGCCAACCCGGAAGGGATAAACCCTACCACCTAGTAAGGTAAGAAGGGAAGGGACCTACAGTTTTACGTGGAATCCGAACCACAGTCAGCCTCCAACGGTCGAGCGGTCACCCATCCAAGTCAAGCGCTCAGCGTTGTTTAACAACAGTCGACTGACCGCACCACTGAGCTACCGAGGCTGGCCATTTGGTTTGGTTCGTTTAAATTAAATTATTATTAATTTTTAATATATCAATATTTATACACGTGCTGGAAGGAATTGAGATTTGGCTATATGCGCCACGGGCATTTGATAAAATTAACAAGCGCAAGTCGAACTCGCGCACCGAGGGTGCCGTCACGGCTGGCGCTACTCACGCCATCTAGATGGCGTGTTATGAAATGCTTCATACTAGTTAATGTCATGCTTCATAATCTATTCGGTAGATGGCGCGCGCGCATACACTTTTTGGTTTCTTCTATGGGAACCACTGTAAATTTTTTACTTTTTCTTATTTTTATTATTTGTTGTTATATCGGCCATAACAACAGATTTTTTGTGTAAATTTCAACGGGCTACCTATTACGGTTCAAGAGATACAGCCCTCGGACGGACGGACGGACGGACGGACGGACGGACGGACGGACGGACGGACAGACAGACAGACAGACAGACAGACGGCGTAGGCTTAGTAATAGGGTCCCGTACCGGATACGGAACCCTAAAAATAATTATGACAGTAGGAACAGAATGCGTCTCACTCACTTGCAGGCGACAGTGACTAGGTGCCTGTAGTAGATGCTCTCCTTGAACGCGTCGCCGAGCAGCTTGTAGTTGTCACCCCTCATGAGTAGCGCGTGCACGCGCTCCGCTAGCGTCATGTCCTGCGCATAACACCTTCCCTCATCCCTCCTGCCCCCATACACGTCCCGACGCAGTCGCCGCGTAGACGCTCGGAACGTCCGCCATGTTCAAAGGGCGTATCCACAAAAGATTTCTGATACCAAATTTAAAAACAAAATCTATATAAATACTCATCGATGCCCTTGCATATTCAATCCAGTTGAAACTTGAAATATATGTAAAGTATATAAATATGTGTGTATAGTATATAAGAGTTGATGTAAGTAATTTTATTATTGTATACAACGAGTCTCAAAACTCAACGTCAAGCGGAAACCAGGGAGTAGGCCAGTTTATGATTATTACCCGTACCGTGTGGGGCCGGTACTTTAAAAGAATCGCCCCACTGCATCTCTCCCCGTGTATGTCGTAAAAGGCGACTAAGGGAAATGACTCCCTTCTTATATTACTAGGTGGTAGGGTTTAACCCGCCCGGGTTGGTACCACCGCACTGAATGAAAGGTCGGTCGAAACGGCTATGTAAATAGTTTGTGTTTTCCGTCCAGTTCAGTGTAGCCGGCACGACCGAAGGGAAGCACTGACGTGGCACCAAGTTCACCCGGTGTTATGGGCTGACATCACGGATGTTGTAGGTGATGTAGCCAGCCGTGTCAGTTTCCATAAAAAAAAATAAAATAAAAAAATTACCCAGGGAAAAATAAGAAACAAAATCGGAGTTATTCATCAAAAAGCTAGAGTATTACGAACACGGCAACGACAAGCGTGCTCTCGCGTCAAGGCCAACACTCGCACCGGGACCGCGCGGGGTGTGAAGCGACGGTCGGGAGGGGCGCACGCCCGCCCGCTTCCCCAGCCCCCGATTCCTCGGAGCTCGCGCGCGGACAGTATAGGTAGGTAGTGGTCTCACCTGTAAATGCTCGTTGCAAACGCTGAGCGCGGTTATAAAGAAGAACGTGTCTGTCGGCTCGACGACCTCGAGCGTCTCGCGAGTCTCCAGGTCCTGGAGAATGCTCGTTAGGACGTCTGTCTTGGGACCGCCTTGAAGCAAACACAAAACTTGTCATAGTAAAGTGTTTTTCCGTCGCAAATTCAAATTGCTTCATAGTTAGGAAGTTTTTCTGTCGGATTTAATGTAAAACTGTGTTTGCATCGGCTGTACGGTAAACCCTGCTCGACTTTGTGAAACCTGGAGCCAAAAAGCTGCCCAAAGATAGGACTAAACCTTTTTCAATTTTGGGAGCAGCAAAGGATTGGGAATTGTTGATGGACACACATGAGAAGCATTACCAAATGCCTTCGGAAATCTGTACCACAGCATTAAGACCGGATATACTCATATTCTCAAAAGCGACAAAGCATGTAGTACTTGTTGAACTTACAGTTCCATGGGAAAGTAACATACCGAAGGACCACAACATCAAACTTAACAAGTACTGCAACTTAGTAGACCGGATTGTGAGAAACGGATTCAAGACTGATCTCTTCGCTGTGGAAGTCGGAGCAAGAGGACTACCAGCGAAGTCGCTCTACAGTCTCTTCAAGAATCTAGGTCTGCCAAGATCGACGCTAAGCTCATACATGGAGAGAGCTTCGAAAACGTCACTGGAAGCATCCTACAGAATATGGATAGGTAGAGAGAGGGAGGTCGAGAGCGGGACTGGTGATTTCCCCGCGTCCTAGTCAACGCAGACTAGCTGACGAGGGCTTGATGCGAGCCGAAACGTGAAGCATGCGCGGGAAATTTAGAGTGGCCACTCGCTAGTCCCGACCTCGATTAACACCCTCCTCTGCTGCCGATGGGCCCGGATATGTTAGGTGAAGCCATCGCAAGCTTAGTTCCACACCTTCCCTTCAGATTCCCAATGAAATAGTCCCTTATAATTTACACAAATATTATAAAGAGGTAAGAGAGAGTTTGTAAGTTTATAAGTTGGCAAAAGCTAGTGTTCAATATATTTGACAAATTATTAATTTTCGTTAATCTCTGCCGACTCCCCCGCCGTGCCCACTAGCCCCGTTGTACCTTTGAATCTCCAGCCCTATTCGCTGGAGAAAAGGGATTTGGCGCGGCGATCGCCCGACTTTTCGAACAACAGCTTGCCGATCTGTGCAGAAAAGCATTTTTCGTCGGGTAAAATGCTTTTCAGATCCGCCCGCCGCCGCCCCACGCCGACACCGAGCGCAGGCACGCGCTCAGCGTCTCCGACGTCGCCGTCACGTGCTGCGCGTAGACAACCACTACTCACGCTCCTTGCAGAATATGCAGAGCAGCCGGTAGTAGGCGGAGAGCGAGGGCCGCACGCCGACCGCTCTGCACTCGGCGAGCAGCTGCAGCGCCAGCTTGCGCAGCGGCCGCCCGCCGCCCCACGCCGACACCGAGCGCAGGCACGCGCTCAGCGTCTCCGACGTCGCCGTCACACCCTGCACATCAATACCATTCTGTTAACCCACACGACAGGATGTTAAGTTCATTAACTAGCCTAACACTTTTTTTTATTTAATCCGGTATGGGTGGCTGAGTCAGAGGTTCTAGAGCACATACTACGACCAGCCAATATCCGCCCGCAAATCCGGGAAGCCGATGCACCCCAGCAGCGAGTTGTACGTGTCCGTCGACAGGCTCAGTCGCTCACCTGCTCGCGCATCTCGCGCAGCAGCTGCAGCAGCATCTCGCTGCGCAGCTCGACTCCCTCGCGCAGGAAGCCGACGCAACCCAGCAGCGAGTTGTACGTGTCCGTCGACAGGCTCAGTCGCTCACCTGCTCGCGCATCTCGCGCAGCAGCTGCAGCAGCATCTCGCTGCGCAGCTCGACTCCCTCGCGCAGGAAGCCGACGCAACCCAACAGCGAGTTGTACGTGTCCGTCGACAGGCTCAGTCGCTCACCTGCTCGCGCATCTCGCGCAGCAGCTGCAGCAGCATCTCGCTGCGCAGCTCGACTCCCTCGCGCAGGAAGCCGACGCACCCCAGCAGCGAGTTGTACGTGTCCGTCGACAGGCTCAGTCCCGCCTCGAGCGCGTCCCGCGACAGCTGGTACGCCCGGTTCGCCTGCCGCCGCGGAGACATAATGCATTTATTTCACGCACAGATGGACTTACATTTAAATTTTGATTAAAAATAAAAATGTGAGGTTCGGATCCACGTAAAACTGTAGCTTCCTTCCCTTCTTACCTTACTAGGCGGTAGGGTTTAAGGTGCAAATAATACTCAAAAAATTGGTTGTCTGTAAAGTCGGTTTACGGACGATAGTTTTACGTGACGACGTGGAATAATCGTAGTACATAGAGCAAAGATCAGTAATTCTATTTCCAGTAGAAAGATTAATCATCTGGTGACTGGCCATCAATAAACTTCTGTTGTCTGATCTTGACAGTTTTACTTCTTAAGACGTTTCCATGGTAACTTTGACTATACCGATTGTGCCTCTCTATCGCTTGTTACGCGCTCTCGCTTGCACACACAGGCTCAGATGGAACGTGACACTTTTTCGTGTGTGCAGCTGGTGTTCATCAATTTATAAGATGTGACGTTATCACGTCAAAAAAGATGTTTCTTGTATACTGCGCGGGACGGATCTCGGCGTGTCGTCGCCGCAGCGGGCGACCCGCCACGCGAATACACTATACACGTACGGTGCGGGTGCGAGGGAGAATACTGACGAACCGCTGCGGCGGCGACACGCCGAGATCCGCCCCGCGCATTATATGAGAACCCCCCTTAATTTTTTACTTTTTCTATTTTTTATTATTTGCTGTTATATCCGCCATAATAACACATATTCTGTGAAAATTGCGAGGGTTGTATCTTTTGAACCGTAATAAGTATTACAGTTCAAGAGATACAACCCTCGGACAGACAGACATTCGCTCATTCGGCATTCGGATATTTACGGGGGCTGCGAATATCAAACGTACCTGATAGTATTTGGCCATGCCCTGTATGATGGCGCAGTACGCCCGCGAGTCCTTGTTCTCCATCGAGTTGAAAATTTCTTCCGCTAGTCCCCCCGTCCTGTGTACACGATAGTTTAAAGTAAAGTAAAGAATGTTTTATTTTCAAATCCAGAGATTTACAAAAGACATGATAGAATACAGACAACATATCAGATTACATTGCAATCATAGAAGGTCTAAACGGCTATGTATATAGTTTGTGTTTTCCGACCAGTTCAGTGTAGCCGGCACGATCAAAGGGGGAAGCACTGACATGGCACCTAGTTGACCCGGTGTTATGGGCTGACATCACGGACGTTGTAGGTGATGTAGGCAACCGTGTCAGTTTCCATAAAAAAAAAAAAAAAAATTGAAATGAAAAGAAAAATCAGCTGAATTTAAGCCTAACCCTCATATTTACATACATACACTACTGTACCGTCAGGCCTCACGCACTCTATGTACTTGCGCGCGCTAACGCCTGGCGGGCCGCCTGCGGGCAATTCAGTGGGCGCCGAACGCCGCGCGGTATATACCAACAAGCGCGCGCTCAGGCGCCGCGCGCAGCTGCAACGCAATAATCACTTTACACTCGAACGTTTAGGTACATTTTCGCACGCAGCGATTGGCGACGTAAAACATTAGGCTATTAAAACCATAGGTATGGGACTTTTTCTATTGAGAGATTTATCTGTTACGAAGTAATTTGTGGTACCGTGTTGTGCACTATTACATACGTCACTTAGGGAGGACAGCCTCAGTTTGTTTTTTTGTTTTTTAGTACTTATACATAAACTGTTGGCGAGCCCAAGTGAGAGGGATTTAGTAATTGTGTTGGATTTCGTAGAGCATTCTCTATCCCGTAGGGACTCTGGGCCCTATGTGATAGGGAAGATGCGTACTATGGGAGCCCTACGATTATTATTATGATTAAAAGTGTGCGAGTTAGGGTCCCCCGAGCCCTGTTGTCCCTGCGACCTAGCAAGATCTATTGTGATCTCTCACAAGTTTATAGCTGACCCCCGAGTTCGATTTCCCCTATGAACCGAGTTATATTCTTGGCGTTGAGCACCTGTGTTTGTCATGGGTTAAAAAAACCGGCAAAGTGCGAGTCGAGCTCGCGCACCGAGGGTTCCGTATCGCCATGTCATGGCTAGCGCCACTCACGCCATCTCGATGGCGTGTTATGAAATGCTACATATTAGTTAAATGTCATGATTAGTTAAAATGCTTCATAATCTATTCGGTAGATGGCAATGGCGCATACACTTTTTGGTTTTTTTCTATGGGGACCCGCGTGAATTTTTTACTTTTTCTTATTTTTATTATTTGTTGTTATATCGGCCATAATAACACATATTCTGTGAAAATTTCAATGGGCTATTACGGTTCAAGAGATACAGCCCTCGGACAGACGGACAGATGGACAGACAGACAGACAGATAGACAGACGGCGTAGGCTTAGTAATAGGGTCCCGTACCGGACACGGAACCCTAAACAGCCCTAAAAAAATAAAAAAAAAATAGCTCACTTCCAGGTGGAGGCCTGCCGCTCGCGCCCTGCGCCCGTGGCATACCAGCGCTCCTCGAGCCACTCGGCCGAGTCCGGCTCGCGCTCCTTGTAGAAGCACAGCAGCTCCAGAAGCGACTGCGCCAGCTCCCGATCCACGCCCGTCACACCTGTTCAGTGTAGCCGGCACGATCAAAGGGGGAAGCACTGACATGGCACCTAGTTCACCCGGTGTTATGGGCTGACATCACGGACGTTGCAGGTGATGTAGCCAACCGAGTCATTTTTTTTATATAAAACAAAAAAAAAAACCTGGCGCACAGTGACCAGGTTCATTTTCTTTTATTTTATTTATTTTTTATTGAAAGCGCTCCATATGTCGCCGAGCCGCCCATAAGGAGTCTAACGACGCCCGTGGACATTCGGTCGTATGCGGGGGTTGCGAATTCCATGCCGGCCCGACAGGTCACCATTGACGTCACAATCCAATATGGGCGGCCAAGTCAGACGGCTCAGAGCGAGCGCTCCGACCGGCCAGGGTTCGTAAACGTTAGCAAAAATATCCGCGCAATAACGTTTTGATAGGTTGGTTTTGTTTGGCGAGTATCGTTTGATAAATTTCAAACTTGGAGTACTGCTCGCACTTGTGGGATGGCTCAGCTAAATACCAGCTTGCGCCACTAGACTCAATCCAGCAGCGTGCCGTGCGACTAGTGGGTAACCCTGCGGTGATCCGCAACTTAGAACCACTGCAACTCCGTAGGGACGTCGGCTCCCTAAGTGTGTTCTTTCGTCTATTTCATGGGGAGTGTTCGGAGGAGCTGTTTAACGCGATTCCGGAGTCCCCATTCCACCTCCGCACTACGCGTACTGGACAGGGATGCACCCCTATTCAATCGATCTACCAAAGATGCACCAACCGTTTGTGTAGATCTTTTATTCACAGAACCGGGAAAATGTGGAACGCACTCCCTGCCCATCTATTTCCTCCCAAATACTGCCTGGAGTTCTTCAAAAGGGGCGTGAAAAGGCTCCTGTCAGGCCGGCATGGCATTCGCAATCCCCGTGCATCACAGAATGTCCATGGGCATCGTTAGACACCTACTTGTAGATGAAACGATGCCACATGTCGCGCTATCCATAAAAAAAACATATTATGCATTCGTTTTTCTTTAGTGATAGTTTTTATTTTGATAGTCGCACAACTTTGCGCGAAATAACGGTATTACGATCCTTGCGACCGCCGAATATCATCTGCGAGAAAGAGCCTAGCCCGCGACTCAAAAAAGTTTCTCTTTTAACACCTCCCCTCACACACACACATACACCCTCAAACACACACACACACACACATGCTACACTAATATAGTTTTATATATGTATCTTATATTTTATATGTGTGGTGTTTTATGTTTTTATTTCTTCAGAATATTTATAAAGTATATTTTTAATAAAATGTTATAAGCACAAATATGTATATTGCAAAAAGTGTAATTTTTTTATAAGCTAAATAATCCATTTTTATGGAAGCTGACACGGTTGGGTACATCTGTGATGTCAGCCCATAGCACCGGGTGAACTAGGTGCCATGTCAGCGTTTCCCTTCATTTCAGTTGTATACATTTTTGTAAAATATAGCATGTATAGATGTACTATGATGAACTACGATGCACTACTATGTACTACGATGTACCATGGTGTATTTCAATGTACTACGATCTACTATGTTGTACCTACTACGATAAAACTATGATATACTATGATCTACTATATTGTACCATGATGTACTTAAGTGTACTATAAAAGATGAAGAAACAAACCTCCCAAGAGTTTGAACACCAGGATGGAGTCCTCGACGAGAGCATTGTCGATCACGTACCGCAGATCATCCACCGTCACCTGCGACAGTCAACTCAAACTCAGCTCAATGACTCTCTTGGGGAAGTGTCTCTTGGGGAATAGCCCTGCCCGTACGGAAGTGTCTATTCGTACGTATTCCTGTTTTATACAAAAATAACATGCGCCGCCGCAACATGTTACCGTGTTAACATGTTACCGTGTGGGGCCGGTACTTAAAAAGAATATCCCCACTGCATCTCTCCCCATGCATGTTGTAAAAGGCGACTAAGGGATAAGGACAAGATGCCGTGCTAAAGGGCGACAGGCTCGCCACCTCTCACCTTGGCACGGTACTTCCACTGAGTCATGCAGCAGGTGGGTCTTCGTGCCTTACTTGCTGCTTGGTCGATTGAATCTTGTTCGAATACTTTGCGAAACGTGGTGGTCAGTGTTGTGATGTAATTTACGAGAGTTCTTGCAGCACAACACCGATTACTCTGCTTACCCCGATTGTCGGGATTCAGCGTGTGTGATATGTATGTATGTATGTATGTAACATGCGCCGCCTCAACATTAGGTTAGGGTTCATTTATAGAAGCGACGCATCTTCTATAAATTCACCCAGGTAATTTTTTTTAAACCATCAAAACGGCCTGTTTTTACATTCATATACACGTTCATTTTACATACCTGCGAATAGCACTGTCCCGCCTAGTAGGTCTATTCGCAGGAAATCAAATAGGACACTCCGAGTCCTTAGTTAATAATCTCTGTTTGGCATACCCACGAGTTCTTAGTTAATAATCTCTGTTTGGTATACCTACAAGTTCCTCGTTAATAATCTCTGTTTGGTATACCTACAAGTTCTTAGTTAATAATCTCTGTTTGGCATACCTACAAGTTCTTAGTTAATAATCTCTGTTTGGCATACCTACAAGTTCTTAGTTAATAATCTCTGTTTGGCGTACCTACGAATAGCCTTGGCCCTCTCTTGGCCTCGGAGAGCACAGCGCGCACGGTGCGGCGTTTCAATGACCTCAAATAATCAACTCTGCGATCCGGACACATTCCAACAAATAGGACAATGTACCTTTTCTTTTTTTATGGAAACTGACACGGTTGGCTACATCACCTACAACGTCCGTGATGTCAGCCCATAACACCGGGTGAACTAGGTGCCGCATCAGTGCTTCCCCCTTTGATCGTGCCGGCTACACTGAACTGGTCGGAAAACACAAACTATTTACATAGCCGTTTCGTCCGACGTTTCATTCGGTGCAGTGGTACCAACCCGGGCGGGTTAAACCCTACCACCAAGTAAGATTAGGAGGGAAGTTACCTACAGTTTTACAAGGAATCCGAACCTCGGACAGCCTCGAACAACCTTCTTTTCTATCATTTATTGATTTACGTTTTGTTTATAGACGTCCAGAGATACCAGCCTTTCGGCTACATAATCCAGACGTCTACAACCTGCACTCTTGCGAGTACAGTGATCATGTATGCCAGATCGAGGCCCCATAGCTGCTCTGTCGAACATCCGTTCTTCCGAAAAAATCCCATGGGAAACACAGGCTGCGACCTTTCCCCAGCCGATCCGAGCCACCACCCGTCCACCCGAAGGAACCCCCGACCGAAGTCGAGAGCCGGGGGTGAAGCCTTCACTGCCACTGGGGTCAGCACCCTATCCAACCGCAACCTGTGCCCAGGGCCTCAGCGTTTTGTACTAGCCCAAAGGCTTTTGTTTTCACCAGCTATGTATATGCGTGGAAGTGCATATGACCACCACCTAATGTGTAACGGGGATCCACCGGTCTCGAATGACAGACTTACGTCAGCGTCATTAGCTCGTGAGAAATCCATCCCACATCCACATATAAGTGTGTGTAGCACCGACATACCGATCTACATTATTCGCATGTCTACCAATTCTCCACATTGGTTACGGAGCTCTAAGTGGCTCACCACTCGCAGCTTTCTCTACTTATTCCCGTGTTAGGTGCTTTAACTACACAAGTACGGAAGCACCAGGGAATCAACGCTAAACCACAACCCCTGCGAGACCAACTCCAGTGTTCCGTGCAGAAGCACGAAGCATTCTGGGGCTTTTAACGGAACCCTGCAGTACTCAACCCAGCGTTTAGGGTAGTATCTCATTTGACCCACCGATCTGAGTGGAGTCAGCAGCGTGAGCTAAGAGGAGGCCGAAACCCCCAACTTAGTACTCATGTTAGACTAGCAACGTTTAATGAGTAATCGTCGAGAACAAGTTCTCTACCAGGGCGCAGCCCTTTTTGGGAGCAGCAAAGGATTGGGAATTGTTGATGGACACACATGAGAAGCATTACCAAATGCCTTCGGAAATCTGTACCACAGCATTAAGGCCGGATATACTCATATTCTCAAAAGCGACAAAGCATGTAGTACTTGTTGAACTTACAGTTCCATGGGAAAGTAACATACCGAAGGACCACAACATCAAGCTTAACAAGTACTGCAACTTAGTAGACCGGATTGTGAGAAACGGATTCAAGACTGATCTCTTCGCTGTGGAAGTCGGAGCAAGAGGACTACCAGCGAAGTCGCTCTACAGTCTCTTCAAGAATCTAGGGCTCCCAAGATCGACGCTAAGCTCATATATGGAGAGAGCTTCGAAAACGTCACTGGAAGCATCCTACAGAATATGGATAGGTAGAGAGAGGGAGGTCGAGAGCGGGACTGGTGGTTTCCCCGCGTCCTAGTCAACGCAGACTAGCTGACGAGGGCTTGACGCGAGCCGAAACGTGAAGCATGCGCGGGAAACTTAGAGTGGCCACTCGCTAGTCCCGGCCTCGATTAATACCCTCCTCTGCTGCCGATGGGCCCGGATATGTTCGGTGAAGCCATCGTAAGCTTAGATCCACACCTTCCTTCCATTATTTCTAACAGTGACGCCCGTTACACCGCCCAGTTGCGGGATAGGGTAGCCAACTGCTAGTTTTAAGGGTAGCCACCGTGTGGTCTGCATAGGGAAACGTCACGGATCCTAGTACCCAACTCCGACACCTTGGACGACTAAACGCCTCTGCGACCCCGTACAAAGGTCGCTAATACGGGTCTATGGATACTGGTGGCCGGGCCCGACACCTTTGGTAGACCGAAGTCTACCACTGCGATCGCTCCCCAGTGACTACCGTAGGTCAGCCTCGAACAGTAAGCGGTCACCCATCCAAGTACTGACCGCACCCAGCGTTGCTTAACATTTAATAGCGACAGTTGACTGTCTGCACCACTGAGCTATCGAGGCTAGGCCTCACGTACTCTATGTACTTGCGTGCGTTAACTACCTAGCGCCCGGCGCACCGCTGGCGGTGAATTTCAATGGGCTGCCCAATAAATATAATCATTAAACAGCTGCGCGGCCGGCGGAGCATCTGCAAAGCAATAATCACTTTACACTCGATCGTTAAGGTACATTTTCGCACGCAGCGATTGGCGATGTGAAGCAGTAGGCTATTAAAGCCCGAAGGTAGGAACTTTTTCTATGGAGTGATTTATCTGTTACGAAGTAACTATTTAGTAATCTGTGTCGAGGCTGACAGCTGTTTCAGTCGGTCCGCGCGCTACGCACCTGACTTCGTTCGTTGTAAATGGGCCTGGGCGCATACGCCTGTATCCTCGGCTCCGCGTTGTAGTGCTCCGTCTTCATTTTGAGCGGCGGGTCCCACTCGCGCTCCGTGAACCACGCCGAGTGCTTGTCGCGGAGCCACACCGCCGCCTTGCGGCCCGCCTCCTGAGCGAGCGCGTGCGACCGCTTGCGGAAGTTCGACAGGGGAATGAGGTAAGGGTCGTCGTGGTACCTGGTGGAAATAATTCATATGAATTTTTTTTTTTTTTGTAGCATTCGCAACCTCCGCATACGACCGAATGTCCATGGGCGTCGTTAGATACCTTATGGGTGGCTCGGCCACCCATAAGGTACCACCAATAATATCAAAATAAAATAATAGAAAATGATCCTGGGGGTTTATCGGCGTTAACTCACTCGCTAACTACTCGCATATTTCAACCAATAGCCGGGCCGGATGCCTCACTGCCTTCTTATTGGTTGAGTTTTTTTTTGACGTGCTAACGTCTTATAAATTGATGAACACGGGCTGCACGCACGAAAAAGTGTCACGTTCCATCTGAGCCTGTGTGTGCAAGCGAGAGCTCGTAACAAGCGATAGAGAGGCACAATCGGCCCAAGCGGCAGTGTGGCCAAACGTACGGTAATTGCCGTATCGTACGGTAATCGAGGCTAGAAATCGACAAATGTACGGCGTACGGCAGCGAGAGGGGTGCCATACGAAAAAATACAGTAATTCTTATAGCTGTGTTTCTTTATGACGTTATCACGTAAAACTATCGTCCGTAAACCGACTTTACAGACAACCAATTTTTATGGAAACTGACATGGTTGGCTACATCGCCTACTAACATCCGTGATGTCAGCCCATAACACCTTGGTGAACTAGGAGCAGTGTCAGTGCTTCCCTTCGGTCGTGCCGGCTACACTGAACTGGATGGGTAACACCAAATATTTACTTAGCCGTTTCAACCTACCTTTCATTCAGTGCGGTGTGGACCGATGAGTTTTTTCTGATAAAAAAAATTACGTGCATACCTACACCTGCTGCTTCACCGTTTGGAGCCAGTGTAAAACTGTAGCTCCCTTCCCTTGCCCCCTACTAGGTGGTAGGCTCAAATTGTAGCCGACTGGGTGTGGTGATACTACCGTACTGGATGTAAGATGACCGCGTAGCAGTCTCAGTTGTGTTCTCCTCTACTCCAGTATAGCCAGCAATTCAGGGAAGTCTCCGGTATGGCACTTGTCTACCTTCTCGGATGTGATATTGGCTGGTCGGAGCATTTGCTTTGGCCCCTCCGATTCAGCCACCCATACCGGATTACATAAAAAAAATGTACTTACTTATAATGCGCTGCGGTAGGATCGTGGCCGACGGTCGCGGCGAGCGCGCGTAGTACATCCGTCGGCCCGCGCGCGATGCGCGCCGGCGGGAGAGGTCGCGATGTCGTTGGGATCTGCGAGCTTGACGGAGTTGCAGCTTCAGTGACTGAAGAGAGGCGGCGGGCGAAGCGGGACCAGTGCCTGTACACGGTGTATACCGAGAAACATTTCAAACATTTCGGGTTTCATTTAGAATTTATTAGCTAAACACACTGGAGTTATTTTAACTACACTGGAGAGGTTATATCGAAAACCGATAATTCTTTCAACGGTTGAAGCAAAGATGTAAGTTTTCGTAGTTACCTTTGCATCGTCCAGTTCGTGTACATTTTTACAAACACGTTTGAACGCAGAATTCTTCAGTCACGGATATAATTTTTGAAAAAATCGCCGATGAAACCCATCAATTATTTTAGGTTATATGAGATGACAGTCGAACGACAGTGACAACTGACTGGCAGTGACAGCTGAAATTCAATGACAATTGAAAAATATTATAAATCGTCTGTTATTCAATTATTTATAACATAATATAAAATTATTGCTTATCTATCATCCATCATATACTCATGCCATGATATTATACATATCAAAACATTTTCAAATATTTTAATTAATTTCATTGCTTCATACAATAGTAGGATAAAAATTATAATATGAACTGACGCCATAAATAAATCGGGCAACGAGTGGTATTTTAAAAAGAGGACATCAACTCACACAATCAATTCCAAACTTTAGCTACCTACTCCTTACAAATTCTATAGCCAACCCATCCTTTATTTTAGTAAATACTAATTTTATATATTATTAATCCGAATAAAACACGGATTGATAATCTGATCTGCGCTTCGGCTTCAACCACGGTTGGGTGTTTGGTGTTTGTTGTGGTCGTTCGTTGACAGCTGTCACATTGACGTTTCCCGTTTCCCACAAATTTCGCCATGTCCAAACTCTTCTCACTTCTCAGTACTTATTAAATTCGTAATTCCCGTTAGCACAGCCTCCAGCCTGGTTAAGGGAGCCCCTTGCTTACCTATACTTCGAGTACTTAGTGAGTTCAACTTTCGTTTATTTTCAAATGTTTGAACATAACCTCAGAATTTCGTTTGTAATATTTTCGTTTGTAGACAATCATTACATAACTATGACTGCGAAGTTTGTTTGTCAGTTGTTCTTCGCATTGAAATACAACTGGCGGAATTTTCGACGTATCCAAGGGCAAGTTACACACCTATGGATGAAATCCATCCATGCATACGTACCATACGCTCTGTCACTACAAACGGGTATGCAGAGTAATCGGTTTTGTGCTGCAAGAAATCTGGAAAATTGCAGCACAACATCGACCACCACGTCTAGTAAAGCATTCGGACAAGATAAATATCAAGCAGCAAGTGGGGCACAAAGATGCACCTGCTGCACGACTCGATGGAAGGACCGTGCCAAGGTGAGAGGTGGCTAGCCTGTCGCCCTTTAACACGGCATCTTATCCTTATCCCTTAGTCGCCTTTTACGACATGCACGGGGAGAGATGCAGTGGGGCTATTCTTTTTAAGTACCGACACCACATGATACCAATCTGTTGGAATGAAACCCCACAAGCGAGTAAGGTGAAGGGTTTCTTACTTTCTTTCTTACTCTTACTCCCTCCATCCCCGATTACTCTGCTTACCCTGATTGTCGGGATACAGCGTGTGTCTTATGTATGTATCTTTCTCTCCTTTATTTCTTTCCGTCCGTTTATTTATTTATTTGTAGGTTTCTGTTTGATTATTTCTTTCGTGTTCATGTCTCAAGCTGTACTCTACTCACCTAGCAGTTGTCGTACCCCAAAGGTATCCTGTTAGAAAATGCCTAGAGGCATTAAGTGTTACCTTTTGCCCATATTCTATTTGAGTGCAATAAATATCCTTACCTATAATAAAATCCAACGTCTGCTTTCTGTCTGAGTGTCTGTCTGTCCGCTTATAACTCGAGAACCACTGAACCGATTTTAATAAAAAAAAAATCTACGGATAGCTTGATTCTTCCCATCAACTATAGGCTACTTACTATCACGCTAAATAGCTTATGAGGTTAGTAGTGAAGTGAAATATGAGAGCGGGCGGAGCCGCGGGCACAGCTTGTATACAATACAATACTTACCTACTTAATATGTGTATTTACCTTGTTGCTCTAGATGTAAATTCTTGTTGGTTTTTCCAAATAAAAAAAAAATACAGCATCCGTGATGTCAGTCCATAACACCGGGTGAACTAGGTGCCATGTCAGTGCTTCCCTTCGGTCGTGCCGGCTACACTGAACTGGACGAAAAGCACAAACTATTTGCATAGCCGTTTCGACTGACGTTTCATTCAGTGCGGTGGTACCAACCCGGGCGGGTTGAACCCTACCACCTAGTAAGGTAAGAAGGGAAGGGAGCTACAGTTTTACGTGGAATCCGAACCGCGCTCAGCCTCCAACGGTGAAGCGGTCACCCATCCAAGTACTGACCGCGCCCAGCGTTGCTTAGCAATCAATAGCGACAGTCGACTGGCATAGAGATGCCGATCGGTTTAAATACAATAAGTTGCACACTGAATAATACCAAAAATTTGGTATAAAACCGGTATAATACCGATAGATCACCGTTGCTTTGGTGACTAACGTAAAAAAATCATTAGCGTATAAATAACATTAAAAAAGGACGTTTAGTACTCCCGCATAAGGTTGATTCTTGGTTTAGTAGGTAGGTAGTATCCCCCCGCGAGGCCGCCCGTAACGCCAAAGAGCGCGTGCACATAGGTCGGTATAAAACGGATAAGTCACCGTTGCTTTGATGACTAACGGCTAATTTACACTGAGGCAACAACGGCCGACATTGTGGCATGCTACACTGTCGCATGCAACAATGTTGGTCGATGTTGCACACGCTACAAAGCGACAACCAAGAACGTTAGAAGAGGTAGGGACGTCGGAACTTCCCCGCGCCAGCGTTACACGATATTAGTAAAAACGTACCGATAACATTCGTCGGTCGCTCGCAGGCCACATAGCCTTCCCCCACCCGATACCGCCCAATCAGAGCGCGCGCCGTCCCCTCCGCTACCCGCGGAGCTCGGCGACGCTGGTTCTCATATAAGCATTGGACAGTCCGACGTTCCTACCTCTTCTAACGTTCTTGGCGACAACGTTCGACTAAATACAAGCATATCGAAGCACGCACGCCGCGCCGCACGTGTGTATGGGAATGGGACGGTTCGATCGCCATGTGGCGTGCGGCATCTCTAGAAAGAAGTAGGTACCTACCTAGGTTAGAATTAAATGGGATTTTTTTAATGGTGTGTTCAAACGAAAAAAATATGCAATTTAATTAATAATACAATTCAGGGTGCAATTTATATGTTTTGTATTTATGCCACGCCACGTAAATGCCTCAATGTAAATTAGCCTTAACCTACAGTGCTATTCAAAAAAGTATATTTAGTACGCCGCATTACGGTTGATTTTTAGTTTGCTGGTGAGCACATACATACATATACATACAACGTACACCTGCGCTGCGTCCGACCGAATCAAAGAGCCCGCCCGCCAACACCGCCAAAGAGCGCACGCGCCGCGCCGCGCCAGCGCTCCGCGTACCTACGTACGCAGCCCTTTGTCGGCGCTAGCGGCGCGGGGCAGTAGCAGTGCATTCGGTCTTTCTCTTTACAGATGGACTTGCGGCGTGAGCGGTTGTGCTTTGATTTTTTATTTCCCTTTGTTTTTTGCCGCTCTGGGCGACATCCACATCACATAAATTTTTTTGTTGCCACTGCCACCAGTCAATCTGATTCTGTCATTCCGTGAAGCAATACATAAGCCACGCGCGCGACACATCCCCGCGAAAATCAAAATACCGCGCACTGCGTGCGAGGTTTGGGAACATTTTCAAGTCTTAAACACTACAAATGGGAAGAAACATGTTGCGTGTATATATTGCATGCAGCACTGACTACAAAGTGGGTAAGTATAGTCTTGTTATGCTTAGCATTAACAAAATTAATTCATAATGAATACCCCGTTAGCATTTAGCACTGCTAAGCGCCCTGATGAATAAAAATTAATGCTAAATGCTAAGCAATAATCACATTTCATTTTAGTTAGCATTGCTGTTTCGTTCGTAAAACTTTGTTGGTTCGTTTGTTTTGGAACGCACAAAGCAATGAAGTATGTGCTATTTATCTGTGGTACTGCTAAATGCTAAATGCTATATAGCGTCTGCGCTCCGCTGCTAGCTAGCTAGCTAGCATCTAAACGCGAAATGCGATGCGATCATGCGAGTGAGGGATCGGAATTATCATCTGTCACGTGATCATTAGTTTTGGTCATATCTACAGAACCACTGGACTTAGACCCATCGTGTTGGTACATACTCAAACTGAACGTCTCGGTGAGATCTACCCATCTGTCACGTGATACTTTGTTTTGGTCATATCTCGAGAAACACTGGACTTAGACCCATCATGTTGGTAATCAAACTTCAGGTCTCGGTGAGATCTATCCATATGTCACGTGAACTTTTGTTTTGGTCATAACTCGAGAACCACTGGTGCTAGACCCATCGTGTTGATACTCAAACTTCTGGTCTCGGTGAGATATATCCATATGTCATATGAACTTTTGTTTTGGTCATAACTCGAGAACCACTGGTGCTAGACCCATCGTGAAAAAAATATATTATATTTTTTTCAGAAATTTTTATTTCTACTCAATTTACAGGAAAACCGGGGAAGATGTGATAAAATAATCTAAGAGTGTATCGAACTGCTTACAAAACAAGACCTAATTTGTTGTCGTACCATCATTGGTTCTCGATTCTGAATTATCTCGAATTAGCTCGCCGCGATTCTGAATTATGCAGGACGGCATTTGTATGGAAAGCTCCGCCCCCTTTCCTGATTTAATTTCTCGAATGTTAATATTTTTCCCCTGAATCTTATTTCTAGACGAAATATAAGACACTTTTATTCTTACACGCTTTTCCATAAAATCGATATTTCCGGAGAAAAAAAGAATCTAAAATGATTTTCTTCCAAAATGTTCTCGATTGCTGATGTTTTTTGGCGGATTCTTATTTCTAAACGAAATATAAGACACTTTTATTCTTACACATTTTTCACTTAAGTCGATATTTCCGGAGAGAAAAATAAAACAACCTATTTTTACATATTTTAAAAATGGCGGCCACTTTTTATAAATCTTGACAACAGGTTCGTATTCAGGGTTCACACACCCAGATATCGATTTTGTAAGCAATCGGTACAGTAACTAAAAAGTTCAAAATGGCGGCCACTTTTTTAAATTTTGACTACAGATTCGTATTCAGAGCCCACACAAACACCCAGATATCGATTTTGAAAGCAATCGGTCCAGTAACTAAAAAGTTCAAAATGGCGGCCACTTTTTTAAATGTTCACTACAGATTCGTATTTTGTCTAGAAATAAGATTCAGGCAAAAAACATCAACATTCGAGAAAATATGAAAGAATAGGTTGTTTTATTTTTTTCTCCGGAAATATCGACTTAAGTGAAAAACGAGTAAGAATAAAAGTGTCTTATATTTCGTTTAGAAATAAGAATCCGCCAATAAAACATCAGCAATCGAGAATATTTTGGAAAAAAAAAAATTTTGATTTTTTTTTCTCCAGCAATATCGATTTTATTGAAAAACGTGTAAGAATAAAAGTGTCTTACATTTCATCTAGAAATAAGATTCAGGCGAAAAAATATCAAAAATCGAGAAATTAAATCAGGAAAGGGGGCGGAGCTTTCCATACAAATGCCGTCCTGCATAATTCAGAATCGCGGCGAGCTATAAATCGAGAACCAATGATGGTACGACAACAAATTAGGTCTTGTTTTGTAAGCAGTTCGATACAATCTTAGATTATTTTATCACATCTTCCCCAGTTTTCCTGTAAATTGAGTAGAAATTTAGGCCTTCTAGTTCTCGCAGAAAACGGGATGCCACGGAACCCTCTTTACGCGAGCTCGACTCGAACTTGACCACTTTCCCATGATTTAAACATATTTTGCCCATGATATAAAAAATAAATAAAAAATCTTCAAGATTTGAAACGACGACCTATCGGGTCGTAGGCAAACCCTTTCGCGCTGCGCTACATGCAACTTTACTAATGCGTTAAAATTTTCGTATCTGTTGCTGAGCTCGACTCACAGCACAGCTACCTACTAGTTTCGCAGGGATCCTCGCCCTTTCCCCACCGACGTGACCGAAATTCAAGGCTGCGTTCACTGTTATTTGCGCCTTAAGGTTGATTTTTAGTTTGCTGGTGAGCACATACATACATACAACGAACACCTTCGCTGCGTCTAGCTAGAGTTGCGTCCGACCGAATCAAAGAGTCCGCCCGCACCGCCAAAGAGCGCACGCGCCGCGCCGCGCAGCGCTCCGCGTACATACGCAGCCCTCTGTCGGCGCTAGCGGCAGTCGCTTTGTGCATTCGGTCTCTCTCTTTACAGAAGGACTTGCAGCTTGAGCGGTTGTGCCTTGATTTTTTTGTTTCCACCAGTCAGTCTGATTCTGTCATTCCGTAAAGCAATACATACGCCACGCACGCGACACATCCCCGCGAAAATCAAAATGCCGCACACTGCGTGCGAGGTTTGGGAGCATTTTCAAGTCTTAAACACTTCAAATGGGAATAAACATGTTGCGAGTATATTGCAAGTTAACATAGTCAAGGTAGTCATATTTAGCATAATACTTGTCCAGCTAAGTCAGTACAAACTCCATATATTGGCGCACAAATTTGATTAGTTCACGAATGTGGTTAGTCACCAAAGTCACGGTGATCTATTGGTATTATACCGGTATTAAACCGTGTCTTATTGAATCATACCGTGTTTTTACAACTCTAGACTGGCACCACTGAGCTATCGAGGCTGACAAAAAATAAATAATCTATATTTATACACACTATACCCCACCTAGCGACATGTGAAAGTTTGCCCATATATTTCAGAAGCGAAGTAGCGCGACGACGACATGTCGGGGCCGCGGCGTGCCGTGTTCCGCATCGTGATACAAAACTTCATCAACTCACTGCGACCGCGACAGATGAAGGGCAACAAGATGGGTCTTTACTTTTTCATTTTGTTTATTTTGATCATACATACATACATATCACACACGCTGAATCCCGACAATCGGGGTAAGCAGAGTAATCGGCGTTGTGCTGCAAGAACTCTGGTAAATTACAGCACAACACCGACCACCACGTTTCGCAAAGTATTCGAACAAGATTCAATAGATCAAAATAGATGAAGCAGCAAGTAAGGCACGAAGACCCACCCACCTGCTGCAAGACTCGGTGGAAGTACCGTGCCGAGGTGATAGGTGGCGAGCCTGTCGCCCTTTAGCACGGCATCTTGTTCTTATCCCTTAGTCGCCTTTTACGACATGCATCGGGAGAGATGCAGTGGGGCTATTCTTTTTGAGTACCGGCTGTTGGTCCCTTCCGTTCTTACCTTGCTAGGTGGTAGGGTTCAACCCGCCCCCTAGTTGCTACAACCGCACTGAAGGAAAAGTCCGTTGAAACTGTTATCCGTCCAGTTCAGTGTAGCCGGCACGACCGAAGGGAAGCACTGACACGGCACCTAGTTCACCAATCCGTTGTCTCTGCCCACCACGCTGGTAAACAGGTGTGATGCTATCTATGTAACTGTGTTTATAACACCTAAATATAACAGACCGAGAAAAGAAATTGTAATGTGCCTGAGATTACAATCCAACATATAGGACAATGTACCCCATGAAGATAGCACAATCACTCAACTTCATCACTTGTGGGATAGAACAGGACCTACTCCATATACAGGGTGGCCCAAAATAACGTTGACAAGTGATTTTTGAAATAATTTTATTACCTTTAAACTTACATTAAATTAATTTATAAATTATAAAAATACAACTTATTTTATACAAGAATTCCTATTTGTCTTCAAAATAACCTCCTTTAGCGCGAATACAAAGAGTGAAACGCTTGGTAAAATTTTCCACAATTTTCCGCACCTCCTCAACAGATATTTTGTCCCACTCGCGTGTAAGAGAAGCCTTCAGGTCCTCAACAGTTCTATGAGGTGTAGTACAGGTCCTTGCCTCTAACATTGACCATAAACTGTAATCCATGGGATTCAGATCAGGCGAGTAGGGTGGCTATTCTTTTGAGCTGATGAAATCAGGGAAATTGCTTTTGCTCCACTGTTGAACACTTAAGGCCCTGTGAGCTGGAGCAGAGTCTTGTTGGAATATCCATGGATGGTTACCAAAGTGCTGTTGACTCCAAGGAAGAACCACAGATTCAAGGATGTCTCGTCGATAATTTTCTTGGGTAATTTTGATCCCTTTTTCTACAAAAACGAGGGGAGTTTTGCCAGTGGCGCAAATTGCACCCCAAACCATAACTGTTTTCGCGTTTTGGCGAAGTGGAATAACTGCAGCAGCTCCAGGACGAGTGGAAGACCAGATCCTGTCATTTTGGTGATTATGGGGTTGTTCTATCGAAAACAATTTTTCGTCAGAGAATACGATATTTTTCCAATTCGAAGCAGCGGAGCGTTGTTTAAGCAAACGACATTTCTCAAGGCGAACTTTTTTGTCTTTCTCTGTAAGCAATTGCGCTTTTCTGAGTTTGTATGGTACCAAATGGAGATCATATTTCACTATACGCTGCACGGTGGAGCGACATTTTTCTCACCTTTGTCTGTGGATTCCGGACTAATCTTTGTTTGATAATGTGTTGGTTCCTAGAAGTTCGAACAGTGCGCTTACGTCCTCTCCCAGGACGGTCTCCAATGTTGCCGAGCTCAACATAGCGTTTAATTGCCAAAGAAACTAGCTGACGACTAACACCTAGAATGTTCACTATCTCACACTGCCGCTTTCCACGTTCATACAATGAAATTATGGCTCCACGCTGCTCGGACATAGCGTAATAAATATATTTTAACACTATTTAGCCAACAAACAATATTAAAATGGCGCCAACGAATGAAAAAACCATAGACAAAAATAAAATGGAATGCAACGCATCCCATTTTTTAAATATGATCTGTTAAATTTTGTCAACGTTATTTTGGACCACGGTGTACTGTTGGAATGCGCCTGGAACCGAGAACTGAAGCAGAAGCTATTGAGAGGCTTAAGAACTGACAGACTCAACCTGTTTTTTAAAGTACATGAAGCCTTGGGATGAGCTCACTTGGAAAAATTTTGTTGGAAAGTTTTTGACGTCCTAACGTCTTATAAATTGATGAACACCGGCTGCGCGCACGAAAAAGTGTCACGTTCCATCTGAGCCTGTGTGTGCAAGCGAGAGCGCGTAACAAGCGATAGAGAGGCACAATCGGCCCAAGCGTTGGCTTGTACACATTTATCTCTCTTCTCGCCTGACGTCAGCTAGCAATTCGAACTCCTTCTTGAAGGTGTGGATCTAAGCTTGCGATGGCTTCACCGAACATATCCGGGCCCATCGGCAGTAGAGGAGGGTATTAATCGAGGCCGGGACTAGCGAGTGGCCACTCTAAATTTCCCGCGCATGCTTCACGTTTCGAGTCGCCAAGCCCTCGTCAGCTAGTCTGCGTTGACTAGGACGCGGGGAAACCACCAGCCCCGCTCTCGACCTCCCTCTCTCTACCTATCCATATTCTGTCGGATGCTTCCAGTGACGTTTTCGAAGCTCTCTCCATATATGAGCTTAGCGTCGATCTTGGCAGCCCTAGATTCTTGAAGAGACTGTAGAGCGTCTTCGCTGGTAGTCCTCTTGCTCCGACTTCCACAGCGAAGAGATCAGTCTTGAATCCGTTTCTCACGATCCGGTCTACTAAGTTATCACGTAAAACTATCGTCCGTAAACCGACTTTACAGACAACCAATTTTTTTTGTAAAGTCACAGGCATTGATTCATGCTGAAGTAGATAATAATATCAATATAGTTACTATCGGGCTGGCATAGCCAAAAATGGCTAAAGCCTTAAACAAATATAAAGAAAACTGGCCAAGTGCGAGTCGGACTCGCGCACCTAGGTTTCCGGACCACAAAAAAACATGGAAAAAAACATGTTTCTTGTAAGGGAACCCCCCTTAATTTTTTACTTTTTCTATTTTTTATTATTTGTTGTTATATCCGCCATAATAACACATATTCTGTGAAAATTTCAACAGGCAACAGGCAACAACAATTTTACCTATTACGGTTCAAGAGATACAGCCCTCGGACAGACGGACGGACGGACAGAAGGGAAAGTCAGACAGACAGACGGCGCAGGTTTAGTATTAGAGTGCAGTACGGGATACGGAAACCTAATAAAAAAAAACTAAAATGTATTTTTTTATGGAAACTGACACGGTTGGCTACATCACCTACAACATCCGTGATGTCAGCCCATAACACCAGGTGAACTAGGTGCCATATCAGTGCTTCCCTTCAGTCGTGCCGGTTACACCGAACTGGACGGAAAACACAAACTATTTACATAGCCGCTTCGACCGACGTTTCATTCAGTGCGGTGGTACCAACCCGGGCGGGTTGAACCCTACCCCCTAGTAAGGTAAGAAGGGAAGGGAGTTACAGTTTAACGTGAAATCCGAACCACGGTCAGCCTCCAACGGTCGAGCGGTCACCCATGCAAGTACTGACCGCGCCCAGCGTTGCTTAACAATCAATAGCGACAGTTGACTGTCTGCAACACTGAGCTATCGAGGCTAAATATGTATTGTATTGTATTGTTTATTGATCATTCATATGGCAGTTAGACTGCGCTCGAACTTGTCACAATTTGTTCTATCCGGTTCGATTACACCCACGAATAAGAACCGACAAGAAACTTCGCAGGGTATTTTTTTAAACATATTTTTACAAGTATTTAGTGACTAGCCACATAATAACACCGCCCATAGTCTATCTAAAACACAGCTTGAGAGCAAGATTAACAATTTTGCTGAGAGTTCTGACTACAACCACTTATTAATTAAGTGAATCAGGTGTAAAGAGCCTTTGTCAAACTTTGCTATGATTAAGATTGGATTAGTGCATGCATGCTAAATAATAATTTGACTAATTGATACATTAAGTATCAAGTTTATTTAGCACGCATACTAAAATATTACTTTGACTAATTGATACATTAAGTATCAAATTTATTTATTTTATTTTTTGACATTGTACTACAATGTGGTATGAATATTTATAACTGACATGACTTGATACGATATGTATCAACAATTTCTGACAAAGGCTCTATACACCTGATTTTATCTATACTTTTACTTTAACTTTTGATTTTATGTGGTCAGAATTATCAAGCTTAAATTATAGTTATTCTAGCTCTCAAACTATATCTTAACACTGTAAGCGGTGTCTATTGTGTAGCTAGTCACAATGTATTGTAATTGAAGACGTTAAAAAAAGAACCCTGCGAAGTTTCTTGCCGGCTCTTTGTGGGTGTAATCGAACCGGATTGTAAAAACTAACAGGACAAATTCAAGCGTAGTGTACTACCATACGAATGATGAATAAAGAATAAAGAATAAAGTGTGTAATAAAGAGTATGTATTGAACTCTCTTGCAGGCACGGACTATCTCGGCAACACATACTTCGAGATACCGGCGAATCGGCGGGAGGGTAAGCGGCGCGCGTCGCGCTGGTTCGACCCGCCGCGCGGCGATGACTTCGAGAGTGAAATGCCGGCCGAGTGGGAGTCGTGGCTCCGGCATCGCAGGTGGCGCCCCTTCACCTTACTCGCTTGTGGGGTTTAATTCCAACGGATTGGTACCATGTGGTGTCGGTACTTCAAAAGAATAGACCCACTCTCATCTCTCCCCGTGCATATCGTAAAAGGCGACTAAGGGATAAGCGGCTTGCAGACACCCCGGTCGACTTGTGGCTTCCATGGAAGACATAGGCTGGCTGGGGTAGCTGGAGACTGCGGGGTTTTGCACGAAGGTCCCCAACCAAGTGGGATTAGTTTGCAGGCCTAGAGCCAACCCCAAACCAAAACAACAACAACAACAACAACAACAACAACAACAACCCACTGCATCTCTCCCCGTGCATGTCGTAAAAGGCGACTAAAGGATAAGGAAAAGGTGCCGTGCTAAAGGGCGACATGGTAGCCACCTCTCACCTTGGCGCGGTTCTTCCACCGAGTCATGCAGCAGATGGGTTATCGTGCCTTACTTGCTGCCTAATAGTGATCTTGTCCGAATACTTTGCTAAACGTGGTACTGAAGTACCACGTTTAGCAAAGTATTCGGAGTGTTGTGCTGTAATTTACAAGAGTACTTGCAGCACAGCACCGAGTACTGTGTGGGGTCGGTACTTAATAAGAATAGTCCCACTGCATCTCTCCCCGTGCATGTCGTAAAAGGCGACTAAGGGATAAGCGGCCTGCAGACACCCCGGTCAACTTGTGGCTTTCATGGAAGACATAGGCTGGCTGGGGTAGCTGGAGACTGCGGGGTTTTGCACGAAGGTCCCCAACCAAGCGGGATTAGTTTGCAGGCCTAGAGCCAACCCCAAACCAAAACAACAACAACAACAGCACAGCACCGATCACTCTGCTCAGCCCGATTGTCGGGATACAGCGTGTGGTATGTAGATTGGTGCCACTTTTTTCGTTATTCATCATCCATAGCATTCGCCATATTTTAACATTTAACATTTAGCATTCTGCCAGTTTGATTATCACGGCGAAGAAGAACTGGCAAGAAACTTCGCTGGATACTTTTTAGGTTTCGGTATCCCGTACTGAAGCCTATTACTAAGCCTACGCCGTCTGTCTGTCCGTCCGTCCGTCCGTGTGTCTGTCTGTCTGTCCGAGGGCTGTATCTCTTGAACCGTAATAGGGGTAGCCCGTTGAAGTTTTCACAGAATATGTGTTATTATGGCGGATATAACAACAAATAATAAAAAATAGAAAAAGTAAAAAATTAAGCGGGGTTCCCATACAAGAAACATGTTTTTTTAATTATTTTTTTTTGTGCTGCGGAAACCTGCGTGCGCGAGTCCGACTCGCACTTGGCCGGTTTTTTGTTACGTCCACTAAGTCTACATTTACTGGTGGTAGGTGGTGGTAGGGTGTAATTAACCCATCTTGGTTGGTACATAACATAAGTTGGCCGCATAGCAGCCTCGGCTGTGTTCTCCTCTAATCCAGTATAGCCAGCGATACAAAGGAAATTCTCCAGTGTGGCATCTACTTTCTCGGTTATCACCTGATATTGGCTGGTCGGAGCATGTGCCCTGGCCCCTCTGATTCAACCAGCCATACATACATACATATCACACACTCTGAATCCCGACAGTCGGGGTAAGCAGAGTAATCGCGTGCTGTGCTGCAAGAACTATGTTAAATTACAGCACAACACCGACCACCACTTTTCGCAAAGTATTCGAACAAGATTCAATCGATCAAGCAGCAAGTAAGGCACGAAGGCCCACCTGCTGCATGACTCGGTGGAAAGTACCTTGCCAAGGTGAGAGGTGGCGAGCCTGCCGCCCTTTAGCACGGCATCTTGTCCTTATCCCTTAGTCGCTTTTACTACATGCACGGGGAGAGATGCAGTGGGGTTATTCTTTTAAAGTACGGGCCCCACACGGAACAACCAGCCCTACCAGATATATAGGTAGGTGTTTCGTTAGTCATGTCAATAACTTCGGGAGGGTTACATACACACTCAAATAAACACTTTACGTAAGAAGAAAACATATGTTTATAGGAACATTTTTTCTCCTAACAAAAAAATAAAATCAAATAAGTAGCTGTAAAAACCAATCATAGTGACCTTGTGACTCACTTACAACAAACAGCTGTTCTGCGTTTGAACATAGTACGGTCATTGACCCCGTACAATGCATGTTACCTACTGTTACACACACAGGTTAATGTTTAGGTAGCAAACATGTTTTGTTAAATTTCTCGAAAAGTATGTATGTATGTATATATTCTTTATTGAACACCAATTAAAAAATTAGCTACAACAGGCGAGCTTAATGCCGCGAGGCATTCTATTCTAACTAACCTTTGGGATGTGGGAGAAGTACATGCAGGCGAACAAGAATAGTTTGTGGCAATGTGTTAGACTATAAAGAAATATGTATGATAAACTACATATGAATAGTACATAAATACTTTAAATAAGCATATATATGTATATAATAAACTTACATATTATGTACATCGATCGGTGGTAGAGAGCGTTCCAACTAAAAGTTCCCTTCGCCGTTATGTTGGCTCCACTGTCTATCTGTCAAAAGAGAGTTGAAGGTTGCTACGTGTACAGATTTACCCGTAATTATCGGTATTTACCGTATTTTTTGTACGGTAAATACCGATTACATTATTAGGTAATATAATCTTCACAATCTGGCAGCACGAATTTAAGCACTAACAGTGACACTAACAGTGGAGCCAACATAACGGCGAAGGGAACTTTTATTTGGAACGCTCTTTAGGTACCATTGTGCAACACAATCAACCGAATGTCAGGAGAGTAAGAGAAGTGCAGTAAAGATACGTATGTAATATAAATTGCATTTACTTCGGTAAGGAAGGGAGAAGTTTGTTTAAATTAATCTTAGAAATAGAAAATATTTATTTCAACATAGTGAATTTACACAGAAACAAAAGAAACTACTTATACATACATACATACATATCACACACGCTGAATCCCGACAATCGGGGTAAGCAGAGTAATCGCGTGCTGTGCTGCAATAACGCTGGTAAATTACAGCACAACACCGACCACCACGTTTCGCAAATTATTCGAACAAGATTCAATCGATCAAGCAGCAAGTAAGGCACGAAGACCCACCTGCTGCATGACTCGGTGGAAGTACCATGCCAAGGTGAGAGGTGGCGAGCCTGTCGCCCTTTAGCACGGCATCTTGTCCTTATCCCTTAGTCGCCTTTTACGACATGCACGGGGAGAGATGCAGTGAGGCTATTCTTTTTAAGTACCGGCCCCACACAGTACTTATACGGTACGTACTACTTATACATAATATTTTACAATTCACTTTGGTGAAAATGGCCTAGGCGCAGCTCAATGTGCCTATGCCTTGGGACACATTGGTGCTGTTTTTAAGCCTAGCCAATAAGCGCTTAGCTCCTAATACACATTAGGTATAACATAAAATAAAATAAAATAAAATAAAACATTACAATTAGTGTAGGATAATATGTGAAAAAGAGAATGTAAGGTACCTAACTAATGAGATAACTATAAAATAATTAAATTTGCCGTTGCCGGTTGGTTGACAACATAAATGAAAAGAAAAGAAATGAACCAAAAAAAATAGAAAATTGTAGGAAGGTATACAAGTGTAAATTGATTGTAAATTGATTTGACAAGGTGATACATGTGCTCACTCAACACACAACACAAATCTTAAATACATTCATAGATGTAGAGGTAAGTAATACTATAAACATATATATAATTTTTTTTTCGCGTAACCTGTTTATTTGAGTGTGTATGTAACCCTCCCGAAGTTATTGACATGACTAACGAAACACCTTATATAACATTAGAATGGTTTCCCGCCTCGCAGGCCTGAGCCGCCGACCGAGGAGGAGATAGCCAACAACGTGGCCATCATGAAGCTGAAGAAGGAGAACGCGGCGCGGCTGGAGGCGGAGCGGCTGGCCGCCGGCGGCTCGCTGCCCACGCCCGCCGTCAAGGGCAGCGACTCCTACCCCAAGTACGAAGAGTACGAGATAGGCGGCAAGCCCGTCAAGTAGAACCGAGTAAAAAAGAGACCGGCGGCGGCAGGCCTCACGCACTCTACTACCCTACCAAAACTTAGACCAATCGCATTAGTGTTAGTTAGTGAGTTAGTGTGCGTGAACGCCACTGCGGTGCTCGGCACACTAATAGATGCACTCAGCGCGTACACTTGTACATATTATCACTAACACTAATGCCATTGGTCTACAAGTTTTGGTAGTGTAGTATGTACTTGCGCGCGCTAACTACCTACCGCCCAACGGGCCGCCGGCGGTCTATTCAGTGGAAATTCGTCAGCCGCGCGAAGTATATATAGACGCTCGCCCACGCAACTGCGCGCAGCTGCAAAGCAATAACCACTTTACACTCGACCGTTAAGGTACATTTTCGCATGCAGCGATTGGCGACGTAAAGCAGTAGGCTAAGGTACATTTTCTATGGAGTGATTTATCTGTTACGAAGTAACTATTAAGTAATCTGTGGCGACGGCAAGAAGACACTCAGTCAGTCAGTCAGTCAGCGTGTAAGCATCCACTGCTGGACATACGCCTCTCCAATTTTCCTCCAGTCCTCTCGGCCTTCAGCGGCACGGAACCACTGATTTCCGCCGGCGTACTTGATGTCGTCGTCCCACCTGGCGGGTGGTCTTCCCACACTCCGTTTTCCCGTCCACGGCCGCCAGTGTAGGACACGGTTAGACACTTAGGTTAAACTAATCGGGAAACACGCTCGCCGGAACACAGTTCCACACTCTAGCTGTGCAACAATATTGTTTATTGATCATTAATATTCACCGTTCGGAACCGGTGTAAAACTATAGGTCCTTATTAGGTAACTATAGCACCCTTTTGTTCTTGATACCTAGGGCTTTTGATCTCAAAATTGTTTCAACAATCTCATCATAACCAATCGCAGGGTATTTTCATAAAAAAAAAACCCTGCGAAGTTTCTTGCCGGTTCTTCTTCGTTGGTGTAATCGAACCGCATAGAATTGTTACAAGTTCGAGTACAGTCTAACTGCTATATTTTTTTTATGTAATCCGGTATGAATGGCTGAGTCGGAGGGGCCAAAGCGCATGATCTGACTAGCCAATATCACCTCCGAGAAGGTAGGTGCCATACCGGAGACTTCCCTGGATTGCTGGCTATACTGGACTAGAGGAGAACACAACCGAGACTGCTATGCGGCCATTTTACATCCAGTACGGTGGTACCAACCCAGTCGGCTACAATTTGAGCCTACCACCTAGGTGCTCCCTTGCTCCTTAATAGGTGGTAGGCTCATATAGTAGCCGACTGGGTTTATACCACCCCACTGGATGTAAGCCTCGGTTGTGTTCTCCTCTAGTCCAGTAAAGCCAGCGATCCAGGGAAGTCTACGGTATGGCGCCTACCTTCTCGGAGGTGATATTGGCTAGTCAGATCATGTGCTTTGGCCCCTCCGATTCAGACACGCATACGGGATTACATAAAAAAAAATTGTTGTCGCCCCGCCAGACGGCTGGTCATCCTACACTCCGTTTTTCTGTGCCCACGGCCGCCGTAGGTCTAGTGTGAATTTGTAAATAGTAATATTTAGATCAGCGGTTCCCAATAATATTTTAATCAGTACCACTTAGCAAATTTTCTGAGACTCAAGTACCCCTGAGTAAAACTTTTAAATAAAACATGTTAAAATAAATAATGACTGTTACATTTACATAGGTAATTTTGTACCGTGTGGGGCCGGTACTTGTACCGTGTGGGGGCGGTACTTTAAAATAGCCCCACTGTATCTCTCCCCGTGTATGTCGTAAAAAGCGACTAAGGGATATAACTCCCTTCTTATATTACTAGGTGGTAAGGGTTTAACCCGCCCGGGTTGGTACCACCGCACTGAATGAAAGGTCGGTCGAAACGGCTATGTAAATAGTTTGTGTTTTCCGTCCAGTTCAGTGTAGCCGGCACGACCGAAGGGAATCACTGACGTGGCACCAAGTTCATCCGGTGTTATGGGCTGACATCAGGGATGTTGTAGGTGATGTAGCCAACCGTGTCAGTATCCATAAAAAAAAAGGTAATAAATAATAATGTTAGTGTCAATGTATCAATCATTTATTAGCCTCCAGGCCTCCCCCAGATCACCCAGGTCCCAGTCGAGATAACAATGTATCAATCATTTATTAGCCTCCAGGCCTCCCCCAGATCACCCAGGTCCCAGTCGAGATAACAATGTATCAATCATTTATTAGCCTCCAGGCCTCCCCCAGATCACCCAGGTCCCAGTCGAGATAACAATGTATCAATCATTTATTAGCCTCCAGGCCTCCCCCAGATCACCCAGGTCCCAGTCGAGATAACAATGTATCAATCATTTATTAGCCTCCAGGCCTCCCCCAGATCACCCAGGTCCCAGTCGAGATAACAATGTATCAATCATTTATTAGCCTCCAGGCCTCCCCCAGATCACCCAGGTCCCAGTCGAGATAACAATGTATCAATCATTTATTAGCCTCCAGGCCTCCCCCAGATCACCCAGGTCCCAGTCGAGATAACAATGTATCAATCATTTATTAGCCTCCAGGCCTCCCCCAGATCACCCAGGTCCCAGTCGAGATAACAATGTATCAATCATTTATTAGCCTCCAGGCCTCCCCCAGATCACCCAGGTCCCAGTCGAGATAACAATGTATCAATCATTTATTAGCCTCCAGGCCTCCCCCAGATCACCCAGGTCCCAGTCGAGATAACAATGTATCAATCATTTATTAGCCTCCAGGCCTCCCCCAGATCACCCAGGTCCCAGTCGAGATAACAATGTATCAATCATTTATTAGCCTCCAGGCCTCCCCCAGATCACCCAGGTCCCAGTCGAGATAACAATGTATCAATCATTTATTAGCCTCCAGGCCTCCCCCAGATCACCCAGGTCCCAGTCGAGATAACAATGTATCAATCATTTATTAGCCTCCAGGCCTCCCCCAGATCACCCAGGTCCCAGTCGAGATAACAATGTATCAATCATTTATTAGCCTCCAGGCCTCCCCCAGATCACCCAGGTCCCAGTCGAGATAACAATGTATCAATCATTTATTAGCCTCCAGGCCTCCCCCAGATCACCCAGGTCCCAGTCGGGATAACAATGTATCAATCATTTATTAGCCTCCAGGCCTCCCCCAGATCACCCAGGTCCCAGTCGAGATAACAATGTATCAATCATTTATTAGCCTCCAGGCCTCCCCCAGATCACCCAGGTCCCAGTCGAGATAACAATGTATCAATCATTTATTAGCCTCCAGGCCTCCCCCAGATCACCCAGGTCCCAGTCGAGATAACAATGTATCAATCATTTATTGGCCTCCAGGCCTCCCCCAGATCACCCAGGTCCCAGTCGAGATAACAATGTATCAATAATTTATTAGCCTCCAGGCCTCCCCCAGATCACCCAGGTCCCAGTCGAGATAACAATGTATCAATCATTTATTAGCCTCCAGGCCTCCCCCAGATCACCCAGGTCCCAGTCGAGATAACAATGTATCAATCATTTATTGGCCTCCAGGCCTCCCCCAGATCACCCAGGTCCCAGTCGAGATAACAATGTATCAATCATTTATTAGCCTCCAGGCCTCCCCCAGATCACCCAGGTCCCAGTCGAGATAACAATGTATCAATCATTTATTAGCCTCCAGGCCTCCCCCAGATCACCCAGGTCCCAGTCGAGATAACAATGTATCAATCATTTATTGGCCTCCAGGCCTCCCGCAGGTCACCCAGGTCCCAGTCGAGATAATTTTCACTAATGAGATAAGTGGGCCCCTTTCTGTTTACTTAACACTGCAGAGGTAAACGTGGCCATAAAGTGCGCCAACGCGTAGCTGCCCCTTGAGCCTGCGTACCCCTGGGGGTACGCGTACCACTATTTGGGAATCGCTGATATAGGCCAGTCGTACCCCCGGGGGTACGCAGGCTCAAGATAAGGGGTGGGCGCACTTGACGGCCACGTTACCTGTGCAATCTTAAGTAAAGGAAAAGGGGTTTATGTTATTTATTAGTGAAAATTATCTTTACTGATGAATGGTTGATGATCTCCACTGACATATTTCGTAGTAAAAATAACCAAAAAACTATGAATTTTTTTTTTATTGAAAAATTTTGCTCAGGTGTACCTACGTTAAAATAAAGAAAAAACCATGACATTTTTTTTATTTAAAAATTTTGCTCAGGCGTACGTCGGTCACAGAAAACTCGCTGAGGGGTACCGATTGAAATATAATTGGGAACCATTGATATAGACCAATACTAGTTAAAATTTTAATGTATGTTCAAAATTGTGACAGAACTAAGAAATAAGAAAATATGTATATATTAGATAATCAAATTGTTTGTTTAAATAAAGTGTTTTAGTTTTCCAACTGCATAGTTTTATTTTCCAAACAGCGAACACCACCTCACCTCGCGATGCCATGCTCAGCAAGACGCTATGCCAGCAGATTTGCGGACTAACCAGCTTGCTAATATGACATTTGAACACTCTTTGTTCTACAGATAGTGTGAAACGAGATTTTGATCGGTAAATTAATAAAACACATTGTAATCTAAAAATATGCCTTTATTCCGTAATACTCCCCTCCCCTTACAATATATCAACAGTTTTATCATACAACACGCAGTTTACTTCATTCTATATGTACGCACCATAGATTTAAATCGACAGATGTTACGTTTACGAAAGCGCAAAGTCAGATATAATGACGTAAGATCCTCATACCCCTCCTGTGCCGTTGTAGACGGAAACGATATTGTCGTTCAGCGTGCAATGCTGCGAGATAGACAAATTAAGTAAAAAAAAATTTAAAACCGTCTTCAAAAATGTATGAAATAAAAAAAAATCGAACCGTAGAGTTGAATGCGGTGCTAAAGAAGGCTAAACAAATCACAAAGGATATCACCGCCTTCAACTCTAGGGTTTTATGAAAGGCGGTTTTTATATTTTTTTAAATAGTTTTTTATTTCACAGTTTTTTTATTAATTTTTTGCTATTAATGTACTTGGCGGAATCGCTCCGCCTTCGGCCTCGCTTTCCAATCCGATCTTGACCAAATTAAAATGGGACCACACGGGAAGCACCAGCTTTCAAATAAAAAAATAATTCTCAAAATCGGTTCAGCCAGTCGAAAGTTCTGAGGAAACAAACATAAAATTAAAAAATTAAAAAAATACTGTCGAATTGAGAACCTTCCCCTTTTTTTGAAGTCGGTTAAAAATGACTTCATGTCAAAAGTTAGCAATTTTTTTCTTTATTCTTTACCATAGACTCCACTACCTATCCCTTATCCCTCCTCCTCCTGTTCGCCTTCGCCAAACCCGCCATACTCTCGCGGAGCACCGCTTTGTAGTCGACAGAAGATTTCTTTGAACTGCACGATTCTCTAAATCGTTCTTGTGCCACACTGCAAAGGTGTGGAACGGGCTTCCGGGGAATATCTTTCCCTACTCCTACAATCCACGGATCTTCAAATTGCGGGTTAATAGCCTTTCCCCAGCGACATTAGTCCGCCTCCAAGCCGGACTGGCACCTCCTCGGGGGTAAAATTGGCTGCGCCTGAGGCTTCGACTTCGGGCAAAGCCACCCAGTTCGGAAGCAAAAAAAAAAAAAAATACGTGCCTTCTGTCAATCGCTTCGCTTTTAGTTAGGTAATCAGAACAATTTTTAAATTCATCATATTTATTTTAAGCACTAAGGCTCACTTGCACCAACACGAGTTTAAAGTTAAGTAGCGAGTTATGGATTTAAACGCGGTTCACACATACAACGGGTGCTAGCTTAACGAGTTAAACTGGTTTATATATTAAATTTGTGTTGGTGCAAGTGGGCCTAAGGCTGATAACATAGTGTGAACAAGAAAAAAGAAAAAAAAATTTTTTTTAAGAATTTGTCATCTGTCGATTTAAATATATGCTGTGTCGCTTAAATGTTGTACAGTTGACTCTAAAAACGTAAACACATCTGTACAACCTTTTTACATTTAATAACAGCTTTCTGCTCGCCATCAAAATATTTCTTTTTTTTTTTTTTAATTTACAATACATCATTCGATCATCACAATGTTCCATTAGTTTACAATATACATAAAACACATTTTGTAATATTTTAAGTCGGAAATTAAGCGAACACACTTCCATACAGCGGGCCTTGTAAAAAAATTTGTTTTAAAAACAATTTTTTTTTAATGGAAGTTGACACGGCCGGCTACGTCACCTATAACGTAAGCCCATAACACCTCGGTGAACTAGGTGCAGTGTCAGTGCTTCCCTTCGGTCGTGCCGGCTACACTGAACTAGACGGTAAACACGAACTATTTACATAGCCGATTCGACCGAAATTTCATAGCGAACCATACCAGATTGCTTAAAATGGTCAATTTCTCTTCTCTTATAATGGTTATCTTATAATGGTTCCGTTTTTCCTTTTAAGGTACGGAACCATAAAAAACAAAATGCTAGGGTACAAAAAATAGGTACCTACGCGCTTCCCACAAAAAAAAAATGCCCCTTATTCGCTGTATGGAAGTAATGATTTCCAATCGCTTCACTCCCGTCTCAACAAAACACAAAACTCTTGAGAATCTCTATTATTAAAATTGCTATTCCTTATTACCAGTGCTCGAATTGAACCGCAACGCATCGGAATGCCGAACTATGGAAAATGGTAGAACAAGCTAGATTAAAAATGATTTTTACAAAAATCATAATTGACTTGATTTTTTTTTTAGTTCATTTGTAGGAAGAAGGTGTGGATCTAAGCTTACGATGGCTTCACCGAACATATCCGGGCCCATCGGCAGTAGAGGAGGGTATTAATCGAGGCCGGGACTAGCGAGTGGCCACTCTAAATTTCCCGCGCATGCTTCACGTTTCGGCTCGCTTCAAGCCCTCGTCAGCTAGTCTGCGTTGACTAGGACGCGGGGAAACCACCAGTCCCGCTCTCGACCTCCCTCTCTCTACCTATCCATATTCTGTAGGATGCTTCCAGTGACGTTTTCGAAGCTCTCTCCATATATGAGCTTAGCGTCGATCTTGGGAGCCCTAGATTCTTGAAGAGACTGTAGAGCGACTTCGCTGGTAGTCCTCTTGCTCCGACTTCCACAGCGAAGAGATCAGTCTTGAATCCGTTTCTCACAATCCGGTCTACTAAGTTGCAGTACTTGTTAAGCTTGATGTTGTGGTCCTTCGGTATGTTACTTTCCCATGGAACTGTAAGTTCAACAAGTACTACATGCTTTGTCGCTTTTGAGAATATGAGTATATCCGGCCTTAATGCTGTGGTACAGATTTCCGAAGGCATTTGGTAATGCTTCTCATGTGTGTCCATCAACAATTCCCAATCCTTTGCTGCTCCCAAAATTGAAGAAGGTTTAGTCCTATCTTTGGGCAGCTTATTGGCTCCAGGTTTCACAAAGTTGACCTTCTGGAAGCCGCTACTGGTTTGCCCTTTCCTGGTCCGTGCAATTGACAGGTTGATGGCCTCTCTGATGATTTGGAGGACTTTATCATGACGGTAGGAATACTGGCCTCGCTCAAGTAGTATTTTGCATCCGTCGTACGGGACCGTATTACTAAGACTACGCCGTCTGTCTGTATGTCCGAGGGCTGTATCTCTTGAACCGTAATAGGTAGCACGTTGAAATGTTCACAGAATATGTGTTATTCTGGCCGATGAAACGACAAATAATAAAAATAAGAAAAAGTAAAAAATTCACGGGGTTCCCATACAAGAAACTAAAAAGTCTACGCCATCTACCGAAAAGAGTATGAAGCATTATAATTAATCATGAATTTTTACTAACATAAAGCATTTCATAAAATACGCCATAGATGGCGTGAGTGGCGCTGACCATGACATGGCGATACGGAACCCTCGGTCAAAATGATTTTTACAAAAACCGGCCAAGTGCGCGAGTCAAACTCGCGCACTTGGCCGGTTTTTGTAAAAATCATTTTGAATCCGGGCTTGTTCTTCCATTTTCCATAGTGCTGTGTTCCAGTGCGTTCCGGTTCAATTCGAGCACTGCTTATTGCCTTATTAACTTTTATTCCAGCGAGATCTCAGCTCTCGATTAAAACTAGAGAATACTTCATGACATTATTTAAACCAAACATTGCACCGGCTGTCTACGCTATACAAACAATATTGTGATACGTTCTTAAACATAGCAGCGACCCCGCGGCCGAATTCTGTACGAGCGTAATCGTCAATCGTGTATGGACTTAAGGTTCCATTCACACCGAGACCGCGAAGCGACGCGACATAAAGATTATAATATATTATCATCAATATGTACTAATAATAGATCTGCAAGGGATGATCATAGAGTAATTATACGTAAGAGTAAGCTAAAGTGGCAGTGGGCTGGGCACGTCAGCCGAAGAGACGACGACCGTTGGAGTAACCGTGTCCTACACTGGCGGCCGTGGACAGGAAAACGGAGTGTGGGAAGACCACCCGCCAGATGGGACGACGACATCAAGTACGTCGGCGGAAAGCAGTGGTTCCGTACCGCTGAAGGCCGGGAGGACTGGAGGAAAATTGGAGAGGCGTATGTCCAGCAGTGGACGCTTACACACCGACTGACTAACTGACTGACAAGCTGACATCATGGATGTTGTAGGTGTTGTAGCGAACCGTGTCAGTTTCCATAAAAAAAATTGGTTGTCTGTAAAGTCGGTTTACGGACGATAGTTTTACGTGATAACGTCATAAAGTTGTAAGACTTCTAAATTTGAAATCTTTTCCGACCGGCCAGATGCGCTTAATATATTATGGTACGAGTAACCTCCTTTCAATTTGTGCTGCCCTGGTACTTTAGAACCAGAGAGATAAATGTGTACAAGCCGACGCTTGGGCCGATTGTGCCTCTCTATCGCTTGTTACGCGCTCTCGCTTGCACACACAGGCTCAGATGGAACGTGACGTGATATTTGTGCGTGCAGCTGGTGTTCATCAATTTATAAGACGTGACGTTATCACGTCAAAAAAATATGATGCAGAAGCTCGAGCGCCGCGTGGTGCATCTTGACGTCGCGGAGCGACTTGTAGCGTGAGAGGCGGCGCTACGTCACGACGTAGCGCCGCCTATCGCAATGTAATAACTTTACTCAAATTTACTCGTACTGTGTACGATTACGCTGGTAATGAATATACCCGCAGTTTGTCTATGCTCATATTAGCTAAACATCCAATTATGTTACACAATACCTAACTGTACGTAAATATATTTTAATTTCATTCGGTCAATTTATCCGTTAAAAACATCTCAACGTAGAATTCATAAGGATAGGATCGATCAGCATTTTAATTCTAACTCAATGAAACACTTCTTGGTGAAAGGAGTTGTGGACTCTTGGAACGAACTAGCGCAGGAGGTCATAAGTGCTTTTTTTTTATGTAATCCGGTATGGGTGGCTGAGTCGGAGGGGCCAAAGCGCATGCTCCGACCAGCCAATATCACCTCCGGGAAGGTAGGTGCCATACCGGAGACTTCCCTGGATTGCTGGCTATACTGGACTAGAGGAGAACACAACCGAAGCTGCTATGCGGCCATCTTACATCCAGTATGGTGGTACCAACCCAGTCGGCAACAATTTGAGCCCACCACCCAGTAAGGAGCAAGGGAAGGGACCTACAGTTTTACACCGGTTCCGAACGGTAAAGCAGCAGGTGTAGGTATGCACGTAAATTTTTACCTCAGAAAAAAATCTTTAAAACTCATTGGTATACGCCGACGGGATTCGAACCGCGGACCTCTCGCATGAGAAGCCGACGCCCAAACCAGTCGGCCACCCGCCGCTTGACGTGTAAACACATTTTTAAAAACTAGTTAGATAGAATACCAATATGGAAAAAAAAATATTGAATTTATATAATTTAATTAGCTACAAAAAAAAATTCATTAAAATATTAACTTGCCAGCCTCGGTAGATCAGTGGTGCGGTCGGTCGGCTGTTGTTAAGCACACCTTGGCGCGGTCAGTACTTGGATCATTGACCGCTCGACCGTTGTAGGCGGACCGTGGTTCGGATTCCACGTAAAACTATAGGTCCCTTCCCTTCTTACCTTACTAGGCGTTAGTGTTTATCCCGCCCGGGTTGCTACCACCGCTCCGAATGAAACGTCAGTCGAAACGGCTATGTAAATATTATGTGTTTTCCGTCCAGTTCAGTGTAGCCGACATGAAATGAACAACGGTCCTACCCTTTTGAATTCTTCGCGTGTCAACACGGCTGTCACTTGCGACTCCGACAGACGCAAAGAGACATAATAATAAAAATACAAATCTAATTTAACCGCGACAACAATATAAAATCAATACCGTCCCCCTTAAATTTGAGTTAGATTATAAATCTAAATGTAATTTCATATCAAATAAATTATAAGGTCCAGTTGGGCGTAGCAGGTATCCTCTGATATTTTTTATTCTTTATTCTTTATTCATCATTCGTATGGTTGTACATTATTATGCTTGAATTTGTCCTGTTTTGTTTTTACATACATACATACATATCACACACGCTGAATCCCGACAATCGGGGTAAGCAGAGTAATCGCGCGCTGTGCTGCAAGAACTCTGGTAAATTACAGCACAACACCGACCGCCACGTTTCGCAAAGTATTCGAACAAGATTCAATCGATCAAGCAGCAAGTAAGGCACGAAGACCCACCTGCTGCATGACTCGGTGGAAAGACGGTGCCAAGGTGAGAGGTGGCGAGCCCGTCGCCCTTTAGCACGGCATCTTGTCCTTATCCCTTAGTCGCCTTTTACGACATGCACGGGGAGAGATGCAGTAAGGCTATTCTTTTTAAGTACCGGGCCCACACGACAATCTTACAATTATTTCACGGGTACAGACGAAGATAATATCATATCTGCGAGATAATCTTAAACCTTTAAATGTTGCAAGCCCTTCGCGGGGAGTTTTCGAAGTCAAATCTTTAAATGTTATAAGCCCCGCAAGTAAGCACTCTTTTGCTGTTTTTTTGACATTGATCTATAGACAATTTCATTGCCTTTTTTGGAACCATATAGTTTATTGATCTAGCTTCAGTATTTCACGAAATATTTGAGTTTTTGTCAAGGTCGGCGGTCGCGGCCTTGGCGCGCCGGTAACGCGTGAAAATTAAGGAGGGAATAGAGCATTTAATTGAGTTGATATTTAAAGGGTTAATATTATCACAGGATAACTTGCTTCGCTCAATTGAACCTAAGAAATTATCAACAAATTTATTATAAAAAAAAATTAAAATATTAAATGACAGCGCCATTTTCTTCATGAACTATCAAATGCGACAGTTCACATAGAAAGTGGCTCCACTGTTCTTATTTCACATAGTACTGAGATATTTCAACATGCTTCTTTACAAAGTGTTAAAATTTTTAAGTAAAATCTATTTATATTTTTGAGATAAATTTTTACACGTCAAGAACTACAACTCCACAGTTGCAATCACATATGCAAGTTATACAAGGTGTTTCAGAATAGGCTTGATAAACTTCAGGAATAATAATAAAAATTACTCTAATGAGTACTTTCATGTATGAGAAAAACATTCTTATCACTCAAATCGAAATTCCGTATTTTTTTTTTCATACAAAGATTGAAAATTGTAATAAAAACTCGATGGACAGTGAGTATGGGGAGATTTAGCAACAGTGCTGTCTAGGTGCATGGCCTAGTCCAGTCCCCTTTTTCTTTTGATGTCATTCAAATTTGAGAGTTCGGAATTTACCTACAATTCTACTAGTTAAGCATGTAAGTAGTCTTTTATTTTTATTTAATACAGGTGGACGTTAACCGTCCACCAAAGATCGATGAAACGATTTTCATCAAAAAGTACTGTAAAATGACCGAATTTGGGAAAACGTTTCAGAGCTTTTCGTCTTTAAATTATGGACCCCTTTCGAACCCTGAAGTTACGAAACCCTATCCTGAAATACCCTGTATAAAAGGACTGGTGGTTCTCCGCGTCCTGGTCACCGCAGACTAGCTGTAGGAAGGCTTGCCGCGAGCCTAAGGGCCCTATCTCACTAGATACCATAGCGGCGCCACCGGTAGCGCCACCGCGGTGTCTTGAGCTACCAAACGAGAAACACCAGAGCAGACACCACGATCGAGCAGTTTCAAAATGACGAATAAATCTTTCGATATAAAAATTATCCATTTTCTGCGACATCGTAGCGTATGCGATTAATATGAGAACATTATATCATCACATTCACATTGACGCACGAGCAGTGTGATTCGTGCGGGAGGGGCGTCCCTGGCAGAGCAACTGGTGGTCGAGCGAGTGAGACGCCAAATACAAAACACCGTAACAATATTGACATACGGACGAACCCATACGAACTCAATAAACATCCTCACTAAAGCGGTGGGCAAACCATAGTACGAACCCCTAAAATGACCAAAAACTTAGAAACTGAATATCGCATAGGTACTATAGTATATTATGTTATATTTCGATTATTTTTCCATTTGGCAAATTAGTTAATTTGAGACTAGTTTTAATGAATAATGTTATTATAAACATTATTTTTTATCACCAATTATGTTTTATTTTGCCTGTAAATTTTTTGGCTATGGGTCTTTTCCCTTCTTGTGGGTCTTGTCCCGGCATATACCACTTTAGTGAGGACATTATCGAGTTGGTATTACTATCGTATGGGCGTGTCCTTCAGGGTTCGTAAACGTTAGAAAAAATATCCGAGAACTAACGTTTTGATAGGTTGATTTTGGTAGCGTTTGAAGACAAACACTACAAAAACATCAGAATAGGAACGGTTTGCAAACTAACATAAAACTAACGTTAGAAATAACCCTACACGCAAACGTTATTTCTATCAAAACGCTAGAGCGCCGAAGTATCAAACCTAACAGACTGAATTGATAGTTTAAACGTTAGTTGAATCGTTATTTTGTTATTATCATTTCGCTATGGCAGCGGTTTTCGTGTGGGGGGGAAATACACAAACAAATAGAATAACGTTAGTTTAACGATTTTCAAACGTTTGGCGGGTAGCGTTTGATAAATTTCAAATGTTATTTTGCATTCGTTATTTTTTAGTGATAGTTTTTATTTTGATAGTCTCCTAATGTTTGCGCGAAATAACGTTATTATGATCCCTGGTGTCCTTACGCTCACATAAGTCAATGAAAAAAAAAACCGTAAGAATAAATATTATGAACAGCGACACCGCGTACTACACTACGCGCGCCGTGTTCTCCGCATCATTTTGTATGGAGAAACGGAGCAGCGCCTCTAGTGGTAGATTTGCGAACTTTCTTCTTGCGTTTCTCCATACAAAATGATGCGGATAACACGGCGCGGTGCAGGTTAAATCTCGTGATAAGGGTACTCAACTCGAACACCTCCATTCGTAGCTCCCGACGTCTAACCTAACCCCTGATGATAAACCAAGATGGGTGGCTGTGTCGAGGGTCCAATGGTACAGTCGACAGCGCCAACATCACCTCTCCTCGCGAAACCACGCTCAGTGAGTCGTCATGCCAGCAGATTCGCGGACTGTTGCCAGGCTATCTAGCCCGTTGATACGACGTTTGAGGACAGCCAGATTAAAGGATTCGAGAAACACACTCGCCGGAAGACAGCTCCACACCCTAGCGGTGCGACAAAGAAACGATATTGAGAAACGATGGGTTCTCAAAAGCCCAATGTCAACAACAAAAGCGTTCTCAGTTTCTCTGCGGCGAGTGCGAATATAGGTTAGATGTCCCTTAGATGACCCCCGGCGCGCGCCGACGCGACGCTACGCCCGCGCGTGCCGGTTCCTCAGTGCGCGCTGCAGCGCGCCCAGCATGAGGTGGGCGCGCGCCAGCTTTAGCTGTTAGGCGAGCGCGGGGTCGGGCGCGCCGCCGTGCAGGCACGCGAGCGAGTCGAGCCGCCGCACGCGCACGCGCTGCCGGTAGTGGTACTCCTTGAGGTACGCGCGCAGCCGCGCCGGCAGCGGCAGCGCCTCCACACCTGCGCACGTTAAATCGCATTCAATAAACCAAACCGACCCGTCACGGGTTGGTTTGGTTAAAATTATCTTAAAAATGTACAGTTCTCCACCTAGGAAAGCAAAACCCCAGATTACCATATTTTGCTTTATTTTTTTATGGAAACTGACACAGTTGGCTACATCACCTACAACTTCCGTGATGTCAGCCCATAACACCTTGGTGAACTTGGTGCCACGTCAGTGCTACCCTTCGGTCGTGCCGGCTACACTGAACTGGACGGAAAACACAAACTATTTACATAGCCGTTTCGACCGACCTTTCATTCGGTGCGGTGGTACCAACCCGGGCGGGTTAAACCCTAATATCTAGTAATATAAGAAGGGAGTCATATCCCTTAGACCGTTAGTCTATTATGATTTAAAGTGTGAGAGTTAGGGCTCCTAAACCCTGTTGTCACTGCGACCTAGGAACATCTATAGTGAGTGCCTGTATTTGGCATGGGTTAAAAATATAACCCCCGAGAATACGGCTTCTACTGTGAATGAGCACTTCACATTCACAAAGGATGTGTACGGGCGCTTCAAACTCTTTTATACGGAACCTGCACACCGGTGTGTCGCTAAGGCACATTCGGTGTAGGTGTTTGTTTAGTCTGCAGTGTTCTATTAAGGTCCTCATTAGGACTCTTATGTCGTTCCAGTTAAGGTTTAATACCTCAGAAGTGTACCCAGCGAGTACCCAGTACTAAGCGTGTACGTAGCATTAAAACATGTCTCCAACGAGGATTCAACCCGGGACTGTGGCATGAACGCGTCAGCGGCGGCGACAAAAGCAAAAAGCTCACCATCGTAAGTGGTGGAAGAGACGATGACGGCGCGCGCGAGCTGCTGCAGCGAGAACGGGGAAGTGCGCGGCAGCGGCGCCGTCAGCATCGGCTCGAAGAACATCACGCACGCTGGGTCCTGCGGGGGCAACGCGCGACAGTGAGTGACAACGCAGCGCGCGTCCATTTTTTTAAAATCTTTATAGCCTGTGACTTAACTTACGCCTGACCAAAAGCTGCTTCTGTATAAATCGCGGATCAGATCCTGCTTGGAGTACTGCTCGCCTGTGGGATGGCTCAACCAAATACCAGCTTGCGCCTTTGGACTCGATCCAGCGTCGAGCCGTGCGACTAGTAGGTGACCCCGAAGTGTCCCGCGATCTTAGAACCACTTCAACACCGTACGGATGTCGGCTCCCTAAGTGTGTTCTATCGCTTATTCCATGGGGAGCGCTCAGAACAGCTGTTTAATGCGATCCCGCCGTCCCCTTTCTCTCCGCACCACACGCACTGGGCAGGGATTGCATTCCTATACGCTGGGCTTACCGCGGATGCGTACCAATCCATTCTGCAGATCTTTCCTCTACAGAACCGGTAAACTCTGGAACGCTCTACCTGCCCGCATATTTCCCCCCAAGTACAGTCTCGGGTCCTTCAAGAAGGGCGTGAATGGGCACCTGTAAGGCCGGCATGACATTCGCAACCCTCGCATACGACCGAATGCCCATGGACGTCGTTAGACACCTTATGGATGGCTCGGCGCCATATGTCGTGCTGTCAATAAAAAAAAAACTTAGTATGGATTCAAAATGTTTCCCCCCGAGCTCGCAACGCACCTTGTAGTGGTGTATGAGCGTGGTGACTGTGGGCGCGGAGAACACGGCCGGGTCGTGCGAGTCGAAGCTGAACTTGTGGTTGAAGTGCTCGATGCGCGCGTGCAGCGACCGGCCGTACTTGCGGAACGACACCGAGAACAGGTGCTCCTCCTGCGCAGAGTCGCGTAGCAGGAACGTACCTGAGGGGAGGGGGGGAGGAAATGTGCCCACCCCACTAGAGAACGCACCTTGTAGTGGTGTATGAGCGTGGTGACTGTGGGCGCGGAGAACACGGCCGGGTCGTGCGAGTGGAAGCTGAACTTGTGGTTGAAGTGCTCGACGCGCGCGTGCAGCGACCGGCCATACTTGCGGAACGACACCGAGAACAGGTGCTCCTCCTGCGCAGAGTCGCGTAGCAGGGACGTACCTGAGGGGGAGGGGGGAAGGATATGTGCCCACCCCACTAGAGAACGCACCTTGTAGTGGTGTATGAGCGTGGTGACTGTGGGCGCGGAGAACACGGCCGGGTCGTGCGAGTCGAAGCTGAACTTGTGGTTGAAGTGCTCGATGCGCGCGTGCAGCGACCGGCCGTACTTGCGGAACGACACCGAGAACAGGTGCTCCTCCTGCGCCGAGTCGCGCAGCAGGAACGTACCTGAGGGTGGGAGGGCGCACACTTTTAAGTATTCATTTAGTATACACCACCAGCTCTCGGCCGTTGCATTTAAAGTACGTGCAACAGGAGTATTTTGAGTGCACTTCATTATCGTGCGAGTTTGGCACTTTACCGGATGGGTCCAGTACTTTACCGTGTGGGTTCGGTACTTTTCCCTGTGGGTTCGGTACTTTACCATGTGTGTCCGGTACTTTAACGTGTGAGTTTGGCACTTTCTGGTACTTTACCGTGTGGGTCCGGCACTTTATCGTGTGAGTTTGGCACTTTACTATGTGGGTTCGGTACTTTACCGTGTGGGTCCGGTACTTTAGCGTGTGGTTTGGCACTTTACCATGTGCGTCCGGTACTTTACCGTGTAGATCTAGTACTTAACGGTATCGGTCCGGTATCTTACCACGTGGGCTTTGTACTTTACCGCGTGGGTATGCCAACGGCGGGGGCATGCTTCATATAACCCGAAATATAACATGTACATTTGTAACGTTGTACCTAGTGCTATCACTTTCCCTCACCAAATACCGTTCCACGAATACCTAGGTCCATCACCTTGCGGGTAGACAAAAAAGACGACTGTCAGCTGAGGGGTAAAACGAGTGAGCTCACTCTGTTTTTGGCGGCGACTACAGTGGTGGCTGGGATCGGAATTCGGTTCGTGTGTGTCTGGTGAACGGATAACGTGTGATTACCTAAGTACGGAGACAATGGAAAGAGGAGTGGACTCGAAGTAATATAATATGTTATTCATAAGATAAGTACTCAAAATAGTGACGGTGCTACTGTGTGAGATCGAGGAGTCCAGTGCCCAGACTGAATGCACGCGGTGGCGAACCCAAAGGCTGGCGGGAGGCTCAGGAGTCGGCACGTGGGGTGAGTGGGCCAAGCTGACCTTCTTTGCCTTTCCTATCTGTCCGCACTAGGTACACGTTACATAATAATAAAAAATATTACACATTCTCTGTCGGAACTCACCCTCTGGTTTGTTGTCGAGCAGCCGCTCCGCCTCGTATCTGTCCATCTTGCCCCAGTAGAAGCAGCACGCCGTGATCTCCTTCAGATCCGGCACCAGGCAGTGTATGTAGTCCACCTATCGTGACGTAACATACGCAAGTATTTAATTAACGAATTGCTAAATGCGGTTTACGACCAAGTGACAGTTGAAAGTGAGGTTATGTTTAAGCTGTCAAAGTATATCCAAACGAGAGAACGCATGTTTTTTTATTTGCTTAGGCCTACACAGGTGATTGTTGTTGCAATTAGGGGTAGGCTGTTTCACAGAATAGGTTACACAAATTCATCAAAGGTGGGGTAAAAGATGTAGGCGGACTAAATACACCCGTTCTATAGTTTTCTAGCTCCCAACACCAGCTTCGGACCCTTTTCAGCGCGACAGCAATGTACCTACTTCCAAAGTACTTCGCTTAAATTAAGCGACCACCTCGGGGTCCTCGGTGTCGAACTGTCGCATGACTTAAACTTCTGACGTCACATTGAGGGCGAGGCCAAGCTGGCCTCAAAAAAGCTGGGTTTACTCAACAAGGTGCGGCGGTACTTCACGGTGGGCCAAAAACTGACGTTGTATAAAACTCAGGTTAGGTCTTGGAGTACTAACTGCTCGCACCTGTGGGATGGCTCAGCTAAATACCAGCTTGCGCCGCTAGACTCAATCCAGCAGCGTGCCGTGCGACTTGTGGATGACCATGTGGTGTCCCGCGACCTAGAACCGCTGCAACTCCGTAGGGACGTCGGCCCCCTAAGTATGTTCTATCGTCTATTTCACGGGGAGTGTTCGGAGGAGCTGTTTAACGCGAGTCCGTCGTCCCCATTCCACCGCCGCTCTACGCGTACTGGGCAGGGGATGCACCCCTATTATGCATCCCCAGGAGACGACACTTAGCCGTTTGGTTGAAGTGCAGTGCATTTGACAACCAACGACGGTAGATACTCCGTTCTGCTGCGGAGGTCTGCGGTCACCCCGGTCGTCTTGTGGCCTTCACGGAAGACTCGGTGGGAGGGGGTTGTGTCGTAACGTACCTGAGTGTGTACGCGGGTGAGCGGAGCGGCGGCGGCGGCGGGGGCGGGCGCGGCGGCGGCGGACGGCGCGCGCAGCAACAACGCCCGGAGCTCACCGTTGCAGACGACCTGCGCGACGGAAATATATTGACATAATTGTATTTTTAACCTTTGACAATTCTATTCAAACAGAGCTGGAAAGCATGTTTGTGTTTATTTCAAACGCTCATCTAAGAGGTCACAGTTTGAAACTCAATGTAACAAGCTTCTCAAGCGAAGCAAGAAAACACTTCCTGACTAACAGAATCGTAAACAGCTGGAATAAACTGACCGAGGGAGTTATTGGAGCACCCTCAATAAACACATTCAAAAATAGGCTTGACAAGTATTTAAAAATCGAAGAAATATAACAAATAGCAACACCAGTGATCATCATAGACATGAACACATCAGCATATTAAGCTGCTAGTTCATTAACAAAATAATAATAATAAAAAATTCAGGTGCAGCGTTCGTCGACATCACGGTGCCGCATGACGAGAACCTTGTGAAGGCAGAAAAAGACAAGATGTTAAAATACATCGATCTGTCTCACGAGGTTACCGACATGTGGCCCGTGGACTCGACGATCGTTGTGCCCATAGTCGTGTCTGCGCATGGGCTGATAGCGAAGAGCCTCGACCATCATCTCAAGAGGCTCTCGCTAGAGCCACTTGCTTGGATCAAGGGTCAGATGCAGAAGGCGGTCTTGCTCGACACCGCTCGAATTGTCCGGAGGTTTCTCTCTCTCGGGTCCGACCATCGGTAGCCTGGGTTCGCCCCGCCGCCGGTGGTGGAAATTCCATTTTGTTATTTTGTATTAATTTTAGATTTAGGTTTTATTTGTAAAATTAATATAAAAAAAGAAAAAATGTGTAAATAAACGAATAAATAAAAATTATAATATTGATGCGAAGTATTTTAATGTTTTATTGTAGTTTTGCTCTAGTTTTAATTGCCTTTTAATGCACAAAACAGTTTTTTTTTCTCTGTATTTTTTATAATTTTTTAGGTGTGTATGTTATTGCTTAAGCTAAAAATTATTAGTCCCTTGCCATCGCTAGACCCAGAAAGTTACAATTTAAAATTTGTTAAACTAAAATGTGACGAACTCAAGTGTACCGATGGTACCTAAGACGGAAATGTACAAATGAAATGAAATGAAATGTAAAATAATATATTATATGAAATGTCTGACATGTTGCGCTACATGACATGCTACGACATCTTAGCTACGAAGAGAGACTCAAAGTGCTAAAGCTGCCCTCCCTGGAAGCTCGACGCCAGAGAGGGGATCTAATAGAGGTGTACAAAATTCTGACGTGTAAATACGATTGCCCTGAGCTGATCCAAATGTTCACATTGAACCAAAACGTTCATCTTCGAGGCCACAGCATGAAACTAAGTCGAACAATCTTTAACAGCAATACTCGCAAACATTTCATAACAAACAGAGTGGTGGACGACTGGAACCAACTTCCAGAGGAAGTAATAAGCGCACTTAGTACCAACCAATTCAAAAATAGACTAGATAAATATCTAACAAATAAAACATAATCTCAAAAAGAGTGCTCAAGAACGATAATTAAATAAAAAAAACCCAAGATAATGACAAAAACAACAAAGTTTAACTGGATTTAGACGCATCAGCCTAGGCTGCCTGTCTAAAATAAATAAATAAATTAATAAATGTCTGAGCGGCAGTTTTGTCCAAAGATGAAATAAATGAACTGAACTGAACGGACGCACAAGTCAGGCTACGCTGCTTTTTGGGATCTTTCATGTTTGTAACATTTGCAGAACGGTCTTCCGAAAGGTTGTCTTTTTTTATGTAAACCAACATGAGTGTCTGTGCCGAGAGACCAATGGTGCAGTCGACAGAGCCAATAACACGTCTCTTCGCGAAACCACGCTCAGCTAGGTGCCATGCCAGCGAAGTACGGGTTAATTCAAAAAATTTCCAGAGTGAAGTTTCTTGTCAGTTCTTCTTCGCTGTGATAATCGAACTGGCGGAATGTTACAATGTAAATATGACAAATCTGAGCGATGCTAAATAAACAACAACAACATCTGAGCGATGCTAAATAAACAACAACAACAATTATTTTTAATAATATTTCTACTAACAGAACATTGTGACGTGGGAAGTTTGTCAGTTCAGAACTGGCGGAAATTTCAACGTATCCAAGTGTAGCTAACCTAACTATGGATGAAATTGTACATACACACCACATGCTGTATCCCGATTAATTAGGGTAAGCAGAGTGATCAGTGTTGTGCTGCAAGAATTCTGGCAAATTACAGCACAACAGCGACCACTGCCTTTAGCAAAGTATTCAGACAAGATATCAAGCAGCAAGTGAGGCACGAATATCCACCCGCTGCATGACTCGGTTGAAGGACCGTGCGAAGGTGAGAGGTGGCCAGCCCGTCGCCATTTAGCACGGCATCTCGTCCTTATCCCAATAGTCGCCTTTTACGACATGCACGGGGAGTGATGCGGTGTAAGAAAAAGTATATATATATTTTTTTTTTTATGGAAACTGACACGGTTGGCTACATCACCTACAACATCCGTGATGTCAGCCCATAACACTGGGTGAACTTGGTGCCGCGTCAGTGCTTCCCTTCGGTCGTGCCGGCTACATTGAACTGGACGGAAAACACAAACTATTGACATAGCCGTTTCGACCGACCTTTCATTCAGTGCTGTGGTACCAACCCGGGCGGGTTAAACCCTACCACCTAGTAATATAAGAAGGGAGTCATATCCCTTAGTCGCCTTTTACGACATAGACGGGGAGAGATGCAGTGGGGCTATTCTTTTAAAGTACCGGCCCCACACAGTACAATATTCAGGTATATTTAATACACTTTCAGGTATATTTAATAAGTAAATATACCTGGAACTGAGGCCGGAAGCCGGGCGGCGCCTCGACGCCCTGCGCGATCTCGAGCGCCCGCCGCGCGCGCGCCCGCTCCTCCAGGTCCTCGGGGTCCAGGCTGCCGAGAACAATACTGTTTAAAATAGATTGTTTGAAAGCCGTAGAATGAATCCAGCTCCCCTTGCATCACCGTGTGGTTGGTATAAAAAGAGCGAAGGTCGCGCCACCTGGGATTTTGTTAATTTTCAAAAATAAAGAAAAAAAAAACGTATCTCGATACCACGTGACATCTGACAAAAGGTATCATGAGTCAAAACATTACCCCACTACATACATACATACATACATAACACACGCTGTATCCCGACAATCAGGGTAAGCATCGAGTAATCGGTGTTGTGCTATAAGGACTCTGGTAAATTACAGCACAACACCGACCACCACGTTTAGCACAGTATACGGACAAGACAACTATCAAGCAGCAAGTAAGGCACTAAGAACCCACCTGCTGCATGACAAGGTGGAAGGACTGCGCCAAGGTGAGAAGTGGCTAGCCTGTCGCCCTTTAGCGCAGTATCTTGTCCTTATCCCTTAGTCGCCTCTTACGACATGCACGGGGAGAGATGCAGTGGGGCTATTCTTAAGTACCGGCACCACACGGTTACCCCACTTTACCTACAAAAAAAATTTGTCGGTCCATGTGCCGAACACCCTGTATATGATATCTAAATCAAGTTCATAGTTCATTGATGTAGTTATAATTTTTTTTTTTTTTCATTTGGTAAGTTTTTATAATTTTTCCTGATTTACTTTAGAGTTTACACTATAATCATAACAAATTTGATGCTTGTATGTGTGGCATTGCCAACTCGCAAATATCGTAGACCAAAGCATGGTGCACTATGTGCACTGTTGTCTATGCCCCGCTCGACCTCCACCCCCTCTCTCTCTTGTGCAGTGTAATGGCGAAACGTTGGTTGTGTGTTTGTGTCAATTATATCGGATTATTAACTGAAGCGCCCTAGTATCCTTTACGGCCTCTCCTGCCATCCGCGGTGATCCCCGCTACCTGGACGCGTGTGGCCCGCGCCGGGTACAACAGTATGTATCACCGTTTTCACGATAGAGCAAAAACAAGAAAATGCTGAAAAAAAAACATGTTCCGCACGTGGAGAGAAGCAGTGGGGCTATTCTTTAAAGTTTTTTTTTCATCCAGTATGGGCGGGTGCATCAGAGAGGCCAAAGCACATGCTCCAACTAGCCAATATCACCCTTCAAGAAGGTTGGTGCCATACTGGAGACTTCCCCTTAAATTGCTGGCTATACTGGACTAGAGGAGAGCAAAGCCGAGGCTGCGATGCGGGCCATCCTACATCCAGTACGGTGGTATCAACCCAGTCGGCTACAATTTGAGCCTACCACCTAGTAAGGGACTGAGGAAGTACCCAGGCCCCACGCCGTACGTGTCTATAAGGTAATGCAGACGATGCTTACTTGGTGAAGTCGGGATGCGCGTGCGGCGCGACAGACCACAGGAACAGCTCCGCCGCCCCCGAGCCCTCCACGCCGCCGCCCTCGGCCGAGTCCGCCTCACCTGAGCGCGCCACAAACAAACTCTACATTAGATTTTGTTTATTTATTTTTATTTTCCATTTATTTACACATTTTTTTTATATTAATTTTACATAATATTTACAAACTTAAAATCTAAAATTAATACAAAAACAAATGGAGTTTCCACCACCGGCGGCGGGGCGAGCCCAGGCTACCGATGGTCGGGTCCCAAAGAGAGGAACCTCCGGACGATGCGTGCAGTGTCGAGCAGGGCTGCCTTCTGGATCTGGCCCTTGACCCAACCACTCAGCGAGAGCCTCTCAAGGTGGTCGTCGAGGCTCTTCGCTATCAGCCCATGCGCCGAAACGACTATGGGCACAACGATCGTCGAGTCGACGGGCCACATTTTGGTAACCTCGTGCTGCAGATCCAGATATTTTAACATCTTCTCTGCTTCCTTACTGACGAGGTTACCATCGTGCGGCACGGCGATATCGACGAGCGTTGCGCGCCTTGCCTCCCGGTCTACTATCACAATATCAGGCCTGTTCGCGAGAATAGTCCTGTCTGTATGTTATTTATTTTATTATTATTTTGTCAGCCTCGATAGCTCAGTGTTGCAGACAATCAACTGTCGCTATTGAATGTTAAGCAACGCTGGGTGCGGTCAGTACTTGGATGGGTGACCGCTGACCGTTGGAGGCTGACCGAGGTTCGGATTCCTCGTAAAACTGTAGGTCCCTTCCCTCCTAATCTTACTTGGTGGTAGGGTTTAACCCGCCCGGGTTGCTACCACCGCACTGAATGAAACGTCGGTCTAAACGGCTATGTAAATAGTTTGTGTTTTCCGACCAGTTCAGTGTAGCCAGCACGATCAAAGAGGGAAGCACTGACATGGCACCTAGTTCACCCGGTGTTATGTGCTGACATCACGGACGTTGTAGGTGATGTAGCCAACCGTGTCAGTTTCCATAAAAAAAAAAAAATTATTTATTTATTTTAGACAGGCAGCCTAGGCTGATACGTCTAAATCCAGTTAAACGCCCGCACATGTTCATCGGTCTATTCACACGGGAGCATTTCGTAAATGGAGTGTCTTTATTTAGTTTAGTATGGAAAAAAAAGTTCACCGTAGAACAAAATGTCATCAATGTCATTGCTCGAAATAGGCTCAGGAGTATAACCCAATTTTTATAACTTTTTTTTTTTTTTTATTGAAACTGACACGGTTGGCTACATCACCTACAACATCCGTGATGTCAGCCCATAACACCGGGTGAACTTGGTGCCACGTCAGTGCTTCCCTTCGGTCGTGCCAGCTACACTGAACTGGACGGAAACACAAACTATTTACATAGCCGTTTCGACCGACCTTTCATTCAGTGCGGTGGTTTCAACCCGGGCGGGTTAAACCCTACCACCTAGTAATATAAGAATAACTGTGCTCTTCGAGCTGTCAAAGTCGTTAGGTTGGCAGGACTGAATTCATCGCCCGCTTACTTCCTCACCTCTCCACCGACGCCTATCAGTACACACACACACACAGCAAGGGTACTATAGTTATGTATGTTATTTAAATTTTAGTTTTTTCTCCGATGAATGACAATAAAATTATTGTTACTTTTCTTTTTCTGTCTGTCTTTCTTTCAAAGTAAAATGTCTACTGCAAAAATAAGACAAATTAGGAACTAGTCTAGTACCTGACGAGGATATGCCGACGAGCGCGTCGAGCTCCCGCCTCAGCTCCCTCGCGCCCAGCGCCAGCACCGCCGCCAGTCTGCGCACACACACAATAAGCGCACGTACGGACGCTCGCTCCTTTAGCGTGAGGCCGTACTACGCGGCGCAAACTTTTACACATATTGCTGACGTCATAGGTGACGCATGCGTAAAAGCTAAGAAAACTAATTGTGTTTTTTTTTATTTTGTATGAACAATGATAACAAATTTACCATGGGAGTATAATCTTTACACAATTTCCTACAAAGTTATCTGTAATTTACATACAGTGCACTGACATTTGTTTTGATTCCAAATTGCGACTTGAACAATGCACTTCAAAAATAAAGTTGAAATTGGCACAAAAAAAAATAAAGTTGAAATTGGCACAAAAAAAAAATAATGTTCAAATTGGCACAAATAATTGAGAACCCATATTGAAACAGCGTATATGTTAATGGCGAATGTCAGCCGCTATGGGCCTATATGTCGGATATGGGCCTCCGCGTTTCGGCTCCACCTTCCAGGAGTGCATCTATGAATCAAATGTTCCGTGCGGGTAGTTTTTCTTCCAATGTCAATCTTAAGTCAAAGTCGTGACTACCCACATATGTTATACTGTATGTGCAGACATAAAATAATTATACTACGTCAACAATGAGGTATTATGTTTTACTAGAGCTCTTACTCAGGCAACGGGCATTGCTCCGCCGCGTTGAGGCACAATTTACGAATTGGGGCACATGAGAAACTAGTCGATCGCGAGCGGCCAAACTCGTCGCACGCGCCACCGCCTGCGCGCATCGCGTAGGTATGCCCGGTTGTATTTCAATGCACACGTTGGGTTGGCCTTGGCCGGCGTTGTCGCTTACCGGCCACTAGCCCCTCTCCCGCTCGCTTCCCGCCTCGCGCGAGCTGCCCTCTACCGCTCGGCTCTGCGCTCCGATTCCCCGCTACCTTACCTCATACCTCAGCTGATGGGACGCCATTTCTCACTGGCGGACTAAGGGGGGGGGGGGGGGCGGCAGGGGCGGTCCGCCCCGGGCCCACGCCTAGGGGGGGGGCCCCGGTTTGGCATAGAAAAAAATAATAATGTTGTTCTTGCGAGACGGATATCGTAGATTAAGTCGAGCATGTGGGTTCATAATAATAAGTTTTTCAAAACTTAAACTAATCAAAAATGATCTTAGATCGACCATGACTGAAGAACGACTTGCTAGTCTGGCTATTTTGTCCATCGAAAGAAAAGCAGCGTCGGTTTTAGATTTTGATGACGTAATTAATAAATTTAGTGTATTAAAAGCCAAAAAACATAATTTGAAATTAGTATAATTTTAATTACTTTTATAGTGTCATTGCTTGTTTTTCACTTGTAAATCTGTTTGTAACGTGGTAAAAATATTGATCAAAATTTGAGTTTCCATCTGCATTGTGTTTAATTCAGTAAATATTCAAATCTGAAGGGCGCCAGGGGCCTCAAAGTTAAAGATCGAACAGGGCCTCAAAAAGTCTTAGTCCGCCAGTGCGTTTCTGTGTGTTTTTCGTAGCGATAGCTCAAGTAAAACACAATACCTCGTTGTACGTCAATAATATAGTATAGGGAAGGTGTGTGTGCGGGTGGCGGGTACTGACTGGTCGTCGCGGCACGTGGTGCAGCGCTGCAGCAGGCCGGCGGCGGCGCCGCGGCACGCGCGCGCCTCGTCCGCGCTCGCCGGCCGCACCTCCTCCTCCGCAGCCTCCGTCACCCGCCTGCAACACCCGCCCGTACAACACATTACACATCATATGCAACACAATGGGGGAAAAATACAATCAACTTTCTACAAAATACTCACCTCAAAGTATGATTGCCCAGACTTAATTGAAATGTTTGACTTGAACCAGAGCTATCACCTTCGTGGTCACAGCAAAAAAGAAATTGGTTGTCTGTAAAGTCGGTTTACGGACGATAGTTTTACGTGATAACGTCATAAAGTGGTAAGACTACTTTCAATTTCTGCTGCCCTGGTACTTTAGACATGAATATTCTAAATTTGAAATCTTTTCTGACCGGCCAGATGCGCTTAATATATTATGGTACGAGTAACCTCCTTTTAATTTCTGCTGCCCTGGTACTTTAGAACCAGAGGCATAAATGTGTACAAGCCGACGCTTGGGCCGATTGTGCCTCTCTATCGCTTGTTACGCGCTCTCGCTTGCACACACAGGCTCAGATGGAACGTGACACTTTTTCGTGCGTGCAGCCGGTGTTCATCAATTTATAAGACGTGACGTTATCACGTCAAAAACTTAACCAGACAACTTCTAACACAAACATCCGAAAGCACTTCATAACAAATCGAGTGGTGAACGCCTGCAATAAACTCCCACAGGATGTGATTGACTCACCAACCCAACCTTCAAAAACCGATTAGATAAATACATAAAAAGTACATAAACAAACAAATAGCAACAGTGCCCAAGAACGAAAACTAAAAAAAAACAAAAAAACAAAAAAAAAAAAAAAAAACAATAATTCATATCTGAAAAAAATACTGATATGAACACATCAGCTAGAGCTGCTTGTTCATTAAAAAATAAATAAATAAATAAACTTTGGAGAAGAATGTTGTATTGGTATAATATACAGCAGCGGCCAGCGCCGCCGCCGGCACGAGCACTCGGCCGGAGCGCCGCCCGCGCACGTCGCGCCCGCGCCCTGCTCCGTCACCGCGCTCACGTACCTGACTACTAAGTGAAGAGCGCATACCTGTAGGCGGTGCAGACGCAGGCGGGCCGCGGCCTGCGCAGCGGCAGCAGCGGCCAGCGCCGCCGCCGGCACGAGCACTCGGCCGGAGCGCCGCCCGCGCACGTCGCGCCCGCGCCCCGCTCCGTCACCACGCTCACGTACCTGACTACTAAGTGAAGAGCGCATACCTGTAGGCGGTGCAGACGCAGGCGGGCCGCGGCCTGCGCAGCGGCAGCAGCGGCCAGCGCCGCCGCCGGCACGAGCACTCGGCCGGAGCGCCGCCCGCGCACCCAGCGCCCGCGCCGCGCTCCGTCACCGCGCTCACGTACCTGATGGAGGGGCGAATAATTACTTTTTTTATTTTATTATTCGAATTTGGAAAAACAAACAGGAATTTACGTCTAGAACAACAAGGTATGGATATGGATAGGTAGAGAGAGGGAGGTCGAGAGCGGGACTGGTGGTTTCCCCGCGTCCTAGTCAACGCAGACTAGCTGACGAGGGCTTGATGCGAGCCGAAACGTGAAGCATGCGCGGGAAATTCAGAGCGGCCACTCGCTAGTCCCGACCTCGATTAACACCCTCCTCTACTGCCGATGGGCCCGGATATGTTCGGTGAAGCCATCCCAATTCGCAAGTTTATTTCCACACCTTCCTTAAAAAATTTTTAACAGTGCACTTCGAGCTGTCGAAGTCTATAGGTTGGCAACACTGGATTCACCACCCGCTTACTTCCTCACCTCTCCGCCGACGTCTATCAGTACACACACACACACACACACACAGCAAGGGCGTAGATGGAGAACGGTGTGTGTCCTTGTGGGTAGGGGGTTGTTGTTGTTTTGGTTTGGGGTTGGCTCTAGGCCTGCAAACTAATCCCGCTTGGTTGGGGACCTTCGTGCAAAACCCCGCAGTCTCCAGCTACCCCAGCCACCGTTATGTCTTCCATGAAAGCCGCAAGTCGACCGGGGTGTTTGCAGGCCGCTTATCCCTTAGTCGCCTTTTACGACATGCACGGGGAGAGATGCAGTGGGACTATTCTTATTAAGTACCGACCCCACACAGTACGGGAGTATGTCCTTGTGGGTAGGGGGTTAAAAAGGAAAAAGCCAAGGTACCGGTGTATGCTGGTGGGTGTGATCGCGGGCGGAGCGAGCGGCGCGGGCGCGGGGGCGGGCGCGGGCGCCGCGGCGGCGGCCGACTCCGGCGCATCGGGGAAGCGCGCGCGGCGCTCCCACGCGCCGCAGCCGCAAGTGCAGTCTGCCGGCGCGACAAATTAATCATCAGTGAAATCAAATCAATTCATATTATTTTATTTATTTACTTATTTATTCAGGAAACACAAACAGTTTTTTTTATGTTAACCAACATGGGTGGCTGTGCCGAGAGACCGATGGTGCATTCGACAGAGCCAAAAGCACCTCTCCTCGCATTACATACATGTTACATACATTTAGTAGTTATAAAGAGTACATAATTTAAGTTAATTAGGTATGTAACCAGCGACGTATTTCACAGGTAGTAAGTATAAGGATAGGCGATATCTACAAAGATGTACACGGGTATTACCAATTATACAAAGAACTCTTACAAGGCTAGCTAGCACATATGTATAATGAATATTTCAGCGGCATTTGATCCTTTTATACAAAATACATTTAAAAAAGATGTAATAACCATACGCCGTTATCGCGGGGGCACGAATGTGACCTTCTAAATATATTAGTGTTGACGGGGACTCTCCGCCCTATTTGAGCATAACCTTGGTTTGTTCGTGCCCCCGCGATAACGGCGTATGGTAATAACATACATTTGAACAAAACCCTGAGCGCGGTCAGAACTTGGATGGGTGACCGCCCGACCGTTGGAGGCTGACCGCGGTTCTGATTCCACGTAAAACTTTAGATCCCTTCCGTTCTTACCTTACTAGGTGGTAGGGTTTATCCCGCCCGGGTCGATACCACCGCACTGAATGAAACGTCGGTCGAAACGGCTATGTAAATAGTTCGTGTTTTCCGTCCAGTTCAGTGTGGCTGACATGAAATTAAGGGAAGCACTGTCATGGCACCTAGTTCACCCTGTGTTATGGGCTGACATCACGGATGTTGTAGGTGATGTAGCCAACTGTGTCAGTTTCCATAAAAAAAATAAAAAAAATATCACGATGTATCACTGTACTCCTGTGAAATAAACACTGTTTTTTTTAAATCAGTCTACAGTTTCTGAAGACAACCTTATTTTAGAAGGGTAATAAGCAGAGAATAATCAGATACATATTTGCCTAAATGCTAAAAAATATGGAAGTGACTTCTTTGAAAAATTTATTTAATTAAATAATTCTCCAGAATCCCGTTTAGGTAAGTGGGTGGATCAACTTTTTCTTGTAACGCAAAAACCAGCTGCAAAGTCAAATAAAAAAAAGAAGTTTATTACAATTTATTACTTAGTGGAAAATCAATAAGTATAAAGTACTTAGGTTGATAGGCAATTGAAATAAAAGTAAAGAACTATTTAAAATAAAACATTAACCAAATTTTTAGGGGTGACCCAGGGGACAATTTTGTCCCCAGTTTTGTATGGAAAAAAGGGGTTGTCCTCACTCCTCAGGGTAACAGATATATTTTTTTAAATTACTCAAAATGCTTTGTGCAGCTTCTTTCTTATTAATCAATTACTTATCTGAGAGTTGCTGTAACTATTAAAATAAGGTGAATTTATTTATTTATTTATTTTTTAATTATGAAATGATTGCTTTCACTGTGGTTCAGCTGACCAGGGGCCTAATGCCACTGGTCAGCTGAAGCAAAGTCTCTCTGCAAGGATTTAGGCAAACGTCTGATAGAAGTGTCCAGGGAGGCCCGAGCTGGGGCCTACCTCTCTCAGCGCATTAGTCTGGCCATACAGAGGGCTAATGCGCTGAGTGTCTTGGGAACTTTCCCGGGATCGGTCGGTATTTATCAACCTGATTTACAGATCTCATTCATATCATTGGTCCGGGGTTGTTCTTTTTTTCTTTTATATTTTTAGATTAACAAAATCACTCTGTGTATACGATACAGCCATTTTTTTTTTATGTTTTTTTGGTCTTATGATAACTTCGCCCACAGGATAATTAAATATGCCTACATAAGTAAAAATACATACTACACTCTAATTTATCAAGATAATATCCTGTTTTCAGACAGATACCAAAAACAAGAAAAAGTTGATTCACCCAAATATGTAATTATCCTATCTGTGGGTAATAAGAAATGGTAAAGCGGCGCTCACTCTGCCTGGATGTCTGCTGGCCCATGCTGCCTGCGTCGGCGTGGGTTGCTGCTCACGTCCCGCCGCACCGACGCGTCCAGCGAACTTTCATAGTCTGCGAACAAAAAAATTTTTTAAATTAAGCTTTTTCTTTAGGTTTCCGTATCCCGTACGGAAGCCTATTACTAAGCCTACGCCGCCGTCTGTCTGTCTGTCTGTCCTACTGATGTATCTTTGGAACCGTATCAGGTAGCCAGTTGAAATTTTCATTTTTTATGTTGTTTAGGTTAGTTTATTATTAATCTTTAATTTATTTGTTAATTTCATGTTGTGCAATAAATATATTTTGAAATTTTCACAGAATATTATGTTATTCATCAGTCAGCAGTGTTCAGTTTTCATCTTAACATGCTGAGACAAATATTTCGCCTACAAAACTTCCTTTGACAAGTTTGCGAAAAGCACTGGACCTTTAGCAACGTGAATCTTCTTTTTTTTAATTTCTCTGTGGTTGTTAATTATCGAACTACCTTACTTATACATTCTTTTCGATGAGGCCAAGCGAGCCACACTTCATTTTGTTTTACTCTGCATTTTTCGAACCTTCTCGTCATATTTTTCATCAACAAAATTTGTTTTTAATAATTTCGCATAACCGCTCACTGGTTGCCGTAAAATACGTGCCCGTGTCCCACACAATCCTCGGCGGGGCCCCTAACCGGTGGAGAGTAGTGGCATGGCACCTCTTCGGCACCAGTGAAGGTAACAGCTACCCTCAAAATCAAGGTACTCTCAGTTAATCTCATAATTTTTGGTTTACTTATTGAACTTTTTACATTCATTGAATTTTACATACAGTCCATCTTCTCGCATTCTCACAAGCAGAATTTTTATTTACAATAACAAAAAAATTCACTTAACAGTGGAGCAAGTCCTATTTATGGACGCTTTTTATTTATTTATTTATTTATTTTATTTTAGACAGGCTATATATTTATAGGCTGGGCTGATGTATCTAAATCAAGTTCATAGTTCATTGGTATAGTTATAATTTATAATACATATTTTTTTTTTCACTTATTTGATTTTGATTGACTTAGTTACTTTTTTATTAGATTTATATATATAATTTATAGTTAAATAGCTGTCGCCGACTCACCCGATTATAACTTGCAACGCGTCCTCAACGCCCGAATGTAACAGCTAGGATCGGAATTAATTGGAAAATTCCGTTATCTTTATACTAAGTGCCATGTCAATTGAGATGCGACCCCAATTAATTGGAAGAGATATACATAGTTATATGTAAACCGGTTTCATATAGCTTGCGTTCTCCGAAACGCGTCTCAAATTGATATCTCAGTATGGCTCTACAGGATGTCCGTCCTTTAATCTTAGAGAACAAAATAGAACACACTCTGCATCCCGACAATCGGGGTAAGCAGAGTAGTCGGTGTTGTGCTGCAGGTACTCTTTTGAATTACAGCACAGCACCGACGTATATTATAAGGACAAGATAACTATAAAGCAGCAAGTAAGGCACGAAGACCCACCCGCTGCATGACTCGGTGGAAGTACCGTGCCGAGGTGAGAGGTGACTAGCCTGTCACCCTTTAGCACGGCATTGTGTCTTTATTCCTTGGTCGCACTTTACGACATGCACGGGGAGAGATGCCGTGGGGCTATTCTTTTTTAAGTACCTACCCGACACTGTACGTAATAGAATAAGCGTTTATTTCCGCAATACGTAACGCAACATTTTCCAATAGGGTAGGCAGAGACAATGGATCTCTGTGTGCCACGATCTCAACAAACCTATGTCGCCTCTTCCACTCTCATAATTTATTTATTTATTTATTTATATATTTGAGACAGGCAGCCTAGGCTGATATGTCTAAATCCAGTTAAAATTTGTTGTTTTTCGTCATTATCTTAGATTTTTTTTGTTTAATTTTTTTTTTTTTTCGTTCTTGGGCACTCTTTTTGAGATTATGTTTTATTTGTTAGATATTTATCTAGTCTATTTTTGAATTGGTTGGTAGTAAGTGCGCTTATTGCCTCCTCTGGAAGTTGGTTCCAGTCGTCCACCACTCTGTTTGTTATAAAATGTTTGCGAGTATTGCTGTTAAAGTAATAATGTTCTTCATACATGCTTGTCGGTTAGCGGTACTACCACAGATTACTTAATAGTTACTTCGTAACAGATAAATCACTCCATAGAAAATGTTCCTACCTTCGGGCTTTAATAGCCTACTCCTTCACGTGGCCAATCGCTGCGCGCGAAAATGTACCTTAACGATCGAGAGTTAAGTGGTTATTGCTTTGCAGCTGCGCGCAGTTGCGTGGGCGAGCGCCTATGTATACTTCGCGCGGCTGACGAATTTCCACTGAAATAGACCGCCGGCGGCCCGTCGGGCGGTAGGTAGTTAGCGCGCGCAAGTACATAGAGTGCGTGAGGTTTGGTACTACGCCTTTGATAATTTTGTTTGGTTTTTTTTTTGCACAATAATGTACAATGATACCTTCCAGTAGGGCATTATCGATGAATGCAATGTAAATAAATTTGTTTGGACCCTCATATGAATAAATAAAACAACCAGCCAAGTGCGAATCGGGCGCGCACACGGAGGGTTCTCTACCACAACACAACATATTTGTGTTAAGGTGGGGTACTAGGCTCGTACTGGATGTAAGATGGCCGCATAGCAGCCTCGGTTGCGTTCTCCTCTAGTTCAGTATAGCAATCCAGGGAAGTCTCCGGTATGGCACCTACCTTTTTTTTTTTTTTTTTTTATTGAAACTGACACGGTTGGCTTACATCACCTACAACATCCATGATGTCAGCCCATAACACCGGGTGAACTTGGTGCCACGTCAGTGCCTCCCCTCGGTCGTGCCGGCTACACTGAACTGGACGGAAAACACAAACTATTTACATAGCCGTTTCGACCGACCTTTCATTCAGTGCGGTGGTACCAACCCGGGCGGGTTAAACCCTACCACCTAGTAATATAAGAAGAGAGTCATATCCCTTAGTCGCCTTTTACGACATACACGGGGAGAGATGCAGTGGGGCTATTCTTTTAAAGTACCGGCCCCACACGGTACGGGCCTACCTTCTCGGAGGTGATATTGGCTGGTCGGAGCATATTATGCTTTGGCCCCTCTCCGACTCAGCCAGATTACATAAAAAAAAAGTTATTTCGAATCATGCTATTTCAAAAATAGAACAGTGTAGTAAGTCATATAATCACACTTTGCTTCCCAGGAACTGTCCGATAACAACTATGTATCTAGCCGGCTGGCTATCTCGGGTAAAATTTGATTTACTTCCAATTAAGTTATCAATTTGTTTTTTCATTAACTTTTTTTTTTCATTATTTTTTTTTTATTTTTAATTTTTTTTAAACCTTCTTTATAAATAAACTTAAAAGTTGAACTTTTTTTTTTTTTAAGCAATGTTACGGTGTTTTCACTTCTGCCGGCACTCCCGGAGTGCACCTGAGGCTTTTTTTTATAAATATTAATAAAAAGTCACATAATAACATCGCCTATAGTCTTTCGAAAATACAGCTGGAGAGAAAGATATATATGAGTCGTTGTTGTTCGGACTCGTTCTCCGCGCTTAAGCCCGCTCCAATGCAGGCCTTTTGCGTGTTATATATATGTATATATTATATAAAACATTATAAAGTAGATAATTTAGATAAAAGGTACATTGTTGTTAATTGTTTATTGAGCATTATTAATGCATTAAAACTGCATTCGAACTTGCCGATTACACTCACGAAGAAGAAACTGCGCAGTATTTTTTTTTATAAATATTATTACAAGTAATTTAGTGACTATCAACATAATAACACCGCCTACAGCCTATCGAAAACACAGCTTGAGAGCAAGATTAACCGTATCAACGAGAGTTCGGACTACAAAGATTAATTAATTAAGTGTATCAGGTGTAAAGAGCCTTTTTGAGGCTAAAGAGCCTTTTTGAGGCTAAAGAGTTTTAATTAGAGCATTTTATTCTAATAGTAGCTAGCACTCGAATGCAATTGCTTTTTCTAGGAGAACTTTTTTTTTTAATGTCGTGTGGCTGTGCCGAGGGACCAATGCTGCACCATCGACAGAGCTAAAAACATCTCTCCTCATCAAACCACGCTCAGTGAGGTGCCATGACAGGAGATTTGGGGACTCTTGTTCACACTTCTTCCAGAACAGCGCCATTGCCGGACAGAACAGAGCGGCGGGTGGCCGAGTGGTTTGGGCATCGGCTTCTCATGCGAGAGGTCCGCGGTTCGAGTCCGGTCGGCGTGTACCAATGAGTTTTTTCTGATGAAAAAATTTATGTGTATACCTACACCTGCTGCTTCACCGTTCAGAACCGGTGTAAAACTGTAGGTCCCTTCCCTTGCCCCTTACTAGGTGGTAGGCTAAAATTGTAGCCGACTGGGTTGGTACCACCGTACTGGATGTAAGATGGCCACAGAGCAGCCTCGGTTGTGTACTCCTCTAGTCCAGTAATAGCCAGCAATCCAGGGAAATCTCCGGTATGGCACCTACCTTCTCGGAGGTGATATTGCCTGGTCGGAGCATATGCTTTGGCCACTTGCCGACTCAGCCAGATTACATAAAAAAAAAGTATTTTGAATCATGCTATTTCAAAAATAGAACAGCATAGTACGTCATATAATCACACTTTGCTTCCCAGGAACTGTCTGATAGTGGTTTCAGACAGTTCCTGGGAAGCAAAATGTGATTATATCTGATTCTCGAAGGTGATTTGGTTGGACTTTGGTCCCTCTGACTCAGCCACCCATACCGGATTACATAAAAAAAATCACTAAAAGCTACCACACATTTCTACTAATGTGCTATCCTAATGAACTCCTAATGACTAAGATAATGAAAACCCACAATGAACAAACACCACACCGGACCGATCGGCGGTTCTTTATTCACGTGAAAAAAAACTGAACGGATAAATATTCTCTGTGTGTGCCAGGCCTTAGGCTCACTTGCACCAACACGAGTTTAAAGTTAAGTAGCGAGTTATGGATTTAAACGCGGTTCACACGTACAACGGGTGCTAGTTTAACGAGTTAAACTGGTTTATATATTAAATTTGTGTTGGTGCAAGTGGGCCTTAGTCATATCGCTATGTTTACATAGGTCCGATATAATCAATCCAGATGAACCCGACTCAGTCAAGGCCAGCACATGTTTGGACTTGTTCTCGGGCAGATTTGGGACATTATGACTTCAACTGCTTCTGCAGAACCTTTTCAAATCCTTAATGCGACACGATTCATCGCTCGGAAACAAATTTATAACAGCTATAGTCGTAACCAAATAAAGTTTGCCCAAACATTTACATAAATAGCTATGACATTCCAAATACAAAAAATTTACAACATGACATGCAACATCAAATAGGGGATCTGACGAAGTTTTACACTGTTGAGGCTTAGATAGCTGAGCGTAAATATACTCACATTGGACAGAAACTCGTACGGAATCCGTTTTAAGTCGCGTTTTGACAACAGCCTTCCAGGATCATGACATTCACACACTTCTTGTACGGTATTCAAGCACTTCCTGCTCATACTAGCTCGCTATTTACACGCCATAACGAAGGAGGTCGTTGCGGGAACTTACTGCCGTAGACACTAGTCGTTTGTCGTGGTCTAAATTAATTTTATTCGAAGAAAACAAAAGGAATTTGCGACTCGAATGAATTTCGTTCAGTGACATTTATTTTTAGAGTTGCTGACTAGACGAGCAAGTCCAATCCATCATATGTTCAAATAATAAGTTATGGTATGAAACTTTCTAACATTTTTAACTATGTCCTAACTAGTTAACTAAATAGCACGTTTCTTTATATAATTATTATCTTTAATTAATTCAAGTAATAACATAAATATTTACAGGATACATTATCTATCACACACAGACACACTCACACCACACCGCAATAAACTGTCGGGTTGGGATCGGATCGGATTGTTTAGGAAACGATTGTCATTTTATACCATAAGATAAAGACCACAAACGGAAGTGAGAGGCATCAAAGAATCCTAAAACTAATGCATGCATACACGGACGGTTTCAAAATTATGTTAGAAATAAAGAAAATAAGTGCCAAACGGGTACAGCAAATTTTTGACTAATGGACGATTACATTACTTACATTGATATATTTTTTTATTACAGCAAAAACATACAATTTCTACTTTTACCAATGAGCACATGTAGATCAAACCGGAAACATAGAGTAGTATTACCAGAAATTATTAATTAGCTTAGGCATAATGGGATTTACAATAATAAATATCAAACATTTTCATAAAATATATTGTTAGACTATAATCCAATAACATTATATTTATAATAATACTGAAAACTAAAATATGTTATCATATTAAACTCCGTTTAGGAATTATTTTACTGTTTTAAAGGATTTCCCTAGTTATTATATGGCAACATCGCCCATTGTTGTTAGTCGGCCATCTTGGTAACTGTGTTCTGGTTTTCCGCGCGTGTCTTTTCGGCTCATTTTCGCAGTGCCTAGCAAATATGTCGACTAAAAGGCGCCTAGAGGTGCTGGATCCCTTCATCAAGAAGAAACGGTAAGTACTGTTGCTCTACGTCTTCTGTTCTGAACGCTACTGGGTCCCGTTGAAAGTGCCATAGTCGGCCCTTTCAAAATCCGAGTGCATACAACCTGATTATTCAGCACAATTTTCGTGATCCAACGACGCAATTTACTAGAATAAACCGTGAAGACAACTATAATGTTCGTGTAAACATATCGCCCGTTTATTCCAATTCTTATTTTATAAAACACGGTTGTCTTGCCGTGAGAATATACCTACCTTCCTCCTTTCCTTCCTTTCTTCTAATCTAAATGAATGAATAACCCACTAGGAGGTTCCAGCCAGACCGGCTTGTAGGTGAACAGCTAAAGTCTCTCGGGAAAGGCCGCTTTTCAACGATTTGACGAAGAGCGGATTAAAACAAAATGTGGGTTGAAAACAGAGTCTGAGGAAGCATTTTGAGGGTTTAATGTTTCACAATAATGTACAATATTCCGTTTTTATATTAGTCACCGTCGATCACAAAGGGAAGTCTCCGTTATGGCACCTTCTCTAAAGTGATAGTGGCTGGTCTGAGTGTGAACTCTTGACACCTCTGATAGGGTTGCCAGGTGCCCGGGATTTCCGGGATTGTCCCGGGCTAGTCTCCAATATCCCGTGTCCCAGGCGAAGGATCATTTTGTCCCGGAGAGTGCAATTTGTCCCGAGAAGAAAAATATGTTTGTACATATACGACTTGACATCGCGCAAAGAAGCCGAGGAACAGAAGTCCAGATGCTGATAAATTACTCAAACTAGCAACTCACAAGAAATATGAATAATTAATGTTTAAAGGAAGATTCTACGTTCATTTTAGTGTAGTGTCGCTTACTAAAGTGGTTCGCGATAAAAAAAACGGCAAAAGTTCGCCGTAAAAATTGTAACAGAAAAAATTGTCTTAGATTTCTCCACCTTATTTGTGACGGAATGCAGGTAGTAGATATGTCCCGGGAAGGCTAACATCAGATCTGGCAAGCCTACCTCTGACTCATCCACATATTATACCGGCTTACATAAAAAAAAACCTACAGTATTTTATATTTGTCGCTGCGGCACATTTTGTGACCGAACGTCTCTGAAAAAACTATCCACGTGCATCGTTGGAATAGAATAGAAACTCTTTATTGCACACAATTGACATAAGAACAGTACGCGACAGGAAACAAGAAAGAAATACAGGAGTACGCGCAAAGGTGGACTTATCACTGCAAGTAAATTTTTCCAGTCAACCTATGATTTATGATATTAAAAAGTTTGAGAGTTAGGGCCTCCGAGTCCTGTTGTCACTGCTATTTAGGAAGATCTATTGTGATCTCTCGAAAGTTTATAGCTCACCCCCAAGTCCGATTTCCGCTATGAACAGAGTTATATTCTTGGGGTTGAGTGCCTGTATTTGGCATGGCTTAAAAATATAACCCCCAAGAATACGGCTTCTACTGTGAATGAGCACTTCACATTCACAAAGGATGTGTACGGACGTTCCATCATCTTTTATACAGAACCCGCACACCGGTGTGTCGCTAAGGCCCATTCGGTGTAGGTGTTTGTTTAGTCTGCAGTGTCCTGTTAAGGTCCTTGTTAGGACTCTTATGTCGTTCCGGCTTAGGTTTAATACATCGGATGTGAATTTATGCGAGTATCCAGAAAATAGCGCATTCGCGTGCTTCTGCCCAGGCAGTTGGAATCAGTGCCGCTTGCTTTGGTTGTTCCAGTTCCAGTCAACCTAACCTTGGACACGTAGGTGAAACTGTACCACATGTCGCGCTTTCCATAAAATCATAGTGTTTTGCGTCTCAGGGAGGAGAAGGCGGCGGCCGCGGCGCTGGCGGGCGGCAGCGAGGCGCCGCCGCCGCCCGCCGCGCCCGTCTCCACCGCCGGCATCAACCAGTACACGGGTGGCGCGTACTCGCAGCGCTACCACGAACTGCTGCGCCGGCGGCTCGGGCTGCCCGTGTGGGAGTACAAGGCCGACTTCATGCGGCTGCTGGGCACGCACCAGTGCGTCGTGCTCGTCGGCGAGACAGGCTCCGGCAAGACCACGCAGATACCGCAGGTTGGTGCATACATGCCGACTGGGTTGGTACCACCGTACTGGATGTAAGATGGCCGCATAGCAGCCTCGGCTGTGTTCTCCTCTAGTCCAGTATAGCCAGCAATACTGGGAAGTCTCCGGTATGGCGCCTACCTTCTCGGAGGCGATATTGGCTGGTTGGAGCTTGCGCTTTGGCCCCTCCGACTCAGCCACTCATACCGGATTACATAAAAAAATATAATACATAACACACGCTGTATCCCGACAATCAGGGTAAGCATCGAGTAATCGGTGTTGTGCTATAAGGACTCTGGTAAATTAAAGCACAACACCGACCGCCACGTTAATTTTTTATTTTTATTTATTTATTTATTTTAAACACTGACAGCTGACAGCTGGTGCGTGTATTCTGATTTTTAATTTATGAGTGCACTTGTATTGTTTTTAAGTATTTTTGTTTGTTTGTTTTTTGTTTTGTTTTTTTTTGTCTAATTGGTTTTTTAAAGAATTAACCGAGGGGGCGCTGACGGTGTCCTCAGATAATTTGTTCCAGGCCCTTACGACCCGGTGCGTCAGAAAATGTTTAGCACAGTATACGAACAAGACAACTATCAAGCAGCAAGTAAGGCACGAAGAACCCACCTGCTGCATGACTAGGTGGAAGGAATTTATCACCGAACTGTCTTCTGACTGTCAAAAAATTTTTTTTTACTAACATGTTTTGTGTTTGTTTGTCGCCGACAGTGGTGTGTGGAGTTCGCAGCGACGACAGCGGGCAAGTCGAAGGGGGTGGCGTGCACGCAGCCGCGGCGGGTGGCCGCCATGTCGGTCGCGCAGCGTGTCGCCGAGGAGATGGACGTCGCTTTAGGTGCGTACACTTTTTTGTTTCCATTATTAACTCATATAATGTACGACAACTCACCAATGTTTCATCCTCTCCCTCCCCTCCCTCCCTCTCTCTACCTGCCTCCGATCTTTCTCTCTCCATCCTCTACCCCCCTTACCTCCATCCACCCCTTCCCTCCTACATCCCTCCACCCCTTTCCCCCTACCTCCCTCCACCTCTTTCCCCCCTCCGGGAGGGGAGAGATGAATAATAGAAACAATGTGTCTTGTTGAATAAATCACAAGTACTTTACGCACGCGGCCGCGATCTACACGCACAAATTGCTTTTCGGTGCCATTTCACGGATGTTGTAGGTGATGTAGCCAACCGTGTCAGATTCCATAAAAAAAAAAAAATAAAAAAATTTCTGTTGGTGCCATTTCAGTATGATGTTTTGGCAATTTGTGTCTGTGTGTCTAACAACGCCCATGGATATTTAGTCGTACGCGGGGTTGCGAATGCCACGCCAGCCTGACAGGTGCCTATTCACGCCTCTCTTGAAGGACCTGAGACTATACTTGCGGGCACTGGCGGCTGGTCCTAAAGTGCGCTCGTGCGCCGCACTACCATACCTCGAGAAGTCTTCACTTCACTTAAAATAAATAATATCTTACAACATACTTACATTAAAACTATAAAGATCGTACTCCAAATAAATACGAATGTGAATTCGACCTTATTTTATAGATCACAAGACACTTTTTTGCGAGTAAACGCGCGCCCCGTGCGGATTCGGAAAACGCACGCGGGTCTCCTTACTGAATATATGGGAATCGGCAAAACACCGCTGGCGCGTGAGACAAAAGATACTTCATAGAAACAGTATGGGCCGAAATGGAGTTCTACGTGCGGCGCACGAGCGCCAAACAAGGACGCTATATCGGGAATAGCCGCGCGTGCGACACGCCGTGAGCGATTCGCACGAGTCCGTCTCCTAGCTAAAGCCAGCGCGCTGTCATGTGATGTCACATACCCGTTAGCGCGCGAATATTTAAAATGGGATATGGTTAGGTTTTGTGCTTTCTGTCACGTGATACTGTGAATAAGTGGTGCCGATATTTGCCTAAGCGTTGGTTAAAGGTAAGGCTTTACAATCAGGTGATTCCGGGTTCAATTCCTACTTTTCAAATGCTTTTCTTTTTATGTTTGGATTTCTTTTCTTGTTTTTTGCAACTCATTGAGTGTGTTGAGAATATTCATACTAGGTACGTACATAATAAAACGCAGGCGTTTAAAAAATTCGGAAGTCCCGATCTTAAAATAACATGACGGGAATGTGTTGGGAAATTTGGTATTGAAGTAGGTAGGTACTTAGCGCACTACCGGTCACTGAAGTCACCAGCCGCCACTGCTTGCGGGGAAATATGTGGGCAGGGAGAGCGTTCCAGAGTTTACCGGTTCTGTGCAGGAAAGATCTGCAGAACCGATTGGTACGCATCTGTGGTAAGTATACGCCGGTTTAGGTAGCGTGCTGTCAGGCCTCACGCACTCTATGTACTTGCGCGCGCTAACTACCTACTAACCGCCCGGTGGACCGCCGGCGGTCTAATTCAGTGGAAATTCTTCAGCCGCGCGAAGCATACCTACACGCTCGCCCACGCTACTGCGCGCAGCTGCAAAGCAATAATTTGTAGTAAGTACATTTTCGCACGCAGCGATTGGCGACGTAAAACAGTAGGCTATTAAAGCCGAAGGTATGGAACTTTTTCTATGGAGTGATTTATCTGTTACGAAGTAACTATTAAGTAATCTGTGGTGCTGTACGGAGGTGGAAAGGGGACGGCGGGATCGCGTTAAACAGGCTCCTCCAAGCGTTATTAATATTATGTGATGTGACATTGCTTGCAGGTCAGGAGGTAGGCTACAGCATCCGTTTCGAGGACTGCTCCGGGCCGCGAACGCTGCTCAAGTACATGACGGACGGCATGCTGCTGCGTGAGGGCATGAGCGACCCCATGCTTGAGCAGTACCGGGTCATACTGCTCGACGAGGCGCACGAGAGGTATTCTTTATTGAGCATTCATATGTTCGTTTAGTATACTAATATGAGTTTTCAGTTTATGGGAGTGGATGGATGAGAAGAGCGGAAGACCGCGTGTGGTGGCGTGCCTTGGGAGAGGCCTATGTCCAGCAGTGGACCGATACAGGCTGATGATGATGATGATGATGATGAGTTTTTAAATTGCCATAGTTAATGTTTGTTTGCCTACGCTCTCGGCTAGATTATGATTTAACCCTTCACCTCCTCACCTATTAAATATGATTACCTATCTCTCGAGTTCCATGCAATTTTCGCCGCGCGCAAAAACTTTTCCGCGCGCCGAAATAAAGGTACGGTAGCGGGATTATAACTTACTTTCTTCTTTTTAAATATGAATTTCAAGCGAGAGAAGCCGCAGGCAATAGCTAGTAAACGATAAAATGATTGATTATTATTATTGTTTAGATACACTATAGCAGCTTAAAGCTGATGCGTGTACATCGAAGTTGGTAAATTTGGTGGTGCACTTGATTTTTTTTTTGTTTTTTTTTTTATTTCATTCTTCTAAAGCTTGTGGTTTTTTATTAAGCTTGTGCACTCATGGTGTTGTAACGAGAAGAGAGCGAATGAAGGTAGCTCACCACGAGTCAGTAAGCCTGGATACGAAATACGGCATCGTTTGTATGAGAACCGAGGTAGCCGCCAAAGGGGTGTGAAGTCTGAGGCGGGAGCGGCGCATGGAACGCCGTGATTGGCCGAGCGAGTAGGTAGCCAAGTGACGCCAGTCTTCCATACATTTGAACGGGATTCATACAATAAGTCGCTCATTGTGTCGATTCGCGATGAAAAGATGAAACGGATTTAACAATATTTAACCCTTCTTTACATCAAGGGAATAATATACCTTTCTCTTAAATGAACAAAGGCAACGCCCCTTTCACAATTTTGCGAATTTGCAGATTTTCGCATAAACACGATCATAGTTCTAAGTTCTGAGATACCTCGGATACTTTATTATAAATCTACAATTGTGTATTCCATAATAAAAATTATCAAAATGTATGCGAAAATAGTTAAGCATAAAGATTAACTTTTTTTAGGAAACTGGTACGGATGGCTCCATCATCGTAATAATGCTTCAGTTTGGTACCAGTGATGATGGGAGCCCAATATATAAATACTAAAATAAAACTAAAATAAACTAAAATAATAAAAATAATCAAGATCGATAAATACATAAAAAAAAACAAACAAACCAAATAAAATAAAAAATATGAAGAAAAACCGGATTTAGACACATCAGCCAAGGCTGCCTGTCTAAAATAAATAAATATACCTAGGTGAATTAGGTACGTGCCTTATCACCGATTCCCCCTAATCGATCCGGCTATACTGAATTGGATGGAAAACACGTAGGTACTACTTTTCATAGTGACTTCGACCGACGTTTATTTAGTGCAGTGGTACCAACACGGGCGGGTTGAACCCTACCATCTACATATACATCCTGTACATTTATATACGTTCTATACATTCTGAATCTCTGACATTAAAGGCAAACGTTTAAACTATTACGTCAATTATTTTTAATTCTCCTAAATATCCGCGATCTGATATTCCCGGTAGACGCATGACCTAAAGAAATAAATTCCTTTCTCCTTAGAGTCGCTCAAAAGTAAAAACCGGTAGGTACTGGTTGAATGAAAAAAGCGCGATAAACGAATATTGAACGAGGAAACCTGCTGAGGTTGACTAGAAGAAATGTCCTTTGGCAATAAGGCAGAATGCATGAAATATCTGTATACATTTAACATACATATTTATCAATAAACAAAAAAAATTACAAGAGCTAACTGCATCCAACACGATAGTGGACCTATGGTGGGTAAGCAGAAAAGAGCTCTCCATACATATTTACGCCGATGTTTGTTACTGAAATTCAAGCGAAAAATGCTATCAAATGGAATGAAAGTACTTACTCGTGAAAGGTGACTGCATCTGTGTTCAAGTTTGAATTTTTCGACGACTTTTTGCACCAAAGCACTGCACAATGAGGCATTTTGTGACAGACGCGCACGTTCGCTCCGCCTGAGCGGCGGACGGAGACTAAGATCGGTCGCCGGCGCTAGACTGACGCGCTGGCGCGTTTGCGCCGGCGCGCGGCTACCCCTGTCCTCCTATGTATAGCGCATCCAGGCTTACTGACTCGTGTAGCTCACAATGATTATGCGAAAAAAGTAAAATTGAAAATATTAACTTTACTTTTTTTACTATTAAACTGAATATTGACCTGTGGAGATTATTTTCATTCTACCCAAAGGGTACTCTGGATAGTTTTAAGGGTACACATGCGAAAACTGAACAATGCATGTCAAGTCTGTTTTTGAAGCTATTCACCGAAGTAGCACTAATCACTCCTCTGGGAGTCTATTCCACGAGTCAACTACCCGGTTGGCAATAAAGTGTTTTCTTGGGTTTGATTTGCTTGAGGTTCGGTTTAGTTTTAATGAGTGTCCACGTAAATGATTGTAAGTTTCGATGAGATCACCTCTGTGCCTTCGTTCTTCCAGTGTGGTGAGGCCCAACGCCTCTAGGCGGTTCTCGTATGGCAAGTTTCTTATAGAGGCCACCATTTTTGTTGCCCGCTTCTGTACTCTCTCTAGTAGGAAAATATCTTTTTGAAAAACTGCTGTTGATTTCCCAAATAAACGAAAAGAAAAAAGAAAGAAAGAAAGAAAGTAGGGGCTCCAGATTTGGTAGCCGTATTCGAGCAGTGGGCGTACATACGTTTTATATAACTTGAGAAACAAATGAATAGTGATGTAGGAGAAAGCTTACCTTATCATGTAGAGGAGAGAGTTTGCCCTTTTCACGATTTCGATTATGTGCTTTTCCCATTTGAGGTTGTTAGTTAAGATAAGTAAAGTATGTATGTATAGTATATAAGAGTTGATATAGGTATATTATAATATGAATATTTCTTATTGTATATATGTAATTATGTATATGTAAGGATTTATATTGATTGTATGTATCTTTGTACAATTTGTATATGTGTGTATTTATATATATTTCATGCAACTGTTCCCTGTTTAGTACTGCATTGTCCGCCCCCACGTGTTTTCCACATCCCAAAGGTTAGTTCGTAAAGAATGCCGCAATGCCTTTTGTAACCTTTTTATACAATGGTGTACAATAAAGTATATTTTCATTTCATTTCATTTCAAGATAATACCGAGATCATTTTGTGAGTTCACAGGCGTCACTGGTGTTCCGTCTATGTGATCGATGATGATTGATTTGCAGGACGCTAGCGACAGACATACTGATGGGCGTACTGAAGGAGGTTATAAAGCAACGAAACGACCTCAAGCTGGTGATAATGTCGGCGACGCTCGACGCGGGCAAGTTCCAGCAGTACTTCGACAACGCGCCGCTCATGAACGTGCCCGGCCGCACGCATCCCGTCGAGGTGACGCGCGCCTTTTTATCGTTCAGTACATACATAACTACATTCGTCAGCCTCGATAGCTCAGTGGTGCAGACAGTTGACTGTCGCTATTGAATGTTAAGCAACGCTGGGTGCGGTCAGTACTTGGATGGGTGACCGCTCGACCGTTGGAGGCTGACCGAGGTTTCCGATTCCACGTAAAACTGTAGGTCCCTTCCGTTCTTACCTTGCTAAGTGGTAGGGTTCAACCCGTACCACCGCACTCAATGAAAGGTCGGTCGAAGCGGCTATGTAAATAGTTTGTGTTTTCCGTCCAGTTCAGTGTGGCCGGCACGACCGAAGGGAAGCACTGACGCGACACCAAGTTCACCCGGTGTTATGGGCTGACATCGCGGATGTTGTAGGTGATGTAGCCAACCGTTCTAGCTCGGCTACGTGGGTTCCCGTGCAAGCATTAGATAGTCCAACGTCCCTACCTGTTATATTATATTCCCGAAACTGGCTTAAAAACTGAGACTTCAGTTGTGATTAGAAACCTTTCCGAATACTGTTCCATATAAGAAGCTCATTTAAATCAAAATTTGTGATGTAACTAAGTTTCCAACCATGGAGGCGTCATCACAATGTGTTTTTTGTTTTTTTTATAGAAACTGACACGGTTGGCTACATCACCTACAACATCCGTGATGTCAGCCCATAACACCGGGTGAACTTGGTGCCACGTCAGTGCTTCCCTTCGGTCGTGCCGGCTACACTGAACTGGACGGAAAACACAAACTATTTACATAGCTGTTTCGACCGACCTTTCATTCAGTGCGGTGGTACCAACCCAGGCGGGTTAAACCCTACCACCTAGTGATATAAGAAGGGAGTCATATCCCTTAGTCGCCTTTTACGACATACACGGGGAGAGATGCAGTGGGGCTATTATAATGTGTTATTTAAATAATCTTCCAAAAATGGAAGTGCATTCGGAAAGGTTTCCAAAAAATTGGAAACCTTACCAATAAACTTTTCCATAAACTTCGAAATAAAGATACGGTTCCATTTGGAATTTGAAAGAGTCCTTTGAAGAGAAGAGATGTTGCAGGTGATGTAACCAACCGCGTCAAGTTTCCATAAAAAAATGTGAATGTTGATCGTTTGTAGATATTCTATACGCCGCAACCGGAGCGCGACTACCTGGAGGCGGCGATACGCACGGTGGTGCAGATACACATCTGCGAGGAGATAGCGGGTGACATTCTGCTGTTCCTCACCGGCCAGGAGGAGATCGAGGACGCTTGCAAGCGCATCAAGAGGGAGATCGGTGAGTTTTTTTTTTTTTTAATTATTTTACAGCTACTTGCGATCGGTCTTTCGACCATAAGCAGGTTTTTTCAGTGTCATTTTGGCTTGTAGGTGTTGTGATCCAGTGATCAGCCACCTTCGGTGTTACTAGTCCCGTTTATTTAATTCCAGGACATCGTGCCTCCTCAGTCTAGTTTTTTTTTTTTTTATGGAACCTGACACGGTTGGCTACATCACCTGCAACATCCGTGATGTCAGCCCATAACACAGGGTGAACTAGGTGCCATGTCAGTGCTTCCCTTCATTTCATGTCGGCTACATTAAACTGGACAGAAAACACGAACTATTTACATAGCCGTTTCGACCGACGTTTCGTTCAGTGCGGTGGTATCAACCCGGCCGGGATAAACCCTACCACCTAGTAAGGTAAGAAGGGAAGGGACCTACAGTTTAACGTGGAATCCGAACCACGGTCAGCCTACAACGGTCGAGCGGTCACCCATCCAATCACTGACCGCGCTCAGCGTTGCTTAATAACATTTGACTAACCAACCGCGCCACTGAGCTACCGAGGCTGACGAATTTTCTTATCCCTTAGTCGACTTTTACGACATGCGACGGGGAGAGATGCAGTGGGGCTATTCTTTTTAAGTACCGACCCCACACAGTACAACCTGAAGTGGTATCGAGCGCTACTGCGCTACTGCGGGGACTGTTTTTGTGAACCAAGGCGCGTGGCAAATTTTTCTGAGTATGACGTTCTGCTACCTTTGTATTATTTCTATATTGGAGTTACTGGCGGTACCCCACAATTATATTCCGTAAGTCCGTAAGATCGGTGAGTGAGGGCCGGCGCCGAGAACGTTAGAAGAGGTTGGGACGTCGTCGGACTGTCCAATGCTTTATTTATTTATTTATTTATTTTAGACAGGCAGCCTAGGCTGGTACGGCTAAATCCAGTTAAAATTTGTTGTTTTTGTCATTATCTTGGGTTTTTATAATTTTTTTAAATTTAATTATCGTTCTTGAGCACTCTTTTTTTTGAGATTATGTTTTATTTGTTAAATATTTATCTAGTCTATTTTTGAATTGGTTAGTACTAAGTGCGCTTATTACTTCCTCTGGAAGTTGGTTCCAGTCGTCCACCACTCTGTTTGTTATGAAATGTTTGCGAGTATTGCTGTTAAAGATTGTTCGACTTAGTTTCATGCTGTGGCCTCGAAGATGAACGTTTTGGTTCAATGTGAACATTTGGATCAGCTCAGGGCAATCGTATTTACACGTCTATTATTATTTATTTATTTATTTTAAACACTCGTATTTACACGTCTATTATTATTTATTTATTTATTTTAAACACTGACAGCTGGTGTGTTTGTTCTGTTTTTGCTGCTTATGATCACAAACGACAGTCGAACGATCACACCATCGAGCTACCGAGGCTGAAGCTAAAACATTTTGTAATATTGTAAACAGACAACCTAGGGCCGGACGCGGGCGAGCTGAAATGCATCCCGCTGTACTCGACGCTGCCGCCTAACCTGCAGCAGCGGATATTCGAGGCGGCGCCGCCCAACCGCAGCAACGGCGCCATCGGCCGCAAGGTCGTCGTCTCCACCAACATCGCGGAGACGTCGCTCACGATAGACGGAGTCGTGTTCGTCATCGATCCGGGATTCGCTAAGCAGAAGGTGATTTTTTTTTTTTATGGAAACTGACACGGTTGGCTACATCACCCACAACATCCGTGATGTCAGCCCATAACACCGGGTGAGCTACATGCCGTGTCAGTGCTGTGCTTCCCTTCGGTCGCGCCGGCTACACTGAACTGGACGGAAAACACAAACTATTTACATAGCCGTTTCGACCGACGTTTCGCTCAGTGCGGTGGTACCAACCCGGGCGGGTTGAACCCTACCACCTAGTAAGGTAAGAAGGGAAGGGAGCTACAGTTTTACGTGGAATCCGAGCCACGGTCAGCTTCCAACGGTCAAGCGTTTTCTGACGGGAGGGATTTTTTTATATTTAACGTGCGACCTGTGGCGTCGGGCATTTGGTCGCATGCGGGTGTTACGAATGCCATGCCGGCCTGACAGGTGCCTATTCACGCCCCTCTTGAAGGACTCGAGACTGTACTTGGGGGGGAAATATATGGGCAGGGAGAGCGTTCCAGAATGCATTCGCGGTTAGTCCGGCAAGCTATTTTGAACGTATGTTCTCGAGCTAATTCGCCGCGAATCCGCCTTGAATAAAAAATATTTTTTGTGTTTATAGTCATTAGTTTGCTGTGTTTGTGTATAAATTCCGAAAGAATACAATATTTCTGAAGTGAATGTGTTATTATTGGAAGTTTTTATCAATTGGCGAGTGTGTAAAATCGAAACAAAACATAACCTCACTATATTTGGTAAGTGAAATGTTCGTGCAATGTTCAACTCGCAATTTGGAATGAAAACAAAAATCAGAGCACTACAAGTTATAGATCAATTTGTAGGACATTTTGTAAAGATTACAACCATGCTAAATTTGCTATAGGTGTTCCTATATTTTTTTTCGAAATATTTTTTTTCTCTTTGCGTAGCGAATTGCTTACGCGAAAAAGTCGTGACGTTTTAGGGAGGTGGTACTCGCGCGGCGCCGGCGCACGAAAGGATAAGAAAATATTTTTTAATTTTTTTATGGTAACTGACACGGTTGGCTACATCACCTACAACATCCGTGATGTCAGCCCATAACACTGGGTGAACTAGGTGTCAGTGCTTCCCTTCGATCGTGCCGGCTACACTGAACTGGACGGAAAACACAAACTATTTACATAGCCGTTTCATTCAATGCGAAGGTACGAATCCGGGCGGGTTGAACCCTACGACCTAGTAAGGTAAGAAGGGAAGGGACCTACAGTTTAACGTGGAGTCCGAACCACGGTCAGCCTCCAACGATCGAGCGGTCACCCATCCCAGTACTGTTGTTGTTGTTGTTGTTGTTGTTGATTTGGGGTTGGCTCTAGGCCTGCAAACTAATCCCGCTTGGTTGGGGACCTTCGTGCAAAACCCCTATCCCTTAGTCGACTTTTACGACTTTTGCGACGGGGAGAGATGCATTGGGGCTATTCTTTTTAAGTACCGACCCCACACGGTAACGGTACGGTACACGGTACATCCAAGTACTGACCGCACCCAGCGTTGCTTAACCATCAATAGCGACAGTCGACTGTCTGCAACACTGAGCTATCGAGGCTGACATGATATGTTTTGTTTTGTTTGTTTTCATCAGGTATACAACCCTCGCATCCGCGTGGAGTCGCTGCTCGTGTCGCCGATCAGCAAGGCGTCGGCGCAGCAGCGGGCGGGGCGAGCCGGCCGCACGCGGCCCGGCAAGTGCTTCCGCCTCTACACAGAGAAGGCGTACAAGAACGAGATGCAGGACAACACCTACCCGGAGATATTGCGGTCAGTCCGTCCGTCCGTCTTTGATCCACGAGGTGTCTCCTGTTCTGTCCACTTACTGTGCTGGATATGGGCCTCCGCGTTTCGGCTCCACCTTCCAGGAGTGCATCTATGAATGAACTCATCCATGCGGGTAGTTTTTAATCCATTGTTAATGTTCACTCAAAGTCCGAAGCGGCACATGAAAGAACAAAGGAATAGGATTGACTCTTGCGCTATAGATCAGCTGTTTTCGCGCGCACCCACATGTACGAAACGAAACGTAACAAAAACGACATGCACCGCCTCAACATTAGGTTAGGGTTAATATAGAGAAGATGCGTCGCTACGCATACGTTCTTTATATTAACCCTGTTTATTTTTTTTTAAACCGTGACGTTTACGATCAGCTGATCTATAGCGCAACAGTCAATCCTATTCCTTTGTTCTGTCGTGTGCCAGACCACTCAAATTCATGACTACCCACATATGTTTTACTGTATGTGCAGACATCTCCGCCTGTATATTTGCAAAGTCTACTACGGGAGTTCGCGTAAGGCTGGCGAACTACGCGGAGCGACCGCTCGCTCGCTAGTCCCGACCTCGATTGACACCCCCCCCCCCCCCCCCCCCCCTCCACGGGTGTAAATAGTTCGTGTTTTCCATCCAGTTCAGTGTAGCCGGCACGACTGAAGGGAAGCAGTGTTACGGCATCTAGTTTACCAAGCAGTTATGGGGTGGAAATAATTTTTTTTTTTTTTATGGAATCGTTGTTGGCTATTTCACCTTTTTTTTTATATGTAATCCAAATTACATAAAAACAAAAAGGCCCACTAACCCGTGATAGTATGTGTCAACACTGGTCGAACAGAGTGTAGGTGAGAATTTGCGAGTTTTTTCGTTCGATGTGAACATTTGGATCAGCTCGGGGCGATCGTATTTAGATAACGCGGAATGAAGGGAAGCACTGACATGGCACCTAGTTCACCCGGTGTTATAGGCTGACATCACGGATGTTGTAGGTGATTTAGCCAATCGTGTTTATTGTTTATTGTATAATTTCATCCATAAGTAGGTAACCTACGCTTGGATACGTCGAAAATTCCGCCAGTTCCAAATTCAATGCGAAGAAGAACCGACAAACAAACTTCGCAAGTCACAATGTTTTGTTAGTACCTTATAAGTATTATATTATAGTAACTTATAAATAATTAACCCATACTACCGCTCACAAGAGCATTCATATTTACAGCATAAACATGAATACTCAAGAATCTGACCGTCAGTTTCAGTTTCCATTAAAAAAAAAAAATTGATGATAGAATTTTTAAGTCGCATTGCCAATTCTCATACTGATCGGGTGAGCTTTGCGTTGCCGGTTGCAGGTCCAACTTGGGCTCGGTGGTGCTGCAGCTGAAGAAGCTCGGTATAGACGACCTCGTGCACTTCGACTTCATGGACCCGCCGGCGCCGGAGACGCTGATGCGCGCGCTCGAGCTGCTCAACTACCTGGCCGCGCTCGGTGAGTCACGCACGCTCGTTCGGCGTAGCCGGACGCGAGCGGCACGGCCGTTACATGAGTGGTGTTCAGGGAAGCCAAACTTGCTCAGTGCAGCCATACTTGCTCTGGGTAGCTAAACTCGCTCGGTGTAGCCAAACTTGCTCGGTGTAGCCAAACTTGCTCGGTGTAGCCAAACATGCTCTGTGTACCCAAACTTGCTCTGTGTAGCCAAACTTGCTCGGTACCGAACGAATCCTTTCCGCCGACGTACTTGATGTCGTCGTCCCACCTGGCGGGTGTCGTCTCTTAGGCTGACGTATTCAGCCCACTGCCACTCGAGCCTAACCAACCGGTGTTCAATATCGTGTGACTATTTTTGTCCATAACCACTGACATACACTTCATTCCAAACAATAAAATTTTGTCCGAGAATTTGAGTTCTCTGTCAACCGCACCGGGCGGTTGCTCACGAAGATGGGCCATACGTTTGGCCAGAGACACATAGCTCAAAGAGGACCATGAGTAAAGCGGTTAATTTTTTTTAACAATCGCTTTAAGAAACATCTATCTAATAACATTTATCTGTCTGCTAACATTTATCTGTCTATCTAATAACATTTATCTATCTGATAACATTTTAACATTGATCTATCTACTAACATGTATCTGTCTGCTAACATTTATCTGTCTATCTAATAACATTTATCTATCTGATAACATTTTAACATTGATCTATCTACTAACATGTATCTGTCTGCTAACATTTATCTATCTATCTAATAACATTTATCTATCTGATAACATTTTAACATTGATCTATCTACTAACATGTATCTGTCTGCTAACATTTATCTATCTATCTAATAACATTTATCTATCTACTAACATTTATCTATCTACTAACATTTATCTGTCTGCTAACATTTATCTATCTATCTAATAACATTTATCTATCTACTAACATTTATCTATCTACTAACATTTATCTATCTATCTACTAACATTTATTTAATCTATCTAGTAACATGTTTTGTTGTTGTACGCAGACGACGACGGCAACCTGACGGACCTCGGTGCGGTGATGGCCGAGTTCCCGCTGGACCCGCAGCTTGCCAAGATGCTGATCGCCTCCTGCAACCACAACTGCTCCAACGAGATACTCTCCATCACCGCCATGCTCTCTGGTTAGTGCGTCTCCCGTGTACATCCGTTCTTCTAATTACATTATAAATACTTTATTAATATACAACGTGTCCCAAAACTCAACCGCAAGCGCGAACCAGGGAGTAGGCCAGTTTATGACTGCCCAGGGAAAAATGAAAAAAAAAAAATTGAAGTCATTTAATAAAAAAAAAAAAATTGAACTTAATATTTTTTGTGGTAAAAGTTAAAACTACAGGCATTCTGGTTTTATTTGGGATAGTTATCAATAGCAGAGTTATTTAGGCTTCCAATATAAACATTTGAACAATTATATTTGCAAATTTGTAGTCGTAGTACCTGTTCAACGTGTACTGTGTGGGATCGGTACTTAATAAGAATAGTCCCACTGCATCTCTCCCCGTGCATGTCGTAAAAGGCGACTAAGGGATAAGCGGCCTGCAGACACCCCGGTCAACTTGTGGCTTTCATGGAAGACATAGGTTGGCTAGGGTAGCTGGAGACTGCGGGGTTTTGCACGAAGGTGGATTAAAACCAAGCGGGATTAGTTTGCAGGCCTAGAGCCAACCCCAAACCAAAACAACAACAACAACCTGTTCAACGTTTTTCAAAAAATGCTCATATCATAAAAAACAAATGACTTCGATTTTTTTTCATATTTTTCCCTGGCTAGTCATAAAGTGGTCTACTCCCGTTCGATTCCCGCTTGACATTGAGTTTTGGGACATGTTGCATATTATAATACAAATAGCATCGTGTGGGGTCGGTATTTAAAAATAATAGCGCCAATGCATCTCTCTCCGTTCTCGTAAAGGACGACTAAGGGACCAGCCCGGGTTGGTACCACCACACTGAATGAAAGCTCGGTGGAAGCCGCCTCTCACCTTGGCTCTGTTTTTTCACCAAGTCAAAGTGGGTCTTCATGCCTTACTTGCTGCTTGACAGTTATCTTGCTTGAAACTTTACGAAACACGATGGTCGGTGTTGTGCTGTAATTTTTGCAGCACAACACCGATTACACTGCTTATCCAGATTGTCGGGATACTATTCTAAATTTAATTCAAAGTAACCGAACACATTTCTAGGAAAATAAATTGGCACCTTTATTTATAACTTAGAAATTTTTATCTGTCAAATCACTCTCTCAACTTAAAATACAGACTTTAGTATACCAGACGGCATATAACTTGGATCAGTGCAGTAGCCGATTTTAGGGTATCTTTGGTGGAGGGCGCTGGATGCGACGGCGGGGAGAGCGCCTGCAGACCGCGCGATTGGTTGGCCAGTCGCCCGCCTTTTGCTCCCAAATGCAATTCCCGTACCTGCTAAAACTGGTCCAAGTTATATGCCGTCTGGGATAAGTTAAGAGGCTACTACCCGGGACACAGAACACCAACCCGGGGTCATCTGTACTTTCGAATTGATGCACACCTGTGAAAAGTTATAAATAAGTATAGGGGATGTTCTAGGTTTTCAATCTACAGAATTATCTTTAGTAAACTGTAACGTTGAAACAGCAAGTTTTCTAACTTCGCTTGATAGAAAAAACATCCAAACATTCCTCCATTTTTACAGCAATTTCTATTGTAAAAATATAAAGAATTAATGTACATTTTTTATAATTTTTTTAAAAAATATAAAAATTAATGTACATTTTTATAATTTTTTTAAAAAATATAAAGAATTCATGTACATTTTTTATAATTTTTTTAAAAAATATAAAGAATTAATGTACATTTTTTATCATTTTTTTTTAAATATAAAGAATTAATGTACATTTTTTATAATTTTTTTAAAAAATATAAAGCATTAATGTACATTTTTTATCATTTTTTTTTTAAATATAAAGAATTAATGTACATTTTGTATAATTTTTTTCCAAATACAATTTACATATTTTTTTTATTAAAATATAATTTTAAAAAGTCACAAAGCTAAATTTTTTTATACTTATTAAAAAAAAGATTTGCGCGTTATTCACCTTCGCTTTGTTTTATCGTTAGCGCCTTGTGGCGAATTCTCTCCCGCTCTTGTAAAGAGGAGACTGCCTCGCGCCCGCTTTGTCTCGCGACGCTCCACACTCCGCTGAGCCATAGCCGTCTCTATTTTGAGCGCATGAAATTAGATATTCTGTGGCATGGGTGGAACAGGCTTAAGTGACCCGCCACCATTTTTCAATAATGTGTGCTAAAAGAAAATACTGCGCAGTGCCACAGTGCTTCGTGCGGCCGAACGAAGCGCGCAAGGCGGCCGACGAAGCCAAGATGAGGTTCGCGCACATCGACGGGGACCATCTCACCTTGCTCAACGTATACCACGCCTTCAAACAGAGTGAGTGCTTGCTGATGTGTATTTTTTTAGAAAACCGTTTGCCGTTCGAGATTGTCCTTAAAATATTATTTTGAACCCTCTGCACCGACAGAATGTTGATTTGCTGGCAGATCTCCACAGCTGGGCATCATATCTCCTCGCTCGAACTCTGTTCCCTAATCCCTTCTCCACCTGTTCACCTTCGCCAAACCCGCCATACTCTCGCGAATCACCCCTTTGTGGTCGACGGGGAGTTTTTCGAACTGCACGATTCTCTAAATTGTGTCGCACTGCAAAGGTGTGGAACGGATACAATCTACGTATCTTCAAATCGCGGGTTACTAGCCTTTCCCCAGCGACATTAGTCCACCTCCAAGCCGGACTGGCGCCTCTCCGGGGCATGAATGACTGTGCCCGAGGGCCCAGCCACCCAATTTGGCGGCAACAACTTTCCAAATTGACTTTACGATGCCGTTATAAATTATCAGTTTGTTGTCTGGGCCAGTAGTAGGACTGCCTTGCTCTCTTCCCATATTCGTTAAAAGCGGTAAAGTTCAGAAGAGACCATGCAAACTATAACAAAAATTATTTTTTTGCAATTTTTTTTTTTAATATCTCCTAAACAAATTCTCACATATTTAACAATGTTTTACAGGTAATTTATTGCCTATCTATAAGGTGCAAAAGAGTTCATTGGTCTAGCTTCATTATTTTACTAAATATTTGAGTTTATGTGTGTTGGTACCACCGCACTGAATGAAAGGTCGGTTGAAACGGCTATGTAAATAGTTTGTGTTTTCCGTCCAGTTCAGTGTAGGCGACACGACCGAAGGGAAGCACTGACGTGGCACCAAGTTCATCCGGTGTTATGGGCTGACATCACGGATGTTGTAGGCGATGTAGCGAACGGTGTCGGTTTCCATAAAAAAAAATATTCGAGGTCACTCGACATAAACTCAAGGTCGATGTCGAGCGGCGGCGCACCAAAAACACCTGGAAGTCAGTGGGGGGTAAATCATAACCTTGGAAGCAAACCGATTAAAATTTCTGATAGATTGTATTGTATTGTATTGCAGACATGGAGGACCCGCACTGGTGTTACGACAACTTTATCAACTACCGCTCCCTTAAGTCCGGCGACAACGTGCGCCAGCAGCTCAGCCGCATCATGGACCGGTACCACCGCACTCATATACTTTCTATTTATTTTGTTATTTTTCTAGTTATTTTGTTGGTCCCTTCCCTTGCCCCTTACTAGGTGGTAGGCTCAAATTGTAGCCGACTGGGTTGCTACCGCCGTACTGGATGTAAGATGGCCGCATAGCAGCCTCGGTTGTGTTCCCCTCTAGTCCAGTATAGCCAGCAATCCAGGGAATTCTCCGGTATGGCACCTATGTACCTTCTCGGAGATGATATTGGCTAGTCAGAGCATGCGCTTTGGCCCCTCCGACTCAGCCACCCATACCGGATTACATAAAAAAAAAATATTATACCCAATATAATGTGTTCGCACTTAACTACCGAAAATACTATAAAAATGGATATGGTATTTTCGGTATCACAAAACATTTATTTCAAATTTAATCTTACTGGCAATCAAACCTACTTGTAACAAGTTCGAGTGCACTAAGACTGCTCGAACTTGTCACAATTTGTTCTATCCAGTTCTATTGCACCCATGAAGAAGAACCGGCAGGAAACTTCGCAGGCAATTTTTTTCATATTATTAGAATTATTTTAGTGACACACCGCCTATCGAAAACACAGATTGAGAGCAAGATTAACCATTTTGCTAAGAGTTCTGACTATAAAGACTTATTAACTAAGTGTATCAGGGCGACAGGTTAGCCACCTCTCACCTCGGCGCGGTCCTTTCACCGAGTCGTGCAGCATGTGGGTCTTCGTGCCTGCTTGATAGTTATCTTGTCCCAATTAATACTTTGCTAAACGTGGTGGTCGGTGTTGTAGTTTAATTTACGAGAGTCCTCGCAGCGCAACTCCGATTACTCTGCCTACCCTAATTGTCGGGATACAGCGTGCGGTATGTAACATCAAACTTAACAAGTACTGCAACTTAGTAGACCGGATTGTGAGAAACGGATTCAAGACTGATCTCTTCGCTGTGGAAGTCGGAGCAAGGGGACTACCAGCGAAGTCGCTCTACAGTCTCTTCAAGAATCTAGGGCTCCCAAGATCGACGCTAAGCTCATATATGGAGAGAGCTTCGAAAACGTCACTGGAAGCATCCTACAGAATATGGATAGGTAGAGAGAGGGAGGTCGAGAGCGGGACTGGTGGTTTCCCCGCGTCCTAGTCAACGCAGACTAGCTGACGAGGGCTTGAAGCGAGCCGAAACGTGAAGCATGCGCGGGAAATTTAGAGTGGCCACTCGCTAGTCCCGGCCTCGATTAAGACCCTCCTCTACTGCCGATGGGCCCGGATATGTTCGGTGAAGCCATCGTAAGCTTAGATCCACACCTTCCTTCCTATGTGTTTAGATTTGTATGGCTTGAAGTTATAATAATGATGCGTGTTGCTGTGTGCTCGCAGGTTTAGTTTGAAGCGCACGAGTACGGAGTTCACTAGTAAAGATTACTACCTCAACATACGGAAAGCTCTCGTCAACGGCTTCTTTATGCAGGTAACCGACAGTTTGTTTCTTATATTTATTCATTGAATTGAGGACTTGACGCATACATGCGGCATCATCATCGACACCATCATCATCAACACCACCACCATCATCACTGCGGTCATCATCACCAGCACCATCACCACCACTATCAACATTATCATCAACACCACCGCCATCTTCGTCATCATCATCCCTACCATCATCACCACTATCAACAGTATCATTAACATCACCACCATCATCATCATCACCACCATCAACACCATCACCACCACTATCAACATTATCATCAACACCACCACCATCTTCGTCATCATCATCCCTACCATCATTACCACTATCAACAGTATCATTAACATCACCACCATCATCACCACCACTATCAACATTATCATCAACTCCACCGCCATCTTCGTCATCATCATCCCTACCATCATCACCACTATCAACAGTATCATTAACATCACCACCATCACCACCACTATCAACATTATCATCAACACCACCGCCATCTTCGTCATCATCATCCCTACCATCATCGCCACTATCAACAGTATCATTAACATCACCACCATCATCATCATAATCATCACCATCAACACCATCACCACCACTATCAACATTATCATCAACACCACCACCATCTTCGTCATCATCATCCCTACCATCATCACCACTATCAACAGTATCATTAACATCACCACCATCATCATCATCATCACCATCAACACCATCACCACCACTATCAACATTATCATCAACACCATCACCATCTTCGTCATCATCATCCCTACCATCATCACCACTATCAACAGTATCATTAACATCACCACCATCATCATCATCACCATCACCATCACCACCACTATCAACATTATCATCAACACCACCGCCATCTTCGTCATCATCATCCCTACCATCATCGCCACTATCAACAGTATCATCATCCCTACCATCATCACCACTATCAACAGTATCATCAACATCATCAACATCTCCACCATCATCATCATCATCATGACCACCATCAATACCATCACTATCAACACCACCACCACCATTATCATCCCTAACATCATCACCACTATCAACAGTATCATCAACATCGTCATCTACACCACCACCATCATCAACATCACCACCCCCAGCAGCCAGTATCGGTCCACTGTTAGCTCCAAACATCCCATAGGCGTCTCCCTAAACCTAACCCTAAAATGCCCAGTGATGAAACTTGTAATATGGAGAGGGGCCGTCTCCTTGTCCGTGCGTTCTTAACGACGCGACGTTGCGTCGTTCTGTTGCCCGACAGCAGCGTGGGGACGCGCGGGCCGGGGGCCGGGGTGGCTCTGTGACACGTTGATTATGAGATCTGAGGGCTTTTGTAACAACAATACTAAATTTCATCCAAATTGTTAGAGCAGTTTCCTTTTAAACCATTTCCTTACCTATAATAAAATCCAACGTCTGCTTTCTGTCTGAGTGTCTGAGTGTATGTCTGTCTGTCCGCTTATAACTCGAGAACCACTGAATCGATTTTAATAAAACAAAATTCTACGGATAGCTTGATTCTTCCCATCAACTATAGGCTACTTATTATCACGCTAAATAGCTTATGAGGTTAGCAGTGAAGTGAAATATGAGAGCGGGCAGAGCCGCGGGCACAGCTTGTATACATATATAATATAAGGTCTTTTTTTTTAACTGACGAACCGTAAAGGGGAAGCTTTAATATAAACTTGTACAATTATTATCTCAGTAATTGTTAGAAATAGAAACTTAGTTTCTTAGCATTTTGCTAATTTTGTTTAATATGTTAAGCAGAGTCTGTTAGTTTTTCTTTTAATATTTAATAAAATATAAAAATGTTACCCCCCTTTTTTTATAATTTTAATATGATCTATTTCCGCTACAGAACATCCCCTTTACGGTTCGTCAGTTAAAAAAGAAGGCCTTATACTATAAGGTCTTTCATTAGTAGGTAACTTTACGCTAAGGGGTGTATGTGTATCAGATACTGATCACGCTCCCCATTACATTATTTTTTTTTTTTTTAAATAGCGCTCTAGCGGTCGATATAGACCGCTCCAGCGTCAACGGGTTAAAGTAATAATATTATTAATGAATGTGATTTGTGGATATGTTTGGGGGGCAGGTAGCGCACTTGGAGAGAACGGGTCACTACCTCACGGTGAAGGACAACCAGGTGGTGCAGCTGCACCCTAGCACCTGCCTCGACCACAAGCCCGACTGGGTCATCTACAACGAGTTCGTGCTCACAACCAAGAACTACATACGCACCGTCACCGACATCAAGCGTACGCATCTCTCACAACAGTTTTTTTTTTTTTGACGTGATAACGTCTAATAAATTGATGAACACCGGCTGCACACACGAAAAAGTGTCACGTTCCATCTGAGCCGTGTCACGTTCCATCTGAGCCTGCGCGTGCAAGCGAGAGCGCGTAACAAGCGATAGAGAGGCACAATCGGCCCAAGCGTCGGCTTGCAAAAGTACCAGGGCAGCAGAAATTAAAAGGAGGCGATAGAGAGGCACAATCGGCCCAAGCGTCGGCTTGTAAAAGTACCAGGGCAGCAGAAATTAAAAGGAGGTTACTCGTACCATAATATCTGGCCGGTCGAAAAAGATTTCAAATTTAGAATATTCATGAAACAAGGGTTGTATGACGTTATCACGTAAAACTATCGTCCGTAAACCGACTTTACAGACAACCAATGTCTTATTTATTCACGATAATCTGTCTCCGTCTAGGGACATTGAGAAGTTTGTATGACACTTGATTTGTGACTTGTTTAGTGGGGGACCGGTGTCCCTCACTATTCTACTGCAGCATCTACTAGTGCTATGTTGTCTTGGGGTAGCTTGTAGCGTTTCAGTCTTCGCTGGGATGTTGGATGTCTCCCCAACTATCATTATTATTATTGCTGTTAGTATACGCTATACTGATAGTGGCAAGTGGCAGTGGGCTGGGCACGTTAGCCGGAGAGACGACGACCGTTGAAGTAACCGTGCCCTACAACGGTGGCCGTGAACAGGAAAGACCAGAGTGTGAGAAGACCATCTTCCCCAGGGTTTTTATTTTTTTTATGGAATTTGGCACGGCTGGCTACGTCACCTACAACATCTGTGTTGTCAGCCCATAACACCGGGCGAACTAGGCGCCGCGTCAGTGCTTCCCTTCATTTCATGTCGGCTACACTGAACTGAACGGAAAACACGAACTATTTACATAGCTGTTCTGATGACGTTTCATTCAGTGTGGCGGTATCAACCGGTTGGGGGTGGGGTTAAACACTACCACCTAGTAAGGTAAGAAGGGAAGGGAGCTACAGTTTTACGTGGAATGTGAACGTGGGACGGCGACATCAAGTACGTTGGCGGAAAGCAGTGGTTCTGTATCGCTGAAGGCCGGGTGGACTGGAAGGAAAATTGGAGAGGTGTATGTCCAGCAGTGGAAGCTTACTCGCTGACGGACTGAAGCCGCGGGCAAAACTAATGTTCAATATACACGGTGTTGCAGTTGCCCCCGTAATATTTTTAACTGACATAAGGGGGTTATTCTATATGTGAAACTAAACAACTTCTGTGAAGAAAAAAAAAAAGCATTTTTTTTCTATACAAATTTTAAATATTCTCAAAATGTATGGAGAAAAAATAATTTTTTTCTTCAAATAAAAAAGTCATAGAACAATAGTTGTTCTATTTCACGTTAGGGTTGCAGCACCGTGTATATAATGATTATGAACATACCACGCTCCCTGCAAATCTCTGCTCGTTCATTAAAATAAAATAATTATTAAATATGTTTTGTCCACGTTACAGCGGAGTGGCTGCTGAAGATAGCGCCGCAGTACTACGACCTGAACAACTTCCCGCAGTGCGAGGCGCGGAGACAGCTCGAGCTGCTGCAGGCGAGGCTCGAGTCCAAGGCCTACCAGGAGGGCTTCTAGGCGGCCCGCCGCTCCGCACCGCGCCGCGCCAATCGGCGCGGTCCCCGTCGTGCGGCGGCCGTCGTGTCGCTCAGCTGAGCCGCCGTGTCTCGGCCTTCCCTCGTCGCGGACTACATAGGTGGTTGGCCTCAAGTTGTAGCCGACCGGGTTGATACCACCGTACTGGACGTAGGCTGGGCCGCGGCCGTGCTCCACCTCTAGTCCAATGTAGCCGGCAATCCGAAGGGAATTCTCCGGTATGGCGTGAGCATGAACGGTCGGAGCATGTGCTTTGGCCCCTCTGATTCTGCCGCTCATCTGGATTACGTAGAAAAAAACAATTCTGTTCTGTGCATTTTACGTGCATACCGCGCATGCTGTATCCCGACAATTGGGGGCGAACAGTGTAATCGGCGTTGTGCTGAGAGAACTCAGGATGACCACCGGCAAAGCCAATCGAGCAGCAATTAAGGCACGTAGACAGTTGCCTTCTGCGAGACTGTGGAAGGACCGTGCCGAGGTGAGAGGTGGCTAGCCCGACGACCTTTAACACGGTATCTTGGCGCTTGTCCCTTAGTCGCCTTTTTACGCGAGGAGAGATGCAGTGGGCCTATTCTTTTGAAATACCGCCTGACCCGAACGGTATTTGGTATCTTGCCTACCGCATGAAGGAGCAGGTGTGACGCTATGTACGGGAGTGCTCAGCTGATGTCGACACGGCCGTCTAGAAAGGGAACCGCTAAGTGCAGAGAACATTAGAGTGAAGGTTATTCACATCCATCTATGTTATAATTTATAATGTAATTATTATTATTATAATAATATACTATTAAACATAATTTCTAAATCAAATTGATACATTCTTGAAGCGACCATCTGTTATTTTGTTCATGATTTTGAAAGAATCTGCGTTCCAAGTTACAGGCAAAAGTCATTGTGAATGCGTCGTGCATTGGCGCCCACGCTAGTACCGCCTCCGTAAAAAGTCGCGACTTTTTCGCGAGCGCAAATAGGCAAGGGCATTTTTGTTTTAACAGTTTATGATAGCAAATTTAGCACGATTGTAATTGTTAGAAATTTCCCACAAAGCTATCTATGATATAAAGTGCACTGACCTTTGTTTTGATTACAAATTGTTAGTGGAACTTTGCACGAACATTGCACTTCATAAATATAGTGTGGTTTTTTTTATGGAAACGGAAGGTTGTGTTTTACGATTTCACACACTCGCGAATGGATAAAAACCTCCAGTAATAGCACATTCACTTAAATAATTTTTATTCACGGCGGTGGCTTGTAATAACCTCCTCTAAGAGAACTGGAATGTTTGGTTAGATGTTTTCTTCAAAGTTGGCAAAAAAGCGAATCAGATCAAGTAGGGGCATGTTGATACTTGTTGTTGACTGTAGGCCTGCAGACTAGCCCCGCTCGGTCGGGACCTTCGTGCAAAACCTCACGATCTCCGGCTACCCCAACCAACTACCCCTGCACGAAGGCAAGCCTCACGCACTCTATGTACTTGCGCGCGCTAACTACCTATCGCCCCGCGGCCCGCCGGCGAGCATAATTCAGTGGGCTGCCGACAGCCGCGTGGAGCATACCTACACGCGCGCTCACGCTACTGCGCGCAGCTGCAATCACTTTAAACTCAATCGTTTAGGTACATTTTCGCACGCAGCGATTGGCGACGTGAAACATTAGACTATTAGAGCCGTAGGTATGGAACTTTTTCTATGGAGAGATTTATCTGTTACGAAGTAACTATTAAGTAATCTGTGACGAAGGCAACAAGACGACGGGGGTGTCTGCAAACCTCCGCAACGGAAAGATGGAGAACGGAGTATGTCCCTTCGTTGGTTGTCAAGCACACTGCACTCTGACAGAACATGCTCGGCCGTTCCCCTGCACAGTGGACTGTCCAAAGCGGCCATGTAAATAGTTCGTGTTTTCGATCCAGTTCAGTGTAGCCGGCACGACCGAAGGAAACCACGGACATATACGGCACACAGTTCAGCGAGGTGTGATGGTTTGACATCACGGATGTGACGTAAAAGAGACGTTGAAAAAACATGTTTCTTGTACGGGGACTTAAATTTTTCACTTTTTATTTTTTTTATTATATCCGCCAAATTAACACATTCTGTGAACATTTTAACTAGGGTAGATATTACGGTTCCAAAGATACAACCAACGGACGGACGGACGGACAGACAGGCATTGTAGGCTTAGTAATAGGCCTCCGTACGGGGTACGGTAACCTATAAACTAGACAATGAAATGAAATGAAATGACATCAGACATCAATTCTATATTTCTGCTCTGCTGTTTGTCTTTGAGTGAGTGAATGAATGACACAGCCCTGAACCACCGACGAGTGCCTAGCAAAGTGTGTTGGCCTGTAAAATGCGTATTAATAAAATCACAGATTGTCGCTTGAATATTTTCAACCGTAGACAAACGACAGACCAGATTTTGCTTTACTATATAACGTGTTGTGTTAATTTGTACAGAAAAATATAAACTTGTTCTTGTCGAGTATTAGCCAGCAGTGTAGAGGGAAGTCTTCGGTATGGCAACTACTCGGAGGTGATTTTGGCCGGTCGGAACATGTGCTCGGGTCCCTCTGACTCGGCCAACGGTTGGGTAGTGTAAAAAAACCCAATGTGTAATGTTGTGTGGAATATGTAGGTATGTCTAACCATAGGCGCCGACTCCGTGGGTGCTCGGGGGCTACAGCACTCACGAGCGGTGAGTCATGGGTGCGGAGCACCCACGACAATAGATTTTTTTTATGCAATCCAGTATGGTTGGCCGAGTCGGAAGGGCCAAAGCACATGCTCCGACCAGCCAATATCACCTCCGAGAAGGTAGGTGTAAATTCGGTGTGAAATACAAAACATTGTGCGAATGTTTTGCGAATTCGTGCTGCCGGGTGCCGGGAGAATTAGAGAAAAATTAGAGAAGCGTATGTCCAGCAGTGGACAGCAACACGCTGATGATGATGATTGTTCAATCTAGGATTTTATGCTTATCTATCTTCTTTTCTTCTCTTCTATATCATTAAAAACAAGTGGATAAAGTAAAATAAAAAAAAATTTATAAGCACCCACGAGGATTTCTAAAAGTCTGCGCTCCTGTCTAACTAAAGTCTGTTAATTCTGCAAAGACATTTGCGTAAATCTTCTTCTCCAGACTAGCCAATCTGGCACGCCAGAGGGTCAATATCGACCCAAAACGGCGCATAAATAAGAATATATTTATTGTTTATTGTTTATGTTAATAATGGGGTTTTTTTTAACAATACATAGCTTCGTCTTCGAAAATATGAAATGAAAATATTATACTTTATTGTACACCATTATATAGGATTATACTTTATTGTACACCATTATATAGGATGTTGTAAAAGACTACATGCGGAAAATGCCCATCAAGAAGAAGAAGAAGAAGGATGTTGTAACGGCCACTGCATTAAAATTAGGAAATGATTATTGGGATCAATAGTAACAAAAAAGTCAAATATTTTTTTTCGGAATTCCCTTTAAATAAAAAGTTACCGTTTTCATACAAACTAAGTGATTTATTTAGTGTAAAAGGATCTAATGTTCCGCACTATCGTGGGAATGAAAGGCGCGCGGTGAGGGAGCGAGCAGGGACGAGTGCGCGGAGAGAGTAGATGCACGGCGGCGGCGCGGCGTGAGTTTTTCGACCCCGACCGTTCCCGCGCCAGCACCCTCCCCCCGCGCGCGTCAAATCATACTAGACGAAAACATAAATTTGAAAAATTAATATGTCCAAAACTAGACACTTTAGAGAAAAACTTTAATTGCTTTTTTGTCTCGGTAAAACATGAGGATTGCTCTGGCGAAATTAATGTACTTGTCGTTACAACATCCTGTATAATAGGGTACTAAAAAGTGAACAGTAGTATGAAATATAAATACACAACTGACCTAGACAAATTGTGCAAAGATACATACAACCAATTTACATGCATACAATAAGAAAAATAAATATGACAGATTGAGTAATGCGTAATCTAGACCAGATCGGGTGTGTGCTCAAGGAGGGAGGAAGGTGTGGATCTAAGCTTACGATGGCTTCACCGAACATATCCGGGCCCATCGGCAGTAGAGGAGGGTATTAATCGAGGCCGGGACTAGCGAGTGGCCACTCTAAATTTCCCGCGCATGCTTCACGTTTCGGCTCGCTTCAAGCCCTCGTCAGCTAGTCTGCGTTGACTAGGACGCGGGGAAACCACCAGTCCCGCTCTCGACCTCCCTCTCTCTACCTATCCATATTCTGTAGGATGCTTCCAGTGACGTTTTCGAAGCTCTCTCCATATATGAGCTTAGCGTCGATCTTGGGAGCCCTAGATTCTTGAAGAGACTGTAGAGCGACTTCGCTGGTAGTCCCCTTGCTCCGACTTCCACAGCGAAGAGATCAGTCTTGAATCCGTTTCTCACAATCCGGTCTACTAAGTTGCAGTACTTGTTAAGTTTGATGTTGTGGTCCTTCGGTATGTTACTTTCCCATGGAACTGTAAGTTCAACAAGTACTACATGCTTTGTCGCTTTTGAGAATATGAGTATATCCGGTCTTAATGCTGTGGTACAGATTTCCGAAGGCATTTGGTAATGCTTCTCTATGTGTGTCCATCAACAATTCCCAATCCTTTGCTGCTCCCAAAATTGAAGAAGGTTTAGTCCTATCTTTGGGCAGCTTATTGGCTCCAGGTTTCACAAAGTTGACCTTCTGGAAGCCGCTACTGGTTTGCCCTTTCCTGGTCCGTGCAATTGACAGGTTGATGGCCTCTCTGATGATTTGGAGGACTTTATCATGACGGTAGGAATACTGGCCTCGCTCAAGTAGTATTTTGCATCCGCATAACAAATGTTTGGCCGTGCCTACGAACTCCTTACATGACGGGCATAGTTTATTTGTAGATTTCCCCCATCTAACTAGGTTACTCGGGTCGGGGAGAGTAAGCTGGAATGCATTTAAGTAGAACTTAAGCAGCTCAGGGGACCAGTTGTATATTATGGATTTCCACTTCAATGCAGGAGGGATGCAGAAGTCACCCACTGTTAGCCAATCATTCTGCATTTCTAGGTTTAAGGCGTGAAGTTTGAAGCCTTGTTCCATGTCCTCCTGAGCAAAACCTTTCAGTATTTCTTTATCAGACTTTGCTGTTTCTATGCCCAATCCAGATCTATTGGTGCGTGTACCAACTTGGAATGATTTGTAGAAGTCGAGTCTCGATTCCAGTTCATCTGATAGTGATGTGTTGGGTAAGGCTTGAATAGCGCTATCATTGGAGTCTTTGAGTATACATCGTTTGGCTATTCTCGCCTTTTGATAAAATATCGACGGTTTCTTAATGTTCAGTCCAAAGTTATTGTGAGATCTGTATAGCGTTGACGAGTCAGCCGGGTGAGCCAGTCCAAACCATGATTTCAGGAATCTGGTCACATACGAGTCTAATTTAGTCAGGTTTTGCTTTGTGAAGTCGTAGACGAGAAATGGCCATGAAAGTTTTGATGTCAGGTAGTTATCGTAAATCCATGCCTTTTGTGTACCCAGGAGGGGAAGATTGTCAGTTTGGCGGAGGCTCTCTTCGAAAAGTTGGACAATATCATCAGTAGGATGCTCCTTTCCTCTGCTGGTGATCCTTTTGCCGAAGAATTTAAAAGGAGCTTCATCAGCCACGGTTGCGATTGGTTTTCCGGCTACTGTCAAACCTGGATTGCTCGAGGTAAACTTTGAACCTTTCCTGGTTAAGCTCAAACAGTAGCACTTCGCTAGTTTTATCTTCATCCCTTTGGTCCATTCACAATAGTCGTCCACCTAAGAAGCGACTGATTTTGTTTTGGATTGCGGGTTAACAGCGTAATATCATCCGCAAATGCCAGGATGGCGGCCATATATGTGTCTCCATATTTGAACCTGTATCCCCATTTCTTTTCTTTTACGACAAGCGTATCAATTAGAATGTTGATAACAATGTTAAATGTGACAGGAGAGAGGCAGCAACCCTGGAAAAGTCCTATGCCGTAACGAATTTCCGGTGTCTTCTCCGTTTCGCCTTTTACTTGTATTACAAAGGAAAGTTTTTTGTAGTAGGAGGCTATTATATTACAGATCAGAGGTGGCACATTATACCACTCTAGCGCCTTTAATAGTAACTCATGGCGCACCGAACCGAAGGCGTTTTCAAAGTCTAACCACGTGGCAGTTAATTGTCTCTCATTCTTCCTTGCATCTCTAAGACATTCAGTCAGCAAAGAATTATGTTCGAGGCACCCTGCAACTCTTGGGAGAAAACCTTTTTGGTACTTCTTCGGTAAGTAGTCGTTGGTACACATGTGTTTGAGTAGTCTGGCCTGTATAATGGAGAAGAATATTTTCGAAATTGTGTTCGTAAGGGCTATAGGTCTAATATCCTTGGGATCAGTAACTTCTTTCTTTTTTGGTAGAAGAACAAACACGGCTTTACCAAGACAGTCTGGCACTTCTCTGTTCGTCCAAATTCTTTTGTAGATGTTCAACATGTGTTTCCGCACTGATGGACATTTTTTGTATATGATGTATGGTATGCCATCGGGTCCCGGGACGGAAGCGGAAGGGTCAAGTGTGTAGTACCCGTAACGGACGAGCATGCATGAAGAACATTATGAGAGTGGAAGAGGCAGCAGATGTGTGTCAGGATCGTGTCTCTCCGAGAAGTTGAGTTTTTTGCTATTCATTTCTGAGACATTCTTGTATTTCATTTGAGAAGGACAATCTCAAATGCGATAGACGAGGATGGAGTGCACGATTTTCGTAAATGTCTTCGCAAAATGAACAGAAATTTTAACTTTTGTTATCAAAACTATGTTGAAAGGTTACCTAGATAATAGTGGCAGTGGGCTGGGCACGTCAGCCGAAGAGGCGACAAGCGCTACTATGCTGCCGGCCGCAGACAGGAATACAAGTGGCAAATGGCAAGACTGCCCGCTAGGTGGGACGACGGCATCAAGTACGTCGGCGGAAAGCAGTGGTTCCGTACCGCTGAAGGCCGGGAGCACTGGAGGAAAACTGGAGAGGCCTACATATATCAGCAGTGGACGCATACACGCTGACCGGACTGACCAAGATAGTAATTATTATCATTATCAGTCGTGCGATCTCGCGCCTAGTATGAAGTAAGCCGACTGGTCCTTGTGGGCTAAGTACAGGTCTGTTAACCAAAGCTGGCGCGTGCACAGTACTCACACCAATGCAATTGTGCAAGTGCGAGTGAGACAGATCGGGCGTATGCAGTGCGACGTCACCCGTGCGCTTACACACATACACTACGCGATAGTGTTAGTACGTGTCAGCTTTGTTTAACAGACCTGTATGAAGTAGGCCAACTTGTCCTTACTTGCGGGCCTAGTATGAAGTAAGCCAACTGGTCCTTACTTGCGGGCCTAGTATGAAGTAAGCCAACTGGTCATTACTTGAGGGCTTAGTATGAAGTAAGCCAACTGGTCTTTACCGTCCCTTCTTTTGCTGTCTAAATAAACCACGATGTTTTAAGAAGTAATATTTTGTGTCGTCACGAACACGAAGTAGTTTATAAGTTCGCCTCCCTCGTCTGTCGTTTGTCTAGGATTGTGTGTGTGTGGGTGTACGCGAGCGCGTGCCGAGTAGAGTTTTTGGTTTATGGTCTGCGAGTGGCCGATAGACGGAAGGTCGGTAGAAAATGAATCTGGACCACAGGACCGTAATATATTATGGTTAATTTTGTATATTGCGTTTTATTTCGTTCACATCTGACCTGAATTTTCCAACTTTTCACCTTGCCCTCCGAATGTAATATCAGTTCTTTGGGTACAATACAAGGGCATAGTTTAAAGCAGGGGTTCTCAAACTTTTTTTTTCATGTACCACTAAAACCATTGTTTGGCGGCGGCGTACCAACTTTACCTACAAGAAGCTAATAATAATAATTATCTTCTATATAGCTACATTCTTGAGTTCTCTGTCGAGGTTAGCAACCAAGGTTCAATTAATGATTCTCTTTTCTGGAATGTAAGTAAGCGGTAAGTGGCGGGTGGCCGAGTGGTTTGGGCATCGGTTTCTCATGCGGGAGGTCCGAGGTTCGAATCCGGTCGGCGTGTACCAATGAGTTTTTTCTGACGAAAAAATTTACGTGCATACCTACACCTGCTGCTTCACCGTTCGGAACCGGTGTAAAACTGTAGGTCCCTTCCCTTGCCCCTTACTAGGTGGTAGGCTCAAATTGTAGCCGACTGGGTTGATACCACCGTACTGGATGTAAGATGGCCGCATAGCAACCTCGGTTGTGTTCTCCTCTAGTCCAGTATAGCCAGCAATCCAGGGAAGTCTCCGGTATGGCACCTACCTTCTCGGAGGTGAAATTGGCTGGTCGGAGCATGCGTTTTGGCCCCTCCGACTCAGCCATCCATACCGGATTACATAAAAAAAAAAAAAAGTGCTCTTGGAATCTAATCTAAAAATTGATTTCTAATCGAATTTAGTTCTGAAAAATCTTGTTTAAAATATTCTTCGGAACTCACTATGGGCATTTCAAAGTGGGTTTTTATTCCTAAGAACATCAGAATTCTAATTATATTTATGTTCATCAACAAAACTTTCTAAATTAAGTTTGATACTTTTTATTGCCGCTTATTAAATTTTGTAGAGCATAATGTTTTATTTTTTTCGCCTAGGTACCACTGCGAAGCATTACGCGTACCATAGATTGAGAACCGCTGGTTTAAAGCACTGATATATAGTACTAGCTAAGCTTTTATCATACGTCACTCCCGAATAAACATCGTCGCTGACCAAATCAGCTTATAAACTGAGTTCAGAATTACTGATGCTTGTGTTGTATGGAATCCATCCATCCAATCCATACTATGGACCACATACTTACATACATACCACACGTCGGGATAGAGATCCCGACAATCGGGGTGAGCAGAGTAATCGGTGTAGTGCTGCAAGAGCTCTTGCAAATTACATCACAACACCGACCACCACATTTAACAAAATATTCAGACAACTATCAAACCAGTCCACATGTCGAAAAAAGGTGGGGGTCAGCATCTTGCCCTTAAGACGCCTTTTACAACGTGCACGGGGAGAGATGCAGTGGGGTAAATGTACTACACGGTACGTATGGATCGCCTTATATCTTATGTCTGCAAATACATGACATGAATGAGGAGCATTAGCGCATTCATAGCATGAAATGGCTTTTTTTGATCCTATTAATGTATTCGTGATGACATTTGCATGTTAAAGACACTTTAGACACTTTTTATCGACGGGTAACACGTTTCAACGTGTTTTGCCTCTTCCGGTTTTCAGTTCAGTGTTTTAAAAATGTTTTGAGGTACCATAATAGAGTTATGTTGACAAGTTGACGTGATCAGCAGATTCAGAGAAATCATGCTGCATATTTTACACGGGACCAGGGCCGTCTTAGGCCATGCAGGGGCCCTTGGGCACAAAACAATTTGGGGCCCTCTTTAGAAAGAAAATTTTAAAATTACAATAATTAAATGCCGTTTTTACATCAAAATAATGATTTTGTTAGCTTACAGGGCCAATTTTTTCGATGTAGGTAGGTACTCTAATTGTTAACACAACTTAATAATTTTTTTTTTTAATGTCTTTATTAAACTTATGGGAAGGCACTGAATATCAATTGAAGCCTTAATATTGTACCGTTTATTTGTAATGACTTTATTTCTATCGGGTATCAGAGAATTTTCTGGCGTCTGAGCTGCCATATTATATAAAAAAAAATTCTAAATACAGCTTTGAGACAGCTGATACTATACTCAATTCACTAAATTATTATAGAACTAAGTGATCCCTGGTAATGTAGTTTTCAAAGAGTAATTGTTTTCTTGTTAGACTGAGTTGGCGCGTCCTATGATATTGATAACGATAACTAATGCGAGCGGCGGAAAAATTTTCATCAACATCAAGGGGGCCCCCTTGATGTCGGGGGCCCTGGGCCCGTGCCCCGTGTGCCCTTATGGTAAAGACGCTATTGCACGGGACATATTTTTATATTCTGAGGAATCGATTGAAATAACACAAGTAGTAACAAATATTTATTTTTTATCCTAAAACAATTCATACGCAGAACAAACTCCTACATTCCATGCACCCTCTACAAATAATTATGCGTCCTCTGCCGACCCCAATGTCCATTACACCTCGGCACAACAGAACATACAGAAACTTATCTTACACCATCATAAATGCTGACATTGAAAATGTTTGTTTTCGTGTTCGAGTATAGTGGCCCGATTTATGAAATTGCGACATTTGCCTGTAGTTTCGCAGATATGAGAGGTACGCGGTTGAGCCATATATCAAAATGTGCGTCTGCCGGAGGGCTTCAAAGTGCAATTTCAATTCCCAAAATCGGTCGGTGCAGCGCCGTCACTGGATACAGGCAGTATATATCAGGGATGTTGCGGATATTCGCATCCGCATCCGTAAATGCGGAGCATCCGCATTGATTTTGACATCCGCATCTGCATTCGCATCCGCATTAAATCGATGCGGAACTCATGCGGATGCGGATGTAGTGCAGGTTGAGACTTGAATGAAATTGGGCGGAGTCCGCGAGTGGCGCGCGCTGCAATTGACCAATAGGAAGGGAATATGCTGTGCGACGGTGCAGTGCAGTGCTGACGACTTTGTTTTCCATTATTATTGCGTCATTTCATTCCGTCACGTTTCGTGTATGCATGCGTGTCTAAACACGCGCGACGACGCGTATTCTAAGTTGAAAAGGGAGCCAAGTTACTTTTCATTAAATACAATAGCCCAATCTTGAAATTTTCTTACTAAAAATTGATTGATCAATAAAATATATTAAAAGCATAATCTCTTTTATTAAAGGTCTTAAACTAACCGGCTCTTCAAGCAATCTTGTTAACATCCGCATCCGCATCCGCATCCGCGGATGTGAGCGTCCAAAAATCCGCATCTGCATCCGTATCCGCGGATGTCAAATAAATCGCATCCGCAACATCCCTGGTATATATATACTATTTGTTTGGTTCCTCTTCTTCTTTTTTTTTTAAATAGTGGCAACTATTTAAAAAAACCGGCCAAGTGCGAGTCGAGTCGCGCACCGAGTTTTCCGCACCACAAAAAAAAAACATTGAAAAAAAAAACATGTTTCTTATATGGGAACCCCCCTTAATCTTTTACTTTTTTTATTTTTTATTATTTGTTGTTATATCCGCCGTAATAACACATATTCTGTGAAAATTTCAACGGTCTACCTATTACGGTTGAAGAGATACAGCCCTCGGACAGACAGACGGACGGACGGACAGACAGATAGACAGACGGCTTCCGTACGAGATACGGAAACCTAAAAAAGAAGAATTTCTGACTGCTCATGCTGTGAAGTTAGCAGCAAATTAAGTCCTATACCTGTTACAGGTTTATCTATTCACTAATTGGGCATGCGATGGTTCGACCATCTAGAAAATTTTGGAGGCTCATTAAAGTATTGGAATTTTCCTGGATAAAATCGAAACCCTTTATGCCCGAAATGCACTTTACTATATGGTATGCGTGGTGTGCTTTGTTTTGTAAACTGCTCATTTATTGCAGCGAAAAAACAATATCTTTCACGATTGAAGATGATCCCACAAACAAATGCCTTAAAATATTTATTTATTCTGTCTTTAAAGTGACTGATGTGTACAGTAATTTATGTACACGTAATTTGTGTACCATAATATATTATATTCTATGTTCTAACCTCAATCAAATCTTTCTCTCACACATTGTTCTATGAGACACAAATTATGGTTACATAGAATACTGACAGCACTGACACTCAGACTGCATAGCAACAGATTTTTTTTTATAAAACTTATTTAATTTCTCTGCCTTGGATGCAAGGACTAACGAAAGTCAGTTTCCAATCAACAGACAGATTGTGTACCTTGTGCTTAGGCTTAGCGTTCATAATGATGGTTCAAACCTAGAACGATAAAAAAGGCATGGACCCCGAACCCTATCCTCGCTAGCGTAACACGATATAAGTAATAGCATGCTTGTTTCATTTGGACGGTCGCGCGCTGGCCCGTCAGTATGTCATCGGCCGCGTTCGCAAACACCTGTTTAAAATGCCCGCATGCTCTGTGTTTACGTGTAAAAACACTACAGCCAAGTTTAGTGTGCACAATAGTGGAATATCTTATCGGTAAGTACACTCCGCTTCCCGAAACTCGGCGACGCTAGTTCTCATACAAGCATTTGACAGTCCGGCGTCCATACCTTTTTTATCGTTCTAGGTTCAAACGTTCGACCTAAACCATTCAGCCACAAATGTAGCTCCATCAACAGAACAATTGTCATTTTTATATAAATAAAATCTGCCACTACGAACATCAGCCACTAGTTCAACATTCCCGGGCCATATCGTCCGCGATCCGGCTCACAGTGCACTGCGCGATGTAGACACTAGGGCGCTTTGGCTACACCGACGAGCGCGGGTCGGACGCAACGCTCGTGCAGTTTGTAGCCAACTTTGCTGACGGTTACCACAGTGCCGGGCTGAGCTCCTTGCACCTCCTGTGGACACATATAGAATACAGTAGAGCCTCGATAATCCGTACTCAGGCTAATCCCAACAGCGCCAGCCAAGTGACCACCTCTCGCTGACGAATCTAGGAATGACGAATCTTTTATTTATTGAAGATTCGCCTACTCCAAATGTCAAGAAAATACCCCACTCGCAGGCCATATCAGCACTTAACACTTGCTTGGATTGGGCTAACGAAAATGACCTCTCGTTATCCGAAAGATGATGCTACGTAATTTGAGGGACAAGGCTTTTGTTAACCCTTTCGGCGCCAGTCGCACATATTTGTGTGCACCTATAGTCATTTTGTGAGGCCAGGCGCACACATATGTGATTTAGAAAAAGTGCTTTCATATAAATAGGTGGCGCCAGTCGCACATATTTGTGCGCGCCTATAGTCATTTTGTGAGGCCAGGCGCACACATATGTGATTTCGAAAAGTGCTTTCAAAAATAGGTTTAATTGTAGTAGTAGTACGGTGGAAGTTTCGTAAAGCCTTGGCCTGGGCGCATGACTGGGCCCTAGCGGTCCCGGCGACGAAAGGGTTAATAAATGGAACCCACCCTCCAGACTAAAATAGATCAGTTTATAGGGTAAGTAACTGTTCTTTGTGTATTTTATGATGATTCAGAAGGTCAATCAATATATTTTTTGTTTAATTTGTCTATATAGACATACTATAATCCGAACGCTTCGTGAGTCCGAACAGGGGTAGTTTTTTGATAATTCGGATTATCAAGGCTCTACTGTATTGGTCAACACTGGCAATTATTAGGGGAACACACAACATTACAGAGGAACACTGCGACCTGTGGCTGAGCTCAAGTGGCAGTGGGCTGGGCACGTTAGCCGAAGAGACGACGACCGTTGGAGTAATCGTGTCGTTACACTGGCGGCCGTGGACAGGAATACAGAGTGTGGGAAGACCACCCCCGCCCGGTGGGAAGACGACATCAAGTACGTCGGCGGAAAGCAGTGGTTCCGTATCGCTGAAGGCCGGGAGGACCGGAGAAAAATGGAAGAGGCGTACGTCCAGCAGTGGACGCTTACACGCTGACTGACTGACTGCTACCAAAGGGAAGTACTGACATGGCACCTAGTTCAACACAGCTTCAGGTTTCCGCTCTCCCTGCCCGAGTGTAGTCTCGGATCATACAAGAGGGTCGTGATTAGGCATCACTCGCAAGCCCCGCATACATCCGAATGTCCATAGGCGTAGTTAGACACCTTATGGGTGTGTTCAACATGTGCCAGTTTTAGTCACTGATCTATAGTACTAGATGGCCATTTCACCCTCAATACACATCATCAACCAAAGGAGCTTATAAGCTTATTTCATCATGTTTTGCTTGTGTTAATATCGCTCACCTTATTGTCTTATGTCGCGCAAATACGCGAATGAGGAGCATTAGCCGCATGCATGTCATGAGATGGCTTGAAATCGTTTTAATGTACAGTAGGCGCTCGGTAATCCGGCGCTCGAAAGTCCGGCACGCCCAGTACTCCGGCATTTTTAGCCTCAGCTGATAGGGGGGGATTCGGGTGAGCATAGCAAAATTTGCTCTCGCGCTCAGTCCGGCCCCGACCTTGACAGCGAAACTACGCGTCTGTTTTTTTGGTTAAATTACGTAGTGTGTGCGAGTGTATACATAAATATAGTGTATACATACATAAATGCTTTATATCCCATACGAATCCAATAATTTTTTTTTTTTTTTTTATGGAAACTGACACGGTTGGCTACATCACCTACAACATCCGTGATGTCAGCCCATAACACCGGGTGAACTAGGTGCTATGTCAGTGCTTCCCTTCATTTCGCGCCGGCTACACTGAACTGGACGGAAAACACGAGCTATTTACATAGCCGTTTCGACCGACGTTTCGCTCAGTGCGGTGGTACCAACCCGGCCGGGATAAACCCTACCACCCAGTAAGGTAAGAAGGGAAGGGACCTACAGTATAACGTGGAATCCGAACCACGGTCAGCCTCCAACGGTCGGGCGGTCACCCATCCAATAACTGACCGCACCACTGAGCTGCCGAGGGTGACGATCCCTTAGTCGACTTTTACGACATGCGACGGGGAGAGATGCAGTGGGGCTATTCTTTTTAAGTACCGACCCCACACGGTACAAAATAATAATCCAGCAGTTCAGCAATCCGGCATAGGCGAAAAAATTTGGGTGCCGAATTACTGTATTTACGATGGCAATTGCATGTGAAGGCACGCACAATTGATTACCAGCAAGTAACAAGTTTCATCAGGTTATGCCGCATCTAGAAATTAGTTGAGTGGTTATAGTGACCTGCTGGAAGAGCGCCTCGTGCAGGTTGGGGTCGAACTTCTCATGCAGCGGGTGGACGCGCGTGAGCCCGTGCCGCGCGAACACCTGCGCCAGCTGCGCCGACGTCAGCCGGACGCCGTCGTGCAGCGACCGCAGCGCGGCGCTCGCCGACGACAACTGTCAAAACAAACCATCTCAACTGTCAAAACAAGCCATATCAACTGTCAAAACAAGCCATCTCAACTGTTAAAACAAGCCATATCAACTGTCAAAACAAGCCATCTCAACTGTCAAAACAAGCCATCTAAACTGTCAAAACAAGCGGCAACAAGTGGCAGAGTGGTTTGGGCATCGGCTTCTCATGCGAGAGGCCCGACGTTCGAATCCAGTCGGCGTGTACCAATGCGTTTTTTCTGACGAAAAAATGTAGTGCATACCTACACCTGCTGCTTCATCGTTCGGAACCAGTGTAAAACTGTAGCTCCCTTCCCTTGCCCCTTACTAGGTGGTAGGTGCAAATTGTAGCCGACTGGGTTGATACCACCGTACTGGATGTAAGATGGCCGCATAGCAGCCTCGGTTGTGTTCTCCTCTAGTCCAGTATAGCCAGCAATCCAAGGAAGTCTCCGGTATGGCACCTACCTTCTCGGATGTGATATTGGCTGGTCGGAGCATGCGCTTCGGCCCCTCCGACTCAGCCACCCATACCGGATTACATAAAAAAAACATCTCAACTGTCAAAACAAGCCATCTACACTGTCAAAACAAGCCATATCAACTGTCAAAACAAGCCATTTCAACTTTCAAAACAAGCCATCTGCAGTTACAATGTATGCCGACAATAGGGAGGTCTTTTCTTATATAATCTAGTGCGGATGGCTGAGTCAGAGGGGCCAAAGCACATGCTCTGACCAGACAATATCCCCTGCGAGAAGGTAGGTGCCATACCGGAGACTTCCCTTTGGACTGCTGGCTATACTGGATTAGAGAACACAGCCGCGGCTGTTATGCGGCCATCTGGCGCCCTCGGTTGCCTGAGTACAGTGGTACCAATCCAGTCGGCTACAATTTGAGCTACAAAGGGGCAAGGGACTCTTCCCTTGCCCCTTTGTAGCTCAAATTACCAATTATTTAAAACCTACAGTTTTACACCGGCTCCGAACGGTGAAGCAGCAGTGTAGGTAGGCATGCACGTAAATTTTTCCATCAGAAAAACTCATTGGTACATGTTGGCCGGAATCGAACCTTGAGTTCAAGAGTCCAAGCAACGGGTGACCGCTCGAGCATTGGAGGCTAGCCGGTCTAGCCTGCACGACTAAATGGAGGCACCGACACGGCACCTAATTCACCAAGGTGTTATGGGCTGACATCACAGATTATGTAGGTCAGGCGTTTTCAACCGGTGTGCCGCGGCACACAGGTGAATTCTAAGTTGCATCTAAGCGCATGCTTCACGTTTCGGCTCGCATCAAGCCCTCGTCAGCTAGTCTGCGTTGACTAGGACGCGGGGAAACCACCAGTCCCGCTCTCGAACTCCCTCTCTCTACCTAGCCATATTCTGTAGGATGCTTCCAGTGACGTTTTCGAAGCTCTCTCCATATATGAGCTTAGCGTCGATCTTGGCAGCCCTAGATTCTTGAAGAGACTGTAGAGCGACTTCGCTGGTAGTCCTCTTGCTCCGACTTCCACAGCGAAGAGATCAGTCTTGAGTCCGTTTCTCACAATCCGGTCTACTAAGTTGCAGTAGGTGATGTAGCCAACCGGCGTACGCTTTGTGAAAGCGCACTCGGCACGCACCTCCTGCTCGGGCACGCTCTCCGAGGCGACGGCGAGCGTGTCGGCAACCTCCAGCAGGTCCTTGCAGAAGCTCTGTATCGCGAACGACTTGGCGTCCTCCACCTGCTTCGTCATCCGCCGCCGCACGTTCTCGCCGTCCGCCAGCGCGCGCTTATACTTGTCCTGCAACGCCAGATGGATATTAAATGTAAAAGAGTAAACTTTACGAAAAGTAAGCAAACAAAATTACAATCTACTTAAACTCGTTTGTATGGTGGCTGCCGAGTTAGACATTTTGGAATTAGTCGGAATTTTATTAGTATTGTTTACATACACTATAGCAGCTTAAAGCTGATGCGTGTACATCGAAGTTGGTAAATTGGTGGTTTTTTTTTTATTTTATTGACAGCGCGACATATGGCGCCGAGCCACCCATAAGGTGTCTAACGACGCCCATGGACATTCGGTTGTATGCGGGGGTTGCGAATGCCATGCCGGCCTGACAGGTGCCCATTCACGCCCCTCTTGAAGGACCCGAGACTGTACTTGGGGGGAAATATATGGGCAGGGAGAGCGTTCCAGAGTTTACCGGTTCTGTAGAGGAAAGATCTGCAGAATCGATTGGTACGCATCCGCGGTAAGTCCAGCGTGTAGGGATGCAAACCCTGCCCAGTGCGCGTGGTGCGAAGGTGGAAAGGGGACGGCGAGATCGCATCAAACAGCTCCTCCGAGCACTCCCCATGGAATAAGCGATAGAACACACTTAGGGAGCCGACATCCCTACAGTGTTGCAGTGGTTCTAGATCGCAGGACACTTCGGGGTCACCCACTAGTCGCACGGCTCGACGCTGGTGGTGCACTTGTTTTTTTTTTACTTCCTTTTTCTAAAGTTTGCGGTCAGTACTTGGATGGGTGACCGCTCGACCGTTGGAGGATGACCGTGGTTCGGATTCCACGTATAACTGTAGGTCCCTTCCCTTCTTACCTTACTAGGTGGTAGGGTTTATCCCGCCCGGGTTGGTACCACCGCACTGAATGAAACGTCGGTCGAAACGGCTATGTACATAGTTCGCGTTTTCCGTCCAATTCAGTGTAGCCGACATGAAATGAAGGGAAGCACTGGCATGGCACCTAGTTCACCCGGTATAGCCAGGTCCAGTATAGCCAGCAATCCAGGGAAGTCTTCAGTATGGCACCTACCTTCTCGGACGTGATATTGGCTGGTCGGAGCATGCGCTTCGGCCCCTCCGACTCAGCCACCCATACCGGATTACATAAAAAAAAAGAATCTTCATAAAGGTTGACTGGAAGAAGTCACTTGCAGTTATAAGTCTCCCTTTATATCTTTACTCCTGTATTGCTTGTTTATATTATAATGCTAACCTCATAATCAGTGAGAGCAGTCTTAGCCGCAGCGAGGTCTGCGCTCAGACCCTCTATACTCTTGTGGCATTCCTCGAGGGTCTGCGGGAGCTCCTTCCCTCCGTCGGCGGGCTCCTTCGTCTTTTCTTCCGTGCTGAAGCGGCCGACGCTTGTACATCTGTCGAGGTGCAGTGTCGGGGGGGACGATTAATCCACAAATCAGAAAAACTTACACACAATTCATTGTATGTAGTCAAAATGATTTCTCAATGGGGTGGGAAGTGGTTTATGAATCCCTAAACCCATCCACCCTTTATACCTATACACGGTGTTGCAACCCCGACCGTAAAACCCGAAAGGGGATGATTCTGTACGTGAAATAGAACAACTTTTGTTTTAAGACTTTTTAATTTGAAGAAAAAAAAATTTGTTTTCTCTATACATTTTGAGAATAGGTATTTAAAATTTGTATGGAAAAAATAATTTTTTTTTGTTCCAAAAACATTTTTTTCGCCACGCCAAGTTGTTTAGTTTCACATATAGAATAACCCCCTTATGTCAGTTAAAAATATTACAGGGGCAACTGCAACACCGTGTATAAGCTGTCTGCTTCAAGTTTGCCGGTGGCTTGACTACTCACGAATACCTGCCAAACGGTGAACGGTGAACAAAAAAATAAATTTTCGAAATTAGCTATTTGCAAGAGCGGCATTGTTATCGGCACTGAGCTGGGTGGCAGGGATTGCGGCGAGCGGCGGGACCAGGGGGTTTGCACCCCGCGTACCGGCAAACTTAAAGCAGACAGGTTATACGTCTATGAACAACTGACAGGTTAACTGACTTATTGATGAATTGGTATTGTGGCATCACACATATGTGGGGTTGTGAAAATGTTGGGGTAAAATCACGTTTGTACAGTTTCATTTGTTTGCACAACTATATTAGTTATTATATTAGTGCTTCTTCCTTGGGGAGTACTCGGAGGAGCTCCCTGCACGTACAGTATCAGGTTTTTCACAAGGGGCATCAATAGCCATCTGTCAGGCCGGCATGGCATTCGCAACTGCCGCATACGACCGAATGTTCATGCGCGTCGTTAACCTTCCTATACCCGCGCATTGGTCTGAGAGACTGACGAAACACTTTTTCGTATTTATTTCTTTTCTCAGCAATGCTAGGGAGTCGAGTCTTTTGCTAGCTGCCGGATTTGTTGCTAGCTTCACTTTAGGGCAAACCGCACGTTCGTGGCGCGCGCACGCGTGGTCGCACTTGGCGCCAATCGGTCCGTGAGACCGACGCGGGTATAGACGAAACCTTTTGTGTAAGTATAAAATGTAATAAATTGATTGTGTATTGGTATTTTTTGCGTTATTTCCTATGTGTGTATAATTATATTGACTCATTTTATATTTTAGAGTTTATATTTCATATCAAGATGGATGATGATCAAATCAGATTGCTGTTGGAGGAAGAAAATTCGGTCTCTAGCTATGAAAACGACAATGACAGCGAGGTGGAAGATTTTGTCGAAATACAAGACGAAACATACAATACCGAGCAAGAAAATGACGATGAAGAAGTTTATTTTTGTTTTTTCATAAGAAAATATTGTTTTTGTTCTGTTTTAGTAGTGCCTAAGACAAAAACCTCAATATTGAAGGCTGTTTTATAATAGACTTTTAGTCAGTAAAATAATTAATAATAAAGTCATTAACCCTTCGAGTCTCAAGTGGAGCGCGCGCTCCCGTTTTCGTCGCCTACCCTTGGCTCCCAAGTGGAGCGCGCGCTCCACTTATTGCGCGCCGCTAGTTTTAATTCAGTATCTAATTCTACCAATTTTCTAACAAAACACTCAATACTGGTATCATTTCTTGGTTAAAACTTACTAATAACTATTCTCAGACACGACTGGGCACACAATAACCTTCACACAGAAAAAAAATAATGAAGTTGACAGAAAATAAAATGTCACTTTTGGCAGCTGACATTTCCACTGACCCTGGAATAGACAAAGATTGTACCCGTAAACGTATTTCGGTATTTGATAGTTCGTTTCAATGCGCTTATTTCGGTATACCATATGTAAGACGAAATTGTACAGTTTTGGTCAGAAAAATTCAAAAAAAAATTCGAGTGTGTTTTTTTTTTGCCTGGAGTTCAAAAAATCGGTCTGTGCTTCTAAATAAGTGAATCCTGAAGAGTTTGGTATCACTGAACGCGTAATTTCAGTACAAACAAGACAGAATAACGAGTATTGATGGATCGATCGATTGAGGCGGGATATTCGAATTTGTGTGAGAGCGCGCGCGCCAAAATTTTGCGTTTTTGAGCGCCGCCAAAAGGGCCTGGGAGCCAAGGGGAGTAGGACTATTTTGAGTCAAAGGGACTCAAAGGGTTAAATTATATTTATTGTTTCATTATATCTTTAGTTTTGGGAAAAAAATATATTTATATAGGTTTCATAGTAAAAAAATGTCATTGTAGTTGTCCAAACTTTCGGACTACGAGACCGTGCGCGGGTATAGGTGTTACAAAAATTGGCGCGGGTATAGGAAGGTTAAGACACCTTATGGGTGGCAGGGCGCCACATGTCTCGCCTTCAATAAAAAATTATAATAATACAGTTATCTGAGTACAGAATGATGCAACACCTCTTTCATTGTTTATCTAAATGAATTATACTACCAATCCCACTTCACAATACAGGGCCTCTGTCGCTTAATTACAATTTCAAAGAAATGATTAGATTATGCTCTAACTTCACTGACAACTCGGTCAAAATCCCGTAAGGTTCAAGTTCCGACGAAGGTTATGTTGCGCAATGAAAATACCTAAAAATGCCGGCTCCTAGCAGCCTCCGCGCCGCCTCGCTCGCCCGCGCCACGGCGCCTAGGCGACTCACCGACACAGCGAGCGACGACATTTCAGTGTAGACAAACAATATTATAAATATTTCTAAAATTCTACAGAAACTCACTCGCCGTTACGAACGTCACCTATATTTTTTAGGTTAGATAAATAACTGTCAGTCAGTGTCAGTCAGTTGTCACTGTGATTCAGAAGAAGAGAACAACATTTTATTTTGTAGGGTTCCGTATTCAAACGGAACGCCGCGCAGCGCCGTCTGTCTGTCCGTCCGTCCGAGAGCCGTATCTTTTGACCATGATAGCTTCGCCGATTGAAAATTTCACGGAATATGTGATATACGTCAACAAAAAATAAAAAAAATTAAGGGTGTCGCCATGCAAGAAACATGCTAAGAATAGATTAGTACGTATTCACGCTACTAAATAATAAATGGCGCCACAGGTAGTTTGCATTGCAGTCAGAAAAAAGTGACGGATACTAATGGTTTTGACAGGTATGGTATAGCGGATTTACGGAACCCTGCGTGTGTGAGTAAAATTCGCGCTTGATCGATTTTTCTTTCTTGAGCTTTGGAAACAAAATAACAATGGCGCACAATATTTCAGGTAAAGCCTGACCAGGAATATATGAGGGGCCGCCATATTGCGGAATTTCGTTGGAACTAATTTCTTACACTGGCCACAATTATATTTGATGCTTGATAATCTGTTGTCAATGTCAAAATTGCTTCTGAACTGACATTTAGGTAAAACGTTATGTCATTGTAGTGAGATTGTCATGAATTGGCCGCCGTAATGTACAATTAGGTAATTCTTTTTTGTTCTATCTAGGTGTATCTCAAGCATCTATTTGCCGAATAGGAAACAAAAGAGGGATGTAAATATTATTCGTTCTGAACAAAAAACACTTTTTGACTTTACAAAAATACGAAACGTTCGAATAAAAATAGCTTAGGTTAAGTTTTTCTGAACTAGAATTTTTATTAAAAAGTATAGTGTTTCAGCAAGGTCGATTAATAATTTTTTTTTATAATTTGTACACTTTGGTTCAGGACATATCTGCAGATACATGGAAAAAATGTTGTGAACATGTAAATGTCAAGGGTAGTTATTTTTACATTGACATCAAAATATATATAAAAGATGCATTAAATTAAAATACATTTGTATATCTTATTGTGTATTTCAGTGCAAAAGTACATTTTGAATAAAAACATCGGCCAATTCAATATGTGCGTACTATACTGAATGTTGCTATATAAATCTAAAAAGTGGCTCCATCATGACAGCTCTCATATATTCCTGGTCAGGCTTTACTCTATTACTACAATTTCATAGTTAGATATTAAATTAGGGTTCAATTAATTGTGTGAGACTATGAGTGAATGCCCGAACTATTATTTAAATTCTCCGCCTGTAGTTCACACCTCAACTTAGCAATAATTAAATCATACTTGCTAATTCGGAATGTTTCCCATCGATATACGAATTTATTATAACAACAATTGAAGACATATACAATTAAAAAAATATATATATTATAATAACAGACAAGGCTGCATGGTATAACACCTTTGCCTATCCCAAAAAAGGGATAAACCAAAAAAAACAATAATTAAAAGCTTAAAACGTCAATTAGTGACAGCCATACATATATGTCAAACAAAGCAAATTTTGTCAAGATATAGAAAGAGTGCAGAAAGGCGAAATCAAAGGTAATTCAATAATAATTACATTTCCCTTTCCATGATCGTGTTCCAATATCTTCAAAATTTTTCATCCTACGCAGTTTTCAGCTTTAACTTCGCGCTGTGTTGTTTGTTACACTTGGCCTAGTTTTGAAGGTACTTTCATATTCTGTGCAAAGTCAGCAATTATGGATGATATCATCCATAAGTAATGGTCTGGTCCTCCCTTGGACGTAGGGTTTGTTGTACATTTACTTACTTACGGAAATAATATAGAAACTTTTTCAATTGATTGACTGAACAAATTTTCGAAGTGCATAGCCTAATTTTTTATAATTTTATTCAAGTATCAAACACTGTTTATTTGTTCAGGTATATTTTGGGGTTTCTTGAAATGACACATTTAAAAAATGTTTATATTTTTTTTACCAAATTAGTTATTAAACTTACCTACATACTTTGGTATTTCGTACTTATTTGGTCAAAGAAGGAAGGTGTTGAACTGAGTTTGTGATGGCACCACCGAAAATATCCGGGCCCATTGGCAGTAGAGGAGGGTGTCGATCGAGGTTGGGACTAGCGAGCGGCCACACTGTGTAGTTTTCCAGCATGCGTTACGTTTCAGCTCGCGGCCAGTCAGTCTGTTCCCTATAACGGCCACTTCCTCGAACAGCCACATCCCGTTAACGACCACATCCCCGATTGACCACAAAGGCCAATTTAATCTGTGACCGAAGGGTCACTTACCCAAACGGCCACATAAATGAAAAGAAAAATTACCTTTGAAAAAAATATATATAGATCTGCTACGAAAATTAAAAAATAATGAAATTACCGAAAATACATTTTTAAATAAAATTATTTCTATGAGAATACTCATGAATGAAAATAAAAAAACATAGAAAAAATGGCATAATAAATAAGAATAAAAAAGGTCAGTTCCGGATTGAACAGAACGAGTAAAATAAGTTAAAATAAAATGTTTTGTTGGTTGCAATATGAGTAGCTCCAAGTTTATTTTAAGTTGTTTTTGTTAGAAGTCAGTTATTTTGTGATTTTGATTAAAAAAAAATTAAAGCAAAAGAGTTAAGACTTGAAAAAATTTTATTTCTTTCAATCTGTTACACGAATCATTTATGATTTTGTGAACATTTTTTTTTTTTGTTTACTCCTTAAGAATCGATTTTCAGTGGTAATTTTGAGAAATGCACTAACATGCACGAGACACTTGCACAGTGGTTATTCAAGAAAACGGACGAACAAGGAAATGGACGAATAAGGAAATGGACGAACAAGGAAATGGGCGAAGAAGAACTTTGGACAGTGGTCATTCGGCGAAATGGACATACTGTGCTGGTTCCATTTATGGGATGGGATTAGTTTATCTACTCACAATTTGAACCAAACTAATTTGTTTATATCGTAAATGCTATAAAATATTATAGAACTAAAGGTTTTGGTGACAAAATTAGTACATATTAAAAAAAATCGGGCTGTGGATTGTCGCAGACACGGCCATGTGTTTTACGTGAATACATGTACGTATTCTTTGTTCCTTTACCTATCGAGTGGTGTAATAAAATTTTGGATGTAGATGATAGATATGAAGCTACAACACCAAACCGTATCCCCCGATTTTGTTATCAGTTTTCTGGATTGGCTCCCACTATGGAAGCAAATTTAAAGACGTATTCACGTCAAAAAAGACTTAATTTGCTGAGTTGTGAATTGTGTTCAAGTGACCCTTCAGTCATATTATCAAAGCAGATTGACTTATGTTCAAGTGTATAATTATGATCAAATATCCAACTGCCAAAGTTTTGCTAGTACCACAGAATAGGAAAGAGTACTCCGTACAGAAGCGTCTCTGTACAAACACTCACAAAGAAATAGCTACTCTGCGACGACGCGATAAAGTACAAATTGACTCGCACAGAGCTGCATGCCTAACCACGATAACCACCTACATTTCGCTTCTCTTTCTGTCGCGTAACTCTATCTCGAAAGCGCGTCGTTCAGCGCGTGTAAGGGCTGTGTCTTTGGGCTGTCTTTTTGTGAGGAATAAAATAAAGATAATACCTACCAACGATACGATATTTCGCTACGGCAAATTCATGCGAACAAATTCATGCATGCGTTAGCGTCACAATTAGTTTCTCACATGGAAGCGTGCAACCTTCCAGTGATAGTTTTGTTTGATCAATAAATTTAATGATCATCTACAATGTACCTATTGTTTTATTGGTGTTTTTTATTGTATAAAAACCCACATTGAGACAGAGAACGAATGAATGTTCTATTTATACCCTTATACGAATTAGGCCATAGGTACCTACATACCATGCTGTTCGGCGTCATCTAACTAATGTTATTGGCAATATGATAATATTATTTTAAATCTATGACCTCCTACTAATATGATTACTCCTACTAAAATTACTAGAAATAAATCAAAATGCTACACAATAATGACGTGATTTCGAAATTTCTAAATTCGAAACGAAATGTAGTAGATGCGAGGTGCGTGCGAGCGCCGCGCGCTCGCTCTGGCTGGATAGCGGCAGCCCACTGTTTACTTGTGCATTAACCGACACGCCAAGCGGTAGGCATTTAACGCGCGTCCTTGAGCGAGTGACGAAGGCCTGCTAGTACTGTAAACTGTGCAGTCCAAATATATTACAAAAGTAACTAGTTTTGTACTCGTTAACTCTTCAGCTCACTTTTATTATATTAAAGTTTAATTTTTGTAATAAATAAATAAATAAATAAATGTTTGTTATACTGATATTTATATACTGACTGGCTGTTATACACGATCACAGTCACTGCTATGCACAATCTCTATCTGTTATTTTTTTTTTATGGAAACTGACACGGTTGGCTACATCACCTACCACATCCGTGATCTCAGCCCATAACACAGGGTGAACTTGGTGCCATGTCAGTGCTTCCCTTCATTTCATGTCGGCTACACTGAAGTGGACGGAAAACACGAACTATTTACATACCCGTTTCGACCGATGTTTCATTCAGTGCGGTGGTATCAACCTGGCCGGTAAGAAGGGAAGAGACCTACAGTTTTACATGGAATCCGAACCACGGTCAGCTTCCAACGGTCGAGCGGTCACGCATCCAAGTACTGACCGCGCTCAGGGTTCTATTCTAGACAGGATATGAAATGGATAAAAATATCTTTCCTTATTCATATCACAGACTTACATACAAAACAACATTAAAACTGTACCAGTTAAGATAAGCGGTGGTGTGCTATTGACAGGGCAAAATGGGCGTTCACAGATAAACCGTAATGTGACCACTTTTTTTATCGGGTCACACTTGTGTCGATTGTGCGTCAGTGGGCGCAGTACTATCTGTGAGAAAGGTGGTGCCACCAATTGGCTTTTATTTGAAATCCATCACTCTAATTTAGGAAAAAACGGTGACTGTTTTTGTTATATAGTTCTTGGTAGGAGATAAAATTTTTTGGTGCATCCCCAGACTAGTACTTACATACATACGAGTACATACCACACGCCGTATCCCGACAATCGGGGTAAGCAGAGTAATCGGTGTTGTGCTGCAAGTACTCTCATAAATTACAGCACAACACCGACCACCACATTTAGCAAAGTATTCGGACAAGATAGCCATCAGGCAGCAAGTAAGGCACGAAGGCCCACCTGCTGCATGACTCGGTGGAAAGACGGCGCCAAGGTGAGAGGTGGCTAGCCTGTCGCCCTATGCACAGCATCTTGTCCTTATCCCTTAGTCGCCTTTTACGACATGCACGGGGAGAAATGCAGTGGGACTATTCTTATTAAGTACCGGCCCCACTAGTACTTATGTACATATTATGTTATTTAGAATTTTTTAAACAAATTATTATTAACTATTTCATTTATTATACATTTTTATGTTAATTTAAATACAGTCAGTCAGTCAGCGTGTATGCGTCCACTGCTGGACATACGCCTCTCCAATTTTCCTCCAGTCCTCCAGGCCTTCGGCGGTACGGAACCACTGCTTTCCGCAGATTTGACATGGTCGCCCACCTGGCGTGTGGTCTAATACACACTCTGTTGTGTTCTTCTCTAGTCCAGTATAGCCAGCAATCCAAAGTGAAGTTCCGGCGTGGCACCTACCTTCTCGGAGGTGATATTGGCCGGTCGGGGCATATGCTTTGGCCCCAGCCACCGATACCGGATTACATAAAAGCTGGAGGTGAGCGCCGCCGACACGGACGCGTCCGACACGAGCGGCAGCCTCGACTCGAGCCAGGCGGAGCTGCACGACCTGGACGCCGCTCCGCCGCTGCTCATGTGTAGTCGTGTGCGCTTGCAGGACTGAAGATGAGCGACTCGGCGGTGCTGGAGGTGAGCGCCGCCGACACGGACGCGTCCGACACGAGCGGCAGCCTCGACTCGAGCCAGGCGGAGCTGCACGACCTGGACGCCGCTTCGCCGCTGCTCATGTGTAGTCGTGTGCGCTTGCAGGACTGAAGATGAGCGACTCGGCGGTGCTGGAGGTGAGCGCCGCCGACACGGACGCGTCCGACACGAGCGGCAGCCTCGACTCGAGCCAGGCGGAGCTGCACGACCTGGACGCCGCTCCGCCGCTGCTCATGTGTAGTCGTGTGCGCTTGCAGGACTGAAGATGAGCGACTCGGCGGTGCTGGAGGTGAGCGCCGCCGACACGGACGCGTCCGACACGAGCGGCAGCCTCGACTCGAGCCAGGCGGAGCTGCACGACCTGGACGCCGCTTCGCCGCTGCTCATGTGTAGTCGTGTGCGCTTGCAGGACTGAAGATGAGCGACTCGGCGGTGCTGGAGGTGAGCGCCGCCGACACGGACGCGTCCGACACGAGCGGCAGCCTCGACTCGAGCCAGGCGGAGCTGCACGACCTGGACGCCGCTTCGCCGCTGCTCATGTGTAGTCGTGTGCGCTTGCAGGACTGAAGATGAGCGACTCGGCGGTGCTGGAGGTGAGCGCCGCCGACACGGACGCGTCCGACACGAGCGGCAGCCTCGACTCGAGCCAGGCGGAGCTGCACGACCTGGACGCCGCTCCGCCGCTGCTCATGGAGCCGCGCCGCGACATCGCCGTGCAGGTGAGCTCCGTCGACCTCCTTTGTCAGCCTCGGTGGCTCAGCGGTGCGGTCGGTCGACTGTTGTTAAGCCCGACTGCGCGCGGTACGTACTTGGATGGGTGATCGTCTCTTCGGCTGACGTGCCTAGCCCACTGCCGCATGAGTTTTTTTTTATTGAAAGCGCGACATATGGCGCCGAGACACCGATAAGGCGTCTAACGACGCTCATGGACATTCGGTCGTATGCGGGGGTTGCGAATGCCATGCCCGCCTGACAGGTGCCCATTCACGCCACTCTTGAAGGATCCGAGACTGTACTTGGGGGGGAATATATGAGCAGGGAGAGCATTCCAGAGTTTACCGGTTCTGTAGAGGAAAGATCTGCAGAATCGATTAGTACGCATCCTCGGTAAGTCCAGCGTATAGGGATGCAATCCCTGCCCAGTGCGTGTGGTGCGGAGGTGGAAAGGGGACGGCGGGATTGCGTTAAACAGCTCCTCCGAGCACACGGAATAAGCGATAGAACACACTTAGGGTTTTGATGAGTTTAGCCACCTAGTGTGCAATATGTTCTGCATTGGTGCGTCAGCGGATTCCTAATAAACTCTAGTTACTCTCCACGGTGTGAATTCCATGCAGAATTGTAGATCACTTCTGTCAGCCTCGGTAGCTCAGCGGTGCGGTCGGACGACTGTTGTTAAGCCCGACTGGGCGCGGTCAGTACTTGGATGGGTGACCGCTCGACCGTTGGAGGCTGACCGCGGTTCGGATTCCGCGTAAATCTGTTAGCTCCTTTCCCTTCTTACCTTACTAGGTGGTAGGGTTTATCCCGGCCGGGTTGATACCACCGCACTGAATGAAACGTCGGTCGAAGCAACTATGTAAATAGTTCGTGTTTTCCGTCCAGTTCAGTGTAGCCGACGTGAAATGAAGGGAAGCACTGACACGGCGCCTAGTTCACCCGGTGTTGTGGGCTGACGTCACGGATGTTGTAAGCCAATCGTGTCAGCTTCTGACACGATTGACGAAAAATCTACAGATCTCACACTACGCGCAACTATCAAAGGCATTGAAAATGTAATTTATAAATAACAAGCTGTGCCCGCGGCTCCGCTCGCTCTCATATTTCACTTCACTGCTAACCTCATAAGCTATTTAGCGTGATAGTAAGTAGCCTATAGTTGATGGGAAGAATCAAGCTATCCGTAGAATTTTGTTTTATTACAATCGGTTCAGTGGTTCTCGAGTTATAAGCGGACAGACAGACACTCAGATACTCAGACAGAAAGCAGACGTTGGATTTTATTATAGGTAAGGAAAGGAAGCACACGATAAAATTTGACAAATTTTTTAATAGGAATTCATTCTTTATGGTACTGACGATAAAGTGAACGGAGCGCAGACTGTACTCGCGCGTAAGGGACCCGCTACCGCCTACAGTTTTTTTCCGCCCGCCTCCTAAGATGGCTCAAACTGTAGCTTAATTCAATCCCGAGATACCATTTTTTCTGTTTCTTGAATAGCGAGCTCAAAATAAAAGTTGTTGGGAAATTCTCCATTCAAGTCGGTGACTTTTTTTTTTGAAATTTTGGCAAATTTTGGAAAATCTCAAAAAGTTACAAACCGATTTTGGTATTTTAAATTGCCCTTTAAAGCCCTCCGGCAGACGCACATTTTGACATATGACCCATCCGCGTACCTCTCATATCTGAGAAACTGCAAGCAAATGTCTTTTACCGTTCGTGCAGCCAAGCTGTGGAATCGGCTACCTCTATACATTCGTATTTCTCCTACTATCAAAATTTTTAAAAAGAATATTTACAATTATTACTTGACCTCCTCAGTGTAACATTTTCTGCACATTAGCACTGTTCTCCCAATGGCCAATTATACATATATGTATGTAAGTATGTATTTATTTACTAATTATTGTATTGTATAAATATATATTTAGGTATATATAATATACAGGAACAAGTACTATGTATACTTATTATATTATACTATATCTCTTTATTCACGTTCTTATAATATATTACATTAATTTTACATAAATTTTACAAAAAGTAATAAAAATACACAAAATTAATATAATGTAAATAAAAACGGTAATTTCCGCCGGCGGCGGGAGACAGGCCTCCAAGCACACCGGCGGGTGCAGGCCGTGGCTACGGAGCTCTCCGAGACGACGCGAGGCGAGCTACGAGCGATAGGTGGTGGTACTAGACACGTAGGCCACCACCACCCCCATCTCGGAGAGCTCCGTATCCGCCGGACTGCACGGCGATGTCGTCGCGCAGCTCTTTCACATATCTCGTTCTTCGTGCGCGCATCGCCTCAAATTTGCACTGCACCACCGGTAGCGGGGGCACTAGACAGGACGCGAGGTCCCGATGACCCCAAGCTTGCCGGTGGTGGACGTCGTCCTCGCCGTAGTTCTTGTTATTATTATTATTCGTTTATTGACACATTTCTTTTTTATATTAATTTTACATAAAAAACTTAAATCTAAAATTAATATAAAATAACAAAATGGAATTTCCACCACCGGCGGCGGGGCGAACCCAGGCTACCGATGGTCGGACCCGAGAGAGAGAAACCTTCGGACAATTCGAGCGGTGTCGAGCAAGACCGCCTTCTGCATCTGACCCTTGATCCAAGCAAGTGGCTCTAGTGAGAGCCTCTTGAGATGATGGTCGAGGCTCTTCGCTATCAGCCCATGCGCAGACACGACTATTATTATTATTATTATTATTATTATTATTATTTATTTATATACACTAGCAGCTTGCAGCTGATGCGTGTACTTCACGTGTTGAGTGCACTGTTTTATAATAGATCTTATTTATATTTTTATTGTTTTTTTTTTTTTTTACTTTTTTATTATTAATTTTTTTTTATTATATTATTAGTGTTTGTTTTTATTTTTGTTTATATTTAGCAAATGTTTGTCAAGTAGATTTTTAAAACCATTCACTTATATATTATATATTGTAATCATGTATGTATGTTTATTCATACCTATTTATTTAGTTACTATTCTCTCACATTATCCGTGCGCCTACTTATACACATTTACCACATCCCAAATGTTTGCTCTAACATAATGCAGATCTGCATTCAGCCGACCTTTTTGTACCTTATTTTATCGAAAAATGGTTTACAATAAATAATAAATACAAATACAAAATAAAATTTCATAAATCGGGGCACTATACTCGAACGAAAACATAAACATTTCCAAATGTTAAAATACTAAAAAACTGGGATTAACAACTCTTGAGGAAAGGAGACAACGAGGAGACATTATAGAAACCTATAAAATCCTAAAAGAATGCTACGATGTACCAAGTCTACAGTCAATGTACGAAAGGAGCACTGAAGAACGTCTTCGCGGTCACTCATTAAAACTAAAATGGCCCACACATAGAACCAACCCCAGGAAGCATTTTCTGACGCACCGGGTCGTAAGGGCCTGGAACAAATTATCTGAGGACACCGTCAGCGCCCCCTCGGTTAATTCTTTAAAAAACCAATTAGACAAAAAAAAAAACAAAACAAAAAACAAACAAACAAAAATACTTAAAAACAATACAAGTGCACTCATAAATTAATAAACAGAATACACGCACCAGCTGTTAGCTGTCAGTGTTTAAAATAAATAAATAAATAAAACTTCCCTCAGCTCTCTCGATGGTAGAATTGAAGCAGTCAAGATTGTTACGGTGCGGTGTTGCCGGCAGGTGGACGCGCCGATGAAGCAGCTGTCGACGCTGGAGACGTACGTGACGTACCGCGTGCGCTGCGCGTGCGCGCGCTGGCCCGTGCCGCCGTACGTGCGGCGCAGATACAACCACTTCAAGGTCAGTCAGTCGGCGTGTAAGCGTACACTGCTGGACATACGCCTCTCCGATTTTCCTCCAGTACTCCCGGCCTTCAGCGGTACGGAACCACTGCTTTCCGCCGACGTACTTGATGTCGTCGTCCCACCTGGCGAACCACTTCAAGGTATTTGTTATTTATTATATTCTTTGTGCCGTGTGGGGAAGATATGCACGGGGAGAGATGCAGTGGGGCTAACTGCATCTCTTCCCGTGCATGTCGTAAAACGTGACTAAGGGATAACGACAAGGTGCCGTGCTAAAGAGCAACAGGCTAGCGGCCTCCCACCTTGGAACGATCTTTCCACCGAGTCATGGATTGGGTGGGTCTTCGTACCTTACTTGCTGTTTGATAGTTATCTTGTCCGAGTACTTTGCTAAATGTGGCGGTCGGCGTTGTGATTTAATTTATAAGAGTACCTGCGGCACAACTCCGATTACTCTGCTTACCTCGATTTTCGGGATACAGCGTGTGTTATGTATTCTTAGTGCTGTGTTTGCATTATAATTTTCTGGCATTGGGGCCCTTTTCGGAATTAAATTCAAATTGACCTGCTGTGTCTACTTTCCCCTTTTCCGTTTATGCTCAAGGTAGGAAACCTACATACATACCACATGCTGTATTCTGACAATCGGAGTAAGCAAAGTAACCGGCGTTGTGCTGCAAGTCAATCAGTCAGTCAGTCAGTCAGCGTGTAAGCGTCCACTGCTGGACATACGCCTCTCCAATTTTCCTCCAATCCTCCCGGCCTTCAGCGATACGGAACCACTGCTTTCCGCCGACGTACTTGATGTCATCGTTCCACCTGGCGGGTGGTCTTCCCACAATCCGTTTTCCTGTCCACGGCCGCCAGTGTAGGACACGGTTACTCCAACGATCATCGTCTCTTCGGCTAGCGTGCCCAGCCCCCTACCACTTGAGCTTTGCCACCCGGTGTCCAATATCGACTACTTTGGTGCGTCGGCGGATTGCCTTGTTACGCACCATGTCACGTAGCGATATTCCCAGCATGGCTCGCTCCATTGCTCGCTGGGCAACTTTCAACCTTTGGACAACAGCGACCGTAATACTCTTGTAAATTACAGCACAACACCGACCACCACGTTTAGCAACGTAAAAAGAAAACGAATGTTTTGTGTGCAGGCGTTGAGGCAGCGTCTAGTGATGGCATACCCGCTACTGCCGGTGCCGCCACTGCCGCCGCTCCACACAGCGCGCCAACAGCTCGATCGCTACGCGGCCGGCTTTGTGGCTGTTCGCACCCACGCGCTACACGCATTTCTGGGTTAGTGAAACCATGTTTTACTTTGTTAAGTTAAAGCTGTGTAGATTTGGAAACTGACCGTTTGAATTAGATTTTTATTCCAACAAGATAGATAGATAGATATACTTCATTGCTCCAAAACATTTTACCGTAACAAACAATAAGTAATTTATATGAGGGTCAACCTTTGGAGGTTTGTGAGTCTTATGTTGTGACTGGATTGGGAGCCACTTGAGATGTATTCTGAAACATGGTTGTACTTACGTAGACCGAAAGTGCAGCATGTACACATGTTTTGCAGACGCTCAAGAAGGACAATGTGTTACTCGAATTCTATGGAAAATTGTAGATACAATTTCGACAAAGATTAGGGGTCCTAATTTACTTCCTTTACTAACACCTTATCTCATATAATATTAATATGAAGGAAATACGCCAGACAGTACAAATGTTTATCTATCTCAGAGGTAGCTGAAAAGTAAGTGGAGTGGCTGAGGAGTTAGCCCGAAACTGAAATTTCCTGAAGCAATATGTGTGTGTCCACTCTATCGGAAGCCTTCTTAAAAGCCAAATTTTCCACATACGCTTGAGTTCCTTTCTACACTTATCTTAACAAGTAATTGGATTGCACATTTTGGCATTTAGTGGTGTCCGGGGCTTGCGAATGTCGTGCTGGCTTGAGAGCTGCCTATTCACTACTTTTTTGCAAGAACCCGAAACTGTAGTTTGGTGGAAATTTATGCCCGTGAAAATTCATTTCCTTTCCCATTAAGGCTACTAGGTACTAGGCAAAACCACTTCGTATTTCCCTAACCATACCCATATTTCAACAGATTTAACTATAATTTATATGCCTATAGTTAGGTAAAGATTCAAGGTATAATGTGAATACATTATTTTTAATTTAATCTATAAATTGCCTTAAAAATATGTGGTTGAAAAGTGGTAAAATCGTTCAAAAATGCCTTTGCTATTTCCCTCGCCACTTTTTACAAATGCATCTAATACAAAAAATGCTCCATTGAGCTTAAAGTCAATAAGACTAAGAATCGTCTAAATGAATTCAAACGCTTACAGAATATATGGTTTTTGACTGAACTATCTTTAAACATTCTATAATTTGGGCCATTGCCGTATTTGAGTTGGACGTATTTGTAACGAGGCGAGGGTAGATTTTTATAGCAAATGTATTTTCGAAAGTTTTTACCACTTTTCAACCACATATTTTTAAGGCAATTTATAAGATTAAATTAAATATAATGTATTCACTTTATACCTTGAATCTTTACCTAACTATAGGCGTATAAATTATAGTTAAATCACTTGAAATATGGCTATAGTTAGGATAATATGATGTGACGTTTTGCCTAGTACCCCCTCTTAAGTGCAAGGTTTACCATGTGTTGTCTCCGCGCCGCAGACCGTGTGGCGAAGCACCCGATCCTCACTCACAGCGAGGAGCTGAAGCTGTTCCTGACGGAGCGGGACGAGGCGCTGGAGAAGGCGCTGAGGCCGGACAGCGGCTCCTACGGGCTGTGGGGGCTCGGCGGCGTGCTCGCGAGCATCGGCGGCGACGCGCGCGCGCCCGCGCCCGGAAGGTACGCTGTTGCTCTTTTTTGTTCCCTTCCCTTGCCCCCTTAGGCGGCGTACATACATTAGGTCATCGATTTTTGGTCACTTTTTGACCCGATGATGACGTAGTTTTCTGTAATTTTTTTATTTTTTTTTTTATGGAAACTGTCACGGTTGGCTACATCACCTACAACGTCCGTGATGTCAGCCCATAACACCGGGTGAACTAGGTGCCATGTCAGTGCTTCCCCCTTTGATCGTGCCGGCTACACTGAACTGGTCGGAAAACACAAACTATTTACATAGCCGTTTAGACCGACGTTTCATTCAGTGCGGTGGTACCAACCCGGGCGGGTTAAACCCTACCACCAAGTAAGATCGTCCGCGGAATCCGAACCACGGTCAGCCTCCAACGGTCAGCGGTCACCCATCCAAGTACTGACGATGATTCAATAGCGACAGTTGACTGTCTGCACCACTGAGCTATCGAGTCTGACAATCTATTATTAATATAATTATTTTCTTATCTGAAGGGGTCACAACTAGATAATTCAAACGCATTGAAAAATATTATTCTTTAATACCTACTTAAACTTACTAGAAACATAGAAGATAGTCCAAAAATCTGTTTTCGAAAAACCTAAAATGTAGGTAGAAGTTTTCGGAAATCCGAAAAGTTTGTGTTTTTTATCGAAACATTCCTTTCGTATAGTTTCGGAAACATCCTTCTCGCATCTATATACTCGAGCGGCCACGTTGTGTATTCCGGGCAGAGTACCGACGGCGCTGAGTGTCTCCTCCAGAAAACTACGTCATCGCTGCACGAACCCCCCCTCCCCCCACGTCGTCAGTCGTCACTTTTCGTCAAACCCCTCCCCCCCCCCCCCCCCCCCCCCAAACCGATTACGTAATTGATGCACGCCGCCTTACTAGGTGGTAGACTCAAATTGTAGCCGACTGGATCGACACGACCGTAAAGATGGCCGCGTAGCAGCCTCGGCTGTGTTCTCCTCTTTTTATTGTATTTTTTTATGGAACCTGACACGGTTGGCTACATCACCTACAACATCCGTGATGTCAGCCCATAACACCGGGTGAACTTGGTGCCACGTCAGTGCTTCCCTTCGGTCGTGCCGGCTACACTGAACTGGACGGAAAACACAAACTATTTACATAGCCGTTTCGACCGACCTTTCATTCAGTGCGGTTGTACCGTGTGGGTCCGGTACTTTAAAAGAATAGCCCCACTGCATCTCTTCCCGTGTATGTCGTAAAAGGCGACTAAGGGATATGATATGACTCCCTTCCTATATTACTAGGTGGTAGGGTTTAACCCGCCCGGGTTGGTACCACCGCACTGAATGAAAGGTCGGTCGAAACGGCTATGTAAATAGTTTGTGTTTTCCGTCCAGTTCAGTGTAGCCGGCACGACCGAGGGGAAGTACTGACGTGGCACCAAGTTCACCCGGTGTTGTGGGCTGACATCGCGGATGTTGTAGGTGATGTAGCCAACCGTGTCAGTTTCCATAAAAAAAAAATAAAAAAAAAACCAACCCGGGCGGGTTAAACCCTACCACCTAGTAATATAAGAAGGGAGATATATCCCTTAGCCGCCTTCTGTCTTTCCTGTCGCGTTCATCCATCCAAGATACCAACGTAATAAATATCAGTGTTACCCTGTATACTATCATACACAATACTAATACAAGTTGTGTGCGCGGGCGGGCGCAGGGTGAAGGAGCCCGAGTTCGGGGCGGCGAGCGACTACCTGCTGTCGCTGCAGCAGAAGCTGAACACCCTCGGCGCGCTCACCGCGCGACTCTTCAAGGACTCGGCGGCGCTCGGACGCGAGATGAGCAAGTGAGGGGTTCCCGCCGTCTCGTCTGTTCATATTTTTGTTGCTTTTTTTTTTCAGGAAATCAACAGCACACGTTATACAAATTATACACATAGAATGAACACTTACGATGGACTATTAAAGATTTGCATAAGCGATTACATTAGGGACTGCAGGCAATCCCGGGAAGCCATTCCCAAACTGGACCTGCGACTCAGGAAGCGCCTGCTAAAGTTCGACAGGAGTCAACTCCGTATGGCGGTGGGACTTATTACGGGTCACTGCCCACTTAACAGACACATTCATCATTCATATGGAACATAGGCGCGCATCATAGCCCGGGATTAAATATCGTTCATTAAAAAAAAATAAAAAAAAAAATAAATAAAAAAAAAACCATATCAACCACTCATATGTCATAAATATCAACACCATACATAATATGTTATATTTTTCACTGATGACGACAACACAGTCGAAATATCTATTAATTGTGTAATTTTATAAATAATATTAATATATAAAAATTCATCAAACAAACATTTTGTAAATAAAAATAATTTATTGTCAATTGTTTACAATAGGTGTCACCGACAGCCCCCTATGCAGAGGTTGCACGGCGGAGGACGAAACAGCCGCCCACGTGCTCCTGGAGTGCCCGGTGGTGGCGGAAGAACGACTGCAGTTTCTTGGGAACGTGGGAACTGCCCGTGGAGTGTGGAAGCGACCGAGAAGAGTGCTCCACTTCATGAAAGAGCTCGGGTGGCTGGAGTAGCACTACCCGAGCGCCAGCGTACAACGGACCGTCTTGAGGTCTCAGTGCGGAGCATCGCCCACCCGCCTTCCTAAGTGGTTGGGCAGCAAACAAACAAACAACAAATAGCACTTGTTGTCTCGCAGTATGAAGCCGGTGGCGGACGCGTGGAGCTCGCACGAGCGCGGCGCGCTGGCGGCGGCGGCGGGCGGCGCGGGCGCGGGCGCGGCGGGCGCGGGGGCGGCGCGCGCGGCTCTCGCGGCGACTCCCGCGCGCGCGCTGCTGCCGCAGCTGGCTGCGTACGCGGCGGTGGTGCGCGACAAGATACTCGAGAGGGACGTCCTGCACAGTGAGCACATCACCTAACAAAATTTTTTTTTTATATGGAAACTGACACGGTTGGCTACATCACCTACAACATCCGTGATTATTATTATTATTTGTTAATGAACTAGCAGCTTCATATGCTGATGTGTTCATGTCTATGATGATCACTGCTGTTGCTATTTTGTTATTATATTTCTTCGATTTTTAAATACTTGTCAAGCCTATTTTTGAATGTGTTTATTGAGGGTGCTTCAATAATTTCCTCGGGCAGTTTATTAATTAATAAAACATAACCAATTTTAAATATTCGCGCGCTAACGGGTATGTGACATCACATGACAGCGTGCTGACTCTAGGTAGACGGATTCGTGCAAAACAAATCGCTCGCGACGTGTCGCACGCGCGGCTATTCACGATGTAGCGTCCTTGTTTTGCGCTCGTCCGCCGCACGCAGCACATCATTTCGGCCCATACTGTTTCTATGAAGTATCTTTTGTCTCACGCGCCAGCGGTGTTTTGCCGATCACCATACATTCAGTATGGGAGACCCGCGTGCGTTTTCGATTCCGCACGGGGCGCGCGCTTACTCGAAAAAAAGTGCCTTGTGATCTATAAAATAAGGTCAAATTCACATTCGTATTTATTTGGATTACATACGATCTTTATGGTTTTAATGTAGGTATGTTGTAAGATATTATTTATTTTGGTTGTAGTGAAGAATTCTCGTGGTATGTTGTGCGGCGCACGAGCGCACTTAAGGACCAGCCACCAGTGCCCCGGACTGGTGTTGTTCCTTTATGGAGGCTATTCTCTGCCTTGTAACAAAGTCAGTCAGTCAGTCAGTCAGCGTGTAAGCGTCCCTGCTGGACATACGCCTCTCCAATTTTCCTCCAGTCCTCCCGGCCTTCAGCGGTACGGAACCACTGCTTTCCGCCGACGTACTTGATGTCGTCGTCCCACCTGGCGGGTGGTCTTCCCACACTCCGTTTTCCTGTCCACGGCCGCCAGTGTAGGACACGGTTACTCCAGCGGTAGTCGTCTCTTCGGCTGACGTGCCCAGCCCATTGCCGCTTGAGCTTAGCCACCCGGTATCCAATATCGACTACTTTGGTGCGTCGGCGGATTGCCTCGTTACGCACCATATCACGTAGCGTTATTCTCAGCATGGCTCGCTCCATTGCTCGCTGGGCAACTTTCAACCTTTGGACAACACCGACCGTCAGCGTCCACGTTTCACACCTTGTAACAAAAGCACTGGTGAAAGAATTTTTTAAATATGTGCTTTCATTAAAATTTTAGGATTTCATAACAAACTAAATGCGTACTACAATGTGTGGGCGCCTTTAGCGGCGGGCGGTATGCAGGCGGAGCAGCCGGCGGCGGCGCGGCGGGGAGCGGGCGGTACGCGGGCGGGGCGGACTATCAGTTTGCGTTCACTCGCGTCGCGTCCGTCCGTATTCCCGCTGCCCGCTGCCCCGCGCCCCGCGCGTGCCCGATTAGAGCACTACAACATTACACTACATTAATAACTTTAAAAATTTATATCTCCGCAACAGGCGTACCTAGAACCCTACTTCTTTTACTAATTTATGTTTGTTGCAAAGCGTCGAATAGCCTCCTTAAAGGAACTACACAAACTACAAAATAAATATGAAGAGATATCTCCTAGGAAACCAAAAAGGATATGGCTCACTATTTAAACACCCCCACAAGCAGCAACCAGGGCCGCCACGGCCCCCTTAGGTAGCTCATTTCCCTTCCCCAAATTGAATTGAACAGGTAATTGTGTGACGTCATATGTGTATATGTGTTTAGGTATAGGTATAGGTAAGTATGAGTATATGTGTGTGATCGAGTTAGGCTATATGCGTGCGTGTATTAGTAGTAGAATTAGTATTATTTAGTAGTAAGGTATTATCTAGTCGATTATAAAATTAGTTAAAAATTAGGCATTAGGTTACGGTGTCTGGCTTTTAAACTTGTTATGCAAAATCGTAAAATTGTATAAAATTGTAACTGTAACACACTTTGTCGACACACTGGACTGGCTTAAAATCAGCGCCGCACACACAGCCTCAGTACTGAGCTGGAGTGTCGCGGCATAGGCTGTGCCAGATCCTTTTTTCTCTTCACAGGAAGGTGTGGATCTAAGCTTACGATGGCTTCACCGAACATATCCGGGCCCATCGGCAGTAGAGGAGGGTATCAATCGAGGCCGGGACTAGCGAGTGGCCACTCTAAATTTCCCGCGCATGCTTCACGTTTCGGCTCGCATCAAGCCCTCGTCAGCTAGTCTGCGTTGACTAGGACGCGGGGAAACCACCAGTCCCGCTCTCGACCTCCCTCTCTCTACCTATCCATATTCTGTAGGATGCTTCCAGTGACGTTTTCGAAGCTCTCTCCATATATGAGCTTAGCGTCGATCTTGGGAGCCCTAGATTCTTGAAGAGACTGTAGAGCGACTTCGCTGGTAGTCCTCTTGCTCCGACTTCCACAGCGAAGAGATCAGTCTTGAATCCGTTTCTCACAATCCGGTCTACTAAGTTGCAGTACTTGTTAAGCTTGATGTTGTGGTCCTTCGGTATGTTACTTTCCCATGGAACTGTAAGTTCAACAAGTACTACATGCTTTGTCGCTTTTGAGAATATGAGTATATCCGGCCTTAATGCTGTGGTACAGATTTCCGAAGGCATTTGGTAATGCTTCTCATGTGTGTCCATCAACAATTCCCAATCCTTTGCTGCTCCCAAAATTGAAGAAGGTTTAGTCCTATCTTTGGGCAGCTTATTGGCTCCAGGTTTCACAAAGTTGACCTTCTGGAAGCCGCTACTGGTTTGCCCTTTCCTGGTCCGTGCAATTGACAGGTTGATGGCCTCTCTGATGATTTGGAGGACTTTATCATGACGGTAGGAATACTGGCCTCGCTCAAGTAGTATTTTGCATCCGCATAACAAGTGTTTGGCCGTGCCTACGAACTCCTTACATGACGGGCATAGTCTATTTGTAGATTTCCCCCATCTAACTAGGTTACTCGGGTCGGGGAGAGTAAGCTGGAATGCATTTAAGTAGAACTTAAGCAGCTCAGGGGACCAGTTGTATATTATGGATTTCCACTTCAATGCAGGAGGGATGCAGAAGTCACCCACTGTTAGCCAATCATTCTGCATTTCTAGGTTTAAGGCGTGAAGTTTGAAGCCTTGTTCCATGTCCTCCTGAGCAAAACCTTTCAGTATTTCTTTATCAGACTTTGCTGTTTCTATGCCCAATCCAGATCTATTGGTGCGTGTACCAACTTGGAATGATTTGTAGAAGTCGAGTCTCGATTCCAGTTCATCTGATAGTGATGTGTTGGGTAAGGCTTGAATAGCGCTATCATTGGAGTCTTTGAGTATACATCGTTTGGCTATTCTCGCCTTTTGATAAATATCGACGGTTTCTTAATGTTCAGTCCAAAGTTATTGTGAGATCTGTATAGCGTTGACGAGTCAGCCGGGTGAGCCAGTCCAAACCATGATTTCAGGAATCTGGTCACATACGAGTCTAATTTAGTCAGGTTTTGCTTTGTGAAGTCGTAGACGAGAAATGGCCATGAAAGTTTTGATGTCAGGTAGTTATCGTAAATCCATGCCTTTTGTGTACCCAGGAGGGGAAGATTGTCAGTTTGGCGGAGGCTCTCTTCGAAAAGTTGGACAATATCATCAGTAGGATGCTCCTTTCCTCTGCTTGTGATCCTTTTGCCCAAGAATTTAAAAGGAGTTTCATCAGCCACGGTTGCGATTGGTTTTCCGGCTACTGTCAGACCTGGATTGCTCGAGGTAAACTTTGAACCTTTCCTGGTTAAGCTCAAACAGTAGCACTTCGCTGGTTTTATCTTCATCCCTTTAGTCCATTCACAATAGTCATCTACCACCTTAAGAAGCGCCTGATTTTGTTTTGGATTGCGGGTTAACAGCGTAATATCATCCGCAAATGCCAGGATGGCCGCCATATATGTGTCTCCATATTTGAACCTGTATCCCCATTTGTTTTCTTTTACGACAAGCGTATCAATTAGAATGTTGATAACAATGTTAAATGTAACAGGAGAGAGGCAGCAACCCTGGAAAAGTCCTATGCCGTAACGAATTTCCGGTATCTTCTCCGTTTCGCCTTTTACTTGTATTACAAAGGAAAGTTTTTTGTAGTAGGAGGCTATTATATTACAGATCAGAGGTGGCACATTATACCACTCTAGCGCCTTTAATAGTAACTCATGGCGCACCGAACCGAAGGCGTTTTCAAAGTCTAACCACGTGGCAGTTAATTGTCTCTCATTCTTCCTTGCATCTCTAAGACATTCAGTCAGCAAAGAATTATGTTCGAGACACCCTGCAACTCTTGGGAGAAAACCTTTCTGGTACTTCTTCGGTAGGTAGTCGTTGGTACACATGTGTTTGAGTAGTCTGGCCTGTATAATGGAGAAGAATATTTTCGAAATTGTGTTCGTAAGGGCTATAGGTCTAATGTCCTTGGGATCAGTAACTTCTTTCTTTTTTGGTAGAAGAACAAACACGGCTTTACCAAGACAGTCTGGCACTTCTCTGTTCGTCCAAATTCTTTTGTAGATGTTCAACATGTGTTTCCGCACTGATGGACATTTTTTGTATATGATGTATGGTATGCCATCGGGTCCCGGGGCGGAACTATTTGGTTTCCTTTTTATGTGGTATTCCAGCTCTTCCATCGTCGGTGAATCAGCATCAAATGCTAGAGCAGGTTCTTTGGGTTTTGGAGCTGGTGGATCCCTGTAAGTTATATCTGCCTCCGGGGTGGTATATGTGGATTTAAAGTAGTTGAACATCTCGTCCGTACTTAACCTAATTGTACCCTGCTGTTCCTTAAAAGCTTTTTTGGCGAAGTAAAAGGGGTTCTTCTCGAAAGCTGCTATATTCTGAGCCTTTCGAAATTCATTGCCAGCAACCGTAATTTGCTCAGCTACTTTCTGTATGTATATTTAATGTATATTTAATGTAAATGTAAATGTATATTTAACGACGTAATTTAAATTTAAATAGGGAAAATAAACGTTCTTTCTTTCTTCTTTCTTCTTACACCTGTCCGGGAACACCCTGTATATTCGCTATCAATGTTCGCACTTAACACGCCGCATGTTTTCTTACAGACACCTACGTCTCGTCCAACAACACGGCCAGTGAAACCCACAATCGGTACGTATAGAACACTTCGACTACTATACCGACCTCGATTAACACCCTCCTCTACTGCCGATGGGCCCGGATGTGTTCGGTGAAGCCATCGCAAGCTTAGTTCCACACCTTCCTTTCCGACGTGTACTTCTTACAGTCACCCAACCATGTGTGCTTAAGATCACGCACGCTAGCCGACCGATCGCACCACTGAGCTACCGAGGCTTTTTTTTTATGAAAACTGACACGGTTGGCTACGTCAACTACAACATCCGCGATGTCAGCCCATAACACCGAGTGAACTAGGTGTCGTGTCAGTGCTTCCCTTCATTTCATGTCGGCTATACTGAACTGGACGGAAAACACGAAATGTTTACATAGCCGTTTCGAACAATGTTTCATTCAGTGCGGTGGTACCAACCCGGGCGGGATAAACCTTACCATCTAGTAAGTTAAGAAGGGAAGAAGGGGCCTACAGTTTTACGTGGTATCAGAACCGTGGTCAGCCTCCAACGGTCGAGCGGTCACCCATCAAAGTACTGGGCACGCTCAGGGTTACAAGTCATTTTTTTTTATTGGCAGCGCGACATATGGCTCCGAGCCAACCATAAGGTGTCTAACGACGCCGAATATTCGGTCGTATGCGGGGGTTGCGAATGCCATGCCGGCCTGACAGGTGCCCATTCACGCCCCTCTTGAAGGACCCGAGACTGTACTTGGGGTGGAAATATATGGGCAGAGAGAGCGTTCCAGAGTTTACCGGTTCTGTAGAGAAAAGATCTGCAGAATCGATCAGTACGCGTCCGCGGTAAGTCCAGCGTGTAGGGATGCAATCCCTGCCCGGTGCGCGTTGTGCGGAGGTGGAAAGTATACAAAAAACTGAACATTTCCAGGTTGGAGCAAGCGTCGGAAGCCCTCCGCTCGGAGCTAACAGACTGGAACGGCAAGACCAAGGCCGAGATCAAAGCGCAACTCCTCGACATCGCGGAGAAGCAGGTTCTCATCAACCAGCGTACCCTCGTGTCCTGGGAGAACGCCCTGAAGTCCTGTAAGGAAGAGCCGACTAACTTCACGAGGTCCAGTAAGGAACAGCAGGCAAATATTGAGGATATCTTCAAGACTGTATCGAAGGCGGCCGTTCTTAATCTGTCTCCTTCAAAGACTAAGGATATCGGTTCAGATTTGGCAGATCCGTCTATGTTAGAAGATCACGATTTGATCGGCGATGAGAACGGAGTGTACGGCGCTCACTCCGACTCGTTCGCCAATTCAGAATCGCCGGTTCAGTCTGAGTCGTTAAGCCGTAAAGAGGATCTAAATTTGTCTGCTCTCGATTCTGATACGTCCATTCTGAGTTCAGAACGCTCCGTTCTTAAAGATGAGATTGTCATTATAAGTCCAGAGCACTCCCTTCTCAAGAATCTCGTTTCTGATATATCTGTTATAAGTTCAGAACGCCCTGTTCTCAAAAATCTCGATTCTGAAATGTCCATTATAAGTTCAGAGCGCTCCCTTCTCAAGAACTTCGATTCCGAGGTGTCTGTTCTAAGTTCAGAGCACCCCGTTCTTAAGAATCTCGATTCTGAGAGTTCAATATTAAGTTCAGAACGTCCTGTTCTCAAGAATCTCGATTCGGATGTATCCGTTTTAAGTTCAGAACGTCCTGTTCTCAAGAATATCGATTCTGAAACATCCATTCTAAGTTCAGAACATTCCGTTCTTAAGAATCTTGGATCTGAGACGTCTGTTTTATGTTCAGAAGGACCCTTTCTCAAGAATCTCGATTCTGAGGCGTCCATTCTAAGTTCACAACGTTCCGTTCTCAAGAACCTCGATTCCGAGGTGTCCGTTCTAAGTTCAGAATGTTCCGTTGTTAGAAATGTCAACTCGGATTCGGATGAACTACAGAAAAAGACAGAAATAAAAAGTGCTGGGGAAGATATTCGCGATCCATTGAGCGAGCTAGCCGAGATAGACCTATCAAAAGATTCGTGAGACACAATGGACTCTATATTTATGAGTATTTGGAGTGAATTTTGATTGGCAACGAATTTGTCAGTTGTAGTGGGCTTTTGTTTTTTTTTTCACGAAACCTGACATCACCTACTACAACCGTTATATCGGTTCGTAGCACCTTGGGGACTAGGTGCCATGTCAGCGTTACGATAGGTTAGGTTAGAATGATAATTTTGCGGGTAAGCGTGCAGTCTGACCAGATCACAACAGTTTTCATAGTATTCGCTGTCAAATATTATTTGTGTTTAGCATGTTCTTTTCATGTCATTCAAATTTAAGTGTTGGAACTTACCTACATGTAGTACAATTCCAGTAGATAAGCATGTAAGTTAGTCACTTTATTTTTATTTAAAAAGGCGGACGTTAACTGTCCACCAAAGCTCGATGAAACGATTTTCACCAAAAAGTACTATAAAATGACCGAATCTGGGAAAAAGTTTCAGAGCTTTTCGTCTTTGTCGCCTTTCGGCTTTCGAACCCTGAAGTTACGAAACCCTATCCTGAAACACCCTGTATATAACTGTTGTGGTCAGTTTACACTGTAACCAAAATTTTAATAACTTATACCAGCCTGCCAATATAGCCTATTTGCTAAGTTCGCACCGTGCGAAATTTCAGCCCCACAGAATATTATGAATAGACAGATAGGCGATCCCGATTTAAAAAATTGTACACACTTGTCATACATATTCTAATAAGACAGAAAATCTATATAACGACCTATACTCGCGCCATCGTTGATTCTATCTTCTCTTATAAGTCGAGAACTACTGAACCAATTCACACGGCAGTTGTGCTGACCCTTTCTGGCACATGTAGGGATGGCTATAAGACATATTGCCACGAAGTGAAGCTGCAGGAACACATTAATGGTGACATATGTCAATCGTTTGAGGGTGACATATGTCAATCGTTTGAGGGTGACATATGTCAATCGTTTGAGATTATGGACGCTGTAGAGAGCGTTTCAACTAAATCTTCCCTTCGCCGTTATGTTGGATCCACTGTTAGTGTCACTGTCAGTGCTTAAATTCGTGTTGCCAGATTGTGAAGATTATATTACCTAATAATGTAATCGGTATTTACCGCATAATAAATACGGTACATACCGATAATTACGGGTAAATCTGTACACACAGCAACCCTCAACGCTGTTTTGACAGATAGACAGTGGAGCCAACATAACGGCGAAGGGAAGATTTAGTTGAAACACTCTTTAGTAATATATTGCGAGATATATTGTCATGAACGCTGCTCCGAGGAGCAGCCACATGAGTCATCGCAGAGATACTGAGCGCCCTTTTGTTGTTGACATTGGGCTATTGAGAACCCATCGGTTCTCAAAAGACCAAAATGTCAACATAAAAAAAAATGCGTCTTTTCTGTGCATTCTGGAGCATATCAGTTCTGAATGGATTCTCAAAACCAGATCAAAAAGGTTCTAGAGGCCCTGGTGTGCTGGTTCTACCATTCCCGGTTTAGTATTTACACATTTCAAATAATGTATTTAACTAAAGTATGTTTGAAAAAAAAAACTGTAGTTTTTACAAAAAAGTAGATTGTTTTTTTTAGTTTAGTTATGCATGAATCTCTTATAGAAGCAATATCATTTTATATATACACTGAGTGTACAGTTCCGCAAATAATGCATGTGTGCAGACAAAAGACAGACACGATAAGGTTTTTCGACAAGTTTGGTATAGCGGATCTACAGAACCCTCCGTGCGCGAGTAAAACTCACACTTGACCGGTTTTTCTTCATTGTTTTCTCTGTCACACACGTATGGTTAATAATAATTCCTCTCAGATTATGTTAGAATGTAACATTCGAATATTTTTTTGCACTAATTATAGGTATTTATAGAAATCAGTATTGTTATATATTGAAAATGTTAATATGGTCATGAATTTAGTTCAAAATATAGCATAATTGGAAAAAATTTTATAAAATAGTGAAGCATGGTTTTTCTTATTGTTATTATTTTTTATTTATTGTGCTAGTGTTATTATTTTTTTGCATATAATTTATACAGTAAGTATGATTAAAACACAAAACATAAAAAACGAAAGAATAAGCTTGATTACTTATAACTAACTTATTGTTAACTTATATACGGGATCAGTGCGCGTTTTTATATTCTGTGGTTCTTTAATATCAAAATGGCTCTTTTTCGTTTAAAACATAATGTTTTAAACAGTCGTTGTTAAATCTGCATATTTTGCACCGCGCAAAAAAGTTGGATATTATTGCAGAAGGATCCGGTATCCAATCCATTATAAAGAAAATAGCAGCCGGCTGTCACGGGAAATAACACCATAGTCTAAATTGGCGTACGGTACATTGTAACACCGGAATTTGTGGCCCTTATCGCTCTTGTATGTTCTCCTAACCTAACCTTAACCTAATCTTCCTTGTTCTGTCGTACCTATATTGGAACATCGATTGCGGGTACGCCGCTAGTACGGATTACTGTCTAATTTCTACCAATTTTAAGGAATCAAGTTTTTTTGCATATATAGCATTTCATTAGTTAATCAATGGATAAAATAATCTATAACAACTACATCACTATTTAAAATTTGTCTGAAACTGGCAACACTACAACGAAACGTCACTTTTCTCCATCTTGCAAAAAAAAAAACCGACTATAATGTTTTATAGTGTTTTTGATTATGGAGACTTAGGGTCAATTCACACGCTACGCAACACTGGCAACACGACACGACACGATATGCTTGAAGAAGCTCGAGATACGCGGCGCAGCTTCAACGGTTCTCTAAATCGATTCTTTGTCGCACCGCTAGTGTGTGGAACTTTCTTCCGGCGAGTGTGTTTCCCAAATCCTTTAACCTGGGTGTCTTCAAACGTCGCATTAACAGGCTAGACAGCCTAGCCACAGTCTGCAAATCTTCTTGCACGGCCGCCTGTCTGAGCATGGTTTCACGGCGCGTGATATTGGCTCTGCCGACTGCACCATTGGTCTCTCGGCACAGCCACCCATGTTTACATAAAAAAATAAAGTTCTAGCATTGCAGCATCGCTTCGCGTCTCGGTGTGAGCTGACCCTTAGTTAGTGTTGCCAGATTATACTCTAATCCATATTGTATGTGTGCATGTATTATATGAATGCATTTATAGTAATACATATATCGATAAAGAAGTTTATTTCTTAATATATTTGATTAATAATAATTACTAAATATTCCAATTTAGATTGTTCTAAATAGTATTTGCTTGTGAATTGAACTGAAGATTATATCATTAGATTAAGATATTTATTAAAGGGAGACATATTCTGTCGATATACACATATCTAAAGGACAGTAGAGAGCGTTTCAACTAAAAGTACCCTTCGCCGTTATGTTGGCTCCACTGTCAGTGTCACTGTCAGTGCTTAAATTAGTGTTGCCAGATTGTGAAGATTATATTACCTAATAATGTAATCGGTATTTACCGTACAATAAATACGGTAAATACCGATAATTACGGGTAAAGGCGGGTTTACATTTGCTTTGGATTTGTGGATGTTAAAGCTTGCTAAAAAATCTTACAAAAGAAAGCATGCTTTCTCAATTTACATACCTATCTTCCCACCTTGCTTTTTTGTCATGTGTCAAAATAGAGTCAACATTGCAGGCGGTTGTTATTTTAAGCCGGTTATTGGCTTCACGTTTGGAAGCCAGATTAAAGAAAAATATATCTCGAAAAAAACGTGTTTGGGTGCGTAATTGGATTGCGAGACGAGCGCAACCGGGAGCATCGAATAATCTTAAATGAGGACCGCGCTTCGTACAAAAATCATTTACGAATGGAATGAATGCACTCATATTTCTCATATTCACTCAACAATTTGCGTGTCAAGGACTCAGTCCACTTCACGGCCGCCATGTTGTTTTGATTTTAAAGCACAAAGCGCAATCCCAAATCTGACCGCCACTCAGATTTGGATTTGTAGCACATTAATTTAGCCAAGCACGTTCAGACATGCTAAGTGGGTGCTTTTTTAGCAAGATATCTCAAAGCGTGCTAAAAAAGTGCGATAAAATAGCAAATGTAAATGAGCCTTTAATCTGTACACATAGCAACCCTCAACGCTGTTTTGACAGATAGACAGTGGAGCCAACATAACGGCGAAAAAAAGTTTTAGTTGAAACGCTCTCTACTCACCGAGAGCATTCGTTGTGCGAAGTTTGGTTAGCGAGCATTCGTTGTGCGAGCGTTCCACAAGACTACCTGTCCAATCCACGGCCGTCAAGAATACGACCCGTTTACTCCAATGGTCGTCGTCTCGCCGGCTGAAGTGCGCAGCCCACTGCCATTTGAGCTTAGCCACCAGCCGGTGTTCAACATCGACTGCTTTGGTGCGTCGGCGGATTGCCACGTTACGCACCATATCGCGTAGCGGTATTCCCAGCGTGGCTCGCTCCTTATTTCTTGCTGTTGGGAACTATGTAGTTTGAAGTTATACAGGGATGTTAAAACGGCGAGTACATTAATTTCGCCAGCGCAATCCTCATGTTTTTCCTAGACGAAAAAGCAAATAAAGTTTTTCTCTAAAGTGTCTAGTTTTCGAGATATGAATTTTTGAAATGTATGTTTTCGTCTAGTGTAATTTAACGCGTTGTTACCGCTCCGCACCCTCCGCCTGCCGACCTCCAGTCCTCCACTCACAAAGCTAACCCCGCCCCTCCCGCCAACACCTCCGTCCGAGGCGCTCACGTCTCACCCGCTCTTCCCCCCTCCGCGCCGCCCTGTTGTCATTAGATCATTTTTACACTAAAATAATCAATTAGTTTGTATGAAAACTGTAACTTTTTATTTAAAGGGAATTCAGAAAAAAGTTATTTGCCTTTTTTGTTACTCTTCATCCCAATAATAATTTCCTACATTAATGTACTCGCCGTTTTTACACCCTATATATAGACCATAGAATATGTCATAATAGTGTTCAACTTGTCTATTACCTGTGGCAATAATACCTATGATATTAAAATTATACCTATTTCGTCTTTTGTTGTGTTTTATTTCACACTCACCCCTTGGACTCGCCCATTGCCGACAGGGTTATCAAATCACTCGCCGTTAACTTTTCACTTGTTCACCCTAACACTTATTGCGTTGCGTCGGTACTTAAAAAGAATAGCCCCACTGCATCTCTCCCCATACATGTCGTAAAAGGCGACTAAGGGATATAAAGACATCCCAACAAACACAAATTTCACTTATACAGTTGTGTGCCTGTATAACGCTGGTGTGTAAATACTGTGTAGAATGCTACACAGCAGTTATATCTCCAGAATGGGCCCCAATTATAGTGCACGTTGTTCCATAACGACTGTTTAAGGTTCTGTGTAAATATTGTGTAAACCAGTCTTTCCCAAACAGTGCGTCGCGACGCCCTGGGGCGTCGCGACTCGGTACCTAGGGCGTCGCTCCGCGTCGCAGTCGACGCGATACTACTATAGGTATTTAAATAATTTCCGTCCTGAGTATTAGTCGGGGGAGGCGCGTAAAATGTATAATATGTTTTGGGAGTCGCAACTTTAAAAAGTTTGGGAACCTCTGGTGTAAACGTTTAACCAGCTAGTACTATACAGCACCTAGTGGTGTTGTAGCTACTTATACAATATTTAACGAACTGTCTGCTCCGTATTTAATGTGTAATGCCTATATAACTAATACTATACAGCACCTGGTGATGTTGTAGCTACATATACAATACAATATTTAGCAGTCAGGACCGGCTAATATTTAGGAAGTGGTTTATATCGCGTTGTGTTCGCTAGCGGTCGAAAAGCGACTCTCAAAAATGTAACTCTATATCTCCATGACATGACAACATATATTAGCCCAAACTTGCAGTGGTTTCGCCGTTCTTGGTTACATTTTCCGTGGGAAGACCACTTTGTTGACAATATAGGTATGGTTTCACACTTCAGTTTCAATGGGCCCCCATAATTCACATTATTTACAATAAAAATATGCGCTGGAGTGTAAAACATAACCTATAATAATAACCTAAGTGTGATTTATTCACCATTTAAGTGGAATATTTAAACTAATATTAAAATATCGACCGGCATACACATATTTTAAGGCGAATTCTTTGCAAAAATTTATACAAAATTATTTAAAATACAATATTTATGACATAAAATGGCGACCTTACTTATACAGCTATTGCAACTATTACCGAGCACCTACACAAAACCTAGCTGTGAAACAGCGCGGTGGAAGTTCTTATTTCAAATGTTGCTCTCAATAACAATGTTATACAACTCAAACAGTAATACTGGATATGTAAGTTCGTAAGGGTTTCGTGATTCGTCTTTAAAAAAGTTTAATTACAAATTTAAAAAACCCCGGCCCTTAAAAAGTCTAAAATAATTTCCGTTCACTTACTTAAAGGAGTCGGTGGACCGCTAAGAAATTTCCGAAGCAGCTATGAGTTTTTATATTTTATTTACTTCTTTTTGATTTTATTTCACAATAGAAGAAAGTAGTTTTTTTGCTTCTAGCAAGGGAAATGGCGAGAAAAGTTTTAGAGATGTGCAAGAACGACATTCAGATAAATCATTTTTAAGGCTATATTTTCCCCATTTATTCCTTTCAAATACCAGGTCATTGTTTAAAATTAATGGTGTCAGTAAAGTAGCCCTTAAATCCCACAAAAATTTGTCAAAGTCGCCCAAATTGAGACAGTCGCAAAATACGTAAAACAAGTCGCAATTTCGGTTGTGCTGTGAGGTAGCCCAAATTGCGTGCGACATATCACCCAATCTGCCCTGGCCACGTTCCGCCACCACTGCCACCGCCCCGTCGCACATTAGGCTGAATTTCGAGTTTCATAGACATTCAAAAAATTTTTTTTACATCCTCTTTTTTTATTGAAAATGTTTTGAAAGACCTACTGTAGGTCTTGCCTAAATATGTTTATCGAGACCATATAAAAGGTCTACTACAAAGTTATGATTTTTTGTCGAAAAAATTGTATGGAAATTACATAAAAAAATTCAATATCTCCTAAATCGCTCGGTTGCGCGTTATTTCTTCGCACAGTGTGATTCCGCTATTATTTTTACTTATTTTGGCATACTTAGAATTTCGCGCACAACTGCGATTTATTTTTTAATTAATTCAAGAAAAATTTTTATACTCCGCATATCAACCGCTTGCTAAGAAACTGAATATCTTGATAACTATACTGTGCGTGAGTGTGAGTGTGTTAAAGAACCATGCAGTTTACAGTTCAGTAGGTATTTGCTATTTGTGTACCTATAGGTGTAGTGTAGCTCGCACGCGTTCACGCTCACGCTAAACTCATGCGTCCCGCCCGCACGCGGGCGCAACGCGGCCTGAAGCGTCCCTCCCTCCCTACCTACCTACCCTTGCCTGCGCAGTGCGCAGTCGCAGTCTGGCATTGGGCCTCGCTCGGGCAGGACGTGTCATTCTTTGTACACTCCACACATCGAGCGTGCTAGTTTCGAATAGAGTTTAGACGTGCCATTCTTTGTACACTCCACACATCGCTCGTACTAGTTTCGAATAGAGTTTAGACGTGCCATTCTTTGTACACTCCACACATCGAGCGTGCTATTTTCGAATAGAGTTTAGACGTGTCATTCTTTGTACACTCCACACATCGCTCGTGCTAGTTTCGAATAGAGTTTAGACGTGCCATTATTTGTACACTCCACACATCGAGCGTGCTAGTTTCGAATAGAGTTTAGACGTGTCATTCTTTGTACACTCCACACATCGAGCGTGCTAGTTTCGAATAGAGTTTATACGTGTCATTCTTTGTACACTCCACACATCGCTCGTGCTAGTTTCGAATAGAGTTTAGACGTGCCATTATTTGTACACTCCACACATCGAGCGTGCTAAACGCTAAACTCTATTCGAAACTAGCACGAGCGATGTCTAAATTGGGTGATTTTCCAACACCAGAATATATGCCATTAACGAATGGTGTCATGTTGGGTTTTTCGTAAATGTTACACAAAATTGGCCAAAGTTCATGTTTGGAACTTTTATATATTGGCAAGCCGTCGATATTCACATTGAGTGAAACGCTGTCTGGTAAACTGGTAAAAAAATTCAATCGTGATTCCAGGGGCTCTGTTATTCCAGGATGCTAGTACTCTCCATTATCTAATGGAATAGTCTGAATTTTTCTTGAAGTTCTCAAAAGTGTTCGTGGATCAATTGGCAAGGTGCACTTCATAGTTTTATTTGAAATACAAAACAAATCTTTTAAAGCAGCGTGACTTATGTTGTGATTATTAGCCCATTTTTTTATGTCATCTCGAAAGTTGCTGTTCTTCTCATACTCATCTGTGATATCATTTCCATCTTCTTCTGAATCATGTTTTCTGATACATTCCTCATTTTCCGATTCATACACAAACTCCACGGAACCCTGCGCATCTTGACACGTTGTATGTGTTTGTGACGACGACGACTGATTATGGCGTTGTTTTTTAAATTCTGCTCCACACATTTCCTTGTAATATTTAATAACTTTTCTTTTAAAACCTCCAGTTCGCTTCATTTTCTTAATTTTTGCGAGATCCATGATTAATTCTTAGCACGCTCTTTTGGGATCAGTTATAGAGAACATAACACTATAACTGAACTATATCACACTTATTCAACATCAACTCAGCTCTGTGTGATGTAATGATGTAATTTTCACCTTTATATCACAAACACTTGTATAGTGCTTAAAGCTGAATAAATGATGTATAAGTGCTCTCATAACACTATAACTCAACTATATCACACTTATTCAACATTAACTCAGCTCTGTGTGATGTAATGATGTAATTTTCACCTTTATATCACAAACACTTGTTTAGTACCCCGCTTAAAGCTGAATAAATGCTGTATAAGTGCTCTCATAACACTATAACTCAACTATATCACACTTATTCAACATTAACTCAGCTCTGTGTGATGTAATAATGTAATTTTCACCTTTATATCACAAACACTTGTATAATACATTCAAAATCAGCTTAAAGCTGAATAAATGCTGTATAAGTGCTCTTTTAAGAGATGCTCTATTGTGACTGTATAAGAAGGAATAATGTACTATTACACAACTCATTTTTAAGGTATCGAGTAATAGTCATTAAGGGAGCACTTATACAGCTGTTAATGATTTCGGAAGCTCTTACACAATATTTTCACAATTACTTTTTAAGTTATCGGGTAATAGTCGTTACGGAAGCACTTATACAGCTGTTAATGATTTCGGAAGCTCTTACACAATATTTTTACAATTACTTTTTAAGTTATCGGGTAATAGTCGTTACGGAAACACTTATACAGCTGATAATGATATCTGAAGCACTTATAGAATATTTTTACAGCTTTCTTCTCTATAACCCGGCCGTATACAACCATTTTGCCGGTTGGGATGATGCCGTGCTAAAGGGCGATAGGATAGCCACTTCTCACCTTGGAACGGTCCCTCCACCGATGATTGCAGCAGGTGGGCCGTCGTGTCTTGCTTGCTGCTTGATAGTTATCTTGTCCGAATACTTTGCTAAACATGACGGTTGGTATTGATTGTGATGTAATTTACAAGAGTATCTGCAGCACAACTCCGATTACTCTAGTTACTCAGATTGTCAGGATACAGGGTATATGTATACAGGGTGTTCGGCACATGGACCGACAATTTTTTTTTTGTAGGTAAGTGGGGTCATTTGCAAGGTTTTGACCTATGAGTATGACACCTTTTCTCTGGTGTCACCTGGTATCGAGATACAATTTTTTTTTCTTTATTTTTGAAAATTACCAAAATCTCAGCTTTAACCCTTTGTAACTTTTTTGTTTATGATTATACCTGCACGAAATAAAATGTATTTGGTTTTACGATGTATTCTTGTTCTAGGAAAAATATCATTTGATGAAGTTATTACCATGAAATGGACTTATGATCTCCCAAAGTCCCAAAGACGAGTTAAAATATGGCAGAATCTTATTAATTTCTTAATTCATTAAAAAAAAAACTGACAGCAATTTGAAAGCTTCATTTTCTTTTAAAAAGTTCGCTAGTTTACGCCCTTTCCAACGTTATACCACATGCCATACAAATCATTCACTATGTGGCCAAATTAGGGACAGAGACCAGCAGGTCTATTCTTGTAAATTCTGACAGCGGAATCAGCGCTGATGTGGCGCTGAGAGCCGCTTTGGTAAGTGGCTCTCAGCGCCACAACAGCGCTGATTCCGTTGTCAGAATTTAGAAGAATAGACCTGCTGAACAGAACGACAATATCTTTGTAACAGGGCCACCTTATCGACTTATTGAGAGCGTTTTCAGGAGCATTTTCAAATTTAGAACATTGTAACGGTCGCGCGGGTACTGTTCAATTCCAATTCCAACTACTACTGCTTCCATTGTTAAATGTTTAGACTCTTGCAAATTATCCCTAATTTTGGCCACATAGTGAATGATTTGTATGACATGTGGTATATCGTTGGAAAGGGCATAAACTAGCAAATTTTTTTAATTAAAATGAAGCTCTCAATTACTGGCCGTTTTTTTTAAATAAATTAAGAAATTAAGATTCTGTCATATTTTTACTCGTCTTTGGGACTTTGGGAGGTCATAAGTCTGGTATTAACTTCATCAAATGAAATTTTTTCTAGAACAAGGATACATCGTAAAACCAAATACATTTTATTTTGTGCAGATATAATCATAAACAAAAAAGTTACAAGGGGTAAAAGCTGAGATTTTGGTAATTTTCAAAAATAAAGAAAAAAAAATATTGGTTGTCTGTAAAGTTGGTTTACGGACGATAGTTTTACGTGATGATGTCATAAAGTAAATCAGTTCCGGCGGATATTTACCATGTAAAATTAATTTAAGTACATGATAAAGATGTGATAATAACTAATAAAAAATATGAGAAAATAACGACTATTAATTTTTGTTTAATTTATATTTAAAAAATCTACATAACGCCATCTACATGTTCAACGTTGCAACAATTACCTAACTGCTAAATCAAGTATACCGCTGGCTGAAGTATTTCATTTAATATTGACGCTAGATGTCGCTCCATGAAATTCACATATTGTTGAGAAAATTTGCAGCGATAAGTACACGGTCGATAGCCTGCGTGGATAACACGTCTGGTCAGTGATGGTGGCAGGGACCGCGGGTTCGAGGCTCGCAAAAGACGGAGAAATATATTTTGTATTTTCTACTATTGTATATGCCTCTCTATCGCGCTCTCGCTTGCACACACAGGTCTCTATCGCGCTCTCGCTTGCACACACAGGTTTAGATTGAACGTTACACTTCTTCGTGCGTGCAGCCGGTGTTCATCAATTTATAAGACGTGACATCACGTCAAAAAATCGTATCTCGATATCACGTGACACCACACAAAAGGTGTCATAGGTCAAAACCTTGCAAATGACCCCACTTGACTTGACTACAAAAAAAATTTGTCGGTCCATGTGATGTGCCGAACATCCTGTATATAAAAAACGTGAAAATTAAGATATAAAATAATTATTTTACTGGCCACTGCTGTACAGTAGTAGGTAGTTACCTAGTATTTTTTTTATGTTATCCGGTATGGGTGGTTGTGTCAGAGGGGCCAAAGTACATGCTCTGACTAGCCAATATCACCTCCGAGAAGGTAGGTGCCATACCGGAGACCTCCCTGGATTGCTGGGTATACTGGACTAGAAAGAGAACACAAACCGAGGCTGCTATGCGGCCATCTTACATCCAGTACGGTGGTACCAACCCAGTAAGGGGCAAGGGAATTTATATATGTATTTGGGCTTTTCGGAGTATTATACCTAGACCTAGTACATAATTGAATAAAACACACTATTTCTTATTTCAATAATTTAATAAATGTTTTAACTAAAGTACCAACACAGGTATGTATATAAACCTACCTAGACGTGTACCTACCTAAACAATAATTTAATTTAAGTAATCACCCATTTTAATTTATTTTATTATTTTTATTAGAGATAGGTAAGTACTTACCTTAGTTACAATACAATAGAACTGTTCTTATGTACATGGCCACATGATGAAGAGTCGCTAAAACACGAACATCAATGCGGAGACAGCGTGTCTTTAAAGCAATATAGACCCCTCAACAAGGCCGCATACCTTTCAATAATAACCTAAAAATATTTTATCTTGCTATTATAAATTAATAACTTTTAAAAAAACAAGTAGAAAACCAGATATTTTAAAATGTCTTGATAGGTGCGTTGTCTTGTCTATAATCAAAATACTGTCTTTTCAAGCTTGAATTTTTTACATTTCCAAGGGACTATACAGGCCTAATGAAAGTATTTGATAAATTCAACTTGATTTAATGCGCGGGACGGATCTCGGCGGTGTGTCGTCGCCGCCACGCGAATACACTATACAAGTACGGTGCGGGTGCGAGGGAGAACACTGACGAGCCGGCGACACGCCGAGATCCGCCCCGCGCATTATACCTCTATTGACACGTAGTGGTTATATTCTCTTTGCTATTGATCTCTATCCGTTCCGTTGAAAAAGGGTCGTGTGACCGTAACGTAACGTATGTGCGTGACAGTTTATACAGACGGACGGCCAACACAGTGATTCTATTAGCGGTCCGTTTTAGCATTGTAACGTACGGAACCGTAATTAAATTACAAATTTAAAAAACCCCCGACTCTTAAAAAGTCAAAAATAATTTCCGTTTACTTACTTAAAGGAGTCGGTAGACCGCTAAGTAAATTCCCGCGCAACTTTTGAGTCTTTATATTTAATTTACTTAGCGGTCCCCCGACTCCTTTAAGTAAGTAAACGGAAATTATTTTTGACTTTTTAAGAGTCGGGGGTTTTTTAAATTTGTAATTTAACTTTTATTTCAAGCTTTTTAAAAAAAACCGCATGCAAATCGGTCCACTTTTGAAGATAATAATTTTTTTTATTACTTAATTACTTAATTACTTGATTACAAACATAGCTAAGAACCATCCCGATTAAACAGGCTTCCTAATAAAAAAAACCGCATCCAAATCGGTCCATCCGTTTGGGAGCTACGATGCCACAGACAGACACACACACACACACACACACACACACACACACGTCAAACTTATAACACCCCTCCGTTTTTTTCGTCGGGGGTTAAAAAGATGCCGCCTACAACGGGTTGGTTGAAAAAATTGCATTGCAATTGATCAAAATAGGCACAGTTGACTTACTTACACGCTAGGTTTCGCATCAGTTCAGTCCATGCATCAGTCTGGTTAAACCATGGTCCAGCCAGACTGCCCGTTTAATCTATTGACTGATGGACTGATGGACCAGACTGATGGATTTTAAAATATTTTGATACTAGACTGATGAATGACAGACTGATAGCTGATAGTGCGAATCATGCATTTTACGTCTGGCGTCAGTCTGCTGGCGTCAATTTGGTCGTGTCGTGCGTGACCAAGGTCACGGACTGAACTGATGCCAAACCTAGCGTGTAACCTCCGTCTATGGTTGAAATTGACACAACATTCCCAGTCGCACACTTAGGTAATAATAAACCGGCATAACTCAAAAAACGCGGGTTTAGACTTTTGGTCTAAGAACGACGCAGAATGAAATTCTGCATCTGCGGATGTTCATAATAATGTGGTATTAATTTTTTCGCAATCAGCTCTTTGAGATCCTGCTTCTTTTTCTCAGACAATGGTTTTTTTTTTAGCATATGCTTGATGTAGCTGCATTTCAGCTAGTACTGGCATTTTGTTATCTAGCTGAATGTTTTTCATGAATCAAAGCTACATGAACTCTCGAGGCGCGAGGCCCCTCGGGCCGCGAGGCCGTGGGCGGTCGCCCACGTTGCCCACGCCTTGCGCCGCCTCTGCAGACCAGAACACAGCGGCGGGCGGCCTACTTGTGGAACGACATCAGGACATCGCGGATGATGCGGCAGCAGTGGAGGAGCTGCTCCTCGGTGATGACGAGCGGCGGCGCCAGCCGGATCGTATTGTTGTGCGTCGGCTTGCACAGCAGGCCGGCGTCGCGTAGCGCCAGGCACACGTTCCACGCGTCGACACCTGCCGCGCAAACATTATATATTTTTTTCTAGAAAGCGTAAAGCGACTAAGGGATATGATGACTCCCTTCTTAAATTACCTACTAGGTGGTAGGGTTTAACCTGCCCGGGTTGGTACTACCGCACTGAATGAAAGGTCGGTCGAAACGGCTATGTAAATAGTTTGTGTTTTCCGTCCAGTTCAGTGTAGCCGGCACGACCGAAGGAAAGCACTGACGTGGCACCAAGTTCACCCGGTGTTATGGGCTGACATCACGGATGTTGTAGGTGATGTAGCCAACCGTGTAAGTTTCCATAAAAAAAAATAGTACCTAATAATAATCATGTGGCGCCGAGCCACTCATAAGGTGTCTAACGACGCCCATGGACATGCCGTCGTATGCGGGGGTTGCGAATGCCACGCTTCGGCCTGACAGGTGCCCTATTCAGTCAGGCCCCTCTTGAAGGACCCGAGACCATACTTGGGGGGAAATACAATATGTTGGCAGGGACAGCTTTCCAGAGTTTAAATACCAGTTCTGTCTAAGAAATATCTGCAGAACGGATTGGTAGGCATCCGCGGTAAGTCCAGCGTGTAGGGATGCAATCCCTGCCCAGTGCGCGATGTGCGGAGGTGGAAATGAACTGTGATATTTGAATGTGACCTGGTTGGCTACGTGTCGTCACGTGGTAGACCGACTGGTTTGCGGATGAAAATAATGCGATAGCCTGCCTGCCTCTGCCACCAGTGGCGGGGTGGCGATGTGGGCAAGGTAAATTTTGCGAGGCCCTCTCAATTTTGCCAATACTCAATACATTCAACATCATCAAATCGGAATAATACAGCCACTACTGTATTATTTCAATATTCACTGCCTCTGTCCTGCTTTCCCATCTTGTGTCGGTAAAAGGCTTTATAGTAGGTTTAGTTTGCCTCTGACTAAGTTTAGACGATTTTCATAGTTTCGACTGACCTTCATCCAGTGCGGTGGTACCGATCCGGACGGTTTAACCCCTACCATCTAGAAGTACCTTACTCCCACCCCTAGCCCTACCACCATTGTGGTAAGGGAAGGGACCTACAGAACTCTTTTAAACGAAGAAAAAGTTGATTACCATACTTGGCATTTTGCTACAGGATCCTACCCTGTAGCCACTTCTGCATAGGGTTACCATATACGTCCGGATATGTAGGGAGAGGCCCGGATTTTTGGCCTTCCTTCCGGTTTTTTTTTTAAATTTTTTTTTTTTTTTTTTATATGGAAACTGACACGGTTGGCTTGGCTACATCACCTACAACGTCTGTGATGTCAGCCCATAACACCGGGTGAACTAGGTGCCATGTCAGTGCTTCCCCCTTTGATCGTGCCGGCTACACTGAACTGGTCGGAAAACACAAACTATTTACATAGCCGTTTAGACCGACGTTTCATTTAGTGCGGTGGTACCAACCCGGGCGGGTTAAACCCTACCACCAAGTAAGATTAGGAGGGAAGGGACCTACAGTTTTACGAGGAATCCGAACCTCGGTCAGCCTCCAACGGTCAGCGGTCACCCATCCAAATACTGACCGCACCCAGCGTTGCTTAACATTCAATAGCGACAGTTGACTGTCTGCACCACTGAGCTATCGAGGCTGACAAAGTTAAGTTAGGGCTTAGTTCGAATTCTTCATACGTCCGAACTTTTAGTTGCTTGCACCATTTAGAGCTCACACAATTGCAATTTTCCGATTACATTTTGTGATACAAAAAACCGCCTTCAAAAATTTATGAAATAAAAAAATAAAAATCGAACCCTAGAGTTGAAGGCGGTCGGTTATTTTTGCTTGCTTTAGCACCACCGCCTTCAACTCTAGGGTTCGATTTTTATTTTTTTATTTCATACATTTTTGAAGGCGGTTTTTATATTTTTTTTAAATAGTTTTTTATTTCACAGTTTTTTTAGTAATTTTTATTTGCTATTAATGTACTCGGCGGAATCGCTCGGCCTTCGGCCTCGCGATTCCGCCTCGCTTTCCAATCCGATCTTGACCAAAAAAAAATGGGACCACCTTGGAGCTAGACTGAACCGAACACAAAAAGAATCATCGAAATCGGTTCACAATTGGGGAAGATATTGCTGAACATACATAAAAAAAAAAAATACATACAGCCGAACATAGAACCTCCTCCTTTTTTGAAGTCGGTTAAAAATTATCGGACTTTATGAATATCAGGGTCCCCAAATTTCAGTATGGTAACCCTGGTGACTCCTGCAGCGCTCGTGTTCAGTTGGTCCCTTTCACACACTACACGTAGAAGTGTCCTCCCTCACTAACCTTCCTTGATGACAATGGCGTTGAGAAGTCCCTTCCCGCGCACCTGCAGCACCAGGTCCTTCGGGAGGAGGTTCAGCTCCCGCCTCAGGATCACCCCCATGCGCTCGGCGTTCTCCGATAGTCGCTCATCTAGCAGAACCTGCATGCAATGGTAGGATGTCAAGTGAGTAGGTAGCGAGGGGTCAGTCACTTAGGGAATCTGGTGTACAATTGTTTGGTGATCTCAGGTAACATTAGGTGGGAGTCCGAGGAATCTGGAAATCTTAGGCGGTCCCAATAAGTAATCCCAAGGAATCTAGGAATCCCAAGGGAATCATTGGGAATCCGATCAAAATATTGGTAATCTCAGGTAATCTTAGGTAATCCTCTAGGAATCTTTGGTAATCCCTAGGAATCTTTGGTAGTCCTTAGAAATCTTACGAAATCCTGGAATCTTTGGTAATCCCTTAGAAATCTTTGGTAATCCCTTAGTAATCTTTTGTCGTATTTAAAGAATCTTGGAAATCCCTAGGAATCTTTGGAATCCTTCGGAATCTGGAAATCACAAGGTAATCCTGGTAATCTTGCCTACCGGTAATCTGGTGTACACTTTTTGCTCTAGTGACTAACCCCTCGGTAGGTAGGTACGTTACTATGGCACTGGAACATGGCTTGATCATATTCAAACAATAGCTTTGTAATCGTGTGGGGCCGGTACTTAAAAGAATAGCCCCACTGCATCTCTCCCCGTGCATGTCGTAAAAGGCGACTAAGGGATAAGGACATGATGCCGTGCTAAAGGGCGACAGGCTCGCCACCTCTCACCTTGGTGCGGTCCTTCCACCGAGTCATGCAGCAGGTGGGTTTTCGTGCCTTACTATTGCTTGATGTAGTTATCTTGTCCGAATAATTTGCAAAACGTGGTAGTCGGTGTTGTGCTGTAATTTACCAGAGTACTTGCAGCACAACACCGATAACTCAGCTTACCCCGATTGTCGGGATATAGCGTCTGGTATGTTTTTTTTTTATGGTAACTGACACGGATGGCTACATCACCTACAACATCCGTGATGTCAGCCCATAACACCGGGTGAACTTGGTGCCACGTCAGTGCTTCCCTTCGGTCGTGCCGGCTACACTGAACTGGACGGAAAACACAAACTATTTACATACAGCGACTTCATCAATATCCTTGTTTACATAGCCGTTTCGACCGACCTTTCATTCAGTGCGTGCGGTGGTACCAACCCGGGCGGGTTAAACCCTACCACCTAGTAATATAAGCAGGGAGTTATATCCCTTAGCCGCCTTTTACGACATACGCGGGGAGGGATGCAGTGGGGCTATTCTTTTAAAGTACCGGCCCCACACGGTACAAATGGTATGTATGGTAGCTTTATATATAATATTATACCTTAACGGCCTCCGATGCGACCGCGCACGCCAGCGGATTGCCACCATATGTGGAGCCGTGCTGGCCCGGCCCGATCACCGACATCACCGGGTCGTTGGCCAGCACCGCAGACACGGGCAGCACTCCGCCGGACAGAGCCTTGCCGAGGATGACCAGGTCGGGGCGCACGCCTTCGTGGTCTACCGCAAGCAGCTTGCCCGTTCGACCTGTTGTAACATTTATTTATTTATTTATTTTAGACAGGCACCATGGCGTTAACTCTATGTACTTGCGCGCGCTAACTACCAACCGCCCGGTGGACCGCCGGCGCGGCGGTCTAATTCAGTAAAAAAATTTCAGCCGCGCGAAACATCATCATCGCCCACGCAACTGCGCGCAGCAAAGCAATAATCACTTTATACTCGATCGTTTAGGTACATTTTCGCACGCAGCGATTGGCGACGTGAAACAGTAGTCTATTAAAGCCGAAGGTATGGAGCTTTTTCTATGGAATGATTTATCTGTTACGAAGTAGGTAACTATTAAGTAATCTGTGACCACGGGCTGGGGCATCATTAGACACCTACTTGTAGGTGTAACGATACAGGCTCAATTGCGATGCGCACAGCAGGATCACCTCTGGTTCAGCTTCTTTCGCGGAAATGTATAATCTCTCCTTCTGTACCCGTGAAATAACCTATTAGTGGAACCATCGACAGCCAGAGAATAATCCTGCTTCGCACAATTAGGGTCTACGTGAATAGTCCAACACTATAAGAACTTTGAATATCTCTCACCCAGTCCAGTTTGAACCTCGTCCGCAATCCACAGGACATTGTTCTCTGTGCAAAGTCGGCGAACTTCACGGAGGTATCCATCCTGAGGAACCACCACCCCGGCTTCACCCTGGATCGGCTCCACCATGAACGCTGCTACGGTGGGGTCCTTTAGCACTTCCTGAAAACACAAACAAAGGTTTTGTGGATCTGAGCCTCGGTAGATCGGTGGTGCGATGTTTAGGGCCTGATCGTCAAAGGTAAGCGACGTCGAGCGCCGTCGGATTTTGGATTGGTGGTATGGGTGTCAGAGGGCTAGAACACATACTCCCACCAGCCAATGTCACTTCCGAGAAGGTGCAACACCAGTCTGATCAGTCTCCCTTTGGATTGCTGGCTATCCCGGACTTGGTAAAGGCGTAAGGCAGGGGAATGTGATCCCACCCAAGCTCTTCACAAACACATTATAAGATGTGTTCAAGACGCTTGAGTGGGACAACATGGTTATCAATGGGAATGGAGATTTTCCCAGTCATCTTCGCTTCGCCGATGACATTGTTCTTCTGACAAATTCCCATGCTGGAAGACCTTTATACAGCGTCGATGAAGGTGGGTCTGAAGATGAACCGCGACAAAACCAAGGTCATGGCGACCGAGGTTACGGCAGTAGGACAAATTGTTATTGACGGACAAGTAATCGAACAGGTTGAAGAGTACGTAGGTATATCTCGGTCTAATTCTGCGGCTTTGTAGACAAGGTTCACTTAAGGAAGTCGAGAGACGAATTCAACTGGGTTGGGCTGCCTTCGGAAAGTTAAAATTCGCCCTGAGGTCTGATCTTCGGCAAAATTTAAAGATCCGTATTATGACCATTGCGTCCTCCCGGTTATGACCTACGGGTGTGAAACGTGGACTCTGACTGATCAATCACAGGCTTTGACGGCCGCTGTTGCCTAAAGATTGAAACTTGAAAGTTGCCCAGCGAGCAATGGAGCGAGCTATATGCAGGGAATATCGCTACGTGATATGATGCCTTAGGAAATAATTCGCCGACGTACAAAAGTATTAGAAATTTGACTCCGGGTGGCTAAGATAAAGTGGCAGTGGGCTGGGAACGTCAGAAGAAGAGACCACGATCGTTGGAGTAACCGTGTCCTGTTTGATTTGATTTGCTTGCAGGCTGCAGCAAATCCTACAGGCTCTAATATTATTACCCATTTTATCATTTATTCGTCTTACGAACCAATTTTAATCACATAATTAATTCTTTCTAGTCTAAATGGTTTCTCGAATAATTTGGACCCCCTAACCTCCCTATGTAGGGGGGAAGGGGGGCCCTTTTCCCTAGATACACTAATGGCGCTTACCTCCAAAGCGGGCAGGTCGTCATAGGGGATGATGTGGAAACCTGGCATGTAAGGCCCAAAGCCTCCGTAGCTGAGAGGGTCCTGGGAGGCAGACACAGCGGCCAGCGTGCGACCCCAGAAGTTGTTCCGCGCGAAAATGATCTGTCAACGAAGAAAATTACGTAATTCATATACTTAGGCAAGAGCTTCAACTCGTCAAACATGGTGAACAGTCGTTATACATAATAATTGTGTGAAGGCGAAATTGTGATAGGAGGATGTTACATTTACGACCTACCATGTCCCGCATACACAAACGGACATACTATACTTTATTAGGCACCCAGCAGAGCTCACACTTACTGAAGAAAAACTGAGAGCAGAAAGAAATTACATTTCAAGTATGCAGCGTTTAGTTACGGCTAGTTTTTTTTATGGAAACCGATAGTTACGGTTGGTTGGCTACATCACCTACAACATCCGTGATGTCAGCCCATAACACCGGGTGAACTAGGTGCCAAGGTGCCATGTCAGTGCTTCCTTCATTTCCCTTCATTCAATGAGGATCGGTCACACAAATAAGGTCAAATAAAATAGTCAAATATATAATAAATTGATCAGTAAATTCGTCATCAGGGTATTCAGTTACCCTGTAGTAAGGTTACCCTGTAGTAAACATTGATGTCTAATTGTAGTAAAGTGATGAGAGTAATTTTTAGGTGCCGAATAAAGGACTTACTGTTGAACAACAGTAAGTCCTTTATTCGGCACCTAAAAAATTACTGTCATCACTTTTAGTGACTGAGGCATTACCTATTTCATAGAGTTTACCTCTTGTAGAATACATTAATTATCTCACTGGTGCCTCCTAGTCCTTCCTTCCTTATCCTTACCTATAATAAAATCCAACGTCTGCTTTCTGTCTGAGTGTCTGAGTGTCTGTCTGTCCGCTTATAACTCGAGAACCACTGAACCGATTTTAATAAAACAAAATTCTACTGATAGCTTGATTCTTCCCATCAACTATAGGCTACTTACTATCACGCTAAATAGCTTATGAGGATAGCAGTGAAGTGAAATATGAGAGCGGGCGGAGCCGCGGGCACAGCTTGTAAAATATAAATTGTTATTGTTTTTAATTGTTGTTTTATAAATATTGTTATTGTTTTTAATTGTTGTTTCTGATTTCTGTTTTAATTTATTTTTATTAAAATTGTTTATTATGATATGAATGAAGTGTGTATGAATAAATTAATTAATGAATTGATATTTTAAAATTTTACAATATTGACGTATCTCATAGTATGTGTAGTTACCTATATTATGTATAATTATAAGACCATACTCTACGAGAATCAAATTATTGACTTTGACTTTGACTTTTGACTTTGGCGGTGGCACCGTCATGCCCCCAGATACGGTCTTTAGATGTGAGGAAAGTCACCTTAGCCTGATTGAGTGGTACTTTCTTGACGTCGTACGCCCACTTGCGCGCGATCTTGCAGGCCGCCTCACCCCCCTCCACGCCAGTGTTAATAGGCAGCAGCTTGTCGTATCCGAACACTTCTGACATCATCTTGGCGTACTTTCCGAGCTGGTCTGAGTAGAACGCCCTGTAGAGAACAAAAACAGTTTTAATTTTATAAAAACCAGCATGGGTGCATGGTTGCGCCGAGGGGTCTATGGCGCAGTGGACAGAGGCAAATTCACCTCACTTGTCGTGTCCAGCCTATTGATGAGACTTTTGAAGGCCCCAAAGGAGGATTCGGGAAACACATTCGCCGGAAGAAAGATCCACACCTTAGCGGTGCGACTAAGGAAGGATTTGATGAAACGATGTGTTCTCAAAAGCCAAAAACAAAATGGTGCTCTAAACCTCTCTACTCTACGACGATGAGTGCGTATTGACATAGTGAGTATTGACGTGGTTGGCTTGATGCCAATCTACCGCACCTCGTTAGTTTCGACAGGACATGTTGTTCCTGTAGGAACTGGTGTGCTATTTTTAGGTTTCCGTACCCAGTACGGCGTGATTGCCAATTGAGGCCTACCCCGATGGAGTACTCTCATTGAAGAATAAGAACGAACCTGGAGATGAGAGTAAGCTGGTCGGCTTGTTGCTTGTGAGCGCTGATGCCGCGCGGTTGGCATTAGCCATGGTTCACGGCTTAGTAGAATTAACCTGGAGATGAGAGTAAGATTGTCGGCTTGTTGCTTGAGAGCGCGGATGATGCGCGGGTGGCAGTGGTCCTGGTTCACGGCTGAGTAGAACTAACCTGGAGATGAGAGTAAGCTTGTCGGCTTGTTGCTTGAGAGCGCGGATGATGCGCGGGTGGCAGTGACCATGGTTCACGGCTGAGTAGAACTAACCTGGAGATGAGAGTAAGCTTGTCGGCTTGTTGCTTGAGAGCGCGGATGATGCGCGGGTGGCAGTGGCCCTGGTTCACGGCTGAGTAGAACTAACCTGGAGATGAGAGTAAGCTTGTCGGCTTGTTGCTTGAGAGCGCGGATGATGCGCGGGTGTCAGTGGCCCTGGTTCACGGCTGAGTAGAACTAACCTGGAGATGAGAGTAAGCTTGTCGGCTTGTTGCTTGAGAGCGCGGGTGATGCGCGGGTGGCAGTGGCCCTGGTTCACGGCTGAGTAGAACTAACCTGGAGATGAGAGTAAGCTTCTCGGCTTGTTGCTTGAGAGCGCGGATGATGCGCGGGTGGCAGTGGCCCTGGTTCACGGCTGAGTAGAACTAACCTGGAGATGAGAGTAAGCTTGTCGGCTTGTTGCTTGAGAGCGCGGATGATGCGCGGGTGGCAGTGGCCCTGGTTCACGGCTGAGTAGGCGCTCAAGAAGTCGTAGTACTGCTTGCCTTCCACGTCCCAGACAAATACACCTGCACAGCGCAACACGTACCATGTAGGTATACGCACACAGAGAGACACACACACATACCACGCTCTATAATTGGGGTAAGCAAAGTAATCGATCGGTGTTGTGCTGCAAGAACTCCGCTACATGAACACCGACCACCGCATTAAGAAAAGCATTAGGACAACTATCAAGCCAGTAGCGGATTCAGAAAAACCTCAAGGGAGCGCATCATCGTCGTCGTCGGCCAATGCTGGACGTATTCTCCGATTTTCTTCACTTCTCCTTGCACTCTACCCGCTACCTACGACCGCCTGGATCCGTCACTGTATCAAGCAGCAAGGTACGAAGACCCACCTACTGCATGCCTCGGTGGAAGAACCGTGACGGTGATGTGTTTATAAAAGCACGGTTGGTTGACAGCTATTGACATGCGCCAACTGCAGGCCGCACCAAACAATCAAAATATATTTCATTAACAAAATTCAGTCCCTTCCTTAACGCATTTCCATTACTGCCCATACCGAGAGCTACCGCTAACTAGGTGGTAGGCTCAAATTGTAGCCGACTGGGTTGGAACCACCGTACTGGATGTAAAACGCCCGCATAGCAGCCTCGGTTGTGTTCTCCTCTAGTCCGCAGTATAGCCAGCGATCCAGGGAAGTCTCCGGTATGGCACCTACTTAAAGCTTTGGCACCTACCTTCTCCGGGGTGATATTGGCTGGTCGGAGCATGTGCTTTGGCCCCTCCGACTCAGCCACTCATACCGGATTACATAAAAAAAAGGCTAAGGTGTTACACATAAGAAATAGTACTACTAGCACAGATTACTTATATGTACTAGTAACAGACGTTCCAACTTGGTTGGAGCCGCCGACCACCCGACCATGACCAAAACGGAACGTGTATATGGAAGGTGGTCGGTCCGACATAATTATCCTTCCTTATCCTTCCTTACCTATAATAAAATCCAACGTCTGCTTTCTGTCTGAGTGTCTGAGTGTCTGAGTGTATGTCTGTCTGTCCGCTTATAACTCGAGAACCACTGAACCGATTTTAATAAAACAAAATTCTACGGATAGCTTGATTCTTCCCATCAACTATAGGCTTACTTACTATCACGTTAAATGGCTTATGAGGTTAGCAGTGAAGTGAAATATGAGAGCGGGCGGAGCCGTGGGCACAGCTTGTTATTAATAAGTACTGGTTGGACGTGGTCGGCTCGCCTGCGCATCCGACCAGCCGACTGTTCAACCAAGTCGGCACGTGGTCGGTACGTCTGGAGGCTCGTTCCGACTTCATTAGTACTTAATGCGGTCGTCGAACGGCGAACCTCCTAACCATTTCTTATGCCCTGGTACTTCGCTAGACTTAGCAATAGGCAACTGACGATGACGGTTGGATTACCGACCGTCGAAACATCTGTAGCAATGTCCCACGTCGGCCCTGACTTTGGTCGGGTCGTGGTCGGGTTCAACCAAATCGGAACGTCTAGTCTCCAGCGTCAACGGGTTAATAGGTTAAGTGGTTAGTGGTTACCTTCCCCCCTGCTGACGGCGACGGGGAGCGGATGGTAGTTGTGCGTGTTGTATCTGTCCTCCAACCTGTAGACCTCCTCGGAGGAGGGCCCCGGGGGTGCCAACTTGTCCGGGCGGGGCGCCAGCGTGGGCGCGGCGGGCGCGGCTTGCACGTTCGACGGCATTGTGCTGGTAAAAGAAAAAACCCGGCTGAGTGAGTGCGATTGGAACTCGCGCACCGAGCGTTCCTTATCGCCATGTCATGGCTAGCGCCACTCACGCCATCTATGGCGTGTTATGAAATGCTTCATATTAGTTAAATGTCATGATTAGATAAAATGCTGCATAAACTATTCGGCAGATGGCGCGCGCGCGTACACTTTTTAGATTCTTCTATGGGAACCCCGTGAATTTTTGACGTTTCTTATTTTTATTATTTCTTGTTATATCGGCCATAATAATAACTATAACACATACCTATTCTGTGAAAATTTCAACGGGCTACCTAATTACGGTTCAGATACAGCCCTCGGACAGACAGACGGACGGACGGACGGACAGACAGACAGACGGGGCGTAGGCTTAGTAATAGGGTCCCTTAACGGATACGGAACCCTAAAAACCGGCAGTGCGACTTGTATTGTATTGTAATCGGGCGCCGAGGTTTCCGTACCACCACAACGTCAATGATCGGTTCGGTTTTTAAACGGTTTTATTTAGCTTGACTCCGTATATTTGTTTGTTTCTATCTTTGTTTCAAATCTTGCGACAACTTTTTCAACTACTTCTACTGAACCGATTTTTATGAAACTTTGCACACACATTGAGTTCTCGTGACAATACAATATTATGATAATTTCAACTTGGCAACGAGGGTCTGATGATGGAGTCAGGAGGTGGACAGTGGAACTCTTCAACCGTTACTAGTAGCCCCCTCGAGTTTGGGCTCATTTGGTTAGTTTGGACGAGTGCCCAATACTTCTACCAATACACTTGGTGACGAGGGTCTGATGATGGAGTCAGAAGGTGTACAGTGGAACTCTTCAACCGTTACTAGTAACCCCCTCGAGTTCGGGCTCATTTGGTTGGTTTGGACGAGTGTCCCATACTTCTACCAATACACTTGGTGACGAGGGTCTGATGATGGAGTCAGGAGGTGTACAGTGGAACTCTTCAACCGTTAGTAGTAACCCCCTCGAGTTTGGGCTCATTTGGTTGGTTTGGACAAGTGTCCCATACTTCTACCAATACACTTGGTGACGAGGGTCTGATGATGGAGTCAGGAGGTGTACAGTGGAACTCTTCAACCATTACTAGTAACCGCCTCGAGTTTGGGCTCATTTGGTTTGTTTGGACGAGTGTCCCATACTTCTACCAATACACTTGGTGACGAGGGTCTGATGATGGAGTCAGGAGGTGGACAGTGGAACTCTTCAACCGTTACTAGTAACCCCCTCGAGTTTGGGCTCATTTGGTTGGTTTGGACGAGTGTCCCATACTTCTACTAATACATTTGGTGACGAGGGTCTGATGATGGAGTCAGGAGGTGTACAGTGGAACTCTTCAACCGTTACTAGTAAGTAGTAACCCCCTCGAGTTTGGGCTCATATGGTTGGTTTGGACGAGTGTCCGATACTTCTACCAATACACTTGGTGACGAGGGTCTGATGATGGAGTCAGGAGGTGGACAGTAGAACTCTTCAACCGTTACTAGTAACCCCCTCGAGTTTGGGCTCGTTTGGTTGGTTTGGACGAGTGTCCCATACTTCTACTAATACACTTGGTGAAGAGGGTCTGATGATGGAGTCAGGAGGTGTACAGTGCAACTCTTCAACCGTTACTAGTAACCCCCTCGAGTTTGGGCTCATATGGTTGGTTTGGACGAGTGTCCCATACTTCTACCAATACACTTGGTGACGAGGGTCTGATGATGGAGTCAGGAGGTGTACAGTGAAACTCTTCAACCGTTACTAGTAACGCCCTCGAGTTTGGGCTCATTTGGTTTGTTGGGACGAGTGTCCCATACTTCTACCAATACACTTGGTGACGAGGGTCTGATGATGGAGTCAGGAGGTGGACAGTGGAACTCTTCAACCGTTACTAGTAACCCCTTCGAGTTTGGGCTCATTTGGTTGGTTTGGACGAGTGTCCCATACTTCTACCAATACACTTGGTGACGAGGGTCTGATGATGGAGTCAGGAGGTGTACAGTGGAACTCTTCAACCGTTAGTAGTAACCCCCTCGAGTTTGGGCTCATTTGGTTGGTTTGGACAAGTGTCCCATACTTCTACCAATACACTTGGTGACGAGGGTCTGATGATGGAGTCAGGAGGTGTACAGTGGAACTCTTCAACCATTACTAGTAACCGCCTCGAGTTTGGGCTCATTTGGTTTGTTTGGACGAGTGTCCCATACTTCTACCAATACTCTTGGTGACGAGGGTCTGATGATGGAGTCAGGAGGTGGACAGTGGAACTCTTCAACCGTTACTAGTAACCCCCTCGAGTTTGGGCTCATTTGGTTGGTTTGGACGAGTGTCCCATACTTCTACTAATACACTTGGTGACGAGGGTCTGATGATGGAGTCAGGAGGTGTACAGTGGAACTCTTCAACCGTTACTAGTAAGTAGTAACCCCCTCGAGTTTGGGCTCATATGGTTGGTTTGGACGAGTGTCCGATACTTCTACCAATACACTTGGTGACGAGGGTCTGATGATGGAGTCAGGAGGTGGACAGTAGAACTCTTCAACCGTTACTAGTAACCCCCTCGAGTTTGGGCTCGTTTGGTTGGTTTGGACGAGTGTCCCATACTTCTACTAATACACTTGGTGAAGAGGGTCTGATGATGGAGTCAGGAGGTGTACAGTGCAACTCTTCAACCGTTACTAGTAACCCCCTCGAGTTTGGGCTCATATGGTTGGTTTGGACGAGTGTCCCATACTTCTACCAATACACTTGGTGACGAGGGTCTGATGATGGAGTCAGGAGGTGTACAGTGAAACTCTTCAACCGTTACTAGTAACGCCCTCGAGTTTGGGCTCATTTGGTTTGTTGGGACGAGTGTCCCATACTTCTACCAATACACTTGGTGACGAGGGTCTGATGATGGAGTCAGGAGGTGGACAGTGGAACTCTTCAACCGTTACTAGTAACCCCTTCGAGTTTGGGCTCATTTGGTTGGTTTGGACGAGTGTCCCATACTTCTACCAATACACTTGGTGAGGAGGGTCTGATGATGGAGTCAGCAGGTGTACAGTAGCACTCTTCAACCGTTACTAGTAACCCTCTCGAGTTTGGGCTCATTTGGTTTGTTTGGACGAGTGTCCCATACTTGTCGAACGCAAATGTATGAAACAGACATACCATCTGTTCAAATTGATTTTGAATGGAGTTTCCAGCAAATTTAAATTCTGGAACAGCTGAGAGACGGATGTTACCGATAATTTTGTCATGGGCCTCCACTGTCCATAAAATGAAGGGCAGACCTGTTGACCATGCTGTGTATTTGGGCTCCAGACTATTTGAGGAGGGTCAAGCGTATGTTGCATTGAGTAGCGTAAAGTCTTTAGAAGGGCTATGTATTGAGGAGCTTGATTGTGAGAAATTGACAGGTAAGAAACCGAGTAACAAAGATGCAATGAGAGAGTTGGAAAGGATGAGATGTTTGCGTAATGAATGATACGAGCCAAAAATCAAACTAAAAACGAGAAAATAAAAAAATAGGTAAAAAAACTTTTAAGTTAAACGGTTTTATTAAAAAAAAAACTAGACAAAAAATCAGCTGTACAAAAAACTAGAAAATAATAAGGACACAAGTCTGGGCCTTCTTAAGATTTTACCTCTGGGTAAGAAATCGTATAACATGCGTAATAACATGCGCCCCACGTTTTTATATTTGTCTGTTAAAAGTCTCAATGTATTACTTATTCCGCTGACGCAGCGACACAATGTGCCCTTTGGCATCCGACATGAGAAGACAGCACGCTAGTATTGCACGATTTCTTACCCAGAGGTAAAATCTTAAGAAGGCCCAGACTTGTGTCCTTATTATTTTCTAGTTTTTTGTACAGCTGATTTTTTGTCTAGTTTTTTTAATTTTATTATTTGTTATTTTACTTCAGAGTGACACTCGCACGTACCTATCGCCATCTATCGGTAAAAGTTCATACTTTGTTGTTAAAATGTTTGGATAATTCGGTAGATGGAGCTCTTCTGCAAATTAACATGCATATATGGAACCTCCTTTATTTTTTTTACGTTTTTTTAATGGTACCTACCTCGACTGTCAGTCGTCCGTCGCTCGTAATTACAAGCACACCTGGGCGCGGTCAGTGGATGTATGGGTGGGGTTGTTTCTACGGATCCCGGGATCAGATTGAATTGGAAACTGATCACGCCGATTTGTATCCACTGATACAGGATCCGGGCTGACCGCGGTTCCGATTCCACGTAAAACTGTAGGTACCTAGGTCCCTTTCCTTCTTACCTTGCTAGGTGGTAGCTGGTAGGGTTCAACACGCCCGGGTTGGTTGGTTGGTTGGTACCACCCACAGATCAGAGAAGTATTTCTGTGGTACCACCGCACTGAATGAAAGGTCGGTTGTAACGGCTATGTAAATAGTTCGTGTTTTCCGTTTGGTTTTCCGTCCAGTTCAGTGTAGCCGGCGCGCGCGACCAAAGGGAAGCACTGACACGGCTCCTAGTTCGCCAGGGGTGGGGTGGGCTGACATCACGGATGTAAGTAGGTGATGTACCCAGGGTTGTTGCTGATGCACTTTTTTTTTCGCATAAGCTGATGCTGATGCTGATATTTTATCATTGACATCAGCGGATGCTGAATCTTTAGAAAAAAGGAAAATACTGAACTATATGAATATTATGAATCTATATTCAAAGTTTTGGTTGGTATTGAAATAAAAGATTTTGTGTTAATAATTTTGTGAAATTTAATAAAAAAAAACGTTTAAACTGTGTGGGGTCGGTACTTAATAAGAATAGTCCCACTGCATCTCTCCCCGTGCATGTCGTAAAAGGCGACTAAGGTATAAGCGGCCTGCAGACACAGCTGAGGAATCAACATAAAATTCCATTTCCATCCAGGTAATCAAAATAAACACTTTAAAAAAATGTTTTTCTTTTTTTATTTAGGTAAAGAAACTTTCCGAAATCAATGGTCGAAATACGGCTCAGCACTTCAAGTTCAAATTACCTACTTTTATTGCGTAGGTACATCAGGTTTCATCGGCCATCGCTTTTCAGGGGCCAGGCCCACCCTGGAAAATAACCCTAGATACGCCAATGGCAGACACCCCGGTCGACTTGTGGCTTTCATGGAAGACTTAGGCTGGCTGGGGGTAGCTGGAGACTGCGGGGTTTTGCACGAAGGTCCCCAACCAAGCGGGATTAGTTTGCAGGCCTAGAGCCAACCCCAAATCAAAACAAGAACAACAGTACCAGTTTAGTAATTATCTTAGCAATAAAATTATTAGTATTGGATGGAACTTTGGAACTGTATGCGCTGCTTTTTCGGCTTCGACTCTGCTCCGAGAAGGTTTCGAACGACTCGAACATCAGCATTAATAGTCAGCATCGATCAATGCGGATGCTGATGCGATGCTGATGTTGAAAATGATTAATGATGCTGAAGTTCCGCGGATGCTGATACTGATGCCTGATGTTCTCAACAACCCTGGTACCTACCTAGTCGTTTGCTAGCCTGCTGGACGTTTTGTTGTAAGTTTGTTGCCCGCCAACTCATGGTCAATAAGTACGTAGCTATTTGAACTCTGCGAGTGACCCACTGTCGTACAGGCACAGCTCCGGGTCATCGAGTAGTCTTCCACTTTGCTTTATCAATGAACTGCAGATTGTGTATGGAAAGTTACTCATATTGTTTTCAGGGAGATAGCGGATTTTTTATAGATTCTGTTTTTTTCCCACTTTATAAATAACTTTGAGCTATCTGCAGCTATCTACATCACAAAGGGGTAAACATTTTATTTTAAAAATAGAATAGATATTCTTAATTGCACATGAAATAACCAGTTCAGTGTAGCCGACATGAAATGAAGGGAAGCACTGACATGGCACCTATTTCACCCGGTGTTATGGGCTGACATCACGGATGTTGTAGGTGATGTAGCCAACCCAACCGTGTCAGTTTCCATAAAAAAATACCTAGAATTACACAAGAAAATAAATACATACGTCGTCCCCAGAAACTTTGGGGACGAAGTAGGTAAATAAAATACATAAATATAATTAAATCTAAACCTAAAAATAACAAATGAATTAACAATAAATATAAAATAGTGACAATGTGTTCCAGAGTCAGCTGAAAATATTTTCTCATCCATTTTACAAGTTAATTGTTTTTTTTTTCTTATTGTAAATAAAATGTTTGCTGACTGATGGATGAGTGATGCTGATTGATGATGAAATGATGATTCAAATTGTTTATTATGTATAAACTCAACTTTTATTAATGACTTATGACTGAACCCTATGTTCTTTGTATTTTATTATTATTTTTATGGATATATCCTCGTCTTAATATTTTTTAAATTTTTTGCATAGACATAGTAGGTGTTTATGTTATTTTTGACATAATTAAAACTTAGTACTTAGTTAAGTATGTAAGTTATATTTAAAAAAAATCTCTATAAGCTTTCTTACCCGGTTCTTCCTCAAAGATTGCTGAACGGGACATGACATGACAAAAAAACCGGCCAAGTGCGAGTCGAACTCGCGCACCGAGGAGGGTTCCTTATCCTCCTCCTCATGTCATGGTTAGCGCCACTCACGCCATCTATGGCGTGTTATGAAATGCTTCATATTGTTAAATGTCATGATTAGTTACAATGCTTCACGCTTTATTCGGTAGATGGCGCGCGCGCATACACTTTTTTGGTTTCTTCTATGAGAACCCCCGTGAATTTTTTACTTTTTTTCCTATTTTTATTATTGGTTGTTATATCGGCCATAATAAATAACACATATTCTGTGAACATTTCAACGGGCTTTGCTATTAAGTACGGTTCAAGCAAGAGATACAGCCCTCGGACAGACGGACGGACGGGACGTACGGACAGACAGACAGCGTAGGCTTAGTGTGTAGGGTCTCGTACCGGATACGGAACCCTAAAAATGATGACGAACCATACTGATACATTTGTCTCAATGAAATATTGTTAATGTTGTGTGTTCTTTATGGCGAAATAAATATCAAGTTATTAAATAGTAGCTGTAAGTATATATACCGTATATAAGTATCGTGTGGGGCCGGTACTTAAAAAGAATAGCCCCACTGCATTGCATGTCGTAAAAGGCGACTAAGGGATAAGGACAAGATGCCGTGCTAAAGGGCGACAGTCTCGCCACCTCTCCCCTTGGCACGGTACTTCCACCGAGTCATGCAGCAGGTGGGTCTTCGTGCCTTACTTGCTGCTTGATCTATTGAATCTTGTTCGAATAGGTACTTTGCGAAACGCGGTGGTCGGTGTTGTGCTGTAATTTACGAGAGTTCTTGCAGCACAACACCGATTACTCTGCTTCCCCGATTCTCGGGATTCAGCGTGTTTGATATGTATGTAAGTATACGTTTTGAGATATTTTTTTATTTTGGCCATTCTAATTTCATCTTGTCTTAATACTTTGCTAAATGTGGTGGTCGGTGTTGTGCTGTAATTTACAACAGTGTTTGCAGCACAACACCGACTACTCCATCTGGTTATCCCGATTGTCGGGATACAGCCTCATGGCAAGTGTTCTAATTTTGAAAATATTTTCGACGGGCTGTCTATTTACATAAAATTTTATAATTTTTAACCGACTTCAAAAAAAGGAGGAGGTTCTCAATTCGTCTGTATGTTTTTTTTTTTTATTTATTTATTTTTTTTGCATGTTTGTAACGCAATTTCTCCGTCAATTGAGGGCCGATTTAGAAAATTCTTTTTTTGTTAGTTAGGTCATACTTCCGAGGTGGTCCCATTTCAATTTTATCGAAATTGGTTCAGTGGTTTTCGAAAAATCAGCATAATACTATGGTGTGTGGTTATCTTCAGCAAAACTTGTGATGTGGTCGTTTTCGGCAATTTTCAGTTTGATAAATTAGTATGGTGTGTGGTTACCTTCAGCAAAACTTTTGTGATGTGGACTTATTCAGCAATTTGCAGTCTGACACATATGGCGAATAATTCTGTACCACTTCAATCGATTTCGATTATTCGATTTCGATTATTCTTTTTTATGTAATATTACTAATAATATTACTAAAAAGAATGAAATAAAAACTGTTTCAAAAAATATTAAACCGATTTCCAAAAAACAAAAAAAAAAGAACTAAAAAGTATTAAATACATAATATTTTGAAATTTTCTCTGTCCTGTTGAAATACATGAATCGATATACTAGTGAACATATTCGGACCCTTGTTTCATGAATGTTCTAAATTTGAAATTTTTTATCTTTTCCGACCGGCCAGGTGCGCTTAATTTATTATGGTACGAGTACCATCGAGCTGGTCTGATGATGGAGACAGAAGGTGGCCATAGGAACTCCTAAACTACACATGATAAACCCATCGTGTTTGGGCTCGTTGCATTTGTCTTCACGAGCAATTTACTTTAGACCTAAGAGATTCTCAATTCGACGGTATGTTTTCTTTTTTTGGATGTTTGTTACGCGATTACTCCGTCAATTGTGGGCCGATTTTGAATTTATTTTTTTTTGTTATTTGAAAGGGGTTAACTATATATTATATTATATTGATGCTAATAATGCGCAAAATTATTTCATGTTGGCCCGCTGCGAAATTTAAATATTTCAATTTGGCTTACTGAAAAAGTTTGCTCACCACTGATGTATTTAATAATTTTGTATCTTATTGTACCTACCTACATAATGAAATTAAAATTAATTCTTACCTTAGTTTAAAAACCACTTAATCACACAAAAATAAATATTAATACTGATATTTCAAATAAAACTATAAATTCAATACTAATGGTAATGGTTAGCAGGTTGGGAGACGTTTTGTCTTGGCAAAATTCCTAGTTCGACTGAGCAAGTTCGCTGGTTCGCGGCGCGTTTTATCAAACTGTACATACTTTCGCACACACATTAGCATAGTACAATCAAACAGACTAGTTAAACATCTTCATACAAGCGCGCCGATTTCGCACACACACAAGCGCGCTAGCACACGCTGTCCGTACTACTGGTGGCTCTTCTATTCTGTGCTGTTGGGTCGGGGAAAAGTTTCCCCTCGGGATCGTTTCCCTCTGGGTCTAAATGGGCTCTTCTATTCTGTGCTGTTGGGTCGGGGAAAAGTTTCCCCTCGGGATCGTTTCCCTCTGGGTCTAAATGGGCTCTTCTATTCTGTTCTAGTTCTGTTGGGTCGGGGGAAAGTTTCCCTCTGGGTCTAAATGGGCTCTTCCATTCTGTGCTTTTGGGTCGGGGGAAAGTTTCGCCTCGGGATCGTTTCCCTCTGGGTCTACATGGGCTCTTCTATTCTGTGCTGTTGGGTCGGGGAAAAGTTTCCCCTCGGGATCGTTTCCCTCTGGGTCTAAATGGGCTCTTCTATTCTGTGCTGTTGGGTGGGGGAAAGTTTCCCCTCGGGATCGTTTCCCTCCGGGTCTAAATGGGCTCTTCTATTCTGTGTTGTTGGGTCGGGGAAAAGTTTCCCCTCGGGATCGTTTCCCTCTGGATCTAAATGGGCTCTTCTAGTCTGTGCTGTTGGGTCGGGTAAAAGTTTCCCCTCGGGATCGTTTCCCTATGGGTCTAAATGAGAGCTCCACTACTTACATTCTCACTTTCCTCGCTTGTAGGCAGTGATGGCCGCACTCTATGCGGTGCCGCACATGTGCCGGCCGTTCACGTTCTCTCTCTCTCTCTCTCTCTCTCTCTCTCTCTCTCTCTCTCTCTCTCTCTCTCTCTCTCTCTCTCTCTCTCTCTCTCGTCGCCCTTTAGCGCGGCACCATGCCTTTATCCCACTTAGGCCCACTTGCACCAACACGAATTTAACGATATAAACCAGTTTAACTCGTTAAGCTAGTACCCGTTGACTGTGGGAACCGCGTCTAAATTCGTGTTGGCGCAATTGGGCCTTAGTCGCAAAGCTTAGTCGCCGCTTTCACGACATGCGCGGGGAGAGATGCAGTGAGGCTATTATTAAAGTACCGGCGGCCCCACGCGGTATGTAGGTAGGTTAATGTACCTATTGTGATTTTAAATTAGCGTGGTTTACGTTCATGATAGAAATATTTTTACGGCTTACTTACTCACGTCACGGCACGGATGAAAAACGAACCGCAATCAGCCCTAAAATATTTCTATATCACTGAATTGACAGATTAGGTAGGTATAATGTTTTTTTTATGGAAACTGACACGGTTGGCTACATCACCTACAACAATCCGTGATGTCTCGGCCAGGGTTGCCGGATGGTCCAGATAATAAAAAAGAGGACATTTTTCACAAAATCCCTTTGATTTTTCGGGTAAAACTTATACGAAAAATCTATCCCCCATTTGTTTTGTCCTCGGAAGCATTGACTCGGAAGTCTAAAACTTTTCCGCCGACAAGACTTCAAAAAAGAGGACTGTCCGCGGGAAAAGCGGACACCTGGCAACCCTGTGTCGGCCCATAACACCGGGTGAACTAGGTGCCATGTCAGAGCTTCCCTTCATTTCATGTCGGCTACACTGAACTGGGACGGAAAACGCGAACTATTTAAATAGCCGTTTCGACCGACGCGGACGTTTCGTTCAGTGCGGTGGTACCAACACGGGCGGGATAAACCCAACCTAGTAAGGTATAGGGACAGTTTTACGTGAAATCCGAACCACGGTCAGCCACCAAAGTTCGAGCGGTCACTCATTCAATCCAAGTACTGACTGCGCCCAGGTGTGTCGACCGCACCACTGAGCGAGCTAGCGAACGAAACTGTTCGCGTTTGCTGTAGAAAGGAACCCTAGGTCCCTAGAGTGCTGATACAAAGTACTGAAGGCGAAAGATACGAGCTGGGCGTATCCTGTAATCTAGCTGACGAGCCTATTGCCATCCAAAGTCGAAACCGCGGGCGGCGGCGCGCAGCGGGCGACGACGACGACGCCGCTATCACCTACGGACTCATAATGTCAGCCCAACCCACCCAAGACAACTCGGTGAGCTAGGTGCCATGCAGATGCAGAGGGGGCGGCGCGTGGGCGACGTGGGCACGCGCCCCACGGCCTCGCGGCCCGAGGGGCCTCGCGCCTCGAAAGTTCATGCAGCTTTGATTCATAAAAAACATTCAGCTAGATCTAATAAAAGAGACCCCGAGTAAACATACTTAGACTTAATCAAAGGCCTAAACTAAACCTACTAAACCTTACTATAAAGCCTTTATCCGACACAAGATGGGAAAGCAGGACAGAGGCAGTGAATATTGCAATAATATAGCGGCTGTATTATTGCGATTTGATAATGTTGTTGAACCACTGCATCTCTCCCGCGTCGCAAAATGCGACTAAGGGATATGACTCCCTTCTTATATTACTAGGTGGTAGGGTTTAACCCGCCCGGGTTGGTACCACCGCACTGAATTAAAGGTCGGTCGAAACGGCTATGTAAATAGTTTGTGTTTTCCGTCGAGTTCAGTATAGCCGGCACGACCGAAGGGAAGCACTGACTGACGTGGCACCAAGTTCACCCGGTGTTATGGGCTGACATCACGGATGTTGTAGGTGATGTAGCCACCGTGTCAGTTTACATAAAAAAAATGTATTGAGTATTGGTAAAATTGATAGGCCCCCGCAAAATTTATCTTGCCCACATCAAATTAAATTCATGCCCCGCCACTGGTGCCATGTCATTGTTTCTCTTTGCTCGTGCGTGCCGGTGCCGGCTACTGAACTGCAGGTCTATTCTTGTAAATTCTGACAGCTGAATCAGCGCTGTTGTGGCGCTGAGAGCCACTTACCAAAGCGGCTCTCAGCGCCACATCAGAGCTGATTCCGCTGTCAGAATTTACAAGAATAGACCTGCTGGACGGAAAACACTATCTTTAGCACGACGCGGTTAGAAAGAGACAATCCAGTCGTAGAGCGTCGTCCCTGTCGCGCATAGACATGCGAATTCGTGCGAAAAGAGACGACGCTCTACAACCGGACTGTCTCTTTCTAAAGCTCGATGTACATTATTTACTGGAGGGTACTGTACATAGCTGCCTCGACTGACTTTTCATTCAGTCAGTCATACACACGCCATTCCGGATAGGTAGGTTAAACCAGCTAGGTAAGAAGGAAAGGGACCTGCAATTTTATGTGACATCTGAACCACGGCCAGCGTCAATGGTCGGGCGGTCATCCATCCGCGTTCAGACTGAGCCCGGGAGTGCTTAATTTCACGAGCGGTGGTCGATCGAGCGCACCAAAATTTTTATTTTTTTATTTTTATGGAAACTGACACGGTTGGCTACATCACCTACAACATCCGTGATGTCAGCCCATAACACCGGGTGAACTAGGTGCCATGTCAGTGCTTCCCTTCATTTCATGTCGGCTACACTAAACTGGACGGAAAACACGAACTATTTACATAGCCGTTTCGACCGACGTTTCGTTCAGTGCGGTGGTACCAACCCGGCCGGGATAAACCCTACCACCCAGTAAGGTAAGAAGGGAAGGGCCTACAGTTTAACGTGGAATCCGAACCACGGTCAGCCTCCAACGGTCGAGCGGTCACCCATCCAATCACTGACCGCGCTCAGCGTTGCTTAATAACAGTTGACTAACTCTACCAAGTCTGAGAAGAGATTGACATAAATGAAGGCTGACTTGGGTTAGGTTATGCTTTTTCTTGCGGTCGATATTGATTTGCTGAAGTTTCATCGCTTCGTTGCTTGACCACACGCAATACGCAGTTTATTTTTCTGAATGGCCGGCGCGGCGTATCGTAATCTGCTTTATCTGCTGCGTCAGTCAGTGGCTCCCAACTTATTTTATTTACTCCAATGTGGATCAACGCGGTTTTAAGTTTTGAATGTAGTGTTGAAGTCCATGAAAAATCCAAAACATTGGTGTAATTATTGACGTGATAACGTCACGTCTTATAAATTGATGAACACCGGCTGCACACACGAAAAAGTGTCACGTTCCATCTGAGCCTGTGTGTGCAAGCGAGAGCGCGTAACAAGCGATAGAGAGGCACAATCGGTATAGTCAAAGTTACCATGGAAACGTCTTAAGTAGTAAAACTGTCAACATCAGACAACAGAAGTTTATTGATGGCCAGTCACAAGATGATTAATCTTTCTACTGGAAATAGAATTACTTATCTTTGCTCTATGTGCTACGATTATTCCACGTCATCACGTAAAACTATCGCCCGTAAACCGACTTTACAGACAACCAATTTTTGTTGTCGTGCGACCAAAAATAAGCTAGTAGCAATCAAATGAATGCGCCGATCTTGGACTAGTCGCGTCGCGGGGTGCGTGACGTCACTGGGTCGCACGCCGCTCCGCAGGCTGTTGGAAGTGATAAGGCGCGCAGTGTTTATGTTTGGTTAATTTGTGTTTAAAACAAATTAAGTGTCCGATTTGTGCCTGGTTTCACTTTTTCACAATGTATAAATATTGTATTGTGCCGAAATGCAAATACGTCTATCAAAACGCCAGAGAAACTATTTTTAAACGGTTTTATTTAGCTTGACCCCTTGTTTATTTGTTTCAACATCTTTGCGACAACTTTTTCAACTACTTCTACTGAACTGATTCTTATGAAACTTTGCACACACATTGAGTTCCCGTGACAATACAATCTTAAGATAATTTCAACTTGGTAACGAGGGTCTGATGATGGAATCAGGAGGTGGGTAGTGGAACTCTTCAACCGTTACTAGTAACCCCCTCGAGTCATCATTTGGTTGGTTTGGACGAGTGCTCCATACTTCCACCAATACACTTGGTGACGAGGGTCTGATGATGGAGTCAGGACGTGGACAGTGGGACTCTTCAACCGTTACTAGTAACAGGTGCTGGGGTGGAGTGACGTGACGCGTAGCCGCGGCGCACCGAGTTTTAGCGGCAGAAACGGCTTAAGTTTATTGATAATATCTCCGTAACTAATGGTCCGATTTTGATAATTCAAAAAGATATGACATTCTTATGCCATAAACAACAACGTGTAGAAATATAACTTCTATTGAATTTGCTGTTACTTTACTGATCGTCATTTACCCTTTTACTTACCCACAAATTAAAACTTAACTTACTTAAGTAAAAGTAAAGAAAATGTTTATTCAATAACTAGCTTTTGCCCGCGGCTTCGCTCGCGTGAAATTCGTGTTTAAAAAGAAGAAAGTAAGCCCGCTACCGTACCACAGATTACTAAATAGTTACTTCGTAACAGATGAATCTCTCCATAGAAAAAGTTACGTACCTTCGGCTTTAATAGCCTAAACTTTTACGACGCCAGTCGCTGCGTGCGAAAATGTACCTAAACGAAAGAGCGTAAAGTGATTATTGCTTTGCAGCTGCGCGCGGACGCGGGGCCTTGAAGCAAATTCGGTGACGTTAGGGCTGCTACTTTCGATAAAAATATCAATGCATTACACAATCTTTAATATTATTATATTGTAAAGAGGAAATATGTGTGAATGTTTGTTCGCGAGCTGCAGCACAGATTTAAAAATGTTTTTTTACTGTTAGATAGGTACCAATTTTTTTTTTGTTTAACATATAGGCTACTACTAGTTTTAGCCCGCGGCTTCGCCCTCGTTAAAATATATTAAAGGAAGAAATTAGTTCAGCCCGAAAATACTTCAGGTAATCCTACCTACCTACTACCCCTGTAATGTTATTATTGTTACCTGTACGCATGCTTATCTAACCGATTTTATTCGGTATAGATTAAAAATACACCTGCCAAGCGAAGCCGGACTTATTGCCGGCGGCAATTACTCCCAGTCGACCTTTACATACACCTTTCTGCTTGGCAGAAGGCGGACTTATTGCCGTAGGCAATCGATTTCAGTGAACCCCCCCCCCCCCCCCCCCTCTATATGTCAGCTGTCTGAGCAGCCACTATATGTATTGCTAGCACGTGGATATGTCCATGTCAAGTGCTTTTTTTTTTTTTTTTTTATAGAACCTGACACGGTTGGCTACATCACCTACAACACAGTGGCGGTTCCCCAGGTGAAGCAAGTGAAGCACCGCCTCACTTAATTATCTTGAAAGTAAAGAAAAAAAAAACATTTCAAAATATCAAGAAAGAAAACTTAAAAAAGTCAAGTACCTATATCCGATCCGAACTGATCACAATATTAGCGCGGCGGCGCGTAGGAGGCGGAGGCGGCTGCTGGTGGTGCGACGCGCGCGACGAAATACGTTAAAGATGTGTTAGTGCATCAACACCACCAACACAGCACGCACACACACACAGACGTGACGTGTGACGTGTCACGTACGGCATGGCATATGGTGACTCACCCCGGTCCGGTGCGGCGACGAATCGCTTATTTTGATATCGCTTCACCAAGCGTAAAGACAACAGGTTGACCTTGGAGGCTTTGGATGTAGGGAGCAGCTGAGGCTCTGATAAATGGCGCCGGACGAGACATCTATATCCAATTAAAAGAATGCAGAGCGAGATGGGGCGATCACGTTTTCTATAAGTCGGTTTGATTTACCTCCGTGATTAAAATGATGGCAAAATTCGCACTAGTTACGGTAAGTTTCATAGCTCAATGGTATATGCTTCGCTATTCAATCTAGTGACGTTGGTTCGAATCTCACTTTTGCGAATTCTTTTTTTTTTTTTTTTAGGGTTCCGTATCCGGTATGGGACCCTATTACTAAGCCTACGCCGTCTGTCTGTCTGTCTGTCTGTCCGTCCGTCCGTCTGTCTTTTTTTTTATGTAATCCGGTATGGGTGGCTGAGCCGGAGGGGCCAAAGCGCATGCTCCGACCAGCTAATATCACCTCCGAGAAGGTAGGTGCCATACCGGAGACTTCCCTGGATTGCTGGCTATACTAGACTAGAGGAGAACACAGCCGAGGCTGCTATGCGGCAGCAGCAGGTGTAAAGTAAGCATACACGTAAATTTTTTCGTCAGAAAAAACTCATTGTTACACGCCGACCGGATTCGAACCTCGCACCTCCCCAAACCACTCGGCCACCCGCCGCTTGTCTGTCCGTCCGTCTGTCCGAGGCCTGTATCTCTTGAACCGTAATTTGGTAGCCCGTTGAAATGTTCACAGAAAATGTGTTATTTATTATGGCCGATATAACAAAAAATAATGAAAATAAGAAAAAGTAAAAAACTCACGGGGGTTCCCATAGATGGCGCGCGCGCATACACTTTTTGGTTTCAAAAAGTGTATGCGCGCGCGCCATCTACCAAATAGATGATGAATCATTTTCTAATCGTGACTAACTAATATGAAGTATTTCATAACACGCCATCTAGATGGCGTGGCGTGTTATGAAATTCATCTAGTGGCGCTAGCCGTGACATGGCGATACGGTACCCTCGGTGCGCGATTCGATAGTAGTTTTTGGTTAAGTATTGTTAGGGCCAAAAAAAATTAGGTTTAGGTTTTTCAATTTATCATAAAGTAATAGCAATGTAGGTGGATTTTTTAGTCGCCTCACTAAGATTTATAGGTCAAAGCCGCCACTGCTACAACATCCGTGATGTCAGCCCATAACACAAATAGTATTGCTTGCAAATGTACTTTTAACGCGGGCGAAGCCGCCGGCAAAAGCTTGTGTGTAAATAAAAAACACTTTTTAGTATTTTTGCATGTTTTATTGTCTTAAAAATCTATATATATAATACAATTGTAAAGGATAAAAATCTGTACATTTAATATATTCGAAAAAAAAAAAACAACCAGGGTGACGTAAAATGAGTATCTGAAATATTTTTCAATTTTTTAATTAAAATCGGCCAAGTGCGAGTCAGACTCGCGCACCGAAGTAAATAAAAATGAAAGTTACAAGTGTTTTATTTTTATGTAATGATTAATACATTTCTTTCCCTGTCTAAATTCACGATTATTAAACATTATTGTGGAAAAAATGCGGAATCTAACGAAGAGTTTTAATAAATATTCTTGCGGGAAACAAGAACAAGGAGGATCAAAAGGTATATTTTTTAAAAATTCAAAAATAGTGCTGCCGGGCTTCTGTCTCATATTTTGTTCAAAATTTTTAATAAACGCAGTCTCAAGTTCAAAGTTCAAATTTATGTGCATCCATCTACTGCACATAAATTGCCACTGCCACTATTAACAGAAGCCATGTCAACTTGAATTAAGACATAGGCAAAGAAACTCTTTGGATATAGGTAGGTACGACCGTACGAAGCAGTAGCGTGAGCGCGCGCTCACGTAGGTTAGCTCCACGCGGCTGTCGGCAGCCCAATGAATTATGGATCGCCGGCGGTCCGGTCGGCGGTAGGTAGTTATCGCGCGCAAGTACATAGAGTGCGTGAGCCCTGACCGTACCTTTATTTCGGCGCGCGGAACAATTCGGTTTGTATGAGAGCCACATCTTAGCGTAACCGAAACTGAATTGTATTTAGTCTATCCTGTGTCATGTATACTTAGTTAAATGTGCTTGTAATAAGTTTCATCGAATTCAGATGATCGGTTTTAGAGTTATGGAGGAACATATACATACATACAAAGAGAAAAGATTTCTAATAATCGTCAATATACTCGTAGTTTTAGAATAGAATAGAATAGAAACTCTTTGTTGCACACAATGGAAAGAAGAACAGTACACGAGTAGAACAAATCAATACAGAAGTGAGCAAAGGCGGACTTATCACTGCAAGTGATTTCTTCCAGTCAACCTTTGGGTGATGGGGAATAAAATACAGAGAAAGAAGTATGGGTAGTGCAAACGAAAGAAGGAGGAATATTGTGTTTTATTTTTATGATGAATATACCTACATGTAACATACATACCTATTATTACTATACATAAAATACAAACAGCATAAACATACATACAATGTATAGAACATAGATACTACATACAAATAATAAATTTATCAGCCTCGATAGCTCAGTGGTGCAGACAGTCAACTGTCGCTATTGAATGTTAAGCAACGCTGGGTGCGGTCAGTACTTGGATGGGTGACCGCTGACCGTTGGAGGCTGACCGAGGTTCGGATTCCTCGTAAAACTGTAGGTCCCTTCCCTCCTAATCTTACTTGGTGGTAGGGTTTAAACCGCCCGGGTTGGTACCACCGCACTGAATTAAACGTCGGTCGAAACGGCTATGTAAATAGCAAGAACATTTGTAAATAGTTTGTTTTTTCCGACCAGTTCAGTGTAGCCGGCACGATCAAAGGGGGAAGCACTGACATGGCACCTAGTTCACCCGGTGTTATGGGCTGACATCACGGACGTTGTAGGTGATGTAGCCAACCGTGTCAGTTTCCATAAAAAAAAAAAATAATAATACATACTATACTATACTAATCCACATAGTTTTAGTATCATACATAGAGTGTGTAATCGTAGTATCTGATAATGTGATAATAAAGCCAAGTAACTTACTCCATGACCATCCCTTACTGATTGATTATAGTATTGATGATGATAAAATATACTGTCCCCTGGCACTCGTCCGTAGACTGTGCTGCAGAGGACAGCGGGTAGTAAAGTCAGTACCTATTAGATATTCTGTGGTAAAGTTTTTATTTTATTATTTTATTTTGCGGGTATAATCAGAGTAGAATATTATACTGCTTACGTCTGTTTTTTGTTTTGCTTACATTTGTTTGCATCATCTATTTTTGTTGTACAAACAACCATAATTAAGTTGATATCAAATTGGTATCAAAGTTTGACAAAGGCTCTTTACACCTGCGATACACTTTTTTTGTGTTATCTGACCAACGTTATCTGACACGTTTGGCAGCATCACCTATAACATCCACCGTCCGTGTTGTCGGCCCATAACACCTTGGTGAACTAGGTGCCATGTCAGTGCTTCCCTTGATTTCATGTCGGCTACGCTGAACTGAACGGAAAACACGAACTATTTATGTACATAGCATTTTCGACCGACGTTTCATTTAGTGCAGTGGTATCAACCCGGGCGGGATAAAATAAACCCTACCACCTAGTAAGGTAAGAAGGAAAGGGACCTACAGGTTTACACCGGTTCCGGCTTCGTTTCTAATAGCCGTAAAAAGTTTGTTAGTTTACGCCCTTTCCAACGGTATATCACAATGTCATACAAATCATTCCGTATGTGGCCAAAATTAGAGATAATTTGCAAGAGTCTAAACATTAATAATGGAAGCGAAGAATGTAGTTCGAATTGAACAAAGTGCCCGCGGGACTTGTAGGTACATGTTCTAAATTTGAAAATGCTCCGGAAAACGCGCTCAATACGGGAAGCGACCACCACCGTTATGTGGAGTGGTCCTGTTACAAAGTGCCCGCGTTGTCGTCGTTCTGTTCTGGCACCGAGAAAAGTTTTCTGGTCTCTGTCGCTATTGAATAGCAAGAATATAGTTTGAAACCATTTGAAACAACATATTACCAGTGATCTATACATATAATAAAATCGTAAAGGTAAGAAAGTCTGTACATTGAATGTATTCGGAAAAAAACTAACCAGGGTGGCTTAAAATGAGATACTGAACATTTTAGAACAGTTTTTAAAATTTTTGTTTGTTTGTTTGTTTGTTTGTTTGTTTGTTTGTTTGTTTGTTTGTTTGTCTGTACGCGCATCACGCAAAAACCACTGAACGGAATTAGACGAAACTTTGTATAGTGGCAGTTTATATGCCGGGTTAACATAATACGTAAAAAAAATTAACAAAAATAAAAAAAAATTTAACAATTATAAACATTATTGCGCGTTTAAAATCACGTAGTCCAAAGTACATAATTATATCTTGAGAACTGGCAGCAAATACAATTTGAATAAAATATTCATTCGAATTAAAAATATGTACACACAACGAAAATGACAAGTTCTTCTTTTTTATAACTTGAACACAATAGTCTATAGGTACATATCTATTCTTTCTATACATATAATAAAATCGTAAATGCAAAAATGTCTATTTGTACGCGCAACTCGCAAAAACCACTGAACGGAATTTGACGAAACTTTTTATAGTGACAGTGTACATCCCGGATTAACATAATAATTAAAAAATATAAAATCACGTAATCCAAAGTAATGGTAAAAAACAATTTTAAATGTCATGTTGACAACGGAGAACTGTCATCTCGACTTGAGCTGGCCGGTGACAAATTGTTTGATAAATAAAAAAATAATTGAAAGTCGAAGTTATGTCGCTGTCATTGGTGCAATAAAATTTATATATCTGTTGCCCGCGGCTTCGCTCGCGTGAAATTCGTATTTCAAAAAAAGAAAGTAACTAACTAAAGGCGGGCCCGAAGGCGGATCTGCGCTCACGTAAACGATATTCTTTCTCGATGAAAGTAAATAAGGGCGAGGCGGAAGGCGGAGCTGAGTTCAGGAAGAAGAAAAACATTCTTGAAGAAAGTAAGTAACTAAGGGCGAGGCCGAAGGCCGAGCTCTATTCTGGAAGACCATAAACCTTCTCGAAGAAAGTAAGTAACTATGGGCGAGGCCGCAGGCCGAGCTGCGTTCAGGAAGAAGCTAAACCATCTTGAAGAAAGTAAGTAACTAAGGCGAGGCCGAAGGCCGAGCTGCGTTCAGGAAGAAGCTAAACCATCTTGAAGAAAGTAAGTAACTAAGGGCGAGGCCGAAGGCCGTGCTCTATTCGGGAAGACCATACACCATCTCGAAGAAAGCAAGTAACTAAGGGCGAGGCCGTAGGCCGAGCTGCGTTCAGGAAGAAGGTAAACATTTTTGAAGAAAGTAAGTAACTAAGGCGAGGCCGAAGGCCGAGCTAAGTTCTGACAAATGATAAACCATCTCGAATAAAGCAAGTAACTAAGGGCGAGGCCGAAGGCCGAGCTGCGTTCAGAAAGAAGCTAAACCATCTCGAATAAAGTTAATTAACATTAAGATTGAGTTAATTTAATTTACATTTTATTATAAAGTCCACGGCTTCTGACGGCAAATATACCGTGCATCCTAGAACCTCGCGGTTATTCCCGGCTGGATGGCAAGAGGCCCGATGCTATCACCTTAGTGCCATGGACTAAGGATAGCTCTTTGATGTGGGATGCCACTTGTGTTCTCACATTGGCTCCAAGTCACGTTAGGACATCTTCAAGAGCGGCTGGCGCGGCCGATGCTGGGGCGGAGAGCCTCAAACGCAACAAATATAGAAATATAATTCAAGATTTCGAATTTGTTGCGTTTGCGGTTGAAACCCTCGGTCCGTGGAGCAGTGAAGCCAAAAGATGCTTGGGCTTTTGCTGGTTGACGCAACTGGTGTCCCGCCATCAAGGGCTTATGTACTTCATTCAAAGGGTAAGCCTTGCCATCCAGCGGGGTAATGCCGCAAGTGCTCTAAGAAGATTTGAAAATGCCAGTTTTGATAGTTATTTTAATGTTTGTTAGGTAGGTTTTAATTCTTTAGTTATTAATATTACTTTTTTATTTTTATGAAATAAATAGATTGAGTAAACGATATTATATTCTATCGAAGAAAGGAAGTCTTTAAGGGCGAGGCCCGAAGGCGGAAGAGGGTTTTTGGTTTACCTGAATCTTCGTGAACGCAGCTCGGCCTTCGGCCTCGCCCTTACTTACTTCTTTTATTTGAGAAAGGTTTATCGTTTACCTGAAAGCAGCTAGGCCTTCGGCCTCGCCCTTAGTTAGTTACTTTCTTTGAGAAGGTTTATCGATTACCTGAACGCAGCTTGCCCTCGCCCTTAGTTACTTACATTCTTCTTTGGAATACGAATTTCACGCGAGCGAAGCCGCGGGCAACAGCTAGTATGATATATTATAAGTCAAGGCATATTACACGTTTTTGATTAGGGAGAGCGTTTTGTGCGTTTTCCGGATTTAACCCACGGAACCCCTGTGGCCCTTCCGCGGGGTTCCGCGAAACACCTTTTGGGAACCGCTGGTTGATTGTATAATTTCATCCATAGGTAGGTAGGGAACCTACCTACGCTTGTACATGTCGACAATTCCGTCCGTTCTAAAATTCAAATGCGAAGAAGAACGGACAAACAAACTTCGCAAGTCCAAAATGTTTTGTTAGTAGGTAGCCTACCTACTTTATAAGTACCTATTATAGTAACTTAGAAATAATTAACCCGTACTACCCCGCTAACAAGAACATTAATCTGAATAAGTATCTAATCAGAATCACTCTATCTCAACTATGTAATATAATTGAGAGAAAATGAATTTAAATGGTATTAATATGACAATATAACATAACTTAACATAACATAATATCTATTTTTCTTTTAATTGCCAAATTAATTTATTTAATAAATAACAAAAAAAAGTAATACTAATAAGTAATAACTAAAGAAATAAACCTACCTAGCAAACATTAAAATAACTATCAAAAAGGGGCATTTTCATCTATGGCGTGTTATGAAATGCAATAACTACAATATTATAATTACTAAAACAAGAACTAGACTCACATGAAACTAGTCTCTAGGGAAAAATGGTTTGAGTCTATCTACGTATCTACGTGAACAGTCAAGGGTTTAGCCATAGGCTTATTTGGAAGTCTTATCCTATAATTTACAGGAGATGTCCGTTCCACGACAATGTATGGACCTTCAAAATGTCGAGCAAGTTTATACGACTTCCCAATAAACCTTTTCGGTATTAATTATATATTTATGTGGAAATGTATTATGGTAATTAATCAATCAGACAAACATTGTTCGGTAAAGGTTCCATAGATAGAACATAAACATTTGAAAGCACTGCTTTCGCTAGTTTATTTATATACGACCTGCCTGACGTGCGTCGGTCGTCAGGGGAACGACACGATATGTAGCTGTGATGTAGGTATGTATGACGCGGAGGCAATCAGACAAAGTCAGACGACGAGGCAAGGTCACACCGAAATATTCCACGAGAGCGTCCGGACGCTCTCGTCGGACGCTCTCGACGGACGCGTCCGTCGACACGCAGGTCGATTCTGTCATCCTCATCTCATCATCAGCATCACGCTGCGATAATGCAATCTGTTCTGCTGCTCAACCGTTCTCGCGCTCGGGCTAAATATAGATTGCAGTTGAGCTGAGATTGGCAACTGTTTGAGGGGCATAGAATCAAATGAAAACCACCAGTTGAAAGTAATGTGTTTTTCCGTCAGTTCAGTGTATTTCAGTGTACCTACTTTACAATTTGCACTATATTCATACAGTTTGACGCTTGTATGTATGTATGTACCTATGTATTACCGTACCGTTTTTACGATAGAGCAAATTAAAGAAAATACCTCCCTTAATTTTTTGCTGTTTTTTTTATTTATGATTTGTTAGGACACCTCCATAATAACGATATTCTGTGAAAATTACGTAGAAACCAGCCCTCGAACAGGCGGACAGACAGACGTACGAGCAAACGTAGAGTGCGACGCCTCCCGGCTGGGGGACAGACTACATAAAAAACCGGCCAAGTGCGAGTCAAACTCGCGCACCGAGGGTTCCGTATCGCCATGCCATGGTTAGCGCCACTCACGCCATCTATGGCGTGTTATGAAATGCTTCATATTAGTTAAAATGTATGATTAGTTAAAATGCTTCATACTCTATTCAGTAGATGGCGCACGCGCATACACTTTTTGGTTTTTTTCTAAGTTACTCTATGGTTTCTTCTATGGGAACCCGCATGAATTTTTTACATTTTCTTATTTTTATTATTTGTTATATCGGCCATATGAACACATATTCTGTGAAAATTTCAACGGGCTACCTATTACGGTTCAAGAGATACAGCCCTCGGACAGACAGACAGATGGGCGTAGGCTTAGTAATAGGGTCCCGTACGACGGATAAAGAACCCAAAAAAGGTAGCCTCGGGAGTGAATGGATGAGAAGAACGAAAGACCGCACTTGGTGCCTTACCTTGGGAGAGGCCAAAGCCCATCAGTGGGGTAGACCGAGTGCGGTCTGATGATAGGATATTGCTCGCATACTTACCTATTATAAAATTAACTGTAGTAATTCAGCAAACCATAATAGTGTATTAGCATAGAATAGATTTACTTCATTCCTCACTTTTCCTTTGCGCGCTGGCCGCTGATACATTTTGCTATTTCGCTGAAGTCCACTCCATATCTACTATCAACATATTTGATTGTTCCACAACATTTTACAGACAGAAAACAAGGCAAGTGGGCACAATAATATGAAATGCAGAGGCGGACTTATCTCTTGAAGATATTTCTTCAAGCCAACTTTTTAAATACCTATATTATTCTTCCTCCGTTATTTATCTCTCCGAACCGTACTACAGATTGCTACTTCGCTTCATTCCACTCCACTGATTGTTTTATTTCGCGCGATGTGTGATGCCGAGCGAGTGTCGCTCGTGTCCCACTTATTGACCGTATTAGTCCGGCCGGCCGGAAATTTCCGTTGTCTCGTCCGTCTATCTTAATTTGTAAGTGTCAATTCACACGGCTGCTTTGTGACAAGAATTTATTAATATTGATATCAGACACAAGAATAATTTAATTAACTAGGTACCTACTTACATAATTTTTTCATGAACGTATTCATCGATGGACGTATTATGTTGTTACCTTATATGTTTTTAATTAGAAAAATGTAAATCGAAAAACACTTGAACCGTGCAAGTTGACCGTTCGCAAAAATTATGCGACATCATGAAGATGCAACAGATCGAAAATTTGGAAATAATACATAACGGCCCGGTGGCGTAGTTGGTTATCGCGTATTGGCGGTTCAAGCCAGAGACCCAGGTTCGAATCCTGGTCGGGATGTATTTTTTCAAATGTTTTTCGATTTGCATTTTTCTAATTAAAAACATATATAAAGCATTGATTTTATAAAGTCAATTATATAAAGCGAGTAGGTACGTGCTTAGTACTAACAAACATAAAATAGTATTACGTTGTTGTTGAAGGAATTGGTCCGTATTTTTCCGACTTTCTTGATACTGCTTAGTCAGTCAGTCAGTCAGTTCAAGCTAAGCTCAAGTGGCAGTGGGCTGGGCACGTTAGCCGAAGAGACGATGACCGTTGGAGTAACCGTGTCCTACACTGGCGGCCGTGGACAGGAAAACGGAGTGTGGGAAGACCACCCGCCAGGTGGGACGACGACATCAAGTACGCCGGCGGAAATCAGTGGTTCCGTATCGCTGAAGGCCGGGAGGACTGGAGGAAAATTGGAGAGGCGTATGTCCAACAGTGGACGCTTACACGCTGACTGACTGACTGACTGACATACATACATACAGACGTGATACAGACAGACGTTCCCAGTGCATAGGAACGCATGTGCGTTTCTAAAAGGGCTCCAAATGTGAACAAGGGCCCGAAGACGGCCCTGCAGTCGCATGGTCTTGCCGTGGTGTGAATACAAGTGCGGATAGGATGATGCAAGTCGCTGTTATCAGTATCACTGTCTGTTGCGCAGGCCATAATATTGTCCGCCGCGTAGTCCGGTGGGGATGCATGCGAAATCCACTCGACGGCATGCATGTAGTACGTACCGTGTGGGGCCCGTACATAAAAAGAATAGCCCCACTGCATCTCTCCCCGTCGCATGTCGTAAAAGTCGACTAAGGGATAAGGAAATTCGTCAGCCTCGGTAGCTCAGTGATGCGGTCAGTCGACTGTTGTTCAGCAACGTTGAGCGCGGTCAATACTTGGATGGGTGACCGCTCGACCGTTGGAGGCTGACCGTGGTTCGGTCGGATTCCATGTTAAACTGTAGGTCCCTTATGGATCTGTGCTTATGGTCCCGTAGGTTTTACGTGTATAATTTCATGTTTTTGTCAGTGATATATAAGTAAATGGTTTTTGTAATGTTTTCTTTTCTTTTTGTATGCCTATTAATGACAATAAATCATATTTTTCTTTCTTTCTTTCTTCCCTTCTTACCTTACTAGGTGGTAGGGTTTATCCCGGCCGGATTGGTACCACCGCATTGAACGAAACGTCTGTCGAAACGAAATAGTTCGTGTTTTCCGTCCAGTTCAGTGTAGCCGACATGAAATGAAGGGAAGCACTGACATGGCACCTAGTTCTAAGTTCACCCGTTGTTATGGGCTAACATCACGGATGTTGTAGGTGATGTGGCCAACCGTGTCAGTTTCCATAAAAAAAATGCCCCAGTTGCACTCCGGGAGTGCCGGCAGAAGTAAAAACATTTTGTATTTCCGAAAATACCTAATTCTTAAGTGGTTATAAAAAAAACTAAACACCCTAAAAAAATTTAAACACCGTATCATTGCCTAAAAAAGAAAACAAAAAAAAAACAAAAAAAAATTTGAGGGATTCGAACCCATGGTCAAAAAATACAAATCCTACACTCTTACCATTGAGCCACGAAATCACATAAACGACCAAACGAATATCGGATTCCCTTGATTCGCTTTCGGCTTTACTGTCACTGAGAGACGAACAGAATTGATCCCGAGCCACTCGTAACTTAACCCTTAATGCAATGACTTTAAGGTTACATTTTAAATACCTAATAAAAATAAATCTGTCGCTTTTCGAGATTGACGATGACGATCTGACGCGAGCACAGATCAGAGAAGTTTAACATTTTTTACCCACCTAAAAAAGTGACAAGCGCCGCTAAAGAAGTTTTCACTTCAAAAAAACCTATCTAGGCACAGCTGTACCCGGCCGGCATCAAATGATGAGTTTTTTTTTTTTTTTTTTATGGAAACTGACACGGTTGGCTACATCACCTACAACGTCCGTGATGTCAGCCCATAACACCGGGTGAACTAGGTGCCATGTCAGTGCTTCCCCCTTTGATCATGCCGGCTACACTGAACTGGTCGGAAAACACAAACTATTTACATAGCCGTTTAGACCGACGTTTCATTCAGTGCGGTGGTACCAACCCGGGCGGGTTAAACCCTAACACCTAAACCCTACACGATTACATAAAAAAGTTTTTTTATGTAATCGTGTATGGGTGGCTGAGTAGGAGGGGACAAAGCGCATGCTCCGACCATCGAATATACATCAATGGCTCCGACCAGCCAATATCACCTCTGAGCAATGACGTATCATGTATGAAGGTAAGCGCCATACCGGAGACTTCCCTGGATTGCTGGCTATACTGGACTAGAGGAGAACACAGCTAAGGCTGCTATGCGGCCATCTTACATCCAGTCAGTACGGTGGTACCAACCCAGTCGGCTACAATTTGAGTCTACCACCTAGTAAGGGGTAATGGAAGAGAGCTATAGTTTTACACCGGTTCCGAACGGTGAAGCAGCAGGTGTTGGTTGTAGAGCGTCGTCGTCGTCGTCCCTGTCGCACGAGCACGCACGTCTCTGTGCGACAGGGACGACACGCTCTGGGCTGTCTCTTTCTAAAGATCGACACGCAATTTTTGTCGCCGGGAATGTCCTATAGTTAGTTGATGCTTATTTATTTATATAAGATATTTATCATGCATCAAGGAGTTTATTTTTTTATTTTTTTATGGAAACTGACACGGTTGGCTACATCACCTACAACGTCCGTGATGTCAGCCCATGACACCGAGTGAACTAGGTGCCATGTCAGTGCTTCCCCCTTTGATCGTGCCAGCTACACTGAACTGGTCGGAAAACACAAACTATTTACATAGCCGTTTAGACCGACGACGTTTCATTCAGTGCGGTGGCACCAACCCGGGCGGGTTAAACCCTACCACCAAGTAAGATTAGGAGGGAAGGGACCTACAGTTTTACGAGGAATCCGAACCTCGGTCAGCCTCCAACGGTCAGCGGTCACCCATCCAAGTACTGACCGCACCCAGCGTTGCTTAACATTTGCAGTTTGAAACAAAGAGCGCAGTGAGGGGTTTTTTTTGAAGTGAAAACTTCTTTAGCGGCGCTTGACACTTTTTATATGGGGAAAAAAATCTATGTTCGCTTCAGCGCGTCAGATAACAATCTATCGTTGCTATGACAACCGCGTCAGATAACAATCTATCGTTGCTATGACAACCGCGTCAGATAACAATCTATCGTTGCTATGACAACTGCGTCAGATAACAATCTATCGTTGCTATGACAACCGCGTCAGATAACAATCTATCGTTGCTATGACAACTGCGTCAGATAACAATCTATAGTTGCTATGACAACTGCGTCAGATAACAATCTATCGTTGCTATGACAACCGCGTCAGATAAAAATCTATCGTTGCTATGACAACTGCGTCAGATAACAATCTATCGTTGCTATGACAACTGCGTCAGATAACAATCTATCGTTGCTATGACAACTGCGTCAGATAACAATCTATAGTTGCTATGACAACTGCGTCAGATAACAATCTATCGTTGCTATGACAACTGCGTCAGATAACAATCTATCGTTGCTATGACAACTGCGTCAGATAACAATCTATCGTTGCTATGACAACTGCGTCAGATAACAATCTATCGTTGCTATGACAACTGCGTCAGATAACAATCTATCGTTGCTATGACAACTGCGTCAGATAACAATCTATCGTTGCTATGACAACTGCGTCAGATAACAATCTATCGTTGCTATGACAACTGCGTCAGATAACAATCTATCGTTGCTATGACAACTGCGTCAGATAACAATCTATCGTTGCTATGACAACTGCGTCAGATAACAATCTATCGTTGCTATGACAACTGCGTCAGATAACAATCTATCGTTGCTATGACAACTGCGTCAGATAACAATCTATCGTTGCTATGACAACCGCGTCAGATAACAATCTATCGTTGCTATGACAACTGCGTCAGATAACAATCTATCGTTGCTATGACAACTGCGTCAGATAACAATCTATCGTTGCTATGACAACTGCGTCAGATAACAATCTATAGTTGCTATGACAACTGCGTCAGATAACAATCTATCGTTGCTATGACAACTGCGTCAGATAACAATCTATCGTTGCTATGACAACTGCGTCAGATAACAATCTATAGTTGCTATGACAACTGCGTCAGATAACAATCTATCGTTGCTATGACAACTGCGTCAAATAACAATCTATCGTTGCTATGACAACTGCGTCAGATAACAATCTATCGTTGCTATGACAACCGCGTCAGATAACAATCTATCGTTGCTATGACAACTGCGTCAGATAACAATCTATCGTTGCTATGACAACTGCGTCAGATAACAATCTATCGTTGCTATGACAACTGCGTCAGATAACAATCTATCGTTGCTATGACAACTGCGTCAGATAACAATCTATCGTTGCTATGACAACTGCGTCAGATAACAATCTATCGTTGCTATGACAACTGCGTCAGATAACAATCTATCGTTGCTATGACAACTGCGTCAAATAACAATCTATCGTTGCTATGACAACTGCGTCAGATAACAATCTATCGTTGCTATGACAACCGCGTCAGATAACAATCTATCGTTGCTATGACAACCGCGTCAGATAACAATCTATCGTTGCTATGACAACCGCGTCAGATAACAATCTATCGTTGCTATGACAACCGCGTCAGATAACAATCTATCGTTGCTATGACAACCGCGTCAGATAACAATCTATCGTTGCTATGACAACCGCGTCAGATAACAATCTATCGTTGCTATGACAACTGCGTCAGATAACAATCTATCGTTGCTATGACAACTGCGTCAGATAACAATCTATCGTTGCTATGACAACTGCGTCAGATAACAATCTATAGTTGCTATGACAACTGCGTCAGATAACAATCTATCGTTGCTATGACAACTGCGTCAGATAACAATCTATCGTTGCTATGACAACTGCGTCAGATAACAATCTATAGTTGCTATGACAACTGCGTCAGATAACAATCTATCGTTGCTATGACAACTGCGTCAAATAACAATCTATCGTTGCTATGACAACTGCGTCAGATAACAATCTATCGTTGCTATGACAACCGCGTCAGATAACAATCTATCGTTGCTATGACAACTGCGTCAGATAACAATCTATCGTTGCTATGACAACTGCGTCAGATAACAATCTATCGTTGCTATGACAACTGCGTCAGATAACAATCTATCGTTGCTATGACAACTGCGTCAGATAACAATCTATCGTTGCTATGACAACTGCGTCAGATAACAATCTATCGTTGCTATGACAACCGCGTCAGATAACAATCTATCGTTGCTATGACAACCGCGTCAGATAACAATCTATCGTTGCTATGACAACCGCGTCAGATAACAATCTATCGTTGCTATGACAACCGCGTCAGATAACAATCTATCGTTGCTATGACAACCGCGTCAGATAACAATCTATCGTTGCTATGACAACCGCGTCAGATAACAATCTATCGTTGCTATGACAACTGCGTCAGATAACAATCTATCGTTGCTATGACAACCGCGTCAGATAACAATCTATCGTTGCTATGACAACCGCGTCAGATAACAATCTATCGTTGCTATGACAACTGCGTCAGATAACAATCTATCGTTGCTATGACAACTGCGTCAGATAACAATCTATCGTTGCTATGACAACTGCGTCAGATAACAATCTATCGTTGCTATGACAACTGCGTCAGATAACAATCTATCGTTGCTATGACAACTGCGTCAGATAACAATCTATAGTTGCTATGACAACTGCGTCAGATAACAATCTATCGTTGCTATGACAACTGCGTCAGATAACAATCTATCGTTGCTATGACAACTGCGTCAGATAACAATCTATCGTTGCTATGACAACTGCGTCAGATAACAATCTATCGTTGCTATGACAACCGCGTCAGATAACAATCTATCGTTGCTATGACAACCGCGTCAGATAACAATCTATCGTTGCTATGACAACTGCGTCAGATAACAATCTATCGTTGCTATGACAACGCTCAATACATGACATCTCAAAGTTCTGCAAAATGAATGTAGGGTTCCGTAACAAATGCATGTCTGTCCGTTCTACTAAATTTAACATTTATTTCAAAATGCATGTAGGGTTCCGTAACAAATGCATGTCTGTCCGCTCTACTAAATTTTACAATTTTCAACCAAGGTCCTCCGACGGTTATTTTATAATAAAAGTAGGGTTCCGTAACACGTTTATGTCCATCCATTCTACTAAGTTCTGCAAAATGAATGTAGGGTTCCGTAACAAATGCATGTCTGTCCGTCCTACTAAATTAAACTTTTTTTTTATATTTTTTTTCCATTAGTAAATATTTTTTAAATTTTTTTTTTTTTCATAATTTTTTTTTTTTTCCATTAATTTTTTAATTTTTTTTTTTTAAGCAATGTTACGGTGTTGTTGTCACTTCTGCCTGCACTCCCGGAGTTCAACTGTGGCTTTTTTTTATGGAAAGCGCGATATGTGGCATCGTTTCACTTACGTTACTTACGATGCCCATGGACATTCTGTGATGTACGGGGATTGCGAATGCCATGCCGGCCTGACAGGAGCCTTTTCACGCCCCTTCTGAAAACCCCTGGGAGGAAATAGATGAGCAGGGAGTGCGTTCCACATTTTCTCGGTTCTGTGAATAAAATACCTACAGAACCGGTTGGTGCGCATCCTCGGTGGGTCGATTGTATAGGGGTGCATCCCCTGCGTGCCCCTGCCCAGTACGCGTAGTGCGGAGGTGGAATGGGGACGACGGAATCGCGTTAAACAGCTCGTCCGAACACTCTCCGTGAAATAGACTATAGAACACACTTAGGGAGCCGGCCGTCCGCCGGACGTCCCTAAGGAGTTGCAGCGTTTCTAAGTCGCGGGACACCACAGGCACAGGGTCATCCACAAGTCGCACGGCACGACGACGCTGCTGAATTGAGTCTAGCGGCACAAGCTGATATTTAGCTGAGCCATCCCACAGGTGCGCGCAGTTACTCCAAGCAATTAAATTCTAATGTATTTCCTATGTCTGTCGCCAATATAATACCAGAAATTGAATTTCGAATAAGGAACATAGACGCGGCTTCCCCACGCGGCATATGTTTTTAATTCGAAATTCAAATTTATTCAATTCAAAGGTCGTTTGCGACGATTTTCTTAGGAGCAGTCGATATGGTAAAATTGAGTACTAATGCTAGGTATTGTGATTGGTGAAAATAATGATTCACGAAGAGCAAAACATTGAATGATATGATAAGTCCGCCTCACTCAGCTCGCTATTGTCCCTTTGTTTCTCTGTATTATTGTATATTGCTATTGTTCTTCTTTATGCTTTCTTCACATAATGCTGTGCAATAAATGTTGCAGGCACGATGTTGATTTGTTTAGCGCGAGCCCTAATAAATTTAGACGTACTTTCGATGCATTATATACTATATAACGTTTTAGGTTTAATTTAGTTTTTAAGTCATAATTTGTGTAAGTAATGTCCACTATCTATTTGATTAAAAAAATTGCCGAGGCTGACCTGAATGGCTGCGTTCTTCAGTAAGCGCTCTTCAGTGTGAACAATTGAATGTGAGCAATCATGTTTACAAATAAATGTTTTTGACTTTGACTTTGACTTTGACTTCCCTGTATTTCATATGAAAGTTCCAACAGTCTATCAGATTATTGTACGTGTTTAGGTTTGTTACTGGAGTGCGGGGCTTGTTTTCCATCTCTTCTTCTCTGCTATTATAAATAAAATATACTTAACTCGTCTGTCTGTAACGGATCAACTCGAATACGGCTCAAACCGATTTTGTAGGGTTTCGTATCTATACGGAAGCATATTACTAAGCCCACGTCGTCTGTCTCTCTGTCTGTCTGTCCGTCTGTCCGTCCGAGTAGGGTAGTCGCTGGTGAGCGATCGCAGTGGTAGACTTCGGTCTACCCAAGGTGTCGGGCCCGGCCACCAGGATCCATAGACCCGTATTAGCGACCCTTGTACGGGATCGCACTCGCAGAGGCGTTCAGTCGTCCAAGGTCCGACACCTTGGACGACTGAACGCCTCTGCGATTCCGTTGGGTTGGGTACTAGTATCCGTGACGCTTCCCTATGCAGACCACACGGTGGCTACCCTTAACTAGCAGTTGGCTACCCTATCCCGCAACTGGGCGGTGTAACGGGCGTCACTGTTAGAAATAATGTGTGGTAGAGAACTTGTTCTGGACGATTACTCATTAAACGTTGCTAGTCTAACATGAGTACTAAGTTGGGGGTTTCGGCCTCCTCTTAGCTCACGCTGCTGACTCCACTCAGGTCGGTGGGTCAAATGAGATACTACCCTAAACGCTGGGTTGAGTACTGCGGGGTTCCGTTAAAAGCCCCAGAATTCTTCGTGCTTCTGCACGGAACACTGGAGTTGGTCTCGCAGGGGTTGTGGTTTAGCGTTGATTCCCTGGTGCTTCCGTACTTGTGTAGTTAAAGCATCAAACACGGGAATAAGTAGCGAAAGCTGCGAGTGGTGAGCCACTTAGAGCTCCGTAACCAATGTGGAGAATTGGTAGACATGCGAATAATGTAGATCAGTATGTCGGTGCAACACACACTTATATGTGGATGTGGGATGGATTTCTCACGAGCTAATGACGCTGACGTGAGTGAGTCATTCGAGACCGGTGGATCCCCGGTACACACTAGGTGGTGGTCATATGCACTTTCACGCATATACATAGCTGGTGAAAACAAAAGCCGTTAGGCTAGTACAAAACGCTAAGGCCCTGGGCACAGGTTGTGGTTGGATAGGGTGCGGACCCCAGTGGCAGTGAAGGCTTCACCCCCGGCTCTCGACTTCGGTCGGGGGTTCCTTCGGGTGGACGGGTGGTGGCTCGGGTCGCCTGGGGAAAGGTCACAGCCATTGTTTCCCATGGGATTTTTTTCGGAAGAACGGATGTTCGACAGAGCAGCTATGGGGCCTCGATCTGGCATACATGATCACTGTACTCGCAAGAGTGCAGGTTGTAGACGTCTGGCGTTTTGTAGCCGGAAGGTTGGTATCTCTGGATGTCTATAAACAAAACGTAAATCAATAATGATAGTAAGAAGGTGTCCGTCCGAGTGCTGTATATTTTGAACTGTAATAGGTAGCCGGTTGAAAATTTCACAAAAAATGTGTTATTGTGGCGGCTGGCGGACCTTTTTAGGTCTCCGTATCCCGTACGGAAGCCTACGCCGTCTGTCTGTCTGTCTGTCCGTCCGTACGTCTGTCCGTCCGTCTGTCTGTCTGTCCGAGGGCTGTATCTCTTGAACCGTAATAGGTAACGCGTTGAAATTTTCACAGAATAAGTGTTATTGGCATTGGAAATGTCTTTTCGTTCACTCCAGTGTAGGCTTCGATTTCACGAAAAAGTGCGATCCCCGTATATATCTGAGAGTTGTGAAGATATGATACTCAAAAAAGGCTCAAAAGACGCCTATTCATAAGAGCTGTATATCAAAAATTTGAGAAAAGCTCCTCTGGACAATTTAATCAGCTGCAATTCTCGCTGGGATGTAGCTCGATCCTTTTCTGATAGGCTTTTGTTAATGTTTTTATTTCAGCTTCCACTGTCGGTATGTCAAGGTCGTGATGGAGCGTGTCATTTGTAACAAACCATGGGGCATCCATGATCATGCGCAGCATTTTTGATCGAAACCTCTGTATGATGGCGATATTGGTTTTAGCTGAGGTGCCCCATAGCTGAATGCCATAGGTCCATACTGGCTTCAAGATGCTTTTATAGATAAGCAGTTTTGACTGTCTTGACAGTTGGAATCTGCGTCCTAGCCTAGCAGCCAGAACATGTTCCTGAGCTGTTGGCTTAGTTGTTGGCGGGCATAACGACAAATAATAAAAAATAGAAAAACTAAAAAATGAAGGGGTTACCAATCCCATACAAGATAATATTATACGTGTTTTCCCCGCCTGAGTGTTTTTTCAACCTTTTTTTTGTGCGGAAACCTCGGTGCGCGATAACTGCTCGCACGTACCGTGTGGGGCCTGTACTCTAAAAGAATAGCCCCACTGCATCTCTCCCCGTGTATGTCGTAAAAGGCGACTAAGGGCGGCGGTCTGTAGACACTCCGGTCGACTTGTGGCTTTCATGGAAGACATAGGCTGGCTGGGGTAGCTGGAGACTGCGGGGTTTTGCACGAAGGTCCCCAACCAAGCGGGATTAGTTTGCAGGCCTAGAGCCAACCCCAAACCAAAACAACAACAACAACAACAACGGCTAGCACACGTGGCCGGTTTTTTTTTTGAGATAATAAAAGACAGGCTAAAGTTATTAATTTGTTCTCCATCAAGATTCTAGAATCATCCACTAAAATCTTGGTTGTAATTGCTGAGTTAATATCTTCATTTAAATATTGGTAGTCATTGCTGAGTGGGTGGTCGGTTAGCTTCGCTCGGCTTATAATCCGACATTGCCGCGAGCGGAGTGTCTGGCAGAAGTGAGTTTATATATAGCCTGTTATCTTAGAGTTGAGTGCCTTCTCGAGCCCTGATTATCTATTACAATAATATTAATGTAATATCTAATCTAGCCATAGTTTACATTTGCAAATCATTTTGTTTCTGCAAAAAACATTGCCTGTCATCTAGATAAGCAGTGTTTAAAGATGAAGCATATGTTACAAAGGACGATTTTGGTACCATGGCGGATATTCTGTACCGAAAATTAAGTAGATTTCAAAAACAGTCTATAGGTATAAAACTAAGTAGCTAGATTCCAAAACATTCTGTATCCAACACTAAGTAGATTCTAAAACAGTCTATACCGAAAACTAAGTAGATTCCAAAACAGTCTGTATCGAAATCTAAGTAGATTCCAAAACAGTCTGTATCGAAAACTAAGATATTCCAAAACAGTCTGTACTTAAAACTAAGTAGATTCCAAAAAATCAGTATCAAAAACTAAGTAGGTAGGTAGATTCCAAAACAGTCTGTATCGTAAACTAAGTAGATTAAAATGTAAGTAAGTATGCTGAGCCCGCGCCGGAGCTGTCTACAACTGCCGTCCCGTCCTGCACATTCAGGATACGCAACCCGCGCCGCCGCCGACGACGCCCGCGCCGCTGCCGACGCCCGCGCCGCTGCCGACGCCCGCGCCGCTGCCGACGCCCGTGCCGCGGACGCAATCTGCGCCCACTCTACGCGCACCTGATCCACCGCGTCAGCAGACTAATATATGACGCATACGGGTCTCTATTGGGACCCGTACAGACACAAGTGGAGAAAAAGTAATTTTAGTTCTTAGGACTTGACATTTAATATGTATTTACAATATGGCCCTAGTTGGCTGAAATAAAGAGATAAATAAATAAAATAAAATAAATAATAAAAAAAAAGAACGGCGCCGAAATTGAAAAACAGGGTTTGAGTTCTCCATGATACATTTTCGTAAATGCATGAAGAATTCAAATGTTTTTGTCCCCCCTGAAATATTCGGCATGTTAATAAAATCACCCTGCATACCTACGATTTAAAAATTTTGCAGTTGCGTGTTGCGTAGAAATAAAAATAATATTATTTTGATTGTATATATTTTCAGTTATTTTTTAACAGTGATTGACGTAGAAGATAACTTAATACTTATTTGGACACCGAAAAAATTCCATTCTCTCTCACTAGATAGTCAGGCAGTCAGCGTGTAAGCGTCCACTGCTAGACATACGCCTCTCCAATTTTTCTCCAGTCCTCCCTGGCCTTCAGCGATACGGAACCACTGCTTTCCGCCGACGTACTTGACGTCGTCGGTCGTCCCACCTGGCGGGTGGTCTTCCCACACTCCGTTTTCCTGTCCACGGCCGCCAGTGTAGGACACGGTTACTCCAACGGTCAACGTCTCTTCGGTTAACGTGCCCAGCCCACTGCCGCTTGAGCTTAGCCACCCGGTGTCCAATATCGACTACTTTGGTGCGTCGGCGGATTGCCTCGTTACGCACCATATCACGTAGCGATATTCCCAGCATGGCTCGCTCCCATTGCTCGCTGGGCAACTTTCAACCTTTTTTGGACAACAGCTATACCGTAGACAGTATTAGCACAGAATACTTTTAAGTATTAGTGTAGTTCTTGGCACTGATGAGTACTAGATCAGCCATTCTCATAATATATTACTCTCGAAAAAATGATTTGATGCTTGCGTTGTTTTTTTTTTATGGAAACTGACACGGTTGGCCACATCACCTACAACATCCGTGATGTCAGCCCATAACACCGGGTGAACTAAGTGCCATGTCAGAGCTTGCCTTCGATCGTGCCGGCTACACTGAACTGAACGGAAAACACAAACTATTTACATAGCCATTTCGACCGGCGTTTCATTCAGTGCGGTGCGGTGGTATCAACCCGGGCGGGTTGAACCCTAGCACCGCTGATATGGGTCCATAATGTCATTACTATACCACACACGCTGTATCCCGACAATCAGGGTAAGCAGAGTAATCGGTGTTGTGCTGCAAGAACTCTGGAAAATTGCAACACAACATCGACCACCACGTTTAGCAAAGTATTCGGACAAAATCAACTATCAAGCAGCAAGTAAGGCACAAAGAAGTAATCTGTGCACCACAAAGACCCAGCTGCTGCACGACTCGGTGGAAGGACCGTGCCAAGGTGGGAGGTGCAAGCCTGTCGCCCTTTAGCACGGCATCTCGTCCTTGCCCATTAGTCGCCTTTTACGACATGCACGGGGAGAGACGCACAGACATTAGGTAATTGTGTTTTAATTTAAATTTTACGCGTATAATTTTATGTTTTGTAATGTTCTCTTTTTTTGTGTACCTATAATGACAATAAATAATATTTTTCTTTCTTTTTCTTTCTACCACCGTGTAAGGTAAGAAGGGAAGGGACCTACAGTTTTACGTGGAATCCGAATCACGGTCAACCAGCCACTAACGGTCGAGCGGTTACGCATCCAAAAAAATTACCACACCCAGCGTTGCTTTAAGCCGCCGTAGGCCGCTATTTTTTTCAATTGAAATAAAAATCGACCAATTTTTCATCCCTAAAGTTGAAGTAACCGGAAATATGCGAAGCATTAAAAAAATCCACTGTACAATGTATACAGTTGATTTTTTTTTAATGCTTCGCATATAGAGAAGAGTACATTAAAGGACCTTTATCTAACAGAATTTTCAAAAATCTTCTAGAATCACAGCAACAAAGCGGCGGCGGGTGGCCGAGTGGTTTGGGCATCGGCTTCTCATGCGAGATGTCTGCGGTTCAAATCCCGTCGGCGTGTACCAATGAGTTTTTTCTGACGAAAAAATTTACGTGCATACCTACAGTCAGCGCGTACGTCCGTGGCCTCCGGCAGGAAAGCGAGAATGGAATGTATAGTGTTGTGAATCAATCTCTGAAAGTAACGACATTTACGAAACCTCTTTTTTATTTATGACATTAATTAAATTATTTATCTAATAAGCTTTTAATGCGCGGTTGAAGTACGAAGACAAAACAGGGATAATCGTTTAAAGATCTATCGGCCTCCGCCCGCAGAGGCCACGAACGTGCGCGCTAACAGTACACCTGCTGCTTCGCCGTTCGGAAACGGTGTAAAATGTAGGTCCCTTCCACAGAAGTCTTCTCTGATCTGTGGTCCCTTCCCTTGCCCCTTACTAGGTGGTAGGCTCAAATTGTAGCCGACTGGGTTGGTACCACCGTACTGGATGTAAGATGGCCGCATAGCAGCCTCGGTTGTGTTCTCCTCTAGTCCAGCATAGCCAGCAATCCAGGGAAGACTCCGGTATGGCACCTACTACCATCTCGGAGGTGATATTGGCTGGTCGGACTATGCGCTTTAACCCCTACAACTCAGCCACCCATACCGGATTACATAAAAAAAAACAATAGCAACAGTCGACTGCCTGCACCACTGAGCTATCGAGGCCTTCGAGACTGGACAAAGTATTGAACAGAAGCGGCGGCGCAAGGCGCGAGCTAAGTGGGTCCCCGTTGGTCTACGACCTAGCGGGTGAGGGTGAGGGGCCTCGCGCCTCGAATGTATGCAGCTTTGAGTTGAACATGCAGTCGCCAGAGTTCCTCGCTCAATTCATCTTGCCGACATCGAAAGCTCAAAATAAATCGATACTTTTGATCTGTCGATAAGACGTCGCTATAACAGTGTCTTAAAAATCATGATACTTTTAAATTGAAATAAAGATAAATGTATGAATATAAGACCCATTGGAACATACAATACAAATTAAATTCTCAAACAATAAACAGTAGTAAATAAGAAATAAATAACAAAAATCATTTGAGGTAGAATAAAAAAAACTATGAATACCCATCATAAAAGAGAAAACATAAAAGGAAACATAGTTGTAAATAAAAGAAACACATAATAAGGCAAAAATAAAAATTCGTTTATTTAGCAAACATTTTAAGACTATTTATACAATTAACATTCTTAATTCATGTGTGCGTGCGGGCGTAAGAGTGTACGTGTGAGTTGTGAAGTTTGCACCTGTGTGCATGAGGGTGTGTGTGTATATATGTGCACCTGCATAAGTGTGAAGTTGTAAGTATGCAGCTGTGTGTGTGTGTGTGTGTGTATGTATGTGTGCTTACTAAGTAACAAATTATTTTATTATTTTTTTACTTTTATATAGTACTAATGTGATCGTCACAGCACAGCTATGGCCTAAATTATTGATTTCACATTTACAGATGATTTATGAAATTTCAAATAAAATCACATAAACCGGAACGACGTTTTGGAAGCACTGGCATGGCACAGTTCGGACAGGAACGGGATGTTCGGCCGAGCCGACATCACGTCACGATTGCAGGCGAACCGTTAACCTGGGTGTCTTTAAACGTCGTATTAACAGGGTAGACAGCCTAGCAACAGTCCGCAAATCTGCTGGCATGGCATCTAACTGAGCGTGGTTTCGCGAGGAGAGGTGTTTTTGACTCTGTCGAATGCACCATTGGTCTCTTGGCACAGCCATTGCTCGTCGATCCAGGGTCTGTGTGCGGCGAGGTCCACGTACACGCCGGGAGTGCCGAGAGGGCCGCAGCGCAGGTTCCACGAGTTCAGTCTGTATTGCTAAGCGAGTGTGTAGGTGGCGGTGTTGAACGCGCGTGCCTCCATCTGCTCGTCGATCCAGGGTCTGTGTGCGGCGAGGTCCACGTACACGCCGGGTGTGCCGAGAGGGCCGCAGCACAGGTTCCACGAGTTCAGTCTGTATTGCTAAGCGAGTGTGTAGGTGGCGGTGTTGAACGCGCGGTCCTCCATCTGCTCGTCGATCCAGGGTCTGAGTGCGGCGAGGTCCACGTACACGCCGGGTGTGCCGAGAGGGCCGCAGCACAGGTTCCACGAGTTCAGTCTGTATTGCTAAGCGAGTGTGTAGGTGGCGGTGTTGAACGCGCGGTCCTCCATCTGCTCGTCGATCCAGGGTCTGAGTGCGGCGAGGTCCACGTACACGCCGGGTGTGCCGAGAGGGCCGCAGCACAGGTTCCACGAGTTCAGTCTGTATTGCTAAGCGAGTGTGTAGGTGGCGGTGTTGAACGCGCGGTCCTCCATCTGCTCGTCGATCCAGGGTTCGTGTGCGGCAAGGCCCACGTACACGCCGGGTGTGCCGAGAGGGCCGCAGCACAGGTTCCACGAGTTCAGTCTGTATAGTTAAGCGAGTGTGTAGGTGGCGGTGTTGAACGCGCGGTCCTCCATCTGCTCGTCGATCCAGGGTCTGAGTGCGGCGAGGTCCACGTACACGCCGGGTGTGCCGAGAGGGCCGCAGCACAGGTTCCACGAGTTCAGTCTGTATTGCTAAGCGAGTGTGTAGGTGGCGGTGTTGAACGCGCGGTCCTCCATCTGCTCGTCGATCCAGGGTCTGAGTGCGGCGAGGTCCACGTACACGCCGGGTGTGCCGAGAGGGCCGCAGCACAGGTTCCACGAGTTCAGTCTGTATTGCTAAGCGAGTGTGTAGGTGGCGGTGTTGAACGCGCGGTCCTTCATCTGCTCGTCGATCCAGGGTCTGTGTGCGGCGAGGTCCACGTACACGCCGGGTGTGCCGAGAGGGCCGCAGCACAGGTTCCACGAGTTCAGTCTGTATAGTTAAGCGAGTGTGTAGGTGGCGGTGTTGAACGCGCGGTCCTCCATCTGCTCGTCGATCCAGGGTCTGAGTGCGGCGAGGTTCACGTACACGCCGGGTGTGCCGAGAGGGCCGCATCACAGGTTCCACGAGTTCAGTCTGTATTGCTAAGCGAGTGTGTAGGTGGCGGTGTTGAACGCGCGGTCCTCCATCTGCTCGTCGATCCAGGGTCTGTGTGCGGCGAGGTCCACGTACACGCCGGGTGTGCCGAGAGAACCGCAGCGCAGGTTACATGTGTTCAGTCTGTATTGTTAAGCGAGTGTGTAGGTGGCGGTGGTGAACGCGCGGGCCTCCATCTGCTCGTCGATCCAGGGTCTGAGTGCGGCGAGGTCCACGTACACGCCGGGAGTGCCGAGAGGGCCGCAGCGCAGATTCCACGAGCTTAGTCCATATTGGATGAACCGCTCCTTATTCCCCTGCGAGAAGAGATAATATTTTTGTACTGAATGTTATGTAGTTTTTCGCTATTAATTTTCTAATTTTCAGGAATAGGGAATTCATCACGAGTAAAGAAAAACAACAAGACACAACAATAAAACTAAAATAAATTAAAACAAAACAACAAACATCAACGACAATAACAAACAACGAAATACGACAACAACAAAAATAACAACACACATCAACAACAAGTATAAGGTGTTTCGTTAGTCATGTCAAAAATTTCGGGAGGGTTACATACACACTCAAATAAACACGTCGCGCAAAAAAAAAAAAATATTTTTAGCATAATTTTTCGAGAAATTTAACAAAACATATTTACTACCTAAACATTAACATTAACATTAACATAACATTAACAGTAGGTAACTATGTTCAAACGCAGAACAGCTGTTTGTTGTAAGTAAGTCACAAAGTCACTATGATTGGTTTTTACAGCTACTTATTTGATAAAAATTTTTTGTTAGGAGAAAAAATGATTCCATAAATATATGTTTTTTTTGCGTAAAGTGTTTTTTGGGTGCGTATGTAACCCTCCCGAAATTAATGGCATGCATGACTAACGAAACACCGTATATATCAGCAACAACAAGCGTCAACAAACACCCACCATTAAATAGGACTAGACTTCAGCTAGAACCTCTTTGACAACGATACAAAAACAACAACAAACAACAGGCTGACCTCAGAGCCGCACGTTAGGGGCGATCCGTGATGCGCGGGGCACGAGTCCACGTCCGACTCCGCCGCCTCAGCACACAAGCTGGAGGCGTCCACTACGAAGCCCTTGCTGGCTCCAGACGAGCGGTAGCGACTTTGGCAGGCAGCACGTTCTGCCGGCGTCACTGGCACCTGAGGAGAAAGATGTTCAGATTGTTTTTGCATGGGCTTATAATACAAAATAAAAAAAACCGGCACCGAGCGAGGGTTCCGTACCATCAGGTAATTGGCCCGTTTTGATTATTTGTTGTTTTTTTAGGGTTAAGTATCCGGCACGAGAACCTAAAAAACAACAAATCTTTTAAACTTTTTTTTATTGCCACCCAGTTCGGAAGCAAAAAAAAAATACACCTATATGTTTTTTTTTATGTAATCCGGTATGGGTAGCTAAGTCAGAGGGGCCAAAGCACATGTTCTGACTAGCCAATATCACCTCCGAGAACCGGAGACGTCCCTGAATTGCTGGCTATACTGGACTAGAGTAGAACACAACCGAGGCTGCTATGCGGCCATCTTACATCCAGTAGGGTGGTACCAGCCCAGTCGGCTACAATTTGAGCCTACCACCTAGTAAGGGGAAAGGGAAGGGACCCACAGTTTTACACCGGTTCCGAACGGTGAAGCAGCAGGTGCAGGTATGCACGTAAATTTTTTCGTCAGGAAAAACTCATTGGTACACGCCGACCGGATTCGAACCTCGGACCTCCCGCATGAGAAGCCGATGCCCAAACCACTCGGCCACCCGCCGCTATGTTTCTGAAAGAAGCTGAGTAGTTTAGTTAGTTCACCTTCGCCGGGACATCCCTGTAGCGGCCGTCCTTGTCTCTGCCCCAGCCGGCGGCCACACAGTGGCCGGCGCGGCTCAGTTCGTCGCCGGCGCGGGGGAGGCAGGCCGTGTTCACGTGGTCCTGAATCTCGGCCTGCCTAGACAGCACCAGGAACGCGATGTTGTTCCTTTTGGTCGCTGGAAAACACAAACATGGATGTACTATCAGACAGTTTTCCCTCTTACGTTTTGTTTATAGACGTCCAGAAATACCAGCCTTTCGGCTATAAAATGCAGACGTCTATCCCTGCACTCTTGCGAGTACATTGATCATGAATGACAGATCGAGGCCCCATAGCTGTACCGTTCTTACGAAATAATCCCATGGGAAACACAGACTGAAGCCTTTCCCCAGCCGATCCACCACCCGTCCACCCGAAGGAGCCCCCGACCGAAGCCGAGAGCCGGGGGTGAAGCCTTCACTGCCACTGGAGTCCGCACCCTGGCCACCAACAGCCTTTGCCCAGGGCCTTAGCATTTTGTTCTAGCCGCAGCTTTTGGGACACAAACAGTAGACATCATCACAGTTATTCATTACATGACTATTCATTCATTACATTACATGGCTGTTTGACGCGATCGCAGTCTGTGGGATGGCTCAGCTAAATACCAGCTTGCGCCGCTAGACTCAATCCAGCGGCGTGCCGTGCGACTTGTGGATGACCATGTGGTGTCCCGCGACTTAGAACCGCTGCAACTTCGGCTCCCTAAGTGTGTTTTATCGTCTATTTCACGGGCAGTGTTCGGAGGAGCTGTTTAACGCGATTCCGTCGTCCCCTTTCCACCTCCGCGCAACGCGCACTGGGCAGAAGGTTTCATCCCTACCTAAGGGCTAGATTTACCAATCGTTTCTGCAGATATTTCCTCAGAATTGGTAAACTATGGAACGCTCTCCCTGCAAGGATATTTCTCCCTGCCCTTATATTCCTCCCAAGTATGTACAGTCTCGGGTCCTTCAAGAGGGGCGTGAATAGGCGCCTGTCAGGCCGCCGTGGTATTCGCAATCCCCACACCCGCCCGAATCTCACGCTTTCTATAAAATTTCGAATTTGTTGCGTTTTCTGTCCCTCGGTCCGTGGAGCAGTGAAGCCAAAAGGTTCTTGAAGAGGCTCGGGCCTCTGCTGGTGGACGCAACTGGCGTCCCGCAATCAAGGGCCTACTTTATTTAAAGGGTAAGCATTGCCATCCAGCGTGATAATGCTGCAAGCGTTCTAGGAACCTTATAAAACACGCCTTTTTATCCGACTTAAAAAAAAAGGAGGAAGTTCTCAATTCCTTGGTATATTTATTTTTAATATATGTTCAGCGATAATTCTTTACCACGTAAACAGATTTTGATGATTTTTTTTATAGAAAGCTCGACATGTGGCATCGTTTCACTAACGAGTAGGGGACTTACGATGCCCATGGACATTCTGTGATGCACGGGGATTGCGAATGCCATGCCGGCCTGACAGAAGACTTTTCACGACCCTTTTGAAAAACCCCAGGCTGTACTTGGGGGGAAATAGATGAGCAGGGAGTGCGTTCCACATTTTCCCGGTTCTGTGAATAAAAGACCTACAGAACCGGTTGGTGCGCATCCTCGGTAGGTCGATTGTATAGGGGTGCATCCCCTGCCCAGTACGCGTAGTGCGAAGGTGGAATGGGGACGAAGGAATCGCGTTAAACAGCTCCTCCGAACACTCCCCGTGAAATAGACGATAGAACACACTTAGGGAGCCGACGTCCCTACGGAGTTGCAGCGGTTCTAAGTCGCGGGACACCACATGGTCATCCACAAGTCGCACGGCGCGACGCTGGACGCTGTATTTAGCTGAGCCATCCCACAAGTGCGAGCAGTACTCCAAGCAAGACCTAACCTGCGTTTTATACAACGTCAGTTTTTGGCCCGCAGTACCGCCGCACCTTATTGAGTACACCCAGCTTTTTTGAGGCCAGCTTGGCCTTGCCCGCAATGTGACGCCGGAAGTTTAAAAGTCGTGCGACAGTTCTTTAATGATCCTTTTTTTATTAGAATGGAGTACTTTACTTAACTAAGGGGTCCCATATTTTGGTCAAGTTCTGATGATAGGACCGATGAGAAAATCATCAAACTCTTAAATTTGCTTAAGCACGAGCTTGACAAATAAGCGAATAATTCTATACCAGGCCAACCGATTTCGATGACTCTTTTTTTAATTACCTATGTTTAAGGAAGGTAGGTACTTCAGGGGTTGAAGTTATTTTCATGATTTTAGGTAGTTTCTAGTTATTTAGGTGTTTGTATTATTATTTATTACGCATGTAAAGCAATTATTTTTTACTTTTTAAGGGTTGGGGGCTCTATGAACGGCGTTTTTTTAAATTTCTAATTAAACGTTTTCTATTTCTATCTACCTAATTCGTATTAATTTATTCGACATGTGTTATTCGCTTCAGATTTCATTGGCGGCCTCGACATAATCTGTTAATCTCAGAGATTGAGAAGATGCTCATCTCTTTAGACTTTGTTTAGTGGAATTAAGTATTTACAGAGAGTTCAAAACTATTTCCGTCATGGAAGGGGCATACTCGTGCAGTAGATGAAAGCGCCCATGTCATGGTTAGCGCCACTCACGCCATCTATGGCGTGTTATGAAATGCTTCATAATAGTTAAAATTCATTATCAAAATTCTTTTTGGTTTCTTCTATGGGAACCCCCGTGAATTGTTTTGCCTTTTCTAATTTGTATTATTTGTTGTTATATCGGCCATAATAAATAACACATATTCTGTGAAAATTTCAGCGGGCTACCTATTACGGTTCAAGCGATACAGCCCTCGGACAGACAGACAGACGGACGGACGGACAGACAGACAGACAGACAGAAAGACAGGACGGGCGTAGGCTTAATAATAGGGTCCCGTACCGGATACGGAACCCTAAAAAATGTAAATTATATATAGCTGACGTCTACGAGCCAACGACGTATGTAAATCCTATGCAATGTTTGACAATAATTTCTATTTATTTTAATCTTTGGATTACTTGATAATTGCTTGTGTCAATTAAATTCACTAAAAATGCCCCAAATCTTGTGCTAACATAATAATCCTCGACATAATCACAGGCATTAATCAGGTGGATTAGCAGTCTTCTTAGCGAGGCGAGTCAACAGCTCGGCGCTGCTGGGTAAAAGAATAGATGTAGCTAAACGTCGTGGGTTTGATCCCCGTTGACGTGCACCATTTCGTTTTTAGAGTTCCGTGTCCTACCTACACCGGCGGCCGTGGACAGGATATCGGAGTGTGGGAAGGAAGACCACCCGCCAGGTGTGACGACGAGATCAAGTACGTCGGCGGAAAGCAGTGGTTCCGTATCGCTAAAGGCCGGGAGGACTGGAGAAAAATTGGAGAGGCGCATGCCAGCAGTGGACGCTTTCACGCTGACTGCCTGACTATCTAGTGAGAGAGAATGGAATTTGTCCAAATAAGTATTAAGTTATCTTCTACGTCAATCACTGTTAAAAAATAACTTAAAATATATACAATCAAAATAATATTATTTTTATTAACATGCCGAATATTTCAGGGGTGACAAAAACATTTGAATTCTTCATGCATTTACGAAAATGTATGGAGAACTCAACCCCTGTTTTCCAATTTCGGCGCCGTTATTTTTTTTTAATCTACTTAGTTTTCAATACAGACGGTTTTGGAATCTACTTAGTTTTCGATACAGACTGTTTTGGAATCTACTTAGTTTTCAATACAGACTGTTTTGGAATCTAGATACTTAGTTTTCGATACCTACAGACTGTTTTGGAATGAACTTAGTTTTCGATGCAGACTGTTTTGGAATCTACTTAGTTTACGATACAGACTGTTTTGGAATCTACTTAGTTTTCGGTACAGACTGTTTTGAAATCTACCTACTTAGTTGTTGATACAGACTTTTTTGGAATCTACTTAGTTTTAGTTTAGGTACAGACTGTTCTGGAATCTAATTAGTTTTCAATACAGACTGTTTTGGAATCTACTTAGTTTTCGAGACAAACTGTTTTGGAATCTACTTAGTTTTCGATACAAACTGTTTTGGAATCTACTTAGTTTTCGGTATAGACTGTTTTAGAAACTACTTAGTTTTCGATACAGACTGTTTTGGAATCTACTTAGTTTTCGGTATAGACTGTTTTAGAATCTACTTAGTTTTCGATACAGACTGTTTTGGAATCTACTTAGTTTTCGAGACAAACTGTTTTGGAATCTACTTAGTTTTCGATACAAACTGTTTTGGAATCTACTTAGTTTTCGGTATAGACTGTTTTAGAAACTACTTAGTTTTCGATACAGACTGTTTTGGAATCTACTTAGTTTTCGGTATAGACTGTTTTAGAATCTACTTAGTTTTCGATACAGACTGTTTTGGAATCTACTTAGTTTTCGATACAGACTGTTTTGGAATCTACTTAGTTTTCGATACAGACTGTTTTGGAATCTACTTAGTTTTCGAGACAAACTGTTTTGGAATCTACTTAATTTTCGGTACAGAATATCCGGCATGGTGCCAAAATCGCCCTGTGTGACATTATGCTCCATCTCTAAACACTGCTTATCTAGATGACAGCCAATGTTTTTTGCAGAAACAAAATGATTTGCAAATGTTTACTATGGCGCTCGCATACACTTTTTGGTTTCTTCTATGGGAACCCCCGTGAATTTTCTAATTTTTATTATTTGTTGTTATATCGGCCATAATAAATAAAACATATTCTGTGAAAATTTCAACGGGCTATCTATTACGGTTCAAGAGATACAGCACTCGGACAGACGGACGAACGGACGGACGGACAGACAGACGGACAGACAGACAGACAGACAGACGGCATAGGCTTAGTAATAGGGTCACGGAACCCTAAAAAACAACTAGATATAAATCAATATCAAAATAAACCTGTGTTGTACTCTTGATGGAGGATGGCCTCCTCTATGGAGAGATCCTGGTGCTTGAATCTGTCGTTTGTGCGGCTCAGGTCGTAGGCACCAACGCGCACTGTTACCTGCGTGTCCTGCGTCAAATGCATACATACATACATACACACACCACACACACGCTCCATCCTGCTGACAGTCGGGGTAAGCAGAGCTATCGGTGCTGTGCTTTTTTTTTGTGGAAACTGACACGGTTATTGGCTACGTCACCTAAAACATCCGCGATGTCAGCCCATAACACCGGGTGAACTAGGTGCCATGTCAGTGCTTCCCTTCATTTCATGTCGGCTATACTGAACTGGACGAGAAAAAATTAACTAAGCCGTCTAATAGCCGTTTCGACCGACGTTTCATTCAGTGCGGTGGTACCAACCCGGGCGGGATAAACCCTACCACCTAGTAAGGTAAGAAGGGAAGGGACCCGTGGAATCCGAACCACGGTCAGCCTCCAACGCAACGGTCAAGCGGACACCCATCCATGTACTCACCGCGCCCAGGTGTGCCGACCGACCGCACTGAGCTACCGAGGCTGACACAATGTATCCAATAAATGATTTAGATTAGTACCTTGGCGGACTTGAGACAGTTGGCAGCGGTGATGACAACGCGTGGGTGGATGAGTGATCCCGTGCAGAAGTATCCGTTCGTATTCATGGTCTTTGGGTTGCCACCGTTTCTGCAGTCATTACAATTTACAATTTTATATAGCCGAAAATGAAGAGAAAAAAATACCTATGTTTCGAGAAAGGATTTGAACCCGGAACTCCGGCTTGAGCCGCCAGCGCATTACCAATTTCACCATCGGGTCGATGGCGGATTACTTTTCTGTGGTTCGCTGCGAAATAAGTGGCTGAGTCAGAGCATAGTTTAACCTAACTCCTAACTCATTTTACTATGGTCAAAGGGACCATATTTCCAAAGTCTAGTAGGCGAGTTGCTCTGTTTGGTCGATGCCAGTTTAGCGGGAAATTTAAATTTCGGAAGTATTTTCGAAAATAAAGTTTTTTTAGGTGGTTATAAAAAAATAACCTTAACCTAATTTTTACACCATAACATTGCTTAAAAAAAAGTAAGAAATACATAGGGTGTTCCGAAAATTGTTAGTGAAATGAAAAATAGTTAGAATATGAAAAAAAATTATTTACAGCTTTTCAAAATATTCCCTTCCAATCCCTATGCACTTATGCATTCGGGTGAACCAGGTTTCAAAACATTGAAAAAACGTATCTTGCGGGTGGTCGAAAAATAACCGCCGAAATTCTTCGACGGCGTCGTCTGCAGTGTTGAATTTTCGCCAGCGAAGCATTTTTTTTACCGTGGGAAATAAAAAAAAATCGCATGGAGCTAAATCTGGGCTGTACGGAGGATGGGATAACCTTTGTACCCCCAAAGTTGTCAAATAGTCCATGTTTCTACCGGTGTGTGAGCGGGCGCGTTATCTTGGTGAAAAAGAATGCCACGGACGCCGCTCCTTGGGCGCTCGCTATTCAACTCCCCGAAAGCTTGAGGCAGACAAACTTCGCAATACCAATCTTCAGTTCAGCTTGAATCTCCCGATGTGTAATGTGTCTATTCTCCCGCAATAGCCACTTTACCCTGATGACGTTTTCATGAGTGACTGCAGTTGATGGTCGGCCGGGTCTGGGGTCAGGTTTAGGTTCTCTCGACCACGTTTAAATTCACGAAACCAATAAGTAACTGTTGCTAACGCAGGAGCAGACTCCCCAAAAGCAGCTTGTAAATTTTCGTGAGATTCCTTGAAGGTTAACCCTAGTTTATAATCATAGAAAATCATAACACGAAATGCTTCTCGCGAGACGTCCATTGTTGCAAATAAAATTTGAGTGATGGATAACCGTTAAAAATATGTAAAAAAAGAACTACACATAGGTGGCCAATAATTTTCATCAAGGAGATTTGTATTTAAATTAGCCGTCAAATCAAAATAGTTTCAGGAAAAAATAAATTGTATTTATTCTGTGGCTAACAATTTTCGGAACAGCCCACGTATTAATTTCGGAAGTATTTTCGAAAATAAAGTTCTTTAGGTGGTTATAAAAAAATAATCATAACCTAATATTGACCACCTAACATTGCCTAAAAAAAGTAAAACAAAACAAATTTTGGCAAAAGGGACACGAACCCATGGTCGAGATCGAAAACGAAATCACATAAACGACCAAACGAATATCGGATTCAGTAGGTTCGCTGGGGGAAATTTAAATTTCCCGCCTAACTGGCATCGACCAATCAGAGCAACTCGCCTACTAGACTTTGGATATAATAATCTCTGATCAGCCAATATCACCTCCGATAAAGTAGGTGGACTAGAGCACACAGCCATAGACACAGCCGAGGATGCCATGTCTGGCTGCAAAACGCCCCAAATTACCCCTGTAACCCTGACAATGGGGGTAAGCAGAGTAATTGGTGTTGCGCTGCTGCAAGGACTCTGTAAATTACAGCGAAACGCCGACCACCGCGTTTCGTAGCGGACAACATAACTATCAAGCAGCAAGTAAGCCACGTAGGCCCACCTGCGCTGCATGACTCGGTCGGAGGACCGTACCGAGATGAGAGGTGGCTACCCTGTCGCCCTTGAGCACGGCATTTTTGTCCTTATCGGTTAGTCGCTTTTTACGACATGCACGGGTGGAGAAGCTGTGGGGCTATTCTTTTTAAGTACCACGGCCGCACACGTTACAACCTAACCTAACATTCCCATACCAGTTTCACCCCCAAGTTCTGAGCACACGAATCCGGTGGAGCCACACCGACGGCCATGGACATTCGGTCGCATGCGGGTGTTGCGCAAGGGTGCCAGGTGTCCGCTTTTACCGCGGACAGTCCTCTTTTTTGAAGTCTTATCCGCGGAAAAGTTTTCGACTTCCGCGGACAAAACAAAGGGGGGATAGATTTTTCGTAAAAGTTTGACCCGAAAAATTACATTAAAATACCCTTTGGTGAAAAATTTCCTCTTTTTTATCTGGACCATCTGGCAACCCTGGTGTTGCGAATGCCATGCCGACTTGAGCCGACCTAACAGGTCGGCTCAAGTCGGCATCGGCTCGAGGCTCGCCACCTCACACATTGGCACGGTACTTCCACCGAGTCATGCAGCAGGTGAGTCTCCGTGCCTTACTTGCTGCTTGATTATTGATTATTGATAATTCACGCAACTCTTGAAGGACCCGAAACTTGGGGGGAAATATATGAGCAGTGAGAGCGTTCCCGTGCTTACCAGTTCTGAGATGGAAACATCTGCAGAGCGGATTGATACGATTCGGCGGTAACCAAAGAGGGCAAGGTTCTGCTGGGGCATATGTACTTACCTGAAGATAGCGACGCACCAGGGGCACTCGCCTTGCGCCATGTCGGAGCCCGCGGAGCTGGCTGCAGCTGTCGGGAACCCACAGCCGAGACCCGTCCGAGCCACCGCTGTCAAGTTGGCGCTGCCGTCTCCTGAGGTACCAACCAATAGACATTGTCAGTCAATCATTTTGTCAGCCTCGATAACTCAGTGGTGCAGACAGTCGACTGTCGCTATTGATTGCTAATCAACGCTGGGACGGTCAGTACTTGGATGGGTGACCGCTCGACCGTTGGAGGCTGACCGTGGTTCGGATACCACGTAAAACTGTTGGTCTCTTCCCTTCTTACCTTACTAGGTGGTAGGGTTCAACCCGCCCGGGTTGGTGCCACCGCACTGAATTAAACGTCGGTCGAAACGGCTATGTAAATAGTTTGTGTTTTCCGTCCAGTTCAGTGTAGCTGGCACGACCGAAGGGAAGCACTGACATGGCACCTACCTCACCCTGTGTGATGGGCTGACATCACGGATGTTGTAGTTGATGTAGCCAACCGTGTCAGGTTCCATAAAAAAAATCCGTAAGATTTTGCTGCAGAAATACGCGGAGACATTAATAACAGTCAGTCAGTCAGCGTGTAAGCGTCCACTGCTGGGCATACGCCTCTCCAATTTTCCTCCAGTCCTCCCGGCCGTCAGCGGTACGGAACCACTGCTTTCCGCCGACGTACTTGATGTCGTCGTTCCACCTGGCGGGTGGCCTTCCCACACTCCGTTTTCCTGTCCACGGTCGCCAATGTAGGACAGGACACGGCGGCCATTACAACATTAATAACAGGAACAAGGATTTATACAAAACGATGGATGACGTAATTATTTTTAACTGTTTGAGGGTTTCGATGTGTCGGCGTTTTTTTAAATTTGTAATTAATTTGTACCGTGTGGGGCCGGTACTTAAAAAGAATAGCCCCACTGCATCTCTCCCTGTGCATGTCGTAAAAGGCGACTAGGACAAGATTGCGCGCTAAAGGGCGACAGGCTCGCCACCTCACACATTGGCACGGTACATCCACCGAGTCATGCAGCAGGTGAGTCTCCGTGCCTTACTTGCTGCTTGATTATTGATTATTGATAATACTTTGCGGAACGTGGTGTTCGGTGTTGTGCTGTTTACACCGAACACCACACAACACCGATTACTCTGCTTACCCCGATTGTCGGGATTCAGCGTGTGCGATATATGTATGCATGTAATTTAATTATAAGAAATCTTACCAGCAGCAGCGTCAGTATTGAGCTTGTCGGCGACGCCGCTACCGGGCTGGGCGGTCAAGGCGGGCTTAGTCGGCTGCGGAGGCTTCGTCTCGCCCTGCTGCCCCGCCTCCGTGGGGATGTCGTCCACGCAACACCACTCCGTGCGGCTCGCGCACTTGGCATTGGGGTTTCTGCAAAGATTTAAATCGATAGATAGAGCAAAGCGCTCAAGAGTTCGCCGATTAGACATACGGTCACAGATTACTTAATAGTTACTTCGTAACAGATAAATCACTCCATAGAAAATGTTCCTACCTTCGGGCTTTAATAGCCTACTGTTTCACGTCGCCAATCGCTGCGTGCGAAAATGTTACACATAAATGACCTTACACAAAAGTGAGGTTATCGCAATAGGGCGATAGTTCGATGGGTTCGCTGGGTCCCCCTTCTTGGGGACCGGCTGGACCGAAGCTCTCTTCCAGCAAGAGGGCATTGATCCGGAGGAATAAGAGCGTTTGAATAAGCGGGTGAGGGCTGGCGCCAATTCCAGAGCACAGTTTTTCAAGACTATCGCCGAGACTCCCTCGGGCCCGCTACTCTTCGAAATATCCAACTCACGTAGCGTTTTATAGACGATTCTGGGAACCTAATATTTTCCATCATACGCCCGCAATGGGGTAATGGCGCCCAGGTCGTCCATGTTTGAGTTGGATGCGAAAAGGCGTGCAAAGATATTCGCCTTTTCTTTCGCGAGTATAGCGAGCGAGCCATCTGGACATCCTTTCTTTGTTGTTGCAAGTATTTTTTATATCAAATAAACGCCAATGCGCGACTCCATCGCGCACCCGCGTACGTGCTATATGCTTTGTGTCCGGTCCGGAGTCCGCCCGGACAGACACTGAGATGAGAATCGTTCGATCACATCGTTCGTGTGTGAGCGGACGAAATCGAAAGATGGATCGTGCGATTTTCTTGACGATCGATCGAAACGAGATATCGCCCCATGTATGGGCCCCTTTAAATTAAATTAAATAAACGTTTAATTCAGGTATAAACCCATATCTGTACACAAACAACACATATTATACAGCACACAATTAGAAATAAAAAATAAAATATCATATCAATTACATCAATTACAATAATATTTGTACAATTTCGTCATTTACGTAAAATAATTGTCGGGAGATTGTGCTTATGATAGGGTTTTCACATTCACAAATACGTTTCATAACCCTGCTCGCCGCTTCCGCATTATGGCGTAGAAGTCGTCAATGCGATGTTCGGAGAACATGCCAGACGCACTACACCTCCAAGGTAGACCCAACATGCACCGAAGTGCATTGTTTTAGACTGCGGGAGGCAGCGGTCGCGCGCGCGCTACGACTCGACGACGAATCTACACCGGGCGGCGGCGGCGCCCGGCCGGGAGCCGCTTGACTTGATGAAGATCAGGTCACCCGATTCGAAGATCATCAACCAGGTATAGATCATCGTCGACACTTTTCCCACTGAGCTGTATGCTACACATTTTCTAATGGAAACTGGCATGGTTGGCTACATCACATACAACATCCGCGATGTCAGCCCATAACACCGGGTCAACTTGGTGACACGTCAGTGGTTCTCTTCGGCCGTGCCGGCTACACTGAACTGGACGGAAAACACAAACTATTTAAATAGCTGTTTCGACCGACCTTTCATTCAGTGCGGTGGTAGCAACCCGGGCGGGTTAAACTCTACCACCTAGTAATATAAGAAGGGAGTCATGTCATATTCTCCGCTGCTGCTGCGTCTGCTGCTCCGATATACCTAAGTGAGCAGTTTAATTTTCTCTGTTCTCATGGTGTCTCTCTGAGATCCAGTGACAACTTACTCCTAGCAATACCAGCCCACTCGAGTTCGTTCTACACTGACTCATTTACAGTCAGTGCGGCTCGCATGTGGAATCAGCTTCCTGAGGAGATACGTCGCTCCACTACTATCCACATGTTCAAAGAACGTATCGACAAACGATTTCTGATACCACATGGCAATGAGTAGGTAAAATAAATATAAATACTCATCGATGCCCTTGCATCTTCAATCCAGTTGAAATATATGTAAAGTATGTATATAAGTATGTATGTATCTTTTCCTTCCTTACCTACCTTACCTATAATAAAATCCAACGTCTGCTTTCTGTCTGTCTGTCTGTCTGTCCGCTTATAACTCGAGAACCACTGAACCGATTTTAAAAAAACAAAATTCTACGGATAGCTTGATTCTTCCCATCAACTATAGGCTACTTACTATCACGCTAAATAGCTTATGAGGTTAACAGTGAAGTGAAATATGAGAGCGGGCGGAGCCGCGGGCACAGCTTGTAGTATATAAGAGTTGATGTAGATATATTATAATATTTATATTTCTTATTGTATATATGTAATTATGTATATGTAAGGATTTATATTGATTGTATGTATCTTTGTACAATTTGTATATGTGTGTATTTATATTTCATACAACTGTTCCCTGTTTAGTACAGCATTGTCCGCCCCTACGTCTGTTCCACATCCCAAAGATTAGTTCGTAAAGAATGCCGCAAGGCCTTTTGTAACCTTTTTATACAATGGTGTACAATAAAGTATATTTTCATATCCCTTAGTCATTGAGCTATCCCTTAGTCGTTCGTTATACGCATGTGTAACATATAGCTCAGTGTATCTGAGTCATGTACGTACGTTTGTGTAATCCTCACTTCGTAGGGGTCAGGCTCTCCATATTTGATGATGCTGCCGTTCTCGTAGCAGTACTTATAGTCCAGACACACCCCCTCCCTGTTGTCCTTCGTCATGCACGTCACGCTGCCAACGCCGGCTGCAACATCACGCCACCAGTGTCAACCAAGTGCAGGGCCGTTATTCGATAGGGCCAGGGGGGGGGGGGGGCAACACCCCCCCCCCCTGCCCCGCCCCCCTATAATTTTGAAATTTGCAAAAAAAAAATCATATTTTTACCTACGTTTTACAAGTTTTGTTATGATCGCTGGCTATGTTTGTTTGGATTGGATAAGCGGTAGTTCGAATAAGCGGTCGTTCTTCAACCATTCGAGGGGCGTCATTTGATAGGGGCCGGGGGGGGGGGGGGGGGGCAATTGCCCCCTCCCCCTATAATTTTGGAATTTGCAAAAAAATGTCATATTTTTACCTACGTTTTACAAGTTTTGTTATGATCGCTGGCTATGTTTGTTTAGATAAGCGGTCGTTCGAATAAGCGGTCGTTCGGGTCAACCATTCGAGGGGCGTCATTTGATAGGGGAAGGGATAGGGTCAATTGCCCCCCCCCCCCTATAATTTTGGAATTTGCAAAAAAACATCATTTTTTTACCTACGTTTTACAAGTTTTGTTATGATCGCTGGCTATGTTTGTTTTGATAAGCGGTCGTTCGAATAAGCGGTCGTTCGGGTCAACCATTCGAGGGGCGTCATTTGATAGGGGCGGGGGGGGGGGGGGGGGGGGGATTGCCCCCCCCCCCCCCCCCCTATAGTCCCCCTGAGTCTACAACCTGAGGAAATACGATCATGTGTCTCATTATCGCAGGGAACTGGGGTGGTTAAAGATTAGAGAAAGACGTAATGCACACGTCTTACATCTACTGTACAAAACGCTGCATAATCCAAATGCACCCTTATACTTGCGTGAAATGTTCGAACCTCTCTCAAGTCACGGCGTAATGTCTCAGATCAACCAGCTCCCGTCTCCTGTTAATACCAAAGCATAACACAGAGTATATGTCTCGCTCCTTCACTGTACAAGCAGCGCGTTTGTGGAACGCCTTACCTGAGAGCTTACGCTATTGTCCTAGTCTGGCAATCTTCAAAAAGCAGCTGAAAGAATATTACTTACTTAAACATACCTAAATAAATATGTCATTATTATTTATTATTATTATAAAAAAAATTGTTTTCTAATTGTTAATATTGTCTGGTAATGTTTTGGTTTTATACCTTTTTGTTGTTGTCATCTGTCATTCATTCATTCATAGTTATTCTTATATTATATACATATTTGTAATTCAACAATGCTGGTTGTTCTGTAACTTATATTTTTCCTATGTGCTAGCTACCACACTGTAAAGTATTATTTTGATGTAACACCAATAGGGGGACAGGAGGAGATTACCTTAAGGTAAAATGCCCTCCTATTGGATGAAATTAAATTATGTAAATTAATTTGAAAAAATGTACCAACATAGCATAAGTAATGATTTCATCCAATAAACGGTTATTTATTATTATTTATTATTATTATAATTTTGAAATTTGAAAAAAAACCTCATATTTTTACCTACGTTTTACAAGTTTATTAAGATCGCTTGCTATGTATGTTTGGATAAGCGGTCGTTCGGGTCAACCATTCGAGGGACGTCATTTGATAGGGGCAGGGGGGGGGGGGGCAATTGCCCCCCCCCCCTTTAATTTTAGAATTTGCAAAAAAACCTCATATTTTTACCTACGTTTTACAAGTTTATTAAGATCGCTTGCTATGTATGTTTGGATAAGCGGTCGTTCGAGTCAACCATTCGAGGGGCGTCATTTGATAGGGGAAGGGATAGGGTCAATTGCCCCCCCCCCCCCTATAATTTTTGAATTTGCAAAAAAACCTCATATTTTTACCTACGTTTTACAAGTTTATTAAGATCGCTTGCTATGTATGTTTGGATAAGCGGTCGTTCGGACGCTCGGATAATCGACATTCTACTGTAAATAGATAGAATATAGATACATAATTTATTACTTCATATTAGTGTCCGACCGAAAGTGTACTTTCACTTTCGGCCGAAAGCCGTAGCCGAATTTCGGCAAAATTCTACTTTCGGCAGAAAGCCGAAAGCCGAAGCCGAAAGCCGTAGCCGAAAGTATGTATGGTATTTAAGTACCTACATAGTTAGTTATGCATTATTTAGGTAGAAGGATATGCAAATGACAATAAAAGGCATTTATAATTATGGGAAATTTTTTATTTAACGCATAAAACTATATGCACAAATATTAATACAATTATTAATAATGAAAAATCAAACAAAACCTTTCAAACTTAATAAACTTTTCATGTTTCTTTCATCGCCTAATCAAATTGAACAATTAAAAAAAACAAATGAAACAATAAAAACTTTAAATAAGAAGAACGGGGGGCGGCCAGGGCGGGCAGTGGAAGTTTGAAAGAAAGCGTGTGTGTGCCTGCGCCGGCCGCCAATCGCATAATCGCGTCGTCGCGGCGCGCGGTCGCGTCGCGGCGCGGCGTCGCGTGCGCTCTGTCGGTCGGTTTGTCTGTCTAACAACTACTTTCGGCCGAAACCGTAAGTTTGCCGAATGTGGCAAATATTGGCCGAAAGGCCGAAAGCCGAAAGCCGTAACCGAATATTCGGTCGGACACTACTTAATATACCTAATATAATATTTTTATGTTTTTCGTTGTTTTTAAATAAGTAGGTACCTTGACAAAACTATTACTCTTTGTGCTTTACATTTATGAATATTTAGGTATCTTTAAATACAATCATTCGTTAGTTAATAAAGTTTCATGGATTTTTTTTTAAAATGAATGTTTTTCCATTGTAATATGAAGTGGTCAAGTTCACAGTTGAATAGGGGAGGGATTATTTTAGTAGATAATTCCCGCGGATGTGAATCGTTGTTTGTGTGTGAGTGAAATCTCTCCCCATGCATGTCGTAAAAGGCGACTAAGGGAAAGGGATAAGGACAAGATGCCGTGCTAAAGGGCGACAGGATCGCCAACTATCACCTTGGCACGGTGTTTCCACCGAGTCATGCAGCAGGTGAGTCTTCCTTGCTGCTTGATCGATTGAATCTTGTTCGAATACTTTGCGAAACGCGGCGGTCGGTGTTGTGCTGCAATTTACCAGAGTTCTTGCAGCACAACACCGATTACTCTGCTTACCCCGATTGTCGGGATTCAGCGTGTGTGATATGAATGAATGAATTAAATCGTACTGTTAGTGGGGTTGAGCTTGATGGGCCCCTCGCCGTCGTCATCTATGACGACCGTGGACGGCTTGCCGCGCAGCGCGGGCAGCAGGGCGAGGCCTAGACACAGCAGCGACCACGCCAACACCGCTTTACTCCTGTGTTACACACACACACACAACAGACACATCAATACAAAATGTAAACTCTGTAGGGACGTCGTCGGCTCTATGTATCTAAATATCTGGTCTATTCTTTGCTTTCAAACCGTTTCTAATAGACATTATTAGTCTCATTTTAAATGTTTACGGATTAACAGTAGGTACTGAAGACACGCTGAAGACTTACATAAGTCGACGTTTCGCCCGCTACGTCACGGGCTTCATCAGGAACTGCGGCAGTTCCTGGAGCCGACGACGACGTCTGGTGTCCGTTGTTACAACGGACAGCAGACGTCGTCGTCGCACAGTACCAGACGTCAATTGAAGAAGCCCGTGACGTAGCGGGCGAAACGTCGACTTATGTAAGTCTTCAGTTCTTACTGTTAATCCGTAAACATTTAAAATATTAACATTATTAGTGTCCCGTCTCACAAAATTTTTGGAACGAAGTTCCATAAGCACATTAGGTACATTTCAGACACTTGGCGACGGTCACGTGACACGTCACGACACGACACTTTTGCTGTAGTTTGTGTGTTTACAGGCGTATGTCTATGTATGGGTATATTACTGCAGTAAGACGTCATTTATTCAAATTTTTTTTTCATTATTTACTCTCAAACGTTGTTAATTTATTTCACTGTGCATGTTATTCATACATAATATATAGCGACAGCAACTTTGTTCCAACCAGGTGTCTCACGAGTCACGACACCTCTCGTCTTTTTTTCTATGATAATTGCTGAGAATAATTGTTGCAGAATAATCGAATTTCCCGGGAGAACTATCAAAACATATAACGTTTTTACCCAAACTATTTTATACTCACATTTTGTCTGCACGTTTGTTCTCCTGTTTCGTCGGCACTTTAACTTCTACAAACTAGATTCATATTCTCAAACAGGATAGTTAGTCACACTTCGCGGTTTGTCCGCAAAATACCTACGACAAATCAACTCACGCACGGCACGACCACGCCATCTTGAAATACAAACCTTGTTGTGATACTGTGACCCCCGTGCAGGGTTACCAACTGTTCGATTCTAAAGACTTCGCAAGATTCCTCATTCGGTTTAACCCGCAAATATCTACTTATTTTCGAAAGGTGACATGTACATGAAGTGACGTGCATGTCGTAAAAGGCGACTAAGGGATAAGGACAAGATGCCGTGCTAAAGGGCGACAGGATAGCCACCTCTCACCTTGGAACGGTCCTTCCGCCGAGTCATGCAGCGGGTGGAGTTTTGATACTTAAATACATCAAGTCAACAATAATTACGAAGAGCGTGTCGGCTTCACCCAGCTGTATGGCACACATAGACTATTTTTTCCATAGTCTTTTCGAGCATTCATTCATTGAAGTGGTATCACTCCGGACGGGTTCAACACTGCCGCCTAGTAAAATAAGGAAATTCATAGAATCCAAACATCGGAGCAACCTCACCACCAAAACCACCACCACCATCGTCATCATCGTCACCCTCTTCATCATCATCGTCGGGATTATCATCGTCGTCATCATTACCACCACCACCATCATCACCACCATCTCCATCGTCACTCCCTTCATCATCATTGTCATCATCATCAACACCACCATCATCGTCACCCATTTCACAATTATCGTCTGGCATCATCATCGTCATCACCACCATCACCATCGTCACACTCTTCACCATCATTGTCATCATCATTAACACCACCATCATCGCCACCCACTTCATCATCATCAGATCGGCTCACACAAGGCACAGACCATACTATCGGTTTTCCTCTCTTCTCACATCCAGATATAATGCATAGGTATATCATTCCGTATTCATTTCAATTATAGCTGGCTGACAACCCTATCTGTTACCGTGGCTTTGGGCAGCGAGTCTGTCTGTATATAGAAAACTATCTCGCAAATCTCCAGGTAGGTAATGTATGCAGTAAAGGAAATGTCTGTGTTAACAGTATAACATTAGAATAGAATAGAATAGAAATATCCTTTATTGCACTTCAATAAACATTTTACAAAAGGCGGACTTACCTATTCCCTATAGCAATCTCTGCCAGTCAACACCACCAAGACAATACTACCTAACGAAAGTTTTAGTTTTTTTAACTATAAGTTAGTTAATGTACTGTAGTGCCATCGTGAATTTTATTAGGTAAGTACTTAATATCAAGTGTAGGTCAGATAACATAATAGTGTAGGTAACTTAACGTGTGCAGTTAACGCGAACCATTATAATGCCACAAAACCGGTTTGATAAATACAAAAACAATTCGCGAAATTAGCATACAGACTTTAAGCCTGCCATTCACACGCGGCAAATCCGCGGACAAATCCGTGTGTGAACTGTGAACGCGGCGTGGGGCGAGGCGCGGCGCGCGGCTCGTCTCGTCCGTCGTCGCCGAGACGAGACGCGCGCGAGCGATCACCGCGCCCTCCGCAGCCGTCGCGACGTGCATCTATGTGCTTGAGGCGCGGCGCGGGGCGGCGCGGCGGAGGCGGCGGAGGCGGTGGCGGAGGCGGAGGAGGCGGCGGCGGAGGCGGTGGCGGAGGAGGAGACGGCGGCGCGGGGGCAGGCGGCGTCGCGGCGCGGCACGCGGCGCACGGTGTTTTAGAAGTAAAATTTACGAGCTCACTCCAAGTTCAAAGAAACAATTTTTTATCGAAGCTAGATAAGTGTCGAATTCGAATAGAGACAACGAGCGCAATTCCCGCCAGTCTGCATCACCAACGCGGCTGCCACAATGCGACTGTCGCGCGATGCGCCCGCTCAGTCACGCGCTGTCTTCGCTGGCGCTAGGTTTTGTAAAATAGTTTCTTTCGTTTATGTTTGTTTTATCGAAGTGTTGCGGATGTCGTCATGGAGGTTGATACTTCAGCTAAGTTACTAGATAATTTTTATAGGCGTATGTGATAACTGTGTTTTTTTATTAAATATTTAGTAAGTCTTAGGAAAGTGGTGAAATTAATTACGTTTTGTATACTTCCATGGACTGCCGAAAAAAAAGTACCCTTTTTTCCGTGTTAATTTTTTTTTATATTATTGGTTAGTTATCTAGCTTAACATTCATACTAGTGCTAATATGCGGAAATGTGCGTAAGAGCTTAAAAAAATATATTTTGTCCTTAGGTGCCGCTCTCGCTGGAGTAAGGAGATTACAACTATTCGTTGTTTTGTCGAGTGAGCAACTTTTGGCTTGTGCAAACAAAGTGAAAGGTCAACAGCGAATGATGTACTTCATCATTTCGAAGAAACCAGAAATTCGAGAAAAAGATGTCAGTGTTAAAGTCAAGTTAGTTTCATACAAACTTCTGCAACATTAGGAACATTTGGGGTCGAACAGCATGTAGCCACCACACCAAAGCAACCATGGCAGTTAATCAAAGAATTCAACACATCGAGCACAGCAACAAGAAGAGGTGAACAAAATCTTTGGTGGCCCAAAATTCACCAGAAGAGCTGGTATTTGCAGCCCAATAAAGTTTTATAAAACACGGCAAGATAAATGTGGCTGCAGTTTTGAAATTAGCAACTGGAAAAAAGAAGGCTGCTCAGCGAATATGTAGGCTCTCGAGGCGCGCCATAAAGAGTGTAGGTTTTATAGGGAGCATGGTACAAGAAAAATCAACCGAAAAGAGACCATGGAAGACCTATTTCATGCACCCTTAGTTTCATCCGATATGGTGATATCAAGTATGAGGCCCCTTCCCAAGAAAAAGACACTTATTATAGATCCTGAAGTTCTGAAACTAGTGCATATTCCAGAGGCCACAAGCCAACAGAACACGATGAGGACGACTATAATCTGTCGGACAATTTTGATGACTCATCCATCATTATCATCATTCAGTTAAATTTAAGATTGAGTGGTTTATTTAAATAGATATTTTTTTAAATTATTAGTTTGATTTAAACGAATTGTATTTATGTGTCCTTGATATTAACCAATATTTATGATGACTCATCATTCAGCCAGATTCAAGATTAGATATAAGAATAGTTTATTATAAAAATTTTATTATAAAATTAAAATTTACTCTTGAAATCGTGTTTTTTTAATAGGCATCCTTAAACTATTCCTTACTTTACTCTAATTACATATGCTAACCTAACAATATGATTTGCTTACATATATACAAGCATTTTTTTTTATTTCAATCAAAAACCGCCATGAGCTCGTAATTTTTGCTTTTAAAACACTGTGCGGCGTGCCGGGTTCATTAGTGAATGGTGGTGGGGTCGACCGGTCAGTCAACACTTCAACACAGTGTGATGGAATCACACAAGGTAAAAAAGATAAATATATAGCCAATAGTAATTCAAAGCTAAATTATAGAACATTAAAACGTTTCATTAACAAAATAATTTATATTACAATTTAACTAATCACCTAATAAATTCAATCGTGACTGCACACTCCACTAAGAAATAAAATGGCGCGAACGGCCATTACAATACGACGCGCAATTAGACAAACAAGAAATATAATAACATCAGTTGGTTCGCATATAAAACACTATAGAGCGCCGAGGCGGGGAAGGTAGCATGAGGTAATCCTGACACGCGGTGAGAGGGGAACAAGACATGGGCGCGTACGAAACGGCGGAGAGGTGAGGTAAGAAGGCGCGCGTCTTGCGGGCGCGGGGTCAGAGATCGCGGTATCATCACGCCGTTTGAGCGCGGCATGAGGTAGCGAGTCAAGGAGCGCGAGTAGTGATTATTTCGCTGCGAGTTGTTAGTATGAAAGAATGAATTATTGTCAAGACACGATCGTGACACGCTCATACTGCGGGGCCACCGTACGTTTTGTTCCTATGTGTCAGAAACGTGACAAGCTCATACTAATAATTTATTTTTATTTCCATACTAAATTTGTGTCAGGACACGAATGTGACACGGCCATACTACGAGGCCGCCGTTCGATTTGTTCCTGCATGACACAACCGTGTCCAGCACATACTAATTAATCTAATTTTATCTCCATACTAAAATAGTATCAGGACACGAATGTGACACGGCCATACTACGAGGCCACCGTTCGATTTGTTCGAGCGTGTCACAACCGTGTCCAGCCCATACTAAAAATTAAATTCTATCTCCATACGAAATTTCGCTCTGTGACACGAACGTGTCACGGCCATACTACGAGGCAACCGAGCGTTTTGTTCCTGCGTGTCAAGAACGTGTCACGGCCATACTAAGAGGGCGCCGTTCGATTTGTTCCTGCGTGTCCGATTCGTGTCGAGTCCATACTAATGATTCAATTTAATCTCCATACTAAATTCGTGTCAGGACACGAATGTGACACGGCCATACTATGAGGTCGCTGGTCTATTTGTTCCTGCGTGTCTGGAATCTGGACATGACGGAGTTTATGGGAATTTGAAGTTTCGTGATCTCTGTGAAGATATCGCACAGGGTCTAAAATTATTTTAATAATTATTTATTAATGATTCAAACTAATACACTAAACATTTTATAAAGGGAAGAGTATATAAACAAAGTACCAGTTATTAAACAAAAACATAAAATAAAACAAAACAACGTTTCATTGAGTATGACGCCAACATTCAAATAAATATCCGTTGGAGCGTGCGCGCGGGGCGGAGAGAGGTATGAGGTAAACAAGACAAGGGGTGAGGTATTACCGAGCTGCGGGCGCGCGTGGGCCGCGGGGCGAGGCGGAGCGACCTGAGGTAATTTGTCAAGCGGTGCGGGAGGGGTTTTCGTTAAGCGGTGTTAGTATGAAGGAATGGTTTCGTGTCCTGACATGAATAAAACACGACGATGGTAAGGAGATTTCGATTGGTTTCTGCGTGTCCAGGTTCCGTACATGAATAGTATTATCAAACACGGAAGATGGTATCACGCATGTACAGGAATTAATATATAGACAATAAGAAAACTAACAACTTGGAACGTTAGCATTTTAAATGAAAATACTCGAAGAATATAGACGATATTAAACAAAAATATATAAATAAAACACTCCGTTATGGCGCTAAAAGTCGATTTATTAATAGAGCACATGTAATAACATCAATTAATTTATATAACAAAAGCAACAGTTCTCTGCATGCGGAGATGCACAATGGGTGCGGGGAAGTGGTGTTAAAACCCCCGAAGTAGAGGTAAATCGCATCGCTGACGAGCGAAACAGCTTTAGGTACCATGTGGAAGGTACGAAGAGGGTTTGTTTTCCCTCCAAAATCGAATTTATATCGTGTCACAAACGTGTCCAGTTCATACTAAAAACATAAAATTATCCTCCATACAAAATTACGAGTCCGGACAGAAACGTGACACGGCCATACTACGAGGCAGCCGATCGATTTGTTCCTGCGTGACACAAACGTGTCCAGCCCATACTAAAAATCGAAATTCAATCTCCATACAAAATCGCGCTCCGTGACACGAACGTGTCATGGCCATACTAGGAGGCCACCGTTCGATTTGTTCCTGCGTGTCAGGATTGTGACACGAGGAAAGATTATAAAAGGAGAGGGAGGGGAGCGTGGGGAGTTCAGTCTGTTTTGGGAGTCGAAGGAGACGGTCGTGCGTATTTAGCGAGAGTCCAGGTACGAAAGTTGGTACTGCTCCGCTCGCGTGAGTTTTCGAATAAATTCGGGAAACGAAGTTTCGCTCAGCTTCGCTCGCGTGTATTTTCGGTTGGGTTTTATTAGTGAATATTTTCGCTCGGCTTCGCTCGCGTGTATTTTTGATTGGGTTTTCTTAGTAAATGGTTTGGTAAAGAAACCGGTGAATATAATTAATTTAATTTCGTAAAATTTAGTGTGGGAACTTCTGTAAAGCTTTCGGAGTTACAGATGAAGGTGTCTGGATTCTGTAATTTTGGGGGTGATATAGGGGTTGTCAACTAGTTTTACGGAAAATATTTTGGATGTTCTTTTTGAGCCTTTTGAGTTCTGGATGAAGGCGTCTGGATTCTGGAATCTTGACTGGTGATGGAAGGACTTCCAAAGAGCTTTTACAATGACACTATGTCCGAACTGGCTTACCATGAGGACTGGTACATTGGGAAGGTTTTCTTAGTACATAAATGATTTTGTAAAGAAACCGGTGAATAGAGTTTGTTGTTTCGTAAATTTTAGTGTGGGAACTTCTGTAAAGCTTTCGGAGTTACAGATGAAGGTGTCTGGATTCTGTAATTTTGGGGGTGATATAGGGGTTTTCAACTAGTTTGCGAAAAATATTTTGGATGTTCTTTTTGAGCCTTTTGAGTTCTGGATGAAGGCGTCTGGATTCTGGAATCTTGACTGGTGATGGAAGGACTTCCAAAGAGCTTTTACAATGACACTATGTCCGAACTGGCCTACCATGAGGACTAGTACATTGGGAAGGTATTTTAAAATATAGGGAAAATTAAAAGAAACAAAACCCGATTTTTAAATTCGTAAATTCTACGTATATAAGAGTGTTTGAACCACGCGTAATTATTAAAAAATATGTCGGTTTTAAATATGTAAAATCAGTGGTTTTACCGTATTTTGACATAAAGTATATTTTTATTAAGTGTTAACTTCGCGATTAGATTCAGTGGCGGGTGTTGTGGTTTCGTTTGAATTTAATATTTTACGCTATTCTATTTGTAATGGTGTTTTATTTAAGGTGATTTTAGTGAATCGTGTCAGACCGATTAGGATAGTGGAATTCTAAGGTAAATTTTGTAATATATATGCACATGCAACATTCTGGCTAGTTACGTTTTAGGACGTAGGGAGATTGCGTAAATCAGGTTTAAATATACCTGTATAGGTTATATAGATTATGACCAGCACACAATTTTAATAAACCCTTAAGAAAATATTCCTATTTGATTTCGGTGAAAGGTGGACCCCTGACCGCATCATTTGGAATAAAACAATTTCTGTAGGTATATCAATAGATAGCCACAGAAATGTAAACCATAATATATACACTATACACTCACAATTAAAAGCATACACTTATGCCTTTAGGGAGGACAAAAGAATATCTTTTGAACTCCAACATAACACTACGAGATTAAATTGGTAAATCTGTCTGAAGATGTATATTTTGTACAGATTAGAAAACGGGGACTCCTAGGAACAAATAATAAATTTGTAACTTAAGTACAAATTTATCTGCGTTGGGAGTCACGGGGACTGGCGATGGATAAATATCGTATGGACAGAGGGTCCATACGAATTTAGTGGAGCCAGTTCCACAAACCCCTTCAGGGGGGGTTCAATAAAAGTTTGTATTGTTGAAGTCCTAAAATATAGAAGAAAATATAAAACAATAGATTTCATCTATTGAATAGCACAACAAAATTAAGCTATCAAGTAATACATTGATCATAATTTAATAATAACAATAACACAACTTCAGAACACTTTTCATTTCGAATTTTGGCGGGTCTCACAAGCTCGCAAGCGAGGCGCGTGAGCGCGCTGTCGAAGCGTGCACATAGAACACAGGGGGAAACCAGAAGGGTTAATGACTATAGTTGAAAGAGCAATTAGTTTAGTAAGTATTTTAATGTTGATATTAGAATTTACTAGAATAGATTTAGGAAATGAGAGTTAGTACTCTGAGTTATTACGGTACACAACGGCTTTCTGAAAAGGAAGTAATAATTGGGTCCATTTTACAAGAATTATGTGTACGAATTAGCGACACTGTTTCTGACAAACCTAGAGATCACTTGAAAGCTATACGCTGGCCATATTTCGATTCTTTATATTCTAGTTGTTCTAGAGCTATAGAGTTGATTTTTGATAATCCTGCCTTTAATATCTAAGGAAAAACAATAGGTATAGGGGAGAGGTTATTACAGTAGTGCGCGTGACCAGCATATAAAAAAAATTATGTAAAAATAAGTTCTTTTTTTAGTTATAGTAGTGTTATCATAAATCCATGGAATTCTAAGGTCCAGGTACGAAAGTTATCGCGGGTGTGCCCGTGACCATGGTTTAGGAAAGTTTAAAATGTGTAGATATATATATATAAACGTTTTGTAATGGTCTGACACGAGAAATCTTATTATTTTGTGCCAAAACGTAATTTGCGAGCGAATTGTATGGTTACGATTCGTAATGTAAGTCTAGGCGTGCCCAGTCTACTGCCAGTAAACATCGGAGCAGTTTCCAGCAGATGACATCTAACTATGGTTTGGTCCATAGCAACAATGTGAGTTATTCCATTATCCGGCGAGATACAAAATAAGTGTTTCTTTTCAGAGGGAAAATGTTGTACGTAATTGTGAAATGAATTACATGACCTACGCAATTACATCGTCATAAGTATGTTATTAGCCATTTATTATAAAAAGAAATTTTAATGTCACTTGCATAATGATTATTTGTTCTATGGAAAAGTGGAACTGGAGAATTATTGATTGATGAGCGCTTGGCCAAGGCCACAGAATACTTGCGGGCGCAGGGCTACCAAATTTTTGAAAGACTAGTGTGGACTGGTTTTAAAGATGAAGCATGTTTGGGTGCATTGTGTGTTTAGAGAAATTCGTGCTAAAGGGTTTGGGAAGTTTAATCTGACTTATTTAATTATATTGTTCAAAAAAAAAAAAAAAAGGGGAAATAGGAAATAATAATAATATGTGGTGCACGGAGTCGTATTATACAGATGTTGTTTATGTATGTGTCACATTATGCATTGAATTGTTTTGGAATAAAACAAACAGATACCAAAGTCCCTGTAGAGCAGCGCCGGTTGCTCTATTTGCCTGGTTTGTCGGAGGGGGAAGCGTGTGTTGTGTGTATGTATGTATGATTTCTATTACTTTGTTATTATGTGGAAATTGCAATCACGAAATTTGAAGTGAGAAGGTGGAATATTTTTGGCAACCCTACACAAGTTTGTAAATTTCGTGTTGATTAGGCCCATGAGGAGAGAACCATGGTCAAGAAAGATTGATTTATGGGTGCACGTGTTGTACTGTTTGTGTTTGATCATTAGTTTCGTTTGGCATAAGTGTACGAATGATTCTTATCTCTTTCCCACTAGTATAAAGTGTATGCAATGCAAGTAAGAGTTAGAACGAGACAGTAGACTAGAGCGCTATTTTAGACTTGCTCTTCTAGTGGGGTGTGAATGAGAGAGAGAGAGATACAATTGATATACGAGACTAACAAAAGTTGAAGAATTCAACCACGTGGCGATGCAGGTGTTCAATTTAGACAAAAAAAAAATGGAGAAGCGCGTGGTTTAGCTCAGATTGCTAATACAAAGATGTTTGTCTGGTTTGTGTATTTTGGTAAAAGAGTGAATGAATATTGGTATATATATAATTGTCAGAGGCAATGAAATAGCAGTGCCGAGAAAAAAAAAAATTTTTTTTTCATGTTTAGGTAAACGAAATGAATAGTGAATGATGAGTAGGTAAATGCATGTTAGATTTTACTGTTAATTTTTTGGGTAATTTGTGTATTTTTAAATGTGTGCATAATAAACTGTGCGAGTATCATACCACAGTGGATGTTTGTATATGAAATGGTTTTATTTGATTGAGAATAAATCAATACATATTGATTTATTACTTCGTGACTTTATGTGTTGCTGTGCTATAAGACGACGGACTAGCCACCTCTCGTTTTGTCATGACTTACTCGAATGTTGTACAGACGGATGCGTTTTGTACTGTCGCGCGTAGTTACTGGAAAAAGTGTCGCAACTGTACTTGCGACGTGCTACACCTCAGGGGTGAGTAGCTGTGACAACGTGTCTTTCGTTTTGTTGAAGATAAAGATTACATGTTTATCCAGTATGAATGTTTGTGTACGGTTTGACTGGATGGATTGTCAACGCACGTTGACTAGACCGTTTTGATCATTTTGTGACGCTGGGACATACGCTCATTGGACGGATTGTTGTTATCTTAACATGATTCAAGTATACTATGCGGAGACTCTGTTGAATTGATGACCGAGCAGGGCGTAGCTCGCGCGCGCGTCCTGCGGGCGCGGAGACAGAGTTCGCAACACTATCACGCCGTTGGAGGTGCGGCGTGGTTGGCGAAGTAATTGAGGAATGGGAAGGCCATTAGCGATGTTAACAGTAGTACGGTTCTTCTGTTGTGTCCAAAGAGATTTTATGTATAGAGTGAGCACTACGAAGAAAGAATACAGAGAAATGACGGCCAATACCTGAGGTATGAGGTAAGGTAGCGGGGTGGCGGAACGCTGAGCCGCGCGGGGCGGGAAGCGAGCGGGAGAGGGGCTAGCTAGCGAGCGACTAGCGGCTAGCGGCCCGGCCGGCCCGGCCGGTCAGTCAACACGTGCATTGGAATACGTAGGGTTGTCACTTAGTCTACCAAAAATATATTTTTCGATTTATTATTTTACGAGTAGGTATTATGGTTAATTGTGCCCGTAGTCTAGTGGTAACGCTTCTCAATGCAGAAGTTGCGGGTTCAAATCCCGGGCACCAACTAATGTACTTATTTATTTCCTTGATAAGGATTGATATACGTGCATTTCATAACGAATAGGTACGATCGCTCCGATGAAGAAAAATAAAGTTAGGTAACTAGTGCACACTGGTCTATGAAAGGTATTTTTGTGTAAACTGATTCTGATTTCCACTGATTTCCACCATGTACGAGTAATCGAACCGGATTTGTACCGTGTGGGGTCGGTACTTAAAAAGAATAGCCCCACTGCATCTCTCCCCGTCGCATGTCGTAAAAGTCGACTAAGGGATAAGAAAATTCGTCAGCCTCGGTAGCTCAGTGGCGCGGTTGGTTAGTCAACTGTTATTAAGCAACGCTGAGCGCGGTCAGTGATTGGATGGGTGACCGCTCGACCGTTGGAGGCTGACCGTGGTTCGGATTCCACGTTAAACTGTAGGTCCCTTCCCTTCTTACCTTACTAGGTGGTAGGGTTTATCCCGGCCGGGTTGGTACCACCGCACTGAACGAAACGTCGGTCGAAACGGCTATGTAAATAGTTCGTGTTTTCCGTCCAGTTTAGTGTAGCCGACATGAAATGAAGGGAAGCACTGACATGGCACCTAGTTCACCCTGTGTTATGGGCTGACATCACGGATGTTGTAGGTGATGTAGCCAACCGTGTCAGGTTACATAAAAAAAAATTAAAAATATATATATAACAAATTGTGACAAGTTCGAGTGCAATATGACTGCCGTAAGAATACTCAATAAACAATAAAACAACAACAATAAAAACAATACCTCCTATGTCAGTGGGCAGAGTCCGTGCCTAGCAGTGGGACGTTTTAAAGGATTATAGAAGAAAACAGATAGTGAATTTCATCGAAAAAAACGTTTTTATGTATTTAAACTTAAAATACAGAACTATAATAACTTGAAATACATACCTAAACTTATATGGGTTTTTAAATTACCGTGGTTATTTGACATTTTAAGAAGTAACAACGGATTTACTCGCTATCGAAATACGAGCTGTGTGGCTCGACATTTCGGCCAGAGTGCTCATGATGATGGGCCATACGTTTGGCCCGAAACGTCGAGCCACACAGCTCGTATTTCGACCGCGAGTAAAGCCGTTTTGTATTCTTGTAATACCTACACTTAATAACTAGAATAATATCTAAAAAACTAAACTTAATAATAAAGAATTCATAACTGCGGTCTTGGCCTTGGACTAAACTTAAAATCTCCAAACCAAACATACATAAAATAAAGAGTGCAGCATTTATTTAAAAAAAATATATATATATAACTAAAAAAACCATTAGGTATACTTTGGACTACACACACAAACACAACTAAAATAACTCTTCCTCCGTACTTAAACAAAATAATTTAAATTTCACTTTACACAAATTAAAATTTTCACTTTCCCTTAAACAATGTATCATCTTGGACTATTTTTATCCATCTTTCTCGTATTGATCCCTTAGTAGGATGTGGAAACCTTGTAAAAAAAATTTTTTTCTTGAAAATTTCTCAATTACTTACTAATTAAAAAAAATTAAAAGAATAGCGACAACCCTAATTAGCGGTCAATTCACTCTCATATTTTAACGTGGTTTAATACATATTTATTTACTTTCATACATGATATCCCAGAACTCTATTTCTAATCATTCATATGTGGCAGCCCTAATGAGCGCGTTCAATTTATTTGTTTAATTAAATAATGCTTATGTTATTGCAATGCGAGGTCAATACATAAAATGTACAAAATTTTCAAATTGAAGTAGCGTTGTGACAGCCCTAATTGGCCAGTTGAACCAAATATTTCTAAGCACATGGAAAACAAGATATTATATATAAGTTCTTTCAAAATTAGTTAATAGTACGCTAAGGGGGGGTTCTGTATCGTAAATAAATCACTTTTGAGGAACAAAGATTTTTGTTTACAAAAAAAAAATTTATAATAATGTAAAATGTAAAAAAAAATTCTTTTCTTAATCGTTTCAGTTTCATGCCAGGAACAAAAAAGTCTTCCAACACATAGATCTCTTTCTTTCAGAAATTTTGAAAACCACAATTTTAGTTTTATTAGTATGGAATAGAAAGAATTTGATTTTTTTTACCAACTTACACGTGTTACATCAAAATGGTATTGAAGACTTTTTTGTTACTGTTATGAAAATGAATCGATTAGGCTATAAAAATCAACCACATATTTTTTTATGTACATACATTTTCATACATAAAAAACATTTTTCATAAAAAAAGCCCAAGGTCCAAAAAAATTTATATAGGTTTTACTCCCTATATGATGCAGAACCCCCCCTTAGCGTACTATTAACTAATTTTGAAAGACCTTATATATTAAGATCGAAATGAAGTGATACTTACCTATGAAATGAAATGCCATCACTTTTCCCAATATTTTTGGTATGATTTTTGCAATATCGCAACACACAACCGGGCATAATGACTGGCGCGATGCGAGCCGCAGACGGACGGCAGCGAGCGCGCGGACGGCGCGTCCGCCGCGTTCGGTCGCTCGCGAGCTACTAGTCTCAAGAGGGTCCCTCCGCGTAATGGTTACTCCACCGCGGTGGAGCGAAGGCTGTTGCCCGGGTAAGAGGTCTAGTAGAATACATGATACGTCATTGGTTGTGTCAAGTATCTCGTCGGGAAAACAATGCGCAGAAAATACAATTTATTTTGTCATGCACTAAGTCTTGAGATGTGTATGGGTTGAGTGATCGGCGTTGTGCCTCGGTTAATATAGTATTAAGCGGCATAGCATAGAATATTACAAGTTGTAGGATGCAGGTTGGTGCACAAAAAGCGAATGAGGAAATCGTTTTGCGGAGCCTACGCTGTCTGCTTGTATGTCTGCCTGTTCTACTAAAGTTGAAATTTGTTTCGGGGTAAATGTAGAGTTCTGTAGAATGGTTGTGTCTGTCCGTTCTACTAGAATTGACAGTTAATTCGGAAGGAATGAGGAGTTCTGTAATAAGCGTATGTAGATTTTGTTTCTGTCAGTACTCCTGGAGTGCAATTGAGGGTTTTATTGTTGTGCTGTGTCATTGTAAAGCATTGGGATGCTATGAGTTCGTTTTACGTCCGGTTCTATAGTGCCACTTAAACATTAATAATATGAACATGCCGGCTACAGCGTCAGAAACTTGCAGTTTCATAAGAACAAATGAGAGGCCGGACGGTTACAATTTGGAATTGTCGCCAGGCGAGGCGAATTTGTTGGGGCGCATCGGGAGATTTTTTTACTGATGAATTAAAAAACTTTTATCAAGTAATATGTTAAGAAGAGAGTATAGTTTTACGATAATATATAGGAGTGATTGTGAGTGAGGCGGAACTTTGCGGATGACGAATCGCGCTTTGTAGGGAAAGAAAAAAAAAAAACGAACTTGCGATGTTTTGCTTCTTGCGAATTTGTTGGGGCGCATCGGGAGATTTTTTTACTGAAGAATTAAAATTTTATCAAGTAATATGTTGTGAAGAGAGAGTAGTTTTATGCTAGTAGAAAGGGGTGACTGTGCGTGAGGCGAAACTCTGCGGATGGCGAGTGACGGACTGGCCACTTCTCACCTTGGCACGGTTATACTGTTAGGTAGTGCGGGAAAAGGACCCTGTATCTTGTTGCAATGTGAAGGTTGACTTGCCTGGATGCAGCATGTTGGTATGTGTGGGAGATAGGTTTTATGGATGCCATGTCGGAGTGTTGGTTATCTGTGGAATTGAATATACGTTAGTGTGGTCAGCAGTATAACGCTGTTTATTTCACTGCTTGAGATGTGGGTTGGAATAAAATATATATATCTGTTTGTGATTGTATGTATTTGTCAAGCAGTAATGTATATAATTGGCTGTAGAGCAGAAGTTTGATATTAGATGTAACGTTTCAGCTAATTAGAACATTATAATTGTGCCAATTAATATAGATAATGGAAGGGACTACAGTTTTACAACGATTCAGAAAGATGAAGTTAAAAGTGTTTGTTGAAAATCAAGCAAGAAGGCTATTAAGCGCCTAGTCCGAGGCGACACGCAATAGAATTACTAGTTGATGGTTTGTTGCGGTGTGTTGTCGAAGGCGTATTTCACTATCAAACAGTGTAGATCCATTTTATCAACTTAGTTATGAATTGGAAATGTTGGATGGTATGTATTTGAGGAAGTATGTTTGAGCTAATGTAGGTATATGGATTCCGTGTTAACTGAAGTCATATATTTTGTGTATGGGAACGAAGCATAAATATTTGTCTAGTTGTATGAGTTTGTTCATTTTATAAAAGCGAGTACATGGATATATTAGTATTTATGTATTCTTACAACGTGATTGGGAGTTAGAAGATAAGATAGTCGTATCTTGTCTCACTAACATTATTGGGGAAATTGAATGGATGTGATGACGGTCTAATAGAAAACGTATGCATTAACTTTTCTATGTAGAAATTCAATTCTGAAGATGTGTATTATTGGATTCCATTAATTATCTTATGTCAACGTATTGACTGGAAGTGGAGGTTTTCCTATATTAAGTATCCTGTCTGCGGATGTCGGAGCAAGACACTGTTGTCCAGAAAAAATTTTTGCCTGACGTACTCAGCCCATTGCCACTGGAGGTGGACAGTAGATGTTGCCTGTTTTATGGGTCGGTTGTATGTGAGCTGTTTGCTTGTGAAAATTACGTGAATGAAGGGGTGGGTCTAAGAGTTGCCGGAAATAATACATTGGTGCCACCATTTTGAATAGAGGATTGATGCGGCTGTATGGTTGATTCGAGTTTGGTTCAGTTCAGTGTGGCCAGCATTAACGGGGTAGGTAGGCATTCGTGTGAAACCTGTTCCGCCAAATTATTAGAGCAAATAGCTTAGATATTATAAGTAGATTATTAATTTAATTTAAATACGATTTAGATTTTGAAAAGAATGAAGTGAGGTCGTATATTGGCCGGTCATTCATTATATTCACACAAGATGCAAAACCGTGGCGGCATTTCAGTTCTAGGCTTTCTAAGAATCAATATGCGATTGGATAATCATTTAAATGTGGATGTTATAGAAAAGCTTTATAGAAAATCCATATTCCAAACTGATCTTCTTATGTGGAAATCTGTAAAATGATAAAACTAGTATGAAATGCCCGGATATTTAATTCCACATTTTATCTTGAAAATCATTTAAAAATGGATAATTCCATATAAATGGTAACGTTGCTGTGGTTGTGTATTAACTGACTCAGGGCGCCCGGTTCAAAAATATTTGAAGGAATATGGATCTTATCGCGAACAATAAGAACCATTGCTAGTGTTTGTTTTGCTTTCACAGCGTAAGGGGACCAGACTTGCGTACTAAAACAAATAAGTACCAACCTTACGGAGTGAATTTCGGAGTAAATCCGAAAAGGAGAAAAAAAAGGGGAAAGAAAATAAGTCGAATGGAGAAAGATTTGGTAGGGTACTCAAATACTCAAGAACCCGGGAAAATGGGAAAAAGAAGGAAAAAGGAAAAAAATTTAAAATTAGGAAATAAACATACCCACAGTTCACAATGTTCACATCATAGTGACATCTGAAAGGAAGTGGTTAAGAGGCAGGGAGGGAGTGAGGGGTTATGAAAAATGCTTAATGATTTTGCAGAAGCAAATTATACTTATACAATACTAGTATTATGTTTGGAAGTGAGTTTTGCGAAACATGGAGTATTCTATTTACTTGCCATCTATTGGTGTATTAGTGAAGTTTTGACATTACAACGTAGAAAATTTTGTTGGGCATTGTTATACATAGTGAGATAGGTGTCGCTGGAACAAAATAATTATATTTAAAATTCAAATTAAACTTTTCCTCCCTTTTACAAAAGTAAACATCAGGGCCCCTGCCGTGCTGGTTTCGCTCGCACGACGAGTTCGGGTTGCGTTCGACTCGATCGATCGCACGAAGCAAATTATTTTGGTACCGGCGTACGGGTGAGTGCGCATGCGAATGTTGTACAGGTGACGAAATTATCGAGCGAGTGTCGATCCACCAATCTTGCCACTATTAAATTTTACTAAATGTATTATGCTACCTAGAATGCAAAGCGCTCATTTTGTCAGGTATCAAACGGTCAATATAGTATGTATACTATTTGTCAGAATCTTTATGTTAATTAAAAGAGGAAAAAGAGTATTGACTAAATTGAAAACGCGTATAAATTGAACACCTCGATATTTAAGAGTAGCTATTTAGTATTGGTAAAAATTACATCGTGGTAACACACGTGATGTTGGTTGTCGGTCGGTCAGCCAGTTGTGTGAGTGATGATGACAATCATTTTGAATCTCTTCCCCTCAACCCTCCGCCTTTCCTCCAGCCATATTACCTAGCCACAAAAATACCCCGATAACGGTACTAACGAGGTGAGACCGCGGTGAAGTGCGGAGGAAAGCGCATTTATTCGAGGAGAGGAGGTGCCTAGCCTATAATGCCTATATAGAAATTCCGACGGGTAATACATAGCTGTAGATACCTAACTATCTAAAAATAAATAACTCCTGTATGTACCTATCTATTATTATCATACTTGGTTATACACTATAGCTCCACTACCGGTCACCTATAATTTAGTTACATAGGTAGGTACATACTTAGATAGGCACTGTCAAATTGATATGAGTCGTGTACTTAGAACACAAGACTTTATTTAGCATTAACAACGGTACCGTGCATGTGAGCCGGTCGGTATTAATGATAGTGGCCCCGCTGCGTTTCTCCCTGTGCGTGTAGAGGAGGAGGCGGACGGGGTGCGGGGAACATGATGCCGTGCTGAGGGGCGGCGGGCTGGCCCCTGTCGCATTGTCGTGGTCCTTCCGCCGAGTCGTTCGGAGGGGTGGGTCTTCGTGCTTGCTTGCTGCTTGAAGTGGTTGGGTGTGTGTGGCGCGGCACCGGTTGCTCTGCTTGCCCCGGTTGTCGGGTTGATGGTCGGAATGTGGCGTGTGGTATGTGTGGTATGTGTGGTGTGTTGTGTGTGTGTGTGTGTGCCTAGGTACAGACTTTATTCTTATTTTATTTTAGTGATAGGTACATAAGTACCTACTTGTATTTTATCTATAATATTTGAGTGAATACTTAATGAATGAAGGAATGAACAACTTGTAGATAGAATAATACATGTTTAAATACCTCTACACTAGATTCAAAGAAGGGAATCATTAATTTGGCATGTGATCAACCTTGAGACTTTCTAAACTGTCGCAGGGGATGATCAAAATCAATCAAGTGTTTGAGTGAGCGTATACGTCAAGATGACTCGAAGTCCGAGTTCACATTTCGTGCAACTTTGCCAATGACTGTCAAAATGTGGTGGAACGACGTTCGAGTTCGAGTAGACCACGAGACCGTTTCGTGCACTCACTCACTTGTACATTTGACAGATACGACGGTGCCATTTATACCTACTCGTTCACTTTGCTCGAGCTCGTCGATCGAGTGGAATTACCACGGTCGGGCTGCTGAGTGTATAGCCTATTAATTGATAATGTTAAAAGTATGAGAGTTACATTAATCCGAATTAGTTTAAATTTATATTATTTATTTAAGGTTTACCATAACTAAAGATCTTGAACTTGCTCATTGATGAGTATTTTGAAAGGTAAAGTGACAGCGTAAAGTTTCGGCACGAATGTGTTTATATATTTTGTAGGGGGTCTTATATAAATACCTTGGTTCGTATTAGTCGGCAGCGGCCTGTGTCAGACTGCTGCTGGACGTGGGCATTTCCAGGGGTTTCCCACCTCGCTCGGTGTTTCACTTTAATTTTATTCTGCTCTTGCCTACCTATGGGGTTATAGGTGCACTTAACTGAAGGAGGAGCGTTCCATTTTATGCTTAGGCGTGGTCGACGATCGGGCGTCTGTCTGCTACAGAGTATCGGATAAACGACGAATGTGCTCGGACACTGCATATGATTGCGCAACATTTGTTGGAATGAAATTATGGATATTTATTTATATCTGTATGTGTAAGATTGTTTGGATAACTTTTGTTGTAATTGGGCGTTGCCAATGGACGAGCATACTAGAGAAGTAATGGGTATGCATTCTGAGTGAACGGTTCCGGACGAATGAATGTGTGAGGGGATGATCAGTGCCTGAAACTTTTGAAGTTCGTTACTTCCAGGAATTCATAACGGAAAGTGTGAATTGGTAAAAGTTTGAATCGAGGTTAAATGATAATTTCTCACAGAATAGTTTGTGAAGTGGAATTGTAAGGGGTATTACGGGGTTTGAGTGATTTAGGGGATTAGGCATTGGATGGGTACTTGCTGAAAAAAAAAAAACGGAGGTAGATTTTAAAAAAAAAAAAAGAGGGAAATTTTAAGAGTTAGTTGTGCAATTAGACCGGTTAATTGCATCGGTTGCGGAGTCCGTGGTGTTGTCCGTAGCATAGTATGGATGTGGTGCCACGTTGGTGCTATTCTTTGGTCGATTATTAATTTTAAATTTTCCAAATTCCAATAGAACTTAGACTAGGTAAGCATTCGTTGCATGATAAACTTGGGTTTAAGTCTGAAGAGGAGACTCAGATGCATGCTGTTATCCAAATTTACAGAATGAATTTCAGATGCGGATGTGTTTATTCTTGAAAGCAAACTTCAACAAATCACACAGTTTGTGACGACGGAAATGAATTGGTTGTCCAAACAGAAGAGCAAGAAACAAGAATCAGACGGGCCTGAGAGAGAAGGATCCATCATCAATCCACAGTCAGATTTGATTCCGGTTATAGAAGACTACATAGACCAGAATTTTAACCATATAATTAACACATTGGAGTTTTAAAAGAAAAAAAAACTAAATCTAAACAGATTTCATTAGTAAAGATTTTATTTTGTTTTCCATTCATACAGGGGGTTTTCTATTCATACAGGGTGTTTTCTATTCATACAGGGTGTTTTCCGTTCATACAGGGTGTTTACCTTTCATACAGGTTTTGGGTTAATTCACGTGCGTCCCAGCGTGAATTCCTTATAAAAAGGGGGGTCACTTAACATTCTCTGTTAGGGTTTTAGGTTAATTCACGAGCGTCCCAGCGTGAATTCCTTATAAAAAAGGGGGGTCACTTAACGTTCTCTGTTAGGGTTTTAGGTTAATTCACGTGCGTCCCAGCGTGAATTCCTTATAAAAAAGGGGGGTCACTTAACGTTCTCTGTTAGGGTTTTAGGTTAATTCACGTGCGTCCCAGCGTGAATTCCTTATAAAAAGGGGGGTCACTTAACATTCTCTGTTAGGGTTTTAGGTTAATTCTTGTGCGTCCCAGCTAGAATTCCTTTATTATAATATGAGGACATTAACATGTTCGATAGGGTTTAAAATTAAATCTCGCTAGTTCTGGCGTGATGCATCTGTGATAAAAATTACAATAAAGAACACAAGTACACATTGTTAATATAAGTTTAATTTTAAGGAGATTGATTTTTGTTGTATTTTATGTAATTTAACAGTTTGTAAACAGGTTTAATTTCATAGAAGAAGATTAATAAAATAAATTTTGTTGCATTTTATGTAATTTAACAGGTTGTAAACAGGTTTAATTTTATAGAAGAAAGTTAATAAAACGATTTTTGTTGCATTTCATGTAATTCAACAGGTTGTAACAGGTTTAATTTTATTTAAGAAGATTGAAAATATGATTTTGATACATTTTATGTAATTTAACAGTATGTAAACATGTTTAATTTTATAGAAGAAGACTAATAAAATGATTTAATAATAAAAAAAAAAAAAATTTTTTTTTCTTTAAAAAAAAAAAAAAAGAAAACAATCCTTCTAAGCATTTACAAACAGGTTAGTAAATATTTATAAAAAAAAAAAAAAAAAAAATTTTTTGTAAAATATATAAAATATTGACATTTTGTGTTATTTTACAGGTTACAAGAAAACCTACAAAGGAAAAGGATTGTGATAAAATAGGAACCAGAGAAAATTTATCTAATGGAATAACTTTGTAAAATAAAGTAAAATTAAAAAAAAAAAAAAAAAAAAAATGTAATTTTATTAAGCGCCTTGTCAAAATTGATTATGTGAAACAACCTACTGTTACGCATAATCGTTACACTATACAAAACCTTCTTCAATTTCTATTATCACGTTATCTATCGGTGACTTTTATCATGTTAAGGATACTTTGTCGGTAGCGAGCGTATTGAATTGTTGATAGACGTAGTTGTGGGTTACATTCTCATAAATACTGTAAATAAACCACTAGAGTAGTGCTCATTAAATTATTGTTAAAATAAATAGATTCATACGGGTTAGAAAATTAAAATTAAATTTCACAGAGTAAGTAAAGTCATGCGGGCGAAGAAAAAAAAATAATAAATAAATATATTAATTAATTCTAAAATAAAAAGAAAAAAAAAAAATAATGAACTACTTGCATAGCCTAAGCCGGTGATGGTAAGGTGTGTTATGTGTTCTTCACGGACCAGTTCTGTCCTGCCGAACTGCTTACATAGCCTAAGCCAGGAGTGGTAAGGCGTGTATTGCATTGTAAACAGTGATGTACTGTATCGGTCCTTACGATAAATAATAATAATAATAATAATTCTCGTCTCCCGTCGCCGGCGAGAATACCGTCTTTTGTTTATGTCTGTTTGTATAAATTTTATATAGGTAATTTATTTTATAAATATATAAAATTAATATAAAAAAAAAAAAAAAAAAAAAAAAAAAAAAAAAACGGGAAACAAATATGACAAAATAAATAAATAAAATGCTGTACAGTGAGGAGAGTTAGACTAAATTACTTCTAAATAAGAAGTAACAAAAATTTAAAATAGACTTGTTGACTTGAGTGGATGGTTTTGGATGTTTGTGTAAAATACGCGAGTAAACCTGCGGGTATTGTAGTGTCTGTACTCTGTAGTGAAATTTCCTTCTAATGAGAGCAGCGCTCTAACCTGAAGGGACCTTTACAAGGAATCAGGATACTTTGGCTTCGTTTGGTTTTCCCATACATTGCTTCGAAAATAATGTTAAATTAAATTCAGTGTGAAGAACACACAATTTGGGACTTAGAAAAGGTGAGGTGAAAATGCCTTAAGTGCAGAACTTTACATTTTACTGAGTCTGACTCACGCTGGGGAGGGATTATGACATCGTCTACTAAAGGCGTTCCGAACACAAAAAAATGGAGCGTTGGAAGTTCAGGATGACATTTTCTGGTCTATTTACAGTGAATGAGTGTAGTATTTGGTTTGAAATCATTAACCGGAGAAATGTTGGAGGAGTTAAAGTAGAATCGTTTACAAGCATACCGAGTCCGTCTATTCGTCAATAGGTGAGTTAGGATCCAAAATGATGCATGAGTCGATTTCGAAGTCTTTTGAAAATATGTATCCCGACTACTCTGCCTTTAATGGAAGCTTGTTGTGCTAGGATACATGCATAGCCTAAGCCGGAGGTGGTAAGGTGTGTTATGTGTTCTTCACGGACCAGTTCTGTCCTGCCGAACTGCTTGCATAGCCTAAGCCGGAGGTGGTAAGGTGTGTATTGCACTGTAAGCGGTGATGTTCTGTTTCGGCCCATACGGTAAAGGATGAGACTAGAGGTTCCTGCACTGTTGGGAAATCTGTTAGAGGCAGAATATAGGGATCTAAGGCTTTGAGGTGATAACTTTTGCCTAAATTCCTAGATTTATTAATAATAAACTAAATCAATTACACTAAAATATTTGTTTAATGTAGTATTGGCACGAGCTGCAAATGGAAGATAAGGGAAAGAGTGCAAACATGGTCTAAGCCGGAGGTGGTAAGGTTGTGGTATGCATTCTAAAAATCTTTTCTCTTTAAGCTAAGGGAGATAAATCCTAAGCTGGAGGGTAAGAACTTCCTAAAGCACGTGGACAGATGGTGTTGAAAAAAAAAAAACACACAAATTAAAAATTATAGAAGAAGGGGGTCTCTGGAAGGGAACTTGAACCCTAACAGTGATAAATAATTATATATACAAACTTCTTGGAAGGGAACAATAAAACCCTAACAAAGAAGAAGTAATTTTCAAGATCATAATGTATATAGCTTCTTAACGAGATCAAGCGTCACGGAATGAGGTTCCGTTGACTTTGCTTCGTTACGAACCTCTATGCGGGCGACTGTGATGGAATCACACAAGGTAAAAAAGATAAATATATAGCCAATAGTAATTCAAAGCTAAATTATAGAACATTAAAACGTTTCATTAACAAAATAATTTATATTACAATTTAACTAATCACCTAATAAATTCAATCGTGACTGCACACTCCACTAAGAAATAAAATGGCGCGAACGGCCATTACAATACGACGCGCAATTAGACAAACAAGAAATATAATAACATCAGTTGGTTCGCATATAAAACACTATAGAGCGCCGAGGCGGGGAAGGTAGCATGAGGTAATCCTGACACGCGGTGAGAGGGGAACAAGACATGGGCGCGTACGAAACGGCGGAGAGGTGAGGTAAGAAGGCGCGCGTCTTGCGGGCGCGGGGTCAGAGATCGCGGTATCATCACGCCGTTTGAGCGCGGCATGAGGTAGCGAGTCAAGGAGCGCGAGTAGTGATTATTTCGCTGCGAGTTGTTAGTATGAAAGAATGAATTATTGTCAAGACACGATCGTGACACGCTCATACTGCGGGGCCACCGTACGTTTTGTTCCTATGTGTCAGAAACGTGACAAGCTCATACTAATAATTTATTTTTATTTCCATACTAAATTTGTGTCAGGACACGAATGTGACACGGCCATACTACGAGGCCGCCGTTCGATTTGTTCCTGCATGACACAACCGTGTCCAGCACATACTAATTAATCTAATTTTATCTCCATACTAAAATAGTATCAGGACACGAATGTGACACGGCCATACTACGAGGCCACCGTTCGATTTGTTCGAGCGTGTCACAACCGTGTCCAGCCCATACTAAAAATTAAATTCTATCTCCATACGAAATTTCGCTCTGTGACACGAACGTGTCACGGCCATACTACGAGGCAACCGAGCGTTTTGTTCCTGCGTGTCAAGAACGTGTCACGGCCATACTAAGAGGGCGCCGTTCGATTTGTTCCTGCGTGTCCGATTCGTGTCGAGTCCATACTAATGATTCAATTTAATCTCCATACTAAATTCGTGTCAGGACACGAATGTGACACGGCCATACTATGAGGTCGCTGGTCTATTTGTTCCTGCGTGTCTGGAATCTGGACATGACGGAGTTTATGGGAATTTGAAGTTTCGTGATCTCTGTGAAGATATCGCACAGGGTCTAAAATTATTTTAATAATTATTTATTAATGATTCAAACTAATACACTAAACATTTTATAAAGGGAAGAGTATATAAACAAAGTACCAGTTATTAAACAAAAACATAAAATAAAACAAAACAACGTTTCATTGAGTATGACGCCAACATTCAAATAAATATCCGTTGGAGCGTGCGCGCGGGGCGGAGAGAGGTATGAGGTAAACAAGACAAGGGGTGAGGTATTACCGAGCTGCGGGCGCGCGTGGGCCGCGGGGCGAGGCGGAGCGACCTGAGGTAATTTGTCAAGCGGTGCGGGAGGGGTTTTCGTTAAGCGGTGTTAGTATGAAGGAATGGTTTCGTGTCCTGACATGAATAAAACACGACGATGGTAAGGAGATTTCGATTGGTTTCTGCGTGTCCAGGTTCCGTACATGAATAGTATTATCAAACACGGAAGATGGTATCACGCATGTACAGGAATTAATATATAGACAATAAGAAAACTAACAACTTGGAACGTTAGCATTTTAAATGAAAATACTCGAAGAATATAGACGATATTAAACAAAAATATATAAATAAAACACTCCGTTATGGCGCTAAAAGTCGATTTATTAATAGAGCACATGTAATAACATCAATTAATTTATATAACAAAAGCAACAGTTCTCTGCATGCGGAGATGCACAATGGGTGCGGGGAAGTGGTGTTAAAACCCCCGAAGTAGAGGTAAATCGCATCGCTGACGAGCGAAACAGCTTTAGGTACCATGTGGAAGGTACGAAGAGGGTTTGTTTTCCCTCCAAAATCGAATTTATATCGTGTCACAAACGTGTCCAGTTCATACTAAAAACATAAAATTATCCTCCATACAAAATTACGAGTCCGGACAGAAACGTGACACGGCCATACTACGAGGCAGCCGATCGATTTGTTCCTGCGTGACACAAACGTGTCCAGCCCATACTAAAAATCGAAATTCAATCTCCATACAAAATCGCGCTCCGTGACACGAACGTGTCATGGCCATACTAGGAGGCCACCGTTCGATTTGTTCCTGCGTGTCAGGATTGTGACACGAGGAAAGATTATAAAAGGAGAGGGAGGGGAGCGTGGGGAGTTCAGTCTGTTTTGGGAGTCGAAGGAGACGGTCGTGCGTATTTAGCGAGAGTCCAGGTACGAAAGTTGGTACTGCTCCGCTCGCGTGAGTTTTCGAATAAATTCGGGAAACGAAGTTTCGCTCAGCTTCGCTCGCGTGTATTTTCGGTTGGGTTTTATTAGTGAATATTTTCGCTCGGCTTCGCTCGCGTGTATTTTTGATTGGGTTTTCTTAGTAAATGGTTTGGTAAAGAAACCGGTGAATATAATTAATTTAATTTCGTAAAATTTAGTGTGGGAACTTCTGTAAAGCTTTCGGAGTTACAGATGAAGGTGTCTGGATTCTGTAATTTTGGGGGTGATATAGGGGTTGTCAACTAGTTTTACGGAAAATATTTTGGATGTTCTTTTTGAGCCTTTTGAGTTCTGGATGAAGGCGTCTGGATTCTGGAATCTTGACTGGTGATGGAAGGACTTCCAAAGAGCTTTTACAATGACACTATGTCCGAACTGGCTTACCATGAGGACTGGTACATTGGGAAGGTTTTCTTAGTACATAAATGATTTTGTAAAGAAACCGGTGAATAGAGTTTGTTGTTTCGTAAATTTTAGTGTGGGAACTTCTGTAAAGCTTTCGGAGTTACAGATGAAGGTGTCTGGATTCTGTAATTTTGGGGGTGATATAGGGGTTTTCAACTAGTTTGCGAAAAATATTTTGGATGTTCTTTTTGAGCCTTTTGAGTTCTGGATGAAGGCGTCTGGATTCTGGAATCTTGACTGGTGATGGAAGGACTTCCAAAGAGCTTTTACAATGACACTATGTCCGAACTGGCCTACCATGAGGACTAGTACATTGGGAAGGTATTTTAAAATATAGGGAAAATTAAAAGAAACAAAACCCGATTTTTAAATTCGTAAATTCTACGTATATAAGAGTGTTTGAACCACGCGTAATTATTAAAAAATATGTCGGTTTTAAATATGTAAAATCAGTGGTTTTACCGTATTTTGACATAAAAGTATATTTTTATTAAGTGTTAACTTCGCGATTAGATTCAGTGGCGGGTGTTGTGGTTTCGTTTGAATTTAATATTTTACGCTATTCTATTTGTAATGGTGTTTTATTTAAGGTGATTTTAGTGAATCGTGTCAGACCGATTAGGATAGTGGAATTCTAAGGTAAATTTTGTAATATATATGCACATGCAACATTCTGGCTAGTTACGTTTTAGGACGTAGGGAGATTGCGTAAATCAGGTTTAAATATACCTGTATAGGTTATATAGATTATGACCAGCACACAATTTTAATAAACCCTTAAGAAAATATTCCTATTTGATTTCGGTGAAAGGTGGACCCCTGACCGCATCATTTGGAATAAAACAATTTCTGTAGGTATATCAATAGATAGCCACAGAAATGTAAACCATAATATATACACTATACACTCACAATTAAAAGCATACACTTATGCCTTTAGGGAGGACAAAAGAATATCTTTTGAACTCCAACATAACACTACGAGATTAAATTGGTAAATCTGTCTGAAGATGTATATTTTGTACAGATTAGAAAACGGGGACTCCTAGGAACAAATAATAAATTTGTAACTTAAGTACAAATTTATCTGCGTTGGGAGTCACGGGGACTGGCGATGGATAAATATCGTATGGACAGAGGGTCCATACGAATTTAGTGGAGCCAGTTCCACAAACCCCTTCAGGGGGGGTTCAATAAAAGTTTGTATTGTTGAAGTCCTAAAATATAGAAGAAAATATAAAACAATAGATTTCATCTATTGAATAGCACAACAAAATTAAGCTATCAAGTAATACATTGATCATAATTTAATAATAACAATAACACAACTTCAGAACACTTTTCATTTCGAATTTTGGCGGGTCTCACAAGCTCGCAAGCGAGGCGCGTGAGCGCGCTGTCGAAGCGTGCACATAGAACACAGGGGGAAACCAGAAGGGTTAATGACTATAGTTGAAAGAGCAATTAGTTTAGTAAGTATTTTAATGTTGATATTAGAATTTACTAGAATAGATTTAGGAAATGAGAGTTAGTACTCTGAGTTATTACGGTACACAACGGCTTTCTGAAAAGGAAGTAATAATTGGGTCCATTTTACAAGAATTATGTGTACGAATTAGCGACACTGTTTCTGACAAACCTAGAGATCACTTGAAAGCTATACGCTGGCCATATTTCGATTCTTTATATTCTAGTTGTTCTAGAGCTATAGAGTTGATTTTTGATAATCCTGCCTTTAATATCTAAGGAAAAACAATAGGTATAGGGGAGAGGTTATTACAACAGATACCCGTTTTCTAATTTACCCGCGCGCGGCTCCGCTCGCGGCATACAGGCTCGCGGGTGCCGTTCCGTGTCACTTACAGTATCTATTAGTAGGTGGTAGGGTTAGGTTAGTTAAGTTCGTTTCAATAGTGAAGAGTGAAGGGACCTACAGCTCTACTATACCGGATCCGAACGGTTACGCAGCAGCAGGTGTAGGTATGCACGTAAATGTTTCCGTCCGAAAAAACTCATTGGTACACTCCGACCGTATTCGAACGGCGAACCTCAGACCTCTCATAAGAGAAGCCGACGCGACGACGCGACGGACACGGCCAGACCACTCGGCCACACAGACAGACAGACACTTTATTTTATAATAACAGTACAGAAAAGACGCGTGCATTGCTCTGTGTAGCGCGGCCGCTGCTGCGCGCCGCGCCGCGCCGGCGCCGTCGCACATTTTCTGAATACTTATTTGTTTTTCCTGTTGCCTTCGTCACTGTATCTTTATGTTTGGTTGGAGTTCCCATAACTACAATCATACTAGCTACCTAGTACCTACCGGAAACTATTAAATCTACATTATTACTAAAAAAAAATATTTTTTTTTATAATTAGTCAAAAGAAGAATTTATATTAAAATTAAACTATATTAAAAAATAATTATAATATAACAAATCTCTCATTCAATTTTCCCCACTACCCATCTACCCTACTCACAATCCCAGGTATGACTGGCAGATAATGCCCTTAGGCTTTAAGTCCGCCTTTTGTCACTTTTTGTGCAATAAAGTATATTTTCATTTCATTTCAACTATAAATTAAATATAACTATTACAATTAAACAAATGAAGAAAAAGGAGGGTTGTACCCGTTGAGCGCGTGTTGGGGGTGCGGTGGGAGCGCTATGAAAGGAGGTAAATCTCCAGTTCTGCCTACTCCCCTGCTGTACCTAGGATACTTGCACAATTGCTTCTCTGAATCTCCAGCGCTACACGTTGTGTGAAGAAAGCACCGGCGCGACGGTCACCCGACTTATCGAAAATGAGTTGAGCCAAAACCTTGCCGAAAGATTTTGTGTCAGGTCAGGCGACCACACGCCGAGTGTTTCCACGGCGAACGCTTGAAATTTAAAGTGGCCCACAAGGCCGAGCGGGAGGAGCGAGGGGAGGAGCGGGTAAGGTGTGGTGGAGCGAGGGTGTCCACACAAGTGGCATCCCGCACCAACCTCTACCACGCCTCCACGGAACTGAGTCATGCCATCGGGTTTCTTGCCATCGTCGCGGCTCAAGCAAGCCTGGAGGTTCTAAGTTCTAATAAAAAGTTAGTGTATTTTGTATGTTTGTCTGTTTGCCGCTTGAGCCTGCATTGACAAACATTGAATTTGCACAGCATTTGGGCTGCGTGCAGTACATTTGGAAGGTATACTAGGTTCTGCTTCAACATAATAAATAACATAACGCATCGTACGCACCAGGGATGTTGCGGATATTCGCATCCGCATCCGTAAATGCGGAGCATCCGCATTGATTTTGACATCCGCATCTGCGTTCGCATCCGCATTAAATCGATGCGGAACTCATGCGGATGCGGATGTAGTGCAGGTTGAGACTTGAATGAAATTGGGCGGAGTCCGCGAGTGGCGCGCGCTGCAATTGACCAATAGGAAGGGAATATGCTGTGCGACGGTGCAGTGCAGTGCTGACGACTTTGTTTTCCATTATTATTGCGTCATTTCATTCCGTCACGTTTCGTGTATGCATGCGTGTCTAACTAAACACGCGCGACGACGCGTCTTCTAAGTTGAATTTCCGACTCGAGTATTCCACTTCCACTGTATATAGTGCGACGAAGTATAGTGTCCCAGAAGTGAATGTTATTCATAAAGTGTAACAAGTTACTTTTTACAATAAAATAGATCAATAAAAGATATTAAAAGCATAATCTCTTTTATTCAAGGACTTAAACTAACCGGCACTTTAAGCAATCTTATTAACATCCGCATCCGCATCCGCATCCGCGGATGTGAGCGTCCAAAAATCCGCATCTGCATCCGTATCCGCGGATGTCAAATAAATCGCATCCGCAACATCCCTGGTACGCACGTCTCATCGTCACCGTACATAAACGAACGTCCGTTGCCCCTGGCGACCTTGCTCTTCCGTGTCGTGCGTGCGTGTGACGTGAGCAAGAGGAAGAGGTGCCTAATTGCCTGTACAAGAAGCTGGACTAGACGCGCGACACGCACGCTCACAACACGAGGGCGCGCGATCGGCATCTCATCAACGCATCACATCATACCGCTCCACTAGTAAGTAAAATGTAGGGGAAGTTTCAGGTACTCGGCCACCAAGTCACAGATTACTTAATAGTGCTGGGACCACTGCTGGGATCAAGCACGCACGCACGCACGCACGCACGCACGCACGCACGCACGCACGCACGCACGCACACGCCTGCCACACATGACACAGTTGTGGGCTAAGTTAATTAGTTGTTACTATTAGGTATTTGTATCTGTTAAATTGTCATGATTTGTTACTTTTTGTTTGTTCTGGTTGAAAAGGGGAGCCCCTGAAAATCAGCTTCGCTATCCTACATAATGATTCAGCCATCGACTTATAGTATAGGTAATATGATTCAGCTGAGTGGGCTCCCTTGTAATGGCACGTATTTTGTGAGTTATTGTTATGTGACGAATAAATAAAACATTTCATTTCAAGATACGTAAGTGAACAATCATGACTATTGATTGTCTTATTATCATCTGTGTGTACTTTTCATTATTCTCTTCGACAAGTTCAACAATGTGTTTAAATATATTTAATTCCCACGACTCGATCTTAAATATATCTTTCAGAATGAGGGTGCTTCTTGCAATCGAACTGGTCTACCTTGCCGTCGTCCATTCGATGCCACATTCATCATTTAAAAAGAAGCCGGACCAAGGTGGCCAAAAGACGGAGTCAAATGTCGACTTCAACTTTCTAATAGACCGCGTCATCTCTTCCGGCACTGGCACGGCGCAAGGTTGCCAAAGAACCCCGTCCAATAACGACAAGAAACCGGAGCAGGATTTCCAAACAACACCATCCAATGGCGACATCGATTCTCTAATACACAGCATCTACAATCCGGGCCAAGGTGGCAAAATAAAGCCGCCCAAACCGCATAAGAAGCCGAAGCAAGTTGATCAAACAACGCCAAGCAATAACGACGTCGGCTCTTCAATACACATCGCCTTCTCACCTCATAGGAAACCTGAAAAAAGTGTCCAAACAACGTCATCCATTGCGAACATCGATTCTTCAATACACAGCATCTACTTCCCGGACTATGGTGGCAAAATAAAGCCGTCCAAACCGCATAAGAAGCCGAAGCAAGCTGACCAAACATCGCCAAGCAATAACTACGTCGGCTCTTTAATACACATCGCCTTCTCACCTCATAAGAAACCTGAGAAAAGTGTCCAAACAAAGTCATCCATTGCGAACATCGATTCTTTAATAAACAGCATCTACTTCCCAGACCATGGTGGCAAAATAAAGCCGCCCAAACCGCATAAAAAGCCGAAGCAAGTTGACCAAACAACGCCAAGCAGTAACGTCGTCGGCTCTTTAATACACATCGCCTTCTCACCTCTTAGGAAACCTGAGAAAAGTGTCCAAACAACGTCATCCATTGCGAACATCGATTCTTTAATACACAGCATCTACTTCCCGGACCAAGGTGGCAAAATAAAGCCGTCCAAACCGCATAAGAAGCCAAAGCAAGTTGACCAAACAACGCCAAGCAATAACGACGTCGGCTCTTTACTACACATCGTCTTCTCACCTCATAAGAAACCTGAAAAGAGTGTCCAAACAACGTCAACCATTGCGAACATCGATTCTTTAATACACAGCATCTACTTCCCGGACCAAGGTGGCAAAATAAAGCCGTCCAAACCACATAAGAAGCCGGAGGAAGTTGACCAAACAACGCCATGCAATGACGACGTCGACACTTTAATACACGTCGCCTTCTCACCTCATAAGAAACCTGAGAAAAGTGTCCAAACAACCTCATCCAATGACGTAATCGATTCTTTAATACACAGCATCTACTTCCCGGACCATGCTGGCAAAATAAAGCCGTCCAAACCTCATAAGAAGCCGGAGCAATGTGAATGTGACCAAACAACGCCATTCAATGACGACGTCGACTCTTTAATAGACCTAATCTTCTCACCTCATAAGGAGACGCAGCAAGGTGGCCAAACAACTTCGTTCAATGAGGACTTCGACTCTTTAATGGACATCATTTTCTCACCTCTTAACGAGACGCAGCAATGTGACCAATCAAAGCCATTCAATGACAACGTCGCCTCTATAATAGACATCACCTCCTCATATCATAAGGAGACGCAGCAAGGTAGCCAAACAACTTCGTTCAATAAGGACTTCGACTCTTTAATAGACATCATGTTCCCACCTCATAACGAGACGCAGCAATGTGACCAAACAACGCCATTCATTGACGACGTCGACTGTTTAATAGACACCATCTTCTCACCTTATAAGGAGACGCAGCAATGTGGCCAAACAACGTTGTTCAATGAGGACTTTGACTCTTTAATAAAGATAATCTTTTCAGCTGACAAGGAACCGGAGCCGACTCTCTAATAAACAGCGTGTTCTCACCAGATAATAAGCCAGAGTAAGGTAGTCAAACAACCTCTTTCAATGTCTACGTCAATTTTCTCATAGGTAGCGTGATCTCACCAGACAAGGAGACGGAGCAAAGTAGACAAACGACGCCGCCGCCGTCCTATGTCGACATCGAGTCTGTAATAGACAGAGCGTAAACCGAACAAGACGCAGGAGCATGGTGGCCAAAAATCGTCGACAATGTCGACGTGTTCAACTGTGTGCCTTCCCATCTTACCTGCTTAGGATGCAGAGTTAAGGCAAACCGAATTGGTATGTATGTATGTATATATTCTTTATTGAACACCAATTTAAAAAATTAGGCACGACAGGCGAGCTTAATGCCGCGAGGCATTCTATTCTAACTAACCTTTGGGATGTGGGAGAAGTACATGCAGGCGAACAAGAATAGTTTATGGCAATGTGTTAGACTGTAAAGAAATATGTATGATAAACTACATACGAATACTATATAAATACTTTAAATAAGCATATATATGTATATAATAAACTTACATATTATGTACATCGATCGGTGGTACCGCTGTGCACACCGAGCATACATACGGGAGACGCAACGCTACTGCGTTTGTATCGGAGCACGGCTAGCCAAAAATCCCTACTACTACGAAAATCGAAATCGCAATTTAATCTTTTATGACGTGACTTGTCTATCTCCGTTACCCATATCGCGCCCTGCGATATGGAGAGAGACAGAGCGAGCAAGGCCAGCGACAGGTTTGTTATCGCTGGCTTGGCTCGGGTATCTGGTAGTAAGAGCCGACCGTCCGACCAATCGGAAGCCTTGCTTGACGGCAACTTGACGGGATCACTACGAATGCCAGTCTGACGGACGATGATGGTGCGGTATATTTGTGAATTTTGAAATTGTTATTTGTAATATTATTTCAAATAGTTTTTACTGAACGAATATTATTGTTTGAATCCAAAAAAAAATATTGAAAAATTAAACCAGACTGTTGTTCTAATATTTTTGAAAAGTTGTACTAATAATCAGTGATAGGAATAAGTAGGGCTTATTTACCTAAACTTCGAGGAACAGAGTAAAAGATTGGAGTCTTCCTTAAAACAATATTTTTTTCCGGTTTAATAATATTCATGGTGTTTTAATCTCGCGATTTAAAAAAAGTGGCCGCCATTTTGAACTTTTTAGTTACTGGACCGATTGCTTTCAAAATCTATATCTGGGTGTATGTGTGGGCTCTGATTACGAATCTGTAGTAAAAATTTAAAAAAAGTGGCCGCCATTTTGAACTTTTTAGATAGTGGACCGATTGCTTTCAAAATCGATATGTGGGTGTATGTGTGGGCTCTGAATACGAATCTGTAGTCAAAATTTAAAAAAAGTGGCCGCCATTTTGGACTTTTTAGTTACTGGACCGATTGCTTTCAAAATCGATATCTGGGTGTCTGTGTGGGCTCTGAATACGAATCCGTTGTCAAAATGTAAAAAAAGTGGCCGCCATTTTGAACTTTTTATTTACTGTACCGATTGCTTTCAAAATCGATATCTGGATGTATGTGTGGGCTCTGAATACGAATCTGTAGTAAAAATAAAAAAAAGTGGCCGCCATTTTGAACTTTTTAGTTACTGGACCGATTGCTTTCAAAATCGATATCTGGGTGTATGTGTGGGCTCTGAATACGAATCTGTAGTCAAAATTTAAAAAAAGTGGCCGCCATTTTGAACTTTTTAGTTACTGGACCGATTGCTTTCAAAATCGATATCTGGGTGTCTGTGTGGGCTCTGAATACGAATCCGTTGTCAAAATGTAAAAAAAGTGGCCGCCATTTTGAACTTTTTAGTTACTGGACCGATTGCTTTCAAAATCGATATCTGGGTGTCTGTGTGGGCTCTGCATACGAATCCGTTGTCAAAATGTAAAAAAAGTGGCCGCAATTTTGAACTTTTTAGTTACTGGACCGATTGCTTTCAAAATCGATATCTGGGTGTATGTGTGGGCTCTGAATACGAATCTGTAGTAAAAATTTAAAAAAGTGGCCGCCATTTTGAACTTTTAGTTACTGGACCGATTGCTTTCAAAATCGCTATCTGGGTGTATGTGTGGGCTCTGAATACGAATCTGTAGTCAAAATTTAAAAAAAGTGGCCGCCATTTTGAACTTTTTAGTTACTGGACCGATTGCTTTCAAAATCGATATCTGGGTGTCTGTGTGGGCTCTGAATACGAATCCGTTGTCAAAATGTAAAAAAAGTGGCCGCCATTTTGAACTTTTTAGTTACTGAACCGATTGCTTTCAAAATCGATATCTAAGTGTATGTGTGGGCTCTGAATACGAATCTGTAGTAAAAATTTAAAAAAAGTAGCCGCCATTTTGAACTTTTTAATTACGGGACCGATTGCTTTCAAAATCGATATCTGGGTGTCCGTGTGGGCTCTGAATACGAATCCGTTGTAAAAATTTAAAAAAAGTGGCCGCCATTTTGAACTTTTTAGTTACTGGACCGATTGCTTTCAAAATCGATATCTGGGTGTCTGTGTGGGCTCTGAATACGAATCCGTTGTCAAAATGTAAAAAAAGTGGCCGCCATTTTAAATAATAATATAATAACCGCCATAGTAACTAAAAAGTTCAAAATGGCGGCCACTTTTTTAAATTTTGATAACGGATTCGTATTCAGAGCCCACACGGACACCCAGATATCGATTTTGAAAGCAATCGGTCCAGTAACTAAAAAGTTAAAAATGGCGGCCACTTTTATAAAATTTTGACAACGGATTCGTATTCAGAGCCCACACAGACACCCAGATATCGATTTTGAAAGCAATCGGTCCAGTAACTAAAAAGTTAAAAATGGCGGCCACTTTTATAAAATTTTGACAACGGATTCGTATTCAGAGCCCACACAGACACCCAGATATCGATTTTGAAAGCAATCGTGTGGGGTCGGTACTTAAAAAGAATAGCCCCACTGCATCTCTCCCCGTCGCATGTCGTAAAAGTCGACTAAGGGATAAGAAAATTCGTCAGCCTCGGTAGCTCAGTGGCGCGGTTGGTTAGTCAACTGTTATTAAGCAACGCTGAGCGCGTTCAGAGATTGGATGGGCGACCGCTCGACCGTTGGAGGCTGACCGTGGTTCGGATTCCACGTTAAACTGTAGGTCCCTTCCCTTCTTACCTTACTAGGTGGTAGGGTTTATCCCGGCCGGGTTGGTACCACCGCACTGAACGAAACGTCGGTCGAAACGGCTATGTAAATAGTTCGTGTTTTCCGTCCAGTTTATTGTAGCCGACATGAAATGAAGGGAAGCACTGACATGGCACCTAGTTCACCCTGTGTTATGGGCTGACATCACGGATGTTGTAGGTGATGTAGCCAACCGTGTCAGGTTCCATAAAAAAAAAATAAAAAAAATCGGTTCAGTAACTAAAAAGTTCAAAATGGCGGTCACTTTTTTTTTAATTTTGACAACGGATTCGTATTCAGAGCCCGCACGGACACCCAGATATCGATTTTGAAAGCAATCGGTCCAGTAACTAAAAAGTTCAAAATGGCGGCCACTTTTATAAAATTTTGACAACGGATTCGTATTCAGAGCCCACACAGCCACCCAGATATCGATTTTGAAAGCAATCGGTCCAGTAACTAAAAAGTTCAAAATGGCGACCACTTTTTTTAAATTTTGACAACGGATTCGTATTCAGAGCCCACACGGACACCCAGATATCGATTTTGAAAGCAATCGGTCCAGTAACTAAAAAGATCAAAATGGCGGCCACGTTTTTAAATTTTGACAACGGATTCGTATTCAGAGCCCACACGGACACCCAGATATCGATTTTGAAAGCAATCGGTCCAGTAACTAAAAAGTTCAAAATGGCGGCCACTTTTATAAAATTTTGACAACGGATTCGTATTCAGAGCCCACACAGACACCCAGATATCGATTTTGAAAGCAATCGGTCCAGTAACTAAAAAGTTCAAAATGGCGGCCACTTTTTTTAAATTTTGACAACGGATTCGTATTCAGGGCCCACACAGACACTTTTATTATAAAATAACCGTCGGAGGACCTTGGTTGAAAATTGTAAAATTTAGTAGAACGGACAGACATGCATTTGTTACGGAACCCTACATTCATTTTAAAATAAATGTTAAATTTTGTAGAACGGACAGACATGCATTTGTTACGGAACCCTACATTCATTTTGCAGAACTTATTAGTAGAATGGACAGACATAAACGTGTTACGGAACCCTACTTTTATTATAAAATAACCGTTGGAGGACCTTGGTTGAAAATTGTAAAATTTAGTAGAACGGACAGACATGCATTTGTTACGGAACCCTACATTCATTTTGAAATAAATGTTAAATTTTGTAGAACGGACAGACATGCATTTGTTACGGAACCCTACATTCATTTTGCAGAACTTAGTAGAATGGACAGACATAAACCTGTTACCGAACCCTACTTAACAGTTGCACTCCGGGTGTGCCGGCAGATCCCGTGCCACTCTAACTTAACCCTTAATGCAATGACTTAAGGTTTCATTTTAAAAATGACGCTGACGCGATGTCGCGATTTCGAGTTATAAATTTTATACCCACCTAAAAAAGTGCCAAGCACCGCTAAAGAAATTTTCACTTAAAAAAAAACAAGCAAACAAATAAACAAACAAATATACTTTCGCATTTATGATAAACAACATGATAGCAAACAAATAAACAAACAAATATACTTTCGCATTTATGATAAACAACATCGCATTTATTATAAACAACATCCCCGTATACAATAATTGATTTCAAATTTCTTTTCAGTCTGTCAAATTTGCCTATCATGTGTACGCGCCCGGTATGGCGCGCAGTCGTGCTCCTAACTCGCGGAATTATTGTATTTTTCACGTTTTAAGCGTTGTATTATCATTAAAATGACTTACCTATGAAAGGTTACGCCATCTTTTGTTATTCCTGATGATCTTGAGCTCTTTCGACACGTACGAACTGCACAACTCGCCATTTTGCGTAGTGCACATATACGTGTTCTTTGTCCCCAAGTCACATGTGCACTGACGTTCGATCCCGCAGACTATTATATTGTAAGAGCATAATGCACTAAGACGCGGCTAATTTTCCCATATAATAGCGCTCGACGGTTGCCACTCCCGTATGTATGCTTGGTGGCTGTGCAACACAATCAACTGAATGACAGGAGAGTAAGAGGAGGGCAGTAAAGATATGTATGTAATATAAATTGCATTTACTTCGGTAAGGAAAGGAGAAGTTTGTTTAAATTAATCTTAAATACATTCATAGATGTAGAGGAGCGTAAATGCACGGGCAGATTATTCCAGCCAGAGGCGAGCTGTTTGTACTGTGAAAGAATCCGTGTAGAACGAGCTTGAGTGAGCCGGTATTGCCAAGAGTTAGTTGTCAGCAGATCTTAAAGCTAGACCGTGAGAAGAAAGAAATTCAAACCGTTCACTCAAATATTTGGGAGCAGCAGGATCATTAAGTGTGCGGAAGAGAAGAGAGAGGGCGTGAGAGTTCCTGCGCACTGCCTGCACTGAAGAAAGGTCGACGGTTGAAACAGCTATGAAAATAGTTCCTGTTTACCGACCGACCGAGTGTAGCGCGCACCCAGCATGAACACGGCGTCTTAGCCGTACGATCGTGAAATTAAGCTCACTCGGGCTGACCGTGGTTCGGATTCCACGTAGGTAAGGAGCGTTCCCTTCTTACCTACTAGGTGGTAGGGTTAAACCCGTTCGGATTGTTACCGCCCTGTGATAAATTAACTTGAACTTCAGTATAGCCGGCACGACCACAGGCAACTAGTTCACGAAGGTGTTATGGGCTGATAAAACGGGTGATGTACCTAATGTAGCCAACAACCGTGTCAGTCCTTGGTCCTATAAGAAAATATAAAATTATATAGGACATAACATCAAGTCTGCTTGAAAAAGAGACATTTTAACGAAATTCCCTCGTAAGTAAGTATCCTAGATGGATCTTAGGAACAATTTGAACTTACCTTACCTACAGACAGTTTTAGGTGGTATTCCAAACCACGGTCACCCACAACGGTCTAACGGTCCAAGCAGTGGCGGCTCTGGCCAATGAATTTTAGTGAGGCACCACCTACATAATAGCATTTTATAATGTTGTATTGCAGTTTTCATTTCGAGGACAGGACATGCCCAAAGTCTAGCAATAAATAAACATCCATGTTTGATTTTTTTTTCTTTACCTTCAAGATAATTAAGTGAGGCGGCGCCTCACTTGCTTCACCTGGGGAACCGCCACTGGGTCCAAGTTATGTCCAGAGGCGGCGCAAGGCGCGGGCGACGACGTGGGTCGCGCCTCGAAAGTTCATGCAGCTTTGATTCATGAAAAACATTCAGCTAGATCTATTAAAAGAGATCCCGAGTAAACATGCTTAGACTTAATCAAAGGCAAACTAAACCCTACTATAACTATTAAGCCTTTATCGGACACAAGATGGGAAAGCAGGACAGAGGCAGTGAATATTGCAATAATACAGCGACTGTATATTATTGCGATTTGATGATGTTGTTGAATGTATTGAGTATTGGCAAAATTGATAGGGCCTCGCAAAATTTATCTTGCCCACATCATATAAATTTCTTGTTCCGCCACTGGTTATGTCTAGTCTCCAGGTATGCTTAAAATCTCGAAGGTCCGTCGATCCATCGTAAAGCCGAGCTACCGAGGCCGACAGTTTATTTAGATGTAATACGCTATTGTTGATGACCCCATTTTATTTAAAAGATATAGAAGAACCATAAATGGGAAAATAAAACAAGAAATAATCACTAATTAATGTTTACTTTATTTTAACGTCACACAGAATCCTTTGTTACCTACCTCTGACTCTGACTGGCTCTGACTCTAAATATAAAACAATTGGTTGTGTGTGACAACGTAAGTGGCCCAATAAGGAAGAATATTAATTTTATTTCGTTTGTTATTTTTACTGTCTGCTTTCTGCTTATGAAAAATGTGTTTTGCTGGCATGGCGCCTCTCTGAGCGTGGTTTCGTCACAGAGGACAACAACTGTGGTTTCGCGAGGAGTGGCGTCGTCGTCTTGAACAAATTGTGCTCTGGAATCCTCATCCGCTTATTCAAACGCTCCTATATTCCTCCGGTTCAATGCCTTCTTGCTGAAAGAGAGCTTCGGTCCAGCCGATCCCGAAGAAGGGGGACACAGCGAACCCATCGAACAGTCGTCCTATTGCGATAACCTCACTCTTTATGTGCGCTGCTCTGAAGGGTATTTTCAACTCAGCGCTCATGCATGACGAACTTAGAAGACTTTAAACTCCTCGACGACAAGCAATACGGCTTTCGCAAAGGTCGACTGGAGATCATCTGACGTACGAAATCCGATTTAATCACAAATATGTCAATATACGATTGCTTCTCTTATATTCTCTCTCCCTCTCTCTCCCTTCGCTCCCCCTCCCTTCCCCTCGCAACACAACAGAACTGCTAACGCCATCCATTATTACCATTCGACACTAAATTCCGTTCATACTGTGCTTTATTTGATAATTTAGCGTGATCGTATATAGCCTATAGCCAGCCTAAAGAACTACTCTTTACATTGGTGCAAACCGCATCAAAATCAGACAACCGCGTCAGTTTCCATTAAAAAACATACATACAGACAGACATTCCCTTTTATAAGAAGTAGAGAAGAGATAGAGAAGATACAGCGCTGGTGAGCGGTAGTGAACGTCTGCGGATCTAATGGTACTTAACAGCCGTCTCGAAACTCATGTCGCCTGCTTCCAGTTTCGGTCTATCACTAGCCTAGGCGACATCCAGCTCGTCCATCTTGAGACGTATCCAATCGGCGAGGTGCGCGACGCTCGTTTGCAGATGTACTCCGTCCACGAGCAGACCCATGAAGCTGGCCAGTCCGTGGATGGTGTGCTCGCCGGGCGCTGCGCTGGTCGAGTCGTCCTGGCAACACGTTCACAAATTTAGTTGTAGGTATTTTTTTTATGTAGTCCGGTGTGGGTGGCTGAGTCAGAGGGGCCAAATCACATGCTCCGACCAGCCTATATCACCTCAGAGAAGGTAGGTACCGGAGACTTCCCTGGATTGCTGGCTATACTGGACTAGAGGAGAACACAACCGAGGCTGCTATGCGGCCATCTTACATTCAGTACGGTGTTGCCAACCCAGTCAGCTACAATTTGAGCCTACCACTACCTACTTAGTAAGGGGCAAGGAAAGGGACCTACAGTTTTACAACGGTTCCGAACGGTGAAGCAGCAGGTGTAGTGGAATATTCCCACTGCATCTCTCCCCGTGCATGTCGGCGACAAGGGATTAGCACAAGATGCCGCGCTCAAACGCGACAGGCTAGCCACCTGTCACCTTGGCACGTGCCTTCCACCGAGTGATGCAGCAGGTGGGTCTTCGTGATTCAATTGCTGCTTCTTGTCCGAATATTTACCTATTTTGCCAAACGCGGTGGTCGGTATTGTACTGTAAATTACCAGAGTCCATGCAGCACAGCACGCGATTACTGTGATTACCCCGATTTTTTTTTTTATTGTTTCCGAACTAGCTGGCTGTGTCCGAGGTCGAAGCCTCAGGCGCAGCCAATTGTTGGCAGTGGCAGGTAGTTGTGCGTGATGGGTTGGTGATGGGTGACGGAGCGAAATAATATACGTACTGTCAGCATACAATAAAGTTTTAATCAGTGTTAAAACACATGAATGCGATCAGGAATTCACAATAGAAAAACAACACGATACAACATTACATTAGACGAGACAGACGACAGATAACCGAACAGTAGATCGAACAGGAAGGAACGGACATAAATTAAAGAGGAAGAGATGTGTTGCCACTTTCAATAATCAATATTGATCATAGACAAACATACGTAAATTATAAATTGACGTTATGAAACATAGCTACTCATTTCCCAACACCAATATCACCCCCGAGGAGGTGCCAGTCCGGCCGGCTTGGAGGTGGACTAATGTCGCTGGGGAAAGGCTATTTACCCGCGACTTGAAGATCCGAAGAATTTAAGAATTGTAGGAGTGGGGAAAGATATTCCCCGGAAGCCCGTTCCACACCTTTGCAGTGCGGCCGATATTCGGGATATAGCGTGCGGTATACAGGGTGTAAAAACGGCGAGTACATTAAATTTAGGAAATAGTTATTGGGATCAAGAGTAACAAAAAAGTCGAATAACTTTTTTCTGAATTCCCTTTAAATAAAAAGTTACAGTTTTCATACGAACTAATTGATTACTTTAGTGTAAAAATGACCTAATGACAACAGGGAGGCGCGGAGGGGGGAAGAGCGGGTGAGACGTGAGCGCCTCGGACGAAGGTGTTGGCGGGAGGGGCGGGGGGTTGGCTTTGTGAGTGGAGGACTGGAGGTCGGCAGGCAGAGGGTGCGCAGCTGCAACAACGCGTTTAATTACACTAGACGAAAACATACATTTCAAAAATTCATATCTCAAAAACTAGACACTTTAGAGAAAAACTTCACTCGCATTTTTTGACTAAGAAAAACATGAGGATTGCGCTGGCGAAATTAATGTACTCGCCGTTTTGACATCCTGTATAAATGATTGGATTTGATTTGATTAATTAACCCATCTGAAAGGAAGGAAGGAACTGAAGTCTCACCTGACAGACGAGGGGGGCGGCGTGCTCCGGCGCAGGCGCGCGCGGCATGTCGGCGACGCTGCACGCGTGCGAGGAGTGCAGCGTGATGCCGCCCCGCTGCAGCAGCGCCGCGCACGCGCTGCGCGACACCGTGCGCGAGTACAGCTGCGCGCACGAGCAATCATAAACGTCAGATCAAACGTCACAAACAGGTGATGCCACACACCACTCTCGCACGTAGGTACACGCCCCGGCACGTAACTTGGCCTCTGTGTGAGAGGGACGGCGTTACACGCAACGCATGCGATCGTTGGTATAACGCTGTCCCGCTCGCGCAGAGGCCAAGTTACGTGCCGGGGCGTGTACTAATGTTTTTAAGTTTACTGTGTTATTTATATACAAATTTTTAAATGTTTACGGATTAACAGTAGGAACTGAAGACGTACATAAGTCGACGTTTCGCCCGCTACGTCACGGGCTTATTCCATTGACGTCTGGTGCTGTGCAACGACGACGTCTGCTGTCCGTTGTAACAACGGACACCAGACGTCGTCGTCGGCTGCAGGAACTCCCGCAGTTCCTGAAGAAGCCCGTGACGTAGCGGGCGAAACGTCGACTTATTACCTAAGACTTAGGTACCTAAGTCTTGAGTTCCTATGTTAATCCGTAAACATTTAAAATGAGACTAATAATGTCTATTAGAAACGGTTCGAGCGAGAGCAAAGAATAGACCAGATAGATAGATCTTCAGCTCTCGCACGTACACAAAGCGATATGTTTCACGAAGGCGACATAGTTCTCTCTCGCTCTCCACGGAGTCAAAGTTTGCATTATAATAACACCATGTTTAACGGTTGTATAATATTAATATGTTACCGTTCGTTGGGACTACTTGGGTGGGACATTTTCACCGAAAATGACGATAGGTGACGTGGGACCATAACATGGCGTTACGGAAGGTACGGAACCCTCGCAAAAAACCGGGAAAATGTGGATGGAACGCACTCCCTGCCCATCTATTTCCTCCCAACTTGGGAGGAAATAGATGGGCAGGGAGAGGCTATACTTGGGAGTCCCAAGTATAGCCTCGGGTGTTTCAAAAGGGGCGTGAAAAGGCTTCTGTCAGGCCGGCATGGCATTCGCAATCCCCGTGCATCACAGAATGTCCATGGGCATCGTTAGACGCCTACTTGTAGGCGAAAGTACGAGGCTACATGTAGCGCTACCCATGTGATGTGAGCGGTAGTAGGTATTGTATGGGTTAATTATTTGTAAGTTGCTGTAATATAATACCAATATAATACTTAATAAGGTAGGTAGTAGGTACTAACAAAACATTGTGACTTGCGAAGTTTGTTTGTCAGTTCTTCTTCGCATTGAATTTAGAACTGGTGGTAGCCTAAAGGCTACGGTGTAGTTCCTAAATCAGTTGCAGTCCATTCAGCAGACTTGGCGCCGACAGAGCAGTAGTCTTACCGTCTTCTGCCCCTTGAGTGCGGTGAGGCAAGGCGCCGAAGGCAGCGGAGGCCCGTCCGGTAGGCAGACGGGCACAGCCCACTTGGGCATGGAGGCTTTCGAGGACTTGCGCAGCGTCAACAGCGCCACGTCATTGTGTCCCGTGTGCTCTGATGATGAGGAAGAAATTAATGTTTTATGGACATATCATCATCAGTCAGAAACCTACGTTTACAAGTTCAACGGTTAAAACAAGAGGTTAAAATTTGACTGTTTATATAAACCGAGAGTGCGAGTCGAACTCGCGCACCGAGGGTTCCGTATCGCCATGTCATGGTCAGCGCCACTCACGCCATCTATGGCGTGTTATGAAATGCTTCATATTAGTTAAAATTCATGATTAGTTAAAATGCTTCGTACTGTTTTCGGTAGATGGCGCGCATACACTTTTTAGTTCCTCGTGGTTCCCGTGAGTTTTTAACTTTTTCTTATTTTTCTTATTTGTTGTTTTAACGGCCATAATAAATAAAATAAAACATATTCTGTAAAAATTTTATAGCTCAGTCGTGCGCTCGATCGAGACTGTCGGTCCGATCATAAGGACACTGAGCGCCGGTCAGTGAATGGATTGGTGACCGCTCGACCGTTGGAGGCTGACCGTGGTTCGGATTCCACGTAAAACTGTAGGATGCTGTAGGTCTCTTCCCTTCTTACCTTACACCATACGTAGGGTTTATCCCGCCCGGGTTGACACCACCGCACTGAACGAAACGAGTTCGTGTTTTCCGTCCAGTTCAGTGTAGGCATCAAATGAAGGGAAGCACTGACACGGCACCTAGATCACCCGGTGTTATGGGCTGACATCACGGATGTTGTAGGTGATGTAGCCAACCGTGTCAGTTTCCATAAAAAAATCATGTCCATAAATATTATATTAAGTATAATTATTGTGTGGGGCCGGTACTTAAAAAGAATATCCCTACTGCATCTCTCCCCATGCATGTCGTAAAAGGCGACTAATGAATAAGGACATGATGCCGTGCTAAAGGGCGACAGGCCCGCCACCTCTCACCTTGGCACGGTACTTCCACCGAGTCATGCAGCAGGTGGGTCTTCGTGCCTTACTTGCTGCTTGATCGATTTAATCTTGTTCGAATACTTTGCGAAACGTGGTGTTCGGTGTTGTGCTGTAATTGGCCAGAGTTCTTGCAGCACAACGCCGATTACTCTGCTTACCCCGATTGTCGGGATTCAGCGTGTGTGATAGATATGTATGTATGTATCCTTACCTTTAATAAAATCCAACGTCTGCTTTCTGTATGTATGTCTGTCTGTCCGCTAATAACTCGAGAACCCCTGAACCGATTTTAATAAAAATAAATTCTACGGATATCTTTATTCTTCCCATCAACTATAGGCTACTTACTATCACGCTTAATGGCTTATAACTTATAAGGTTAGCAGTGAAGTGAAATATGAGAGCGGGCGGAGCCGCGGGCACAGCTTGTAATTAATAAAATAACAAACTCGTGTATCCCTCGTGGAGGACGACTCGGTCGAGACGGAGCGCCGCGGCATGGTCCGCGCCGGTGGGCCCGAGACGCACCGCCAGCCGGTCCGCGCCGACCGCTCCCGCGCAGCGAGCCGTCGTCAGCAGCGCCAGCGGGCTCACCAGCGCCGCGCCGCACAGGTACTCCTCGCCGCCGCCCTCAGTCTTCCTGCCATCATCAACAACCAGTCCGTATCGCTCCACTCCTGGACATAGGCCTGTCCTGTCAAGGCATGCCAGCACGTGCAGTCTTCAGCTTTCCTCATCCATCCAGGTCCACTCACAGAGCTACCTTCCTTTGTCCAAGTTGTTTTATGTTGGAACAATCCCTGAAGTGTGCACTCCAATCTGTCGCAAGTTGTACTAGAGGATATACTAAGGGCAAGTACTTTCGCCCCATCGAAGAGAGTTGACTAACAAACTTCCTGTCAGTCGACTCCCGGCGGCCGTCGATGTTAGTCATGTGTACTTCAACGCTTACACAATAAACTTCGCGCGAAGCGAGACACTAAATACGGACTGTGCTACAGTGCGAGCGAGAGTTGTAGATTCATGATTATTTCAGGGTTGTCGGTTTCACTAATACATATTTGTGAAACCGACTTAACATTTCTAAAAAATAAGTAATATTTTATGTGTAAGTATCTTAGTTCAATTTATTAACGTATTCGTTTATTTACACATTTCTATTAATTTATTTATGCACATAATTAATTAATTTATTTTTATTTTTATTTATTAATTATTATTACAGGGTTGTCACCAGTGATAGTAATAGGTAGGGTTTATTTACCTAAACTTCGAGGAACAGAATAAAAAATTGGAGACTTCCTTACGACAATATTTTTTTCCGGTTTAATAATATTCATGATGTTTTAATTTCGCAATTTAAAAAAAGTGGCCACTTTTTTTAAATCGCGAAATAAAAAAATATTATGAAAACAATTACTTATAGCTGTTTTTGAGAAAATCGATCTTATCAATAAAATGGCGCCTCTCTGAGCGTGGCTTTGTGAGTAGAGGTCTTTTTGGCTCAGTCGAATGTACCACTGGTCCCTCGGCACAGCCGTTGACTTACATAAAAAAAAATTTAAGACCCTTTTTTTTTAATAATGTTCTCATATTTCAATTAATTCAATTTTATTAATTTTTTCATTACTTGAAACCCCGTTACACCTTACAAGACTCATCACGGTGAACATGGCTAATATTATATTAATCTTAAGTTTTCCTAAAATAGAAACTTCATCATATGAATGTTTTGTTGGAGGGAATTTGTTGTATCTTTCATTATGAGGACGTTGCTATATTGAACAAAAGAAATTACAATCGTTGATTTAAAATAATAAATAAGTAAAAAAAAAAACAACATTTTGCTACAATCAAACGAAAAATCACTGTCATTGCACTGACAACCCTATGCGTTCCGCAAACGCCGTGCGCGACGTAATTCAGCGCTGCACATCGTTAGACGATCGCTATTTATTTTAATACTGGTGCTGCGTGCAGCGTTTATATTTAGCTTCACAGCTGCTTAATACCCCGATTCATTCCACAAACTCCGCCTACTTACCAACACCACCGAATATATATTGCCAACACTGATGGTGATGGCCCGCCTGTCTGGGTTAGCTCGTGCACAACGTAATTGCAGCGCTGCACATCGCAATTTATTTTACTACTGTTGCTGCGTGCAGCGTTTACTTAGCTTCACAGCTGCTTCACGGCGTATGCGTCACAGAATAGATACTGCTTGCATTCCCCCGCCTGCTCCACCTTTCCTCATACCGCAGTTTTTGTTGTCAAAGATTCGTCCTCTATAGCTCAATGGTCGCAATACGGCTCGAAATGTATGTACTTTTGCCTTCCTATCTGTTCCCCCCTTTGCCTCCCAATGCCCCCCTTTCCCTCCAATTTCTTCTTATCTCCTATGTACCCCTCCCTATGCCCCTATCGTCTTTGCTTCCTTTGCCCTATCCCTTATGCTCGCCCTCCCAATGTCTTCTTATCTCCTTTGTATCACCTACCTATGCCCCTATCCTCTTTGCTCCCTTTGCCCTATCCCCTATTCTTGCCCTCCCAATGTCTTCTTATCTCCTATGCACCCCCTCCTCCCTATTTCCCTATCCTCTTTGCTCCATTTGCCCCTACCCCCTCGCCTACCCCCTATGTTTCCCCTCCCAATATCTCCCTATCTCCTATATACCCCTCCCTATGCCCCTTTTTTATGGAAACTGACACGGTTGGCTACATCACCTGAAACATCCGCAATGTCCGCCCATAACACGGGTGAACTAGGTGCCGTGTCAGTTCTTCCCTTCATTTCATGTCGGCCACACTGAACTCGACGGAAAACACGAACTATGTTTACATAGCCGTTTCAATCGACCTTTCATTTAATCGGCTGCATTGTCTGTGAGGATATCTAAGGGACCAGGACCTTTTTTTATGGAAACTGACACGTTTGGCTACATCACATACAACATCCGTGATGTCAGCCCATAACATGGTGCTTACCTTCATTTCATGTCGGCTACACTGAACTAGACGGAAAACACGAACTATTTACATAGCCGTTTCGACCGAAGTTTCATTCAGTGCGGTGGTATCAACCCGGGCGGGATAAACCCTACCACCTAGTAAGGTAAGAAGGGAAGGGACCTACAGTTTTAAGTGGAATCCGAACCGCGGTCAGCCTCCAACGGTCGAGCTGTCACCCATGCAAGTACTGACCGCGCTCGGGGTTGCTTAACAACAGTCGACCGACCGTGAGCTACCGAGGCTGACAAAGTTTTGCCAAAGCTGACCTATCAAGCTTTACAGCGATAACGAACAACGGTGAAGCAGCAGGCGCAGGCCCCGCGGCATGGCACTCACTTGTAAACTGCAGCGGTCCACGGATACTCGCCGGCGAGCACCTCGCCGGCCTTGCTGAGCACGCGCATGTGCTCCCACTCGGCGCTCTTGACGCCTTACACGCCGCTCCGGCTATATACTCACTTGTAAACTGCAGCGGTCCACGGATACTCGCCGGCGAGCACCTCGCCGGCCTTGCTGCGCACGCGCATGTGCTCCCACTCGGCGCTCTTGACGCCGCACAAGCCGCCGCTCCGGCGGCGCGTCGCCGTCAGGGCCTGCCGCACGCAGCACAGCTCGTGGGATTTGTCGCAAGACTCCGTGTTCAGCCTGCCACCAATCAACAACATTTCACATACCACACGGAATCCCACAAATTTATACATTTTCAAGCAGAGTAATCAGTGTTGTGCTGCAGCTGCAAGTAAGCAAATTACAGCACCAGGTTGCAGACCAGCGGCCGACTGGGTTGATACCACCGTACTGGATGTACGATGGCCGCATAGCAGCCTCGGTTGCGTGTTCTCCTCTAGTCCAGTATAACCAGCAATCCAGGGAAGTCTCCGGTATGGCACCTACCTTCTCGGAGGTGATATTTGCTGGTGGGAGCATGTGCTTTGGCCCTTCCGAATCAGCCACCCATACCGGATTACATAAAAAAAGGTGCCTATGCTCGCCTCTCTTGAAATACCCGAGCGAGACTATACTTGGGGGGAAATATGTGGGCAAGGAGAGCGTTCCAGAGTTTAACAGTTATGTAGAGGAAATATCTGCAGAAGCTATTGGTACCCATCCGTGGTAAATCCAACGTATAGGGAAGCAATCCCTGCCCAGTGCGCGTGGTGCGGAGGTGGAAAGGGGACGGCGGGATCGCGTCAAAGAGCTCCTCCGATCAATCCCCATGGAATCAGCTTTATAACACACCCAATCCTCGCTATGCTAGTAGCTACTAATAAGCTAATAAGTACGCAATGTTTACGTAAGTCGCTGGATGTCGCTGGGGTCCCTTCCCCCCAGGTCGGGATCTCCGCAGTTGTAACAATCGTAGCAGTCGCTGGCGACGGCCGGAGGGGAGCGCGCCAGGTCTCCCGCTATCGGATCGCAGCGACCGCCTAGAACCACAGATTACTTAATTAATAGTTACTTCGTAACAGATAAATCATTTCATAGAAAAAGTTCCATACATTCGGCTTTAATAGCCTACTGTTTCACGTCGCCAATCGCTGCGTGCGAAAATGTACCTAAACGATCGAGTGTAAAGTGATTTGATTATTGCTTTGCAGCTGCGCGCAGTTGCGTGGGCGAGCGTGTAGGTATGCTTCGCGCGGCTGACGAATCTCCACTGAATTAGACCGCCGCCGCCGCCGGCGCGCAAGTAGATAGAGTGCGTGAGGCCTGCTAGAACCACACCGCAGCGGAACACACAGAACTACATACATACATATACATACCGCACACGCGGTATCCCGACAATCGGGGTAAGCAGAGTAATCGGTGTTGTGCTGCAAGAACTCTGGAAAGTTGCAACACACCGTTCGGAACCGGTGTAAAACTGTAGGTCCCTTCCCTTGCCCCTTACTAGGTGGTAGGCTCAAATTGTAGCCGACTGGGTTGGTACCACCGTACTGGATGTAAGATGGCCGCATAGCAGCCTCGGTTGTGTTCTCCTCTAGTCCAGTTTAGCCAGCAATCCAGGGAAGTCTCCGGTATGGCACCTACCTTCTCGGAGGTGATATTGGCTGGTCGGAGCATGCGCTTTGGCCCCTCCGACTCAGACACCCATACCGGATTACATAAAAAAAAAACACAACATCGGCCGCCACGTATAGCAATTATAATAATATACGGACAAGCAAGATAACCTATCAAGCAGCAAGTAAGGCACAGAGACCCACCTGCTGCACGATAAGAATGGACATTCGCTCGCATGCGGGGGTAGCGAATGCCATGCCGCCGCCTCCGCCGCGCCGCCGCCCGGCCTGACAGGGTGCCTAACTAGGTATATTCACGCGCCCCTCTTGGAGGACCCGAGACTGTAATTGGGGGGAAATATGTGGGCAGGGTGAGACTGTGCACGGGCGTGCACGGGCTGAGTTTCAGTTCTCTAAGACGGACGCGGCTCGGCGCTGCCTTGAGTCCTAGGACGCCAGCAGATGAGGCGGGGGGACTGGCTTCCCCATATGTGTAGCACCAAGCAGAGTACTTAATCAGAGTTGTGCTGTTTTTCCTCCAGTCGCCGCCCCGTCGTTGTGCCGCCGCGAGTGGGTTTTGATTAAAATGTAATATTCACTGAGATAGTAACATTGTACGGAGTTAGAGACTGTAATTTTTTTTTATGGAAACTGACACGGTTGGCTACATCACCTACAACATCCGTGATGTCAGCCCATAACACCGGGTGAACTTGGTGCCACGTCAGTGCTACCCTTCGATCGTGCCGGCTACACTGAACTGAACGGAAAACACAAACTATTTACATAGCGGTTTCGACCGACCTTTAATTCAGTGCGGTAGTATCAACCCGGGCGGGTTAAACCCTACCGGTAATATAAGAAGGGAGTCATATCCCTTAACAAAATCACTATTTTTATGTAAAAACGGCATTTAATTATTGTAAAAAATATATCTTTCTAAAGAGGACCCCAAATTGTTTTGTGCCCAAGGGCCCCTGCATGGCCTAAGACTGCCCTGCGTGTAAGCGTCCACTGCCCGACATACGCATCTCCAATTTTCCTCCATCCCTCCCGGCATTCAGCGGTAGGGAACCACTGCTTCCGCCGACGTACTTGATGTCGTCGTCCCACCTGGCAGGTGGACTTCCCACACTCTGTTTTCCTGTCCACGGCCGCCAGTGTATGACACGGTTACTCAAACGGTCGTTGTCTTTTCGGCTAACGTGCCCAGCCCACTGCCACTTGAGCTTACCCGCACCCGGTGTCCAATATCGACTACTTTGGTGCGTCGGCGGATTGAATCGTTACGCAGCATATCATGTAGGTAACCACAGAAATCCTAAAATACTTCTCTGATCTGTGTAGGTAACGATATTCCCTAGAACCACCCGTCCTATCTCCGCATGACTGGTCGCAGAGAGACTCAGCCCCCTTTTTAACCGACTTCCAAAAAAGGAGGAGGTTCTCAATTCGTCTGTATGTTTTTTTATTTATTTTTTTTTTATTTTTTTTTTTTTGTATGTTTGTTACGCGATTTTTCCGTCAATTGAGGGCCGATTTAGAAAATTCTTTTTTTGTTAGCTAGGTCATACTTCCGAGGTGGTCCCATTTCAATTTTATCGAAATTGGTTCAGTGGTTTTCGAAAAATCAGCATAATACTATGGTGTGTGGTTACCTTCAGCAAAACTTGTGATGTGGTCGTTTTCGGCAATTTTCAGTTTGATAAATTAGTATGGTGTGTGGTTACCTTCAGCAAAACTTTTGTGATGTGGACTTATTCAGCAATTTGCAGTCTGACATATGGCGAATAATTATGTACCACTTCAATCGATTTCGATTATTCTTTTTTATGTAATATTACTAATAATATTACTAAAAAGAATGAAATAAAAACTGTTTTAAAAAATATTAAACCGATTTCCAAAAAACAAAAAAAAAAGAACTAAAAAGTATTAAATACCTAATATTTTGAAATTTTCTCTGTCCTGTTGAAATACATGAATCGATATACTAGTGATACATATTCGGACCCTTGTTTCATGAATATTCTAAATTTGAAATTTTTTATCTTTTCCGACCGGCCAGGTGCGCTTAATTTATTATGGTACGAGTACCATCGAGCTGGTCTGATGATGGAGACAGAAGGTGGCCATAGGAACTCCTAAACTACACATGATAAACCCATCGTGTTTGGGCTCGTTGCATTTGTCTTCACGAGCAATTTACTTTAGACCTAAGAGATTCTCAATTCGACGGTATGTTTTCTTTTTTTGGATGTTTGTTACGCGATTACTCCGTCAATTGTGGGCCGATTTTGAAAATTCTTTTTTTTTTTATTTGAAAGGGGATAACCCTGAGGTTGTTGAAGTGAAAACTTCTTTAGCGGCGCTTGGCACTTTTTTAGGTGGGTAAAAAATGTATAATTCGCGACATCGCGTCAGCGTCATTTTTAAAATGAAATCTTAAGTCATTGCATTAAGGGTTAAGTTAGAGTGGCACGGGATCTGCCGGCACTCCCGGAGTGCAACTGTTAAGTAGGGTTCGGTAACACGTTTATGTCTGTCCATTCTACTAAGTTCTGCAAAATGAATGTAGGGTTCCGTAACAAATGCATGTCTGTCTTTTCTACTAAATTTAACATTTATTTCAAAATGAATGTAGGGTTCCGTAACAAATGCATGTCTATCCGTTCTTCTAAATTTTACAATTTTCAACCAAGGTCCTCCGACGGTTATTTTATAATAAAAGTAGGGTTCCGTAACACGTTTATGTCTGTCCATTCCACTAAGTTCTGCAAGATGAATATAGGGTTCCGTAACAAATGCATGTCTGTCCGTTCTACAAAATTTAACATTTATTTCAAAATGAATGTAGGGTTCCGTAACAAATGTATGTCTGTCCGTTCTAAAAAATTTTACATTTTTCAACCAAGGCCCTCCGACGGTTATCAATACTAAGAATAAATCTGTAAGGGGTGGTCATGGAGTAAGTTACTTTGTTTTGGGAAATATTGAGTTTGTAGCCTCTATGTATGATACTAAAGCTAAATTGACGATTTTTAGAAATCTTTTCTGTATGTATGTATGTATGTATGTTCCGCCATAACTCTTAAACCGATCATCCGAATTCGATGAAATTTTGTACAAGCACATTTAACTATATGGGACACAGGATAGGCTACATAAAATTCAGTTCCGGTTACGCTAAGATGTGGCTCCCATACAAACCGATATGTTCAATCCGCGCGCCTTAGTACTATACATACATAGGTATTTACCGAGCGAGCGGCAGTTGGCGGCGCGGCGGCGCGGAGGCGGCGCGGGGGAGGCGCGGCCTATAAACTCAACAGCGAACCGAGCAGCCACACTATATTCCTCTTTCACGCAAAAACTACTGAACAGATTTTGATGAGCCTTTACAGTACTATAGCTTATACATCAAAAAGGCTATAATTTATAAAGACATTGTGTAAATTTGCCCAAATATCGATAAATGTCAAGTAAGTCGGAAAAAATCCTGCCTTCTGAGAGCTATCTCGGCGTGCGCTGCATAAACCGTTAGAGTTACACGAAGACATGGTGAGGTTGTTTCTCTAAAATAGTTCTAAAAAAAAAATCCGCGACAGCATATATCCTACCTTTTATGTGGAAGCCACTATAGCCAAAATAGTGAACCAAAAATACGTTTAATTGGATACTGTATTTACAATGCATATTTTATAGTTTTGAATTAATTCTTATGAAAATACATACTTTTATCGCTTCTGGTATTTAAAGTAGATAAACTTTGGCTGTTACACTAAGTAATTTGGACAAATAATTTAAAAGATACGACGATGACAAAGCGATTCTCTCAGCGGGGGGCAGCGGGGCGAGGCGAATATGTTTGTATGAATTTCCTCCATAAAATTTAAGCCGATCATCTAAATTCGATTAAAATTACTACACGCACATTTAACTACTAGCTTTTGCCCGCGGCTTCGCTCGCGTGAAATTCGTATTTCAAAGAAGAAAGTAAGTAACTGAGGGCGAGGCCGAAGGCCGAGCTGCGTTCAGAAAGACTGGTGGGAAAGGGGCGAGAAAAGGATGACGCTGGCTCACCCGATGCGGCGCGGAGGCGCGCGCAAACGTGCCTGCTCGGCTCCTTCTTCCGTTCCCACCGGGTTGGGGCTGCAGCACTCGCCGGAGACTCCGGCGCGACCGCACTAACAGCCGCGGGGGGTGCGCTCGACCGCAAACACGCGAAACGCGAAGTTGGGCTCGGCGGGAGCGCACAGATACGCACGGCGTATTCAAAATGGTTTGGAGAAGCTCGCTGATTGTCCGTTTTCCGACGCGGGAGAGCACGGCTCGTCGTTCCCGGACGCCGGTTGATGGAGATCTCGTAGAAGTTTTCACCAGCGACGGGTAGGTGAAAGGAAATAATTTTGTTGGTTGGGAGGACAGGTAGGTAGGCAGGAAAAATGTTAATACCCGCGAGATTTGAATCCACTGTCTCTCATTGATCAGAGATCAACCATACCGCCCCCCAAAGACCTGCTAAGGTCTTTAGAAAAATTCTAAAGGAAGGAAAGATTATTACGAAGTAAGCAATGAACTTCATGAACTGTCCCACGAAATTATAAAAGAAGAATTAAAAATAAGAATAAAAAAAAATAAAGAAAAAATCTACAACTAAACGTGATGCCTATCTAAACTGAATGTTGGTCAGGCAGTGGGCAAACCTTAACAGTAGGTCTGAGGTACGTCCCCGTGGACGTCCTCAACTCGACCACTCTCACTACCCCATCTCCACCGGGACATAATTTGGTCACACGCCCTAGTCTCCATTGAAGAGGTGGCAAATTATCCTCTTTCAGAAGCGCCAAATCCCCAACTTCAAGATTTTTTACTCCCTTCTGCCACTTGGGCCGTTGTTGTAAAGTATGAAGATATTCGGCCTGCCAACGATTCCAAAAGTGTTGGGATATTTGCTGGGTGAGCTGCCAACGAGTGAGACGATTCACAGGAGTGTGATCAAAGTCATATTCCGGAAGACCGACGAGTGGTTCGCCGATGAGAAAATGACCTGGTGTCAAGACATCCAGGTCGTTGGGGTCGCTAGACACTGGACAAAGTGGCCTTGAATTTAGTACGGCCTCTATTTTAGTAAATATGGTCGTTAATTCCTCGAAGGTGAGGATCTGTTCACCGATCACGCGTTTGAGGAGCAGCTTTGATGACTTAACAGCTGTCTCCCACAGACCGCCCATATGTGGAGCTTGCGGAGGGTTCATGTGCCAGCACACTTGAAGCTTGCGGAGTGCATCATGCAGTTTGCCCTGAGTGCCCGGATTCATCAAGAATTCTGTGACCTCATCGAGGTACCGTCGAGCACCTTGGAAGTTTGTGCCACAGTCGGTGAAAATATCAGTTACAATACCTCGCCTTGAAACCATTCGACTGAAGCTAGCCAAAAATGCATCTGTTGTGAGGTCCGAAACGACCTCTAGGTGAACGGCCTTGGTCGCAAAACACACAAACACGCACAAGTATGCCTTCTGTGTTTTCGCACCGCGGAGTTTGGAGGCCTTAATGGTGAAGGGGCCAGCAAAGTCGGCCCCGGACCTTTGAAAGGGTCTCGATCGATGGATACGATTTGCGGGAAGATCTCCCATGAAGGGCTCTATGGGTTTGGCCTTAAGTCTAAAGCAGCGAAGACACTTAAAAATCCGGAGTCGTATGGATCGTCTAGCGGACAAGATCCAAAACCTTCTTTGCAGTATCGCCATCAAGGCTGTTGCTCCGCAATGAAGATGCACTTGATGATGATGATCGATGATCAGATGAGTGAGATGATGTGCCCTAGGCAGCACAATAGGGTGCTTGGCATCGTATGCTAAGCTTGAGCGAGTCAACCTTCCGCCAACTCTTAGAATGCCTTGCGCATCCAAAAATGGGTTTAGGCGAAGAAGGTTGCTCTTAATCTGTTTATTTGCAAGTAGAGCTGAAATTGTATCAGCAAACTCTACATTCTGCACAGTTTTTATTGTGACGAGTAGCGCGATGTCTAACTCTCTCACGGAGAGAGGACCCTGATGTTTGTCGTTAGGGTGGCGTGCATTGTGTGCAAACCGTAAACACCACCCTAGAACGAGCTGCAAGTTGTACAGCGCGCTAAACTTTGTCACAAAGGAGAAATCCTCGACAGTAGTCATAGACGTGACTGGAGGAATCCGTAGCCCTGGAAGGCTTTCCACGCTGACTGCCATGCAATCTGCGGGCCAAGCCTCAGGGGCTTCTGCTAACCACGGTGGAGCCCACCACAGGGGGTGGTCCACCAATTCCTGAGGATATAGACCGCGACTGGCGCAATCTGCAGCATTGAGTGATGACGGTACGTATCGCCAGCTGTCGGGGGACAGAAGGCCTTGAGCCTGCGAGACTCGATTGGCCTCATATGTCTGCAGCTTGTGAGCCGAAGTACGTAGCCACGTCAAAACAATGCTGGAATCGCACCAGGCTGTCACCGCTCCAACTTGCATCCTCGACGATAGCACCCTTACCACGTGATCCAGGAGGCGAGCAACGAGCACGGCTCCACATAGCTCAAGTCTTGGAATGGTAAGTTTTTGTTTGAGAGGTGCCACCCTCGATTTTGCCATGACGAGATGCACTGAGACCTCCCCATGTATGTCCCGTCCACGTAGGTACACTACCGCAGCGTACCCACGCTCGGACGCATCGCTGAAGCCGTGAAGCTCACACCCCTCGGTGTGTTCTGATAGAATGTGCCTGTTGATTCGCACTCGATTTAATGATTGAAAATTGGCAACGAAGGAATTCCATTTTTGGAGAAACTCTATCGGTAGAGTTTCATCCCACGCAAGCTCTAATAGCCATAAGTTTTGCATAAATGCCTTCGCGAAAAATGTCACCGGGGTGAGGTAGCCACACGGGTCATACAAGCGTGCAATGTTGGATAGAATGCCACGCTTGGTGTTTGCATTGCCAATTTTCGACACTTGATACAAGAATTGATCACTGCGGGCGCTCCACTCCAAGCCCAGAATTTTGAATATATTATCTCCGGCTTCCTCGAACCGAAGTGGAGTCTCGCAGTGATCGGGAGGAAGATGATCGAGCAGCTTCGGGTGATTGCTAGACCACTTTCGCAATTGAAAACCACCTTGTTGGAGGACGGCTACGACCTCCTCTTGCAGGTGCTTGGCAGACTCTACACTGTTGCTCCCGCTGACGATGTCGTCCACAAATATGTCCTCCTTCAGGACCCGAGAGGCGGCTGGATGTTCAAGCTCGTTGATAACTGCTAGCTCGTGGATTACCCTCATGGCCAAGTATGCAGCACTAGAGACACCGTACGTGACAGTTGTCAGTTCATACTGTTGAACTGGACTGTTCGGTGACTCGCGCCAAAATATTGTTTGGTACTTGCAGTCTTCCTCGTGCATACGAACTTGGCGATACATCTGTTTCACGTCTGACGTGAAAACAACTGCATGCACGCGGAAGCGCAGAATGATGTCCTCAATGTTTTGCTGCAACTTGGGGCCAGGAATCAAAACATGGTTTAGGGATATCCCGGACGTGCTAGGCATCGAAGCATCGAACACAGCCCTCAGTTTTGTGGTGCTGCTCGATTCCTTCAGCACCCCGTGATGCGGTATATGGTACCGGTCGACACCCTCCCGAGACGAAACCGGTCGCATGTGCCCTGCGTCTAAGTAGTCGCGCATGAATGCTACGTATAAATCCTTCAGCTTGGGATCACGAGCCAGCTTACGCTCAAGCAAATGAAAGCGCTTCAACGCTATAGCATGCGTTCCTCCCAGCTGCTTGCGACCTGACTTGAAGGGCAGGCGAACGACAAAACGGCCAGTCTCGTCACGCGAGTGGGTCTCAACAAAATGTTTCTCGCATTGAACATTCTCCGGATCATGAATCTCGGAGTGAGGAGGCTCCTCAGATTCCCAAAATTTATTCAGCGCGAGATCCAAGTTAAGCGTGCATGCCAACGACGTAACCGGTTCACGTCGCGGCGATGCGATGGGAGCTCTACCCAAGAGCACCCATCCGAAGACGGTAGAGTAAGCAGTCGGCATACCGTCGCCGAGCTTGAACATCCTGCCGTCGAAGATTTGATCATAAAGATCAGCACCGATCAGTAAGTCGATGGGACTTGAAATAGCGAACTTGGGATCAGCTAGCATAATGTTCCGACACGCCTCGTGCACTTGCGCAGCTACACGTACCGATGGCATGTTATTGACAACGCGCTTAAGAATGAGAGCGTTGGTTGTGAGTGTGGACTGTGACCCCACCGAGCACGGCTTGATGGTGCACAGCACACTCCCATTAGTGCGTAGTGCACTCGATGTACCTAATCCGATGATTGTACCGGAAGTCGACCGACGGAGTCGTAGCTTCTGGGCGATGTTTTCTGTGATCACCGACACTTGTGAGCCGCTGTCCAGCAACGCACGCACACAATGATATTGACCATCAATATCACCGATGTTGACTAGAGCAGTCGCTAGCAACACGGTAGAGTTGACGTGGACGCCGCTGAACGTGTGAGACTGGACTGTGGAGCTGAACGTCGACACAGCAGCCTCCCCTTCGCACGTTGGTTCACAAGTGAGGTTGGACGATGAGGTTGGAATGTGTATTTTAGTGTGGTGCCGACCCCGACACACTTGGCAAGAAAATTTAGAAGTACATTTTGCAACTGAGTGGGGGCGCAGGCAATTAAAACAAAGTTTATGTTCCATGACACAGGCTTTCCGTTGCTCGGGTGTCATGGAGTTGAACTTGTCACAATGGTAAACTGGATGATTGCTACCACAACAGGGACAGCCTTCGGTGCTTGATGTAAAGCACTTGCTAGTGCCTCCTGGTCTACCTTTACTTGCACTAGAAGGCTTTACGCTAGACGAGACGTTTTCTAAAACCCGAAGTTGGTTTTCTAGAAATATCAGCAATTCGCTGAAAGTCGGAATTTCTGAAGAGTCGTGGTCAAGTTCGAACATGCTCCGCAAACTTGTGGGTAACTTCCGAGAGATGATGTGAAGCAGTATGAAGCTCCACGAATCTACGCTGAACTTGAGTGCATTTAACGCCTGAGTGTTTTCCTTCAGAGTATTTACGAACTTGCGCAGACAATTTTGATTAATTTCACTAAAGTGCTGAAGCGACAAGATCGCATCGAGATGCATGTCAGCAATGAGGCGCTTATTTTCGTACCGATCCGTTAATAGTTGGTACGCCACCGTGTAATTATCTTCACAAATTGGCAAATGTCGCACTAAATTCAACGGCTCCTTGTCCAGCGTGCTAAATAGGTAATGCATTTTCTGCACTCCGTTTAGGCAATCATTGTTGTGAACTAAACTATTGAAGACTGAAATGAAATTAGTCCACTCAGTAATGACACCACTGTACCTTGTCAGTTCGATCTTCGGAAGTTGAAATTTTGTTTGACCTCTCACTGGTGCACTGTTTTTATTGTCAACAACACTTTCGGCCGCTGCTGTACCGCATATGTCGGTGTGAAGCACCTGAACGGAGTAAAACATTTCGAAGAACTCATCATACTCCGCGTCAAGTCTACTAGAATCTGCCTTTTCATCACTGCTAGAGGCAATAAACATGTGTGAATTCTCAAAGTCTAACCTTAGTTTTTCTATGTCTCGAAAACGCGCTTTGAATTGAGACACTCGCGATTCATCACGACTTTCGGATATATCCGTGGCTAGCTTGTAAATAGCTTGCAAAGACTTCAACACTAACCTTCGTTGCATACGCGAACTTTGCAGAGTTCTAGATTCCATGTTTGTTGTTTGTTTACAAACTCGCTTCAACTGACAGTGACAGTAAAGACCGACAGCCGCTTGACAGTGACAGCCACACAATCAGTAAGACTGACCAAATGGCTGAATGATTGAGACTGAAGTACCGACTGACTGACAGTCTGGGAGGGCCGATTGCCAGTAGGCAGAGAAACCTGGCTAGAACAATCTGACCAAAGACAATTATTTTAAATTTCCCGCCTTTAGGACGGAAACGGTTTGGCTAATGCAACCGACCAATGAGAGAACGCGGCGAAGTGAAAACGAGAAAATGAAAGATTTTACTTTATCAAAGTGAATTTACAGGTTACAAAGATCGCAAAAATGTTGAAAATGATGATTTTACAAATAGATTTAGGAAAAAACGATAGAAACTGGTTAGAAACACGGAAATATCCGCTCAAAGGACCAAAATGGTGGGAAAGGGGCGAGAAAAGGATGACGCTGGCTCACCCGATGCGGCGCGGAGGCGCGCGCAAACGTGCCTGCTCGGCTCCTTCTTCCGTTCCCACCGGGTTGGGGCTGCAGCACTCGCCGGAGACTCCGGCGCGACCGCACTAACAGCCGCGGGGGGTGCGCTCGACCGCAAACACGCGAAACGCGAAGTTGGGCTCGGCGGGAGCGCACAGATACGCACGGCGTATTCAAAATGGTTTGGAGAAGCTCGCTGATTGTCCGTTTTCCGACGCGGGAGAGCACGGCTCGTCGTTCCCGGACGCCGGTTGATGGAGATCTCGTAGAAGTTTTCACCAGCGACGGGTAGGTGAAAGGAAATAATTTTGTTGGTTGGGAGGACAGGTAGGTAGGCAGGAAAAATGTTAATACCCGCGAGATTTGAATCCACTGTCTCTCATTGATCAGAGATCAACCAAAGACTATAAACCTTCTCGAAGAAAGTAAGTAAGAAAGGGCGAGGCCGTAGGCCGAGCTGCGTTCAGGAAAGAGATAAACCATCTCTAAGTAAATACATAAGTAATTAAGGGCGAGGCCGAAGGCCGAGCTTCGTTCAGGAAGACCATAAACCTTCTCGAAGAAAGTAAGTCATTAAGGGCGAGGCCGAAGGCCGAGCTGCGTTCAGGAAGATAATAAACCTTCTCGAAGACAGTAAGTAACTATGGGCGGGGCCGAAGGCCGAACTGCGTTCAAGAAGAGGATAAACCTTCAGCAAGAGCATAAACCTTCTCGGTGAAAGTAAGTATAAGCTATGGGTGAGGCCGAAGGCCCAGCTGCGTTCAGGAAGAGGATAAACCTTCTCGATGAAAGTAAGTAACGCAGAGCGGCCTTCGGCCTTGCCCTCAGTTACTTACTTTCTTCGAGAAGGTTTATAGTCTTCCTGAACGTAGCTCGGCCTTCGGCCTCGCCCTTAGTTACTTACTTCCTTAGATAAGGTTTTTGATCTTCCTGAACGCAGCTCGGCCTTCGGCCTCGCCCTTAGTTACTTACTTTCTTCGAGAAGGTTTATAGTCTTTCTGAACGCAGCTCGGCATTCGGCCTCGCCCTCAGTTACTTACATTTTCGAGAAGGTTTATCCTCTTTTTAAACGCAGTTCGGCCTTCGGCCTCGCCCATAGTTACTTACTGTCTTCGAGAAGATTTATTGTCTTCCTGAACGCAGCTCGGCCTTCGGCCTCGCTCTTAATTACTTACTTTCTTCGAGAAGGTTTATGGTTTCCTGAACGCAGCTCGGCCTTCGGCCTCGCTCTTAATTACTTACTTTCTTCGAGAAGGTTTATGGTTTCCTGAGCGAAGCTCGGCCTGCGGGCTCGCCCTTAATTACTTATTTACTTAGAGATGGTTTATCGTTTTCGTGAACGCAGCTCGGCCTTCGGCCTCGCCCTCAGTAACTTACTGTCTTCGAGAAGGTTTATAGTCTTCCTGCATGCAGTTCGGCCTTCGGCCTCGCCCTCAGTTACTTACTTTCTTCTTTGAAATACGAATTTCACGCGAGCGAAGCCGCGGGCAAAAGCTAGTTTATAATAAAAGTAGGGTTCCGTAACAAATGTATGTCTGTCCGTTCTACTAAATTTCACAATTTTCAACCAAGGTCCTCCGACGGTTATTTTATAATAAAAGTAGGGTTCCGTAACACGTTTATGTCTGTCCATTCTACTAAGTTCTGCAACATCACCTACAACGTCCGTGATGTCAGCCCATAACACCGGGTAAACTAAGTGCCATGTCAGTGCTTCCCCCTTTGATCGTGCTGACTACACTGAACTGGTCGGAAAACACAAACTATTTACATAGCCGTTTCGACCGACGTTTAATTCAGTGCGGTGGTACCAACCCGGGCAGGTTAAACCCTACCACCAAGTAAGATTAGGAGGGAAGGGACTTACAGTTTTACGAGGAATCCGAACCTCGGTCAGCCTCCAACGGTCAGCGGTCACCCATCCAAGTACTGACCGCACCCAGCGTTGCTTAACATTCAATAGCGACAGTTGACTGTCTGCACCACTGAGCTATCGAAGCTGACGTGGTCCTATTTTAATTGGGTCAAGATCGGATTGGAAAGCGAGGCGGAATCGCGAGGCCGAAGGCCGAGCGATTCCGAAAAACATAAAACCGACTTCCTAAAAAAAGTAAAACTAAAAATCTATTTAAAATAAAAATATAAAAACCGCCTTCAAAAATATATGAAATAAAAACCTAAAAAAAAACGAACCCTAGAGTTGAAGGCGGTGCTAAAGCAAGCAAAAATGATGCATGAAAGAAAACATGAGTGGATGATAATATCCTTTGTGATTTGTGTAGCCTTTTTAGCACCGCCTTCAACTCTAGGGTTCGTTTTTTTTTTTAGGTTTTTATTTCATATATTTTTGAAGGCGGTTTTTATATTTTTATTTTAAATAGATTTTTAGTTTTACTTTTTTTAGGAAGTCGGTTTTATGTTTTTGTTGTTGACATTGGGCTTTTGAGAACCCATCGGTTCTCTAAATCGTTTCTTTGTCGCACCGTTAGAGTGTGGAAATGTCTTCCGGCGAGTGTACTCCTGAATCCTTTAACCTGTGTGTCTTCAAGCGTCGTATCAACGGGCTAGACAGCCTAGCAACTGTCCGCAAATCTGCTGGCATGGCACCTAACTGAGCGTGGTTTCGCGAGGAGAGGTGATTTTGGCTCTGTCGACTGCACCATTGGTCTCTCGGCACGACCACCCATGCTGGTTTACATAAAAAAAAAAATTATTCCCAGCATGGCTCACTCCATTGCTCGCTGGGCAACTTTCAACCTCTTGTTTCAACCTTTGGACAACAGCGAGCGACCGACAGAGTCCAGTGTCCACTAAATCAGGCCTTCGTCACTCGCTCAAGGTCGTGCGTTAAATGCCTATCGCTTGGCGTGCCGGTTAATGCACAAGTAACAGTGGGCTGCCGCTATCCAGCCAGAGCGAGCGCGCGGCGCGCGCATCTACTACGTTTCGTTTCGAATTTAGAAATGTCGAAATCACGTCAATATTGTGCAGCAATGTGATTTATTTCTAGTAATTTATTTATTCATATTAGTAGGAGGTCATAGATTTAAAATAATATCATATTGCCAATAACATTAGTTAGATGACGCCGAACAGCGTGGTATGTATGGCCTAATTCGTATATGTATAAGGATAGAAATAGAACATTCATTCATTCTCTGTCTCTCAATGTGGGTTTTATACGATAAAAAACACCAATAAAACAATAGGTACATTGTAGATGATCATTAAATTTATTGATCAAACAAAACTATCACTGGAAGGTTGCACGCTTCCATGTGAACAACTAATTGTGACGCTAACGCATGCATGAATTTGTTCGCATGAATTTGCCGTAGCTAAATATAGTATCGTTGGTAGGTATCATCTTCATTTTATTCCTCACAAAAAGACAGCCCAAAGACACAGCCCTTACACGCGCTGAACGACGCGCTTTCGAGATAGAGTTACGCGACAGAAAGAGAAGCGAAATGTAGGTGGATAACGTGGTTAGGCATGCAGCTCTGTGCGAGTCAATTTGTACTTTATCGCGTCGTCGCAGAGTAGCTATTTCTTTGTGAGTGTTTGTACAGAGAAGCTTCTGTACGGAGTACTCTTTTCTATTCTGTGACTAAGGCCCACTTGCACCAACACAAATTCAATATATAAACCAGTTTAACTCGTTAAACTAGCACCCGTTGTATGTGTGAACCGCGTTTAAATCCATAACTCGCTACTTAACTTTAAACTCGTGTTGGTGCAAGACGCGCTTAATGTTATTTCTTTCCTTCCTTCTCACCTGCTATAGGCCGATTGCTGGATTCGCCGAAAATTTGCTCGAGAATGGAGTTATCGAGATCTCTTTGCGCTGTACATGTCTGAAAAAAAAAATCCGATTCATTAAACAATTTTAATTTGTTTAATTTTTTTATAAGGAACGTGCGCTCCTGACAGCAAATAATGCATGCCGAACGTTAGAAAGAGACCATCCGGTTGTAGAGCGTCGTCCCTGCCGCACGCACTCGCACCTCTCTGCGCGACAGGGACGGCGCTCTACGTACCAAAAAAACTAAAAAAAGAAAAAAAAATTGGACAACTGGGGACATACATATACATACATATCACACACGCTGAATCCCGACAATCGGGGTAAGCAGAGTAATCGGTGTTGTGCTGCAAGTACTCTAGTAAATTACAGCACAACACCGACCACCACGTTTCGCAAAGTATTCGAACAAGATTAAATCGATCAAGCAGCAAGTAAGGCACGAACAACCAGCTGCTGCATGACTCGGTGGAAGTAGCGTGCCAAGGTGAGAGGTGGCGAGCCTGTCGCCCTTTAGCACGGCATCTTGTCCTTATCCCTTAGTCACCTTTTACGACATGCACGGGGAGAGATGCAGTGGGGATATTCTTTTAAGTACCGGCCCCACACGGTACATATTCTTTTTAACTGGGGACTTGTGACAAAAAAAAAATTGGGAACAAATCTTGAAACGTGGCCCTAGGCGCAGATGGCCCTAACCCCCCTCCCCTCCCCCCCCCCCCCCCCCCCCCCCCCCCCCCCAATTTCAAACCTGGATCCGCCCTTGTCCAGAGTTTCTGCAGAACGGATTGGTACGCATCCGCGGTAAGTCCAGCCAGCGTGTACGGAGGGATGCAATCCCTGCCCGGTGCGCGTTGTGCGCAGGTGGAAAGGGAGAGAGAAAGTAAAATCAAACGTTGCAATCTCAAGAGAAAGAATATAAAATATAAATAAACTCACATGCCAATATAGACATTACCCACCTTGAAAGCAAATATAGCCAAAACTGCCAGCCATTCGACTCTGAAACGAGTGGTTAAACATTTTGTAAAGCCATTTTATAGGATTCCGTAGCGTGAGGGATCTTACAGTAAATAAAGAAACAATATAAATTAGTTATTTCAGAAATCAAAATTAGTAAGTAAGTACCGACATTCGCTCTTGGCAAAAATCTTTAAACGCACCTCAAATAAACCTCCTGAAAACTATAGACCAATTACATAAAACTCTATAAAATATTGCAAAAAACAAACAAAAAAAATTCAATCAATGCTGAGAATGTTACCTATGTCACAGAAGTAAATATACCGTATGTACAGTACATCTCGCAGTACATACAATCTATATATTTCAATCTACATATTATACACGGTGTTGCAGTTGCCCCCGTAATGTTTTTAACTGTCATAAGGGGGTTATTCTATCTATACTAACAACTTCTGTGGCGAAACATTTTTTTTTTTTTAAACCTTAGACCCCTGCATTTGATCTCGGGAACTAGCAGAGCAACTTTTATGAAAATTTGTACAATTTTTGTAGACATCAAAATAGATGTATTGTACCGGTATTGTACCGTGTGGGGCCGGTACTTTAAAAGAATAGCCCCACTGCATCTCTCTCCGTGTATGTCGTAAAAGGCGACTAAGGGATATGACTCCCTTCTTATATTACTAGGTGGTAGGGTTTAGCCCGCCCGGGTTGGTACCACCGTACTGAATGAAAGGTCGGTCGAAACGGCTATGTAAATAGTTTGTGTTTTCCGTCCAGTTCAGTGTAGCCGGCACGATCGAAGGGAAGCACTGACGTGGCACCAAGTTCACCCGGTGTTATGGGCTTACATCACGGATGTTGTAGGTGATGTAGCCAACCGTTTCAGTTTCCATAAAAAAAAAGATGTACTTGATTTTTTTCAGTCTTCTATTTTCACAGATATTTTCAGGTGGGATGACATTGCAGTGGTTTATGGGTTGGATTTTTATATGCCAGCAGTAGTTTATGAATGAAATAATTATTTTAACACTATGATTATAATTTTTTTGTGTTGGGTAATCTATAAATAAAAGGCAAAATGACACACAGAAGTAAAATTTAATTAAATTAATGAAATTTACGAAAAACTTCACGAAAAAGTAACAACGCGTGCGTCCTTAGTCACTTTGATGGCCGAATGATGTGTAAAGTTAGGTGCAGATCATGCTACCAACACTCCAATATGATAGCATTGTTCATAAACTACGGAATGGCTTAAATTTCATAGAGATTGGGTATGAAATACATACAGTGGAATTTTTTTCAACTTTTTGGGATATAAAATTACCCCATAGGGGTCTAAGGGTTAAACAAAATAAAAATTATTTTTTCCATACAAATTTTAAATACCTTTAATAAAATGTATGAATAAAATAATAAAATGTAAGGAGAAAAAAATTTTTGTTTTTCTCCAAATTAAAAAGTCGTAGATCAAAAGTTGTTCTATTTCACGTACAGAATCACCCCCTTTCGGGTTTTACGGTTGGGGTTGCAACACCGAATATATTGTATACAATCATCCATCATATAGGTAATATCTTTGTAGGCAGTCAAAAAATATGGTTAATACTTGCTCTCAAGCTGTGTTCGATAATGTGGCTAGTCAGTAAAATACCTAATTGTAATAATACCTACTTGTAATGTTTATGAAAAAAATATACCCTGAAAAGTTTCTTGCCGGTTCTTCTTCGTGGGTGTAATCCACGAGGTGTAATCGAACCGGGTAAAAGAAATTATGACAAGTTCCAGTCCAGTACAGTTTTACTGGCATAAGAATACTTAATAAACAGTAAACAATAAAACAACAAAACCAAATCTTTTGTTAAAAATAGGTAAGTAAATAAACGATGAGGGACACGCGAGTGAGTGTGTGCGTGTGTGTAAATGAACTTCTACTAATAATTTTATCTATTTTTAGAAACGAGGAAAATGTACAAACGAATATGAAACAAGACAGCCTAATATATTTAAATGGTAGAAACCTACTTACCTGAAAATCATATTGACAAGATGTAGCGAAACACTTTTGGCAATATATCTCAAACTCTAAGAAATCACTGCCTCTAACGAACCTTTCTACGTTCGCTCACACTCGCACTTTGTTGAAGCGAATTTTACCTCATGACATGACATTACAATGACAAGGACCGGTTCGACGTATACACGGCCGAGTCGCTGTGAATATAACCTTGTATCTTACAAGCCTCATCATCATAACATAACTTACGAACTTATTTGTGGGCGCCAAAATTAAGTGCCCGCCATAACTTGCGAGGTGACTTCGCTGTACTTTCAGGAGATAATAGAAGAACCCTCGAAACTTAAAAAGTAAAAAATAAATATTTCCATTTAGTTTAGGAGCCGTGGGACCGCTAAGTAAATACGGGCGCAGCTCTGACTTTTTATATTTTATTTACTTAGCGTTCCCCCGAAGAAGCCTTTAAATAACTATACGGAAATAACTTTAGACTTTTTAATGGACTAGGGAGTTTTTTAAATTGTAATTTTACTGTCAAGCTTTTTAAGAGACGTAAAGCTTTTTAACATAGCTAAGAGCCCGGTTAAAACCAGCTTTCTAATAAAAAAACCGCATCCAAATCGGCCCATCTACAGACAGACAGACAGACATAGGTGTCAAACTTAACACCCCTCCGTTTGCGCCTGAGAAATTTTGGAATAATTGTATGTATTTAAAAACAAAATGTATGATCAGTTGTTATATTATGTAGGTACATACGTAAGTGGTCCATGTACCCACATGAACATCTTTCTTTCTTTAGGTTTTTCGTCAATCAATCAGTGAAAGTTGGAGAGGCCTATGTCCTGCAGCGGACGCTGACACGCTGACTAACTCTGACTGAAATTTAGTGACATGTTGTTGGATTTGAAATGGGGTATATCTAAGAACTTGTGGGGGGTGGAAACAATACGTCAGTCAGTTAGCGTGATAGATATGCGTCCACTGCCGGCCTTAGTTAAGCATTTCCAATTTTCCTCCAGTCCTCCCGGCCATCGGTAGGGAGGGAACCACTGCTTTCCGCCGGACGTCCCACCTGGCGGGCGGGCGGTCTTCCCACACTCCGTTTTCCTGTCCACGGCCGCCAGTGTAGGCCATGGTTACTCCAACGATCGTCGTCTCTTATTCTGACGTTCTCAGCCCATTGCTACTTTATCTTAGCCACCCGGAGTTGAATTTGTTAGATACCGCACGCTGTGTCCATACAATCGGGGTAAGCAGAGTAATTGGTGATGTGCTGCTAGTAGGTACTCTTGTAAATTACAGCACAACTCCGACCACCACGTTTAGCAATGTATTAGGACAGGTTACTATCAAGCAGCAAGTAAGGCACAAAGACCCACCTGCTGCATGACTCGGTGGAAGGACCGTGCCACGGTAAGAAAGAGGTGGTCACCTGTCGCACCTTAGCACGGCATCTCATCGTTATCCCTTAGTCGCCTTTTACGACATGAACCACGAACGGGGAGAGATGCAGTGGGGCTATTCTTTTTAAGTACCGGCGGCCCCACACGTTACGCTTTCCCTAACCATCGATTCCCTAACTACATAAAGAATCGAAAAAAAAACTGAAATTGTAAAGTAAGAAGAATACTTGTGAAATCCTGTCTCCTCTGCGTTTCTTTACATTGATTATGATTAGATTACGTCGTCGCCGTCGCGCGAAGTTACCTCTGCAATCCTGACTAGCGCTTCTAACTGTTTATCTTTAGCCCAACAGGTATTCAGGTTGTTCCAGTTTGCCACAGCAATCTGTGCGAACCATGATGAGAACAAAATCGCCTTATTATTATATATTCTATCTTCTTTTGACGTGATAACGTCTTATAAATTGATGAACACCGGCTGCACGCACGAAAAAGTGTCACGTTCCATCTGAGCCTGTGTGTGCAAGCGAGAGCGCGTAACAAGCGATAAAGAGGCACAATCGGCCCAACCGGCAGTGTTGCCAAACGTACGGTAATTGCCGTATCGTACGGTAATCGAGGCTAGAAATCGACAAATGTAGCGGCAGTGCTGCACAAACGTACGGTAATTGCCGTATCGTACGGTAATCGAGGGTAGAAATCGACAAATGTACGGCGTACGGCAGCGATAGGGGTGCCGTACGAAAAAATACGGTAATTCTTATAGCTGTGTTTCTTTATGACGTTATCACGTAAAACTATCGTCCGTAAACCGACTTTACAGACAACCAATTTTTTATATTGCAGGTAGGTAGATATTCTAAACAGCAAAGAAAACATTCAAATGTCATCACTAATCACACGAGTGGATTTATACTTATTACCCTCTTCCGGTGGAGTCATAGACGTATTATGGGTGGAGTCCTCGTTATGGAGGAAGATATCAACGTCCCCGTATGTGGCAAGTGGCAACTCCGAGTTCATGGTGTTACCACAGATTACTTAATACGACAGGGCCGCTGAAGACCTCCGACTCAGAGGTCTTCTCTTCAGCGGCCCGGCAGTAAATGGTGCTTGGATGGAGGCTCCGAGCATCATTTACGCTTGATTTACTTACGCCATTGGTAATAGCTATCGATGGTGCCATTGGTATTGAATAGGTATAATACTTTTATAAAACGAACAGCAACTAAACTAGCCGATGAGTGGCAGAAGCACTTCACACATCGTTGGATGGTTGAAAACAAAGACCCAGATCTCCATCGTAAGGGCAGTTTCAACGAGAATTAGGACCACACGTAGAAAAAATTACAGGTGGGTGGGGCTTTGTACCGTGTGGGGCCGGTACTTTAAAAGAATAGCCCCACTGCGTCTCTCACCGTGTATGTCGTAAAAGGCGACTAAGGGATATGACTCCCTTCTTATGTATATATCTACTACTAGGTGGTAGTGTTTAACCCGCCCGGGTTGGTACCACCGCACTGAATGAAAGGTCGGTCGAAACGGCTATGTAAATCGTTTGTGTTTTCCGTCCAGTTCAGTGTAGCCGGCACGAGCGAAGGGAAGCACTGACGTGGCACCAAGTTCATCCGGTGTTATGGGCTGACATCACTGATGTTGTAGGTGACGTAGCCAACCGTGCCAGTTTCCATAAAAAAAAAGCTAGAAGACGGGCGCTGGCTTATTTTCTACCGAAGAATGATGAGCGCCGCGCCGCCGCCGTGGTGGAGCCAGATCGCATGATGTTTGCGGTAGATCGGCCGCACCTCCACCATCGCATTCTGGGTCCTCGTGCGGTTCCAAATTACTTAGAGGACTCCTCTACTCGGCTCACCTAAGCCATAGTAAAATTAGACGAGTAGGGTAACTGGAGCCCATTTTTAAAATAACTACCTCCGCTGCGCCGAGTCACCAGTGATGTCACAACTCACAACACTAACACAATTGACAGGTAGTGAGCCCATTATGGTGGAAATGCAATTCCAGAGAGAGAGAGAGAGATAGAGAGAGAGAGAGAGAAATAGAAAGAGAGAGAGAGGTAGAAAGAGAGAGAGATAGAAAGAGAGAAATAGAAAGTGAGATAGATAGAAAGAGATAGATAGAAAGAGAGATAGGAAGAGAGAGAGATAGAAAGAGAGAGAGTGTGAGAGAGAGAGAGAGAGAGAGAGAGAGAGAGAGAGAGAGAGAGAGAGAGAGGTGTCAATCGTGTCAGTTTCCTTAAAAAATTACATAGATACAAACATACATTACACACACGCTGAATCCCGACAATCGGGGTAATCAGAGTAATCGGTGTTGTGCTGCATGAACTCTGGTAAATTACAGCACAACACCGACCACCACTTTTCGCAAAGCATTCGAACAAGATTCAATCGATCAAGCAGCAAGTAAGGCACAAATACCCCCCTCGGTATAAATACCGTGCCAAGGTGAGAGGTGGCTACCCTGTCGCCCTTTAGCACGGCATCTTGTTCTTATCCCTTAGTCACCTTTTATGACATGCATGGGGAGAGATGCAGCGGGGCTATTCTTTTTAAAGTACCGGCCCCACACGGTAAAAAATAACTAAACAAAAAAAAATCGAGTGCGGGGCGGCCATCACTGAAAACCAGCGAGAGAAGTGAGAATGTAAGTAGTGGTTGTGTACAGACAGACAGACAGCGTGCGCTGGCGCGCGCTTGAGTGAGTGCGAGATCGGCGCGTTTGTATGAAGACGGCTAACTTGTCTGTTTGAACTATGCCTAAACTAACATTTTAACTACAAAAGTATGAACGGTCACCGATAGATGGCGTGAGGGTTACGAAAGAGATATATTGAATATCAATACAAAATAAAAAGTGCCGAACGCAAGATACGTGCAGCAAGAAGGAGCATACTAAGGGTTGAGCACCGGATTGGTACCACCGCACTGAATGAAACGTCGGTCGAAACGGCTACCTATGTAAATATTTCGTGTTTTCCGTCCAGTTCAGTGTAGCCGACATGAAATGAAGGGAAGCGCTGACACGGCACGGCACCTAGTTCACCCCGTGTTATGGGCTGACGTCCAGAAAAAAAAATGGCTACAGAACCCTCTGTGCCATGTGTAAAAAACATTCTCTAAGTGAGGACGTGTTAAGTACAGTGTTTTTATTTAAGTTTTCCTTCTAACCGTGATAATATTGTATGACTGAAATATTGCTCTTGCTCTTGCTTCTATGCACATTCTTAAGCATATCTACATAATGAATGAGACGCAGAGAAATCGATGACAAGATTTGCGAAAACCGTAGACGGCGAAAACCGATTACTCCCTTCTTATATTACTAGGTGGTAGGGTTTAACCCGCCCGGGTTGGTTGGTAGGTACCACCTACCACCGCACTGAATGAAAGGTCGGTCGAAACGGGTATGTAAATTTTGTGTTTTCCGTTCAGTTCAATGTAGCCGGCACGACCGAAGGGAAGCACTGACGTGACACCAAGTTCACCTGGTGTTATGGGCTGACGTCACGGATGTTATATGTGATGTAGCCAACCGTGTCAGTTTCCATAAAAAAAAGGTATCCAGAATTTCAACGCACAAAAATAAAAATTGGAATTTTCATATGGCAATGTCAAACTGACAGCTGTCAACCAACCGGTAAGTAGGACTAACTAGTTTTAGTACTTTTTTATACAATCATATATTTTTCGCAATAATATGTTCGCATTATAGTGGGCTATAATGCGAACAAAAGTGATGTGAAAAGGCCGGCATGGCATTCGCAATCCCCGTGCATGACAGAACTAAAACTATCGTTCGTAAACCGACTTTAGTTACAGACAACCAATTTTTTTTTTTCAAAAAGCGAGTTTTCGGGGGCTTTTTGATAAAGTTGGGGGGGAATTCATGTGGCCATCTGGCAGCACTGAAGTCACGTGTTTCTTTTCTTTGGAATGGCGACTTTAGTTAGACACTACCCTTCCCAAATCCGTTATAACCACTTTGCCCTTCCCGAATACCCTGATGTCACCCGAATATGAGCTTTTTGACATCCAAATGTTCTTGAAGTCACTTTGTGCCCTCCCGAATCATCACCATCACCAGCCGTATCATATCAGTAGGTAGTCTGTCACACGCACGATTTTTATGTGTCACAAACCCTAAAATCCCAAAGGTTATTTTTTGTTTATCTCCACCCCGGGAATTGGCGACTTGACCAACAAAGTATCTGGCAACCCTGTTCTTGGCTATATTGACGTGCGGTCAGTGGTCACCTCCGTTCCGTCGCCTCGTTTGTCTGTGTGTTCGTTCGTGTATGCATGTGTGTGTGCTGGCTGTTGTTTGTGCCTCTCAGGAACCCTTTCGTTGCGTTCTTCCAGCCCCCGGCCTCGGAATATTACGTAAATTGCTAAAAAGTGCCCTTTGAATTAGTGAGACAGAAACATTATGTAGGTCGCAGTGTGTGATGCATCGCATGACAGGTAGGCCCTTCCACTGAAGCCCTCTCATGTCATTAAAATTAATTGATTTTAGGCGACGCGTAGGCGCCACGAGATGTGTCAACGACAATATATAGCTCCATAGTTATAACTTGGCGTTAGCTACCCGAAGTGTGTGGTTTATCGTATCGCTTTCAATTTGCTTTATGTCGATTTTGTGCTTTATCGAAAGTGAGGAGAGTGTCTTTATAGCAGTAAGTGATACTTTTAAAGCGTTTGTTTGAATAATAACAAGTTATAAACATGTTATTTGCACAGTAGACATCGAGATGGTTTTTTTTTGCTTTATTAACTTTCCATGCCAACGTTTTCTTCTTTTTTTACTAAAGCTCGTCAACCTTGTGGAACCATAAAATATCTTCCGAAAGGTCTCTTGTGTATTGTCCAGAAATTCTAAGCCCGTTTTGTTCGATTAGCTTGTTCAATGGCGTCACACTCTTAGTGCTCTTTCATTTCGTTGGCATAAGGGGAAAAGAGAGGGAACTATGTAAGTACTCCGTCATCGTGGCGCCAGAGAAGTTGAATAAACCTCACCCCGACCTACAAGTCGCGTTGCCTGACCAAAACGAACCTGCCAGACACGTTTTTTTTTACAAGTTTTTTTGAAAACTGTTTTATTCGATTGAAAGTCGTAATTTGATACATTTTTAAATCTAATACTTGAGTATAATGTGTAAGTTTGGAATTATTTGTTTTGGATAGTTATGTTCAATGGATATTGGATATTACTTTTATTTAGCTAGTCAGTCAGTCAGTCAGTCAGAGTGTAAGCGTCCACTGCTGGACATACGCCTCTCCAATTTTCCTCCAGTCCTCCCGGCCTTCAGCGATACGGAACCACTGCTTTCCGCCGACGTACTTTATGTCGTCGTCCCACCTGGCCACCAGTGTAGGACACGGTTACTCCAACGGTCATCGTCTCTTCGGCTAACGTGCCCAGCCCACTGCCACGTAGCTAGTACTAAACCTTTAATTCATGCAAAACATTATACATAAAGTTCACATCCAGATGTACAGCACTTTCATACATTTACATACATTTGTACCGTGTGGGGCCGGTACTTTAAAAGAATAGCCCCACTGCATCTCTCCCCGTGCATGTCGTAAAAGGCGACTAAGGGATATGACCCCCTTCTTATATCACTAGGTGGTAGGGTTTAACCCGCCCGGGTTGGTACCACCGCACTGAATGTAAGGTCGGTCGAAACGGCTATGTAAATAGTTTGTGTTTTCCGTCCAGTTCAGTGTAGCCGGCACGACCGAAGGGAAGCACTGACGTGGCACCAAGTTCCACCCGGTGTTATGGGCTGACATCACGGATGTTGTAGGTGATGTAGCCAACCGTGTCAGTTTCAATAAAAAAAAAAAAAACTTTCAACGCTCATGGTTGTGCAATCTAAAATTATTTCAACGCTCATGGTTGTGGAATCTAAAATTATTTCAACGCTCATGCTTGTGGAATCTAAAATTATTTCAACGCTCATGGTTGTGGAATCTAAAATTATTACAGCATAGCTGAACGCGGCACAATCTGATAAACGCGGTAATCCGATCAGAAATTCCCAAATTCCCCCGCTTCCTTACCTTGCTTCCTTAGTTATCTATCATAGCCCCGAGCGCGCGTGCTCGTGAGCAAAGTACTCTGGAATGTTCTGCGTAGCAAGAGTTTTTTTAGGTTTCCGTATCCCGTACGGAAGCCTATTACTAAGCCTACGCCGTCTGTATGTCTGTCCGTCCGTCCGTCTGTCCGAAGGCTGTATCTCTTGAACCGTAATAGGCATCCCGTTGAAATTTTCACAGAATATGTGGTATTATGGCAGGTATAACAAAAAATAATAAAAAAATTTAAAAGGAAACTACTAGGTGGTTGGGTTTAACCCGCCCGGGTTAGTAGCACCCCACTGAATGAAAGGTCGGTCGAAACGAAATAGTTTGTGTTTTCCGTCCAGTTCAGTGTAGCCGGCACGACCAAAGGGAAGCACTGACGTGGCACCACGTTCATCCGGTGTTATGGGCTGATATCACGGATGTTGTAGGTGATGTAGCCAACAGTGTCAGTTTCCATAAAAAAAAAAACAGGAAAAAATTAAGGGGGTTCTCATACAAGAAACTTTTTTTTCAATGTTTTTTTTTTGTGGTGCGTAAACCTCGTTGCGCGAGTCCAACTCGCACTTGGCCGGTTTTTTGCGTTATTTTACCGGCTACCTATTACGTTTTACCTATAACATGTGGAAGCGACCGAGAAGAGTGCTCCACTTCATGAGAGAGCTCGGGTGGCTGGAGTAGCACTACCCGAGCGCCAGCGTACAACGGACCGCCTTCCCAAGAGGCTGGGCAGCAAACAAACCAACTGAATGCATTAGAGTCGGATTGTGTTTGCAGATGGACCGTACAGCCAGCAGCAGCAGCAGATGAGCGGGGCGTGCGGGCGCGCGCACGCACACGCACTCGCGCACGCACACACGCACGCCATCGCCGCCACGCACGTCGACTTCATTAGAGATGTATTGTGCTTGCAGATGGACCGTACAGCCAGCAGCAGCAGCAGCAGATGAGCGGGGCGTGCGGGCGCGCGCACGCACACGCACTCGCGCACGCACACACGCACGCCATCGCCGCCGCGCACGTCGACTTCATTAGAGATGTATTGTGCTTGCAGATGGACCGTACAGCCAGCAGCAGCAGCAGATGAGCGGGGCGTGCGGGCGCGCGCACGCACACGCACTCGCGCACGCACACACGCACGCCATCGCCGCCACGCACGTCGACTTCATTAGAGATGTATTGTGCTTGCAGATGGACCGTACAGCCAGCAGCAGCAGCAGCAGATGAGCGGGGCGTGCGGGCGCGCGCACGCACACGCACTCGCACACGCACACACGCACGCCATCGCCGCCGCGCACGTCGACTTCATTAGAGATGTATTGTGTTTGCAGATGGACCGTACAGCCAGCAGCAGCAACAGCAGATGAGCGGGGCGTGCGGGCGCGCGCACGCACACGCACTCGCGCACGCACACACGCACGCCATCGCCGCCGCGCACGTCGACTTCTCACCGCCCGGCATGAGTGAGCCCAAACAGGAGCCCGGCTGCAGTCTCAACATCATGTATGTACCTATCATATTTCTTTGTAAGTAATAAACTTTTACTACAACCCTTTGAGTGCGAACGACCATAATGTGGTCGCGGCCAGAAAAGTCACAAGTGCGAACGACCATAACCCTTTGAGTGCGACAATAAGTTTAGCTGTCAACCCATAAGCGCGACGCGCCATTTTGGGCAAAATCAATTTTGGTCAAAATCGGGTGCGCTCTGCGTTTTTGGCGATATTTCTAGACTTTTTTCTTTTAAACGTATATGAAAAGGTTTTATTTTCCAAATGTACATAAAATTTTCTATAATTTCATTGGTATTGTGTTTAATACTATCATTATTAAACTGGTTTAAAAAAATCAAGAATTTTCGGAACGGTTTTTGCCTAGGGGGTTACCAAAATTACGATACTTTACGAATAAATCGTTCCTCAGCGCCGAGAAACTATTGTAAATGAAGATTACTTACCCTTCCATCGTTTTTCACAAAGAAAACACCAAAAAATCCACGAAAACCCACTAAAAACACGAGGCGCACACGTCACCGTCCGCGAACGCGAAGAGACCGACTGAAGATCGCTTGTAAAAATTATTTTGACAGGACAAGCACATAGAAGTGTGTATTTTTAGGTAGCCTACTCTTTCACGAATAACTAGACATACGTTAGAAGAGTTAAGAAGGATGTTGCACGTTACAACAAATTTATTTAGTATGACATGACTCGCGCCACGATGGAAGGGTAAGTAATCTTCATTTACAATAGTTTCTCGGCGCTGAGGAACGATTTATTCGTAAAGTAGGTATTGTCATTTTTGTAACCCTCTAGGAAAAAACCGTTCCGAAAAATTTAAAATTTTTTAACTGAATTAATGATAATATTAAACACATTACCAATGAAATTATAGAAAATTTAATGTAAATTTGGAAAATAAAACCTTTTCATATACTTTTAATAGAAAAAAGTCTAGAAATATCGCCAAAAACGCAGAGGCGCACCCGATTTAGGTCAAAACCGATTTTGGCCAAAATGGCGTCGCACTCAATGGTTGACAGCTAAACTTATTGTCGCACAAAAGGGGATAATTTGATGTTGAATTGACTTGATAAATTTAAGTATCAAATTGACGATGTCACTATACACCAGATATATGTAATGGTAATGTAAATAGGCAGAGTGTTAAGATACTTCAGTATTCATGTTTACGCTGTAAGTTTTTTTTTTGCATTTACTTGGACTACGAGAAAGCTTTTGATAGAGTTCCCATAAAACGCCTACTACACAAATTAGAGCACTTTGGTTTCCGTGGACGGCTTTTAATGTGGTTCCAGGATTTTCTTAGCAACAGACTATTTCGGGTGCGAGTGGGTGAAGATATTTCTGAGTCCCACCATGTGCTGAGCGGCGTGCCGCAAGGATCAGTTATCGGCCCGGTCGCCTTTGGAATATTCTTGACTGACTTGGGCGCAATAATAGAAGCCTCCTTCTCACTCTTTGCCGACGATACCAAGTTTTTTGCTGATCCAATAGTTGCCCACCATGAAAATCAGGACACACTTGATAGAATATTTGGATGGACGAAAACATGGTTACTATCGCTCAATGCCACAAAATGCACTGTACTACATGTTGGAGCTAAGAACCCACACCGGCAATATTTCATTGATGGAAACATGGTGCAGCCAGTAACATCACAGCGGGATCTCGGAGTGACCATTTCGGAGGACTTGAAGTGGGAAACACACATAGTGGGAGTTGTCAAGAGAGCGAACTCGTTGCTCTACTTGATAAGGAAGGCGTTCTCCTACATCAGTTCAGACCTGTTTCTCAGGCTCTATAAAACATACGTCCGTCCCCTCCTGGAGAGAGTGCAACGCCGGGCTACCAAGATGGTACCAGCCCTGAGAAATAGATCCTATGAAAATCGCATTGAAGCGCTCGGCCTGACCACACTTGAGGAGCGAAGAGAAAGAGGAGACCTCATCGAAACCTTTAAAATATTAAATGCTCATTATGACGTGCCCAAACTTAAATCGGTGTACACAATGAACACTAATACGAGACTTCGTGGTCATTCGCTAAAGCTCAACCAAACTAGTTTCAATTCAAACCCTAGTAAGCACTTTCTTTCGAACCGAGTAGTGGACTCCTGGAATAAATTGCCCCAAGAAGTGATAAGTGCAATCTCAGTGAACGGTTTTAAAAACCAGTTGGACAAACATTTTATTAATATGAAAAAAAAAAAAATTATAATAATAAATAAATAAAAACACTAAAGGCTAACAGCTAAACACTAAAAAACTAAGTTAAAAAAAAAAAAAAAAAAAAAAAATTACTTAACTTATGAAATAAAACGAAAAACAAATACAAGTGAGAATCAAGTGTACTCAACATACAAAGTACACGCATCAGCTTAAAGCTGCTAGTGTATACTACAACAATAATAATAATAATAATAATAGGCTCTCGCTGAGTGGTTGGGTCAAGGGCCAGATCCAGAAGGCAGCCCTGCTCGACACTGCACGCATCGTCCGGAGGTTCCTCTCTTTGGGACCCGACCATCGGTAGCCTGGGCTCGCCCCGCCGCCGGTGGTGGAAACTCCGTTTGTTTTTATATTAATTTTAGGTTTTAATTAAAAAAAAAATGTAAAATTTGTATAAAAGGAAATGTGGAAATAAATATTATATTAATAATAATAATAAATAATCGTGGTCGTGAACTCCGGCGGCATACAGTTGTCGGAGTCTATGAATATTCGAGCTCTCTCCGAAGACGAAACCTATAAATATCTGGGAATATCGGAGGCTCTCAACATACGGGATACGGACATGAAACAATCAGTTAAGGAAAAGTTTTTTCACCGTCTTACAAAAGTGCTAAATAGCCTTTTGTCAGGCGGCAATAAAATTCGTGCCTATAACGGTTGGGTCATGCCTGTGCTCGTATATACCTTCGGTATTCTCAGATGGACTCAGACCGAATTGGACTCGCTGGACAGAAAGGTCAGAACGCTGATGACGAAATCCCGTATGCACCACCCACGATCATCGGTCATGAGGTTGTATATCCCGCGGAAGTGTGGGGGTCGAGGTATGTTAAATGCCAAGAACCTGCACAACCGCGAGGTATGCAATCTCCGTCAGTACTTTTTGGAAAAGACTGATGTTTGTGAGATGCATCGCGATGTCGTCACCAGCGATAAAGGCCTTACCCCGCTGAGCATGGGAAAAGAGGACTGGCGGAAGCCGGTTGTACTGAGCACCGAGGACCGCATGGAAGTATGGAAAGGCAAGGAGCTGCACGGTAGGTATTTCCGGTCTCTCACGGGACCGGATGTAGACCAACTTGCTTCCGTGCACTGGCTACGCTTCGGGGACCTCTTCGGGGAAACCGAGGGTTTTGTCTTTGCAATACAAGATGAGGTTGTCAAGACGAACAACTATAGGAAACACATAATGAAGGACGGCACCATTGACATCTGCCGCGCCTGCCACCAACCTGGCGAGTCCCTCAGACATGTGATTTCCGGTTGTTCGCAGCTTGCCAACACCGAGTATCTGCATAGACACAACCTAGTAGCCAGGATTATCCACCAGCAACTTGCCTTAAAGTTCAACCTTGTGGGTACTGAGGTGCCTTACTATAAGTACAATCCACCGCCAGTTCTCGAGAACGGTCATGTCACACTCTACTGGGACCGGTCCATTATCACAGACAGGACTATTCTCGCGAACAGGCCTGATATTGTGATAGTAGACCGGGAGGCAAGGCGCGCAACGCTCGTCGATATCGCCGTGCCGCACGATGGTAACCTCGTCAGTAAGGAAGCAGAGAAGATGTTAAAATATCTGGATCTGCAGCACGAGGTTACCAAAATGTGGCCCGTCGACTCGACGATCGTTGTGCCCATAGTCGTTTCGGCGCATGGGCTGATAGCGAAGAGCCTCGACGACCACCTTGAGAGGCTCTCGCTGAGTGGTTGGGTCAAGGGCCAGATCCAGAAGGCAGCCCTGCTCGACACTGCACGCATCGTCCGGAGGTTCCTCTCTTTGGGACCCGACCATCGGTAGCCTGGGCTCGCCCCGCCGCCGGTGGTGGAAACTCCATTTTTTTAAGGTTAATTTTGTATATGTTTCTAATGTTAGGTTTTTAATATGTACAAAATTAGTTTTAAGATAATGTGTTAATAAAGAAATATAATAATAATTTTAGATTTTAAGTTTGTAAATATTATGTAAAATTAATATAAAAAAAATGTGTAAATAAATGGATAATAATAATAATAAGTATTAATGCTCTTGTGAGCGGTAGTATGGGTTAATTATTTGTAAGTTACTATAATATAATACTTATAAGATACTAATAAAACATTGTGACTTGCGAAGTTTGTTTGTCAGTTCTTCTTCGCATTGAGTGTGAGCCGTTTAACAGAAAAATCAGATCGACCATATACATCATGGTGACAAATCATTCGAAAAGACTGTATCCAGGGATGTGACCTGAGTCTCTGTCAAAAACAAAAGATGCGGTTTTGCTGTCTGGGCGACAGCATTAAAGTTAGCTCGTAGACCGCATATATTACACATGTCTACTTTAAAGTGTTTGGGAGACGTGCGAGTGGCACTTAAAGCGGTGAATTTCCTTTTGTTTCTTGGCATGAGGTTAGTTTTGAGGGAAATTAAAAATGGAGAAAGCAAGACGAGATTTGGGGAGGGGTAATATTGAAGACAGTTCAAGTGGGCTCTCCAAGAACACTTACAAGGGACGAGAGGACGCCCAGGCCCCCCCCCCCCCCCCCTGATGAGAAACCACCCCGGTCTCCCCAGGGCACCATGCCTCAAGGTGCAGCCCTGTCAGGATTTTTCGCTGACTGATAGGGCAGTCCCCGACGCAGGCTGGTGCGACCGCACGCGGCGGGCCCCTGTACTATCCGCAGGCAGGTAGCGACATAACTTCTGTTGCACCTGGCTCTCCTTGGCCCAAGAGAGAGTGCAATTGGGTAGCGAGCCCTCATCGTTGGCTGAAATAATATCCACTCCCCTCCTCTCCTCCGCTCGCTCGGTCCACAAACCCGGCTGACTTGTCTGCTGGCCTTCAAGTGCAGCAAGCTGCATCAGAAGGTTGCACTTACGAGCTGTGGTATCTACCTGGACGACACGGTGGAAGACCTGTCTACCACAAGTATTTTGTTTTTCATTTGGCACCACCCAGGAGGCACGTGTGACTTAGGACCTTAAGGTGTCACGGACGCGAACAACGATACCCCCCATATTGAATTTAGAACTGACACCTTGCGGCCAGTCGATTTGCCGTCTATATAGTCGACCTTCACCGTGCGTCCAGCGTCGCTTGGCGAAAATCGCCCATCGTGAATCATCCATTAGCGCGGAGTTTGTTACGCATTGATCGCAGGAGGCCAGCGTCGGTGGCGAATTGGGACATGAAGGAGCTGTTTGAGAAGATCGAGTGCGGGAAGACGGTCAAGTACGAGAACCACCACCAGCATCTGTCGCATCACCACCACCAGCACGGCGCGCACCGCTGCCCAGACTGCGGCAAGTGTTTCTCCAAGCAGGTCGGTCGGGTTTTTTTTTTAAATTTTTTATTTTTTTTTATCTAGAATGAGTGGCTGAATCGGAGGGGCCAAAGCACATGCTCCGACCAGTCAATATCACCTCCGAGAAGGTAGGTGCCATACCGGAGACTTCCCTGGATTTCTGGCTATACTGGACTAGAGGAGAACACAACCGAGGCTGCTATGCGGCCACCTTACATTCAGTACGGTGGTACCAACCCAGTCGGCTACAATTTGAGCCTACCACCTAGTAAGGGGCAAGGGAAGGGACCTACAGTTTTACACCGGTTCCGAACGGTGAAGCAGCAGGTGGAGGTATGCACGTAAGTTTTTTCTTCAGAAAAAAACTCATTGGTAAACGCCGACCGGATTCGAACCGCGGACCTCTCGCATGAGAAGCCGATGCCCAAACCACTCGGCCACCTGCCGCTTTTAGATTTTGATTTATTTTGGAATTAGATAATATTAATTCTGTGTGGGACCGGTACTTTAAAAGAATAGCCCCGCTGCATTGTAAAAGGCGACTACGTGATAAGGCAAAGATGCCGTGCTAAAGGGCGACAGGGTAGCCACCTCTCACCTTGGGACGGTCCTTCCACCGAGTCATGCAGCGGATGGGTTTTTGTGCCTTACTTGCTGCTCGCCTTAATGTCGCCTGTTGAGTGAGACTGGAGTCAGGCCTCACGCTCTCTATGTACTTGCGCGCGCTAACTACCTACCGCCCGGCGCACCGCCGGCGGTCAATTTCAATGGGCTGCCCAAAGAATATAAACAGCCGCGCGGAGTATACTTATGCTCGGCCGGCGCAGCTGCAAAGCAATAATCACTTTACACTCGATCGTTAAAGAAAGAAAGAAAGAAAGAAATTATTTTTATTTTCTCTTAATCCTTAAAAATAATAACAAACGGTTTATCAAAAACCTAAAAGAGAAAAATGGACAGGCGCAGCCTATGCCGCTACACACCCGCTCGTCTCCGAGCTGGGAGTGTGCGGCGCTGAATTTAAGCCTGCCCCACACAGTCAATAAAATTTTGAGCATGATGCAACATAGCCTAAATGAAAAACACTTAGCCTAAAGACGTAAAGTTTTAAACAATAATTATATTAGTTTACAATAAGATTAAATTAAAATAAATAAGGTGCACGGTAATTACACATTTCTATAAAAAATGAGAAAACAAATAACAAAAAACATATAACTATGCTTATAACTCAGAACATGTATCACAATAATTTTATTTAGGGATCCCGCCATCCTGGCGTTGCAGGGTCAAGAGGTATTTTTTAAGATTTAACTTAAAGGACCCAGAGCTGGCAACATTTCGGATGGGAGGAGGGAGATCATTCCAACACCGAGATGCTGCATATTTGAAGGATCCTTCGAATGCAGCACCCCGATGCCTAGGAATGGCTAGCAGCCTCCCTACGGATCGAGTACCGTAACAATGCGTGTCACTCAGCCATGCTAATTTTTCATACAGTGTTTTTGGACGTTTTTTGTTTATTACAGCATAGACCAGACATGCGAAGTGGAGAGACCTCCGGTTTTTCATATTCAGCGTGCCCAATTTATTAAGAATAGGGGTGATGCGAGCACGCCTCTTTGGTCTTTCGCAAAATCTAACGCAAGCATTTTGGACACGCTGGATGCGCTTAGATGTACGCTCGAGAAGGCAGGGACCGTACACGACGTCACAGTAGTTGAAGTTGGATAAAACTAGGGCTTCGACCAACTGACGTCTTACACTTGTACTGATTAAGTCTCTAAACCTGTATAATGTTTTCAATTTACCGAATGCCTTACGGACGCTTTGTTCTATATGGGTTTCAAATTGCAAGCCACTGTCAACTATGAGACCGAGGTCGCGTGCGGAGGATACCACGGGGATACGAGTATTGTTCAAAAGGAAGCAAGGGTCACGGCTCAGTAATTTGTCAATTGCTACTTTGCTTCCCAGGGCAACTATAACAGTTTTACTCGGGTTTAGTGCCAAACCGTTATTGTGAGACCAGCTCCAAACCGCATCCAGATCCTCGTTTACCTTCGCCACCGCTTCCGCTGTGTCAGAAGGAGCAAACGATAGAGTAAGTTGTGAATCATCTGCAAATAACTCGCACCTCACATGTTTTAGACATTTAGGGAAGTCCGCCGTAAACGTGGTGTAAAGGATAGGAGACAAGGATGAGCCCTGTGGACAGCCCCGGAGTATAGACGCGGGCTGAGATTCCACAAAACCACCGCTAGCATCCGAACATCGGACGATTTGGTATCTATCCGAAAGAAAGCTCTGAATAAGTCGATACGCATCCTCTGAGACACCATAGTGTCGTAGTTTGGCCAGCAGTAATTCGTGATCCAGACAGTCAAAGGCCCTGGAGTAGTCGAGCAACACTAGGACAGTCACGAGGCCCATATCTGAAGCTGTCAATGCGTCGTTCACGACACTCAGCAGTGGCGTGCTGGTACCGCGGCCACGGCGGAACCCGGACTGGCATTCAGGAATGATTCCATTGTCAATGAGGTATCCTGTCAACTGAGAAGTCATTACCCTCTCCAAAACCTTCGACAACGCCGGTAGAATACTGATGGGGCGTAGATCTTTGTATTCACTCACAGCTGCCTTCTTGGGTATAGGTATTACAAATGAAGTTTTCCACAGCTTTGGAAACTCGCCAGTCTCTAGACATTGGTTAACTATATAGGTAATGGCGTCGAGGGAGTGAGGAATAGTCATTTTGATCATATTAATCGAAATATGGTCTATGCCTTCTGCCTTGGATGATATAGCCTTAATATATTTAAGTGCATCAGATTGGTCAATAAATTTAAATGAGAACCGGGGAGGGACATAGTCGGCATTGGCAAAGAAGTCTCCATTGTTAAAATAACTTAGTAGGGAGGTAGAAGGGCCCGCTGTGACCGGCAAGTCCAGAAAACGTTTATTAAGTTCTTGTGGAATAAGTAGATTTCCAGGAATTTGAATTGGGGCTGCACCCACCACACCAGAAGTTTTAAGACTTTTCCATAGTTTTTTCGAGTTCCCCTTGTGTAAGTTTATATTGGATTCAAAGTATGCTGATTTTTCATATCTGATGGCCGTAGTTACGCTATTACGCATGTCTTTGTAGAATCTGTCATGTTCCGGTTTGCCGGTGCGACGAGCGCGAACTCCAGCACGATCTCTGGTTTTAATCATTTGCTGAATGTTATAAGTAAACCAAGGAAGTGATGGTGACTTGGATAAGCGACTAGTGACAGGGGCATGCTTGTCGAACAGTAAGGTTGTCAGGGAGTTAAAATTGTTCACTGAACAGTTGACATCCGCTCCTGGGATTCTGTACCAGGACAATTCCTCGCAGTCATTTGAAAATAATTGTGAGTCAAGATTTCGATAGGACCTACTGATGATTTTGCGAGGCGCTGCCCTCGAAATTAGGATTTTGAAGTTGCCCAAGATCATGCCATGGTCACTTAGGTGAGCATTGAGTAGAATTCTTGTACACAAGCATAGCTGATCTGCATTGGTGTATAGCACGTCAATTAAAGTTCTGGAGCTGTCAGTTATTCTTGTGGGATCTGTAATTAACTGGGTGAGGTTAAACTGAGCAAAAGATTTTACCATTGTAGTTGTTGATCTATTACTGATATCTAGGTGATTGACATTGAGATCTCCTAAAAGGAAGAAGTAGTCAACGGACGGTACAAGAGCAGCGAGAACATCACACAGTTTGTCGATTTCAGAGTTAGGGTTGGTCGACGGCGGACGGTACACACTACCTACTATACAGGTTATCTTAGAAAATTTTATTTTTAACCATAGTTGTTCCAAATCGTCGCGCGGAGGATCAATAACAGAGTATTGTAGGTATGAGCGCACATAAGCGGAGACTCCTCCCCCCCTGGCCCCCCCGCGTCGCGCCCGGTGGATCAGTGTGTAACCTGCGACCTGAAACTCGGCATTGTTTTCTTCTCCTTGAATGAGAAAGGTTTCGTTTAGTAAAAGACAATCCATTTTCTCTGTCATAATAGTGGCGTATAGTTGATCGAACCCAGTTCGCAAGGAACGAACGTTTAGACAAGCAAGATTTAATGTATGTTCTCTAATTCTGGGCGCGCCTGTCGTTATAAAAATAATCCATACTTACATTATATATATCACCTGCAAGGTGCCTACGTAGGGTTAGTAATTTATGCTTGCGAATTGGGTAATGTAAAGAAAGGTTCTTAGCCTGTTCGAATGCATCTGACACGAAGTAACAGGTGGTTATAACTATATATGTTATCCCATCACGATGGAGCAGTGAGTGGTAGGTAGTTTCATAATGCGTGAAGGGTAGTCTAATCGGTTGACATGCGATGCATGAAGGCGTTTTCAGGTGACGTTTCAGAAATATTCGTGGGAAGAAGCGAGAGAGACCTAGGTACGTTGTACAAACGGTTGTAAACTGTATAGCTTCAGATATTATGCAGTTAATGTTTGCTTGTCTGCATTTACATTCGTTTAAACACTTGTATGTAACACTAGATTCGAGTTGCTTCGTTGGATTTTTACCTAATGAGCGATAATTATAGTAATAAGAATATGCAGTTGTATTTGTAGCAAGGCATAGCATAAGCAGGCTAGTGTACCTTTGTGTGCTTGTTTGTGTGTGATTAGATGAGATGTGTTTGCGTGGAGAACGGTTGTGAGTCTGAAGTGAATGCGAGAGGACCGGGCGGAAATTGCACAGTTTTATTTTGTGAGCTCTTACTGTTGAGTATTGTGTACAGGTTGTGTGTAGTGAGCGAGGTGGTGCGGCTGTGAATTTGGATATAATGATAATAAGTGAGTGTTGTGTGAGAGTACATGTGCATAATTTGTGTGAAACTGTTTTATTGCTAACCATGTTTGATGATGTATGTGTGCTGTGTGAGAGTATTTGATCTACAGAGTATAAAAAATATGACGTGGTGTTTATATTGGCACGGAAGATGCTTTTACTGTAATGTTTTAAAAACTCGTGTGCAAGGATAAGAGCTGAAGGAATGTGAGACATTATGTTAATTTGGGACCTATTTAGATTAAGTGTTATGATGACGTTTGATGACTTTAGGAAAATGTATGGCATGCAGATAAATGTAAGTAAGTATACAGTTGTGAGCCGCAGTAACCATTTAGACATAGATTTATTACTTAAGGTATAAGAGATAAAATTTATCATATAGACATTTAATATTTTAAAGCATTGTTTAACAATGTTGAGTACTAAGTACTGCGACATAGAACAATAGTTATAAAGCAGAAGGGTAATTCCATTTTTAACATATGCGAGCATATCATTTATATTTTGGAATTTATTCCAATTGTTTTCCGTCCACTTGTGAAGCAGTGAGGTCACCGAACATGCGAAATAATTCTTTTTCACTGGCGACGAGTTCGACGCGGTCCCCATCCCGGCGCCTTACGAGGATTTTCCCCCCGCGAAACCAGCAATATCGGCATCCCCGTTTAGCTGCGATCTCTCGGGTTTTCTTGAACAGAACTCTGTTGACCATTGTTAGTCTTTCTCCAACGAATATCTTCTGCGAAGGTCCTGCCACCGATAGGTCTTCAGACTTGAGACCGCGGCGGACTCGTGCAGCCTTCAGCACCTCATCGCGCGGCGCCTGACGCGTAAAACGTATAACAACGGGACGTGGGCGCCGGCGCTCCCCCTCATCGCCGCCGCCGGGAGCCGTGCGTGGACCCACGCGCGTCACGCTGTCGACGTCCGTCTCTTGGAGTGGAACGCCAATCTTCGAGGCAAACACCGACACCATGTGGCCGAGGTTTTCACCTGGCGCCTCGGGGACTCCGTGAAGTTCAATTTCCTTTCGCAGGGCAGCTTGCTCGCGCACGTCACGCTGCCGCTCCAAGTCGTCGACCCTTCGTCGCAGAGTATCGAGCTCGGCCTCGCGCTGACGGTCCCGCTCTTCGAGCTCGGCGATCCGAGACTGTAACGTCTCCAGGTTGCGCGTAGTCGCGTCCACCTTCCCTTTACAACAGTCAAGCGAATTGCCGAATTTCTCCATATTGGATTTCATTGTATTGAAGGTGGTTTGGAAGTTGCGGAGATTAGCCGTTAGCACCGCCAGCTCCTCGGATGTGATGAGTTCTGCCGCAGTGTCCGCACCTCCCGATACGGACGCAGGTGAGTTGTGCCGCGAGCGCGCAGGAGAGTTATCGGAATTGTTCCTCGGTCGGCGCGCGATGCACGCAGGACACTCCCAGCGGCCCTTCGCCGCGCGAGTGCGACCCAGTTGTTGGGGGAACGCACATGCAGCGTGGTATACCAAGCAGCAGGTGGTACAAGTGACTGCCTCGGGTCCCTTTGCTTCCAGATTACATACTCCACACTTGCCTGTCATTATCTACTACGTACTGCGTACGTGTTAAGCAAATGTCAATATGGCGCGGGTAGGTGAGACGGCGGCGATTCGCTAGGAAACCAATTTAGGGCCGCTAACCCGGTTTTTTCCAACTAACTTGACTTACAGTGATCCGGGGCAGTTCCGTTATTACTCTCGTCACTCGATATCACTTAACAGTCCATGAAAATAATTTAAATTGTATAAATACTGTAATTCACTTGCTTACGCTGGCAGTGTTGCCATGAGTTGCCGTTAAGGTACATATTCGCATGCAGGGATTGGCGACGTGAAACAGTAGGCTATTAAAGCCCGAAGGTAGGAACTTTTTCTATGGAGTGATTTATCTGTTACGAAGTAGTACTGTGTGGGGTCGGTACTTAATAAGAATAGTCCCACTGCATCTCTCCCCCGTGCATGTCATAAAAGGCGACTAAGGGATAAGCGGCCTACAGACACCCCGGTCGACTTGTGGCTTTCATGGAAGACATAGGCCGGCTGGGGGTAGCTGGAGATTGCAGGGTTTTGCACGAAGGTCCCCAACCAAGCGGGATTAGTTTGCAGGCCTAGAGCCAACCCCAAACCGAAACAACAACAACAACTGTTACGAAGTAACTATTAAGTAATGAGTGTCTGTTGAGTGAGTGTGGGGTGTGGGGTGTGTGGTGTTGCAGGACCGACTGAAGCGGCATCAGAGCATGCACGTCGAGGACATGAAGCGCTTCGAGTGCCTCGAGTGCAAGAAGAGTTTCAAGTGGGAGCGCAGCCTCAGTCAGGTACGAACCGCGCATCTTCTTTAGGCTTCCGTATCCCATACGGAAGCCTATTACTAAGCCTCCGCTGTCTTTTTTTTTTTGTCTGTAATCCGGTATGGGTGGCTGAGTCGGAGGGGCCAAAGCGTATGTTCCGACCAGCCAATATCACCTCAGAGAAGGTAGGTGCCATACCGGAGACTTCCCTGGATTGCTGGCTATACTGGACTAGAGGAGAACACAACCGAGGCTGCTATGCGGCAATCTTACATCCAGTACGGTGGTACCAACCCAGTCGGCTACAATTTGAGCCTACCACCTAGTAAGGGGCAAGGGAAGGGACCTACAGTTTTACACCGGTTCCGGCGAACAGTGAAGCAGCAGGTGTGGGTATGCATGCACGTAAATTTTTTCCTCAGAAAAAACTCATTGGTACACGCCGACGGGATTCGAACCGCGGACCTCTCGCATGAGAAGCCGATGCCAAAACCACTCGGCCACCCGCCGCTTCGACTGTCTGTCCGTCCTTCTGTCTGTCCGAGGGCTGTATCTCTTGAACCGTAATAGGTAGCCCGTTGAAATTTTCACAGAATATGCGTTAGTATGGCGGATATAACAACAAATAATAAAAAAAAAATTGGTTGTCTGTAAAGTCGGTTTATGGACGATAGTTTTACGTGATAACGTCATACAACCCTTGTTTCATGAATATTCTAAATTTGAAATATTTTCCGACCGGCCAGATATTATGGTACGAGTAACCTCGTTTTAATTTCTGCGGCCCTGGTACTTTTACAAGCCGACGCTTGAGCCAATTGTGCCTCTCTATCGCTTGTTACGCGCTCTCGCTTGCACACACAGGCTCAGATGGAACGTGACGTGATATTCGTGCGTGCAGCCTGTGTTCATCAATTTATAAGGCGTTACCACGTCAAAAGAAAATGTTAGAAATTAAGGGGGGCTCCCATACAACAAACGTGCGAAAATTCGATTAGTCACGCTACTGAATAATAGATGGCGCCACAACTTTTATACATTGCATTGTTGAAAGACAAAAGATAGGCGGATATTATTGATAGCGGATAGATACGGAAACCTCCGTGCGCGAGTAAAACTCGCACTTGACAGATGAGACCTTGTGCTAGATAGCGGTTACAATGTGACGCGCTGTAGAGGCGACGCAAAGCTAGCGGCACAGCATATATATGGCTAAAGCAGTATGGAAACTACGTACAAAACGATCGAAACGACGCACTCACACACACGCACGCCTCAACAAGGCCCCGAAGCGAATGTCGCAAACAATCAGTCGCGGGTGCCGCGTCCGAGTGGTCGTGTTTGTTTTTGTTGCATGCGCCACGGACAGTCCGCGATCTTTTAGAATGCAAAAAAATGTTTACAAACGTTTTTCGCCTGTTGTCACTTTATATTAACTTTTGACAAATGTTGACAACTTTTGTCAACTTTTCCCATCTTTTGCCAACTTCTGTCAGATTTTGTCAACTTTTATCGACTGTTGTCAACTCTTGTCAAATTTTCTTATCTTTTGCCAACTTCTGTCACCTTTTGTCAACTTTTATCGACTGTTGTCAACTCTTGTCAAGTTGTGTACACTTTTAAGAACTTTTGTCAACTCTCGGTAACTTATGTCAACTCTTGTCAACTTTTGTCAACTTTTCTCATCTTTTGCCAACTTCTGTCACCTTTTGTCAACTTTTATCGACTGTTGTCAACTCTTGTCAAGTTTTGTAAACTTTTGAGAACTTTTGCCAACTCTCGGTAATTTATGTCAACTCTTGTCAACTTTTGTCAACTTTTCTTATCTTTTGCCAACTTCTGTCACCTTCTGTCACCTTTTATCAACTTTTATCGACTGTTGTCAACTCTTGTCAAGTTTGTAAACTTTTGAGAACTTTTGTCAACTGTCGGTAACTTATGTCAACTCTTGTCAACTTTTGTCAACTTTTCTCATCTTTTGCCAACTTCTGTCACCTTTTGTCAACTTTTATCGACTGTTGTCAAGTTTTGTAAACTTTTGAGAACTTTTGCCAACTCTCGGTAACTTATGTCAACTCTTGTCAACTTTTGTCAACTTTTCTTATATTTTGCCAACTTCTGTCACCTTTTGTCAACTTTTGTCAATGTTTGTCAACCAGGGTCAACTTTTGTCAACTTTCGTCAATATTTTTCAACTTTTGTCATCTATTGTCATCTTTTGTCAACTTTTATCGATTGTTGTCAACTCTTGTCAATGTTTGTCAACCTTGGTCAACTTTTGTCAACTTTCGTCAACATTTGTCAACTTTTGTCATCTTTTGTCAACTTTTATCGACGGTTGTCAACTATTGTCAATATTTATCAACCTTGGTCAACTTTTGTCAACTTTCGTCAATATTTGTCAACTTTTGTCATCTTTTCTCAACTTTTATCGACTGTTGTCAACTCTTGTCAATGTTTGTCAACCTTGGTCAATTTTTGTCAACTTTCGTCAATATTTGTCAACTATTGTCATCTTTTGTCAACTTTTATCGACTGTTGTCAACTCTTTAAATGTTTGTCAACCTTGGTCAACTTTTGTCAACTTTCGTCAACATTTGTCAACTTTTGTCATCTTTTGTCAACTTTCATCGACTGTTGTCAACTCTTGTCAATGTTTGTTAACCTTTGTCGGCTTTTGTCTACTTTTGTCATCTTTTGTCAACTTTTATCGACCTGTGTCAGCTTTTATCGACTGTTGTCAACTCGTGTCAATGTCAACCTAATCTTGGTCAACTTTTGTCAACTTTCGTCAACATTTGTCATCTTTGTCAACTTTTATTGACTGTTGTCAACTCTTGTGGTTGTTTGTCAACCTTAGTCAACTTTCGTAAACATTTTGTCATCTTTTTTCAATGTTTGTCAACTTTTGAATACTTTTCTCGACTTTTGTGAACGTATAGCCACTTTCGTCATCTTTTGTCAACTTTTGCCAACTTCTCTCAGCTTTTGTCAGCTTTTATCATATTTTAACCACTGTTGTCAACTTTTGTCACTTTTATGAACTTTTGTCAGCTTTCGTTAACAAGAAGTTGACAAAAGTTGACAAGAGTTTACATAAGTTGACTAAAGTTGACAAGAGTTAACGAAAGTTGACAAACTGGACAAAAGATGGGAAAAGTTGACGAAAGTTGACAAACAGCTGACATAAGTTGACAAACGTTGACAAAATATGAAAAAAGTTGACAATACTTAGTTGACATTAATTAACAATAGTTAACGAAAGTTGACAAACGTTAACAAGAGTTGACAAAAGTTCACGAACGCTGACAAAAGTTTATAAAAGTGACAGAACTTGGTAAAAGTTGACAATAGTGGTTAAAAGTTGACAGAAGTAAGTAAAAGTTGACAAAAGATGACGCAAGTTGACAAAAGTTGACGGAAGCTGGCCTTAGTTCATCAAAGTGACAGAAGTTGGCAAAAGTTGACAAAAACTTCCGAAAGTTGACAACAGTCGTTAAAATTTTACAAAAGCTGATAGAAGTTGGCAAATATTGACAAAAGATGACGAAAGTGGCTATAAGTTAACAAAAGTCGACAAAAGCCGTAAAAGTAGACAAACGTTGATGAAAGTTGACAAAAGTTGACGAAAGTTGACAAAAGTTGACAAATGTTGACAAAAGTTGACAAGAGTCGACTTATGTCACCGAGATTTGATAACAGTTCTCAAAAGTTTACAAAACTTGAAAAGAGTTGACAACAGTCGATAAAAGTTGACAAAAGGTGACAGAAGTTGGCAAAAGATGAGAAAAGTTGATAAAAGATGACGAAAGTGGCTATAATTTCACAAAAATCGAGAAAAATAGACAAAAGTTGACAAAAGATGACAAAAGTCGACAAATGTTGACGAAAGTTGACCAAGGTTGACAAACATTGACAAGAGTTGACAACAGAAGTTCTCAAAAGTTTACAAAACTTGACAGCAGTCGATAAAAGTTGACAAAAGGTGACAGAAGTTGGCAAAAGATGAGAAAAGTTGACAAAAGTTTACAAGAGTTGACATAAGTTACCGACAGTTGACAAAAGTTCTCAAAAGTTTACTTTTAAATAAATGTTTTAATAAATAATAATTTTACAATTTTACAAAAAAATTTGATTGACATCCCTAACGCTCCAATGGAGCGTAGGTACTTATTTTAACAAATAGGCCTAGTTTCCATACTGCTTTAGCCATATATATATTGTGCTAGCGGTGCGTATTCAAAGGAGTGGAACTTAATATAATTTATCTAGAAAGGCACGTTGATGGTGATTTTCCTCATCTATGTAAGGGATAACACAATCTCGTGTCTTATAATAATTTCTTCTCTCACTCTCACATTATCCGTCCGCCTACTTAGACACCCTTTATCACATCCCAAAATTTTGCTAGAATATAGTGCAGATCTGCATTAAGCCGATCTTTTGTACCTTATTTTATAGTAAACAGTAAAATGGTGTACAATAAACAAAAAATACAATCAGTTGAGCACGCAACGTACGAGAGACTATACAACAGTGGCGCCCAAACGGTCGATCGCGATCGACCGGTCGATCGCAAGAGGCTTTTAAGTCGATCGCTGAAACTATGTAGAGCAAGAAGTGACTGTACCGTGTGGGGCCGGTACTTTAAAAGAATAGCCCCACTGCATCTCTTCCCGTGTATATCGTAAAAGGCGACTAAGGGATATGACTCCCTTCCTATATTACTACGTGGTAGGGTTTGTACCGTGTGGGGCCGGTACTTTAAAAGAATAGCCCCACTGCATCTCTTCCCGTGTATATCGTAAAAGGCGACTAAGGGATATGACTCCCTTCCTATATTACTAGGTGGTAGGGTTTAACCCGCGCGGGTTGGTACCACCGCACTGAATGAAAGGTCGGTCGAAACGGCTATGTAAATAGTTTGTGTTTTCCGTCCAGTTCAGTGTAGCCGACACGACCGAGGGGAAGTACTGACGTGGCACCAAGTCCACCCGGTGTTATGGGCTGACATCGCGGATGTTGTAGGTGATGTAGCCAACCGTGTCAGTTTCCATAAAAAAGAAACATAGAAGAATTCATCATATTTGATGTGACTTAACATTTTCCAGGTAGTGTCGCCTTCCACAAGGACCGCAATGCGCAGTAACAAATATAAAGCATATGTAATGAGCATAGTTTTTAATTCAAACAAAAATTATTTATTTATTTATTTATTTATTTATTTGATGAACGAACAGCCTAGGCTGATGTGTTCATGTCTAAGTTCACTGGTGCTTTGTTATTTTTATGTTAGTTTAGTTTGGTGTTTTTTTTAGGTGTTTGTCGAGCCTGTTTTTAAAGGAATTGGTGGTGGGTGCTTGTACGACATCTTCGGGCAGTTTGTTCCACATTTCCACTGCTCTATTTGACAGGAAGTTTCGTCTCGGATTTGTTGAGCTGACAGTGACATTCAGCTTCAAGCTATGGCCTCGGAGATGACTATTTGTATTTCTAGTAAAGAGGTTCTCCAGTTCTGGACAATCATAATGCTGATTGAGAATCTTGTATGTTTCTATGAGGTCACCCCTTTCTCTACGTTGCTCCAATGTTGTCAGGTTGAGGATTTTTAGTCTTTCCTCGTATGGTTTCCTCTTCAGTGATTTTGGTATCTTGGTCGCTCTTCTTTGAACTCTTTCTAGGAGAGTAATATCTTTGACGAAGTAAGGATTCCATATTTGAAATCCATATTCCAAGAGTGGTCTAATGTGAGATTTGTAAATTTTGATTAATGTCTCTATAGTCAGGTTTTGAAATGATTTTCGTACAACATAGAGTATGGCGTTTGCACGTTTGACTATGGTCTCTATATGATTTGCCCATTTTAGATCTTCTGAGATAGTTATTCCCAGATCTTTCTGAGCCTGTGTAGAAAATATTATGTCTGTTCCGATTTTATACTGGAGTCTCGGGTTATTATTCCCTATATGCAAAACTGTGCATTTCGAGGGGTTAGTTCGTATTAGCCAATGGCGGGTCCATTCCAATATTCTGTCCAGGTCATCTCTGAGTGTCCCACTGCTCACAATGGGGTTGGCAATGAGTTTTGCATCATCGGCGAATAGGCTTGACATGGCTTGGATAACAGCGCAGATGTCGGAGATGTAGAGACCAAATAGAGTTGGTGCCAGAACTGATCCTTGGGGCACGCCGCTGAGAACGTCTCTCACTCCCGATAGGCAGTCGCCCACTCTCACTTGGTATGTTCTGCCGACCAGGTAGTTTTCTATCCACGTTAGTAGCTTGCCTCGTATTCCAAGATGTTCCAATTTTACCAGGAGACGTCGATGTGGAACTTTATCAAATGCTCGTTCAAAATCTAAGTAAATCACATCAACTGGGTTTTTAGAATCAAACTCTTGGGTCCAGTGATCTAGACATATTAGTAAATTCGTGATCGTACATTACAACAAATTATTTAACAACGAAAACCTTTGGTACAACTGTCGATCTCAAAACCTTGAATTTTTTGTAGGTAGATCTTCATAGAAAAAAGTATGGGCACCACTGCTATATAAGATATAGGCATATGACACGCTATGCATATGCACACTCTTTTTTTTTTTTTTTTTTATGGAACCTGACACGGTTGGCTACATCACCTACAACATCCGTGATGTCAGCCCATAACACAGGGTGAACTAGGTGCCATGTCAGTGCTTCCCTTCATTTCATGTCGGCTACACTAAACTGGACGGAAAACACGAACTATTTACATAGCCGTTTCGACCGACGTTTCGTTCAGTGCGGTGGTACCAACCCGGCCGGGATAAACCCTACCACCTAGTAAGGTAAGAAGGGAAGGGACCTACAGTTTAACGTGGAATCCGAACCACGGTCAGCCTCCAACGGTCGAGCGGTCACCCATCCAATCACTGACCGCGCTCAGCGTTGCTTAATAACAGTTGACTAACCAACCGCGCCACTGAGCTACCGAGGCTGACGAATTTTCTTATCCCTTAGTCGACTTTTACGACATGCGACGGGGAGAGATGCAGTGGGGCTATTCTTTTTAAGTACCGACCCCACACGGTACTCACTACTCTCATAAGGAGTTATTTTGTGGGGAGGGTCGACCGATGCTGTTCGGGTCCTTCGAATGCAAAAGAGAGCAATACGTATCCTAGGAGGAGCACCCTACCTTGCCTCTTTTGATCTCTAGGAATCCTGACTGTACCTTCCTTGTATATATACGAAGTTATATGCTATGTTCGCGAAAATATCCACAAACTCGAACAAAATAATGTGAATCACAGCTACAAGACAAGGAATGGAGACAAATTAAAAGTCAGTGACACATCGGCTCACCTTAGCTGAGAGGGACCCGAACATTATCGGTCCAAAATTCTATGAGAAACTTCCTATACAAATAAAAGACGAAAGTAGTGACAGAAAGTTCCAGTCCCAAGTGAGGCAACTGCTGTTGGATAAATGTATCTATGATGTAAACGAATATCTTAATTAAGATGCCAGAATTAATGTTAAAATTTAATAATACAATCAAGTAAATCGACAACATTTACATTATGTACTTGTATGAAAACGAAAAATAACTGACAGCATACTAATCCTTGTGAAACAAATATAATTTTGAACAGTGTGGTTTTTATGACGAAATAAAGTCAATAAAGTTAAATAAAGGCAAGTCGCTTCCGTTATTCAAAAAACACTTAAAGTTGTACTATCTCCGTCAATGTGAAGACAAAAGCTAAAAAATCCTTTAATTCTGAATGGACAAGTATGTATGTATATATTTAGGTATCATGTATTATATAAATTGTAATTCATATGTATTTAATGTAATTTATAAATAGTAATTTATATGTTTAATTAACTAGTAGGTACTTATATGTAGTGTATATTATAGTTTATCATAGTTATTTTCCTTATATTATATTATACATTCCCACACTCAAGTCTTTTGCTACTACCTACTTATATCTCACAACATACGACTCTTAAATATCCGAAGGTTGACTGGGAGAAATCCCTGTTAAGGGATAAGTCCGCCTTTGCCCCTCATGTACATTACTTATTGTCTGTTTGTATAAAATGTTTTCTGGAGCAATAAAGTATTTTCTATCTATCTATCTAAACAAACATTAAACATTAAACCGTTTAAACATTGCAGCACGTGAAGATCCACTCGGACAACAACCCGTACGTGTGCTCGGTGTGCCGGAAGGTGTTCTCGAAGCGTTGCCACCTCGAGAGCCATCTCCGCACGCACATCGACGACCACAAGCGCTTCAACTGCATCGAGTGCGGCAAGAGCTTCAAGTGGGAGAAGAGCCTCAACCAGCACTGCAAGACACACTCGCACGACCTCTTCTACCACTGCCCGGAGTGCGGGAAGAGCTTCCGCAAGCAGAAGAGCTACAACCAACACTTCAAGGTGAACTAGTAAGAGAGCTTCTTGCTCCATATCCACATTTCTAGGTATATTCATAGAATAAGTCCTCCTCCCTGCACTTGCACTACCTATATTTCTTTATCTGTATTTTATTCCTCATCACCCAAAGGTTGACTGGAAGAAATCACTTGTAGTGATAAGTCCGCCTTTGCGCACTCCTGTATTTCTTGTTTCTTGTCGTGTACTGTTCTTCCTTCAATTTGTGTGCAATAAAGAGTTTCTATTCTATTCTATTTCTTTTTGCATAGAATATGTCTTGTTGTTGTTGTTGTTTTGGTTTGGGGTTGGCTCTAGGCCTGCAACTAATCCCGCTTGGTTGGGGACCTTCGTGCTAAACCATGCAGTCTCCAGCTACCGCAGCCAGCCTATGTCTTCCATGAAAGCCACAAGTCGACCGGGGTGTCTGCAGGCCGCTTATTCCTTAGTCGCCTTTTACGACATGCACGGGGAGAGATACAGTGGGACTATTCTCCCACATGTTATAAGGAATTGCTTACCAGTCTTCTAAACGTACAATGGACTGATTATGGTCCCGTTACTGCGAATGGGCCCGTCAATAAAAAACAACGACCAGTTTTCTATGTTGCAAAATCAACTTCCAGCTTTGACTTTATACTTGTAAATTAGTCTAAAATCATTGCTGTTGTGCAGTTATATGCTAACTTTATGAACTCGTATGTACCGATGCACAATGCCCACCGGGGATACCTAATGGAAAAAAAAGATTGTGTTAAAGCCTTTGATTGTATTAATCACTGGATTCCGCTGACCATGCCTCATGGTTACGTTTCGAATGGTTTCCCCTTTGCACGGGTCTTTCTCAAAGTCTGTTCAGTAATAAATATAAATTGTACTACACAGTAATAAATTTCATGTGGAGTTGCACAGGGTTCTCTGCTTGGCCCTCCTCTTTTTATTATTATAATGTATGCATTGTGCTATAATTAAAACATAATCATTGTTCTAATATGCTCTCTCAATGTTTGTTACCCTCAGGGAGTGTGTTTACATTCCGTATTTGCTTTCTGCCAATCTGTAACCTTCCTAATGCGATTATATTTTTTAACATTCTCTATATAAACCTTATTTTATTACTTGTGGATATGAATAAACATTTGCAGCTCTCGGCATGTAATTGAAAGGTTGCAGGTTCGATTCCCTAGTGGGCGGTGTCTGGAACAATTTTAAGCTTACATTATATCCTTCCGGTCCTTCCAAATGATGATGCTTGGAAAGGTATACTCGTACAAAACAGAATGGTTCTTGCACAATTAAAAAGAAAAAAAAATACAAAAATTCTCTTGGTATTAACCAACAGCATTTTCGGCCAGTCTACCTTATTATACTCATGAATATGAGCATAGAATTTATCAAGGCTATGTTTACAGTACCAGAGATTACCCACATTAAAAATGCATGCTACATCATAGTTTAATAGTAGTCACTGTTGGCCACTGTTGTCTGATATGGGAAAATAAATACCACATTCATTCCAATTTGGAGTATCCCATTATGTAGATTCTCTCTGCTCAGATTAGCTCTGTCAGAATCAATCCGCAAGTAATTAAATAAGGCAAAAATTGATTATGTTAAAAAATGGAATTTCGCTTAGGAAGGTTGCCACAAGTGACAGCCTTCCTCCCCGCCAGGTGCACTCGGCTGACAACCCCTTCAACTGCACCACATGCGGCAAGGCCTTCTCCAAGCGCAGCCACTTCGAGGGCCACCTCAAGATCCACGAGGACGACAAGCAGACCTTCGAGTGCTCCGACTGCGAAAAGAAATTTAAATGGGAAAAAAGTCTCACCGCCCACAAAATGCTACACTCCGGCGTGATCCCCTTCAAGTGTTTGCAGTGCGGCAAGTCTTTCACGCGCAGCGACTCGCTCAAGAAACATCAGAAGACGCACGACGCGCACAACAAGATGAACGGTGCGGAGGACAAGAGCTTCGTCACGCTCCAGACGAAGGCGAAGCAGGAGCCGAAGGAGGGCTTTCAGAAGCCCGGGTCGCCGCTGCGTCACGGCCAACTCAAGTACATACACGCGCTCCCGTTTGACTACAACACGAGCGAAGAGCAGATTAAAATGTACATGCAGAAGATAGAGAACGCGCAGTTCGACGTCGAGAAACACGCGGCGAAGAATAATGAGTTTGCGTCGTTTAAAATCGGCGTACCGCCGCCGTACTTTGAGAAGTTCATGCAGGCGTCTGTGTGGCCGGAGAATATGTATATAAAGGAGTGGCAGGCGTACCAGTGGCAGCCGTCGACGTCGTTCGCGGGCGAGCCGCCGGCCGGCACGCAGAGGTACAAATAGTTGACGTAAACGAGTTGCCTTGATGAGCGATGGAGCGCCGTCGGGCGGCTCTTAGAGAGTAGCGATCGCTGAACGGCCGTTGAATTAAAAACATCACAAAAATGTCTTTCTATGTGTAATGTTGCATCTGCAAGTCTGTTATCTCTGTAAAGAGAACGAAACGAAGAATTGTGATGCGATGAGCGCCGACTTGTCGACCCGATACCGTCGGGTGCCAAAATTTAAAAAAATTGCATATTTTTTTTAAATGTGTGTTAGCAAAGCAGTGGTTCCGTACCGCTGAAGGCCGGGAGGACTGGAGGAAAATTGGAGAGGCGTATGTCCAGCAGTGTACGCTTACACACTGACTGACTGAGTGACTGTTAGCAAAATGCTTTGACAAATGACCTGACAAGCGATTTTGGGAGCGAAGCGAGCAAGAGATTTTGAGGAAAAAATTTCCTTTCATCTGAGTGAATTAGTTTCATATTCAAAACTCGAAATTATTTTGTTTTCACTATTTGTGAAGTAGATCTTTTTTACTGCGGATATTTCACAGCTCGACGCTGGCACCAATGAGCCTAAGATAAAGAGGCCAAGTTTAAGGTGGTGCAGACATGGCGGATGAACAAGTTTGTCACATCGTCGTAAATAAAAAGTATATATTTTTGAGATTCTCGCAATACGAGAAGAAAACAACAGGCATTAGAAGTACCACGGAAAAGTCTGTATACTCTAATTAGTTTTGCCTGTCCCGAAAAGGGACTGAAGAAATGTATCTTTTCAATTCAGAAATATTTTAAAATGAAAACAATTTCATCTGCACCTGGATTCAGCATTATACATAGGGACTGGATACTATTTATTGTATATAAATAAACTGAAAAACACGTACAGCCGTAGATGTCGTGCGATTGGTGCTCTCTAAACACGCTCACAACACACACACACACACACACACACACAAACTCCGCATGTACATACAGACATGTGCACGGGTGTATGTATAGACTCATAGGAGGAATAATTTGTAAGAAAACTCCGGTCGTTAAGTACAATCGCGCAATAAACTGGAAATACATTGTGTAGAATGTTACCTGTGTGGACATTGGACATAGTTGGCTGCATGGACATTGGACATAGTTGGCTGCATGGACATTGGACATAGTCTGAAAACAGGATATTATCTTGATAAATTTACCTTATTTTAATAGTTACAGCAACTCAGATAAGTAATTGATTAGGTAATAAGAAAGAAGTTGCAAAAAAATTGCTTACCCTGAAGACAACACCTTTTTTACATACAAAACTGGGGACAAAATTGTCCCATGGGTCACCCCTAAAAATTTGGTTAATATTTTATTTTAAATAGTTCTCTACTTTTATTTCAATTGCCTATCAACCTAAGTATTTTATGCTTATTGATTTTCCACTAAGTAATAAATTGTAACAAACTTTTTTTTTTATTTGACTTTGCAGCTGGTTTTTAAGTTACAAGAAAAAGTTGATCCACCCAAGTAACATGCGGGATGTCACCCAATTACACCGTGTTCCTGGTGAGCCGTGGTACCGTGGCAGTGGTTTCTTTTATTTGGAACGGCTACAATGAACTGAAGGCAAATACTGAAAAAATAACACTCCCTCCGACGTACCTACGCACTGAGCGATGGTTGGTCACAACTAGAAAAAAAAATTGTTTTCCATCCAGTTCTGTGTAGCCAGGACAACCAAAGGAATGCACTGGCATGGTACCTAATTGGGACATCAACAAGGTCTAAAGGGCTAACCGATGTAGCCAACCATGTTGGACGGGGTGCCACAGGCGTGTTTCCAGTTGTTAGCGCAAGGGTACCATTTGTAAGGGGGTTGTAATTTTTGTGCCTACGGTATAAAATGGTGGTACACATTGTTACGGGAGTTGTACTATGGAACAATACTTACACCAACCAAAACTGATAGTACCAAGATGTCGGACTCGGTAGCTCGGTGGTGCGGTGCATCGGCGTTCAATCCTCGATGTTAAGCACACCGGGCGTTGTTGGACTTTAAATGTGTGACCGTACAACTGTTTATTGTTTATTATATAACTAGCTGTGCCCGCGGCTCCGCCCGCTCTCATATTTCACTTCACTGCTAACCTCATAGGCCATTTAGCGTGATAGTAAGTAGCCTATAGTTGATGGGAAGAATCAAGCTATCCGTAGAATTTTTTTTTATAAAATCGGTTCAGTGGTTCTCGAGTTATAAGCGGACAGACAGACATACATACACTTAGACAGAAAGCAGACGTTGGATTTTATTATAGGTAAGGATTTCATCCATAGGTATGTAACCTACGCTTGGACATGTCGAAAATTCCGCCAGTTCTAAATTCAATGCGAAGAAGAACTGACAAACAAACTTCGCAAGTCACAATGTTCTGTTAGTACTAATATTATTATTATTAAATACTAGGCTTAGCTCGCGTTAAATTCATATTTAAAAAGCAGAAGCAAGTAAGTAAGAAAGAAAGAAGGCCGAGCTGTGTTCCTGCGTTACATTTATTTCGGCGCGCGGAACAATTCGGTTTGTATGAGAGCCACATCTTAGCGTAACCGAAACTGAATTTTATTCAGCCTATCCTGTGTCACTTATAGTGAAAAGTGCTTGTACTATGTTTCATCGAATTCGGATGATCGGTTTTAGAGTTATGGAGGAACATACATACATACAGAAAAGATTTCAAAAAATTGTCAATTTAGTTTTAGTACCATACATAAGAGTCTAAAAACGCAGTATCTTATAAAACAAAGTAACTTACTCTATGACCATCCCTTACAGATTTATTATTATTATCGATTATAGTTCCGTTGAGGCTGACCGTGGTTCGGATCCCACTATACTATTTTCTTACCCTACTATACTAGGTGGTAGGGTTGTGGTCAGGATATGTGGAATCCGAACCCCGATAAGCCTCTACGGTAGCATGGTCACCCATCCAAAGTCGAGAGCTACCGAGACTGACAACTCTGAGACCTAGGGCATATGTATAGCAAGAAGGCGGCATCTGCAAAAGAAACATTTATTTTGCATTTTTGATAGCGTTGGACTTTGAACAAATGGACAATGCCTTTTTTACTAAGGTCTTGAAAGCCGCTCCTAACTTCATTGACCATGAATGTAGTTAAAGGGTTTCAAGCCTCATATTTAAAGAAATAATAGTTTGTTAATTTTTGCGCGGTTTAACTCACTCGGCTAGCGGGAAAACACAAGTAGGGGATTTTGAAAATTCATATTTTGAAGTTTTTCTACATTTTATATTTCCCGCGAGTGTGTGTGGCTAGCTGATCGAATTGGCTATCAGTGTTGGTGAGGTTATGTTTCAAACGGAAGGTTAGCTTTGGCTAAAATGTCTGTTAAAACAATTTACTTCCTTCTTGTCTATTGAGGTATTGTTCGCTTTTATTTAGGAAATGTTAAAGCACCGTTTAGATATAACAATAAGTAAAGAAGAATGAGAAATTATACTGGCAACACAGTATTGGTTCTTGGCATATATTGTTTGTATTGGGCCATTCTGTAAGAATACATTTTGCAATGGAGAACTAACATAATATGAATTAGCCAACTACGGGAGTATGGAATATTAATGCTCTGATAGTTTCTAAGAGCAAGGATACGATAGAGTGGAAATTTGAAACGAGAAGTAGGCATGCCGTTTGTCAAATTTGAGAGTGTGTGTTGCGTTGCTATGTCCATGGATAACTTATTTTAAAAGCATTTTTGCGATGAAAAACGTGCATAGAAAAATTAAAAATATATATGTAATAAAGATACTATGGCTTAGATAATTACTGGCAAAAACATGATACGTGAAAATTCACCCGATAGAAAAAAAAATTATACTACCTCTAAAAATAGCATTTTTAAATTTTGTACCTAAGTCAAATTTTAAAAATAAGAGATAATATAACAGGTTTCAGTTTAAAAATAATAATACATATGTATGTATATACATTATTACAATAAAACTTTTATTTATACCACTTATCGATGGAAGGAATTATATGTTTTCTGCACTCCTTTCGCCCTTACTTCCACAATTAGGTGGGTGGGTACCCATTGTATACAATAAAATTTTATTTATATTTTCTTTGATAAATACCAAACTTCTACACTGGTGCCTGACTGCAAAATTTGTGCCCGTGAACATAATGTCACTGAACACAATGACAAGAAGTCTAGTCGTCTCTTTTTAACACAAACAATGTACATTTTTATGACAAATATACTCTAGACTAGCTAGCTAACTTGTCCCTTTCGCACTAGGGGCAAATTCATGTCGCCTCTCTATCGACTTCATGCTCTTAGGGTAGTACGATGTGTTCCTTTCTCTTTGATTTGATGACACTGTCACTTTAACCTACGGAGCGGCCACTAGTGGCCGCTTTATACATTAATGAGTTCGTCTATATCGAGACGCTCTAGGGCGTCTACGAAATATGTGACGTCGCACTGTGATTTAACTGGATCGGATCTTCTCATCAGCCGTTACCCTCGTTAGCCTAGCTAGCGGGTAGGGTGTGTGGCGTTTGGATCCGTTGTTCCTGGGTTCCAATCCACTTGTATGAATGATTTTTTTTCTTTTTTTTTTAAGTATTGTTAGGGTATTGAAAATAGGTTATGGTTTTTTTTTATACCACATAAAACACTTCACATCATCTGACATTCATGTCTCGCAGCTGCCCTAGAACGTTCCGATTTTGATGCGATCGTCTGTCACTTTGGTACATGACATCTGTCAGTCAGCCTACACCAACGGTGTCTCTGACGGATGACTATTAATTCTGTTTTAGGAGCGCCTGGAAGTGCCGATAAAAGTCGATAGTATTTTTATCAACTCTAAAGTCAGTGAAATCTCACTTTACTCCGTCTTTAAAAAAAAATCGACTACAGTATGTGGAATCTTGTGAAAATTTATGGAAAAATTTTCTTGCAAAATGATTATGATTGGCCCAATGAATGAATTTGCTTTTGGAAAGTGCCGATACACTTGTGTCTTTAAAATATCCAGTTTTCGAAATCATAATTTTGTCCCTTTCAACGACATGATGGATAAATTCATTAACAAAAATCCTCTAATATTATTGTTGCTACCTTGTTCACTTTATGCGGCGTACAGACTGGTGCAGCGTAACATACCAACGTGAAAACACTTTGCAACAGATTACTAATAGTCTAGACCAGGGATGGGCAAACTTTTTTCTACGGGGTCAATATTTACATACGTAACTATGTGAGGGGCTTGTGAATTTTTGGCTATAATATTATAATTCTTTGTTGAAATAAGCATATTTGTATTGTCCGAAATAAAGTTATTTATTGACTCATAGGTTTCAACAACATTAAAACTTCTCTCATACAAAATAAAATTACATGAATATGTACCTATAGATAGATATTCGAATTAGGTACAGTGTACCTGGTGCACTATGAAAGGGAAATTTTTATTTATTGCAGGTAATCTATAAAATAGGAACAAAGATTTATTAATTAATATAACCAAATACGCTGTAAAGTAATGTATAATAAATTTATCTACTTCTGGGTCTATGGTCGCGGGCCGGATAGCAACTGTTCGCGGGCCGTAGTTTGACCATCCCTGGTCTAGACGTCCTGCTCTTGTGAACCGTACCTTTGCCGAGCTTACACTACGAGCGTTACAAGTGGAAACGGGCGCGGGCGCAGCAGGAGTTACGTAGTGAATGCACGGCGAAACGCGTGTAGAATGTTGCATTGCACCAGTCTGTACGCGTCGCCACATTTTTACCTTATTATTTAAAAATGACTGCTTTGAAACATCACAATTTAGTTTGTAAAGTCTTTCATTGTTGCGAACAAATTAGTTGACAAAACAAAATGTGCCCTAACTATATGGCAGTAATGTGTATTTTTGTTCAGATATTTATCCATGTGTGGCAGAAAGGTTAGAACACAATGACATAAGCCGTATTGTGTCTTAAAGTGGGTCTGGCTGTCTCCAGACATGCCGACATAGGCGCCGACTACGTGGGTGCTCGGGGGCTCCAGCACCCACGAGGGGTGAGTAGTGGGTGCGGAGCACCCACGACGATAGATATAAAAACTGATCAGTAATAGGATTAGAGCTACGATAAAAATGCCTTATTTACTTACAAGCCTTTGAGCAAGAACATTCCTTTGAGCGGCCACATTTACACATTCGCACTAGTGGCGCGGCGAATAGCGAACGTTATAGTAGGTACTCCTATATTATTCTACTAGCTTTTGCCCGCGGCTTCGCTCGCGTGAAATTCGTATTTCAAAGGAAGAAAGTAAGTAACTAAGGGCGAGCTGGGTTCAGGTAAACGATAAACAGTCTCGAAGAAAGTGAGTAACTTTTTGAGGCCGAAGGCTGAGTTGCGTTCAGGAAGACGATAAACCTTCTCGAAGACAGTAAGTAACTATGAGCGAGGCCATCGTGGGAATGTGTAAATGCGGCAAATGCAAAACATTATGCGAATGTTTTGCGAATCCATGCTGCCGGATGCCGGGAGAATTAGTGAAAAATTGGAGAAGCATATGTCCAGCAGTGGATGACAACCCGTTTATGATGATGACTGTTCAATAAAAAAAATATTGTATGAGCACCCACGAGGATTTCTAAAAGTCGGCGCCCCTGCATGCCGAGACTATCATTGTGTACATTTATAACTCTATGGCATGTCACAAACCTCGGTAAATGAATTGAAAGAGGTCGATAAAATTGTATTTTATCTTTGTAAAGCGATATTAAAATATATTGTACGATGAAATAGCATTCATCACACTGAGTTCTGTGGTGAAAATTTGTTTTTATGAACTTGAATTTGCTAATTCAGTTGCGAGGAATGCTTACGCGATAGCAAAATGTACGTGCATTTTGGTACTTTTCAATCAAGTTTTGTTGTGAATCAAAATATTTCACTAAAGTAAAAGGTGGTCAAACAAAAAGGTCAGGCTCCCACTTGGATCTATCTATCTATCCTTTCAAGCAGCAGGTCTTAGAAAACGTCTGTTCGCGCGTGCCCAAAAATCAGGCCGCTTTATCGGGTGGGCACCCAATTTTTTTAACTGTGCACTTCGAGCTGTCAAAATCGTTAGGTTGGCAGGACTGAATTCACCCCGCGCTTACTTCCTCACCTCTCCCACGATGCCTATCAGTACACGCCCTTGCTGTGTGTGTGTGTGTGTACTGATAGGCGTCGGCGGTGAGGTGAGGAAGCTACCGGGGGGTGAATTCAGTCCGGCCAACCTGACGACTTTGACAGCTCGAAGTGCACAGTTAAAAAAATTGGATTACCGGTTGGACGTCACTGCCTTAGACACTTTTTTCACATAATTGTTCTTGGATATAAATTGTTCCGATGGAGGTATACTTTGTAAGTGTAAGTGTTTCTCGCAGTGTTGACTTGTGGATTAGTAAACGGATAAACTTGGGGCTATGTCAGACGCCCGCATTAGCGATAATGTTATGTTTACTCACAGTATAGCCGTAAGCATTTCTTTTAAATATATTTTCGTACTTGTACTTACTGTATTCGCTTCTAGATATATTGTTAGGTCTTGTGTATGTATACCGCGAAATATTAATTAAAGCATATGATAACCTGAAGGGTGTTTTATTTACCTATGCTTTGTTTTCCTTAAGTTTCCTCTTTCCGTTCCGACAGTAAAACTGTAGGTCCCTTCCTTCCTTACATTACTAGGTGGCAGAGTTTAATTCGCCCGGGTTGATACCACCGCACTGACTGAAAGGCCGGCCAAAGCGGCTATGTAAATAGTCTGTGTTTTCCGTCCAGTTCAGTGTAGCCGGCGCGACCAAAGGTAAGCACTGATTTGGCACCTAGCTACCTAAGGTCTTTTGGTCTGACATCACAGTCGTTGTAGTGTAGGGGATGTAGCCAACAGAGTAGTTTTCAGTTGGGAAGGAAGAAAATTACCTGTTTTTCCCCTTATGCTCTGTCGGTGTGTACCACCGGTGACTTCCGCTCGACTGAATTCAGAAATTTATTTTTGTCAGAAACTTTCGCAGGCGCTTAACAACCCACCAAAGTTTCATCGTAATCGGATGAATGGTTTACGAATGCATAGAAGACGAATGAATGAACCAAGAAATATCCATTTTTAATGTTTTTTTTTTCTTTATTTTCCTAGTATTGTACCGTGTGGGGCCGGTACTTTAAAAGAATAGCCCCACTGCATCTCTCCCCGTGTATGTCGTAAAAGGCGACTATGGGATATGACTCCCTTATATTACTAGGTGGTAGGGTTTAACCCGCCCGGGCTGGTACCACCGCACTGAATGAAAAATCGGTCGAAACGGCTATGTAAATAGTTTGTGTTTTCCGTCCAGTTGAGTGTAACCGGCACGACCGAAGGGAAGCACTGACGTGGCACCAAGTTCACTAAGTGTTATGGGCTGACATCAGGGATGTTGTAGGTGATGTAGCCAACCGTGTCAGTTTCAATAAAAAAAAGGATTGAGATTTCTTTACTGCCAGGGATTCCTTTCATGTGCCCCGGAGCCAATTTAACTTTTTTTTTCCAGCTCTGAGGGATTGGCCAATATTATTTTTTTTATAAAAAGCGCGACAGCCCCCATTTGGTGCCGAGCCATACATCCATAAGGTGTCTAGCGAACGACGCCCATGGGCATTCGGTCTCATGGGGGTTTGCCAATGTGATGGTGGCCTGACAGGTGCCTCTCTTGAAGGACCGGCCGGAGACTAACATTGGGGGGAAATTTATGGGCAGGACAGGATCCAGGCAGGACCCCTCGTATAGTTTACTTTATGAGGCAGGGAGAGCTTTTACTTGTTTCAATTCAAGCTCAAAGAGAATATAACCACTTCAAGCTTAGCAATCGTTAGCAACCACAGAACAGGAATCGGTGGCCATGCGTGCACGGGTGGGAGTGGGACGGGGGAGGCGTTGAGTCGGCGACGACGTCGGCGTAGTATACGGCGATGATTTTGAATACTCGCGCGCTTTCATGCCGCCATGAGAAGAGACAATTCTTTTTTTTCATGGTAAACCGAAATGAAAAACATAGTCACTTTTGCAAAGCACTTTTGAATACTTACTTGAGTAACTACCATTTAACTACTATTTATTCAAAGTGAAAAATTACAAAACTGTTGTGGCTATATGGCTTGTTGGGAGCCATAGAAATTTGGGATCACCTGGTGAAAATGCCTGGCATCCAAGACATGAAATTAAAAACCAGCCAAGTGCGAGTCGAACTCGCGCACCGAGGGTTCCGCATCGCCAGCCATGTCATGGTTAGCCCCACTCACGCCATTTATGGCGTGTTATGAAATGCTTCATAATAATTAAAATTCATGATTAGGTGCTTCATATTCTATTCGGGAGACGGCGCGCATGCATACACTTTTTGGTTTCTTCTATGAGATGGGAACCCCCATGAATTTTTTATTTTTTCTTATTTTTATTATTTGTTATATCAACCATATGTGAAAATTTCAACGGGTTACCTATTACGGTTCAAGAGATACAGACCTCGGACAGACGGGCGGACGGACGGACGGACAGACGGACAGACGGCGTAGGCTTAGTAATAGGGTCCAGTACCGGATACAGAACCCTAAAAAAGAAATACAAGCTGTCAAAAGAAGGGAGCGAGCGAACGAATGGCGGAGGATCAAGTTTGAAAGTTTGCCGTATCGTCGTAAATAAAAAGTATATATTTTTGAGATTCTCGCAATACGAGAAGAAAACACAGAAGTCCAAGTTATACTTCTATTCCCTGTACAATAGAAAAGGCTGTATACCTACTATTTCCAGTGTCACATACAGTAGGCATAAGGACATAATGGCCCATGGGTAATTAAATTACTATAATTTATATGATTATAATTAGGTAAATGTGCATACATTATTGTAATGTAATTTTCTAAATTCTCTGAATTCGTTTTGCCTGTCCCGAAAAGGGACGAATAAAATAAAAAGATATGCCAAACAATGACCCTCGCCTTTCCGCAAGTAAGATAAAGAAAAAAAAACTGTCAATTGAATTGTCATAGAATGTCAGTCAAAAAAAATCTAAAATCTAATTTTCAGCAAGTGTACGTACACTAGTACAAGAGTATTCGGCTTTCATATTTTAGTTTAGTATAAATAAATACCTATCTAAACAAGTGGTGATTATGCTCTGGACTAATCCTTCTTTACGTTAGCCACATTTGAGTAATATGGCCAGAACTAAAGCACTGGCAGCGTCGTTCTTAAGGTAAGTAGGTCATGGACCTCTATAATCTATTGGTTACATTTAATTGACCTCAGGGTAAGGCTTCTTACACGTCTAGGCGCAGTCCTTGTTGCCTGTATTCTACAGAGTTAGTTACTTGCACTGTGTAGTGTTATTCCACATCAGCCCCTGAGGAAATTCATTGTGTGTGTTTACTAAAAACCTTATACCCAAACACACAGAACTTGTTCAGATGTAAACGAGTAACAACCATATTTGCATTGTAAGTCGTGTTTTATAAAAGTTTTAGCATCCTAAAAGAGGTCATTACTTGCATGAAACCATACATATACAATTGGATTTATTTGTAATGTTTTTTTTTTACTATGAATGATGAACCCTTGGCGTTCCTACTCGACCGCACGGTTGAGCTATCTGGTCAGCGCCGTAACAGTGGAAGTTTACATCTGTTGCTATTTCAATGAATTGTTCTTATTATAGTCTGTTTTTTTGGAAGACGGAGTAAATTGACGTTTGACTGACATTAGAGTGTAGCACGCTTTGCACCACTAGTGATTGTAGTCGATGAAAATAGTATCGACATTTACACGACACGAACACGACACGACACACCTTCACACATATTATGCGCTACCTGTGGCGCTGCCTTAAACTTAACATTTTTCTAGCTAGATTTAGCTGAATATGTTGTCAATTAAATCCACAATTAGGTAAATATTAGAGTTTACAGCATTTCATTAGTTAATCAATCGATAAAAGTATTGATAGCAACTACGTGCCTATTTAAAATTTGCCAGAAACTGGCAACACTCCAAACGTCACTTTCCTTCGTCTTCCAAAAAAACAGACTATAGAATGAGAGAGCATTTGGCTGGGGTTTCCAATACTGCGCCTTTCTTTCAACTAACTGGTATGATAGGCGTGTAGTTTAGGCTTTTACGATTCTAAAGATGTAATTTTTATTCTGCGGAAATGCGTAGTTTCGGAGAAAAAAAAATGTTGAAAAAATATTTTTCATACAAAATTAATTTTGGAAAATTATTATTTTTTTAAATGCACCAAAACTTTTATTTTCAATAGGAATTTATGCAAAAGTGACATGCGCCGCTTCAATGTTAGGTTAGGGTTAAATTATAGAAGATGCGTTCTAAAGCCGCGTACAGACCTAGCGAGTGAGAGGCAACGAGGCCCAGCGAATGCCCATCGCGGATGGCAAGCAAACCCTCCCCATTTTGAAAGATTTTTCCATGAAACTTTATGAACTAACGAATGGATTGTATTTACAGATAAATATTCTAGCTATAAATGACATTTTTTTATATATATTACATATTCTAGGTAACAAAATTATTATGTAAAGTTGTGTTATGTGAAAATTGCGACCTCTCTCTGATTTTATATTTTTATAAATTTATCACGAACACAAATTGGTGATATAGTATTTTTATCATAAAAAGGAATACATATACAAACCAATCCTACCTTTCTGGTGTATCAGCAGCTCGTGTGTCGCACACAATAAAATCTTGAATTCACAAAAAAGTTTTGTGAAAAACTACACTTTTGCACTTCTATGGCGCAACCTAGGTCACAAAAATGGCTTATTTCTCGTAAATGTACGACATGCAAGCACTAAACGGCATATATTATTCAACTAGAAGAACTAAGGAACATTTCTGTCACCTCACTTTCTCCAAAAAACCAAAAAAATGGTAATAACTTAAAAAGACACAATTTTTAGTAAACAAAAAAACAAAATGCCAATAGAGAAAAAAATATATTAAGAAATTTTTTTTTTTACCTAATATAAACTTAATCTCAAACTAATGAAACAGTGTAAAAATTTATTTTTTCAAGATTGTCGTGAAATATGTCAACATGACAAAATTTATTATTATAGTGAAGGAAAGCATTTCTAAGGTAGTTACAATTAATTTTAGGAATATTAAATAAATTACCAGAATGTATGCGAAACTTCGGACATTGGAAATTAATTTTGCTGAGTAAACGGGGAGAATGAAATTTCCGTGCACAACGCGACATTGAGCACCTCTACCTCTATTAGTAATTACCAGAATGTATGCGAAACTTCGGACATTGGAAATTAATTTTGCTGAGTAAACGGGGAGAATGAAATTTCCGTGCACAACGCGACATTGAGCACCTCACCTCTATTAGTATGTGCGTGTTATTACAGATAGAACATCAAAACAGGAAGCGACAATGGAAGTGGCGACGTCGTCGGAAGTTAAGATGGAGCTCTTCGGAGAGAGCGGCGGCGGCACGCACTACGTACCGACGGACGAGCTGGACGAAGGAGACAGCAAGCTGAAGATAGAGATAGATCCGGAGCAGATTCAATACAAACAGGTGAACGGCATTATCAGCCTCGATAGCTCAGTGGTGCAGACAGTCGACTGTTGCTATTGATTGTTAAGCGACGCTGAGCGCGCTCAGTACTTGGATGGGTGACCGCTCGACCGTTGGGAGGCTGACCGCGGTTCGGATTCCACGTTAAACTGTAGGTCTCTTCCCTTCCTACCTTACTCGGTGGTAGGGTTAAACCCGCCCGGGTTGGTCCCACCGCACTGAAAGAAACGTCGGTCGAAACAACTACCTATGTAAATAGTTTGTGTTTTCCGTCCAGTTCAGTGTAGCCGGCAAGATCGAAGGGAAGCACTGACATGGCACCTAGTTCACCTGGTGATATGGGCTGACATCACGGATGTTGTAGGTGATGTAGCCAACCGTGTCAGTTTCCATAAAAAAAAAATTATTGTTTATAGCTGGTGTCCGTCTCTGTCGCTTACTTAATTCCGGATTTGTCTGGCTATATCCATATTGTTGGCTTCCCTCTGGACATGCCCGTATTTTTGGACTTCCCTCTGGACATGTCCGTATTTTTGGCCTTCCCTCTGGACATGTCCGTACTTTTGGCTTCTTGATTTTGGATTTTTTTGGCTTTTTGAGGTTTGGATTTCGGACTTTGTGCTGTAATTTATTATATAAGTTTAGACATGTCACGTGGGAGGATCACCCGCCAGGTGGGACGACGACATCAAGTACGTCGGCGAAAAGCAATGGTTCTGTAGTTACTGACTGGAGGGGAGTATGTCAGTTTTTAAATTTTACAAATTAATATTTCCAGCACCAGACGGCAGATAATTCCAAAAACGAAGAGACAGATGCAACCTCATACGGCCGGCTGACTGTGAAGAGCGAATTCAATTTGGATGAACTGGAGCAAACAGGCTCGGAATATGTAGAGCTGGACTCAGAGTGAGTCACTCATTCATTACTTCTTTTCATTCATTACTTCTTTTCATTCATTCCTACTTTTCATTCATTGTTTCATTTTGTTCGCGGAAGTAAAAAGTACTATGTGGTGTTGATACTTAATAAGAATAGCCCCACTGCACCTCCCCCCGTGCATGTCGTAAAAGGCGACTAAGGGATAAGGGCAAGATGCCGTGCATAAGGGCGACAGGCTAGCCACCACCTTGGCGCGGTCTTTCCACCGAGTCGTGCAGCAGGTGGGCCTTCGTGCCTTACTTGCTGCTTGATAGTTATCTTGTCCGAATACTTTGCTAAATGTGGTGTTCGGTGTTGTGCTGTAATTTAACAGAGTACTTGCAGCACAACACCGATTACTCAGCTTACCCCGATTGTCGGGATATAGCGTGTTGTAGACATTCACCGCCATTCATGCATTGGGGGTAAAGTTGAAAGCAATGAATGAAGTGAAAAAATGAATGAAAATAAGGAATTGTGTTACAGACATACATACATACATAACTCACGCTTTTGTATCCCGACAATCAGGGTAAGCAGAGTAATCGGTGTTGTGCTATAAGTTCATACATACATTCACATACATAACGCCACGCCTGCCTGCCTCCCAGTGGGGCAGGCAAAGCCAACGGACCCAACCCACGCAAACAACCCAACCCCCACGCCACAGATTACTAAATAGTTACTTCGTAACAGATGAATCTCTCCATAGAAAAAGTTACGTACCTTCGGCTTTAATAGCCTAAACTTTTACGACGCCAGTCGCTGTGTGCGAAAATGTACCTAAACGAAAGAGCGTAAAGTGATTATTGCTTTGCAGCTGCGCGCGGACGCGGGGCCTTGAAGCAAATTCGGTGACGTTAGGGCTGCTACTTTCGATAAAAATATCAATGCATTACACAATCTTTAATATTATTATATTGTAAAGAGGAAATATGTGTGAATGTTTGTTCGCGAGCTGCAGCACAGATTTAAAAATGTTTTTTTACTCTTAGATAGGTACCAATTTTTTTTTTGTTTAATTAACATATAGGCTACTACTAGTTTTAGCCCGCGGCTTCGCCCTCGTTAAAATATATTAAAGGAAGAAATTAGTTCAGCCCGAAAAGGGAAATTACTTCAGGTAATCCTACCTACCTACTACCCCTGTAATGTTATTATTGTTACCTGTACGCATGCTTATCTAACCGATTTTATTCGGTATAGATTAAAAATACATCTGCCAAGCGAAGCCGGACTTATTGCCGGCGGCAAATACTTCCAGTCGACCTTTACATACACCTTTCTGCTTGGCAGAAGGCGGACTTATTTAACACAACATAAACCAAAATACCTATCTACCTACCATTTTTAGTGTTCCGTACCAAAGGGTGCCACGGGACCATATTACTAAGCCCCGCCGTCCGTCCGTCTGTCAGCGGGCTGTATTTTTATTACCGCTATAACAAGAAATAGTAAAAATATAAAAAATAAAGTACCTACATAGTGTTAAATCTTGTACGGTGGTACGGAACCCTTCGTGTGCGAGTCCGACTCGCACTTGTCCGGTTTTTTAGAATAGGTAATTATTGCTCAACAAAAACAATATACTCACATTTCTTCATCAGCAGGTAAATGGAAAAAGAGAGATTTTTATCTCTCCTCTTGCTGGATTTACATCCATCTACTGCACATAAATTGCCACTGCCACTATTAACAGAAGCCAAGGCAAAGAAACTCTTTGGATATAGGTAGGTACGACCGTACGAAGCAGTAGCGTGAGCGCGCGCTCACGTAGGTTAGCTCCACGCGGCTGTCGGCAGCCCAATGAATTATGGATCGCCGGCGGTCCGGTCGGCGGTAGGTAGTTATCGCGCGCAAGTACATAGAGTGCGTGAGCCCTGCCCACGCGCCACGATCCTGACACACTTTTGCCGCCTCTTCCACTCTCATAATGTTCTTCATACATGCTCGTCGGTTACGGGTACTACGCACCTGACCCTTTTCGTGCACATGCCCGAATTGCCCGATCTGGTCCAGGTACGTGCGTCTAGGGCGACCCTTCCCGACTCTTCCACTAACATTCGCTCCATAGATTTCTTTCATTAGTCTCCTATCATCCATTCTACAGACACACATACTCCTCTCAACGCGTGCATTTCGACATTATTTATCCTGCTCTCATGCTTCGCCTGCCATACCCAAATTTCACTCCCATAAGTACTCTGGTAAATTAAAGCACAACACCGATCACCACGTTTAGCACAGCATACGGACAAGATAACTATCAAGCAGCAATTGAGGCACGAAGAACCCACCTGCTGCATGACAAGGTGGAAGGACCGCGCCAAGGTGAGAGGTGGCTAGCCTTTCGCCCTTTAGCGCGACATCTTGTCCTTATCCCTTAGTGGCCTTTTACGACATGCACGGGGAGATATGCAGTGGGGCTATTCTTTTTAAGTACCAGCCCCACACGGTACTTGGGATTGTGTTACTACAACATAATGCATATTATAGACAGCCCATTAGGTAATAACAGCATTGTACGTTCACACAATTACAGTACAGTTTCCAGCGGCAAAAAATGTGCATCGAGCTTTAGAAAGAGACCATCCGGTTGTAGAGCGACGTCCCTGTCGCACGAACTCGCACGACTCTGCTCTACAGGGACGGCGCTCTACGCCCGGAATCATCTGTGTGGCGTGTGGTGTGTCCGTACTCTTTACTTACACACGCCGTATCCGTATGTATGTATCGTATGTCTTTAAATATGCATAAAGTAGCCCTTTTGTAAATGTTTTGTTGTTATGCAATAATTAATATTTTCATTTCACGTTCCTTAGCAAACTGTTAAAACCATTTTTTTTTTTTTTTTATGGAAACTGACACTGTTGGCTACATCACCTACAACGTCCGTGATGTCAGCCCATAACACCGGGTGAACTAGGTGCCATGTCAGTGCTTCCCCCTTTGATCGTGCCGGCGACACTGAACTGGTCGGAAAACACAAACTATTTACATAGCCGTTTAGACCGACGTTTCATTCAGTGCGGTGGTACCAACCCGGGCGGGTTAAACCCTAGCACCAAGTAAGATTAGGAGGGAAGGGAGCTACAGTTTTACGAGGAATCCGAAGCTCGGTCAGCCTCCAACGGTCAGCGGTCACCCATCCAAGTACTGACCGCACCCAGCGTTGCTTAACATTCAATAGCGACAGTTGAATGTCTGCACCACTGAGCTATCGAGGCTGACACCATGACCATATTGCTGCATTTTAAATTCCATAATTCTCTCTGCAGAGAACCGGGACACGAGTTGGAATCCTCATACACGGGACACCCGGAAAATTTTAACGGACACTTCGCAAGCAATCCGATCCACCTCCACAGACGTGACCTCGAGGAACACAAGATGAAGAAGATTGCACACGAGCTGCACTGCTGCCCCCAGTGCAGCAAGCCCTTCAGGCAAGCCAAAGCCTTGGAGAGACACATCAAGCGGCACAAGAACGGCAAGTATTCAGAATGCAAATACTGCAATAGGACATTCGAAACAAGCGGCATTCTCAAACGCCACCTGAGGGCGTACCACGAGAGGTCGAGCTTCGACTGCCCGCAGTGCTCTATGAAATTTGACCTGGAGATAGACCTTATAGACCACTCGAACGTTCACAAGCTCTTCCAAAATACCTGCCAACGTAAGAGACCGGGACAGTTTAACTTGTCTTCACCAGCAACAGAATCTACTTCGGAGCAACAGATCACCGAATCGGGCCAGGAATCCTTGGAACGTATTTTGAAGACATCCGCTCCGAGTTTGAAAAGCGCGGAAAGCAATTCCATTTTAAAATCGTACCTCGAAGCGGTACCGAAAAATCTACCTATACCGCAGCAGAGTACGGACTACGCTTACTATAATGGTACAGATGGAATGGATGAAATGAGTACATCCGCAGAGCTCAACGAAGATCAGTATAGAGGAACGTTGAAAGGTCCCTTTAAGTGTGACATATGTTCGAGAAAGTTTGTTTTGCTGAAAAAATTTCTGCGCCACCAAGAGAAACACGCATTAGGAATACCAGACTACGTATGCCAAATGTGCTCTAAGGAATTCCAAAAAGATGAAACTTTACAAAAACACATCCGCAAAATCCACGGCGCCGAGAGAGCGATGAAGGCATATCCGTGCGACTTGTGTCCTAAGAAGTTTCAGTTTGAGAAAAATTTGATAAAGCACAAATTGGTACATTCATCGAAGCAGCACCAGTGCCAATGCGGGAAGCTTTTTAAGGAAAAAAACGCACTGGACGCTCACTATAAGTACCACCATTTGCAGCGGCCGCAAGAAAATAGCACCGACACACTGCTTCAAACAATCCTCTCCGGCCTCAACGGACAGTACGATAATGGCGACTGCTTCAAATGCATCCAATGCAGCAAATCTTTCATAGATACAGACGCGTTCAGATCACACGTGGACACTTGCGAATCTCTTCTAAAACCCGCGAGCTACGTCACATCCTCTATGCACGCGCCGAAAGTGCGACACTTTGCGTGCAACCAGTGCGGCAAAATTTTCGACAGTCGCGACGTTTTCGATAAGCACCGGGCCACTCACGAGAACGTGTACGTGGAGGATGAATATGATAAGTCGAAACAAGCGGACGGTTCGTACAAATGCACGCTGTGCTTACGCATTTTTAAATGGAAGAATAGTTTTAAAAGACACGTACTCGAGAACCATCCGTCTCCCGTGACCTTTAGCTGCATGAAGTGCAAGGTCGCAGTGACCAGCATACACGAGCTGAGCCAGCATCTGTTGACGCACGGCGAGGAAGCCAAGACGGCGGAGAGAGGGTCAGGAGTGGAAAAAGATCTGGAGCCTGTGGGAATGCAGTCGTCTTCGTAGGGTCAGTTCAAAGGCGCGACCGATACCCCGCAAGATTCAACATAAATGCTGTCGCCTGGTTAGGAAATGGGGCGCACACTCGACAATGATGGTATAGCATAAAACTTGTAAAGCTAAGAGTGGTCGCACACTAGACGAGTAGTTCTACGCCTCTTTGTTCCCCCCTTTTGGACTGCAAGCACCAACGTACGATCAGTGGTTTTGGACTTGAACTACCGGTGCGCGACCACCCTAAAGGGTTTCGTAGACTAACAAGTCGCTCGACCAAAATTAGGCACAGAGACAGAACAGAACGACATAATTAGGGATAATTTGCAAGAGTGCCCGCGCGACCGGTACATGTTCTAAATTTGAAAATGCTCCCGAAAACGCTCTCAATACAGGAAGCAACCACCGATTAGTGCCCGTGTTGTCGTTCTGTTCTGTCTCTGTGTCTAATTTTGACCACATAGTGAATTATTTGTATGATATGTGGTATAGCGTTGGAAAGGGCGTAAACTAGCGAACTTTTTAAAAGAAAATGAAACACTCAATTGCTGTTAGTTTTTTTTCTAAATTAATTAAGAAATTAAGATTCTGTCACATTTTTACTCGTTCTCGGGACTTTGGGAGGTCATAAAACCTTTTCATGGTATTAACTTCATCAAATAATATTTTTTCTAGAACAAGCATACATCGCAAAATTCAATAAATTTTATTTCGTGCTGATACAATCATAAACAAAAAAGTTACAAGGGTTTGTAGCTGGGATTTTGGTAATTTTCAAAAATAAAGAGAAAAAAAATCGTATCTCGATACCACGTGACCTCTGACAAAAGGTATCATGGGTCAAAACGTTGCAAACACCGACCGACAAAATTTTTTTGTAGGTAAGTGGTGTCAACCACTTACCTACAAAAAAATTTTGTCGGTCGATGTGCCGAACAGCCTGTATATAAATATATAAATTTTATTAGTTTAATTTATCTGTATGTTGCACCCTAGTCTATGTTAAAAAACCGGCCAAATGCTAATCGAACTCGCGCACCGAGGGTTCCGTATCGCCATGTCATAGTCAGCGCCACTCACGCCATCTATGGCGTGTTCTATGAAATGCTTCATATTAGTTAAAATGTTCCATACTCTTTTCGGTAGATGGCGCATACACTTTTTAGTTTCTTTTCTTTTAGTTTCCGCCGTGAATTGTTTACTTTTTCTTATTTTTAATATTTGTAAGTATATTATAATAACACATATTCTGTGAAAATTTCAACGGGCTACCTATTACGGTTCAAGAGATACAACCGTATTACGGTACAAGAGATACTCGGACAGACGGCGTAGGCTTAGTAATAGGGTCCCGTACTGGATACGGAAGCCTAAAAAGGGTAGACTGGCAGAAAATGCAATAGGCAGGTATTTATGCATTAAACGTTTATTAGATTTTTTGATACTATGAAAATTCTTTTCACGTCATTCAGAGATGGTGTGTGAAGTTATTTTAAAACCTACAGCAGACTATACGAATATTTCCTTGAATGTATTTAGCAGCTTTCAGCGATTAGTTTATTGTTTTTAAACAGACAGCCTGAGGCCGATATGTGTAAAATGTAAATCGAGTTCAAAGCTCACCGATGTGTTTCCTATGAAGGAAAGATCCCGCGGGAGTTGAGACTAGAACATGTTTCTAAGAAAGCATGCAAGTCACTTTTTGCGGGACAAAGAGTCGATAGAATTAAAAAAAAAAAAAAAACAAAGAGTGAAGGGGAAAGGTTGAAACTAAAAGGATGATAGTATGTTTGGTAATATCACGCCACAGATTACTAACATATATGCGACAGGCAAATTGCGAATAGAGATCGCGCCAGCATTAAAATGAACTAATTAATAGAGGTCGGCCGTGTTGTTTATTCTCGATGTTGTTTGTTCTCGCGTGAAGAGTATTGTCGAATTTTAATATATTTTTGTGAGTAAAACGCATTGACTTTCTTCACATCAAATACGCTCGATCGGTCTCATCAGTCTCGCCATTCAGCGAGGGAACGCAGCGGCCGTCCTCGGGACAATGAGTCATGTCCCGAGGATGCAAGAATACTTTTATTTAATTTAGTTAGTTAAATTTTTTATTAATTTTCTGTAAATTTTATTTTTTCATTTTGTTATTCTAAATAAATGAAATACTCGATCGGTTCATCCTGACATAAGCCAAACGGTGGATCTCGGGTAGACGGTCTGTCAGTCGCACGCTCGACGAGCGCAGATGCGTCGATCGTAGTTTTCTACAAATATAATGCCTACGTGTCCCTTGCGACACTGTAAAAATCGTACAAGTATGACGGTGTCACATATCACAAATAAGTGCACGTATATCACATAGTTTCCAAAATATTTACAAATCGCCGAACGGGCCGACGACCTTTCGCCAAACGTTCGTTGGTAATAATCTAGTTATCCTTCACTTCAACAGCGCGGTCCTTGCCCAGCATAGTCAGTCAGTCAGCGTGTAAGCATCCACTGCTGGACACACGCCTCTCAAATTTTCTTCCAGTCCTCCCGGCCTTCAGCGATACGGAACCACTGCTTTCCGCCAACGTACTTCATGTCGTCGTCCCACCTGGCGGGTGGTCTTCGCACACTCCGTTTTCCTGTCCACGGCCGCCAGTGTAGGACACGGTTACTCCAACGGTCATCGTCTCTTGGTCGTTGTCCTTGCCCAGCATATTACTTCACTAAGCGTTGCATTGGTTTACTACTAGATGGCAATGCTTTCTATTGAATATCAAATTCTCCTCCAATATTGTATAGAACACTGAATCGATACCTTTAAAACATCATTGGTAAAACGTTGTTTACGATGCCTAAAGTCTAACGAAGTGCGGCCCGTGATATTATTCTGCTATGCATCGACAGCGCCGCGTCTACGGGACTTCTCTGGTGGCGCGATCTCTACGTGCAGAATGGACATAGTAATAGTTGAGATCAACATCAAGAGAGAGCATGTCTACAAGTATCTCCATTCCTGTGTGATTTTTTTTCTCCATGGTGTTCACTTACACGCTTGGAGCGTGCTCTATGGAAGAAGGCCCTTGTCTTTTTCATATCGATGGACAAATATTTCTGAAGGTCTTCACTAGAGTACCTAGTAACTGTAGTACGTCCTTTATGCGTATGGAGGCATTTTATTTTGAAGTGTAATGAATTGAATTTTTTTTTTTACTTCTGAGATGGAAGACATTATTTTTACATACATATCTTTATTTCATTAGTTTATAATAATTAATGTGTCTATACCTAAGATTGAATGGTGTTTGTATTATTTTTTTATTTATAAAATAAAAGTCTGTTTAATTTTTGTGTTTTTGTATCTTCAAGCACTATATGGCACTAAGGACCCATATCAACTCCCACGTAGGCCTAGCAATAATGATTATAAGGCACTAACAACACATTGTGACTTGCGAAGTTTGTCAGTTCTTCTTCGCATTGAATTTAGAACTGGCGGCATTTCAAGAGTAGGTTACCTACCTATGGATCAAATTATACAATAAATAAACAATATGTGATAGATACCGTCACATAACATTATTCATATCTGCTGAGACTGTAGAACAATACTTGTACCTGTCTCCGATTCGCTGTTCATGAACTGAATAGTTATCCTAGCCCTAAGTGGAAGTTGAAATACTGGCCGTACGGGTGGGTTCATGCAATAGCTTTAAATGTGCGAAGATGTATTTCCATTACTTGATTGTTAATTTGTGATTTTCTGTAGCATGTGGGCACTTGTACAAATTAAATAAATTATTTTATTTGTAATAATAAAACTGCATTTCACAATAATGTGTTTATTTACACAAATTTTTTTACATCTTTTATTTTACATAATGATTTCGTATGCTACCTACGTACCCGATAACCACCAAGTATATCTTACCGCATTCTTTGTCACTTTATTTTAATATCGTGTCACCTTCATTAGCGGTCACTGTTAGGCCTAACTCACACGTAACCACATTCCAACGACATCAGATTCTCACATATCAAAAGTCAGTCAGTGGATAGTAGCGAATGAGTATGGAAATTCGTAACGCACAGCATTCGCGCGTGCGACACATCACAATCGGGTCCAACGAAGCGTTTCCGTACCGTGACTGCGACTTTTTTGTCGTTCTGATGTCGTTGGAATGTGGTACGTGTGAGTTAGGCCTAAGGGTGAGAGCGCGCTACGCGGCACTGTACTGGCAGCGGAGTGGCTCATCACGGCTCGTCTAAATACTCCTTGTATGAAAAAGTGCAGCGCGACAAGCAATACATATGGAAAATTTTGTACCGCGTTGCTAAACTGCCGCATAGTGCGGTCTCACTTTTAGCATACGGAATGTGACTTCGAAGATTACATTTGAATCAGGTCTCACCTGCAATTTGTTACTCTTAATATTAATTTTGTCATATTTACTTTTTTTATAAATATAATATACCTAATTGGCTTTAAAAAGTGGACACTCATCTTAATTTTTTACACTTGCAACAAAGGTAAGGGGCCGTCCATATATTATGTCAGCTTTTTACCGATTTTCGACCCCCTTCCCCCCCCCCCCCCCCCCCCCACAATTTCAAATGACGTAATATATGGATGGCCCCAAAGTAAGTACATATAGGTATGTACTGTTAGCGCGCACGTTCGTGGCCTCTGCGGGCGGAGGCCGATAGATCTTTAAACGATTATCCCTGTTTTGTCTTCGTACTTCAACCACACAATAAAACCTTACTAGATAAATAATTTAATGTCATTTAATAAAAAAGAGTTTCGTAAATGTCGTTAGTTCGTTCCTTTCAGAGATTGATTCACAACACTATACATTCCATTCTCGCTTTCCTACCGGAGGCCACGAACGTACGCGCTGACTGTAGATTTGTTGCCTGCAAACAATCATACAATATTTTAAAATGTGTAACTTAGTATCTAATAAATAACAGAGAGTAATGTTTAACACCCACCGATGCTCACTTGTTGATAACTTTTTTAACCAATTTTATACAGCTTTCATTTCATGTCATGTCACTTGACTTCACCCGGCAACAGTACAACGTACGAATACCATCATAAACATTAAAAATACAATAATGAAAAAGTTATTAGAGGATAATACGTACGACAGTATAAAAAATATCAAATTGTATAAAACCCGACTAAGAAAAATATATAAAATAACAAGGAAAGTTGATCGAGAGCAATAGAAAATTCTGCCGTCAAGACTTCCTGTCTATTCAAAGTTTTCTACAAGGCCGTTACGGACGCAGACCATCGAGACGAACCCAATCAAATGTTTCGACATTTAATCTGTTATTTTTTTTAGGCTCGGAGATAGTACGTATGTACACACATACATACGTCCGCTGCCAAAATCCATAATTAACTTCGCCGTAGTCAGGTAAAAAAATTTAAACTAAAATTGAACTTGCATGTACATGACAGGAAAAAAAGAAAAACCAGAGAATATAAACCTGTCAAAGGGTTTTAATATCTTCTTCCACGGATTTTTTTTTTATGGAAACTGACACGGTTGGCTACATCACCTATAACCTCCGTGATGTCAGCCCATAACACCGGGTGAACTAGGTGCCGTGTCAGTGCTTCCCTTCATTTACTTTTTACTCTCTTCAAGCGCTTTTAGTCACATGTTCAGTGAATCAAGCTCGACTCAAGCACAAATCTACATGCTCGCTTCAAGCAGCTCCACTGTCTCAACGACCCTTAAAAGTAATTTTTTTTTGTTAGTTTTTTTTTCCAATCACTCGTAGAAAATGTAATTGAATTTAATGAAATATAATAATAATGATCTGTGAATGACTAAAATAAAAATGACATGATTAAAAAAGTTACCTACAAGCAGGCTAGATATAAATTTATTTATCACATAATATTACATGTTGTGCTAACGGAGGCAATCTCTTGCAAGTCGAGCTCAACAAAACTTCAACAAAAACCTTAATTTTATAATCCCTCCTTATACTAAAATGTAACAAAGAAATAGGTCCACATTGTAACACCACACTGAACCTGAGACATTTCTCGTCCACTTCGGTGTAGTCAAACGGTGTACCACAGAACAAAAACATTAGCCCTTCGAATATGGAGTTAGGTAGTGAGCAGTGAAAAGCCTGTGCGGTAAGGTTTTACAAAACCTTTTTGATGAACTAAAGTGTATCCTAAAACCACCTTTTTTCCATAATGCAAAATATATCTTATATTTAATATTAAGGAAACTGGCCAGTGGCTGTGCCCAGGAAGTCGATCGGACAATCAGACACAGCCAATTACACCACTCCTCGCGAGACCAAGCGTCCGGCGTCAGAAGATGCTTACAGTCGATTTTATTGACACACCTTTTGAAGACGACGACCAAGGTTATATAGGGAGTCTTCTTCTTCTTAGGAGGATACGCAACGCAACATGTTACTTAGTTTTTATGTCATTGATTGATGTATCTTTTATAAGTAATGTAAGTACTGAATAAATCATTTGGAATTTGGAATTTGGAATTCTAAGGAGTGACCTTACCCCCGTCGGCTAAAATGTAGCCGGCGGTTAACTCCTGTTAACTGTATGAGAACTGTCAGATTATACTGAACCGGAGGTGACCAAAATCACCCATAACATGTCAGCAGATGGTCTGACATTCGGAGGCATAAACTATATAACGCTGGTGATCTGGCAGAAAGTCCTATCAAAATTTTTGCCAAATTCAGATTTTGGTGGTAATATGTCCTATATAATTTTTTCCACAATGTCAGGACAAAATTCAGGCGATTTTATTCTAAAATAAACTAAAATAAAATAAAATTGTACGTTTTTTTTTTTACATTGAATGACCCTAAGTTCTGAACAAAACAGTTTCACGTCTCTTGAAAATTTTACATTTTTGAGATAGGACTTTCTGCCAGATCACCAACGATAAGTGAATGTATTACTTTGATTTTGATCAAACAAATAAAATTTAATCTAACCGAGTAGTGGACTCATGGAATAATCTGTCTCAAGAAGTGATATCTCTCAGTGAAGGGTTTTTAAAACCTTGTCCCCGAATTAATTTTACATAAAACTTTACAGTCGACAGAGCCAAAATTCACGTCTCCTCGCGACACCACGCTCGGTGAGGTGACATGCCGTCAGAGTACAACCCCCTCCCTCCCAGGAGGGCTGGGCAGCAAACAAGCAAACAAACAACCAGCTTGCCAACTTCTACAATAAATACTTAATTGCACACGGCACCGTCCAGAGACAATACCACAACCTCGCCAACATTAAATTATTAATAATAAACATTTTGAACTTTAACAAAACTAAAGGCCAATTTACACGGAAAGAGAAACTTTATGGGTCCATATTTGTGCAGCAATTTTTCCTTTGATGCAGGCAATAATGTATTACGTGTAAACAGGCCTTATTTAAATGTCATCATAATTTGGCACATCCTCCAAACATGACAAAAAAAAACATGTTCTATTTCACTGTGGTGACATTTTAATACTGATCCACGGTAAGTCCAGCGTGTAAGGATGCAATCCCTGCCCAGTACGCGTTATTTGGAAGTGCAAATGAAACGCTGCCTTAATTATTTGGACAGACATGTCAAAAAAGGATGACATTTAAACCTTCTTCTTCAAACTATCTTTCATTATTTTGACAGACATGTCAAACATGGATGTCATTTTAACCGAACCTTCATTATTTTGACAGACATGTCAAACATGAATGACATTTTACCTGAACCTTCATTATTTTGACAGACATGTCAAACATGGATGACATTTTAACCGAACCTTCATTATTTTGACAGACATGTCAAACATGGATGACATTTTAACTAAACCTTCATTATTTTGACAGACATGTCAAACATGAATGACATTTTAACCGAACCTTCATTATTTTGACATACATGTCAAACATGGATGCCATTTTAACCGAACCTTCATTATTTTGACAGAAACGTCAAGCATGGATGACGTTTAAACCTAACCTACAAACGGCTCAACACTCGGCCCCTTCCTTCTTCTTCCTCTTCCGGCGCTCCCCCTTCGGCTTCCTCTCCTTCCTCTCCTTGGGCGGCGCGCGTGGCTCCTTGAGCTCGATGCCGAGGAGGTGCGACTTCAGGTGCCTCCTCAGGTTGGTGTTGTGCGCGTACGCGTTCTCGCAGTACGGACAGCGGTACGGCCTCTCGCCGGTGTGCTTGCGTATGTGCCACTTGAGGGAGCCGCTGTCGCTGAACCTCTGCAAATGAAGAAACCCAGATCGGTATTTTTTTATGTAATCATCCGGGATGGGTGGCTGAGTCGGAGGGGCCAGAGCACATGCTCCGACCAGCCAATATCACCTTCGAGAAGGTAGGAGCCATATAGGAGAATTCCCTTTGGATTGCTGGCTATACTGAACTAGAGGAGAACACAGCCGAGATTGCTATGTAGCCATCTTACATTCAGTACGGTGGTACGGACCCCTCAGCCACCCGCCACATGCACTAATTAATATATATGAATATATAGGTATAATATAAAAATAAGTATTACGTCGCCAGGCTTGCAATTGGGTGAAATTACATTTAATGTAAATAATATTACATCAACATTTAGTACAAACAAACAACTAAGAATGATTTGAAGTACATTATGATAAAGTAGATATCGCAGTACGCATGCCGGAGGATGACATTATGTCGCACGTACGCCGCCCTACCCGAAATCGAAGAGCGTTATGAAAAATATGATGATTAATTCTTTTGTCAGCCCTGTAGCTCACTGGTGCGATCGAACAACCGCGAGTCTTACTTCACGAGCACACCTGGGCGCGGCCAGAACTTGGGATGGGTGACTGTGCGACCATTGAAGGCAGACTGTCTGGCAACCAACCCGAACAGGTTGGTTGCCAGACAGATAGCGTAGATACGTACCACGAGAATCTGCGATTAAGATTACGAGCGCGGGTGAGCGCATCACAATTCTCAGGCATGTGTCGAGGCCGTGTTAGATGGAGATCCGTCGCCTCCGTCCGCTGCACTGTGGCGTGCGGACAGCGTAGATACGTACCATCTGGCAAGTCTCGCAGTGGTAGGGCTTGATGCCGGTGTGGATGCGCGTGTGTCGGTTGAGCGTGCTCGTGTGCCGGAACGCCTTGTTGCAGTACTCGCACACGTGCGGCTTCTCGCCCGTGTGCGACAGCACTGTGGCGTGCGGACAGCGTAGATACGTACCAACTGGCAAGTCTCGCAGTGGTAGGGCTTGATGCCGGTGTGGATGCGCGTGTGTCGGTTGAGCGTGCTCGTGTGCCGGAACGCCTTGTTGCAGTACTCGCACACGTGCGGCTTCTCGCCCGTGTGCAACAGCACTGTGGCGTGCGGACAGCGTAGATACGTACCATCTGGCAAGTCTCGCAGTGGTAGGGCTTGATGCCAGTGTGGATGCGCGTGTGTCGGTTGAGCGTGCTCGTGTGCCGGAACGCCTTGTTGCAGTACTCGCACACGTGCGGCTTCTCGCCCGTGTGCGACAGCACTGTGGCGTGCGGACAGCGTAGATACGTACCATCTGGCAAGTCTCGCAGTGGTAGGGCTTGATGCCGGTGTGTATGCGCGTGTGTCGGTTGAGCGTGCTCGTGTGCCGGAACGCCTTGTTGCAGTACTCGCACACGTGCGGCTTCTCGCCCGTGTGCGACAGCACTGTGGCGTGCGGACAGCGTAGATACGTACCATCTGGCAAGTCTCGCAGTGGTAGGGCTTGATGCCGGTGTGGATGCGCGTGTGTCGGTTGAGCGTGCTCGTGTGCCGGAACGCCTTGTTGCAGTACTCGCACACGTGCGGCTTCTCGCCCGTGTGCGACAGGTAGTGCACGCTCAGGTATCTGTCGATGTCAACAGTTTATGTACATAAGCTAAAGCTAGCGCACTATTAGAAATATAATACTTAGGATGGTGGCGTACTGAACTTGCGATGGCTTCACCCAACATATCCGGGCGCATTGGCAGTAGAGGAGGGTGTCAATCGAGGTCGGGACTAGCGAGCCACTGCTCTGTGTAGTTCTCCAGCATGCGTTACGTTTCGGCTCGCGGCCAGCCCTCGTCAGCTAGTCTGCGATGACTAGCTTTGTTCGCAGCTTTGATGCCGTAAAGTACAGATTCTATATCATATTCGCTAAATCGGCATGTGGTGGCATGGATGAGACGTTTCACAGCAACAAACAAACAGACAACATTGAAATTTTATCAATTTTAGAGATATGCGCAGAATTCAGCAAGTGCTCGGATAGCTGTCTGTATTCAATATCGTATTGCGGTATTTTTATTACTTTTTTTTTATTAACACAAATTCATTTGAAATTTTGGGTTTATCCCCTTTTAGGATAGGCAAAGGTTTGTCACACACAATGCAGCCTTACTGTTTTTATATTTTTTTCTCCTATTTGCTGGAAGAGAAAGGTATCTTGACCGTACAGCCAAGTCTTTAGTTTTTCCTTGCGTGTGCTTCACTTGCAACATTCTGACAGTGATGTTAACACCACTTTGGAATACCGTATTTCAGTACACAAACAACAATAGGATAATAAGTAACAGAAGCGGAGCAGGCCTCGTGCCCTTGAACCACTTGCCGCACTTGTCGCAGGCGTAGCTCTGCTCGCCGCGCCGCCCGCCCGGCGTGTGCACGTTGCGCTTATGTAATAAGTAACAGAAGCGGAGCAGACCTCGTGCCCTTGAACCACTTGCCGCACTTGTCGCAGGCGTAGCTCTGCTCGCCGCGCCGGCCGCCCGGCGTGTGTACGTTGCGCTTATGTAATAAGTAACAGAAGCGGAGCAGACCTCGTGCCCTTGAACCATTTGCCGCACTTGTCGCAGGCGTAGCTCTGCTCGCTGCGCCGGCCGCCCGGCGTGTGCACGTTGCGCTTGTGTAATAAGTAACAGAAGCGGAGCAGACCTCGTGCCCTTGAACCATTTGCCGCACTTGTCGCAGGCGTAGCTCTGCTCGCCGCGCCGGCCGCCCGGCGTGTGCACGTTGCGCTTGTGTAATAAGTAACAGAAGCGGAGCAGACCTCGTGCCCTTGAACCACTTGCCGCACTTGTCGCAGGCGTAGCTCTGCTCGCCGCGCCGGCCGCCCGGCGTGTGCACGTTGCGCTTGTGTAATAAGCATACATCGGAATCCGCGGGGCACGAATACGACCTTGTTAGGGATTGACTACGGCGATCAATAAACAATCGACACTGTTATCGATACTCATATTTATTTGTTTATTGTATTTTATTCATGTCATATTTCAGACCTGAATACTTATATATACCTACAGTACTTATATAAACATGTATACTTTATGTTAACGATTAAGTAAATATAATACATATTTATATAAGGTCTTTCAAAATTTGTTCATAGTACGCTAAGGGGGGTTTCTGTATCATATAGGGAGTAAAACCTATATAAAATTTTTTGAACCTTGGGCTTTTTTTAAGTAAAAAATTTTTTTATGTAGGTATTTAAATAAAAAAATAGGTGTTTGATTTTTATAACCTAATCGATTCAGTTTCATAACAGTAACAAAAAAGTCTTCATGACTATTATGATGTAACACGTGTAAGTTGGTAAAAAAATTAAATTCTTTCTATTCCATACTGATAAAACTGAAATTGTGGTTTTTCACAATTTCTGAAAGAAAGAGATATACGTGTTTGAAGACTTTTTTGTTCCTGGCATGAAACCGAAACGATTAAGAAACATTTTTGTTTTGCATTTAAAATAAAAAAAAAAAAAATTTTGTAAAAAAAAAAAATTCTTTGTTCTTCAAAAGTGATCTATTCCCGATACAGAACCCCCCCTTAGCGTACTATGAACTAATTTTGTAAGACCTATTTTTTGGACCTTGGCCTTTTTTTATTATGTAAAATATTTTTTTATGTCTCTAAATAAAAAAATAGGTGGTTGATTTTTATAGCCTAATCGATTCAGTTTCATAACAGTAACAAAAAAGTCTTGAATATCATTATGATGTAACACGTGTAAGTTGGTAAAAAAAATCAAAGTCTTTCTATTCCATACTAATAAAACTAATATTGTGGTTTGAACAGATTTGTATTGTACCTACAAAGTAAATACTTTGGGGGGTAAAGTTGTTCGCGTCCGTGACACCTTAAGGTCCTCAAGTCACACGTGCCTCCTGGGTGGTGCCAAATGAACAGCAAACAGCGTGTGGTAGATCTTCGGATCGCCTGGGTCCGCCACCACACCCCGGGAAACAACTACACCGCCATAATAGTTCGCTGTGTTCCGGTGTACTTCCCGGGGACCCAGTAGCAGGTGGGGCTGGTCATGACAAGGAGCGGGCCAGCGGATCTAAAGCGGATTCGCTGTTCGGGAGTGATGCATCGACACGGTTGCCAGGGAGACCCGGTTAAACGGTTATTCCGCTGGCCGCCCGCCGGGTAGTATAGGGGCCCAATCGCGTCTAACCAACGCGAGAGGCTGCCCTGGTCAACCGGCGCATAATCCCGGAGTGGTCCGTCGTGCCGGATGGTGACCGGAGTAGGGGTCCCGGCGGCCACTTCCGGGGGGGACCGGGGGCCCTTCCGTCTTCCGTGTCGGTGCGCCACGAACCTGAGCAGATAGCGATGAAGCTAGGAGCTGCGCTTTACCCGTAAATTGTCGTGACCGCCCTTCAAGCCTACCTCTCCCCCTCTAAAAAACTATGGCAGCGCAAAGGAAAGTGAAAAAACGATGTACAGCGGTGCACACCCCCACCTATTTTAGCGTTGACATGACCAACGTGCGGGGGTTGCACTCCAACTTGAATGCCGTCCACCATCACCTGGAGACGGCGAAGCCGGCTTTACTCTTCCTGACAGAAACGCAAATATCCTGCCCTGCCGACACTACTTACTTGCATTACCCCGGCTACACCCTGGAAGAAGCCTTCCGACCTCGGGCCGGGGTTTGCATGTTCGCTAGGGCGGATATTTGCTGTCGTCGCCTGCGCTGCCTGGAGGATCCCGAACTATCTATTCTGTGGGTTCATGTGGACTTGGGGACGGAATCGCGTGTGTACGCCTGTATCTACAGGTCGCACTCAGGCGACGCCGGGACAGCTCGATTATTCGAGCACTTGAGTAGAGCGGCAGATGAAGTGCAAGAGCGGTTTCCCTCCGCGGATATGGTTCTGCTTGGAGATTTTAATGCCCACCACGAGGTGTGGCTGGGCTCCGGGAGAACTGACTTCGCGGGGAGAGCCGCCTACGACTTCGCCCTGACGCATGACCTGTCTCAACTGGTAGATCAACCTACCAGAGTGCCAGATATAGACGGTCATGTACCCTCTCTGCTGGATCTTCTGCTGACGACGAACCCTGCTGGATACAAAGTCACAGTGAGCGCTCCTCTTGGCTCCTCTGACCACTGTCTAGTGGGGTCCACGGTGCCATTTTCGCCTCCTCAGTCCCGTACTGGAGGAATGCGTCGAATTTGGCACTACGCCTCAGCAGATTGGGATGGTAAGCGAGAATACCTCGCATCCTACCCATGGAGAGAGCTATGCTTCAGTTCGGATGATCCGTCGGAATGCGCCAATGCCGTAGCCGAGGTGGTTCTGGGGGGTATGGAGATGTTTATTCCCAGCGCCCTCGTCCGCCTCGGTGGTAAAAGCCAGCCCTGGTACAGCCGCGACTGTGCTGAAGCTGTCGCAGCTAATGGCGCAGCTTATCGTGCATGGTCGTGCGCTCGTGCCAGACGTGATCCTAATGTATCCGAACTGAAGAAAGAATACAACCGCCTCTCCAGATCCTGCAAGAGGGCTATTGCCAGGGCCAAATTCGAGCATATCGGCAGAGTTGGTGATAGGCTGAACCAGCACCCAACTGGGAGCCGTGAGTTTTGGTCTCTCGCCAAATCTGTCGAATCGAATTTTTGCCGCTCCTCACTTCCACCACTGCAGTGTCCTGGGGGCTCACTTGCCCACTCCGCAAAGGAGAAAGCCGATTTATTGGTGTCTCTCTTTGCGGGGAACTCCAACCTGGACGATGGGGGTGCCATCCCTCCATCCATAACTAGGTGTGAGAACTCTATGCCGGAAGTACAGTTCCGACAACGAACTGTGCGGGCGGAGCTTCTCTCCCTAGACACCAGGAAGGCGAGTGGGCCGGATAGGATTCCTGCATTGGTGCTGAAACGGTGTGCTCCCGAGCTGGCTCCAGTGCTAACGCGCCTTTTCCGCCTCTCTTACTCTGCTTCCCGTGTGCCGGCAGCCTGGAAATCTGCATTTGTTCAAGCGGTCCCCAAAAAGGGCGACCGCTCAAACCCTTCGAACTACCGACCTATAGCGATTACCTCCCTACTCTGCAAGGTGATGGAGCGTATTATCAACGCCCAGCTCATGGCGTACCTGGAGACAAATAACCTCATCAGCGATCGGCAATATGGCTTTCGGCCAAACCGATCCGCTGGTGATCTCCTAGCGTACGTCACTCACCTTTGGGGGGAATCGCTTGAAGGACATGGTGAATCCTTGGCAATTGGCCTCGATATTGCCAAGGCATTCGATAGGGTTTGGCACAAATCGCTCCTGGGCAAGCTTCCGGCGTACGGACTTCCTTCTGGCCTCTGCGACTGGGTCGCCGACTTCCTACATGGGCGTAGCATTCAGGTCCTAGTGGACGGTTGCTCGTCCGACGCCATGTCAGTGAATGCCGGCGTACCGCAGGGATCTGTGCTGTCGCCCACACTGTTTCTTCTGCATATCAATGACATGCTGCCACTCGGCAACATACATTGTTATGCGGATGACAGTACAGCACACGGATCCTATACCAGTCACCCTTCAGCCAGACGAGAAGTTGTGGATGAAAAGAGGCGAAGACTTGTGTCTGAACTCGAACAAACGCTTCGGTCTATTTCCGAATGGGGCCGTAGCAATTTGGTCGAGTTCAACGCTTCAAAAACACAAGTTTGCGCGTTCAGTGCGAAGAGAGCGGCGTTCACACCGGCTCCTTCCTTCCAAGGCACGTCGCTTAAATTAAGCGACCACCTCGGGGTCCTCGGAGTCGAACTGTCGCACGACCTAAATTACCGGCGCCATATCGAGGGCAAGGCCAAGCTGGCCTCAAAAAAGCTAGGCGTACTCAATAAGGTTCGACGGTACTTCACGCCGGGCCAAAGGCTGCTTCTGTATAAATCGCAGATTAGGTCCTGCTTGGAGTACTGCTCGCACCTGTGGGATGGCTCAGCCAAATACCAGCTTGCGCCTTTGGACTCGATCCAGCGTCGAGCCGTGCGACTAGTGGATGACCCCGACGTGTCCCGCGATCTAGAACCGCTGCAACTTCGTAGGGATGTCGGCGCCCTAAGCGTGTTCTATCGCTTATTCCACGGGGAGTGCTCGGAGGAGCTGTTTAACGCGATTCCGGCGTCCCCTTTCCACCTCCGTACAACGCGCACTGGGCAGGGATTGCATCCCTATACGCTGGACTTACCGCGGATGCGTACAAATCGGTTCTGCAGATCCTTTCTCCACAGAACCGGCAAACTCTGGAACGCTCTACCTGCCCACATATTTCCCCCCAAGTATAGTCTCGGGTCCTTCAAGAGAGGCGTGAATGGGCACCTGTCAGGCCGGCATGGCATTCGCAGCCCCCGCCTGCGTCCGAATGTCCATGGGCGTCGCTAGACACCTTATGGGTGACTCGGCGCCACATGTCGCGCTTAGTATAAAAAAAAAAAAAAAAAAAAAAAAAAAAAAAAAATACAACATTTGTTTATTATATTTAATTTTCTATAGAAATACTCTTAGTTTTAATAATCGACATTATTCCATATTATTCTAAAATAACGATCAATTTTCGATATTTGTGGATACATTGTCCCATCACTAAACAACCTTGAATCATTCGTGCCCCGCGGATTCCGATGTATGGTAATAAGTAACAGAAGCGGAGCAGACCTCGTGCCCTTGAACCACTTGCCGCACTTGTCGCAGGCGTAGCTCTGCTCGCCGCGCCGGCCGCCCGGCGTGTGCACGTTGCGCTTATGTAATAAGTAACAGAAGCGGAGCAGACCTCGTGCCCTTGATTGAACCATTTGCCGCACTGGTCGCAGGCGTAGCTCTGCTCGCCGCGCCGCCCACCCGGCGTGTGCACGTTGCGCTTATGTAATAACAGAAGCGGAGCAGACCTCGTGCCCTTGATTGAACCATTTGCCGCACTTGTCGCAGGCGTAGCTCTGCTCGCCGCGCCGGCCGCCCGGCGTGTGCACGTTGCGCTTATGTAATAAGTAACAGAAGCGGACAGACCTCGTGCCCTTGATTGAACCATTTGCCGCACTTGTCGCAGGCGTAGCTCTGCTCGCCGCGCCGCCCGCCCGGCGTGTGCACGTTGCGCTTATGTAATAACAGAAGCGGAGCAGACCTCGTGCCCTTGAACCATTTGCCGCACTTGTTGCAGGCGTAGCTCTGCTCGCCGCGCCGCCCGCCCGGCGTGTGCACGTTGCGCTTGTGTAATAAGTAACAGAAGCGGAGCAGACCTCGTGCCCTTGAACCATTTGCCGCACTTGTCACAGGCGTAGCTCTGCTCGCCGCGCCGCCCGCCCGGCGTGTGCACGTTGCGCTTGTGTAATAAGTAACAGAAGCGGAGCAGACCTCGTGCCCTTGAACCATTTGCCGCACTCGTCGCAGGCGTAGCTCTGCTCGCCGCGCCGGCCGCCCGGCGTGTGCACGTTGCGCTTATGTAATAAGTAACAGAAGCGGAGCAGACCTCGTGCCCTTGAACCATTTGCCGCACTTGTCGCAGGCGTAGCTCTGCTCGCCGTGCCGGCCGCCCGGCGTGTGTACGTTGCGCTTATGTAATAAGTAACAGAAGCGGAGCAGACCTCGTGCCCTTGAACCATTTGCCGCACTTGTCGCAGGCGTAGCTCTGCTCGCTGCGCCGGCCGCCCGGCGTGTTCACGTTGCGCTTGTGTAATAAGTAACAGAAGCGGAGCAGACCTCGTGCCCTTGAACCATTTGCCGCACTTGTCGCAGGCGTAGCTCTGCTCGCCGCGCCGGCCGCCCGGCGTGTGCACGTTGCGCTTGTGTAATAAGTAACAGAAGCGGAGCAGACCTCGTGCCCTTGAACCACTTGCCGCACTTGTCGCAGGCGTAGCTCTGCTCGCCGCGCCGGCCGCCCGGCGTGTGCACGTTGCGCTTGTGTAATAAGCATACATCGGAATCCGCGGGGCACGAATACGACCTTGTTAGGGATTGACTACGGCGATCAATAAACAATCGACACTGTTATCGATACTCATATTTATTTGTTTATTGTATTTTATTCATGTCATATTTCAGACCTGAATACTTATATATACCTACAGTACTTATATAAACATGTATACTTTATGTTAACGATTAAGTAAATATAATACATATTTATATAAGGTCTTTCAAAATTTGTTCATAGTACGCTAAGGGGGGTTTCTGTATCATATAGGGAGTAAAACCTATATAAAATTTTTTGAACCTTGGGCTTTTTTTAAGTAAAAAATTTTTTTATGTAGGTATTTAAATAAAAAAATAGGTGTTTGATTTTTATAACCTAATCGATTCAGTTTCATAACAGTAACAAAAAAGTCTTCATGACTATTATGATGTAACACGTGTAAGTTGGTAAAAAAATTAAATTCTTTCTATTCCATACTGATAAAACTGAAATTGTGGTTTTTCACAATTTCTGAAAGAAAGAGATATACGTGTTTGAAGACTTTTTTGTTCCTGGCATGAAACCGAAACGATTAAGAAACATTTTTGTTTTGCATTTAAAATAAAAAAAAAAAAAAATTTGTAAAAAAAAAAAATTCTTTGTTCTTCAAAAGTGATCTATTCCCGATACAGAACCCCCCCTTAGCGTACTATGAACTAATTTTGTAAGACCTATTTTTTTGGACCTTGGCCTTTTTTTATTATGTAAAATATTTTTTTATGTCTTTAAATAAAAAAATAGGTGGTTGATTTTTATAGCCTAATCGATTCAGTTTCATAACAGTAACAAAAAAGTCTTGAATATCATTATGATGTAACACGTGTAAGTTGGTAAAAAAAATCAAAGTCTTTCTATTCCATACTAATAAAACTAATATTGTGGTTTGAACAGATTTGTATTGTACCTACAAAGTAAATACAACATTTGTTTATTATATTTAATTTTCTATAGAAATACTCTTAGTTTTAATAATCGACATTATTCCATATTATTCTAAAATAACGATCAATTTTCGATATTTGTGGATACATTGTCCCATCACTAAACAACCTTGAATCATTCGTGCCCCGCGGATTCCGATGTATGGTAATAAGTAACAGAAGCGGAGCAGACCTCGTGCCCTTGAACCACTTGCCGCACTTGTCGCAGGCGTAGCTCTGCTCGCCGCGCCGGCCGCCCGGCGTGTGCACGTTGCGCTTATGTAATAAGTAACAGAAGCGGAGCAGACCTCGTGCCCTTGATTGAACCATTTGCCGCACTGGTCGCAGGCGTAGCTCTGCTCGCCGCGCCGCCCGCCCGGCGTGTGCACGTTGCGCTTATGTAATAACAGAAGCGGAGCAGACCTCGTGCCCTTGATTGAACCATTTGCCGCACTTGTCGCAGGCGTAGCTCTGCTCGCCGCGCCGGCCGCCCGGCGTGTGCACGTTGCGCTTATGTAATAAGTAACAGAAGCGGAGCAGACCTCGTGCCCTTGATTGAACCATTTGCCGCACTTGTCGCAGGCGTAGCTCTGCTCGCCGCGCCGCCCGCCCGGCGTGTGCACGTTGCGCTTATGTAATAACAGAAGCGGAGCAGACCTCGTGCCCTTGAACCATTTGCCGCACTTGTTGCAGGCGTAGCTCTGCTCGCCGCGCCGCCCGCCCGGCGTGTGCACGTTGCGCTTGTGTAATAAGTAACAGAAGCGGAGCAGACCTCGTGCCCTTGAACCATTTGCCGCACTTGTCACAGGCGTAGCTCTGCTCGCCGCGCCGCCCGCCCGGCGTGTGCACGTTGCGCTTGTGTAATAAGTAACAGAAGCGGAGCAGACCTCGTGCCCTTGAACCATTTGCCGCACTCGTCGCAGGCGTAGCTCTGCTCGCCGCGCCGGCCGCCCGGCGTGTGCACGTTGCGCTTATGTAATAAGTAACAGAAGCGGAGCAGACCTCGTGCCCTTGAACCATTTGCCGCACTTGTCGCAGGCGTAGCTCTGCTCGCCGCGCCGCCCGCCCGGCGTGTGCACGTTGCGCTTATGTAATAAGTAACAGAAGCGGAGCAGACCTCGTGCCCCTGAACCATTTGCCGCACTTGTCGCAGGCGTAGCTCTGCTCGCCGCGCCGGCCGCCCGGTGTGTGCACGTTGCGCTTATGTAATAAGTAACAGAAGCGGAGCAGACCTCGTGCCCTTGAACCACTTGCCGCACTTGTCGCAGGCGTAGCTCTGCTCGCCGCGCCGGCCGCCCGGCGTGTGCATGTTACGCTTATTTAATAAGTAACAGAAGCGGAACAGACCTCGTGCCCTTGAACCATTTGCCGCACTTGTCGCAGGCGTAGCTCTGCTCGCCGCGCCGGCCGCCCGGTGTGTGCACGTTTTGCTTGTGTAATAAGTAACAGAAGCGGAGCAGACCTCGTGCCCTTGAACCATTTGCCGCACTTGTCGCAGGCGTAGCTCTGCTCGCCGCGCCGGCCGCCCGGCGTGTGCATGTTACGCTTATTTAATAAGTAACAGAAGCGGAGCAGACCTCGTGCCCTTGAACCATTTGCCGCACTTGTCGCAGGCGTAGCTCTGCTCGCCGCGCCGGCCGCCCGGTGTGTGCACGTTTTGCTTGTGTAATAAGTAACAGAAGGGGAGCAGACCTCGTGCCCTTGAACCATTTGCCGCACTTGTCGCAGGCGTAGCTCTGCTCGCCGCGCCGCCCGCCCGGCGTGTGCACGTTGCGCTTATGTAATAAGTAACAGAAGCGGAGCAGACCTTGTGCCCTTGAACCATTTGCCGCACTTGTCGCAGGCGTAGCTCTGCTCGCCGCGCCGGCCGCCCGGCGTGTGCATGTTGCGCTTGTGTAATATGTAACAGAAGCGGAGCAGACCTCGTGCCCTTGAACCATTTGCCGCACTTGTCGCAGGCGTAGCTCTGCTCGCCGCGCCGGCCGCCCGGTGTGTGCACGTTGCGCTTGTGCTTCCACAGCCCCGTGTACGAGTTGTACGTCTTTCCGCACTCGCAGTAATACCTAAAGCACACAATCGCACATTTGAAATAATTAAAGAATAACAAAATAATACCCTTTAGTTGAATATGGGTTCACTAACTAGGGGAGTGAGGAATACTTGCATACTATTCAGCCGTTCATTCAGTTAGCCAGTTCAGTCCATGATCAGCAAAGTGATGCAAAGTTTAGTTGTCAAATAAAAAAACAGAGTATGCTTAGTAATAAGCTTCCATATGTATATAAAACTCTAAAAAAGACAATGTGAACCTCAAGAGGGAGAGAGAAACACAATAAATTTTGCATATTCTTGTGTCAGTTTCATCAAAATTGACCAGAGATTTCTGCGTGTGACTGATGGACGATGGACAGACAGACAGACAGACACCAGAGTGATCCCATAAGGGTCCCTTTTTGTGCATTTCACGAAGACACCCTAAAAAAGAGAAGTGTATGAAGTGTGTCCGCAGCAACCTGACCTCTCTCTATCCCCTCTAAGGTTTGAGTGATGTACTAACTGCCTGCGCTCGGCGCCGAGATGTGTCTCCATGTGCTTCTTGAGATGCTTCTTGAACTTGAACACCTGACTGCACTCATCGCACTGAACGGCGCCGGGCTGGCTCGCGCGGTACCGCTTGCCCGCGCGGCCCCCCGCCTTCGGCTTCTCCGCCAGCTTCGCGAACTTCAGCGGCCTGCCCGGTCACACAAATACATACATACACACCGACATGCTGTGTACTGACAATCGGGGTAAGCAGAGAATTCGATGTTGTGCTGCAAAAACTCAATAAATTACAGCACAACACCGACCGACACCTTCAGCAAAGTACTAGGACAAGAAAGAAAGAAGAAAAATATTATTTATTGTCATTAATATTTATTTAATTATTTTAGACAGGCAGCCTAGGCTGATACGTCTAAATCCAGTTAAAATTTGTTGTTTTTCGTCATTATCTTAGATTTTTTATTCTCAAATCAAAACAAACGTGCAGTTCGCATAATAAAGTTTTATGGCTCAGTGAAGGGAATCTCCCTTCAATGAGCCATAAAATTTTGTTGTGCGAGCTGCACGTTTGTTTTGACTTGAGTATAGTAGTAACAGGTATACAAAAAGAAAAGAAAACATTACAAAAACATGAAATTATTCACGTAAAACCTAAATAAATAACATAAGTAATGAATGGCAATATGGAACCATCTCAGCATGTGCTATAGGTGCACGAGGCGACCTATAGCGCTGTCTTTCAGACAAGATAACTATCAAGTATCAAGTAACAAATGCAGTTGCCTACTGCACGACTCGTTGTGAGGACCGTGCCAAGATGCCTGTCTTCCTTTAGCGCAGCATCTTGTCCTATCGTATTTCCATACAAAAAATATTTTTTTTTAAGTTTGTTTTTGCTCTATCGTAAAAACGGTAATACACATAAACATCAAAGCTTGGTGTGATCACCGTGCAAACTAAGTAAAACAATAAAAAATAAAACAGGCCAATTATGTGGTGGTAAGGAGCCCTAGCGACTCCGACTCGCGCACTTGGCAGGTTTAGCGCTCCGCGCGCGTACTACTCACACGGTCATACTGAAGCCGGGCTCCGGGAGGGCGGTGTGCAGCTTGTCCGGCGGCGGCGGCGCGCACGAGTCCCCGTCCTCGTAGTCCAGCGGCTCCAGCTTCACTGTTATAAACTCTATTTTGGGCCTGCCAAGGGAAAACAGAAAAAATTGTTAAATTACAAATTTAAAAAACCCCCGACCCTTATAAAGTATAAAATAATTTCCGTTTATTTACTGAAAGGAGTCGAGGGGACTGCTAAGTAAATACCCGCGCAGCTCTTGAGTTTTTATATTTTATTTACATAGTGGTCGCCCGAATCCTTTTTTTTTTTTTATTGAAACTGACACGGTTGGCTACATCACCTACAACATCCGCGATGACAGCCCATAACACCAGGTGAACTAGGTGCCATGTCAATGCTTCCCATCGGTCGTGCCAGCTACACTGAACTGGACGGAAAACACAAACTATTTACATAGCCGTTTCGACCGACGTTTCATTCAGTGCGGTGGTATCAACCCGGGCGGGTTGAACCCTACCACAAAGTAAGGTAAGAAGGGAAGGGACCTACAGTTTTACGTGGAATCCGAACCACGGTCAGCCTCCAACGGTCGAGCGGTCACCCATCCAAGTACTGACCGCGCCCAGCGTTGCTTAACCATCAATAGCGACAGTCGACTCTCTGCAACACTGAGCTATCCAGGCGGACATAATTTATTTTTTATTTTTAAGGGTCTGGGGTTTTTTAAATTTGTAATTTAACTTTTATTTTAAAAAAATTTTAAAAACCTCATCCAAATCAGTTCATCCGTAATATATAATTTTTGTATTACTTCATAACTTTATTACTTACTTTATTACTATAATGCGCGGGACGGATCTCGGCGTGTCGTCGCCGCAGCGGGCGACCCGCCACGCGAATACACTATACAAGTACGGTGCGGGTGCGAGGGAGAACACTGACGAGCCGTCAGTTCGCTCGAGCTGCGGCGGCGACACGCCGAGATCCGCCCCGCGCATTATAACATAGAATCATACTAAGAACCATACATACTAAGAACCATCCTGGTTAAACCAGCTTTCTAATAAAAAAAACCCTTTGAGAAGGTAGATGCCATAACGGAGACGTTCCTTTGAATTACTGGTTGCATTGGACTAGAGGAGAACACAGCCAATCATACCTCCAGTACTGTGGTAGACCAGTTTTTACTTTTCTGTATACGGAAGCATACTACTAAGCCTATGCCGGCCGTCCGTCTGTCTGTCCTACTGCTCTATCTCTGGAACAGTAATGGGTAGCCGGTTGAAATTTTCACAGAATATGCATGTTTATGGCGGATATATGCCAACAAATGATAATAAAAGCAAAAATAAAAAATCTATCTCGCGGCAGTAAGCTCGTTGTGCCTAATTTGTATAAATTGGCATTCAATAAAGAATACACATACAGGGTTTCCCAAAACTCAACGTCAAGCGGTAACCAGGGAGTAGGTCAGTTTACGACAAACCAGGGAAAAATAAGAAAAAAAAATCTGAGTCATTTATTCTTTTAGAAAAAAATTTTACTGAATATTTTTTTTGGTAAAACTACAGGCATTCTGGTTTTATTTGAGATACTGATCAATACCAGAGTTATTTAGGGTACCAATAAATTTTTTTTAACAATTATATTTGCAAATTTGTAGTCGTAGTACCTAAAAATGTCAATTTTCAACGTTTCTCAAAAAATGCTCATATTATATCATAAAAAACAAATGACTCCGATTTTTTTTTCTTATTTTTCCCTGGGTAGTCATAAACTGGCCTACTCCCTGGTTCCCGCTTGACATAGAGTTTTGGGACACGTTGTATACAAGTCCGACCGCCGTTCCGTACCGCTGAAGGCCGGGAGAACTGGAGGAAAATTGGAGAGGCGTATGTCCAGCAGTGGACGCTTACACGCTGACTGACTGACTGACTGACTGATTGTATACAAGTCGTTAATCAACGTCGGGTGATTTGAAACAAGAATGTGCAACAAACTCGAGCAGCTCGGCGGCCTCGCTCTTAACGCGGCACTGCAGGGAGCTCTGCGCCTGCAGCTCCAGCTGCGCCAGCTCCGGCTTCCACTCCTCCAGCGCCGGCGGCTTCAGCTCTACCAGCTCAGCGCACATCACCTCCTGCGTCACGCATATAAGGTGTTTCGTTAGTCATGTCAATAACTTCGGGAGGGTTACATACAAACTCAAATAAACAGGTTTCGCAAAAAAATTATATGTTTTTAGCAGTACTTTTCGAGAAATTTAACAAATCATGTTTGCTACCTAAACATTAACCTGTGTGTAACAGTAGGTAACTTGCATTGTACGGGGTCAATGACCGTACTATGTTCAAACGCAGAACAGCTGTTTGTTGTAAGTGAGTCACAAGGTCAATATGATTGGTTTTTACAGCTACTTATTTGTTTTATTTTTTTGTTAGGAGAAAAAATGCTCCTATAAACATATGTTTTTTTTTGCGTAAAGTGTTTGTTTGAGTGCGTATGTAACCCTCCCGAAGTTATTGACATGACTAACGAAACACCTTAGATAAATCCATCTTTTTAGGTTTCCGTATCCCGTACGGAAGCCTATTACTAAGCCTGCGTCGTCTGTCTGTCCGTCCGTCCGCCCGTCCGTCCGTCCGTCCGTCCGAGGGCTCTATTTCTTGAACCGTAATAGGTAGCCCGTTGAAACTTTCACAGAATATGCGTTACTATGGCGGATGAAACAACAAATAAGAAAAATAAGAAAATGTTAAAAACTAAGAGGAGCCCCCATACAACAAACGTACAATAAAATAGATTAGTCACACTATTGAATAATAGATGGCGCCACAGGCTTTTATACATTGAATTGTTGAAAGACAAAAGATAGGATCCATAATTTGTTATACTCAAAAGTTTACAAATTATTATTCATAAGGTGACTATCTACATACTTACAGCAATTTGTTATCTATGCGTATTTTGTCAATACATTTGTAGATAAATAAATATTTCTTATATCTTACAGAGACAGACCGGTACCGTAAGGGGCCGGAACTTAAAAAGAATAGCCTCACTGCATCTCTCCCCGTGCATGTCGTTAAAAGGCGACTAAGTGATAAGGACGAGATGCCGTGCTAAAGGGCGAAGGCTCGCCACCTCTCCCCTTGGCACGGTACTTCCACCGAGTCATGCAGCAGGTGGGTCTTCGTGCCTTACTTGCTGCTTGATCGATTGAATCTTGTTCGAATACTTTGCGAAATGTGGTGCTCGGTGTTGTGCTGTAATTTACCAGAGTTCTTGCAGCCCAACACCGATTACACTCAAGTCTTTTGCTACTACCTACTTATATCTCAAAACATACGACTCTCAAACATCCAAAGGTTGACTGGGAGAAATCCCCGTAAGGGATAAGTCCGCCTTTGCCCCTCATGTAAATTACTTATCGTTTGTTACTGTTAAATGTTTTGGAGCTATAAAGTATTTCTATCTATCTATCTATCTATACTGTGCTTACTCCGATTGTCGGGATTCAGCGTGCGTGATATATATGTAGACTAGCTGTGCCCGCGGCTCCGCCCGCTCTCATATTTCACTTCACTGCTAACCTCATAAGCCATTTAGCGTGATAGTAAGTAGCCTATAGTTGATGGGAAGAATCAAGCTATCCGTAGATTTTTTTTTTATTTAAATCGGTTCAGTTGTTCTCGAGTTATAAGCGGACAGACAGACACTCAGACAGACAGAAAGCAGACGTTGGATTTTATTATAGGTAAGGATAGACAAAATCTTACCTTCTCCTCGTCCGCATCAAACATCACCAACCGTTCCGGCTGCGGTACTTCTTCTAAACGTGCAGCCACCATCGGATAACCCACCTCCGTCCGCGAGCTTCCTACTGAACGAATCTCATCCGACTGAACCGAGGTCGGCTGATGCAGCACCGGAGTTATCAGCTGCAACATATCATGGTGCGGAGCGCTCCTCATCTGATGGAAAATCTCCGGATGGGGAGCCATACACTGTATATGCTCCCACGCTACAGTTCTCATCTGTTCAATTTGCTCAAGCGTCGGCGTTTTCATCTGGAACTGATCCAAATGTGGTATAAAAGGTGGTATTTGTTCAAGCTGTGAAGTTCTGTTCTGCTCAATTTGGTCGAGCCTCCCGCTTTTGAGCTGGGACTGTTCCCGATGCGGTCTGAACGGCGGCAGCTGAGCCAGCTGTGGAGGTTCGACGCGCTGAATTACTTCTGGACGTAGAGACCTCATCTGCTGGATATCCGGCGCTTTGATGAGGTTGCTAACCGTGTGCTCTGATTGGATGTTCATGGTTTTGTAGTTGGGAACTTTTCAATGTATCTGAAAAAAAAATTATTGCATGAATAGAAAAAAGTGGGTGACTTTTGTTTTAAATCAGCGGTTTTTGCTCTAGAGTCGCTGTTGCCATGTGGGTCATTTTTGCCCTTGTTCCATTTGGCTTAGTTTTGTTTACAGACTGAAAAGATTTCAATCGGCGGGTGGCCGAGTGGTTTGGGCATCAGTTTCTCATGCGAGAGGTCCTCGGTTCGAATCCGGTCGGCGTGTACCAATGAGTTTTTTCTGACGAAAAAATTTACATGCATACCTTTACCTGCTGCTTCACCGTTCGGAACCGGTGTAAAACTGTAGGTCCCTTCCCTTGCCCCTTACTAGGTGGTAGGCTCAAATTGTAGCCGACTGGGTTGGTACCACCGTACTGGATGTAAGATGGCCGCATAGCAGCCTTGGTTGTGTTCTCCTCTAGTCCAGTATAGCCAGCAATCCAGGGAAGTCTCCGGTATGGCACCTACCTTCTCGGAGGTGGTGATATTGGCTGGTCAGAGCATGCGCTTTGGCCCCTCCAACTCAGCCACGCATACCAGATTGATTACATAAAAAAAAAACCGAACATCCAACACGTATCATACTCTGATTCTAAGTAGTGTAGTTGAAGTACCCAGGCTTGTGCAAACACTTACATGAAACCATTCGAGTGGACCATTCAGCGGAAATTAATTTGTAAACATACTTGACATTATGGTGACAACGAGTGTCATATTTTTGTTTTGTTTGGAACTTGTTGAGACCAAAATATCCTGAATGAACAATTAAATATTGATAGGAAATGGTAGATTAACAGATAAACTTCATATAAAACACAATAGAAGCACGATATATAGATTTTATTAGCAAATATGAATATTTTATTACGAAAATGGGAATTTTATATCCCTCGTGGACTTGGACCCAGTTTATTGATGGTAATAAGTAATATTAAACATAATTAGACATTATACCGATAAAATTACTAGAAAATTTTATTTCGAAAATATAGGCTTTTCACATACGTTTCATAGAAAAAAGTCTGGAAATATTGTCTAGAACGCACCGGGGTGGAGCGCACCCTATTTGGCCAAAATGGCATCGCAGTCAGGGGTTGACAGTTGACCATATCGCCTCGCAGGCGAGAGGTTAAGTATTTGAAGTACTTATTCAATCTTACTGAATTTTTATGGTTGCACAGTTGAGAAATTGTGCACCAAATTACTTTTCTGTGCCATTGTAGGAACATTTACTTAGCAGTTTTCTTTTAAATTTTCTTGATATCATACACTGTGAAGAACAATAATATTATTGGGAAAATGTGTACCTCTACGTGCAATATGAAAATTGTACGGCCAAATTAAATGCCCTAAGGGCAGACGCCACAGCATCCGAGCATCAGTGCCAGTCAACGCAAGGGCTTACCTTTCGAAAGTTACTATTCATTATCTCGCTGTTAGTGCGAGAGAGGAGCTATGGCTCCCACTTTGATAGAAATACAAATACCTACATTTGCAAACCTTTGTTTCGAGCAAGAACAAAATGAAAATTTATAAAATTTACGTAGCACATCCAATGAAAATGGCTGACTGACTGACAGTAAAAGCAGGGATGGTAGATGGCCCGACTGTTTCCACACGTACATTATCATAACGTAAGGATGCTCTTTAGTGATGTTATGCTTAGCATTAACAAAATGAATACCCCGTTGGCGCTTAGCACTGCTAAGCGCCCTGATGAATAAAAATGAATGTTAACGCTGAGCAATAAAGACAATGCAATGAAGTATGTGCTATTGCTCTGTGCTAATGCTAGCTGCGCTAGCAGCTAAACAGCTAAACAATGCGAATGCGATGCGAGCGAGCGAATTAGTCCGTCCAGTGACGAGGACGCGATCGCTGGACAGCAGGGATTGTTTTCATTTGTTAGTAATGTGGTTCGATGTTTGGAGTGTTGTTTCTTTATTTCGTCGACTGATTGATGGCATTTACTGACCCAATAAAATTCAGATACGTAAACAAACTCTATTATAAATAAGAAATAACTGTTTCGTTCGTTAAGTAGGAAAATTAATCAGTAAACATTTCATTTCCATAATATCAATTAGTAATTCTTTTTTTTTATAGAAAGCGCGACATGTTATGCCGAGTCACCCATAAGGTGTCTATTATTCACTATTAGTTAAAATGCTCGTTCATTAATCCACACTCTTCGGTGAATTCGCACTACATTCATTGTCAAAATGAACTCATTACATTTCATGAACTGTCAAGTAATATTCTTCGCATTCGCATTCAACGTTAGCATGTTAATGGTGTAAGATTCGCAAGTGAATTAAATGAATGCTTTTTCGTATTAATTAATTAATACGAAATTCAATAATGTACTCACTAAAATGGTGATCAAAAAGTAGTTGTTAATAATAACAATGTTTAATAGGTAGGTACTATGAGGCTGGCATAGTCGCAAAGGTCCTCTGTGACTATGCCAGTCCTTTTTAAACAAATAAAATTATTCATTTAAACTAGTCTCACGGTAACTTTTTGAGAAAATAAAGATCATCTACATTAAAACGGATTTAATGTATATTATAATAATACTTATGGTATGAGATGTTTAGTTTCCAAATAGTTTTAATTTTTTTTTATTTTAGGCGTTCTTTACTATTGCTTTAGTGAGGACAATTATTGACCTCGTATGAGCATGTAACAATTTGTACAAGTATACCCTAAAAATTTAATTCTCGTTTTTTCTATCGGTCGCTCACCGCCTTTGCAGCAGTTAAATTATAACAATAGTATTTCAGTAGTACTTTAGTAGAGGAAATATTTGCTAAATTGGCCGATAACTACATACTACATGGACACCTACCGCTAATTAGTAATTGTGCGTAATTTCCACGTACATGAAGTTACTTTGGCATAGCGTACGTTATTTAAGTTAACGTACGTCTACAATCCCCGAGAAATGACATTTGTTTGACATTGACAATCAATGGTTTGCACTGTCATGTGATACGTAATTCAAAGTTACTATTTTAGTCACTGGCATTCCATTCTTCTCTACCTACAGGAACTCCAATAGAGTAATAAATAAATAATTCACTCGAACTTTTAATTTTATTATAAATCATTTGTACCGTGTGGGTCCTGTATTTTAAAAGAATAGCCCCACTGCATCTCTCCCCGTGTATGTCGTAAAAGGCGACTAAGGGATATGATGGGTTGATACCACCGCACTGAATGAAAGGTCGGTCGAAACGACTATGTAAATAGTTTGTGTTCTCCGTGTTCAGCACTGACGTGGCACCAAGTTCACCCGGTGTTATAGGCTGACATCACGGATGTTGTAGATAAGTTATGTAGCCAACCGTGTCAGTTTCCATAAAAAAAAAATGTCCACCTCTGGGGCTGAAGGTCAAAATCATCCTGAAAACGAAGAACATCCATGAGGCAGATGTCCCAGGGCTCTACATTATCACGGGATGTATTTTGTAAAAATTATAAGTCATCCATCTGCTCATGGTTCTAGTTGCGTTCATTCGATTCAAGATGACTAAGAAAACATATTTGCAGAAATTTTGCTCATTGATTTCAAGCTGCAATTTTTTTACTTGATGCATGGCGCGAGCATCGAGCTTTTTATACAGAACATTGAAATGGTCTGCTTTCGGAATATCAGAGACAAAGAATATAATACTACGATCAGAGGTCTGGAATTCTGGATGTCTGCATAACGAAAAAAATATATTTTTTCGTTCAAAGAAATGCAATTATAATTGTGTAGTTTTTTATATTTTTGACAACTCAGAGGCAACTTGCTGGCAGACCATTTTTCTGTGGTCCTTCGTTTGCCATGTGTGCAAATCATATACACTTTTTAAAATCCTATCATAGCTGGTAATAAGCTCTGCCATATGAGCAAATCATATTGAAATTTTGCTCGCTAGCTCCCTAGCTCTATAGTCTAGCTAACAAGTAATACATATACATAAATGGGAAAACAATAATACCAAATCTACACAGTATGTTTTATTTTACAATAATAAGAAGAAATACTTAACTGCATAGTAAATAAATAAATACTCAATCACAAAATATTTATTAGAATCATCTCGGAGTCTTGGATCCGGGACTGGAGGGCTGCGGAGAGACATCAGCGTTCGCAAGATAACCTATTGAAAGTGGATTAACTCCTGCTTGCAGGCCGACGTGTGGAAAGCTGCCTTCAGCCTCTGCAAGGGCAGCCTGTCGTCCTGGAAGAGAAAACATTGTTTGCTTAGCCTACCAGTTTGTTTGGCCAACGATAATTTGGTTCAACAATCATGACAATAATTATCATGCGACACTTATCTAATACATATATGAATTGGCATGGATATATGCACTGGCGGCTGGTCCTAAAGTGCGCTCGTGCGCCGCACTACCATACCACGAGAAGTCTTCACTTCGCTCAAAATAAATAATACCTTACAACATACTACATTAAAACCATAAAGATCGTACTCCAAATAAATACGAATGTGAATTCGACCTTATTTTATAGATCACAAGGCACGTTTTTGCGAGTAAACGCGCACGCCGTGCGGTATATTCATCGCACGCGGGTCTCCCATACTGAATGTATGGGGATCGGCAAAATACCGCTGGCGCGTGAGACAGAAGATACTTCATAGAAACAGTATGGGCCGAAAGGATTTCTGCGTGCGGCGCACGAGCGCCAAACAAGGACGCTATATCGTGAATAGCCGCGCGTGCGACACGTCGCGTCGCGAGCGATTCGTTTTGCACGAGTCCGTCTTACAAACTCTTTGCCGTCTACCTCAAAGCGAACCGTCTACCTCGAAGCGAGTCAGCGCGCTGTCATGTGATGTCTGATGTGATGTCACATACCCGTTAGCGCGCGAATATTTAAAATGGGATATGGTTAGGTTTTGTGCTTTCTGTCACGTGATTCTGTTAATTAAGTGGTGCCGATATTTGCCTAAGCGTTGGTTAAAGGTAAGGCTTTACAATCAGGTTATCCCGGGTTAATTCCTACGTTTCAAATGCATTTATTTTTATATATTTTTTTGAAGTATTTTTGGGACATTACTACTGTTTTCTTTTTGAAAGCTGCAGTAGTGTTGTGGTCTATGGGTGTATAAGGTGTATAAAGGTACTAAAAATAAGTTAAAAAACTTGTTTGGATTTTTTATTTTTTTTTTGCTACTCATTGAGTGTCTTGAGAATATTCATACTAGGTAGGTACGTACATAATAAAACGCAGGCGATTAAAAAATTCGTAAGTCCCGATCTTAAAATAACATGACGGGAATGTGTTGGGAAATTTGGTAGGTATTTAAGTAGGTAGGTACTTAGCGCACTACCGGTCACTGAAGTCACCAGCCGCCACTGGATATATGTAATGATTGGAATTTAAATACAATGTAATTTTCGTTTGACTTTTTAATATATTTATAACATTCCATTTTAGACTAGCTGTACTAACATCACAATTTTTCTTAACCTCATGCATGTGGGACAGAAAAACAAAACTCACACTTCCGAAAATAATCATTAATAAAATACAGAGCAATCGCTCTGTCGACGACACAAGCTTTCGGAACCAACGTTAGTCCCACAGACATCTAAGAGTTAATAAGCAGAGTTCCTATCACGCTACAAAATTCTCAAGTTATATAAGGCTGTAGCCATCTGAAGAATGTAAGGAATAATTTTAATGAAAATACACCAAATGTACAGTGTGGGGCCGGTACTTTAAAAGAATCTGCATCACTGCATCTCTCCCCGTGTATGTCGTAAAAAGCGACTAAGGGATATGACTCCCTTCTTATATTACTAGGTGGTAGGGTTTAACCCGCCCGGGTTGGTACCACCGCACTGAATGAAAGGTCGATCGAAACGGCTATGTAAATAGTTTGTGTTTTCCGTCCAGTTCAGTGTAGCCGGCACGACCTAAGGGAGGCACTGACGTGGCACCAAGTTCACCCGGTGTTATAGGCTGACATCACGGATGTTGTAGGTGATGTAGCCAACCGTGTCAGTTTAGATAAAAAAAAAAAATTGTCCGCACCTTTTCTAGGTTTCCTTTTCCCTCTCGGCTTGGGCTTAGCTTTCTTCTTCTCTTTCTTTTCCTCTGAATCCTCCTCCTTAATTTCCTTCCCTGCCAAATGGGTCTTAATATGCCTCTTCACGTTGGATATATGCGTGAACGCTTTCTCGCAATGCGTACATTTGAACGGCTTCTGTCCCGTGTGCCTTCTTATGTGAAATTTTAACGACGACGAATCATTAAACTTCTGTTGACATATGTCACACGTAAACGGCTTTTCGCCCGTATGTATTCGCACATGTCTGCTCAACGTGCTAGAATGCGTGAAGCATTTCGTGCAGTGAACGCAGGCGAACGGTTTCGAACCGGTGTGACAGCGGTAATGCTCTCTCAGTTTGTCCTTGTACGCGAACCATTTCGTGCACTGATCGCACGGAAATCGTTTCTCCATCTTGTATCCTTCGTGTTTGTTCCTATTGTGCACGTATAAACCTGTATACGTAGTGAATAATTTTCCACATTTGACGCATACGAACGGGGTTGCGTTGTGCGAAGCTTGGTGCGAGCGTAGGGCGCCTTTTGAATAGTACGACTTTCCACACAAGTAGCACTGGAAGGCTCTTATGTGTAAGTGATGGGCTACGTGCGTGTTTAATAAGACGCGCGTCTCGTACTCGCGGGTGCAGAGATGACACTTGAAGTTCTTCGGTCGCACGAGACCGATGTGGTTGCCGATGTGTCTCCGGAGGCCGCCCTTGCTTTTGTAATGTTTACGGCATATGTCGCATTCGTAGTGGTCTGGTTTTTCTGGTTGCGGTTTCTTTGCCGGTTTGCGTCGGGGTTTCTTGTGCTTTTTGGTAGCTTTCCGAGGTCTGAAATAAGAATATCTTATTATTATTTTAAATTTAATTAAACCTGCGGTACGTAGCCTAGTTGTTGACTATTTGGATCTTGGTGGCCACGCAGAGCAATAACTCTCGATGCACTACCATTAGGGGCAAATGCGAGCACACACTTACTGTCTATACGAAATAATTATTAACTACTCTGTGCTGAAGCTCTAACAACATAAAGAAAAATCTGTTAAGTGCGAGTTTTACTCGCGCACGGAGGTTTCCGTATCTAAAAAAATCGTAACCAAGGAAGTAACAACGGTAACCAAGGAAGTAACCGTAACCGTGGAAACAATCAGAACCGTGGTAACAATATGTCCACAAATGCAACATAAACAAAGATGTCATATTTGAAAATCAAATATGTACGTCAATGTGAAAACTGTCATGAAAAAATATAAAAACCAAAATGAAATAGATTTCGAAAAAGTAAATATTCAAGAATATCTATCCGCTATTATATGCCTATCTTTTGTCTTTCAACATGCAATGTATAAAAGCCTGTGGCACCATCTATTAATCAGGTCGCAGACGACCTGGCAATCCTAATAAATGGATTATTTGAGGGAACCCTGTGCAATATGACTCAGGGCGCCCTCAGGATCGTCGAAAAATGGTGTGAGGACTATTCACTTAATGTTAACCCTAACAAAACAGAGATGGTCCTTTTCACCAACAGAAGGAGACTGGGCGCTATGCAGCTCCCCAGACTCTTCAACACACAACTGACTCTATCGCCAGAGGTAAAGTATCTAGGTGTAATCCTAGACTCCAAACTCAACTGGTCGAAACATCTGGAATACAAGCTGAAGAAGGCAAGCATATCCTTCTGGCAATGCCAGAGGCTCATGGGTAAATCGTGGGGTCTCCGGCCAAAGATTTCGCTCTGGTTATATACAGCAGTCATCAGACCTACGGTAACATATGGTGCAGTAGTCTGGTGGCCCAGGACAAAGCTGAGCACAGGAGTCGAGAAGCTACAGCGACTCCAAAGACTGGCGTGCGTGGCAACAACAGGTTGCATGCGCACAACTCCGACTACAGCTATGGAGGTAATACTATCTTTAGTACCACTAGACCTGCACGTACAACAGGAGGCTGCGTCAGCGGCGGTGAGACTCAGAACTCTGGGACTCTGGCACACTAACGCCACACTGCCACACACAAAGCTTCTTCAGAAGGTAACAGCGGAGATACCGCTACTGGCGGCCTGCTGTGACCGCATACCAAAACTGTACGTATTTGAGAGATCATACACTATCAACCTGGCCGGAGAGGCCAAAGACCAATCAGAGGAGCTACGCATATACACCGATGGCTCCAAGACAAAGACAGGCACAGGTGCTGCAGCGCACTCCCTGGACCTAAACATCAACAGGTACACCTACCTCGGACAACACAACTCAATATTCCAGGCAGAATGTGTTGGGATCATTGAAGCGGCTACAATAGTGGCCCAGCGGAACATGGAGGGACACAGCATCAAGATACTGTCGGACAGCGCCTCAGTACTAGCGGCGCTGAACGGCAGTATAATGAGCTCAGGACTCATCCACCAATGTCACCTCGCGCTGGAGGCCATTGCTACAAGAAACAAGGTAACGCTACAGTGGATAAAGGGCCACAGCGGATCCCGGGGGAACGATGCTGCTGATGAACTCGCGAAGAGGGGATCCAGCAGCAAACCAGAAGGACCCGAACCTCTAGTACCACTACCACACAACCAACTGAAAAGTTGGATACACAAACGTACGTACCAACTACACATAGACAGATGGGCAGCGGGCAGCGACTGCAGACAGGCGAGGGAGGCAATGGCGAAACCGGACCTCCGTCTCGCCAAGACGCTGCTCCGTGTCCATAGATCAAAACTACGCATAGTGATAGGTATGCTTACTGGTCACTGTACACTTAACAGACACCTCTATGTAATTGGAGTAACGGACAGTCCACTGTGCAGAGCATGCCTGCAGGCGGACGAGACACCCACCCACGTGCTGCTGGAGTGCGAGGAGTTGGCAGACATAAGGGCGAAGGAGCTGGGAGGCCCTACTACACTTCAAGAGGCGTGCCAAGACCCAAGGAGAGTGTGCCGCCTCCTGGAAGAACTCGGCTGGATGGATTAAGGCCGTAGGACGCGCAAAAGGCCTGCATGGAAGCGGGCTTAGGCGCGGAGAACGAGTCCACTATCATCATCATCATCATCATCACCATCTATTATTTAATAGTGTGACTAATCTATTTTATTGCACGTTTCTTGTATGGGAGCCCCCCTTAATTTTTAACATTTTCTTATTTTTCTTATTTGTTGTTATATCCGCCATAGTAATGCATATTCTGTGAAAATTTCAACGTGCTACCTATTACGGTTCAAGAGATACAGCCCTAGGACAGACGGACGGACGGGCGGACGGACAGATGGCGGAAGCTTAGTAATAGGCTTCCGTACGGGATACGGAAACCTAAAAATACTCACGCGGTCATACTGAAACCCGGTTCTGGTATATTAGCCTCCGATACAGCCGCGTTCAGTGGAGGAACAGCGGGCGAGGCAGGCTCAAGCTGACAGCTCAAGTTCTCAGCGGTCGGGCCGTAGTATTCGTCTGCTGAGCTGTCGTCGTCAGGTGTTGAGCGGTAAGCTCGCGCTGTAACAATTGAGTTTCATTATTGATCATGTTTATAAATAGTGTCTCATGTTTTGTTAAAAATGCTAATAGAATCTGAGAAAGCTAAGTCATTTCATTTGATTTCGTTTAAGATTGCATAAATATATAGCTATAAACAGTATATTATTTTCTAAAAATTATGCAACATTTTCCATAGGTACTGTAAAAACGTCAACAGCCAGCATTGACATATCCTGCTTTCTGAGGAGTAAAAATGTAGCACAGGGCTTAATCAAACTTTTTTGTGTGGCAGACTGGCAATTTTTTTCTGTTGTTACCTAGCTAGGGGCTAGCTTTAGTACTTATGGCATATTAAAACAAGTTATATTTTAAAAAATTACATCCAAATAAACATACTATATTTTGACATAATAGTATACATACACCTACTTGTGAATGTTGGGCCGCAGTTATCAGCAGTCGGGCCGTAATTCCCAGCTGCCGGGCCACAGTTGTCCACTGTAGAAGGGTAGTTCTCTGGAGTTGGGCCGTAGTTCTCAGGTGTTGGGTCATCTGCCTCGTCATAGCCATACACGAGTGGTTCCACTTTCACCATAGTGAATTCCATTCTGAAACTGCAGACATATGGTACACCAGTTTTATGGGTTTCCTTGCCATAGTACCTATTTACATGTCATACTCATAGCCACATACACACTCGTCACACAGTTGTGGGCTAACTTAGCCTCATATTATTAATTTGCATTTCTTAATTTTTGGTTTATGTCTTATATCAGGTTCAGAAGGGGAGCCCAGCGCATCTGGTGTCCAATATCAACTACTATGGTGTGTCGGCGGTTTGCCTCGTTACGCACCATATGATGTAGCGATATTTCTAGCGTGGCTCGTTCTGTCAGACCCCGCGACCATCAAGAGACCACATTTCACACCCGTAAGTCATACATAACCGGACAATATCATATATTGTACATCATACATAATAACATATTATTTATTAATATAGCTAGGGACATATCTATTTTTATATCAATTTTAAATTATTCATGATGTTAGAAGTCACAAAGACAAAAAGTGTGGTATCCGAAATGCTGATCTAACTACACCAAGCATTTCTTTTTTTCCGTGGAATCTGACACGGTTGGCTACACAGCACCTTGATGATCTTTTAGCACTTTGGTCGCGCCGACTACACTGAACTGGATGGAAAACACCAACTATTCACTTACATAGCCGCTTCGACTGACTTTTCATTCAGTGCAGTGATACCAATTTGAATGGGATAAACCCTAACACCTAGTAAGCTAAGGAAAGGAACCTACTGTTTTATGTGGAATATAAATCACGATCAGCGTCAACGGTTGTACGGTCACCTATTCAAGTTCTGACCGCGCCCAGGTGTACTAAACATTGTACGACGATCCATAGCACCACCGAGCTGACAAATACTTACTTAAATTCTTCATTTTCATCAGCTTCAAGCTTCACCACTGCCTCCACCGGTGCCGTCTGCTGCTCGTCTTCCTTTACGTCATCAACTGTCTTGGCCTCCGGGGGGCCTGGCAACTCATCAGATTCCATACCGTTCCGTACCACTCTTTCCACCACCACAGACACGTCAGGTTCCAAACCATTTTGTACTATTGTTTTTAATTGTGTCACCAACGCTGCGCGCCCTTTCCGTACCATTCCTTCCGCTTGCGTCGCCAACACTTCAGGTTCCATAAGAATTCGCTCAATTCCTTCCGATTGCAAACTGTTGGATTCAAGTTCCGTTTCGTTTGGTTCCATTTTGTCTGAATATATTGCTTCTATTTTCTATTTGAATGTGAATAATTCAGCAACCTGTTAGAGTGTACCTTGTTCTTCCTCGTGTGATCCTTTGAATTTCATTTTTTCTGCTACAACTTGTAGTTAGAAATATGTATACCCGCTTTTGGAGATACTGAAATTGAAGACAAACAAATATATAATAGGTACCATTGACTTATATAAGGTGTTTCGTTAGTCATGTCAAAAATTGCGGGAGGGTTACATACACACTCAAATAAACACTTTACGTAAAAAAAAAACATGTTTATAGGAACATTTTTTCTCCTAACAAAAAAATAAAATTAAATAAGTAGCTGTAAAAACCAATCATAGTGACCTTGTGACTCACTTACAACAAACAGCTGTTCTGCGTTTGAACATAGTACGGTCATTGAACCCGTACAATGCAAGTTACCTACTGTTACACACAGGTTAATGTTTAGGTAGCAAACATGTTTTGTAAAATTTCTCGAAAAGTAATGCTAAAAATTGTTTAGTTTAGTGTGCATGTAACCCTCCCGAAATTTCTGACATGACTAAAGAAGCACCTTGTATATTAATAGACTTCACATCAAATACGCCCAATCGGTTCCTACTGACATAAGCCAAACGGTGGATCTCCGGTTGACGATCTGTCAGTTGCACGCTCGCACGCTCGACGAGCGCAGGTGCGTCGATCGTAGTTTTCTACAATGCCTACGTGGCCCTTGCGACACTGTAAAAATCGTACAAGTATCACGGAAGGAAGGTGTGGAACTCAGCTTGCGATGGCTTCACCGAACATATCCGGGCCCATCGGCAGCAGAAAAGGGTGTTAATCGAGGTCGGGACTAGCGAGTGGCCACTCTAAATTTCCCGCGCATGCTTCACGTTTCGGCTCGCGTCAAGCCCTCGTCAGCTAGTCTGCGTTGACTAGGACGCGGGGAAATCACCAGTCCCGCTCTCGACCTCCCTCTCTCTACCTATCCATATTCTGTAGGATGCTTCCAGTGACGTTTTCGAAGCTCTCTCCATATATGAGCTTAGCGTCGATCTTGGCAGCCCTAGATTCTTGAAGAGACTGTAGAGCGACTTCGCTGGTAGTCCTCTTGCTCCGACTTCCACAGCGAAGAGATCAGTCTTGAATCCGTTTCTCACAATCCGGTCTACTAAGTTGCAGTACTTGTTAAGTTTGATGTTGTGGTCCTTCGGTATGTTACTTTCCCATGGAACTGTAAGTTCAACAAGTACTACATGCTTTGTCGCTTTTGAGAATATGAGTATATCCGGTCTTAATGCTGTGGTACAGATTTCCGAAGGCATTTGGTAATGCTTCTCATGTGTGTCCATCAACAATTCCCAATCCTTTGCTGCTCCCAAAATTGAAGAAGGTTTAGTCCTATCTTTGGGCAGCTTATTGGCTCCAGGTTTCACAAAGTTGACCTTCTGGAAGGCGCTACTGGTTTGCCCTTTTTCACATTCACAAATAAGTGCACGTATATCACATAATTTTCAAAATATTTACGAATTGATTCGTTATGCTTCGCTTTAACAGCGCGGTCCCTGCCCAGCATACTACTTCACAAAGTGCTGTATTTAGTTTACCACTAGATGGGAATGTTTTTTTATTGAATACCAAATTGCCCTCCAATATTGTATAGAACGCTGAATCTGTACCTTTAAAACGTCATTGATAGGTACTACATAATGAAAAGAAATATTATTTAGAATCTCAACAACAGTGCACTAGATGTAGATTTTTGCATTTAACGCAGTAGCTTCCCTTGCCCCTTACTAGGTGGTAGGCTCAAATTGTAGCCGACTGGGTTGGTACCACCGTACTGGATGTAAGATGGCCGCATAGCAGCCTCGGTTGTGTTCTCCTCTAGTCCAGTATAGCCAACAATTCAGGGAAGTCTCCGGTATGGCACCTACCTTCTCGGAGGTGATATTGGCTGTTCGGAGCATGCGCTTTGGCCTCTCCGACTCAGCCACCCATACCGGATAACATAAAAAAAAAATAAAAAAAAGTTCCTGCTCGTGCAAAAAGAGTTGTGTCTAGTAAAATATGAACGTCTGTCTCCGAATGATTTCTGGATGCATACTATTGAGTTTAACGGCTCTGAGGGAACTAGGATATATTTTTTTATGTAATCCAGTATGGGTGGCTGAGTCAGAGGGGCCAGAGCATATGCTCCAACCAGCCAATATCACCTCCGAGAGGTTGCAATACTGGAGACTTTCCCCTGGAATGCTAGTTAAACAGTTTACGGGACTAGAGATTACGGCTGAGGCTACTATGCGGTCCTCTTACGCTCAGTACGGTGGTACCAAACCAGTCGCCTACAAGTTGAGCCTACCACATTGTAAGGGGCTTGGGAAGCAAGGTTAAAATCTGGTTACCACTGCTCACTTATGGCTGCCATCGTTTGCTTGTGTCTGTACGTCGAAAACGTGTCCAGTGCGGCAAGCGCTTGCGAAGAACTAATCTAGCGCTCTAGAAAGACTTTGGGAACTTTTATCGTTACAATACAATACCGGACTAAAGATATAATAAAAAACAGGGCTTTTCTCTCGCCGCCACAGAACAGCCACAGCCACCAGTGTTGCCGCTTAGGAAAAAAGAAAGTCACCAAACTATTGCCATAAAGTCACTAGAATTGGGGAAAATATTACTTCAAAGAGTCACTAGAAGTCACTAAATATTTTTATCAGAGCTCCATTTTTAAAATAAGTTATATTAATATAAAATTTGAAATAATCAATGATTTATTCATTCAATGTTTATACTTACATAATTTACACTTTATAAATATATATTTTTTATAATTAAATACTTTACAACTTTTTGTTGCTTTATTTTTGATGTACACATATTTTAGTAATAGCAATAGTAAAAAAGCAAATTTATGGAAATATTTCGCCCCGATGTAGTCGGTGGCGTCTTCAGTCAAGTGAGAAATAAGTAAATATGATTATGATTTGATAGATATGTTTTTTTAAATATTTTCTTCTTTTTTTATTATTTTTTATATAGAATATATAATTTATATACAGCCAAAGCGATTATTTTGATTAATTCGATCAAGTTCATAGATCGTCGATGATCTATGATGTGATGATGTGATGAAGAACAGGTAAAATCTATGAGGGTATACAGCCAAGTCAATGTCCGTGCTTCAAATTTTATCACTATTAAAAGTCACTAAAAGCCACTAGATTTTTTCTAGTGACTAAGTCTTTAAAAAATGTCACCAAAGACGTCAAAAACTCACTAGATCTAGTGACAAAGTCACTAAAACGGCAACACTGACAGCCACGAAACAAACGCCTAGCTCCAATTTAAGTTACTCTATGCCTAGCTCCGTCCGCTCGCTGTTTGTTTGGCGTGTGTGTGTCACACCAGCCAGCTGCTCAGCTGCGTTCTAGCGACACTCAAAAAACAGTAAAAAAAATTGGGTTATACTATTACTATACCATAGAGTAGTAGTTGATTAAAGCTGTGGGCCAGCCAGCATTTCTCGTTTCTTTCCTTCACGACTAATTATTATGAATAATTTTCTGTGTGGATTTCTCCCCTCCCTCCCCGACTCGACCAATATTTATTGGTAATCTTGGACTCGACAACTTCGACGAGAGCCGGCCACATTATATTCTTTGGCCGGCCGGCTGTGTGGTTAGAAGAAAATATAGTGCAAAAAAGATGGCGGACGGTGGAAGTTTGTCGCGTCGTCGTTGTAATTAGAAATATATATTTTTGTGGTTCTCGCGGTGCGAGAATTTATACAACAGACGTTAACAGCTACAACAGAATTGGCTGTATACTCTAATGAGTTTTGCCTGTTTCGGGAGGAGACAAATTAATATTAGAAGAAAATATATGACAGCTTTATGAGTAGTATTACCTATATTCTTTGGTCAAGTGTATTGTAAATACGATGTGTGTGTGGCCTGTGTGGTGTGGTGCGGACACCACATCCTCGTGAGGTGGTAATCACGATTCACCAGTGAAAACTGAAGAGAACAATCCTTTCTTTCAACAACCCTCTGCCAAATGGTTTTGACCACAGAGGACAATGACATCAACGTGGAAGTGGAGGTGAAAGAGGAACAGCTGAGCGAGTGGGAGGACGGAGCGAGCGGCGCGGACTCGGGACATGAAAATGAAAATTGCATCAACGAAGATTTGTACCTCCTCGTCGTTAAAACTGTGGATGACCCCGAAATGTGAGTTGTTCATTATGGAGAATGCACAGTCTCTGCAAGGATGCGAAATTGGGGTAGAAGACGCTATAAGCAGATTCTTGTTGACACTGCGATGAAGGTTCCTTCCTTGAATCCAAAGTTGTTGAAGTGAATTCTGATCTAACTACAGTACGTTACAGTACGAGCGGGCGAATGGGGTTGTCACCGCAAGAAAGCCGGATATTCTTGAGGCGGTGGAGGAATTTTATGGCCAATTGTACTCCGCAGCAATCCCTGCCCCAAATCCAAGCAAACCAGTCGACTCTGATAGGCGTGCGCCGCTCACTAGACACTACACGGAGGATCTACCCGATATTGTCAACGGTCCTGACCGTTGGAGGCTGACCGAGGTTCGGATTCCTCGTAAAACTGTAGGTCCCTTCCCTCCTAATCTTACTTGGTGGTAGGGTTTAACCCGCCCGGGTTGGTACCACCGCACTGAATGAAACGTCGGTTAAAAACGGCTATGAAAATAGTTTGTGTTTTCCGACCAGTTCAGTGTAGCCGGCACGATCAAAGGGGGAAGCAATGACATGGCACCTAGTTCACCCGGTGTTATGGGCTGACATCACGGACGTTGTAGGTGATGTAGCCAACCGTGTCAGTTTCCATAAAAAAAAAAATATATTAGTGTCTGTGAGATAAAGGCTGCCTTGAAAGGACTCAAAAAACACAAGGCTCCAGGTGAAGACGGGATAACGACAGAGCTGCTGAACGCTGGCGGACGACCGATCCTGAAGGAACTGCAAAAACTGTTCTGCAAATGCAGTTCTTGAAGGTGGTGTAGTTCTAGCCGCATGGCGATCGTTGTCTTGTTTCACAAGAAGGGGGATAGGGCGAAGTTGAAAAACTATCGACCTATCTCACTTCTTAGCCACGTGTACAAGGTCTTTTCGAGAGTCATCACCAGACATCGGAATCCGCGGGGCACGAATACGACCTTGTTAGGGATTGACTATGGCGATCAATAAACAATCGACACTGTTATCGATACTCATATTTATTTGTTTATTGTATTTTATTCATGTCATATTTCAGACCTGAATATACCTACAGTACTTATATAAACATGTATACTTTATGTTAACGATTAAGTAAATATAATACATATTTATATAAGGTCTTTCAAAATTAGTTCATAGCACGCTAAGGAGGGGGGGGGGGGGGGGGGGGGGGGGGGTGGTACAAAGTAAATGTTGTATTTACTTTGTACCTACAAAGTAAATACAACATTTGTTTATTATATCTTATTTTCTATAGAAATACTCTTAGTTTTAATAATCGACATTATTTCATATTATTCTAAAATAACGATCCATTTTCGATATTTGTGGATACATTGTCCCATCACTAAACAACCTTGAATCATTCGTGCCCCGCGGATTCCGATGTATGGTCATCACGAGTCGGCTGACACAGAGGCTGGACCAGTACCAGCCGCGTGAGCAAGCTGGATTTAGGAAAGGGTACGGCACCATGGACCACATATTTACTGTGATGCCGGCACTTCACTTGGCTTAGCGTATTCGTGTTTGTTGCAAAAATGTTAGTTTTATCTCGCTCTAAACAAGCCATTAAAGGAAGACGAAACGAAGACGAAGACGAAATTTTTGCCAAATACACGAATACGCTAAGCCAAGTGAAGTGCCGGCATGAGACAAGTGGTGCAAAAATGCGAGGAGTACAACAAGCCGCTCTTCCTAGCACTGGCGGCTGGTCCTAAAGTGCGCTCGTGCGCCGCACTACCATACCACGAGAAGTCTTCACGTCACACAAAATAAATAATATCTTACAACATACCTACATTAAAACCATAATGATCGTACTCCAAATAAATACGAATGTGAATTCGACCTTATTTTATAGATCACAAGGCACTTTTTTGCGTTTAAACGCGCGCCCCGTGCGGAATCGAGTAACGCACGCGGGTCTCACATACGGAATGTATGGGGATCGGCAAAACACCGCTGGCGCGTGAGACAAAAGATACTTCATTCAACAGTATGGGCCGAAATGGAGTTCTGCGTGCGGCGCACGAGCGCCAAACAAGGACGCTATATCGTGAATAGCCGCGCGTGCGACACGTCGCGAGCGATTCGTTTTGCACGAGTCCGTCTGCCTAGAGTCAGCGCGCTGTCATGTGATGTCACATACCCGTTAGCGCGCGAATATTTAAAATTGGATATGGTTAGGTTTTGTGCTTTCTGTCACGCAGAGGCGGACTTTCCTTAAGGCCGACTAGGCCCGGGCCTAGGGCGGCCAGATATTAAGGGCGGCCAAACTGTACCTGCTGCTGGAAGCGGTGAGCGCAGGTACAGAATAGAAAGGGTGCCGGCCGGAGCAAGTGCGTGCGACGTGCGGGAGTGGTGAGCGCGGCGGCGGAGACGACGCACTATTTATGCGGACAAAATATTTTAGCTATGACGATAAGGTAAATATTGCTGCAAAACTTATAAAAAATACTTTTGCTATATGTAAAATAAACCGAGAAATGATACATTTCTGGCAGGTTGAACCAAACGCAATACTGATTTTCGTACAACTTCACATTTGTATCTATGGTGTAAACTTGAAAGGGGCGGCTGGATTGAATTGGGGCGGCTGGTACTAAACGGCCTAGGGCGGCTAAGGCTGCTAGTCCGCCTCTGCTGTCACGTGATACTGGAATTAAGTGGTCGATATTTGCCTAAGCGTTGGTAAAAGGTAAGGCTTTACAATCAGGTGATCCCGGGTTCAATTCCAACTTTTCAAATGCTTTTATTTTTATATATTTTTTTGAAGTATTTTTGGGACATTACTACTGTATTCTTTTTGAAAGCTGCAGTTAGTGTTGTGGTCTATGGGTGTGTTCATAAAGGTATTAAAATGAGTTAAAAAACTTGTTTGAATTATTTTTCTTGTTTTTTGCAACTCATTGAGTTTTGGGTACGTACATAATAAAACGCAGGCGTTTAAAAAATTCGGAAGTCCCGATCTTAAATAACATGACGGGAATGTGTTGGGAAATTTGGTATTTAAGTACCTAGGTAGGTACTTAGCGCACTACCGGTCACTGAAGTCACCAGCCGCCACTGCTTCCTAGCCTTCGTCGACTATGAGAAGGCGTTCGACTCAGTTGAAAAATGGGTTGTCGAAAACTCCCTCCTCAGGTGCAGAATCGACCACCGCTACATCGAGGTGCTCCGAAATCTGTATCGGTCCGCGACGATGACTGTGAGGCTTCACGAGAATACCCAACCCATCCTCCTTGGTAAAGGCGTAAGGCAGGGGGATGTGATCTGACCCAAGCTCTTCACAAACGCATTGGAAGATGTGTTCAAGATGCTTGAGTGGGACAACATGGGTATAAACGTGAATGGAGATCTTCTCAGTCATCTGCGTTTCGCCGATGACATTGTTCTTCTGTCAAATTCCCGAGATCAGCTTCAGATCATGCTGGAAGACCTTTATACAGCGTCGATGAAGGTTGGTCTGAAGATGAACCGGGACAAAACCAAGGTCATGGCGACCGAGGTTATGACGGGAGGACAAATTGTTATTGGCGGAGAAGTGATCGAACAGGTTGAAGAGTACGTATACCTCGGTCAAATTCTGCGGCTTGGTAGACAAGGTCTGCTTAAGGAGGTGGAGAGACGAATTCAACTGGGTTGGGCTGCCTTTGGAAAACTAAAATTCGTCCTGAAGTCTGACCCTCCGCAAAATTTAAAGACCCGTATATATGACCAGTGTGTCCTCCCGGTTATGACGTACGGGTGTGAAACGTGGACTCTGACAGTCGCTGTTGTCCAAAGGTTGAAAGTTGCCCAGCGAGCAATGGAGCGAGCCATGCTGGGAATATCGCTACGTGATATGGTGCGTAACGAGGCAATCCGCCGACGCACCAAAGTAGTCGATATTGGACACCGGGTGGCTAAGCTCAAGTGGCAGTGGACTGGGCACGTTAGCCGAAGAGACGATGATCGTTGGAGTAACCGTGTCCTACACTGGCGGCCGTGGACAGGAAAACGGAGTGTGGGAAGACCACCCGCCAGGTGGGACGACGACATTAAGTACGCCGGCGGAAATCAGTGGTTCCGTATCGCTGAAGGCCGGGAGGACTGGAGGAAAATTGGAGAGGCGTATGTCCAGCAGTGGACGCTTACACGCTGACTGACTGACTACAGTACGTTATAAATTGATCTATTTGGCGGGGTGTATGAATCATATTTATAACTAACAATAACAACACGGGCGCGCGAGTACATGGACAGTGGACACGTCGAAATAACCAAAAAACAGCGCGCGAGTGCAGCGAAAACGTGAAGCGCGAGTGAAGCGCAGAGTACACATCGAAATAGCTCGTTCATAACTAATAAAAAAACCTAAGTTGACCGCGGCCTCCCAGCGGCGCGCGAGAGGGGGTCACTTGGCGTTGTTCGGATTATAGAGGCGTTCGGATTAGCCTGAGTACGGATTATCAAGCCTCTACTGTCTATAATAAAAGAACGCGAGACCGCCTCCATACCTAAAACACTGTGAATTTTTGTGGGCAGGTTTTTTTTTTTAAATAGGAATATCAACACTTATAGGAAATTTCCTATAGGTTGTAATCCTTACATCATTTCTCACAAAGTTATCTATACCTTTCAGTGCACTCACCTTTCTATTGATTCAAATTTGTGAGCTGAACATTTCACTTCACAAATAAATGTTTTCTTTCGATCACACACTCGCGAATGGATAAAAACCTTCAATAATAAATAACACATTCACTTGAGAAATCGTCGCTCCAGTTCGGGAGTTGTCTAAGCGAAATTTTTAGCGAAAAGAGCTTTGAATGCAGGTTGATTCAGCAGATTTTTCTGCATATTTCTGTGTTGCATGCGTCACAATTTCTCGAAGAGAACTAGAAAGTTCATGAATTTTTTCTTTTAAGTTGCCAACAAAGTCAATCAGACCAATTGGGGCATATCTTCATCTTTTTACCCGACTATGGCGAATTAAAAAAGGAAGGTTTATTAGAAGTAAAATTGAACCTTATCCCCATATATATATATTGAAAGAGCATGTATTTTAATGTCAATATTGAGCGGTTAAAAAGAGCTGGTGCAATTTTTCAACGAACCCAAGAGTAGTTCACCTATCTGTGGATGAAATTATACAATAAACATTATTTGCTTCAAACATACTTGCTTCTTATTTCAGATCAAATAAATGGAAATGCAACGTATGCAAAAAAAAATTTACAAGAGAAAACAGCCTGATCCAACACCTCAAAATGCACATAATCCGGAAACCGAGAACGGCGGGAATGATACGCTGCGTTCACTGTCCCGCGGAATTCAAACCGTCCGACTTGAGAGATCACCTGAATGTCACACACCGCCGATACACGTGCACGTGCGGGAAGAGCTACTCGAACCTAAGCTCGCTGCAAAGACACATTAGAATGGACCACATACATAGGCAGATGTTCGAATGTAAAATCTGTTTCAAAGCGTACAAATCCAGTCAAGGTCTGAAGATACACACAACGAACAAACATTTGCCAAAAACAAGAGACTACACGTGCAGACAATGCCAAAACACTTACTCATCCGCGAACTATCTGAGGAAACACCAGATCAAAGTTCACATTAGCAAGCCTGTTCAGTGCGATTATTGTAAGAAAGAATTCAGAACGCGGTATAAACTGGTGAGGCATATAAAGAGACACAACGTCGGTATGATCGGAGGTAGGAATCGGCACGGCACCGCAGCGGACTTTGTCGTTCCGTGCGACGAGTGCACACAGAAATTCCGCAATAAATACGCTCTACAAATGCACAAGGGTAAGGCGCACCGAGGGGGCAAGCGTTGCAGGAGGTGCGCGAAACGGTTTAAGACCGTGTACCATCTGCACAAGCACATGGGCCGGAAGCATGGTGTCACATTCTACATATGTGACGTTTGTGGAAAGAAATTGGTAAAAAGAGAAAGTATTATGAAACATTTGACAGTCTGGCACGGGAGTAAGCTGGGTAAAGAAAAAAAAAAAAGAAAAGAAAAGTAAATAAAGTGCCTTGCAATAATTCATTATTAAATTGCTAATGTATTTCGTTATATAAAACAAATTGGTTGGGATTGCTTTTCATAAATAACATTATTTTCATTTTAGTTTGAATTTAGCATTATGTTTTACTTATCAAAGTTACATATAATTTTTTTTATGTAATTCATTAAGGGTGGCTGAGTTAGACGGGACATAGCACATGCAACCGGCCAGTATCATTAGAGGAGAACACAGTCAGGCCTCACGCACTCTATGTACTTGCGCGCGCTAACTACCTACCGTAAATTCAGTAGAAATTCGTCAGCCGGGCGAAACATACCTACACGCTCGCCCACGCAACTGCGCGCAGCTGCAAAGCAATAATGCACTTTACACTCGATCGTTTAGGTACATTTTCGCAAAAAGCGATTGCCGACGTGAAACATTAGGCTATTAAGAGCGTTCCGTGCAAAATAACAGGCGACGGTACTGCCACTCAAGTAAATAATATATATCTCTTAAACAAAGCCATAACTGGAAAAAACAAGCCATGAAGCTGTAGTTGATTTTGATTATGATATTCTAAGATACTGAAAAGAGTTTTGTATTGCTCAGTTTATGCACAAACATTATAACGGATTTCGATGGCCACCGTAATCCGTTATTATGTTTATGGATAATCAGAGCAATACAAAATGCTCATACATGTCACCAGTGTAAAACTGTAGGTCCCTTCCCGTACTGTGTGGGGTCGGTACTTAATAAGAATAGTCCCACTGCATCTCTCCCCGTGCATGTCGTAAAAGGCGACTAAGGGATAAGCGGCCTGCAGACACCCCTGTCGACTTGTGGCTTCCATGGAAGACATAGGCTGGCTGGGGTAGCTGGAGACTGCGGGGTTTTGCACGAAGGTCCCCAACCAAGTGGGATTAGTTTGCAGGCCTAGGGCCAACCCCAAACCAAAACAACAAGAGGTCCCTTCCCTCGCCCCTTACTAGGTGGTGGCTCAAATTGTATCCGACTGGGTTGATACAATCGTACTGGTCGTAAGATGGCCGCATATCAGCCTCGGCTGTGTTCTCTAGTCCAGTATAGCCAGCAATCCAAAGGGAAGTCTCCGGTATGGCACCTACCTTCTCGGAGGTGATATTTGCTGGTCGGAGCGTGTGCTTTGGCCCCTCCGACTCAATACCAGATTACTTTTAAAGTAATCTAGTTTTAAAAAATTATAAAAGAAAGTGCCTACTAGGTCAGCACATTAAAAGAGTTTATACGATTAGGATGTGATAGTTTTGGATAATTTATACAAGTGTTAATTTCTCAGTGTTTTTTAAAAAATTGAAGGAGAAAAATGAAATAAAAAACATTTAAATCTCATTTTATTGTTTTATTCCGCATTGGAAAATCACTTACAGCTAAAATATTCACTTGGTGCCTTCACAGTTAAACAAATGTATTCGGAAGCGTCACAAATTGTTTGTATGCCCCCACGTTCATACATTCCATTCATCACACGCCAAATCTAAAGCATTTGGCTAGCTCTCCTAATTTAATTTATAATTATAAGTAGATCTGTCACCACAAATGTTACTAATTTGGTAAAGAAATACAAGGCACTCAATATGTACAAAATAAATGGACACCGAACATCTTAAATATTGCAAAAAATCTTCAACAGAAACGAAATGTCTTACAAAATTTGTTTTTAGTCCCGCACCGTCATGTCGCACTGGTAAGCCGAGTTGATTATTTAATAGAAGTGTCTTACAAATTGTTCAATACAAAAATGCACCTTGAAACGTCCATTCGTAAGGAAGTCATCTGTGAAGTATTTATCCCAATGGAAAGGGTTGAAAAGAGAATAAAAAGGAGAGTTTAGTTAGAGCATGGGTGGCCAACCTTTTCAGCAGGCGGGCAAATAACATTTCTTGCCGGGCCGCAAAACCAAACAATAGATTTTTGGTCAATCAAAGCAAAAACCAGAAAAAACAGTTTTTGTATAGGTTTTTTTATGAAAAGAAAATATACTGAATGTTGTAAATGTTTTTTTTTTAAGAAAACAAGTTATTCGAAATCCAATTATTTGGCATCACTCTGCGTGTGACCGACAGACAGACACCAGAGCGATCCCATAAGGGTCGCATTTTGCGACGGGAACCTAAAAATATAAAATCCCAATGCTACGCGAGCTGCAAGTTGTTGCCCAGCGGGCTGCACGCGGCCCACGGGCCGCTGGTTGGCCACCCATGGTTTAGTTAGAGCATACAATACAATGTACTTTACTCACAATCAATCAATACTAATAATAAATCTGTAAGGTATAGTCATGGAGTAAGTTACTTTGTTTCATGAGATATAGCTTTTGTAGACTATATGTATGATACTAAAACTAAATTTACAATTTTTAGAAATCTTTTCTGTATGTATGTATGTTCCTCCATAACTCTTAAACCGATCATCCAAATTCGATGAAACTTTGTACAAGCGCATTTAATACTATGTGGGACACAGGATAGGCTAAATAAAATTCTGTTCAGATTATGCTAAGATGTGGCTCTCATACAAACCGAATTGTTCCGCGCGCCGAAGGTACAGTAGCTGGCTTACTTACTTCTTTTTAAATACGAATTTCACGCGAGCGAAACCGCGGGCAAAATCTAGTTACTTAATAAAATCGGTTACCGCACCAGGCTCGCGACACCGGTAAATGTATGTAAGAGTTCGCGCTTGCGAATGTGTATGCATGCATTCATACATTCGCAAGTGCAGGCAGCGCGAGGTGCGGGACTGTGGTGAAATCCCCCAGTGGACTCTTAATTTTCATTTGGCTTCATCGGGTATAAAGAGATTGTGGCAATGTGTGCAGCGAACCGGCATCACTGATGTTGGTCGATTCGTCAATTGTTATACAATTTGGAAAAATATTCAGTCTCTGCCGGATTCTACTTAAAATGTCATAGACCACACATGGGCCGCAGGCCGAGTTCGGCCCGCGAGGTCTTTCTGTCCGGCCCGCGATCCTTTCCTGTAAATTGTTTGGGTCCGGCCCTGGTTTTCATTTCTATATTTCTGATAGTTATTGTGTGTTCGTACCTACCTACCTACCTACACGTTTACCTATTATAAATAGGCATCAATGTAAATAGGTTGGTACACATTTTAAAAATCTACGACTTAATGTGGCCCGCGACTCCACAGCAAAACAATGATGTGGCCCCTGGACCAAAAAGGTTGACCATGCCTGTCATAGACAATATTTCAATTATTTCATTGGTTTCTATCTATCTACTTAGTGTAACCTGGAATTACAGTTTTTAAAAAAGTACTTTCCTAAGCATTAATATCTTATTGCAAAGATGTTAAATTGATGACAATTAAATAATTAATTTAATTTTAATTAATGAGTGTATGTAGTATATTTTGTTTGTTTTTAGCCTTACCTCACCTATCGTTAGTCAGCTGAGTGGACTCTCTTTTCCTTACATGTATGTGTTCATTTATATTTTGTTATATTGGTTTGTGAGTAACATAAATAATTTCTTTCTTTCTATATAAATATGTATCAAACATCCAAAGGTTGCCTGGAAGAAATCTCTTTAATGAGTCCACCTTTGCACCATGCTGGTTTACATAAAAAAAAATACTGAAATATTATATCAGTATATTACTCTGTCAGGATATTACTACTGACCTTGCTAGGTTTTGAACCTTGCAGGCAAAGCGGCGGGTGGCCGAGTGGTCTGGGCGTCGGCTTCTCGTGCGGAGGTCCGAGGTTCGATTCCGGTCGGCGTGTACCAATTAGTTGTTTCTGACGAAAACAATTTACACGCGTACCTACACCTGCTGCATCACCGTTCGGAACCGGTGCAAAATTGTAGGTTCCTTCTTTTGCCTTTTACTAGGTGGTAGGCTCAAATTGTAGCCGACAGCGTTGGTATCACCGTACTGAATGTAAGATGGTCGCATAGAAAGCTCGGTTGTGTTCTCTTCTAATTCAGTATAGCCAGCGAGCCAAAGAGAATTCTCCAGTATGGCACCTACCTTCTCGGAGGTGATATCGAAGCATGTGCTTTGGACCCTCCGATTCAAGCACCCATATCGGATTACTAACTGTATAACTAACTGTGTACTGCGTTTTTTTGTGGATGAATAATGAATGTTCTATCTATCTAACAGCACTCCTTGTTCACCGCGCTCAAAGCCGCCGCCCCCGCACTCATTTAATTCTGAAGGTGAAGTTTAAAAACCCACAAATTATTTTGTATGACAATTTGTTAACACTGATCTTTTTTTTTATTGATAGCGCGACATATGGCGCCGAGCCACCCATAAGGTGTCTAACGACGCCCATGGACATTCGGTCGTACGCGGGGGTTGCGAATGCCATGCCGGCCTGATAGGTGCCCATTCACGCCCCTCTTGAATAGGTGCCCATTCACGACCCGAGGCTGTACTTGGAGGGAAATATATGGGCAGGGAGAGTGTTCCAGAGTTTACCGGTTCTGTAAAGGAAAGATTGCAGAATCGATTTGTACGCATCCGCGGTAAATCCAGCGTGTACGGATGCAATCCCTGCCCAGTGCGCGTGTTGCGGAGGTGGAAAGGGGAAGGCGGGATCGCATTAAATAGCTCCTTCGAGCACTCCCCATTGAATAAGCGATAAAACACACTTAGGGAGCCACACTAATATGAAGTCATCGCGCCCCACTTCTACTTGTCATGTATGTTCTGTGTTACAGACAGTTTGGCCGGTGCTGTGCTACAATTTGCAAGAGTCCTTGCGGCTCAACATCGATTACTCTGCTCACCCCGATTGTCGGGACACAGCATGTCGGCATGTATGGTGCAAACAGTTTGTGATACTGCTGAAGTCGTACTGTGTGGGGTCGGTACTTAATAAGAATAGTCCCACTGCCTCTCTCCCCGTGCATGTCGTAAAAGGCGACTAAGGGATAAGCGGCCTGCAGACATCCCGGTCGACTTGTGGCTTTCATGGAAGACATAGGCCGGCTGGGGTAGCTGGAGACTGCGGAGTTTTGCACGAAGGTCCCCAACCAAGCGGGATTAGTTTGCAGGCCTAGAGCCAACCCCAAACCAACAACAACAACAACAACAACTGCTGAAGTCGACAGCTGTTGTTGATTGTGGATGTGACCTGAGGATGCTTTGACAATATAAATATTTACAAGGTGTCCCCGCTGAGAGGGAGGCGATTGTGTGCGTGCAACTGCATCAGTATGGTTTTAGCACTTTTTAATTTTGAAGAAATTTTTTTTCTATTTATAATAACATTTGAAGGCTAGAATTAGCCTCCAAATGTATACATCTTCTCTTGTGTCACTCTTCAAAGTTGTGGGAATATTTTCCCTACTTCTACGGATCTTCTTCAAATAGCGTGTTAATAGCCTTTCTCAAGCGACAATCGTCCGCCTTCAAGCCAGACTGGCACCGCCTCGGCGCACTGCCGGACTTATACTGCTCTTAAGTATAGGCCACTTGACTTTCGCCGCCCGCGCAAAACACAAATAACATTGGATAGGAGTATTACTAAGTCGCAATGGGGACTTAAAACCTTTACCCAAATGATATTTAGCATTTAATACATCGAAAACTCTATCCACAAGTGACCACGCGCACGAACTTGACGGCTTACAAAAACATACCAAAACGCAAAGTGTTAATTGTAATATTCTTTAGGGCCTTCGGAAATCTGCCGCCCCTAGGCCGCGGCCTATACGGCCTAATGGGAAATCCAGGACTGCCTCGGAGGTGGATTAGGCTGCGCCTGAGGCTTCGACATTGTGTCGGAAGAGTATTGACAAGGTGTCGAAGAGTGTTGAAAATGTGTCGGAAGAGTGTCAACATGGTGTCGGAAGAGTGTCAATATGGTGTCGGAAGAGTGTCAACATGGTGTCGAAGCAAGATGTCGCAGACTGTCGAAGAGTGTCGACAGGTGACGAGGAGACAGTTGACAGCTAAGCGAGCGCGGCGGCGCCGGCCGCCTCCGCCTCCGCGAGCACCGCGCGCGCCTGCTCCACCGCTTTCCTGCGCACACAGACCACAGACATTATATTATGAATTGTTTGTATATTTGACATTAGTAATGTAATTATTGTTGTTTACATATCTTTATTGTAAGTTTAGTTTTAAGTAGGTAGCTAAAATAAGATATTGTTGTGTAAGTTTATTGTTCGCTTCAAACCACAATATTATTGAAATTTTTATATCCATTTTTGGAATGGACGAAGGCTATTTTTTGCTCGATGCACAATACCACATTATAACATTATTTTTAAATACTCTATGACTTGTCCGAGTGTGCACGGACACCTAATGGATGCATTATAAATAAATAAATATAGAAACCTATAAAATCCTAAAAGAATGCAACGATGTACCAAGTCTACAGTCAATGTACGAAGGAGCACTGAAGAACGTCTTCGCGGTCACTCATTAAAACTAAAATAGCCCACGCATAGAACCAACCCCAGGAAGCATTTTCTGACGCACCGGGTCGTAGGGGCCTGGAACAAATTATCTGAAGATACCATCCGGCGCCCCCTCAATTAATTCTTCTAATTAACTATATTGCAAATGAAAGACGGACGTTGATGTTTGCGGTTTTTAAATGTCACTGCAATTTACTACTGGGGGGGGGGTTGGTGAAATTTAAATTTTGCCGACACCACGACGCGAAGCGCTGACCGCCCTTCATTTGCAATGTAACGATGGATGAAAGATGTCTCAAAACAATGTAACGATGGATGAAAGATGTCTCAAAACAATTTTTACGATGAATGAAAAATATCTCAAAAGAATGTAATGATGGATGAAAGATGTTTCAAAACAATGTAACGATGGATGAAAGATGTCTCAAAACAATGTAACAATGGATGAAAAATGGCTCAAAACAATGATGTAGCGATGGACGAAAGATGTCTCAAAACGCCGCGACAGAGGAGACCTCATTGAAGTCTACAAAATACTCACCTCAAAGTATGATTGCCCAGACTTAATTGAAATGTTTGACCTGAACCAGAACTATCATCTTCGTGGTCACAGCAAAAAACTTAACCAGACAGCTTCTAAAACAAACATCCGAAAGCACTTCATAACAAATCGAGTGGTGAACGCCTGGAATAAACTCCCACAGGATGTAATTGACTCCCCAAACACAAACACCTTCAAAACCGATTAGATAAATACATAAAAAGTACATCAACAAACAAATAGCAACAGGGCCCAAGTACGAAAACTAAAAGATAAAAAAAAAAAATAATAATCATTCATTATAAAAAAAAAATACTGATATGAACACATCAGCTAGAGCTGCTTGTTCATTAAAAAATAAATAAATAAACAATGTAACGATAGATGAAAGATTTATTTATTTATTTTAGACAGGCAGCCTAAGCTGATACGTCTAAATCCAGTTAAAATTTGTTGTTTTTCGTCATTATCTTAGATTTTTTTTTTTTTTTTATTATCGTGCCTCAGCACTCTTTTTGAGATTATGTTTTATTTATTAGATATTTATCTAGTATATTTTTGAATTGGTTGGTACTAAGTGCGCTTATTACTTCCTCTGGAAGTTGGTTCCAGTCGTCCACCACTCTGTTTGTTATGAAATGTTTGCGAGTATTGCTGTTAAAGATTGTTCGACTTATGTCTCAAAACAATGTAACGATGGATGAAAGATGTCTCAAAACAATGTAACGATAGATGAAAGATGTCTCAAAACAATGAAACGATGGATGAAAGATGTCTCAAGACAATGTAACGATGTAGCCTCTGAATGTGCTGTTTCAACAAGAGAGAGTGTGGTGTGGAGACTCACAGGTGCATAGGATTGTCGGTGTGGAGCCGGGCGAGGGCGGCGGCGGCGAGCGCGGCGAGGCGCTGCAGGGCGGCGCGGCGCAGCGGGCACGGCGCGCGCGGCAGCGTCGACGCGAGCGCCGCCGCCGCCTGCGCGCTCGCCGCGGGAGGTGCCGCTCCGGCCGCTATGCAGAGCGTCCCTGTGGCGTGTCAATAAATTAGATGACAACCTTTTTGTCCGCCTCATAGCCGGCATGGCGCCTCTCTGAGCGTGGTTTCGCGAGGAATGGTGTTATTGGCTGTGTCTGATCTTCCGTTGAAGTATTGGTCACAGACACCCGCGCCGGCTGTCTATAAAAAATAAAACATGAGAGAGTCCTCATGTTAACACATGGTCCGCCTAATTATTTTGCGGCGGGAGATGAATCATTGAGCCACGGGCGAATAATCAGTTCTACCAGGCCCGGTGCTTTGATGTATTGGCTTCCCTCATCCCTCCTGCCCCTTTCTATGTATATCCGCCACACCCACGCTTCACAGGCAGCGCCCACATTGCCAAGAAACTGTAGCCGTTCCTTCGCCACCTTCGGGTACTCCACGAGCGGGTGGGCGGCTGCCGACATATGAGTGCGTTCGCGTGACACTGCGCGCGTGCCCGACTCACCGATGAGCCTGAGCGCGATGGCGTCCGCGTTGAGCACCGCCGGCGGGGGGCAGAGCGCGAGCACCGCGCGCAGCAGCCGGACGCCCGCGCCCAGGCAGCGCCGCCAGTACTGCCCGCCCTAACCCTCCATTATACTGCACGTGACACTACGCGCGCGCGACTCACCGATGAGCCTGAGCGCGATGGCGTCCGCGTTGAGCACCGCCGGCGGGGGGCAGAGCGCGAGCACCGCCCGCAGCAGCCGCACGCCCGCGCCCAGGCAGCGCCGCCAGTACTGCCCGCCCTTACCCTCCATTATACTGCAACACACACACACACACACCTCACATGCTGCATCACGCACGGGCACACAGTGTTTAGCACTTAACCGCTCAGGTGTCGCCGGGACGACATCCAACCTAAATCCATCCAAATAAAGTTATTTGAATAGTTAAATTAATGATCTACACGTCGATATAAACGATTCGCAGAGGGCAATCTCGCAATTTTAGGTTAGAAAAATTCAGAGAAAAATATTGGACGTGTTTCATTTTTCCTGAAGTTAAAAAAACCTGCCTCTAAATAAGTGAATCACTCACTTCACTTATTTAGAAGCACAGACTCACTAGTTTTTGTATACCATTTTGTGAAGAAATTTCATTGGTTTGAAGTGCCAATAAAGATTATTGATATCACTACAAAATTCACGAATGAGTTTATGTGCGCGCGGGCGTGCTAAAGTTCACATGCGTCCGCGCGGCAACAATGGTGTGGAAGACAGTTCCAACTGTACAAATATATAATAAATACAGTAGAAAATATATAAAGAATAGAAAATTTAAAAAATGGCAGAAGGACCCGGCATCCAAGCCAATAATTAATTTAAAAAAAAAAGACAGTTCCAAGGTAAGAGGTGGAAAACCGGTCGCCCTGTAGCGCGTCGTCCCGTTGGCAATGTTCCAGTAAGAAATGAACAGGCTCACGGCTGCGGCAGCGCCGGCAGGAAGACGTCGGCGGCGAGGGCGACGAGGAGGCGCGCGCGCGTCTCGGCGGCGAGGCGGTCGCGCGGCGCGCACGCGCGCGGCGGCAGCGCGGCCGACCGCAGCAGCACCGTGCGCAGCCGCGTCGTCGCGCGCACGCACATCGGGTCCCACGCGCTCTCCACTAGCTCTGTACGCACACATCATCAACAAAACCTTTACCATCATCCAACACTAATAAGATATAAGATAAGATATTTTTTTATTAAAGACAATATACACATTACAATTTCGTGAACAATAAATAGTTTACGGGTACAAGTATTTTCATATGGGGCTTGATGCGAGCCGAAACGTGAAGCATGCGTGGGAAATTTAGAGTGGCCACTCGCTAGTCCCGGCCTCGATTAACACCTTCCTCTACTGCCGATGGGCCCGGATTTGTTTGGTGAAGCCATCGCAAGCTTAGTTCCACACCTTTCTTCACATTCCATACTATCACCATGAATGAACCTGAATGTTACTAATGAGCTAGTCGCTGAATAGGATAGGGATCATTCAACAATTACGTCATTTCCGAGAAGGGGGTTGGAGCGCTTATGATCACGTCTGAGGAAGGGGGGAAGGGGGGGGGGGGGGGGGGGGGTAATAAATAATACATGATTACGTAATCGACTAGCACGACCGAAGTCCATGCGGCAGTATGCGCCGGCGAGTGGAGCTATGGAGCGACAGTGGCGACATCATTTAAGACCCATAGAAACTTCACAACATGCCAGTAGCCAGACACGCTAATAAACAGCAAAAATTTTGAAGCACGGACGAAGATTACGTAATCCTGGCAAGGGGGGGGGGGGGGGGTCCAACAAAAGATTACGCTGTGATCACATAGGGGGGGGAGTGAAAAAATATCACGTAATTGTTCAATGATCCCATATTCTTTAAAAATGTTTTTTATAGAAAGCGCGAAGCCACCCAAAAGGTGTCTAAAGTAGCGCATGGACATTGGTTCGTACGCGGGGGTTGCGAATGCCATGCCCGCCTGACAGGTGGGGTGATATAGGGGGACCCTGATATAGGTCAATGATTTGTTGAATCATGCAACATACACACTAATGTACGCAAGAGTTGTTGAGGACTGGAACCAACTTCCAGGGACATTATCACATCTATAAAAATCATACTATTTAAATGGTGACCAGACTCACTGGAGTTCAGCCTGTTGAAACCAAACCCAGAAAAAAATAAATCTGCTAAAAGTATTCTGATCGCAGATGACTAGATATATAATTATATTGCGACACGCGCAACGCTCGTGTGCCGCATGATGGTAACCTCGTCAGTAAGGAAGCAGAGAAGATGTTGAAGTATCTGGATCTGCAGCACGAGGTTACCAAAATGTGGCCCGTCGACTTGACGATCGTTGTGCCCATAGTCGTTTCGGCGCATGGGCTGATAGCGAAGAGCCTCGACGACCACCTTGAGAGGCTCTCGCTGAGTGGTTGGGCCAGATCCAGAAGGCAGCTCTGCTCAACACTGCACGCATCGTCTGGAGGTTCCTCTCTTTGGGACCCGACCATCGGTAGCCTGGGCTCGCCTCGCCGCCGGTGGTGGAAACTCCATTTCTTTTTATATTAATTTTAGATTTTATTTATGTAAATATTTAAAATTAATATAAGAAAAACGTGGAAATAAATGTATAATAATAACAACTATGTAAATCTATTTAAACACAGTTTTGACACGTAAACCAAAAAAAAAAAGTTGTTCGAGCGCAAGTTGACAAGCGGCCCACCTGTGATCTTAGGCAGCAGCACTCTCGCGACCATACTCGGCACGAGCATGAGGTCGGGGTCCTCGCGGACGGCCCGCTCCGTCACGTCCTCCTGCCACGGCTCCTCGGGCTCGTCCGCCTCGTCGTCCGAGGCGCCCGAGTCGCTCCACGCGCGCTCCGGACGCACGCCATACAGCATTAGGCACCTGCGCAGTGCGCAACCTACCTGTGATCTTGGGCAGCAGCACTCTCGCGACCATACTCGGCACGAGCATGAGGTCGGGGTCCTCGCGGACGGCCCGCTCCGTCACGTCCTCCTGCCACGGCTCCTCGGGCTCGTCCGCCTCGTCGTCCGAGGCGCCCGAGTCGCTCCACGCGCGCTCCGGACGCACGCCATACAGCATTAGGCACCTGCGCAGTGCGCAACCTACCTGTGATCTTGGGCAGCAGCACTCTCGCGACCATACTCGGCACGAGCATGAGGTCGGGGTCCTCGCGGACGGCCCTCTCCGTCACGTCCTCCTGCCACGGCTCCTCAGGCTCGTCCGCCACGTCGTCCGAGGCGCCCGAGTCGCTCCAAGCGCGCTCCGGACGCACGCCGTACAGCATTAGGCACCTGCGCAGTGCGCAACCTACCTGTGATCTTGGGCAGCAGCACTCTCGCGACCATACTCGGCACGAGCATGAGGTCGGGGTCCTCGCGGACGGCCCTCTCCGTCACGTCCTCCTGCCACGGCTCCTCGGGCTCGTCCGCCTCGTCGTCCGAGGCGCCCGAGTCGCTCCACGCGCGCTCCGGACGCACGCCGTACAGCATTAGGCACCTGCGCAGTGCGCAACCTACCTGTGATCTTGGGCAGCAGCACTCTCGCGACCATACTCGGCACGAGCATGAGGTCGGGGTCCTCGCAGACGGCCCGCTCCGTCACGTCCTCCTGCCACGGCTCCTCGGGCTCGTCCGCCTCGTCGTCCGAGGCGCCCGAGTCGCTCCACGCGCGCTCCGGACGCACGCCATACAGCATTAGGCACCTGCGCAGTGCGCAACCTACCTGTGATCTTGGGCAGCAGCACTCTCGCGACCATACTCGGCACGAGCATGAGGTCGGGGTCCTCGCGGACGGCCCTCTCCGTCACGTCCTCCTGCCACGGCTCCTCGGGCTCGTCCGCCTCGTCGTCCGAGGCGCCCAAGTCGCTCCACGCGCGCTCCGGACGCACGCCGTACAGCATTAGGCACCTGCGCAGTGCGCAACCTACCTGTGATCTTGGGCAGCAGCACTCTCGCGACCATACTCGGCACGAGCATGAGGTCGGGGTCCTCGCGGACGGCCCTCTCCGTCACGTCCTCCTGCCACGGCTCCTCGGGCTCGTCCGCCTCGTCGTCCGAGGCGCCCGAGTCGCTCCACGCGCGCTCCGGACGCACGCCGTACAGCATTAGGCACCTGCGCAACCATATGCTCACACTTGCGTTCACACTTACGTGATACGTATGACAGCACATTTGTTTAAACTAACGGTTTTTCTGTCACATCTGACTAGCTGAATGGCTGAATGTGAGTTGTCTATTGTAGGTTGATTCATTAGGAACAAAGTAAAACGACTTTAAACTCTATGTAATAGAACAGACTTTAATATTAAATAGGAGGTTTTTGAGTAAATAAATAAATTAATAAAAAATGGTGTGAATAGTCACTGAGGTCGTATTGGCCCGGATCCAGGATTAGGCAGTAAGAGGGGGGTGCCCGGGTCCGACCTAGGGCATACGAAATTCTGTCAGCCTCGGTAGCTCGGCGATGCTGTGGATCGACGGCCGATCGTGATATTTAGCACTACAAATTGACACGTCCAGCCGCTATGCTACGTTGGCGGAAAGCAACAGTCCCGTACCGCCGAAAGTCGGGAGGACTGGAGAAACATTGTAGAGACCTATATCCAGCAGTTAACGCATACACGCTGTGTGACTGACTGTACGTTTATCGACGTATGTGTTATTTGAAATGTTTTTTTTATTTTATTGAAAGCGCGACATATGACGCCTAGCCACCCATAAGATGTCTAACGACGCCCATGGACATTCGGTCGTATGCGGGGGTTGCAAATGCCATGCCGGCCTGACAGGTGCCCATTCACTTGAAGTATCCGAGACTGTACTTGGGGGGAATATATGAGCAGGGAGAGCGTTCCAGAGTTTACCGGTTCTGTGGAGGAAAGATCCGCAGAATCGATTGGTACGCATCCGCGGTAAGTCCAGCTTAATTTGCTCTTATATAAATTAATTGCTATTTCATGCACAAAAGTGTGTTTTTTAGGGTTCCGTATCCGGTACGGGACCCTATTACTAAGCCTGTCTGTCTGTCTGTCTGTCCAGTGTACGCGCCATCTACCGAATAGAGCGTGAAGCATTTTAACCTATCATGACATTTAACTAATATGAAGCATTTCATAACACGCCATACTAGATTGCGTGAGTGGCGCTAGCCATGACATGGCGATACGGAACCCTCGGTGTGGCTACACTGAACTGGGCGGAAAATATCGACTACTGACATAGCAGCTTCGACCGACCTTTCATTCGGTGCGGTGATCCCAAACCCACCACTTAGTGAGATAAGGGGAAGGGAGCTACAGTTTTACATAGAATCCGAACCACGGTCAGCCGTCTACATTCTGACCATGCCCGGTTTTTTTTTTTTTAATGGAAACTGACACGGTTGGCTACATCACCTACAACGTCCGTGATGTCAGCCCACAACACCGGGTGAACTAGGTGCCATGTCAGTGCTTCCCCCTTTGATCGTGCCGGCTACACTGAACTGGTCGGAAAACACAAACTATTTACATAGCCGTTTCGACCGACGTTTCATTCAGTGCGGTGGTACCAACCCTGGCGGGTTAAACCGTACCACCAAGTAAGATTAGGAGGGAAGGGACCTACAGTTTTACGAGGAATCCGAACCTCGGTCAGCCTCCAACGGTCAGCGGTCACCCATCCAAGTGCTGACCGCACCCAGCGTTGCTTAACAATCAATAGCGACAGTTGACTGTCTGCACCACTGAGCTATCGAGGCTGACGCCGAGGCAGGTTGTGCTCATTGTCACATTCGGAGGTCGATCCATAGCGCAACCGCGACAAAATAAAAGAAAATAAATATGCAACACTCACTTGTACCAGTCCATCTTCTCATAGTCCTCGTTGTCCTCGTCGGCGAGCGGGTTCCACAGCACCAGCTACCAACACAACACACGCTCTAGACGTTACTATCATTTTGTTTTTATTTTAGTCACTCATCTAATAATATTTTATTTCTTGGTACAGTTTGTGGCAGGATACAATGAACATCGAACTTTAGAAAGAGACAATCCGATTGTAGAGCGTCGTCCCTGTCGCACAGAGACAACCGGATTGTGTCTTTCTGAAGTTCGGTAACTATGTCAATATACTACCAAAGATTACTTAATAGTTACTTCGTAACAGATAAATCACTCCATAGAAACAGTTCCATACCTTCGGCTTTAATAGCCTACTGTTTTACGTCGCCAATCGCAGCGTGCGAAAATGTACCTAAACGATCGAATGTAAAGTGATTATTGCATTGCAGCTGCGCGCAGTTGCGTGGGCGAGCGTGTAGGTATGCTTGACGCGGCTGGCGAATTTCCACTAAATTATGCTCGCCAGCAGCCCGCTGGGCGGTAGGTAGTTAGCGCGCGCAAGTACATAGAGTGCGTGAGGCCTGATACTACTATATACATTTCCCAAACGAGTGTTTGGACAAGCAAGAATATTTGTATTCTAGAACGGCATAGGCATATACTATACTCGTAGTAAGTACCTTAAAACACCTATCAAAGTTTTATTTTATTTATCTAGGCCAGCAGGCTGCAATCTCTATGAGGGATTTTTGTGTTATATATAACTTCGAGTTTTTTTTTTATGGGAAGCAAGACATAATATGGACCATTTCCTGGAAATTTTATAGGATGCACGTGTTATTTTAGACAGGTAGCCTGGGCTGATGTATCTGAATCAAGTTCATAGTTCATCGGTGTAATTATAATTATGTTTCTTTTTCACTTATAGGATTTTTTTTCACTTAGTTACTTTTTTATCTCATTCAGATGAGTGTCCAAACTACACTTTGGGTTCATGTCAGATTTGTGTTTTGCGTCGGCTTAGGGAATCTAGTTACAATGATAACAGAATGAGAGGTAGCGTGAGACCTCAGCGCGCACGTACGGCGCGAGTATCTTGGGCAGGCAGTCGGCGACGTAGGCGTCGTTGTAGGCGCGCGCGTCGCGGCGGCGCCAGCGCGCGAGCCGCGCGCACACGCCGCGCACGCTGCGCCACGCCGGCAGCGCGTCCGCGAACAGCTGCGACGACAGCGTAGCGATGCTCTCTGCAACCGCACCACACATCTCTCACACATACCGTAACGACAATCGGAGCGAGCAGAGTAAATCGGTGTTGTGCTGCAAGAACTCAGGTGAATTACAGCACAACACCGACCAACACCTTCACCTTCTTGGATAAGATAACTATCAACCAGCGAATAAGGCACGAGACAGTTACTGCTATTATGCGGATGCAAAATACTACTTGAGCGAGGCCAGTATTCCTACCGTCATGATAAAGTCCTCCAAATCATCAGAGAAGCCATCAACCTGTCAATTGCACGGACCAGGAAAGGGCAAACCAGTAACGGCTTCCAGAAGGTCAACTTTGTGAAACCTCGAGCCAAAAATCTGCCCAAAGATAGGACTAAACCTTCTTCAATATTGGGAGCAGCAAAGGATTGGAAATTGTTGATGGACACACATGAGAAGCATTACCAGATGCCTTCGGAAATCTGTACGCATTAAGACCGGATATACTCATATTCTCAAAAGCGACAAAGCATGTAGTACTTGTTGAACTTACAGTTCCATGGGAAAGTAACATCAAACTTAACAAGTACTGCAACTTAGTAGACCGGATTGTGAGAAACGGATTCAAGACTGATATCTTCGCTGTGGAAGTCGGAGCAAGAGGACTACCAGCGAAGTCGCTCTACAGTCTCTTCAAGAATCTAGGGCTGCCAAGATCGACGCTAAGCTCATACATGGAGAGAGCTTCGAAAACGTCACTGGAAGCATCCTACAGAATATGGATAGGTAGAGAGAGGGAGGTCGAGAGCGGGACTGGTGGTTTCCCCGCGTCCTAGTCAACGCAGACTAGCTGACGAGGGCTTGATGCGAGCCGAAACGTGTAGCATGCGCGGGAAATTTAGAGTGGCCACTCGCTAGTCCCGACCTCGATTAACACCCTCCTCTACTGCCGATGGGCCCGGATATGTTCGGTGAAGCCATCACAAGCTTAGTTCCACACCTTCCCCCTTCCCAATCTGCCGCCCTTTAGCACGGCATCTCGTCCTTTATTATATTTGTCAGGGATACCACCGACAACTTGGGGCAATTTATTCCAGGAGTCCACTGCTCCATTAGAAAGAATGTACTTCCTGGGGTATGAATTGAAACTAGAGTTTTAGCGAATGACCGCGAAGTTTCGTATTAGTGTTCATTGTGTACACCGACTTGAGTTTATGCACGTCATAATGGGCATTATTGTATCATGTTATGAATGTTCGCAGTGTGCTTGCTACTACTGCACGCACCTCTCTCGAGGCGCGCGTGCTCGCGCTCCGCGTGCGACACGTCGCCGTCGCGGTGTTCGGCGGCGAGCGCGGGCGCCGCCTGTTCGCGCGTCAGCCGCTGCCGCGCCGCCGCCCCTCCCGCTCCGCCGCGCGGCGCACCTACTCCTCAGAGTCCACTCACCTCTCTCGAGGCGCGCGTGCTCGCGCTCCGCGTGCGACACGTCGTCGTCGCTCGAGTCGCCGTCGCGGTGCTCGGCGGCGAGCGCGGGCGCCGCCTGCTCGCGCGCCAGCCGCCGCGCGCGCCGCCGCCCCTCCCGCTCCGCCGCGCGGCGCACCTTCTCCTCAGAGTCCACTCACCTCTCTCGAGGCGCGCGTGCTCGCGCTCCGCGTGCGACAAGTCGTCGTCGCTTGAGTCGCCGTCGCGGTGTTCGGCGGCGAGCGCGGGCGCCGCCTGTTCGCGCGTCAGCCGCTGCGCGCGCCGCCGCCCCTCCCGCTCCGCCGCGCGGCGCACCTTCTCCTCAGAGTCCACTCACCTCTCTCGAGGCGCGCGTGCTCGCGCTCCGCGTGCGACACGTCGTCGTCGCTCGAGTCGCCGTCGCGGTGCTCGGCGGCGAGCGCGGGCGCCGCCTGCTCGCGCGCCAGCCGCCGCGCGCGCCGCCGCCCCTCCCGCTCCGCCGCCCGGCGCACCTTCTCCTCCGAGTCGGGGGCGCGCTGCGCGCCCGGCCGCGCTGTCACGACACAAACCATCTGTCAACTCTGCGCTTTTGGAGAGCAAATGGAGGAAACCAGCTTGTCAGACTCGTTTTTCGTGGTTCGTGATCATAAGCACACCTGGGCGCGGTCATAACTTGGATGTGTGACCGTTCGACCGTTGGAGGCTGACCGTGGTTCCAATTCCACTTAAAACTGTAGCTCCCTTCCCTTCTTACCTCACTATTAGGTAGGTTTAACCCGCCTGGATTGCTACCACCGCACTGAATGGAAGGTCGGTCAAAGCAGCAATATTTTCCATCCAGTTCAGTGTAGCCGGCACAACCAAAGGGACGCACTGACACGGCACCCAGTTCATCAAGGTGTTATAGGCTGACATCACGGATGTTGTAGGTGACGTAGCCAACCGTGTCAAGTTTCCATAAAAAAAAATACAGTGGAGGAAGGAGGGGGGTTTAATGTCATGCATGTTTGACATGGCTGTCAAAATAATTAAAGCAGCGTTTCAGAGAAACATTCTTTTCAAGATTTATTTATTTTTTTCCTCTGTAGACCGTGATCAGTTTCCAAAATGAATATATTTTATTTGTTGTAGCTACCGATACCGGGATCAGTGGGTAAAAACATTAATTCGTTTTTCAATAGAAACGGACCCCGGTATCAGTGGATACAAATCGGCGTGATCAGTTTCCAATTCAATCTGATCCCGGGATCCGTGCAGACAACCCCACACGGTATTTTTTTTCTGTAATCCAGTATGGGTGGCTGAGTCGGAGGGGCCAAAGCGCATGCTCCGACCAGCCAATATCACCTCCGAGAAGGTAGGTGCCATACCGGAGACTCCCCTGGATTGCTGGCTATACTGGACTAGAGGAGAACACAACCGAGGCTGCTATGCGGCCATCATACATCCAGTACGGTGGTAGCAACCCAGTCGGCTACAATTCGAGCCTACCACCTAGTAAGGGGCAAGGGAAGGGACCTACAGTTTTACACGCGGTTCCGCACGGTGAAGCAGCAGCTGCAGGTACAGGCTGCTCATAAAATAAAGCAACGTACCGGCGAGTGCGAGCACGTCCTGCGCCTGGTCGCGCACGTCGGTGCGCCGCCGCTCCGCGAGGAACTCGCAGCGGCGCCGGTGCATCAGCAGCGCCCGCGCCTCCAGCGTCTCCAGCTGCGGCATCTGAACACCAACAAGTCAGTTGCTTGTGCCAACCACAACACCATCAAGTGTCAGCTGCTTGTGCCAACCACAACACCATGTTGTATCAATTGCTTGTGCCAACCACGACTGAGTGGAATATTTTGAGTAGATATTTCGAATTATAAATTGTTACGAGTTCAAGTGCAGAAGGTGTGGATCTAAGCTTGCGATGGCTTCACCGAACATATCCGGGCCCATCGGCAGTAGAGGAGGGTATTAATCGAGGCCGGGACTAGCGAGTGGCCACTCTAAATTTCCCGCGCATGCTTCACGTTTCGGCTCGCTTCAAGCCCTCGTCAGCTAGTCTGCGTTGACTAGGACGCGGGGAAACCACCAGTCCCGCTCTCCGTGCTCATGTATTGCCCAATTATTTTCGAACAAATACCAAATGACACCATGATGTGTCAGTTGCTTGTGCCACTACAATACATGTTGTGTCAATTGCTAGTGCCAACTACAGCACCGTGTTGCATTTTGCTTGTGCCAACCACAATACATGTTGTGTCAATTGCTTGTGCCAACTACAACACCATGTTGTGTCAATTGCTTGTGGCAACGACAACTCACAATTTAGAATCAAAACAAAGGTCACTGCACTAATAAGTTATAGATAACACCGTAGGAAATTGTGTAACAATTACAAGCATGCTAAATTTGCTATATGTGTGCAAATATTTTTTGTTCACTTTCGAACACACGCCTGACACATATGAAAAGGTTTGTTGCAACTGATCTACTGGACACAACGCCGTGTTCACACGTTTACCTTCTCATCGATGCACTCGACGAGATCGGTGAAGTACGAGCGTGCGGACTGCGAGCGGCGGTAGGCGGCGTCGAGGTCGGGCGCGCGGCTTGCGCGAGAGTCGCGCGTGCGCATCGCCGCTAGCAGCCGCGCGCGCAGAGCTGACGTCTCCGCCGCGGTCGCTTCGCGCTCAGTACGCAGCGACCACAACCTGCATCCACGTGATTATTCTTATATGAGGCGTGCATTTGTGATACATTTTTAGAAATAGTGATGATTCGTACTCTGTAGGCAGTGGCAAACATTTTTGTAAATGTAGACTAAGTGGACGTAACAAAAAGTATCCAGCGTAGTTTCTTGCCAGTTCGCTGTGATAATCGAACTGGCAAAATGCTAAAAGTTAAATGTTGAAATATGACGAATCCGAGTGCAGTGTACTGTCTATGGATAATGAATAAAGAATAAGGAATAAAGGCGCGACATGGGGCACCGTTCAATGGAGCAATGGATTCAATGGATATTCAAATTGTGGGAGCTGCGAATGACGAGCTGGCCTGGACTACCTATTTACGCAGAGACTGTACTTAGGGGAAAATAAATGGGCAGGGAGAACATTCCAGAGCTTACATTGTAGATCTGAGATAAAAGAAATAAAGAACAAATTAAGTTCACGTCCGCCGCAAGTAAGTCAGTCGCGATTGCCATGTTACACTCGGTGTGTTCTTGATAGCCCGTAGGTGACAAACCAATCTCCAGTTTATTATAGATGTGGGAACTGGCCCTGAAGCATGGAAGCGGCCGAGGGCAGCGCTCCGCTTGATAGAAGAGCTCAGGCGGTTGGAGTTACCAAGATTGTTTGAGTTCCCAGTGCGGAGGTCGGGCCTCTCCACAACAACACCCCATGTCACATTACTTTATAGGCGGTAGGTAAAATTAGCTATGAAACATATTTTCTTCTTCTTCCATCCACTTCAGTGAAGTTGGCACACACACAAAGGAAGGCATGGCACTTAGTTTGGGCAGGAGAACGGTGTAGTAGACACACACAGGTTTAGCAGGTGATGTACAAACATGTCTAGTTACATAATAAACAGACCGTTGCCTAAGCGCGGTCAGTAGGTCGCTCGTGTCCTGGGGCGCGCGTGCTGCGTCTTCTTCCCCGCCGGAGACGGCGAGCGGACGCAGGTGCGGCGGCGCGTCTTTGAAACTCGGAGCCGGTGGCGCCGTAGCGAATAAGTTCAGCTCCATACCGTCTGTTGGAGGACAAACGACGAGAGTTTACTGATATGTAGGCTGCATTTCATAAACCAAAAGGCACATGAGGTAAGGGATTTTAGTAAAAGTGAAATGTGTACGGTGCATTTCATAAACCAAAAGGCACGTGAGCTAAGGACTTTTAGTAAAAGTGAAATGTGCATGGTGCATTTAATAAACCAAAAGGCACATGAGGTAAGGGATTTTAGTAAAAGTGAAATGTGTATGGTGCATTTCATAAACCAAAAGGCATATGAGCTAAGGGATTTTAGTAAAAGTGAAATGTGTACGGTGCATTTTATAAACCAAAAGGCATGTGAGCTAAGGGATTTAGTAGGGATACGAGAGAGAGGCGGTATAAAACTAGTTTTATGACTAAACACTGTTCTAGATGCGTTATCTGTCTAAAAGGAGTTGCATAATTCAGGTGTAGTTTTCAATTACCACTCAATAAAAGAATAAAATTTAAATTTGTATAAGCATATGTACAACCAGCTCTATAAAGTGTCAAACCATCTCTACAACTATGTCACACTCATAACTTGCTGCACTTACTCAACTGCACATGACATGTTAGTGATTACAAAGGTCTCATTATCGCCTGACAAACGCGTTTTGAGAGTGACGCAGCTCTCCGAATGGTCTGTCACTCCACATGTGCGAGTGTACATACGCTGTGTGCGGCGCCAGCGCGCGCACGGCGCGCGCAGCGAGAGCGCGCGCACGAGCGCGGGCAGGGGGTCCACCTCACCGGCAAGCTCCGAGGGTTGCGCTCCGCCGGTCGGCACCGCTTTCTGCATCTGCTGCTCCTCCCATTCCTCGGCGCCGCTGTCGCCCGCTCCGCTGGAATCTGCACGAGGCCCTTACATGTTAGAAAATAAAACATTTTCCGTCTGTCATTATATGACTTATAGCTCGAGAACGGCTCAACCGATTTACATGCGGTTTTCACCTATAAAATCTGACATTCCTCCTAAAGGCTATGGGTTGCCTACCAGTTATTAGGATATGTCAGGCTACAGGGTAGGCAACATAGCATAACACAACTTCATATCAAACTTGGAAAGACGTGGTTTCATGGCCGAGCATGCAAATTCCGATATGTTGATCCACACAGCTCCAATAAACTTATCCGTCACGTAGGCAACATGGTAATGGCAGGTAGCTGAAGTTGTACTTAGTAACTTGAAATGTTAAGCTAGCGAAACTACTTGCTAGACTAGACAGTACATAAAGTGGTGGGTGGTCGGCGCGGTCTCGGCTTGGAATATTGATCTGAAGGTCTGAGGTTTGTATCCAGTCGGAGTGTACCAATGAGTTTTTTCTGAGAGAAAAATTTACATGCATACCTACACCTGCTGCTTCACCGTTCGGAACCTGTATCAAATTGTAGGTACCTTTTCTTGGGTCTTACTACCCTTAGTGGTAAGCTCAAATTGTAGCCGACTGAGTTGATATCATCATATTAGACGTAAGATGGCCTGATAGCAACCTTGGCTACGTTTTTCTTCTAGTCCAGTATAGCCAGCAATACAAAAGGGAGGTCTTCAGGATGGCACCTTCGTGGAGGTGATTGGCTGGTTGGAGCATGTGAAATTTTGTGCTCCCGCCCCTCTATCAGCCACCCGTATCGGATAACATAAAAAAAATGTACAGTCTCACGAAAATGGTAAAATGCCTACCTTTATTATGTTTTTTTTTAATTTTTTTTTTATTTTTTTTTATGTTAGTACTAAGCATGTACTCGCTTTTTATATTTCTTCATTAGAGAAAATGCAAAGTCGAAAATGAAGAGAAAAAATGCGTCCCGACCAGGAATCGAACCTGGAACTCCGGCTTGAGCTGCCAGCGCGTTACCAATTCTGCTACCGGGCCGCTGACGTATTTCTTCAAATTTTCGAACCGTTGCTTGCATTTTTCTAGTAGGTATGTCGCATATTCCTGCGTTCAGTCAACTTGCACGATTCAATATTGAACCTTACTACCTTTAGCGTTGTAGCCTGCAGTAGGCTGCAGTATGATGCCCCGCACGGCCAGGCGCTCCTCTTCTTCCTCGTCGCCGGAGCCGTCCTCGCGCACCAGCCGCGACCCGGCGCCGCCGCCGCCCGCGCGCGCCTCCGCGCCCGCCGCCTGCACCCCGCCGCCCGCCACACCGACGCCCGCACAGACACCCCCGGCAGTCGACAGCGGGATGTAGTCGCCGCGACCTGTCTCGCGCGCCTGTCGTACAATAAAACACAAACAAACTACAAGTAAGTACATTGCTAGCAGCAAATCGTGTTTTCCGTCCAGTCGAGCGTAGTCGGCAGAGTACCAAGAACTGGGGAAGTATTGATATAGCACTAACTGCATCAAGGTGTGAAGAGCTGACATCACGGGTGAAGTTTTATTTTTATTTTTTTAAAGAAACTTTTACTTATTTCATTTCGATCGAAGCCAATATAGGCCATCATTGTCAAAACAACAATAATTTACATACATACATACATACGTATCACACACGCTGAATCCCGAAAAACGGGGTAAGCAGAGTAATCAGTGTTGTGCTGCAAGAACTCTTGTAAATTACAGCACAACACCGACCACCACGTTTCGCACAGCATTCGAACAAGATTCAATCGATCAAGCAGCAAGTAAGGCACGAAAACCCACCTGCTGCATGACTCGGTGGAAGTACCGTCCCAAGGTGAGAGGTGGCGAGCCTGTCGCCCTTTAGCACGGCATCTTGTTCTTATCCCTTAGTCGCCTTTTACGACATGCATGGTTAGAGATGCAGTGGGGCTATTCTTTTTAAGTACCGGCCCCACACGGTACTTTTTTAATATACGGCATAATTTACAATCAACATAAAAGACTTCAATATTTAGTATTAACATTTGAAATCAAACCTGACGAAAATGAAATATTTCATTACATAAAAATAAATCAAATGAACAATAAAATAAAAAGTTAAAAATAAAAATGAATGTCAGCAATACAACAATTCATATAAATGTCAAAACATTCAAAACTAGATTATAGTAGTTATTGAAGTCATCGCTCAAATGCCGGAGCCATTTTGCAAAAAGCACCCCTCAAGTGCCAGGCACTTTTCGTCAGAGGGCGTGCGCCCGCGCACTCTCCGCCGCCGCGCGTTCTAGACCATATTTCTAGACTTTTTTCTAAAAAACCTATGTGAAAAGCCTATATTTTCGAAATGTACGTTAAATTTACTAGTCATTGCATTAGTAACACGTCTAGGAATTCTACCGGTTTCAATCAAAACATCAAACGAAAAAAAAAATTCGAGAGAAGTTGAATTTTTTTTCGACTCGATTCGAAAACACGGTTCTTCGCAAATAAGTCGTTCCTCAACTGTTAGAACTATTGTAAAGTGAAGATTACATACCAGTCCATCGTTCGTGACACAGAAACACCACAATAAACGTCACATTAATCAATTTTAATCGAAAACAAGCGACCGACTCCGCCGACTCAAGTGGCCTGACTGACGGAGTTTGTTTTCGAGAATTTTTTCCAAGGGCAGGCATAGAGACGTCATAGAAGTGTGGATTTGTAGAGCTAGCCTGTTCTTTCATGAATAATGACACATAAGTTAGAAGAGATTGGCATGATATTCGAATTTTAAGAAATAATTTACTATGATCTCATCCACGACGCCTAATATAGGCGCCTGGCACATGCGCGGGTGAAAATGGCGCCGCCTATATTAGGCGGCTGGCACTTGAGCGGTTTACAAAATTAATTAATCCAACCATAATAAATTCCTTGAATAAACTAATCTAAGGCAAAGCTAAGGCAACTCCCGCTACTATCAACTGTTCACGACAACGTATAATGTTGTTGGAGGTACCTGTTGCCTGGTCTTCCTCGCGGCGTGAATGAGCGCAGCGTCGGGTATCTGCCCCTTGGTGAGAGCAGCTCGCACAGATTCGGGCCGGTAGCTGTAACCAGAGCCACCATCTCTATTTGTACATCTTTTTTTTTTCTTCAGATGTCAGGTTATTAGGAAGTTATCGTAGACTTTACTCTAATTGACATTAAAACGCATTATTCAAAGTTCAAATACACTAGCAGCTAAAAAGCTTAGCGGGACTGGTGGTTCCCCGCGTCCTAGTCAACGCAGACTAGCTTACGAGGGCTTGATGCGAGCCGAAACGTGAAGCATGCGCGGGAAATTTAGAGTGTCCACTCGCTAGTCCCGACCTCGATTAACACGCTCCTCTACTGCCGATGGGCCCGGATATGTTCGGTGAAGCCATCACAATCGCAACTAGCATGCACTTACATGTATTATTAATAAATATTCCTATTATTATTTATTTTATTTTCAATTTTTACAGATGTGTGTGTTCCGGGGTGGGTGCGGATCGACGGGAGCGGTCGGACGAACTCACGGGAGGTGACTCGTCGCACAGGCTGCTGCCTGCTGCGAGCTAGCATTTATTTATTGTTCTTTCGTTTAGCAAGCGATGCGGTGTCGCGGCGTTCGCCCGATGTTCACCTTTCTCTTTCTCGAACTGAACTCTCTCGCTCGCTCATTCCACCCGTACTCTGCGTTTACCAACCCTGTCGTTCAAAGCGGGCTCAAGCTACATACGCATCTCCGTGCGTATCTATAGACCAACTAAACTGACACGCACAGGCTCGTGTCGCTTCTGGGCGTTAGCCCTATATCTCTCTTCTGTGTTCGAATCTTTCGCTGCTACCTACTTACATTTCACTATATTAATCAACTTTCAAACATCCATTAATCAATAAAATATACTTTGTTTAGGTATTTTTATTAGAAAAATGCAAAGGGAAAATCATCATTAGGTTATGGAAATCAAATGAAAATCATTGGAAAAAATACATCCCGGCCAGGATTCGAACCTGGGTCTTTGGCTTGAGCCGCCAACGCGATAACCAACTACGCCACCGGACCGTTACGTATTATTTTCAAATTTTCGCTCTCTTGCATCTTCATGATGATGTCGCATAATTTTTGCGAACAGTCAACTTGCATGGTTCAATAAGGCTTATTGAACCATGCAAGTTGACTGTTCGCAAAAATTATGCGACATCATCATGAAGATGCAAGAGAGCGAAAATTTGAAAATAATACGTAACGGTCCGGTGGCGTAGTTGGTTATCGCGTTGGCGGCTCAAGCCAAAGACCCAGGTTCGAATCCTGGCCGGGATGTATTTTTTCCAATGATTTTCGCTTTGCATTTTTCTAATAAAAATATATATAAAGCGAGTACGTGCTTAGTACTAACATATAACGGATTCAAGACTGATCTCTTCGCTGTGGAAGTCGGAGCAAGAGGACTACCAGCGAAGTCGCTCTACAGTCTCTTCAAGAATCTAGGGCTCCCAAGATCGACGCTAAGCTCATATATGGAGAGAGCTTCGAAAACGTCACTGGAAGCATCCTACAGAATATGGATAGGTAGAGAGAGGGAGGTCGAGAGCGGGACTGGTGGTTTCCCCGCGTCCTAGTCAACGCAGACTAGCTGACGAGGGCTTGAAGCGAGCCGAAACGTGAAGCATGCGCGGGAAATTTAGAGTGGCCACTCGCTAGTCCCGGCCTCGATTGATACCCTCCTCTACTGCCGATGGGCCTGGATATGTTCGGTGAAGCCATCGTAAGCTTAGATCCACACCTTCCTTCTAAAAAATATTACTTTGTTTAGGGTTTAATAAGTGATAAATTAGGCGCCGCCGTGCGCTTGGGACTATTTCAACTTCGCCCACCTTACAACACAGGGTCGGCTTTGGAACTTTCGTTCATTTGTAAACCAACTACATTGCATAAATTTTAAATACCGCTTAATGGGCCCGATTTGTGTAGGACGCCGTGAGAATAATCTGGTTCACTGAAGGGGCCACAATCATTCAGCGTGTAAGCATCCACTGCTGGACATACGCCTGCCCAATTTTCATCCAGTCCTTCCGGCCTTCAGCGGTACGGAACCACTGCTTTCCGCCGACGCACTTGATGTCGTCGTCCCACCTGGGATCGGGAGCCCCTGTAATAAATAATTTCAACATATCTACCTATGGAAGCCGGCATCGTCGTGCGTGACCTCCTCCTCATCCTCAACGTCTCCATCCGCGTTGGCAGCGAGGGCGGCGCGGCCCGACAGGATCAGCCCCTCCGCCGACCTCCGCTCTGGCTTGCCGCCGTCACCACCGCCGCCGGCGGCCTGCAAGCGAGACGGGCTCCGCTGAGTGTGGCGGCAGGTGGGTTTTTTAAATATTTTTTTAAGTAATCCTGTATGTGTGGCCGAGTCGGAGGGGCCAAAGCATATGCTCCGACCAGCCAATATCACCTCCGAGAAGGTAGGTGCCATACCGGAGACTTCCCTGGATTGCTGGCTATACTGGACTAGAGGAGAACACACCCGAGGCTGCTATGCGGCCATCTTATATCCAGTACGGTGGTACCAACCCAGACGGCTACAATTTGAGCCCACCACCTAGTAAGGGGCAAGGGAAGGGACCTACAGTTTTACACGCGGTTCCGAACGGTGAAGCAGCAGGTGTAGGTATGCACGTAAATTTTTTCATCAGAAAAAACTCATTGGTACACGCCGACCGGATTCGAACCTCGGACCTCTCGCACGAGAAGCCCATATCACTCGGCCACCCGCCCGGATACGACGGCTAACTTGAGCGACTCATGCACGACCTGAGGCCAAACGACAAAGCCGAGGTGTAGGGCGCCTCGTTTGCAAAAGGCTTTTGTACCGTGTGGGGTCGGTACTTGTACCGTGTGGGGTCGGTACTTGTACCGTGTGGGGTCGGTACTTAAAAAGAATAGCCCCACTGCATCTCTCCCCGTCGCATGTCGTAAAAGTCGACTAAGGGATAAGAAAATTCGTCAGCCTCGGTAGCTCAGTGGCGCGGTTGGTTAGTCAACTGTTATTAAGCAACGCGGTCAGTGATTGGATGGGTGACCGCTCGACCGTTGGAGGCTGACCGCTGTTCGGATTCCACGTTAAACTGTAGGTCCCTTCCCTTCTCACCTTACTAGGTGGTAGGGTTTATCCCGGCCGGGTTGGTACCACCGCACTGAACGAAACGTCGGTCGAAACGGCTATGTAAATAGTTCGTGTTTTCCGTCCAGTTTCGTGTAGCCGACATGAAATGAAGGGAAGCACTGACATGGCACCTAGTTCACCCTGTGTTATGGGCTGACATCACGGATGTTGTAGGTGATGTAGACAACCGAGTCAGGTTCCATAAAAAAAAAAAAAAAAAAAAGGCTGCGAGTTTGAATGTCCGGGTGGCTAAGCTCAAGTGGCAGCGGGCTGGGCAAGTCAGCAGGCGTGGTCAGAAAAACTGAGCGTGGGAAGACCGCCCGCTAGGTGGAACGACGACGAGGGTTTAACCCGCCCGGGTTGGTACCACCGCACTGAATGAAACGTCGGTCGAAACGGCTATGTAAATAGTTTGTGTTTTCCGACCAGTTCAGTGTAGCCGGCACGATCAAAGGGGGAAGCACTGACATGGCACCTAGTTCCCCGGTGTTATGGGCTTACATCACGGACGTTGTAGGTGATGTAGCTAACCGTGTCAGTCTCCATAAAAAAAAAATTGGTTGTCTGTAAAGTCGGTTTACGGATGATAGTTTTACGTGATGACGTGGAATAATCGTAGTACATAGATCAAAGATCCATAATTCTATTTCCAGTAGAAAGATTAATCATCTTGTGACTGGCCATCAATAAACTTCTGTTGTCTGATCTTGACAGTTTTACTTCTTAAGATGTTTCCATGGTAACTTTGACTATACAGATTGTGCCTCTCTATCGCTTGTTACGCGCTCTCGCTTGCACACACAGGTTCAGATGGAACGTGACACTTTTTCGTGTGTGCAGCCGGTGTTCATCAATTTATAAGATGTGACATCATCACGTCAAAAAAAACGGAGAGGAAAATTGGAGAAGCGTATGTCCAGAGGTGCACGCTTACACGCTGACTGTAAGTTTGAACCGAACCTGTCAGCGTGCACAACTTTATGGTTTTACATAAGCCCTTCTCAAACAAAGACTGGCTCATCTCTGTCTGTCTCTTAAGGGCGCGGATACTGGCTAGCACGGCTTACTTCTGAAGAATGTGGAACAGTGAATTCCACAGGGAGACACAAAGGGAAAATAATTCATTTATAAAAGCGGTCAAGTGCGAGTCGAACTCGCGTGGAGAGGGTTCCGTACCATTTCCCAGAACTTTAAGATGTTAGTTTCGGAGATAAGAGGGGGAATATTCTGGATTTTTTGTTTATTTTTTTTAATATCTTAAACTATGCATTTTAACATTATACAAAATATATACAGGGTGTCCCAAAACTCTACGTCAAGCCAGTTTATGAATAGCCAGGGAAAAGTAAGAAAAAAAAAATCTGAGTCATTGATTTTTTTAGAAAAAATTTAAATGAATATTTTTTTTGGTAAAACTACAGGCATTCTGGTTTTATTTGGGATACTGATCAATAGCAGAGTTATTTAGGCTACCAATAAAAAAAAATTTACAATTATATTTGCAAATTTGTTGTCGTTTTGGGACACGTTGTATTAGTATTCCTAATTCAGCAAGGAAAAAAAAAAACATTATTTTACTTTCTAATTTGTCCCCCAAAATATACTCCCAAAATCGAAATTCGATCATATTTTACGCTTTACGTCTGTGATTGTTAATCATTTCACAATATTCTCATACGCAGCGGTTTTGATGGTCCATCTTTCACAGAGGTGTAGTCCGACAGCGCCAAAGGGCATTCGGATATTGACGGGGGCTGCGAATGCTATGTCGGCCGGCTAGGTGCACCTTCACATTATGTTTGAAGGACCCCAGACTGTACATTGGACGGAAAGATGCAGGTGGGAGTGCATTCGACAGGTTGGCAAACTTGTAAATAAATAATTTACAGGATCGATTTGTCAAGTCATTAGCTGATCTGTGGTAGATACCTCCAGTAGGTAAATATTTTAATATTCTGCACAATCTGCCAATCCATTAAAAAAAAAAAATCCAGCAAAAACGAAGCCAAATGCACCTGGGTCATCTGTGCATTACACACTAATTCAGATGAATATACTGGTTAAAGTTTTTTTTTAACTCGATCTGATTATTTTTCATTCGGTGTAATTTCCTGTATGCACAATATGTATGTATAATATGGATAGGTAGAGAGAGGGAGGTCGAGAGCGGGACTGGTGGTTTCCCCGCGTCCTAGTCAACGCAGACTAGCTGACGAGGGCTTGATGCGAGCGGAAACGTGCAGCATGCGCGGGAAATTTAGAGTGTACACTCGCTAGTCCCGACCTCGATTAACACCCTCCTCTACTGCCGATGGGCCCGGATATGTTCGGTGAAGCCATCGCAAGCTTAGTTCCACACCTTCAACAAAATTAACGGAAAGCAACAAAAAAGTTCCTTATATATTCAAAGGAAGTTGTCGAGGAAAACAATTTCGAAACGGTTGCTTTCAAACAGTTATGGAATGTTATCGAGCTTGAGATAAAATTTAAATACACAAAAATAATCCTTTAAAGTCACTAACGAAAAAATCTGCCAACCACAAACAAAATAACTCAGGACAGATTTTATTGCCGTACATAATTATGTAGATATAGTTATTTATCTTCACAAGTGACGGATTATCTCATCGCAAAATATTTATTTAGCCCTGACTCAGATATTGAATCAAAAATGCGCCCGAAATCTCTTAGTATGTATAAGATTTTAGATTATGGATTCGGAAGTCTGGATGCAGCTGAAAACGAAAAGGCATTAGGAGTTCGTCAATAATAAATTGTTGACGAAGCGATCGCGTCTTATACACCGCGCCGGTCGAGTCACTATTGCAATACACCCTTCTGTTATTTATTATATACACAATAACGACAAAGACAAAAATATATCACTCTCTCACTAATATCATAAATGCGAAAGTATGTTTGTTTGTTTGGTCCTCTTTAATGCCTGAATGGCTGGACGGATTTTGATGAAACTTCGTATGGTGGTAGTGTATATCCCGGAGTAACATAAGTAAAAAAGTGGTCAAGTTCGAGTCGAGATCGCGTAAACAGGCTTCCGTACCGTCCTGTTTTCTGTGAGAACTAGAGGGCTTAGGATTTTCGTTTAGTTTTTCCTGTAAATTAAGTGTATATCCCATCCCATCCCCTATCCTAATATTATAAATTTAAAATAATTGTATCCATTGTTATTCTTGTGTGTTCTTTATGGCGAAATAAATATCTGAATCTGAATCATTCTGGGGGTGGCTTTGAAGAAGGGGGGTTGAGTTAGGGGGGGGAGATGACCACGAGGAGAGGGGAAGGGAGGATAATCTAATTTGAATGATTTTAATCTGGGGGGGGGGAGAGGGAGAGAAGCGATAGTTCATTATCAGACATCGGAATCCGCGGGGCACGAATACGACCTTGTTAGGGATTGACTACGGCGATCAATAAACAATCGACACTGTTATCGATACTCATATTTATTTGTTTATTGTATTTTATTCATGTCATATTTCAGACCTGAATACTTATATACCTACTTATATAAACATGTATACTTTATGTTAACGATTAAGTAAATATAATACATATTTATATAAGGTCTTTCAAAATTAGTTCATAGTACGCTAAGGGGGGGTTCTGTATCATATAGGGAGTAAAACCTATACAAAAATTTTTGGACCTTGGGCTTTATTTAAGTAAAAACTTTATGTAGGTATTTAAATAAAAAAATAGGTGGTTGATTTTTATAACCTAATCGATTCAGTTTCATAACAGTAACAAAAAAGTCTTCATGACCATTATGATTTAACACGTGTAAGTTGGTAAAAAAAAATTAAATTCTTTCTATTCCATACTAATAAAACTAAAATAGTGGTTTTTCACAATTTCTGAAAGAAAGAGATATACGTGTTGGAAGACTTTTTTGTTCCTAGCACGAAACCGAAACGATTAAGAAAAATTTTTTTTTACATTTAAAATTAAAAAAAAAAAAATTTGTGAAAAAAAAAATTCTTTGTTCTTCAAAAGTGATCTATTTCCGATACAGAAGCTTACTATGAACTAATTTTGTAAGACCTATTTTTTTGGACCTTGGCCTTTTTTTATGTAAAATATTTTTTTATGTGTTTAAATAAAAAAATTGGTGGTTGATTTTTATAGCCTAATCGATTCAGTTTCATAACAGTAACAAAAAAGTCTTCAATATCATTATGATGTAACACGTGTAAGTTGGTAAAAAAATCAAATTCTTTCTATTCCATACTAATAAAACTAATATTGTGGTTTGAACAGATTTGTATTGTACCTACAAAGTAAATACAACATTTGTTTATTATATCTTATTTTCTATAGAAATACTCTTAGTTTTAATAATCGACATTATTTCATATTATTCTAAAATAACGATCAATTTCCGATATTTGTGGATACATTATCCCATCACTAAACAACCTTGAATCATTCGTGCCCCGCGGATTCCGATGTTTTTTTTTTTTTTTTTTTTTTTTTTTATGGATGTATGTTCATTATCATATTTGCATATAACCTCTGACGTGTCGGCGGGACAGCATATGTCCCGGCGACGCGGGCGACCTTCGGCATTGCAATACACGCTCTTTTAATATGGGGACAAGGCTCAATTATACTTCTAATAAAAGGTGAAGTTATGCTCTTCTCGAAATGATTCACTTTGTCGCCAAGCTAGAGCACAGAGCAGAGATCTATTCAGTTGTTTTCGAGCAATGGCGACGAACGTACATGATCGCGCGCGAATACGCCGCGACCCCGCCCTGATTATAAATGATTTTTGTGTTTTTAGTCATTAGTTTGTTGTCTTTGTGTATACATTTGAAAGAATACAACATTTATGAAGTGAATGTGTTATTAGTGGAAGTGGATACATATATGTTGGATGCCCCATACAGAATTTGGAACTGTAGGTAGAGAGAGGGAGGTCGAGTGCGGGACTAGTTCTGCTCCACGTGGGCTCAGACCAGCTGACGAGGGCTCACTTCTAGGGCGAGCGCAAACTTCTAGGGTGCTGTAACAACGCAACAGGGGCCGCTCGCTGGTCTCGTGAAGATTGAAACCCTCTCCCTACTTGCAACGGGCCCGGATGGATGTGTTTGGCGAAGCTATTATTAATATTATTTTATTGTATATCGATGGTTCCGGCAACAAAGGTCGTAAAAGCCATTTCGTTTCAGGCAACAAAGGTCGTAAAAGCCATTTCGTCAAAATGTCGTAAAAGCCATTTTGACGAAATGGCTTTTACGACCTTTGTTGCCTGAAACGAAATGGCTTTTACGACCTTTGTTGCCGGAACCATCGATATATTAAATATAAAATATAAAAACATATACAAATTAAATATAAAAAATATGGATTTTCCACCACTGGCGGCGGGGCGAGCCCAGGCTACCGATGGTCGGGTCCCATTATTATTATTATTTATAGCACTAACACCTTTAAGCTGATGCGTGCATTTAACTTTCTTTTTTTTTCTCCGGAGTGCACTTGTTAATATTTTAATAAAATTTTTGGAAGCTATTAACATACTATTAGTTAAATTGTTTTTTTACATGCAACAAATCTGATAAAGGCTATAAAGCTGCTGACAGAAGGAGCTCGGAGAGGAAAAAAAAAACAAATTTGTTTTTTTTTAGGTGTGCTGAGTTTGTCGCTATTTTTTTTTATATTATCCGATATGGGTGGCTGAGTCGGAGGGGCCAAAGTGCATGCTCTGACCAGCCAATATCACCTCCGAGAACGTAGGTGCCATACCGGAGACTTCCCTGGATTGCTGGCTATACTGGACTAGAGGAGAACACAGCCGAGGCTGCTATGCGGCCAGCTTACATCCAGTACAGTGGTATCAACCCAGTCGGCTACAATTTGAGCCTACCACCTAGTAATGGGCCAGGGAAGGGATCTACAGTTTTACACCGGTTCCGAAGGGTGTACCAAATATAAAAAAAAATGGATTTTCCACCACCGGCGGAGGGGCGAGCCCAGGCTACCGATGGTCGGGTCCCATTATTATTATTATTATTTATAGCACTAACAGCTTGAAGCTGATGCGTGCAATTCCCTTTATTTTTTTTTCTCCAGTGTGCACTTGTTAATATTTTAATGAAATTTTTGGAAGCTATTAAAATTTATTTTAGGTGTGCTGAGTTCGTCGCTATTTTTTATTTTATTTTTTTTTATATTTATTTTAAACACTAACAGCTGACAGCTGGTGCGTGTATTCTGTTTTTTAATTTATGAGTGCACTTGTATTGTTTTTAAGTATTTGTGTTTGTTTGTTTTGTTTTTTTTTTGTCTAATTGGTTTTTTAAAGAATTAACCGAGGGTTGATATGCCGAAAAAGAATGAAATGAAAGTGTAGTTGCAATAGTGACGCGAACAAGCCGCGGTGCGTAAAAGCACATTCGCGCCTACACGACTCAACAAGTGTATACCTTATTGTTATGAGTTATTTCCCTACTGTTAGTAACGTGGGAGGCGTCGAACGCGTGCGGCGACAAGTGCGGCGGCTCGGGCGCGGGCGGCGGCGGCGGGGCGGTCGCGCGACGACGCTCGCGGTCGCGCGCGCGCGCCAGCCGCTTGCTCTGCGATGATTTCTTGACGCGGAACACTTCCCCATCGTCCTCTGTAATGAGATAATCTTTATTGTAGAGCGGGCTTTTAGGATTCTGTATCCATACGGAAGCCTATTACTAAGCCTACGCTGTCTGTCTGTCTGTCTATATATACACGGTGTTGCAGTTGCCCCCGTAATATTTTTAACTGACATAAGGGGGTTATTCTATATGTGAAACTTAACAACTTCTGTGAAGAAAAAAATTTTTTTGAAACAAAAAAAATATTATTTTTTCCATACAAATTTGAAATACCTATTCTCAAAATGTATGGAGAAAACAAATTTTTTTTTCTTCAAATAAAAAAGTCGTAGAACAAAAGTTGTTCTATTTCACGTACAGAATCACCCCCTTTCGGGTTTTACGGTTGGGGTTGCAACACCGTGTATATCCAAAAAAAGGAAATAAGAGAACAAATTCTTCAAAAAAGGTATGTTTAGGGACATACCGAAAAGAAAAAGCTAGATGTTAAAAGAGATTTTTAAGGGACTCCCACTCCAAAACGGCATTTTCGTCACCTCAATCTACAGAAACCAGACCACTTTTGCGGGAACGTAGCCCCTGATCTCAAAATACTGACTTTACTGACAATTTTTCGAAAAAACTGACTTTTACTGACCTAAGCCAAAAAAAAAAAACTGATTCTTACTGACCATTTTCCACCCCTGCGAATGCCATGCCGGCCTGACAGGTGCCTATTCACGTGTCTCTTGAAGGAGCTGAGGCTGTACTTGGGGGAAAATATGTATGTAGGGAGAGCGTTCCAGAGTTGCTCGTAATGTGTGCTTGTTTTTTATGCTAAGTTCAGTTGTGATAGAAAAACTTTATTGCTTCATAAACACTTTAAAAAAAAACCCCACTGCTAAAAAACATAAGGAAACAAGGTAAGATCATTAGAAAATGCTGTAGTCTAGGTCAGCTGTTCCCAAATAGTACCCCCAGGGGGGTCTGGGTCCGTGCTCCACCTAGGTTCTCCACCTGGGTGGAGCATGGGATACTTACAATTTATACCATATACCATGCTCCAACTGATAATATTATTGTACAGTCCATGACTTTATTCGCCAATTCCTTATTCGCCAACTCCTGATTTGCCTATTCCTTACTGACCTACAGCTGTATATTACAGTACAATACAACCAATAAAATAACAAGGTAACTTGATTATATTGTTTATTTTGAAAAGAAATTAAATTCAGATTCCGCAAATAAAAAAAAAAAATGCAACAATTATAAAATATATATTATATAAATAATATAGGCCAGGATTAACAAACATTAACAAACATGAAGTCACCAAAGTACCAGGGAAGCAGAAATTTAAAGGAGGTTTCCTTAATTTTATATAAGTTAATCGCTGAGAGGGAAAGAAAAAAAGGGAGATAATCCTGGCCTCTCCCTGGCCTTGGACATAGTAAATTAACTATGCCTTGGATGAATGAATAAATCCTGGCACCTATTATTGAATACCATGAATACGTGTTTTCGAATAGGTTTCCGTATAAGTTAATCGCTATTATTATTATAATAGCGATTAACTTTTATAAAATTATGGAAACCTCCTTTAAATTTCTGCTGCCCTGGTACTTTAGAACCGTTCCCAGTTTATTATTATTTTTTTATTGACGATGAAAGAGAAGAGTGAACGCAGTGAAGTGAGCGCATAATATTTATGTCACATGTAACCTGTTAAGTATATTATTATTACCTCTCTTAGAAATCAATGTTTGATTTATAGTTTTCCCCTTGGACCCACTAAATTACACTCTTGCACACGACTGTACTTAATGGTAGTTGGAGCATGGACATAGCATATAAAATCTAAGTATCCCATGCTCCACCCAGGTGGAGAACCTAGGTGGAGCACGGACCCAGACCCCCCCAGGGGTACGCAGGCTCAAGATAAGGGGTACGCATGGCCACATTTACCTGTACAATCTTAAGTAAAAAGAAATGGGCCCACTTATCTGATTGGTGAAAATTTACTCCAATGAAGAATGGTTGATTGGGTTGGGGCCTATTTTGTAGTATAAAAATAACAACTATATGAAAATAGCTTCCCCTCATCTGCAAGCAGCCCGTTCGGGGCGGTGACATTTCCTGTCCGGATCTGCGGGCGTCCCTATTGGGGCCGCGCGCACAACTTCATACAAATAATTTATTGTAACGTGCAACCTCCGTCTTAATTCTCCTAACGAATGTCTAGTAATTGATGAAAGAGTAGGCTACCTAAAAATACACACTTCTATGTGCTTGTCCTGTCAAAATAATTATTGCCAAGCGATCTTCAGTCGGTCCCTTTGCGTTCGCGGACGGTGACGTGTGCGCCTCGTGTTTTTAGTGGTTTTTTGTGGAATTTTTGGTATTTTCTTTGTGAAAAACGATGGAAGGGTAAGTAATCTTCATTTACAATAGTTTCTCGGCGCTGAGGAACGATTTATTCGTAAAGTATCGTCATTCATACCTCATACCTCATACCTCACACCTCACACCTCACACCTCACTATCACAAACTCACTCACACACAACATACCTATACCCACATCACGTCATGCAAATACACAAACGCACCACTCAATCCTACACACACCCCACACGTCTCCCCCCCACACACACACACACACACCCTCACCTTATTTAAATTAGCGCAGTCTTATATAAATTATATATATTGTATATTATATGCTTATCCTTATATATAAATTATGTATAATATTTTATTCAATAAGGTACTAAACATACAGAAATTACATAAACTATCAAATTAAATAGACAAATATAACTAATTAAAAAAAAAAAAAAAAACTATAACTAAAAACCACTTATATATTATTTTGCAAAAAGTGGAACTTTTTTACTGGCTGAACAGTTTGTTATTTTTAGTTTTAGTTGTAAATGTACATGTATAGCTGTTAAGTTTCTTAATAAACAAAAATTAAAAAAAAAATTAAATTTTTGTAACCCTCTAGGCAAAAACCGTTCCGAAAATTCTTGAATTTTTTAAACCAGTTTAATAATGATAATATTAAACACATTACCAATGAAATTATAGAAAATTTAATGTACATTTGGAAAATAAAACCTTTTCATATACGTTTAAAAGAAAAAAGTCTAGAAATATCGCCAAAAACGCAGAGCGCACCCGATTTTGGTCAAAATCGATTTTGGCCAAAATGGTGTCGCAGTTAAGGGCTGACAGCAAAATTTTGTGTCGCAGATGAGGGGTTATTTAACATTTTACTCAGGGGTACTTGGGTTTCAGAAAATTTTATTTATTTATTTATTTGATGAACGAACAGCCTAAGCTGATGTGTTCATGTCTAAGTTCACTGGTGCTTTGTTATTTTGATGTTAGATTAGTTTGGTATTTTTTTTTAGGTGTATGTCGAGCCTGTTTTTAAAGGAATTGGTGGTGGGTGCTTGTACGACATCTTCGGGCAGTTTGTTCCACATTTCCACTGCTCTATTTGCTAAGGGGTACCGATTAAAATATAATTGGGAACCACTGGTCTCTAGGGCTATCTGTCTATTCATTTGAATGCTTCCACACACCCGACGACAGCGTTTTCAGTCAACAGTCTCTTCGCCGCATCTTCTATAAATTAACCCTGGTAATTTTTTTTCACCCTTTGAATCATACAAGACCCGCGCGGGTTTTACGAGGCCGCGCTACGGTTGACTCGCGCAACACCCGCGCGGGTGTAGACGCGTGGCGCCGCGCCGCCCCGCCCTATTTAATTCATAGCAAACTCTACCAATTTTTTCTAGTAACTTTGAATACAGGTCACAATTCTTGGTTAAACTTACTAGTAACTATTCTCAAACACGACTGGGCAACACAATCACCTTAATTTAATAAAAAACACAATTGACAAAATATAATGGAAAAAAAAAAATTTAAGACTGGCTCCAAAGGACTTTGCATCCAGAGCCGTTAAGTGATTATAATAAAAAAACACACTGAAATTTTTTTTTTTAAATGTCAAAAAAAAAATATTTTTAATGTTTATATGTTAGTACTAAGCACGTACTCGCTTTATATATATTTTTTTATTAGAAAAATGCAAAGCGAAAATCATTGGAAAAAATACTGTATATATACTATATATATAAATAAATAAAAAATAAAAATACATCCTGACCGGAATGTATTTTTTCCAATGATTTTCGCTTTGCATTTTTCTAATAAAAAATATGAAAAAAAATAATGTCACTTTCGATAACTGACATTTCCACAGACACTGGAACACACAGAGGTTGTACCGTATTTCGGGTAACCGTATTCTAGAGTATGTTTCAATACCTATATTTTGATGTGCGGCTTGTGGGGGGAAATTATACAGTTTTGGTCAGAAAAAATCGTAAAAAAATGTCGAGTGTGTTTTGTTTTGCCTGGAGTTAAAAAAATCTGTCTGTGCTTCTAAATAAGTGAATCCTGAAGTGTTCGGTATGACTGAATGCGTAATTTCAGTACAAATAAGACTGAACACAGATTATTGATGGATCGATCGATTGAGGCGGGATATTGGAATTTGTGCGGGAGCGCGCACGCCAAAATTTCGTGTTTTTGCGAGCGGCGAAAACGGCTGGAACCGCTGACTTCCAGCCGTTTTCGCCGCTCGCAAAAACACGAAATTTTGGCGTAGTAAGCCTTTTAAAATGTGAGTTAGCTAAAGGGTTAACCACCAAAAAATTCACCCATCCGACCTCCCTACCCCTCCCACTCTGCTACCCTCTTCTAGGCCACCCACATACAAAAAATACGCTCCACCCTCCCCCTCCGGCAGAGGGGATGGGGGTAAATGAATACCCACCCCGCCCCCTCTCCCCCCACCTCGGCTCCCCAGAATAAAGCCGGGGTGGCTTTATACCTTTAATGGAAATAGGTACAATATATGATGATGCTTGCTCACCCTCTTCGTCCGCAAAGCTCAGAAGAGTTTGCTTGATGATTTTGTCTTTCTCCTTGTCTAGTTGTTTTGGCTTGTCGCGGATGCGCGGAGGGGGCGGCGCCGCCGGTGTTGCGTCCACCTCCATCTCGTCAGCTTCCTCGTCATCCATAGCGGTGAACACGCGCCGCTGGGCGGGCTTCTTCGGTTTGCGGAACATGGACATTGGATGTACGGGTGCTTACTCTAAAAACACAAGTTTCACGTACCGATATATTACATCACACCAAAGAATATAAATACTACTAGGCATCACACTCTTAATGATTGTATAGTTTAAGGAATCGTAACAATTCCAATGTTAAATTTGAATTATTAGAATTACTGAGCAGAAATTGACCGTATGAAAACCGAAGTGAGGTTAGCTTAGCAGCTAATAGCCATTAGTAATCTGTGAGCGTGATTATTGTTGTTGTTATGGTTTTCGCCATAAATAGGCAGGCAAAGGTCATTTGACCACACAGCCAATTCACAATTTTCTTCTTATATAGGTATTTTTCTTATATTTTTCCAATTGTATTTCTTATACACGATGAACAAAAAACCTGTCGAACACCCGAAGGCAGGAAGTACAGTTTCAGATACTGAATCGGATAGGCTATTTTTTTTTCGAAATTTATATGAAAATATGCCCTTTTTCAAATTATTCCGAAGTATCATGATGTCTAAATTATGTCTGCATACCATCATAACAGTGATGTGAAGTTAAACCCTACTGCCATATGTCTTAAGCACGTGATATCAGTCTTCTAGCTAACTACCATGGTAATATTCTAAAACTTATTAGGTAAAAGCGGCGGGTGGCCGAGTGGTTTGAGCATCGGCTCTTGCATCAACCGATGTAAAACTGTAGGTCCCTTCTCTTGCCCCTTACTAGGTGGTAGGCTCAAATTGTAGCCGACTGGGTTGGTACCACCGTACTGGATGTAAGATGGCCGCATAGCAACCGCGGTTGTGTTCTCCTCTAGTCCAGTATAGCCAACAATCCAGGGAAGTCTCCGGTATGGCACCTACCCTCTCGGAGGTGATATTGGCTAGTCAGAGCATGTGCTTTGGCCCCTCTGACGCAGACACCCATACCGGATTACATAAAAAAAAAAATACAAAATAATAGTTTGTTGCACACTAACTGACCTCAAAGCACTTACCGACTTCATTTTCAGTACAGAAGACAAAAAAAACTTAAAATCGGCAAATTATTTTACAAAGAATTTCACTAAAGACATAAGAACACGGTCTCTGCCTTCACTTCATTCGACTCGCCTCAAGATAATTTATGACACTGGCGGCGAGGCGCTTTGTGTCTCGCGCGCGCCGCCGCCGCCTCCTAGAGAATTTTGCATTAGAAATAAAAGGTCGTGATACTAATTCTATTTTTTAATTGAAAATGTTTGTCCGAATTAAAAAAAAACTAGCCAATCCGATTCAGTATCTGAAACGAAACTGTACTTCCTGCCTTCGGGTGTTCGACAGGTTTTTTGTTCACCGTGCATATAAGGTCTACTTTATTTAACTGACACCGAGTAAAGGGGGTGTTCTGTATCAGAAATAGATCATATTAAAATTATGAAAGAGGGCGGTCAATTTTATTTATATTTTATTTTTTTAATTTATTGTATCATTAAAAAAATTGGTTGTCTGTAAAGTCGATTTACGGACGATAGTTTTACGTGATAACGCCGTAGTGGTAAGACTACTGGGAACGGTTCTAAAGTACCAGGGCAGAAGAAATTGAAAGGAGGATAATTACTATGATGTGTGGTTACCTTCAGCAAAACTTTTGTGATGTGGACTTTTTCAGCAATTTGCAGTTTGACACATATGGCGAATCATTCTGTACCACTTCAATCGATTTCGATTATTCGTATTAGGTACTTTGAAATAACACTTTCAGTTACTGTTCTAATAACAGGCATTATGTTTATCACGTTTATTTTCACTTTTATAGACGTTTTGTAATGAATTTTGTGATTTATTCGACTGCTTATTAATTTGACTGACTGACTGTCTGTCTGACGTAGATTCAGTCCGAAGTCGCATGCCTCAATTTCTTCTGCCCTGGTACTTTAGAACCGTTCCCAGTAGTCTTACCACTGTATGACGTTATCACGTAAAACTATCGTCCGTAAAGCGACTTTACAGACAACCATTTTTTTTTTAACCACCAAACAACCCCTTGTTTAATCAATTTTATTTAACAAATGTAATTTTTTTTAAACCACCAAACACCCCCTTGTTTAATCAAATTTATTTAACAAAATGTAATTTTGCAAGTGTTGGGTGCCACCTTGTCGCGCTTAGTAGTAGGTATCTGATTATAAATAGAAATACCTCCCGCAAAAGAACCCTCCCTCCCCCCCCCCCCCCCCTCCCTCACCCCGTGCAAGGACCGTCTCAACATTAGGTTATGGTTATTTTTTTTTAAGTTTAGTTTTTGCCTTCCCCACTGGCCCCCCTTCCCCTCCGCGGAGGGGGGGGACCTCTCGCAAAATAACCCTCCCTCTCCCCAATCCCCCCGTGCCGCGCTATACAAAAAGTTTAGTTTTTGCCTTCCCCACTTGCCCCTTCGCCTCCCCGGGGGGGACCTCCCGCAAAAGAACCCTCCCTCGACCCCGTACCCCCCCCCCCTCCCCCCTCCCCCCGTGCCGCGCGTGACGTCATCACGTCAAAAACCATGGTCTATATAAACCCTAACCTAATGTTGAGGCGGTGCATGTCGTTTTTGTTACGTTTCCTTTCGTACATGTGGGTGGACGGACAATGGTCGACAACAAGCGCGCGAAAACAGCTGATCTTCCTTAGTTCTTTCATGTGCCGGCCGGTCCGGGTAAGTAGAATTATATTCTTTGGGTTTGCTTGCAAGTTGCAGTTGTTGTTTGGTTGTTGTCTTGTCATTGTCAAAGAGGCGGTTCTTTTGTTTTGTTTGTTTGTTGTTTTAAAGGTTACGATCAATTGGTTTGGTTTGGAAGAATACCAATTGGTTTGTTGCTAGGACGCAGGACGGCAATGTTTTCTGAGTTGTGCCGCGTGTGCATGCAGCCGGCTGCGAACGGCAGTCGGCTGGACGTGAGGCCCGGCCGCCACGAAGCCACCGTCTCCAACATGTTGCGCTACTGTTTCTCGACTACGCGCGCTGTAAGTTGCCATTCCTTACCACTGACTGCAGCGTGACGCATGAAAGGACTGCAATCCTTGATGAGCTTGCTTTGAATAAAAATATACGACCGATCCTGAAAGTAAGGAGGAGAGGCAAGTTACTCACCAAGTTACTTACCAGGAAAAACACAACATACTCGACATGTTTTTCCGAATGTTCTAGGGATGTAACGATCCATGAATTTTCCGATACGATACCGATACCGATATTGATGGCTTAGTAGATAATAAATCAAATAATGAAATAAATAATGAATTATATACCTCGGGTGTTTGTACGTCTTTATTATGCATAATACTTACCTATATTTAACAGAGACTCAACCTTGGGATGGGAAGTGTAAAAATTAAAGTAAATAAAAATGTCGAATCAAATTCAAAGAAAATATTTTATTATTACGAATGAATTATTATCAAGCAATCAAAGTGGTAATTGTAATGTATGTATGGTGGGTAGTTTGTACAACTGTCATAACGGTCAGTCGCAATACAACGCTGCTACGGAAATGTCTGTGTTTTACTTGAAGTGTTCTTCCCATACTTTTCTGGCGACGAGATATAATCGGAACCACGCAAATTAACGTTAAATGTAAACTGCTGTTCGTGGTGTATTTGGTGAGACGTGTACGTGTACCTAGCAACAATGTCGATCGGCAAAGTCGGATCGTTCGACGTACGAACGGACAATTGGACGCTGTACGCAGAAAGGTTGGAGCAGTACTTTTTAGTAAATTCGGTGAAGGAAGAGTTGAAAGTGCCTACTCTAATTACACTAATCGGGAGTGAAGCTTACGAACTCCTAGTTAACCTGTGTACACCGGCAAAACCAGCGAGCAAAACGTACGATGACCTTGTGAAGGTCATGGGCAACCATCTTCAGCCACGTCCGTCCATGATGGCGGAACGGTATAAATTCCGCCAGCGGAAACAAGAATCGGGAGAGGACGTAGCGACATTTGTAGCAGCATTGAAAAAAATGTCAAGATTTTGTGATTTCGGCACGATACTAGATGATAGTCTACGCGACCAGTTTGTGTGCGGAATCAGATGTGACCATATTCGACAACGGTTGTTCGCTGAGGACAAGCTGACGTTCGCACAAGCCCGCAAAATAGCAGCAACATTAGAAACAGCGGAAAGGGACGCAGCGGAAGTTGAAAAGAGCGGGAAAGCTAGCGAACACGGCGTCGGCGCGGGCGGCGGAGGTGGCCGGACGGAAGCGGAGTGTCATTATGCAGGGACATCGTTTCGTTCGGACGGCGCGGGCGGCGGCGGCGGCGGCGGAGCGAACCAGGGTCGATTTATACGGCGGAGGCAACAATTCGAGAGAGACGAACGGACTGATCGACCGGTCCGTCAACGTAACGCTGCGAGGACAACGACCCAGGCGACGGACAGTCCGGACTTTGACAGCCGGCGGCAGTGGGGAGCAGCAAACGAACGTGGAACGAACGTCGAATTCGGATCGCGGTGTTGCGTTTGTGGGAATAAAAATCATTCGTCATCACAGTGTAAATTCAGAAAATATACGTGTAAAGTGTGTTTCCAACAAGGGCATTTAAAAGCAATGTGTCCGCGTCTCAAGAGTGGCCGAGGGCCGATAACCAACCACAATTTTGTCGACCGACTAGAGCTGGTAGATATTGACTCCGATACTGACAGCGAAGGCGAGGTAATTCTACCTATGTATCATATAGACTCTGAAGACGCTAAACCGATGTGTTTAAACTTGTTGGTCGATCACAAATTAGTCACTTTCGAGGTAGACACAGGGTGTGCAGTTACTTGTATTAGTCACCAATGTTACAAAGAATTCTTTTATAACCTCAAACTAGAGAGTACGAGTATATTATTGCGATATTACACTGGGGAGATTGTCAAACCAGTAGGTAAGGTTAGAGTAGTTGTAAGCCACCAGGGAAATAGCAAAGAACTGGAAATGTACATAGTTAAATCTGGAAAGACATCTCTGTTGGGCAGGCAGTGGCTTCGCCTGTTAAAAATACCCATGCTTGGAAATAATAATGTAAAGGTTAGTGAAGAAATTAAATTTAACTTAAAGGAATTTAGTTGCAGATATGGTGACGTGTTCAACGGCGGCCTGGGGAGGTACACGGGCGGCGCTGTGTGCCTGCATGTGCGTGACGGAGCGCGGCCGGTATTCATGCGCGCGCGGCCCCTGCCTTATGCGCTGCGGAGCAAGGTGGAAGAACAACTAGACAAGCTGGTCAAGGACGGGGTGTTGACACCAGTGGAGACGTCGGACTGGGCCACTCCGATAGTACCGGTAATGAAGAGGGACGGCTCCATTAGGATATGCGTGGATTACAAAATCACCGTGAACAAGGTATTAGAAATTGATAGATTTCCTGTACCTCGTGTTGAAGACGTACTTACAAAAATGGAGGGCGGTCAAAAATTTTCAAAAATAGATCTTTCTCAGGCTTACGCGCAATTTGAATTGGACGATGTTTCGAAAGCGTATACTGTAATCAACACGCACAAAGGATTATTCCGATATAACAGATTAGTATACGGCCTTTCCTCTAGCCCAGGTATCTTCCAAAGACAACTTGAAAAAATGTTCGGAGATCTACCAAACGTAGGAGTATTCCTCGATGATATTATTATTACAGGGAAAAATGATGCTGACCACATACAGACATTGGAAAAAGTTTTCCAAAGATTATCTAGGAACGGTCTGAAGGTACAAAAAGAAAAATGTGATTTTTTTTCAGATTCTGTTACTTATCTCGGCTATATAATCAGTGCACGTGGCATACACACTTGCCCAGACAAGGTTTCTTGTATCGTCAACACTCCAGCGCCCGGGAATATATCAGAACTCAGAGCGTTTCTAGGTCTTATCATGTACTATTCGAAATTTATCCCACATATTAGTACTATACTCTGTCCCCTATATAGATTATTAAAGAAAGATGTCCCGTACACATGGTCGGAGGAATGCCAAAGCGCTTTTATAAATGTGAAGAATTTAATGGCTTCCAGCAAGGTGTTGGCTCACTACTCAGTGGATCAAGAGCTCATCCTGACAACCGATGCGTCGAGCGTGGGAGTGGGGGCAGTGCTCGCAGTGAAAACAGCAGAGGGAGAGCGCCCGGTGGCGTACGCATCCCGCACCCTCAATAATGCTGAAAGAGATTACTCACAAATTGAGAAGGAAGCGCTAGCCATCATATATGCGGTAAGAAAATTCCATCAATACATATACGCAAGGAAGTTCATTTTACGAACGGATCACAAAGCGCTCGTGTCTATTTTTGGAGATAAAATGGGCATTCCAAGTATGGCGGCCAGCAGACTGCAGAGGTGGGCGGTAATATTAACAGGTTATACCTATCAAGTGGAATATGTACCGACAAAGCAGAACTGTGCCGATGCACTGTCCAGATTGCCAGCAAAGATAAAATCCGAGACCGTGAGGACTGAAGAATCATACCTCAATTTCGTTCAGCAGGCCTTGCCGGTGCGACACGAGGAGATACGAAAGGCTACGGAAAAAGACATAGAACTGGGCAAGGTAAGGACTTACATACGGGCCGGCTGGCCAAATGATTGTGATGAGTTATTAAAACCGTACTTCACTCGTCGGCATGAACTGTATTTAGAGTCAGGATGCATCATGTGGGGCTACCGGATGGTCGTACCGAATGCACATCGGGCCCAAATCTTAAAAGAGCTGCACAGTGGACATCTGGGAATAGTGAAAACCAAAGGCGTGGCACGGAGCTACGTTTGGTGGCCCGGCATAGATGCAGACGTGGAGCGCATATGCCGTGAGTGCTTTGCCTGTTGCGCGGAAGCCGAGGCGCCTCCGCACGCGCCACCACAACCCTGGCACCACCCGTCCAATCCGTGGATGAGACTACACGTGGACCTGCTCGGGCCATACGAGGGTAACATGTTTTTTATTATACGCGATGCAACTACTAAATGGATCGAGGCATTTCATATGAAGCGAACGACCGCGCCGGCTATCATCAGAAAGCTCCGAGAAACCTTAGCTAGATTTGGCATCTGTGCTGAGCTAGTGTCCGATAATGGCCCCCCATTCAATAGTCGAGAATTTAACGAATTCTTAGAATATAATGGAATCACACACACATTTACTGCCACGCATCACCAGTCATCCAATGGAGCAGCCGAGAATGCGGTGAAACTTTGTAAACGGGCTATAAAAAAGGCACGACGGGAAGGAGTTGATATAGAAACAGCCCTTCAGACTTATCTATTGGCATACAGGAATTCGGAACAGAGTACGACGGGAGCGGCCCCAGCCGCACTGCTCCAGCGGCGCACACTGCGAACACGCCTCGACTTGCTACTGCCGGACCGAGACGAACGAGTGCGGCGAGAGCAAGCGCGGCAGGTGCAGGCGGCCGGCGGCACCGAGCGACAGGTACAAATAGGTGACGACGTGTGGGCTCGTCAATACCGAGGAGGTGATAGGTGGGCTAAAGGAAAGGTTGTAGAGAAGTTAGGATCCCGAAACTACACTGTGCGTCAAAGTGACGGGCGTGTAGTGAATAAACATATAGATCAGATCATACGTAAGCCACGCATATCTGAGGTTCCGTTACCAGAAGCGGTGCCCGAAGTGACCCGATCACCACTCCGGGCCCCTAACATAGAAAGGTCATCCCCCCATACCGTAACCACTGGAGTCAACAGCCCCGCACATAGCACCCAAATGACCAGGGAAACAGGATCGGTTGACCAAGCACCACAGCCACAATCACCACCGCAACCGCCAGCGCCACCGTGTACCCCTCCACCCAAAAGTGGACGCCATAGGAAACCGGTCAAACGCTATGGTTTTGAAAATACATGATTTCTCATTCTCGGGTTATATATATTATAAGGCATAAACATAGGCTGTAGTTTTCTATTGTTATTATTGTCAATATATTCATCAGTATCATTGGTAAAGGGTTAAATAAGTGTGAGGGTGTAATGTATGTATGGTGGGTAGTTTGTACAACTGTCATAACGGTCAGTCGCAATACAACGCTGCTACGGAAATGTCTGTGTTTTACTTGAAGTGTTCTTCCCATACTTTTCTGTCGCTAAGCAGTCGGGGCAGAGCGGCAACGTCGCATCGCAGCCTTGCCGCAACGTCGCGCGCGCGTTGTTTCATGCGCTTTTCCAATTGTTTGATATCGGCTGTATGTATCGGCGTATATCGATATCGGTATTGTTACACCCTTAGTTATAACTAAAATTGAAAATTTCCCCATACAAATTGCATATATACTGGAACGAGTTTAGAAAATTTTCTAGGTGGTGGAAACATTGCATGCCTAGTTAGTGTGCAAAAGATTAATTATGAATATTGTGGTTTCAAAAAATTTTGCACTTACCGATCAAGTTTTTTGGTTTCCCCTCCCCCCTCAGCACACATATGGACTTAGTACCAACCTGTAAATCTAGTTTTAAATTCATTTGTTTGTTGAATTTCATTACATATTGAATAAAGGCGACAAGACCTGTCAGTAAATCATCATCATCATCATCATCAGCCTGTATCGGTCCACTGCTGGACATAGGCCTCTCCCAAGGCACGCCACCACACGCGGTGGATGGATGAGAAGAGCGGAAGACCGCGTGTCAGTAAATAAAAACACTTTTTAAATAATGCTAAAACCAAAACGTATCAGCCGAGGCTGCCTGTGTAAAATAAATCGGTTTAAAGAATCTTTATTTATCTCAAAGAGTATTATATATAACATTCACTTAAAGAGATACATAGGTAAATTTATTTTATTTATTTTATTTATTTTTTATTTATTTATTTTAAACACTGACAGCTAACAGCTGGTGCGTGTATTCTGTTTACTAATTTATGAGTGCACTTGTATTGTTTTTAAGTATTTTTGTTTGTTTGTTTTTTGTTTTTTTTTTGTCTAATTGGTTTTTTAAAGAATTAACCGAGGGGGCGCTGACGGTGTCCTCAGATAATTTGTTCCAGGCCCTTACGACCCGGTGCGTCAGAAAATGCTTCCTGGGGTTGGTTCTATGTGTGGGCCATTCTAGTTTTAATGAGTGACCGCGAAGACGTTCTTCAGTGCTCCTTTCGTACATTGACTGTAGACTTGGTACATCGTAGCATTCTTTTAGGATTTTATAGGTTTCTATAATGTCTCCTCGTTGTCTCCTTTCCTCAAGAGTTGTTAATCCCAGTGCCTGTAAGCGATCTTCATATGTTTTATTTTTAATTGTAATTATGCGGTTACATATTATTATAAGTTTAAGTATAAAAAATTGAAAGTTTAAACTATTAGTAAAATAAAATTATTGTAGGTACAATACAATGTTAGATAATGTTGTGGGAGTAGCTGTAAAAGGTGGAGAGATGTTGATGTCTTGTGTCCACCGGGGCGGCTGCGCAGCTGGATGTTGTGTGGGCTACTGCCCAACGCTCTCAGTGAGCTAACTGTATATATACAGAGCGTATTTGCACATTTAAGAATGCGTTGAGCAATTTTGACATTTTATGGTTCTGCGCCATCTGTAAGCGCGTTCGTGAGTCAATCTGTTGTCTCTGAAGAGTAGCGTCGTAAGTGGTTCTCGAGTTTCGTTCGGCTGTGGCCAGGTGTCGCCACAGTGTTATAAATAAATACGTAAATAATTCAGATAATAAAAAATGTTTTATTGTTTAATTTCAGACACTGCGTGACACCAGGTTCCCGCAGAGCGTGTGTCGCGTGTGCGTACGTCGGCTCGCCGCCGCGTACAAGCTCAAGAAGACGTACAGACATACGTACAAACAACTTCACAACTTACTCCAACAAGCGCACGCGACCCAACACACTATGAAGGAACACCATGTAGAAACAAATGTTATGACCGCGAGAGGAGACACCATGGTGATGATAAAAGATGAAGTGATGAAAAGTGATGATTGCGATGATTTCGAAGATGTGCCTTTGGCCTCTCTAGCTCAAGAACCTGAAGTAACATCAACAGGGGCGGGGAGTAAACGTGCGAGAAGCAAAACTGAAGGTATTTATAAAAAATTTTTAAACTTAAAAAAAATACACAACTAAATTAAAAACTAAATGTTTTCTAATGGAAACTGACATTTGCTACATCACCTACAACATCCGTGACGTCAGCCTATAATATCGGTTGAACTAGGTGCCATGTCAGTGCTTCCCTTTATTTAATGTCGGCTATACTGAATGGAACGGAAAACACGAACTATTTACATAGCCGTTTTGACCGACGTTTCATTCAGTGCTGTGTTATCAACCCGGGTGGGATAAACCATACCGCTTAGTAAGGTAAGAAGGGAAGGGACCTACAGTTTCATGTGGAATCCGAACCGCGGTCAGCCTCCAACTGTCGAGCGGTCACCCATCCAAGTATTGATCGCGCCGAGGTGTGCTTAACTTATTAATTCTTTAAACAACCAATTAGACAAAAAAAAAACAAAAAACCCAAACAAACAAACATACTTACACGTACCAGCTATCAGTGTTTAAATACTTACACGTACCAGCTATCAGTGTTTAAATACTTACACGTACCAGCTATCAGTGTTTAAATACTTACACGTACCAGCTATTAGTGTTTAAATACTTACACGTACCAGCTATCAGTGTTTAAATACTTACACGTACCAGCTATCAGTGTTTAAATACTTACACGTACCAGCTATCAGTGTTTAAATACTTACACGTACCAGCTATCAGTGTTTAAATACTTACACGTACCAGCTATCAGTGTTTAAATACTTACACGTACCAGCTATCAGTGTTTAAAATAAATAAATAAAATTAATGAAAGCTCCATGCGATTGCAGGTGGAGCCAAGCGCCACAGATGTGCAACTTGCGGCTTAGAGACATCGGAGCGCGGCGAGTGGCTGCAACACTTGAAGCTGCACCCGTACACGCGCTTCCTCTGTGCGTACTGCGCTAAAGGATTCAAGAACGCATTCGCTCTAGCCGTACACACCAGGTGTTTGTCCTTTTGATTGATTTGAAATTGAGAGTTAGAGCCCCTGCCCTGAGCGCTCTTATCAGTGCGACCTAGATATATCTTTTTTTTTTTTTTTTTATGGAAACTGACACGGTTGGCTACATCACCTACAACGTCCGTGATGTCAGCCCATAACACCGGGTAAGCTAGGTGCCATGTCAGTGCTTCCCCCTTTGATTGTGCCGGCTACACTGAACTGGCCGGAAAACACAAACTATTTACATAGCCGTTTAGACCGACGTTTCATTCAGTGCGGTGGTACCAACCCGGGCGGCTTAAACCCTACCACCAAGTAAGATTAGGAGGGAAGGGACCTACAGTTTTACGAGGAATCCGAACCTCGGTCAGCCTCCAACGGTCAGCGGTCACCCATCCAAGTACTGACCGCACCCAGCGTTGCTTAACATTCAATATATCTATTGTTATCTCTGAATAGTTCTCAAAAGATAACATCAAGCAGCATGTAAGGCATGCAGACCAGGTGGGTCTGCATGCCGTGGCTGCGTGACTCGGTGGAAGGACCGTGCCTAGGTGCGAGGTGGCTAGCCTGTCGCACTATAGCACGGCATCTCATCCTTATACCTTAGTCACCTTTTACGACATGCACAGGGAGTGATGCAGTAGGGCTATTCTTTTCAAGTACCGGCCCCACACGGTACTGTGGCGGAAGAGGCGAATGGTCGGCGCTGTCTTGGCTTGGACTCGTGATCTCAAGATCCGAGGTTCCAATCCGGTCGGATCTCCACGTGTCGCTATCGTGACCTTACACACCTATGCCGCCTCTTCCGCTCTCATAATGTTCTTCATACATGCTCGTCGGTTACGTGTACTACTCACTTGACCCTTTTTGAGCACACGCTCGATCTGGTCCAGGTACGTGCGGCTAGGGCGACCCTTCCCGACTCTTCCACTCACATTTGCCCTATAAATTTCTTTAGTTAGTCTCCTATCATCCATTCTTCCAACATGACCGAACCACCATAGCATTCCTTTCTCATTCCTTGTCACTTTATTTATTTTATTTATTTATTTATTTTAAACACTGACAGCTAACAGCTGGTGCGTGTATTCTGTTTACTAATTTATGAGTGCACTTGTATTGTTTTTAAGTATTTTTGTTTGTTTTTTTTTTGTCTAATTGGTTTTTTAAAGAATTAACCGAGGGGGCGCTGACGGTGTCCTCAGATAATTTGTTCCAGGCCCTTACGACCCGGTGCGTCAGAAAATGCTTCCTGGGGTTGGTTCTATGTGTGGGCCATTTTAGTTTTAATGAGTGACCGCGAAGACGTTCTTCAGTGCTCCTTTCGTACATTGACTGTAGACTTGGTACATCGTAGCATTCTTTTAGGATTTTATAGGTTTCTATAAATGTCAATGTCACTATATCTTCTTTCAGCCCACAGCGCTCTCGCACTACACTATTTCTCAATCTATCTTTATAGTAACTCCACCGTGGTTTATCATTAGTATATAAGCACAATGACCAGGCACGATGTGAAGAATGCTTTCAGGCAGAAAGCTTGCCTTTGTAAAATTTTTCTGTTGTGCAATCTATATTAAGTAAAAATGAAATGCTGTTGATTGGTAAGCGCAAAAAAAAAATATTCGCCAAATCAGTCTAGCAGTTCTCAAGCGATGAGAACTGCTAGACTGATTTGGCGAATATTTTTTTTTTTATGTTTGTAATAGTCCGAATAAGGTTTTTATGGAGTTTGAGCTGTGAGCGAAAAGCAACGCGAAGCGAAGCCGCCGGCAATAGCTAGTAAAGAATATTTTGGTTTCATTTCATATTGTTGATTGGCCGACAGACGACACACGCGGGACAAGCCGTTTGCGTGCGGCGCGTGCGAGCGCAGATTCACACAGAAGCACAGCCTGCTCGTGCACGAGCGCGCCTTGCACCGCAAGGAGAAACCCTTCGCCTGCCCGCTCTGCCGCGCCAGGTATTGTGCCTGACGTGTCAGTAGTACCAACAAGCAGAGAGATTCATACAGAAACACAGCCTGCTCGTGCACGAGCGCGCCTTGCACCGCAAGGAGAATCCCTTCGCCTGCCCGCTCTGCCGCGCCAGGTATTGTGCCTGACGTGTTAGTAGTACCAACAAGCAGAGAGATTCACACAGAAGCACAGCCTGCTCGTGCACGCGCGCGCCTTGCACCGCAAGGAGAAACCCTTCGCCTGCCCGCTCTGCCGCGCCAGGTATTGTGCCTGACGTGTTAGTAGTACCAACAAGCAGAGAGATTCACACAGAAGCACAGCCTGCTCGTGCACGAGCGCGCCTTGCACCGCAAGGAGAAACCCTTCGCCTGCCCGCTCTGCCGCGCCAGGTATTGTGCCTGACGTGTTAGTAGTACCAACAAGCAGAGAGATTCACACAGAAGCACAGCCTGCTCGTGCACGAGCGCGCCTTGCACCGCAAGGAGAAACCCTTCGCCTGCCCGCTCTGCCGCGCCAGGTATTGTGCCTGACGTGTTAGTAGTACCAACAAGCAGAGAGATTCACACAGAAGCACAGCCTGCTCGTGCACGAGCGCGCCTTGCACCGCAAGGAGAAACCCTTCGCCTGCCCGCTCTGCCGCGCCAGGTATTGTGCCTGACGTGTTAGTAGTACCAACAAGCAGAGAGATTCACACAGAAGCACAGCCTGTTCGTGCACGAGCGCGCCTTGCACCGCAAGGAGAATCCCTTCGCCTGCCCGCTCTGCCGCGCCAGGTATTGTGCCTGACGTGTTAGTAGTACCAACAAGCAGAGAGATTCACACAGAAGCACAGCCTGCTCGTGCACGAGCGCGCCTTGCACCGCAAGGAGAAACCCTTCGCCTGCCCGCTCTGCCGCGCCAGGTATTGTGCCTGACGTGTTAGTAGTACCAACAAACACAGAAGCACAGCCTGCTCGTGCACGAGCGCGCCTTGCACCGCAAGGAGAAACCCTTCGCCTGCCCGCTCTGCCGCGCCAGGTATTGTGCCTGACGTGTTAGTAGTACCAACAAGCAGAGAGATTCACACAGAAGCACAGCCTGCTCGTGCACGAGCGCGCCTTGCACCGCAAGGAGAAACCCTTCGCCTGCCCGCTCTGCCGCGCCAGGTATTGTGCCTGACGTGTTAGTAGTACCAACAAGCAGAGAGATTCACACAGAAGCACAGCCTGCTCGTGCACGAGCGCGCCTTGCACCGCAAGGAGAAACCCTTCGCCTGCCCGCTCTGCCGCGCCAGGTATTGTGCCTGACGTGTTAGTAGTACCAACAAGCAGAGCGGTGACTCGTTGTGCGTACCACGAGTGAGCGCAGTTGACGCGCACTTGATCTCGCCTATATCAGTTGTCATTACTCTCAAGAGAGTCATCAAGCTAAAGATAAAACTCCCGAGCAAGCTCTTTCCAGTTAGCAGTTTATCGCCGATTTAGGCGAGCCTAGGTTCTTGAAGAAACTATACTGTAGACAGCTTTAGCATCTAGTCCCCGGGCTTCGAGTCGGAGCCCGGGGTCTACTTGCTAAAGCTTAACTAGGTTAGGGCCGAGGGGGCCCGCGGCCCTGGACCCCCTCAAAAATGTTTCATTCATTCCTAACCTTAAAATGTATGGTGGACGAAAAATATTAATTTTTTCGAATTTTTCCACCATTCTTCTTTGGAATCTGCTTAGTTTTCGATACAGATTTTCCCCCTGAAATATCTGGCGTGGTAACATTGTCACCCATCTGTGCATAAGTAAATCTATTCGGTTCGTGTAGCTAACACCTTAATGGATGCTCTTGTCTATGCTCAGGTTTCCCCGCAAGGAGGCGCTGGCGATCCACGCGCGCGCGCACGCCGGACAGAAGCCCTACGCGTGCGGCACGTGCGGCGCGCGCTTCTCCCAGCCGGCCAACCTCGCCACCCACGCCGCCGCCGCGCACACCGGCATCAAGTGTGTACTCACTCACCACACTAGTTATAGATCCACGCGCGCGCGCACGCGGGACAGAAGCCCTACGCGTGCGGCACGTGCGGCGCGCGCTTCTCCCAGCCGGCCAACCTCGCCACCCATGCCGCCGCCGCGCACACCGGCATCAAGTGTGTACTCACTCACCACACTAGTTATAGATCCACGCGCGCGCGCACGCGGGACAGAAGCCCTACGCGTGCGGCAAGTGCGGCGCGCGCTTCTCCCAGCCGGCCAACCTCGCCACCCATGCCGCCGCCGCGCACACCGGCATCAAGTGTGTACTCACTCACCACACTAGTTATAGATCCACGCGCGCGCGCACGCGGGACAGAAGCCCTACACGTGCGGCACGTGCGGCGCGCGCTTCTCCCAGCCGGCCAACCTCGCCACCCACGCCGCGCACTCCGGCATCAAGCAAGTACTCACCGCACAAGTTATAGGAGGAACACAAACGAGAGCCGATCGATAGGCAGACGTTACCTTGTCCATTTTTAACCCTCTAAATGTTACAAGCCCCGCGCGGGGATTTTTCGAAGTCAAATCTTTAAATGTTATAAGCCCCGCGCTTATAACATTTAACGATGAAATATCTGGTACTTCTAAACAAGTAAGCACTCTTTTGCTGTTTTTTTGACATTGATCTGTACACAATTTCATTGATTTTATGGATCAAAAGAGTTAAACACCTAATTAGAAATGTATTACTTTTAAGAGTTTCTTTTATTTTATTTTTCATGATAAACTAGTGTTGAAAACATGTTTCCTAATTGTGGAAACTTTACTGGTTTATGTTATTACTTTATGTTTATTTAATTTAAGATATTTATAACTGTGTGTTTCCCTAAAATAAATAATTAAAAATAAAAAATAAAAATAATAATATAATAATATGTGTCTACCACAGACGGCACTCGTGCAGTGTGTGCGGGTTCCGCACGGCGTACTCGAGCGCGCTGAAGCGGCACGAGCGCGCGCACCGCGACCAGCGCGACTACTCCTGCACCGTCTGCACCAAGCGCTTCCGCAACTCCTCCAGCCTCGTGCGTGCATTCATTATTTCATTATAGAAGCAATCATTTCAAACAAATAGTGCCAAACACACGACCACATATTACTTAATAGTTACTTAGTAACAGATAAATCACTCCATAGAAAAAATTCCATACCTTCAGCTTTAATAGCCTACTGTTTCACGTCTCCAATCGCTGCGTGCGAAAATGTACCTAAACGATCGAGTGTAAAGTGATTATTGCTTTGCAGCTGCAGCGTGCAGCGTGTAGGTATGCTTCGCGCGGCTGACGAATTTCCACTGAATTAGACCACCGGCGGCCCGGCAGGCGGTAGGCAGTTAGCGCGCGCAAGTACATAGAGTGCGTGAGGTCTTACACGACACTCAAAATGCAAATAATCTCGAAAAATATAAAGCACTCTACTGCACTAGCTGAGAGAAACCCCAGAGTACTCCCAGTGGTTTTTCTTTATTTATGTGTGCTTTGGATTCAAGTACCAATGTCATTCGGAGCGCTATTTTGAAGAGCGCGTCCTTTTAGCTACACATCAATGTATAACTTGTGTGGGCGAATTTTCACTTTTAGGTCATAAAAATTCAGGAAAAAGATGTCGGGCAGTGTTTTTTTTCCTGGAGTTCAAAAAATCGTCTGTGCTTCTAAATAAGTAAATCCACACTTGTTTTATATTGTCTTGTGGCTAATTTAACTGGCTATAAGTGTAAATAGAGTTTATAAAATTGGATTTAATCATTTTACGAAATATTTGAGATTATATGCGCTCAAATTTTGCGTATTTTCGCCCCCCATACTGGCTAGTAAGCATATTATATAAATATGTGGGAGGCGGCAGAGGTGTGTCAGGATCGTGGCACGTGGAGATCCGTTGTCTCTGCCTACCCCATTGGGAAACAGGCGTGACGCTATGTATGTATGTATGTATGTGGGAAGCCTCCATAAGAAATAATGTAAAGCTGACTAGATACAAGACATGGTAACAACAAAGTTTAAGTGGATTTAGATGTATCAGCTTAGGCTGCCTGTCTAAAATAAATAAATGCTACCTCATCATCAGCCTGTATCGGTCCACTGCTGGACATAGGCCTCTCCCAAGGCATGCCACCACACGCGGTCTTCCGCTCTTCTCATCCATCCACTCCCGGCTACCTTTTTTAGGTCATCTGTCCACCTAGCCGGGGGGCGTCCCACGCTACGTTTGCGACCTAATGACAGGTAATTCAATAATTCAATTTGAAAAGAAAATGCTATTGTGTTGTAGACGCGCCACAGCCGTATCCACACGGGCGAGCTGCCGTACGCGTGCGCGCACTGCCACCGCGCCTTCATCGACTCCTGGAAGAGATCGCAGCACGTCGCCAAGACGCACCCGCACGCCAGCAGCGACCAGCCACGCAGCAAGCAGCCGGGCGCAGTGCGCACTGACTCTGCCGCTCAAGCTTTATGACAGGAGGAATGATATGTACTGTGCACGTGATATGTACTGGCAACATTTAATTATCATTATTATTGTTTACATACACTAGCAGCTTAAAGCTGATGCGTCTACATCCTAGTTGGTAATTGTGTGAACGCTGTGCCTGTGTGCCCATTTACAAACCGCAAGTTAGATATTAAGTTTAGAGTTATTTTATTTTATATAAATTGTTTTATTTTTATTTCATGTATAATTATTATTTTTTATTCTTATTTTATCTTGCGTTCATGAATAAAATTTTTTAAATTTGAATTTGAAGTAAATATTTCACTTCTTAGTCAGCGTGGGTTGATGTGTATACAGCAAATTCTTATTTGGGTCAAGAAGCGCTCTCTCGATCAACTGTCAAAACGAATGTTAAAAGGAATCTTGTGTTTCGTGATGAGTTGGAAAAAATTCAACCATTTCGGTTTCGCCGAGGTCGGGTAAAAAGAGTATGTTAGAAGATTTACCCTAGTCGCCAAGTCATCATTTACGCAGTTCTGGAATTTCAACGGTAATTCTTCACAGGTCTCACAAACACTTCATCATTGGACTGTATCGGTCCAGTGCTGGACATAGGCCTCTCCCATGCATGCGTGTGGTATTGTATTGTATTGTTTATTGATCATTGATATGGCAGTGACACTGCACTCGAACTTGTCACAATTTGTTCTATCTGGTTCGATTACACCCACGAAGAAGAACCAACAAGAAACTTCGCAGGGTATATTTTTTTTCATACATATTTAGTTACTAGCCACATAATAACACCGGCCATAGTCTATCGAAAACACAGCCCGAGAGCAAGATTAACAATTTTGCTGAGAGTTCTGACTACAAAGACTTATTAATTAATTAAATCAGGTGTAAAGAGCCTTTGTCAAACGGTGGTGACACGCGGTCTTCCGCTCTTCTCATTCATCCACTCCCGGCTACCTTTTTACCCGACTATGGCAGAGCCAAAAAGGAGGGTAATGTGGTTGGCAGTCTATGTGGCTGGGTATGTACGTATGTTCCACCGTAACTGCTAAACTACTCATTCGATTTTGATGATTGTGGTGTCAATCGATTCGTTATTATCTATCTCATTATCTAAGTCATCTATCCACCTAGCCTAGCCGGGAGGCGTGCCACGCTACGTGCACCTATTTTACATTGTATGCGGCCTCCAGTACCACGGGTGTAGAGGATATGTGTGAAGGTGTGTCGTGTGTGTGTGTGTGTGTGCACTAGTAATCTGTGGTGTGCGTAGTGATAGCAGAACCAGAGTCACAGATTACTAAATAGTTACTTCGTAACAGATGAATCTCTCCATAGAAAAAGTTACGTACCTTCGGCTTTAATAGCCTAAACTTTTACGACGCCAGTCGCTGCGTGCGAAAATGTACCTAAACGAAAGAGCGTAAAGTGATTATTGCTTTGCAGCTGCGCGCGGACGCGGGGCCTTGAAGCAAATTCGGTGATGTTAGGGCTGCTACTTTCGATAAAAATATCAATGCATTACACAATCTTTAATATTATTATATTGTAAAGAGGAAATATGTGTGAATGTTTGTTCGCGAGCTGCAGCACAGATTTAAAAATGTTTTTTTACTGTTAGATAGGTACCAATTTTTTTTTTGTTTAACATATAGGCTACTACTAGTTTTAGCCCGCGGCTTCGCCCTCGTTAAAATATATTAAAGGAAGAAATTAGTTCAGCCCGAAAATACTTCAGGTAATCCTACCTACCTACTCCCCCTGTAATGTTATTATTGTTACCTGTACTACTACCTGTTACTAAGCCCCGCCGTCCGTCCGTCTGTCAGCGGGCTGTATTTCTATTACCGCTATAACAAGAAATAGTAAAAATATAAAAAATAAAGTACCTACATAGTGTTAAATCTTGTACGGTGGTACGGAACCCTTCGTGTGCGAGTCCGACTCGCACTTGTCCGGTTTTTTAGAATAGGTAATTATTGCTCAACAAAAACAATATACTCACATTTCTTCATCAGCAGGTAAATGGAAAAAAGAGAGATTTTTATCTCTCCTCTTGCTGGATTTACATCCATCTACTGCACATAAATTGCCACTGCCACTATTAACAGAAGCCATGTCAACTTGAATTAAGACATAGGCAAAGAAACTCTTTGGATATAGGTAGGTACGACCGTACGAAGCAGTAGCGTGAGCGCGCGCTCACGTAGGTTAGCTCCACGCGGCTGTCGGCAGCCCAATGAATTATGGATCGCCGGCGGTCCGGTCGGCGGTAGGTAGTTATCGCGCGCAAGTACATAGAGTGCGTGAGCCCTGCCAGAGTGTGAAGCGTACGACCCTCTAAAGTCAGTCAAACGTGACTTTCCTACGTCTTCCAAAAAAAAAAACCCCTTGTAGCTAAATTCTGAAAAAAATATATAAAACAGAAATGAACAATTTTATAAAAACGTTTATTTCTAACATAACTGCTCCACATGATTTCCTTCCTTTCGCTTACATGCTAATTCTATGTGAATGTAACGACAGACATAACCACAGAATATACCCAGAGAGGTTCACTTCAGCATCTTGTGATGATTGCGGACAAACTCGAGGATCGTGCGCAGTGGGCGCCCCGTCATGCCTGCAACAGATGCGCACCGCGCACGGTACAATAGCCTTTCGCGGACAACCAAATTGAAACGACTTGAGAAACTGCAACTCCCTTTTTTTTTTCATGTAATCCTGTATGGGTGGCTGAGTTGGAGGGGCTAATGCGGATGCTCCGACCAGCCAATATCACCTCCGAGAAGGTAGGTGCCATACCGGAGACTTCCCTGGATTGCTGGCTATAGTGGACTAGAGGGGAACACAACCGAGGCTGCTATGCGGCCATCTTACATCCAGTACGGTGGTACCAACCGAGTCGGCTACAATTTGAGCCTACCACCTAGTTAGGTGCAAGGGAAGGGACCTACAGTTTTACACCGGTTCCGAACGGTGAAGCAGCAGGTGTAGGTAGGTAAAATCCCTGTGGATTTAATCATGCCTCTCCTGTCCAATATCGACTACTTTGGTGCGTCGACAGATCGCCTCGTTACGCATCATATCGCGTAGCGATATTCCCAGCATGGATCGCACTGTTGCTCGCTGGGCAACTTCAACAACAGTGACAAGAGTCCTAGTTTTAAATTTTAAATTATAAAAAAAATATAGGTCTTTCGAAATTAGTTAATAGTACGCTAAGGGGGGGTTCTGTATCGGAAATAGATCTTTTGAAGAACAAAGAATTTTTTTTACAAAGAAAAATGTTTTAATGTAAAATGTAAAAAAAAAGTTTTTCTTAATCATTTGTTTCATGCCAGGAACAAAAAAGTCTTCCAACACATAGATCTATTTCTTTCAGAAATTGTGAAAAATCACAATTTTAGTTTTATTTGTATGAAATAGAAAGAATTTGATTTTTTTTTACCAACTTACACGTGTTACATCATAATGGTAATGAAGACTTTTTTGTTACTGTTATGAAACTGAATCGATTAGGCTATAAAAATCAACCACCTATTTTTTTATTTAAGTACATAAAAAAAAGCCCAAGGTCCAAAACATTTTATATAGGTTTTACTCCCTATATGATACAGAACCCCCCCTTAGCGTACTATTAACTAATTTTCTAATACCTTATTATGAAAGAGCGACCTGTAGCACCTAGCCACCCATAAGGTGTCTAACGACGCCCATGGACGTCGTATGTATGTTAATAAGCCAAGTTCCATATACTACAGATTCTAGCACAAGCGGCAGTAGGTACTCCGGCACAAGACCGACCTGAGTTGAGGTACGGCTGGTCCTCAGTGTCGGCCATCACGCCGGCGATGTCGAGGTGCGCCCAGCGCGCCGGCGCGAACTCGCGCAGGAATGCCGCCGCCGTGCACGAGCCGCCGCCCGTGCCCTTGCCCACGTTGTGCACGTCCACGTAGTCGTAGCCTGCGCGGTGCGCCAGAGATACCGTCTCGGTTCAAACTCACAGTAGTTCAAACTACAATCACATATAGTCGGTTTTTTTGGAAGACGGAGGAAAGTGACGTTTAGAGTGTTGCCAGTTTCTGGCAAATTTTAAATAGGCATTTAGTTGCTAGCGATACTTTTATCGATTGATTAACTAATGAAATGCTGTAAACTCTAATATTTACCTAATTGTAGATTTAATTGACAACATATTAAGCTAAATCTAGCTAGAAAAATGTTAGGCTTAAGGCAGCACCACAGGTGGCGCATAATATGTGTGAAGGTGTGTCGTGTCGTGTTCGTGTCGTGTAAATGTCGATACTATTTTCATCGACTACAATCACTAGTGGTGCAAAGCGTGCTACACTCTGTCAGTCAAACGTCAATTTACTCCGTCTTCCAAAAAAACAGACTATAGGCGCTGCAACACTGCCGGTGTACCGGGGTATAGCGCATAGCTTACCCCTGCCCTGTTCCCACTGGCAGAGTTATGCCGAATGCACAGTAATATATTAATTAATGCATAGCCTACATCTGTTTAGTTTAGATAAAAATCAATCACTCCCTGCAGTCTACACGGTGACGAGAGCAGACGTTGGTGGTGCGACCCCACGCCTTGCACAGAAAAAGGAGGCTGCTAGTCAATTCCGGCTTAGAGCCAACGTGCGGCCAGTCGAATTGCCATTCATATGGTCGACTTGTCGACCAACGTGTGTAAATTCCCCATAGAGTAGGTTGATGATGATGATAGTGGACTCGTTCTCCGCGCCTAAGCCCGCTTCCATGCAGGCCTTTTGCGCGTCCTACGGCCTTAATCCATCCAGCCGAGTTCTTCCAGGAGGCGGCACACTCTCCTTGGGTCTTGGCACGCCTCTTGAAGTGTAGTAGGGCCTCCCAGCTCCTTCGCCCTTATGTCTGCCAACTCCTCGCACTCCAGCAGCACGTGGGTGGGTGTCTCGTCCGCCTGCAGGCATGCTCTGCACAGTGGACTGTCCGTTACTCTAATTACATAGAGGTGTCTGTTAAGTGTACAGTGACCAGTAAGCATACCTATCACTATGCGTAGTTTTGATCTATGGACACGGAGCAGCGTCTTGGCGAGACGGAGGTCCGGTTTCGCCATTGCCTCCCTCGCCTGTCTGCAGTCGCTGCCCGCTGCCCATCTGTCTATGTGTAGTTGGTACGTACGTTTGTGTATCCAACTTTTCAGTTGGTTGTGTGGTAGTGGTACTAGAGGTTCGGGTCCTTCTGGTTTGCTGCTGGATCCCCTCTTCGCGAGTTCATCAGCAGCATCGTTCCCCCGGGATCCGCTGTGGCCCTTTATCCACTGTAGAGTTACCTTGTTTCTTTTAGCAATGGCCTCCAGCGCGAGGTGACATTGGTGGATAAGTCCTGAGCTCATTATACTGCCGTTCAGCGCCGCTAGTACTGAGGCGCTGTCCGACAGTATCTTGATGCTGTGTCCCTCCATGTTCCGCTGGGCCACTATTGTAGCCGCTTCAATGATCCCAACACATTCTGCCTGGAATATTGAGTTGTGTTGTCCGAGGTAGGTGTACCTGTTGATGTTTAGGTCCAGGGAGTGCGCTGCAGCACCTGTGCCTGTCTTTGTCTTGGAGCCATCGGTGTATATGCGTAGCTCCTCTGATTGGTCTTTGGCCTCTCCGGCCAGGTTGATAGTGTATGATCTCTCAAATACGTACAGTTTGGGTATGCGGTCACAGCAGGCCGCCAGTAGCGGTATCTCCGCTGTTACCTTCTGAAGAAGCTTTGTGTGTGGCAGTGTGGCGTTAGTGTGCCAGAGTCCCAGAGTTCTGAGTCTCACCGCCGCTGACGCAGCCTCCTGTTGTACGTGCAGGTGTAGTGGTACTAAAGATAGTATTACCGCCATAGCTGTAGTCGGAGTTGTGCGCATGCAACCTGTTGTTGCCACGCACGCCAGTCTTTGGAGTCGCTGTAGCTTCTCGACTCCTGTGCTCAGCTTTGTCCTGGGCCACCAGACTACTGCACCATATGTTACCGTAGGTCTGATGACTGCTGTATATAACCAGAGAGAAATCTTTGGCCGGAGACCCCATGATTTACCCATGAGCCTCTGGCATTGCCAGAAGGATATGCTTGCCTTCTTCAGCTTGTATTCCAGATGTTTCGACCAGTTGAGTTTGGAGTCTAGGATTACACCTAGATACTTTACCTCTGGCGATAGAGTCAGTTGTGTGTTGAAGAGTCTGGGGAGCTGCATAGCGCCCAGTCTCCTTCTGTTGGTGAAAAGGACCATCTCTGTTTTGTTAGGGTTAACATTAAGTGAATAGTCCTCACACCATTTTTCGACGATCCTGAGGGCGCCCTGAGTCATATTGCACAGGGTTCCCTCAAATAATCCATTTATTAGGATTGCCAGGTCGTCTGCGTATCCTATCGTGTAGTAGCCATTCTCGTTCAGTTGCCTAATGAGATCATCAACTACTAAGTTCCAGAGTAGGGGCGACAGTACGCCGCCTTGGGGGCAGCCCCTGGCTACCACCCCCCTCGTTGTGTTGTTAATAGTGAATTGGACGGCCCTAAGCTTGAGCATGTTATCGATCCAGTCTGTAATTGTTGGATCGACTTCAAATCTAGCTAGGGCTGCTCTGATACTGATGAAGGTAGTTCTGTCAAAGGCACCTTCTATGTCAATGAAGGTTCCTAGGGTCGAGTTTTTATTGCTTATGGCACTTTCAATCTTTGATACCACGCAGTGAAGTGCAGATTCTGTTGATTTTCCTGGAGTGTAGGCATGCTGGTTAGCGTGAAGGGGATTTCTGACTATGGTTATGTCTCTGATTTCCCTGTCGCAGAGCCTTTCCTTTTATAGAGGAAAATCGAGGCAGCAAAGTGTTTGCCCGTGCCTTCTCTACTGGCGCTAACCAAATTTCGAAACTCGAGCGAGCGAATGGGGTTGTCACCGCAAAAAAGCCGGATATACTTGAGGCGGTGGAGGAATTTTATGGTAAATTGTATTCCGCAGCAATTCCTGCCCCGAGTCCAAGCAAACCAGTCGACTCTGATAGGCGTGCGCCGCTCACTAGACACTATACGGAGGATCTGCCCGAGATTAGTGTCTATGAGATAAAGGCTGCCTTGAAAGGACTCAAAAAACACAAGGCTCCAGGTGAGGACGGGATAACGACAGAGCTGCTGAATGCTGGCGGACGACCAATCTTGAAGGAACTGCAGAAACTGTTCAATGCAGTTCTTGAAAATGGTGTAGTTCCGGCCGCATGGCGAAATAGTGTCGTTGTCTTGTTTCACAAGAAGGGGGATAGGGCGAAGTTGAAAAACTATCGACCTATCTCACTTCTTAGCCACGTGTACAAAGTCTTTTCAAGAGTCATCACGAGTCGGCTGACACAGAGGCTGGACCAGAACCAGCCTCGTGAGCAAGCTGGATTTAGGAAAGGATACGGCACCATGGACCACATATTTACTGTGAGACAAGTGGTGCAAAAGTGCGAGGAGTACAATAAACCGCTCTTCCTAGCCTTCGTCGACTATGAGAAGGCGTTCGACTCTGTTGAAAAATGGGCTGTCGAAAACTCCCTCCTGAGGTGCAGAATCGACCACCGCTACATCGAGGTGCTCCGAAATCTGTATCGGTCCGCGACGATGACTGTGAGGCTCCACGAAAATACCCAACCCATCCCCCTTGGTAAAGGCGTAAGGCAGGGGGATGTGATCTCACCCAAGCTCTTCACAAACGCATTGGAAGATGTGTTCAAGACGCTTGAGTGGGACAACATGGGTATAAACGTTAATGGAGATAATCTCAGTCATCTGCGTTTCGCCGATGACATTGTTCTTCTGTCAAATTCCCGAGATCAGCTTCAGACCATGCTGGAAGACCTTTATACAGCGTCGATGAAGGTGGGTCTGAGGATGAACCGGGACAAAACCAAGGTCATGGCGACCGAGGTTATGGCAGGAGGACAAATTGTTATTGACGGAGAAGTGATCGAACAGGTTGAAGAGTACGTATATCTCGGTCAAATTCTGCGGCTTGGTAGACTAGGTCTGCTAAAGGAGGTCGAAAGACGGATTCAACTGGGTTGGGCTGCCTTCGGAAAGTTAAAATTCGCCCTCAGGTCTGACCTTCCGCAAAATTTAAAGACCCGTATATATGACCAGTGTGTCCTCCCGGTTATGACGTACGGGTGTGAAACGTGGACTCTGACGGTCGGTGTAGTCCAAAGGTTGAAAGTTGCCCAGAGAGCAATGGAGCGAGCCATGCTGGGAATATCGCTACGTGATATGGTGCGTAACGAGGAAATCCGCCGACGCACCAAAGTAGTCGATATTGGATACCGGGTGGCTAAGCTCAAGTGGCAGTGGGCTGGACACGTCAGCCGAAGAGACGACGACCGTTGGAGTAACCGTGTTCTACACTGGCGGCCGTGGACAGGAAAACGGAGTGTGGGAAGACCACCCGCCAGGTGGGACGACGACATCAAGTGCGTCGGCGGAAAGCAATGGTTCCGTACCGCTGAAGGTCGGGAGGACTGGAGGAAAATTGGAGAGGCGTATGTCCAGCAGTGGACGCTTACACGCTGACTGACTGACTGAGAGCCTTTCCAGGGTTTTAAGGAGAAAGGAGGTCAGGCTGATCGGTCTATACGATTTTGCCAGAGTGTAGTCGTCCCTGGTTTTGGAAGGAACACTACTTTTACCTCTCTCCATGTTCTAGGGACATATTTGTGCGCAAGACACGCCCTAAATATGTCGACTAGTATAGGTGTTGTGATGTCTATGGTCCACTGCATGAGCCCTGGGAAGAACTCGTCGAGGCCTGCTGCCTTGAAGGTCTGGAAACTGTTTACAGCCCATCTCACCTTGTTGTCGGTGACTATTCTTTCGGCTGATGTCCATTCTGGTGCTGTGGGGGCATTGTGTTCCCGATCCACCCATTCCGCGTCCTGACTAAGATGCAGTCCTGGGAAGTGGGTTATCAGTAATACCTCGCATGTTTCCGAGTCGTCCTGTGTGTATGTCCCGTCTGACTTCCTCAGGTTTCCCAGGGTGCCCCTTCGGTCGTTAGAGAGTAACTTCTTGATTCTGGCTGCCTCACTTGTTCTTTTTATACCTTCACAGAAGCCTCTCCACGACCGTCTTTTGTGCGCCCTGATGTCCTTGTTGTACTCCGACTGTGCCGCCTTATAGCGCTCCCAGTCTGTACCCGTTCGTGTGTTTCTTGCCCTATTAAAGAGTTTTCTTACCTTCCTTTTGAGTTGCTCCAGCTTAGGGCTCCACCAACTTTTGCTTTTGCTGGTGGTGCTGGAGCATTCCCTTAGCGGGCTGGATAGGTGGTAGTTTTCGATGAGCGTAGAAGTGATGGTATTTACCCACGATTCTATCTCAACTGTCGTTTCTATGTGCCCTGGTGCTTCACCATCGCCTAATCTGTCTCGTACACCGCCAAGGAATTTGGCTTTGTCCGTTTTCCTTGGGAACCTCCTCGGTGCTGGTCCCTGAAAGCTCACATGTAAGTCGAAACAGATCCATCTATGGTCCGAGCAGGATGCATCTTCTGACACGTGCCAGCCACAGATGTGCTCAGTAGTCTCGTTTGAGGCTAGTGTGACATCTATGACTGTCTGGCATCTGGAAGTGACAAAAGTTGGTTCTGTTCCCGTGTTTAAGATGTTTAAGGTAGTGCAAAATAGGAAGTCTGAGAAATCCTCACCTCTTTTGTTTGTGGTGGAGCTCCCCCAGATCGTGGGGTGGGCGTTTGTGTCCGCTGCGACGATGATTTGTTGTTTGCCATAGAGTAGGTTGTTGGCATTCTAACGAGGTCTTCAATAAACTTATACATGGAAATGAAGAGCATATACTTGTTGTTGTATAACTAGAAGTTGGCTCTAAGCCTGCAAACTAGTCCCTCTTGTTCGGGGGCCTTCGTCCGAAACCCCTCTATCTCCAGCCAGCCTATGTCCTCCAAAAAGGCCACAAGACGACCGGGGTGCCTGCAGCATCCCCCCTTGCACAGTGGATATCTGTAATACCCGCGGTGTGTAGATGTTTATTTAGTGAGCAGTGGCCGCTTATAAGACCAACGGCTATTTTCAGCTTAGCCTGTTTTATTAGCTATCGAACCAGCTGTTTGTCTGGTTTTGGAAGAGCTGTCTGCACTCTGAGAGGCCCTTCCACCTGTCACTGTGTGGTATCGACACATGCAGTATAGAGCGTGTACTTATGAAAGATACTACGAGTGTGGAAGAGGACAACAGAGATGTGTTAGGTTAGGTTAGGACGCAGAGGGCCAAAGCGCATGCTCCAACCAACCAATATCACCTCCGAGAAGGTAGGGGCCACACCGGAGACTTACCTTTTGGATTGCTGGCTATACTGGACTAGAGGTGAACTCTCTCATCGCTCATCTCTGCCTACCCTATTGGGAAACACGTCTATGTATGTAGGGAAGGCAGCCACGTATGCAGCATACACAATCTGGATAGCTACAGACAGTGGTCGAATTGGACTTATTCACGCACCGGAACGCGTTTCCCCCCAAAGCACCCAATAAAATTGAAATATACGTAATTCATCAATCAACATAACTGTAAAGAATCTTCAATTGATTGTAGTGTCAGATTAAGCCCGCGTGAGGCCTGTAGCAAATGATGTCAGCCAAATTAGGGTATTTGCTTTGATATAAGATCAATCGCCATCACCCTTAATAACACAAAATAATGCGTCTGACATAACAAAGTTTTCGGCAAATTCCTTCACTGGTGTTTTATATTAATGAAACTAAATAGGTACAAGATTCCCTTATTCCAAAATGTTTTTATCTGTTGTGTATGTCTGTCTGTCTGTTTGTCTGGGTATCACGTTAAAACCGTTGCTTCTATTATCGTGACATTTCATCAATAAATTTTAAAATGTCCAGAAGATGCACTTGCGAAATATCATCACACTCAATTATCAAAGAGCTGAGCAGTGACGAATAATATAAAATTATGTATGACGATATTTTATATTATCGCAAAGAGCGACGCCCATATTGGTCAAATTGTAGCTGTCTTGTTATGAAAAGCAGGAGCTGTATAAATAAAATTCATCTTTGCGAGCCGGAAAGGCATGAGGAAAACTTTTACGAAACGGAACGGTGATTTCATGAACCGGAACGGCGTTCCGGTGCGTTCCGGTTCATTGGCTACAGAGAGAAGGGAGGACTAATGAGTGAGCCATGCCGGTAATGCGCAACCTGCAAGACAACACAGACTACGCACCGGTGACTCTGTCGGTGTAGCGCTGGTAGAGGGGCATGCGCCACACGCGGTCGCCGGTGGCGTGCGCGGCGCGGCGCAGCGCGCGCGCGAGCGCGTCGTCGCGCGTGAACAGTCCGCTCGCCGCGTCGCCGAGCGCCACGCGCATCGCTCCCGTCAGCGTCGCCAGGTCCACTGTCACCAGCGGGTTGAAACTGTGCGGAGGACGCTTGTTTTAGTGACAGGTGTGTGGGGGATCTCCTCGCGAAACCACGCTCAGACAGGCGGCCATGCCAGCAGATTTGCGGACAGTTGCTAGCCTATTGATACGATGTTTGAACTTTGAAGGCCCCTAACCCAGGCCAGGAAAGGATTTGGGAAACACTCGCCGGAAGACAGTTCCACACTCTCAGTTTCTCTGCGGCGAGTGCTGCGAAGATAGGCCGGATGGCATAAGGGAAGCAAGGGATGGAGCGGCGGCGCTGGATCGTTACAACATAATAGTGGCTCAGTAGGTACTCACTCGTGTGCGTAGCAGAGCGCGTCGCACAGTATGAGGCGTCCCTCAGCGTCTGTGTCGTCCACCAGCACGGACTTGCCGTCGCGCGCCGTGAACACGTCGCCGGGCTTGGTCGCGCGCCCGCCGGGCATGTTCTCCGTCGCCGGCGCCAGACCTGCGCCGCCGGGCAACAACACAATGCAGCTGTTGATACTCACTCGTGTGCGTAGCAGAGCGCGTCGCACAGTATGAGGCGTCCCTCGGCATCTGTGTTGTCCACCAGCACGGACTTGCCGTCGCGCGCCGTGAACACGTCGCCGGGCTTGGTCGCGCGCCCGCCGGGCATGTTCTCCGTCGCCGGCACCAGACCTGCGCCGCCCCGGGGAACAACACAAGGCAGCTGTTGATACTCACTCGTGTGCGTAGCAGAGCGCGTCGCACAGTATGAGGCGTCCCTCAGCGTCTGTGTCGTCCACCAGCACGGACTTGCCGTCGCGCGCCGTGAACACGTCGCCGGGCTTGGTCGCGCGCCCGCCGGGCATGTTCTCCGTCGCCGGCACCAGACCTGCGCCGCCCCGGGGAACAACACAATGCAGCTGTTGATACTCACTCGTGTGCGTAGCAGAGCGCGTCGCACAGTATGAGGCGTCCCTCGGCATCTGTGTTGTCCACCAGCACGGACTTGCCGTCGCGCGCCGTGAACACGTCGCCGGGCTTGGTCGCGCGCCCGCCGGGCATGTTCTCTGTCGCCGGCGCCAGACCTGCGCCGCCCCGGGGAACAACACAATGCAGCTGTTGATACTCACTCGTGTGCGTAGCAGAGCGCGTCGCACAGTATGAGGCGTCCCTCGGCATCTGTGTTGTCCACCAGCACGGACTTGCCGTCGCGCGCTGTGAACACGTCGCCGGGCTTGGTCGCGCGCCCGCCGGGCATGTTCTCTGTCGCCGGCGCCAGACCTGCGCCGCCCCGGGGAACAACACAATGCAGCTGTTGATACTCACTCGTGTGCGTAGCAGAGCGCGTCGCACAGTATGAGGCGTCCCTCGGCATCTGTGTTGTCCACCAGCACGGACTTGCCGTCGCGCGCCGTGAACACGTCGCCGGGCTTGGTCGCGCGCCCGCCGGGCATGTTCTCCGTCGCCGGCACCAGACCTGCGCCGCCCCGGGGAACAACACAATGCAGCTGTTGATACTCACTCGTGTGCGTAGCAGAGCGCGTCGCACAGTATGAGGCGTCCCTCGGCATCTGTGTTGTCCACCAGCACGGACTTGCCGTCGCGCGCCGTGAACACGTCGCCGGGCTTGGTCGCGCGCCCGCCGGGCATGTTCTCCGTCGCCGGCGCCAGACCTGCGCCGCCCCGGGGAACAACACAATGCAGCTGTTGATACTCACTCGTGTGCGTAGCAGAGCGCGTCGCACAGTATGAGGCGTCCCTCGGCATCTGTGTTGTCCACCAGCACGGACTTGCCGTCGCGCGCCGTGAACACGTCGCCGGGCTTGGTCGCGCGCCCGCCGGGCATGTTCTCCGTCGCCGGCGCCAGACCTGCGCCGCCGGGCAACAACACAATGCAGCTGTTGATACTCACTCGTGTGCGTAGCAGAGCGCGTCGCACAGTATGAGGCGTCCCTCGGCATCTGTGTTGTCCACCAGCACGGACTTGCCGTCGCGCGCCGTGAACACGTCGCCGGGCTTGGTCGCGCGCCCGCCGGGCATGTTCTCTGTCGCCGGCACCAGACCTGCGCCGCCGGGCAACAACACAATGCAGCTGTTGATACTCACTCGTGTGCGTAGCAGAGCGCGTCGCACAGTATGAGGCGTCCCTCGGCATCTGTGTTGTCCACCAGCACGGACTTGCCGTCGCGCGCCGTGAACACGTCGCCGGGCTTGGTCGCGCGCCCGCCGGGCATGTTCTCTGTCGCCGGCACCAGACCTGCGCCGCCGGGCAACAACACAATGCAGCTGTTGGCGCGACAAACATTTCTGTCACCCTCATCGGATCGCTTTTGACGTTGACATTGGGCTTCTGAGAACCGTTTCTCTGAGCAATTGTCAATCGGCGAGTGTTTTCCACATTCTTTCAACCTTTATTTAAAGTAATCCGGTACGAATGGCTGAGTCAGAGGGGGCAAAGGACATACTGGCTGGTCGGAGCCAATATCTCCTCCGAGAAGGTGACATTCCGGAGACTTCTTTTTGGATTTATGACCTTACTGGACTAGAGGAGAACACAGCCGAGGCTTCTATGCGGCAATCGTACATTCAGTACGGCGGCACAGGTTACTTAACAGTTACTTTGTTACAGATAAATCACTCTATAGAAAAAGTTCCATACCTACGGCTTTAATAGCCTAATGTTTCACGTCGCCAATCGCTGCGTGTGAAAATGTACCTAAACGATTGAGTGTTAAGTGATTATTGCTTTGCAGCTGAAAGCAGTAGCGTGAGCGCGCGCGTTAGGTATGCTCCGCGCGGCTGTCGGCAGCACACTGAATTATGGATCGCCGGCGGTCCGCCGGGCGGTAGATAGTTAGCGCGCGCAAGTACATAGAGTGCATGTGCCCTGACGGCGGTGTCAACCCAATCGGCTACAATTTCCGATTCGTACTTCGCAGAGTGTAATTTCTTTAGATGAGGTGGTTTTTTGCCCAGCCAAAACCACTTGGCTACCCTTGCTGGTATATATTCATTAAAAAAATGTGTGCGAGTACGTACCGACCAGGCGCACGGGCAGCTTGAGCGCGGCGACGGCGCGCAGCGCGCCGCACACGACGGCCGCGCCGCCCATGTCGCCGCGCATCTCAGCCATCTTGCCGCTTGGCTTGATGGAGATGCCGCCGGTGTCGAACGTGACACCCTTACCCACCAGCACGATCGGCTTCTCATCTGACATGAACATTTTAGGGGTAAATTTTGGGGGACAGTTTATAAAGTTAAAATTGTTTTTTTGATGTGATAACGTCACGTCTTATAAATTGATGAACACCGGCTGCACGCACGAAAAAGTGTCACTTTCCATCTGAGCCTGTGTGTGCAAGCGAGAGCGCGTAACAAGCGATAGAGAGGCACAATCGGCCCAAGCGTCGGCTTTTCTAAAGTACCAGGGCAGCACAAATTGAAAGGAGGTTACTCGCACCATAATAATATATTAAGCGCATCTGGCCGGTCGGCAAAGTTTCAAATTTAGAATATTCATGAAACAGGTTCTAAAGTACCAGGGCAGCACAAATTGAAAGGAGGTTACTCCTACCATAGTATATTAAGCGCATCTGGCCGGTCGGAAAACATTTCAAATTTAGAATATTCATGAAACAGGTTCTAAAGTACCAGGGCAGCACAAATTGAAAGGAGGTTACTCCTACCATAATATATTAAGCGCATCTGGCCGGTCGGAAAAGATTTCAAATTTAGATGACGTTATCACGTAAAACTATCGTCCGTAAACTGACTTTACAGACAACCAATTTTTTGGAAACTGACACGGTTGGCTTCAATCACCTACTACATCCGTGATGTCAGCCCATAACACCTTGGTGAACTAGGTGCCATGTCAATGCTTTCCTTCGGTTGTGCCGGCTACACTGTACTGGACGGAAAATACGAACTATTTACATAGCCGTTTCGACCGACCTTTCATTTAGTGCGGTGGTATCAACCCAGGCAGGTTAAATCCTAACACCTAGTAAGGTAAGAAGGGAAGGGATCTACAAGCTTTACGTGGAATCAGAACCACTGCCAGCCTCCAACGGTCGAGCGGTCACCCATCCAGCCACTGACCGTGCCCAGGTGTGCTTATGATCAGACCGACCGCACCACTGCGCTATACCGGGGCTGGCTCACTCCTACCTCAGCGCCCGGTCTGCGCGAGCGCGTGCGCCTACAGTAGTTAATAGTTACGCATGATGTACGAGTGTGTTCCCCACCACCTACAACCTGGGAATCTTCAAAGGCGTGTTAATAAATTAGACAACGACCTCTTTGTCCGCCTTGTGGAGAGCGTTTCAACTAAAAGTTCCCTTCGCCGTTCTGTTGGCTCCACTGTCTATCTGTCAAAACAGCGTTGAGGGTTGCTATGTGTACAGATTTACCCGTAATTATCGGTATTTACCGTATTTATTATACCGTTAATACCGATTACATTATTAGGTAATATAATCTTCACAATCTGGAAACAAGAATTTAAGCACTGACAGTGACACTGACAGTGGAGCCAACATAACGGCGAAGGGAACTTTTGGATGAAACGCTCTCTAGCTGGCACGATGCCTCTCTGAGTGTGGTTTCGCGAGCAATTGTGTTATTGGTTGTGTCTTAATTGTCCTTCGAACTTTTTGGCACAGCCACCCGTGCCGGTCGTCTATAAAAATAAAAATAACGTACCGGTGCCGCCGCTGCCGTCGTAATGCATCTCAATGAAGACGGGCGGCTCGGCGGAGCCCGCCGCCACCGACAGGAAGCACCCCATGCGCATGCTCTCCGCCCACGCGCGGTCCCTGCGCCAACATTCACATCGAGAGCCGATCACGTTTAATATGTGGAGGAGCACAAGGGGCAGACGAGGAAAAAGTGTTTTAATTTTTGTGATTACGGACAATGGGTTTCACTCACATTTTGACGTGATAACGTCACGTCTTATAAATTTATGAACACCGGCTGCACGCACGAAAAAGTGTCACGTTCCATCTGAGCCTGTGTGTGCAAGCGAGAGCGCGTAACAAGCGATAGACAGGCACAATCGGCCCAAGCGTCGGCTTGTACATTTATCTCTCTGGTTCTAAAGTACCAGGGCACCACAAATTGAAAGGCGGTTACTCGTACCATAATATATTAAGCGGATCTGGCCGGTCGGAAAAGATTTCAAATTTAGAATTTATGACGTTATCACGTAAAACTATCGACCGTAAACCGACTTTACAGACAACCAATTTTTTTTCTGTAATTTTAGTCATCTATTTTGACAACTTCTGATAATTTGATTTGCCTGTAATAAGTATGTACCGTGATGGTACTCCACAGTACACAAAACAATACGAACGTAATTGAAATGAAATGAAATATTTATTTACACATAAAATCTTACACTGCAATAAACTAGTCTCCTGCACTAGAAAATTTCTGTTTCGCAGAAAGCCTTTTATAATAATATACAAAGTGGCATTATTCATTTTGCATCATTTTCAATTGTACTTCACCCATCTCACTTATTGAGGACAGATTAATAACTCACGTCAGATGTCGGCTCCCCACGAAAACCCCATACGAGTACAACATCCACTGACCGCTCAGGTGTGCTTGGGCGGTACGGTGTGCTTATGATCCGACTGACAGCATAGTAAAAGGAAAAAAGGAGACGAGTAGGGTAACTGGAACCCATTTTTAAAATAACTACCTACGCTGCGCTGAGCCACCAGGGCTCTCACACACATACTAACGCACGACAGGTAATGAGCCCATTATGGTGGAAACCCACTTTCAGAGAGAAAGCGAGAGATAGAGAGAGATTTAAAATTATTATTATAAAAATATAATTAATAATTAATAATATATAAATATAATTAATAATAAATATATAAATGATATATAAGTGCGGGGCGGCCATCACTCACTACAAGCGAGGCAAGTGAGAATGTAAGTAGGTGGTTGTGTACGGACAGCGTGCGCTGGCGCGCGCTTGTGTGAGTGCGACATCGGCGCGCTTGTATGAAGACGGTTAACTAGTCTGTCTAAACTATGCCGACAGTACCACTGATCTACCGAAGCTGATATTTTAGAAAGAAAAACAAGCAACAACTAGTTTTGTTTGTAATTACCTCACGATCACGTTAACGCCGAGCGGCTGCAGCTCGGCGCAGACAGCGGCGGCGAGGTGCGTGGGCGTGAGCCTGTTGCCGGGCCGCTCCATCAGCGTGCGCGCCCAGTTCTGACTCTCCGCCCCCGCCGCGCCCAGCCGCCACTCCGGCGACCCAGCCGCTTCTGCGCACGCACGAGACATCTTATCTATACAGACGGCGGCGGCGAGGTGCGTGGGCGTGAGCCTGTTGCCGGGCCGCTCCATCAGCGTGCGCGCCCAGTTCTGACTCTCCGCCCCCGCCGCGCCCAGCCGCCACTCCGGCGACCCAGCCGCTTCTGCGCACGCACGAGACATCTTATACTATACAGACGGCGGCGGCGAGGTGCGTGGGCGTGAGCCTGTTGCCGGGCCGCTCCATCAGCGTGCGCGCCCAGTTCTGACTCTCCGCCCCCGCCGCGCCCAGCCGCCACTCCGGCGGCCCAGCCGCTTCTGCGCACGCACGAGACATCTTATACTATACAGACGGCGGCGGCGAGGTGCGTGGGCGTGAGCCTGTTGCCGGGCCGCTCCATCAGCGTGCGCGCCCAGTTCTGACTCTCCGCCCCCGCCGCGCCCAGCCGCCACTCCGGCGACCCAGCCGCTTCTGCGCACGCGGGGCATCTTATAATATTATAAGGTCTTTTTTTAGTAGGTAACGATACGGTAAGGGGTGTATATATATCAGATACTGATCACGCTCCCATACCAATTTTTTTTTACGATATAAAAAACCTACTCACCCATCAAATTTATTTATTTATTTTATTTATTTATTTATTTGATGAACGAACAGCCTAGGCTGATGTGTTCATGTCTAAGGCCCACTTGCACCAACATGAATTTAACTATATAAACCAGTTTAACTCGTTAAGCTAGCACCCGTTGACTGTGGGAACCGCGTTTAAATCCATAACTCGCTACTTTAACTCAAAACTCGTGTTGGTGCAAGTGGGCCTAAGTTCACTGGTGCTTTGTTATTTTGATGTTAGTTTAGTTTGGTGTTTTTTTTAGGTGTTTGTCGAGCCTGTTTTTAAAGGAATTGGTGGTGGGTGCTTGTACGACATCTTCGGGCAGTTTGTTCCACATTTCCACTGCTCTATTTGACAGGAAGTTTCCTGTATCGTTACCTACTAAAGAAAGACCTTATATACCGCGTGGCGCCGGCACTTGAATAGAATAGACTCACTGCATCTCTCCCCGTGCATGTCGACAAGGGGATTAGGACAAGATGCCGTGCTAAAGGGCGACAGGCTAGCCACCTCTCTCACCTTGCTACGGTCCATCCGCCGAGTCATGCAGCAGGTGGGTCTTCGTGCCTTACTTGCTGCTCGATAGTTATCTTGTACGAATACTTAGCAAAACGTGGCGGTCGGTGTTGTGCTTGTAATTTGTTCCATAAAAAAAAAAAAAAAAAAAAGAGTACTTACGGCACAACACGCGATTACTCTGCCTACCCCGATTGTCGTGATTCAGCGTGTGTGATATGATATGTATGTATGTATGTAACTAGTATTAATAGTTGTTGTAGCTAAACTTTGTTCATAGCGGGACCTAAAAAATGTACCCCTTTTGGTCGGGAACACTATTTCGAAAAACTAATTGCTAGGAATCTTGTTAGATTTCCGTACCGTGTGGGGTCGGTACTTAAAAATAATAGCCCCACTGCATCTCTCCCCGTCGCATGTCGTAAAAGTCGACTAAGGGATAAGAAAATTCGTCAGCCTCGGTAGCTCAGTGGCGCGGTTGGTTAGTCAACCGTTATTAATAATAATAATAATAATAATAGAATAGAAGAAAAAGCTGTCAAGATGACATATTGTAAAAAATCTGCCCTCAACAAGAAAATTGTTTAAAAAGCGGCTGCAGGCGCCGCACCGGGCTCGCAGAGAGCGCGGAACCATCATCAACGGCGCACGGCTCCGTAGTGTTGGAGTAAACATGCTGGCCAGCACAGGAGCCGAAGCCCGGCGGCGCCTCAAGACAACATCGTATGTCAATGAATGACAGCGGCGGCTCACGGCGTACGGCGACACGGTCGGCGCCTCATCGGGCAGGTAGAGCTGCGAGCGGCGTTGCAGGTCATGGTCAGAACACCCGACCAGGACATCGCGCACGGACCACTACAACACGCCGCCCACGGCGTGTGTCTGCGCATCGGCCCATCAGCGCATCAGACACCTCGCCCTCCCCGCCCGCACCGGCATCGCCGTGCCGCCGACGCCTACGCGAACGAGCCGCTTCTTCTCGACCACCCGCACGCCCTTCACCGACGCCCGCCGAGACATCGTCAGGATCATCGAACGATGACGGCGGGCCGACGACACCGTCCCCGCCAATACACCGACGGCGAGGACGACGTCCACCACCGGCACGCTTGGGGCCGTCGGGGTCTCGTACCCCACCTACAGCCCCCGCTACCGATGGTGTAGTGCGCCGTATACGTTGGACTTATGAAATAAATATAAAAGTCATGACGGCGTACTACAGGGCCACACAGGGAGAAACAGTCCGGACTGCTTACCGACCGAGGCTGCTTTCTGAATTTCAGGCTTTGGAATCGACCATCTCTGTTTCAGCCCAGCGCCTATCAGATCAAGTACGGCTCATCCTAAACCGCCATTTTGTAGATGACGCCGTGCTTGACCAACTACGCCTTGATGCGCTCCCCCCTGCCACTGCCACGACGCCCGTACGCCCGGACGCCGCATGCGCCCCGCCGCCGCCTCCGGCGAGAGCGCGGGGTGCTGCCGCTGTCGCCACCGTTGCTGATGTGACAGCCGCACCCGTACCGACACCACCATCTGCCGAGGATGGTGGCGATGTGGTAGGGGGCATCGTAAGTACCCAAGATAATGAGTTCATGAGGAGGACTCTTGAAGAGGCGATTCTGGAGTACCGCTCGGCACCTACTAATGACAGGCCGCGGATACCGAGGTTGCCCACGAATAAAAAAAATCTTATTATGGTGAGGATCCTGGATTCGTATCTAAAACAATATATCGAGTCTAGTGTAGATCTCGCCGATACTTACTCGATCTTGTACTGTGGGGCGGTGGCTGCCTGTCGCATGGCGCGTTTGAAATTCGAGAATATATCTAGAGACACACGCGCCAGGCCAACCACCGCTCCCGCGTGGCAGTTACGGATCGAGCGACGTATCGGCGAGGCCAGGATCCTCATCGGAAAGCTATACTGCTTCAGGTCTGGAAATACAAGACCGAAAATCATGCGCTTCGTGACGAAGGCTTTTGGTGGTGCTGTATTAAGCCAGACACAGCCAAACTTCCACTCACTAGTCACGGAGCGCATAGATGACCTGAAGCAGCAAATTAGCGCGTGGGCCCAACGTATCCGTCGCTATAGGAAGCGTGTCGACCGTTATCACCAGAATCGTCGATTCCAGAGTGACCAAAGGTGGGTATACCGGAACTGGGAGCACCCGAACCAACGACCGACAGACACGATCCGACCGACTGAGCAAGAAAATGCTTTATTTTGGAAAAACATCTGGTCGGATCCTGTCTGTCACGTCGAGGGTGAATGGATGAGAGTTGTCCAGCGGGTGTGTCAGTCGATAGAACCAATGTCCGCCATAAATATCAGCGAAGAGGATGTAGGTTCTGCAATCCGCCAGGCACTGAACTGGAAATCTCCAGGGCCGGACGGATTGCAGAACTTCTGGCTGAAATGGTTCAGAAGCAGCCACTCCCGCTTGGCTGTTCAATTCCAAGATGCCCTCGACCATCGGGTTCTCCCAGAGTTCATGACTACTGGTGTCACCCACCTGCTCCATAAATCTGGTAGTACTGCGGAACCTAAAAATTATAGACCTATCACTTGCTTGCCTACCATCTACAAGCTCCTGACATCCATTCTGACGCACAAAATATCAATTCACATAAAGCACAATAACATCTTGTCCGTTGCTCAGAATGGATGTCGGGCTGGGTCCCGCGGTACTAAGGAGCTGCTCCTCATAGACATGACCGTTTGTCAGCAGGTCCGACGCAATCGAAAGAACCTGTCTGCTGCCTGGATAGACTACAAGAAGGCTTTTGACTCCGTGCCCCATACGTGGTTGCTAAGGATACTAGAACTATACAAAACTGACACGAATATCTGTCAATTCCTTGGCGCATGTATGGAACAATGGAGTACTATCCTTCGTGTACCAGGTGGCGAACGGACTTCGGTTGCAGACGACCGGATTCCCATACGGCGGGGGATCTTCCAGGGAGACAGTCTGAGTCCGCTTTGGTTTTGTCTGGCTCTGAACCCTCTTAGCACTCTGCTTGAGGACTCAGAGCTGGGCTACTGTCTTCGAAGAGGAGGCTCTCGAATATCGCACTTATTTTATATGGATGACCTCAAACTGTTTGCCAAGTCGGACACCGAACTAATGTCGATGATGAAGATAACTGAAGGCTTCAGCAACGACATTGGAATGGAGTTCGGCTTGGAAAAATGTGGGACCATCCATGTGGAACGTGGTGTGATCGTGAACTCCGGCGGCATACAGTTGTCGGAGTCCATGAATGTTCGAGCTCTCTCCGAAGACGAAACTTATAAGTATCTGGGAATATCGGAGGCTCTCAACATACGGGATACGGACATGAAACAATCAGTTAAGGAAAAGTTTTTTCGTCGTCTTACAAAAGTACTAAATAGCCTTTTGTCAGGCGGCAATAAAATTCGTGCCTATAACGGTTGGGTCATGCCTGTGCTCGTATATACTTTCGGTATTCTCAGATGGACTCAGACCGAATTGGACTCGCTGGACAGAAAGGTCAGGACGCTGATGACGAAATCCCGTATGCATCACCCACGATCATCGGTCATGAGGTTGTATATCCCGCGGAAGTGTGGGGGTCGAGGTATGTTAAATGCCAAGAACCTGCACAACCGCGAGGTATGCAATCTCCGTCAGTACTTTTTGGAAAAGACTTATGTTTGTGAGATGCATCGCGATGTCGTCACCAGCGATAAAGGTCTTACCCCGCTGAGCATGGGAAAAGAGAACTGGCGGAAGCCGGTTGTACTAAGCACCGAGGACCGCATGGAAGTATGGAAAGGCAAGGAGCTGCACGGTAGGTACTTCCGGTCTCTCACGGGACCGGATGTAGACCAACTTGCTTCCGTGCACTGGCTACGCTTCGGGGACCTCTTCGGGGAAACCGAAGGGTTTGTCTTTGCAATACAAGATGAGGTTGTTAAGACGAACAACTATAGGAGACACATAATGAAGGACGGGACCATTGACATCTGCCGCGCCTGCCACCAACCTGGCGAGTCCCTCAGACATGTGATTTCCGGTTGTTCGCAGCTTGCCAACACCGAGTATTTGCATAGACACAACCTAGTAGCCAGGATTATCCACCAGCAACTTGCCTTAAAGTTCAACCTTGTAGGTACCGAAGTGCCTTACTATAAGTACAATCCGCCGCCAGTTCTCGAAAACGGTCATGTCACACTCTACTGGGACCGGTCCATTATTACAGATAGGACTATTCTCGCGAATAGACCTGATATTGTGATAGTGGACCGGGAGGCGAGGCGCGCAACGCTCGTCGATATCGCCGTGCCGCACGATGGTAACCTCGTCAGTAAGGAAGCAGAGAAGATGCTGAAGTATCTAGATCTGCAGCACGAGGTTACCAAAATGTGGCCCGTCGACTCGACGATCGTTGTGCCCATAGTCGTTTCGGCGCATGGGCTGATAGCGAAGAGCCTCGACGACCACCTTGAGAGGCTCTCGCTGAGTGGTTGGGTCAAGGGCCAGATCCAGAAGGCAGCCCTGCTCGACACTGCACGCATCGTCCGGAGGTTCCTCTCTTTGGGACCCGATCATCGGTAGCTTGCGCTCGCCCCGCCGCCGGTGGTGGAAACTCCATTTTTTTAAGGTTAATTTTGTATATGTTTTTTATGTTAGGTTTTGAATATGTACAAAATTAGTTTTAAGAATATGTGTTAATAAAGGAATAATAAATAATATTAATCGACGACCACCTTGAGAGGCTCTCGCTGAGTGGTTGGGTCAAGGGCCAGATCCAGAAGGCAGCCCTGCTCGACACTGCACGCATCGTCCGGAGGTTCCTCTCTTTGGGACCCGACCATCGGTAGCCTGGGCTCGCCCCGCCGCCGGTGGTGGAAACTCCATTTTTTTAAGGTTAATTTTGTATATGTTTTTAATGTTAGGTTTTTAATATGTACAAAATTAGTTTTAAGATAATGTGTTAATAAAGAAATAAAATAATAATAAGAAAAAAAGAAAAATCAATAAAAAAAATTAAATTTAATTAAATTTTTTTTTTTTTTGAAGAAGAAGAAAAGCTGTCAAGTTTGACACCAGTGTTGCCATGTTAGGAGATTTTCTCCTAGATTCAGGAGAATTTCAGCGGTGTTAGGAGAAGTTTTTGCCTGTCAGGAGAGTAGGAGAAAATCTAGGAGAAAGAAAATCATTACAGGAGAAGATTTAGGAGTGAGAAACATATATTTACTAGTAAGTAACAAACAAATATTTCGGTATGTACGGTGACAACACAATGAATGAACTGTTTGTGAATCAACCAACCTCTCAAGTCACACAATATACGATAGGATTTGTCTTTTAATAAGAGCAAGTTTCCCCTTCTTGCTCTTTAGATAGGATAATGTGACACTCTGTGAGTGTGTGCGTGCATTGATCGACCGACAAGCGACTACCGGGCGGGCCTAACCGAACGAACACTTTGTTATCAAACAATGTTATTTACATGTATTCTTTGTAATAATCAGTAGTATTACTGAGCCTACGTCGATAGTCTGTCCGTCAGTCCGCCCTAGAGTTGTAAAGATGCCGTTTTTTGCACTTTGATACGGATTTATTTGACTTAGGTACCGTGAAAAACGGAAAAATACGAAACGTATTTTCATATGAAATACTTGCTCTTTTCGCATTTTATTCCTGTTCTTTGCTTGAAACCAAAAAGTGAGTAGGTAACCAAAGTTCGCATCGAACACCGTAAAACACGGAAAGATTCAACAGGAAAAGGGAATAAGAGTCGCGAACAGCTCTATCGCAGAGAAGCCTATCATTTAAAAATTATGTAGGTACTCACAATACTTCTTTGTTTTAATTCAACTGTTTATCTATGCCGTAACATAATTTCATAACATTTAATTATACGGTATTGTTTACGTTTTAGTAAATTGGTTGGTTAACTACTCAATAAATAGGAATATCTTATAATATCATACCTAATCATAAAACATATTTACTTACTTGCCTAACTCAAATAGGTATCAGATCGATGGTCTACCTGCGTGTGATTTCCGTGCTGATGCTGACTAATGCCAGTTAAACTTTATTTATGTGATGGATGACTGATGAGATGACAGATTAGCTGTCACATTTCCATCAATACTAAAGTCGCGTAAAAGAAGAAGATGATTATGTATGACATTTCCGATTTCAAAATAATCATAGAAAAATAATATACCAAATAATCATTATTAAACTTTAAAACAATCGTTTCCATTAATATTCTGTTCTGAACTTGTATAGCATGCATGCGTGCAACAAACCTAAAGTTCTAATGTCACTTGAATTTGACTCTTAAAATGAATGTATTAGGTACTAAAATACGGCAGCACCGTGATTTGCCGACAAAGGAATGGGCTTAACGCGCGGTTTTCTTTAAAGACGCGCGGCTTCCTTTGAAGGCGCGCGGCTTCCTTTGAAGGGAAACAGAGAGCGGTGCCGACTGCCGCGTAGCATGCAATTTTGTGTTCTATGTATATCTGTCTAAGAATCATATTGCAATTACTTGTGAAGGCACGAAGCAAGAAGTCCATTTCGTCAAGCTAAGATGAACCTAATAATTAAGACAAGATGATCTAAAATTCGCTGTACTTTTGAAGCGTTGACGCCGGCCGCTGTTGAACCTACGTAAAATAATTTTTTTTTTACGTAGGTTCGGTTCGACAGTGCAATTTTATTTTTCATTCGTTTCTCGTCTGTTTTTACGTTCGGGCGGTTCGAGCACGTTTGTATTTGTATTGTAGCACTCACGACTACCAACCCAGTCGGCTGCAATTTGAGCCTACCACCTAGTAAGGGGCAATCTTTGTTTTAATTTGTGTTTTATAGGGTTCCGTATCCGTCTGTCTGTCTGTTTGTCCGTCTGACCCCGTGAAAATTTTCACATAATAGGTATGTTTTATTATCAGGGATCGGAATTAGGTAGAGTGATTTGGTACCAAAGTAGGTATAGTTCGCGAGAGGATATAATATGGAGTTGTTAAAACCAGCACTTTGTATGGGAATTCTGAAAATTTCCTGGGAAATTTCCGGGACTGGATTTTTCTTCGGGATCGTATTTATTGACTAAATACAAGCTTCTTTTGTTCTTAGATGATTTTCTCTAGAGTGGCCGCTTATGGAGATATAATTTTTTTCATAAATTTTTATATCTACTCAATTTACAGGAAAACAGATGTGATAAAATAATCTAAGAGTGTATTGAACTGCTTACAAAACAAGACCTAATTTGTTGTACCATCATTGGTTCTCGGTTTATTGCTCGCCGCGATTCTGAATTATCCAAGGACAGCATTTGTATGGAAAGCTCCGCCCCCTTTCCTGATTTAATTTCTCGAATGTTGATATTTTTTCGCCTGAATCTTATTTATAGACGAAATATAAGACACTTTTATTCTTGCACGTTTTTGAAAAAAATCGATATTTCCGAAGAAAAAAAAATCTAAAATATTTTTTTTCCCAAAATGTTCTCGATTGCTAATGTTTTTTGGCGGATTCTTATTTCTAAACGAAATATAAGACACTTTTATTCTTACACGTTTTTCCCTTAAGTCGATATTTCCGGAGAGAAAAATAAAACAACCAATTTTTTCATATTTTCTCAAATGTTGATGTTTTTTCTCCTGAATCTTATTTCTAGATGAAATGCGAATCTGTAGTTTCAATCATTTAAATTATTTTCAGAATCATTTAAAAAAAGTGGCCGCCATTTTGAACTTTTTAGTTACTGGACCAATTGCTTTCAAAATCGCTATCTGGGTGTGGGCTCTGAATACGAATCTGTAGTCAAAATTTAAAACAAGTTGCCGCCATTTTGAACTTTTTAGTTACTGGACCGATTGCTTTCAAAATCGATATCTGGGTGTATGTGTGGACCCTGAATACGAATCTGTTGTCAACATTTATAAAAAGTGGCCGCCATTTTTAACTTTTTAGTTACTGTACCGATTGCTTTCAAAATCTATATTTGGGTGTTTCTGTGGGCTCTGAATACGAATCAGTTGTCAAAATTAAAAAAAAATGGCCGCCATTTTGAACCTTTTAGTTTTTTACTACAAATTCATATTCAGAGCCCACACAGACACCCAGATATCGATTTTGAAAGCAATCGGTCCAATAACTAAAAAGTTCAAAATGGCGGCCACTTTTTGAAATGTTCACTACAGATTCGTATTTCGTCTAGAAATAAATTCAGGCGAAAAAACATCAACATTCGAGAAAATATGAAAAAATAAGTTGTTTTATTTTTCTCTCCGGAAATATCGACTTAAGTGAAAAACGTGTAAGAATAAAAGTGTCTTATATTTCGTTTAGAAATAAGAATCCGCCAAGAAAACATCAGCAATCGAGAACATTTTGGAAAAAAACATTTTAGATTTTTTTTTTCTCCGGAAATATCGATTTTATTGAAAAATGTCTAAGAATAAGAGTGTCTTATATTTCGTCTAGTAATAAGATTCAGGCGAAAAAATATCAACATTCGAGAAATTAAATCAGGAAAGGGGGCGGAGCTTTCATCGCGGCGAAAATTTCATCCAATATTGGTATCATGCATGAAAGAAACGGAAAAACCCCGTGTTTTTCGTTTTATTCAAAATGTATTTGTCGGTATTTTTCTGCCTTTACAACACTAGTCCGCCCTACTTTAACGGCTGTATCTTTTGTACCGTAATAGGTAGCTGGGTGTGATTTTCACAGATCATGTGTTATTTATTATTGGCGGACATCCTATTAAATAATAAGAAAAACAAAATAAAATTAAGGGCTTCCCCATAAAAGAAACGTTTTTTTTTCTAAAAAAAAAATATTTTTTGTTTGGTTTTGCTCTAACGTAAAAACGGTAATACGTACAAGTGTCAAACTTGGTGTGGTTAAAAACTAAAAAAAAAACAAATAATTAAAACAGACGAATTACGTGGTGGTTAGAATGGCAATCGTGGTTATGACGGGGGGACTAATCATTATTGGCGGAGAAGTGATAGGACATATTGAAGGAAGAGTATGTACGTATATCTCGGTTAAATACTGCTTGGTAGACAAGGTCTCCTTAAGAAGGTCGAGGGAGGAATTCAACTGAGTAGGGCTGCCTCGGAAATTTAAAATTCGCCCCGAGGTCTAACCTGTATATATTATGACCAGCGCGTCCTACCGTTTATGACGTACGGGTGTGAAACGTGAGCTCTGACTAAAGTTGTTTTCAAAAGTTGCCCAGCGAGCGATGGAACTAGCCATGCTGGGCTGGCATGGGAGTATAGCTAGGCGAAATGGTGCGTAATGTAATGACTAATGAATGAGGGGACGACGACCGTTGGAGTAACCATGTACTACATTGGCGGCCGTGGACAGGAAAATGGAGTGTGGGAGACCACCCGCCAGGTGGGACGCCGACATGAAGTATGTCGGCTGAAAGCAGTGGTCCGTACCGCTGAAGGCCGAGAGACTGGAGGAAAATTGAAGGCGTATGTCCAGCAGTAGACGCTTACACGCTGACCGACTGACTGACTGACAGAGAACCCTCGGTGCGCGAGTTCGACTCGCACTTGACCGGTTTTCAGGGTGCAAAAGATACGCTCTTTACAGGTAAGACAGACAGACGGACGGACAGACGGCCTAGGCTTAGTAAAATGGTCCCGTACGTATAAGGAACACTAAAAATGTGGTGAAATTTTTATAATTTGAAGAACAGGAGAATTTTTAGGATGACGAAAATTTTCTAGGAGATTTTTAGGAGATTTTCGAAGTCAATCTAGGAGAATTTCAAAATTTGAGTTGGCAACACTGTTTGACACATGTAAATATTTTTTCGGTAAATATGAAAAATATGTAAAGAATATCTACAGGCGCCGACCGGGCCCGCGTTACGCGCAGCAGCCTCGCCGGCAGCATAGAAGCCCGCATTGCTGAAGGCAGCATGCGGGGCACTGCCGGCGCCAACGCCCGACGGCGCCTGCCGTCACATGTCAACTTCGCAAGACTGCGGCGGCTATAGGCGTGCGGCGACACGGCCGACGCTCCGGCGGGCGAATGGAGGTACGAGCAGCGCTGCAGGCCGAGGGCAGAGCGCGCACCGAACGCGCAATTCCACACGCCGCCGCCCCCGCCGCGTATCAGCACACCGGCCCAGCAGCAGCGCTACGGATGGCTCGCCCCATCCGCCCGCGCCCGCATCACCGTGCCGCCGCCGCCTGCGTCCACGAGTCGCCACTTCTTCTACACTATCCACCGCACACCCTCCACCGACGCCCGCCGCAACGTCGTCAGAATCATCTGGCGGCGACGACGACGGGCCGACGACGCCGCTCCCGTCAGAAGAACCACGACGAGGACGACGTCCACCACCGGCCGGCTTGGGGCCATCGGGGCTTCATGCTCCGCCTATAGTCCCCGCTACCGATGGTGTAGTGCGCCGTATGCGCTGGCCCTATGACCTTAATATGAAAGTCATGACGGCGTACTACAGGGCCACGGAGGGAGAAACCAACCGGACCATGTTTCGAGCAAGATTGCTTACTGAGTTTCAGGCTCTTGAACCGACAATGTCTTTTTCAGCCCAGCGTCTATCAGACCAGGTACGCGTCATCCGGAAACGGAAGTTCTTGGATGACGCCGTGCTGGATCGACTGCGCCTAGACGCGCTTCCTACTACCATAGCTCCCGCTTCTTCGCGGCCGCGCGCAGACGCTGTCTGCGCCTTGTCGGACGCGCTCCGCTCACCACACGCCCCTGTATGTGTAGTGGCGAATATGAGTGAGCTGCTGTCACAGTCACCACCTTCAGCGGAGGACGGGGGTGAGGTAGTAGGGGGAGATGTAAGTGCCCAGGTTGATGAGCAAATGAGAAGCGCCCTGGAGCGGGCGATATTGGAGTTTCGATCGGTAAGCTTTGTAACTAGGCCTCGAATACCGCGCTTGCCCACAAATAGAAAAAATATGAGCATTGTGGGGACCATGAATTCCCATTTAAAACCATATATGGAAACTAGCGAAAACTTAGTCGATACCCACTCACTCCTCTGCTGTGCGGCGATCGCCGCATGTCGAATAGCCGGTGTCAAATTTGAAAACAACAACCGCGTGAGACACTCAGGCCCAATGTTGGTGGTCCCCGCTTGGCAGAGGAGAATACAGAAACGTATCGACGAGACGCGGGTCCTCATAGGGAAGCTTTGCTGCTTCAGGTCGGGAAATATGCGACCAAAAATTATGCGGTTCGTGACTAAAGTCCTAAAAGGGGTTGTAATAAGGCCCTCCCATCCCAACTTCCAGTCAGTGGTCACGGAGCGCATAGACGACCTGAAGCAGCAGATTAGCGCGTGGGCAAAGCGTATTCGCCGCTATAGAGAGCGTGTCGATCGATATCAACTGAATCGCCAGTTCCAGAGTGACCAAAGGCGGGTGTATAGAAACTGGGAGCAGCCTAAACAGCTAGTGGCAGATGAGGCTAAACCTACCAAAGCAGAAAATTGTCAATTCTGGAGTAAAATATGGTCAGAGCCCGTCTGCCACGTCGAAGGTGAATGGATGAAGACTGTCGAGCGAGCATGTCAGGACATAGAGCCGATGGAGCCAGTGAACTTGACAGAGATTGATGTTAGTTCGGCAATCCGTCGTGCACACAATTGGAAGTCTCCCGGGGCCGACGGACTGCACAACTTCTGGCTCAAATGGCTTACTTGCTGCCATGCTCGCTTGGCAATTCAATACCAAGAAGCCATAGACCAACGACTGCTACCAGAGTTCATGACCACAGGCATCACCCACCTGCTCCATAAGACCGGTAGTACCGCGGATCCAAAAAATTACAGACCAATTACATGTTTGCCCACTATCTATAAACTACTGACATCCATTCTGACAAACAAAATAAATGTTCACGACCGCCAAAATAACATCATGTCGGCTACTCAGAATGGGTGTCGGGCTGGATCCCGCGGTACTAAGGAGCTTCTTTTCATAGATGCGACTATTTTCCAGCAGGTTCGCCGCAGCAGAAAGAATCTGTCCGCCACCTGGGTTGACTATAAAAAGGCATTTGATTCTGTACCCCACACATGGCTCAAGAAATTTTTACTACTATACAAAGTTGATGAAAACATCTGTCAATTCCTGAGTGCATGTATGGAACAATGGAAAACAGTCCTCAGCCTTCCAGGTGAGAGGCAGCTTTCTGATGTGGAAGACTGCATTCATATACGGCGGGGCATCTTCCAGGGTGACAGCCTGAGCCCGCTTTGGTTCTGCTTAGCTCTGAACCCTCTCAGTTCGCTTCTGGAGGATTTGGGACTGGGCTACTTTCTGCGGAGAGGGAGCCACTCGATTTCTCACTTGTTCTATATGGATGACCTAAAAATACTGGCTAGTTCGGACTCTGAGCTGATGTCGATGCTGAAGACAACTGAAAATTTCAGCACGGACATTGGAATGGAGTTCGGGATAGACAAGTGTGCGAGCATCCATATAAAACGAGGGAGGGTCACGGCCTCCGATGGGATTCAACTCTCGGAGTCGGTGAACATTCGAGCCCTCTCTGACGAAGAAACCTACAAATATTTGGGTATGCAGGAGTGTCTTGGTATCAAGGATGCGGTCATGAAACAACACGCAAAGGCTAAATTCTATCACCGTCTCACAATAGTACTGAAAAGTCTATTGTCGGGCAGTAATAAAATCAGAGCTTACAATGGTTGGGTCATGCCCGTTCTTATATACACCTTTGGCATACTCAAATGGTATCAGACTGAGCTGGACGCCCTGGACAGAAAGGTCAGAACGCTGATGACGACGTCCCGGATGCATCACCCACGATCATCGGTCATGAGATTGTATATCCCGCGGAAGTGTGGGGGTAGAGGTATGCTAAATGCCAAGAAACTACACAACCGCGAGGTATGCAATCTCCGTCAGTATTTTATGGAAAAGACTGATGTTTGTGAGATGCACCGCGATGTTGTCGTCAGCGATAAAGGCCTTACCCCGCTGGACATGGGAAAAGAGGACTGGCGGAAACCGGTTGTACTGAGCAACGAGGACCGCATGGAAGTATGGAAAGGCAAGGCGCTGCACGGTAGGTACTTCCGGTCTCTCACGGGACCGGATGTAGATCAACTCGCCTCCGTGCACTGGCTACGCTTCGGGGACCTCTTTGGGGAAACCGAGGGTTTTGTCTGTGCAATACAAGACGAAGTTGTCAAGACCAACAATTACAGGAGATTCATTATGAAGGATGGCACCATTGACATCTGCCGCGCCTGCCACAAACCTGGCGAATCCCTCAGACATGTAATCTCGGGTTGTTCGCAACTTGCCAACTCCGAGTATTTGCACAGGCACAACCTAGTAGCCAGGATCATCCATCAGCAACTTGCTTTGAAGTTCAACCTTGTCGGCTCGGAGGTGCCTTACTACAAGTATAACCCACAGCCAGTTCTCGAAAATGCTCACATCACTCTCTACTGGGACCGGTCGATTATCACTGATAGGACTATTATGGCTATTAGACCTTGATTAGACCTGACATAGTGATAATCGACCGTGAGGCGCGGCGCGCAGCGCTCGTCGACATCACGGTGCCGCATGACGAGAACCTTGTGAAGGCAGAAAAAGACAAGATGTTAAAATACATCGATCTGTCTCACGAGGTTACCGACATGTGGCCCGTGGACTCGACGATCGTTGTGCCCATAGTCGTGTCTGCGCATGGGCTGATAGCGAAGAGCCTCGACCATCATCTCAAGAGGCTCTCGCTAGAGCCACTTGCTTGGATCAAGGGTCAGATGCAGAAGGCGGTCTTGCTCGACACCGCTCGAATTGTCCGGAGGTTTCTCTCTCTCGGGTCCGACCATCGGTAGCCTGGGTTCGCCCCGCCGCCGCCGGTGGTGGAAATTCCATTTTGTTATTTTGTATTAATTTTAGATTTAGGTTTTATTTGTAAAATTAATATAAAAAAAGAAAAAATGTGTAAATAAACGAATAAATAATAATAATAATGGGGGTGGTGGTGGCCTACGTGTCTAGTACCACCACCTATCGCTCGTAGCTTGCCTCGCGTCGTCTCGGAGAGCTCCGTAGCCACGGCCTGCACCCGCCGGCGCGCTTGGAGGCTTGCCTCCCGCCGCCGGCGGTATTACCATTTTTATTTGTTTGTATTAATTTTGTGTATTTTTATTACTTTTTATAGTTATAATATATGTAAAATTAATGTAAATGTATTTAAAAATGTGAAATAAAGAGCATATAATAATAATAAAACTTTATTTCAGGTAATACATTTTACCTATAGTTAATTAAATTTTAATTAAATATGATTAAAATTGTAATTAAATTAAAATTAAACATAGTTGAAACTAAATTTAATTAACTAAAATCAACTAAAATATTATAAAATCGGTATAATATATTCGCCTATATACATTTTCAATTATGGCATTAATTATGGCATTATGCAATTATTAAGCAACGCTGAGCGCGGTCAGTGTTTGGATGGGTGACCGCTCGACCGTTGGAGGCTGACCGTGGTTCGCATTCCACGTTAAACTGTAGGTCCCTTCCCTTCTTACCTTACTAGGTGGTAGGGTTTATCCCGGCCGGGTTGGTACCACCGCACTGAACGAAACGTCGGTCGAAACGGCTATGTAAATAGTTCGTGTTTTCCGTCCAGTTTAGTGTAGCCGACATGAAATGAAGGGAAGCATTGACATGGCACCTAGTTCACCCTGTGTTATGGGCTGACATCACGGATGTTGTAGGTGATGTAGCCAACCGTGTAAGGTTCCATAAAAAAAAACAAAATAAAAAATTTCCGTATCAGTACGGAAGCCTATTACAAGCCTACGCCGTCCATCCGTCCATATGAGCTCCGTATCTTTGAACCATAAGTAGCCGATTTACGAGAAGGACCCGAGGGAAATATATGTGTAGACATATACGTGAGAGTGTTCCGAGTGTTTACCCGGCTCCTGGTGACATGTGCGAGCGGACGGCTCACCTGGCGAGAGAGGCAGAATGTTCGGCAGGTGTTTCCTCTTGCTCTCCGCCCGGTACTCCTGGTACAGGTAGGCGGCGAGCGTGGCGCCCTCCGCCGCCGCGCGCGCATCACCCATGTCGTCCACGAGTACAGTGCGCGCGCCCGCGTCGCGCAGCGCGCGCACACCAGCTGAACACAACACAACCTGTTAGACGGAGTTTACACGCTAGGTTTTTCATCAGTTCAGTCCATCAGTCTGGTTAAACCATGGTCCAGCCAGACTGACCGTTTAATCTACTTTGATGGATGAATGGTTTGGAATGATGGACCAGACTGATGGATTTTAAAATATTGTGATAATAGACTGATGGCAGACTGATAGTGCGAATGCATTTTACGTCTGGCGTCAGTCTGCCGTCAATCTGGTCGTGACCAAGGTCACGGACTGAACTGATGCCAAACCTAGCGTGTAACCTCCGTCATAGTCTTCGGTGCCACGCGTCGGTGTGTATGCATTGAAGTTAAACTTTGGACTGATGCGTGCGTTCCACCTTTGAGGCTGGCCGTGGTTCGGATTCCGAAAAAAAAACTGTACCCTTCTTTTGCCTTACAAGCAGGCTGTGGGGTTTAACCTGATCGGGATTGATACCACCGCATCGCACTGAATGTTGAAATTTGTATTTGTATTGCACTGAAACGTGTGGGTTCGGTACTTAAAAGGAATAGCCCCACAGCATATCTCCCCGTGCATGTCGTAAAAGGCTACTAAGGGATAAGGACAAGATGCCGCGCATAAGGGCGATAGGCTAGCCACCTCTCACCAAGAGTAGCCAAAAGAGTACCTGCAGCACAATACCGATTACTCGGCTTACCCCGATTGCCGGGATACAGCGTGTGGTATGTATGAAAATATGGGCAAACGGGTAACAGCTAATGCCTCTAGGCAGCGGCGCCGACTTTTAGAAATCCTCGTGGGTGCTCATGCAAATTTTTTTTTTTACTTAGCCACTTATTTAAATGATATAGAAGAAAAGAAGATAAGTATAAAATCCTAGATTGAACAATCATCGTCATCCATCATCAGCGTGTTTTGTTGCCGTCCACTGCTGGACATACGCTTCTCTAATTTTTCTCTAATTCTCCCGGCACCCGGCACTTCCGGCACATGGATTAACATTCGCACAATGTTTTGCATTTCACGCCGCATTTACACATTCGCACCAATGTACCTACGCACGCATGTAGTGCTCCTATATTCTATTGCATAGTATAGAATAATATAGGAGTAGGTACTATAACGTTCGCTATGCAAATGTGTAAATGCGGGCGCTCAAGGGGTTTTCGGAAGGAAATCAGGCACTTTTATCGAAGGTAGCTCAAATCCGAATACTGACCAGTTATTATATGTATCATCGTGGGTGCTCAGCACCCACGACCCTCCGCTCGTGGGTGCTGGAGCCCCCGAGCACCCACGGAGTCGGCGCCTATGCCTAGGCATTTATTACACCGTGATGGTATGTAGGTATGTAAAAGTTTAAAGTCGGTAGGTTGGGGGCCGGGTGGGGCCGGTACTTTAAAAGAATAGCCCCACTGCATCTCTCCCCGTGTGTGTCCTAAGAGGCGACTAAGGGACACGACTCCCTTCTTATATTACTAGGTGGTAGGGTTCAACCCGCCCAGGTTGATACCACCGCACTGAATGAAAGGTCGGTCGAAACGGCCATGTAAATAGTTTGTGTTTTCCGTCCAGTTCAGTGTAGCCGGCACGACCGAAGGGAAGCACTGACGTGGCACCAATTTCACCCGGTGTTATGCGCTGACATCACGGATGTTGTAGGTGATGTAGCCAACGGTGTCAGTTTCCATAAAAAAAAAAACATGTAGTGATTAGTGAGCGATACCTCCGGCAGCCCTCCTCACGCTCTCGGCTCCGGCGTCGACGCCCTCGTGCGAGAGATCCTTGGGCTCGCTCGCGCCCAGCCCCGCCACCGCCACCAGCGCGCCGTCCGCGCCTCCGGCACCCCACAGCACGCGCGCCTTCCCCGCGCCCACCGGCCCGCCGCTACCGGCCCAACATATACATACACATACATACATATCACACACGCTGAATCCCGACAATCGGTGTAAGCAGAGTAATCGCGCGCTGTGCTGCAAGAACTCTGGTCAATTACAGCACAACACCGAGCACCACGTTTCGCAGAGTATTCGAACAAGATTCAATCGATCAAGCAGCAAGTAAGGCATGAAGACCCACCTGCTGCATGACTCGGTGGAAGTACCGTGCCTAGGTGAGAGGTGGCGAGCTTGTCGCCCTTTAGCACGGCATGTTGTCCTTGTCCCTTAGTCGCCTTTTACGACATGCACGGGGAGAGATGCAGTGGGGTTATTCTTTTTAAGTACCGACCCCACACGGTACGAACAATTCTTTGTAATGGTGGCTTCGGGAATAAACAATGGTTGCGTGTAAGTGTATTCATGTACTCGCGTTAGAAGTTTTTTTTTTTTTTTCTTATGGAACCTGACACGGTTGGCTACATCACCTACAACATCCGTGATGTCAGCCCATAACACAGGGTGAACTAGGTGCCATGTCAGTGCTTCCCTTCATTTCATGTCGGCTACACTAAACTGGACGGAAAACACGAACTATTTACATAGCCGTTTCGACCGACGTTTCGTTCAGTGCGGTGGTACCAACCCGGCCGGGATAAACCCTACCACCTAGTAAGGTAAGAAGGGAAGGGACCTACAGTTTAACGTGGAATCCGAACCACGGTCAGCCTGCAACGATCGAGCGGTCACCCATCCAAACACTGACCGCGCTCAGCGTTGCTTAATAACAGTTGACTAACCAACCGCGCCACTGATAGCTACCGTGGCTGACGAATTTTCTTATCCCTTAGTCGACTTTTACGACATGCGACGGGGAGAGATGCAGTGGGGCTATTCTTTTTAAGTACCGACCCCACACGGTACAAAGTTATACTTGTGATGAGAAGAGCGGAAGAGCGTGTGTTGTGGCGTGCCCTGGCGGAGGCCTATGGCCAGCAGTGGACTGATATGAGCTGATGGTAATGATGTATGTCGGCAAAATAATTTTTTTTTCTTTCTGACTGCTTTCGGCTTAAGCGATGTGTGTCCGTCCCCTTCATAATGTGATACCTTGTGGCAAGCGGCAATGGCCACCACTCGAAACCAGCACCGCGCAGTAGAATAGAGTGAGGTTGTTGCTAGTTCATATTTCTATTAAAACAAGTCTGTGCCTCCAGTGAAAAGGGGGTCTAAGTCTAAAAATATTATTTTACAAGAGAGAAAAAAAAAATTGTTTTTTGTATTATTTTAAGTTTTATTATAGTATAGGTGCTGTTTATTAACTACATACTAACCATATAGTGTGCACACATTGTTCAACTTTTGTAGAGCTTTCTCGCTCTATTTATTTATGTTTTGTGATCCGTTTGAGTCAGAGCATACATATAGACGATGCTCCGACCAGCCAATATCACCTCCGAGAAGGTGGATTGCTGGCCATACTGAACTAGAGAACATGGGCGAGGCTGCTACGCGGCCACCTTGCATCCATCCAGACGGTGGTATCAACCCAGTCCGCTACAATTTGAGCCTACCTGCATCTAGTCCCGTACAAGGGGCAAGGGAAATTACTTATCTAGTATCTACTCATTAAAAATCCTAACACTGACTGACAGACAACTCGGAGCCTAAATCGATGGGTTTAGAAGTGTGAAATTTTGCATAGGAGTTCCTTATATTTTTGAAAATTCATCCCCTAAGTATATATGTAGATAGGGGATTACCTACAGTTTGTATTGAAGTTCGTCATTTTTTAAGTTAGAAATACGGAAATATGTGTTTAGGGTTCTGTTTATAAATGAAAGAATATAAAACACTTTTAATTGAAATTCTTTTTTCACGTTTCATGTAGTATTCAAACTGCCACATACTTATATGGTCCGTCCAATCTTGAAAAACTCCCCTTGCCTACTCGGTTAGAAAATAAAACACAATTTTCGATAATAGGAAACACAAATGTATTGAAAAGAATCCACACAATCGGTAGGTTTACACTTGCACACATACATATATCTACACCTACTTATATACACGACTACCTACACTAACACTATTCACCGACAATACATGATTGACCGTTTACATACATACACACGTGCTGGAGAACTGTTTGAGCGTTTCATTCAATTGATTACATACACACTTTTCACTTAGTGAACCTAGGCGCGCCTAGATCGGCGCCTTTTTTATGTAAACCAACATGGGTGGATTTTTTTTATTTTTATGTAATTCGCTATGGGTGGCTGCATCAGAGGGGCCAATGCGCATGTTCCGACCAGCTAATATCACCTCCGAGAAGGTAGGTGCCATACTGGAGACTTCCCTGGATTGCTGGCTATACTGGACTAGAGGAGAACACAACCGAGGCTGCTATGCTGCCATCTTACATCCAGTACAGTGGTGGTACAACCCAGTCGGCTACAATTTGAGCCTACCTACGTTTGTGAAGGCATCTGCATCGGCAGCTGTCTCGCCTGTCCTGAGCCGCCGCTAATGTGAAAACGCCCGAAACTTGATAACCCCGGAAGACGAGAATAAAATTTATCACAAAAACAACATATTTAAAATCAATTATTACCCCCCGCAAAATTTTGGGGAAATTCGTAATACATACATACAGCTGAACAAAATATATTATATTAATAAGTATAAAAGAAGAATGGCTGAAATGCTCGTGTCGAGATTTAAAAATAATTAGGTACCTATATCATATATCTAGGTAGGTAATCATAATTATTATATCAACACTGAGGCATACCATAGTAAACAAATAAGCGAATTTTGGGGTACACCCCCGCCATCCATCATCATAATATCATGGGCACGACACAGTAGTATCGTGGGGTTGTGCCACACGACACACTACCCCTTAACCTGAATCCAATAGTTTTGGAATTCAGTAGGCATTCATGGTCACATCGAAACGCTATTCTAGACCATATTCCTCTAGCAAAATGGTATTTATTTATTTATTTTAGACAGGCAGCCTAGGCTGATGCGTCTAAATCCAGTTAAACTTTGTTGTTTTTGTCATTATCTTGGGTTTTTTTAATAATTTTTTTTTATTTAATTATCGTTCTTGAGCACTCTTTTTGAGATTATGTTTTATTTGTTAAATATTTATCTAATCTATTTTTGAATTGGTTGGTACTAAGTGCGCTTATTACTTCCTCTGGAAGTTGGTTCCAGTCGTCCACCACTCTGTTTGTTATGAAATGTTTGCGAGTATTGCTGTTAAAGATTGTTCGACTTAGTTTCATGCTGTGGCCTCGAAGATGAACGTTTTGGTTCAATGTGAACATTTGGATCAGCTCAGGGCAATCGTATTTACACGTCAGAATTTTATACACCAGGTACCATGGCATGCCAGGTTTTACAAGTACATATTACACAAACATCGATACACATACAATACACACGCACAATTAGCACATGGTAAGTTTATAATATTTTAGAATTCATTTCATTACTAGGTAGATTTAGTTAAAACAAGGTTTAGACACGAGGATATATCACACAATACGCACACAATACACGTACGGGGCGGCGGCGCGGGAGCATCCCATCTCTAGTGTTACCGTTCACTATTATACTATTCCATATTTGAATCTAGTCGCATATAGGTATAATTCAACAGATAAGTTTTGTTAACATACAGTGTGGACAAATAGAAGTGATACAACTTTAAATATAGATTATGTTTATAACAAACGAAAAATACTAGATATTTTTACATAGTCATTTTCTTCAGGCTCCCCAATTACGTATGCAAGATAACATCTGCCAAATGTGCACCTCTCGCTGCATAACACCATGTTAGCTCTTTCGTCGCATTTTTTCATGACATTTTCGCGAACTTTCAGCGATATCCCATTAACGGAGTCTCTGTCCGAGTCTCAGATATCAAGATGCGACTATAGTTCATTTTGCGAAGTCACTTGCTAAAATCTCTTCCTCTAGCTGTTGTCTCGCTCACACTAATTTCACTGGCACAGTGGGCAGTGCATCTGTTATCGCCATAGCTATAGCGCCATGCATGTATTGTGTGTAGTTCTCAAAAGTATAACGTCGTAAGCGAAAGCGTTCTTAGGCGAAAAGCGAGTTTTTTGCATGTCGCTTCTGAGACATTGTTTTATGGCATTGGAAAAGGCGCAAACTTAAAAGTGGGTAGACAAGGACTTCGCAAAAGGAACAGACTTTAGGTATCTCGAAATGCCTATAAATTCAAGGATGAAATCCGAATCCACAGTGGTAAATATGCAAGCAGGCAAACGGCGGCACATGTGAACAGTCTGGCACTGAAGCTCACTGATACAACGCATGACAAAATAGAAATACTAGAAGTTTAATAAAAATAAAATCAAAATTGTTAATCTTGCTCTCACACTGTAGTTTTAATAACTTTAAGAGGTGCATAGTCAATAAACATTGTAATAAATACTTGTCAAAAAACCCCTGCCAAGTTTCTTGTCGGCTCTTCGTCGATCGGTCGTGTAATTGAACCGGATATAAAAAAACAAATTGTGACAAGTTCGAGAGTAGTAAATGTACCCTATGAATGCTTAATATACAATATACAACAATATAGAATATACAAAAGTTAACATAATAATATTTACACAATTTTAATTCGATTTATTATGCAGTTTTATAAGTTGACTTGCACGCGCATTGCAGTAGATTCTACGGCATTCATTCATTACACACCTTCCGTTGCCCAGTTCATATAATTAAAATAAAAACTAACGCGTGTTTCCCACCGAGGTCGGCGGAGACAACTGATCTCCACGTTCCTAGATAACCCTTTCATCATAATAGCCGGATGAAGTTCAGGTTCGAAGCAAGTGAACACTCAATGAGACGCTCCAGCTTCACAAAATAACTACAGCTAATAAATGCTCTCCCTGAGAACATACGTCCAGCCGGCCACACCTTTGTAGGTGACGGAAGAGCTCTTCGAACTGCACGATTCTCTAACTAAATTGTTCCTGTGTCGCACTGCAAGGGTGCGGAACGGGCTTACGGGGAATATCTTTTGTTCTCCTATAATCTGCGGATGTTCGAATGGCAGGTTAATAGCCTGTCCCCAGCGACATTAGTCCACCTACAAGCCAGACTAGCTATGCCTGAGGCCTCGAGCTCCACAATTAATGTATTGATTGCTGGTACACATCGATATTCTTCTAATTTCTTCACGCTAATTTTAAAATGTTATCAATATTTTCAGTAATTCAGCAAACTTTACAGAGTTCACATTGAAAAATACAATACGCTTGGCGGCAAGCTCTAAACCGTCGAAAACGTCACTGGAAGCATCCTACAGAATATGGATAGGTAGAGAGAGGGAGGTCGAGAGCGGGACTGGTGGTTTCCCCGCGTCCTAGTCAACGCAGACTAGCTGACGAGGGCTTGATGCGAGCCGAAACGTGAAGCATGCGCGGGAAATTTAGAGTGTACACTCGCTAGTCCCGACCTCGATTAATACCCTCCTCTACTACCGATGGGCCCGGATATGTTCGGTGAAGCCATCGCAAGCTTAGATCCACACCTTCTTCTTCGCAAGACATGTGAAACTATACGACACGGTACGTAGCGGTATGGTTGGCTCCTTCACGGTGGTGATATTGGCTGGTCGGAGCGCGCGCTCCGGGGCCCGAAATGCAAACAGAACAGATCTGTCTGCGTTTTGGGCCCCTCGGCCTCAGCCAACCATACTGGACTGCATAAATAAAAGCTGTACCTCAGTCATTACATGTACCTGTAATTATTACAATCATATATAATATAGTTAATACATACATACATACATATCACACACGCTGAATCCCGACAATCGGGGTAAGCAGAGTAATCGCGTGTTGTAATCTATTGTTTTTATACTGATTGCAAGGACATAACCGGAATACGAAGAGGTAACCTTGTAACGTAGTTTGCAAATTTTTTTTTACATTTTTTTTTGTTATAAGTACAAGCGTGCAAGTACAAATTTTACTGCATGCTTATGTCAGCCTCGGTAGCTCAGTGGTGCGGTCAGTCGACTGTTGTTATGCAACGCTGAGCGCGGCCATTACTTGGACGGGTGACAGCTCGACGGTTGGAGGCTGACCCCGGTTCGGATTGCACATTAACCTGTAGGTCCCTTCCCTTCTCACCTTACTAGGTGGTAGGGTTTATCCCGGCCGGGTTGGTACCACCGCACTGAGCGAAACGTCGGTCGAAACGGCTATGCAAATAGTTCGTGTTTTCCGTCCAGTTTAGTGTAGCCGAAATGAAATGAAGGGAAGCACTGACATGGCACCTAGTTCTCCTGGTGTTAAGGGGCTGACATCACGGATGTTGTAGGTGATCTAGCCAACCGTGTCAAGTTTCCATAAAAAAAAAGACAAAAGCCTTCCGTGTGTTGTGATTGGCTCTTTCCGAATGTCTATGCCCCGCGACCCCTCCGCAACAACCCCTGCAGGCCGTGGTCGGTTCACTCTGCATCCCTATGCCCTCCTCACATCCAACTATACGCTTCCGTTTCATTTTTGCGATTATTATTATTATTATTATTATTTATTTATATACACTAGCAGCTTGCAGCTGATGCGTGTACTTCACGTGTTGAGTGAGTTGATTAGTATAATTATGAATATCATATAAACATCACGACAAACTAACTGTATAGGTAACACTACGTTCAACCCATTCCATACTATAAAATATTGTGCAACACGTGTACAAACTATTTCTCTGTTTAACACATAGCATTCATAAGACTCGTAAGATTTAGAAACTATGTCTATCTCTCTCATTACAGCTTCTGCTAAAGGAGACATCACTATGAATAATAAACAGTCACAATTTGTTTGGCACATTCTCATTTACATTGCACACACTTCTATTGTAGCGTTCTCTCGCTCGCTCTCACTAATTTTACACCATTATAGCGAGACAGAGCTATTAAATTCGGTTGCCACTCACAGAGTGCCTCCTTCTACTACTTAAAGAGTAAAAGGCGGGCAGACGCGTTAGGCTGGAAATAGTAGCAAGCGGACGTCCGTTGCGGGCGGTTGTACTGTATATAATATTATAATGTAATTGTAATTGGAGTAACAGACAGTCCACTGTGCTGAGCATGCCTGCAGGCGGACGAGACACGCCCCACGTGCCGGCTGCTGGAGTGCGAGGAGGTGGCAGACTTAAGGGCGAAGGAGCTGGGAGGCCCTACTACACATCGAGAGGCGTGCCGAGATCCAAAGAGAGTGTGCCGCCTCCTGGAAGAACTCGGCTGGTTGGAGTGAAGCCATAGCCGTCCTGAGCGGTCCGTCCGCGCCCTCGCATCCGCGACGGACGTTCGCTTGCTATTATTTTCAGCCTTATAATTGCAGAAAAATATTCCTCTAATTAGCCACAGTTTAAAACTGTATTGTCAAATTTAATATGATTCTTGCATATTTTGACAGTTACATAAAAAGTGCCTAGAGATCGACATACTTCACTATGAAGTCAGGATTATAGATCTATGCAGTCGTTCGATGCACAGATAACGCAATGGCGGGCGCCTAGCGAAGTGTGTAGGTATCTAGCACAAATATATCATTCCTATCGTAATAGCATCATATCGGCAAATGTTGCATTTTCAAATATTTTTGATGACTTTGATGAACAATTTACAAAATTTTCTGGTAAAAATGTTTCAAGAGTCAGCTTCTACTGCATCTAATAAAATACTGAATAACATTAAAACATCTAAGACAGGAAAATTACTCCTTCAATAATAATTAATCTATGAAGAGTTTTCTATCGCAAGCTGACATTGTTCAAACTTCTAAATTAACTCCAACACCTTAATGGTACCCTGGGAGTTAGCAGCGACCAGGACGTTAGAATTGTGCTTCCAGCACACGGCCGACACAAACTCATTCTGTTCATCATCCTTCCGTTCGTGCTCTAAGAATCCTCGCACCGCATCGAACCGATACGACAACAGATGCCGCGACAAACCTTTGTAATACACGTATAGTGCGTTATTCTCCGAGCCGCAGGCAACATACTGGCCGTCAGTCGCTAAACCTACAAAGTTCTTTTCGTTGGCGTGCCCAGTGAACGAACGCACGCACCGCGGTGAATCAACATTCCACAGTTTGAGCTGCGAATCCGTACTAGCCGACACAAGAGTGTTCGCGTCGAGGAACTTAACATACGAAACGGCCTTGCGGTGATCTCTGAAGATGCGCAGCGGCGCTCGCGGTGCGCGTAGGTCGTAATAATGCACGCAGTGGTCGGCCGAGCCGAACGCGAGGTGGCACGACGAGCGGGGATTGAATCGCACGCAGCACACGTTGAACTTCGCCTCGAGAGTCGCGACCGAATGCTCCGCGTTCAACGACCAGAGTTTCACTCTCGCGTCGTCCGACCCCGAGGCGAGTAAGCGGACGTCGGCGCGGTTGAAGTGTACGGACCAGCATCTCTTGTCGTGCTCCTGGTACGCGCGCGATCGCTGTCCGGTCGCCGCGTCCCACACGGTCACCGTTCCCTCGTAGTCGCTCGACGCCAGCACATTCTTGTGGTACGAGTTCCACGAGACGCACGAGATCTTGTGTGACGAAGACATCTCCACGCACGGATAGTGAACGTCGACCGCATCTCGAACTACGGATTCGTACTCAAACACTTTTATGCGCTTGGTGACGCCGGCGATAGCGAAATATTCATCATCCTTGTCGAACTCGATAGTCGACACGATGGTGGAGTAGTTGATGGCGTCGCTCGAGTACGAGAGTGTCGCGAGCGGACGGAGTGTCCGGAACCTCGAGAACGCGACGAGGTCCTCGCGGAACGCGTCGAGACCCCGGCGGCCCTCGACCTGAGGGGTGCGCTGGTCGGCAGCGGAGGTGGTGGAAGCGGTGGAGGCCTCGGCGTCGGAGGCCTGCGGCACGCGGTCGCCGCTGTCCGACGCGGAACCGAAGTACAAATCGTCGGCGCGGCAAGCGAAGTAGCACTGCACGAAGTCGTCGAAGTGCGCGTGCATGCGGCGCCAGCGCTGGGCGAGCGCGTCGCCGGCGGGCCGCGCGGAGCCGGCGAACGAGGCGTCGGGCTCGGTGTCGGGCGGGTCGGAGGGCGCAGTCGGGTTCTGAGTGTTGGTGTCGATGGTGTCGATGAGTGTCTCCATCTCGTGGCGCAGCGCCTGCGCCTCGAGGCCGCCGCCGGCGGGCAGGTCGTGCAGGGTGGGGCAGCGCGCGCGCACGTCGCGCAGCACGCCCTCCACCTCCTCCATATCCTTGCGCACGAGCTCCGCCTCGCGCGCCAGCTGCTCGCGCTGCTGGCTCTTGGTGCGGTAGAGGTGGCTGAGGAAGTCGTAGAGGAGCCGGTTCTGCGCGGCGCACGACTCGGCCTCGAGCAGCCGCTTGCGGCGCGTCAGCACCTCCAGCATCACGTCCACGTCCGGCATCGACAGGTTCCTCGACTCGGCCGCCACGAACGACTTAAGCCCCTCCGAGCCGGTCGAGGCGGCGGCGCCTTCGCGCGACGGCGACAGCGCGTCCGCGCGCAGCTTGCGCTTGGCGATCAGCTCGTTGAGGAGCAGGTTGGGGAAGATGTGGTCGCGGGAGGCGAGGGAGGAGCCGCACTTGGGGCAGCGGCGGTGGAGGTCGACCGACTTCTCGATGCAGCCGTAGCAGAAGGTGTGGCCGCAGCGCGTCACGTACGCCTCGTCGATGAGGTCGAAGCACACGGGGCAGAGGTAGTCCGAGTTCTTGTCCTCGAGCGAGCCGCCCAGGCCAGTGAGGGCGGCGAAGCGCGGCGCGGGCGGGCGCGCGCGCGCCGCCGCGCCGGAGCTCGCCGCGGCGTCGGCGGGCGTGGGGGCGGGGACGGCGGCGGCGGCGGCGGCGGAGGGCGCGCGCGACATTTTCACCTGCAACAAGCATTTGCACCTTCACTTGACCGCCTCTCCACCGCTGCCGCCGCCGCCGCATACACCTTACTCTAACCATTTCCATGTCGGATTAAGCCGTGCGCCAATGCGCCAAGCGCCAAGCCGAGACCAAATATCCTCGCAACATAGTCTGCGTGCCGCGTACAAATGTCTCACGCAAGGTAGAGCCGCATTTACGTGCAGCGGGACAAGTTGCGGCGGTATCCATACTGGTGTGTTCACAGAGCAAGTTCTGTGGTGTATTTCAAGATGCTCTGCCGACATACACAGTAGAAGCCCTAGCTAGTGCATCTAAGGTGATACCTTCGATATCACCTCCTACAACGCAGCGTCGGTGAGTGTGTTGTATTGTATTTTGAAATCTACCACTAAATGTGCATCTAAAATGTTGTGCTTCCAATAAAAAAAAAAGCCTACAGTCAATGTACGAAAGGAGCACTGAAGAACGTCTTCGCGGTCACTCATTAAAACTAAAATGGCCCACACATAGAACCAACCCCAGGAAGCATTTTCTGACGCACCGGGTCGTAAGGGCCTGGAACAAATTATCTGAGGACACCGTCAGCGCCCCCTCGGTTAATTCTTTAAAAAACCAATTAGACAAAAAAAAAAACAAAAAACAAACAAACAAAAATACTTAAAACAATACAAGTGCACTCATAAATTAGTAAACAGAATATACGCACCAGCTGTTAGCTGTCAGTGTTTAAAATAAATAAATAAATAAATAAATAAATAAATAAAAAAGGCACAAATACACAAGAAAGTAAAACAATAAAAATTATGTACAGTCAACCGAATGAGAGCAATGAATACCTCACCACACTTGACGCACGACCCCTACACTTCTAATGCGCCCCCTGTGCACCTTGCTCCCTTACTGACTTAATAGAATGATTGCTTCAAAACAGTTCGGTGTGGGGTAACAAATTTAAATTTGTACCAACTTTTCTACTCAAGATGTGTAGGAACAATTTTAACCCGGCGTTCTGGGGGGTTGGGTCATAATGACCCGCCACCAGTTGAGTTTGTTTATACTTTCGTAATTACGCATTCGACGTTGCCGTTCTTCTCAGTATTTATCCGAATACCCGTGGGCGCCGTCGGACTACACCTCTGCGTTAGTCTGGCGCGCGCCATACAGATGTTGTGCTTCCAATAAAAAAAAAAGTGTTGAGCATACTCATACATAACATAAAAATATTATAATAAAAATATAATATAATATAAGAACCCTTTCCAACCCTGTAATTAGCACATAATATAATAGACCGTAATGTACTCACAGCTTCAAGAGCTCACTGATCCTGCCATTGAGTTGTTTGTCGTACGCGTCGGCTCGCGCGCTCAGCCGCACCGACTCGCAGCTCTCGTCGCCGTGCGCGCCCAACACCACGGCCTTCTGAAACGATACGTCACGCTCAGCTGATGAACTCACCAAAACAAACAAACAAATACCTTTATTGATTATCATAAATGGTATATCTATATCGCAGTAATATTGGATACACCGTGTGGTATGTATGTATGTATGTAAATAAATAATACACAACAAGAAGAGCCAAGGGAAACAGTACAATATCGCCTAAAGGTGTAAACTTACACCAGGAGTGGTTTCTTCCAGCGAGCCTCACGGTCAGATTTCAGGCTCACACGCAGCGGCTACATCTAGTTAATCAGTGTGGAGAGTGACTAGAATAGAACAGTAACTCGTCCACTCCACTGCACTTCACCCTCGGGCCCGAGCTGCGGGGGGAGGGGGGGGGCGGGGGGTGGGTTTGGATATTCCATTTTAGTTTAATGTGAGCTAACTCAGATGACTACACAATATATTGTGAGCCGTTTTGCGATGCTACAGCTCAGCAACGTTGAGCGCACACATTTTTTTATTATTTTTTTATGTAATCCGGTATGGGTGGCTGAGTCAGAGGGGCCAAAGCGCATGCTCCGACCACCCAATATCACCTACGAGAAGGTAGGTGCCAGACCTGAGACTTCCCTGGATTGCTGGCTATACTGGACTAGAGGAGAACACAACCGAGGCTGCTATGCGGCCATCTTACATGCAGTACGGTGGTACCAACCCAGTCGCCTACAATTTGAGCCTACCACATAGTAAGGGGCATTATTTCGTAAGATGCCATGGTAAAAGGCGACAGGCTAGCCACCTGTCTCCGTGGCGTAGTCCTTTTGCAGTCATGCAGCAGATGGGTACCTAACCGTCTTGCTTCGTGCCTTCTTCGTGCTGGAAAATTGGCTTGATTTAATATTTAGCAAAATGTGATGGTGGGTGTTGTGCTGTGGATTACCTGAGATCTTGTGCACAACACCGATTACTCTGTTTACTCAGATTTTCGGGATACAGAGCTATGGTATGTACACCTGACGCATGACAAGGACAGCTGGGTGTGCCAATGGGCGAGACGCGTTAGCCGTCACCTTTTTTTTATTGCTGCCGAACTGGGTGGCTGTGCTCGAGGTTGGAGCCTTCATCATCATCATCATCATCATCATCATCATCATCATCATCAGCCTGTATCGGTCCACTGCTGGACATAGGCCTCTGCCAAGGCACGCCACCACACGCGGTCTTCCGCTCTTCTCATCCTTCGGAGCCTTAGGCACAGCCAATTTCACCCCCGAGGTGGTCCTATTCCAGTTTGAAGGTGTTGTAGTGGTTTTAGATCGCGGGACACCAACATTGGCAGAGGCATTGAACTATATAAAACAACAAGAAGCACCATCAGCTTTCCCCTGCGTGTCAAGTCAGGTATTCTAAATCGAACAACTTAGAATACCTGAGCTGTCAGTTTCGATTCATCCGTCACTGCGTTCGCGCGTGTTTGCCCAATATATAGGTACCTTCAAACTGCTCTATGATTGTGGAATTATGCCGTCGTGTGGGGTTAAAACATTTAAAAACTATTATGGGAAAGCCAAGAAGGAAAATGGAATCACATATCATCATCATTACAGATAATCTATCAAAATTTTATGAAATGGCATTTTGTTTTATTGTGCTTACTTCGACACAAATATGGCCGGGCCGGTCCGACATTGAACGACACAACTAACGAAAAAGCCGGTATCTCTTTCTAGCATACGTATATCCTATTGAAGTACCTCACTATCGGTCTCTGTCAGTCATGCATTTCTGGTATGAGTGTGGTTGTATTGTGTGCACTTCCAAGCTAACCCTGTCGATCATCTACATACAATATTGTAGCTAGTGTTTCAAATGTGACCATACATGTCCACCGCCCAGTTAATTTAGTTGTCGTGTATAGTAGACTGACAGCTAAGCTGTCACTAAATGACAGCCAGCGACGTGTACATGTGCGAGCAAGACGGGGAGCGTAAAATCGCAAGCGCGCCATCCGTGACCGAGGAGATGCCGATAGTTGGTGTGGCAAGGGCGGAAAAAAAACAATCTGCATGAAGGAATTTGTTAATTTTCGTGAGTTGTATTTGAAAAATAATTGTATTTTGAAGGCATTTTCTTTATTGCTTTGATGTCAGAACGATTTACAGTGATGTGTGTATTATAGTTATACTTAAAATATAATTTGTACGGCGTAAAAATAATAAACAAATACTCGAATGATGGAAAATTCAAATCGCGTGGTAGCAACCCTAGCAGCAGGAGGCTCGCACATTTCTTAGTCTTAGGAGTTTTGGCCTGATGATGCATCTATAGTTTTATATGGTCGAAGGGCAGAGGCAAATATAGAAAGTTTTATTCACAGAAGTCGGGTTAGGTCATTGAGAAAATCATACAAAATCATATTGTTTGGCTCGGCTGCCCTCGATAAAGCCACACCCGAACTGAGTTTCCTCGCACCTCAGCAGTTACGACAATGGTATAATAATGATGATTTGGCATTACACGAGTTAGGAATAATATGTCCACAAATGTCCAGACTAACCTCTAACGCTGGCGGGGCGGTGGAGCGGGCGCGGTGCAGGCAGGCGGCGCGGCGGACGCGCGGCAACATGCGCAAAACTACGGCCATAGTCGGCTAAGTGATATGAAAAGAACAACACTATCAGACGAAGCACGGAGCCATAACATCAGATAAAATTGCGTGAACCAGCAGACAATTATTTTCCTTTGACAGAAGACACGACACACAGACAATCAGTGTTGCCAACTCTTTTCTAGCCCGCCCACCAGATGCGCCAGTCAAAACCACCAAAATTTCCCCAGATTTTCAGAAATACTCAAAAATAAAAATTATAATAAAAATCGAACCCTAGAGTTGAAGGCGGTCGGTTATTTTTGCTTGCTTTAGCACCGCCTTCAACTCTAGGGTTCCATTTTTTTTTATTTCATACATTTTTTATATTTTTTGAAATTGTTTTTTATTTCACAGTTTTTTTCAGTATTTTATTTCGGTCGATTTCCAATCCGATCGTGGCCAAATTGAAATGGAACCACAAGGGAGGCACGAGCTTTAAAAAAAAAATCAAAATCGCTTCACCCAGTCGAAAGTTCTGAGGTAACAAACATTCCGGTTTTTGAGTGTCTGGTCTTCAGAATAATGAAAAACCGGACAAACGTCCTTTTCAGGATCTTCAAATAAAAGAGTAGGTACGATCATTTCCAAACAGATCAATTTAGTATACATAATAATTATTATCACTGCAATCACAGGACAGATGGTTGCATACAAAATAATATTACTATAAAATAGCAATTGAGATTAGTCTTCTTCTGAAGAAGAAAGCGTCTCAGCTTCTTCGCATGGAATGGGTGCAGCATAAACACATTTGGTTCCAATTTTGTTTAACAGATCCTTGGGGAAATTGTAGGTACCTACGTGTTGCACACTTCATCGATTTAAACACTAAATTTTTTCACAACCACTAAACTAATCTGATCAAACCACCATACTCCGTACTAAACCCTAGATCGCAAATTTGGCCACCAGACGGCATTTCAAACCACCAGATCTAGTGACGCTAGCACTAAGTTGGCAACACTGCAGACAATAGCAAAACCCCACCATATAAGGCTGGCTGGCTGTCAGCAAAGATTTTTTTGCCTTTTAAATTTACGGAAAGGCGAGGGTTGACCGTACAGCCAAGAATTTTGTTGGTCGAAGTATTTTTTTTTTCCTAATCCTAATACATGGATATAATAATCACATGAGAGTTTGATTATGTGGCGCCCGTGTGTGGGTGGCGTGGCGCTGCGCTATCTAAATTGTTTTGCAGAGTGGCGTATAATCGAGAATTTGAAGGTAAAGGTACGCGTCCACTAGGCGGATCGGGCCGGGCACATCGCAACGCAAAAATCCGCCTCCCTGTATTTATATGAAACTGCATTCACTAGCGACGGGTCGGTGCGGGGCGGACCGCAGCGCAATAGTGAGTCGTAGTATTATAATATTCTTTGAGTGAGTCGCTCGCCAGGCGTATTTTTGCCGGCGGTGCGACGCGCCCCGGCTCGACCCGGCCCGTCTAGTGGACGCGGGTATTCGCACGCGCGCGCGAGTTTGATTTTGATCGGTCATATTTATCGCAAAAAATTAATGAAGAATTACTTATTTCTTTAGTAGGTACAACAGTATAGAATAGAATAGAATATGCTTTATTGCTTTCCAATACAACGATTTTACAAAAGGCGGACTTATTACCTAAGGCAATCTCTGCCAGTTAACCTGACTTTTATGAAAACTTATTATAAGGGTAGCAAAACAGAGAAGAAGAATGACACAAACTTAATACTAACAAAACAATAAAATTAAGTGAACAAGACGCCGGGCGTTGTGACGAACATAGAGGATACCATTAGTCTAAGTATGATATAATAAGAAGAATTAATTTATTGATTAAAACGAGATAAGTACAGCCATCTAGACGCATAGTCGCGAACTAGAAGTGAATATAACACGGACGCGAGTAGAATTAAGGGTTGCACATGATGTTGGGATACTCAAACTTTTGCGTGATGCGAGCAAAAGTGGATAGATGGCAGGGATAAATCAATCGCGTATATTTGACGGATAGAGGGCGCATAGATCAAAAATTGGTTATCTGACGTAGGCATAGATCACGCAATGTCTCGGTTGACAGAAAGGAATGATGTTCGTACGGTTAACTCGCAATGGCTTGACGGGTGTTCACATCAGTTCGTCGCTCGGCGGGGCAGTATTTCAATGTCTAAATCGGCCGACAGAGGCGCTGTTAGGGGTGGGGTCCTTATGGAAGGGAAGGCTTTTGATTGGCTAAGAACGTTCGGGAACGACAGGAAACGAAGTAGAGCCGAAGGGTCCGGGAGAGGGCCATTTAAACTCGTGCGCAGTCGACGTCGAGTCAGTCTTGTTTCGGGAGCCAGCAACCTACTAAAAACACTCCCGGTGACTGTTAAGTCTGGCAAATCGCGTCGCGGAGCCGTGCTCATTGTCCATACAAGTTCAAACTAGCTTGTTCGCCAATACTTGGGTGTTTGAAGGTTAAAGTCGAGTGTAACATACCGATGGGGAAAGGCCTGGACCGAAAGGTCGGGCTGGCAACAAGAGGTTCTGATGATACCATACCGATGGGGAAAGGCCTGGACCGAAAGGTCGGGCTGGCAACCGGAGGTTCTGATGATAGCATACCGATGGGGAAAGGCCTGGACCGAAAGGTCGGGCTGGCAACCGGAGGTTCTGATGATACCATACCGATTGGGAAAGGCCTGGACCGAAAGGTCGGGCTGGCAACTGGAGGTTCTGATGATAGCATACCGATGGGGAAAGGCCTGGACCGAAAGGTCGGGCTGGCAACCGGAGGTTCTGATGATAGCATACCGATGGGGAAAGGCCTGGACCGAAAGGTCGGGCTGGCAACCGGAGGTTCTGATGATAACATACCGATGGGGAAAGGCCTGGACCGAAAGGTCGGGCTGGCAACCGGAGGTTATAGTATGTCGAGAGAGTAACGGGTAGTAATGAGGAGAAAATATGTGAAGGGATAATTGAACCCACTGGACGATGAGCATGCTCACCTAGAATAATTTGCTAAAATATACAACTCGTTAGGCCCTTACGGCACTAAAGACTACGAATAGTCGAGATGTTATTAGAAGATTTTGTGACGCGAGTGCGTGTGAGTGAGTGCTGCGCGGCTTGATGGTCAAGTGAAGTGGTGACTAGATAAAGGCCAAGGTTAACGTAGGTAGAGGTGTTGTGTTCGTATTGGATTGCAGTGTGTTCCAGAAGTGTAGGAAGGCCTGTACCAGGTAGACGAGTGTCCTTATATAAGTGATTAGCTAGGGGTTCTTGTCAGGTGTACATCGTAGTAAATTCATGTTCTTTGAGCGCAACCGTACGTTTAGAATTCGTAAGTAAGAGGCTGGCGTAGGCTAGTTATAACTCTTGCATTGGGGAGACTACAGTTCAAGGTTAGAGAATAGAGGAGGTCTCGAGGGTGCGATGCACGTATCAACGGATCGACCTGAGAGATGTCTGGGGAGGGAGCTGAGGTTGTCTAAGTTTGGTATTTTGCTTAGGAAAGGTGAGAGGGAACATAATTAGGTACACTTAACACGTAGGTGCGATGTTCTAATAAGGAGCATTGTACATACATTACACATACGCAGTTAAAGTAATCCCAGCAGAGGGAACGCTTCATTTGCACAGAATAGGACAGGAGACCTTTAGGTACAACTTTGAGTGAGGTGTAGTACCTCAGTCAAACTGGTTGAAGGTCACAGCGATGGGCGTGGAGGAACTAGAAGGTGAGAAAATCTCACCTGGTTCAGGGGCCCATTGTCTACCCCTCTTGGGGTAAATTTTCTGACTTTGCGAAGCGAAAGATAAAGTGTTTGATACCAAATAGATAGAATGAAGAGCCTATAATCATAGAAAGTAGGAGTATAGTCACAGATTACTAAATAGTTACTTCGTATCGTTAATAGTTACTTGGTATAGTCCAGAGTAGAAACATAAGAACCTTTACAATAATAAAGCTAATGAATGTAGGCACGAAACGATGCGAAAGAAAAGCCAGGTACAATAAACATTAAATAAATTATTTTAAGACCTCTTTTCTAACTCCTGCTAGGCTAGGATACTTTATTTGGTAACAGCTGTTATTCTTCTAAAAGAAGACTAGGTTCCTAAAAAGCTAGATAAATTTCTTCCAGGTGTTTCATCTAACTCCTGCTAGGCCGTGGCTTTTCATTTTGTAAAGCTGTTAGACCAAAAGGGAAATATAATTTGAAATGCTAAGTTCAAGAAAGCCTAGGCAATTCCCTTCCAGCTGTTTCCCCTAACTCCTGCAAGGGGGTGAGTTATTTAGTGTAGGTTATGATAGAACGAGAAATCTTCCAGCTGAATTACAAGAAGTGCTTATACTCCAAGGTCAGTGCTAGCCTATCTGATCGGTCGAGGAGAAAAGCATATAGTAGTTCCCTTTGGTAAGAGAAGTCGTTGAACCTTGTAGGTATTCCAGAAGTAAGGATAGTGATCTCACACAAGGTCACGCATTTTCAGGATTAGGCTACATACTTCCTTTTTAGGAAGAGAATAAACTGGTTGAAGAATACACATGTTTTCTCAGGTGTAGGATTTTCCGGAGGAGAGAACATAGATTGTTACGTGAGGTAGAGGAGGCATAGTGACGTAGGAAAGGCGGACTTATGCAGGAAATTATAGGTGTAGTTAGAATTAACCCATAGAACAAAGATTATGTATGATAGAATAGTTAAGGGTTGAGTTAGTACTCTGGGTGATACGGTTACACAACGCTTTCTTGAAGAGAGAAAGAGACAGGGTCCATTTCCGCTTAGGTCATTGTATACGCATGTATACATTGTCTGAGCTTACCTAGAGATCACTTGAATGCTGAACGCAGGCCATGGTTTATTTCAGAGTTTACTCGTAGTAACGAGGATTTCTGTATAAATATTTGACGTTCCTCTGTTGATAGAAGAAGTAATGACAGTGTTACTTTAGTCGGCAGACGGAGATACGTTACAGCGTATAATATATATATGTAGGTAAAATACTAGAATATATTACTTAAACATAGGATATATTTATCATACTAAATAAGAATACATAGAAGCATACCTACTTATATATGTACTATATACTAATAATAGATACTTGATACACACATTACATAAACTACTTCATATCTGTAAATAATAAAGTAAATCACCTGGTCAGTTATTGCGGTTCGTTCGAATTTGCGAGTTTCGCAAGAATATATTTTTTTTGCACTTTTTACCTTTTTATTATTTTATTGTGTTTATATACTCACTCAGATAAGTGTATTTTGAAAGGCACATTCGTGACCTAAATACTTTTTGAATAAACGGATGGAAATGAATGACGGGGTGGAGTAGAAGGCGATGAAACTGCATAGATGGTAATTAAACACTATGGATAGCGATGAACTGTTTGAAAACTGTGATGAAAAAGCCTTGAAGGTAATGAACAATTTTTGGAAAGTAATGTAATTTCCTAGTGATATAAGGTCTTAGGTTTTAATAGTTTTGAAATGGTTGAAAGTAGATAATGTATACGGTTAAAAAATTATTGATCTAAAGCCATTTTTATAAGATAAGAAACCAGCCTTTCATTGGTGAATGAATGGCTCTATCTTTGGCTAGTTTCTCCTCTTTTGTAAGCTTTTTCTTTGTTTGTGCTATTTTTGCCTGAAAATGTATATCTTAATTAAGTACGGTACGTACCTAATAAAGCAAAAAGTAAAGGAAAAAATTAACACTTGATTTAACAAGAAATAAATTTGTAAATAATAGTATTACAAATTTATATATCCAGTTCGAAACCATTACAAACTTACATAAAGTAAGTTCCTAGAAAATACTGCAAAAAAAAAATTTGAGGTAATTATTATAGTAGTGTTGTACGCATTATTCGGTATTTTAATTTGCTCAGAATCTTAAATAAAGAGCAACAAACTTTTTTGTATGGAGTTATAAGTATTAGCAAAAAGTTTATAAAAAAATCACTATTTGACGTATTCCTCAGCGAGCACAGGTTTATGAAGCTGCAAATTTGGGTTTCCACTCTAACTTCTGTTCCTAATGTAACAACAAAATACTTTAAAATTAAGAACATCTACATTTTGGCATACCAAAAATTCCGCCATTTTGAAAAAAATAATTGATTTTGCCGCCAGTGATGAAACTTGTGCCAATCAACACAGTAAGTGATTACAAACAAAAAGTGTTCGGTCATGAAATGTCGTACTTATTATAAGTACTTTTAATAAGTTGATTCATATTATTTATTGTGCATATTTTTCTAGTATAAGTAAACAGTTAAAATAAACCAAATGTTTCATCAAAAAACTTGCTTGATTTTACGCAGCAAAAAAAAATTTACCTAATAGGTATTTGTTATATTCGAAAAGTTCAGTTTTCTGATAAAAAAATCAATGAAATAATTTAAAATTATGTGTATTTCAACTCAATGAAAATATTATATTATATTGTATTTTTTTTTAACTTTACTATCTCGGAAATTTATTCACTTTACGATATTCATCACAGCACACTTTGTTTGTAATCACTTACTCTCTCGATTGGCGCGTGTTTCATCACTGTTTTTTTTTTCAAAATGGCGGAATTTTTGGTATGCCAAAATGTCACCGAGCATACCTACGGGAGTGGCAACCGTCGAGCGCTAATATATAGGAAAATTAGCCGCGTGTTAGAGCATTTGCACTAACATATAGCGCTGCTGCGGGATCGACCGTCAGTGCCCTCGCGACTTGGGAACGAAGAACACGTATATGTGCACTATGCAAAATGGCGATTTGTGCAGTTCGTGCGTGTCGAAAGAGCTCAAGATCATCAGGAATGACAAAAGATGGCGTAACCTTTCATAATTAGGTCATTTTAATGATAATACAATGCTTAAAGCGTGTAAAATACAAAAATTCCGCGAGTTAGGAGCACGACTGCGCGCCATATCGGGCGCGTACACATGATAGGCAAATTTGACAGACTGGAAAGAAATTTGAAATCAATTATTGTATATGGGTGTTGTTAGTTTTTTATGGCAATGACATGGATGAATTCAATTTATAATATGTATTGTTATTATTTCTTTAATATTACGTTTTCTATTTTTTATAATTATAAAACAAATATACCTATACAAAACTAATATATTGTATATTATGTATTATTATTATGTATAAGTATTATTATTATCAGTGATAGGAATAGGTAGGACTTATTTACCTAAACTTCGAGGAACAGAGTAAAAAATTGGAGACTTCCTTACGACAATATTTTGTTCCGGTTTAATAATATTCATGGTGTTATAATTTCGCGATTTAAAAAAAGTGGCCGCCATTTTGAACTTTTTAGTAACTGGACAGATTGCTTTCAAAATCGACATCTGGGTGTCTATGTAGGCTCTGAATACGAATCCGTTGTCAAAATTTAAAAAAGTGACCGCCATTTTGAACTTTTTAGTTACTGGACCGATTACTTTCAAAATCGATATCTGGGTGTCTGTGTGGGCTCTGAATACGAATCTGTAGTCAAAATAAAAAAAAAGTGGCCGCCATTTTGAACTTTTTAGTTACTGGACCGATTGCTTTCAAAATCGATATCTGGGTGTATGTGTGGGCTCTGAATACGAATCTGTAGTAAAAATTAAAAAAAGCTGCCGCCATTTTGAACTTTTTAGTTACTGGACCGATTGATTTCAAAATCGATTTCTGTGTGTATGTGGGGGCTCTGAATACGAACCTGTAGTAAAAATTTAAAAAAGTGGCCGCCATTTTGAACTTTTTAGTTACTGGACCGATTGCTTTCAAAATCGATATCTGGGTGTCTGTGTGGGCTCTGAATACTAATCTGTAGTCAAAATTTAAAAAAAGTGGCCGCCATTTTGAACTTTTTAGTTACTGGACCGATTGCTTTCAAAATCGATATCTGGGTGTCTGTGTGGGCTCTAAATAAAAAGCCGCTGTCAAAATTTAAAAAAAGTGGCCGCCATTTTGAACTTTTTAGTTACTGGACCGATTGCTTTCAAAATCAATATCATATTTTTTATGTTAACTACATATTGTTATTCAGAGCCCACACAGACATTTAGATATGGGTTTTGAAAGTAATCAGTCCAGTAACTAAAAAGTTCAAAATGGCGACCACTTTTTTAAGATTTTGACAACGGATTCGTATTCAGAGCCCACACAGACAAACAAATGTCGATTTTAAAAGCAATCGGTCCATTAACTAAAAAGTTCAAAATAGCGGTCACTTTTTTTAAATTTTGACAACGGATTCGTATTCAGAGCCCACACAGACACCCAGATATCGATTTTGAAAGCAATCGGCCCAGTAACTAAAAAGTTCAAAATGGCGGCCACTTTTTTTAAATTTTGACAACGGATTCGTATTCAGAGCCCACACAGACACCCAGATATCGATTTTGAAAGCAATCGGTCCAGTAACTAAAAAGTTCAAAATGGCGGCCACTTTTTTTAAATGTTTACTACAGATTCGTATTCAGAGCCCACACATACACCCAGATATCGATTTTGAAAGCAATCGGTCCAGTAACTAAAAAGTTCAAAATGGCGGCCACTTTTTTTAAATTTTGACAACGGATTCGTATTCAGAGCCCACACAGACACCCAGATATCGATTTTGAAAGCAATCGGTCCAGTAACTAAAAAGTTCAAAATGGTGGCCACTTTTTTAAATTTTTACTACAGATTCGTATTCAGAGCCCACACAGACACCCAGATATCGATTTTGAAAGCAATCAGTCCAGTAACTAAAAAGTTCAAAATGGTGGCCACTTTTTTCAAATCGCGAAATTAAAACACCATGAATATTATTAAACCGGAAAAAAATATTGTCTTAAGGAAGTCTCCAATCTTTTACTCTGTTCCTCGAAATTTAGGTAAATAAGCCCTACTTATTCCTATCACTGATTATTAGTACAACTTTTCAAAAATATTAAAACAACAGTCTTGTTTAATTTTTCAATATTTTTTTTGGATTCAAACAATAATATTCGTTCAGTAAAAACTATTTGAAATAATATTACAAATAACAATTTCAAAATTCACAAATATACCGCACCATCATTGTCCGTCAGACTGGCATTCGTAGTGATCCCGTCAAGTTGCCGTCAAGCAAGGCTTCCGATTGGTCGGACGGTCGGCTCTTACTACCAGATACCCGAGCCAAGCCAGCGATAACAAACCTGTCGCTCGCCTTGCTCGCTCTGTCTCTCTCCATATCGCGGGGCGCGATATGGGTAACGAAGATAGACAAGTCACGTCATAAAAGATTAAATTGCGATTTCGATTTTCGTAGTAGTAGGGATTTTTGGCTAGCCGTGCTCCGATACAAACGCAGTAGCGTTGCGTCTCCCGTAGGTATTCTCCTTGCAAAATGTAGATGATCTTAATTTTAAAGTATTTTGTTGTTACATTAGGAACAGAAGTTAGAGTGGAAACCCAAATTTTCAGCTTCATAAACCTGTGCTCGCTGAGGAATACGTCAAATAGTGATTTTTTTATAAACTTTTTGCTAATACTTATAACTCGAAATCAGAGAATAAATACAGAGTAACTCATTATATAACTAACATGTACATGGCGAACATATTGAATTAGAAATATATCCCAGCCGGCCCATGGTGTAGTTAACATTAGAAATGGGGTTTAGTGAAAATGATCATTCTTTTCCAAATGGTATCATTACCATCCATAACATATTTCGTGAAAATGGAAGATAATGAATTGGAAAGGAATGATGTTTTCGTAAATAATTGTAAATTACGAGTGACACGTATACCTAATCGGTAAAGTAGAGGTATTACATGCAACTAAACATGAAATGGATTCCAAGAAGTATTTATCGAAAATAGGAAACTCTTAATTGTCTTTAAAAACGCTGGATTGTAATGATGGATGACCTGTGACAAAGTACTTTTCGAACAGCGAGATCGTATATAACTCGGTTCGCAGCGGCGCACGTCCTCCTCCTCACTAATTCAGGGAAATACTATTAGATGAGAGGGGCGGGAGGCTCAGTGCAGTCGACGTGCAGTGACGGACTGACTCAAAACTTTTAATTCCGTCGACGCGGAAGGCAATGACGGTTTTCGCTTGACAAAATTGAAAAGTTCGTTATTTCAGGGTTCCCACTACTATACAGATATAAGGGCTTTAAATTATTAATCTGTATTAGATTCTTCATGGCACAATAAACTTTATATTCTGAGAAAAGATTCTTTATATAAGAGAAAAACGTCCCTACAGTTACTACTTGGTCGTTTGGAAAGGGAGTGGAATGACATTTGGCCTAGTTTTTTCTCGATTACTCACTATCGATAAAACGTAGCTTATAGTGGTTAAGTGCAACCGCTGCATCTTTTTAGTAACCATTGATAACATTTCACAGAATTTGGCTGAACATTCTGGAAATACCAAATTTGGGCCTGGAAATTAAATCTCAACGAACCGCAAGAACTGCCCCTCTATTCTTTGGAGAGATACATTTCTTTCAGACGCTTTTTGAAAGTGGCAAGAGTTGGAGATGTTCTGATGGCTGGTGGGAGATTATTCCACAGGCGCATATCACCATAATCCAGAATTGGGTGAATAAGGGATTGTACTAGCATAGTCTTGGTTTCGACCGGAATTAATCGATTGAGTCGCTATAGAGAATGCATAGCACCGTAAACCTTCTTGCATACCCCACTGACATGCTGGACCCAAGAAAGAGAGTCGTCCATGACAATGCCGAGGTTCTTGACTACTCTGCTGTATGGAATAGTGACACCGATATATGACACTGGCGGCAAATTGTCCCTATCTATTCTACTCAAGAATTTGCTACTGCCCACTATCATGATTTGAGATATAAAGTTATTAAGTTATTATATTAAGTATAAAGAGCTGTCCGATCTAGAAGACGCGAAATACCGTCTTAAATAATTTATTTTCTTGGATATATCATGCACCCACACGTTATGCTCTCTTCCTTTTTTATTTTCATTTAACTGTTCTTCTTCAAAAATAATTTGAAACAACATTTCTTCATCGGAGCTATCCATTGTTTAGCACGAATTCACTTGCTAAGCAGTAGATAACATCTGAAACCAAAAATCCGCCTGTCCGATCCGCCGTGCCACGTGTAGATGGACGCAACCAGTAGTATTATATTCTTTGGACGCAACACTATGCGATGCGGCCCGTTCCGCCCGACCTGGCCCGATCCGCTGCTAATGGACTTTAGACTGAACTTCATTCTAATGTTTCATTTAGAGCACAAGGCATTACCTATCCACAAGATTTACTAAAAACAGTATCTAATTACCATGACCTTATCAAAGGACCATAACCCTTTAGTTAGCCAGTAACAGCGCTGACTTAAGTGTGCTGAACGATCATTGAATAAACTGAATGACTTGATTCCTAACTGTTCGTCTATCGGCGGGGGTTGGAGGTGATTAAAAAAATGGTTAGGTAGGTAGCTTGCTTCTAATTCTAGACGTATCAGCCCTATATTCATACGCTGTATTCCAACAAAAGGGGTAAGCAGAGTAGTCGGTGCTGTGCTATCAAGCAGCAAGTAAGGCACGAAAACCCATCTGCTACAAGACTCTAAAAGGACCGTGTCAAAGTGAGAGGTGGCTATCTTCTCGCCCTTATGCACGGCATCTTGCACTTATCCCTTAGTCGCCTTTTGTTTTTATTTTTTTTATTTATTAAGAGAACAAACAGTTTGTATATAAAAAAGATAACAATGTAAGTTTAAGCAGCGTATAAAACCAGGTGTTCAGGTGTGTGTGGGTGTGCGTGAAGAATGTGGTGTGTGAGTGTGAGTGTGTGTGTAATAGTTGTGTGTGAATGGGTTTAGGACATGCACGAGGAGAGATGCAACGGGGCTGTTCCATATAAGAAGAAATGATAATATTTTAAACCATATATGGTATTTCCTTTATTTCACATTAAACCATATAAATGGTTATTATTATGCATTTTTATTATTGTTATCCATTTATTTGCACGTTCCTTTTTATATAAAAGTTTCAATGTAGTAGGTAATCGCCGAAAATACTCATCCGATTTAAAAAATTATTTGACCAATATTTAGAATGGACCTTCAGGATGGACATAAGCTATGCGAGCGAAGCCACGGGCAAACCTGGTACTTACCTAAATAAATCGTTATCAACTTCACGATTGCAACTTTTAGCGAAATCTTGTTTTCTATGCATAGAAACCCTGGTCAGTGCTGCAATACTTAAAACAATTTGTCGTGCAAAATCAAGTACTCTGTGGCGGGATTTTCAAAATCACGATGTAATTTGTAAAATTTTATGATTTTCCCCAAGAATTTATGCTACATATAACATATTGTAGCTTAGAAAGACATATTTACTTAAAGAATGTGTATTGAAACTCCAAATATCGTGTGAATTGCCTTTGATATTTATATTTCGATGAGGGTAGTTTGTGAAAAGAATATATTGTTGGAGAATAATTTTAAATGTTGAAACTTGTCCGTTCCTCGTTCATTTATCGGCCTATTTCATCGCCGGCAGCCGAAGAGGAAGGACTTTCAACAATATCTCCTTTTATCATTTCTAAAATGGCCGTTTTAGTTTCTCGTAACTGCTTCAGTCTTCTTGTAGTATTTTTATTATTTGCGGCATATCCCTCAACGGTACGCAGTAAACCTACAGGCAGCTCACTTTTAGATAAAGGTAAGTTCTTTTATATTTTTTTGTAAAATAAAATTCGACTATGCCTAAATCCACGTGGTTTACTTCAAGATGTGGGTAAATACTTAGATGTTTCGTTTACCGCCTACTGTATTCTCGCGAATGTACAATTTTCCAGTTAACTGAAAATATAAGTAACACATATTGTTCACATTTTTTCTTTGTTTTTCTGTAAGAACCAGTGAGTTGGTAAGAAATAAGTAACATAAAAATCTTCACTTCGTACTGTGATCAAAAACCCGTAAACTTAAATATACTTGCTATAGTTTTACTCGCGTTATATTTGGTTTGAGAAAACACATAATTATGTAGCCTATCCGCTATAAACCTTGGAATGTGGTGTATAATGCGCAATTTCAGAATATGCCTGAATGAAAGCAACGAACAAGCGATATACATCATTTGAATGCTAGTACTGCTTGGTACAGAATTTGGAATTAAATGAAAATGTGGGTAGAGTAAATTTATCTGGTCTTTGGGAAATGTACACGTTGCAGTATGGCTTCAGAAATACACAAAGAAAACTGCGAAACGTTATGTATTTATTCCATTTTTGTCAAGCCAAATGTTTTCTTGTCTCAGAAAATGTCGACTATGATTTGGAGACGGCGGCATCAACGGAAAAGGCAGGAAGATTCTTCCACGAGTTCAATAAACCGCCCCATGATGAGTTTAAAACGACCACGAAACCAGTTCCAACGAAACCCAGCAAAGGCCATAATGAGGGTACGACGGAAAAAGTGAAAATCGCGAAAACTAGCGAAGAGTTGGATTCGAAGTTTGCCGGTGAAAAGAAATCAGCAGGAAAGAAAGAAAAGGCAAAGGTGACTGAAATGGATTGTGAGTTTTCTTTTAATTATTTCTGTTCCTGTTTTTAAGTCTTGTTTTTTTTAAACCGCGCGACGATCTTTTAATCTCTGACATAGGTTCCCGAATGTTACGAGTTAGTTTAATTTTACAATTTGACTCGATTTGTAAATTTTTTCTCTATTTATTTTTTCCTACGTAGTTTGGTTTAGATGTTCTTGCCTTGGCTGAGTCTGACTAGCCGGCGGCGCGGCGTGGGCGACAATAATTGTCTGTTTTAAATCCCTAAAACGGTAACATAAGTAACTTTTCGAGAGTAATCCCGCCTTTCACCGACATTCTATGCGCAATGTTATTTCAGAAATAAAGAATGTCTAGTTTTAGATTGTATTCTTTCACAAATTCTAAAAAGTGTATAAATAAATTATTTATAAAACAAAATGTTTTGTCATAGCTCCCTCCGAATACGACAGCAGTGAATCACAAGAGTTCGTTGATAGCTGGGACGACGCGATGAAGGCTAGCAAAAAGTCGACCGAAAATCAAGGTGGGTAGTCGCAAAATTATTTAAACTTAGTTCGAAACAATTTCATGAAGTGTTCATAACAGTTTTGCATTCAATTTCACTGAGCAAACCACTCTATTGTTTGCCTGCTATTCAAAAAGAATTTCTAAGCACGTTTTATTTTATTTAATATATATATTTTTTGCTCAACTTTTACTTTTATTTTAATATTTTTTTTTTTTGCTCAACTGGCTTCAATATGGCTCCCCTAACTAACTCACCAATAAAAAAACAATTACAATGTTCCGAAATACCTATGAATTACTCTCAAGAAATAATGTTCACCTTTATGAATCGTAAAATATTTTAATTTATTTGTCGTTTAAAAGTTGGAAACTAGAAAATTTTTATTTTTCTCTTGGGGAATAAGAAATAAAAATAAATGGCTTGTTTATTTCTCCATAGATAACAGTGCGGAGGACAGCAGAAAGTCTGCCAAGGAGAACGATATCTCACCGGAGAAGAAGAGCAAGGTGCGTCACTCTCTCTAAGCTCTAGCTTATCTCTTTCTCCCCCCCCCCCCCCCCTCTCTTAATCTCACCCTCTTTCTCTCCCTATATTTCTCCCCCTCTAGCTTACATACACCCTCTCTTCTCTCTTAATACCATCTTTCTCCCCCTCTCTCTCCGACTCTCTATCTTACTTAACTACCTCTCTCGGTCTCCCCCTCTCAATCGCCCTGCCTTCTCTTTCCATAGTAGCCCCTTTTCTCTTTATTTCTTCTCAATGCAGGAGACGGACCTACTGATGTGAAATTTTTAACTCTTGAGCACCTACTATTCGTTCGAGCCACTCCAAACAGTAGGTATTGTAACACTACGCGACAGCATGCTATATTTTGACAAATGAGTTGTAAATGGCATCTAGAATTCTAGAGCCGATTTATAATAAGAAAAAAAAAAAAAAAATTTACACAAGATTATTAATTCTTCTGCCCAATCCAATTTAAATATTCTTTGGCTCCAATTTCCAAACCAAACATACTCAGCAAAATAAAAAATAAACAAATGGCCCCACCATAAAGTTAACTCTATGCAAATGGCTCTAGGCTACAACAGGTGTATTGTGTTGTGATGTTGATGAACATTGAACACCCCACAGACACGCAAGCCGACCACGGATCAGCCTGAATCGGAGCCGGCAGAGAGGTTGCCGAGCGCTGAGCGACAGAAGTCCCTCACCACCACCACCACCACCACACCGTTTCCCGACACCACGCCGGCCAGCAAACCCACCACAGGTTAGTTTGTATTTTTTTAACTTAAATAATTATTTTTTTCAATGTTTTTTTTTTGTATAGAAAGCTCGACATGTGGCACTAAGCCACCTGACCTGACAACCTCACCTAACTACACAGATTATGTCAGCGCATCGCACCTTGATGAACTAGGTGCCATGTCAGTCCTTACATTTTGTCGTGCCTATTCAATCTACGTTGCCCGCTACACTGAACTGGACAGAAGATACAAACTATTTTCAGAGCCATTTCGACCGACCTTCATTTAGTGCGATGGTATCAATCCGGGCGGCAAAAATCTTACCTACAGTTTAATGTAGAATCAGAACCACCGCCTGTCTCAACGCTCGCACGGCCCCACCTTCAAAGTTTTCCAGCGACCCACGTTCTCATAGAACGCTGACCAGCGGCAGCGGGTCTACCCACGTTGACTCGCTCGCTCACTCGCACAAATACTCACAGATTTCAACCAACGGCTGGGCCGGGTGCATTACCAAACGCTTTCTGATTGAGATTGATCATTTCTCAAATTTTTCGTTTGTTTTTCATACCAGTTTGTAAGCTCAGTATAGGAGCTGATTTTCAAACATTTGACGATGCTCCCTGATCCCTGATATTTACCTGAGATTCCTTCACTGTGTTTATTTTGAATTTTATTTTACTAGTCCGTTTTATTACTAGTCCATACTTTAAAAACTTGACATAAATTTGAGAAACCAAGTTATAATGAATGTTTCTTGACGCCACACATGTCGCCTTAGCACGTCGATTACATAGAAACTTGAGACCTGTGAACGCCAAGGCCTGAATGGAACAACCACTATCCGTCACCGGTGACCAAAGGTGGCATTCAATGTGTTAACAAGACTTGAATGTTTTTTTTTAATGGAAACTGACACGGTTGGGTACATCACCTACAACATCCGTGGTGTCAGCCCATAACAGCGGGTGAACTAGATGCCATGCCAGTGCTTCCCTTCATTTCATGTCGGCTACACTGAACTGGATGGAAAACACACTATTTACGTAGCCGTTTCGACCGACGTTTCATTCAGTGCGGTGGAACCAACCCGGACGGGATAAACCTTACCACATAGTAAGATAAGAAGGGACCTACAGTTTAACGTGGAATCCGAACCGCGGTCAGCCTCCAACGGTCGAGCGGTCACCCATCCAAGTACTGAGCGCGCTCAGGGTTGCTTAACAACAGTCGACCGACCGTACCACTGAGCTACCGAGGCTGACTAAAAGTGTTTCTTTTAATATTACTTCATCTCCTCCCGAAACAGGCAAAACTCATTAGAGCAGCCATACTCAAAGTGTGCTCCTCTGTGAACTCTGTGCTCTCTGGGAGCCTCTGTGGGGGCTCCGCGAGAATACGAAAAAAAAAAATACATGACGAACTCAACTCTTTTCTATCAAACCTGATACAATAAGAAACAGTTTCTTACCTCCCATTAGATATTTAATTATTGTTTTTCTCTGTTATTATAATATTATGTAAGTATCTGTTACATTGTAATATGATTATTAATAAAGAATGCACAAAAACTAATTTTTATTTATTTTAGGGCTCCGTCAAATATTTCTCTTTCCAAAAGGGTTCTGTCACCAAAAAAGTTTGAGAACCGCTGCATTAGAGTATACAGCCATTTCTGTTGTAGCTTTTAACATCTGTTGTATAAATTCTCGCACCGCGAGAACCACAAAAATATATATTTTTAATTACAACGACGACGCGACATAATTCCGCCGCCCGCCATGTTTTTCCACTGTGAAAGAAGACTAAAAGTTGCATTCTGTTACAGGTGCAGCCACATCAACCAGCTGGTCGCGTGCATTAGTGTCGCTTGCGGTCACAGTGTCCACCGTTTTCGTGCTTCTGTAAACTAGTAGTTTTCCCGCTGTAAAATACTCTTACTTACCTCGCAGTATAGACCAATCATATATTGCTAAATATTTTCTTTTGAAGTAAGAGTAGGGGTCGCCCACTTAAGTAATGTGGAGGGAAGGAATGTTAGGTACCTACAGTCGGTTCTAATAGTGTAGTACAGCTTTAGAATTGTGTCAAACTAGTCCAGAACATGCGAGGAGAGTAAACTAGTGTCAAATGCTTTATCTCCGCTCTTGTAGCCGATTATAGACTCCTTAGTTAATGAAATTATGATCACCAAAGGGCCACTGTGTGAACTGTCAAAATGATTTTGTGTGAACTGTCAAAATGCTTTGATAGGTTGACATAGATAGTGGCGCCATAGGTCTTATTGTCATTTCGACGTCAGTTCCAAAAATTGTTTTGGTTGTAAAAAATCTTTTATTTTGTGAAAAGTTTCCATTACCGAAATAGGCTGGACCTCGTGAAGTGAATTTTATGTTTGAATGAAACGTTTGTACCTACTTAAGAATATTTAATTAATTGAAATAAAATCTTGTTTTATAAAGCCAGAATTTTATTTTTTATTTTGGAGTTTACTGTGGAACCTACAATATATTGATTATAACAATCAAGGTCAATAAAGACTTTTAGACATATGTACACAAGTTTTATGCAAGTAGTTATCATATAGATGATTCGATAAAAAACGACTTCCATACTTGAGAATTTTTCGTTATTTCACATGTAGGTACTTACCACGGAGGTACCTACTAAGTACTTCTTAACTTTTTGAGACTTGTGCGAGAAACTATTCCAACTCTGAAAACTATCACTGATTTATAATTTTTTTATTAATTTTTAAAATTTTGGGTGAAAAAAATCTTTAAATTTTCTGTTACAAATGAAAACTGTTAAAAAAAAAAATACAGTCGAATTGAGAACCTCCTCCTTTTTTTGAAGTCGGTTAAAAATGAAACTGCCGTCATTAAAACGGCACAAAACCTTATTTTTGTTTGTAAGTAATGCTTGTCCTGTGGTTGAATAAGTATAAGATGAAAATTTTTTTTTTTTATGGATACTGACACGGTTGGCTACATCACCTACAACATCCGTGATGTCAGCCCATAACACCGGGTGAATTAGGTGCCATGTCAGTGCTTCCCTTCGGGGGTGCCGGCTATACTGAACTGAACGGAAAACACAAACTATTTACATAGCCGTTTCGACCGACGTTTCATTCAGTGCGCTGGTATCAGCCCGGGCGGGTGGTCTTATTTTTTGCATTTTGCACACGATGTCTGTAGAAGCCGCCTTTTTTCATCCTAAAATCATAGAGGGCATATATAGTATACATAATATATACTATCACGGACGCTGCTCTGCGGAACTAGCATCTCTTATTCCCTGCCACCCGTCCTATCTCCGCATAACTCTTTGCAGAGAGACCCAGCAGCACCCTTTTGTTGTTGACATTGGGCTTTTGAGAACCCATCGGTTTTCTAAATCGTTTCTTTGTCGCACCGCTACAGTGTGGAACTGTCTTCCTTCCTGATTTCCTGAATCCTTTAACCTGGATGTCTTCAAGAGTCCGCAAATCTCCTGGCATGGCACCTAACTGAGCGTGGTTTCGCGAGGAGAGGTGATTTTGGCTCTGTCGACTGCATCATTGGTCTCTCGGCACAGCCACCCATGCTGGTTTACATAAAAAAAATATATATATACCTACCGCCTCGTTTCTTATCTAAGATTTTTTTCTGATTCCAAAGATATGAAGTATTTTGTAGTTACCGTCGCGCTCTTACGGCAGCAAACTAAAAAAACCGACAAGTGCGAGTCGGACTCGCGCACCGAGGTTTACGCACCACAAAAAAAAAACAATGAAAAACAACACGTTTCTTGTATGGGAACCCCCCTTAATTTTTTACTTTTTCTATTTTTAATTATTTGTTGTTATATCCACACACATATATTCTGTGAAAATTTCCTATTACGGTTCAAGATATACAGCCCTCGGACAGACAGACAGACGGACGGACAGACAGACGGCGTAGGATATAATAGGGTAATATAGGCTTCCGTACGGTATACGAACCCAAAAACAATTTGTGCCATCTATCGGTGTCGTCTGGAACTTCGTGGACGTCGTGCCTGCCGCCACAGATGCGCTGCGCTAGCTATGCCGACGCTGCCGTAGTTTAAGGTGTGCTCAAACGTTTTGACGATTTTGTCATGCCGCTAAACATGCAATTGATTCGCGCTCTCTCGCGCTAGTAGGAAATGTATCTACTCGAAATTCACAAAAATTCAAAAAATACATGTACCTATTGATTTGCCTTGTATATACGCGTATTTATAAAAAAAAGCGAGAAAATAATCTATATATTTATGTACGTGAATGGAATTAGCAGCACATCTACTCATTTTACTCAATAGGTAAAGCAGCGGTCAAACAGCTGTTGTGTCGCATCATGGCGACGGCGGCCATTTTGCTATGGCGGACGATCGCCTGGTGAATGTCCGCGATTTGCGGTGCTTTTTAGCCCGTTTTTACTGTTTTGTAGTGAAGTGATGTCAAAATGAGTGCACCGGAGGCGAGCGCAGATTCGGCGCTATCGGCCGAGGCCGCCCGCGTCGCTCCAGGTGGGCCACGAGCTGCGTAAACACAAAAACACTTTCGCGAGTCACCACATTCCAAGTTGTATAATGTACTGTCGCGTTTTCAGAACTCTACTTTCTGGTGGCGAAGTTCCTGTCTCACGGCCCATTACAGGCGACCGCAGAGGTAAGAACACTGTCGAGGGATTCCCAGTTCAATTCCCAATCGAACTGTGTACTAATGTTGAGACGTTTCTGTACAGGCACTGAGAAAGGAGCTCGAAGAGAAGAAGGTGAGCTTGAAAGTTTGTAGAGAGCTTATTGTTTGTTGTGGACGCGCACGTGGGCCGGCTGTCACGCCGGTTTTTCGCGTGTTTTCTGACGATTTTCGCGGTATAAACATATGATGTGTGCGGCAGGTTCTACCGACAAGACTGGACTGGGAGGGGCGAACGCACGACCAATCTTTCCAAGAATTGGTGAGGAAAACATTTGTTTATTGATAAAAACATGCTTATTTACGCTATTTCTCGTGTTTTGATCTCCCTAACTCGTTTGATTGAGATAAATTGACTATTTTGGGTGTAAACACGATTTATATATGAGAGAATGTGTAAATTTCGTGGGAAACGAATGATCGTATTTCCGAATGATTTTCATGGATAATTTTCACAAAGTAAACAATATTTGGAAATTGCAATACGTTTTTCAGGATTTGGCCTATTTATGCCTTCTATCTCTTTCACTCTTTCGGGTGTTCCATAAGCGCATACGAGCGTTTCGCTCGCGCGGCCGAATGGGCGCCGAATGGCTACGAAGCGGCGGCGTCCTTGGTAGTGATTGGCTGGCAGTCTCCGCCTTACTTGGGCGCCATTATTCGAATTTTCGAAAAGAGTTATTTGCTTTGTTGATTTGATTTGTGTTTACTTTGACCATCTTTGTTAATTTTGATGATATTTCTGAGCTGATTGATTAATTACGGAATTTAGTATTCCTTTTACAATCAATTGAGTTTGCGTAGGTGGTGTAATGGATGTTTAAAATGTCAAATTTTTCGATTAGGTATTAAGACACCACTCATGAAAAACACTTTCCTCATTAAATCTTTTAAATACAGACTGCATTCTGATAATTTGTAGATGAAGAAAAATAAACCAATTTTTTTTTTAATAATAATCTTTTTTAGGGTTACGAAACACAAAAGAGGAAAAAACTAAACCCTGATATCTGTCTGTTTGTCCGTCTGTCACAGCTGATTTTCTACGAATCTACTGGATGGAAAAAGTTGAAATTTGTTACATATCGAGGGCTTACTTCAAGAATGCACTATGTCAAAAAAAATCGATTTTGACTTAATTATACAGTTTTGTTCATTATTTCTTGCGCTACATTTTTCAAAAACACACTAAGTTGTACACTGACGAGATCCAAAGATAGCTATAGCATTAAGTCATAATATAACTACTTTGTACAAGCAAAAAGCACTAAATGACATGATTCGAATAGAATGGCACTAAGTTCTGATTATTGTTGAAATTATAGTCAACGTAAATACACTAAGTACAATTTAGTGCCTTACTGTAAATGTTTTTTAGGTTAATCGCAAAATGTAATTCTTCTGAAATGCATTAAGTCTACTTAGTGTTATTTCACAAATACAAATTCGATAATTCGTGGTAGAATACTATTCTACAAGAAAGCATTAAGTGACTTAATGCATTTCATGTTGCGGTTTTGGCTTACTCAGACTTAATTAAATCATTTTCAAAAAGACATTATGTCACTTAGTGCATTTACGAAGACGCGATTTTTAGAAACGTCGTCAAAACTTAGTGCGAAAAGCACTAAGTCGGACTTAATGTATTCTTGGCCATATTACTTGAAGTGGTGGTTGTTAACAACTACACTGGCCGATGCATTAAGTCGACATAAATTAGAATTGTGTGCTTGCAATACTGAACCGTGGATGGCACCTCAAGCATTCGCTGAGTGAATTTGTTAGTGAGCTGTTGTAATTTGAGGTTATCTAGTTAAAAATGAATTTTTTTTTTGGCAAGATGAAGCGTTTTCTCTCTGGTAATCGTAATAGATAGATGAAGATCAATACAACTAGTTTAGTAGCAGCCACCATTTTAATTCACTGAAAAATTATAATCCCGTAAAACTGTCTTTTTAATCAACGATGCAATTAGAGAAGCTTTAGAGATTCGCCTGCATAGTTATTACCTCCAAGGATATTACGGATTGTATGCGGTACACCCACGGCCACCATTGAAGCCATACTCTGTCTGTCAACGCTGGACCTATGTGTCAATCAGGAGGCAGCGGCGTCCGCATTCAGACTCAAGGCACTATGATTATGAAAAGGGGACGAACCGGTAAAGCACACAAGTGTCCTGCACACGGTGTGCAGTGAACTACCCTTATTAATGACCAACCCCCGGCCCATCTAGTGAGACGGAACTAAGAATCTTCACAGACGGGTCAAGGACAAGCAGCTGGACCGGTGCGGGCATTTTCTCACGTGAGCTGAACATTAATAGATCAGGACGACTTGGTGCACACTCAACAGTTTTCCAAATGGAAGTAATCGGGGTGCTACAAGCGCAACCGCTGGGACTGAGATGGGCGTATGTCATGTACACTGCACTACAACGAAGAGGCTCTAGAACTATAACCATAGGAGCGGAACCCGTGATAATGTCGTCAGCAAGCATACAGAAAACTTGGTTGAACTTGGACTTGGTTGCACGCGTCGACATCACGGAAGCACAGGGACAGATGGAAGGGCCTCTCAGAGTGCAGACAGTCGAGAGCTGCTCTTCCTAAACCAGACCGAAGGCTGGCTCTGAAGCTTATCAATCTGGCCCGGGCTAAGCTGAGAATAGCCGTTGATCTTATGAGCGGCCACTGCTCACTAAATAAATATCTACACACCGTGGTTATTACGAATAGCCCACTGTGCAGGGAATGTTTGGCGACGAATGAAATGACCGAGCATGTTTTGTTGGAGTGCAGTGTGCTTGACAACCAACGAAGGGACATACTCCGTTCTCCATCTTCCGTTGCAGAGGTCTGCAAACGCCCCAGTCGACTTGTGGCTTTCTTCCATGAAAGCCTTTTTTCCATGACATAGGCTGGCTGGGGTAACTGGAGATCGCAGGGTTTTGCACGAAGGTCCTCAACCAAGCGGGACTAGTTTGCAGGCCTAGAGCCAACCCCAAACCAAAGCACCAACCACAACTGTCTTTTTCATTAAATTACTATAAGACTTAACGCAGTATTTTTATTTTACTGCAAAATTAACCGTCAAACAAAATACACTAAGTCAGTACCTTCTCCTACACTTTTGAATATAAAGTGCTATTGTGTGAACATATATTTTTTTCATTAATAACATTTTTAACCTCGATAGATAATAAATCCCGGTACATAATACTGATATTGTAAATATAAGTAGAATTTTTTATAAATTTTTTGTAAACTTTAAATCTTGATTATCTCAAAACTACTTTTTCTGACTTAATGCATTCTTGAAGTAAGCCCTCGATATACACGGAGAACAAAAAACCTGTCGAACACCCGAAGGCAGGAAGTACAGTTTCTAGTTTTTTTTTAAATTCGGACAAAAACCAGCCTATCCGATTCAGTATCTGAAACTGTACTTCCTGCCTTCGGGTGTTTGACAGGTTTTTTGTTCACCGTGTATAGAGTTTGATGACCCAATCATGGACGTACTGTAGCGGATGCTGTAAAAGGTGGAGAGGTGTTGGCGTCCTTGTATGCACCGGGTGGCTGCGCAGCTGATGTTGTGTGGGCTACTGCCCAACGCTCTCAGTGAGCTAATTGTATATATGCTGATCGTATTTGCCGATTTGAGAGCGTGTTGTGCGAAAGTATGAAATTTGACATTTTCGATTTTGCGCCATCTGTTGGCGTGTTCGTGAGTCTTTCTGTTGTCTCTGAAGAGTAGCGTCGTAAGTGGTTCTCGACTTTTTCGTTCGGCTGTGGCTAGGTGTCGCCACAGTACTATACGTAGAATTTCGATTTTGAGGCCAAGTTTTTTTTTAAGTGCGCCATGTGGCATATTCCATTGATAGGAGTGTTTCATTTCTCCGAAACTGCAAAGTGCCACATGTCATGCTTTCAATAAAAAATGAATTAAATAGTTTTATTTAGACCAATATTTGGTCACGAAAGAAATTTATGAAGCAAATGTGAGTGGAAGAGTTGGGAAGGGTCGCCCTAGACGCACGTACCTGGACCAGATCGGGCATGTGCTCAAAAAGGGGAACGTGCGTAGTACCCGTAACCGACGAGCATGCATGAAGAACATTATGGGAGTGGAAGAGGCGGCAGAGGTGTGTCAGGATCGTGGCACGTGGAGATCCGTTGTCTCTGCCTACCCCACCGGGAAACAGGCGTGACGCTATGTATGTATGTATGTATTTGGTTTGAGTATTTTAATAATTTTTTAATTAAAAAAAAAACAAATATTTTACATAATATTTCGACTATTCTTTGTCATCGAATAGACAAAATATTATGTTTACTTAACTTTTCCTTAAAAAAAATTCATGTGTTTTTTTAAATTTATTATGTACAAAAATAATTTAAATAAAACAATAATAAATCAGTTAGTAGACAGGAGGTGTATGTGTATGTGTCGAGTGTCGAGTGTTGTGTGTGTGTGTGTGACGCAGGAGAGTCAGTTCTCGCACGTGACGCCGAACCACCTGCTGGAGGTGTGCGTGCAGCTGCTGCGTCGCTCGGCGCTCGCGCCGCGCGTCTCCCTGCTCAGCCGCGGCGTCGCCGGCCGGCACGCGCGACCGCCCTCCGCCGCCGCGCGACACGACATCGGTCTGTATGCCGCATTCCTCTATACATACATATCAACCACCTGCTGGAGGTGTGCGTGCAGCTGCTGCGTCACTCGAAATTGATAAGAAAATAAGCAAGCTGAACTGGCAGTGGGCTGGGCACATCTGTCGTAGACCCGACAACCGATGGGGTAGACGGGTGCTCGAATGGAGACCACATACAAACAAACATAGCGTGGGACGCCCCCCGGCTAGGTGGACAGATGACCTAAAAAAGGTAGCCGGGAGTGGATGGATGAGAAGAGCGGAAGACTGCGTGTGGTGGCGTGCCTTGGGAGAGGCCTATATCCAGCATTGGACCGATACAGGCTGATGATGATGAATTTTGTTAAAATTTTTATATAAACAGCGCATGGCTGCGCCCAGAAGTCCAATGGAAGATCAGACACAGCCAATACTCCTCACGAAACTACGCTCAGCGAGGCGCCGTGCCAGCTGCAAGGCGGACAAAATATACAGACTTATCCCTTAGTCGCCTTTTACGACATGCATGGGGAGAGGAGAGATGCAGTGAGGCTATTCTTTTTAAGTACCGGCCCACACGGTACCCCCTATACGGGATCTAACGATTTAGATCTTTGGGTGTCAACAACATGTTGACACATTTAATGTTGTTGGTTGGATGTTCGGAGCGAGTCCGCCGGGTGTGTCGGATGTGGAGAGAGGGGAGGTGGGTATTTTTTTTTTTTTTAATGGAAACTGACACGGTTGGCTATATCACCCACAACATCCGTGATGTCAGCCCATAACACCGGGTGAACTAGGTGCCATGTCAGTGCTTTCCCCTTTGATCGTGCCGGCTACACTGAACTGGTCGGAAAACACAAACTATTTACATAGCCGTTTTGACCGACGTTTCATTCAGTGCGGTGGTACCAACCCGGGCGGGTTAAACCCTACCACCAAGTAAGATTAGGAGGGAAGGGACCTACAGTTTTACCAGGAATCCGAACCTCGGTCAGCCTCCAATGGTCAGCGGTCACCCATCCAAGTACTGACCGCACCCAGCGTTGCTTAACATTCAATAGCGACAGTTGACTGTCTGCACCACTGAGCTATCGAGGCTGACAAGGGTATGAGGTGTTGTTTTGTTTGTTTAATTTTGGTTAGTTTAGTCCAGTGCTTTTCAATCTTTTTGAATACGCGACCCCTTTACAGATTGAAAAATTTTCGCGACCCCCTTGGGCCATAGACAGAAAAAAGTTAGTAATTTAAAACACTACGTTTATGATTTTCTCTATTTTGGTACCTATATTCATTATTACTATCTGAACTGACGTTCTCTTCAATTCAACATTAAAACTAAAAAGAGAAATAGACTTCTATTAGAAAATTATTTGATTGTTAACATTCCAAGAATAGCACCACTATTTGACAAATGTTTGAAAAATAAACAGGCCCACCCTCTCACTGAAATTATGTATATTGTGTTTTATTTTAGTGTAAAACCTTGCCTTTTTCCTTTCGCCGGCGACCCCCCGAGTAAGGCTTCGCGACCCCCCCAGGGGTCGCGACCCACAGTTTGAAAAACAATGGTTTTATCTGTTCAATTTAGTCTGTATAGTTTAGTTTAATTTTTTTATAATAGTGTTAGTGGTTTCTGATCATGTATAATAGGTATGTTTTGTCTGTAGTTATAATATGTTTTGTTTATTTTGTTTTTGTAAATATTTTGTTTTCGTTTTAGCTGTAAGTACCTATGCAGTTCGCAAATAATATTAATGTATCTTTAGGGGTCAGGCTTAAAATCAGTGTCCTCCCGGTTATGGGAAGACGTAAACTGTGCCTGATACCCATTCACTAAACATAAGTTAGTATTTAAGTTGTATAATTTATTTTTAATTTATTTTATTACCTTATTTAATTTTTGACATTTATACTTTTGACATTTATCTTTTCTGTATTATGTTTTTGACGTGATGACGTCACGTCTTATAAACTGATGAACACCGGCTGCACGCACGAAAAAGTGTCACGTTCCATCTGAGCCCGTGTGCATAACAAGCAATAGAGAGGCACAATCGGTATATAGTCAAAGTTACCATGGAAACGTCTTAAGAAGTAAAACTGTCAAGATCAGACAACAGAAGTTTATTGATGGCCAGTCACAAGATGATTAATCTTTCTACTGGAAATAGAATTACTGATCTTTGCTCTGTGTACTACGATTATTCCACGTCATCACGTAAAACTATCGTCCGTAAACCGACTTTACAGACAGCAAATTTTTTCTGTCTTATGTTTTTTTGAATAAAATATTGTTGAATTTTGAATGTGAATTTGTGCGACGCTGGTGCAGTGTCGCGGCTGCTGCGGCGCGCGGAGGGCCGGGCACCGTGGCACGCTGGCGGCGCGGGCGGGTGCGGCGCGGCGCTGCTGTCGCCGCGGCTGTTCTGCTCGCTGGAGCTGCAGCGGCGCACGCTCGGCCACCTCAGCGCCGTCTACTGCGTCATGTACGACCGCACCGGCAACTACATCATCACCGTGAGCCCGCCTCTCTTTATATTATACAGGCTGATTATTCAAATCGAAATTCCGTACTTTTTTTTCATACAAAAATTGGAAAGTGTTATAAAAACTCGATGTACAGTGAATATGGGGAGGTGCTGTCTAGGTCTACATAGGTAGTGCAATGACCTAGTCCAGTCCCCTTTTTCTTTTGATGTCATTCAAATTTAAGTGTTTGGAATTTATCTACATGGAGTTGAATTGTACTAGTTAAAAATTTCAATTTAGTAATTTTATTTTTATTTAATTAAGACGGATGTTAACCGTCCACCAAATCTCGTTGAAACGATTTTCACCAAAAAGTACTATAAAATGACCCAATCTGGGAAAAAGTTTTAGAGCTTTTCTTCTTCAAATATGGACCCCTTTCGAACCCTGAATTTACGAAACCCTATCCTGAAAAATCCTGTATAATAATAATAATCTGCTTCCGCATACAATATCCCATCCTCTTCTTGATGGGAATTATCCGCATGTAGGTCGCTCTGTTTGAACCCATTGTGCTTATCACCCCGGCCGCTACTCCATCCAGCCCAGCTCCTTCCAGGAGTTCTGCAGGCTGCCGACATCCTCGCAGGCCTCTTGGAGTGTCCTCGGGTTTTTGAGGATGTTTGCCCGCTCGTTTGCCACCCCCTCGCACTGTAGCAGCATGTTGGATGGCGTTTCTTCAGCCCCCGTGCAACCCCTGCACAGACAGAGGGCTATCCGTTTTACCTATAATGAATAAGTGCTTATTTAGTGGATAGTATCCAGTCAAAGTTGCTACCACCAATCTGATTTTACGTATGTTTAGCTGTAGTTTTTCGCTTCGATCGACGCTAAGCTCATACATGGAGAGAGCTTCGAAAACGTCACTGGAAGCATCCTACAGAATATGGATAGGTAGAGAGAGCTGGACTGGTGTTTCCCCGCGTCCTAGTCAACACAGACTAGCTGACGAGGGCTTGATGCGAGCCGAAACGTGAAGCATGCGCGGGAAATTTAGAGTGGCCACTCGCTAGTCTTGACCTCGATTAACACCCTCCTCTACTGCCGATGGGTCCGGATATGTTCGGTGAAGCCATCGCAAGCTGAGTTCCACACCTTCCTTAGTTTAGCTGTAGCTTGTAGTTTTGTTTTACTGTAACAGTTGGGTGTTGTGTGCTCCGCAGGGCGCGGACGACCTGCTGGTGAAGGTGTGGAGCGCCATCGACGGGCGGCTGCTGATGACCTGCCGCGGCGCGTCCTCGGAGATCACGGACGTGTGCGTGTCGAGCGACAACCGGCTGCTGTGCGCCGGCTCGCTCGACCGCCACATCCGCGTGTGGGAGCTGCAGAGCGGCGCGCCCGTCGCCGTGCTCCAAGGTATATTCAAGATCGTTCTGATTCGCAAGCGCTCGTTACACGCCGCGTACCTTAAACAGTAAGACTAGTTCCGCACGCTTGCTCTTTTACTGTTACGGAACGAAGCAAGGAAATGCGAAAATGCGGTGTTGTGCTATATTCAAATTCAAATTCAAAATATTTTATTCACAAAACACAAGAAAAAAGAAATAAAAGATTTATGTAAAGTGAGTCCAGCTAAGTGCGGAATATATTTCTTTCAATGGGAAATAAACTCAATTTGCACATAATTTACAGTCATTTCTTGCACTTTTTTAATGCTAATGACAAGAATACTTATAGCATAGTGTAAAAAAAACAACAAACTGCTAATCCCTCACCAAAATCCACAGAAAAAATACTGTAAAGCAACTGCTCCTGATAGACGCACTTGCCCACCAAAACGGGGTAAGTGCGTCATAGCGAGTTTTACTAGCACATATACTGGAGATGTATACTTCTATATTTTTTTATGAATGTATATTACGTGATAGTCTGAATGGTACTCTAAGTCTCCACAAGAAAGTTCAAATTCGAAGATTTAAATAACTTTTTTCAACTTTGTCAGCCTCGATAGCTCAGTGGTGCAGACAGTCAACTGTCGCTATTGAATGTTAAGCAACGCTGGGTGCGGTCAGTACTTGGATGGGTGACCGCTGACCGTTGGAGGCTGACCGAGGTTCGGATTCCTCGTAAAACTGTAGGTCCCTTCCCTCCTAATCTTACTTGGTGGTAGGGTTTTACCCGCCCGGGTTGGTACCACCGCACTGAATGAAACGTCGGTCGAAACGGCTATGTAAATAGTTTGTGTTCTCCGACCAGTTCAGTGTAGCCGGCACGATCAAAGGGGGAAGCACTGACATGGCACCTAGTTCACCCGGTGCTATGGGCTGACATCACGGACGTTGTAGGTGATGTAGCCAACCGTGTCAGTTTCCATAAGAAAAAAAAAAAAAAAACTTGGGGAAGTGCGGCATATGCACTTACCCCATTTGGTAGTCAGGAGTACATAACTGTTTTTGTAGAAGTAGGAGTAATAAAAAATACATCAAATCAGTAGGTATAAACATAAATGTAAGTAGTTTTTGAATAAGGATAGCACTGGTTGGATAAAAGGTTGTAACTTGTGGTGATGGGGCAAGTGCGTCATATGCCGCACTTGTCCGCTTGTCCGCTTGTATATGACGCACTTACCATACTTGAAAAAAATTATGTTATATTTTAAAAACTTCTATATTTGCTAACTTACTCTGTTCTGTGAGTTCAAAATAAAGCAAATAAAAAAAAAATTTTTAGTTATGCTACTCACATGAAATAACTGGTCTGGCTAACGTTTAACAATTTTTAAACCTAGTTTGCTTACAAGTCGTCAACTGTCATTTCAGAAGTGTCGAACTGTAAAATTCCAAGTCGTTTTCCATAGACAATACACCACTTAGAGCGCCCACTGTTTTTTAGTTTACAGTTTCAAATCAATGTAAGGCATGCAATAGATGTTGACATTACGAAAACCTTTTACTTTTCTAGTTATGCCGGATAGACGCACTTCCCACATAGACGCAGTTCCCTGGACTCACCTTACACTAAATAAAAATAAAATAATTTATATAAAATAAAAATATATTGTATTGAAGTGTATTGAACGGTAGTGTGTGTGTGTCGCTGTGCAGGTCACAGCGGTATGATAACGTCTGTGCACTTCTGCCCGGCGCGCTCGGGCGACCTGCGCTGCCTCGTCTCCACCAGCACCGACGGCTCCGTCGCGTTCTGGACCTACAGCCAGTCGGGACAGCACGGCAAGCCCAGCTTCATGTGAGCGAGTCTCTCTCGTGTCTCTCTCTATCTGCCATGTTGTTATTGTTGTTGTTGTTGTGGTTTGGGGTTGGCTCTAGGCCTGCAAACTAATCCCGCTTGGTTGGGGACCTTCGTGCAAAACCCCGCAGTCTCCAGCTACCCCAGCCAGCCTATGTCTTCCATGAAAGCCACAAGTCGACCGGGGTGTCTGCAGGCCGCTTATCCCTTAGTCGCATTTTACGACATGCACGGGGAGAGATGCAGTGGGACTATTCTTATTAAGTACCGACCCCACACAGTACCTCTATCTGCCATATTGTATGTATGTAGATGTGGTCGCGTCTTGTTCCGCACTAGTAGAGTTTCTACAATACTTTATGGGAGACTGAACTAATGAAGTGAACAGCTACTTCATTGCAAGCAATTTGAGCTCAGAGAGGTTAAGGTTGAACACAATAGGAGTTTACGTTAAAGTTAACACAATCATGGCGCTAAAGTTGGCACTATCATTGCTTAAAAAAAAAAATTATGTAATCCGGTATGGTTGACTGAGTCGGAGGGGCCAAAGCACATGCTCCGACCAGCCAATATCACCTCCGAGAAGGTAGGTGCCATACCGGGGACTTTCCTGGATTGCTGGCTATACTGGACTAGAGGAGAACACAACCGAGGCTGCTATGCGCCCATTTTACATCCAGTACGGTGGTACCAACCCTCTGCGGCTACAATTTGAGCCTACCACCTAGTAAAGGGCATGGGAAGGGACCTAAAGTTTTACACCAGTTCCGAACAGTGAAGCAACAGGTGTATGTATGCACGTAAATTTTTCGTCAGAAAAAACTCATTGGTACACGCCGACAGGATTCGAACCTCGGACCTCTCGTATGAGAAGCCGATGCCCAAACCACTCGGCTACCCGACGCTTGCACGCCGTGCACGTTAAAGTCGTGATCTCGGCACGATCATGATGCAAGCGCTGAATTATGCGCAGGCAAATTTGGAGCAAAAACCTCCACGGCCTACACTGGATACCCTATGTACGGAATTAATATCGGTAGAGAGAAGGAAGGTCGAGTACGAGACTATATGTCTTCGATACGAGTCAGCGAGACGATATGTCTCGCACGCTGTAGAACAAGAGTGACCGCTCGTGCGATTATTCTGTTTTTTAATTTATGAGTGCACTTGTATTGTTTGTAAGTATTTTTGTATGTTTTGTTGTTTTTTTTTGTCTGTAAGAGAAGAAGAGTGACCCCTCGCTGGTATTTTTATTTATTTTTTTAAAACACTGACAGCTGGTGCGTTTATTCTGTTTTTTAATTAATGAGTGCACTTGTATTGTTTGTAAGTATTTTTGTATGTTTTGTTGTTTTTTTTTGTCTGTAAGAGAAGAAGAGTGACCCCTCGCTGGTATTTTTATTTATTTTTTTAAAACACTGACAGCTGGTGCGTTTATTCTGTTTTTTAATTAATGAGTGCACTTGTATTGTTTGTAAGTATTTTTGTATGTTTTGTTGTTTTTTTTTTGTCTGTAAGAGAAGAAGAGTGACCCCTCGCTGGTATTTTTATTTATTTTTTTAAAACACTGACAGCTGGTGCGTTTATTCTGTTTTTTAATTAATGAGTGCACTTGTATTGTTTGTAAGTATTTTTGTATGTTTTGTTGTTTTTTTTTGTCTGTAAGAGAAGAAGAGTGACCCCTCGCTGGTATTTTTATTTATTTTTTTAAAACACTGACAGCTGGTGCGTTTATTCTGTTTTTTAATTAATGAGTGCACTTGTATTGTTTGTAAGTATTTTTGTATGTTTTGTTGTTTTTTTTTGTCTGTAAGAGAAGAAGAGTGACCCCTCGCTGGTATTTTTATTTATTTTTTTAAAACACTGACAGCTGGTGCGTTTATTCTGTTTTTTAATTAATGAGTGCACTTGTATTGTTTGTAAGTATTTTTGTATGTTTTGTTGTTTTTTTTTTGTCTGTAAGAGAAGAAGAGTGACCCCTCGCTGGTCTTTTTATTTATTTTTTTTAAAACACTGACAGCTGGTGCGTTTATTCTGTTTTTTAATTAATGAGTGCACTTGTATTGTTTGTAAGTATTTTTGTATGTTTTGTTGTTTTTTTTTTGTCTGTAAGAGAAGAAGAGTGACCCTCGCTGGTCTTTTTATTTTTTTTTTTTTAAACACTGACAGCTGGTGCGTTTATTCTGTTTTTTAATTAATGAGTGCACTTGTATTTTTTGTAAGTATTTTTGTATGTTTTGTTGTTTTTTTTTTGTCTGTAAGAGAAGAAGAGTGACCCTCGCTGGTCTTTTTATTTTTTTTTTTTAAAACACTGACAGCTGGTGCGTTTATTCTGTTTTTTAATTAATGAGTGCACTTGTGTTTTTTAAGTACCTAAATATTTTTGTATATTTTGTGGTTTTTTAAAGAATTAATTGAGGGGGCGCTGTTGGTGTCTTCAGATAATTTGTTCCAGGCCCTTACAAACCCTGTGCATCAGGAAATGCTTCCTTGGGTTGATTCTATGCGTGGGCCATTATATTTTTAATGAGTGACCGCGAAAACGTTCTTCAGTGCTCCTTTCGTAAATTGCCTTGTGCTGGATTGAAACGTCGTAGCAGCAATGGGCCGGGTGTGTGGTGTGTTGTTGTGTCGGGCGGGCTGACGGTGAGTACGTTGTTGCAGCTCGAAGCCGGTGCAGTACATGGAGCGCATGCGGCCGGGCGCTTGCCACATGATCTGCTGCTGCTGGTCGCCGGGCGGTGTGTTCCTCGCGGCCGGCTCCGCGGACCACCACGTGCGCGTCTACATGATGGCGCACGAGGGGCCCAAGCGCATACTCGAGGTGCGTCCGCTTGTTGTTGTGTTGTTCAGTCGGGATCGCTGCGATAGATTTTTCTAAATAATACACAAAAACATCGAAACATTGGGCCGTGAGCAAACACATTTGTGTATGCATAAACAATGTTTTTGTTTTCCGAGGCGGACAGAAAACGTTTCCCGCACGGGTGGAGAGTTAGGTTAGTTTCATTTTATTACAACTGCGATGCGGACATCAGATTCAGATTCAGATTCAGATATTTATTTCGCCATAAAGAACACACAACAACATCTAAAGATTACTTGGTCTGTATCGCACATCTGTCAACGTCTGCACAAAATGTATTCACAGAAACATTTGCCTAGCAGGAGACAGCTGAAAAGATTTTTTTTTGTTTCTTGTTTTATGTTTCTTGTTCTTTGTGTAATGTTTCGAAAAAAACAGGGGACACGCCCTTAAACGGAGCGAATGCTGCGTTCGCTTTGAATCGTGCGAAGAATGCTCCCTGCGACTAATCAGTTTTCCGGTCATACTGCATGTGACAGACGAGTGGCGACTCACCGCGAGTAGATAGTTGCAATTGTTTTAAAGCAGTCGTGTCCAACTGGTTTCGCCTTAAGAGCTACTTTCGTACCTTGTCGTGCCGACTACACTGAACTGGACGGAAAACACAAACTATTTTGCACAACCCTTTTAACCGACCTTTCATTTAGTGCGGTGGTATCAACCCGGGCGGGTTAAACCTTACCATCTAGTATTTTGTATTTTCAAATTGTTGTTCTAAGCAAACTATGAACGTACCACCTTTTGATTGTGAAGTAAATATTTTAATTTGATTTTTTTTGTAATGTAATACACTCTTGCTGTGTGACATCGTGTCGCTGTAATGTGTAAGGGCACTAAGAGTGACATTCATAGTTGCAACAAGCGTGCTTAGTTCGTCTCTGAGTTCAAACATTGACGTTTACCACTCTCATAGACAAGCCGTGCGCGCGCTATGCAACCGTCTTTGCGTTTGAAAACTAAGCCAAGTCCAAGTCAGTCTTACGACGACTTTAGCCTCGAAAGTGAACTTACGAGTTTTCTGTCTCTTTCATTTTAGTACAAATGAGGGAGTAGCGCAGAATAGAATACACAGAGCTGTCTGTGTAACACACTGGCTGTCCTGTCACCTCACGACAGGTTATTTCTTTTTTTTAAATAGTGGCGACCAAACGAATAGGAAATTCGTTTATTACTGCCAGTGTCCAGTGACGGCGGTTTGACTGACAGCGTGCGTGAGTGTGACAGTCAACTTTGATGAAATGGGGGATCTCTACGAAAAACACCCTATATTTCAGTATGAGCAATGGTGCGAATCCCACCAGAAAAATAAAAAATAAAAATTGACGTTTAACTTGGACTATTACTTGGCTTAGCATAGTTCGTTCTAAGCGTTAGTCTCGACTATGAGAGTCCTGTGCAAAATGTTAGTGAACTTGAATCGGACTCGTGCTAAGCTTCGAACTTTGGAACGACTGAATGTCAGCCTTAGAGTTAAAGCGAGGTATGCTGGCGGCGGTGGTTGCAGGTGGCCGCGCACAGCGACGCGGTGGACTCGCTGGCGTGGTGCCACCGCGGGCTGCGCTTCGTGTCCGGCAGCAAGGACGGTACCGCCATACTGTGGCAGCTGCACGCGATGCAGTGGCGACACACCACACTCCACATGACCACCTGCCTGCCCGGGTAGGTCGTCCCACGTTACACAGACCGCCACGATAGCTCGCCGGTGCGATGTATCCACGTCTGATTGTGAAGATAAGCACGCCCGGACGCGGTCACAGCTTGAATGGGTGACCGTGTCTGGCTGTACATATAATATGTATGTATATTATAGTATTTATTTATTTTATGTAACTATATAAGGTGCTTCGTTATTCATGTCAATAACTTCGGGAGGGTTACATACGCACTCAAACAAACACTTAAGAAAAAAACATGTCTATAGGAGAATTTTTTCTCTTAACAAAAAAATAAAATCAAATAAGTAGCTGTAAAAACCAATCATAGTGACCTTGTGACTCAATTACAACAAACAGCTGTTCTGCGTTTGAACATAGTACGGTCATTGACCCCGTACAATGCAAGTTACCTACTGTTACACACAGGTTAATGTTTAGGTAGCAAACATGTTTTGTTAAATTTCTCGAAAAGTAATGCTAAAAAGATATATATTTTTTTGCGTAACATGTTTATTTGAGTGTGTATGTGTATGTAACCCTCCCGAAACATTTGACATGAATAACGAAGCACCTTATACATGTGTACCTATGTTGACGTCCATCTATTTTATCTTTTACTGTATTGTCTGCCCGACACGCTTCTCCACATCACAAAGGTTAGTTTGTAAAGAATGCTGCACAGCATTAACCTCACCTTCCGTCTGTGTTGGGTGATTGTATGGTGTATGCAATTAAACATAATTTTGTTTAGTTTTAGACATTATTTTGTTGTGTTTTCAACATTATTTTAATTTGTTGTATTAGAGAATACAATATTTCTGAAGTGAATGTGTTATTATTGGATCGTTTTTACGCATCGCGTGTGTGAAATCGAAAAAAAAAAACTTAACCTCAATATGGAAAATACAATGTTGGTGCAATGTTCAACTCACAATTTGGAATCAAAACAAAGGTGAGTGTACTGTAAGGTATAGATAACTTTGTAGGAAATTTTGTAACGATTACAACTATGCTAAATTGGATATGTTATGATATGATTAGGATATGATTTATTTTTTCATCACACAACAACACAAATAATTACAAACACAAATAAACATATAACATGTGACGGAAAGAGAGCCCACTCAGCTGACTCACTATCCGAGATAGCGAAGCTGGTTTTCAGGGGCAACCAACCAACCAACCAACCAACCAACCAACCAACCAACCAACCAAGGACCAGATTAAAAACTAACAAACAACAATGACAAATTAGCTATAGTGTTCATAGATTTTATATCTCCAGTAACCCTGGCCTAACAAACGCGGCGCGAATATCTTCGACCACTTTACAGAGTCAGAAATTGCGCGGCGTCCAACATCTGATTGGTTAAAGTAATAGGAAGTTAAAGAATTTGTAACGTGTGGGGCCGGTACTTTAAAAGAATAGCCCCACTGCATCTCTACCCGTGTATGTCGTAAAAGGCGACTAAGGGATATTACTCCCTTCTTATATTACTAGGTGGTAGGGTTTAACCCGCCCGGGTTGGTACCACCGCACTTGTTTTCCGTCCAGTTCAGTGTAGCCGGCACGACCGAAGGGAAGCAAGTTACCTGACGTGGCACCAAGTTCACCCGGTGATATGGGCTAACATCACGGATGTTTTAGGTGATGTAGCCAAAAGTGTCAGTTTCCATAAAAAAAAAAAAAAAAGGATATTTAGATTAGATTTGAGTGAGTTGCGCTGAGTTGAGTGAGTTGCGCTGAGTTGAGTGAGTTGCGCTGAGTTGAGTGAGTTGCGCTGAGTTGAGTGAGTTGCGCTGAGTTGAGTGAGTTGCGCTGAGTTGAGTGAGTTGCGCTGAGTTGAGTGAGTTGGCACCGGTGGGTGGTGTAGAGTGTATGCGGTTGTTGCAGGGAGAGCCTGGAGCAGGAGGACGGGAAGCGCACCAAGGTGACGATGGTGTGCTGGGACTGCAGCGACAAGTACATCATCACAGCGGCCAGCGACCACACCATCAAGGTACGCCGAGTCGGTAGCGACATCCTTCCATCTCCTTCGGTATCCTCTAGAGTTGTGTGGTGTCAAAGAACATTGCAAGAGCTCTTGTTAAAGAAGGATAGACGATGGAGCTGTAGCGGCGTGTGACCGAGTGGTTTGGGCATCGGCTTCTCATGCGAGACGTCCGAGGTTCGAATCCGGCCGGCGTGTATCAATGAGTTTTTTCTGATGAAAAAACGCGCATACCTAAACCTGCTGCTTCCACGTTCCAAGGGACCTACAGGTTTACACCGTTCCGGTGTAAACCTGTAGGTCCCTTCCCTTGCCCATTACTGGGTGGTAGGCTCAAATTGTAGCCGAAGGTACCACCGTACTGGATTTAAGATTGCCGCATAGCAGCCTCGGTTGTGTTCTCTAGTCCAGCCAGTAATCCAGAGAATTCTTTGGTATGGCACCTACCTTCTCGGAGGTGATATTGGCTGGTTGGAACATGTGCTTTGGCCCCTCCGACTCAAGCCACCCATACCAGATTACATAAAAAAAAAAGTCTCAAGAGTAATAAAAAAGCAGTCGAGTGAGAGTTGAACTCACGTGGAGAGGGTTACGTACCATTCTGTTTTCCGTAAGAACTTTAAGACGCCGGCTCTCGATGGTCTCGCTGAAGCTACTGAGCAGACGATGCCTTACCTGGCCAATGAAGCTGTTGAACTAAACTTGCGATGGCTTCACCGAACAAATCCGGGCCCATCGGCAGTAGAGGAGGGTGTTAATCGAGGTCGGGACTAGCGAGTGGCCACTCTAAATTTCCCGCGCGTGCTTCACGTTTCGGCTCGCATCAAGCCCTCGTCAGCTAGTCTGCGTGGACTAGGTCGCGGGGAAACGACCAGTCCCGCTCTCGACCTCCCTCTCTCTATCTATCCATATTCTGTAGGATGCTTCCAGTGACGTTTTCGAAGCTCTCCCCATATAATATATAAGGTGCTTCGTTATTTATGTCAATAATTTCGGGAGGCTTACATAGACACTCAAATAAACAAGTCACGCAAAAAAAATTATGTTTTTAGCATTACTTTTCGAGAAATTTAACAAAACATGTTTGCTACCTAAACATTAACCTGTGTGTAACAGTAGGTAACATGCATTGTACGGGGTCAATGACCGTACTATGTTCAAACGCAGAACAGCTGTTTGAAGTCACAAGGTCACTATGCTTGGTTTTTACAGCTACATATTTGATTTTATTTTTTTGTTAGGAGAAAAAAAGCTCCTACAAACATATGTTTTTTTTCTTACGTAAAGTGATTATTTGAGTGCGTATGTAACCCTCCCGAAATTTTTGACATAAATAACGAAGCACCTTATATAAGCTAACGACGCTAAGCTCATATTATGAGCTTAGTATCGATCTTGGCAGCCCTAGATTCTTGAAGAGACTGTAGAGCCGGCTTACTACGGCGTGGTGTTTGTGCGCGGCGCAGGTGTGGTGCGCGCGCGCGTGCCGGCTGGTGCGCGTGCTGCGCGGGCACACAGACGAGACGTACGTGCTGGAGGCGCATCCCTTCCTCAGCTCCGTGCTGCTGTCCGCGTCGCACGACGGTAACGCTCACTTTTCATTTGCTCACCTTTATATTATTTGTAAGCGCTTGAAAACATTAGAAGATGCATCAGTTTCAGATTTACACATACGTCATTGGCTCAGTGAAGAAGCTGTACCGTGTGGGGCCGGTACTTTAAAAGAATAGCCCCACTGCATCTCTCCCCGTGTATGTCGTAAAAGGCGAATAAGGGATATGACTCCCTTCTTATATTATTTGGTGGTAGGGTTTAACCCGCTCGGGTTGGTACCACCACACTGAATGAAAGGTCGGTCGAAACGGCTATGTAAATAGTTTGTGTTTTCCGTCCAGTTCAGTGTAGCCGGCACGACCTAAGGGAGGCACTAACGTGGCACCAAGTTTACCCGGTGTTATGGGCTGACATCACGGATGTTGTAGGTGATGTAGCCAACCGTGTCGGTTTACATAAAAAAAAAACGTGTTGACCACTAATGTAATAGTCGCAGGTCGAATCCTAGTCGGGACGTAACGAGTAGGCTACCTGCCGCTATTTGGAGGAACAGTTCTTCTGCTTTGAAATACATCAAAACCAAAAATTGTATGGGAGGCCCCACTAACCACTGTGACTCAAATAATATTTTTTCAAGACTCCACAAATGCATTTGACACTGTCTACTCACTTATCCTATAGAAATAATGTCATTAGCATATGTGTGCTGTTATTGCACTGGTCTGAGTAGTTTGGGTACGTTATGCACTAGGTAAAGTTAGGAGAACATCTGTATAATATAATAATCAGGGATACTTAAAATATGGGGTGCTACAGGGGAGCTAACTAGGTCCCATGCTAAACATAGTGCGGATCGAAGTTGTGATAGTAAGATAGATGGTGTATGTAAACAGGTCAGGTGATAGTGTGGGATATGGAGACGGGAGAGAGACTGCTCAAGTTCCTGAACCACATGGAGGGTCAGGGCCACGGCGCGGTGTACGACGCCAAGTGGAGCCCCGACGGCAGCCGCGTCGCCGCCACCGACTCGCACGGACACCTGCTCATGTGGGGCTTCGGGCAGGGACATCCCAATCTTAGGCAGGTGTGTTCTCTACCATGTCTTTAGCTATATATGTTTACATTCATAGAACGTCAAGTTGTTATGGGCTGACATCACGGATGATGTAGGTAGGTGATGTAGCCAACCGTGTCAGTTTTGATAAAAAAAAAATCTAATTGCATGCGAATCGAACATGTGCTGTCAGTTTGCACCAAACTTAAGTGTTGGTCTGTACTTTGCACGAGTGGCTTCACAGCAATTCAATTTTTTGTGAGCGGAGAGTGAGTAGAGAGAGAGACGAAGCGACACACTTAACAAAATTCAGGGCAATTACTACTGAAGCTGTGTATCCCTCCATTTGCTCAAGATGTTATTAGTAGTGACCTCCGTGACGGCAAAGTACAACGTAGACGTGGGGCAGGTATTTCAATTCCCTCTTAGGGCTAGGAATAACACGGTATGTGATAGATATCGTATGGGGAATCTTGCCACTTAGAATTGGTATTTGAACTTCCACTTAGTGCCAGAAGAAAAGTGGTAAGATTCATCATACGTTATCTGCCACATGAGGTTATTCCTGGCCCTAAGTGGAGTTGAAATGCCTAAGCTTAGACCTTAAATACTTGCTTACTCACCTGCTTACGAGATTTGACAGTTGATCTACCTGTTTTTTTTATAGAAAGGGCGACATGTGGCCTCGTTTCACTTACGAGTAGATGACTTACGATGTCCATGGACCTTCTGTGATGCACGGGGATTGCGAATGCCATGCCAGCCTGACAGGAGCCTTGTTGTTGTTGTTCGGACTAGTTCTCCGTGCTTAAGCCTGCTCCAATGCAGGCCTTTTGCGCGTCCTACGGCCTTACTCCAACCAGCCGAGTTCTTCCAGGAGGCGGCACACTCTCTTTGAGTCTTGGCACGCCTCTCGAAGTGTAGTAGGGCCTCCCAGCTCCTTCGCCCTTATGTCTGCCAACTCCTCGCACTCCAGCAGCACGTGGGTGGGTGTCTCGTCCGCCTGCAGGCATGCTCTGCACAGTGGACTATCCGTTACTCCAATTACATAGAAGTGTCTGTTAAGTGTACAGTGACAGAAGCCTTTTCACGCCCCTTTTGAAAAACCCCAGGCTGTACTTGGGAGGAAATAGATGAGCAGGGAGTGCGTTCTACATTTGACCTGCCTGGTGGTAACGTGGACAGAAGAAGAGTGACGAGCGTGGTGTGTATGTGTGTGTGGTGTGTGTCTGTGGTAGTTGCCACCGGAGCTGTTCTTCCACACGGACTACCGTCCGCTGGTGCGCGACGCGCTGGGCGGCGTGCTGGACGAGCAGACGGAGGTGCCGCCGCACCTGATGCCGCCGCCGTTCCTCGTCGACGTGGAGGGCGCGCCGCACCCGCCGCGCCTGCAGCGCCTCGTGCCAGGCCGAGAGAACCTCGCCCTCTCGCAGCTCATACCGCTCACCGGTCTGTACACACACATACATACAGACAAACTCACATCTTACTACTAACTACTTCTCCCCTTCCTCCCAGAACCTTGCTACTTCGCTATAGCTATTCATATATTAAATATTTATATATATAAGGTGTTTCGTTAGTCATGTCATTAACTTTGGGAGGGTTACATACACACTCAAATAAACACTTTACGTAAGAAAAAAACATATGTTTATATGACCATTTTTTTCCTAAAAAAAAAATAAAATAAAATAAGTAGCTGTAAAAACCAATCATAGTGACCTTGTGACTTACTTACAACAAACAGCTGCTCTGCGTTTGAACATAGTACGGTCATTGACCCCGTACAATGCATGTTACCTACTGTTACACACAGGTTAATGTTTAGGTAGCAAACATGTTTTGTTAAATTTCTCGAAAAGTTGCTAAAACATATAATTTTTTTTGCGTATCGTGTTTATTTGAGTGTCTATGTAACCCTCCCGAAGTTATTGACATGACTAACGAAACACCTTATATATGTATATGAACACCCATATTTATTTCAAAACTAATTTAAACATAACCACCCGCCCAGGTTGCTACCACCGCACTGAATGAAACGTCGGTCGAAACGGCTATGTAAATAGTTCGTGTTTTCCGTCCAGTTCAGTGTAGCCGACATGAAATGAAGGGAAACACCGACATGGCACCCAGTTCACCCGGTGTTATGGGCTATCAAGGATGTTGTAGGAGATGTACCCAACCATGTCAGATTCCACAAAAAAAAAAGTTCAGGTGCAGGCTTCAATCTTTCTGCTGATGAGTCGTGTGTGTGCGTGTGTGTGCGTGTGTGTGCGTGTGTGATGGGATAATACTGAGTCTCGTGCGTGTGCGTCCCCGCAGGCGAGGCGGCGGCGGAGGCGGGCGGGCCGCGCTCGCACATTGACCGCATGATCGCGCTCGTGCTGCGCGACCTGGGCGCCAGGGAGGGCTTCATCGAGGTCAGTCAGTTCCCTGCTCGATATTCACTTTATTTTTATTATTGGATAATGGTCTAGGGCAGGGGTCACCAAATGGCAGACCGCGGTCCGGATCCGGACCGCCGACCCATTTTTTGCGGACCCAGAAGTATTTAGAGTATCAATCAAAACTGAAATCAAAGTCAAAGAAATTTTTGTTGAGCCTACTGAATCCGATATTCATTTGGTCGCATAGTACTTTGGTAGCTCAGTGGTAGAGTGTAGGGTTTTTATTTTTTCGATCTCGGCTATGAGTTCGCGTCCCTTTTGCCAAAATTTGTTTTGTTTTACTTTTTTTTTAAGCAATGTTAGGGTGTTAAAATTAGGTTATGGTTAATTTCTTAGGTGGTTTTATAACCACCTAAGAAAACTTTATTTTCGGAAATACTTCCGAAATTTATATTTCCCGCCAAAGTTGAGAACGACCAATCAGAGCAACTCGCATACTAGACTTTGGAATTATGCTGCCGGGTAGTGTACTGTGATGGCCAGACATCGGAATCCGCGGGGCACGAATACGACCTTGTTAGGGATTGACTACGGCGATCAATAAACAATCGACACTGTTATCGATACTCATATTTATTTGTTTATTGTATTTTATTCATGTCATATTTCAGACCTGAATACTTATATACCTACAGTACTTATATAAACATGTATACTTTATGTTAACGATTAAGTAAATATAATACATATTTATATAAGGTCTTTCAAAATTAGTTCATAGTACGCTAAGGGGGGGTTCTGTATCATATAGGGAGTAAAACCTATATAAAATTTTTTGGACCTTGGGCTTTTTTTAAGTAAAAAATTTTTTTATGTAGGTATTTAAATAAAAAATAGGTGGTTGATTTTTATAACCTAATCGATTCAGTTTCATAACAGTAACAAAAAAGTCTTCATGACCATTATGATGTAACACGTGTAAGTTGGTAAAAAAAATTAAATTCTTTCTATTCCATACTAATAAAACAAAAATTGTGGTTTTTCACAATTTCTGAAAGAAAGAGATATACGTGTTGGAAGACTTTTTTGTTCCTAGCACGAAACCGAAACGATTAAGAAAAATTTTTTTTTTACATTTAACATTAAAAAAAAAAATTTTGTGAAAAAAAAAATTCTTTGTTCTTCAAAAGTGATCTATTTCCGATACAGAACCCCCCCTTAGCTTACTATGAACTAATTTTGTAAGACCAATTTTTTTTTACCTTGGCCTTTTTTTTTGTAAAATATTTTTTTATGTGTTTAAATAAAAAAATAGGTGGTTGATTTTTATAGCCTAATCGATTCAGTTTCATAACAGTAACAAAAAAGTTTTCAATATCATTATGATGTAACACGTGTAAGTTGGTAAAAAAAATCAAATTCTTTCTATTGCATACTAATAAAACTAATATTTCTTACTAATATATAAACTAAAAAAACTAAAATAAAACTAATCATACTTACCTGGATGGACAAGTATGTATGTATATTTATTTGTATATAATATTCTATATATTTAGTAATTTATGTGTATTAAACATGTATGGCTTATATTTTACTAGCATGTAATTATATGTACGTATTAATAAGTATTCTTATTATTATTTTTATCTTCAATTGTCACGCTACTCTTTTGCTACTACCTACTTACATTCCACTATATTATCGAATCTCAAACATCCAAAGGTTGACTGTAAGAAATCTCTGTAAGGGATAAGTCCGCCTTTGCACCTTATGTAAATTTTCCAATGTATTTGTTACTGTTTAATGTTTACTGGAGCAATAAAGAATTTTCTATCTATCTATCTATCTAATATTGTGGTTTGAACAGATTTGTATTGTACCTACAAAGGAAATACAACATTTGTTTATTATATCTTATTTTCTATAGAAATACTCTTAGTTTTAATAATCGACATTATTTCATATTATTCTAAAATAACGATCGATTTTCGATATTTGTGGATACATTGTCCCATCACTAAACAACCTTGAATCATTCGTGCCCCGCGGATTCCGATGTATGGTGATGGCGCCTTGTCACTATTGTAAGTAAGAAGTTATTTGGAAGTTCCATTCAGAATTGCGACTATAGCGCGGTTTTCTCAACCGTTCACTTCGAAAGAATGCGGCGCGCACCCTCCGCTCTCCGCCTCCACCGTACTGACAGGCAATTGCGGTGGGGACGGAGAGCGGAGAGTGCGCGCCGCATTCTTTCGAAGTGAACGGTTGAGAAAACCGCGCTATATGAGGGTGTAGTAGGTGATGTGGTGAATGTGTGTGAATGTAGGAGGGTGCGGCGCGGAACGGGCTCGCGGGCGGCGGGGGCGCGGGCGCGGGCACGGTGTGGCGGGGGGAGGGCGTGCGGCACACGGCCGGGCTGTGGCAGCGCGGCGAGCCGCTGCACAACTACAACTGCCGGCCGCTCGTCTCTCCGCTGCAGGACGCGCACTATGATCTGCAGGCCGCTGCCAGGTGACGATCCTCACACCGTCGCCGCCGCGTTACATTGTACACATTCTCGAAGGGGAAGGAACTCTGACTTATCTTGATTGTGATAGTGAACTGCTAAACCATAAAGAAATATTTTGCTTCACTGTGTTGTTACTTATTCTAGGGAAATAATTCAAGCAAATTGGTACCTATGTACATGAAAACTCAACGTTACATTGGTTTGAGTATTTTGGGTGACTTCTATGCAGCAGGCAAAATTTAGAAAATATTTTGAGCAAACAGGAGTACATAAAATATGGTGTGTTCCAAGGAAGCTTACTAGGCCCATCACTTTTCAACAAACGTTTTATTCTTACAAATACACTTACAAAAGTTTGGAAAGTTGAATCAACATATTTTGAATAGTTTTCAACTAATTAGATTTATTATGTGTGTTTTTATTTTTTTTTAATTGCTTATGCTCATAATATCTTGTGATAGTATGTATGCTTCAATCTTCCAAACTAATTATATATTTGTCTTGCTGTCTCAGTGAGGAGATGTCTCAGCTTGAGATGGCGTGGTACCGGCGCGAGATGCGCCGCCGGCCGCAGATGATCAGCACGGCGGAGGCGGGGGTGGCGAGCGGGCCGCGGCGGCGCGCGGGACGCAACGCGCGCGGCGCGCGCCGCCCCCGCCCGCCGCCGCCGCCGCGCGCCGTCCCGCGCGCCCGCCCCGCTACGCCGGCTTCCGCACCCGTCAGATCGGACTACTATGAGGTATGTTGTTGTTGTTTGCTTCCCCAGCCTCTTGGGACGGCGGTGGGCCATTCTCCGCACTGAGACCTCAAGACGGTTTGTTGTACGTTGGCGCCCGGGTAGTGCTACTCCAGTCACCCGTATTACGTATTATTATGAGGTATGTGCGGCGCAAATTTTCCGACATTTAGCCTCTATTTTGCGGGCTCATCTCCGACAGTTGACAGTTAAGTGAAACATAGTTTTAAACACCTTAGGCTACCTATCTGAAAGAATAGGATAGAATCTATTCATTGAATTCACACATTTAAAAATGTCTGAAGGCTGAGAAAATACTATTGTTTCATAGCTTACTATTCTTTCATTAGTATGTAATAGTACGCTAAGGGGAGTATGTGTATCAGGTACTGATCACGTTCCCCATACCTATTATTTTTTTTCGGATATCAAATACCTACTCATCCTACTAAAATAGTTTATTGAACAATTATTTCATAGCACCTATTAATGAAAGACCTTATAAAAGCTTGATGTTTGAGCATGTTTGCCGGCGGGGACGTTGAAGAGTGCGCGCGCGCGCGTGTGTTGTGGCAGGACTCGTCGGAGCGCGCGAGCGCGGAGGCGACGTCGGACACATCGGACACGTCGGTGCGGCTCTCGGTCGCCGAGCGCTTCCACAGCTCCGCCTCCAGCGACGACAAGTCGCCGCCGTCCAGGTAACCTTTTTTTTTTTTATTGAAAGCGCGACATTTGCCGCCGAGCTACCCATAAGGTGTCTAACGACGCCCATGGACATTCGGTCGTATGCGCGGGGGTTGCGAATGCCATGCCAGCCTGACAGGTGCCCATTCACGCCCCTCTTGAAGGACCCGAGACTGTACTTGGAGGGGAAATATATGAGCAGGGAGAGCGTTCCAGAGTTTACCGGTTCTGTAGAGGAAAGATCTGCAGAATCGATTAGTACGCATCCGCTGTAAGTCCAGCGTATAGGGATGCAATCCCTGCCCAGTGCGTGTGGTGCGGAGGTGGACCTTCTATACTTATTTTATTGTCACTCTTATACACTTGCCGGGCTTTTAACCGCTCAGGCGTCCACAGTGAGGACACTCAACTGCACCGTGTCTGAAATGTCAGTATCCACAGCGAGGATATCGACGCGACCGATTTTCCGCAATAAAATTACGTCGTTTCAATATGACGATAAGGCTTAATAATTCTTGTAAAAAAACCTAGAGCAAAAGAAAACCGACTTCAGTTGTTTTCGAGACTTGGTGCATACATGTTAGCGCATAGTTAGAATTCGGCGCACTGCCGCTGCATGTAAAAGTTTTTTTGGTGTTTTTAGACATTAATTTGTTGTGTTTGTGATATATTTGTAGAATTTTTTTTTATGATTTCAATCATGCAATATTTGCTATAGGTGTGCATATATATATTTTTTTCTGAAAATAGAAAAGAAACTGCCTAAGGCATTGAATCCACTCTTGCCACACACAGGGCCCGATTACAGGCAGGAGGATTATCCTCTGATTCTGCTAATTATAAGATGGCAGTACAGTAGAGAGTAGAGTGAGTAGAGACAGCGTAGAGAGAATAGAGACAGTAGAGAGAGAGAGAGTAAGTAGAGACAGTAGAGAGAATAGAGACAGTAGAGAGAATAGAGACAGTAGAGAGAATAGAGACAGTAGAGAGAATAGAGACCGTAGAGAGAGAGAGAGAGTAAAGACAGTAGAGTGAGTAGAGACAGTAGAGAGAATAGAGACAGTAGAAAGAGTAGAGACAGTAGAGAGAGAGTAAAGACAGTAGAGTGAGTAGAGACAGTAGAGAGAGAGAGAGAGAGAGTAAAGACAGTAGATTGAGTAGAGACAGTAGAGAGAATAGAGACAGTAGAGGGAGTAGAGACAGTAGAGAGAGAGAGAGAGAGTAAAGACAGTAGAGTGAGTAGAGACAGTAGAGAGAATAGAGACAGTAGAGAGAGTAAAGACAGTAGAGTGAGTAGAGTGAGTAGAGACAGTAGATACAGTAGATACAGTAGTGAGAGAAGAGAGAGGAGAGGCATGTGTGTAGATGTTGTGTATTGTTACTTGCAGCTCGTCCTCGTCGTCGGACTACTCGGACTGGGTGGCGGACAAGCCCAACATCTCGCTGGCGCCGCCCAAGCGCTCCAAGCGCAGGCCCATCGTGCGCAAGCGGTCCGTATGCAATGCACTCACGTTCACTATGCGCTCCCACTAATGTGTTCCGTATGCGTGCCTACGTATTACTGAGCATACACCTTCTGTCCGTTCGTCTGTCTATCTTACCTTTTTAAGGGCTGAATCTTCTGAACCATAATAGGTAGCCGGTTGAAGAATGGCGGATATCCTAACGAATAATAATAATAAAAAAACAGTAAAAGTTAAGAATTCAGAGGGATCCCCATACAAGAAACATATGATTTTTTTAATTTTTTTTGTTTTGTTTTTGCTCTATCGTAAAAACTGTAATACATAAAAGCGTCAAAGTTGGTGTGATTACAGTGCAAACTGTATAGTATAATAACAAATAATAAAAGATGGCCAATTATGTGGTGGTAACCCTCGGTGTGCGAGTCCAACTCACACTTTTTTTTTATTGTTGCTGTGCACGCCCGTCCAGTTGAATATGTCCAACATAAATGATCCAATAATAATTTGTAACACGAGTAGTGCATTCTGAGTGGAATGTTGAATCAAACGAGCAGGTACAGTCCGGCGACGACGCCGAGCAAACGCAACGCGGCCGCCGCCACGCCGACCCCCTCCGCCACCCCCGCGCCGCACGTCACCGACGACGCCGCCGCCGACACCGTCCCCGACACCAACGGAGATGCCCTGCTCGACGATGAAGCCAACGGTACGACGCGTACACTCTTACGTTATTATATATTCTTGCTGGAGCGGCGTCTAGTAAGACGCGACTTCTCTCCGCCTCACAGGCTATAACTCATAATGAGACGCAGACTAGCTGACGAGCGCGACACGAACTGAAACGTCGTGTTATTAAACTCTAACGTCGGCGGCGCGGGGTCTTGCATCACCTTTCCTCCACATCGCTCACCTTGTATCTGTCTCAATTTTCATTATGTTTATTTACTTATTAGGTCCTCGCTCTGGCTTCGGGCTTCTAGAGAGAGCAGCTTTAATGCTTTGACTCTTTTTTTTATGTAATCCGGTATGGGTAGCGTGGGCATATGTTCCGACCAGCCAACATCACCTCCGAGAAGGTAGGTGCCACTCGGAAGATTTCCTTTGGATTGCTGGCTATACTGGACTAAAGGAGGTGACAGCCGAGGCCTCCACGCTGTCATCTTACATGCAATACTGTGGCACCAACAATTTGAGCCTACCACCTAGTAAGGGTAAGGGAAGGGACCTTTTTTTTTTATTGAAACTGACACGGTTGGCTACATCACCTACAACATCCGTGATGTCAGCCCATAACACCGGGTGAACTTGGTGCCACGTCAGTGCTTCCCTTTTTTACGGTTGCAGTTTTACACCGGCTCTGAACGGTGAAGCAGTAGGTCTAGGTATGGACGTTAATATTTCAGCAAGAAATGACTCTTTGGTCCTCGCTGACCGGATTCAAACCTCGGACCTCTCGCAGAGACGAAGCTCAGACCACTCGGCCACCTGCCGCTTAAAAGGGAAAAAGCAGTCTCTTTGTAGCTAAGATGTCGGATTTTTGTGAATTCCATTCCTCAGAAATAACTAAAAACCTCGGAGACTTCTTTTCACACCCTGCGAATAGGTTCCGTAAAGAACAGGAACTGTAGCGACACCTACTGACCATTACCAGGCCTCACACACTCTATGTACTTGCGCGCGCTAACTACCTACCGCCCAACGGGCTGCCGGCGAACATAATTCAGTAGAAATTTGTACAACCGCCCGGAGCATACCTACACACGCGCCCACGCTACTGCGCGCGGCTGCAAAGCAATAAGACTCGATCGTTTAGGTACATTTTCGCACGCAGCGATTGGCGACGTGAAACATTAGGCTATTAAAGCCGTAGGTATGGTACCTTTTTCTATGGAGAGATTTATCTCTTACGAAGTAACTATTAAGTGATCTGTGAAGTGAACAGCCGACGCTCAGAGATGGCGCTGCTGCAACGTGTGACGATGTGTGTTTAGGCGGCACGGGCGGCGAGGAGGCCGTGATGGAGGTGGAGCTGCCGGAGCCGTACCGGCCGAGCGAGTGGCTGTGCGCGGTGGCGCCGCGCAAGGCGCCCTACCATCCGCAGATGGGTGACGAGTGCTACTACCTCAAGCAGGTCTGTTCGCTAATCACATTTGGACTCCTTAGAGTTTTGCAAAGTGAAGGTTGCAGTCTGATTTTACTCCCTAGAAATGCATGCTATGCCAATGTTTGATAGTAGTATGCTGTCACTGCTGACTGTTGATATGTCTACGCTTTGGGCACTACCCCATTATACCAGACACTAGATCCAGCACAGTTCGACCGTGCGCTTCAAAATAGTCAAGTCACCTTTCCCCAAAACAATGAATATATCATCTTCCACTGTGGAGGACTGCAGTCACCCGGTCTGCTGTGGCCTTCGTTGAGGACATAGGCTTGCTGTGGTAGCTGGAGACCGAAGGGATTGCGTAAAGGTCCCCAAATTTTCGGGATTGGTTAGGAAGTAAAGAAGTGAGTGTTGAGTGAGGTTCTTCTCCTTACCCTAGTCAACGTAGACTATAGCAACTATCATAATATAGAATTCTTGTAAATTTTCACCCTTGAGTCTCGTTAGATGTCGAATGACGGTGTGTGTGATGTCGGCAGGGCCACCAAAGTTACCTGGAAGCTGTGTCTGTGAAAGACGTGTACAAGATCAACTCTAGGGACAAGCCGTGGGAACGCACACACATCAATGTGAGTACACACTCTATCTATACTCGACCAAATTTTTTAAATAGACCTGCCCATTCGGGTCCATCGGGGGGTGGGCTGCGAACTTCTTTCCGCTCCACACATCCTAACAAATACACATTTTTAATGTATGCCAACAAACGTTCATCAAACTCTACAAAACGTATGTCCGTCCTCTCCTTGAATACTCTTACCAAGTGTGGAACCCTTACTTCATCAAGGACATTGAACTTCTGGAGAGAGTGCAGAGGCGGGCAACCAAGATGGTTCCATCCCTGAGGAACAAGTCTTACGAAAGCCGCTTGGACGCACTTGGTATTACTACACTAGAGCAAAGAAGACAAAGAGGGGACCTCATCGAAACATTCAAAATTTTCAATGGTCATTACGATGTAGCCAACCTTAACTCAATGTACACAATGAACACCAACGAGGGACTCCGTGGTCATTCTTTAAAATTAAACCGAAACACTTCCAACTCCAACCCAAGAAAGTACTTTCTAACTAACCGAGTAGTGGACTCTTGGAACAAGCTACCACAAGAAGTGATAAGTGCTATCTCAGTGAATGGTTTTAAAAATCTACTTGACAAACATTTGCTAAATATAAACAAAAATAAAAACAAACACTAATAATATAAAAAAAAAAATATTAATAATAAAAAAGTAAAAAAAAAAAACAATTAAAAAATATAAATAAGATCTATTATAAAACAGTGCACTCAACACGTGAAGTACACGCATCAGCTGCAAGCTGCTAGTGTATATTAATAAATAATAATAATAATAATAGCTCCACGCCGCCGGTGTATTCCATCGACGATGAAATGGAACGTTGACGTCACCCGAGCCACAACAACTACGGCGAGGGCGACGTCCACCATCGGTCAGCTTGGGGTCATCGGGACCTCGCGTCCCGTCTAGTGCCCCCGCTACCGGTGGTGTAGTGCACCCAAAAGGCGACGCGCGCGCGAAGAAGGAGACGTTTAAGAGAGCTGCGCGACGACGTCGCCGTGCAGTCCGGCGGATACGGAGCTCTCCGAGATGGGGGTGGTGGTGGCCTACGTGTCTAGTACCACCACCTATCGCTCGTAGCTTGCCTCGCGTCGTCTCGGAGAGCTCCGTAGCCACGGCCTGCACCCGCCGGTGTGCTTGGAGGCTTGCCTCCCGCCGCCGGCGGTATTACCATTTTTATTTGTTTGTATTAATTTTGTGTATTTTTATTACTTTTTATAGTTATAATATATGTAAAATTAATGTAAATGTATTTAAAAATGTGAAATAAAGGAGATAATAATAATAATGCCCGTCGACTCGACGATCGTTGTGCCCATAGTCGTTTCGGCGCATGGGCTGATAGCGAAGAGCCTCGACGACCACCTTGAGAGGCTCTCGCTGAGTGGTTGGGTCAAGGGCCAGATCCAGAAGGCAGCCCTGCTCGACACTGCACGCATCGTCCGGAGGTTCCTCTCTTTGGGACCCGACCATCGGTAGCCTGGGCTCGCCCCGCCGCCGGTGGTGGAAACTCCATTTTTTTTAAGGTTAATTTTGTATATGTTTTTAATGTTAGGTTTTTAATATGTACAAAATTTGTTTTAAGATAATGTGTTAATAAAGAAATATAATAATGCCAAGAACGCGTGCGTCTAGTGTAGTTAAATTTCGACAAACTGCGCAGACCGCCATGTGTTGGTGACTGCAAACTAACAAATAATACAAAAGAAATCTTTCTGAGCTGTGCCGTGATGGTTGACAGGAGTGCGAGCTGGTGAAGGTTGTGGGCGTGAAGTACCTGATCCGGCCGCCGCGGCTGGTGTGCCTGAAGCTGGCGGCGCTGCAGGAGCCGCACCGCACCTTCACCATCAAGTACCACGACATGCCGGACGTCATCGACTTCCTCGTGCTGCGCCAGCAGTACGACGCGTGCGTCGCGCGCGCCTGGGCCGCCGGCGACAGGTACCGCACCCACAAGACACCTCACTACTCTACGATTCTCACTGTTCTTTGAACCTTATGGCTCAATTCTCACTACACTTTGAACCTTATGGCTCAATTCTTTCTACTCTTTGAACCTTATGGCTCAATTCTCACTACACTTTGAACCTTATGGCTCAATTCTTTCTACTCTTTGAACCTTATGGCTCAATTCTCACTACACTTTGAACCTTATGGCTCAATTCTTACTACACTTTGAACCTTATGGCTCAATTCTTACTACTATTTGAACCTTATGACTCAATTCTCACTACACTTTGAACCTTATGGCTCAATTCTCACTACACTTTGAACCTTATGGCTCAATTCTTACTACTATTTGAACCTTATGACTCAATTCTTACTACAATTTGAACCTTATGGCTCTATTCTTACTTGCTACTTCATAATAATTGTATTGTCCTAATATTTTGCCAAACATAGTGGCCGATTTTGTGTCATCCGAGTTCTTGCAGCACGCACAACACAGATTACTTCGATTGTCGGTACAGAGGGTATGTACTCGTATGTATGTATGTATGTAATACTATTTGAAATGTTACGAGCCCTTTCCTATAGAGCGAGCTAGGGTGTGTGTGTGTGTATAAGAAAATGTTATGTGTATCAGGTTCCGCTGCATGATCGACGACATGTGGTGGACGGGGGCGGTGGTGGAGTGCCTGGGCGCGCCGGGGTCGGGCGGCGCGGGCGCGGGCGGGGGCGGCGCGGGCGAGGCTGCCGCGGGCGCGGCGGGCGTGGGGCGCGACGCGGCGCGACACTTCCTCAGCCTGCGCGTGCGGTGGGACAACGGCGAGTACGAGCGCATGTCGCCGTGGGACCTCGAGCCCATCGACCATGAGAGTGAGTGTCCGCGCCGTGTGTCCCTTGGGAATGTTGAGGGCAACGGGAGAGTGTGTGAGAGTGTGTAGACCCGTTTGTTCATCTGTTTGCTGCAGACATTGAAATATCTATGTACCTTGTGTGGCTTGGTAATGGCCCACTGCATCTCTCCCCGTGCTTGTCATAAAAGGCAACTAAGGGATAAGCACATGATGCCGCGCTAATGGGCGGCCACCTCTCACCGAGTCACGCAGCAGGTGTGTCCTCGTGCCTTACGTGCTGCTTCATAGTTATCTTGTGCTTATACTTTGCTGAGCGTGTTGGTCGGTGTTGTGCTGTAATTCACCTGAGTACAGACTTTGTTTACAAGCATAGTGGAGGGAGACTCAATGGGTTATTTATATTTTTATCATTAATATGATATTTTAAAATCTGTAATAGCAGTACCTGAATAAAGAAATATAAATTAAATACAAATTAAATATATATCCTGGTGATAACGGGTGTCCAGTGGCAGATTTCAAACTTCGAAGATTTTGAATTTTCGAACGGTTCAATCTGTCAAATTCAAAATGGCGCCATTCGACGCAGCAAAGTTACGGATTTTTTTTATGCTATGGAACAGTGGACTGGAGATCTACGCGCTTTTGACGTCGAGGCTTACTTATTAAATGGTTTTTCGCTAACTTTCGGACAGATGCACGCATGCGGAACATTTTCTTTAGTGATGAAGACCATTTTCACATTGGAGGTTATGTGAACAAACAAAATTTTCGTTACTGGGATGTGTGCAACCAAAAAAAAAATGCATCAAGAGCCTTTACACAAGCCTAAGGTTACCGTGTGGTGTGCAATGTTGGCATCCACCTTAATAGGGCCGTATTTCTTCGAAAACCAGCGCGGCCAAAATGTGACCGTGAATTCAGAGAGATATTCTGAGATGATTAATAATTTTTTTATGCCGGAACTGCAGAATAGTCTATATTTGAACCAAAACACTTGATTCCAGCAGGATGGGGCTACCGCACATACGGCCAATGCAGTTTGAGAGTTTTTTCCTGAAAAAAAAACATCTCTCGCTACAGCAGCATACAGTGGCCACCTCGGTCACCGGATTTGAGCCCTTGTGACTTTTTTTATGGGGATATCTAAAATTTGTCGTATACAAATCAAATCCAGGCACTGTGACAGAATTAAAACAAAAAATCCGATCTGAAATGGGCAAAATTTCACAGGCGCTCTGCAAACGCGTATTCAAAAACATGCGAGCTAGACTCGAAGAGTGTGTGCGGCTCAATGGTCGACATTTAGAAAATGTTGTTTTCAAAAATTAAATCCGCATTTTAGTTTTTAGTCCCGCACCGTCACTCATATTAATTAATGATATCGGCTTACCGGTGCGATTATGGCGAGCGCATCGCTGCAACTCGTGTAAACCCACCCACACGAACCGATATCTGCACGCAACTTCGCACCACCACCCGGCGCATCTGCAGTCTGTGGCGAAGTCACTATTACAGCGTGCACAACGGCTTTGTGATGCCGACCATCTGACCGAAGAAACCACGTTGATTCATCGTGTCTTAAAAGAAAATGGCTATGGCTCGCGGTTTGGAAAAATGAAGACGCGAAAAAAGAAACCGGTGGCGGATGTGAAGCGACTTTCTGCCTACATGCCGTACGTACGTGGTGTAACAGACCGAATAGCGAAACTTCTGAGGAAGAAGAGCATACAGACGGTGTTACACCCGCATCGCAAGATCTCAAGCATGCTGCGATCGGCTAAGGACAGGCTGCCGCTACAATCATCAGGGGTATACAAGATACCGTGTTCCTGCGGAAAATCCTACATAGGACAGACAAAACGGAGTGTCAGTACAAGGGTTACTGAACATATTCGAGCGGTCAAGAAAGGTCAAGCGGACAAGTCAGCGATTTGTGACCACATCGACTCCGGACAAAATCATTGGATTAGATTCGATCAGGTGAAGATTCTCGCCACCGAAAAACGACATCTGCCGCGTATTGTCCGTGAGTCGATAGAAATTGCTAAACACGACAACTTCAACCGCGAAGATTCTTTCAAGATCTCGCCGATATGGAAGCCGGTACTGGCAACACTGCAGTCAACACAGAACCGAAGCGACGATTTCCGAGAGCTAGACACCGTCAGCAATTTCTGTAGGTCTGAAGAGGCAAGGAACGCAGCGAATCCTGAAATCATACCTACCCACCACTACAATTTGAGAAGCAGGCGGGCTCCTGTCAGTGACGTGCTGGCTGCCCGAGGAGCTAGCACGTCCTCTTGAGAACGGGTCCCATAGAGGACTCGAAACGTCGAGTTGCAGCGATGCGCTCGCCATAATCGCACCGGTAAGCCGATATCATTAATTAATAAATCCGCATTTATTATCTTGCATTTTCATTAAAAATATTTTAAATAAACACTGTAGTTTTTTTTATATATAAATTTTTAAAGTTTGAAATCTGCAGCTGGACACCCTAAGCACATTGTGTAGAACTGCTTCTGTAAGGCAAGACATAAAGCGCATCGCCAACACGGCCGCAACACTTACTTGATGCAGGGCTGCCGACGGAGATCGGGGGCTGCATGCCGGTGTTGGGCAGCGAACTGGAGGCGGTGCTGTACCGGCCGCGGCCCGACGAGTGGCCGCCCGACGGCGAGCGGGCGCGTGCCGCCAGACACATCGTGCGCGCTCTCGACCAGGTGAGCACGCCGCCAACACGGCCGCAACACTTACTGACGCAGGGCTGCCGACGGAGATCGGCGGCTGCGTGCCGGTGCTGGGCAGCGAGCTGGAGGCGGTGCTCTACCGGCCGCGGCCCGACGAGTGGCCGCCCGACGGCGAGCGGGCGCGTGCCGCCAGACACATCGTGCGCGCTCTCGACCAGGTGAGCACGCCGCCAACACGGCCGCAACACTTACTGACGCAGGGCTGCCGACGGAGATCGGCGGCTGCATGCCGGTGCTGGGCAGCGAGCTGGAGGCGGTGCTCTACCGGCCGCGGCCCGACGAGCGGCCGCCCGACGGCGAGCGGGCGCGTGCCGCCAGACACATCGTGCGCGCTCTCAACCAGGTGAGCACGCCGCCAACACGGCCGCAACACTTACTGACGCAGGGCTGCCGACGGAGATCGGCGGCTGCATGCCGGTGCTGGGCAGCGAGCTGGAGGCGGTGCTCTACCGGCCGCGGCCCGACGAGCGGCCGCCCGACGGCGAGCGGGCACGCGCCGCCGGACACATCGTGCGCGCTCTCGACCAGGTGAGCACGCCGCCAACACGGCCGCAACACTTACTGACGCAGGGCTGCCGACGGAGATCGGCGGCTGCATGCCGGTGCTGGGCAGCGAGCTGGAGGCGGTGCTCTACCGGCCGCGGCCCGACGAGTGGCCGCCCGACGGCGAGCGGGCACGCGCCGCCGGACACATCGTGCGCGCTCTCGACCAGGTGAGCACGCCGCCAACACGGCCGCAACACTTACTGACGCAGGGCTGCCGACGGAGATCGGCGGCTGCATGACGGTGCTGGGCAGCGAGCTGGAGGCGGTGCTCTACCGGCCGCGGCCCGACGAGTGGCCGCCCGACAGCGAGCGGGCGTGCGCCGCCAGACACATCGTGCGCGCTCTCGACCAGGTGAGCACGCCGCCAACACGGCCGCAACACTTACTGACGCAGGGCTGCCGACGGAGATCGGCGGCTGCATGCCGGTACTGGGCAGCGAGCTGGAGGCGGTGCTCTACCGGCCGCGGCCCGACGAGTGGCCGCCCGACGGCGAGCGGGCGCGCGCCGCCAGACACATCGTGCGCGCTCTCGACCAGGTGAGCACGCCGCCAACACGGCCGCAACACTTACTGACGCAGGGCTACCGACGGAGATCGGCGGCTGCATGCCGGTGCTGGGCAGCGAGCTGGAGGCGGTGCTCTACCGGCCGCGGCCCGACGAGTGGCCGCCCGACGGCGAGCGGGCGCGCGCCGCCAGACACATCGTGCGCGCTCTCGACCAGGTGAGCACGCCGCCAACACGGCCGCAACACTTACTGACGCAGGGCTACCGACGGAGATCGGCGGCTGCATGCCGGTGCTGGGCAGCGAGCTGGAGGCGGTGCTCTACCGGCCGCGGCCCGACGAGTGGCCGCCCGACGGCGAGCGGGCGCGCGCCGCCAGACACATCGTGCGCGCTCTCGACCAGGTGAGCACGCCGCCAACATGGCCGCAACACTTACTGACGCAGGGCTACCGACGGAGATCGGCGGCTGCATGCCGGTGCTGGGCAGCGAGCTGGAGGCGGTGCTCTACCGGCCGCGGCCCGACGAGTGGCCGCCCGACGGCGAGCGGGCGCGCGCCGCCAGACACATCGTGCGCGCTCTCGACCAGGTGAGCACGCCGCCAACACGGCCGCAACACTTACTGACGCAGGGCTACCGACGGAGATCGGCGGCTGCATGCCGGTGCTGGGCAGCGAGCTGGAGGCGGTGCTCTACCGGCCGCGGTCCGACGAGTGGCCGCCCGACGGCGAGCGGGCGCGCTCTCGACCAGGTGAACATTGCGCGAGCTTTCTGTACACGTTGTGACTTTATGCAACGCTCTGGTGTTTTTCTGAACAGACTAATGCTTTTTCCAAACATGTGTTGGCCTTGCCCAATAGTCTTAAGACTTGGTCTGACATACTTTAAAGGTTTTTTAACATACAGTGTACTGTAATTTCACAGTGTAACTTAATTTCAGCAACTTTACGGGGTTTTCAAATTGACTTGGACCTTTTTAGACGGACGCGACGCTTAGCACTTTCAAACAGTTTAGGCTTTTACAGGCAGATTTTAAGTTCATTCAAACTGACTGGGCTTATCCAACACAATTCAGGCTTTTCCAGCATACTTAACCGCTCACGTGTTGGCGGGACGAAATCTTCGGGGCGGCGCGGCACGGCTAACTTTCGGCATTGAAATACACGCTCTTTGAATATGGGGATAAGTCTCATTATACTTCTAAATAAAGGTGAAGATATGCCCTACTCGATCTAATTCACTTGGGCACCAGCCTAGAGCAAAAAATTTACGGACTCTTCAGTTATTTTCGAGACTTGGTGTCGCACACCATGTTCGCATGTGAACTTGGTGCGCTGCCGTCTCATTTTTCTGGTGTTTTTAGTCATTACTATATAGTGTTTGTGTATAAATTCGGAAGAATTAAATATTTATGAAGTGAAAGAGTTATTTATGGAGGTTTATATCCATTCGCGATTGTGTGAAATAAAAAAAAACTTAACCTAAAATAACTCACAATTTGGTATCATAACAAGTGTCAGTGCACTGTGAGGTATACATATATTTGTAGGAAATTTTGTAATGATTATGAACATGATAAATTTGCTATAGGTGGTAAATATATTTTTTTCCGAAAAAAGAATTTTTTTCTCCTTGCGTAATGAATCCAGGTGACAAATATTTGTGACATCTTATGGAGATGATCGTGCGCCGGCGCCGACACCAGAGCGGTTAATGACACTGAAGTGTGTCATTAACCGCTCTGGTTAATTGCATTAAGTGCATTGATCATAGTATGCGACAGTTGTGTGAACGCATCGTTGCGCGCGTGTTGTCCAGGTGATGGGGCTGTCGATAGCGGAGCCGTTCGTGGCGCCGGTGGACCTCAACGTGTACCCCTCGTACGCCTACATCGTCGAGTATCCCATCGACCTCTCCACCATCAAGGTAAGCTTAATTGTGATGTAATATTATTGTTGCTGTATTTGTAAGTAGTCACAAAAATTACTCGTGTGGTATTGTATTGTATGGTATTGTTTATTGATCATTCATGTGGCAGTTAGACTGCACTCCACCTTGTCACAATTTGTTCTATCCGGTTCGATTACACCCACGAATAAGAACCGGCAAGATACTTCGCAGGGTTTATTTTTTTGGATACATATTTCAAGTATTTTTAATGACTAGCTGCATAATAACATCGCTTACAGTACAGTCAGTGAACTCACTGAGCGTGGTTCCGCGAGGGGAGAGGTGACATTGGGTGTGTGGAGCATCTTTGGTTCCTCGGCTGAGCTGCTCACACTTGTATAAATGTATTTCTAAACGGCCAGTAAACATAGATTTGAACACTTCACTGACTGTAAGATGGCGGCATAGCAGCCTTGCTGTGTTCTCCTCTAGTACGGCCAGTAATCGAAAGGAAATTCTCTGTTATAGCACCTACCTTCTCGGAGGTGATATTGGCTGGTTGGAGCATGTGCTTTGGCCACTCTGACTCAACCACCCGTACCGGATTACATAAAGTTTCTTTCCGGCTCCTCTTCGTGGGTGTAATGAAACCGGATAGAAGACATTATGACAAGTTCTGAGAGCAGTTTACCTGCCTTATAAACGCTCAATAAACTATTAACATAACATAAATCTGCAGTTTTTTATAGAAATTTGATTTCGAGACACTATAGCCTTAATTACGCACAGAGCTGTTCTCCGGGAACATGCATTTCTGCATTTGAAATGGCCGTCCCCAGTGTGTTAACATGCACAATATATGTTACTGAGAGACTAAACGTGCTGGGCGTGCAGGCGCGGTTCGAGAACCACTTCTACCGGCGCATGGCGGCGGCGCAGTTCGACGTGCGCTACCTCGCCACCAACGCGGAGAAGTTCAACCAGCCGCACTCGCACATCGTGCGGCAGGCGCGCATCGTCACAGATCTACTGCTCCATATTATCAGGTGAGCTGACTGCCGTGCCCAGCGGCGCTGCCGACTGTCGACACTAAAATATATGCTCTTTGAATATGGGGATAAGGCTCATTATACTTCTAAATAAAGGTGAAGATATGCCCTTATCGATCTGATTACCAACCTAGAGCAAAAAGTTTAATATGGACTTTTCAGTTAATTTTGAGACGTGGTGACGGTTGCACGTTCATGCGCGATGCAAATAAACACGATTTTTGGTGCATTTACTCATTAGTTTTTTGTGTTTGTGTATAAATTCGAAAGATGACAACATTTCTGAAGTGATTTTTTTGTTATTGGAGGTTTTATCCATTCGCAAATGTATGAAATTGAAAAAAAAAAAAACAAAAAACTTAACCGCACTATTTGTTTGTTGTACTTATAATGCTTGTGCAATGTTTCACTCACAATTTGGAATCAAAACAAATGTGCTCTCATAGTGCACAGTTATTTTGTGAGGATTAGAACAAGACACTTGAGGGTTTAAGCAATATCTCGAAGCAAAATCCACAGATTTCATAAACAAATTAATTGTTCAACAGGGCAGTTTAGTTGGCATGTGGGGTTACACAGGGTACAGTCCTAGGTCCGCAACTTTTTTACATGATTGTACATGATTATACATGATTTTACATGATTGTACATGATTATACATGATTTTACATGATTGTACATGATTATACATGATTTTACATGATTGTACATGATTATACATGATTTTACATGATTGTACATGATTATACATGATTTTACATGATTGTACATGATTATACATGATTTTACATGATTGTACATGATTATACATGATTTTACATGATTGTACATGATTATACATGATTTTACATGATTGTACATGATTGAATGTTTGTTGCAGTGACTGGCGGGACGTCGACGTGGTGTCTACTTATCATTCCCTCGTGGAGGCGTACCGGTCCTCCGACTCCGACACCGCCGCACCTGCACCTGTGAGAGCTCACTTACTCTCTCTAAATGTATTTGTAAACACCCAGCGGCCATAGAACACAACAGCTTCAGCGGCTCTTTCATCTAAATAATAATACATAATAAAAATTTAACTCACCACTAAATTGCACGGATTTGTGACAAGTCATTCGGGTCAGCCATTATCTTTTTATTAGCCATTATCTTTTTATTAACACACATTAGCGGACGATGGTTCGACGCGAGTCGAAACGTCTAGCTGGTTGGTCTCGTGCTCGGTCGAAATCTTCTACTACTTGCTTGCAATACAATTTTTTTTTATGTAATCCGGTATGGGTTTCTGAGTTAGAGGGGCCAAAGCACATGCTCCGACCAGCCAATATCACCTCCGAGAAGGTAGGTGCCATACCAGAGACTTCCCTGGATTGCTGGCTATACTGGACTAGAGGAGAACACAACCGAGGCTGCAGTGCGGCCATCTTACATCCAGTACGGTGGTATCAACCCAGTCGGCTACAATTTGAGCCTACCATCTAGTAAGTGGCGAGGGAAGGGACCTACAGTTTTACATCGATTCCGAACGGTGAAGCAGCAGGTATAGGTATGCACGTAAATTTTTCCATCACAAAAATATCATTGGTACACGCCAACCGGATTCGAACCTCGGACCTCTTGCACGAGAAGCCGATGCCCGAACCACTCGACTAGTGAAGCCATTGAGTGCTTTTTGTCACCTGCATCTCTTACTTGGTAGAGTCTATACACGATCGAGAGTGAAGAAGTGGTGAACGCTCTTAGTCTGTCTATGATTGAGAGCGCGGTGCGGTGTGGTTGTGTGGCAGAGTACGTCGCGGGGGCGCGGGCGGGGGCGGGGCGGGCGCGGCTCGTGGAGCGCCGAGTGCCTGCAGCTGATGCAGGAGCTGATGAGCTCGCCGGACGCGCTGCCCTTCCTGCAGCCCGTCAGCGAGGAGCAGGCGCCAGGTGAGTCCCGCGCTTAGCTATGTCTCCTCTAGTCCAGTATAGCCAGCAATCCAGGCAAGTCTCCGGTACGACACCTACCTTCTCGGAGGTGATATTGGCTGGTCGGAGCATGTGCTTTGGCCCCTCCAACTCAGGCACCCATACTGGATTACATTTAAATTAAAGGATGATAAATTTCATCTACTAATGGACCGTGTCAGGAACGAAGACCTCGGACAAGAATTGCAAAGAAAATTCAAAACAGACATAAAATTTGCTATTTGAGTCATTAATAAATAACTCCAAACTCGATACAATTCAAAGATGTGGTTAGGTTTTCAGCCTCTCAGTGGCTCTTAGGAATGATTGAGGCCCTAAAGTACAAACTATGGAACTCGGTTTGAATCATTGATTTTGTTTGAATGTAATCTTGAGCGGCGGGTGGCCGAGTGGTTTGGGCATCGGCTTCTCATGCCTCATCCGAGGTTCGAATCCGGTCGGCGTGTACCAATGAGTTTTTTCTGACGAAAAAATTTACGTGCATACCTACACCTGCTGCTTCACCGTTCGGAACCGGTGTAAAACTGTAGGTGCCTTCCCTTGCCCCTTACTAGGTGGTAGGCTCAAATCGTAGCCGACTGGGTTGGTACCACCGTACTGGATGTAAGATGGCCGCAAGCAACCTCGGTTGTGTTCTCCTCTAGTCCAGTATAGCCAGCAATCCAGGGAAGTCTCCGGTATGGCACCTACCTTCTCGGAGGTGATATTGGCTGGTTAGAGCATGTGCTTTGGCCCCTCCGACTCAGCCACCCATACCGGCTTACATAAAAAAAAATGTAATATAGTTTCTATGGGGCTGACATAGTCGAAACCGACTATGGTCCCATTCATGTACATATAAGCGTCCGCTGACCCCCCGCCCATCACTACCCTCGCTACCCGCTGTATTGTCAATGGAGAATTTAGTGACCACTGTAGTGGAGTGGAGTGAAATAGTGAGTAGGCGGAGGAAGCGTGCTCTTTTTTTTTATACTAAGCGTGACATGTGGTGCCCAGTCACCCATAAGGTCCGACGGCCATGGACATTCGGACGCATGCGGGGGTTGCGAATGCCATGCCGGCCTGACAGGTGCCCATTCACGCCTCTCTTGAAGGACCCGAGACTGTACTTGGGGGGAAATATGTATAAATATGTAAATAATAAATATGAAATTGCTCTGCTGGAAAAGCACCAATACTACTAAAGCACTCGCATTCCAGTACTACTAATGTAGAGTGCATTAATCTCCATAAATCGCTAATGCCGAAATCGGTGCGGCCTCGGCTCGGACTTTTGATCACAAACTCGGGACTTTCGAATCTGACCGTCTCATGCACCAATGAGTTTTTACTGATGGAAACATTCACATTCAACCTAACCTACCTGCAGCTTCACCATTTAGGTGTAAGACTGTAGGTCCCTTCTCTTGCCCCTTACTAGGTGGTACGCTCAAATTCTAGCCGATTGGGTCGGTACCACCGTACTGGACGTAAGATGGCCGCATAGCAGCCTCGGCTGTGTTCTCCTCTAGTCCAGTATCGCCAGCGATCCAGTATATTATCAACCTCTCGGAGGTGATAATGCTTGTCCGGTGTTTGTACAGTGTGGGGCCGGTACTTTAAAAGAATAACCCCACTGCATCTCTCTCCGTGTATGTCGTAAAAGGCGACTAAGGGATATGACTCCCTTCTTATATTACTAGGTGGTAGGGTTTATCCCGCCCGGGTTGGTACCACTGCACTGAATGAAAGGTCGGTCGAAGCGGCTATGTAAATAGTTTGTGTTTTCGTCCAGTTCAGTGTAGCCAGCACGACCGAAGGGAAGCACTGACGTGGCACCAAGTTCACCCGATGGTTATGGGGACTGACATCACGGATGTTGTAGGTGATGTAGCCAAATGTGTCAGTTTCCATAAAAATAAAAAATAAAATGTGCTCTGGCTCCTCTGGCTCAGCCACATGTGCCGGATTACACAACAAGCAGCAGTGCGTCAGTTTGTGTGCGTGTGTGTCGGTGCAGACTACCGGCAGGTGGTGCCGTGCCCGATGGACCTCGGCACTGTGCGCTCGCGGCTGCAAATGGGCCAGTACGCGCGCGCCGAGCACTTCGCGCGCGATGCGCGGCTCGTCTTCACCAACTCACAGCTCTACAACACCAACGAGCGCAGTCGGGTGAGTGAGTGCACGCGCGCGTTGTCACCGTGGTGTTGCAATGTATGTCTCAAACGCTGTGGGGCCCGGCTTGCGAGCAGCTATCAGACGGTTCACTTTACGTTCGTTTCTGTCTTGCATTTTGCGTCTTTCACTTGGAGTGAAATATTTGAACTAGGGACACAACGATAAGCCTATTATAATAATTAATTCGTAATTATTACGATGCATCGTAAAACACATTACAATTACGGATGCAATTACGATTATTGGGAAATTGGATTAAAGAACGACAAAATTACTATTGGTGGACAAAATTACTACCGGGTGGGGCCGGTACTTAAAAAGAATAGCCCCACTGCATCTCTCCCCGTGCATGTCGTAAGAGGCGACTAAGGGATAAGGACAAGATACTGCGCTAAAGGGCGACAGGTTAGCCACTTCTCACCTTGGCGCAGTCCTTCCACCTAGTCATGCAGCAGGTGGGTTCTTCGTGCCTTACTTGCTGCTTGATAGTTGTCTTGTCCGTATACTGTGCTAAACGTGGTGGTCGGTGTTGTGCTGTAATTTACCAGAGTCCTTATAGCACAACACCGATTACTCTGCTTACCCTGATTGTCGGGATACAGCGTGTGTTATGTATGAATGTATGTAAAATTACTATTAGCATAGAAAACAATAGAATAGAAGATACTTATCAGGTTTACTTAGCAGGCTTCGGCTAAATCTCTGTTCGTAATGAAATAGAGTTATATTTCATTATCATCATCATCATCAGCCTGTATCGGTCCACTGCTGGACATAGGCCTCTTCCAAGGCACGCCACCACACGCGGTCTTCCTCTTTTCTCGTCCATCCAGTAAGAATTCGCGAATGTTCAAATTCAAATCACTGCAATAAGACGAGCAACACTCTCTTCTTCAAATCAAGTTTCATCAAAGTCTTTCATGTGAACAATGAGAGACAGAGCCAGAGCAAACTAGGACAACGCCGGCCGGCCTACGATACCCCGCATCGGTATAGTTGCATCCCTAGTTTAACCCTTCCAATATCAACTACATTAAATGCTCTTCCCTCCTTAATTTTCACGCGTTACCGGCGCGCCAAGGCCGCGACCGCCGACCTTGACAAAAACTCATATGTTTCGTGAAATACTGAAGCTAGATCGATAAACTCTTTTGATCCATAAAGTCAACTAAATTGTCTATCGATCAATGTCAATCAAAAAAACAACAAAAGAGTGCTTACTTGTTTAGAAGTACCAGATATTTAATCGTTAAATTTTACAAGCCCCGCGTGGGGGTGGGCCCCGCACGGGGCTTATAGCATTTAACGATTTGATATTGAAAAAACCCTGCGCGGGGCTTACAACATTTAAAGGGTTAAACACAAAATTACCAAATTAATTAAACAGTGAACCAATCCACTTATCTTGGATTCCGGCATCCGGCACCATTCACTAGCCATTCTCAGCCCTCGTGCTCGGAATGAAAGCAACCCGTAATGTGTATCTACATTTACTCGAGTTTGGGCATTACATCTCATCTCCTGTAGCGGAAGTACACAACAAGGTTTATTTGGTTTTCAAGGGAAACATCCAAAATACACTCACCGCTCATTCGACGATATTGTATTGTAGGAAAAGAATGAGTGAACATTCGTTTCTATATCGCATTAACTCGGAATGAAGGAACTCCTGAACGTTTGCTCTAGTGAATGGCATTATTCAAATCTCGAGTGTGTCACGCTATAGCTTCATAAGGTTATAATTCATATAACGGAGCATTTTGAACGTGTTCTACGTAAAAAGACAAGTTGCCATGTTTATATGTATAGAGAGAGGGAAGTCGAGCACGGGACTAGTTTTGATCCGCGTCCTAGTCAATGTGGACCAGCGGTTCCCAAATAGTAATACGCCATGGGTACGCAGGCTCAAGATAAGGGGTGCACGAGGGGCGCACTTGACGGCAGCGCGTACCTCTACAATCTTAAGTAAAGAGAAAGGGGGGGCCCCTTTCTCTTTACTTCCCTTTGACTTATCCCATTAGTCAAAATTATCTACACCGATGAATGGTTGAATAGGATCTATTTTGTAGTAAAAATAACAAGCATATGAAAATTGTTTTATTTAAAAATTTTGTTCAGGGGTACACTTAGGTCTCAGAAAATTCGCTAAGGTCTAAACCCCTTAATTACCCCCGATTAGAAGGTGTAGAACTAAGCTTGCGATGGCTTCACCGAACATATCCGGGCCCATTGGCAGTAGAGGAGGGTGTTAATCGAGGTCGGGACTAGCGAGTGGCCACTCTGTGTAGTTCTCCAGCATGCGTTAAGTTTCGGCTCGCATCAAGCCCTCGTCAGCTAGTGTGCGTTGACTAGGACGCGGGGAACCACCAGTCCCGCTCTCGACCTCCCTCTCTCTACCTATACATATTATTATATAATTGGGAACCGCTGACGTAGACTAGCCACCGATGAGGGCTCGCCGTGAGCCGAAACCTCTAGTGCGGCTGTAAGAGAGCAAGATTGTCCCGGTGGTCGCTGGTCTCGTGCTCCTCCTACTCGCAGCGGGCCCGGACGTGTCCGGTGCCGTGAGTGCCAGGCTCGTCCCCCGCCCGCTTGTGTGACCCGAGTGTTTGTTGTTTGTCCATCGCTGTCGCTTGCAGGACTCTTGCGAGGTAAATTGTAGAAATTGATCAATTCCGCTTGGTTTATTTCGCGCGACTTTTGACCTCTCATGATTTCATACAATTCACCTTGTGAAGAATTAGTTTTGCGTTCGCTTACCCGCCGCACCGCTAGAGTTGTGAATGTTACGCTCGGACGCCTGAATGCTCACCGAGCAGCCTGCCCGCTCACTTCTCATTGAGGCGTCCGGGGACTTCAGGCGCGTAGCCAGGATTTGTATTTGGAGGGGGGGGGGGGGGAGGGGGGGGGGTATGAACTGTGCCAGCCGATACGGGACTAGTTCGCTAGTAGGACAGCCACGTTTTGAATTGTGGTGAAAGGGTTGCGACATTTCCCGATACACATACGAACGGCGGCGGCGGCGGCAAGGTTGGAACGCGCCGAAAAATACTTCGGAATTTTTGAAATTCCAACGATTTCGGGGGGAGATACGACACCCACATCTCCGCCCCCCGCCCCCCCCCCCCCCCCCTGTCTACGCGTCTGGGACTGCTCCTTGGTGTTTTCATTTGTTAAAGGGTGATTAAAGGTAAGCGTTGACAGGTCCGCATCACACGCATCGGACGGATCGGATCAAACATATCTTTGTATGGTTTGTGTCGTATAAGTGCGTTCGCTCATCAGCTCAGCACCCGACAGACCACACACATCGGACTGTCGCTAATACCGACGAGAATTGGCAATTGGCAACTTTTCGGATGCGTGCGGATGACGCTTTGTCGATCAGTAACCACTTGCATACCCGCGCCGGGCGCTCTGGTCCTATCGCCTCTTTGCAAGTGGTATTTTGTCTTGATAGATGTGGTTTCAGGATTTCATGAATAGTAGTAAACTTGACACAACACCTACGAAAGTACTAAAATAATAATATGTTGTGGAGTTAGGAAGAGCGTACACCGTACGGTATTGTTAGATCTGTCACGTGTCCACGTTTTTCGTTTCTGTTATACAAATTCTCTTCATCTGCCAACAAACAATCTACCAAGATGAGTTTAAATCAAATCAAATTAAAATATTCTTTATTGTACAGCAGGTCACAAAAGGCGAGCTTAACGCCTTACGGCATTCTTTACAAACTTGCCTATGGGATATGTGAGAGGTGTATGGGGAGGTAGCCAATGTTGATAATGCGAATGCAAATGTTGTGGATACAGTGGATGCAGTTCTTGTAAGAATCTGATTGATCCGAAACTGTGAACGCTTACCTTAAATCTAAAATGGTGAATGGACGAAATGAAGGATGAACTTTATTGTAACACAAAACTGTTTTGTCTACTAGTATATAATATATTCACCCGAATATAAATATATTCATGTTAAAAGATCAAATATTTTATAATTTCGATGAGAGATCAGTGCAGAAAGGTATATGGTACAGAACAATGCAGTGTGAACCGTTAAAAATTCCCTGGTTTGCCAAGAGCGACAGACCGAGAACAGAAATTGTAATGGGCCTGAGACTACGATCTGGACACATTCCAACAAATAAGACAATGTACCTTATGAAGATAGCACAATCACCCAACTGTAGCATATGTGGGATAGAAGAGGACCTACTCCATATACTGTTGGAATGTGCCCGGAACCAAGAACTGAGGCAGAAGCTATTGAGAGACTTAAGAACTGACAGACTTAACCTGTTTTTTAAAGTACATGAAGCCTTGGGGCGAGCTCAGGGGGAGGAGTTTGAATTCATACTAAGTTTTTTTGTAAAGTCACAGGCGTTGAATCGTGCTGAAGTACGATAAAAATCAATATAGTTACTATGGGGCTGGCATAGCCAGGAATGGCTAAAGCCCTAAACAAAATAAAGATTAAAAAAAAAAAAAAAACAAAATATTTTATAAATACTAATGTGACATCGTGGTTTTTGTGCCCCTTTTAACACGTTCTCTGCCAACGTGGTCAGCGCGGACATACTCCCATGGCGCCGTGGGCGACATCGATGACCGCGCCGACATGTGCCACTTTAAATATTTCTCAGCGCCGCGGGTCTGATTTTTCTATTGATTTTAGTATATAAAGTGACCCGCGCGGCGCAGCAGACTATGCGTATCACCTTGGTTTCTCCAAATTGTCCTATGTTCTTGAATTATTGACTTAGGTTTTGTGAAAGGTGAAAAATAAATATAAAAATAATTAAAAGGAATCAATACAAAATCATTATGCCGAGTACAGTTTACAGATGCTTCTGGTGAAAAAAAGGTAAACGAAGAAATGGTTTTTCAGGGCACGTGTCGCAAAAGGTTTTCACTTTTTTCAAGTCTTCAAAATACATCGCGAAATGCGCGGGCGCACGGCAGTGAGTATGACGGCTCAATTTCGACTGAATGCGAGCACCCGAAACACGTCCTCAGGACTCGTCGATCTGCGGATGACCCGCGGGGGTGACCGCGCGGCGTGGTGGGCCGAAATTTTACTCGTATGGCTTCCACCAGCGCCGTGGGGGACATGCGCGGGCGCGAAATATTTTATTTTCTATCTTAGGTATTTTCATCTAATTCACAAAAGTACTTTTAATTATGTAATAAGTAACATTAAAAGAACCCAAAGCCACTGGAATCTAGTTTTGGCACTCTGCGTCAAAACATTGAAAATCACTCTGGCAGAGAACGTGTTAACAAAACACTGAAGTAGCGTGCCGATCTTAGTTCAAAAGGTCAGCCTGGCTCACAGATCAGAGAACAATTTGTACATAATGGCAGAGTTGGCTCTCATTGGCTGCAGATGTGGACGTGCGATCGCCGAGTGTACTGTGTGAACATTGCTGCAAGTTGATTGGTAGAAATGTTGGCTTCACCGCGCGCTCCCACGAAAGCGCTCTCCATGTGCCATCTAGCCTCACTTTCTCTCACCTGTGATGTAGACGCAAATGATTCCTCTATCGTCGGGACAATGCCCGTGGTCTCCATGATGGAGAAATATTTTTATGAGTTTTGAATTATTTTTTTATTATTATGGGAGAGATGGCGGAGGGGGAGGGGTCACCTTAAAACACCCGTGACACCTTGGTGAACTAGGTGCCATGTCAGTGCTTCCCTTTGGTCGTGCCGGCTACAATGGGCGTAAAACGCGAACTATATACATACATAGTCGTTCCGACCGAACTTTCATTGAGTGCAGTGCGGCTATTACAATATATTAAGTTTCCTCGAATCTTCTTTAGATCTGTTATGATGACTGTAGAAAATTGAAGCAATACGCATGATACAGGTAGCTACTCTTATATTTCACAACACACAGACATCTCTCACACGCACACCCACATATACAACGTGTCCCAAAACTCAACGTCAAGTGGGAACCAGGGAGTAGGCCAGTTTATGACTACACAGGGACAAAATAAAACCGGCTAAACTGAGAGTTAGACTCGCACGCCGAGGGATCCTTATCAAACCATCTCGCATCAATCAATCATATAGCACGGCGTGTCAAGACATCTGGAACCTGGTCAGGGGCGATTGATACACATCTACCCACATTAATTCACACTTGAACCCGTTTTATTTTGTCCCTCAAATCCATCCGTGGAGTTGGAAGCTGATCACTGGCAATAGTGTAAAATGTGTACCATGAGAGATTGCGCACTCTGAGCCTGCCGGTGTGGAACAGGGTGCGGGTGTGTAGTGCAGCTGACGCACCCCCACCCTGTTCCACACCGGCAAAATTAGAGGATCCCATCTTTATGCCAAACGAGGCAATTTTGTGGATTTTTTTTAATGCTTTGAATGCCAGTTATTTCAGTTTTTTTTTAAATTTTTTTATGGAAACTGACACGGTTGGCTACATCACCCACAACGTCCGTGATGTCAGCCCATAACACCGGGTGAACTAGGTGCCATGTCAGTGCTTCCCCCTTTGATCGTGCCGGCTACACTGAACTGGTCGGAAAACACGAACTATTTACATAGCCGTTTCAACCGACGTTTCATTCAGTGCGGTGGTACCAACCCTAGCGGGTTAAACCCTACCACCTAGTAAGATTAGGAGGAAAGGGACCTACAGTTTTACGAGGAATCCGAACCTCGGTCAGCCTCCAAAGGTCAGCGGTCACCCATCCAAGTACTGACCGCACCCAGCGTTGCTTAACATTCAATAGCGACAGTTGACTGTCTGCACCACTGAGCTATCGAGGCTGACAAAATTCAGTTATTTTCTATGTAACCTGTTTTAGAAGCATGTCAATAAATAAATGGCACGGTACTAGCTGGCGATGTAGACAACCGTGTCGGGTTACATAAAAAAATGTACGTACGCGGCAGTGAATAATGTACATTGAGTTTTAGAAAGAGACAATCCGGTTGTAGAGCGTCGTCCCTGTCGCGCAGAGACGTGCGAGTTCGTGCGACAGGGACGACGCTCTACAAGCGGATTGTCTCTTTCTGAAGCCCGATGTACATTATTGACTGCCGCGTACTGTACGTGCTTGTAGTAAGTAGATAGATAGAAAATACTTTATTGTATAGCATCCTGATGTTATTGGTTAGGTTAGAGAGTACTGAGCAGCACTAAGATGAGGCACACGAAGGAGGAATACACTCTTTTGCACTCAATCAACGTATATTGATAGAAACACACAGACAGAACAGAATTAATTACAAACAAATTAAGTACAAACAATGACGCTCGCCTGACAAGCTCGCACACGAACGAAACCCGAAACTCAAAGAGACAGACGCGCGGGGCGGCGGCGTGTGCGAGCTTGTCAGGCGAGCGTCATTGTTTGAAATTAATTCTGTTCTGTCTGTGTGTTTCTATCAATATACGTTGATTGAGTGCAAAAGAGTGTATTCCTCCTTCGTGTGCCTCATCTTAGTGCTGCTCAGTACTCTCTAACCTAACCAATAACATCAGGATGCTATAATTGCTTCAAAAATATTTTACAGAAATAAGCGCAATAGAACATTTACATGAGTTACAAAGGTTGACTGCACCTCATGCAAAGTTTGCATTACATAGATTTCTTCCAGTCAAACTTTGGATGTTTGAGAATTGATTAATATAGTGAAATGTAAATTGTTAATAGGAAAAGAATCGAGTGTGAAAATTTAAGGTAATAATAAGAATTTCTTATTAATAAAAACTTTTGAGAATAGTTACTGAATTTTTAAGAAGATGGCCTTTAGTTCCTTTAGTAACATTTAAAGTAAATTAACAAATTAATTGCAACCAACTGTAAAACTAAAAACATTAACATTCCAAGTTATACAAATATTAGCTTTTAATAATAATTTTTCAATGTTCAGTGTAAGTAAATATAATTTCTATCTGTACAGTTTATACAAGTTATTATTTTTACTTTATTTTTATTCTATTTACTTATTATTTAGTGAAAATATCGAAAATGAAATATCGACTTTTTGCTATTAAAATGTTTCAAAACTGGCAACAATGATGGTTATTACTTGATTAAGTACTTATATAGGGTCATTTTTTATTAAGTGAAGTCCCTTAAATGGTAGGTTCTATATCTGAAATAGATCATGTTTATGATGTTAATTTTACTTTACGTACCTAAAGTTAGACTTTTTTCTGCCACATAGTAGTGCCCATGCATACTAATACACCCTGAAAATTTCAACAAAATCGGTCCAGTACTTTCAGAGTTATTAATTAATGAAAAAAATTACATTTACGTGCATCTCATATGCGCGGGACAGCTGGCGCGTGCGGCCTTGAGCTACTTTTTGATTCGCACGGGTCAAAGACCTCCCAGCTGTTCCGCGCGATTGATGCGATGCGCGCACGTAAATGTAAGTTTTTTTAATTTTTTAATAACTCTGAAAGTACTGGACCGATTTTATTGAAATTTTCAGGGTGTATTAGTATGCATGGGCACTACTATGTGGCATGTCCAGAAAAAAATATAACTTTAGGTACGTAAAGTAAAATTAACATCATAAACGCGATCCATTTCAGATATAGAACCTACCATGGGATTTCACTTAATAAAAAATGACCCTGTATAAGGTCTTTCATCAGTCGGTAACGAATGATACGCTAAGGGGTGTATGTCTATCAGATACTGATCACGTTCCCATACCAATTTTTTTTTACGTTATAAAAAACCTACTCACTCCTCAAATTTAATACGTGAAATGCGCGTATTTCACCTTAATAAGTAGATTTTTTATATCGTAAAAAATAAATGCGTATGGGAACGTGATCAGTATCTGATACACATACATACACCCCTTACCGTAAAGTTACCTACTATTGAAAGACCTTATGTATACGTACATAGATAGAGTATAGATAGGTGTGGTGCGTTGTTGCAGATCTACGCGATGACGCTGCGCATGAGCAACCTGTTCGAGGAGCTGTACCGGTGGGCGGCGCGCGCCTGGCGCTCCCGCCGCCGCAAGGATCCCGGTACGCGGACCAACTCTACGCACTCTCACTACATTGTCATCCGTCAACAGGGTGTCCCAAAACTCAACGTCAAGCGGGAACCAGGGAGTAGGCCAGTTTATGAATAGCAAGGGAAAAATTAGAAAAAAAAAATCTGAGTCATTTATTTTTTTAGAAAAAAACTGAACTGAATATTTTTTTTGGTAAAACTACAGGCATTCTGATTTTATTTGGGATACTGAGCAATAGCAGAGTTATTTAGGCTACTAATAAAAAAAATAACAATTATATTTGCAAATTTGTGGTAGGAAGGTGTGGATCTAAGCTTGCGATGGCTTCACCGAACATATCCGGGCCCATCAGCAGTAGAGGAGGGTATTAATCGAGGCCGGGACTAGCGAGTGGCCACTCTAAATTTCCCACGCATGCTTCACGTTTCGGCTCGCTTCAAGCCCTCGTCAGCTAGTCTGCGTTGACTAGGACGCGGGGAAATTTTGAACGTTTAAAAAAAAAGCTCATACAAAAAACAAATTACTCTTTTTTTTTTTCTTATTTTTCCCTGGGTAATCATAAACTGGCCTACTCCCTGGTTCCCGCTTGACGTTGAGTTTTGGGACATCCTGTATAGTATACAGATGTTTTTAACTGACAGAGGCGGGCGAGCCACACTAGTAGTGACGCGCGCGCTCGTGCGCGGCGGCGGCTGCGTGGCGGCTCTCGAGCTCACGCACACAATAACAATGTGCGTGTACATCTACACTCACAACTGAAACCAACCCGCCTTCGTGAGATAAAACCACTTTTTTAAAATTTTTTTTTTTACGGATAGCGCCGCATAGTTTCACCTACAAGTAGATGTCTAAAGATGCCCATGGACATTCTGTGATGCACGGGGATTGCGAATGCCATGCCGGTCTGACAGAAGCCTTTTCACGCCCCTTTTGAAAAACCCCAGGCTGTACTTGGGAGGAAATAGATGGGCAGGGAGAACGTTCCACATTTTCCCGGTTCTGTGAATAGAAGCTGTACAGAACAGCTACGCAATTATTTTTTTATTTATTTGTTACTGCAATCTGTCTGTGAGCCGACATTCATCAGTAGTTGTGCATTTTAGTGTTCATTGACAGTCCCATAATACTTAATATTCTCAGTCATTTCACTCTGTGATGAGAGATGTCTGTTGAAGACTTTCCTAGAAGCTATCAACTCGGTTGCCAGCTTGTTTGGGTGCCTTTCAACTCTTTTTTTGTATGCCTCAGTTCTGGCTTTCGCTTCCTTCTTTACCGTTGGAATCTCAAGGTCCCGATGCTTCACGCATGAAAATTTTTTATTTTATTTTTTTTTTTTTTTTTCTTTCTTCTTGTTCTATCTGCAAGCAGCCACCATAGTGGCCTTTATCAGATGTCTGGTATGTTTTATGTCCGAGGGATGCTGCACACTCATTAGCATGCAACATCATAATCATTTCATCACTTTATGTAGCAATGATTGGTTTTATGCGTTTCAACCGCGAAACCTGATTTGCAGTTTCCAACAAATCCAATGCCAGGCAGTTGACATGACTCTGGAGACGACTTTTATATGATAGTGCTCTTTTCTCTATTTCCTCTTTGATGGTCGGCACCTCAAGGTACTCGTGAATCTCCTCGTTCCTGGCGAACCAAGGTGCACTGCTGATACACCGCAGGACTTTATTCTGGAACCGTTGCAGAATTTCCACATTGGATGTACTAGCAGTACCCCACAGCTCTATACCATACGTCCAGATTGGTTTTAGTATGCTTTTGTAGACAGTGAGTTTGTTAAATAATGACAGTTTCGATTGTCTTCCAAGCAGCCAATACATTTTGTTGTAGCTTAAGTTCAGTTGATCTTTTTTACTCTTTATGTGGGTTTTCCAGTGCAGTCCTCTATCTAAGTGACAGCCGAGATATTTGACGCTGGTTTTGTGTGGTAACGTTTCACCTTTCATCTGCACTGGAGGGCAGTCTCCACGTCTTAGTGTGAATGTTATGTGAACTGACTTGGATGAGCTAGCCTTTATTCTCCACTTGTCCAGCCATTCATCGATCTTGTGGATGTGTTTTTGGAGATCATCAGATGCTCGTTTCGGGTCGGAGTTACTCGCAAGACATGCTGTATCGTCTGCGTAAGTGGCAACCAGTACGTTGTGTGATGTTGGCAAGTCAGAAGTGTAAATGGTGTAGAGCACAGGGCCAAGTACTGACCCTTGTGGCACTCCCGCTAGACATTCGTGGAAGGTGGAGTGTTCCTCTTCAAACTTTACTTGAAACATTCGGCCCTCTAGATAGGATGCTATCAGCATGTATACTGTGTGAGGAAGTGTTTTTTTTATTTTGAATAGTAGCCCCTTATGCCAGACACGGTCGAATGCTTGTTGGATGTCGAGAAACACTGCAGAGCAGTACTCCTTTTTCTCATATGTATGTCGTATCTGCTGCACGATTCGGTGCACCTGCTCTATGGTCGAATGATGTGAGCGGAAGCCAAATTGGTGATCTGGTATTAAGCTTCTCTCTTCCATCAATGGTTTTAGGCGGAGCAAAAAGACAGTCTCAAACAATTTCGACAATAGGGGAAGAAGACTTATGGGCCGATACGAAGTCACCTCATTTATAGGTTTGCCTTCCTTGTGAATCATATTAATTTGGGAGAGTTTCCACAGATGTGGAAAGTACTGTAGTCTTAGTATAGAGTTATATAATATGACAAGAAACACTACTCCCTTTCTTGGAAGCTTTTTGAGTACCTCACCCGTTATCAGATCAAAACCTGGGGCCTTTTTGTTTTCTAAGTTTTTTATTACACGTATTAGTTCTTTGACAGTGACCGGTTTAAGTGGAAGTGAAAGCTGTAGATCACTTTTTAGAAATCGGTCAATCTCATCTTCCTTTGCTTTGTCTGTTCCCTCATTTGGCTTAAAAACATTTTCAAGATGTTTTCCGAAGATCTCCACCTTCTCTTTAGGACTTCTAGCCCATGTGCTATCTGCTTTTCTGAGTGGTGGTATTGTTTGCTGTGGTCTTTTAAATGACTTTGTAATTCTCCAAAGGGAGTGGTTGTCGTTTCTGTTTGGGGACAGTTTTTCAAGTTTGTCTTGAAGTGTTTGATTTTGTACTTCCAGTATCAGTTTCTTCAGCTGCCTTTTAGCTCTGTTTAGTCTAGTTTTGTCCTCTGGTAGTCTATTTAGTTGCCATTGGCGCCTTATTTTCCTTTTCTCTGTGACCTTCTTCCTGATTTCAAGAGTATAGTTGACATTTTGTAAGACTTTTTGGGAGAGAGTAGGTGTTGACTTCCAAGCCGCTTTCTGGATGAGTTTAGTAACGTGTAGGACTGCATTTTCCACATCATCTGAAGTCTTCAGTGGGACACGCAAGTTTATGTTGTCCTCAACACAGTTTTGGAAAGATTCCCAGTCAGTTTTCCTATTGAACAAAGTACACTTTTGGATTTTTTCAACAACATTAGTGCTCAGTGTCAGAATTATGGGACTATGGTCTGAAGAGCTGTCCAAACATGATTCTACAGTGTAATATGCATTAGTAACATTTTTTGTTACGAAGAAGTCCAGGACGTCTGGTATTTTATTCTGGTCAGAGGGCCAATGTGTTGGTTCTCCAGTTGATATAGTTTCCAAGTGATTTGCAGCCATGGATTTTTTAAGTTCTCTTCCACGCGTGAGTATCATTCTGGATCCCCAGTGTGTATGCTTTGCATTCCAGTCCCCACCGCTTATGAACTTGTGTCCAAGAGTTGCAAAAAACTCGGAGAACATGTCCTGTTTTATTCGATGTTTGGGGGGGCAGTATATTCCTGCAATTGCTAATGGACCCTGCCAGTTGTCAATTGATATGGAACTGGCTTGCAAGTAATCACGCCGATATTCGCACAATTCATGGTGTTTTATACAGTTTCTAATCATTACCGCTGTTCCTCCGTGGGCAGTGCCATCTGGATGGTTTGTGAAGTAGCAAGAGTAGTCTTTTAAAGTAAAGCTTCTTTGGTCTGTCAGATGTGTTTCTGACAGTAACAGGATATCAAGCTTGTGTGTCGCCACCAGTAGTTCTACCTCATGTTTGTTGTGTGCTAGACCATTGATGTTCCAAGCGGCAATTCTTAGGTTATTTATGAATTTTACTTACAAGCATTGTAATTAGGCTAACTAGGTTGCCTATTTGATTTACTAGATTATCAATTTTTTCTGATTGGGCTAATAATATTTTCTCTAGAGTGTTTGTTGGTTGAGACATTTCTTCGTCTCTGGGTTTCTTCGCTGCGTCAGCGTAGCTGTTGATGTTGCTGTTCTTTGTTGGCTTTTTGGGGACATTGGCTTGGCCTGTGCCTTTTAGCGTGTTATGATGATCTGAGGATTCTTGTTGAGCAGTGGTTCTTCGACCTTGTCTTTGAGTCTTTCTGGCAAGTATTTCTTTGTAGACTTGGCAGCCCTTGTAGTTTGCAGGGTGTGCATCGAAGCACAGAGCGCAAGTAGCAGGGGTGCTCCTGTCCTTCTTTGGACACTCTGAAGTCTTATGACCGCCAGCACATTTCACACATCGGTGGGGCCGCATACAGTTGTTTTTAGTGTGGCCATATTGTTGACACCGAGAGCACTGTGCGATAGCAGATTTTCTTTTTGGGTCTTCTATTTTTATTTTTTGGTTGTATATATATTCAAGATGTTTTACTTCCTTGTTGTTTATAGAAGGTTCAAGATTGACAAAGAATGTATCAAGTGGTGCTTTTGTTGTTCGACTCCGCGCGCAGATAATTTGCCCTCTGATTTTATTGCCAGTGCTTTCAATACTTCTTTCAATTTCTTCAATTGGTGTGGTGTGGTGGAGGTTCTTGATTATTATTCTGTAGCATCGTTCCTCTTTTCTCGTAAATGTATGTCCGATTAAGCCTTTACTTCTTATGTGAGATATCAGTTTTTTGTAGGTCTCTACGGAGTCACTTGTTATTCTGAGTTGGTTTTTTGTAATTATTTTATAACTGTAACTGTTTTTTTCAACAGCTTCTTCTATCAAAAGTGAGAGGTCGTTCAGGTTATCGACTCCATATAGAATAATTGGCGGTGGTTTAGACACTTTCAAGCCTTCCGGTTTTTCTCCTTCGGTTTGTGGTTCTTTTCCTTCTACGTCAACATCTAGTCCAGAGAAGCTGTTGCTGGTGGTGACAGTCGGTTTTTCAAATATGCGTTCTGTCCTTCGGTCTAGTCTAGCCAGATGCGAGGACTTTTTGTGTACTTTGGATTTAGGAGTGGGAGCATCTGGAGACCGTTCTCTTTTACGTAGGACTGGAGCTCTTTGCCACGTAAACTTGGATGTAGCTAGATTGTCAGTAGCCTTCTTACTTTCTGTTGTTTTTGGGATTCTGAGCTCGCCAAGTGATGCAGATTTCTGTTTGTTGAAAAACATGCCTTGGTGGAAAGTTTGTTGCACGAATTTCGGGCGTTCTTTTCCTGTATAGTTTTTCACACCCTCCAGCACGGATGCTGAAGAGCGCTGGGTCCTAGTCGGGTCCGTTTCGTCAGTTTGTAGCAAGTAGTTTTCATATTGGTGTGGCACAAAGTTGCCCCCCCCAGAATACGCATGAAAATAAAGCATAGTGCTGGCTGTGTGTTATTGTCCTAACGGATGCACGCACAGCCACTGTGACAGCTCTTCATACAAAAATGCATAATGCGTAATTATATGATCCACATAATCCACTTAATTAAGTCCTTGCAGTCAGAACTTCAAAAACAAAACAAAACAAAAAAACAAAAATCGGTTTTTGATCTTGCTCTCAAGCTGTATTTTCAATTGACTGTAGGCGGTGTTATTATGTGGATAGTCACTAAATGCTTGTAAAAATGATTATGGAAAAAAAGCCCCTGCGAAGTTTCTTACCGGTTCTTCTTCGTGGGTGTAATCGAATCGGATAGAACAAATTGTAACAAATTCGAGTACAGTCATGCTGTCTAATGTATGCTTAATAAACAATATACAATAATATTGTTAACAGTGGAGGAATACGCGACGTCGGACGAGGAGACTCTGGCGGCGACGTCGCGGCGCAAGCGCACGCGGCGCGGCGCCGGCGGCGGCGGCCGCGGCGCAGGCGCGCCCGCCACCAACGGCCACGCCCGCCGCTCCGACAGCTGGGACAGCGACGCACCGCTCACTAGTCAGGGCAAGGGTACGTTTGTGTCTGCTGCACGCGGGAGGAGCATAGCATAGCGGCCGCGGCTGTGCTCTCTCTACTAGTTCACTATAGAGGGCAATCCAAAGTGATGTCACCAGTGTGGCACCTTCGCGGAGGTGATATTGGCCAGTCAGAGCACGTGCTCTGGCCCCTTTGACTCAGACACCCGTATCGGATAACATAAAAAAAATTTAAACCGAACGCTGGTTTCGGGTACAATATTTCTTTATGTTATCCGATACGGGTGTCTGAGTCAGAGGGGCCAGAGCACGTGCTCTAACCGGCCAATATCACTATCAATATGTATGAAAAATATGAGTATGGAAGGAGAGATATAAGATTGTGGCACATGGAGTTCTGTTGTCTCTGCTCAGTCCATTGGGTAACGGGCGTGACGTTATGCATGTGTGTGTGTGTGCAGGCAAGGGTGTGGGTAAGAAGAGTAAGCCGAGCAGCGCTGGCGCGACGCAGGACGAGGCGTCCACGTCGCGCGACGCACCACTCTCCTCGGCGCCCTCGCTGCGACTCCCCACGCCCGACGCAGGTATACCTTGTCTACTCGCTGTTGTTATTGTTGTTGTGTAGTGTTGGTATTGCTGATGGGGACTCACAGCGTGAACCCGCTCAGCGGGGGGTAGTCGGCGCAATAGCGCTCGATCTCAATGTGCCAGGTTCGAATCCGGCCGACGTGTACCAATGAGTTTTTTCTGATGGAAAAATATACATGCACACCTAATTACTATCAGCTCCATCACCGTTTGGACCTGGTGTAAAATTTTAGGTCCCTTCACTTAGCCTTTACTAAGGTTCAAATTGTAGCCAACTGGGTTGGTAGCACCGCACTGGACGTAAGACGTCCACATAACAGCGGTATGGCATATTAAAAACAAGTAGTTCCTCTTGGTCGGTGACTATTTTTGCAAAACTCCTCCCACTACCCCTACACTGGGGGCTGCCAGGCTGGAGCCACGTCCCAGGAGGCTCTGTGGCTCATGTTCAATAGGCTCTACCCTCAAGTTCGGTGCCTTAGAGATGAACACATCGGTCTCCAGCATGTGTCCTCCATGATGTCCACAAGATGGCCGGAGTTGCTGCAGACCTTCCCGAAAAAACCCTTTTGTTGTGAAGGTCTGCAGCAACTCTCCAAAAACTCCTTCGTTGGTTGTTAAGCGCACTGCATACTAACACAATGTGGGGTTACACAAGGTGTTGGGTGGACAGCGGAGGCGGCGGCTCCCGACGCGTCCCCGAAGCCGAGCTCCGAGTACGAGGAGCTGGAGGTGCTGGAGGAGGAGCTGCACGAGGACGAGGTGGAGGTGACCTACTCGGGCGCCGAGTCCGCCTCCAGCGCCCCCTCCGACAGCAGCGGCGGCGACACCTACCACCCGCCCGCGCGCCGCACCCACTCCCACCGGGTACGTGTGTCCGCTGCCTTGTGCCGGTGGTGGTTCCCTCGAGAGATCATGTCTTGCCATTCCCTGTAAAGGTTGACTGTAAGAAATCTCTGTAAGGGATAAGTCCGCCTTTGCACCTTATGTAAATTTTTTAATGTATTTGTTACTGGAGCAATAAAGAATTGTCTATCCATCTATCTATCTAACCCTCCTTTCTCTCCCCTTACCTGCCCAACCCCTTTGTCCTCTGCGCTTTACCTCTCCGCCCCCTTTCCTCTCCCGTTACCTCCCTCCTCTGCTACCTCTTTCCCTATCTCTCATCACCTCCTTCCTTTCCCCATACTCCCATCTCCTATCTCCCCCCTCCATTTCCCTTCCCTACTACTACTTACCGTCGTCCTCTCTTCTCTTGGTACCTCTCCCCCTCCTTTTCTTAACTGCCCTCCCCTCCCCTTCCCACCTTCCTTACCTGCAGACCCCTCCCCTTCCTCCTCTCGTGCCCTTTCACGTGAGCATTGCCGCTGGTGAATGTGACTACAACAATACTTACTAACGACGTCGGTTGTGTTGAATGCGCATGTGCAGAGTCGCCACCGGGTGCGGTTGAAGCGCGCGCGCAAGCGACGGCGCAGCGCCTCGGACGGGAGCCGCGCGCGCCGCCCCGCGCGCCGCCGCCTCAGCAAGAAGCCCTCCAAGAGGTGAGTTGACAGTTTTTATTATCTTCTTATTGCAATTTGTTCACACCGCAAGTAAGCGGAGCTTCGCGCACTTGAACTAAATCTAAATCAGTCGCCTGCCATCGCTCACACAAACTGTCTAGCTAATACAATATATAATGGCAATATTTATTTATATTATAATGTTACGGGCACTGGGGGCCGTATAGACAATTAAACACCACTCGAAAATGTTTATGAATTTATTCGTAAAAATTGCAGCAAAACACACTTTAATCAGTCACAAATTAACTCAGTATAACACTACACCACTTTACAGCTGTTTACTGTTGCTTTACTTCGAGTCACTTGTATCGCATAATCGCAGAGAAACTAAAACTCCCTGCGCCAATTATGAGCCTTTATACAGGCTGTTCGGCACATCGACCGACACATTTTTTTTGTAGGTATTTGGAGTCATTTGCAACGTTTTGACCCATGATACCTTTTGTCAGATGTCACGTGGTATCGAGATACGATTTGTTTTCTTTATTTTTGAAAATTATCGTTGTGCCAGTCAATGATAAGATTCTAGTAAGATCACAATAATTCTCTAATTTGCTAGTGAACCTAAAACAAACACGACGAAACCTCGAAAACCTAGGCTATCTCTGTCTTACCTACAGACATTCCACAGTCTGGCTTCCTCTTTTACATGATATAAACAGCTGCTGGCATTACATAACGTAAACCCAGAGAAATTTATAGACGTACAAGGTATCTCTGACTAGCTCACAGACACAACATAATTGTGTCTCTCTGACACACACAAACTTATTTAAAACAACTTGATTGCATTCAATCTCAATATTCAATAAGATGGAGTTAGAAAAGAAAATAATTTTATTGTTTGAACGCGGATTTTCTCAGGGCTGACACCTATCTAGATACAATTTTTGGGCTTATGCCCAAGAGAGCGGTGGACGATGTTCCAGTCGTCCACCGCTCTATTTGTAAGGCTATACATAATAATTATACAAGGTCTTTCAAAATTAGTTAATAGTACGCTAAGGGGGGGTTCCGTATCGGAAATAGATCACTTTTGAAGAACAAAGAATATTTTTTTACAAAAAAATATTTTTTTATGCAAAATGAAAAAAAAAAATTTTTTTTCTTAATCGTTTCAGTTTTATGCCAGGAACAAAAAAGTCTTCCAACACATAGATCTCTTTCTTTCAGAAATTGTGAAAACCCCCCCCCCCCTGGTTCTGTATCATATAGGGAGTAAAACCTATATAATTTTTTTGGACCTTGGGCTTTTTTTTATGTAAAATATTTTTTTATGTATTTAAATAAAAAAATAGGTGGTTGATTTTTATAGCCTAATCGATTCAGTTTCATAACAGTAACAAAAAAGTCTTCATTACCATTATGATGTAACACCTGTAAGTTGGTAAGAAAAATCAAATTCTTTCTATTCCATACTAATAAAACTAAAATTGTGGTTTTTCACAAGTTCTGAAGGAAAGAGATCTATGTGTTGCAAGACTTTTTTGTTCCTGGCATGAAACTGAAACGATTGAGAAATTTTTTTTTTTAACTTTTGCATAAAAATTTTTTTTTTTGAAAAAAAATATATTCTTTGTTCTTCAAAAGTGATCTGTTTCCGATACAGAATCCCCCCTTAGCGTGCTATTAACTAATTTTGAAAGACCTTATGTAAGGAGTGTACATAGAGGTATGTATGTATGAATGTGCGCAGAAGGAAAAAGAAGTCCGTGGGGGAGCGTGCGGTGTGCGCGTCGTCGACGACGAGCTCGTCCCCGGAGGAGGCGGGCGGCGCGCCGGCGGCGGCGCCCGCGCGCTACGAGTCCGACCACTCGTACCGCCCGCGCCTCTCCAGCGACGACAGTGCGCCGCTGCACATATACAGGTATACTGCGTCCGACAGTGCGATCCAACGTGTGCGCGGTATCGGTGGCCAAAGCAGGTTTTTTTTTTTTTTTTTTTTATGGAACCTGACACGGTTGGCTACATCACCTACAACATCCGTGATGTCAGCCCATAACACAGGGTGAACTAGGTGCCATGTCAGTGCTTCCCTTCATTTCATGTCGGCTACACTAAACTGGACGGAAAACACGAACTATTTACATAGCCGTTTCGACCGACGTTTCGTTCAGTGCGGTGGTATCAACCCGGCCGGGATAAACCCAACCACCTAGTAAGGTAAGAAGGGAAGGGACCTACAGTTTAACGTGGAATCCGAACCACGGTCAGCCTCCAACGGTCGAGCGGTCACCCATCCAAACACTGACCGCGCTCAGCGTTGCTTAATAACAGTTGACTAACCAACCGCGCCACTGAGCTACCGAGGCTGACGAATTTTCTTATCCCTTAGTCGACTTTTACGACATGCGATGGGGAGAGATGCAGTGGGGCTATTCTTTTTAAGTACCGACCCCACACGGTACAAAAGCACGTGCTCCGACCAGTCAATATCACCTCCGAGAAGGTAGCTCCGATACCGGAGACTTGCCTTTGGATCGCTGACTATACTGAACTAGAGGTGAACACCACCGAGGCTGCTGTGCGGCCATCTTACAGTCAGTACGGTGGTAACAACCCATTTGGCTACAATTGGAGCTGGTGCTACCTTGTAAGGGGCGAGGGATGGGACCTACAGTTTTACACCGGTTCCGAATGGTGAAGCATCATGTGTAGGTGTGCACGTAAATTTTTCCATCAGAAAAAACTTATTGGTGCACTCTGACTGGACTCGACGCGCGAACCTCTCGCAAGAGAAGCCGACGCCCATACCACTCGACCACCCGCCGCTTACTGTTGTTGCTCTTATTTAATTGTCGTGTTTGGTTGTTTTAAATCTTGGAACGTTTTTAGCTTTAGTACTTGAAACGGAACGCGTCGCGCACCGTCCGCTGACGTTCTCTGTTTAGTAGACTGTGCAGCGATCATCTGACGTGTTTAAATTTAGTTTGTATGTCTTTCACAATGTTGAAACAAAAAATTAATAGCATACTGGGTTGTGTTTGCGCGCAGACAAACTCCGGTGGAGCGGGGGGAGGGTGCGAGCGGGTCGGGTGCGGGCTCGGCGGCGGGGGCGGGGCCGTCGCGACACCGGCCGGACTCGCTCGCGCACACGCGGCGCTCCAGGCACAGCACTCCGCACCAACAGGTCCGCACATTTATATTGTATTCACTGCACTTGCGGTGTATTCTATATCTTAGTGACATCAATCAGATATTGCAACCATGCTAAATTTGCAATAGGTGTTCATATATATTTTATTTCCATAAACATTTTTTTTCTCCTTGTGCAACAAATCGCTCGCGCGAAAAAGTCGCGGCGTTTTAAGGTGGCCACACACGGAAACGCGACTCCACGTGATTCCAACGCTTGACTCCAAAAACGCAAGAAAAGTCACCGTGTGTGTGAAATCTCACTTGGATTGCCCGGTTTTTACGTGATGCAAGGCGACCGGACAAACAGGACAAAACTTCGAAAATGCTCTTAATTCCTTTGTCCTTCATTTTCCCAATAAATATGTTTGCACAGACGACAGTGTGCAGCTATATACAATATATATTGATGCCGCGCAGGCGGGGCGGAGCAGGCGGATCCTCCCGGAGATGCGCTACAACGAGGACAGCGAGGAGGACAGCATCGCGGCCATCAGCAAGCGACTGCGCGAGCACGTCTCACACCGGGTCAGTCTGAGCATTCACTCACACCATGTTAGCAGGCGGGGCGGAGCAGGCGGATCCTCCCGGAGATGCGCTACAACGAGGACAGCGAGGAGGACAGCATCGCGGCCATCAGCAAGCGACTGCGCGAGCACGTCTCACACCGGGTCAGTCTGAGCATTCACTCACACCATGTTAGCAGGCGGGGCGGAGCAGGCGGATCCTCCCGGAGATGCGCTACAACGAGGACAGCGAGGAGGACAGCATCGCGGCCATCAGCAAGCGACTGCGCGAGCACGTCTCACACCGGGTCAGTCTGAGCATTCACTCACACCATGTTAGCTGGCGGGGCGGAGCAGGCGGATCCTCCCGGAGATGCGCTACAACGAGGACAGCGAGGAGGACAGCATCGCGGCCATCAGCAAGCGGCTACGCGAGCACGTCTCACACCGGGTCAGTCTGAGCATTCACTCACACCATGTTAGCTGGCGGGGCGGAGCAGGCGGATCCTCCCGGAGATGCGCTACAACGAGGACAGCGAGGAGGACAGCATCGCGGCCATCAGCAAGCGGCTACGCGAGCACGTCTCACACCGGGTCAGTCTGAGCATTCACTCACACCATGTTAGCTGGCGGGGCGGAGCAGGCGGATCCTCCCGGAGATGCGCTACAACGAGGACAGCGAGGAGGACAGCATCGCGGCCATCAGCAAGCGGCTACGCGAGCACGTCTCACACCGGGTCAGTCTGAGCATTCACTCACACCATGTTAGCTGGCGGGGCGGAGCAGGCGGATCCTCCCGGAGATGCGCTACAACGAGGACAGCGAGGAGGACAGCATCGCGGCCATCAGCAAGCGGCTACGCGAGCACGTCTCACACCGGGTCAGTCTGAGCATTCACTCACACGCGCGCGCAACCAACCACCAACCACACCGCTTGTGCGGCCGTTGACTTGCGGTCGGCGAGTCCTCGTGACGCTGTGGCGAACTCTAGCCACATCTGCATGAAATATTGATAACCGCTTGCAACACTTGAGATTGTGAACTGATTTAATTTGTAATTGTGTACGGCAGAGTCTGAGGGCGCGCGGTGCGATGGGGGCTCGCTCCTCGCACACCGCCGACCACAACTACTACAACGGGCATGCGCACGCGCTGCGCCACCACGCCGCGCCCGCCGCGCCGCCCCGCCCCCACCACCACCCCCGCCCGCCCGCCGCGCACGCCGCCGCCTCCGCCGCCGCCGCCGCACACTCACACTACAACGGTGGTCTGTATGCTTTATTGAGTTCCCTTGCCCCTTACTAGGTGGAAGGCTCAAATTGCAGCCGACTGGGTTGGTACCACCATACTGGATGTAAGATGACCGCATAGCAGCCTCGGTTGTGTTCTCTAGTACAGTATAGCCAGCAATCCAGGGAAGTCTTCGGTATGGCACCTACCTTCTCGGAGGTGATATTGGCTGGTCGGAGCATGCGCTTTGGCCCCTCCGACTCAGCCACCCATACCGGATTAAATAAATAAAAAAAAAAGTTATATAATACTTCAAGCAAGACTTATCAAGTTATCACTCTTCAATGCAAGTTGTATTAAAAAAAAAAACTATTTAAAAAAATATAAAAACCGCCTTCAAAAATGTATGAAATAAAAAAATAAAAAATCGAACCCTAGAGTTGAAGGCGGTCGGTTATTTTTGCTTGCTTTAGCACCACCGCCTTCAACTCTAGGGTTCGATTTTTTATTTTTTTATTTCATACATTTTTGAAGGCGGTTTTTATATTTTTTTAAATAGTTTTTTATTTCACAGTTTTTTTAGTAATTTTTATTTGCTATTAATGTACTCGGCGGAATTCCGCCCCGCTTTCCAATCCGATCTTGACCAAAAAAAAAATGGGACCACCTTGGAGCTAGACTGAACCGAACACGAAAAGAATCATCGAAATCGGTTCACAATTGGGGAAGATATTGCTGAACATACATAAAAAAAAATACATAGCCGAACATAGAACCTCCTCCTTTTTTGAAGTCGGTTAATGAAATGGATAGATGCAGCGGCAATTTGTTAAATAAACCTGACAGCAACATGTTGAAACAAGTTGCTGTCATGCGCTTTTAAAAATATTGAAGAAAATTCACAAATGAATATAAAATTATGAGGCACCTACCAATAGAAAATAACAATATCTGTCGATTTACAACATTATTTATCTGTAGTCATAAGTAGAGATAGAATAATCGGATACATATTTGCCTAAGTGCTAAACAATATGGAAGTGGCTTCATTGAAAGCATTGTTAACAAAAATTTAATGGCTTTACTCACAGTCGTCTCCGAGCTATGCGACTATTTCGGGCTAAACGTATGGCCCTACCACATTCCGGTGCGGCGGTTGACAGGGAACACTGTCACCGCGAGCAAGGTCGTTCAATATTCTAATAATATTTAACAGCGACGGCAATTTATAAATGCATTGAGATTGACTCAATATCGTCCCTCCCATGCTAAAACGACGAATGTGCAATTTTGGCGAAAATGACCTTTTGATGTAGTTTCATAAATTTTTATCAAATCTTTGCAATGCAAAAGCCACGAATCTCTAAATTATCGGTACTCAGAGATATTTTGTTGTGAAAATAATAACGAATATGACTTTTTTCGATTTTACTGTGCCAAACACACTAATGTTTATTATTCGTGAAATAATTGAAGACATCAGGTGACGAAGGTGCTATGTAACAAAAACAAAAAGCTGAGAAAAATGAGGTCAAAGTTTTTTTTTACTTTTGAATTGATTTTTTTCTATTCCTTTCTAAAAAAAAGTTACATAGTACCTTCGTCCACTCACGTCTTCAATTGTATGATAATTTAGAATAATTTAGAAGTTCTTGAATTTTAGCCATGCCATAGTCACGAATTTGTAACATTGGTTATTTTAGCACAAAACTTTGACAACTATTATCTCAGAATGACCTTTTTGCACATTCGTCGTTTTAGCATTGAGATTGACTCGACATGTTCTGCACTCGGCAGGGAACACGTCGGAGGGCGCGGAGGAGGAGCCGCTGTCGATCTCGTCGCGCGGCCGCGTGCGCAAGCTGACAGCCAAGGCGCGCGGCCTCCTGCGCGACTAGAGCACCTACTGCCGCGTGGTACCACCCACGGGGTACTGCGCTCGTCCCAGCGCGACTAGAGCACTGCCGCGGGGTACTGCGCTCGTCCCGTGTCGCTTCCTCATCACTATGATCTACCTACGGTTTGTGCGAACGCGACACACTGGAGAATGCAGTGGCGCTTTTTTTAAATGATGTAATTATTATAAATTAAAATAATGTACGTAAGTAATTGAGGAATTGTGATGCTAGACTTTGTAACGGACAGACTATTTCCAAAAAGTTGTGTACCAAATATTGCGTAATAATATTTTGTACTGGAAGTGTTGGAGCCGGGTTGGTACCGCTGCAGCACGATACGAGTGTCTCCTGTATATATATCAACATGTGTTTTAAATCATTATTAATTTACAAGAAGAGTAAATTGTTATTTGTGTACAATGTACTCTTATGATGGGAGGATTGCTCAGAAAACTTTATTCAAATTATACGACGACGACGAATTATGTGACTTTCCAACTATAGTATCCATGAGTTTACATTATCTAACAGAAATTGTCACTGTGCCAATACTTACATCAATTATTTTTTCCCTGTGTCACAATATATTTACCAACTTTCATAAATGTAACCGGGCTTTTTTTAGAAGTAGATATTATTTGTTTAATTCATGAATGCATCTCAACTAGACTGAGATTTATATAGTGTCAGAGTCACATTCACCCAACCAACCTACGCGTATACTCTCGCAAGTTAAGTCTGCTGATCGAAAACCTTTTACCCGTCATAAACGTATTATAGCATTATTAGACATAATGAACACACTCGTAAGGCCTAGCACAAACCGATTATAATCTGTGGGCTTTTTATCTCTTATTTTTATTCATGCGGAAAATATGCGAGTGTGTGTACATTATATTTACAAAATTGTAGATAACACCAACACTGATAATATTGGCAGTGCGTGCTAGTAGGCCTAACTGTGTCGGTGGAAGTCAGATGTGATTATAGCGTGCAGCTTTACTCCACTGTGTTGCCACAGACAACGTTTTTTTTCTTTATTTTCCATCTGCCATCAGTTTTTCTTAGCCTTTATCAGCATTTATTTAGAGCGAATTGTGACAAGTTCGAGTGCAGTCCTACTGCCATAACAATGTTCAATAAACAATAAGAGTAAGAGAGGACTTATGACTTATGATAGAAGGTTAAAAGGCATTTCCATTGACATGAAACACGCTTACAAAGAATTCAACACTCAAACAGAACAAAATATAATCTGACGTCTTGTAATTTTTTATTTAAGATTCCTTGGTTTTCTTTATTTATTTGTGAATTGGAGTCAAATCCCAAATTTTTTATATGTTTGTGGCTTCTTAGTGGTAGCGTTCTCCTACACAAAGATATATAATTTGTGTATTCGGATTGTTCATTTTAGTTTGGAAAAAAATTTGAAAAAATTTCAGGCGTGTTTTGTTTTTCCTGTAGTTAAAAAAATCCATCTGTGCTTCTAAATAAGTGAAGTCTTACTTGTTTTACATAGTTTTGCGTATAATTTCATTGAAATTAAGTGTAAATAGAGTTTACTAAGTAAACTAAGATAAGTCTTATCTAACTTCATTTTTTTACGAAATATTTGAGTTTATGTTACGCGTATGAAATTACGCGAATTTTCACGCGGCTAAAATGGCACGTAAGCCCCCCATGGCTTACGAGCCATTTTCAAAGCATATTTAATAAGTGGGAACTCCAAGGGGTAAGTTTATTTAGAATTTTGATTAATTAACATGGTTTTTAAGTTCAACAAGCTACTTATTTGTCGTACGAGGGTAGCAGTCTTTTCTGAGTGCTTTACCAAGATTGACTCTATAGATTGTTGGATGTCTGGGTGTGGTGACAGGTTCCGCATGTGTGTGGCAATCCTGATCAAATTGATGGTTTGGTAGTTGGTATGTGTTTCTGTTTTACTTTGGTTTGGCTTGTTGGTTGATGTGTTCTCATTGGCCCGTTGTTTATTCTTGCCGCGATCCCTCGGTAAACTTGACCTCCCCGCGCGTCTCTGTGTCTGTGCATTCCGAGAGTTTATGTCCTTGTGGGCGCATTTAACACAGCGATACGCTCTCATACCATTATTTACTTACTACTTACCAGCAAAGTCAGGGAAAGTAACACAACAGTCTGCGGTAGCTTTAAGTCTAGATTTAGTTTTAAGTTTACTTTGATTATGTTTAGTTTTCCTGTATTTTTGATAAAGTTTGGTCATCTCTACTCGCACTATGCAGACTTAGCTTAGCCAGGCTGCAGTTGGTCGCACCCACACACTATTTATGAAATTAAATGAAAGCTCCAGGCGTGTCTGCGCCTGGGATTCCAGTAAAGCTCATTATTAATTATGATAAATATATTTATTAAAGAATATTCTTTGAGAAGAGAATGTTCCAAGAGCGAGTCCTAGAACCAAGTAACGGACGAGCTGTGACCCAGAACAGCGTACTGCAGTTGTTTGTAAATGCTTTGTTCGGATAAGTATCTAATGTAATTGTAAGTTTGTGATGCGTCGGTAGCAATAAATGGTTATTTTTAAAGGAATTGAATTTTATTTTATAATGAAAATAATTTTCGACACCCAAATAAAAAAATGAAAACTTCAATCAATAAAAAAAAAATAGGGTAACCTATGTAGATGGTAGGGTTTAACCTGTCACTGGTACCACCTACGTACCACTACACAGAAGCTGGTCGAAATGGCTATGAAACCAGCAGCCAGCACAAGCAACAACATGGCACCTGGCTCCTACAGGCGTGATGGACGGTCATTTCATTACGGGTGTAGTAGGCGATGTATGTTGGCCACGCTGTACCCCGATAATCGGGGTAATCAGAGTAATCGGTTTTGTTCTGCAACTCAGGTAAATGACAGCACAACACCGACCACCACGTTTCGCAAAGTATTAGGACAAGATAACTTTCTTGTGTCGCACTAAAAAGGTGTGGAACGGGCTCCCGCGGAATATCTTTCCTTATTCCTACAATCCAGAAATCTTCAACTCGCAGGTTATTATCCTGTCCCCAACGACATTAGTCCGCCTTCAAGCTGAACTGGCACCACGGGGGTGAAACTTAGTAGGGCCTGAGGCTCCGACCTCGGGCAAAGCGACCCAGATCGGTAGCAATAAAAAAAAATCAAGTGCAAAACCCACCTGACTCGGTGGAAGTACCCTGCCAATAAATATGATTATGATTTATAGTGTGAGAGTTACGGGCCCCTGAGCCCTGCTGTCCCTGCGACCTAGCAAGATCTATTGTGATCTCTCATAAGTTTATAGCTCACCCCATGTCCAATTTCCGATATGAACCTAGTTATATACGCGAGGCGAAGCGCGCCGCAATAGTCAGTCGGAAGACCGAGAAAATCCTCGAGAACCCGCCCCCGATCATCGTTAGGTTCACTCGTAAGGTCAAGCGAGATATATTCCTAAAAGGCGCGCGCGGCAAGCAGCCGCTGACGACAAAATGCTTAAATATGAGTCTGGAGGTCCCTATCTATGTCAACGAAGACTTAACCGTGCGACGAAAAATACTCCTCGCCAACACACGTAAGTTAGCAAAAGAACACAACGTCAAATACGTATGGACAAAGGATGGGGACATCTTGACTAGAAAAAACGATAATGTAGACACTAAGGTAAAGGCAATTAAATGTGAAGATGATTTTTTAAAATTGCAATAAATCTGCTAAAATTGTTTATTATTGTATGCCATAACTTAACCTTACTATTATTTCTGTGCATGAACTCACTCAATACTGGAGAACATATCTACTCTGGTTCCATATCCGTACCTTCGCTTATAACTTATAATAACACTTTTAACTCACCAAACTACACTAAAACAAACATATCCACAACACACAAACAATACGACACAACGCTTGTACTTCTTTCGTGGAACGATATTTCTCACGATCGACGCGAAAATAATATTGATATGCGCGCGCGCTGCACGACATTCCCATACGAAACCTGGAAGAGACTGAAAATCAAAGCCTACGCTCAGTCAGACAATGTCCACAGTACCTATATACCTACACAACGTAAGCGGAAACACAAACATGCAAATACGCCCTTTACTCCCTTTGCAAATATGCCAACAGTTTTATTTAGATAGGCGTGCTTGCTCAATAATTACTTTAATTACTCATATTGTTTTGTTTACGTACAGTACAGTTACCTCGCAATGGCACCTACAATGTTTTGAATTGACACATAATATAAATGAAAGGAACATATTACTATTAAATTACCGATCTAACTACAACTATAATTATTTTATCCAAGATACGATATTGAATTATATACGAATTATAATAAAATATGCAAAGAAAACACGAGTATAAAAATAAATAAAAAAATAAATATCATAAAGGCTGTGGGAAGAAGGGTTACAAATTACATAAGTTCATATTATATACATATCGAGTTAACAACAACTGCACGGGTACTCCTATCCACTCATAAAAGAGAATAATAAAGTCAAGAAAAATATTTTAATATTAGGTCTACTCAATGTCAGGTCTTTAAACACAGGTTTTGAAGAGCTCTATGCGACAGTTTTGAACCGAGACATCCAAATATTGGTTTTGAATGAAACTTGGGTTAAACCCAATCAAAATGTAACAGAATTCGATATACCCGGATTTGTTCTTCACCATATACCTAGGAATTCAACCACGGCAGGGGGAGGAGTCGGTATGTACATAAGAGACAATATACCATTTCAAATATTGAAATCACCTGGTAACGGTTTAGAGCAAATGTGGGTCAAATTTAACTTACCTAAATGTACTTGTATAATAGGTACAGCGTACAGGCCTCCATCGGTAAGTATCAATCTCGCTATGAACTCATTATCCGATCATCTCGAAGCCCTTGTACCAACGGTCGATTATTTTTTCTTTTTAGGTGACCTGAATGTTAATTTGATTGACCCCACCAGCTCCTTGGCCCGATCGTTTTTGACCACATTTGAACAGTTTGGCTTGTTCCAATTAGTACAGTCACCTACTCGAGTAACCGAGAATAGCAGTAGCTTAATCGATATACTTTGTACAAATGCGAACGACTTCTGCGATGATATATCAGTAATACCTAACCCTGACCTGAGTGATCATGCGCTTGTTTTATCACATTTTTCAATAATTATTCCACAGTACAATACAAGAATTACGACAAGTAGGTCATTTAAAGATCTAGACCCAGAACTGTTTAGAGCTCATGCCGAATCGTTGCCATGGAACTATATACTCAGCTGTAACACAATTGATGACATGTTGTCTAACTTATATGCATACTTGACCATTCTGTTTGATGCACATTCACCTGTTGTTACTCGGCGATGCAAACAAACCTTGCAACCATGGTGCACAGAGGTTATTAAACAGATGATGAAATTACGCGACAGAGCCGGTGCAAGAGCGAGACGCACAAATCAAGAACCGCACCGCCGTTATTACCAAGACTTACGGAACCTCGTTACCAAATCCATTAGACTAGAGAAAAATGCATATTTTAACCATTATGTTAACGGTAACTTAAAAAATCCCAAGGCACTGTGGCAGGGTCTGAAAAATAGTGTATACCTATGAAAACTTCATCCAGCACAATTCCAAGCCACTTATCTAATCCACAGGATATCAACTCGCACTTCCTGCAGTTGCCTACAACCTCTAAAATTGATAGGTGCTCAGTGGAGTTCTACAAAAACACAATGCATAATATTACAACTTCCAATTTTAGCTTTAATCTGGCCAGCAGTGAAGAGGTTTTATCTATCATTGAAGCAATCAAGTCTAAATCAATAGGTGTGGATGGTTTTTCAATTACAATGATATTTATGACACTAACCTAGACGTTGGAAATTATTACACATATTATAAACTTGTGCATTTTATCAAATTATTTCCCTAAATCATGGAAGACTGCTCTAGTTACTCCACTACCCAAAAAAGCAGACGTTCAGGATTTCAAAGACCTACGACCCATAAGTATATTGCCGGCGCTTTCTAAAGTACTCGAAAAAATAATCACAAAACAACTGACACATTATTTTCATTCCAATAATATAATACCGGACTGCCAAAATGGGTTCCGGGCTGGTTACAGCACGAGCACTGCTCTGCTGGAGGTAACCGACGAGGTGCTCACGGCCGCCGACTCCGGACGTGTGACGTTTTTGGTACTGTTGGACTATTCACGAGCATTTGATTGCATAGACACACAGCTACTACTATCAAAAATGTCACACTACGGAGTCTCTGGCGATGCAGTAGAACTACTAAAAAGCTACCTGTCAGACAGATACCAAATTGTCAAAACACTTAAAGAAGACGGAACGTTAGCCTTGTCGGAAGCAGCCCGAGTCGAGCGAGGCTGCCCACAGGGCTCGTCGCTGTCCCCTCTTCTTTATACCATATTTACTGCAGACTTCCCGAGCTGCCTGCAATATATGAAATGCGTTCTATTTGCCGATGACTCACAGCTGCGATATTCCTTTCCACCTGCGGAGTTAGATGAGGTGGTCATAAAAGTAAATAAGGACTTAATAAATACATGGAACTGGTCATTAGCAAACGGACTAGCATTAAACCCAGTAAAAACCGTGGCGTTAGTTATGGGCAACAGAAAGTCTGTAGACAAGGTACTTATAAAAAATCCCGAACTAAAAATCAATGGTATTACCATACCACTTGTGAGATCGGCGAGAAACTTAGGTATTAAAATGGACGAGACACTTAAATTCGAAGAGCACATAACAGATAAATTTAGGAACTCCATGCGGAAATTAAAAACTTTTTATAAAATCCGGAATCACATCACAAAAGAGGTAAGACATAAGCTCACTGACGCCTTGATACTCTCGCAGTTCAACTATTGTGATGTGGTATATGGGCCTTGTATATATAAAAAAACTGGTAAGCGTATTCAAAGACTACAGAATGCGTGTGTCCGCTTCTGTGAAGACAAAATAATAAAAAAAAGAGAACACATAACACCGCATATAAACCGCCTTAAAATGCTTCGAATGGAGAACCGTCGGTTTCTTCACCAGGCCGTTTTGGTGCATAAAATAATACGTACTCGAAAGCCTGAGTCACTTTGGAAAAAGCTGAAATGGCTCGGTTAAGGACACCGCTACAACTCTAGGTCTGTTGGTAAATTGCTGGAGGTTCCAAGGCATCGGGGGGCTGCATTTGAGGGAAGTTTCAAATATGCGGCCACCCGATGTTGGAATAACATTCCGCCACCAATCAGACAATTAGAAAAGACGGTCACTTTAAAAATCACATGAAAATATATATTCTAAATACACAGATTAATACAAATAAATAGTTGGAAAATAAATTGGGTAAGCACACATTTATATATAAAAACACAACTAATCACACACACTCACCTTCTCACACACATAATCCCTCACACCCCCTCACAAGCATACATACATCCTCACACGCTCACACACACACCTTGATACACATTATACTATACATGCAGTATACCTGCTCGGCTGTCCCAGTGTTGAGTGAGCACATGTATCACCTTGTCAAATCAATTTACACTTGTATACCTTCCTACAATTGTGGTTTGTTCATTTCATTTCATTTATATTGTCAACCAACTGGCAACGGCAAATTTAATTATTTTATAGTTATCTCATCAGTTAGGTACCTTGCTTTCTCTTTTTCACATATTATCCTACACTAATTGTAATATTTTATGTTATACCTAATGTGTATTAGGAGCTAAGCGCTTATTGGCTAGGCTTAAAAACAGCACCAATGTGTCCCTAGGCATAGGCACATTGAGCTGCGCCTAGGCCATTTTCACCAAAGTGAATTGTAAAATATTATGTATAAGTAGTTTGTTTTTGTTTCTGTGTAAATTCACTATGTTGAAATAAATATTTTCTATTTCTATATAAGGTGTTTCGTTAGTCATGTCAATAACTTCGGGAGGGTTACATACACACTCAAATAAATAGGTTACGCGAAACAAAATTATATTTATCACTTTTCGAGAAATTTAACGAAACATGTTTGCTACCTAAACATTAACCTGTGTGTAACAGTAGGTAACTTGCATTGTACGGGGTCAATGACCGTACTATGTTCAAACAGCTGTTTGTTGTAATTGAGTCACAAGGTCACTATGATTGGTTTTTACAGCTACTTATTTGATTTTATTTTTTTGTTAGGAGAAAAAATGCTCCTATAAACATGTTTTTTTTTGCGTAAATTGTTTGTTTGAGTGCGTATGTAACCCTCCCAAAGTTATTGACATGACTAACGAAACACCTTATATTCTTGGTGTTGAGTATCTATTATCATGGGTTAAAAATATAACCCCCAAGAAACGGTTTCTATGAATGAGCACTTCACATTCACAAAGGATGTGTACGGGCGTTTCATCCTCTTTTATACGGAACCTGCACACCGGTGTGTCGCTAAGGCACATTCGGTGTAGGTGTTTAGTCTGCAGTGTCCTGTTAAGGTGCTTATTAGGACTCTTATGTTGTTCCGGTATAAATTTAATATCTTGGAAGTGAATTTACTTGACCACCCAGAAAGTTTTTTGGTATTCCAACTATCGACTCTGGGCCGATGAATAAAACGAAGATATTTTAAGCATCATTTATTAATTCCATGAGATTATTGTAAATGAACACCACAGTGCCGCTATACCGCCAATAATTGATGATTAAGAGCTGTTGAATAAGTTTGCAGGCTGGTAACATATGAGGCAAATTATTAATAGGTAATTTTCTTTATTTATAACAAAAATACAATCTTCTATATTCAATTAAAATTAAACTTTTCAAAGCCGTATAGCCCTTAACCATCTATCAGTTTCTATAAAAATGTTTGACATAATGTTGCTTGATATATGTATGTACTGGTCTTTAATTTTGTTATAAATATTAAATAATTTGATATAGTGCTAGTCTGTTCGAATATTCCAAATTACTCATTTTATATGCGATAATTTCATCCATTATAATTTAAAATTTTCATAATAAGTATATACAAACTTTGACGTCTGGTACAACGCTCCAGGAACTCCCGCAGTTCCTGAAGAAGCCCGCGACGTAGCGGGCGAAACGTCGACTTATGTAAGTCTTTCACACCTACTGTTAACCCGAAAACTCAAAAAAAATTAATATAATTAAGAACAGAGTAAACTTAAGATAAAGTAAACACCTCGTAGAGTTATTATACTTTGAACCACAATTTTCGTAAAAAGTTGTGTGCTTAGCTCGGTTAGGGCAGCAGGAGTAAAATAGGTTTAGGTTTAGGTATGGCCACCCAGACCACTGGGTTTACTAACAAAAGAGGCTGTGCAGCAAACAAAAAATGAAATGTGTATTTTTATTGAACAAAATTTATATTAATATAAACTAAAAAGTTCATTCTAGACTTCGCTGCTTTTAAAGCAGCACAAATAATAAAAATGCTACCAATATTATAATAGTGTATGTGTGAGAGAGGGTGTGTGTGTATGTGTGTGTCTATCGGCCGCAGCCTCCGCCGCCACACTTGCTCTTCTTGGGAGGCCGGTAGCTGCTGCCGGCGCCCCCCGTACCACTCAGCGGCAGATAGTCTGTAACCACACGTCACACTGATACCGCCGTACTCAACCCACGTCCGTCCACGCGTCACGCGTGTCAGCCTGTGACGTAATCGGTGCAATACTGTATGAAAAGTTTTGTTTTGCGGGCGGATAGGGCTTCGAATACGCATACAGTAGGCAGTAAATAATGTACATCGAGCTTTAGAAAGAGACCATGCTATTGTAGAGCGTCGTTACTGTCGCACGAACTGGCACGTCTCTGTGCGACAGGGACGACGCTCTACAACCGGATTGTCTCTTTCTAAAGCTCAATGTACATTATTTACTGCCGTGTAGTCAGTCAGAACTTGCGTGGGTGACCGTTCAGGTAGATCATAGTTCGGATTCCAAGAACAACAATTACTATTATCTATGTTTTATTGTTTAGTTTTGTAACCTTAAAAAAAAAATCTCATTTAATTTTCCGCACTACCCATCTACCCTACTCACAATCCCAGGTATGACTGGCAGATAATGCCCTTAGGCTTTAAGTCCGCCTTTTGTCACTTTTTGTGCAATAAAGTATATTTTCATTTCATTTCATTTCATTTCATTTTCATTTCATTTCAACAACTGTAGGTCTCTTCCCTTCTTACCTTACTAGGTGTACCGCCGCACTGAGCGAAGGGCGGCTATAATAGCTCATGTTTTCTGTCCAGTTCAGAGTAGCCGGCACGGCCAAAGGAAATCACAGACCTGACATGGCGCCTAGGTCACCACGTGTGATGAGCTGACCTCACGGGTGTTGGAGGTGATGCGGCCATGTCAGTTTCATCACACACGCTTCTCAATGGGGTAGACAGAGAGAGCGCTTGACAGATAGATGTAAATGGGTTTGACTTAGAATACGCCTTTGACTTTGGATTACATGACTAGGGTGGCGTACTGGAGATTCCATAAACGGAAATGAACAACGTATTAAATAAAGTATAGGTACATTTATGCCATAACAGATGGCGCTGATGGCCGCGGCGACACGTCTGATTGCCATGGCAGCCGACAGGAGCGTCTCGGCTCGACGTAGGTGTTGTACGTGTCTGCGGCGGACGTTGGACAAGTGTTTGTTGTTACAACAAGGTAGAGAGAGAGCACTGACCGCCGCCGGAGCCGAGGCGTGTGCCGCTGCCGCCGGCGCTGGCGCCGCCCGTCGCGCGCTGCAGCACCTCCGAGCGCTTCCTCTCTTCACGCTGCACACACACACACACACACACACACACATACATTATTACATATACAGGGTGTTTCAGGGTAGGGTTTTGTACTTCAGGGTTCGAAAAGGGTTCATATTTGAAGACGAAAAGCTCTGAAACATTTTCCCAGATTCGGTCGTACTTTTTTATGCAAATCGTTTAAACAAGATTTGGTGGTAGGTTAACGTCCACCTTTATTAAATAAAAATGAAATGCTTCACTAGTAGAATTAAACTGCATGTAGGTAAATTCCAAACACTTAAATTTGAATGACATCAAAAGAAAAAAAAAGGGGACTGGACTAGGTCATTGCACTCCCTAGACCTAGGACCTAGACAGTACTTTTGCCAAATCTTCCCATACTCACTGTTCATCGAGATTTTATACCAATATTAAATTTTTGTATGAAAAAAAAAATACGGAATTTCGATTGGAGTAATAAGGATTTTTTTCTTCTAATAATGAGTACTTTCTATTCCTGAAGTTTCTCAAGCCTATCCTGAAACATCTTGTATAACAACACCGTACTGGATATAAGATGGGCGTGTTCTCCTCTAGTCCAGTATAGCCATTTATCCAAAGGGAAGCCTCCGTTATGGCACTTACCTTCTTGGAGGTGATATTGTCTGGTCAGAGCATATGCCCTCGCCCCTCTGACTCAGCCACCCATACCGGATTACATAAAACCTCAGACTGTGAACCGGCCAAATCTTTTAGATATGCGACAATTGTGTTAATATGTACTTAGGGAGGTAGGGATGTGGGAGAGTGTGTGTGTTCTCTGTTGCCTACAAGCGGAGTGTTCGCGCGGCACCTTGTCACGTTCACCTCATTGTCTCAGTGTGCGCGTGAGCGCGGTGACGCGAGCAGGAGGCCGTTACAATAGAATATAAAGTATTTATTGCACACAAATGAAAAAAATATAATATAAACTCTTTATTGCACACAAATTTAAATAAAAAAGAACAGTACACGAAAAGTAAAAATCAAGAAATACAGGAGTTACGTGCAACGCGGACTTATCACTGCAAGCGACTTCTTCCAGTCAACCTTTGGGTGATGAGGAACACAATTTTATTATAGAGAAAGAAGAATGGTGTCATTGGCTGTGTATGATCTTCCGACGGACTATTGGGAGCGACCACACGTGCCGGCTCTTTACATAAAGTACGAACTTGACCCTGCGACTGACGGGCAGACATACACGCGAACATACAGACACAAGAGTCACAGCATTAGTCGAGAGCTGCTCTTCCTAAATCAGACCGAAAGCTGGCTCGGAAGGTTATCAACCTGGCCCGGGAAAGCTAAGAATAGCTGTTGGTCTGATGAGCGGTCACTGCTCACTAAATAAACATCTACACACCATAGGTATTACAGATAGTCCACTATGCAGAGGATGCTTGGCAACGGATGAAACGGCCGAGCATGTTTTGTTGGAGTGCAGTGTGCTTGACAACCAACGAAGGGACATACTCCGTTCTCCATATACCGTTGCAGCGGTCTGCAGACACCCCGGTCGGCTTGTGGCTTTCATGGAAGACATATGTAGGCTGGCTGGGGTAGCTGGAGACTGCGGGGTTTTGCACGAAGGTCCCCAACCAAACGGGATTAGTTTGCAGGCCTAGAGCCAACCCCAAACCAAAACAACAACACACCGTTAGGTTGCTCCTCACATTTTTGAGCTACGGAACCTGAAATAAAACAGAAAAAAATGTGTCACGAACCTCCTTCTGTAGCTCAGCTCGGCGCGCGGACTCTGCGGCGAGCAGCTCCTGCTGCCGCTCCCGCGCGCGCTGCACCGCCTCCATCCGCTGCAGAGCGACGTCGGGGTCTGCGCACACACACACACGCAACCGTATACATTATCACGTATCAAAGTTTGACAAAGGCTCTTTACACCTGATTCACTTAATTAATAGGTCTTTGTCGTCAGTACTCTCAGCAAAATTGTTAATCTTGCTCTCAAGCTGTGTTTTAGATAGACTATGGGCGGTGTTATTATGTGGTTAGTCACTAAATTATTTTTTTTTTTTTTTTTCTCCGTGCTCCATCTGTCATCAGCTTTATAGCCTTTATCAGATTCGTTGCATGTAATTTTCCTTTTGGAAGCTGCTGTCCATCAACTACAGCTTCAACTTTGATTGTGCAGCAGGATTACAACTGCTCTGCCGGTACATTTTGCCGCTTTAGTCACGACACTACGTTTGTTCTGTCCAATAAGCCTGTCTAAATACTAGTAAAAATATGTTTAAAAAAATATCCTGCGAAGTTTCTTGTCGGTTCTTCTTCGTGGGTGTAATCGAACTGGATAGAACAAATTGTGTCAAGTTCGAGCGCAGTCTAACTGCCTTATGAATGATTAATGAACAATATAACAATACAATTACATGTGTTCACTGTGGAGAGGAGGTGAACTTATTCTGAAATGCTAATAAATGCATGCAGCAACACTTGCACCAACTTAAACGTTGCAATGCAGAGTTTTTCGGGTGACGCTTCCCTTCATCATAGTCTCTCTCTCTCTCTGGGCATTAACCGGCTATTTCTACATTCATGAACTATAGGTAGGATATTTCCAGAGAGGCTATTACACACACTACACGTTTGCACAATTCCAAGAATTCCCACCCCTGGACTATGCTCGACAGATCTAGCGCCGAAGGTCGCTAGTTTTGTACTGACCCTTGTGGTACGCAGCGTCCTCTCTCTGCTGTCGCCAGCGCTCCAGCGCCGGACGCGCGAGGCTCGCGGCGTACAGCGCCGCGCACGTCGCACCCAACACCCACCAGCCGTAGGCCGCGAGGAATTGCAGCGCTGCGACAATACAATCATAATATTGTTTGTTCTAGCTGCTGACAATGAACTATTCATCGATTCCTTTCTATCAACTCACCCTGGCTGACAGGCTGTAGGGAGAACAGGCTAGGTCGCTCCACATCCTCCATGGCGCCTTCAAAAAAGCTGCGACTGTTTCTAGAAAATGCGGAAGACAAAATAATTGTGAAACACGATAAACAATTTCCTGTGAAGGAAGATAATGCGCTCAATTAGCTCCTACCCTGCCACTGATTACAATAACAATGAATGATATATATGCACTGAAACAACAACAAACATGAATTATAATAAGAAAATATCTTTTTTCTGTCTACGGAAAATATAGTTTATTTACATGCAAAAAAAGAATTTACAGACCGACCAAGTTATCTGTGAACTGAGTGGTGCGCTGCCATCGTTTCATTGTTGCCAGTGTTGTGGATGTCCCCGTTTTATTTGATGTTTCATTATCGAACAGTTCAGTTCGTATGTTGCTTTGTGCAAACAATATTGATACTGATTTATTGATATTCTTAATAAAGGAATGGTTCTAGAGTGTAACATCAAATAAAACGGCGGTATTCACGATTGCACCGGAACTTTACTACTACTACGGTGTTGTCACGGTGGCGCGGTGGCGGCGGCGCCGTGTTGATATGGCCGGGTCCTAAGTCAAGATATTTTACGTAATATCTGGTTGACTATTTAGAATAGCTATTTTACTACAATTATCAGCCACAAGACGTCCACTGCTGAACATAGCCCCCCATAGATTTTATTACTTGATATCTAAACTACGCATGTGAGTATATTTTGCGAAAAATAACTAAAAACCAAATATTGGTATAAGCAAAAAATTTTATTCGTAAATAGTGAAATAGAGGATGCAATTTCAATGTGAAAAATGAGTATGTACTCAAAAATCATTTTTTTTATTCAAATCCTGGTTTACAATATAAGTATGATCACTTGATTTCGCTGTGATTTCAGTTGTACACTGTGATGGTTCAGTAATTATTTTTTTAATAATTTCTGACTTCACGGTCTTCGTGTGCATATCAGGTACTTAGAAGGGTAGAGCCAGGGGGTGGGAAGCTGTCGGGGCGGGGGGCGTTGTCAACGGAGGCGTGGGGACGCGGCTCGGCAGTCAGGTCAGAGGAGACCGGGGATGATGTAGACAGCGCGGGCGCATCTCCGCGATCGTTCGTAATTTATAACGAGTAATTTTAAGCCAAGACAATTGCTTTTTCCGGTGGAATAAGGCGAGACAGATAGACCGGTGACTAGAACAGTGAAAGTGCAGTGTTTGTGATAATCAGGCGCGCCTGTTGAACTAAACTATAACTGCGTATACAGTGAGCGAAGCAGCCGAACGGACAATAGAAGAATTTGGCGCGAATGGCGCTAGACAGAGCCGGATTTGGATGAGTAGCGCATGGACAATTACCGAATAATTCTCTAATTTTATAATATTTATGACTATTGCTTTGATGCTTCCCCGTTATAGGTGGTTTATATGTAATCGTATTTGTTCGGAATTAGTTGTAAGGGTAATTAAATGTTTGTAGGAGTGGAAGGTTCCCTCGGCTTTAAACGACTAGGTGTATTTGGAAGTTTCCCACAGGCCGTGTTTCTACGTGGATACGTACATAGTGTGTAAGGAGGAGCCTGCGTGCTTATTATTACGAACGAGACACAAGCAACAGCACCGGAAGGAATCAGTTGGTGACCAACAGATTCTCTCTCACGGAGGTGACGGAATACGATAATTTATATACACAGGAGCGGCTTGGAGACCTACAGTTTAATTTCTTCGAACGCCTCGCGACACGTAATTCCGTTTATTGACAATGACCTTTGGACTGGTGAGAGAGTAACTTGGGGTTGAGGGATAAGAAACGTCTGTAGCCATTGGATGGGGGAGTTGTGTGTCTGTCGGATAGGGTTCTCAGTTGGGCGTTTCATCTAAGCACTGGAGCGTGATTGTGGCTCAATTTGACGGAACATATTATTCCTTGATTCAAGAACTTTAGACTAGCTTAGGTGAGTTAGTGTCAATGTAGCCAGAACAGGACTATATTACATGCGAACGATCTGGTGTTGTCGTTTGGAGTGTCCATCTAAGCACTGCGCTTTGGGCGGGAATGCTGGACGTCGCAGGTTTTATTACTTTGTTCAATGTTGCAATGACAGGTGGGTGTATCTAGGTCACGGGGTGGGGAGACGCGACGGACATGAAGACGCTAGGATGTACCCGTTAGCTATCACTTTAGCTTCACGTGAAGACTGTTAGGTAGGCGCCTCTCCTTATGTGACAATAACTTGTCGCCGAACTATAGAAAGTCATCACTAATGTAATAAATATCCTCAAATACAATTAATCATATCTCTATAAAATAAAAGAATATCCATCGGTGACAGATTATTCATGTCGCATAATAACCTGCAGTGCCTCTACGTTGGCGAGGGGCATCCCTTTCATGACGTAGGTATGCCGATGTCATTTAATGTCACGGAGTCATGGAACCAAACTGTCGTAGGGACTCGTCTCTTAATGTCTTTACACCACTATAACGATCACAGCCAAAATTAACATTTTCTCATTTTTATCTTAATCGAAAGAGCGTCTTCCCTTTCCCGCGTTGAAAGCGAGGGTCTGGGGGTGCTACTATCGCAACACGTATTATGATTAGTCGTGATCAATAGGCCACACCCCAGGCATATTGTTTTGGATGTTTTTTTTTTCTTTTTTTCTTGCGAATAACTGGCTCTCCAAGCTGTTATTTCGTGTTTTTCCTTATTTTTTCAGTACCAGAAGCCTTTCGTAGTTCGGTATTTCTTTTCTCACCGAATAAAATTTATGAACTTTTCTTCAAATGACCCCACGGTCCAATGAATCAACATGAAAAAAACCATTTTTCTTTGTCTTATTTTACCAGCTGTTGCGACTTTTGTACGTGTTTCTTCTGCAGCGTTCTTTTCCTTAACAATTTTGGATATTAGCCCTTTACTTACACCTGAAAATTCAATTAATCACAAAACATCAAATTAAAATGTATCTGTTATGTGGGAAAAATTTGGTTTACAAGTGGCAACACTATCCTGTAGCAATTTATATTCTTTTGTAAATCGGATGAAATGGAATTATCGGCGCTTGCTGTAGAGGATCCTCTTCAAAAACTATTTTACTTTTAGTATTATATTCCGGGCATCGCTGTGAATAGCTTTCGGCATGATAAAATGATTTAAAGAGACAGAAAACTCGAACTGAAAACGATTTGACAAATATGACAGCCGAATGACACTTCTGTTAATTCCTGCTCTGCCACTTCACAGATAACTTGGTAGGTCTGTAAACCAATTTTTAAATGACGTATTGACGTGACGTGTTTTTTGTCTGCCAGCGAACTGTCAAGTGTCACTGGGGAGTGGGGTTGTTGTTGTTGTTGTTATTGTTTTCGCCATAAAAAGGCAGGCAAAGATCATTTGACCATACAGCCAATTCACAATTTTCTTCTTAGGGAGTGGGCCGTCATGCAAATGCAACTCATGCATGTCAAGCTAAACAAACTGCATATCAGCGGTTACTATTTTTTCAATGTATATCACCTATTAATAGAATACATTTAACTTGGTTCATAAACTAACTAATAAGAATTAGTGTATTATGTAATTCTCGTACTACGAATTTTCATTTCATTGTCGGACATTAAAATGATCCCTTTTCCTTTTCCTTTCCTCTTTTTTTTTTCTTTTCTTTCTCTCTCTCTCTCTCTCTCTCTCTCTCTCTCTCTCTCTGTCTCTGTCGTCTGTAATTAATTTTACAGATTAATTATATATTTGCGGATACAGAAAAAAGCCAACTTCGAAACCGAGAAATAAAACATGTATTTTTATTATCCTGCCCAATACGAGATAGACATTATTCATAAAACCCGGGCAATTTAATTATTTCAACAGTAATCATCATATTGCCCTATCATATTGGGCATTTTTCAAAATGCCCGGGCATTATGTATAATGTCCTATTAATGACTTGGTCCATAACATATATAAAAAAAGGCTCAGTTGCACTCCGGGAGTGCCGGCAGAAGTGAAAACTTTTTGTATTTACGAAAATAATTCTTAAAATAATTCTTAGGTGGTTCTAAAAAAAACTAAACACCCTAAAAAAAAAAAAAAAAATTTTGTAGAACGGACAGACATGCATTTGTTACGGAACCCTACATTCATTTTGCAGAACTTAGTAGAATGGACAGACATAAACGTGTTACGGAACCCTACTTTTATTATTATAAAATAACCGTCGGAGGACCTTGGTTGAAAATTGTAAAATTTAGTAGAACGGACAGACATGCATTTGTTCCGGAACCCTACATTCATTTTGAATTGATTATTGACCAAACGAATATCGGATTTCCACTGTCACTGAGAGACGAACCGAAGGTTGCATTATAATAAAAATAAATCTCGCTTTTCGAGATCTGTCGCGAGTCTAACATTTTTTACCCACTTAGAAAAGTGCCAAGCGCCGCTAAAGAAGTTTTCACTTCAATAAATAGGCGCACGCATATTTTCTTTATTTTAGAAATTATGGACCGAATTTTTTTGTTGAAAATAAAAAAATGATAAATAGTAGGTCGGGTTGATGATGTGCCTAGGCTAGGGCCTCTAGCTAGCTAGATTAATATTTCTGGAATAAAGAAATAATTAAGCGGAAGTAAAAGGCCACATTATTTATTCCTCGTCTTGCGCCAGGACGGGGAGCTCGACTTTTACTAATTAATCACAAGAAACTTAAACCGCAGATTATCCAATCACAAACGCGATGCTCGCCGACAGCCAGTGCTACCCCGTCCTCTGTTGACTTCTACAGAACTAACTGACCAACATGTAGAAAGTGCCAACTACGCATTTGGAAAGTGGAATCGAAAATGGCATCCCTCGGAACACAAGCGCCGACTATGTAGGTAGGTATCGCGCATTATAATTTATTTGTAGATATTGTGGGAGAGAGGGCAAGAGAGGGAGGAGGAGAGAGGGGCGAGACCGTCATCGTCACCGTCACCGTAAAAACGTAAAAACCTGTAAACTTATAAGACTTATATATGTTATGGACCAAGTGATTAATAGTGCATTATACATAATGCCCGGGCATTTTAAAAAATGCCCAAAATGAGAGGGAAATATGATGATTACTGTTGAAATAATTAAATTGCCCGGGCATTATGAATAATGTCTATCTCGTATTGGGCAGGATAATAAAAATACGTGTTTTATTTAATATTCTTTTAATGTCCGACAATGAAACCTACGAATAGCCCTCATGTCAAAACCTGCGCCGCCTCAACATTAGGTTAGGGTTAATTTATAGAATAATTTAATAATAATATTTCTATAAATTAATCCTGGTTATTTTTTTTTAAACCACCAAAACATTCACCCATACCAATTTCCTGTCAACCTCATACCTACGAACTAGGTTAAATAAACATAGAGATGGTCTATCTCCGCGCCCGCGCCCGCGCCTTGCCGAATGTACCTAAATTATCAAATTGCCCGACGATAGCGTAGCAGTATTCATAGTGACCAGGCACTATGATAAATAATGAAGTTTAGGTAATAATTAATCACTTGGCCCGATTTGACTTGTCATTATTCATAATGCCCTCATTAATCACATGGTCCATAACATAGAATAACGTAGAGAGAAGCGCCTACGAATTGTAAGTATACACGCACATTTTTAGGTTTCCGTACGGTGGTACGGAAGCCCATTACTAAGCCTACAACGTCTGTCTGTCTGTCTGTCCGTCCGTCCGTCCGTCCGTCCGTCCGTCCGTCCCTTCGTCCGTCCGTCCGGTGGCTGTATCTTGGAAACCGTAATAGCTATCCGCGAGGCTAGCCGGTTGAAATTTTCACACACAAGGTGTTATTTTGGCGGATGTAACAACAAATAATAAAAATTGAAAAGTAAAAAATCAAGAGGGTCAAAATACCAGAAACGTGCTTTTCAAGGTTAAGTACTTTTATGTGGTGCAGAAAACTCGGTGCGCGAGTCCGACTCGTACTTGGCAGGTTTTTTTTGTACCGAGCTCGCGGGATTTTTAATGTTGAATGTAACTTTTTTATTTGTCAATTTCATTAATTTTCACTTTTTCTTTTCCTACTTTTCATGGCACAACGCATTTTTTCACATTGTGATAAGTATCTAGGTGATTTGAGTGTATGTACCTATCATTACATACATAGGTATAGTTAGCGGCGTATAACTTGGACCTGCGCAGTAGCCGATTTTAGGGTATCTTTGGTGGAGGGCGCGGGATGCGACTGCGGGGAGAGCGCCTGCAGACCGCGTGATTGGTTGGTAGGTCGCCCGCCGCCCTCCGCATCCAGCGCGCGCGCCGCCGCCGTTCGCTCCCAAATACACTTCCGTACCTGTGCAAACTGGTCTAAGTTATATACCGTCTGGTATACTATACCCTAACTGCACATAGACGGTGTCATAGGCGCCCCTTTAGTTATATAAATTACAAATTTAAAAAACCCCCGACCCTTAAAAAGTCAAAAATAATTTCCGTTTATTTACTTAAAGGAGTCGGGAGACCGCTAAGTAAATTCCCGCGCAGCTCTGAGTTTTTATATTTTATTTACTTAGCGGTCCCCCGACTCCTTTAAGTAAGTAAACGGAAATTATTTTTGACTTTTTAAGGGTCGGGGTTTTTTAAATTTGTAATTTAACTTTTATTTCAAGATTTAAAAAAAACGCATGAAATTCGGTCCACTTTTTAACATAATAATTTTTTTTATTACTTAATTACTTGATTACTTGATTTCAAACATAGCTACGAACCATCCCGATTAAACAAGCTTCCTAATAAAACAAACCGCATCCAAATCGGTCCATCCGTTTGGGAGCTACGATGCCACAGACAGACACACACACACACACGATCACATACATACACACACACACACCCTCACACGTCAAACTTATAACACCCCTCCGTTTTTTTCGTAGGTAGGTAGAGGTGAGGACGGAGCAGCAGCGGGTAAGTAGGCAGGAGGTGCGTAGTTAGAGAGGTAGGTAGAGGTGCTGGTGGTGGTGAGGTGGTGGTGGTGAGGTGGTGGTGGTGAGGTGATGGTGGCTGGACGCAGCTGCGTGCAAGTCGATACATACATCATAGCGCGCGGTCTGCTGCCACGTCCGTCCGTCACCGCCACCCTCACAGCTCACTGACAGACAACGCAGGCAGGGGAGGCACGCTGCCGGGGAGGGAACTGAGTTTTAGGAAAATCTTCAACACTAACGTTATCGTCCACACCATCCAATTTCCAAGGACATTAGTAGTAGACATTTTTTTATGGAAACTGACCCGGTGGGGTACATCACTTAGTACATCCGTGATGATGACAGCCCATAACACCTTGCGGCGACTCACCCATCCGAGTACTGACCGCACCCGGGTGTCACTATTGATCATCACGATTGATCGCACCATTGAGCTACACTGGACATGCAACTTAACACCCATTTCTCAATGATAAAAGAAGAAAGTTATGAAAAGAGCATCCTTCTAGGTAGGGTAGATTCTAGGTAGAGTAGATTCTAGGTTTAGGTATAAACAATTAAAAATAATTTAGAAATATTGTTTATGCAATCCGGTATGGGTGGCCGATACAGAGGGGTCAGAGCGCATGCTCCGACCAGCCAATATCACTTTCGGGTAGGTGCCATACCGGAGACTTTCCTTTGGTTTGGACTGCTGGCAGTGTTGAACTAGATAAGACATTTGAGCCGAAGTATGGTGCCATAAACTGCATTTGTTTTTTTTAATCAAATTGTATTTTTCATCTGACTAGAACGCTACAGTCAGATGAAAGCCAAAATGAAGGGTCATTTAATAAATGTTCCATACAAATTGTAATAAGAATCTCTCAACGGTTACCAAGTATCTCATGCAAATATCGTCCCTCCCATGCCAAAACGACGAATGTGCAAAAAGGTCATTCTGAGATATTTGCATTTTATTGTCAGTGCTAAATTAACCAATGTTACAAATTCATGGCATGGCTAAAATTCAAGGACTTCCAAATTATCTTAGAAATTATTTCACGAATAATAAACATTAGTATGTTTGGCACAGTAACATCGAAAAAAGCACAATCGTTACTATTTCACAACAAAATATCCCTTAAGTACCGATAATTTAGAGATTCGGGACTTTGGCATTGCAAAGATTTGATAAAAATTTATGAAACTACATCAAAAGGTCATTTTCGCCAAAATTGCACATTCGTCGTTTTGGCATGGAAGGGACGATATCATTTCAGTAAATTTGTACCTGAACGTTTTATTCATTATTCTATAGTCTACATTTATGCGTATTTGAATGAACAATACAAAAACGGACTATGCACTAGTACTTTCCGTCAGTTTCCCTGTTCAACTAGTTACTATACCTATATATATATATATTTTTTTTTTATGTAATCCGGTATGGGTGGCTGAATTGGAGGGGCTAAAGCGCATGCTCTGACCAGCCAATATCACCTCCGAGAAGGTAGGTGCCATACCGGAGACTTCCCTGGATTGCTGGCTATACTGGACTAGAGGAGAACACAACCGAAGCTGCTATGCGGCCATCTTACATCCAGCACGGTGGTTCCAACCCAGTCGGCTACAATTTGAGCCTACCACCTAGTAAGGGGCAACTGTAGGTCCCTTGACCTACAGTTTTACACCGGTTCCGAACGGTGAAGCAGCAGGTGTAGGTATGCACGTAAATTTTTTCGTCAGAAAAAAACTCATTGGTACACGCCGACCGGATTCGAACCGCGGACCTCTCGCATGAGAAGCCGATGCCCAAACCACTCGGCCACCCGCCGCTTAACCTATATTAATTCCCTGTGTTGTTACTGGTTGTTATTATAAGAAGTAATTATTATTTAATCTGTGGTGTAATTACCTTCGAATTTGTCACAATTTGATGTTGACAATGGTTAGTCAAAACTATACGTACCTACATACTGAAGGTAGCAATACTTAGTTTGCAGGTAAGAGTAAGTACCAGGAAACATACATCGAAATGATTTTCAATTTCAAGTTGATTTAAATAAAGTTGTTGTAATACCTACCAACCAAATATACAGGGTGTTTCAGGGTAGGGTTACGTAACTTCAGGGTTCGAAAGTAGTTCATTTAAAGACGAAAAGCTCTGAAACGTTTTCCCAAATTCGGTAATTTTATAGTAGTTTTTGGTGAAAATAGTTAAATCTAGATTTGATGGACGGTTAACGTCCACCTTTATTAAATAAAAATAAAATTACTAACTTACATACCTACTTAAGAAGTAGAATTGAACTGCATGTAGGTAAATTCCAAACACTTAAATTTAAATGACATCAAAAGAAAAAGGGGACTGGACTAGGTCATTGCACTCGCTAGACCTAAACAGCACTTTTGCCAAAACTTCCCAAACTCACTGTCCATCCAGTTATTATTTCAATTTTTAAAATTTTTCTATGAAAAAAAATACGGAATTTCGATTTGAGTGATAAGGATTGTTTCTTCTAATAATGAGTACTTTTCCTGAAGTTTCTCAAGCCTATCCTGAAACATTCTGTATAACGTGCTTAAACTTTGAAAGGAATTAATAACAGTTATCCAGCAACTTATTATGTGTACATAATGTAGAGGGCTGATAAATTGTGTGAAAATTAATCAGCGTAGCCTCAAGCGAAAGTGGAATGAGTAAGTACCACTTAAGTAAACGCAAAAAAGTGAAATGAGTAGGTATACATTGGTCAGAAGCACTAAGGACGTCTCAGCTTCATCGCCCACACAGAGCGAGTATTTGAGAACCGAGTAGGTGCGTGTTTCCAGAAAAAATTAACTCAGATTCCGATATTTATTTCGCCACAAAGAACACACAATTAATAATAATATAAAAAATATAAATATTAAATAATATACAACAAAAATAAAATAAACCAGCAGTGAACATAGATATAAATAGGTACACCAGGGTTTTGGTTGCTCGTTATCAAAATAAAATAAAAATAATAATAATTGGTCGCTACGGAGTAGTAATAAATTTTACTCAATACTACGTAACACGATGCATGATTTGGTTGGTAGTACAGTTAGACCTTTGAATTTAACTTGATAAAAGGAAGGTAACTAGGTAGGTAGCTAGATATTCCGGGCTTGGTAATAAACAAAATACCCCTGAAACTTTGTTATGAAGTTTCAAGTTTCAAAATGCTTCAAAATATATTTACTTTATAAAAGTATATGGCTATATAGCTAAACAAGGAAACTCCTCAAAAGTTTTAGCTCGTTATCGCTATAGTTATTAAAACTTTAGGATCTTATTACAAACATTGACGCTGATCAAAGGCGTTGTTCTTGTTGATCAAAGGTACTTATTGAGGTACAAAGTTAAAACAATGAGTGCCCGAAAAAAACATGTTTCACTTTTTATTCTGAATGTATCAGCATGCTAGAGCGTTGTCTGTCTATTTACAGTCTATTAAGCATCGACTTAAAAGCTATTTGCACCGTAAATCCGCAAATCACGCTCTTTTCATCATAATAGAGCTCGTAATGTAGATGGCGCTGCGCGACAAGCGTAGTGTCGCCGGCCGCCGTCGCGGCGCGCGGGGGCGTTGCGAGCAAAATGGCTGCCGTGCTTAATTGCCTGTGAAGAGATATCAGCTTTTTGCTGAGCTAATAATCCATGGGCTCCGATTTTAATACTTGGTGTAACCCGGCTCGTTTAGGGGAAGAAGCGACGAAGTTAATGGATTTGAATCATCAGGGTTATCATTTAGCTACACCATCTATTGTCAGAGAGCGTTAATAAGCTATTATGGAAATTACATTTTTAATTGGAAGAAGGGGTCAGTCATGGGGTCAGTATTTAAAAATATAATTACCGTCCGACCACAAATTGTGAAAGTTTTTCTTGTGAGGAATTGCTTGGATACTTGGTACTCCTGAAAAATTAGAAGTTTGCAATGGAAGAAATCCATAAAGTTACAATAACACCAATTTGACAGCAAACCGTTTGACTTGCGTTTGACAGCTGTTTGACACGTTTATTGTGCACTGTGCACTGTTTAGTGCTTTCCATAATATAAAATAATAATAGGTAATACTAAACTCAACTGAAAATGTCTCAAAACCTGAAAAGAGCTGACTCCAATATCACTGAAGACAGCCTGGAAACAAAACCAGCACAACAAGAACGCGTTGGTAAAGAGCATTTTGAAAAATATCCCAGTCACATCCATGTCCCCTTTCAACACAGAGATAACATACCGAAGCAGGAGTCCTATCTCAAAATAAGTAATGAAAAGTGGAATAAAATTCATCCAAAATTATCAAAAACCAACGAATGCAAGAATTACCTCACATTAAACAAGAGACCTCGCAAGCAGAAGACATATTTAGAAAGATTCCGTGAAAAGTTCTCAAAAATAATTACAGTCTCTGCGGAAGAGAAATTAGAAAGGATCTCCCTGGAGGGCGAATTTGGAGACACAGCTCGTAGAGACTCAGAGGCAGAAAGCATCAGATCTATCGGCGGAAACTCAATTGTTCAAGATTTCTTTGATACAGAATGTTATAATGAAATGTGTTACCAAAATCTGATGAATGAGGACAGATACTTCGACAAAAGGCCTTCTGTAGGCGAAGGTTGGTTGAACATTATTATGTATTTCAGTCAAAATCAGCATCGTTTACTAGACATCAATATAATGTATAATAATAACCATGCTATATATGTAATCAGAGTAATCGGTGTTGTGCTGTAAGAACTCGTGTGAATTACTGCACAACACCGTCCATCAAGTTCAGAAAAGTACCTAATTGGACTGACATGGCACCTAGTTCACCCGGTGTTATGGGCTGACATCACGGATGTTGTAGGTGATGTAGCCAAACGTGTCAGTTTCCATAAAAAAAAAATTGGACAAGATAACTACAAAACAGCAAGGAAGCCACGAAGACAGTTGCAAGACTCATGCGTGACTGCACGACATGTCTGCACGACATAACTGCATGACTCGGTGGACAAACTATAGCACAATATCGCATCCTTCACAATAAAATAATATTATTTTATTTTTTTATAAAGAGCTGAAGATGGATTTGGCTTCTATCAACCCGTCGACCATAAGCGGTGGCACTACAACTAAAAGCGGGTTTCCGACATCATCTGTCCTCACCAGCGGTACCAGGCGTTCAGAAAGCATGAGGAGTACTTCACAAGTTTTACGAGGTACAGCCTTTAGCTTTGGCCTACAGCTTTTAACAGAGTTTCGTCGACTTACCGTAGAGACACTTGGAGATTGCTCTATCGAAGACCTCCTACCTTATCTTTTTCACTAGTTTTCATAGATAGAGGCGGTCTGCAATAGTTCAATGGTAGCGTCGAGGGTGAGAGGGGCATGAAAACGGTTTTTGTACACGTCAGAATTTTTCTCTTCTTCAGCAATGGTAAAGAAAACACGCAACCGTTCACAAAATGTGATTTTTTTTACACAGGATCCACGAAAGCTCCATCTGACATAACAAGACTGAAAGGCATCTGTACCAGGAGCACAGGAGGCGTGAGGAGTTCGTGCCAGGGTGTGGGAGGTAGAGACAGTGTGATCGGCACAGAATACAATGTGCCGTTGTGCAGGCTCGGAAGTCTTGGACCTGACGTGGAGACTTTGAGACCTAGGGTTTGTATACAGATCGATTTCGCCACACATAACATACATACATATTTTTTAATTGCTAGTACTGTCCACACGTTTTATAATTTGCGATTAATTAATCAGAAGGCAACCAGACGTTCGCATGTGACGGGTGGAGAGAGACGCGTTGCTCAGTAGCTGTTCCGTGGCCAGTAGCCTCTGCAAAACGATCGAGAGTTGGTACTTCTGGTAGTACATACCTGCTACTACTGACTGGTTGTACTACTGACTGACAGATAGTCTATAGGTGCTACTGGCAGGTAGTCTAGGTGCTACTGGCAGGCAGTGTAGGTGTTGCTGGCAGGTAATCTAGGTGCTAGTTTAGATGCTACTGGCATGTAGTAGTATGCTCCTCTATCTTTTCATTATTCTTTATTTACTCGGGATTTTGCCGTCCTCCCGCGCCGCCTCGGGTGCCACCCTTGCCACGGCGCGATAGCTGACTGAGAGGAGGCTTCCCACGGCCTGTGATAGATAACAAAGGCCGTGGGAAGGTGATATTAGAATTCTACAGGGACCCTAATGAAATCTCGTTCGTTCGTCTATCACTAGGTCCTATAACTATGATATCTTTTTGAAATGTATTTGCAGCTAGAACGAGCGCGCAGCGTCCAAAGATACTCGGAGCGAGTCCGCATCGACAATAAACTGAAAGCACGCAGACACAAGTCCCTACAGACAGGCACGCAACCACTTACTGCAGAACCCTCACACCTTAACAATGATAAATCTAGTAAAAATAACAATCATACAAAGATACAGAACATTACTGATTGCAAAGTCGTAAAACATTCTAAATCCGATCAAAGCACTTTGAAAGAAAGAGACAAAACTATGCTGAATAAAAACAAACTAAAATTGAATGTAAAGAAACAAGCCGAAGAGGATTTTTCAAAAGGAGATTCGAAAATAAGATCGCCGCCGAAAACAGTTTTGCTGCAGAATTTATCGAAATTGGACGAGTTGGACAGGTTAGCGCACCGGTTGTCCTTTATGTTGACTTAGTGCGCGTCATAGCTATCGGGTTATATAAGTGGTTTGGTATAGGGTGGCATACTCGAGATTCGAGATACAGAAATTACGTAATAATGTGCACATTTTCGATTTTTTTTGGAAGCAGAAATCACTGCCTACATCACCTGTAACACCCGTGGTGTCTGACTATCTGCCACGGTGAACTGTGCAGATGCTATGTCGGTGTTTTCCTTAGGACGTGCCAGCTAAAGTTCTTGTCTAAAGTCCAAAGTTAGATGGTTCATATTATCCATCTTCTACGTAAAAAAAAGAGGAACGGGCGCGTTGTGTCTGGTTTCAGGAGACAGTTGTTGCGTGGTGAGAGGCTGCGGGAGTTGGAGGAGCGGCACAGCGCGCTGCAGGCGGCGGTGCGCGGTCACCACCCCCACCAGCACCACCACCACCCCCACCAGCACCAGCACCACCCCCAGCACCACCGATCCAGGCCCGTAGACAACACCGCCGCCGCCCTCTCTGGGAAAAGCTACATTTGGAAACATTAAAATAAACTTTTGTTAATTTATTAGAGAAGTTTTATTATCAAAATGTAACGTCCCTTATGTAAAATTTGAGGCCCGAAGCCGGTTCGAGTGGGAAGCTGTACAAGTGTTTTGCATAATTTAAATATATTTTTCTTTAGAAATATTCGGACATTTTAGAAAGTCAGTATAGATGAGCCTCGACAAATGATAAAAAATGTTATCGACCAAAGTAGCTTATAAGCGCCTTTAAAAACGACTGATGCGTGTGTTATATTGTTCACCATAACGTCTTATGTCGCGCAAATACGCGAGCATGATACGGCTTGTAATGCAATCGTTTGAAAGTATTCATGACTAGCTTTTGCCCGCGGCTTCGCTCGCGTGAAATTCGTATTTAAAAAGATGTAAGTATCTTAGCGTAAGAGGAACTAAATTTTATTTAGCCTATCCTGTGTCTCGTATAGCTAAATGTGCTTGTGCTAAGTTTAATCGAATTCGGTTGATCGGTTTAAGAGTTATGGAGGAACATTCAAATTCAAATTCAAATAGTTTATTAACAAAACAGTAAATATGAAATATTACATGTTTAACCTATCGAAGATAATTTTTACAATTGAATCCCAGATGGAAGCACTAGGCTTGCGCCTGTGTCGCCTCGACCTGTTTTTTTTTGGTATGACGGATCATATAGCCTCAATTAGATAAAAAATGATAATACAAAAAGATGTTAAATATTAAATAAAACAAAAGAGTAGAGAGAAAAGGAAATTGTTAAATATCTGTATATATATTATATATATATATATATAAATAATATAAATGTATTGGGTATAATTAAATGTATCTGTATCCATTATGTGAGAGGGTGAGGGTGTGTTTGTGTGTGTGAGGGTATGTGTGTGTGTGTGTGGTGTGATTATTATTATGTTATGGCTGTAGGTTTTTGTTGGGTGAGAATGAGTGTGCTTGTGTATGTTACTATAGTGTTATGATATTTATTATATTTAACCCGATGTACAATAGTTTTATCAAGCAAAGTAAATAATTTTATTTTATGTTATCTAAACGTTACTCAATTTAACATTCATTGTGATATATGACATAGAATGTGTTCACATTGATCATGGCTGTTAGAGAATACCATAATTTTATTTTGGATTTCAGTAATTTTTTTATTTGCAGTGTTTTTAAGTCATTTGGAATTTTATTGTATAAATTTGGACCCAAAAAAATTATAGTGTGCCTAAAGAAAGTAGTTTTGTGGCGGTCTCTGGTTAGTAGTTTCTGAGTGTTTGCTCGTGTTCTAAAACTATGTGTTATTTGCGTGTGGAGATTTTTATGTGTGTGCATATAGCAAATAAGTCTTAGCATAAAGTACTGTCTAACATTCAGGAGTCCATGTTCAGCGTACAGAGCAGTAGTCGGGTACCGAAACGGTTTATGTGACATGACTTTTAGTATGGACCTATGGGCTCTTTCTAAAGGAACAACAAAAGTCTTGGCAGCACCACCCCAAGCTAATATTCCATAATTTATAAGGGATCCACAAAGACCGTGGTAGACTTGTTTTAGCAGTAGTGGATCAGCAATATCACGAATTTGACTGAAAAAGTACAAAAGTTTTCTAACCCTGCCTGAGAGGCTTTCAATTTGAATCTTCCAGTTGAGATGCTTGCCAATAAGTAATCCTAGGTACCTGAGGCTGTTGACATTCTCCAGATGAGTGCAGTTACACGTTTGGTCATTTTTACAACTTGCTATGTGGGCTTTTAGATGAATAGCACTCGAAGGCTGACCTCTGAGTGTAATTGAGAACGTCATAAATTTGGTTTTAGTGTTATTTAATGATAGTACGTTATTTTGCAACCAGGATAGTGTGGTATTTAGACCATTTTGTGCCCTTTTAACAGTATCATCCAAGTATTGCCTTTAAAAAGAATGACTGTATCGTCAGCAAAGGTGGCTATCATACCATGTTCAAAGACTGTTCTGCATAAATTGTCTATGTATACGAGAAAGAGGATTGGCCCAAGAACACTGCCTTGAGGCACACCATAAGTTATTGGGAAATAGTCGGAGGTATTGGAGCCTGTTTTGTATCTTACGGCTTGTCGGCGCTCAGTAAGGTAGGACTTAAACCAGTTTAGTGGCAGACCACGTATGCCGATATTTTCGAGTTTCTTTAACATAATTGGAATAGCAACAGTGTCGAAAGCTTTGGCCAAATCCAGAAAGACACCAATACATTTTTCGCCTTTGTCCAAAGCTCCCGACACAAATTTAGTTACAGTAAGTAAGGCGTCCTCAGTGCTAATATTTTCTCGGAAACCAAATTGGTTTTCTGATAGGAGGGAATTTTTTTCTAGGTATTTAACAAGACGAATTTTAATATTTTTTTCAAGTAATTTGGATAGTACACTTAATAGAGAGATTGGTCTGTAATTGGAGATGTAGTCAGCAGGTCCACTTTTGTATATTGGAATGACAATTGCTGATTTAAGTGAGTCTGGAAATTGTCCAGACGACATACTTAAGTTTATTAGATAGGTAAGTGGTTCTACTATGGTATCCGATACATGTTTTAACATACATACAGAAAAGATTTCTAAAAATCGTCCATTGAAGAATCGTGAAATGAAGGGAAGCACTGACATAGCACCTAGTTCACCCAGTGTTATGGGCTGACATCACGGATGTTGTAGGTGATGTAGCCAACCGTGTCAGATTCCATAAAAAACTATTTTTAGTATCATACATAGAGTCTACAAACGCAATATCTCATAAAACAAAGTAACTTACTCCACGACCATCCCTTACAGATTTATTATTAGTATTGATGATAAAGGGGCGCACAAGCGCACGTGGTGTTAACAAGATTTTATTTTTTTATGTAAACTGACACGGTTGGCTACATCACCTACACCATCCACAATGTCAGCCCATAACACCAGGTGAACTTAGTGCCACGTCAGTGCTTCCCTCGCTCGTGCCGGCTACACTGAACTGGACGGAAAACACAAACTATTTACATAGCCGTTTCGACCGACCTTTCATTCAGTGCGGTGGTATAGATGGGGGGAGAGATGCAGTGGTGCTGGTGATACACGGGGAGAGATGCAGTGGTGCTATTCTTTTAAAGTACCGGCCCCACACGGTAGATTCGTCAGCTCGGTGGTGGTCGGTCGGCACATTATTTTATACTGAAAGCAATTTTCCAGAAACGAGTTTTTTAGCTTGTTGACTTGTTTGTCAATTCGCTCTCTAAACTATTAAACCGAATATTTTGTCATGCTATAAAGGTGTGATTAAGGTTTTGTTCATTATATTAACCACAGGGAAGTGAAAATATTCTAATATTAATAAAAGGGGGATTAGTTCTTACTGGTTAGGTTAGTTAATTTTTTAAAGTCCCACGAATGTTTCACACATCAGTTTTTATGACATGCATTTGCATGTCACAATGCGGTGCGACGACAGAATTTGTGAATGTACCTTTTACGATACCCGACGTCTGTTTATTTTGCCCCCTCAGCCAAGAGCGTAGCCAGGAGATTCAAAATTGTTTTCATGACAAATGGAATACTCTTTTTTTAGATTTATTGGGCTTTACGTTCGTTACCTCGCACAGCGCGTGCGGCAGACAGATGGACGGACGGACCGATACCTGAACTGAGTTTATAAGGGTCCTTGTCAGTATCACTGGCTACGGAGTCCTAAAACCGGCCCGGCGCCCGCTGCTGCGGAGCGCGCGCGGCACAGCTCGATGATTTCAAAGCAATCAGCGAAACAAATGAAAGTCGGCTTACCTTTATCCTCCCGAGGCGAGCGAGTGAACATCTCACGCGCGAGGTGTAGGAAGGATATATTAGCGTTCGCTTCCGGAAGCTAAGCCTTTCCGGAACCGGAAGCCGGAGCTTGATCCGCTTCCTGCTCGAAGTTATCTGTGCTGACGTCGGATCTGGAGATACTTTTGAAGGACTTTGTCATACGATAGTGTAAGTTTTGCACGCGATTCTCCGCGCGGTGTGGTCTCCGCACTCCCCACCCGCAGTCGGCGACTTAACTCGGTATTCTCACGTCACTGTTCAGTACTTCGAGTATAGATCATTTTGCAAACAGCTGTAACTCTGGTCGTTGCGCCCAAAATTACGGCGGAAGATAAGAAATAGCTGTTAAAAGCACTCCTCGCGATGCCACGCTCCGCTAGTCCGCCGCGGGCGGCCCAGCTTAGCGCCGACAACGGGAAGGTCGTCTTCTAGAGTTTATTGAGACACCGTATGAAGATCCCGCGGGAGTCTATCACGAATATACATCTTTTTTTTTTTTTGGAATCTGACACGGTTGGCTACATCACCTACAACATCCGTGATGTCAGCCCATAACACCGGGTGAACTTGGTGCCACGTCAGTGCCTCCCTTAGGTCGTGCCGGCTACACTGAACTGGACGGAAAACACAAACTATTTACATAGCCGTTTCGACCGACCTTTCATTCAGTGCGGTGGTAACAACCCGGGCGGGTTAAACCCTACCACCTAGTAATATAAGAAGGGAGTCATATCCCTTAGTCACCTTTTACGACATACACGGGGAGAGATGCAGTGGGGCTATTCTTTTAAAGTACCGGCCCCACACGGTACATACATTGCACTTATGTGTAACAAAATAAAAACAACATTATAGAAGCCAACATGGCCGGCTACATCACCTACCGACTGCGACCGTGAACATTCTACCGGCACTAGATGCCATGTCAGTGCGTCACTTTAATCGTGCCGATTACACTGAACTGGACGGAAACTATGAACTATTAGCATCCGCGACAGACTTTCTATTAACGCTGTGGTGGTACCGAACCGGACGGGTGAAGCCATGGAGTTGGGGAAGCCCTACTACCTGATAAAGTGGGATTTTTTTTATATGAAAAAAGTTATATGTAAGTGGTATGGGTGGCTGAGTAAGAGGGGCCCAAGCACACGCCCCGATCAGACAATATCACGCCCGAACAAGTGGGTGCCATGCCAGAGACTTCCCTTTGATTTGCTCACTATACTGGGTTAGAGTCAGAGGGGCCCAAGCACACGCCCCGATCAGACAATATCACGCCCGAACAAGTGGGTGCCATGCCAGAGACTTCCCTTTGATTTGCTCACTATACTGGGTTAGAGTCAGAGGGGCCCAAGCACACGCCCCGATCAGACAATATCACGCCCGAACAAGTGCGGTGCCATGCCGGAGACTTCCCTTTGATTTGCTCACTATACTGAGTCAGAGGGGCCCAAGCACACGCCCCGATCAGACAATATCACGCCCGAACAAGTGGGTGCCATGCCGGAGACTTCCCTTTGATTTGCTCACTATACTGAGTCAGAGGGGCCCAAGCACACGCCCCGATCAGACAATATCACGCCCGAACAAGTGGGTGCCATGCCAGAGACTTCCCTTTGATTTGCTCACTATACTGGGTTAGAGTCAGAGGGGCCCAAGCACACGCCCCGATCAGACAATATCACGCCCGAACAAGTGGGTGCCATGCCAGAGACTTCCCTTTGATTTGCTCACTATACTGGGTTAGAGTCAGAGGGGCCCAAGCACACGCCCCGATCAGACAATATCACGCCCGAACAAGTGGGTGCCATGCCGGAGACTTCCCTTTGATTTGCTCACTATACTGGGTTAGAGTCAGAGGGGCCCAAGCACACGCCCCGATCAGACAATATCACGCCCGAACAAGTGGGTGCCATGCCAGAGACTTCCCTTTGATTTGCTCACTATACTGGGTTAGAGTCAGAGGGGCCCAAGCACACGCCCCGATCAGACAATATCACGCCCGAACAAGTGCGGTGCCATGCCAGAGACTTCCCTTTGATTTGCTCACTATACTGGGTTAGAGTCAGAGGGGCCCAAGCACACGCCCCGATCAGACAATATCACGCCCGAACAAGTGGGTGCCATGCCAGAGACTTCCCTTTGATTTGCTCACTATACTGGGTTAGAGCCAGAGGGGCCCAAGCACACGCCCCGATCAGACAATATCACGCCCGAACAAGTGGGTGCCATGCCAGAGACTTCCCTTTGATTTGCTCACTATACTGGGTTAGAGTCAGAGGGGCCCAAGCACACGCCCCGATCAGACAATATCACGCCCGAACAAGTGCGGTGCCATGCCAGAGACTTCCCTTTGATTTGCTCACTATACTGGGTTAGAGTCAGAGGGGCCCAAGCACACGCCCCGATCAGACAATATCACGCCCGAACAAGTGCGGTGCCATGCCAGAGACTTCCCTTTTATTTGCTCACTATACTGGGTTAGAGTCAGAGGGGCCCAAGCACACGCCCCGATCAGACAATATCACGCCCGAACAAGTGGGTGCCATGCCAGAGACTTCCCTTTGATTTGCTCACTATACTGGGTTAGAGTCAGAGGGGCCCAAGCACACGCCCCGATCAGACAATATCACGCCCGAACAAGTGCGGTGCCATGCCGGAGACTTCCCTTTGATTTGCTCACTATACTGAGTCAGAGGGGCCCAAGCACACGCCCCGATCAGACAATATCACGCCCGAACAAGTGGGTGCCATGCCAGAGACTTCCCTTTGATTTGCTCACTATACTGGGTTAGAGTCAGAGGGGCCCAAGCACACGCCCCGATCAGACAATATCACGCCCGAACAAGTGGGTGCCATGCCAGAGACTTCCCTTTGATTTGCTCACTATACTGGGTTAGAGTCAGAGGGGCCCAAGCACACGCCCCGATCAGACAATATCACGCCCGAACAAGTGCGGTGCCATGCCAGAGACTTCCCTTTGATTTGCTCACTATACTGGGTTAGAGTCAGAGGGGCCCAAGCACACGCCCCGATCAGACAATATCACGCCCGAACAAGTGGGTGCCATGCCAGAGACTTCCCTTTGATTTGCTCACTATACTGGGTTAGAGTCAGAGGGGCCCAAGCACACGCCCCGATCAGACAATATCACGCCCGAACAAGTGCGGTGCCATGCCGGAGACTTCCCTTTGATTTGCTCACTATACTGAGTCAGAGGGGCCCAAGCACACGCCCCGATCAGACAATATCACGCCCGAACAAGTGGGTGCCATGCCAGAGACTTCCCTTTGATTTGCTCACTATACTGGGTTAGAGTCAGAGGGGCCCAAGCACACGCCCCGATCAGACAATATCACGCCCGAACAAGTGCGGTGCCATGCCGGAGACTTCCCTTTGATTTGCTCACTATACTGAGTCAGAGGGGCCCAAGCACACGCCCCGATCAGACAATATCACGCCCGAACAAGTGCGGTGCCATGCCAGAGACTTCCCTTTGATTTGCTCACTATACTGGGTTAGAGTCAGAGGGGCCCAAGCACACGCCCCGATCAGACAATATCACGCCCGAACAAGTGCGGTGCCATGCCAGAGACTTCCCTTTGATTTGCTCACTATACTGGGTTAGAGTCAGAGGGGCCCAAGCACACGCCCCGATCAGACAATATCACGCCCGAACAAGTGGGTGCCATGCCGGAGACTTCCCTTTGATTTGCTCACTATACTGAGTCAGAGGGGCCCAAACACACGCCCCGATCAGACAATATCACGCCCGAACAAGTGGGTGCCATGCCAGAGACTTCCCTTTGATTTGCTCACTATACTGGGTTAGAGTCAGAGGGGCCCAAGCACACGCCCCGATCAGACAATATCACGCCCGAACAAGTGCGGTGCCATGCCAGAGACTTCCCTTTGATTTGCTCACTATACTGGGTTAGAGTCAGAGGGGCCCAAGCACACGCCCCGATCAGACAATATCACGCCCGAACAAGTGGGTGCCATGCCAGAGACTTCCCTTTGATTTGCTCACTATACTGGGTTAGAGTCAGAGGGGCCCAAGCACACGCCCCGATCAGACAATATCACGCCCGAACAAGTGCGGTGCCATGCCAGAGACTTCCCTTTGATTTGCTCACTATACTGGGTTAGAGTCAGAGGGGCCCAAGCACACGCCCCGATCAGACAATATCACGCCCGAACAAGTGGGTGCCATGCCGGAGACTTCCCTTTGATTTGCTCACTATACTGAGTCAGAGGGGCCCAAGCACACGCCCCGATCAGACAATATCACGCCCGAACAAGTGGGTGCCATGCCAGAGACTTCCCTTTGATTTGCTCACTATACTGGGTTAGAGTCAGAGGGGCCCAAGCACACGCCCCGATCAGACAATATCACGCCCGAACAAGTGCGGTGCCATGCCGGAGACTTCCCTTTGATTTGCTCACTATACTGGGTTAGAGTCAGAGGGGCCCAAGCACACGCCCCGATCAGACAATATCACGCCCGAACAAGTGCGGTGCCATGCCAGAGACTTCCCTTTGATTTGCTCACTATACTGGGTTAGAGTCAGAGGGGCCCAAGCACACGCCCCGATCAGACAATATCACGCCCGAACAAGTGGGTGCCATGCCGGAGACTTCCCTTTGATTTGCTCACTATACTGAGTCAGAGGGGCCCAAGCACACGCCCCGATCAGACAATATCACGCCCGAACAAGTGGGTGCCATGCCAGAGACTTCCCTTTGATTTGCTCACTATACTGAGTCAGAGGGGCCCAAGCACATGCCCCGATCAGACAATATCACGCCCGAACAAGTGGGTGCCATGCCAGAGACTTCCCTTTGATTTGCTCACTATACTGGGTTAGAGTCAGAGGGGCCCAAGCACACGCCCCGATCAGACAATATCACGCCCGAACAAGTGGGTGCCATGCCAGAGACTTCCCTTTGATTTGCTCACTATACTGGGTTAGAGTCAGAGGGGCCCAAGCACACGCCCCGATCAGACAATATCACGCCCGAACAAGTGCGGTCCCATGCCAGAGACTTCCCTTTGATTTGCTCACTATACTGGGTTAGAGTCAGAGGGGCCCAAGCACACGCCCCGATCAGACAATATCACGCCCGAACAAGTGGGTGCCATGCCAGAGACTTCCCTTTGATTTGCTCACTATACTGGGTTAGAGTCAGAGGGGCCCAAGCACACGCCCCGATCAGACAATATCACGCCCGAACAAGTGCGGTGCCATGCCAGAGACTTCCCTTTGATTTGCTCACTATACTGGGTTAGAGTCAGAGGGGCCCAAGCACACGCCCCGATCAGACAATATCACGCCCGAACAAGTGCGGTGCCATGCCAGAGACTTCCCTTTGATTTGCTCACTATACTGGGTTAGAGTCAGAGGGGCCCAAGCACACGCCCCGATCAGACAATATCACGCCCGAACAAGTGCGGTGCCATGCCGGAGACTTCCCTTTGATTTGCTCACTATACTGAGTCAGAGGGGCCCAAGCACACGCCCCGATCAGACAATATCACGCCCGAACAAGTGGGTGCCATGCCAGAGACTTCCCTTTGATTTGCTCACTATACTGGGTTAGAGTCAGAGGGGCCCAAGCACACGCCCCGATCAGACAATATCACGCCCGAACAAGTGGGTGCCATGCCAGACTTCCCTTTGATTTGCTCACTATACTGGACTAGAGGAGAACACAGCCGAAACTGCTATGCGGCCATCTTTCATCCAGTACGGTGGTACCAACCCAGTCGACGACACACAGTAAGATTATACAGGGTGTCCAGGGTCTGTTCAGCAATATCGAAATGAGCTATTGTATATCATCTAATAAACACATTAAAAAAAAGAAAAATGGTCCTATCCATACTAGTTTTCGAGATATGAATTTTCAAAGTTTTCAATTTAGTCAATCTATGCGCGCTCTAAGTGACCACACCGCGGCGGTGCGGAGGAGGCGGGGCGGCGCGGCGGGCGCGCCGGCCGGGTCGAATGTTCGCTATAGCACAGAATAGAAAAGAGTACTATAGCACCACACCGCACCGCGCTGTTGAGCCCCCGCGCCGCCCCGTGTCGGCATCGCACGCTGCTATCAAAGGAGACGCGGGCGCGGCGGGCGGGCGGCGCGCCGCGATGCCGCCCGGTGGCGGCATCGTGCGCTGCCATCAAAGGACGCCGCGCGGGCGCGGCGGGCGGCGCGGGCGCGGAGGGCGGCGCGCCGCGCTGCCTGTATGCGACCGACCTGCATTGCGCTTCAGTCCAGCCGGTCACGCGGCGCGGAAGATCAATGTGTGTCAGTCGGTCAGTATGTCAAGGGCGGCCGACCGTGTTGACGTATTTTTGGTAATTCGATTCGTAAATTGAATTAGTGAAAGTTTCGCGCTCGTGTTTAACATACGTACTTGTTAAAAGTTCCATTCACGAATAACGAATATGTGGATATGTTGCTCGCGTATGGAGCAGCAAACGGAAATGGGCTTCAAACGCATTTATCGTGAAAGATTTCCAAACAGGCGTCAGCCTGCCGGTGCTGGCTGAAGTGATTGTGCGTGCATTGTACTGTTTACGGGAACATGGCAATCTAGACCCGCTACTGCATCGCCCGGGTCTCGTCATAATGCATCGAGCTGCAAGGAGATCACGTAGAAAACCTTCACATCATTTGAGGTATGTAGATAATCATTTACTTTTTACTGGCTACATACATACATACACCTACATGCCTTATTGCAGTGTAGTAGGTAGGTATGCTACGTCTTATATCGAAATCTATGATTCTCGCTCGTCCGATCAGCGCCGCGCGCGCCCCGCGCCCGCGCATCTCACGCCTCGCGATCGCGAACCGCGCGCCTCGCGCCGCGTCCCTCGCATAGCCCTACGCGGCCGTGCACAAGCATAGAGCGCGATCACACTATCGTATGCATTTACTTTGTTAGAAAATGGCAAAATTGGAAATAATTGAGATTTAAAAAAAATTCTTTCATCACTGCACTTTACACACGATACATATCACGATCCTTCGATATTCCACATCACAATTTGGACACCCTGTATAGCGTTATGTAAAACAATAAGGAAATAATGAAACCATTATGAACTTTGAAACTGAGGTTGCACATTGTATGCATTTTTTTTTTTTTTATGGAACCTGACACGGTTGGCTACATCACCTACAACATCCGTGATGTCAGCCCATAACACAGGGTGAACTAGGTGCCATGTCAGTGCTTCCCTTCATTTCATGTCGGCTACACTAAACTGGACGGAAAACACGAACTATTTACATAGCCGTTTCGACCGACGTTTCGTTCAGTGCGGTGGTACCAACCCGGCCGGGATAAACCCTACCACCTAGTAAGGTAAGAAGGGAAAGGACCTACAGTTTAACGTGGAATCCAAACCACGGTCAGCCTCCAACGGTCGAGCGGTCACCCATCCAATCACTGACCGCGCTCAGCGTTGCTTAATAACAGTTGACTAACCAACCGCGCCACTGAGCTACCGAGGCTGACGAATTTTCTTATCCCTTAGTCGACTTTTACGACATGCGACGGGGAGAGATGCAGTGGGGCTATTCTTTTTAAGTACCGACCCCACACGGTACAAGCATGGATGCAGGTATACTCCAGTAGCCTAACGTCAGACTTACAGAGTGATCGGAATTTCACGCGAGCGAAACCCCAGGCAAACGCCAGCCCTAATATGTCTACTTTAAATAATAATATGTACCTTCACACAGAATCAAGTTATTATTAATAGATGTACTCGGGTGAAGCCACTAATGTGACAGATCTACAAGCATTAGGGTTTGCTATGAATCATCTCGGGGTCCATGTCGCGAGACGCACGCATCCGTCACTCCCGCCCGCGCGGTCCAGGGTTCGCGTCCCGCCCGCCCGACCCGTGTCACTACACACTGTCTCGCTAGCTCTAATAGTGGACTATTATGGCCCGCCGTGATGGATTATAGCGAATACCTGCTGTACTGTGTAGCCACAACCTCGTTTGCATGCATTTTCATATGAATATAATTTATTTTCTTCTCAAACTTACACATAATTTCAGCTTCACCCAATAAAACACACTAATATTAAATGTACGTACATATTTATATACTAATCTGAGCGACACCTCAGCTAGTAGCTCGGCGCTGCAATGGATCGACGAACGGGCGCGGTCAGGACTTGTGAGCACGGTTTTCACGTACAACTGAAGGCCCTTTACTACCCCTGAATGAAAGGTCGCTCGAAGTTGCTATATATAAATAGTTAGTATATGTTTTCCGTCCAGTTCTCTGTAGCCGACAAAACTTTATTATTTATATTTATTTCTTTTATTTTATTTGTGTTATTCAGTTATGCAAATATAATTTTGTATCTCTATTTTCACTGAAGACGACAAACAAAAAAGTCGAAATATTTGAACCTGTGTACATTTTATTATCCATTATAATATTCATATATAAAAAATACATTTCAAACAAACATTTTGTAAGTAAAAATAATTTATTATTAATCAGTTATGGAAATGAAGATTAAATAATTTTAGTTACTTGAATATTTAAAAGTTAGACTAGAGGGAAGCCCTGACATGACAGCTACTTCACCTAGTAGTGATGGGCCGGCATCACGGGTGTTGGCGACGAGGTTCTATAAGCCAAACCCCCCCTCGCCTCTATCTAACCAACAACGACACGAGTTAGCCGTGCGTCGTCGTGTCGGCGAACCGCAGCAGCGCAGCGCAGTGTGTCGGCGAAGAGATGAGTCAAATGTTATCTCAGCTTCCGCGCGAATGAGCTTTGCGTCGAGCGCTAATCTTTTCCCGCCCCGCGCGCCGCCCCTCCGCCCCGCCGCCACGCCGCCGCCCGCCCCGCTCGGCCGTTACTCGCGCATCAGCGCCCCGCAGTCTGCCGCCAGCAAGTCGAGTTTTCGCTCTATGAGTTGGTTTTGCGGCTTGGTAGACAAGGTCTGCTTAGGGAGGTCGAGAGACGAATTCAACTGGGTTGGGCTGCCTTCGGAAAGCTAAAATTTGCCCTGAGGCAAAACCTTCCGCAAAATTTAAATACCAGTATATATGACCAGTGTGTACTCCCGGTTATGACGTACGGGTATGAAACGTGGACTCCGTCGGTCGCTGTTGTCCAAAGGTTGAAAGTTGCCCAGCGAGCAATGGAGCGAGCCATACTGGGAATATCGCTACGTGATATGGTGCATAACGAGGCAATCCGCCGACGCACCAAAGTAGTCGATATTGACACCGGGTGGCTAAGCTCAAGTGGCAGTGGGCTGGGCACGTTAGCCGAAGAGATGATGTCCGTTGGAGTAATCGTGTCCTACACTTGCGGCCGTGGACAGGAAAACGGAGTGTGAGAAGACCACCCGCCAGGTGGGACGACGACGTCAAGTACGTCGGTGATAAGCGGTGGTTCCGTATCGCTGAAGGCCGGGAGGACTGGAGGAAAATTGGAGAGGCGTATGTCCAGCAGTGGACGCTTACACGTTGACTGACTGACTGACTGAGTTGGTTTTGTAAAAAAACGTTAAAAAACAGCCCATTTTCTATCGGTTTATTGAATCTTTATATATGTATATACATTCGCTTACGCGATACATTAAGCGTGAATTCAGTTAAACCAATGAACTAGAATTAATTGGTAAGTCTTTTACAAAGCAGAGCAGAATAAATTTAACATCTTTTAAGGTGGCGTATGTGTGACGCTGGGTTACGTCAGGTACGAAATGTGCTACGTAGCACCTCTACAATACCTGCCACGTAGCACATCTACGACGCCTGTTACGTAGCGCTTCTACGAAATGTGCTACGTAGCGCATCTACAATAGCTTCCACGTAGCACATCTACGACGCCTGTTAAGTAGCGCTTCTACGAAATGTGCTACGTAGCGCATCTACAATACCTGCCACGTAGCGCCTCTACGACGCCTGTTACGTAGCGCTTCTACGAAATGTGCTACGTAGCGCATCTACAATAGCTTCCACGTAGCACATCTACGACGCCTGTTAAGTAGCGCTTCTACGAAATGTGCTACGTAGCGCATCTACAATACCTGCCACGTAGCGCCTCTACGACGCCTGTTACGTAGCGCTTCTACGAAATGTGCTACGTAGCCCCTCTACGAAATAAAGGTACGTCGTTTGCTAGACGGTCCGCTGTGCTGCTACGCGCCACCGCCCCTCCGCCGCGCGCCGCCCCGCACCCAGCATCGTCGCCGTAGTGTGTTATTGAATATTGCTGTGAAGTTTTATTTGATTTTTTTTTATGTAAACCAACATGGGTGGCTGTGCCGAGACACCAACGGTCTTACTAGGTGGTAGGGTTTAACCCGTCCGGGCTGATACCACCGCACTGAATGAAAGGTCGGTCGAAACGCCTCAGTAGTTGCTGTTTTCCGTCCAGTTTAGTGTAGCCGGCGCGACCGAAGGGAAGCACTGACACGGCACCTAGTTCGCCAAGGTATTATGGGCTGACTTCAGGGATGTAGTATAGGTGATGTAGCCAACTAGCGCATCCTACCGCGCCTTCGTCGCCGAGCACTAAGTAACCCGGCGCGGTGGCGCGGCGGCGCGGCTACACAATATGCGAGCGTACTTCAACTCCATCGGAGCCTCCGCGCCGCGCCGCGCAGACGTCGTCGTAAGTCGAAACCTATAAAGTGAACTTGATTACATACTACACCTACCTTATTACTCAAGTAAACGAGGAAATTCCTTGTATGGGCTCTTCGGACTAATTCCTCTGTCGCTGAAACTTTGCAGTGTGATAGAGTAGGGTTTAAAGTATACGTTTGACAAATTATCTAGGATTTTTGATGTTTGGAAGTTAGGTATTTTCCTAGATAATGTTATACTCTGTATATATATACATATATACTATATATATATGTTATATATATACTCTTATTAATATATAATATCATATTCCGAAGGAATTTTGGACGGAGCAATTTTTCACAGCGAATTATTGCCGAAAATCTGTAAAGGTGTGATCGATAAGGAAAAATTCCTAGATAATTGTCAAAAGCGATATATTTAAATAAATTAAGACATATAATAAAATAAAAATTGACAGAGCAATTTTTCTGAAGAAGTTGTGATACAAAATAGGTATTTTCAAATTTCTGCCTATTCGAAATCGAAATTTTCCTGGACAATGTTATATATATAATCTTATTAATAAATTCTGGACCCAACTCCACCTGCCATTTGCCAGCTATAGAGTATAGGTACGGCAGGGTGTACCTGTACTAATTTTTGATAATTTTGTTTTGCATTGTGTATTAGATAATAATTACTGACGGACTGATTGACTGCATTATGGAATTAATATATTCTGAAATAAAGTTATATTATTATTATTATTATATAATATCATATACCGAAGGAATTTCGGACGGAGCAATTTTTCACCAGCAGTTATAAGCGATTTTCATGTTTAGGTATAAATACCTAACTTCCAAATATAAAAAATCCTAGATAATTTGTCAAACGTGTATTTTAAACCCTACTTTATCACACTGCAAAGTTTCAGCGACAGAGGAATTACGTCGAGTGGAAATGATTCATTGATTGGACTATATGTACATGCGCCGCCTCCTCCGCCGCCGCGCCGCCGGTGCGATAAATATATTGGCTCTCCTCGTCTCTCTATACAGGTCGGGTGTTTCGGTTCCTGATGTTGATAACAACGAGCTTTTAAGTCTCGGTAGCTCGCTGGTCCGATGGATTGACATCCGATCGTGAAAGATAAGCACACCGGATCAGGGCGCGGAGAGAACTTGGATGGAGGCTGACTGTGGTTCGGATTTTACGTAAAACTGTAGGTGCCCACCCTTCCTAACTTAATAACTTCTTGCTTACTTAACCCGCCCGGGTGGGTACCGATGCACTGAATGAACGTTCAGTTCAGCGAAAGCGGCTAAATAGTTCACATTTTTCGTTCAGTTAGTACGACCTAACCATGGCACCGAGTAATTTTGTGCTTAAATTTTTTTTTAAACTTTGTCAGTCAGTTGGTCAGCGTGCAAGTGTCCACTGCTGGACATATGCCTCTCCATTTCCTGCACTCTTCAATTAATTCAGATAATGTAAATTTGCACAATTTATTCTGACGCCCTACCTACACGATATATGAAATCTGTAAAAAGCATTTGATATAGAATGCACCAAACCAAAACTCTTACATTTTTAGGCAGTAATTTAATATTCTTATAACGAAAAACGTTAATTGAGTGAAATTATGTAAGTGCTAGTATACCATACGAGATACTCGTACGTAGGTTCTAGAAACAAAACAAAAATAACTACAACCTTTGAGGAGCAATGAGGCGGGGACGGGCTGTTCAATTTGTCTCACGAAAGTTTTAAAACATTGTCACACTCCATACATCAGTATTGTTTGAGGCTAGTATCAATTAGGTGGTATAATTTGTTAATAATCTATCGCACTTCAATAAGTTTTTTCTCGAAATACAACTAATCATATAAAAACAAAAATTAGATACAGTATGTAGAGCGACTCTATTTGATCCAACGCTCGCTCCTCACACCTTGACGTAACCAAATGAAGGTCATAATTTGAGGGAACATTACGAGCTCGCTACCAGGCGCGCACGAGTCACAGGAGGCGAGACGTGTGAAGTTGGCGCCGAGTTACTGCGCCTCCGCCTCGCCTCCCGCGCTCACTTCACGTCTGTTTGAAATACGACGTCGTTATTTTCGTCGGCAGGGGCCGCATCGAAGAAATCAATACTTAGAAAAGAGATTTACGCGTCGACGAGGTTTTTATGGAAGCTGATATGAAGAGATCCCGTGCGCGCTTACTGCTGCTACACACCTCGCTATGATGAAACTGGCGCCGTATCAGTGCGGGCGTTCGATCGTGCCGGCTACACTTAACTGGATCGAAAACACGTTTTTCACCGACGGACCTTCATGGTTGTATACTCGAATTTTAGCCGACTCGGAGATGACATTGAATAGTCGGAGCATGTGCTCTGACCCCTCTGACTCAGCCATTCACACCCACGGGTCCCCCCGTGGGTGTGAATGGCTGAGTCAGAGGGGTAGAATTGGAACAAAAGTAGCCAGAGACAAAGTTAAAACACAGTTCTACACAATCTATCTTTTACACTTTTCACCCTTCATAGCTCAATGGTGAGATCGGTCGACTGCTGTTCGTCATCTACTACCGGGCGCGGTCAGAATTTGGATAAGTGACCGTTCGACCGTTGAAGGCTGACCGAGGTACGTTGTTGTTGTTGTTTGCTGCCCAGCCTCTTGGGAGGCGGGTGGGCCACGCTGACCGAGGTACCTATTCCATGTATAACTGTGGGCCTTTCCCTTCTTACCTTCGTAATGATAATACGCTACAGGGTTGATAATTCCGCAGCATCAGCAACCGCACAGAATGAAAGGTCGGACGAAAGTTCTTGTTTTCTGTCCAGTTCAGTGTAGCCGGCACGACCAGAGAGAATCGCTGACACGGCACCTAGTTCATCAAAGCGTGAAGGGCCGAAATCACAGGTGTTTGTAGGTAATGTAGCCAAACGTGTCAGTTTCCATAAACAAATAAAAATAAACACTTATACACACGCGTATATCTTGTCAGCTGGCAGGTGTAGTGCGCGCCGACCAAACCTCGCTAACTAATTAAAATGCGTACAGTATAGCGCCCCGTCTCTGCGTAAGTATCTCTGTGTGGACTGCATGAAGTCTGAGCGTGTGCTAACAACTCAAATCGTATTTATTACGCGCTCACTCTGTTGAGTACAGCGCGACGGCGCGGCGCGATCAGCCCCGCATGCTAATTAATACTATTGAGTAGTCTGCTACAATTTAGCCGGCGCCGCGGCGTCGCTCTGTCGGTTCCATGCCCGCACGTCTTGTATGACCGGCTATACTGAATTGGATAAGCAACGCCAACTACTTAGCGTAGACATTTCGATCCAACTTCATTCAGTGCGGTGGTACTAATCCGGGCTTCACCGGTACGGGAAGATAAATTATACCTATAATTAATTCATCTAGCTAGGTAATGGAGACTCTATTTTCGAGTTAGATTTCGTTATAGGGAAAGTGAAAAGGTGTGAGTCCATTGGACAATCAGCTACAAACCGTATGGTACTACCAATAACACCACTCCAAGGCTAAGGACAAGATGGGCGACGGCGACGGCGACAGGTTGACCACCTGTCACTGTGGCACGGTTCTTCCACCGAGTCAAGCGGCAGATAGATATGTCTTCGTAGCGTCGTGCTTAGTTATCTTCTTGATGTCATTATTAATTAGTTCTCGTGTCCTAATACTTTGCTAAGTGTGGTGGTTGGTGTTGTGCTGTAATCTACCTGAGCTTAGATTCTCGAGATACAGAGTGATGGTTATAATTAGTTGGTTTATATTATTTATTGATCTTTATTTCACATTTTTATATTACGTTTATATTAATTTTACATATATTATAACTATAAAAATAATAAAAATACACAAAATTAATACAAACAAATAAAAACGGTAATACCGCTGGCGGCGGCGGGAGGCAAGCCTCCAAGCAATTCTTATGACAGTTAAACTATAATCAACTTGTCACAATTTGTTCTATATTGTTTTATTGTATAATTTCATCCACAGGTAGGTAACCTACGCTTGGACATGTCGAAAATTCCGCCAGTTCTAAATTCAATGCGAAGAAGAACTGACAAACAAACTTCGCAAGTCACAATGTTTGTTAGTACCTTATAAGTATTATATTATAGTAACTTATAAATAATTAACCCATACTAGTTAACTTTATACCTGCACAAATACATACTTATAATTGAACTTCACAGTGGCGGAGATGTGTCGGAGGGGCTTGGCGTAGCAATATTTACTAAATAATGTTATTTAATTATGAACATTCTAAACCATATTGTATACAAGCTGTGCCCGCGGCTCCGCCTGCTCTCATATTTCACTTCACTGCCAACCTCATAAGTCATTTACCGTGATAGTAAGTAGCCTATAGTTGATGGGAAGAATCAAGCTATCCGTAGAATTTTGTTTTATTAAAATCGGTTCAGTGGTTCTCGAGTTATAAGCGGACAGACAGACATACACTCAGACACTCAGACAGAAAGCAGACGTTGGATTTTAATATAGGTAAGGATTATGTACGAGTGTATAGAGAGCGGGACAATAGTGTGAACAGAAACACGGAGCGCTGTGCGGAATCTCTGCTGCGCTACAAATTCATCTTTACATTAACAAAGGATCGGTACACAAACAAAAGCTACTATCTCGGCCTCTCTCGCACCCACGAGAGACACACCGAGGCAGAGAGAGATGCGCACAGTAGCGGTCCGGCTTTGTTCTGTATTTGACGTTTGGCAAAATAGTGTGTAAAGGTTGTCGCTCACTATGTCCAAGGTATAGAGATGTATTTATTCTAGTGGTTGAGTAAGGTTTGCTTGTGTGCAAGTACGTCTCAAAACGAGCATGAAAGCCGTTCATTGTATAAGTAGTTGAATTTAATTATGAATTTCAATATGTATGTAAATTAATTTTTATTTTCAATCTTGGCAATCCTGCACCCGCCACCGCTGGTGCGCTTGGGGCTTGCTCTCCCGCCGCCGCCGGAGGTGATGCCGTTTTTGTTTTTTGTGTTTATATTAATTTTGTATATTTTTTTATATTTTATTATGTATAAAGAATTAATATAAATATTGTATTATAAAAGCGTGAAATAAAGAAATAAAATCATTAAACGAAAAATGGGGGGGACAAATTATGTAACGAAAAATTCTCAAATTTGCCAGGACCGTAACGACCGTAATCGGCGGCCTGAGCTGTGAGCAAGTCGCGCGAAGCGGAGCCGCTGGGAAAAGCTATAACACCATATTCTGTGAAAATTTCAACCGGCTAGCTATTGTACGGTTCCAAAGATACAGCCCTCGGACGGACAGACAGACGGCGGAGGCTTATAGTAATAGGATGGATACGATAGGAGTATGGATACGAAACTCTACAGAGAATAAAATATGCATCGGTAGAGAACGGCGACAACTAGCGCGCACAGTGTGCGGGCGGCGTTACGCAGGGCGCGCGGGCGGCGCGGCGGCGCGCGGCGGCGCGGCTAGCTGGGCCGACTCTCGCTAAATAAATCATACGAATCGAATTGCAAACAGAATAGCGCTCATTGTATTCTCTCTGTAGAGCCGCCGCCGCCGCGCCGCAACCCGCGCGGCTCACTCCGCCGCGTATAAATACCTCACAGCTTCCCTCGCCCCTTAGCAGGGGCTAGGATCAACTTAGGGCTAGACAGTCTAGTAACAGTCCGCAAATCTGCTGGCATGGCACGTGAGCGTGGTTTTGCGAGGAGAGGTGATTTTGGCTCTGTCGGCTGCACCATTGGTCTCTCGGCACAGCCACCCAGGCTGGTTTACATAAAAAAAAAAACTTGCAGCCCACTGCGCTGGGTTGCTACCATTGTACTGGACGAGAGATGGCCGCATAACAGTGTTCTCTCTCTCTCTCTCTCTCTGTGTGTTCTCTAATCCAGTATAGAAAGCTGTCGAAAGTACGTTTGGATTTAGAAAGTGTTCTGAGATGCCTGTGCAACCGACACGGTCGGCGACATCACCTACAACACCCGTGATGTCAGCGCATAATAATTGGGTGAACTAGGTGCCATGTCGGGGCTTGCTTTTGATCGCGCCGTCTGCACTGAGCGAGGCCTATATTCGCGGAAATCCGCATTCAGGAGAGTTTCAGTCGCTAAGAATAGTAAACACAACCTATTTATATTGTACTAGGGTAAGCTTAAAATCAGAAACAATTAACATTGTAAAATCTGTGCCTACATCCTTTTTCACTCATTTTGTCTTATCATAGTTAAATTGTTGTGACATGTAATTAATGTGTGAAATAAATGCTTTATTTATTTATTTATTTATTTATATTATAACGGAAAACACAAACTATTTACATAGCAGCTTCGACCGACACGTTTCATTCAGTGTGGCGGCAGCAACCCGAGCGGGTTAAACTATACCACCTAGTGAGGTAAGAGGGTGAGGGATAAGTTATTCAAAGGTCGTGGGTTGAGTCCCACTTCAGATATCTGGTGTGGGTGCGGGCTGACATTTTGTTTTCTTTCCCAATTTTTCTGCCCTTTCCCGTGCTTTAATGTCTACATACAACAATAAGTAGAATTATTTTTTTCTTTCAAAGGAGAAAGGAACAAGACACCCTCTCAATGATACCTGCTGAGCCGGCTGAAGGTCGGCAGTAACACGTGGAGCTGTCTAGCAGCACAGCAGCCTTCCTGCCGGCCGCCGCGACCTCCCGCCACTGCTCCCGCGCACAACGCTCGCATGTGAAGGCTTTCACGGCGACCGGCGCGGCGCGGCGGCGGCGGCGGCGGCGAGCGATATCACGTACACATCAACATTACCACCTCTACAGTTGTGCATGCTCCTGTATTATCCTATACCGGCCTCGGAGCTCAGTGCTGCGGTCGGTCGACTGTTGTTAAGCAACCCTGGGCGCGGTCAGTACTGGCATGGGTGACCGCTCGACCGATGGAGGTTGAGCGTGGTTCGGATTCCACGTTCAACTTCACTTCTTACATTACTAGGTGGTAGGGTTTATCCCGCCCGGGTTGCTAGAACCGTACTGAATGAAACGTCGGTCGAAACGGCTCGGCTATGTAAATAGTTCCTTGTTAGTGTTTTCCGTCCAATTCAGTGTAGACGGCTCGACCGAAGGGAAGCACTGACATGTCACCTAGTTCACCAAGGTGTTATGGGCTGACATCACAGATGTTGTAGGTGATGTAGCCAACCGTGTCAGTTTCCGTAAAAAAAAATCTGAATTAAATGTAAAAATGCCCTGCGCGCGCAGTGTCTTGCCGGAACTTCTCGGTGGGTGTAATCAAACCGAACAAATTGTGACTAGTTGGAGTGCAGTTTTACTGCCATAAGAATTATCATTAGATAATAAACATGGCTGTTGAAGGACCGTGCCAAGGTGAGAGGTGGGTAACCTTTCACCCTTTAGCACTGCATCTAGCTAGTTCACATACCAATATACATACTTTAAGCTTTCTGTGTTTGCAAAGCGACACTCGACCTGGCGCTTTCGTCAGGTTGTAAAATGTGTTAAACTGGAATTAGTTTTAATGAGAAGAAATGTGAGTGAGCGGCTTTATGAAGTCAAACTCCCAGCACGAAGAGACTTTCTATTTAGGAACATTCCCACCTGTCTAGACTCCTAAATTGTTCCCTTCAAGTTTTTATATAAAGTATGTGTCTGTCTGTTTGTCATGTACGTTATACTATACACGATGCGGCACATAGACGCACGAGCTAGGTGTAAAACTGTAGGTCCCTTCCTTTGCTTCTTATGAGGTGGTGAACTCAAATTGTAGCCGATTGAGTTGGTACCACCGTACTGTGGCCGCATAGCAGTCGCGGCTGTGTTCTCCTCTAGTCCTGTATAGCCAGCAATCCTGGTGTGGTGTGGTACTTCCCGTTAGTAGATATTGTCTTCGAGTCGCAGCTTGTGCCCTGGTTCAGTATTCAGTATTGTATTCCAAGTGCCTACACCTCTGTGTCTTTCATTAACACCACTGCTCCCCCGCCGGCTATAACGCTGACACAAACGTCGTCAAACTTTTTTTTTGTTTATATTAATTTTATAATTTTTATTACAATGCATTTTCATTGTCACACTATAAAATATGGCTCGCAGAGGTAGCTGTTGTCAGTGTTTATTAAACACGGTACGCTTATCTATCTAGAATGTGTAAGACAAGATTAAAATTATGTATTTAAGGAATTAATTAAGTCAATCAAACAAATACATTAAACTGTTCATAAAATCTACGAAAAGCCACAAAGTTTTATCAAAACAATATCACAAATTGAACGAAGTTCATACTTAAGACAAAATAATGGAAGTAGAGATAAAACAATTGTTAGGTATGTATGTATGTAGGTGTTTTGTTGCACGCATACTCAGCAGTGACGTTAGTAATCATCAATCATCATCAATCAATACTAATAATAAATCTGTAAGGGATGGTCATGGAGTAAGTTACTTTATTTTATGAGGTACTGCGTTTGTAGACTCTATGTATGATACTAAAACTAAATTGACGATTTTTATAAATCTTTTCTGTATGTATGTATGTTCCTCCATAACTCTTAAACCGATCATCCGAATTCCATGAAACTTAGTACAAGCACATTTTACCATACGGGACACAGGATAGGCTAAATAAAATTCAGTTCCGGTTACGCTAAGATGTGGCTCTCATACAAACCGAATTATTTTGTGCGCCGAAATGAAGGTACGGTAGCGGGCTTACTTACTTTCTTCTTTTTAAATACGAATTTCACGCGAGCGAAGCCGCGGGCAAAAGCTAGTATATAATATAAGTTAATGATACTCAGTCGCATAGCGAGCCAGCGCATCGCTTTTGCTCACAAGAATTATATTTGATCTAATAGTTGTAGTTGTGTGTGTTAGATAATACTGAGCATTTATTTATTTTTTATTGTAATAAAACATTTAATGACAGTATTTTTATTAAATATTGATAAATAACAAATAGTATCACCAAAGTAAAACATAAAACTAAACTAATATAAATAATAAAAAAAATTATGTTAAAGTAAAAAAAAATCCTCCAATTCGACCGTCGACCCCCCAGCGGTACCCAGCGCACTGGCTGCGTTGCCCCTCTGAATTTCGAGGCATGTATGTATGTAGGTATGCACTCGCTTTATATTTCTTCACTACACGCTCGTAGATGCAAAGCCGAAATAAAGAGAATAGGTATATTATATGAATAAAAAAAATGCCCTGCAAAGTTTTATGAAAATGTTTTATCTATAATGCTTGAAATAATAATTTATAGTTTTAGGTTTACTGAGAATTTTGTGCGAAATTTCTTTTTTCCGTCAACCCCTTCAGTCGGCAAGGGGGTCGATAGGAATTTGTTTTCCAACGACCCCCCGCAAGGCGGTCCATTTTAAAACGGTCCCTGCGATCTCGATTTCCTACGGAATCTTAAAAATAGCTCAAGGAGAATTTTATCAAACAAATTAAAAGCTAAACGATCCCTATATTATGAAAATTGCTCAGCTTACTTTACATTTTAACAAATTAGTTAAGATATTCGCAGTCATGAAAAGCTAATTTCCCCAAAAAATCTTGAAAAAAGTCGAGCCGACACCGGCCGGCGCGCCGCGGCGACGTCTTGTCAAAGAGGATTTGGTAAATTTCTAAATAATGACTCCGCTTAGCTGCCTAAAAAGCCGAAAGTGTCTAAAAACTCTCCCTCAAGTTGGCTGCGTCGTGTCGCCCCTCCCCCTCTCCCACCACACCTCACCCCCGTCCCTCCCTAAACTATTAAGTGGCTAAAAAACTACGCTGCCTCCGCGTCTCATCTAGCTTCCTATTCACAGTCGAGCGAGGCGGATTGGAAAATTGAAAATCAATCATAATGTTCCATATTTTTGAGCTACCTAGGTAGGTAGGTGATCTAACTTAGCAAAATTGCAAAAAGGGATGCTTTGGGATCACTCTGGTATCAGTCTTCCTGTCGGACACACGCAGATATCTCGGGAACTACTGAAACAAATTCCCACAAAACGTATGTCAAAATGAACAAAACAATTATTATCCACAAACAGCATATGATATGAATTTGTTTAAAAATTAAATAGAAAGTACAGCGCACCCACCGAGCGCGCGCACCCCACAGTCATTCTATTTTATTCTAGCTGTGCTCGCGGCTCCGCACGCGTGAAAGTCGGTTTAATAGCAGATCCGCGAGGTCCGAGCCGCGTTCACGTAAATGACGTTGACCTTCTCTTATGCCGGCACTTCACTTGGCTTAGCGTATTCGTGATTGTGGCAAAAATGTCCGTTTCGTCTCCCTTTATTGGCTTGTTTAGAGCGAGATAAAACTAAAATGTTTGCACGAAATCACGAATACGCTAAGCCAAGTGAAGTGCCGGCATTAAAGAAAGTAACGCCAATCACACGACATAATCATTATTGGTGGAAACATGCAAATCACAATGAAAGTCAATCGATACTCAATATCGATTACTATCGACCGTACTACTCGGCCCCGATAGGAGATGGCGTGATGTTACACAAATGTCAATAACACGCCAACCATCCTATATACATCATTTTCATTTCATGCTCGCCGCTATCCAAGCCTCACAGAGTGGTCGAGAGCGGGCGGGGCGGAGTGCGGACGTCTATGAATGTGGCGGTAGGCGGTAGAGATATGACGGTGCGGAATGTTGATGGGCAGTTGCCGAGAAGTCGCTCGCGCGGAGCCAGACTACACTTGGGCACTTGCACCTACTTGGAGCAGACTAATGAAGCCAACTATACTATACTATAGCTAGTGTGTTCCCCGCCCGGCCGGCACACGCGCGTGTGGTAGCTACATAATATTATGTTCATCCATCATCCATACACTACTCGCACCACGCTGGTGAACGACAGAAGAAATAAATAAAAATAGTCATCGGTGTTATGCTGCTCGTGAATTGCTGCACAACACCGACCACCACGTTTAGCATTAGGACATAGCCAAGGAGGCACAAATACTGTTATCTTTCTATGCATGACTGTGGAAGATTCCGCTCCGGCTTCAACTACTCTAGCTAGACAGTACAGACTATTGCATCAATAATTAAATAATCATCACGCATTTCTTCTAGTCATATTGTACAGTGGTACAATGCGCACGAGCGGCACGACACATTCACATAATCAATCTGCCAGTTGTTCTTCCTATGTTCTTCAATTGTTCATATTCGAAAAAGTCGTAAGAGTTAGCTTTCCTATTTATTTATGGTGCATTTGAATGATTATCCTTGCCAGAAACATAATATAGGTATTATTGCAGGCGCCCGCCCTCAGTGCCGCGCGGCGGCGGCGCGCTGCTGCTCGCGCGAGCCCGCCCCGCCCGCGCGCGACTAGTGAAGCCGTCCACTGATTGATGTTAAATCCACGCTCTATTGCTCCCGCCAGTCCCGTCCCGTCGTCCCCGTCCCCGTCCCGCTCCCGCTCCCGAGCCGCCGCGCCGTCTCCGCCGAGCCGCGCAGGAGACTCAAGTCACGAGACACATTCACCGGACGTCGCCCACACATCGCTTTCAGCATGTATACATACACACATAATATCCAACCTACACACAATTCTCACACTAACAAAAACATCTTTCAAGTGCGCGCGCACGGAAGGTTCCGTAGATCAGCTGTTAAAACCCATTTCCGTCTATTTTTTGTCTTTGTACAATGCAAAACGTAAAAGCCTGTGGCGCCATCTATTATCCAATAGCATGACTAATCGATTCTTGGCACGTTTATTATATGGAAACCCCTTGATTGTTTCCTTTTTGCTTTTTTATTAATTGTTGGCACATCCGCAATAATAACATATTTCTGTGAAAATTTCAACCGGCTGACTATTACTTTCAAAAGATACACCATGCGGACGGACGGACGGACATACAGACAGACAGACACTTCGATCACTCATACATAACTCATTAATTAACATTTGATCACCTGAAGAAAATAAAAAAAAAATTAACCGCTTTTCCAACCTACGCTGAAATATAATTGGTTTTCTTAAAACAAATTAGATATTTGGCAAAATAACTTTAACTGAACATGAAAGCGAGGATTCTAAAAGCATTTACTTAGGTACATTAACACAATGGATACATATGTTAATTTTTTTATTTTTCATTAACGAAATAAACAAATAGTGTTTGTATCACACACGTCAGCTCAGTGAGTTTCTACCTCTACTCTCCGAATAGAGGCTCGGAAGGAAACCATTCCGGTTCACATACTGTCGGCTGTGCGACGCGGCGCGCGCACGCGCGTACAACCTCGTCACACTAACTAACTAGTCAGTCTGACTGCACATATTAAATATGACAGAATCGAAACTTACAGATAATCCTAGCAATCAAATTTAACAAAAACATTTTAAACACTAAGCGCGTCTTGCACCAACACGAGTTTAAAGTTAAGTAGCGAGTTATGGATTTAAACGCGGTTCACACATACAACGGGTGCTAGTTTAACGAGTTGAACTGGTTTATATATTGAACTTGTGTTGGTGCAAGTGGGCCTAATTCACGCAAGAGGAGAGAAAGAAAAAAAACTAAAGGTGACGCTACTCACACAGAATAGGAAAATAATACAACTATGATATAATACCAACTTAATACAGATCTTACAATCAGGAAACACAGATTTAGCCAGATTTATTTAATTTGAGTATAGATTTCGTCCTAGCCTTGAATTGTGGCAAACTAATTTTACATCATAATAAAATAATGTAATTGTGTTCACTATGTGTTGTGTTTTGCTACTGGCAGGGCAGGTGTGTCTGTAGAGCAGTAACTACGCGCGAGTGTTAGCGCGACACAGTTCTACAGATCAACGTGCGTATACCGACGCGAGTGATTTACTGAGTCGTTAGTAATGAGGTTCTCAGTAGAAATTCCAAATGTTTTCGTACATGAGAGTGAAAGTTTTTTATGAGGGTTTAAGCGAAACCTTTGACCCGTGAATAGGTTCGTGCTTGACTGAGTAGCGGTCAGAGTTCCAATGTTAGCGTTTTGCTAAACATTTTTAGATGTGGCTGATAATAATCTTGGATATTGAGTTTATTATGCTCATAATATTGTATACTCTCTATATACGATCCACTATATTACACTATAGATATACTTACTTTCCACTATATTAATCAAATCTCAAACATCCAAAGGTTGACTGTAAGAAATATCTGTAAGGGATAAGTCCCCCTTTGCACCTTATGTAAACTTTCTAACGTACTATTACTGTTATTATTGGAGCAATAAAGCATTTTCTATTCTATTTCTATTCTATACGAGTAGGATACATAACATAATACTGGTGGTTTAATGTTTTGTGCTTTTAAATGTTTAGCTAGCAAAGAGTTTGAATAAGCCGCTACTCCATCTACGCTAGCTACGCTCTTTTGGAATGATTTTATGAATATTTCGGACAATTTACTAACCTGTGCTAAAGTCACTGCAAAAGCGAAAATGGCACGAAAATAGTCTACAAGCTATTTTATTTAATAAATGTAATGTAGTTTTCAGCGGTAGCTACGTGTAGGAGAGCGATTCCGCACGGCCGCGCCGAGTACTTCAGCCGTCAGGGGCACACACGCCCGCCCCGCCCCCGCCCCGGCGGGAGGCTGTAGCTAGCGGGGGCCGCGCCGAGTAATACGTCAGGCGGCGCTTGGGCTTGGGCGGCGCGCGTCACACGCACGCCCCGCGTGCGTGCTCACTTGTACAGCAGCTAGCACGGCGCGGGCGGCGGCGGTCGAACATCGATGCTTCGTACACACAATGCTTGCTCGCATTGGCAACTCCGCACGCGGTAGTGTCGGGCTTTTGTGAACGTTTCTGAATGTTCCGAAGTTTCCGTCAGCCTCGATAGCTCTGTGGTGCAGAAAGTCTATTGTCGCTATTGATTGTTAAGCAACGCTGGGCGCGGTCAGTACTTGGATGGGTGACCGCCCGACCGTTGGAGGCTGACCGTGGTTCGGGTTCTACGTAAAACTGTAGGTCCCTTTACTTCTTACCTTACTCGGTGGTAGGGTTCAACCCGCCCGGGTTGGTACCACCGCACTGAATGAAACGTCGGTCGAAACGGCTATGTAAATAGTGTGTTTTCCGTCCAGTTCAGTGTAGCCGGCACGATCGAAGGGAAGCACTGACATGGTACCTAGTTCACCCGGTGTTATGGGCTGACATCACGGATGTTGTAGGTGATGTAGCCAACCGTGTCAGTTCCATAAAAAAAAAACAATTTTGAGCTCTATAATAATAACTAATTTTAAGGGTTCCCTACCTCAATCAAACGGAAAAGAAAAACGGAACTCTTACAAATTATTTTATTGTCCGTCCGTCCGTCTGTTTGTCAGGACCCTTTTTCTCAGGAACGGGTAGAGCTATCAAGTTGAAATTAAAATATCAAACTAAGGTCTACGGTTCCTTGCAGATGTAAAAAAGTTCAAGCTTTTAGTCAACGCAATCAAAAGATACGGACATTTAATTCATATTTTGATCCTCTCAACATGTGCTCCCAGCTCACTCAAAGCAAATAAAAACCTTTAGCGGACTCCTCTTCCTTACCTATAATTGTGTTTGTCAAGAAGCAAACCGGTAACACATACAAGCGTGAAACACGCGTGTGATTCTAGTGCAAACTCTAAAGTAAAACTACAAACAACAAACACGCGTGTGATTCTAGTGCAAACTCTAAAGTAAAACTACAAACAACAAACACGCGTGTGATTCTAGTGCAAACTCTAAAGTAAAACTACAAACAACAAACACGCGTGTGATTCTAGTGCAAACTCTAAAGTAAAACTACAAACAACAAACACGCGTGTGATTCTAGTCAAACTCTAAAGTAAAACTACAAACAACAAACACGCGTGTGATTCTAGTGCAAACTCTAAAGTAAAACTACAAACAACAAACACGCGTGTGATTCTAGTGCAAACTCTAAAGTAAAACTACAAACAACAAACACGCGTGTGATTCTAGTGCAAACTCTAAAGTAAAACTACAAACAACAAACAACAGTAACCGGGCACACGCGTGGTGGTGTGGGTGGGATCCTCGGTGCGCTCCACTCGCACTTGGCACATTTTTGTTATTGATTTATCTAAATAATGCGACTACTTATAATATTTAATTCGTACTCTATTTTATACATACATGTCTAAATCTCAATTTAGTACAAAATTCATAAGTACTAGGTTTTTAAATGTGGTCGCGCCGGCACATCAGCCAGTGTACGTACAGTACGCGGCGGTAAATAATGCTCGTCGGGCTTTAGAGAGAGACAAGTCGGTTGTAGAGCGTCGTCCCTGTCGCACTAACACGCACGTCTCTGTGCGACAGGGACGACGCTCTACAACCGGATTGTCTCTCTCTAAAGCCCGACGTGCATTATTTACTGCTGCGTACTGTCAGTGCCTCGCTCGCGGCGGCGGCGCGGCGGCGGCGGGGCGCAGTCTCTGCTCGGCTCGGACGCGCCGAGACTGCGCCGCCGCGCGCGAGTAACAAGTGCGAGTGCGGGCTGCGCGCGCTCCACTCCGTCCGACTGAGTTTTAAACCGAGTTTAATTACGCATAAATATTGTCGCAACAGATGTGCTCGGCTCTAGTGATGCGATCACTAGCACCACAAACATCGATTCTGCTCACATTATTTTGTTAGGTAGACGACCAAATAGCGAAGTGCACATAAAATATAGGTATTCGACTGTGCTATTTTAAGTCCTAATAATTTTGCCATCATCATCATCATCATCATCAGCCTGTATCGGCCCACTGCTGGACATAGGCCTCTCCCAAGGCACGCCACCACACGCGGTCTTCCGCTCTTCTCAACCATCCACATATTCATATTCATCATTTGCCATAATGATCATAATTACATTTATTTATTTATTTATTAGAAAACATAAAGCACTATTGAGCCACTGGCTGACACTGCCCCCCCCGGTAGCGGCCAGCTTCCCTCGGTCGTCTTCGCTGCACGCCGCCGCACTACTCCCGACAGCACCTGCTTCCCCTCCGCACCGGACGCGTCGATGCCTCGCATCGCTCGCCAGTCAGTGTTGTGTCTCGCTCGCTCTACCGCGCGCCCGTTGGATGAGTAAGTAGTTCTCTCATTCGCTTATTCAAAGGAACGTGGCGATTACAATAATTATATGACGTAATTGAAGTTTTCTTTCATATTTATTCATTGTCATTGCTACTTTCCAATACCCAATCGGTGATGCAAAAAATGCCTGTTAGAATTAAGTCTGCCTTTTTACTTCATGCATTATTTTTCTTCCTCACTGTTAAGTGCAATAAATGTATGATATATTTAAAATCGAAAACATGAATTCGGAAACAGTTTCAAGTACGCACCCGCCATGCACCCGCCCCGTGAGCATGGTGTGAGTGAAGAATATTATGAGAGTAGAAGAGATTGCACAGGTGTGTCAGGATCGTGGCGCGTTAAGATCCGTTGTCCCTGCCTACCTCACTGGGAAACAGGCGTGGCGCTATGTATGCACGTAGTTTCAGAGAAGCTACCACAATAAAAATAAGTGGTGAGCGGGGCAGGAAATCGTGTTTTCCGTCTAGTTCAGTGTAGCCGACATGAAATGAAGGAAATCACTGACATGGCACCTAGTTCACCCGGCCCGGTGTAATAGGTTGACATCACGTATGTTGTAGATGCCAACCGTGTCAGTTTCCATAAAAAAAGGCGATTACTTCACAAATGTTTTTCTTCCTTCACCAGTGTAATATGGCGGCATCAAAGAGTTTGTATTACGTCGCTGCGCTCCGCGACGTAATACAAACTCTTTGGGCGGCTTGTACTATTCTTTGAATGTCGAATGTGTGTACATCTAAGTATTTAATCGCATACCTCACAGCCTGAGAACTCGTCATTTTAATCACTGCACACTCGCCGATTTGAAATTATGTCAATAGTTTTATCGACAGCGCACAGCATCGACAAGGAGACATCACTACTTGTAATAGTATTCTCGCTGCGCATTGCATTTTGCAAATTTAATAATTTTCAGAATAAATTGTGTTTCAACTATTTTACTATTCGTGTCCGACCGACTTAGTGCTCTGCATTATTTATATTTCGAATGCGCGCGCGCGCCGCCGCGCCGCCGCGCAAGTTGTTCACAAACAGAAGAAAGCATTGCTGGTCCAACTTTGTATTCAGCCTGTTCTTGATGGTTACACCTTCAACACAAAATATCTGTGCACGTATACGTGGACAATATATTATTACACTTTAAAGTACCAATAAATGAAGGTAACACAAGGCGGACATAATGCCGGCTGAATTGTGGTTAAGTTTGATTAGTGCGAAATTAACTGAAATAAAGATTATACGCGCTTACCTAATAAATAGAATAGAATAGAATAGAATATTTATTATTTATTTATTTATTTATGTTAGGTGCTTCAACAGAGTAGTCGACACAATAATACACGACTTTTCTACCACATTTCAAAATCAGTCAACTCTCCAAAATTTAAAGTACACAATAAACTTAACAAAAAACAATGATATGGGCCTTCAGTATCTAAATAGGTACCTACATACTTACGTACCGGCCCACATGTAAATACATTATACATATTATACATGGGTGGATAATTCCTAGTTTACAGATAAGATTTCCAGATTCCTCGGACTCCCACCTAAGGTTACCTGAGATTACCAAACAATTGTACACCAGATTCCCTAAGTGACTGACCCCTCGACGTCAACGTAATCTCATACGCGAGCAAGCCTCCGAAGCTTTTAATTTATGTTACGATCACACGTAGAGATATTATGTGCTTCACAAAATTAAATATATTCCTTCAAACGGAATTAGAAAATGTTGTGGGAGGCGGAAATTGTGCTCACACTTTCAGTACCTATCTAGCAATGACTAATTATTTCAAGCACGCAAAACACATACAAACACACCCTCACACACACACGTACTACATAGATACATACACACATTGACTTATACTATATGTATATGACTGCATACACATGATGCAACTAAAGCCAGTACTAAAGCTAACGCAGGAACGAGAGATCGTATGCAGCGCCGCCGCGCCGCCGCCGCCGCGCCCGACATCCAGATTCCATCCAGAATGTATGCAGAAATATTTCCTGCTCGCTGCTAACTGAAATTGTGTCACGCACACACGCACACACCAGCACACACGCACGCACGCTCCGGTACGGTCTGAGGAAACCTCACACATTTACTAATCAATCATACAATATCGTTCCCATCCACCAACATCTTATTGTACATACTATAAGTGTTTCCCTATCATTGGGTAGACAAGAGGCTATTTTTAAGAATACATAATATGTTATATTATGTGAATGTAATAATGTCCTACTTGTCCAAAAACCATTGCGAGGAACACGTGAGGCGAACATTTTGAAGAGACCTCTAACCTTTCTGGATTAAGGCTCAAATTGTAGCTGACTAAATTGTCCAGAGGAGTTTTTCTCAAATTTTTGATATCATTCTTCGTTTCCAAAATATCGAGCGCCAAAATTAAAAATTCGGAAAAAATGAATTTTATTTTTCCACTATTTCGGCCATAACTTTTTGCGTTTTTTACTTTCTCGAATAATTATTTTCTTTAATAATACTTTCACCTTACAGCTCTCATGAATACGCGTCTTTTGAGCCTTTTTTGAATATCATATCTTCACAACTCTCCGAGATATAAGGGGATCGCACTTTTTCGTGAAATCGGGGCCTATACTGAAACGAACCAAAAGACATTTTCAATGTCAAAAATTTTACATTATAATTTGTCCCCCAAAATTTATCCCCTTAATCAAAATTCGTTTATATACGTTATACATCACACCAGAGACTTCTATTTGGATGCGCAGAACAGTTGAGGCTGTTATGCGGCCATATTACCGCCGTACGTACACCCAGTACGGTGCGTGGTACACACCCAGTACGGTGCCGTACGTACACCCAGTACGGTGCGTGGTACACACCCAGTACGGTGCCGTACGTACACCCAGTACGGTGGGTGGTACACACCCATTATGCTATAATTTGAGCCTACCACGAGTGATGGACAAGAGAAGAGACCTACAGTTTTATATTGGTTCCGAACGTAAATTACACGTAAATTCTGTGAGAAAAAAAAAACTATTGCGTGCATGTCTTCCGCACTGCGAAAATCTGGAATGCACTTCCTCCCGATGTGTTTCCTTCAGTGTATGACATAGGATCATTCAATAGAAGTGTAAAAAGGCATCTGTCACGCCGGCACGGCATTCGCAGCCCCCGTTCTAAAACGAATGCTTTTGGGCGTCTCGTCGGCTCAATAATCCATGCTGACGGCGCGGCGCCAAGTGTCTCGGGAATCAAAAAAAAAAAAAAAATGTCGGCCGTATTGGAACTTGGAACGACGTCATATTATTGAGACCACAACACATTAAATGCAGAGCTTGTGATAAAACTAACCCATGATACCAACATACAGGTTCTTATTTATTATTACTATATTTATTTTTAACATTGGAAATGTTTTTTCGATCGCGTTGGTAGGGGGCCGTTTTCAGCGAAAGTGCGACATCGCTCTGGCGTCGTTAATTTTGGGGCTACGCGGGTCAATGGGGTATCAAAAGACGTGTCTTGGCGAGATCTACAAGATGGTGTAAAAAATGTGTGAAAAAATCTAAAACTTTTTCGAAAAAGTGCAAAAATGTCGAAAAATTACGTGATTTTTTGCGACTTCTCAACTTGAATCGACGATATCTCGAAAACGAAAAGCGATATCAAAAAAATAAAAAAATGAACTCGGGGTATTGAGTTGGGCTACAGTTTGCAAAAAAACGGAACCTCGCTATCTGTAATGGGGTTGGAGAAAGCTTTACCTTTATGCGGCGGAGTTTTCGCGGCGCGCGGTGCGCGCGTGTACTAGTGAGTTTCGTGTACTAGAGCCATAGTAATATAGGTTGTACGCGACGCATCTTCTAACCTAACCTATATGTATAATATTTTTATATTTGATATTTATTAATTTGTTACTTTAGTTAGTTAGATCTGTTAATTCGTTTGGTTATAAGTATGTTAATGTTTAATTAAGAAGACAAATCGTTAAACAAACTTATTAATTTGTGAGTACTTAATTCTATCTTATAATTTTATGTCTACCTAATAAAAATAATTATTTTGTTTATTATATATTTACGAAACGTTTACCCAATACAGTAAAATTCATACAATTATATTTTTGAAAGTATTATACCGGTAATTGTTGAAAATATTTGCACTTCACCGGCCAATAAAATAGTTCAGTTTGTGTTCTGCGAGAAGCGGCCATATTCTTTTATTTTTACGACTAAACAATTGTTAAAAGAATAAAGATTGTAAAAAATACGTTTTGCCTATGTTCATTTTCAATGTACCCGAAGGTCGTGAGAGGCACGAGATCTGTGGATTTTTTATAATAATAATTAGAATAAATGTATATTCTGACTGTATCTACGCTCTTCAACTAATTAGCATGTTCAATCATTTCAGAACATTTGCAGAGCGACGGAACTGTTGCACCGCATTTGCGCACGCGCGCGCCGCCCCCACGGCGGCGCCGCCGCCGCCGCCGGCTCCGCTCGCCGCAGTCTAACCTATGCTCCTCTTTATTCAATTACGTAGTTTTTAATAGAACTAAGTAACTGCTCCAATTTTTAGGGTTCCGTACCTCAAAGGAGGAAAAAACGGAACCCTTATAGGATCACTTTGTTGTCCGTCTGTCTGTCTGGCTGGGTGTCTGTCTGTCTGTCAAGACCTTTTTTCTCAGGAACGGGTAGAGGTATCAAGTTGAAATTAATATCAAATACTAAGCTTCTAGGTCAACGCAATCAATAGATACGCCCATTTAAGTCACATATTTTGCTACCGGCAAATCAAATCAAAACCTATAGAGTACTTCCCGTTAACCTAGAATAATGAAATTTGGTAAGAAGCAAGTTCTCACAGCACAAGTAAAGGAAAAATTGTAAATTTATAGTTATGTGACATTAAAAAAATTTTGTTTTGTTTTGTATGCCACGGTCCCTTTTTCTCAGGAACGGATCAAGATAACAAATTGAAATTAATACGAAATTCTAAGATCTACGATCTCTTTAAGATGTAGAATATTAGAGCTTCTAAATTAACGCAATCAAAAGATACGGCCATCTATGTCAGATTTCATACTCACAAACTCACTCAAATCAAATAAAAACCTACAGGTTATTTCCTGTTAACATAGAATCATAAAATTTGTTAAGAAGCAAGGTCTTACAGCCTTCTTACAGCACAAGTAAAGGAAAAAATCCGAAAATTGTAAAATTGTAGTTATTGATATAAAAAGAAAAAAATATTGTTTTGTATGTCAAGGACCCTTTTTCTCAGGAACGGATCAAGATGAAAAATTTAAATTAATAAGAAATACTAAGATCTACGATCTCTTTAAGGTCTAGAAAATTAAAGCTTCTAAATCAACGCAATCAAAAGATACGGCCATCTATGTCAGATTTCATACTCACAAACTCACTCAAATCAAATAAAAACCTACAGGTTATTTCCTGTTAACATAGAATCATAAAATTTGTTAAGAAGCAAGGTCTTACAGCCTTCTTACAGCACAAGTAAAGGAAAAAATCCGAAAATTGTAAAATTGTAGTTATTGATATAAAAAGAAAAAAATATTGTTTTGTATGTCAAGGACCCTTTTTCTCAGGAACGGATCAAGACGAAAAATTTAAATTAATAAGAAATACTAAGATCTACGATCTCTTTAAGGTCTAGAAAATTAAAGCTTCTAAATCAACGCAATCAAAAGATACGGCCATCTATCTCAGATTTCATACTCACAAACTCACTCCAAACAAATAAAAACCTATAGGGTATTTCCCGTCAAGCTAGAATCATAAAATTTGGTAAGAAGCAAGGTCTCGTAGCACAAGTAAAGGAAAACATCTTAAAATTTTAAACTTGTAGTTATATGATATTAAAAAAAAATTGCTTGTTTTGTGTGTCAAGAACCTTTTTCTCAGTAACGAGTCAAGATATCAAATTGAAATTAATATGAAATACTAACGTCTGCGATCCCTTCGAGCTATAGAAAATGAAAGCTTAAATCAATATTATCAAAAGATACGGCTATTTATGGCAAATTTTAATAATTGCAAACTCACTGAAATGAAATCAAAACCTATAGGGTACTTACCGTTGACCTAGCGTAATGAAATTTGGCAAGAAGCAAGCTCTACCATCACAAGTAAAGATAAAATCCGAAAATTGTAAATAATAATATGTCGTTATGTCATATAAGAAATATATTTTTGTATATTTCGACTTCACGAATGCCGCATTCACTGTGCGGCATTCGTGAAACCATTGCTTTAGTGTTTTAGGCGGTTCGTGATTTTTAAAAACAATTGTTTTTGTACATACATAATACCTACAAATGTATTGAGTGATGCTGATGATACGGAACCCTCGGTGCGCGAGTCCAACTCGCACTTGCCGACTTTTTTTCATACATTATTTAGATCGAGCGATCACGGGCGAATATTCAAAGAAATCATCGAGTGTTCTCTCGCCTCCCGCAGCGGGCGCGGTGCGGTGGTGGGGGGTGGGGGTTAACTCTGTGCAACTGTGTCTAACTAAAGTAAATCCTCCCCTCTCTCTCTGCCGGCAAGAAGCGCGTCGCTAATGACAACATCAAATTATTATCCTCTCGTCACTTCCTTCAGCAACTTCAGTCGGCAACACTATATATATACATTAATTTATTTATCTGTGGGCAACACGAGGCGGTCGCGCCGCGTTGTCGTCGAGACATAACTCCCACATACCGGTCCCTGTAGGAACAATTTTTAAAATAGTGTGACGTAAAAATTTATTGCATTTAATAAACTTAATAAAAATAAAATTGTTCATGTAGAGACGATAGAGAGATATGTATAAAGACAAATGAACGATATTCGGTATGGATAGCGCAAAAAGGCAACAGACAGATCTCGGTTAGTTTATGCGAAACGGTTTTGAAGGGATCGTCCGATACACAGCTACACAGCACACTCATTAAAAAAAAACATGTTTCTGCTAGGAACACTTTTCGATATTTCACATATTTGTTTTTCGTAATTTACATGAATATTTCTGCCGAAGAACGTTTAAACAATACCTAACTTGTGTTATGATTTTTTCTAGATATATATAAAATATGTTTAATTCATTATAATTATGTATGATACTTCATCACACTGTAAAGTGTAATCTGTTTGAGGAGTTTATGCGGGCGTCCAGAATAGTCCATTTCCATAGTTGAATCTGCCGACGCCGTCGCACCGCCGCGTCGCTCCGCCGCGCCCCGCGTCTCGCCGCGCGGTGGCGAGCAGTTTGTTGTATTGTATGTATGTAACACCGCGGTTTTCTTCGCTGCCTAGAACAGCTAGAGTCGCTGAGATCTCAGTGGCTAGAGCCGCTAGACTTTTTATTTTGTCTGATATAAATAAAGTAGCTTCTCATATCTCCATATCTCTTGCTACTTATCAACACGTTTCAAACACCTAAACCTTGACTGGGAGAGATATCTTCAAGGGATGAGTCCGAGTTTTCTTTTCCTAATTACTGTAGTTATCGTGTTTTCTGTAGGTAACATACAATGTTATATCCACCTTACCTTCGTACTGGCCCGCCGCGCCGCCCGCGCCGCCGCCGCCGCGACCACACTCGAGGGTTCCGGGCGGCGCCGCGGGCGGGCGGCGCCGGCGGCGCCACTTCACTAAATGTTTGTGAAGCAATATCAAGTATTTGTGTCTATCTGTTGCGCGCTCGGCGCGATGAGGTGCTCTTAGGAATTAGTAGGCATCGATCTGCATACTAGAAGCGGCATAGCGCGATCAAACTTGTTACCTGTCGCCGGCAAGCCTTCACTCACCACATGCTATTGTCGTCATGAATACTTTCAAGCGATCGCATTACGAGCCATCTCATGCTGTGCATGCCATCATTAGTTGAATCATATAAATACAGGCGTCGGCCATTGTGAAATCAGTTTGTAAGCTCCTCTGCTCGATGACATGTTGCTTCGGTAGTTCGGGAGTGACGTATGTGAAAGGCTCGCGTGGTACTATAGATGTGCGGTAGTTAGTAGGTAGAGTAAGTAGTTATTCCTTCGCTCCCTCTGCCGCCTCCGCCGCTACCGCGCCGCCGTCGCGTCGTCTCTGGTGCGGCAATAAACCGGCTCCCCCTACTAGCGCGCGCGGCAATGCCTCTCTCCACTCGATGGACAAACGAGCAGACCAGACGCCGGCGCCGCCGCCCTTCACACGTGCAGCGGTTCATATTTTTATTTGATTATATTAGCGCGTAGCCAGGCAGGCAGGCAGGCAGGCAGGCAGGCAGGCAGGCAGGCAGGACTATCCGCTGACTCTGCTTATCATAAGATTATCTTGCAGAAATATATATAACCTGCTATTCTATAGTTGACTGTGTGGGAGCGTAGACAATCATGAGAGAATCCTGCCGCGCGCTGTCGGGCCACCTGTAGTTTGTTGCGATGTAGTTAATCTTTTCAGATGTATCTAAATCTCATATTAAGCTAAGTAAAAGTCTTGTCATCTCTGCCTACCCCACTAGGAAACATTCGCGACGCAATATGTGTGTGTGTGTGTGTAGGTATATATCGAATTGCTTGGGAGAAGGGAGGGGGTTGACGCCAACCTATTCGAACTGGTCCAGAATGTTTTCACCTAAACTCAAAATACATATATAGACTGCTAAAATCATAATTCTTCCTTTTGGCTTCGCCGTAGTCGGGTAAAAAGGTTTACGATTGACATTAAACATGTATATTTCTCTGAAGCAGTCGTTATAGGCTGCCATGCACCGATATGGAGTCGACCACTTGGCATAGTTAGTTCGACAGAGTCTCACATGAAACAAGATTCGGGCGGCGGCGGCGGGGGCGCTGCAGTGCGGTGCAGAGGCACTCTCGCTACCAGCTCGGGACAGTCCACGCCGCCGCTCACTATTGTGTGAAGCAGGCTAGCGTCAGTCACCGAGCGTTTGCTTTCGAGAGACATCAGCCTGTGGTGTCTCACCGCCTCCTAGTAGGTGGGGAATGTGACCCGCTCCCCATAGTTTAAGTACTTGACAAAATTTATTTTGCATTCCCTCCAACAGATTAATGTGTCCATTATACTGCGGTGAGCATACAGGAGAAGCGAACTGCAGTGTTCTGCGGACATTAGCGTAATAGGGAGTTTTGAGCGTAGACATTCTATTAAATGGTCGCATATGCGCCGAACCAAATCTAGGGTCGTGCAAGACGTCGCGGCGCGGCGCGGCGGCGTCGCGGCGGTAGTGGTCGTAGTGTTTGTAGTAAAGTAACTGGGAGTCCAGCAGAGCATCCAGATCCCGCACGACGTTAGTCCGCGGCGGTAGTGGTCGTAGTGTTTGTAGTAAAGTAACTGGGAGTCCAGCAGAGCATCCAGATCCCGCACGACGTTAGTCCGCGGCGGTAGTGGTCGTAGTGTTTGTAGTAAAGTAACTGGGAGTCCAGCAGAGCATCCAGATCCCGCACGACGTTAGTCCGCGGCGGTAGTGGTCGTAGTGTTTGTAGTAAAGTAACTGGGAGTCCAGCAGAGCATCCAGATCCCGCACGACGTTAGTCCGCGGCGGTAGTGGTCGTAGTGTTTGTAGTAAAGTAACTGGGAGTCCAGCAGAGCATCCAGATTCCGCACGACGTTAGTCCGCGGCGGTAGTGGTCGTAGTGTTTGTAGTAAAGTAACTGGGAGTCCAGCAGAGCATCCAGATCCCGCACGACGTTAGTCCGCGGCGGTAGTGGTCGTAGTGTTTGTAGTAAAGTAACTGGGAGTCCAGCAGAGCATCCAGATCCCGCACGACGTTAGTCCGCGGCGGCACACTGGAGCTTTTGCTTGATACTGTAATCATAATGTATACATACATAAATGTAGAAGATTCGAGCTACAATAGTACTCACTAACCCTACATAAATAGCTCGGTAATTTGATGCAATCGGCATAACATTTTATGGGTAAATAGGTTTTCACGTCGCCTGCACAATATAAATGTTGAAAAGAGGAAACTCCGTGCATAGTTAACGAGCTTATTAGTCATATAATGATATTTGAGGTCACATCGGCCCCTGCCCGTGCCGGCCGGGGACGAGAAAGTCGAGTGTTTGGACAATTTGGGTTTCTTTATGACCTAAAACGACGCAGTTATAGCGGCCACCCACTCCGGCGCGTCCGCGCGGGACTCACACTAGAGCCAACCAACCAACACTAGTGAGAGCGTGTCTTATAAAATAATTTACTTATTTGAAAGCTGGTGCTTCCCGTGTGGTCCCATTTCAATTTGGTCAAGATCGGATTGGAAAGCGAGGCGGAATCGCGAGGCCGAAAGCCGAGCGATTCCGCCGAGTACATTAATATAAAAAAATTACTTTAAAAAAACTGTGAAATAAAAAACTATTTAAAAATATATAAAAACCGCCTTCAAAAATGTATGAAATAAAAAAAGCAAGCAAAAATGATGCATGAAAGAAAACATGAGTGGATGATATGCTTTGTGATTTGTTTAGCCTTCTTCATCGCCTTCAGCTCTAGGGTTCGTTTTTTTTTCTTACATTTTTGAAGGCGGTTTTTACATTTTTTAAATAGTTTTATTCTATGAGCGTAGCAGTGATGTGGGAACCCAAGGCCGAGCAACGTGTCAGCATCAGCTTACCCAATCGTCAAAGCAAATGCGAGAGTAAGTAAACTTCAGTCAGCGCGTTTCCACTACTGGACATACGCCTCTCAAATTGTACACCCCCCAGTCCTCTTAGGCGGCCTTCAGCGGTTCCGAGCGACGACAGAGTGCCCCGGACGCGCTGTCTGTCCCGGTGGGCGGCGGGTGATCTCCTCATACTCCGCTCTCCTGTCGACGCCCGCTAGTGTAGAACCCGTTTACTCAACGGTCGCCGTCTCGTCTTCTGACGTACCCAGCCCATTGACATTTAAGTTTAGCCACCTAACGTGTAATATCGAATACTTGGGTGCGTCGACTGATGGCGTTGCGTCAAAACAAATAAGTTTGTTTAGGCTTTGAACGTTATTTATTTATAAACATTGTGTTACCATCGTCCATTATAATTACCACATAACCGAAAACATTAACACAATACAATAAGTTAGGTAAACAGGTTTAGCTTATTAACACAAAACGATACGTTAGGTAAACAGGTTTAGCTTATTAACACAAAACAATACGTTAGGTAAACAGGTTTAGCTTATTCTGGAAACTGCACCCCTTCCCCTCTCCTCGTAGGCGCTCTCCCCTCTCCTCCTCCGCCGCCGCCTCCGCGACGGTGCGGCGGTGGCGAAATATGATTTACCGCTACTGCACTTGACACGCCGGCCATTCCGCTAGGCCCTCACGCGCCGCCCCCGCCCCACCGAGCCGCCCCGGTGCCTACACGCTGCGGTCGGGCGGGCGGCGGCGGGTCGGCCGAGCCACACCGAGCCTCCGCCGCCCCCGCGCCGTCTTGCTTGCTGCACCTGATGCCGCTCGGGAAGCTGCGAGGCTTGGAATACACGAGCGTACAAACCGCTACGGTAGACTGTAGTGCGGCGCGCGGCGCGGAGCGGGCTGAATGCTCTACTCAATGGGCGTGCGTGTTAACTAGCAGAGTCTTACTTTCTTCAGTGCGTCCTACATTAGCACACAGCTGATTTTAATTACGTTTTACAAATATAAATGACAAATATTAATTAATTTTGACACCAAACCTCACGAGTACAAACATGCGTGGCAGCCGGCTGGTGAAACACGGCCGCCAATCTATGTGCCACTTGAGATTCAAGTGACTTTCAGCGAAACATACTTAGTCGCAACATCACAATAGCAATGTTGCGGTTCCAACGCTTGTGTAGGCGGTGTCGATCGAAACGCAAACTTATGCGTTTGCAGTGAACTAACGAGAAGGTTAGCCCGCCCTTTCCCTGTACACTTACGATCACAATGCCTCGGGGCGGCGCGGGGTGCGTTCGGAGTTTTTGTTCATCTTCTATAGAGCGGCGGCGGAGTGTAATGGGCGGCTATTAGGCGCAGGGTTGTTTTTTTGTCGCGCCTCCGAACACACTTCATTATTTTGTTTGAGAGCATTTTGGAAAGTTTATCTACCGGGAAATATTGGAGAGAAAATTCACCGCGTAGGCTGTTTGTGTGAGAGTGAGAGACATTTTCAGTGTATAGTTTAGTGCACCAGCAACACTGCTGCTGTGAAGAGAAATCCCATAGGGAAAAGGTCGAAATGTATAATCAAAATGGCTATATATTTATATTATATTTATACATAATATACGTATATTATATATAAAAAAAATAAGAAGAGATATAATATTAGCTAACAGGAAATTGTCGCGTTTGCTCATCGGATAACTAGTTTATTTTCTAATAAAATATTTTCAATCTAGACAATCCATAAGAAAAGCGCCACGTCGTCGTCGTCGTCGCTGAGCTACCTCACTTTCTGCCCTGTTCATACACGTGCGCGCGCTCCTGCCTTCTCTCCCTGTCTTGTGCAGGGCAAGGTAGGAGGGGGAAATTTGACAATTTTGTCTTCATTTGCGGCGGCGGCGCCTTAACTATTGTGTATGAGCAGCAGCTGAACTAGAGAGCGGCATCGCTTCCGTCCGGAGGCGGCGGCAGCGGGGGCGGGCGGGCTGCAGGCAGGCTGCAGCGCGGGCGCGGTGCAGAGGTGGTGCGGGCGCGGCGGGGTTGGATGGTATGGTGGTGATTAGGGCGCGCGCACACGTGCTGGTGACGCGAGGCTGCGTCGCTGATGGCGGCGCGGAGGCTGTGTGCGGCGGCCCGTGATTAATGTGACGTCATCATTAGTGGCCGCCCGGCGATATTATATGCGATGACCCCGCTCCACCTCCGCCGCGCCGCTAGAGCTAGCCGGCTGGGCCACACTAGACCAGCATCTGGCTAGGCTACCAACACAAACTCCGCTGAGGGAAATCGACCAAGCTATTCTTCAATTCTGTACTAGCACACAATACTTAATATTTTGGTATACTGTACAAGTTACTAGTAATGATATCAAGGTCGTATTGTCTTATATATAACGAACCCTTTGCTTCATTGATATGCCACATGTTGCACTCGAAAACAACTTACTAATGTATTCTAATATGTCCCCTAAATTTGACCCCCAAATCAAAATTTGGTTCATATACACTATGCGTCCGTGATTGAGTCATCCATCAAACTCTATACTATATGTACCAATTTTTTTTCCCACTAGATTCGGAAAAAATAAACTGTGACAAACAGACACATAGGCGCCGACTACGTGGGTGCTCGGGGGCTCCAGCACCCACGAGGGGTGAGTAGTGGGTGCGGAGCACCCACGACGATAGATATAAAAACTGATCAGTAATAGGATTTGAGCTACGATAAAAGTGCCTTATTTACTTACAAGCCTTTGAGCGGCCACACTTACACATTCGCACTAGTGGCGCGACGAATAGCGAACGTTATAGTACTCCTATTCTATACCATGCAATAGAATATAGGGACACTACATCTACATGCGTAGGTACATCGTGCGAATGTGTAAATGCGGCAAATGCAAAATATTGTGCGAACGTTTTGCGAATCTATGCTGCCGGGTGCCGGGATAATTAGTGAAAAATTGGAGAAGCATATGTACAGCAGTGGACGGCAACACGTTGATGATGATGATGATGATTGCTCAATAAAAAAAAATTGCATGAGCACCCACGAGGATTTCTAAAAGTCGGCGCCCCTGAACAGACATACATACACTTGAGTGATCCTTTAAGGGTTTCTTTTTTCCCCTACTGTGGTATGGAACCCTAAAAATGAAGCTTCTCTCGAGTGAGCATTCATCCGAGTGAGCCCTTGAAGCTTCTGGCAGCCGTCGCGTCTGCGCTCCGTGTCCGCTCCGGCCTCCCTCCAGTTCCACCACTAGCACAACCACGCCGCTGCGCCTGCGCGCGACTGCCGACTCCACTATACTGATCCGCTTAACACAATTATTATCGCATTAATGTCGCAGTCATGTCTAAATTATTCAATTCGCAATAGCTTTAATTAAATTTCTTATCTTTAAACAATCAATTCGGTTTTTAATTTCCCGCTCAAAGACGTGAGAACCGTGATATTAGCAATTAACGCGAACGTCAGCAGCGACAGTATACGCACTAGGCAGCAGCGTCAGCACGCCGCTAGGCGGGTGTGTGTGTGTGTGTGTGAGGGTGTGTGTGTGTGTGTGTGTGCTGTGTGTGAGCGAGACATAATTGCTTACAACCTGGTTGTGAGCAGGACGCTGGTGAGGAGCGGCCTCGCGCCCTCAGCGGTAGAGCTGAATGGCGAGGAATAAATCATTAATTATTATATTTTAACAGTTAAATTAGTTCCCTGCCGCCCCCCGCCCCCGCCCCCGCCCCGCTCTCGGCCACAAATCAACGCAGATATTCCGCTAATGTGCTCGCATAAATCTATGCGGAATTCCTTCATAGTCGCGGGCTTCGGGGTTGGAGCGGAGGCGTGGCGGCGGGGGCCGGCGGCGGTATGCACGCAGCGCAGACAATGCGGTAACGGCGGCGGCGCACTATGGAACGTTTTTGTAGGGCCTATACGATTACGAACTTTTAAAATTTAACTTCCGTTCTGTAATTTTATTTGTATGCAAATATGTCGAGACAACTTATTTAAGATATTTAATGCAGGTACAGTCTGCATAGAAAGTGTATATATTTTTATAAAAATATTTTAAAATTTTTTTTATATGGTAGCTATGAGACTGTTTGGAACTGTCGAGATGAATCAAGCATGGTTATATGATACGTCCGAAAACATACCTTATTGCGTAATAACTAGAACCGGATCGATCCGGGAACTTAAGATATGAAAGGTGAAAAAAAATTATTTTTCGTTCGTTTTCTCTGATTTAAAATGCAGTTTGTTATATTAAAATACATTCAAATATGTTATTTGGAACACTAAATCTGTTTATATGTAGTCATATATTAAGAAATTATATAGGTAGATATCATTTAAAACGGAAATTAATGCATTTATTAGAAAATTTAGAGAATGAAGTTATTTCAATTATCGTAGTTGGCCACGGTCCTGTTAAATTGTACATGGTAAGCGACTTATGAAGTTTTGGACCAACCTACAATTTCAATACATACGAAAACTCATCTTGTAGATTTTTTTAATCTGTAGTACTTAATTTCGCAACAATGCGGGTCTTATTGTTACTCATTAACGAGTTTCGATTCCTGAAAATCGAAGGGGGCCTAGAAAAGTAGATTAGCGATAAGGTGATTAAAGCGCTAACTAAGGGATTAACCAGTTTTTAGCAACAACTAATTAGTGACATTACAGACAGTACATGGCACAAGTATATTTCAAACTCAGTATTTGTTAGACAGCCGTGCGCGACAGACATTTGCTTATTACGATTTTGCACGCACGCTGTTTACAAGTGGTTTTTTGTTTGTACATAGTAGTATAAATTATCCTTGCGAAGCTTAAACATTAGTGTAAACTTTCGTATTGATACCAGTCACTATATCTTTGAATATGGAGGACCTTGTAACTAATTTAGATATTTTTTTGTTTTTAAAAAGTCGTAAAGCTCTTTCAAACCCAACTATACTTTTTGAAAAATGTAACTATAATTTAAAAGAAGAAGATGGGCGCCGTTTTAAACTTTTTTGCCAAACGTATGTATCCAATCTTACCAAAAAGTGGAAAAGTGCAAGTTATTCAACCAAGACCTTCATTATCAAAAACGGAGAGTGGTTGGATTCGAACATAATCTGGCCTGACTATGTGAACGTGTGCTTGCTGATGAACAACCTTCGGTGAGCGCTTTAGAGATGCTTGCTAAGGAACAACCCTCGACGAGCACTTCACAGGTAGCCACAACTGCTACTGCTGCAACGCCTTATCATAAGGTCAGTCCACGAAAACCATTCAGTGAATTGCACTATCAGCAAAAAAGAAAAAGGACTTCAGAGCTATGTGCAGACCAGGACTTCAATGCTCTTGCATACGCAACTACATTGAAAGGCAAGGAAACCGACAATCATGATATTGCAGAAGTCCTGAAGTATATGCTTGAAAATCGAAGTGAAGTTGCAAGAATAAGAAGGTTTATAAATAAGCCTATAATAAAGCCAGTCCAGTATTCACCTGAAGAAGCCCTCGGTCTACTGAGTTCTCTAAAGTTGTCAAAAATGCAATACAATACATTGAGAAATTCTGCGCAAAAAAAAGGCTTCGGCTTGTATCCTTCCTATTACATGGTTCAGAAAGCGAAGGAACAGTGTTATCCACCCAAAGAAAGCATGATGGTCAGCGAGGTGCATGCTAAAATCGATCTCCAAGCTCTTCTCGATCTAACGGTACAGAGACTCGCAAAAGATTTACCACAAGAATTGCGTGATCAGCAACTAACACTCGTTAGTAAATGGGGGTTCGATGGTGCATCTGGTCAGAGCACATATAAGCAAAGGCTGGATAGTGACTGCGATGACTCCAGCATATTTATGTGCTCACTGGTCCCCTTAAAACTATAATGTGGAGACCATGTTATCTGGGACAATCCAAAGCCATCGTCCACTAATTATTGCCGACCAATCTTTTTCAAGTTTGCTAAAGAGAACGACCTCGACATCAAGGGTGAAATGATGGCAATCGAGGCAGAAATATCGTCACTGAAGCCATCTCCCATAAAAAGTGAGTCCGTTGTTAGTGTTACTCATAAATTGCTCATGACGATGATCGATAGTAAGATCACATCACAATTGTCGGACACGGCAAGTCAGACATGTGATATTTGCAAGGCCAAGCCCGCGGAAAGGAATGACTTGAAACGTGTTCAAGAAAAAGAAGTTTCCGTCGATATATACAAACATGGTCTCTCTTCCTTGCACGCGTGGATTCGATGCATGGAGTGCCTTCTGCACGTTGCTTACAGACAGGATTTTAGGAAGTGGACAGCTAAGGGCAGCGATAAGGATACCATGAAATTAAGAAAGGAAGAAATCCAAAAACGATTTAAAAGCGAGCTGGGGCTACTTGTCGACGTAGTCAAGCAAGGAGCAGGTACTACGAATGATGGAAACACTGCTAGGCGATTCTTCCGGAATCCGGAAAAGACAGCTGCGATTACCGGTGTTGACAGAGGGCTAATAGAACGATTTGCAATCATTTTACGAGCAATTGCGAGTGGGGAACAAATAGACACTGAAAAGTTTGCTAGCTACGCGCAAGAGACTGCTCAGCTATTTGTTAATCTTTACCACTGGTTCTACATGCCTCCTAGTGTCCACAAACTACTAATTCATGGGGCGGACATAATAAAATACCATAATCTTGTGCCGATTGGAAAATTGTCCGAAGAAGCAGCTGAGGCAAGAAACAAGGATTTCAGAAAATGCAGGGAGCACCACGCGCGTAAATTTAACAGAACTGCGACTAATCAGGATATTTTAAATAACTTCCTGATATCTTCCGATCCTCATCTGACCAGTATTAGACCCAACACAACGGACAAGAAAAAATTGTCTATGCCAGCAGACATGGTATCTCTTCTAATTCTAACTCCAAGTCAAGATAACGAAAACGTGGAATTCATCGACGTTGATACTTTGCCTAGAGAAGACTTCAGTTCCGAATCAGAGTCTGAATAATTTTAGGGTTGGTTTTATTTCATATTCGAATTTTTTTAACACCCTTGAATCGTAATAGGTATTCCGTGGTTCTTTCTGAAAGCTGAGCCCCCTTCAGTATTGCCACTAACCAACCACTACGGTTGTTCATTTTACTAGCTACATACAAATATGTTGTTACGTAATACAGTTTTTTTAATAAACATGTGCAAAACATACTTTGTTTTATTTTATTATTATATATTATCTGCTATCTTCATACTTTCGTTTTAGATTATTTTATTAATGACCATGCATAAATTTAAAAAACGTCGAATTTTCTCTACTTACATAACCACACGCTGTATCCCGACAATCAGAGTAAGGAGAGTAATCGGCGTTATGCCGCAAGGACTATTGATAAATTGCAACACAACACCGACCACCACGTTTAGAATCACGTTTAGAATTTCCCTATATTTTCAAATAAAATTGTATTATATTGTAGTTTAGCATTTTTAGCATTCATATGGCAGTCATACTGCACACGAACTCGTTACAATTTGTTATATCCGGTTCGATGTTATGTATCTAATATGTTCTATTTTATCATCATATCGAAATGTATTTAATTGCCTTTTTAAATTGTATATAATTTCTTAATATGGGTAATAACTATATATAAATAGATTAAGTGTTCCAAATAACACATTTGACTGTATTTTGATACATTAAACTGCATTTTGGATCAGAGTCTAAGCGATAAAAATAAAAAAATAAAAAATATTTTTTAACAGTTCATATCTCAAGTTCCCGGATCGATCCGGTTCTAGTTTTTACGCAGTAAGGTATGTTTTCGGACGTATCATATAACCATGCTTGATTCATCTCGACAGTTCCAAACAGTCTCATAGCTACCATATAAAAAAAATCTTAAAATATTTTTATAAAAATATATACACTTTCTATGCAGACTGTACCTGCATTAAATATCTTAAATAAGTTGTCTCGACATATTTGCATACAAATAAAATTACAGAACTGAAGTTAAATTTTAAAAGTTCGTAATCGTATAGGCCCTACAAAAACGTTCCATAGTGCGGCGGCGGCGTGCGCACTTACACCTGCTGAATATTTCTAGAGAACAATCTTCTTCTAGAGTGCTTTCATTTTACGAAGGCACGAGGAGTGGTGGTGGCAAGCAAGGCATGTGGTGTGAGACCGCGCGGAGCTCAGTAGGGAACGACTCGGTTCGACGGAGCGACGCAGAGACATGTAGAACAGTAAACTCGATGCCGACCTGGCATCGAGTTCGTTCTCTACTGAGCCCCGCGCGGTCGCCTCTCGCACCACTTCCTACCTCGTACCCCTCGTGCCTTCGTAAAATCAAAACACTCTACATACTGCATTAATTTATTTTTCTTATTACTTTCTGTTGACCTATTCAAGTAGTCACAACAAGCGGTCAAGTGCGGTCCAGTATAGCCAGCAATCTAGGGAAGTCTCCGGTATGGCACCTACATTCTCGGAGGTGATATTGGCTAGTCAGAGCATGTGCTTTGGCCCCTCTGACTCAGTCACCTATACCGGATTACATAAAAAAAGTGCGAGTCGAACTCGCGCAGAGTGGCTCCCGTACCATTCCGTTTTCTGTGAAAGAGTTTCGTTTAGGTTTTCCTGTAAACTAAAAAACCAAAATAGAGGTGCTAACAGACACGAGAGGGATCCTATAAAGTTCCGTTTTTTCCTCTTTTGAGGTACGGAACCCTAAAAATAAAAACATGAAAATAAAAAAAATAATGCACAGCACATTTTGAAACCCTCTAACTCTCGCATGAAAGGCTGCCGACAGCTGTGCCCGTCGCGCGCAGACATTCCGAACTCTCCGACACATCACGTTTAAATAATCCGATTTTCCGCTAAAAAGATTCGCCGCATACTTCCACCGCAAAAAATCATAATTATCTCGTTTCAAAGCATTCTGTTTCAACCCCCACCCCCCTCTCCACCCCCGCCAACCCCGCACCAACTCGGCACAACACAAACAGGCGAGCGACAACAAAATTGTCGAATTATAACATCTACATACACTCCGTCTGACCCACCCTGGCGGGTGGGTGTCGTGACACCTCGCTGAGCGAAAAAAAAATCAGTTTTAAAAAATATTGAACCGACTTCAATAAAAAACAACTACTTAGAACTAAAAATTATTGAATAAATTTAATTGAAGGCACACCTGAATATTGATAGATGGACCCCTTTTGTGCTTTTGTACCGCCTTCAATTCAAGGGTCCGAATGTGAATAAAAATGTTATTTAACACTTATCAGTAAACAATTTTTTATTTATAAATATATTTTAATTCTTTCTAAACATATTGAGCAATACAAAACAAAAAACCTATAACCTATACAATACCTACTTAATAACCCTCCTCCAGGTGGGACGATGCGATGTGTCCGAGGACGCTAGCGGCGGCGGTGCCTCGCTGGATGGACACACTGATACGCTGCCTCAGGAACTCGAGCGAACGTTGTTCTCCTGAAGCAGTGTACAGGGACATCCCGATGTCTTTCGCGTGCCGCTTTGCCTCCTCAGACCATGCCCCCATCGTCTCCAACGAAAATGCGGCGAAGATGTGCTGTTGAGTGGTGTGCCACCGAACTGTGTTTGGTGTGCTTGTGGCGGGCTGCGCGCCGCCGCCGCTGCGCAGACTATCGGCGCAGGTAGGATCCCACAGCGGTCGCTTCAATGTTTTTTTATTTTTTTAATTTTTTTTTATTTATCTCTTTATTTCAGCCAACTAGGGCCATATTGAAAATACATATTAAATGTCTTAACCTAAGAACTAAAATTACTTTTTCTCCACTTGTGTCTGTACGGGTCCCAATAGAGACCCGTATGCGTCATATTAGTCTGCTGACGCGGTGGATCAGGTGCGCGTAGAGTGGGCGCAGATTGCGTCCGCGGCACGGGCGGCGGCAGCGGCGCGGGCGTCGGCAGCGGCGCGGGTTGCGTCTCCTGAATGTGCAGGACGGCAGCGTCGCCCTAGTTCTTGTTTTGGGCATACGCCATTTATAAAATTTTACAGGAAACGGTTTTTTCTGTTTTAAAAATAAAACATTAATCCTTTTTGTATCAAAATTTTACAGTATGTAGAAGAAAGTCCCCTATAGTGGATAGCACTCTTTTTTTATTTATATACACTTAAACAAATTATTAAAATTACTAACATTGGGATATGCCACAAAGTTGCAAAAAGTCCGTTAACTTTGATGGATATGCCCCAAGACAACGTGGATATGGCATTTCATGATAGCATTCTCTCAGTTCTTGTTTTTGGCACGTCCCAGTTTACACACACAGTATGTTTTAGTTTTTATTACGCCTAAAGAATTTTTTACAAATTGTCTGAGTGAGATTGGTAGTATTCATGCATCGATCATGAAAGATTCAATAACATTATGTAGGCATGTACTACTTCTTACACGTATTCAAATTAACGTATTCATAAACTTTAAACATAGGTATATAAACTTACATATTATTTTTAAATGTAATATGATATTGAAGCTACACCGTGCAAAGTAGGTATATAATATTATTATTTTTTTTAATGTAATCTGATATGGAAGCTATACCGCGCATTCAATTTGAATTTGATACACATCCTGACGACGAAAAAACGCAGCCTGTATAACAGCCAGCTGTTTTAGGTTAGTTTAATAAATTGTAGAAAAATCTTATTTACGTCGCGTATCTTCTTCTAAGTGGGTTGCCTCCTGGTTCAGGAGTCAACTTCGATGTCCATGATGTCGATTTTCAGACGAAAATCAGCAAAAACCTTTGCAAACTATTCAAAAACACGAATGAAAAACGGTTCGGTTGTAAATTCCACTGACAATGATAGACAATATGGCGTCTACTGAGATGACGTAAGCAAAATCCCTGCGCTCTGATTGGCGGGAACATGGATATGCCCAAATTAAGAATTCAATAAATATTAATTCGGTAAATTTTTGGATATGCCAAACTTAAGAACTAAACGTTTTCTTCACATGTTGGATATGGATTCTGAAAAAAGTACTTTACTGTTTACAAAATAAGATCTTTTTTTGTCTATCGTATGCGTAATTTTTTTTTAAATGTTTCTACATTCATAACTCAATTTCGTCAAAAATGGTCTATGCCCAAAACAAGAACTAGAGCGACGCAGTTGTAGACAGCTCCGGCGCGGGCTCAGCATACTTATGGCGCGCGACCTCACAATGAAGGTCGCGATTGTAGCGCCGGAACACCACACCGGAGGGCCAAAACTCACTGCGAAGGAATGTCTTCACCTTCTCGGCAGGAACGCACAGCTTGAAAGCGCAAAAGTTCGTGTCAGCCCAGTGAGAAGGAAGAGCCTCGACACTCTCAACTCGCTCACCCTTATCCTGGACGTGGCGGATGAGGTCCTCGATCTTCATGTCCTTTCGCAGGCGAGACACGTAGATGAGAGCCGTGCGGGGAGCTGCCTTCAAACAGCTCTCTTCAGGGGGCGCAGATCCGCGCTTATCTCTTCCTTCTCTTCTTCCTGCTCTCGACGAGTACGAACCCGTCTTTGTCACGTGCAGCCTCCTGCCGTTTTTAAAACCGTTTTTTATGTTATATGATTTTACTAGGAATATGGTGTTATTGACTGTGTTGGATTGATTTGAAAGAATAGAATTGCTTTGCAAAAAAATAGTTCATAAACAATAAAAAAACAAAAGTACAAGTTAAGGAGAAGACTGAAAATAAGTGTCACGATTCGTTGCGTCTTAGGAAGTAACCTAACAATGATGTCTAGAACAAATCTAGACAGAAGTGTGGGCAAATATATTTAAACATCTCGTCAGTGAAAGGCATGCTTCCAGAAACGCTGTTTGCTCGTGCATGAGGGGAAAAACCAGTGCCTGGACACTTCAAACAAATTTGCGATAGTACCGTGCCAGGTACTCATTTATGCCAACATAAGAAAAAAATGTACAATTCGTCAGTGTCGCCATACATACGGATTCATAAGGATTTTCAAGAAAGATTACGGATTAAGAATACGCGAGTTTTCAGCGAAATTTATCACTTACCTATACGGATTTTTACGCAACTTGATTTGTAAAGGACTTTTACATAAAATAAAATAAAATAGGGATTTCCTGTAAAACTTTTAATAGAAAATACGAATTTCGAAATATCTAATACCGATTTTACTCCAATTACGTCTGGCAGCGCTGCATGTCGACCTAAACATTATATTCTTTGGCCTAAACTAATACGTGTGCCGTGCTGTGGAGAAATACGTTATTTTATCAATCACTGTGTCTGTCTATTTTGGCTTTCGATACGAATTATACGAAACAACGTTCTTCTGCTGTGACTTTGTGCTTGGGAAATTTAACAACTTTGGCTTTACTCTGGACTTCGAAAATCTCGCTAATACGACAACCTGTGGCTTTGAACCTGACTCCGATCATCTGGCTTAAACGTACGTTCTGTGGCTTTGCTCCTGGACTCTGACATGCCGAAGCATCGGGATAATATTATGTTCAAACACGGTGAATTGCAGGACCCATTATTGTTATTTATTATTTTTAATTCATAGATACTAAGGTGTTGAACTTAGCTTACAATAGCTTCATCGAATATATCCGGGCTAATTGGCAGTAGAGAACATACAAACAAATAAAATGCTTTAATTCAAACTTATAATTGTTTAATTTCCCCTTTTTAAAATAAAAACATAACCTGTATGGTCATCTACACGGGTACATCTGTGTGTGTGCATGTATTAGTGTGACTACGTATGTGTGCGTGGTTTTAGTTTTTTCATGTTGGTACTTCAGAAATACTCCATGCATAGAAACGCTTGTTTTCTTTTTTTGTTCGCGAGTGCCGTCTCTTAAAACGCAGTGATTATTTACTCTGTGGGAAAAACAAGAAATCTGACAGCGATTGTCAGCGAGCGCACAAGACGTGACAAGAACTCGCAATTCGTGCTCAAATTCACTACCAGCACAATTGTATACCGCGTTAGTAAGCAGTTTCGAGTTACAATTTACAATACATTGTCACTCCGTCCGTCTGTAGCCACATCTATACAGAGTAACAGCGCAGCTCTTCAATCTAGAAATCGCGCTTTAACTCGATGTGAATATTGTAAAGCAAAATTTAGTACTGACCATACTTGAATAATTTTTTTTTTAATTAGCAGAAAACAAATATGGCAAACAAAAAATCTGCAATCAGTGGTTGGGTTACAAAATAAAATGGAATATGAGAAAGGATGGTCAAGGAAAACTAGATTTAATTATAGTTTATAGTTAAATATAATGGTTGGTAATATAGTTGAGGAAAAAAAATAACATAAAGAAAACTTTAATTAAAATAAAAACCGGCCAAGTGCGAGTCGAACTCGCACACCGAGGGTTCCGTATCGCCATGTCATGGTCAGCGCCACTCACGCCATCTATGTATTAGTTAAAATGTTCCATACTCTTTTCGGTAGATGGCGCGCATACACTTTTTAGTTGTATGGGGACCCCCGTGAATTTGTACTATTTTTAATTTTTCTTATTTATTGTTATATCGGCCATAATACACACATATTCTGTGAAAATTTCAACGGGCTACCTATTACGGATCAAGATATACAGCCCTCGGACAGACGGAAAGACGGACAGACAGACACACAGGCGGCGCAGCCTTAGTAATAGGGTCCCATATGACGGGTACGGAACCCTAAAAACTATATATGAATAATTAGATGGAGAATGAATTCTGGAAATGATCGATTCTAATATAGCTGGAGTGAAAATAAACGAAGAAAATCGGTGAGGTGACGGCCAGTTGGCGCGGTGCAGCGCGGCGGCGGTAGTTAGGCCAGGAGGTCTATTCGGCAACTCCGCTCAGGCGCTTCTCAGGCGAAATTACACGCTAAACTGACGATTTTCCTGCCTGACAAAACATTCGTATTCTTGAAATCCGCGGAACGCAGTCTGGACCTGGCTGTCATGGAATTTGACATTTAGCCACGTAGTACGCCGTTACTTTGAATGGGATGCCAAACATTTCGTATTCTTGAAACACTTTTGACAACTGTCACTGAGAGTTCTCAGGAGATTTCGCCTGAGATTCATCCGCTAGTCTAGGGGCAACGTATGTCGTTGCTTATAACCAAAGACCGTAGTACCTACTTATAAAATTTCACTTATATTTCGTCGAGTTCTTTTAAATCAGAAAACCCGATGATTTTTATTATATATATAATGTGGCAAGTGACTGTATAGGACTACCTGTATAGAAATAGGATTTCTGTCGATATTCTGTTTCTGTTTATAAGCGGCGGGTGGCCGAGTGGTTTGGGCATCGGCTCCTCATGCGAGAGGTCCTCGGTTCGAATCCGGTCGGCGTGTAACTATGAGTTTTTTCTAACGAAAAACAAATTTACGTGCATACTACATCTGCAGCTTCACCGTTCGGAACCGGTGTAAAACTGTAGGTCCCTTCTCTTGCCCCTTACTAGGTGGTAGGCTCAAATTGTAGCCGACTGGGTTGGTACCACCGTACTGGATGTAAGATGGCCGCATAGCAGCCTCGGTTGTGTTCTCCTCTAGTCCAGTATAGCCAGCAATCCAGGGAAGTCTCCGGTATGGCACCTATCTTCTCAGTGGTGATATCGGCTGGTCGGAGCATGCGCTTTGGCCCCTCTGACTCAGCCACCCATACCGGATTACAAAAAAAAAAAAAATAAATAAAATTGGTACAAATGATGCATAAATGTCGGGAAATTTTAATTTGTGAATATACTGACGAAAAAATTTATATAGGTACCTACCCTTCTCCCAGCTGCCGCATTGGAGCCTCGCCTTCCCGTGGACGGCGGCGGGGCGGCGGCGGCGGAGGCGACGGCAGTTCCATTACAAATCGCAAACTCTTTGACGAACCGACCAAAATAATGACAAGCAAGACAACAACCGTGCGTTCTACCGTGTGGGGCCGGTACTTAAAAATAATAGCCCCACTGCATCTCTCCCCGTCGCATGTCGTAAAAGTCGACTAAGGGATAAGGAAATTCGTCAGCCTCAGTAGCTCATGGTGCGGTCAGTCGACTGTTGTTAAGCAATGCTGAGTGCGGTCAGTTTCTCCTCTGGCGGGTGACCGCTCGACCGTTGGAGGCTGACCGTGGTTCGGATTCCACGTTAAACTGTAGTTCCCCTCCCTTCTTACCTTACTAGGTAAATAAGTTTAGGTAAGTAGTATAAGGTAATAAAGGTATTAAGGTAAATGAATGAAGAAATAAAAAAAAAGTATTATTTAAAACTAAAACAAATGAATATATTTTACAACAAATTACTACAAGGCTACTATTGTCAGCTTCGACAGCTCAGTGGTGCAGACAGTTGACTGTTGCTATTGATTGTTAAGCAACGCTGGGTGCGGTCAGTATTTGGATGGGTGACCGCTCAACCGTTGGAGGCTGACTGTGGTTCGGATTCCACGTTAAACTGTAGGTCCCTTCCCTTCTTACCTTACTAGGTGGTAGGGTTCAACCTGCCCGGGTTGGTACCACCGCACTGAATGAAATGTCGGTCGAAACGGCTATGTAAATAGTTTGTGTTTTCCGTCTAGTTCATTGTAGCCGACATGAAATGAAGGGATGCACTGACATGGCACCTAGTTCACCCGGTGTTATGGGCTGACATCACGGAGTTAGTAGGTGAGGTAGCCAACCGTCAGTTTCCATAAAAAAAAACAAAGGTTGGCTACGACGACAATGATTTGTGTTGCCACCTTGTTTATCAAAATTTTGTCAAAAATTTTATAACCTTTTTTTTAATGTATCCGAGAAAAACATAAATTAACATCTAATTTATAAGTAATTAATTAATAAGATGTTTCGTCGTCTACCTACAAAATGTATCGATTATATTTTTTAAAATATTATCAATACAGCCGTGCGAATGCAAAATTCTAGAAAGCGCCTTAAAAACGTTAGGCTGGCAATACTTATTGTTTATTGTATAATTTCATCCATAGGTAGGTAACCAACGCTTGGTCATGTCGAAAATTCCGCCAGTTCTAAATAAATTCAATGCGAAGAAGAACTGACAAACAAACTTCGCAAGTCACAATGTTTTGTTAGTAAATAGGTATTATATTAAAGTAATTTCCAATAATTAACCCATACTACCGCTCACAAGAACATTGATATTTACAGCATAAACATGAATACTCAAGAATATGAGCACACTGCCTATTTAAATTACCTATAGGTATCTGGTGTATAGTACCAACGTCAATTTTGATACTTCATATATCACGTCAAATAAAAACAAGTAGTTTACATTTATTACAAAGAAATGTAATAAGTCATATTAAAAATCTAATGATACAAAGTGTATCCAATTGTCAAAATTTGTAAGTGGGGAAAACAGTAGTCAAACTCTTAGATAAAATTACGGTCAGTTAATGCATCCTTAATAGTGTAATAAAATAACTCTTTTCAATTAACATTATTTTAATCCGTCGTTTAAAATTATTATCATCTAATTGTTTAATGTTAGAATACAGTTTATTATAAAATCTAACACTATTAAAAATAAAGCTTTTTGACGTTTTAGCTAATCTATGTCTTATTAGTTGTACATTATTCTTACACCGTGTATCATAGTTATGATTGTCGGAATTAAGAGAGCAATCATGAATGTATTTTCTGGCATAGCATATGTTCTGGTAAACATATGCACTTGGTAAAGTCATGCATGATTCCTATCTCGCCGAACGCTGTCCTATAAGTATCTCTAGTTTTCATATTTAACATGTACCGCAAGGCCCTCTTCTGTAATAAAAATATTCTATTTGAATCTGCTGCATTTCCCCAAAACATAATGCCATATGACATGATGCTCTCAAAATAGGCATGATAAACCGTCTTGATAAATAAATGATAAAACTATCCGCAGCGCGACATTCTGCTTCCTCTCAATGGTCAGCCGGTCCCTCACGTCGCGCAGTTACTCCACCGCCCCGTCGTAGGAGGACGAGCAGCTGCTGTCCTTATTGCTCCGCGTCTCCAGCAACTCCTTGTGCAGTGCGTTGTTGGAGTCCAGACTTTCTCAAACTCCTGGTTATTCTCATACCAGTAGATCATGTCCATGCACTTCTCCTCACTCTCCTGGAGCTCCGCGAGGCACCTCTCCTTCTTGACGAGCACCGCTTGGAGCCGAGCGTTGTCTGCCAAGACGTTCTCAAACGCGGCAGAGTTGTCGTCCTGCTCGGTGAGGAGGCGCCCGTTCAGCTCGCGCAGCTCCTCCGTCTGCTGTAGCAGGCTCTGCAGGTGCCCGTCGCTCTCGCTGACCATTGCAGCCCGTGCGCCGCTCCGTGTGCGCATGAAAAAAAAAAAGGTCAACTCGGTTAGCAGAAACCAGAATAAGTAACACGACAAGTATGTCAGTAGTAGTCACTATGTTTATATATATATATAATTTATGTAGTACTACCTATCCTTTTAGAATTCCTAGGTATAGTCAGCACATGCAAATACAAGTGTCACATATAATTAACAACAATAATTCTATGGTTAATACGTACAAATACAAGTGTCTATATGTATGTGTATATAAGTGTATAATAAACAACAATATCCTGTGACACGTACCGCTATGTGTGCTCTATTTTTACAGTTAATATTCCACTAAGTATGTACTTATATATCTATACTTATAGTCAATGTTATACCTAATTTTCTAATGTACTGTAATAATAATATAACAATTTTAACAGTGAAACATAATATACCTAACAGTGTATGAATATATAAGAGTGTGTAGACTAAATTAACTAGCTAATCATGCATATATTATTTGGCTTTGCGATCGGCTCTTTGTCCCGTAAATCTACCGGCAGGTATATAGCTGTACTGCAACAGGAGTGAAGGACTCTAAAATCTAGCTACTGCCCCTCGGGTCGTGGGCTAATCGCCTGCGGTGCTCGGAGGTACCGCGATATGCCCCTAGCAAGTTCGAGCCAATCTGTGCCGAACATTGAGATGTATGTACGTTGTATAGCTCAATGGTACAACGTATAGCTCAATGGTGCCGAAGTACAATAAGTATATCTATAAAAGTTAGGTTATGTAATGAAGATTGGGTATGGGTCGTGTTATATTATAAATAAATATCACGTTACTCACGCCATCTAGTCGAAGAACACTTCCGGCTCAGCCTATTTACTTCTGCAAGCGCCTTAGTCCAGAGAACCCTCCAAATGTATGTCCGTTGTAGGTTATGTATGTCTCAGCTGATAACATCAAAACTTGCAGTATTCCGCTACTTCCTTGTCATAGGTATGTTGCAGTAGCCGTGAGCGTATCGCGGAATGTATTTTCTTCACTCTTGGCTCACCGGTAACATTGATTTCTTGGAGCGAATACGTATCGCATTTTTTAAAGGTCACTTTTTTTATGGTAGTATTTCTTGAATTTGGCTCGCTGGATATAGAATATAACACTTCCACACACAGATTTTATCTAATATTATGGATATTACTTGAAATATTCAGTCTATGTTGCAAATTTATATTATGATAAAACACCAGTCCTATAATTTAAACTTGACAGCTGCAGCCAAAGAATACAATATTACATATCTGCAGCGCAGTGTTGCACATGCTCCATAATCTTGGCGTGTTTGTGATAGACTCATGCATTTCTCACAATACATCCCTTTTTCCTTCGAATAACCGAGCGAGATGAAACTATATATATTCACGATAACGGCGCGCAAAGATTATAGATTTCCCAGTAGTCATCCAGCTAACGGCATTATACGTTCATCGCCAGTTTTGCGTGCAGAATACGAATGTTTTGCGAAAACTGGCATGCAACTGGGAATATACCGTCAACTGGGAATTGTCATTTGACATGCAGAATAGGCCTACAGGAAGGCGCGGCGGCGCGGCAGGGCAAGGATGTGGTAGCCAGGCGGTGAGTGAGTCCCGAGACTGTTGCCTGGCGGATGCGCTCTCAACACCCCAGGCTGGCCGTAGAGTAGAACTAGAAGGAAAATTCAAGCAGTCGGAAGCAGCGCAGCAGTAAGACCGCTGCTGCTAGTTTTATATAAAGATGGAGGAAGCGAAACAAAAACAAAACAAAACAGCGCAAGCTTCTTATCGTTATGTACATTATGTGTGAGCGAAATAATGATTAGATAATCAACTAATCTAATCTTGTCGGAATTCTTTGCTATACTTGGTTGGTGGTCGGTGTTGTGCTGTAATTACAAACTCATCGAAGTACAACACAGATTACTCTGCTCACCCCGATTATCGCGAGGATTATCGGGATGGAATGCAACATGTGGTATATATTTGAATATCTCTACGGCACCGCTCATTTTATGTATATTGATCTCCAAGTACGTACGTACTCGATTTCGGAATTTCTGCTTAGTACTGAATTCACCTCGAGCGGAGCCACCGAGTGCGACGCGGCTCGCTCCCGCATTCCAACATGGCGCTCGCGACAGTTTTGGCGCGTTTTTTTGACAGATACGTTCGGAACGCTCGCGCGCGCCAGCGACTCTGTCACCCACCGCTCACCGCTCGCTCCTCAGTCCTCTCCCCGTGCACATCATTATTGATGAGTACTGTTTGTTATTAATAATTGTTGAATACTAAATAGTTAAACAATGGAATGGTTCTCGCTCGATATAACATCTGCTACTTATCTGGTTTGATTCTGACTGCGAGGATGTCTAGCTCGAGACTCATTCGTTTATTTGTATCGTGTCCGTCGTATGCAAATGACGAAAAGAGCTAAGCTAGTCGACACTGATAAGAAAGAATATTACCAAGCTGAAAGTGGCAGTGGGCTGGGATCTGTCGCAGATCGACGGTTGCTCGAATGGATGTCATGTACCCATTATAAGCTAACGTAGCGTGGGATAGACAACCTACAAGATATCCGGGAGTGGATAGATAAGAGCGGAAGAGCGTGTGTGGTGGCACGCCTTGGGAGAAGCCTATGTCTAGCAGCGGACCGATACGCGCTGACGATGATGATGAACGTGTCAGCGTGTGTGCTCTATCGAAAACCTACGTTGACTTTTTTCATATTGATTAGACAGAGAGACGGGTGTCCGGTGTCCTCACGCCTCACCAGTGCATAATTTTATTTTTTTATTTTATTTATTTATTGTGGTATCCAAAACAAAATACAAAATTTCACAAGTACATTTCACACCACATAATATTAAAAGCAGCGTCTTATTTGTATTCCAAAAAAATGGACACACGACATGATTATATATAAATTAGAGAAAAGTCCTACACCACTCGGAAATCACTAGATAAACACAAAACACCAACATTAGAAGACTATACACAATTATAAATAAACAAAGAAACGATTAAAAATGAGAAAAACTCAAATAAAACATATAAATTAGCTTAAAACAACAACAGATCGATTAACAATTTAAAAATTACAAAAATTCATATATATATTTTTTTTTCTAAAATGGGTAAAACAGGCATCTACAAAAATGGATGATAATTTAAAAGTAATAATGAGTGAACCTTATCCTTAAACTATTTCTATGGCAATAACAGTCCTTTTAAAAGTATAAAAACCGGAGGAGAACACATCCAATGTATCATTAGCATTACTGGTATTGTTATAAGACCTGCACATACGAGCTAATGGATTATAGAAGGCAACATTCGTGTTATAGCTATCTATGATAAGAATAATAATAAAAGCTATCTATGATGCCTGAGAAGCGTTCACCTAGTTTATCTTAGAGTTTATTCTTGTTCTGTTGACAGTCTGGCTGTACGGTCGCTCGTGAAGTAGTAGAGAGGAGTGCTCTCGCCGCTGCGCTGACTAATGCTGTGTGACTGTTGTACTGCAGGACATATTTTTAAGGTTTTTGAGTGCGGAATGTGCGCACGAGCGCACAGGTCGAGCACTAGGCGAGCACCCGCACCCGCCCCGTCATCCGCAACATTAGCTCCCGCCCGCCCGTAACATGTGCTCCCGCCCGCCCCCGCCTCCGCCTCCGCTCCGCCTCACCGCGCCGCCCCCGCGCCGCCGCCGCCCGCCGCCGCGCCGCCGCCGCGCCGCCGCCGCGCCGCCGCCGCGCCGCCGCCGCGCCGCCCCCGCGCCGCCCCCGCGCCGCCGCACGCGCGCATAGATTTTTAAAGTACCTAATCACGGACTAGGGAAAACTTTCCCTAGTCCGTGTACTTAGCCTTTACGTGCCGTTCATAATCGTTCAGATTGGCACCACGCGCTTCGGTGTGGTTCGGTCGGAATGGCTATGAAACTTTTTTATATTTTCCATCCAGTACACAGTGTAGCGGACACACGCGTGAGCGGACACGATCAAAGGGAAGCACTGACATGCCACCTAGTTCACCAAGGTGCGCTGGGCTGATCTCTCATGTATAAGAGAGCATGTCAGGTGTGGTTGTTGTTTCAGTGTAGACCAATGATATTTTAGGAAAGATAGGTTATCTATATGACATTCAGTGCTCACACACGGCACGTCCTTGAAAAGTTGAGAGGAAGAACTAGTGATGCGCCGACTCGAATAGTGTTATTCCAATTATTAGAATTAGTGCAGAATCTCATCAATCACACACGACGGCATTTTCGATGTGTTAGCGGTTCGTGGTTAGCGGTCCGAACGCGTGCGTAGTTGGTGGGCGACTAACTTCAGAAAGGACTGTGGTCTTGTATTTAATGTGCCAGTTGGGAGCTCAGATAACCTATCTACCTCCTTTTAACGTATAATATCATTGGTGTAGACTATTATAAAGAGGTAAATTTTGTAAGCTTGGATGTCTCCTGCATCCAAAATCAGTAATCTCCGAAAATACTCATCCGGTTTAAAAAATTCTTTTACCAATATTTATAATGAACCTTCAGTATAGACATATTATGCTATGCGAGCGAAGCCGCGGGTAAATGTTAGTGACGTTAATATGTTGCGTGTAACTGTGTAGTAGTTAGTGACTTACTCGCTAGAGAGTAGAGTACAAGCAGCTCGGCGACGCAAGTGTTGTGTCGGAGAGTTCTCCGCTCGGGCGCAGTTTGTTCTGCGAGCCAGCACAGAAACCTTATTAGCTAATTTTTCTTTGGAATCGCTTCATTTGTCGCCGAGAGACACGAGGCGACTGCGACCTTGTACCGGTGGCTTGGTTCCAGCGGATTATCGTCACCTGGACACAGGCAATATTTCACATATCTATAAGTATATCTAGTATCTAGGATTGTAAAAACTAAACAGGACAAATTCAAGCGTAGTGTACTACCATACGAATGATGAATAAAGAATAAAGAATAAAGAATAGTTGAATGGCAGCTATTTATGTGAGGATATTTTGATTGGCGCGATTTTATGTGACGCGACACTTGGACGCGAGGGCAGACGCGGTGTGTGAGAATAACGGGAACACAATTTAACATTTACTTATGACTAGCTGTTCCCCCATCATCATGCAACAACATCCTATGGCCTTCATCATAAATGTTCAATTTGTCATTTTAAGACGCCCTGGTTGTTTTTTTTCTCAATATATTGAATGTACAGACTTTTTTGCATTTACGATTTTATTATATGTACGGATAATATGATTGCGTGCGGTACTCTCGCCTCTGCCGCGCCGCCTCCGCCGCCGCGCCGCCGGTGCGGTGGTTGCTCGGTGTACCGGCACCACCGGTGGTGACTGGTGCGGCCTCCGCTCCGATATCGACCAAGCGGCGGAGGCGGCGCGGCGGGGCGCGCGGGGGCGGCGGAGGGCGGCCTGAAGACGTGTAGTCACTGCGCTCTCTCCGCGCCCGCCCGCTCTCTACCTAGCGCACCACCTGCCTAGAGTCACTCTCTCTTCTTAGTTGATATAGGTACTAATGTAGTTCTCTACATAATATCCATGATTTTGTTCAAACTTTCGAAGGCCAGTTTTGTTATAAGAATTTAAATAATAAATAGAATTTAAATAAATATAGAACTCAACCTTGTAATTGTTAAAATTTTTAGAATTTTGTAAAGTTGCACCAAATGTTGACGTTTTATTAAAAAAATTTAATTTTCCGTATAATCTTCATAAAATAAGGTAATATTCACCACCACCATAGCCAGCCAGCAATAACCCCCCCCCCCCCCCCCCTTCAATTTCTTTATTACACGTAATGATACTATTAGTATTAGATAACACATCACATTCACACCTGCCATCATTTCTTCCCGAATGTTGTATTCGTATTAGAAAAAGTAACAAATTAATAAATATCACTTATAAAAATATAAGAAGACAAATCCAATGAGCCCAAACACGATGGGCTTATCATGTGTAGTTTAGGAGTTCCTATGGCTTGCTTCCAGCTCAATCATCAGAACCCAACTAACAAACTAACAAAGTCACCCGAGGATCTGCAGAGCCGTGACTTGATTTTTCACAATTTATTTCATACATTCGGATATTCCTCCTCGCTCTCTACGCTGTTGCACTTCCAAAAGTCGATTTCACACTCTCAGCGAAAATGGGAAAAATTTGAGGGACCACCTACAGCACGAACCATCATCGATAGACGAATGCTTTTTTTTAATGTAGTCCAAAGTCCAAATCTAAACAGTTTTTTTAAATTTTTCGATATCACATTTAGTTTTTGAGATTTAAGAGATTTAGTTAAAAAAAAAGAAGATTTTTTTCACATTTTTGCATTTAAAAATCTTGTAGCTCTAGCCGCTACGCGTCTTTTGAGCACTCAACCACTCGCGTAGTCCCAAAACTCGCGACACCAGGACGCTTTCACACTCTCAGCGAAAATGGGGGGCTATACTGAAGCGATCGAAAAAAAAACATTTTCAATGTTGAGAGAGCTTGCTGTAGAATCTGTTATTCCGAGTTTCTGTCGTATTTTTCGATTCACATGTGCCGTTCGTAAACCTCTTATGTAATGTTATGTTCACAACACGCACGCACACACAGCGCACGTACTTAAAGGGAAACAGAACTTTCTGTTTCTCTCTACAAGACAGACTACACTCTCGACTCGACTACACTTGCATGCAATTAAACTTGCTCTGTACAAGTATTCGTTATAATTGCTGTTGCGAACGCGCTAATGTGTTGAACTTTAGCCTTAATTAATAGGTATTATTAGTTCTAGGTATTGTTGCTAGTTCTAGGTATCTGTTTAGTCGGTTAAGAAAGCGTTCAAATGGTCTCTTAGTTTAGTTGCAAAATGCATATTTATCTGTACTTATTTAGGCAAATAATATGTTCATTCTGTTTGTAAACAAAGTTATAAAACGCGCACATGCAAGGCGTGAGAAAGAATGTATTACGTTTTAAAATCTACCACGGCGGCATATTTCAAAGATGTTTTGATGTTTATTTGTCAAGGCCGCTCGCACCGCGCCGGTCAAAGAGATAGCGAAACTTTCACACGGCGAGCCGCCGACTATTGTTTATTGCGTTAACTCGTCATAAGAGAGTTTGTTTTGAAATGTCGGCAAATTGAAAAAACCGAACCAAAAGCTTTGGCGGTGTTTTCAAAATACATTGTGCGCATTTTGTTTTGTATCCGTTAGAAAATCACGTGGACCAGCGCATGATGTTATTGCGTATTTGGAGTCCGGGGGAGTGTATAAAAGGATACCCCCTCCCAGGACCAGGGACATTCCTTCCTTGGAGTTTGTAACGCGTGGTACTTCCTGTAGAGCTCAGTTAATATTTGTTTGAATTTATTGTGTAATCGTTCGATCACGTAAGTGAAAAGAAATTGTATTTTGAGAGTGGCTGACTGTAATGTAAATTGTAGTTTCAAAGTAAAACTATTTAAATTTGATATTGATTTTCTTGGGACTTGTGTATGTAATTGTTTAGTGTAATTTGTAGTGAGTAATTGTTTGTTTATATTTTTTTATATTTGTTTTCGTTTTTATTTCATTTGATTGTTTTTGTAGTACTTGTGGAATTGTTATCGCCAGCACAATAGCACAGAGTATACTTACTTGCTTATATTTTTCGTGTGTTTTATTTATGAAACGTTTGTTTAAAACACTTTGCTCTCGCCGACCTGCCGCCGGCTTCCAGCGACCCTCTGTGCGTCGGATATAGACGGCGTTACGGGTTGCGGCGAGAGCAATGAAAAGTATTTCTTTCGAAGAAGAGAGGTGCGCCTCAAGCCAGAGTAAGTAGGTCCCCGCCGAGGAAGGCCGACCCTAGGAACTTCTAGGCTTGTCGGTCGGTCGGCTATAGTTTGGTCCTTCGAGCCGGATCAGATAGCATTTCCACAAATACTATGTCTGTCCAACACAGTCCCAGGAAAACCAGAAGTACCACGCGGAAGGAAGGGGTCCCCGTGGAGACGGGTAAGGTTAATGAGCCACAGCGCGCGCCGCCAGCCGCGGGTGAAGCCGCGGCGGGCGATGCGCGTACGCATGCGAGCGCGCTCGCGAGCACGCTCGACAGGGTCGCGCCGCCGCTGCGATCATTCGCACGCGCGACTAACACATCCGCAGTCACGCCTCGCACGGACTCGGATGTACCAGGCACTATGCTTGGTGCCGAGGGCTCTACCCGTCTCTACGGTGAGCTCGCCGAAGGTACGGTGCGTTCTCGCTCCGACCGCGGCGGGCTAGATACGCATACCGAATCGATGTCGGAATTCTCCACCGCATCAAAGAGGTCTGCGTACCTGCGCGAACAGGCCGCGCTAAAAGCCTTGGAGGAGGCACACGCGATTGAGGAAGAGTCGAGGCGCCGACGGCTTGACTTGGTCAAGCAGAAGGAGCGGGTGGAGCTCGCACGCATCGCTGCCGAGGAGCAGGCGCGCTCCGTCCGATTCGAGGAATCAGCACACCGAGAGGAAGACGGCAGCCGCCGAGACAGCGTACGCAGCTGGCTAGATGGACAACGAAGTGAGGTATTACTCCCCCCGCCCCCGTCGGATCGCCTGAGAGAGGACTCCGCGCCGCCGCGGCACGTAAGTACAATATTTGATTCTACGCCGCCGCCGCGGCGACGGTCGCCGCCACGCAGAGATGAGTCGCCCGCTACAAGACAACGCGAGCGTTCATCTACGCCGGGCCGACGTCCGCGTAACGAGGTAATGGCTGAACACACTAGACTTATAGTAGATGCAATGTCGCAGTTACATTTACGCCGAGAGGAAAAATTAGACTACCGATCGGTTAGTAGAGCTCTGCCTGTATTCACTGGTTCAGTATGTGAGTGGATGGCCTTCAAACGAGCGTTTGAAGAGTCGAAGAAGTACAGTCGCTTCACTAAAGAGGAGAACTTAGCGAGGCTGCGCTTGTGCCTAAAAGGGCCGGCGAAAGAGGCTGTTTCTATGTTGTTGTCAATGTCAGACGACCCGGACGAGATCGTCGACTCGTTGGAGGAACGGTTCGCGCACCCAGCTCACATAGTGCGCGAGCTAGAGAAGAAAATTAAGTCTTTGCCGAAGCTACCGCTAGACTACCATACGGAGCTAGCTGGCTTCACATCTGTGGTCCAGAACAGTATTTCTGTGCTTGAAAAGTTAAAGGAACATCATCACCATATGAGATGTGATGTGAATCAGTTAATTTTGGAAAAGTTTCCAGTTACGCTGCATTCAAGATGGATAGACTGGGCGAGTCTCAACGACGAGGGCGCCGAGTCAAAGAATGCTGCTTTGGTGCGCTTCTTGCGGTCAGAGGTCAAGAAGGCGCGAGCGTACGGCGCGACCCCGAGGGAGCCGGCCGCGACGCAACCACAGAAGCAGAAAGGCGAGCAGGCGACGGCGAAAAGTACGCGCGCCGCTCGCTACGATGTTCACTCCGCCACCGCTGAGGAGGTAGGTGGAACACGTTGGAATAGCGATTCGTCACACGTGGGCGCGGTCATGATGATCCACACGGGGGCCCTGGCGACCGAAAGAAGGTCGAAAGGTCGGAGTGCGCAAGGACAAGCGCACGCTGGTACCGCGGGGGCCTCGACAGCTAACAGGACGGAAGTAGAGTGCGGATTGTGCGCGAAATCACATAATTTAGCTGTTTGTGACAAGTTCAAGAAAATGAACACGGAAGATCGTTGGGTTGTAGCCCGTAATCTACAAACGTGTTTCCAGTGTCTGGGATATAGACATCGGAGTAAACAATGTAAATGGAAAAGTAATTGTGGAAAAAACGGCTGCAAGCGCCGTCACCACCCACTGTTACATTTGGCATGGCGGAGAGATTTAAACCTTCCCGCCGCAAGCGCAATGTGCACCGCTCACAGAAAAGGAACGAGCGATGACGTAGGCGCTTATATCCCCTCCACGACCGCGGCGCGAGGCCCCGCCCCGTCCGGATGGGCAGCGTGCGCCGCCTCCGCCGCAGCCGCTGCACCGACTGCAGTCGACGGCGCGACCCCGCGACCGCACGAGACGGTGACAAACGCAGCGGCGACGAGCGACAGAGCATGTCTGAAGATAGCGCCTGTCACTCTAATTGGACCGAAAGGTAAGGTGAACACTTACGCTCTCCTAGATGAAGGGTCAACAGTGACGCTGATGACCGACGGACTCGCACGGAGATTAGGCCTCGTGGGTGAGCCGGAAGGAATCTTCATCTCGGGAGTGGGTCAGGCGATAGCGGATACAACAAGTAAGAAGGTAACGCTACGCATTATGGAAACAAATGGAAATGATATGTACGAGATACGGGCTAGAACTTTGGCGCGCTTAAGGCTGAGCACGCAAACGATCACCGGAGATGTACGTAAGTACGAACATCTAGCCGGTTTAGATGGTCTTTCCTATGAGAATGCTCAACCGGAGATTCTTATTGGACAAGACAATGTGCATCTAATAGTGAGCAGAGAGATTCGTATGGGGCGCCGGAACGAACCGATGGCCTCGCGGACTCTACTTGGATGGATACTCCACGGATACTGTCAGTATGGCAAACCGGCGGAGCATCAGAGCCACTTCGCGATTAACCACGAGCTTCACGAATTGGTAAGAAAAAGTTACGAATTGGACGCAGTTGGCGTCTTATTGGACGGGCGCGTAAGTGAGAACGAGAAGCGTGCATTGGCCTTTCTCGAGTCTACTACGCGACGAACTAAGGACGGTAGGTGGGAGTCACGGCTGCTGTAGAATGATAACGCGTCTGACTTCCCTCCTACCTATCAGATGACTGTCAACAGAGTGCGTAGCACGGACAGTAAAATGAGTAAAAATGTTAACTATGCGGCTAGGTATAAGAAAGAGATGGTGCAGCTGTTCGAACGCGGCTACGCCGAACGTTGCGACAGGCCTGTGACAGCACACACATGGTACCTGCCGCACTTCGGCGTAACGAACCCGAAACAGCCGGAGAAACTTCGCTTCGTGTTCGAAGCTGCAGCTTGGTCGAGAGGTAAGTCATTGAAAGAAATGTTCCTCCGTGTACGCGTTCGTGGGAAAGACCGCGACGCGCTACGATTTGTATGGAGAATGCTACGAGAGGGGGTGACGTCACGGAGTGCCGTATGACGTCACTCATCTTCGGGGCGACCTGCTCGCCCGCGATAACGATCAATGTGAAGGGTAAGAACGCCGATATGTACGCGTCTGATTTCCGTACCATCGCCACAGTTACAAAGGCGAACTATGACATGGAGGCGACACGACTGGCCGCGGATCTGCGAGAGCTACACCTCAGAGGAGGGTTTGAACTCACCGGATGGGCAAGTAATAGCGCTCACTTACTTAGCTCACTCCGGCTGAACGAGATGAACCACGGCAAGTCGGTCGACTTATTGCGGACAAAGGGCGTTGAATTGCATAAATTTACATACGCTTCTGAGCAAGCGTACGGTGCCGTGTGTTATTTTGTGTTTACAGATAACGGACATCGGCACACTGCCGCGAGCAAGGTGAGAGTCGCGCCGCTGCGGCCGACATCGATCCCGCAGCTGGAGCTCCAAGCAGCGCTACTGGGAGTGCGCCTAGTGCGCACGGTCTGCGCGGAACATCGCCTTGCGCCGGCCGAGAAGCACATCTGGACCGACGCGTGGACGGTGCTCGCGTGGATCAAGACGGACCCCCACAACTTCAAGGCGTTCGTCGCACACTGCTTGGGCGAGATCGATGACCTGACAGAACGAGAACAATGGAAGTGGATACTTGGGGAAGAGAACCCAGCTGACCTTGTGACCCGCGACATGGGCGAGTTCAGTCTGGGAAATAAAGGAAAATGGTTTTCAGGACCCGGCTTTCTGAAAACGCCAAAAAATGATTGGCCAACGCAGCCCTCCGTAGAGCCAGTATCAACAGCTGGCACGGAGGAGCTGAAACCGCATTGCGTGACTCACACTGCACCCGTGAGTTACGCGGCGACATGGGAGGGAAAAAGATTTTCCTCATGGACTCGACTGCTACGAACTACAGCACGAGTCATATACTTCGTAGACCGTCTACGCCGTAGAGCGACGGCTCTATCGAAAACACACATCTACGCAGCAGAGAGACTACTACTACGAAATAGTCAATAACAATGCTACGAGAAATGTATCAACGTATGAGAGCGACGTGATATTATTCCGCCTAGTCGCCTCTACGAGTTAAGTCCGTCTACGTCACAAGGCGGGCTGCTACGACTCTAGGGCGGCTACGAAAGGCAAAGATGGAAAAGCGCGAAGTTGCCTATCATCTTGGACGGCGACTTTGACACAACGCGCTTAGTAGTGTTTGAACACCACAGACAAGCACTACACGAAAAAGGCTACGAAATAATAGTGAACGAGCTTCGCCATAGACACTGGGAGATGGAGCTACGATCGACTGTGAAGGAGTACCTTCCGATGCTACAACCACGTGCTCGGGAGGGCGCCGGACCGGACTTGAAGGAGGGAGACATCGTCTACAACGCCGACCCCTCCTCCCCCCGCAACACCTGGCCGCGGGGGAGGGTACAAAGGATGTACCACGAAGAAGACGGCCGAGCATGAGTCGTCGAATACGCACGTCGACGAGCAACACAACGGGCAGTCGACGCGCGCACCGGCCTGCGGTGTTCGAGCAGGTGTGGGAAGGCGCCGGGAGTGCGTCGTTCCACCTGGATATCTGGAGCCGTCTTGCGAGGCGGCTGTCGACGCGGTCGCTTCTGCTGTGAGCGGCCGGCACCTCCGTCACCCGCTGCTGATGGAATCGCCCGGGTCGAAGATCGTCTTGTAACAGGCGTTTGGAAGCCGACTTCGGGTGCGCCGACGGAGCCAGAGGGAAGGAGGGAGAGCCAGACGTCTCTGCGCTCTTCTTCTGCGACGCGACGGCTGGGTACGAGCCGTCGAGTCACGCAGGTCGACGAGCATCACAACGAGCAGTCGACGCGCGCACCGGCCTGGGGTGTTCGAGCAGGTGTGGGAAGGCGCCGGGAGTGCGCCGTTCCACCTGGATAACTGGAGTCGTCTGGGAGACGGCTGTCGACGCGGTCGCTTCTGCTGTGAGCGACCGGCACCTCCGTCACCCGCTGCTGATGGAATCGCGCGGGTCGAAGATCGTCTTGCAACAGGCGTTTGCAGACCGACTTCGGGGGCGCCGACGGAGCCAGAGCAATAGGTTGGTGCCAGGAGCGCGCCGCCTACATGTTGATGACGTGCCACGTCATGAGAGGGGGACTGTTGCGAACGCGCTAATGTGTTGAACTTTAGCCTTAATTAATAGGTATTATTAGTTCTAGGTATTGTTGCTAGTTCTAGGTATCTGTTTAGTCGGTTAAGAAAGCGTTCAAATGGTCTCTTAGTTTAGTTGCAAAATGCATATTTATCTGTACTTATTTAGGCAAATAATATGTTCATTCTGTTTGTAAACAAAGTTATAAAACGCGCACATGCAAGGCGTGAGAAAGAATGTATTACGTTTTAAAATCTACCACGGCGGCATATTTCAAAGATGTTTTGATGTTTATTTGTCAAGGCCGCTCGCACCGCGCCGGTCAAAGAGATAGCGAAACTTTCACACGGCGAGCCGCCGACTATTGTTTATTGCGTTAACTCGTCATAAGATAGTTTGTTTTGAAATGTCGGCAAATTGAAAAAACCGAACCAAAAGCTTTGGCGGTGTTTTCAAAATACATTGTGCGCATTTTGTTTTGTATCCGTTAGAAAATCACGTGGACCAGCGCATGATGTTATTGCGTATTTGGAGTCCGGGGGAGTGTATAAAAGGATACCCCCTCCCAGGACCAGGGACATTCCTTCCTTGGAGTTTGTAACGCGTGGTACTTCCTGTAGAGCTCAGTTAATATTTGTTTGAATTTATTGTGTAATCGTTCGATCACGTAAGTGAAAAGAAATTGTATTTTGAGAGTGGCTGACTGTAATGTAAATTGTAGTTTCAAAGTAAAACTATTTAAATTTGATATTGATTTTCTTGGGACTTGTGTATGTAATTGTTTAGTGTAATTTGTAGTGAGTAATTGTTTGTTTATATTTTTTTATATTTGTTTTCGTTTTTATTTCATTTGATTGTTTTTGTAGTACTTGTGGAATTGTTATCGCCAGCACAATAGCACAGAGTATACTTACTTGCTTATATTTTTCGTGTGTTTTATTTATGAAACGTTTGTTTAAAACACTTTGCTCTCGCCGACCTGCCGCCGGCTTCCAGCGACCCTCTGTGCGTCGGATATAGACGGCGTTACGGGTTGCGGCGAGAGCAATGAAAAGTATTTCTTTCGAAGAAGAGAGGTGCGCCTCAAGCCAGAGTAAGTAGGTCCCCGCCGAGGAAGGCCGACCCTAGGAACTTCTAGGCTGGTCGGTCGGTCGGCTATAATTGCTGTTCCCTCTGCGCCCCCCGGTGCATACGGTTCGAGTAGGTTGGGTTAGGTTGGGTGCGGGGACCGACTGCATCTAGTACATAGGTCGGCGGCAAGCAGTCATTCCGTCCTGCTGACGGCCGAGAGGACTGGAGGAAAATTGCAGAAGCGTATGTCTAGCAATGAATGCATTTCCGCTGACTGACTGGCTGTGCCTGTTGAAGACAGGACTATGTAGTGACTTCTCCAATGTAGCGAGCGAGCCTGGCTGGGTAGGCGCGGCGGCGGCGCGGCGAGCGGAGCAAGGCGGTGCCGTGCGTGTCGCCTCGCTGCCCCGCCGCCGTCGCCGCTAACACAGCATATATATGGCTAAAGCAGTATGGAAACTAGGCCTATTTGTTAAAATAAGTACCTACGCTCCATTGGAGCGTTAGGGATGTCAATCCAATTTTTTTGTAAAATTGTAAAATTATTATTTATTAAAACATTTATTTAGGTTCTTTAATGTAATGATCAAATAATCAATATAATCAATCATCAATAATAAGTTCAAAACGTGGTTGCTATAAATATGAATTGATATAACTTTTCTCGACTTTTGTCAACTTTTATTAACTTTTGTAAATTGTTTACAACTTTTGTCAGCTCTTGTCAACCATTGTAAATGTTTGTCAACTTTTCTCATCTTTTGCCAATTTCAGTCATCTTTTGTCAACTTTTATCGACTGTTGTCAAGTCTTGTCAATGTTTGTCAACCTTGGTAAACTTTTGTCAGCTTTCGTCAACATTTGTCAACTTTTGTCATCTTTTGTCAACTTTCATGGACTGTTGTCAACTCTTGTCAATGTTTGTCAACCTTGGTCAACTTTTGTCAACTTTCGTCAACATTTGTCATCTTTTGTCAACTTTTATCGACTGTTGTCAACTCTTGTCAATCTTTGTCAACTTTTGTCAACTTTCGTCAACATTTGTCGACTTTTGTCATCTTTTGTCAACGTTTGTCTATTTTTCTCGATTTTTGTGAAATTATAGCCACTTTCGTCATCATTTATCAACTTTTCTCATCTTTTGCCAACTTCTGTCACCTTTTGTCAACTTTTATCGACTGTTGTCAACTCTTGTCAAGTTTTGTAAACTTTTGAGAACTTTTATCAACTCTCGGTAACTTATGTCAACTCTTGTCAACTTTTGTCAACATTTGTCAACTTTTGTCAACTTTAGTCAACTTTTGTCAACTTTTGTCAACTTTCGTCAACGTTTGTCTACTTTTATGGCTTTTGTCGACTTTTGTTAACTTATAGCCACTTTCGTTGTCATCTTTTGTCAATTTTTGCCAACTTCTATCAGCTTTTGTAAAATTTTAATGACTGTTGTCAACTTTCGGAAATTTTTGTCAACTTTTGCCAACTTCTGTCACTTTTATGAACTTAGGCCAGCTTCCGTCAACTTTTGTCAACTTTCATCATCTTTTGTCAACTTTTACTAACTTCTGTCAACTATTAACCACTATTGTCAACTTTTAACCACTATTGTCAACTTTTGCCAAGTTCTGTCACTTTTATGAACTTTTGTCAGCTTTCGTGAACTTTTGTCAACTCTTGTCAACGTTTGTCAACTTTCGTCAACTATTGTTAATTAATGTCAACTAAGTCATGTCAACTTTTTTCATATTTTGTCAACGTTTGTCAACTTATGTCAGCTGTTTGTCAACTTTCGTCAACTTTTCTCATCTTTTGTCTAGTTTGTCAACTTTCGTTAACTCTTGTCAGCTTTAGTCAACTTATGTAAACTCGTGTCAACTTTTGTCAACTCCTTGTTAACGAAAGCTGACAAAAGTTCATAAAAGTGACAAAAGTTGACAACAGTGGTTAAAATATGATAAAAGCTGACAAAAGCTGAGAGAAGTTGGCAAAAGTTGACAAAAGATGACGAAAGTGGCTATAAGTTCACAAAAGTCGAGAAAAGTATACAAAAGTTGACAAACGTTGACAAAAGATGACAAAATGTTGACGAAAGTTGACTAAGGTTGACAAACAACCACAAGAGTTGACAACAGTAGATAAAAGTTGACAAAGATGACAAATGTTGACGAAAGTTGACAAAAGTTGACCAAGGTTGACACGAGTTGACAACAGTCGATAAAAGTTGACACAGGTCGATTAAAGTTGACACAGGTCGATAAAAGTTGACAAAAGATGACAAAAGTTGACAAATGTTGACGAAAGTTGACAAAAGTTGACCAAGGTTGACAAAAATTTACAAGAGTTGACAACAGTCGATAAAAGTTGACAAAAGATGACGAAAGTTGACAAATATAGACGAAAGTTGACAAAGGTTAACAAACATTGACAAGAGTTGACAACAGTCGATAAAAGTTGACAAAAGATGACAAAAGTTGACAAATGTTGACGAAAGTTGACAAAAGTTGACCAAGGTTTATAACATTGACAATAGTTGACAACAGTACATAAAAGTTGACAAAAGATGACAAAAGTTGACAAATATTGACGAAAGTTGACAAAAGTTGACCAAGGTTGACAAACATTGACAAGAGTTGACAACAGTCGATAAAAGTTGACAAAAGGTGACAGAAGTTGGCAAAAGATAAGAAAAGTTGACAAAAGTTGACAAGAGTTGACATAAGTTACCGACAGTTGACAAAAGTTCTCAAAAGTTTACAAACTTGACAAGAGTTGACAACAGTCGATAAAAGTTGACAAAAGGTGACAGAAGTTGGCAAAAGATAAGAAAAGTTGACAAGAGTTGACATAAGTTACCGAGAGTTGACAAAAGTTCTCAAAAGTTTACAAAACTTGAAAAGAGTTGACAACAGTCGATAAAAGTTGACAAAAGGTGACAGAAGTTGGCAAAAGATGAGAAAAGTTGACAAAAGTTGACAAGAGTTGACATAAGTTACCGAGAGATGACAAAAGTTCTCAAAAGTTTATAAAACTTGACAAGAGTTGACAACAGTCGATAAAAGTTGACAAAAGGTGACAGAAGTTGGCAAAAGATAAGAAAAGTTGACAAGAGTTGACAACAGTCGATAAAAGTTGACAAAATGTGACAGAAGTTGGCAAAAGATTAGAAAAGTTGACAAAAGTTGTCAACCTTTGTCAAAAGTTAATATTAAGTGACGAGGACAACAGTCCGTAAACATTTTTTTGCATTCTAAAAGATCGCGGACTGTCCGTGGCGCATGCAACAAAAACAAACACGACCACTCGGACGCGGCACCCGCGACTGATTGTTTGCGACATTCGCTTCGGGGCCTTATTGAGGCGTGCGTGTGTGTGAGTGCGTCGTTTCGATCGTTTTGTACGTAGTTGCCATACTGCTTTAGCCATATATATGCTGTGCCGCTAACTTGCTTTCAGCAAGCCCTCCCCGCCGCCCCCGCTAGTGCGTCGCACCGGGCGGTACGTCGCGTCGTCTGCCCGCAGCTCGAGTAAAGCTTTACTCTGTCTTCAGCGAACGATACATTCTAAAGTTTAGACCGGCTCCGCAATGACCAGGCAAGGCAAATAGCTTTATCTCGCTTCAGCTAAGCAATAAAGCGTAGAATTAAAGGAAGATCAAAATAAAATTGTTTTATTTGGAGCTAGCATTTCGAAAAATTTCAGAAATGTGTCATGAAGAAATGTTTAGGTATATATCTTCTACGTACATAGCGTCACGCCTGACTCCCGGTGGAGTAGGCAGAGACACCGTGCTTGCCTTTGTGTAGAGAACATGTGTACTAACATTCTACGTACATAGCGTCACGCCTGACTCCCGGTGGAGTAGGCAGAGACACCGTGCTTGCCTTTGTGTAGAGAACATGTGTACTAACATTCTACGTACATAGCGTCACGCCTGACTCCCGGTGGAGTAGGCAGAGACACCGTGCTTGCCTTTGTGTAGAGAACATGTGTACTAACATTCTACGTACATAGCGTCACGCCTGACTCCCGGTGGAGTAGGCAGAGACACCGTGCTTGCCGTTGCCACGATTCTGATGAAAATTTGACATCTCTTTGACACCCAGAAGTTTGGTTTGACATGTTTGGCATGCCTGCGTTGGATTAGGTCTGTTACGTCCATTACCCCGAATGACCACTGTCCAAAGTCCTTATTCGTCCATTTCCTTGTATGTAGAGATTACAACAACATAATTCAAATGAATATCGAAGTTGTCGCAGGCACACAACGTATACACGTGGATGCGTTTTGTTTAATCATATTTTTACAACTTTCACATTTATTAATAACACATTTTCCTTTTTGTGATTGATGCGAGCCTCGCCGGGGGCGGGTGCGCGGGGGTGGATGCGCGGGGGCGGGTGCGGGGGGTGGATGTGCGGGCGGATGTGACGTCACGTGAATATTAATCACCTCGCAGGCCGACAGGTGGCGCTGATGTCCCCCGCAGCCTCTCATCGCGCCGCACGTTGAATATTTTTAGATTTTTATTTGAGTTTTTAACTGACGCTGACTGCTAATTATTATCCACGACGTCCATGACGGCTTGTGTGCCCATGTACGAGTATGTCTACCTCGACAGAGCGACATTTGTGTAGTCGTCCGCGCCGGCGCGGCGGCTCTCTCCACCAGGCTCCACTTCACTTCTTTATAGGTCATAAAGCAAACCAGCTACTCTTGAGCCTATTTGGAGCCAAAAAGTTAGATGACATTTTGTTCTACGGTGATTTTTTTTCCCCATACGTAACTAAATAAAATTTAGTTTAGCATGGGAAAAAAAAATTCACCGTCATAAATTTTTATGACCTACTCAGTTTCAAGTTCCGTGTGGGGTACCGGTGGTACTTAGAAAGAAATTCCCCACTGCATCTCTCCCCGTGTATGTCTTAAAAGGTGACTGAGGGATAAGAAGGGCTAAATACCGTGCTAAAGATTGATAGGTCAGCCTCTTGACATGGTCGGCAAGCATTGATATTATAACGTTAAAAAAATGCATCGTCGCCAAGTCGTAAAGTAAGTGTCTCGTGCCTTTATTGCTGCTTGATATTTATCTTGTCGTAATACTTAGCTAAAGAAGAAGAGCGGAAGACCGCGTGTGGTGGCGTGCCTTGGGAGAGGCCTATGTCCAGCAGTGGACCGATACAGGCTGATGATGATGAATGCTTAGCTAAACGTGGTGGTCGTTGTTGTGCTGTATTTCACCCACGTGTGATGACCATGAGTTCTTGCATGTAAGGCACCACCGATTTACCCGAACAGTCGGGTGTTCTATGCATAAGATAAATCTAGATAAACAAAACAGAAGCGGCGAGCGAGACTCCTCCGTCCCTCGGCCTATAGTGTCTTCAGTCTGACATTGTATTTACTAGCGCGCGGAGATGCTCCGCCGGTGTCGACCCTTTGGGAATCAGGCGTGGTGTTATGTCACGCACGAGATACTTACGTATGTATTAAGTACTGTCTCCACCCACACTGCAAACCGGCGGAGAAGAATCGCCTCTGTAAGGAAACAAGTGTCGGTTTATAACAATAACACATGTTGACTTGTGTGACAATAGGACGACACCGCCCGCCGCACACTACACGCCACACGCCACACGCCACACCACACACGCCACACGTCACACGCCACACACCACACGACACACGCCACACCACACACGCCACACGTCACACACCACACGACACAAGCCACACCACACACGACACGGACACGTCCGCGGATTTGTAGCTGGCTACAAATCCGCGGACAAATCTTTCTCTGAATGTGGCCCACCGTGTGTGGGCGATGACGGATTAGTAAAGCATACGAATTATTATTTTTCTGTACCGCACGCAGCACGCCGCCGCCGCCGCCGCCGCGCCGCCGCGGTCGCCACGCACAGAGAATGCCGTGTAGTACCGCACGCGTGCCAGACGTAGCTACCTAATAATGTAAGAAAGTTGAACTTTACTAAACGTGACGGTCGGTGTTGTGCTGTATTACCAGAGTTCTTGTAGCACAACACGAATTACTCTGCTTGCCCAGATTGTCGGCATACAGCGTGAAGGTATGCATGTAGGTGTGTACGAGTGGAATGTGTTTATTTAACTTGAGTTTATTTAGTGTTCATTTAAGAGTTTAGGTAAAAAATATCTAACTTGTGTTATGATTTGTCGTTTTGTCAGCCTCGGTAGCGCAGTGGTGCGGTCGGTCGACTGTCGAATCTTAAGCACACCTGTCAGTTTCAGTTTCCATAATACCTATGTGAACGACCACTGTAAGCAATGTCACCCGCCAGCCACCTACATCGAGGTGGAGCGGTTGCCCTACTCGACGTGACGCGACAGCATACGCCCTCCGCTTGCTTACATACGCCCCCGCTCTTACTGTCGCGCCGGTCGGCAATAAGTCAGATATATAAGAGCGGAGCCCTCCACGGCGGAGCCCTGACAATGTTATGGCGGCAACAGTGAATTCGACTAGAGAGAAAATTGTAGTACGATCGTTTGCAGGTCGTTTCGCTGTGAAAGGGCACAGATCGGTGGTGTAGCAGTACCGGACGGGACATCCTATACGCCCGCCCGCCCCGCCCCCGCGCGCGCCGCCCTACTCCAAGAAGCTTTACAAACGTACCGTAGCGTAGTTGTCACCACCCCCGCCGCGCCGCCGTTACGTGCACACCGCTAACAAATACGTATACAAGAACCGAACATTTGTTTCAGTTATAATTTATATATATGTTACAGTTGCATATTATTCACTGAAGACGAAATATTTGAATCAACTGTTTAATTTTATTAATGATATTAATATAAACAAATGCATTCAATAAATATGTTGTAAATAAAAATAATTAACTATTAACAGTTGAACAAGTCAATACGTTTCCTAGCTACGTTTCCGAGCTAATGCTCGGCGAGATCCAACGCGGCAACAACACTCGCCTGCAAACACTCGCCTGCAGTCAACCATTTTTTTTCAGACTTCCAACTTACTGTGCGTCTAAGAAAATTCGTTGAACCACAAGAGGAAAGGTACTTACAGGAATATTCGCCAACTTTCAAGGGTTAACTTCACCAGTTTTTATTTAATTTTAGTTTGTGTTTGGTTTAAGTGTTTCGAAACTTTATTTGTTGCTTGATTTAAATTGAATTTGAGGTTTAATGAATTTTGGAACTGTTCTTTGCAAAATTTTCACATCTTTGACGTGCACGTGAATTACTAGTCATTTTTTTATTTGTATATAGGTAGGTTGCGATTGACTTTATGAAAGTAGGTGGTAGCTTTATTTTATGCAATGCGTATTGGCGCGCAATTCGACTTTGACAGGTAAATGTCAAGGAGGGGAAGTTAGAACTTGTGGTCCAGTTCCCAACAAGTACATACATCACATTATACAATATTTGTTTGATAACGTAAGACCAAACTGACATATAAACTGTTTTCGCACAGTTAACATATTTAGTTATTATTATGCTTATGAAACATCGGTGCGTAACATTCGTAGGTATGAGAACTAAAACAAAAGAGAAGTGTTGGCGCGCCGACCGGGAAGAGTGGAGGCGGAGGAGATGTGAAGACGCCTATGTCCCGCAGTTTGTAGTGGATGACCGAAGGACACGTCACACGCTCTGCTGAATGAGAAGATGAGAAGACGAGACGAGTGGAGGCGGAGGAGATGTGAAGACGCATATGTCCCGCAGTTTGTAGTGGATGACAGCACGACACGTCACACGCTCTGCTGAATGAGAAGATGAGAAGACGAGACGAGTGGAGGCGGAGGAGATGTGAAGACGCATATGTCCCGCAGTTTGTAGTGGATGACAGCACGACACGTCACACGCTCTGCTGAATGAGAAGATGAGAAGACGAGACGAGTGGAGGCGGAGGAGTAGTGAAGACGCATATGTCCCGCAGTTTGTAGTGGATGACAGCACGACACGTCACACGCTCTGCTGAATGAGAAGATGAGAAGACGAGACGAGTGGAGGCGGAGGAGTAGTGAAGACGCCTACGTCCCGCAGTTTGTAGTGGATGACCGCAGGTCACGTCACACGCTCTGCTGAATGAGAAGATGAGAAGACGAGACCAGTGGGAGATGTGAAGACGCCTATGTCCCGCAGTTTGTAGTGGATGACAGCACGACACGTCACACGCTCTGCTGAATGAGAAGGTGAGAAGACATATCTACTTGGGTTAATAGAATAAATTACTAAATCTAGATATATGTGTTTTAGGCTTCTTCTTGAAACGGTAGAAGATCATGCAGTTTTTTTGAACAAGGGAAGCGATTTGCAGTGTCGGATAAAGTGTGCTAGTGGATTCCTCAGTACTTACAGTGAACAGTAAATGCGTTTTAGAGATCAATTTGGTAAGAGAGATAATTAAATAATGATTGCGGTTGGTCTCACAGAATAATAATGTTTTTCGTTGTACTGCGGCCCGGGGTGGTGCGGGGGTGTGGGGGTGCGGGGGGTGTTCACCTACCTAGCAGCTAGTTGGCTTCACTAACCTCGCTACACAGCACCAGCACACAGAACAACTCACCTATGTCTAGTAGCTAGCGCTCCAGCAGGAGTGGGCAGTGGCCCGCTGTTATCTGTCAAACCGTGAAACTGTTGAACATTTCTGTCGCGTTATTTGTCTCGAAATGAAGTGGACGAGGTCGCACGCTAGCTTGTGATACTTATATTGGAAGATTGTAATAGGGTCTTTCTCCGCCGTCGCAATATTTCGATGACTTCGGTGGCACTTTTTTTTTCTTTGAATTTAGACATTCTCACAGGCAAAAGATAATTTAGAATTAATTTAGAATCGAATGGTAGTGGAGGGAACGAAATTGATTGAACGGTTATGAAGTTATTGAATTAAAAAAATATGATGTCCACCGAAATCAATATTTAAGTCACCGAAATCAAATCGTGTAATTACTTCATAACTTAACACTTTAAACACTATGCAACTGTGCAAAAGAACAAACAATACCAACTACAATTGTGTGCAATTTCGATATGAGTAGGTATTGAGCAGATTAATTATATTGTAAAAAATTTTTTTGTGATATTGCCGGTCTCTTTCCTTGTTAAGTGCATAAAGTATGGGGTCGCTTTTATTTCTAGCTTTTCTAAGTCCTTCAGCCACTCTTTTTTTAGCTAAGCGTTCCTCTTTTGAATTCGCTATCACGGCAAAGCTCACACGTAATACTATACCTAATAATAAATCGACCACCGATACGTCGAGATACTCCAAAACTTGTATCGGTAAACGGCGGTGACTGTGAGACTCCATGAAAATACTCGCCCAATCCAATGATATTCTGCTAAGTACTCGGCAACATACATTTTTATGCGGACAAAAGTAGGTACACGGATCCTACACCAGTCACCCTTCAGCCAGACGGGACGTTGCGGATGAGAAGAGGCGAAGACTGTCTGAACTCTTCTTTGTCAGCCTCGATAGCTCAGTGGTGCAGACAGTCAACTGTCGCTATTGAATGTTAAGCAACGCTGGGTGCGGTCAGTACTTGGATGGGTGACCGCTGACCGTTGGAGGCTGACCGAGGTTCGGATTCCTCGTAAAACTGTAGGTCCCTTCCCTCCTAATCTTACTTGGTGTTAGGGTTTAACCCGCCCAGGTACCACCGCACTTAATGAAACGTCGGTCTAAACGGCTATGTAAATAGTTTGTGTTTTCCGACCAGTTCAGTGTAGACGATCAAAGGGGGAAGCACTGACATGGCACCTAGTTCACCCGGTGTTATGGGCTGACATCACGGACGTTGTAGGTGATGTAGCCAACCATGTCAGTTACCATAAAAAAAAAAAAAAAAACTCGAACAAACGCTTCGGTCTATTTCCGAATGGGGCCGTACTAATTTGGTCGAGTTTAACGCTTCCAAGACAGTCTGCGCGTTCAGTGCGAAAAGAACGGCGTTCACACCCGCTCCTTCCTTCCAGGTCCCGTCGCTAAAATTAAGCGATCACCTCGGGGTCCTCAGAGTCGAACTGTCGCACGACCTAAACTTTCGGCGCCATAATCTAGTGCAAGGCCAAGCTAGTTTCTAAAAAGTTGGGCGTACTCAATAAGGTGCGACGGTACTTCACGCCGGGCCAAAGGCTGCTTTTGTATAGCACAGATTAGGTCCTGCTTGGGGTACTGCTCGTACTTGTGGGTTGGCTCAGCTAAATACCAGCTTGCGCCTTTGGCTTCGATCCAGAGTCGAGCCCTGCGACTAGTGGATGACCCCAACGTGTATCGCGATCTAGAACCACTGCAACTCCGTAGGAATGTCGGCGACATAAGTGTGTTCTATCGCTTATTCAATCCATGGTGAATGCTCGGAGGAGCTGTTTAACGCGATCCTTCCGTCCCCTTTCCACCTCCGCACAACGCGCACTCGACAGGGATTGCATCCCTATACGCTGGACTTATACGGGTGAGTACCAATCGGTTCTGCAGGTCTTTCCTCCACAGAACTGGTAAACTCTGGAACGCTCTCCCTGCCCACGTATTTCCCCCCAAGTATCGTCTCGGGTCCTTCAAGAGAGGCGTGAATAGCACCTGTCAGGCCGGCATGGCATTCGAAAGCCCAGCGTACGGCCGAATTTCCGTGGGCGTCATTAGGCACCTTATTGGTGGATCGTCGTCTCATGTCGCGCTTTTTATTTAAAAAAAATGCTCCTTGGTAAGGGAGTGAGGCAAGGGGACGTGATCTCACCCAAGCTCCTTACAAAAGCTCTTGAAGACGTGTTCAAGACGCTTGAGTGGGAGAACATTGGAATAAATGTCAATGGGGAGTTTCTCAGTCATCTCCGTTTCGCGGATAACATTGTCCTCCTCGCCCATACCCGGGTTCAGCTTCAAGAGACGCTCAGCGACCTTTACGAGGTCTCGCGAGACCTCGCGCTGAACGTCGGCTTGAGGATGAACCTGGATTTTTTTTATTGCTTCTGAACAGGGTGGCTCTACCCGAGGTCGAAGCTTCAGGCACAACCAATTTCACCGCCGAGGAGGTGCCAGTCCGGCTTGGAGGTTGACCAATGTCGCTGGGGAAAGGCTATTAACCCGCGATTTGAAGATCCGTGGATTGTAGGAGTGGGGAAAGATATTCCCTGGGAGCCCGTTCCACACCTTTGGAGTGCGGCACAAGAACGATTTAGAGAATCGTGCAGTTCGAAGAACTCTTCTGTCGACTACAAAGGGGTGTTTCGAGAATCTGGTCAACCCGAGCAACAGTTTCGCGTCTCGCGTTTGCTGCTGAGGCTTCTCTACCCTTCCAGTCCTTGATGAACCCTTCGTGCACCGTGCTGTCCTCCACGTAACAATGTATTTCGCCGAGCGAGAGCATGTCGTTGATGAATAATAGAAACAGCGTAGGCAACATCACGGATCCTTGTGGAACACCAGCATTGATTGAGTAGTCGGCCGAGCAGGCACCATCTAGGGTGCCATCTAGGTCTGATCTACGGTGAAATGATCGAACAAGTGGAGGAATACGTATATTCCGAACAAATATTTCGGCTAGGTAGGTCGACAAGGCCTACTCAAGGAGGTAGAGAGACACATTCAACTGGGTTGGGCTGCCTTCGGAAAGCTGAAGTTCGTCCTAAAGTCGGATCTACCGTAACGCAAAACATATTTAATAAGAAATATATACTAGTCTCAAAAGTTATTTAGTTAATACAGTGTAAACGGCATAATACTATATAACTTCGATTAAAAGAAAAAGTGTTGTTTTTTTTTTGTACTTCATTCGACGAAAACTCTCAATGACGCAATAGAATACAGTAAGTTAGGTTTTGCTACGTAGAGTTTGCAGTCTTAAATGTTTTTAAATTTATGTGAATAAATTTTTTTTTTCATTTCTAAACCTCAAATACTTAAGTTATCCTGTTTATAAGTTATAATAGGCATGCTATTTAATTAAAAAATATGTTTCTTGCTTTCGGTGGTTTTGAAATTGACTTCGGTGCACCTATTTCCACCGAAAACACCGAAGTCATTGACACTGAAATCAAAAAAGTAAGGAAAATCTAAAATATTTGCAAATATAATCTATATATACAGTATTGCTCTCTAAGTTGGAGATCTAGGACTAATAAGACAATCTCTAATTAAAATATAATAGTAATATGTCAAATAAATAACGAGAAAATTGGTTCAGCGATATCAATTTTATAGGTTACCAAGCCACCGAAAACGATTACATACCTTAATAACACGGCCGCACAGGAACGCACAGACGTGTTGTCCTCGCCACAGAAGCGGCGCGACTGATATTTTTTTTCGCTTTAACAGCTATGCACGCAGCTACAATAATATAGGATCTATGAGCGTATTCGTGCGCGCCACCGATATCAAAGGAAACTAGCGGACGCAGATAAAATAATTCGTATTTCGTCTTCTAAAGCGTATTCATGCTTAGTAAAAATATAAGGTAAAGCATAACTAACTAGGTTTTAGAGTACATATACAAAGTAGCGTAATTCCTTATAGATGATAAGAAAAAAAATGTTTTCTACCGCAAAGTGTAGTCCGGACGCGCCAGTGAAGTCAAGATTTCAGCAGTTAGAATTTTTTTTATCGCATTTCTAATTAATGAATTAAAAAAAGGACACAGGCCCCCCCTAGTATTTTAATCATATCTACAATATAAAAAAATATGAAAGTATTATGAATCCATTTTATAAGACTTTTCGATCCGGACTCGCTTATTCTGCCCATCCGGAGAAAGACCCAATAACAGAAAATATGACAAATGCAAGTGTAGTGTATTAGCTCGTGTACTACCATAAGAATGCTTACGAAAGATTCAGATTCCGACTCAGATATTGATTGCGCCTTTCGTTGAGACATTTCACATTCAGTATGGTGCGACGAACTAGCCTCCCACCAAAGTATATTTTGTATTTATACTTCACCCGATAGGTGTTGTCGAATAATTATTCCGAAAATCCACGCTTCCGCGAGTAACCTCTAAAATAAAACATGGCCTGCGTTTAGCATTCAAGTGATCTCTAGGTAAACTCAAGCAATGTATACATACGTATACACTGAATTAAGTGTAGATGGACCCTGTATCTTCCTCTCTTCGAGGAAGCGTTGTGTAACCGTATAACCCAGAGTACTAACTCAATCCCTAGCTTTCTATCCTAACCTTTGTTCTTCGAATAATATTCTAACTACATATGTAATTTTCTGCCTAAGTCCGCCTCTCCTATATCACTGTGTCTCTTCCATCACATTGTAATTGTCTGTATTCTCTCCTCCCAGAAATTGTGTTAACCAGTAATTTTCAAATTATTCAAACAATTTCCCCCCGGAGGGGGAAGTAAGGAGCTCCACGAGTCCGGGTTTCCTCACCCGGGCTCTCCACGCTCCTCACAGTGGCCATCATCCATATAGGGCTGCTTTACTACCAGCAGCTCTATTTTGTATACCTAATGGCCCCCTTTGATTCCTATCCTGTGAAGAAACTGTTTCTCTTAGGAAGAGATTTAAAATGAAATTCGTGGTGTAATGTGGGTGATTTAGGGCCCCTACGGACCCCAAATCCTAAAGGCGTGCGTGTGTGTGTAAGTGTGTGTGTGTGTGGTCCCTATCCTAACCTCGAAGTACTTCGTCCGACGGGCTCCGCCTATCGAAAGAAGGCTACCACAGGTTTCCTCGTCAGACGGTCAGCTCAGCTTGCACCGGTCCTTAGAGTACCGCCACTCCTTCGCCCAGATAGAATAGGTATCGCTCTAACAGATCATAACAATTTGGACCTCTTCCCCTAGCAGGACTAAGGATAACCACTGTGGGGTATTTACCTGGTCTTCCTAGTACCTACCTCACTAACTACTACCAGGCCTTCGTCACTCGCTCAAGGTCGCGAGTTAAATGCCTACCGCTTGGCGTACCGACTAATGTACAATTAACAGTGGGCTGTCGCTATCCAGCCAGACCGGGCGTGTGGCGCTTTCGAATTTAGAAAATGTCGAAATCACGTAATTATTGTGCAGTGGACGGGTGCAAAAGTCAACAGACAAATGAAAACTTGTCTTTTTTTTCATTGCCGAGAGAAGAAGAAAGGTAAGTGTTGTTTAGTAGCATTTTGATTTATTTCTAGTAATTTATTGATTCATATAGTAGGAGGTCATTGATTTAAAATGATATTATTATATTGCCAATAACATTAGTACGCCGAACAGCGTGGTGTGTATGGCCTAATTCGTATAAGGATAATAGGTACATTGTAGATGATCATTGATCATTAAATTTATTGATCAAACAAAACTATCACTGGAAGGTTGCACGCAATGCACGCTTCGATGTGAGAAACTAATTGTGACGCTAACGCATGCATGAATTTGTTCGCATGAATTTGCCGTAGCTAAATATCATATCGTTGGTAGCTAGAACGATAAAAGTTGGTAGGTATCATCTTCATTTTATTCCTCACAATAAGACAGCACAAAAACACAGCCCTTAACGCGCTGAACGGCGCGCTTTCGAGATAGAGTTTACACGACAGAAAGAGAAGCGAAATGTAGGCAATTATCGTGGTTAGGCATGCAGCTCTGGGCGAGTCAATTTGTACTTTATCGCGTCGTCGCAGAGTAGCTATTTCTTTGTGAGTGTTTGTACAGAGCAGCTTCTGTACGGAGTACTCTTTTCTATTCTGTGCTACTACACGCTATGATACTACTCGTTCCCACGAAGCGAACCCTCTCTCCCTTGCAAGATTAAGGAGAATTAATTCACACAGCTACATGACTAACCTACCAATATGAATTTAGTGTTTGAAGAACCTAACTACCCACGTTATAATTTGATAATTTAGCCAGAATTCCAGTTGCTCTTCGACCTTATGTTACGTCTTCTTACCACGAGGCATTTTCTCGTGATATCATAGAGAATGAACTGAATCTTGTGCGAACAAGCGTGTATGCTTATTCAGCATAGCTAGCGTTGCCACCCAACATTCCATCGAAAGGAAAAGAACCTCGCATGAGTGCGCGCGCATGCATATTTCAGCGTACCCGCAACCCACATACAACGTTCCAAGGAAGAACCCTGTGAGATCGTGCGTGTATGCATATTTCAGCAAAACCCGCTTCCCTCACAACATTCCATGAAAGAACTCTGCGTGAGTGGGCGTGCATGCATATTTCAGCGTACCCGCTCCCTCACCCAGTGCTCCAAAAGGGAAAGAGCCCTGTAATAGTATGCATGTATGCATATTTCAGCATAGCTAGCATCCCACACAGTGCTCCAGTGATGGTCCATATAAAAATATTTCACATCCCTAATACTAGCAAATAATTTCTGAAAAGCCAGTATTGTTTCCAAAACTAGCCCAGCCACCAAAAGAAGACTTCAAGACAATGCAATTTAATAGAACTGGTCGAATTGCAACTAGAAAACTCCAAAATATCGCGCGGCGTCCAAGACTCACCGAAACGTTGCTGCCGAGAAGCAATGACGCTCGATGCGACTTAGCGATGACCGGTGCTCAGGCAAGTTGTTCCGTCGAGGCTCGCAGCTGCAGAAAAAGTGCCCCTCCCGTGTTACACGCCCTTAAATAGCCTCGCTTTCTTACTCCCACTCTTACCCCCATGACCAATCGAAAATCATTCCCAACATCATTTCCGCGTCTCCCATTGGTCGACCAATCACAATGCCTGAAGCAATTTTCCTTAAAAATGCGTTCCATATTTCCCTAAAACTTTCAGTAACTAATCTCTGAAAAATGCTACGAATTCACAAAAGTAGATGTAATACAGTCAATTCGTCATATATCTTACTGCATGCCGACGTACAATACTTATCTATCATCATTTATCGCTTATACGGTGTTGCTAGCTATTCCTGTTCAAAATGTATGCAAGTTGTATTATCTGCGCCTGACTACATGCCACCCGCTACAATTTATACGCAACGCGGTCTCTTTGCTATACTCACTACCCAGGCGCTAAACTAACTCCTACGCCCTATAACATTTTACCAGCCAGCCTTCATACGTCCTATTGCTAGCTATTTTCATTGAGGTAGGTTGTGATTCATCACAGTCGCCCGCCTAGAGGCGATTTTCGCGGCATGGGAAAGAATTTATTTTCTGCTTCCATGATCGCGACTAGCGTCTCTACACCACACTATAGTCTATGTCTGTCTGTCGCCAACATATATTAATGCTATGGCTGCAGTACTGCTTTTCGTAGATGTGCCTCTGTTAGGGTGTTCGTTCCCTCTCCAGAAGGTCCGTAGTACCAACAACTTCTTCTAATAGGGTGTTTGTCCCCTTACCAGAATGATTGTGGCATTTTATTTTGGGTGCTAAGCAGTCCCGACCACACAACACAACATATGGGCATTCGTCCTAGTATAGTCAGGTTAGACTCATCAGAAGCTCAAAATGAAATTACTAAACACTTAATACCCTGTTTCATGCCATAGAAAGATTTCCCACCAGCTCAGGAAACCTGTAGTCTTACCCCTCGCTGATAGGGCAGGATCAGTACTTCTCTCCAGGGAGAGCGCACAACATACCTTGCCACCTCCGGTTTAGACACGCCGCACATTCCAACACCTTAACCTTTCTAGTTATAGACAGGAAAACTGGGAAATCATTACTGAGAAAATTTTAAATTGACTTTGCTTCTTCCGAATCATAACCTTTGCTAACTAACTCACCCGTTGACAAATGGATGGGCCCAGTCTGATTGTACACGACTCTACTTTAATCTCATCCAACATTGCTCCGGTCAATGGTTCAAATTGCTATGTTCTATCACTTTTCATAGACCGGAAAATGTCACCACTAACTTTAAACGCTCCTTTTTGCTTAGTGTAGAACGCCCTCGGTACATGATAACATTTTCCTTCCCGAGCGAGAACAAATTAAGGTCTCGATGAAATGTAAAGTTCTGCACTATGGCTTTGTTCACCTCACATTTTCCAAGTCCCATTCGTGTGTTCAACACACTGAGTTTACGTTCACATTCTTTTCGGAGCAATGTATGGGAAATGCAATAAAAATCGAAACCAAAGTGTCCTGATTCATTGTAAAAGTCTCTTCAGGTCAGAGCTCTGCTCTCATTAGAAGGAAGTTTCACTACCGAGTACAGACACTATAATACCCAATGGTTTACTCGCGTATTTCTGTATTTACACAACCATCCAAACCCAGCATCTACCAACAAGTCTATTCTAAGTCTTAAAACCTTTTGTTCATAATTATCAATAACTCAACTCCCCCACGCCGAACAGGATTTTATTCCTATTTGTCCGTAGCGGGTATTATTCGTTAGAGCTTTCTATTCCCTAGCTATATGCTATAGTCTCTACTGTTTCCGTCCTTTAATTAACCCCAGAATAATACTAAGAATCTATATCTACAATTGTACCTCCTAACCCGTCCTTACTTCAGGACAGCATAGTTTCACTCGCCAACCTACACACGATCCGCGGCTACGTTCGACGCCCTAATTACCAATTTTACTTCATTTTCATACTCTATTCGCCCGCCTGACTATGTAAAATCCTTGATTAATCTATGAACACACCGTATTAACTGACTTAGTTTTAACCGATATTTTATCCGAAATATACCCTTTGTACACGCTCTATTTATTCCTATATAAACCATGACCCCAATCCCTAGTCTGTCGCTCAAGGGACCCTCCTACCTACTCCTCTTGTACCAGGTGGACGAAACCCTATCGTTAGTAATACTTCACCATAACCTTACCCCTTCCTATCACTTTGAACGGAACCCTATCAATATTAATATTTTACTATATCCTTTATTCCAAACTCCTCTCTTATCCTATTTTACTATATTCTATCTGCGTAACAACCCAAGTAGTACGCCCGCCAAATTATGTTTACTCTATAGCTCGTCCAACAAATGTTGATCGTTCTCTAATGTGTTCCCTTCCTATATTGCACATACAAAAAATAACCTACCTATTATCCTACCTCGCCCGCCGGACTCCATCCTATCCTATGACAACTACGTGGCTTTGTAATCCCATGGGGCTAACCTCTAACCTAACCTTACTGCTCTATTATCGCTCACTCCTTCGTCACCACCCGGCATTCCTTACTCAGGTACTCTCACCAAATTCCTAAGCCATTACCTATGACCAATCGGTTCAGTAGACCAAACGTTACCTTCTCCACATCTATCTTCATGTACCCGATTTTACTAAATTGTGACATCTCATACCAAACTTACCGAATTTTACCAAACCGAGTCAAATCGTACCACCTTACCGGATTTTACCAAACCGAATCAGTTTAAATTCTGAAATTTCAGTAGTGAATGGTGAATAAATCATTATTCTACTACTGCTCTAAGTTAAACAGTATCGCACTGTAGCAATACTAACTTAACAACGTAGGGTCCTACCAACTAGACGATCACGGCCCTCCCTAAACCTATGTTCTACACGTACAGATTCGCATTCCCTCAAGACTGCGATAAGAAGGTAGTTTTTATCTTTGATCATTACCATACCTATTATAATTTATAACATTTATTTTATTTTCTATCTAATTTTAACCTATTCCATTTTCTCGCCCGCCTAAACATATGCATTCCGTAACCCTAAAGACAACAAGTATGCTCTTGTTACGGCACAATATGATGCGCGTACGCCGTAAAGGAGTCGTCCTTTCAGTTACCAGATAAATAGGAAATCTCTACTGTACGTCAAACCAAACTTCTCCCAATTCTTCGCCTTCCAAATTCCGCGTTCTAAATAATAGTATACATGCATAACATAAAGGTTAGTACGATTGTTGAAGACTCACCGTTCGCCCGCCAGATTCGTTGTAGCCTCCATTGCTCATCCTCCCATAAAATTAATGTATGTTCCCCAACCTCTCCTAAATAACTCACCACCCAAACAAATGCATAAAGATCCGCTCAACATTACCCGCCTTCAGCTAGCACGATGATAAAACCTTTTTACACCACACTCGTCAACTCATACAGCATTTATCAGCCCGACGTACAATACTTTAAACAGTTTAAGATACTTATAAAAGACCCCGCAATGTCAATGCGATGTGTGTAACAGTATTCTGCTTCACACAAACCGAACAATAAAACCAGATTCTTATTTTATAAGTAATTTTATATATAACTTGAAACATTTTACCACCTGTTCGATCATAATATGAGACAATAGGACCTTCTAATAAGAATAGATACAGGGCACCGTTTAAATGGTCCAGTGTACCTAATAAAACGCCAAGTTTAATTCGTATATATATATTTTTTTTTCGATCTTGATTACAAATTAATAATAATAATGCAATATTGCCCTGCAATATTGCAATCCGCATGTGCATCGAAGAATATTCGTTGATTTTGGTATGCGTAGACTTATGTAAACCCCACTATAAATAAAACGTTAACATTAACCGCACTCAAGTACCTATTTATTCAAAGACGAATAAGTATTTTCCTGAAAAAGAAAAATCATAATTAAAACAATATTCAAATCCTCTACCTCTTATTTGGTCTAATAATTAATTATAGAATTGATATTTAAAAAAAATATATATATAGTTAAGTCCATGTAAGTATACACCCTATAAACACGTGATTAGTCTATGTAAATATGTGGTTTAGTATTCATCCACGAAAATAAATTATTTAACATAAATAGATAAATAATAATTCCCGACCGTTCGGACACATCTCACAGAAACATGCACGGTACATAATTTACCTGAGGCGTAAAGGCGGACTTATCCCATTATAGGAATTTCTTCCTGTCAATCCCTGGATGGTTGAGAGTAGTAGCATAATATTTCATCAGCATCTTATTTAACTATAAGTCCTTGTTCTATCATTTTAAAATATAATATTGCGAGATACACTTACCTTTTGTTATTCTTTTGGTTATTTTTTTTTTCTTTTCTCTTCTTACTCTTTTTTTTCAGTAGGATAATATTAACATGTACTCAGCTCACTCACAAATACTTAGCCAGATCATAAACCGAAGAGTGACGAACCACCCGCAGTCCGGGGTTCGAAGCCTGTCCCCGCGCATCCACAACAATCCCTACCGACGCAGGTAACCAAGTAATATGCATGTACGCACGGATTCGCAAGCATAGTCATACCAATCAGCAAGTACGCACACAATTACATATGCGCACGAACGCCTGCACGCATCCACGCATGTACGCACGCAATTAGGTATCTATAGACACACAAGTAGATATGTAAGTAACCAATTAAATATGCGCCCACGCACCCAAACACCAATGTATTCACGATCCCTAAGTACGCAAGTATCATTCGTGTACACGAACAGACATGCCTGCGCATGTGGGGAAAATGTCCTCTATGCAAAAGCAGATATAGCTAAGTTCAAAGATAAGACAGTAAATTACTAAAAATAACTAATAATTAACACAATAAATCACATCCAATTCATGATAGTCTATCCAATAATCAAACCTCGAGTTGAACCTGTCACACAATATTTGATATTTTGTTTGACCGTGTGTATTGGTGTTTATAAGAATAAAGTTTCTCCTTTTTTCTTCCCTTTTAAATCGTGGGAATCAAACGAATAGCGAATTCGTTCACTACTGCCAGCATCGAGTGACAGCGCTGCACGGTATAAATTTATAATTACTTACAATATCTCTAATAGCCTATTACCGTGTCCTTGATTCGCGTTAGGTGCAATATACATAACACACTTCCCTTACATTCCGAAAGAATAAAGGCATTACTAGAGTATAGACCCCTGAAATATTCAAAATCCGAAACACTTTGAAAGTTGGGAACTCCTGAACTCAAAACATATTGAAAGTCGGACTCCTCCCTAAACATTCCTAAAATTAAAATATTTCTAAAGTCGAGAACCCTAAACCATTCCAAATTTGGCACTATTCTCGAAAGTCTGAGGACCGCTTAATCCAAAATACTTGGAATTTGAAACCTCCCTTAATAATCTGGAAAATGAAAGTAATTTTCTAAATTTGAGAACCCTAAACATTCAAGATTTGAAAATAATTTTGAAAGTTTAGAATGTCTGACCTCAAAATATTTTTGGAAGTTGAGACCTCCTTTAAATATCCTGGAAGAATAAAATATTTTTTAAAAAATTGAGAACCCTAAGATGTTTAAAATTTGAAAATATTTTTCAAAAATAAGAACCGGTAAGTTCAAAATTTTTTTTTTTTTTTTTTTGAAGTTAAGACCTCCCTTAAATATCCTGAGGAAAATAAAATAATTTTCTAAAGTTGAGAACCCTAGACTTTCAAAATTTGAAAATATTTTTGAAAATTAAGAACCGCTAAGTTCAAATATGTTTGGAAGTTAAGACCTCCCTTAAATATCCTAAGGAAAAATAAAATATTTTTCTAAAGTTGAGACCCTAGAATTTCAAAATTTGAAAATATTTTTGAAAATTAAGAACCGCTAAGTGCAAATATGTTTGGAAGTTAAGACCTCCCTTAAATATCCTGAGGAAAATAAATATTTTTCAAAATTGAAAACCCAAAATAATAAAAAATTTGGAAATACTTTTGAAAATTAAGAACCGCTAAGTTCAAAACGTTTTGGAAGTTAAGACCTCCCTTAAATATCCTAAGGAAAAATAAAATATTTTTCTAAAGTTGAGACCCTAGAATTTCAAAATTTGAAAATATTTTTGAAAATTAAGAACCGCTAAGTGCAAATATGTTTGGAAGTTAAGACCTTCCTTAAATATCCTGAGGAAAAATAAAATATTTTTCTAAAGTTGAGACCCTAGAAATTCAAAATTTGAAAATATTTTTGAAATTAAAAACCGCTAAGTTCAAAATATTTTTGGAAGCTGAGACCTCCCTTAAATATTCCGGAAAAGTAAAAATATTTTTCTAAAGTTGAGACCCTAAAATTTCAAAATTTGAAAATATTTTTGAAAATTAAGAACCGCTAAGTGCAAATATGTTTGGAAGTTAAGACCTTCCTTAAATATCCTGAGGAAAAATAAAATATTTTTCTAAAGTTGAGACCCTAGAAATTCAAAATTTGAAGATATTTTTGAAATTAAAAACCGCTAAGTTCAAACTATTTTTGGAAGCTGAGACCTCCCTTAAATATTCCGGAAAAGTAAAAGTATTTCTTAAAGTTGAGAACCCTAAAATATTTAAAATTAGAAAATATTCCGAAAGTTGAGAACCCCTGACTCCGAAATATTCTTGGGATGTTGAGGCCTCCCTTAAATCAAAAATATTTTTGTAAATAAAGTTGTAAACCCCTGACATGTCACGATTTTGAAATGGTTCGAAATCCCTGACACTAACTTAATTTGGAAACCTTTGAGAACCCCTGACTCATCATGAATTTGAAAAAGTTCGAAATCCCTGACAATATAAATTTGAAAAAGTTTGAGCACCCCTGGCTTATCGTGAATTTGAAAAGTTCGAAATCCCTGACAATCTAAATTTGTAAAAGTTTGAGCACCCCTGGCTTATCGTGAACTTGAAAAGTTCGAAATCCCTGACAATCTAAATTTGGAAAAGTTTGAGCACCCCTGACTTATCATGAATTTGGAAAAGTTCGAAATCCCTGACAATATAAATTTGGAAAAGTTTGAGCACCCCTGACTTATCATGAATTTGAAAAGGCTTACAACCTAAATTTGGAAAAGGTTGAGAACTCCTGATATAATACCAATTCGAAAATATATCGAAAGTCTAGACCTCTGAATCATTGCGAAATTCAAAAATGTTCTAAGAACCACTACTCTTTTCCAAAGTTGAAAGGTTTGGAAACCCCTGACTTATCGTGCCCTTGTAAAATGTTTACAACCCCCTACATATCATGAATTCGAAAGGCATGACACTTACCAAGCCTAAAAGTTTGGAAACTGCTTATATATATGTATCTGAAAAAGTTTAAAATCCCTGACCTATAAATTTGGAAAAAGGTTTGTAACCCCTGACACTTCCCTTTAGAAAAGTTAGAAACCCCTGACACCACCTTGTAGCCCGCACAATAACCAAACTTAGTTATAAAATAATTTGCAAAACGTGGTGATCGGCGTTGTGCTGCAATTCACCAGAGCTCCCACCGCACAACATCAATCACTCCGCCCACCCCGACTGTTTTCTTTCAACGCGTGCAACATGTACACATGTATCAAATATTATTTATAAATTAGTCTAATTAATTAAACAAACACATTTATGGGCAAATCTAAAACCACTCACTCGATATGGATCACAAATCGACAGGCTTAATTCGACCTCCAATCGCATCAACACTCACCAACTGGCCCTCTCACCTTTTGACACCTATACATACGACCGCAACCTAAAATCGAAACCTGGACCTCTGTCATGGCACCTAATTCCTATACTCTTTATAATCCATTCCTTCCGCATTCCGCACGGACAACAATCATGCACGACCGATAAAAATTAAATATCTCGATCGGCACGTTCTCCGACATTGCACTTGCTCCCTCCTAACCGTTTTAACTCTTACATTCCCCGCACGCATTCCTTGAGCAACTGGAATCCCCATTCCTCATACCAACCAATCAGTTCCAAAATAAACAAACTTAACAATCCATTCCCTATCCTATCAATAAACAAACACTACATTCAAGCCCAAAACCACTCACTCGAAATGAACCACGTATTCGGCATGTTCACTAAGAGCCTCTATTCGCCACACACACACAAAAATCTGACCAAGACTCAACCTCACGACCTAACCAACATTGTACATGGCACCTAATTACTTCCACTGGTCAACTTGTACACCATGACCTTCGTTTACCACTAACCTAATCTAGTAAGTACCATATCGCCCACACACGCAAAGTCAGACCTAGACACAACTTTACAACTAACCTTCACTTGTACATGGCACCTAATTAGTCACATCAATTAACTGGGATCCCCTAACCTTAACCTACCATCACCTACTAGTAGGTGCCATACCGTCGCTCGCTACTAATTCGCGAAATACCTACTTTGGAGCCTAAAATGCACACCTTATCACTACTACACAAATCATTAACTAAACATCCATTATACATTTTCAAAATGCTATGTTTCGTTCTTCTCGCATTCCTCTAAAATGAAATAAAGATTCGAATCTTTTTATTCCTCGGCGACAATCTCAACCAAAATTAAATGAGTCTGTTGGAACCCGGTCAAACATAACCACTCTTTTCAAACACACATATTTTACGGTTTTTTTATTTTACAAAGGAAGCTTACACCCCAACTAACTTCTTTTCCACAAAAACAACTAGAAAATTCCCTTTATTGACCTCAAACTGGCCCCGATAAACTATTTCGCGCGCGAGTGTACCTAATTATTACACATGACAAGATTATTTTCGAACATAACTTCAGTGTTTTAGGTATGAAGCCCTCCGCGCTCAGTTGGCGTGCCTTAACTTAAATAGAATGGCTATCCAATTTTACAACTAAGGTTTTCATAGAATATTCTTACTACAATATTGTTGATTTTAGTACATTCTAGGATTCTAAATTAATTGGCTTTTGGGCTTATAGCACAATTTTTCCGATAACCCATATAAAAAAATTTTTCCTCTTCCTGCTATATCTCGGTGTACCCGGAATAAATTATTGATTTTAGTTTCACAATCTCTGGATAAAATATTTCCCTTTGGCCCCACCTTACTTCTACGAAGTTGCTAACATTCCGCTTAAAAATATGCCTCACACCATTCATACATACCATTCCCCTAACTTCCACTTTGTTTAGTCTATCACCTCTCAACCCGACTACATTCTTCGTGCAAACAGTTTTTTTTTCTATCACGGCGCTGCTCATTCTAGCCAATAGCGAACGCCATACCGCACCGGCGCTCACATCCCATTGGTCAAAATTGGTTTTCACTTAAATATTTCTAGATGTCCGCAGAACAATGATAATGAACTTCCTAGAAGGAAATGTAAGCAATTTTCTTTTACGAACTCAAAGATGAATCTCTAGTCGACTTTCTGGTGACAATTCGTTCACGTTAAAATCGGTTTTCTAGCAACATTGTCGGCAAATTGTAGACAATATTCCTGTAAATTAACTAATTGTACACAGACTGCACTCGCGCCGGAAAATGAAATATGTACTCACTCTCAGCTTCAAGCGGCGAAACCTCCCGCCTCGTAGGCGGGAGTCCAAATCTCTTCTCTCGCAAAACTGCCAGTCAGCACCGCGTTCCACGAACAACTTTTCACGCATTTCCTCACCGAATTCCACACTTAATCACTTTCCCGGTATCACTTCCTAAACGTTGTTTACTTATATCGCTACTCCCTATGAGTTGGATTTTTTCCTATCGCTTTTGAGTATATAAGACCCCTATTATTGTCCTGAACTACTGCCTAAACCGCAACGAACTACATTTTTCTTCCATTTTTTTTTCTGAACCCTAGGTATCCTAGATTTGGATAGAATCTAGCCTGGTCTTAAGGCTCCACTTCAACGTACTAGATTGTTATTCAATTTTCCCTTTTTTTTAATAAAAAAAAATTTTCCAATCTTTTTTTTTTTTTTTTTGAACCCTAGGTATCCTAGATTTAGAGAAGAACTATCCTGGTCTTAGGCACCACTGCGACGAACTAGCCTCCCACCAAAGTATATTTTGTATTTATACTTCACCCGATAGGTGTTGTCGAATAATTATTCCGAAAATCCACGCTTCCGCGAGTAACCTCTAAAATAAAACATGGCCTGCGTTTAGCATTCAAGTGATCTCTAGGTAAACTCAAGCAATGTATACATACGTATACACTGAATTAAGTGTAGATGGACCCTGTATCTTCCTCTCTTCGAGGAAGCGTTGTGTAACCGTATAACCCAGAGTACTAACTCAATCCCTAGCTTTCTATCCTAACCTTTGTTCTTCGAATAATATTCTAACTACATATGTAATTTTCTGCCTAAGTCCGCCTCTCCTATATCACTGTGTCTCTTCCATCACATTGTAATTGTCTGTATTCTCTCCTCCCAGAAATTGTGTTAACCAGTAATTTTCAAATTATTCAAACAATTTCCCCCCGGAGGGGGAAGTAAGGAGCTCCACGAGTCCGGGTTTCCTCACCCGGGCTCTCCACGCTCCTCACAGTGGCCATCATCCATATAGGGCTGCTTTACTACCAGCAGCTCTATTTTGTATACCTAATGGCCCCCTTTGATTCCTATCCTGTGAAGAAACTGTTTCTCTTAGGAAGAGATTTAAAATGAAATTCGTGGTGTAATGTGGGTGATTTAGGGCCCCTACGGACCCCAAATCCTAAAGGCGTGCGTGTGTGTGTAAGTGTGTGTGTGTGTGGTCCCTATCCTAACCTCGAAGTACTTCGTCCGACGGGCTCCGCCTATCGAAAGAAGGCTACCACAGGTTTCCTCGTCAGACGGTCAGCTCAGCTTGCACCGGTCCTTAGAGTACCGCCACTCCTTCGCCCAGATAGAATAGGTATCGCTCTAACAGATCATAACAATTTGGACCTCTTCCCCTAGCAGGACTAAGGATAACCACTGTGGGGTATTTACCTGGTCTTCCTAGTACCTACCTCACTAACTACTACCAGGCCTTCGTCACTCGCTCAAGGTCGCGAGTTAAATGCCTACCGCTTGGCGTACCGACTAATGTACAATTAACAGTGGGCTGTCGCTATCCAGCCAGACCGGGCGTGTGGCGCTTTCGAATTTAGAAAATGTCGAAATCACGTAATTATTGTGCAGTGGACGGGTGCAAAAGTCAACAGACAAATGAAAACTTGTCTTTTTTTTCATTGCCGAGAGAAGAAGAAAGGTAAGTGTTGTTTAGTAGCATTTTGATTTATTTCTAGTAATTTATTGATTCATATAGTAGGAGGTCATTGATTTAAAATGATATTATTATATTGCCAATAACATTAGTACGCCGAACAGCGTGGTGTGTATGGCCTAATTCGTATAAGGATAATAGGTACATTGTAGATGATCATTGATCATTAAATTTATTGATCAAACAAAACTATCACTGGAAGGTTGCACGCAATGCACGCTTCGATGTGAGAAACTAATTGTGACGCTAACGCATGCATGAATTTGTTCGCATGAATTTGCCGTAGCTAAATATCATATCGTTGGTAGCTAGAACGATAAAAGTTGGTAGGTATCATCTTCATTTTATTCCTCACAATAAGACAGCACAAAAACACAGCCCTTAACGCGCTGAACGGCGCGCTTTCGAGATAGAGTTTACACGACAGAAAGAGAAGCGAAATGTAGGCAATTATCGTGGTTAGGCATGCAGCTCTGGGCGAGTCAATTTGTACTTTATCGCGTCGTCGCAGAGTAGCTATTTCTTTGTGAGTGTTTGTACAGAGCAGCTTCTGTACGGAGTACTCTTTTCTATTCTGTGCTACTACACGCTATGATACTACTCGTTCCCACGAAGCGAACCCTCTCTCCCTTGCAAGATTAAGGAGAATTAATTCACACAGCTACATGACTAACCTACCAATATGAATTTAGTGTTTGAAGAACCTAACTACCCACGTTATAATTTGATAATTTAGCCAGAATTCCAGTTGCTCTTCGACCTTATGTTACGTCTTCTTACCACGAGGCATTTTCTCGTGATATCATAGAGAATGAACTGAATCTTGTGCGAACAAGCGTGTATGCTTATTCAGCATAGCTAGCGTTGCCACCCAACATTCCATCGAAAGGAAAAGAACCTCGCATGAGTGCGCGCGCATGCATATTTCAGCGTACCCGCAACCCACATACAACGTTCCAAGGAAGAACCCTGTGAGATCGTGCGTGTATGCATATTTCAGCAAAACCCGCTTCCCTCACAACATTCCATGAAAGAACTCTGCGTGAGTGGGCGTGCATGCATATTTCAGCGTACCCGCTCCCTCACCCAGTGCTCCAAAAGGGAAAGAGCCCTGTAATAGTATGCATGTATGCATATTTCAGCATAGCTAGCATCCCACACAGTGCTCCAGTGATGGTCCATATAAAAATATTTCACATCCCTAATACTAGCAAATAATTTCTGAAAAGCCAGTATTGTTTCCAAAACTAGCCCAGCCACCAAAAGAAGACTTCAAGACAATGCAATTTAATAGAACTGGTCGAATTGCAACTAGAAAACTCCAAAATATCGCGCGGCGTCCAAGACTCACCGAAACGTTGCTGCCGAGAAGCAATGGCGCTCGATGCGACTTAGCGATGACCGGTGCTCAGGCAAGTTGTTCCGTCGAGGCTCGCAGCTGCAGAAAAAGTGCCCCTCCCGTGTTACACGCCCTTAAATAGCCTCGCTTTCTTACTCCCACTCTTACCCCCATGACCAATCGAAAATCATTCCCAACATCATTTCCGCGTCTCCCATTGGTCGACCAATCACAATGCCTGAAGCAATTTTCCTTAAAAATGCGTTCCATATTTCCCTAAAACTTTCAGTAACTAATCTCTGAAAAATGCTACGAATTCACAAAAGTAGATGTAATACAGTCAATTCGTCATATATCTTACTGCATGCCGACGTACAATACTTATCTATCATCATTTATCGCTTATACGGTGTTGCTAGCTATTCCTGTTCAAAATGTATGCAAGTTGTATTATCTGCGCCTGACTACATGCCACCCGCTACAATTTATACGCAACGCGGTCTCTTTGCTATACTCACTACCCAGGCGCTAAACTAACTCCTACGCCCTATAACATTTTACCAGCCAGCCTTCATACGTCCTATTGCTAGCTATTTTCATTGAGGTAGGTTGTGATTCATCACAATGGTTCGTCAACATTTTTTTACCGACTTCAAAAAAGGAGGTTATCAATTCAACAAGTATGTATGTAATATTAATAGATCTGCAATATATTCACAAATGATAATCTATTAGTGCTTTCAAACAATATACAAAATTGTATAGATAAATGTATGTATGTATGTTTGTCCACGCATTTCTCCGAAAGTAATGATCGGATTGTGACCATTCTTTTTTTATTGGCTTACATAATAATTATCGTTAATAATTATTATCGCTTTAAATTGGTCTTGATGGATTAATAATGGTCTTAATCCGATTAATAGTTTCGGAGAAATGCGTGGACAAACATACATACACCTATAACATTTTGTACATTTGTTTGGAAGCCCTAATAGATTATATCATAATGTTACGTGGCTCGTCCACGGGCGAAGAAAAACTCTCTAATGCAGGTTTTTGAGCGTCGTATATTATTCTTATCCTTTCACTTTCAGCTATTTGTTTTAACAGACCACTTTTTTTGTTATCATTTTAGAGAGCGTCACTAGAATCATTACACCAGCCAGTTGGCGACGTCATAATATGTGAATATATTGCATAGCAATAATATTACATACATACTTGTCGAATTGATAACCTCCTTTTTTGAAGTCGATTAAAAACAGGGAGCTTTATTGTCCTCACGGTGCCGCCGCCGCCGGCGCGGCACCGTGAGGCGGCGGCGGCGGAGGCGGCGGCGGCGGCGGCGGCGGCCGGAGAGATAACTGATTGACTGACGCCTCGAGAGTGGGTCGAGCGAGGCGCGCGGCCGGGGGCGTCAGTAGGGTGGAGCGCCTCCAAAAATACCCGCCATCTTAGTTATTCATATGCCCTGCCCAGCATCCACTGCCTACTTACTTCATGCAACGTGTGCTCGCTCCGTACTCCGCAATCCGTCCGCACACTGTTGCGTTACTGTACCTACCGCTCGAGCTGCCCGCGTCCCTAGTGGGCGGGCGGTTACACTACATACAGGTACAATCTCTACTACCTTATCATCACACGTACCTATTTATTTATTATGTAGTATTATAGGATTCTCTAGCTAGTTCGCTCTTGTGTCGCTGTGCAATTGGCTTCCGAAGAATATCTATCCCTACCCTACTCCTACATCCGGCACTTTAAAATCGCGGGATAATAGCCTTTCCCCGCCCGGCGGCGACTCTACACGACGACGCGACGTCCGCCTCCAAGCCGGACTGGGCGCCTCCTCGGGTTTAGAATTAGAATTAGAAGAGAAATAAATTAGAAATATATATATATGTAGTTTGCTTACAACTTATATGCATCGAGTTATAGGGCAAACACTTTAATAATAACACCCTCCCAACTAGAGCCCGCACGGATAATGGATACATATTTTGAAGATTCAGCTCTCGATCTATTCGTAAGAAGTGAGGAGTGACACCGGGTACTGATAGATAACTTTAATAAGATTAAATCTCCTTTCATAACTAAAAAGTCTAAAATAAATAAGATTAGTAAAATAAAACAAAAAAGCCAACTGCGTAAAAGAAAACTAAAAGTATTTTATGAAACTGTTAGCCGCAGCAGTCGAGGACCCATTTTATTTAAGAACATATAGCCTTAAGGAAAAAAAAAATTATGGCTGTAGTTGCATGCATGCGTTGAAAAAAAACTGGCCAAGTGCGAGTCGAACTCGCGCACCGAGGGTTCCGTATCGCCATGTCATGGTCAGCGCCACTCACGCCACCTATGTATTCGTTAAAATCACAGAACAACGATCGGGCCACACCGCCCGCGAGGGCGACAAGACCGGCCTTTTTTACTCTGTGAGTTCATGCTTCATACTCTTTTCGGTAGATGGCGCACATACACTTTTTAGTTTCTTGTATGGGGACCCTGTGAATTGTTGAATGTTTCTTATCTTTATTATTTGTTGTTATATCGCCCATAATAACACATATTCTGTGAAAATTTCAACCGGCTAGTTATTTATTACAGTTCAAAAGATACAGACGCACAGACGGTCGGACGGCTTAGTAATACATTTTCGTACCCGTGCGTTTTTTGTGTGTGAGTTTTTTTTATGGAAGCTGACACGGTTGGCTACATCACCTACAACATCCGTGATGTCGGCCCATAACACCCGGCGAACTAGATGCCATGTCAAAAAAAGCTTCCCTTCGGTCGTGACGGCCACACTGAACTGGAGGGAAAACGTGAACTATTTACACAGCAGCGGTTTCAACCGACCTTTTATCGGTGCGTTGTTACCAAACCGGGCGGGTTAAACCCTACCACCTAGTAAGATAAGAAGGGAAGGGACCTACCTACCTACATACAGGTTTTAAGAGGAACCCGAGCCACGGTCAGCATCCAACGGTCGAGCGGTCACCCATCCAGGTACTGATCGCACTCAGGTGTGCTTAAAATCACGACCGACAGTCGACCGCTCGCACCACTGAGCTACCGAGGCTGACGATGTGTACTTAGCTTGTAAAGCCAGCTTTACGAAATGAACTAAAATGAAAATGCAGAGATGAAATCTTGTCATGCCAATCAGCTGCGTGGCCTTCCTCCCTCCTCCCTTCCTCCCTCCTCCCTTCCTCCCGGCTAGTGCGAGCAACATTCGCACTCGCCCCCCGACACCGGTTTATTCCGTGCCGGTTTATTTCGTTTCGGTTTACAGCATCAGCATTTCAACTGTCGACACGCCTGCCTGGCGCTGCGGCTGCGACAACGCTGCTGCGTCTTATTTCACACAACCGTGCAGCTGTACAGGCGATTTTACATTTACGAAAATTCGTCATAAGTACAGTGTCACATTATTTTCGAGTAATTTTCGGATTTTCGCGATGATAACATTATAGTCGCTGAAGGAGACATTAAAATCGTTTGTGAAAATACACTTACCTAGTTAAAAAGTCAAAACTTACGTTTTCTTTTTGTTGGCTATAGAACACAGTCGAGGCTGCTTGCATGCAGCCATCTTGAGTCCCTGCCGACCGAGTCGGACACAGTTTGATCTGCCACCTAGTTTGGCTTTTTCTCTTATTTTTTATTGAATTATTATTAGATTTGTTCTGCGTTCTCGTCTACATGTATCATCAGCATCACTGAGCTGTTATACAGCTCGTGTATCACATGCAAATACTTAACTTTTTATTTTTAACCCCCGACGAAAAAAACGGAGGGGTGTTATAAGTTTGACGTGTGTGTGTGTGTGTGTGTGTGTGTGTGTGTGTGTGTGTGTCTGTCTGTGGCATCGTAGCTCCCAAACGGATGGACCGATTTGGATGCGGTTTTTTTTATTAGGAAGCCTGTTTAATCGGGATGGTTCTTAGCTATGTTTGTAATCAAGTAATTAAGTAATTAAGTAATAAAAAAAATTATTATCTTCAAAAGTGGACCGATTTGCATGCGGTTTTTTTTAAAAAGCTTGAAATAAAAGTTATTATAAAATGTTTATGTAGTTTTAACGATACCTTTGAATACCTTGCGCCGCGCCGGTCGACCGTTGATGTTCGTATGTGGTTGGTTATGAAAGTACTTGTACAAGGAACGAAATTGTTCCTTGTAATTGTGGGTTGAATGGGATGGGGCTAACGTGTGTTGGTTGGCCACTAGTTGGCGCCACTGTGTCGTAAGGTTCAGAGAACTATCAATGGCTATACAAAATCGTGCGCTTTTGGGGTTTTCTCTGAGTGCTCTCTACATTTCAGCATACTTGAGAAGTTATAAATATCTGTATCCGAGGCTGTATATTTAGAACCGTAAGAGCAAGTCGGTAAACATTTTCACAGAATATGCATTATTGTGGCGGATATAACAAAAAATAATAAAAAAAATTATAAAGTGAAAAATTAAGGGGGTCCACAAGAAACATGTTTTTTTTTTGTGGTGCGGAAACCGACGAGCGACTAACCTTCACACTGCTCTGTCACACACACCAGTGTGAAGGTTAGGAAAATTATTCCGGCTCGCACTTGGCCGGTTTTTTTTTTCGAACACATTGGCTGCACAACACCGAGGCAGTGAGGCATTACGTGGGAATGTTTAGGCCCCGAAGTAATCTGAAACAATGTCATGGAGTTGCAGGCAGCTCTATTGACTTACAGTTCGGGCGGTGGAGCTCGCGGCACAGTGTCGCCACCTAGTGAGCGCTTCACGTTAGCCTCGTAGTAGCGGGTAGCGAGCTATTTCTTTATCGACAGATATTTCCGAAGAACGAAAGTTTTACCTAAGTATAAAATCATTATATACTTTCGCTACATAACTTTGGTCAATATAAAATCGTCTTAATAGCCCGCGGCGGAGGAGGCGGCGGCGCGGAGGGGGAGCGGGGAGGTGGGCGTGGCGCGGGCTCGCTCGAGCGCTATAAACTGTGATCGGAACTCGCTAGTAATTTGACGAACTACCGCCCGCACCACTGCTGGAACATCGCCAGTACTCTGTCTGCGACGATACACCTATACACACATACAACCATCTCGCATTCGCGCACCTCGCTCGCCGAGCTCACATCCTGAACGCGATACAACAGTCGAGTGAGTTGGGCAAGCTCCCACAGGCCGCTTGGACACGTCGTCAGTGCGGGCAGCTGCATTTGACCTAGCAGTCCGATATTATTATAGCCCATTAATATACTCAATTTAAAGTTTCAACGTTGCTTAGTTTTCGAGAAAAACCTTTGTGCCAGACGGATACACACCGGAGTGATCTTATAGGAGTTCCGTTTTTTACCTTTTAAAGTGTCGACGGGTTCCGTTACCGCTGCTTTGTTCTCATGGTCAGGTCTCAGAGCCACAGAAAATTAGTAGGGCTGGCTCAGTCTGTTCCACAGGTACTATCGTGGACGCTGCTCGGAGGAACTTGCATCGCTTATTCCTCGCCATCCAACCTGTCTCCGGAGCATTTCTTAAGGTCGTTCCTCTGTGTGCCGCCAGGGGGTGTGGTATTGTCTGCCGGCGAGTGTTTCCGGATACTTTCAATCGGTTTCCCTTCCAAGCTACGTTCCAGGGTACGGCCATACTTAACAATGACAAACTGGACCTCCTGGGCGTGGAATTGAGCAAGGATGTGGGTTTTGTTAATTAATAATAAAGTAACATGTTGAAGTAACCTCCCTGTAACTCTCTGGGTTGTGAGAGAAGTACACTACACGTACACTAACAATAAGGAAACAAGTTGAGAGATTTATGAAATAAAAACATTTAGCGAACATGATTGGATTGTGTGACTCGCCAAGTCGCCACGTTCCTGTACAGCTGTACCGCGTACTGCAACTATGTATATAGTGAGGTGGTGCTGGTGCTGGTGGCCTCGGTGTATTCCAACAATCCTCGCACATGTTTAGGCATACCACCAGCCGGTTTATATGTTTCAAACGAGTTTATTATTCTCACTAGTCACTAGTCAGTCACTAGTGATGAGCGGCGGCGCTGCTGCTAGCTGGGTGCAGTTTACGAGGCACGCAGGCAACACAGCTGGTGCTCTCGTCTCCTCAAACTCATCTGTGCCGTCATGTGAGCACAGCTGCGCATTACTGTGAGCGCGGGGTGTCCGTCCTGTCTAGCATCCACTAGACACACAACACGCAGCAAGCAGTCCGCGGCAGCTAACACTACACCTACTGAGCTCTTCCGTCTGCTGAAGGAAAACACAGTGAGGAAATCTGTAAGAACTCACCTCTGTTTACAGGGTAACACCACCTTCAACAAAGTAAGCATTCGATACAATATAGGTACCTATAAAGCAGCAATTAGGCACCAAGACTAACTACGCACGACTCGGTGCAAGGACCATGCCAAGGTGGGATGTGGCTTCCTGTCGACCTTCAGCACCGCATCTTGTCCTTATCCCTTAGCAGCTTTTTACGACATGAACGGAGAGAGATGCCGCCGCCGTGAGACTTATGTTTACGGACGAACACGGACGGTTGGAATGATATCGCTGCCAGTGCGGATTCTATGTAAGTAGGCGTATCTATCTACCTGAACTCGACCGAGTCGAAGGCCATTATTTATTGTTTATAGAAGCTGACGGTCGGTTCTCCCGTCCTGTATCACGCCCGCGATGTCAACACATCACATCTCCCGCCGGCTAACTGAACGAAAGCCTCCTCAGTAGTCATGTCAATAACTTCGAGAGGGTTACACACACACTCAAATAAACACGATACGCAAAAAAAACATATGTTTATAGGAGCATTTTTTCTGCTAAGTAACAAAAAATAAAATCAAATAAGTAGCTGTAAAAACCAATCATAGTGACCTTGTGACTCACTTACAACAAACAGCTGTTCTGCGTTTGAACATAGTACGGTCATTGACTCCGTACAATGCAAGTTACCTACTGTTACACACAGGTTAATGTTTAGGTAGCAAACATGTTTTGTTAAATTTCTCGAAAAGTAATGGTAAACCGGTATGGTACCGTGTGGGGCCGGTACTTAAAAAGAATAGCCCCACTGCATATCTCCCCGTGCATGTCGTAAAAGGCGACTAAGGGATAAGGACAAGATGTCGCGCTAAAGGGCGAAAGGCTAGCCACCGCTCACCTTGGCGCGGTCCTTCCACCTTGTCATGCAGCAGGTGGGTCTTCGTGCCTCACTTGCTGCTTGATAGTTATCTTGTCCGTATACTGTGCTAAACGTGGTGGTCGGTGTTGTGCTTTAATTTACCAGAGTACTTATGGGAGTGAAAGTCGGGTATGGCAGGCGAAGCATGAGAGCAGGATAAATAATGTCGAAATGCGCGCGTTGAGAGGATGTGTGGTATAGGAGGAGTATGTGTGTCTGTAGAATGAATGATAGGAGACTAATGAAACACATCTATGGAGCGAATGTTAGTGGAAGAGCCGGGAAGGGTCGCCCTAGACGCACGTACCTGTAGCAGCTCGGGCATGTGCTCGAAAAGGGTCAGGTGCGTAGTACCCGTAACCGACGAGCATGTATGAAGAACATTATGAGAGTGGCAGAGGCGGCAAAAGTGTGTCAGGATCGTGGCGCGTGGGGGTTGGGTTGTGTGCGTGGGTTGGGTCCGTTGTCTTTGCCTGCCCCACTGGGAGGCAGGCAGGCGTGACGTTATGTATGTGTATGTATGTATGAACTTATAGCACAACAGCGATTACTCTGCTTACCCTGATTGTCGGGATACAAAAGCGTGAGTTATGTATGTATGTATGTAATTGTAAACATATATTTTTTTTTTGCGTGACCTGTTTATTTGAGTGTGTATGTAACCCTCCCGAAGTTATTGACATGACTAACGAAACACCTTGTATAGATCAGTGAAAACCCCGAACAATATTCATGTATATCGCTCTTGTCCGACCTTCATTCGGGAGGGACAAGCAGGACATCCTTTAGCGTTGACTGTGTGTCGACGCGATAGACGAACAGAGAGGCGCCCCGCACCCCGCACCCCGCCCGCGTGATGGATGTCTACAGTCGGTGCCAAGTTGTAATTGCCATCGTCACTACTACAGGCCACAGAGCAGTGTCACTCCACCGCGACGCACCCTTCACTCGAGACCAAGGCAAAAGTGTAGACACCGGCACCTGATCTAACCTCTTATCCACTAGGATAGGTTGCTTCCACCACTAGGTAATGTGGTGGAAGCAACCTAACGTAATTCCGTACACTGGTTAATACCAGTGTGGGGAATTACGGACACATAGCAAAACTAAGCTGGCTCTTTCTCCTCTCACCCTCTATCCATACTCAACTCAATATCTGTCCCAAGAACATTAAAGGTTTAATGTTCTTGACCTGTCCTTCTGATCCTGGTGTGTGAGACACACTTATATGTGGAATGTGGGATGGATTGCTCACGAGCTAATGACGCTGACGTGAGTCTGTCATTCGAGACCGGTGGATCCCCGGTACACATTAGGTGGTGGTCATATGCAGTTCCACGCATATACATAGCTGGTGAAAACAAAAGCCTTTAGGCTAGTACAAAACGCTGAGGTCCTGGCCACAGATTGTGGTTGGACCCCAGTGGCAGTGATGGCTTCACCCCCGGCTCTCGACTTCGGTCGGGGGTTCCTTCGGGTGGACGGGTGGTGGCTCGGATCGGCTGGGGAAAGGTCGCAGTCTGTTATACCCATGGGATTATTTCGGAAAAAGCGGTACAGCTATGGGGCCTCGATCTGGCATACATGATCTCTGTACTCGCAAGAGTGCAGGTAGTAGACGTCTGGATTTTGTAACCGGAAGGTTGATATTTCTGGACGTCTATAAACAAAACGTAAATCAATAAACGATAGTAAGAAGGTTGATCCTATGTGTGAAATTAACTCAAGGGCGCCTCAACCTGCAAGACCTGTAAATAGCGTCACCTAGCGTGAGCTGCGGAGACGCTCGACAGGAGGAATACTAGTCCGTGATACTGATAGATAGTGGACCCTAGATCGCACAGTGCCGTTCCACATAGGTATACTCTACGATTCGTTGTCAGTCGTTCTGCGTCACGTAGAGAAGAAGAAGAACATCATAGAAGATTCAATAGAGTAGGAAGTTTTACGAGGTTGTAAGTGCGTTTTCGTTCATCTCTTCACTTCCTTCCGCGTCTCTCCTGGCGCCTAGTGTTGAGATGATTGCTCTGTGAGATCGACGGAGCGGGGCGTGGGGGACGATGCGCAGACGCAGCTGTGGCCATTACTCAGCAGCGCACGCACGCGCCGGCTCATCAGCGAGACGTCGATAGTGGATCAGCGCCGAATTGTTTCAGTAGCGCGTATAATTAGCTGCACCCGGCCGCGGCGCGGCGTCGTGTAGGCGGCCACCACGCTGCGCTGCACCAAATATCTCCGATCAATGTCGTTCTGGGTACATTCCTAAATGTTGTCAAGTTCGATCACTGTTGTTATTTCTGCTCGAATACCTGAATTCTTAGTCAGTTGTGTAACCTGCAGCCCATAACAGGTTCTGGATTTGAACAGTCTCAGTGTCAAGTAACCGTGTCGCGTAAGTGGTTACGGCACCCATAGATTGTCACTGATGCACCACAAATCCAAATGCCGTTCCAGCATAACAGGTGCTTCTATAGACATCTTCAGTTCATAGGAGTCAAGAACTAAGTTAAGTTTACGAGAGTCGCTGCCTCGACGTCTAGATATGTACGTCTAGGCTCTCTGATCTGAGTACAGACGAAGGAGGCTGGCTGGGCGGGATCGGATCGGTCGCGCGCGGCAATCTGCACGCTCTCTCCGCTTCTCCACCAGTTGAGCTCGCGGCTCGCCTTCCTCTTAGTTCGTCACACTCGACCGCCGCGCCGCCGCCGCACCGCCGCGCACGCGTAGAGACTTCAGGGGCAGGAGCGTGCTGCACTACACAATTCATATTTGTGCAGGAGGAATTTGTTGGTAATCATAATTTTCTTCGATCACATGTGCAAGAGGCGCCAAAGGTTATGGAGCGCGGCACGTGGGCGGATCTGTTGTCTCTGACGGACGGACGGGCGGACAGACAGACAGACAGACAGACATTATAGGCTTAGAAATAGACTTCGTATGGAGTACGGTTTCCGTAAAATTATTAAATTCTTTATTGGTGTCACACACTATGACATCGGCTGTTGTAAATTGTTCGTTTCTCTTCAGCGTCCACTTCTCCACTCCACAGCGTCTAGCTAGATGTAACTTGCGATCTGCCGTGAGCAATGATGAGAGAGCTGATACGTCCGAGAGAGTAGAGTCCGAGAACTCGCCTGAACTCTCGACAGTTCAACAGGTAGGAAGAGTTCTCGTGTCACCTATATCTCTGAGCGTTCATTGCGTGGAAAGTGATTGCAATGCGATGTTTAGACTGCACGGCAGACGGCACAGAGCTCGCTACGCCTGTTTATAGAACGGATTGTGGTAGAAGCCGCGCGCGCCGCACCGCCGCCCCCGCGCCACCTCCGCACCGCGCCGCGCAGAGACTATTGTCCGATTTCCGCTTACTTTGCAATAGCGATTCGCTTCGATTTACAAATCGACCCGCTTATCTTGCGCACTCTCTATTGCTAACAGAAATTTGGTGAGTGTATTCGTCCGTATCGACGATAATAAATATATTGATATTCCCACCCAGGCAACTTGATATCTTAAAAATAATATTGTAATGTTGTTCAGTAATTTCGGAGATTCAGCAAGAAGTAAGTAGGTAGGAATGTGAGAGCCGTGGCAAAGTTTGAAATAGCGGATGCAACGAAGCCCTCGCACGCTAGACGATCTACTTACATTAGAATAGAGAATCGTTTACCTGTAGGTAGAGTTAGGGATCTACTTACACAACTCTCGCTGACAAGCATGTTCGCCATGATATAATTGATTCGATTTCTGTTGGTGAGTAACAGATCGAGTAGGCATCTCCGATTGTTATGATTGTACGTCAAATCATTCGTTATATCAATAACAATCAACGTATCCTATCTCTCTCTCTCTCTCTCTAACGAGCTCGCGTGGCCGGGTGGCTGCTGGCCGGGTGTGTACTGTGTTGTCTTGTAGGTACTGAGGAGTCGCGGTCGTCGCGTCGTCGGTGCGATCATGCCGCTAATTAGATGACATTGGCCGTTACGTTACGTTACGTCTATCAAATGTGGAGCCACACACAAGCAGCTGCGAGGGAAGCTCAGTACTCTACATAATCTGTATTCAACTTTCCTCACTCGTCGTTACCTCAAGGAAAGCTTTTGCAAAAAGGAACACGTTGGTACCTGACACGGTGGACTGTACTACGTCACCCGCTACTGCCTTCCTTCATCCTGCAGGACTAGGTGTCATACCAATGCTTCCAGTCAACAATACTATAAGTAAGTTTGGGTACTCAGACGGCGATCAGACTAGCACTCGCTCCGTATTTGATATTAATTTCAACTTTATACCTCTACCTCTTTTTTTTTATGTAAACCAACCTGGGTGTCTGTGTCGAGAGACCAATGCTACAGTCGACAGAGCCAAAAACCCCTCTCCTCGCGAAACCTCTACCTGTTCCTGGTCGTGCGTGACGAACGGACAACAAATTAGTGATCCTATAAGGGTTCCGTTTTTCCTTTTAGAACTCTAAAAAAACTTACTTGAGCCTTATATTATTATAAGGTACTTAAATAATAAACTTATTATGAGCCGAAAGAATGGGCGTAAGTAAGATAGAGTGAGTTGCCGTCGAGACTCGCTCACAGTCCGACTCTACCGACGCGACGCTACTCTAACCCAAGGTCTCCAATATCGCTGTTTTCTCAAACGCGCCTCGTTAAATTTATCGATGTTTTATCGTTTTATAGCTCACCGTCTCACCGGCTCACCGACCGGGCCGGCCGGCTGATCGCATCTGTTGTGTGTGGAGCGCGGGCTGCACTGCAGTCTGCAACTGCTAGTCGGACTAGCTGAACCGAGTGGTGTGGTGAGTGCTGTGCCTACTGCTCTGTTGTGTGTGGAGCGCGGGCTGCACTGCAGTCTGCAACTGCTAGTCGGACTAGCTGAACCGAGTGGTGTGGTGAGTGCTGTGCCTACTGCTCTGTTGTGTGTGGAGCGCGGGCTGCACTGCAGTCTGCAACTGCTAGTCGGACTAGCTGAACCGAGTGGTGTGGTGAGTGCTGTGCCTACTGCTCTGTTGTGTGTGGAGCGCGGGCTGCACTGCAGTCTGCAACTGCTAGTCGGACTAGCTGAACCGAGTGGTGTGGTGAGTGCTGTGCCTACTGCTCTGTTGTGTGTGGAGCGCGGGCTGCACTGCAGTCTGCAACTGCTAGTCGGACTAGCTGAACCGAGTGGTGTGGTGAGTGCTGTGCCTACTGCTCTGTTGTGTGTGGAGCGCGGGCTGCACTGCAGTCTGCAACTGCTAGTCGGACTAGCTGAACCGAGTGGTGTGGTGAGTGCTGTGCCTACTGCTCTGTTGTGTGTGGAGCGCGGGCTGCACTGCAGTCTGCAACTGCTAGTCGGACTAGCTGAACCGAGTGGTGTGGTGAGTGCTGTGCCTACTGCTCTGTTGTGTGTGGAGCGCGGGCTGCACTGCAGTCTGCAACTGCTAGTCGGACTAGCTGAACCGAGTGGTGTGGTGAGTGCTGTGCCTACTGCTCTGCTACTTAGGTATCCACCGAACGAACTGCATAGTGCATTGTGCATTGCAGTGCATATAGTGCCTGTACCTACCGGCGCGGCGCGGCAGCGCGGCGGCGGCACTACCCATCCACTCCAGTCCAGTCCAGCCAGGCGCGAGCGAACAAAACCTGTTCCTTCTTACCAAACAACTACACATACATACCTACCTGCCTGCCTATTGTTGTACTCTCAATACTCACCCTTCTGTAGCTGTGGGACGCCGCCGCCGCCGCCGCGCCGCATCGCCCGCCAGCCAGCCCGGCCGAGTCACCCCCGAGTCACCATCGGCGATACACTCGCAACCGCACAGTTTGCGTTCGCGTCCTGCGCTAAACATATGTATGACGCAGGGGTAACGCGAATGCAGATGGCCAGAGAGTAGGAAAGCGAAGCAACTTCAGAGCGGCGCAGCTGCGCGACAAACATGGCGTCGGAGCGGGGCGGGTGCGAGGCGGAGGGGGACGGAAGAGCGTTCATTCTTTGTGGGCCGCGTCGCGCGAACAGTCGGAACTTGCTCGCCGGGACGCCGGCCGTCAGACAAGAGAGCGCGCGCACGCTGCCACTCGCGACGCACACTGCCCGCTCGATATCGCGTCGCTAGCATGTCCCCCGCGCCGCAGTAACTAGAGCCCCAGTGAACCGCGACTGAGAACATGAGTGTGCGGTGAGTGAGGAGTATCGATTGTGTCCGTCTCGCGCAAGATGTTGTTCGAGAACCCCAACGCCGCGGCGAAGCTGTTTCCCGCATTCAACATCCCGCCCCCGGTCAGACTAAGGTAGGACTCGAGTGCGACCTAGCTAGCCACCCTTACCTCCGCCACCTCCGCCGCCGCCGCTCCGCCGCCACGGACCGGTGTGGTGGTGCGGCGCGGTCGCGACAGCGACTTGTTCGGCCGGCAGTGACATTGAACTCCGAGCGGGCGAGCGATCGCGAACGCATTAGCGATCGATACGCGCGATACTCCGGCGGCGCGGCGGGTGTGCTCGCACCGCATCCCGCAGGATCCTAGCAACAGCAGACTGCGTCTTGCCGCATTCTGTCGCAGCGCGGCTCGCCATGGACCCACCACCGCTTCCACTACAAATCCACATTCCTAGCAGACTCCCACAGGAATAGATGCGATACCGCAGTCTCATTCCACTCGACATTAATATAAGTAAGTGTAGCTGGGCGTCGAGTCGAGAGCGGACTAATAGCACTCGCTCCGTCGCTCCAGTACGTATAGAAGCGTAGCTGGAAGTAGCGACGGAGCCAAATAGATTACCATCAGCAATTTAACTAAAATACAAGGAGGGAGCTCCTCGCGAGAGCCGCTGCGACGTCTGTGCTGAGAGCAACAAGATTCTGTAATAATAATAGCTCACGATCTTTCAAAAATAAAGCACAGAAACACTCAGTCCGGTGCGGCGCGGCGCGGCGGCCACCGAGTCCAGCAGGTAAAAAACATAAGTAAGAAAATAACGGCAGATTCAATTGCATTGGTCGAAGCTTAATAATAACAGAAAGCGAAGAGAAAATCAATTTATCAGAAGTTACCACAAGATAATAATGGCAAAAATAGCCGACTTCGTTTCACTATTCAAACAAATTGTAGTTTAAAATCCCAAATAGATAGTTGAACAAGTAGACATTATATACAGGGAACTCAGACAGGGAGTGGAGAAAGAAGAATAAGAACTGGGAAGAGACATAGAGAAGAAAGAGAGATTGAATATATTTCACAAGCAAGCTATAAAAAAGTAATAACGCACAGATAAAACGTAAAACCCCTAATAAAAAGTCCACAGGATGAAAAGGCCTTGGTGGAGGTGGAGATAAAAAGCCACAAGTAGAGTATGAAGTGAGGTCAAGTGAAAGAGAAGGTACTCTTATGGAAGGTACAGTCAACGTGTCTCGTGTTGCTGGAAATTATCCACCGAATAGAGGCATTCAAGACTGGCGATATAAAGAATATGTATATTTGCTTAAATTCTAATGAAATATTTGTTTGCGAAAACAATAAATAAAGGTGGAATGGCGGAGGATTTTAGAGAGTCAATAATTTGCAAAGTTTCACAAAGAAGGCAATCAGAGTGACGCAGGGCCTTATAATTACTTAACTAACTAGATTCCTGCCCAGTAATTGAATCAGGACTTTCCCAATTTGGTTACCCGAACCGACATTTCCGGCGTTCAGTCAACCGAGGCACTGGACATACCTGGAGTTTTCGTGATTATATTATTATTCCTATCTAGGTATACCAACATTTATAAAATACTATTTAAGTGCGCAACTGATTGGTTTATCAAACTTTGCGTGTAGTTATTATACCTATGGAAATCCTTTATTGCTCCAAAAACATTTCACAGAGATGGCAAAGATATAGTTAACATGAGGTGCATAGGTGAACTGATATTCCTGTCAGTCAACCTTTCGATTTGCTCGTTACTATATGTGAGTTTATGCTTACGTCATATAATATAAAATAAATGAACGAATTAAATCTAAAACAGGTATGGATAAAACTACACTAATATAATTTAAAACTAAAGAAAACACAAAATTACAGTACACAAATTTGCTTTAATTCGACGGTCGTCGAATTGCTTACGTTACAATAAGCTCGACAACGACATCGTTAGTTTTACTTTGGCCTTCACTAAATCCTACCTTTGCTAAAATAATCCAAAAAGCCACTAAGTACCTACTCGGCTTTAGCAGAAAAACAAAAGGAAAACATTCAGTGAGCAATACGTCGTTATGTCGCACACACGACAACAAGGCACGTATTGTATACTCCGAGTTCTGCTCGCTGAATATTATGTATAATTATTGCTAAACTGTAGACGTCATGCGACAGCGACCTGCGGGCTGCGGCTGCAATGCAACACAACGATGAAGCTGCTTTGATGAAATAAAAATCTCCAAATTACAGCGGCTTGTTTTGATTCAACACGGCTGTTATTCTGTGTAGTCTAGGCACAGATTACTTAATAGTTACTTCGTAACAGATAAATCACTCAATAGAAAATGTTCCTACCTTCGGGCTTTAATAGCCTACTGTTTCACATCGCCAATCGCTGCGTGCAAAAATGTACCTTAACGATCGAGTGTAAAGTGTTTATTGCTTTGCAGCTGCGCGCAGTTGCGTGGGCGAGCGTCTATGTATACTTCGCGCGGCTGACGAATTTGTACTGAAAAAGACCGCCGGCGGCCCGTCGGGCGATAGGTAGTTAGCGCGCGCAAGTACATAGAGTGCGTGAGGCCTGGTCTAGGTGCCATTTGCACACTCCAGACCTTTCCCAGCAATCCTCTCTCGTGTCCCATATTGCAGAGGCGTTGTAAAGCCTATAAGCACATGTACTAACATGTAAGACACGGCGCGAGGGTGGATAATAATGACCTATTTCTAGGCTACGCTGGTTGCTTGCACGCTCATGTCGAATTGCGAACACACATCTGGAGCCGTATGGAACTCTCACGTTATTATAAATTAAACCGCAGCGACAGCTGATGCGCCATCATTGATGCGGGATTTTGATGAAAAATTACCTTTATGTGCAGTACATACATGCTGGATGCAAGTAGAGACTTTAGTTTGACCCTCGGGCATGCTAGTCATAAATAACACAGGTGTATCAGTCAGACATAATGAGGTAGCGAGAGCGAGACGGTGTGTTTTAAGAAAGTGTTCGAAAGGTTCATCTAACGATTAGATATAATTATATCCAGCTCTATATTCTTTAAGTCTAGTCTACATTGGTGCTGTAACCGGTTGTGCTTGTAGGGTGAGTATTGAATTTTTTTATATAGAAAGGCCGACATATGATTCCGAGCCATCCCTACATGAGATGTCGTCCATTGACATTCGGGCTCATACTGGGGTTGCGAATGCCATGCCGGCCTGACAGATACCTATTCACGCCTCTCTTTACCAGTTCTGTGGAGAATGATCTGAAGAACCGATTGGTATACATCCGCGGTACGTCCAGCGTGTAGGGATGCAATCCCTGCCCAATACGCGTTGTGAGGAGGTGGAAAGGGGACGGGACAGGATCGCGTCAACATCTTACGAAGTTGCAATGGTTCCACATCGCGCGACTCGTCAGGGTCATCCACTGGTATCCCCATATCCCGCTTACTGTACCAATGTATGTAGACGCAATCGGCTGAGTAGAGTGCCACGGTGCTAGAGCAACTCCTCTGCTATCCCACCCCCCACAGTCCACCTACTCACCGCGTGAACGGTTAAACGATCGAGCAGAGTTATTAGGGCAACATAGTACGAGTAGGTAGTGTAGTGCTCTCTACCATACTCTACCGCCGCCAACTCTACTTCATGTAAACTAGACTTTACTGATTCCATTGACGATTACCTAGGATATATTGATTGTTGTAACGGTAAGGATTGAGACGCCCGTCAACATTCTACTCTGCAATGTTCAATACAAAAAAAATCAACAATTCAAATGAGCCGCTGTCCTGCCTGGTTCTCCATGAGTATTGAGTATCGCTCGAGACGGCTAAGCTTCGGTCTGCCTTCTTGTTGCTTCTTGGCCTTGTACGCGGCGGCGGCGGCGCGGAGGTGTATTGTGGTTTGTAGCGCGAGTGTCGAGGAGGTCAAAGGGCATTCTCGGAAAATGTTTCGCCGCACCGGCGCGGAGGCGGCTCGGCGGCGGCGCGATCGCATGAATTCTGAAATAGAGCCGAGCTCACTCCGACCTGATGTAATAATAATAAGCCTCTGGACGGAGCGGGGCGAGCCCGGTCGAGATGAGGCCTCCGAGTAGAGCCTGCTGCTGCGGTCTGTGCGGTGGGTGACGACACCACACCGGGCGGCCGCACCGCGCCGCGCCGGCGCGATGCCACATTGTAGTAATTTGTCTAGGAAGGTCTCGCCGAACGGAATGCCCGATTACTGGTTACCTGAACTGCTGTGTTTACTCTCCATCGATTGTAAATCTCGAAAGCAATTTTATTATAAAAGTAATGTAGAATTGGTAGATAATGAATCGGAGTGGTATGATGTGAATACGTTTTGCTAGTTTCCCAAATACATTATAGGTACATATCTTATATATAGATATAACTTAACAGCAGCAGCAATGGAATATAGCAGAGGAATGAGGAAAGTAGGGAGGCCTATCTTCACCTGGAATGACTCGCTCAATCATGACCTCACTTATTAACTTATTACACCCTGTCAAAGGAGGAATGGAAAAAAGTGAGTAAAGAAGGCCACGAGGTAATGAAAAAAGCAAAAGAGATCTCTACAAAAATCAAGAGGCAGACACGGTCTCAGAGACAAGTGAATCATCGGAGGGCACAAACGAATCAGACACAAGCAGCGAGCCGATCAGACGATAGTGCACCAGAAAACAGAAGAAAAGAAGAGAGAAGCCAATAACGCAGCAACGCTCATTCCAACAAATCCCAATATCCCGTCTTTCCACATACTCCCATATTGGCTTCAGGCTGAAACATAAGCCGGTCGATTATTTCACTTTCTCACCCATCCTCGAGCGTGTCTTCCTAAAATCCTGAAAAATAAACGCACCTCCTGGTGTCTTCGGTTTTACACCGTTGTGGGAGAACTCCTGGCTGGGAGGTGCTGCAAGTAAAAGCAATGTAGAATTGGTATAACGATGGGCGTTGAGTACGCGTGCACGCCAATCGCTAATGTTATCCTGGTCGGGGGCACTATTGTTGTATGTTAACTCATTGATATCTAAAATAGATGTCGATGTGTTAACTATCATGACATGAATCTCATCAACAAGATGATGTGTCTCACTCAGGTGTACCGTGTACGCGAGCGGAGGTTACTACGTGTGAGTGAGACAGAGAAGCGATTAATCGCTATTGCACAACCACAAGGTTAGGCATTAATTTTAATTAGAAAAGTGAATGCACTTTTTAATGCCATTGAATAAGATTGCATCTCTGGTGCTGTTAGCTATATGACCGGTTGCAATAAGTAGTAATCGTTACAAGTTTTCGAAGAGTAGTTAGTAGGTATCGAAGCTACTAATGATTATGTTGTGTGCATTAGTACATTAGCGGTCGCTAGCAAGAGCCGTTCATTTCTGTTAATGGCATTCTGTTGACAATTCATGTCATTTGAATTTCCTTATCTTCGTTTAATTTCGATATTATAGCATTATTTTTTTATGAGTTTTTTGATAGATTAGCAGGTTGTGTCTCTACGTTTGAAAGTTTATTGTATTTTTATTTAAGTATGCGCTCAGGTTGTTAAGTGTTAGAGAAATTGTTCACCTGCATGTAATACTACACCCCAAGGGTTAGTTTAATACTTTATAGGTTTTCCCAAGCCGCGCTAGATGGCAAAACTTATTAAATGTACTCGTTGAAGTAATCCTTTAATTATAGAATGCTACTGCGCGTTGCCAAGCATGTGCAAGACTGCTTTCTAGGTCGATGCACCGAGAATTGCGCCGCCAATTCCACAAATTCCAAGCATCTCAAAAGTGGGATGTCAGAGGGTCCGTCTGCGGTGAATCAAATCCATAGGCCTGATTGATTTGGTAGGTAGATCGTGCAAATATATTGTGACTATCTGGCGACCGGCTGCCGACTGCGCGGAGGCAATCCTACGCCGCGCGACTAAGGGATAAGGACAACAGTCATGTCGTGATCGTGACTCGTGATAGCCACTTTGGCACGCTCAATACAAGCAAGACGAGCAGTAGAAAACTGCCTCCGTGCCTTACTTGCTGCTTGATCGGTGGACTTGTCCGAGTACTTTGAGAAACATGGTCGTCGGTGTTGTGCTGTCATTTACCAGAGTCCATGCAGTAGGTACAACACCCATTACTCTGCTCACTCCGAATATCGGGATACAGCGTGTAGTATGCAAGTATGTAACATTCCAATACAGATGAAGTGCTTGCTTGCGGCGCGGTGGTCTCCCTCTCTCTCTATCGTGAAGCGTGTTGGTACGCATTGAAGAAAGCGACATTTGGGTTTCGCTTTAACATTAGAAGTAGATAAAAGCGGCAGACAGGAGCAGAGTGTTGTCGGGATCCGCTCATTAAAGCAGCTGTAGCAAGAAGGTAGCGCCGGGCCGCGCCGCGCCGCCAGCTGGCTGGAGTAATGTCGGCAAACTTTTAATGAATCGAGTTAGCTCGTAGGTATTCCGTATTAGTGCTCGGTCGGTAGCGGAGCTGCCGCCCGGCCGGCTCGCTCGGGCGGGGCGCGGGCGCGGGCGGGTCGCGAGACTGTAAACAGTAACAGAGAGCAGCTCATAGATTCGCATCGATTGGCGCTCATTTAGTCAATCACAGCGGAGTGAGTGATGGAGTGCGGCGGCCGCTGCGCGCGTGTGATGCGCGCGTGATCAGTTGCCGTGGGAGCTAGGTGCCATGTTCGTGCTACTCCTTTGGTCGTGCCGCCTTAGTTAGTGAGACGTGTCGTCGTATAGTAAGCTGAATGTAGTTCTCGTCGCGTCGGATGCGCAGTAAAGACGCTTTGATTCGGAATCGGAATGGGGTCATATTGCACTAGCAACGAACCTGGGCTGCTGGGCTGCTGGGCTGCTGGCAGGCGAACAACATGGATGTGTGAACCTAGGAGCTCGCGGGGTGTCTTGCCTGCAGTGGGGATACATAGAGCCTAGGTACATAGAGTTCGTTTGGTTACCAACATTAAACAAGAAGAAGAACTCGTTTTGTTACCGGGGTAAGTGCAATGCCAGGCAGGATGTTTAGCTGATATTATGATGAGGCCGGCTGGCTACACATGATGGCATGTTTACATCACTGAAGCTTATTCCGTCTGGCATCTCCCTACCATTTATTAAGACTCGGGAAGATACTAATTGCAGTTTGAGTGGAAATGGATACATTTATATCTAGGTAGGTACTAATAGCAAAAATTTAATAGGAGCGGGGAGGTTGAGGTGAGTACAGCGGGAGCGGGGTGGGGGTTGCACGGGAATGCGGCGCGAACCAAACATAGCCGGCGCAGGGTTTAGGAATTCGGAAAGATCTCACAACAACACACGGACGCTTTTGGATGTCCGAGCTGACTTTGCCTTGCAGTAAAACTTGTACTTGTGCGTTTGTACTTCTATGAAAAGAAAACGCCACAGCACAGCACAGGCCACACGTTCAAAACACTTTGCAAACTACATTACAAGGTTACCTGTTCGTTTTCCGGTTTAATTTTTGCGATCACTAGTAGGTATAATAATATTTCGCTTGGCGATGTGTTTAGCGTGAGGTGAGTGTCGGGTCGGGCGGAGTGCGCACGCGCGCGACATACAAATAAAATAAACGCATTATTCCGGCAACGTTCACATACAGTAGCTCATTAGAGTGATTGTCAGTTAGCTACACATGCTGGCTGGTTGGCGTACGAGTTCTTCCTACACTGTGTAAGTAAATGGCGGTCGGTGGATGTCGGGCGGCCGTGTGCGGTGACCTTGTCTTACGTCCGCGCACAAAAACTCGTAATTACATGCGCTCTTACAGAGCGACGACGGACGGACGGACGACGCATCGCGCGGCGCGGCGCGGCGCGGAGCGGCACCACCGCACTCATTCATGCATGTCGTGCATTCTCATCTTACGTTAGTCCTTCTTCTGCACACTCGAGCGAGGAGGATGCTCCTCGAGTGTGACCGCGCCACCGCCGCCGCCGCCCGGGCCCCCGCCGCCGCGGGCCGATACACTCGACGCTGCTCGCAGCTTTTGCGCAATAAATATAGATTTGTGCATCCTTCACCCGCCTCCGCCGCGCGCCGACACTCGCTCGCCCGCCCGCCCGGCCGGCCGCCGGGCTTACTGTCACTCTACATACACTCTACAGATGGATATGTGCGAGGATATGTGACGTGCGTCCATGTAAGCAACCGCAGCGGCTAGCCCGCGTGTGTCGCTGCCGCCGCGCCGCCCCGGTGCGCCTGTCGTATGGCTTCACAGAAGACGGCAAGCAACCTGATCCCCGCCCCGGCCCCGGCCGCTAGTGTCCGGTGTCCAGTGTCTATACACCGCGCGCGCGGCCGCGACGGACGCCGCCACATTACTTACATACAGTGATATAAATATATAATACACAGAGGCGCACACATCGCATATAGATGTACACTACCTGCCTACTGCTACCGCTGCTGCTGTCACCTTAACAATCTTGACGTGTCTGCACGCAGAGGAGATAGGTGGGTAGTTATATAGAGAAGTTGGTCTAACCAAACTGGGTACGTCGCCACTAACTGGGGACATACGCGCGTCGGAGCCGGAGAGCGGAGTTGTCGCCACCCAGCAGCTCTGGACTAGGATGGGTATATGCCTCTCCCAAAATACTTGCAGTTACGTCACACTCCCAGTGGGGGAGGCAAGAGAATATGGATCTCTACTTTCCGCGATGCTGACATAACCTCTGCCACCTTCCACTCCAATAATGCTCTTCATACTTACATGATCGTCGGTCACGGGTAAAATACCTAGCACTTGAAAGACAAGCGATGGTTCCTTCCATCGGAAGCCTAACAAGAAACATCTGACAGTCGTTTGTCTGGCCGGCGCACACTGTGACGTTCGACAACGTAGGTAATGCTAAAATTATAATTGGTTTCTGTAATCAATAGCCGGTTTATAATATGTATTAGTTGGCAGCAGTTTAGTTATACACATTCGTCGTCGATAAACAATGTTATGTACCACCCCGCTCCGACCCCGGCCGGGGCGACGACGCGCCGGCGCGCGCCGGCGGCGGAGCGCCACGCTCGCGTTTAGTTACCAACCAACCTGTATTCATTCCTGCCGCCCCCCCGCTCCGCCGCACCGCCGCCGCGCCGCCACGGATGCGTCATTCTATGAAAGTACATAGTCTCCTCAAACTATAGGAGGGCGCGACGTGCATTGGCGGTATTTGAGAACGTTGGCGATAGCATAACAAGACGAGACAATAAGCTACCTGGATGTACACACACACACAACACATCCGCGACACTTGTTTCAGTATTAATGTAGTCACCGCTCTACTTTCAACCACCAACACGTGAAAATATATAAGAAAACATCGCATCTGGCTGTGCCACAAAAATTATAACTTGTTCCAGCTAGTGTATACAGCTTTCAACCGGTGTGGGTGACATACAGCCTAGCCGTGCATACACTTGATGACGTGACTAACAAATAAGGGAGGTTTATGTCCGGCAGCCATCAGCGGTGGAACACTCGGACAGCTACCGACACGTGCGGGCTGGAGTGCGGTTGAGCCGCGTGCTCGAGCGCGGTAACACCTCGCTTGGTGAGCGGGAAGCTTGTGCGTTCTTTTTTTTTAAGCGCGACATTTGGCTCCCACTTTCGAGCTACCCATAAGGAGTCTAACGATACCCATGGACATTCGGTCGTATGCGGGGGTTTTAAATGCCATGCCAGCCTGACAAGTCTATTCGCGCACTTCCTGAAGGAGCCGAGACTGAAGGAGGAGGGGGGCTATATTTGGGCAAGGAGGCGTTCCAGAGTTTACCGGTTCTATAGAAATAAGAATTGCAGAAGCGATTGGTACGCATCCAGCGAATAGGGATGCAATCCCTGTCCAATCACATCTCTTGTAAACAGTATAGGTTCCTTCCTTCCTAGTCGCCGCGGTAGCGCGGCGACTAGGCGCTCGGTCGGTAGCACCACCGAGCACCGCACTTCTATAGTAGGTGTCGGTCGAAACGGATATTAAAATAATATATTGTGTTCTTCGGCTAGTTCAGCAGGAACTAGCTAGGCGTATTGATCTGACGTTGCGTGGCGTGGTGTGGCGTGGTGTGGCGTGGCGATATAGCCAACCATGTCAGCGGGTTCAAGTGATCGTTATGAGATGATATTCTCAGAATATTCGCACACCGAACACACCGGACATACCGGACAGCGTTCCGCTGCGATGCGGCTGTTGACGCTTGCATGCACCGCCCGCCAGCCGCCAGCCGCCAGTACAGCCGCGCCACATCTACCTACATAGTCTCCTGCCTGCGTGTGCGCACATACATACACAACACTAGCGACACGACGAGACGCGACGCTCGACACCTTATACCATTGTTATTTATTTCGCGCAAACATTATGCGAGTATCAAAATAAAAACTATCACTAAAGAAAAACGAATGCATAATATCGTTTGAAATTTATTAAACGCTACTCGCCAAACGTTTGAAAATCATTTAAAACAACGTTATTCTATTCGATAGTGATAGTTATTTCCCCTCCACCCGAAAACCGCTCCCATAGCGAAATGATAATAATAACGAAACAAAGTAACGATTCAACTGTCGTTTCAGTTTTATGCAAACTGACATGGATGGCTTCATCATTTAAATGCACCAATATACCTTTAGGATTTTAAAATTGTACAATAACTTCAACGAACTCATCGCGAATGAATATTTAATAAGTAATAATAACTAACAATTGAAATAGCATTAGTTTTTACGGTTGTTGGTAACGATACTTCGGCGCGCTAGGGGTTTGATAGCGATAACGTCTGCGCGTAGCGTTATTTATAACGTTAATAAGCAAACGCTTCCTATTCTGTTGTTTTTGTAGCGATTGTCTTCAAATTCGATTGTTCCCAAAATCAAACTATCAAAACGATCATGCACGGATATTTTTGCTAAAGTTTACGAACCCTGCCTCTACAGATGTTTAAATACTTAGCTTGATGTGGATGATTGCTAGAGCTAGAGTGACACGTACGCGCCACGCCACGCCACGCCAACACCACGCAACATACATACGCTATTATTATCATATGTAGAATGCAGTTTTCGTTAAACTTTGTGTCTGCAAGAATAAGGTGTCAGTCAAGCCTGCTAGGCAGATTCCTTCCCGCTGGGCACCGACCGACCAATGAAGCTAGCTATGGACGACACAAATCATCTTAGCAATAAGTAGGTAGGTACCTACCTATTGAAATCGAGCGCGTCAACAAACAATGTAGTGTGTGCTGAATGAAGCGGGAAGTGAGCGCACACAAGTAGTTAGTAGGTCCCTCCCTACTTACTGTCCCTCCCTACTCCCTACTGCTGACTACTGCCTGCCTACTCGCTCGGCTCCGTCCATTGTATTCTCATCTCAGTGTAACCGCGCTGGCTGTACTGAACATTGTTGCACACTACGCGCGTGGTGGAATCGGAGCGGCGGCCCATAAGAGCGGTGTGGTGTGTTTGCCAGCTCTGCTCACAGATCTGAGTTATAATGGCTGGATGGGCCTCCAAGAGCGCACTGTACTCCCGCGCGGCGCGGCGCGGCGGAGATCTCGCCAACATTGCTACCAATCACCTCACAACAATGTCGGCATCAGCACCCTCTGCCGCGGTACGTACGCAGTAGCTGTCCGTATAAGGCAGCCGCTTGATCGCGCATCTACAGGCTGTTAAAACGGCGAGTACATTAATTTCGCCAGCGCAATCCTCGTGTTTTTCCTAGACAAAAAGCAATTAAAGTTTTTCTCTAAAGTGTCTAGTTTCCGAGATATGAATTTTTTAAATGTATGTTTTCGTCTAGTATAATTTGACGCGTTGTTGCCGCTCCGCACCCTCCGCCTGCCGACCTCAAGTCGTCCACTCACAAAGCTAGCCCCCGCCCCTCCCGCCAACACCTCAGTCCGGGGCGCTCACGTCTCACCCGCTCTTCCCCCCTCCGCGCCTCCCTGTTGTCATTAGATCATTTTTACACTAAAATAATCAATTAGTTTGTATGAAAATGTAACTTTTTATTTAAAGGGAATTCAGAAAAAGAATTTAAATTTAAAATTTTCTGTTACTCTTGATCCCAATAATAATTTCCTAAATTTAATGTACTCGCCGTTTTTACACATGTATACACAATACAATATCCTCGGATCTATGGTTCTGATGATGATTTCCAAGTTACAGTTTTCTAACCCAATCTGGGTTCGCGTGTGCGTGTGTGTGTGTGTGCGTGTGCGTGTGTGTGTGTGCGTACGCGTATGTGTGTGTGCGTGCGTGTAACTCCGTCCAGTGGGAACATTCCCTCCCAGTCTTCTTTTTTATTTATTTTCATCTGAATATGTTGAAGATGTTATTTATTAAATTAAATACAATAATGTGCGCGTGCGCTGGTAGAGGCTATCTTCTTTGTAAATACCAGCGAGCTATAACCGGGCGGGGCGCTTTCTACCGCCATCGTAAATAAATACAGCCTAACAAGCGGTCTGAGCGGGGCACAGTGTCAAATATGACCTTAAAATCGGACACGTTCTTTTTATTCCAGAAATTAATAGATTTAGTTATTTAAAATGCTAGAGTAAAACTCCCCCGCCTCTGCGACTTTTAGTTTAGGAGAAATATTTTTTTGAAAATTACACTTTTTTAGTTTCGGAAAAACGAAAAATAATTCTACAATTAAAACTAAGCTACTTATTTAAATTTCACTCAGCCTTATCAAAGACCCTTTCGAATATCCACATTTGGAAAGTTATTCGAGGCTGTGAAAGTTTACAGAAATCGAATTATATTTTTTTTATTTTTTTTATTTTATTTTTTTTCTCCTAGATCCCATAGTTTTTTTTTTTTTTTTTTTATAGGCAGCCGGCGCGGGTGTCTGTGCCCAATACTTCAACGGAAGATCAGACACAGCCAATAACACCATTCCTCGCGAAACCACGCTCAGAGAGGCGCCATGCCGGCTATGAGGCGGACAAAAAGGTTGTCGTCTAATTTATTGACACGCCTTTTGAAGATTCCCAGGTTATAGGTGGTGGGGAACACACTCACCGGAAGACCGTTCCATATTTTCGCCGTTCGACACAGGAAAGATTTCGAAAAACGATGTGTTCTTAGTAGTTGGGTGTCAACAACATATGGATGTTCCGAGCGAGTCCGGCGGGTGTGGCGGAGACGGATGGGGGCTGGAGGGATGAGAGAAGCCAATTCATCAGAGCAACGTCCATGGTAGTACCTATAGAACAGAATAGTAGTAGGCGGAGATATTTATACCCAAAATAGTTCACTGGTTCCTCTGTCCGTTAAAAAAAACCGACGCCTAATTCCATGGGATTAAGAAGTTACACGAGTTATTCGCTATGGGCTAGGGTTGTTACTAGAATGAATAAAAATTTTCCCATTTTTTTTTTTTTTTTTTTTGACATTTGATTAATTTTATTGTATTGTTTCGTGATTTCTTTTAATAATAATTAGCTGGTTTTGGTTTTTGTTTTTGTTTTTTTTTTTTTTGTTTTTTTTTATGGAAACTGACACGGCTCGCTAAATCACCTACACTACAGCATCCGTGATGTCAGCCCATAACACCGGGAGAACTAGGTATGCATGCCATGTCAGTGTTTCCCTTCATTTCATGTCGGCTACTATGTTTAAAATTGGGGAGGCGTATGTCCAGCAGTGAACACATACACACTGACTGACTAACTGACCAGTCCATATACATCCACTGCTGGGACCATATCATTATTTTGCGGAAAAATAAAAGATTTTGTAAAGTGCCAACCCTATTGCCCGAAACTTGATAATTGCACTAAAATGAGCATAACTTCTTAAACCCATGGAATTAGGCGTCGGTTTTTTTTAACGGACAGAAGAAATAGTGAACTATTTTCGGTATAAATATCTCCGCCTACTACTACGGGATCTAGGAGAAAAAAATTAAATAAAAAAAATAAAATAAATATATATTTCGATTTCTGTAAACTTTCACAGCCTCGAATAACTTTTCAAATGTCGATATTCGAAAGGGTCTTTGATGAGGCTGAGTGAAATTTAAATAAGTAGCTTAGTTTTAATTGTAGAATTATTTTTCGTTTTTTCGAAACTAAAAAAGCGTAATTTTCAAAAAATTATTTCTCCTAAACTAAAAGTCGCAGAGGCGGGGGAGTTTTACTCTAGCATTTTAAATAACTAAATCTATAAATTTCTGGAATAAAAAGGACGTGTCCGATTTTATGGTCATATTTGACACTGTGCGGGGGCGGCGCGCGGCGAGCAGGTACCTAGGTCCGGTTAGGTACTGACTGACTGCAACAGTGCGTTTGCAAAGGGCGCTTCCAGCCAGCATCGGTGGAGGTGAAGTGGCGCGGGGGCGGGGCGCGGTGGTGGCGGCGGGGCGGGGGATGGAACAATAGCCGGTCCGGCGGCCGGTCGGTGAGTTATACGTGTAGGCTTTGTGCTCCCCGCTGGCTGCGCTCGCGCCGCTCCGCACTTCTGAAGAAACGGCCTCCACAGTATTTAGGGAGTGAGAGAGGGATAGAGTGAGAGGCGAGGGAGGGGAAGAGAATCACTTTTAAAGCGCGTACATACGAGTAGACGCACCCATTTTTAGGGTTTCGTACCACAAAAGAAAAAAATCACAGATTTCGTGCCTTACACGACTATCCAGCACATTGAAAAATTAATCTACGAAATTCGAAAAAATATTGTCGCTCTGTGAGCCTTTTTTGGAAATCATATCTTCACAACTTTTCGAGATATAAGGGGAATCGCACTTTTTCGTGAAATCGGGGCCTATACTGAAACGACCCAAAAGACATTTTCAATGTCAAAAACTGAATCCTCGTCTGTCAAGCAAGCAAGACCTCTTTTTCTCAGGAAAGGTGCAGGTAGAAGTTGAAATTAATATCAAGTAAGTATTAAGGTCTACGGTTCCTTGGAGGTGTAAACAAATTCAGGCTTCTAAGTTAACGCAATCAAAAGATGCGGCCATTTGTGTCACATATTTGGATACTCTCAAACTCACTCATCAACAATGTGTACTTGACGAATAGTAACTTCAATTATACAATAAGTAGGTAGGTATGTGATCTATTTAAAACTGCATATTCTCGCAAATTATAATAATAACTCATCTCATCAAGTATTTTATGTCACGTCAGGTACAGAAATTGTCAAGTCAAACTCGCACTTAATTACTTTTAATTATTGCAACCTTTCATGTGTAAACTTTCTTCAAAATTCATTAATTACATTAGGATGATAATCTTGTGATCATACGAAACTAAAAAGACTACAAAATGTTTACTAAGTCAGTGGGAGACATTAAAATAAATGTGCAGAAAATTTACCAAAAATGCTTAATTTCGAAGTTATGTAATGCGTAAAAAACTGTAGTCCTGGCCACCCACGCGTGGCGTGGTGCAGCAGTACTCCTGCACGAGTACTCCTGCAGCAGTACTCCTGCACGAGTACTCCTGCACCAGTACTCCTGCAGCATTCAACACGCAGCCAGGGTGCATGGAAACAGAAGAAGGAGAAACACTTTACTGCAAGCGATTTAGAGAGAAACATATACGAGAGAAACAGGAAAATGTAGAGTAGAGACCATAATATCCCGTCCGCTGTGTCGGCAAGTCGGCCGCGCGCCGCGCCGCCGCCCGCGCCGTCGACATGACACCCTGCGCGCGCGCAGTATTGCTGTATAGATATTATGTAGAGTAGTTACAATAAGTATAGCGCGGCGCGGAGCAGGTATAGTGGTTGCGGCGGCGGCGCGCGGCGCGGCGGCGCGGCGCGGCTGACTACTCGTCGCTCGGTCGGTCGGGTATTGAACCGTATCCTTGACCTCGGCGGCGCGGCGTGGCGGTCGCACCACGCCACCACGCCACCACGCCGCGCCTTCACCACCACCACCACCGGGCTATACGCTAAGTACCAATACCACAGCGACACTACACTACGCACTCCTCTACTATACTCTGGAACATGTTTCTGCCTCTGGTGGATAGCTTCATCCATCACGATACTTATGCGAGGCTCAGAGCCACACGACACACGACTGTCCTCAGAGCGCAGGCAGAGTCCCTAGTGCACGCACACACACACACACACGCGGCGCGAACTGTAACTAAACCGGACGCGAGGCGCGAGGACGGCGACTCCTCTGTGTGTGTGTGTGTGCTGACAAACTCTCATATATATACCTACATGTACACTCGCTCGTTTATCTACCTACATATTATGTACCTGCACTACCTTCTTCATATTTTAAATAATACAAATAATATTAATGTAAATACATTAGTTACTATAATCTATTTCATAATAGATAATAATAGATAATAACGCATTAAACATTTAGTTTATTGGAGTGATCGTCAGTGTTGCCGGTCAACTATTATCTGACTAGTTGCATACGAGTAGGTATCACACACACCCTCACCCTCTCACGCGCGCGCGCCTCCTGCCTGCCTGAGACACCTCCAGCTTGAACAGAACAGCCCTCCTCCTCCTCCGTGTCAGTAACTCAGCAGGAGACACTCCGCTTTACCTGCACGCATGTATGTTTACAAATGAGCATGTATTATCAATATCATATCATATCATAAATGCATCAATATAAAAATACATTTAAGATTGATTAGATTAGTGAATTAGCATCCCGAAATAAAATATAATAGAGTAAGCTTTATTAATGATTATTAGCTTTGTGTCCGCGGCTTCACTCGTGCTATTGTAGATTCTTCAACTTCAATACACACTTTAATCCCCTATCCCTATCCTTCCTAGGGTATGAATTTTAAAAAATCCTTTGAAAATTGACTTTTATTTATGAACAGAAGCTAAAACAACAATTTCCATATTTCTAACTTGAAAAAGGACGAACCTAAATACTAATTTGAATCCCTTAATAAACCTTCCTTGGGTATGCATTTTCAAAAATCCTTTCTTAGTGCTCACCTCACGTACAGCGTGCGGCAGAAAGGTCGGACCGTTTTAAAAAAATAATAGTTAATTTATAAAAAAAAATATTGATGGATTCTAGCTCGTAATTAAATAGCATTTTGGAAAATTAAGAGTAGAAAACCACATGTTTCCTGTGGTGTCCGTTATTGATAGATAATGCGCTGCTGTAGGCGTTCTTGGAATTTGGGATCCACTCTTTCCAGCATAGCTCTGTCAATTTGACTTTGCCTTCCACGAGAATAGCTTCCTTAAGCTCTTCCAATGTTCGGGGCTCGTGCTCGTATACACGTGACTTGAGGTGACAGAGGTGACAAGAAATAATCGCACATGGATAAGTCAGGTGACCGTGGAGGTCAATGAGTGTCGCCAAACCGGCAAATTGCGGCAGTTGGCGAATGTGGCGCGAATTATTACAGATTTTAATTTTCTAAATAAATAAATAAATATAGTTATTGGCCTCACAGCCTTCAGTAGCGGAAGAAAACGAAGCGAAAGTGCAGTTGTATCTCGGGCTCGGGTCGTCTGACGAGACTATCTGAGCGGTTGGGCGGCGCGGCGCGGTGGGCGGGCGGCGCGGCCGGCGAGATAAGACAACTGTGTAGAGTTGGAATAAAACTCGCCGAGAAGCGAGCGTCGCGTCGGACGCGCTATCAGTCGGCTCACATCTCAGCTTCCTTCACCGCATAGTTATAAATACTGTACAGGTTGTACATGGTTGGGTTGGCAGAACATCGCCAACCCAACCATGTACATGTGTTCACTTCAACACGAGTCGGTGTGCGTCCACAGTCCGTATGACATCTCACACGGTGCCCTACACACAACCCGTGCCGTGCGTGCCGAGCCGTCGACCCATCACTCCTTCGTGCTCCTCTCGTACCAGATGCCGTGCCAATTACATCCTCTTAGGGCCCCCAGACACGACCTACTGGCTCACCAACTGAGTCAACTATTTAGTTGAGTCGGGCATGACGGCCGATTTCTCTCCAAGCCAACTGTTTAGTCGCTGAGGTTCGGACGGACTACACGGACGATCGTTAAGTCGTTCGCTCTGCAGGTGCAGCTAGTGGTTACTATACTACAGGTAGTGGTGGCAGAGCGTATGTATCGTTCGCAGTAATTATCACGCAGATTGTTGGCACACAAGTTGTAGACAAATCCAATGAGTGCGTTTTCTCGCGCACTCTGGAGCGCAGCAGACTCTGCTCAGAGACGGCGCGCAGGCAGCGGGCGGGTGGTCGGCGGCGTAGCACAAATTATGATTAGTTGGTAAACAAAACGACGACGACCGATCGAGAAGTCGGCCGTGTGCGCGCGCGCCGCTATAGGCGCTCATATACTTGATGAAGTTGTACAAATGTTTAATTGAGTGGTGGAGAGACGGTGCCAACTAAACCGTTGAGATGGCGTCGTGTGCGCTTGCTCGGCATTTTGCATGGCGTACATATGTACGCCACGATTTATGTACGAGTATTTTGCAAGTTTTTTGATTACGATTAGAAACAGTTTAGTTGGATAAGAATCGGCACTGAGCTAGGTATATTAGTGTTAATCGTTCTTGTGCGGGGTCCTTAGTCGTGCCGGCTGCTGGAGTGAAGGGAGGGACGCTCGACAAACTAGAGAGTCGCGGCGGCGTTAACTTGCTCGGTAACTCACACAAATACTCGCATATTTCAAACAATGGCCGGGCCGGGTGCATCACCAAACGCTTTCTGATTGGTTGAGATCAATCATGGCAACGCCGCCGCGCGCCGGTCGGTACAGGCGCTGTTGTTATTCTGCAGTTAGAGACAAACAAACACAAAGTGGATACATTGTGCACAGCACAGTGCGTAGTGGTACTGCTGCGCGTGCGCTGCGCACGCGGCGCGGCGACCTCCGACAATGCCAATGTCGTCTCTCGCTCGGCTCGGTCCGAGTGAGTGCACACTCAAGTGCGTCTATATGTACCAGCTACGAGTATGCGGCGCGCGGAGGGGCGGGCGGGCGGGACGCATCTGCAGAGAGAGAGAGGGCGACCTTGTACGCGCGGGATCGGTGGACACGTCCCCCCCGCGCTCCTTGTTCCTCCCTCCCCGAGCTCACTCTTAAAACAAAGACACAAACCGCGACTATAGGTTGTGTATGGTACCTGGTACCTACCTTCATCCAAGTTATAATTTGCAACCTTTAGACCAGCGCGGTTCCCTATATATTTATTAGATAATTTTCACTAAAGAGCTAAGTGGGCCCCTTTCTCTTTACTTATCATTGTAGAGGTAAACGTCTACTCAGAGCTAACCACAGACAACAAGTGGTCCGCCACACTTGCACAGCTAGCTAACTAGCTACTCAGAGCTAACCACAGACAACAAGTGATCCGCCACACTAGCACAGCTAGCTAACTAGCTACTCAGAGCTAACCACAGACAACAAGTGATCCGCCACACTTGCACAGCTAGCTAACTAGCTACTCAGAGCTAACCACAGACAACAAGTGGTCCGCCACACTTGCACAGCTAGCTAACTAGCTACTCGGAGCTAACCACAGACAACAAGTGATCCGCCACACTTGCACAGCTAGCTAACTAGCTACTCGGAGCTAACCACAGACAACAAGTGATCCGCCACACTTGCACAGCTAGCTAACTAGCTACTCGGAGCTAACCACAGACAACAAGTGATCCGCCACACTTGCACAGCTAGCTAACTAGCTACTCAGAGCTAACCACAGACAACAAGTGATCCGCCACAATTGCACAGCTAGCTAACTAGCTACTCAGAGCTAACCACAGACAACAAGTGATCCGCCACACTTGCACAGCTAGCTAACTAGCTACTCAGAGCTAACCACAGACAACAAGTGATCCGCCACACTTGCACAGCTAGCTAACTAGCTACTCAGAGCTAACCACAGACAACAAGTGGTCCGCCACACTTGCACAGCTAGCTAACTAGCTACTCAGAGCTAACCACAGACAACAAGTGATCCGCCACACTTGCACAGCTAGCTAACTAGCTACTCAGAGCTAACCACAGACAACAAGTGGTCCGCCACACTTGCACAGCTAGCTAACTAGCTACTCAGAGCTAACCACAGACAACAAGTGATCCGCCACACTTGCACAGCTAGCTAACTAGCTACTCAGAGCTAACCACAGACAACAAGTGATCCGCCACACTTGCACAGCTAGCTAACTAGCTACTCAGAGCTAACCACAGACAACAAGTGATCCGCCACACTTGCACAGCTAGCTAACTAGCTACTCAGAGCTAACCACAGACAACAAGTGGTCCGCCACACTTGCACAGCTAGCTAACTAGCTACTCAGAGCTAACCACAGACAACAAGTGGTCCGCCACACTTGCACAGCTAGCTAACTAGCTACTCAGAGCTAACCACAGACAACAAGTGGTCCGCCACACTTGCACAGCTAGCTAACTAGCTACTCAGAGCTAACCACAGACAACAAGTGATCCGCCACACTTGCACAGCTAGCTAACTAGCTACTCAGAGCTAACCACAGACAACAAGTGGTCCGCCACACTTGCACAGCTAGCTAACTAGCTACTCAGAGCTAACCACAGACAACAAGTGATCCGCCACACTTGCACAGCTAGCTAACTAGCTACTCAGAGCTAACCACAGACAACAAGTGATCCGCCACACTTGCACAGCTAGCTAACTAGCTACTCAGAGCTAACCACAGACAACAAGTGATCCGCCACACTTGCACAGCTAGCTAACTAGCTACTCAGAGCTAACCACAGACAACAAGTGATCCGCCACACTTGCACAGCTAGCTAACTAGCTACTCAGAGCTAACCACAGACAACAAGTGGTCCGCCACACTTGCACAGCTAGCTAACTAGCTACTCAGAGCTAACCACAGACAACAAGTGATCCGCCACACTTGCACAGCTAGCTAACTAGCTACTCAGAGCTAACCACAGACAACAAGTGATCCGTTCGCTGCTACTATCTACATACATACGCACACAAGGCGGCCCTTGCGCTAGGTTAGGTTAGGTTAGGTTCATTAACACGATAAAGAGCACCACATTCAAGTTCTACGTGTGTGGAGTGTATAGGCGTGTGTGTGTGTGTGTGTGGAGCGGCACCACAAGCACACTATCACATGACATCACTCACCGCACGCTCCGCGCCCGCACGCGAGCCCCGGTCGGGCTCCGCTCGCGTTCCACTGAGGCTGATGATTAGTCACTATGATTAGTGCGCGCTGTCCCCGACTCTGCGTGTTGAGAGTGTTGGGTTATGGGTTGGTGTTGAGTGTAGGAACAACGCACACGCGTACAGTACCGGCAGTAAGTAATGCACATCGAGCTTTAGAAAGAGACAATCCGGTTGTAGAGCGTCGTCCCTGTCGCACGAACTCGCATGTCTTGCATGTCTCTGTGCGACATGTCATACGCTCTACAATCGGATTATCGCTTTCTAAAACTCGATGTACATTACTTGTTGCCGGGCGCTGTACATCGTTTGCGTTTTCAAGATACAAAGGAGTCTTCATGGTGAGGCGCTCTTCTCTGGTGGTTGCGCGCTGCGCCCGGCCCACCGCCGCGCTCATCGCTTCGTCCCGGGTGGTGGCTGGCTGGCGGTGGTGGCTGGCGGTGGTGTTGTATGGTTCTTAACAAGCTGTGCGGCCGTACCGTAAGCCACCAGGACAGCTACACAATGTTGCAGAACTTGAACCTAATATAGAAGTGTTCAGCAGCAGAGCCAGTGGAACCCGGCTCTCATCTACTAGACGTATGAGGTCACATCATCGTCAGGGTAATCAATACTTCATTGTCCTGCGGCGGCGGGCGGAGGAGGCCGCGCGGCGGACACGCGCAACGTCAATATACCTAGGAGGGAGCGCGTAACGAATAGCGCGCGAGTGTCTGTCTGTCCGGCTGTCCGGCTGATGGATGTGTCTGTCCGTCTTGCTTGCTTGACGGACGAGACGCGCCGTGACGGACGAGCTGCAGTAGCTGCGAGCGCGTGTGCGTGCGTGCGGGGGATCGCTACAGTACTGCGCAGCGGCTGTCATCGCTTTGCCACTACATATTCAACCTCCGCCTCCGCGCGACGCGACGACGACGCGACGCGACGTCGCGACGCGACGACGCGACGCGCAGGCAGGGATGTTATAAACTTCTCTATATTTTCTCTTCCCTACGTATTACAACATTCAACGTCTGCCGTGTATGTGTGTGTATGTATGCATATGTTTATGTTCGCTTATTATATAAGTCAAGAACGGCTCAACTTATTTGCTTGCGGTTTTTGCCTATGTAATTGTAATCGCCTATCTATTTTCAACCACCTACGAGCATACGAGGAAGCGAGACAGCAGACGAGGGAGCGAGAAGGACGTGCCGTCAGTGCAACGGCATCGACGACGACGCCATCTATCAAGTGCGAATCTAGTAGCGGATTATTAGCGGTCAAAAGGAAGCTATTTTGTATTTATAATAATAAAATATACATTACATAATAAATAATAATAATAAATACCTCCGCAAGGTTAGAGGTGTGCCTCGCCATTGTTCATTTGAGCGGAGCAGCGGGCAGCGGGCAGCGGGCAGCGGGCAGGACCCACAGCAAACACAAGAATAGATGTTCCGATTTAAATCCGAATTGATATTAAACGGAGGAGTTGCGGGCTTAGTTATTATAACATATACATACTCGGACATATCAAAATAGTTTTCATGCCGTAAGTACTAAATGGACTAATTTATAATATTTTTTTATTTATTCAGCTTTACATTCCGGAATAACCGCACTATTCATTGTCGATATAGGTATTTGAAACTTATGAAAGACAGGTAGAGTCGAGTTATCGTGCGGATCCCGCCGGCGCGGCGAGTTGGCCTTGCTCGATACAGGCCGGGCCGGGCCGGGCTGGGGGCGGGGGCGGGGGCGGGGGCGGGGGCGGGGCGGGAAGAGTGCTCCAAATGTTTCTACACAGACGCGCGCGCGCTCTCATCAGCACATCCCCGCTCGGTTGTCCTCCGCGTCCGTCACATCTCAACTCTCAACTCTCAAGGTGTACTGTGAGCTGAGCATCATGTTCGGTCGGCGGCGGCGCGGTGTCGCTCTCCGCGTCGCGATACTTCCGATGTTTCAATCAGACTGACGGACACGTGCACCAATTAAATGCTCTGATTCAAACTAGTAGCGCCGCCGCGTTCCCTTGGGTTCTTGTTGTGTGTATTGGTTGGTACTGCGCCCGGCGCCGCATTTAATGAAGCTCGGTCGAAATCAACATTAAATAGTTGGGCTTTATGTCTATTTCAGTGTAGCCGGCACGACCAAAGTGTCACAAACATTGCCATGGCACCTAGTTCCACGAGGTGTTCAGTCCCGGGTGTATTAGGTTAGGTGGTGTAGTGTAGCTAAATACTTATTATTTATTTATCAACTCCTCTTACGGTGAGTGTAGTGCAGTGCAGTGCTTGTAGTAACAACACTGCTGCATGCATGTGTATACAGAGCTGCACACTATATAGGTAAGTGACTGTGTATATGTGTAAGTAGGTAGAGAGAGATTATATGCGGATTGGTCGTGTAAGTAAGTAAGTAAGTAAGTAAGTAAGTAAGTAAGTAAGTAAGTAAGTAAGTAAGTAAGTAAGTAAGTAAGTAAAGAGGACGACATGACGCACAAGATTAGATTGGGGCTCGCACTCATCACATCACACCTAAACACGTCTCGCCTCATTAAAACATCACCGCGATAAATGCAAGACAACATCACGCCCGTCTCGTGTTGCTTGACGTGACCTAGCGAGCGAGAGTCATGCAGACAAACAATCATGCTCCTGTGTGGGTAACGATTTGACTAAACACAGAGGAGAACCCTGAACATGTGTCAAATAATGAAGTAGCGCCTCGCTGAGCGTCGTCGGTTCACTTGTTTGTCTCTCTGTCTACCGGCGGCGGCGGACACCGACCCCCCGACACCCCGACCCCTCCGACACGCCGACCCCCCGACACCCCGACACCCCGACACCCCGGCCCGGACTATGCGCGTCGTACTAACGTTCGAGATCACAGTTTCTGTATGAATATAGCCAATTATCTAATATTCTCTATAGCCTATTGAATATTGTAATATATCTGTGGCAACAACCGCACGTGTGACGTGTGTCAGCCAGTATTTAATGAATAATGACGTATGAATCTATATTTAATTTCACGAATATATTGTATCGGACAGATCGCAAGGCGAGCGGAACTCGAGAAATAAAATAAGCTGAGGAGATTTTAATTTCGATTTTAATTGAATAAGGATAGATGTCTCGACGAGACGAGAGACTCGGCGCGGCGTAGCTCCCCCCCGCCCGCCCACCAGGCAGCAGCCCCCCGCGCTCGAGCCGGGCGGCGCGGCGGCGCGGCGGACGCTGCTCTACATATTGTGTTATGCTTTTATAAGGGAGCGTTCATAAACCACGTGACGGATTTTCGGCTAATTTTGGACCCTCCAAGTGATCCGAAGTGACAAAAAGCCAAGATCAAGATAATGCACCAGTTCACACATGCGTAATTGCAATGATGGCCAAACTCAAGTTCGAGTAGCTTCCTCGCGCACGCGCGCGGTATTCTTCAGATTCGGCCCGCTCCGATTATTTTATCTTCGCAAACTTGAAAGAATTGCTCGGGGGTACAGTCAGAGCTAAGAGTCGGCGGTTGAGGAGCTCGACGCTTCTCACTGTATCGTGTAGTAGTAGTAGTATCGAAACTATCCAACATCGCTGGCAAAAGTTAAAAGGAGACTATGTAGAGAAGTAATGAGAAGTTCTCAGCAGATGTCCGATCTGTACTCTTATCACGAGATTTAACCAACACCGCGTACTACGCTACGCCGCGCCGCGCCGTGCTCTCCGCATCATTTTGTATGGACGAATGAAGTTCACAAATCTATCACTAGAGTCTTTAAAATCTAGAGACAAATCTCTATCACCTTGTGTCTCTGTTGGCGGCCCTTCGTCGCCAGTCGCCGCACGCGCAGCGCATAGGTGTGTTGTCAGCGCGCGGCGGGCTCGCGTGCGCGAGGGAGCGACTGCGCGCGCGCTACAGTTAGTGGAAACAGTTGAAAGTGAGCGAGCTGCGAGGGAAAGTCGAATCGGTTGTCGTGTGAACACGGCGCCACGCTTCAATACACTGCTATGTCTTCAGTGGCCTCGCGCCCGGCCGCACCACTACCCACCAGTACCCACGACACAATATGCACCTTCACTACATCTATATACAGCTCCAATTACATCGACACTGTCGGCGGCGGGGAAAAAACATCCGAAACGAACGGAGACTCAGCAGCGCGCGCACAAAAAATTAAACATCGAGCAAAAACACAACTCGATTACACTCCAGCTAGTGCGCCGCGACGCCGCCCGCCTCCGCGGCGCCCCGCCGACGCCGGCGTCGCGATACTGTCAATAAGTGTCGACGTTGCCTAATCTATAACACAGCGAAAATTAATATTAACAAAATAGTGCAGTTTTAATAAATTCCACGGAATAACAAACTGTTCGCAGCGCTCCTGACCGCGCCGCCTCCGCTTCATATTCCCTCCAACGCACAACAGCGAGCACATGTTCACAATGTAACGATGTATCGTACCTAGATGTATGCGTGGCGTGGCCTCGCAGTAGTAGCGTAGGAGGCATAGCAACTCGTTTACAAACATTCGTGTTTACATTTTTCTATCACTTCACCGCACGAACTAGTTCCCTAATAAATGTCTAATTTCTCAGTGTAAATCAAACTCGCTCGCTACCCAATTACGTCATCTGTCTCGCGCCGATTAATCAAACGAGCCGTGTGTTGGAGCGAGACGGCGAGTGTCGCACGCTGCGTGCCGCGTGACGGGCGTCGCTCCGTCTCGCTCGCGCGCGCGCGCTTCAAGAGCGAGCGAGCGAGACGGGAGACGCACGTGCGCGCGCGCAAACCGGCCGCTAATAATAGCCGCCGGAGATCAATGATCTAACAAATAGATGTAGTTAGTATACAGCTGTCCGCTGCCTGTCCGTACTCCGTCACCGGCCCGAGCCCGACATCAGCTGCTACCAGAGCAGCAGCACGGCGACCGAGATCTATACGTTACTCCCCTGGGTGAGCATCCCGCCCGCCGCGCCGCCCCGTCTGCACTGGACTAGTTGCGGAGGGCGGGCGCCGCCGCCGACGGGCGGGCGGCGCGGAGGCGGTACTGATCGTCTACGCTACGCTACGCACGATGCGAGCAAGTTATATTCACGTCAAGTCATTGAGAAGACAATAATAAGATATTTTGAAATCCTCGCGACGATTTCGAGTTGACGATTTGCGTAAAATATGTGATGTGATGAGCTTGTGCAATTGGATTGATTGCTCTCAATACATTGAATGCACGAAGAATAACTTTACTCAAATCCGAAAGCGTTTGAATCATATTTATTTAAACGGACGTGTCAATATATCTACTATTCCCGCTGAAATGGGGCTCAACGGTTGCGGGGGAGGGGGCGGGTGGGAGGGGGTGTTGCTCGGTGTACGCTACCGCTGCTATAGTCTCCACGAGATAACTCTCCACGTGCTCTCGTCAACTCCAACACGCTCTCTAGAGCTCAACGGTTGCGGGGGAGGGGGCGGGTGGGAGGGGGTGTTGCTCGGTGTACGCTACCGCTGCTATAGTCTCCACGAGATAACTCTCCACGTGCTCTCGTCAACTCCAACACGCTCTCTAGAGCTCAACGGTTGCGGGGGAGGGGGCGGGTGGGAGGGGGTGTTGCTCGGTGTACGCTACCGCTGCTATAGTCTCCACGAGATAACTCTCCACGTGCTCTCGTCAACTCCAACACGCTCTCTAGAGCTCAACGGTTGCGGGGGAGGGGGCGGGTGGGAGGGGGTGTTGCTCGGTGTACGCTACCGCTGCTATAGTCTCCACGAGATAACTCTCCACGTGCTCTCGTCAACTCCAACACGCTCTCTAGAGCTCAACGGTTGCGGGGGAGGGGGCGATCGTCTTCCTAAACGCAGCTCGGCCTTCGGCCTCGCCCTCTGTAACTTACTTTCTCCGAGAAGGTTTATGGTCTTCCTGAACGCAGCTCGGCCTTCTGCCTCGCCCTCTGTTACTTTTTTCGGAAAGGTTATCTTCTTACTGAACGCAGCTCGGCCTTCGGCCTCGCCCATAGTTACTTACTGTCTTCTAGAAGGTTTATCGTCTTCCTGAACGCAGCTCGGCCTTCGGCCTCGCCCTTTGTTACATACTTTCTTCGAGAAGTTTTATGGTATTCCTGAACGCAGCTCGGCCTTCGGCCTCGCCCTCTGTTACTTACTTTCTTTGAAAAGTGTATCCTCTTCCTGAACGAAGCTCGGCCTTCGGCCTCGCCCATAGTTACTTACTGTCTTCGAGAAGGTTTATCGTTTTCCTGAACGCAGCTCGGCCTTCGGCCTCGCCCTCTGTTACTTACTTTCTTCGAAAAGGTTACCTTCATCCTGAACGCAGCTCGGTTTTCGGCCTCGCCCATAGTTACTTACTGTCTTCGAGAAGGTTTATCGTTTTCCTGAACGCAGCTCGGCCTTCGGCCTCGCCCTCTGTTACTTACTTTCTTCGAAAAGGTTACGCTTATCCTGAACGCAGCTCGGCCTTCGGCCTCGCCCATAGTTACTTACTGTCTTCGAGAAGGTTTATCGTCTTCCTGAACGCAATTCCGCCTTCGGCCTCAAAAAGTTACTCACTTTCTTCGAGACGGTTTATCGTTTAAGTACCTGAATCCAGCTCGCCCTTAGTTCTTCCTTTGAAATACGAATTTCACGCGAGCGAAGCCGCGGGCAAAAGCTAGTTCTTTACTAAAACAACAAGAGCGCGACGCGGGCGAGGTCGCCGCCGCCGCGCCGCGCCGCGCCAGGTGGCACACCAGTACCCACCCACTACACTACCACTAAACTGTTCATAGAGAGATGCGCTTCTTTCTTAGCTTTTAATATAATAATTATTATGTTCAAGTAAACAACATGTTGGATCTGATATCTTTACAAATAAATAAATCAATAAAGTTATTGACGCCAAAACCGCTCGCGCCAACACCGGCGCTCGCGTCGACTCCTCACTCCCTCCAGCCGCAACACCCACTATGCCGGCTTTAGTATTTAATATTGTTTCGACCCGATCTTAATTCTAATTCTAAATCTGCGGAGAGTTCTTGTATAACTCTACGAAACATTCTTAAAAACTTATCTCACCAATCTCTTAACAATATCAAGAGGAAGAGAAAGACAAGAGAAGCGTACAAACTCAGTGAGATGACTATGAGTACAGTACTATGTTACTACAAAGTATTGGTATTCTCAATGTTTATATTATTAAATCTGGTTCGGTTCCGGTATGTTCTGACAGAAGTATCCGGCGGCGCTCCGTATGAGATTAGGAAGTGAGCAGCTGTGTGCCGGCTCGCCGCGCACCATCACGCTGTTCAAATAAACAGTAGACTAGAGCAGCGAGTGTGTGCGCCAGCCGCCACTAGCAGCTAGTAGTCTATACACAACGCACACAGCTCGCGCGGCTGCTGTATCGCTCCCGAGCGACGACGGATTCCGAGAAATATTTACGTTATCTCGACATTTGGCGGAGTAAGTAATATCGATAAACTGGATTTATAGTTAGTGCGGAGCGAACATCAACATAGGTGTAGTAATGCAATGCTTCGTGAGCTCGCGAGATGTTCCCCGCAGAGCTTTCGGTTATATAGTCTGTCTCAGGAGCTGTCGACTGATTGCCGAGTGCCAACCTCGCACTGAGGAGCTGTTCGTCTGGCTGCTCTCCCGGTAGCTATAGTCATTGTGTTACGGAGACAAGTTCGGAGGCGGCGGCGCATCATAATACAATATTTAAATTTTTTGAAATATATGTAGGTATATATTTATGTTTATATAATTATAAAATAATTAACTAATCTAAAAATTATATAAACTAACTTAGGAAATAAACTAACTTAAAAAATAAATTTCATTTAGTGCTTTTGTCCCCGGGATTGTGCCGAGGATGCCAGCCGCGTTACCCCTCTGAATTGCCAGGCTTATTCTTTGGCGAAAGAAGGTGAGGCAAGAGGGGTGACCTATGGCAGCAGACATCCTCGACCCTATCTCGTGGACAAAAGCTATCGCCTCCTCAGACCAGGAGCCGAAGGTTTCGACCGCGAAAGCCACAAACCAATAATTTAGGCTGATGTTTTCATATTTTTTGTGTTTTCTTTTGGCTGCAGCCTCCGCAGCCGAACCCGGCTTCATGGCCGATAGGGCGAGGTTGCTGGCACAGATGGTATCGACGCATGTTGCGTCCCAGACTAGCGCCCTTCCGTTCTTCCATGGGACAATCGTCATGCCGTCGGGGCGCTTTCCATCATCACGGCATAGGCCTGGTGGTTCTAGGATACTCGGAAAATCAATTGACACCAGACCTCTTTTGAGGATATCATTTAAAGCGTGATGTCGAGCGTACCGGCCCGCGTTTTTGGCACAGCTCAGACCGTGGTAGCCTAACGGGTCGACAGTAACTCCACACACGCATGAATGTTGTTCATAAATTTTGCACCCAAGCCTGAGTGCCATTCCAATGCGAAGTGAATCTGGGTCTAGCAGCGTGCCGATTGATCGGGATGGGATAGCATGCAACCAGGCCCCAGACTCCCTTCGAGTGGAGGCACTCAGACGGGCTTTTGTAGTGGCTGATGGATTCATTAAACTGTTAAAAATTATTTTGACTAGAGGAGTGTCCCATTCCTTTTGGATCGCTGGCATCTCGGGGACTGGAGAGTCGAGACATTTTGTCTGCCAGAGCTGTGTTCCTGTAACTTTTGAATTCAAATCGTTATCTATAACAATGTTTCCAACCATTTGGTTGACAAGATTCGAAACGCTGTGCACAGATGATAGGTATGCGGGGATAGATAAATCAGAGGGTTTTCTTATCCCTAAACCACCGAAAATGACAGGAAGGGAAGCTTGCGTCCATTGGGTTTCGTCTAGGGTGATATTAATTATGCTTTCTAAAGACATTCGAAAAAGATGGTCCAAACGTGTGAGTATATGGCAGTCCCATAATGGGGTTGTCCGCAGAAGGTATGTTAATTTTGGTATGGCAAAACAGTTCTTTAACAGAAAGAATGCAGTGTGTGGGTGAATACCTTTAAGACGATTAGCGATAATTGAAAAGTTTTGTACTTTTTCAGTTACAACTTGGTCAAAGGCTTTACTCAGTAGTGGAGAACCGAGGAGTGTCAAATTGGAATCGGTCATTACGCGGATGCCGGGAGCCGCCTCTTCGAAGGCTTCCATAAGATTGGTGGGTAACTCTTCGTTCGAACAGAAGTAAAGTTCGCATTTGTTTGGGTTAATTTCCAAGCCAACCTTCCTACTCTCTGATATTATATTCTTCAAGTCCGTTAATACAGAAGTAGGATCACCACCGAGGGTGCCATCATCTAAATACCAGACATTCAGCGGAGAAACCAGTGTACGGATGAAGTTGTGAATCGTTAGGCTAAAAAGTGCTGGACCCAGGGGGTCACCCTGCTGGCAGCCCACCGCAGACAAAATACGGTTCCTGTTATAGAAAAGAAAGGATGGCGAACAATAGCTCTGCCAAACAAGAGGAAATATCAAAGGAAATTCCTCTTTTACCGCGCTAAGCATGCTGTCTCTTTCTATCGAGTTGAATGCATTTTTAAAATCTATTTTAAGTATCATCTTCCCATGAGAAGTGTTCGAATTTAAAAAAGATCTAGTAGAGTGGACTGCCGCTTCACATCCACCCTTGGTGGCAAATCCCAACTGGATAGGACGAAAAAGCGATCCAGCTTCCTCTACTAGGCTTTTGCTACAAAGTTTGGATGCGATACGCCTAAAGGTGTTGCCAACGGCAATAGGTCTAATACCCCCATCCTTTTTGCGCAATGCGCAAAGTGAGGCACCGTACAAATATGCGCAGAATTCACTTATTACTTTGCCGGAAAGCATTAGGTTGGTCAGAGATGTGACAGATTTTAAAAGGCGGGTACCAGCATCGCCGGTCGTCCTTGATATAAGATCCTTCAAATGTTGCGGCCGCAGACCGTCTAACCCCGCAGATGAGCCGGTTGGAAAGTTCTGGATAGCGGCATGGACTTGACCTGCGTCGACGATAAGATGATTATCCTGCATAGATGGTGGTTCAGGTAACTGTAAATTGCGAGAGGGAGGCGGGTGTTTAAGTCTCAAAGATAATACAGTCTCCTCGTCGTTGGGGGCTATTGAATCATCCGAGCAGAGCAGTCTCACAGCTCCCTTCACATCGCCATCAGTAACTTTAGCTTCAACTCGTCTTTCGATGCTAGACATTGCTGAGAACGATGAATTTGGAATAAGTCTGGGGTCAGAACAAGATATATTTTCCTTAAGGAAGCTGGTTAGCGATTTTTTCCCAGAAATTTGTGGAATTCTTAAATAAGAATATGCAAAGAGGAATAGATTTTCCCAGCATTCTACAGTGTTTTCATTGACACATTTGTTTATGGTATTAGTGAGTTTGTCCGCTATACAGATTCTGGCAGCTTTAGGGATTCTCTTTAGAACTTTCACATTTTGTCTACATCTGCACAGAAGTTGCTCGAAGGATTCAGGGGACAGCGGGCGAATGTCCGAGTTATTGTGGACCTCCCTAATCGGTCCATGAGCTCTGGAAATATGAATATTTAAACCTCTTTTGCCTTTTAGGCCTGATCTATTGCAATGAGGGCAGTCAAGTAGAAGGCCTGATGTAGTAGGAGTCGCCTGAGTATTGTCAACATCACAGCAGGGCGAGCACAGCCAAGCGGAGCTGGATTCCCCTTTTTCCCTCACCTGGTCATCCGTGAGGCCGGCGCAGCATGCGTGATACCATCTGCTACAACCATCACAAATAATCTTTAAAAGGTGTTCCACACCATCTGACTTACCGCAAGGGCAGGGCAGTGGTGTATCTTCGACCAAATTTATCATTATTTATTATAACTTTTAAAAGGACTTAAAATAAACTTAAAGTCGAAATCTAAATAACTATTATTAAAAAAAATATATAAGGACAAATATAAGCACAAATAAATATAAGTATAATATAAAATTCCTAGTAATGTGCCGCAATGGAAAGCCGCTTGGCGAAGGTGGCGGTGGCTGCTGTCTCGTCTTCGATCTCCGTACGCCCTGGTCCCCTCAACATTGTACGCCGTGGCCGTGCCTGGATTGTTGTAGAACTTATGCTCGTGCTCGTATGCCTCACAACAAGAGAGTCGCTCGTCGAATGCTGGTCGAAGACTATAGTTGTAGAGTCCTCTTTGGTGTACAGGTTATCCGTGCAGAAAATGTGTTTGAAGTGTCCGGCGGTAGCAGCTTCTAGATATGCACGGCTGCCTGCTGCAGCGGTGCGGTACATGTGCAGGACTCCCCGTTTAATATCAAGAAAAAGAGTTATTTACAAATTTATGTTGCCGATTTAAAAATTTTCAGTGTGACAGATTTGACAGATTATGTAATTATTTAAATTGTACAAAATCTATTATTGTTTACATTGTTTGATTAAGATTTGTCTATATACTATGTAGGTAGGTACGCAGATAGTTTCAATACAATTATTTACATTTCTTTATGAAAATGCCGAATAAAAAAGGGTTTTTGTATTAACATTTCAATTAATAATGAATTTTAATGGATATTTTGAAATGAGTTATTTGCACACGTTTGCGTGTTTTGATAGGAAATGTCCGACAGTGTTTTCGTTATCTCCAATACAATACAATACAATATAGTATGGTGGTGTGTCGTCGCGCGCGATGTTAATGCGCGGATGTGTGTTGTTCGCAGGTGAGTAGTGCGTGCGAGCGGCGGCGCTGCGGTGCGGTGCGGGTGCGGGCGCGGGTGCGGGCGCGGGTGAGGTGGCAGGTGAGTGTGGCCGCACCGCCGCTGTCGAGCCGAGCGCTGCTGGGATAGCGGCTGCGGCGGCGCACTGACACTCGTTACCCTTCCCTAACCATAATCACTTCTCAATATGTATTCAGAAACACACTTGTCTTATTCAGAGCTCCCACATTACAGTTAGTACACATTAAGTTCGCTTATTTAGTTAGACCGTACTAACAAACAAACTATTCAGAGAACAGTTTTATCTTTAGTTCGCACAATTGCAGCGGGTTCTACTTTCTATCCATTGTTTAAACCAGGTAGAGGACCCTCCGGCTTACAAAAACACTATAGCGAGTGCGGCCATGTCAGACCAGTAGCATAGTAAAAGAAGACGAGTAAGATAACTGGAGGCCATTTTTAAAATAACTACCTACGCTGCGCCGAGCCACCAGGGATGTCACAACTCACAACACTAACACAATGGACAGGTAGTGAGCCCATCATGGTGGAAATACTATTCTTTAAAATTATTATGTACATTTATGTATTTTTTATTTATAGACCAAGAGCCAGCTCCCAAAATTTTAATCTAACAGAATATATGAGTTGTCATAGATTTATTATGTACTGGCGTTAAGGTATATTTTCGAAAGCTATATTTTCGATAGACAGTGAACGATGTTATTTTGATGTTTGAGCCCTTGACAATGATACCCCACTCAATAATCGGATGCTTAGTTCTGGCGCTACGGTGGAACATACGTAAAAACAAACATACACACACATAAATTGCTAAAAAGATAACCCTTCATTTTTGCTTCGCGCAGTCGGGTAAAATTTTTTTTTTATTTAACCTCCCAAAAATTAATGCAATGTCAAAATTCAACTTTAACTCACGTCCGTCTTTGGACAACCATTTCGTAGTCGCGGACGATGAAGAGAATTAATAAGTGAACAAAAAATTTATAACTATAAAAATTATAGAAAATATAATTTAGAATTATAGATTAATATAATTATTAATCTTAATAAAAAAAATATCAAATAAATAATTTTAAAATGTATTTATTAATTTTGTTTTATTATTACTTAATAACTTATATTTTTATTTTAATGAATTACTTAATAACTTGGTTGGTCGCTAGCAGTCATGAAAGTGTACGCGGTAGGAGCTGTGCCCATTTATAGAAGACAAAGCCGCGCGAATTTGCGTTGTGCGTGGTATCTCTAACAAGTCTGAACAAGTCGACAACCGCGGGCCCGCGCGCGGCGCAGCCTTCGCGTGCGCCGCGCGGCCGCGCCCGATGCCGGGGTTCGCGAATGGTTTTTGCAGCTAGTACCTACCTATTAATAACTAATTAATACTATAATTAAATACTAATAGGTACTTTGCTCTGACGTTACCGAGCCAGGTCTCAAGTCAATTCCTTCGCTTAGTACCTACTCGTATTAATAACTTACATAATTTAGCTACATACTTTAATAATATTTTTTATGTTACTTACCTTTCGATGGCAGCAGGTAATGAGAATAATGTTAACTCGCGATTCGAGCCTGATCTATTCATGCAGCCGCGTACACACTGCAGAAACGCGGAGCCATTATGTTAGTGCAATAAAATAAAATTCGAATAATAATACTTTCTATCGGGAAGCGGCAGGCGGGCAGGCAGCGGCCGTCACGTGGTGTGCTGTGCGTCACCGAGCGCGGGGGCGGGGCGACCATCACTGACTACGCGCGAGAGACAGTGAGAATGCATGTAGTGGTTGTGTACAGACAGCGTGCGCAGGCGCGCGCTTGTGTGAGTGCGAAATCGGCGCGTTTGTATGAAGACGGCTAACTTGTGTGGTTTAACTATGCCAGTAGCCAGGCGGGGCGTCGCGATTTTTGTTGTTGTTAAATATCCAGCGGTGAATAAGCCTAACCAGCTCATCAAGTTTTGCGTACTTTTATCAAATTCATTATTAATGCTTATGTTTTTTTTAAATTAAATTACCATGAATACGGTAAATTTTCATGATTATGGCAACACTCAATTCAACCCAAGAAAGCTATGAGAGTATTTGTGTGAAACTGATCTCACTGGCAAGCCACACAGCGTGACAATTTACAAAGATATATGTACTCCATGAATATTAAAATAAATATTTCCCATGAAATACTAATTTCCAAAAAATAAAAATGACATCGCTGGAATCGTAAAAGTCTAAACTACGTTTACGTTTACTAAACTTAACGTTCATCCGTTTCACATTTCTAATTATTATTCATACTAACACATAACAAGGAAGCGGACAGGATCTGTAGTCTGCAGTGCTGCGGCGCGGCGTACAGGGATAGAGTTGAACGCGGTGCGACGGGAAACCTCGCGAGCGCGCGCGTCCGCACCGCGCACCGCGCGTGGCTGTAAACTAAACTCATTCATCATTCACACGCCAGTCCAATAATTATATATACAATTTAATCATTTAATCTTTATTAATATAAATTTGACATTAATAAATTAAAATTATTAAATAAGCTTAAACTACCTATCAAATAAAATAAAAAACTATAACTAAAAACTACTAAAAACTAAAAACTAACTAAAAAATAAAATATAAACCTATAACCAATACAAAACTTAATAACCCTCCTCCAGGTGTGACGATGTGGGCACTGTACCGAGGACGCTAGGGGCGTTGCCTCGCTGGATGGCCACACTGATACGCTGCCTCAGGAACTCGAGCGAACGTTGTTCTCCTGAAAGCAGTGTACAGGGACATCCCGATGTCTTTCGCGAGCCGCTTTGCCTCCTCAGACCATGTCCCCATTGTCTCCACCGAAAATGCGGCGAAGATGTGCTGGTGTGCCACCGAACTGTATTTGGTGTGCTTGTGGCGGCCTGCAGTTTCAGCGGCTGCGCCGGCGCGCTTCGAGCATGCCTTAACGTGACTGCTGCATTTATGTCCCGTTAGATTAAATAAAATAAAATATTTTACTGAAATTTACCTCAAGCAAACAACACAATCAGGTATTTACTGTTGTTGGCACCGAAGGCGCCGCGCAGATATTCCCATAAAATAAAATACTAGACTGAAATGAACCTCAAACAACAAACAACAAATTATGCTTCTTCCTGGCATACCTCCGCCGCGCCGCGCCGCCGCCGCCCGCGCCCACCCGCGCCGCCATACCTACTGCTCTACTTGTAAAATATCAAATACCAAATGCATAAGCCAATCAAAGCTCTACCTATACAAGTTTTTTAAGGAAACTGGCACGGTTGGCTCGGTCACCTACGACATCCGTGATGTCAGCCCATAACACCGGGCTAACTTGGTGCCATGTCAGTGCTTCACTTCGGTCGTGCCGGTCAGTTCTATATAACTGTTGACTACCAACATAGTTTGTTGGAGAGCTCCTCCGCACATGCGCAGCTACTCTCAGCGACAGTGATGCTGATAAGCTAGCCTGACTCACTCACTAGCAGCAGCGGTATACCTAAGTAAGCGCAAGCTTTCTAGTTCGCTCACCACTCGGAGCGGGAGGACTGCGCTGGGGCGGGGGCGGGGGCGGGGCGGGGGTGCGGGCGGTCTATCGAGGCGGAAGCTGGCCGCAGTGTGCAAGTAAGGAAGGCTTTCTTACTGACGACGCCGATAAGTCTAGCGGCAGCCGAGTGTTGCGGCGGCGGCGGAGCGCTCACTCCCTCCCGCTACCGCCCCGCAACTCCTCTATAGCCTACCTACACCACCTCTACTATCCTCTGTCACGCCGCCTCGCCGCTATACATCGACGTTCGATCACCGGGCGCGGTCGCACTTCACTTTATATGCCTGACCGTCTGACCGTTGAGGCTAGCCTCGGTTCCGATTCCACGTAACATTGCGAGTCCCTTCCCTTAACGTACTATAGCTGCCGGTAGGTAGGGTTGAACCTGTCCTGTTATGTTCGCATAACTCCGCCTGTTCGCAGCTCGAGTGTTTTACGTCCCAGTTCAGTGTAGCCATCACGACGAAATGGAGGCACCGACATACATGGCACCTAGTTCACCGAGGTGTAATGAACGAACATCACAGGTATAGTAGTGATGGGTGATGTACACTAGGTAGGTACCAGGTCAGCCTCCATAAAAAACACTATACACAGAAAAAACCTAACGAACTTACATGAGGTGCAGAGGTGAAGAGATTTCTTCCAGCCGACCCTTAGGAATACCTACAGTGTGCAGTCACAGATTACTTAATAGTTCCTAACGAGTGCAGTGAGTATACAGCATGTCAATATGCGCATACTGCATGACGTGTGAGATGTGACGAGGAGCGGGGAGCGGGGAGCGGGGAGCGGGGAGCGGGGAGCGAGCTAGCGAGACTCTACAACACCTAACACTACGCGACGGCGGCGCGCGAGGGGGGTTGGTGGTGGTGTAGTGAGGGAGGAGGGTGGGGCACCGCTTGGTGGTAGAGAAGAAAGCTCTCGATACTGAGTTCACCATTACGCTAATGGCCTGTAGTCCTAGTGCGCTTACTGCGCTCCGCCCCGCCCCGCACACCCGCTCACACCATAAACAACCGGCCAAGTGCGAGTCAGAATCACGCACCGAGGTTTCCGCACCACAAAAACGTTTTTTGTACGGGGTCCCCTTAATTTTTCACTTTAAAATTTTTTTAAATTTTTTTTTTTTGTTATATCCGCCAGAATAACACATATTATGTGAAAATTTCAACGGCTAGCTAATACGGTTCCAAATATACAGCCGCACGGATGGACGGACAACAGACAAATAGGCGTTGTAGGCTTATTCTTAGGCTTCCGTACGGGCTACGGAAACCTAAAAATGTATAAATGTCTACTGTACAGGAGCGCGGTGACGGGAGTGTCGTGCGTGTGGCGTCACACGCGCCCGCTCCTGCAGCGCGTGTGACGTGTCTCAGGGCGTGCACCCGGGTAAACCCGGTTCTTTCATGGTATCTGTAGAACCGGTTCCGATAGATGTAATCCCGGTTCTCCCGGTTCTTTAAGAAATACTTAAAGTTGTTTAATTTCGCATTAATTGCATAATTTAAATCACGTGTGGCTCAGCTGTGAGCGGAATGGCAATTCATGTTGTTGCGAGTCGGCAGCTCGCGCACCGGCGCGGCGGCAACTTGCATTCCAATTGTGATTGGCCGAACTAAAGCATAGATTTATACAAAATGTAATTGACAAATAGCCTAAATAAATGTTCCTCACGGTCAGGTGAATAATACTGCTGATACTTAGGTGAAGAGAGCATAATATCTCACGCACGCACGCATGCAGTAGAGAAACCACACAACAAAGTAGAGAAGTGCACGCAGCTTGCGGATGAACTGCACACGAACTAGCGCATCATCAAGTGAGCTCTCTGTACAGCTGTAGTAGGCAGCTCGCTAGAAGTGATCACTGCAGCGCCGAACGCTCAGCCCCGCCCGCGCTCGAGTGCGCATTGTGCCCGCTAGATGGCGCCAGCGGGCACTCTACACCGCGAGTGCGAGTGTTGCGCTCAGGTAGACACTCGCGAAGTGATCGCTCTCGATGAGCACTACCGCTGAGTGACTAGTCTACCTAGTATTCAAGCCGCTGTTGAACATTTCTAACTTGGCATTTTTAGCTAGAGTCGGAACTTCGGAAATGTTTGAAATTGTGAAATAGATGAGCAGCGAGATGAATACAACTATGTAGTAGGTAGTTCGCAAAGCAAAAGGGCGACACACCGGCCGTGGGTTATATTACACGAACCATCCCGGGCCACTTTCGACCCCCCCCCCCCCCTTTACTTAAAATCTATTTGACCTACACACTTGAAATGTTGCGTGTCTAGTAAGATCCTCTTCTAATTACCAAATCTAAACCCTCTTACCGTTCACGAGATAATAACGTCCGAAATCACTATTTTTATCACAGACCGACTCCCTCATCAAAAGGTTAGATTACTTCCGGTGACCTACTTAGGAAGTTAAAAATTGATGTATATGTAGGTTATGGGAATATTATAAAGGGAAAAGTCTGAAATCATCATATTATTAAGTGTGTTGGTATAGAAGCAATGCGCTTTAACGTTTCCAGCGTTCAAGAAAATAACTGTAAGATTTTAAAGTAAGTACCATTTAAGTACTTTAATGACCTACCATTTAAAAACAGGCCAAGTGCGAGTCGAACTCGCGCACCGAGGGTTCCGTATCGCAATGTCATGGCTAGTGCCACTCACGCCATCTAGATGGTGTGTTAGGAAATGCTGCATATTAGTTAAATGTCATGATTAGTTAAAATGCTTCATAATCTATTCGGTAGATGGCGCGCGCGTACACTTTTGGTTTCTTCTATGGGAACCGCCGTAAATTTTTTACTTTTTAACAACAAGAAAAAATTCACAGATCTCGTGCATTACACGACCTTCAAGGTACATTGAAAATGAACTCAACAAAATAAAAAAAAGTATTACATTTATACATGTTTTATTATTTTTCAAAAACACAAGCAGAAAAAAGAACAACAAGAAAAAGAAATAAGCGTGACATTATGTCTAAGTAAGTAACAAATTAATAAATATCAAATATAAAAATAACCTAACCTATATTCCTATGGCTTCCTTCCATTCCATTATCATCAGGCCCCTGGAAATAACATATGACTAGAGTAGCTACTTGCGAAGACAAATCCAACGAGCCCAAACACGGTGGGTTTATCGTGTGTGGTTTAGGAGTTCCTATGGCTTCATTCCGGCTCCATCATCAGGACCCTGGACATAATTATATGACAAGAGTACTTGCAAAGACAAATCCAACGAGCCCAACCGATGGGCTTATCATGTGTAGTTTAGGAGTTCCTAAGGCTTCCTTCCGGCTCCATCATCAGAACCCAACTAACAAACTAACAAAGTCACCCGAGGATCTGCAGAGCCGTGATTCGATTTTTCACAATTTATTTCATACATTCGGATATTCCTCCTCGCTCTCTACGCTGTTGCACTTCCAAAAGTCGATTTCACAAAATGGGAAAAATTTGAGGGACCACCTACAGCACGAACTATCATCGATAGACGAATCCGAACACCAGGATGATTTCACACTCTCAGCGAAAATGGGCGGCTATACTGAAGCGATCGAAAAAACATTTTAATGTTAAAACTTGCAAGATAAGCACTCGGATAACGGCTTCGCTAATAATAAAAGAAGTGAGATCTAACTGGATACCAAGTTCTTTCGAAGTTCCTTCAATCATAGCTCCTGTTATGCATAACGCTCTTCAGTTGCTTTAGACGAAAATTTGTTATGTTCTTTGCTAGTCAATAGTGTGACTAGGCAAGTTTTTAAATTTATCTAATTGAACTAGTTCTTTGTCAATGAAATGCTTGACTAAAATTGTTCTCAAACTCAAAGATTGTTCTTTTGTTTGTCTGAAAATTGTTCTCAGACAAACACCTATCCGAGTGCTTATCTTGCATGTTTTTTTTTTTGTTGCGAACTTGACTTTTTTTCACATTGATGTTTTTGGTGGGGTATAACTAACTTGGTCGGTGTTCGTTGTTATTTTAGTATACAATCGATCGATGTACTAACTATAGCGAACCGAGCGGCGAAGGAGACTCTATTCCGGGCGGCGGCGGTCGCTCCTCACTCCATCCCCTTGCGACAGACGAGCCACTGCAGCCGCTGTATATAGCTATATAGGTATCTATACAGTGATATTATCCGCGTCGCGTCGCGCGCGCACTTACAAGCGCGAGTTCTACTTGCACCCGGCCGGACCAAGCCTCACCCCAGCGCAGCGGCAACATCACATCTTTATGATTGGTCTGCACATTTAGGGGCATGCTGGGGCTGAGGGTGGAGGTGGACTAAAGATGTGTGCAGTGTTACGCGAAGGTAATTAGGGCCTACTGCCCTCCCCTCCCGGCGGACAATGCTCTGTAGCCCGCTCCCTCGCTTGCTCTCGCGACCTCAGTCGTTACTTGTGCCGTGTGCCGCCTGGTCGAGCTATCACTAGCACCACGCACGCGCCGACATCTCCACTCCGCTCATCTCGCGTATCAATCATTACCTTCCATAGAGCTCTCTGTACCTACTGTACAACACTGCAAACTTACTCTTTATTATGTTTTGTAGTAAATGCCGTGGTAGGTTAGGTTAGGTTACGCACATCAGACGCGACCAGGCACCCAGCCTGGTCGCGTCTGGAGTCTGGCGTCACTCAGTAGCGTTAGCAACATCATCGCGAGTACCTACTATACAGGGTGTTTCAGGATAGGCTTGAGAAACTTCAGGAATAGAACAGGAACTCTCATTATTTGAAGAAAAAAATCCTTATCACTCAAATCGAAATTCCGTATTTTTTTTCATACAAAATACTCTTTGACAAAATATTGAAATATAAATTTTTTTTTTTTATTTATCTCTTTATTTCAGCCAACTAGGGCCATATTGAAAAAATATGTATATATGTATATTAAATGTCCCTAAGAACTAAAATTACTTTTTCTCCACTTGTGTCTGTACGGGTCCCAATAGAGACCCGTATGCGTCATATTAGTCTGCTGACGCGGTGGATCAGGTGCGCGTAGAGTGGGCGCAGATTGCGTCCGCGGCGCGGGCGTCGGCAGCGGCGCGGGCGTCGTCGGCGGCGGCGCGGGTTGCGTATCCTGAATGTGCAGGACGGCAGTTGTAGACAGCTCCGGCGCGGGCTCAGCATACTTATGGCGCGCGACCTCACGATGAAGGTCGCGATTGTAGCGCCGGAACACCACACCCGAGGGCCAAAACTCACTGCGAAGGAATCTCTTCACCTTCTCGGCAGGAATACACAGCTTGAAAGCGCAAAAGTTCGTGTCAGCCCAGAAATAAAATTCACAGATTTCGTGCCTCACACGACTATCGAGCACATTGAAAATGAATCTACGGAATTCGAAAAAATATTGTCGCTGAGCGACACGAGAAAGTCGCGATAAGGAAAAGGTTAGTTGGGTTCTGATGATGGAGCCGGAAGGAGAAGGAAGCTATAGGAACTCCTAAACTACACATGATACATCCACCATATTTGGGCTCGTTGGATATAGGAATATAGGTTAGGTTAGGTTACAGTTTTTTTTTTACAAAAAAAATAAAATTTATATGTCACATGTAAAAAAAAAAAAATCCTTAATCGTTTCAGTTTCATGCCAAGAACAAAAAAGTCTTCCAACACATAGATCTGTTTCTTTCAGAAATTGTGAAAAACCACAATTTTAGTTTTATTAGTATGGAATAGAGAGAATTTTTTTTTTTTTACCAACTTCGTGTAAGTTTTTATTTTTAAGACTAGCTGTTGCCCGCGGCTTCGCTCGCGTGAAATTCGTATTCCAAAGAAGAATGTAAGTAACTAAGCGCGAGGCCGAAGACCGAGCAGGGTTCAGGTAATCGATAAACCTTCTCAAAGAAAGTAACTAACTAAGGGCGAGGTCGAAGGCCGAGCTGCTTTCAGGTAAACGATAAACCTTTCTCAAATAAAGGAAGTAAGTAAGGGCGAGGCCGAAGGCCGAGCTGCGTTCAGGAAGACGATAACCCTTCTGGAAGAAAGGAAGGAACTAAGTGCGAGGCCGAAGACCGAGCTGCGTTCAGGTAAACCAAAAACCCTCTTCCGCCTTCGGGCCTCGCCCTTAAAGACTTCCTTTCTTCGATAGAATATAATATCGTTTACTCAATCGATTCAACTCAACTAGTACAAGTTTACAATTTTCGTTTACTTCGTTTACTTTTTCCTTTACTTGTGAGACCTTGCTTCTTACCAAATTTCATGATTCTAGGTTAACGGGAAGTACTCTATAGGTTTTGATTTGATTTTCCAGTAGCAAAATAAAAATATATATAATATATAAAATAAAAATAAAAAAGTAATATAAATAACTAAAGAATTAAAACCTACGTAACAAACATTAAAATAACTATCAAAACTGGCATTTTCAAATGTTCTTAGAGCACTTGCGGCATTACCCCGCTGGATGGCAAGGCTTACCCTTTGAATGAAGTACATAAGCCCTTGATGGCGGGACACCAGTTGCGTCAACCAGCAGAGGCCCAAGCCTCTTTTGGCTTCACTGCTCCACGGACCGAGGGTTTCAACCGCAAACGCAACAAATTCGAAATCTTGAATTATATTTCTATATTTGTTGCGTTTGAGGCTCTCCGCCCCAGCCTCGGCCGCGCCAGCCGCTCTTGAAGATGTCCTAACGTGGCTTGGAGCCAATGTGAGAACAAAAGTGGCGTCCCACATCAAAGAACTACCCTTAGTCCATGGCACTAAGGTGATAGCATCGGGCCTCTTGCCATCCAGCCGGGAATAACCGCGAGGTTCTAGGATGCACGGTATATTTGCCGTCAGAAGCGTGGACTTTATAATAAAATTTAAATTAAATTAACTCAATCTTAATATTAATTAACTTTATTCGAGATGGTTTAGCTTCTTCCTGAACGCAGCTCGGCCTTCGGCCTCGCCCTTAGTTACTTGCTTTCTTCGAGATGGTTATCATTTGTCAGAACGTAGCTCGGCCTTCGGCCTCGCCTTAGTTACTTACTTTCTTCAAAAATGTTTACCTTCTTCCTGAACGCAGCTCGGCCTACGGCCTCGCCCTTAGTTACTTGCTTTCTTCGAGATGGTTTATGGTCTTCCCGAATAGAGCACGGCCTTCGGCCTCGCCCTTAGTTACTTACTTTCTTCAAGATGGTTTAGCTTCTTCCTGAACGAAGCTCGGTCTTCGGCCTCGCCCTTAGTTACTTGCTTTCTTCGAGATGGTTTTTCAATTGTCAGAACGTAGCTCGGCCTTCGGCCTCGCCTTAGTTACTTACTTTCCTCAAGATGGTTTAGCTTCTTCCTGAACGCAGCTCGGTCTGCGGCCTCGCCCATAGTTACTTACTTTTTCGAGAAGGTTTATGGTCTTCCAGAATAGAGCTCGGCCTTCGGCCGGGGGAGGCCGTATTACTTACTTTCTTTAAGAATATTTTTCTTCTTCCTGAACTCAGCTCCGCCTTCCGCCTCGCCCTTAGTTACTTTCATTGAGAAAGAAGAAGGACGACGAGAAGGCGGGTCTGCGCTCACGTAAACGATAGTTTATGTGAGCGCAGATCCGCCTTCGGGCCCGCCTTAAGTTACTTACTTTCTTTTTTTGAAATACGAATTTCACGCGAGCGAAGCCGCGGGCAACAGATATATAAATTTTATTGCACCAATGACAGCGACATAACTTCGACTTTCAATTATTTTTTTTTATTTATCAAACAATTTGTCACCGGCCAGCTCACGTCGAGATGACAGTTCTCCGTTGTCAACATGACATTTAAAATTGTTTTTTACCTTTACTTTGGATTACGTGATTTTTATTATATTTTTTTATTATTACGTTAATCCGGGATATACACTGTCACTATAAAAAGTTTCGTAAAATTCTGTTCAGTGGTTTTTGCGAGATGCGCGTACAAGTAGGCATTTTTACATTTACGATTTTATTATATGTATAGAAAGAATAGATATGTATAGACTATTGTGTTCAAGTTATAAAAAAGAAGAACTGTCATTTTCGTTGTAGGTATCTACTTATTTTTTAAATTTCGAATGAACATTTTATTCAAATTGTATTTGCTGCCAGTTCTCAAGATATAATTATGTACTTTGGACTACGTGATTTTAAACCCGCAATAATCATTATAATTGTTTAATTTATTTTTTATTTTTGATATTTTTATTTACGTATTATCCTAACCCGGCATATAAACTGCCACTATACAAAGTTTCGTTTAATTCCGTTCAGTGGTTTTTGCGTGATGCGCATACAGACAAACAAACAAACAAACAAAAATTTTAAAAACTGTTCTAACATGTTCAGTATCTCATTTTAAGCCACCCTGGTTAGTTTTTTTCCGAATACATTCAATGTACAGACTTTCTTACCTTTACGATTTTATTATAATAATAATAATAAATAACCGTTTATTGGATGAAATCATTACTTATGCTATGTTGGTACATTTTTTCAAATTAATTTACATAATTTAATTTCATCCAATAGGAGGGCATTTTACCTTAAGGTAATCTCCTCCTGTCCCCCTATTGGTGTTACATCAAAAGAATACTTTACAGTGTGGTAGCTAGCACATAGGAAAAATATAAGTTACAGAACAACCAGCATTGATGAATTACAAATATGTATACATATAATATAAGAATAACTATGAATGAATGAATGACAGGTGACAACAACAAAATGGTATAAAACCAAAACATTACCAGACAATATTAACTATTAGAAAACAATTTTTTTTTATAATAATAATAAATAATAATGACATATTTATTTAGGTATGTTTAAGTAAGTAATATTCTTTCAGCTGCTTTTTGAAGATTGCCAGACTTGGACAATAGCGTAAGCTCTCAGGTAAGGCGTTCCACAAACGCGCTGCTTGTACAGTGAAGGAGCGAGACATATACTCTGTGTTATGCTTTGGTATTAACAGTAGACGGGAGCTGGTTGATCTGAGACATACGCCGTGACTTGAGAGAGGTTCGAACATTTCACGCAAGTATAAGGGTGCATTTGGATTATGCAGCGTTTTGTACAGTAGATGTAAGACGTGTGCATTACGTCTTTCTCTAATCTTTAACCACCCCAGTTCCCTGCGATAATGAGACACATGATCGTATTTCCTCAGGTTATGGATGTAGCGTATACATGCATTTTGCATGCGTTCAAGTTTATCTACAAATTCACTTTTTAGGTCTAAATAGCAAGTGTCCGCATAGTCTAACAGCGGCAGAATATATGCCTGCGCCATTTGTTTTTTAACTCCCGAGGGCAGCAGATATTTCATTTTGCGAAGAGAGTGTAAGCTGCTATACACTTTCTTACTGACCTGACCGATATGTTTTTGCCACGAAAGATTCTCATCTACATGGAGCCCAAGATTCTTCACACTCTTTGCATATGGTATGACTGTGGAGTCCACAACTATCGATTGTATGACATGTTTGTCAATTTTGCTAACAAGTCTCCTACTGCCAATTATTATAGCCTGTGTTTTAACAGGGTTAATTAGAACTCCAAAACGCTTGGCCCATTCGCAGATGCCTTCTATGTCCTTATTTACTTTGTCTATAGCTGTATTGATCATACAAGGTCGAGTGTGAACGTAGAGCTGTAGGTCGTCAGCATACATGTGGTAGCAACACTGTAGGATACCTGTGATAGGTTTAATAAATAAGGCAAATAGCAATGGAGACAGAACTCCTCCCTGCGGGACACCACACGTCAGGTCTTTCTGTGCAGATAAGTCCAAGCCAGATTTTACTGATTGCTGACGACCATGCAAATAGGTGGAGAACCAGGTGGTGACTATGTCGGAAATGTTCAGTGACCGAATTCGAGCAAGTAACAAAGTAAAATCTACTGAATTAAACGCACTACTGAAATCCAAGAGAACCATCACGGTTACTTTCCCAGCAGCCATCGCACGTCGTGCATCCTCCGTAATCTTGAGCAGAGCGGTAGTAGTGCTGTGTCCAGGTCGAAACCCTGATTGATAGGGATCATACAAATTGTAGAAACTGAGAAATTGCGACACTTGTATGTGCACCAAACGCTCAAGTACCTTTGATAGTACAGGTAAAATAGAGATGGGCCGATAGTCTTTTGCGCTCGTAGGCTTTGCATTTTTCGGAAGAGGAATGATCAATGCTCTTTTCCATGTTGTCGGGAATACACCAGATTGAAGTGAAGCATTGAGAATATGGGTCAAAATAGGTAGAATCACATTTATAATCATGAGGATCATAGTAACGTTGATACCGTCAACACCCACAGACCTCGACTTCACCCCAAGGATTGCCTCTTTAACCTGTTTACATGTGGCATGCGAGAATTCAAATTTGGGAATATTAGGTAAATCTTCAGAAATTATATCGCTAGCCGCTTCAGCCCGAGCATCCTGTTCAAGAACAACTGTTCAAGAACAACAACAACAACAACAAAACTATTATATGTATAGATTTTATTTTTTAGTGCCACAAAATAATCAGTATACGAAATGGTTTATTATTCGGTATTAAAATTGAAATGTCGCGAAAAAAGTTAACACCGCGTGCACGGTGCGGCGCGGTGACGGCGGCGCGGCGGCGGCAGAGTGGCTCGCGTCGCGTCGCGCGCGTCGCAGCTCTGAGTGAGTTGTGATGTGTGTGGCGTGTGTGTTATACAATGACGTCACATCGCTAAACAACACAGAGGCGTATCGTAATCTGAGCGACAGCCGAACAGTGAGCGCGCCACCTGTCCTGTCGGCAGATCCGGCTCGCTCGGTAGAGCGCATGCGCGCACACAATGCTATTTGTATCTCAATATTATATTTATTACTTTAGTCGACGTTATTTTAGTTTGAATTTATTTTTAAGTTTATTGTGTTTAGGTTACATGTTATAAATTGTGTTGGAACCTTGTCAATAATTTTATTTTATGTTAAATCTATGTGAAACAGTTTTTTTTTTCAACATACAATTAATTTCTTTAATTTAATTTTTTTAAGCAAACATATAGTTCGATATTTTAGTAAATAAGGCACGGTAAAGTGCTTAATCTAAATGCCTAGACCGGTAAAGTTTCCATATTTACACATACTTACCTAACTATATACGTAACTTGTAAAACTAAAACTACATAATGAAATACAGTTAGAATACAGGGTAAATAATTTAGAAATAAACAAATTTGAAAGTCATTCACTTTCAAATTTGTTTATTTCTAGCATAAGAAAAAAAAGTACAAATTGAACAAATACGCAAAAACAATATAATAATTTACTTAATTTAATATGTTTGAATTGAATAAATCATTGTAGGTATTACCAAGATAATAGATATAGAAATAAAATATATGTTGATCTGAATATATTCAAAACATTGTTGCATCACTAACAGGCCGCTCCACGGGAGTTTTGGGTGTAAATAAATCGGTTGCAATACTTGAGATAGAGTTTAGCCGCCCGCCCCACTCGCGGGCCGAGCTCGCGCCCGCCCGGGCGACCGCCCCGCCCCGCCACCCCACAGTGCGACGGGCGCTAGTGGCGGGGCGGAACCGGAAGACCGGTCGGACCCGCTCCGTCTGATCACGTCTGCTGCGGCGCGCGGCGGCGCCACCACCATACGCTGATTTGTTCTAGGCTACTTGGACATTAATCGGAAATCCAAGAACACTGTATACAATATATTTATGCATTTTTAAATAGGTCATGCATGAGTTGCTGTTAGCGAAAGCGAATATGGAAGACGGCTCGTTTCAATGTGCTATTTATTATTATTCTTCAAGGTTGCGCTGTGCGTGCGCACGCGCTCGCTTACAGCGCAGTGCCGCCTCGTGCTTCAACGAGTAGTGTTGTGTTTGCAGTGCAGTTTTGTTAGCAAGGCTAACGTGTTTGAATAGAAGACCATTTCTGACGTTATGTACCTATTTTTTATTTTATTTTATGCGTATGCTTTAATTATAATAAAATTATCAAAAAAATTGTAAAAAAACGTTGCATAACTGTACAAATTCAAGACTATAACTAATGATTGCCGCGTATTTCCGTCACATAACTATATACGTATTGTAGAGCTCTTATTCATTAATAGAAATTAAGTGTAACTTCTTGCTCCAACTTGCACCTTTTTTTTTAATGATTTTTGAAGTGAAAACTTCTTTAGCGGCGCTTGGCACTTTTTTAGGTGCGTAAAAAATGCTAGACGCGCGACAGATCTCGAAAAGCGACAGATTTATTTTTATTATTTAAAATGCAACCTTAAGTCATTGCATTAAGGGTTAAGTTACGATGGCTCGGGATCAATTCTGTTCGTCCCTCAGTGACAGTAACGCCGAAAGCGAATCAAGGGAATCCGATATTCGTTTGGTCGTTTATGGGATTTCGTGGCTCAATGGTAAGAATGTAGGATTTGTATTTTTTGACCATGGGTTCGAATCCCTCAAATTTTTTTTTCTTTTGTTTTCTTTTTTAAGCAATGTTACGGTGTTTAAATTTTTTAGGGTGTTTAGTTTTTTTTATAACCACTTAAGAATTATTTTTGGAAATACAAAAAGTTTTCACTTCTGCCGGCACTCCCGGAGTGCAACTGTGGCTTTTTTTTCTGCGTTGTCTCCAGATGATGCTGCGCGGGTTCCTGTGGGCTATAAATAAGTACTGTCTTCAGAATCTGTGCTTAATTTTTTTCTTATACTTAGCAGACGTTAAACATACCTATATACACACTTAATGAAATGATTGCTGGAGGATTTATTTTTTGCAACAATTTATTAGCATGAAAAAAAAAAAAAAAAATAATATTTTGCATTGGTTACGCTTTCAATTCCAAATAAATTATAATATTTTAATAAAAATTTGAAAATAATAAAACACATTTTACCTGGTATCCCTCATATTACCTAATACTAAGAATTCATATGAATAAGTAATAGTTCGATTCAACGCGAGCGAAGCTGTGGGCACTGCTAGTTATTTAATATAACCATCGTGAACATGTCCACATCTAAAACTGTAACAATATTTTAACGTTTTACTGAACTAGATATAGAAAATTAACGCGAATTAAGGACCAAATATTATTGTCCAACTAAAATGCCTTATTCGGCGTATGTGGCACCGGCGGCGCGGCGCGGCGGCGGCAGGCGAATTCGCTAACAGCCAAAAAAGCTTGTGAGATCGACACAAACGTTTTCGTTGTTCAATCATTTAAATAGTATTTTTGTTAGACTAAATATATAATAATTATTATTTATACGTATTGTTTCTAAATTGTAATTAAAACAATTTCATGCATGATGTATGCATGATATACTGCATTGAGTGTAATTATTTTTTTAAATTAATGAAATTTAAACAAATGTTGCTCAAATTGAAATCCTTGAAAGTTAATTTCATTATATCCTTTGTATTTGTTGCATTGAATTTAGAACTGGCGGAATTTTCGACATGTCCAAGCGTAGGTTACCTACCTGTCGATGAAATTATACAATAAACAATAAACTACTGCGCTCCTCGTGGAAGACGACACCGTTTAAGCGGCGGGTGGCCGAGTGGTTTGGGCATCGGCTTCTCGCCGTCGGGAGGTCCGCGGTTCGAATCCGGTCGGCGTGTACCAATGAGTTTTTTCTGACGAAAAAATTTACGTGCATACCTACACCTGCTGCTTCACCGTTCGGAACCGGTGTAAAACTGTAGGTCCCTTCCCTTGCCCCTAACTAGGTGGTAGGCTCAAATTGTAGCCGACTGGGTTGGTACCACCGTACTGGATGTAAGATGGCCGCAAGCAACCTCGGTTGTGTTCTCCTCTAGTCCAGTATAGCCAGCAATCCAGGGAAGTCTCCGGTATGGCACCTACCTTCTCGGAGGTGATATTGGCTGGTTAGAGCATGTGCTTTGGCCCCTCCGACTCAGCCACCCATACCGGATTACATAAAAAAAAATAAAAAAACGCCCGGAAATGTTAGTCACATCAAATATATGAACTGTTGATGTTTCTGCAAGTCACTGTTGCTCTACATATGTTCAGGGAACGACCTGATAGGCTCTCGGCATTGCCGGGTGGATCGCGGTTGACTGTCAGAGGGGCCACCAGACCGGAGCATCACTCCGGTCGGCTAACCTGGCGGGCTCGCCGTGGTTTACTATAAACATTGAGACCTCACAAATTGCGGGGAACCTATGTTCACAATGCGAATATCGCTCCGTGCACGCGGGCGGATTGGCGAGTGGCCGTGTCGCCGCGCCTGAAGTATGGCTCCCGGGTCAGAAGGGTTCGTTTCATTATCGCCCCCAGCCGATTCAATTAGTGCGTACTAGCGCGGTGTCGCGGCGCGCGGGGGTGAGACGCGCCGGCTAATCAGACGGGGGCGCGACACTGCGAGGGTTCGGCTGCGGGTCGGCACTCGGGAAAGAAGTGGCGCGCTCGGGAGACAGGCTCCCGGTTATTTATGGTGACTTTTGGCTTTTTGTGTCGCGAACAGATCGCTGGGAGGAGATTACAGCGTCGGCTCGGGAGCGAGGCGGCGAGGCGGCGAGGCGGCGGCGCGGGTGCGGGTCGGGGGCGCGGCATTGAGAATGTCGGCCGGGCGGGCGGGAGGTGGGGGTGCTTTACGAGATTGCGTAGGCACATTTTTTATTACGTGTGCGCGATCAATTGAGCAGACAATAGACATAGAGAATGCGACGAGCGACAGAATGTGCGAGGAGCGCGCGGCGCAGCGGCGCGGCGCCGGCGACACTGCCGCCAACCAATGACCGACTTGAGACATTGTTGCTAGTTCAAGGTATTATTTGCTGAACAACACTAGTCAGTTTAGTCGTAAACAGGACAGTTTTATAATCAGAATCACTGTTTGTCTAGACCGGGGCGAGGCGGGGCGGGGGTGCGTGCGCGCGCGAGTATAATGTGTCCACCGCTCCGCTCTCAGACTCAACAGTGTGTCTCACTCACTCGCTGGATCTCGTGGCGTTCATTCAGCATCTTGAATAAACTCGCCGCTTCTACTTGGAATTATGTCATTCTTCAATAGAACATTACCAAATATCTATTCTGTGACATTACATGAACATTAGCAATGCGCTGCCAAGTCGCCGCTACACACCACAGATAATGCTCTGCTCGCAACAACGCACTCAGCACACTACCTGTACCTGCTCGCTTGCACTACCAGCTGGGCAGGGCTATTCTTCAATAGAACATTACCAAATATCTATTCTGTGACATTACATGAACATTAGCAATGCGCTGCCAAGTCGCCGCTACACACCACAGATAATGCTCTGCTCGCAACAACGCACTCAGCACACTACCTGTACCTGCTCGCTTGCACTACCAGCTGGGCAGGGCTATTCTTCAATAGAACATTACCAAATATCTATTCTGTGACATTACATGAACATTAGCAATGCGCTGCCAAGTCGCCGCTACACACCACAGATAATGCTCTGCTCGCAACAACGCACTCAGCACACTACCTGTACCTGCTCGCTTGCACTACCAGCTGGGCAGGGCTATTCTTCAATAGAACATTACCAAATATCTATTCTGTGACATTACATGAACATTAGCAATGCGCTGCCAAGTCGCCGCTACACACCACAGATAATGCTCTGCTCGCAACAACGCACTCAGCACACTACCTGTACCTGCTCGCTTGCACTACCAGCTGGGCAGGGCTATTCTTCAATAGAACATTACCAAATATCTATTCTGTGACATTACATGAACATTAGCAATGCGCTGCCAAGTCGCCGCTACACACCACAGATAATGCTCTGCTCGCAACAACGCACTCAGCACACTACCTGTACCTGCTCGCTTGCACTACCAGCTGGGCAGGGCTATTCTTCAATAGAACATTACCAAATATCTATTCTGTGACATTACATGAACATTAGCAATGCGCTGCCAAGTCGCCGCTACACACCACAGATAATGCTCTGCTCGCAACAACGCACTCAGCACACTACCTGTACCTGCTCGCTTGCACTACCAGCTGGGCAGGGCTATTCTTCAATAGAACATTACCAAATATCTATTCTGTGACATTACATGAACATTAGCAATGCGCTGCCAAGTCGCCGCTACACACCACAGATAATGCTCTGCTCGCAACAACGCACTCAGCACACTACCTGTACCTGCTCGCTTGCACTACCAGCTGGGCAGGGCTATTCTTCAATAGAACATTACCAAATATCTATTCTGTGACATTACATGAACATTAGCAATGCGCTGCCAAGTCGCCGCTACACACCACAGATAATGCTCTGCTCGCAACAACGCACTCAGCACACTACCTGTACCTGCTCGCTTGCACTACCAGCTGGGCAGGGCTATTCGCAGGTACGCCAAACAGAGATTATTAAATAAGAACTGGGAGTGTCCTATTTGATTTCCTGCGAATAGATCTACCAGGAGGGACAGTGCTATTCGCAGTTCCTATTCGTTGTTTTTGTTACGTTTCGTTGAAAACTCCCATAGTGCAGTTTGCATACCTGCATGCAGGTATAACTGCGAATAGACACTTCCCTACCAGCTGTCTGCTGAGTGCTGGCAGTGCTGCTGGGCAGGTGTCATGTTATCGAGAGCGATGTGTTCTACTTGTCGAGCGGATTAGCTCTACCGGTAATGCTTACCTACTCTACGGGGTGCGGGTGCGGGGGGAGAGTGAGTGAGCACGACAAGCTTCTTTCTACCTATCTACACTGTATGTATACCTACATAATGTGCGTACAGACAGGTGCACACACACTCACACAGACGCACGCACGTAGGCGGTGAATGTTCTGCTTGTCGGACGGGCGGAGGGTTGTGGTAGAGTAGGCAAGTAAGTATGTATGTATGTAGGTACTACTCGCACTTGTCGGTTCAGTGGGGCGAGGGAGGACACTTGAGGAGCTTCCTTCGGGAAGGACAATAGGGGTGAGTGAGGAGATTGCTCGGCTTGTAGGACAACCCAAGTGCTAGTAGATAGAGGTGACAGGGGATGCACAGGTGTGCGAGGCGGTGCGGTGCGGTGTGGACTGGACCCGCCAGAGATCTTCACATGTTTATTTATTTATTATTTTTTAATTTCCTTTTAAAACTGACGGGCGCTTTAAGAGGCAGGATCGTGAATAAGTAAGAACAGTTCGTACGCCGCGTCGTGCCGCGCCGCGCCGAGCAAGAGAGGCGAGACCTGTGATCACGCCACAACACGCCACACCACGCCACACCACGCCACACCACGCCGCGGCGTATTTGGAAAATATACCTTTACCCAACGCTCCATAGTGTTGAGCTCGGGTATACATTCAAGAAGTAGCAAAGCAAGTTTGTCATTTCAAAATATACCCGAGCTCAACACTTTTCTCGGGTATACTTTCAAGTAACGAAACTCCGCTTGGCTTCCTTTAATGTATACCCGATCCCAACACGATGATGCTGTTATTAATATTCCGTATGATGGAAGGAAAGTGGTAAGAGTCATGTTTTGGTGGTTTAAAAAAAATTCACAGATTTCGTGCCTCACACGCCTATCGAGCACATTGAAAATGAATCTACGGAATTCGAAAAAATATTGTCGCTGAGCGACACGAGAAAGTCGGGATAAAGAGAAGGTTAGTTGGGTTCTGATGATGGAGCCGGAAGGAAGCCATAGGAACCCCTAAACTACACATGATAAGCCCATCGTGTTTGGGCTCGTTGGATTTGTCTTCGCAAGTACTCTAGTCATATGTTATTTCCAGGGTCCTGATGATGGAGTCGGAAGGAAGCCATAGGAACCCCTAAACTACACATGATAAGCCCATCGTGTTTGGGCTCGTTGGATTTGTCTTCGCAAGTACTCTAGTCATATGTTATTTCCAGGGTCCTGATGATGGAGTCGGAAGGAAGCCATAGGAACTCCTAAACTACACATGATAAGCCCATCGTGTTTGGGCTCGTTGGATTTTTCTTCGCAAATACTCTAGTCATATGTTATTTCCAGGGTCCTGATGATGGAGCCGGAAGGAAGCCATTGGAACTCCTAAACTACACATAATAAATCCACCATACTTGGGCTCGTTGGATATAGGAATATAGGTTAGGTTAGAAGATGCGTCGCTACGCGACGCATCTTATATTCTTATCTTCTATATCCTTATATTATATTTTTATATTTGATATTTAATAATTTGTTACTTTAGTTAGACATAATGTCAAGCTTATCTCTTTTTCTGTCTAAATTTTAGTTTAAATTTTTTAAGCTGCTTGGGTCTTTTAAAAATAATAAAAAATATATAAATGTAATATAATTTTTTTGTTGAATTCATTTTCAATGCGACGCATCTTCTAACCTAACCTATATTCCTATATCCAACGAACGCAAATATGGTGGATTTATCATGTGTAGTTTAGGAGATCCTATGGCTTTCTTACTCATCAAGACCCTGGAAATAACATATGACTAGAGTACTTGCGAAGACAAATCCAACGAGCCCAAACACGGTCGATTTGTCATGTGTGGTTTAGGAGTTCCTATGGCTTCATTCCGGCTCCATCATCAGAACCCTGGACATCATATATGACAAGAGTACTTGCGAAGACAAATCAAACGAGCCCAAACATGATGGGCTTATCATGTGTAGTTTAGGAGTTCCTATGGCTTCCTTCCGGCTCCATCATCAGACCCCAACTAACCTTTTCCTTATCCCGACTTTCTCGTGTCGCTCAGCGACAATATTTTTTCGAATTCCGTAGATTGATTTCCAATGTGCTCGATAGTCGTGTGAGGCACGAAATCTATGAATTTATTTTTTCAAAAAGGTTGAGCTACAGGGCAAACCCTTATCCCGATCGTCTTTGTTTTAGGCTCAAATTGTAGCTGACTAAATTGTCCAGAGGAGTTTTTCTCAAATTTTTATATCATTCTTCGTTTCCAAAATATCGAGCGCCAAAATAAAAAATTCGGAAAAAAAATTATTTTTATTTTCACTATTTCGGCCATAACTTTTTTAGTTTTTTACTTTCTCGAATAATTCTTTTTGCACCTTACAGATCTCATGAATACGATATCATATCTTCACAACTCTCCGAGATATAAGGGGATCGCACTTTTTCGTGAAATCGGGGCCTATACTGGAACGAACCAAAATACATTTTCAATGTCAAAATGTCAAAAAATAGCCAGGGTTAATATAAAGATATATATATTAACCCTAACCTAATGTTGAGGCGGCGCATGTCGTTTTTGTTTGTCAATTAAATGTTCTTTCCTTTTTCCTTCCTCCGAGCGACCGAAGATCGCCGTGCCGTCGCGTTGACGTCGGGTATATTTTAAAGTGCCTGCGCGCGCTTTCCTGCATTTGAAAGCATACCCGATGCTAGCGCGGCCAGTGACGTCACGAGCGTTGGGTAAAGGTATATTTTCCAAATAAGCCACACCACGCCGGCTCCCGAGTGCTGTCCTGTCATCACAGCACATCTCTGACGAGAGTTCCCGATAGTACACCGAGCGAGCGTGTGTGTACACACGACGCGACATCACACCTGAACACCCCGCGCGTTGCCCCGGGCTCGTGCCGGCTACACTGAATTGGATGGAAACATAGATTGTTGTCCGTAGTCTTTTAATTCGGACGAAGTAAACCACACGGAAGCACATAGCAGCACATAGTACCGAGTAAGGTAAGGGAAGGTTTCAATGTAGTAGGTATGGTGCGAGCGTGCGGTGCGGTGCGGCGGTGCGGCGGGGGCGGCAGGCAGCTCTGTGCTGAAGCTGCCGTCCTCGCGGCTATCGATCCTGGAGCGGCGCCAACCGGAGCCGCCTCCTCCGCCGCGCCGCCGCTCACTCCTCCGTACAACAGATGTGAGTGCCGCCTCCTCGTGCGTGCGGAGCAGCTCCACGCGAGTCGCGCCTGCAGTCGTGTCGGCGCGCGGGCTGCTAGCGAAGAGCCTCCACGACCACCTTGAGAGGCTCTCGCTGAGTGGTCGGGTCATGAACCAACCTAAAACGGCTAAAACTTGACCCGACCTAACCTAATATAATAATCGCGACATGACAACTGCATGTAGGTACCTTCCCTTCTTACCTTACTACCGTCTGGGTTGCTACCACTGCACTGAATGAAAGGTATCTTTAAAACTTAAGGGTAATCCGAGGGGGATTACCCTAAAGTTATCTATAACAATCGTAAATTTTCCTGTATTTTGTGAAAACTTTGTTTTCAAAATACGGTGTATAGGCTGGTGATCACCTGAACAAAATTGAAAAATAGCGCTCTTCTGAAAATTAATATCCGAGTATTTGTTGGGTAATACGAGTCTCCCTTTATTTTGTACTTACTCTTTCTATTTTTGTTATTACCACCAAAATAAAACACATTCTGGTTCCAAAGCTACATCCATCGGACGAACGGAAGCACGGACGGCCGGACAGACGTTGTAAGCTTAGTAATATAGGTTTCCGTACGGGGCGCGGAAACCTACAAAAGGAAGGTCACTTCTCGCTCGCGCCACCGCGTCGCGTCGGTAGCAGCAGCGGCTTTGTTCCTGAGCCTAATGAAGAATAGACTTTGTTCGGAGACGAAGCTCCTCTCATTAGCGTCGCTCCCAATAACCTATATAGACAGAGAGGCTTCTGTCCCTCTCTCACGCCGCGCCGGCGGCGGCGGCCGGGCCCGCATTGTCTACAATCCGCTGAGAAAGCGCAATGCTATCGCTATTGAACCGAGTGCGGAGTTAGAGTGGAGAGCGAGGAACATCGCCATCCTCCTTTCTTTTTATTTATTTATGAAAAGCGCAGCACGGTTGGTGCTGGTGTGGAGGCATTGATCGTGCAGTGCTCAGAGCCAAGTTCAGTCCTCCCCCAGCACGCTGCACGCTGCACGCTGCACGCTGCACGCTGAGCGTGGTAAGTACTAATCGCCAGGTGCGACTGCAGGCAGACTGTGTGTGGCTTTATGAATGGCGCGCGGAGGCGGCGGCGGGCTGGGGAATGTAATTAGGCTCGTGTCAAATGACATAAATAGAATATTATGGCATTATCTTGGCAATAGTATCTCTACATGGTTGATCTATAAGTACCCGCGTTATGATGAATGAAGATTCAAGTTTTTCACAATATTTTTTTGTATTTCTCAACGTAATCTTCTTTTAGGTCTATACACTTTTCTCAACGTTTCTGCCATTTCTTTAACCCCTCCAAAAATAAATTTTGTCAAAATCATCAAAATACGCTTCTGTCTAGGCGATAACCTCCTCGTTTGAGGTGATTTTTTTTTTATCCGAAATGCTGAATTAAAACCGATCCATGTTTTAATGTTGTGGAATAAGAAGAGAGAAGTGGCGGGGAGGCAGGTCGGGCGAGTACGGCGGGGAGGCGGGTCGGGCGAGTACGGCGGGGAGGCAGGTCGGGCGAGTACGGCGGGGAGGCGGGTCGGGCGAGTACGGCGGGGAGGCGGGTCGGGCGAGTACGGCGGGGAGGCGGGTCGGGCGAGTACGGCGGGGAGGCAGGTCGGGCGAGTACGGCGGGGAGGCAGGTCGGGCGAGTACGGCGGGGAGGCAGGTCGGGCGAGTACGGCGGGGAGGCAGGTCGGGCGAGTACGGCGGGGAGGCAGGTCGGGCGAGTACGGCGGGGAGCCAGGTCGGGCGAGTACGGCGGGGGCGCCGGGCGGCGGCAACACGCAGCGCAGTACATGACAATTCACCGCACCGGCAACTTCCGGATCAATGTGCTGGTGCTTTGTCATGGTGGGGAACAGCACTTTTTTTATTAGCGAAATGGGGCCGTGTCTCTTTCAATTTATTTAGAATCGGTCCAATAATTCAATGTAGTCGGTATTGCACCTCGTCGTTCTTCCTTTCTGCTTAAATTCCACGAGGATTATTCGAATCCCAAAAAATCATAGCCATGACCTTTCCGGCCGACGGGACGGGTACTGTCGGGAACGGCCGGCCGTTTTTTCCTGCTTTGGGGCAGATTCACCCGAAAAAATCCATTGTTTTGACTGTCGTTTGGTCTCTGGCGTATAATAATGTGTAGCTACAGGTCGAGGTACCGGGAGATAAAGGTGTCAACAACTCCAACACAATTCTTGTCTTCCCACCGGCACTGGATATCCTCTTTTCTGTGTCGTCCATGACCGAATCGGCCCCAAGCAATTTGCCAGTCTCTGTTCCGAGAGGAGCGGGCGGGGCGGCCGAGTGGCCGCAGCGAGAATACGAGACATGCAAGCAAACTGACGCGCGGCGCGGCGGCGGCGGCGCGGCGTCGTCGCGTCTCCTGTCCTGTAGGTACTGTACCGCAGCAGCTGTGCACGCGTGTAGGCATTCTCTGTGTATACTCTCGCAGCGAGTACGTGCGCGCGTGCGGGCTTGCTTGCGGAGCGGAATGGCTGCGGTTATAGCCCAGACGCGTCTATTAGCCTAGCGGGGCGGAGCGGAGCGGAGCGGGGCGGAGCGGGGCGCGTAGTGTGTACAGCTTGTGAAATAAATCAGGGCGGCGCGGCTCGGCTGCCGCGGATGCGAGGCGAGATCAAGAGGCGTAGTCCCACCCGCTCCACTTAGCACCCGCCGCCGCCGAGGTGCACGCACACTCTACCCACAGATAATACAAGTATTTGTTATGTATGACTTATTCACATTCAACTATAATATAGGCTCCCGGCTCGCGTGCTGCGTCCTCCCTCCCTCCCGGTTGTGACGTGCGAGAACGGTGCAAGTTGCCCAGCGAGCAGTGGAGCGAGCCACGCTGCGATCATCGCTACGCGATATGGTGCGCGACGAGGCAATCCGCCGACGCACCGAAGTAGTCGATATTGGACACCGGTTGGCTAAGATCAAGTGGCAGTGGGCTGGGCACGTTAGCTGAAGAGACGACGACCGTTAGAGTAACCGTATCGTACACTGGCGGCCGTGGACAGGAAAACGGAGCGTGGGAAGACCACCCGCCAGATGGGACGACGACATCAAGTACGTCGGCGGAAAGCAGCGGTTCCGTACTGGGATAATTTCTCCGCCTCAATTAAAGCAACTATAATTGAGGCGGAGAAATTGCCATTACAACTGTTGTAATGGCAGCCTGGCAAGCAGTGTCTGTCGGTTGTCTGGTGAGTCGGGGACACGTGTGGAGGTGGACCGCGACTCTAGCTGGAGAGCTAGTGCGGCCAGGCCGGTGCGGGTGGGAGCCTGTTCACACCGGCACCAGCTGCGGCTCGCAGGTACTAACTACCGGCCGGCGCGGAGGTGGACCGCGACTCTAGCTGGAGAGCTAGTGCGGCCAGGCCGGTTCGGGTGGGAGCCTGTTCACACCGGCACCAGCTGCGGCTCGCAGGTACTAACTACCGGCCGGCGCGGAGGTGGACCGCGACTCTAGCTGGAGAGCTAGTGCGGCCAGGCCGGTTCGGGTGGGAGCCTGTTCACACCGGCACCAGCTGCGGCTCGCAGGTACTAACTACCGGCCGGCGCGGAGGTGGACCGCGACTCTAGCTGGAGAGCTAGTGCGGCCAGGCCGGTACGGGTGGGAGCCTGTTCACACCGGCACCAGCTGCGGCTCGCAGGTACTAACTACCGGCCGGCGCGGAGGTGGACCGCGACTCTAGCTGGAGAGCTAGTGCGGCCAGGCCGGTTCGGGTGGGAGCCTGTTCACACCGGCACCAGCTGCGGCTCGCAGGTACTAACTACCGGCCGGCGCGGAGGTGGACCGCGACTCTAGCTGGAGAGCTAGTGCGGCCAGGCCGGTACGGGTGGGAGCCTGTTCACACCGGCACCAGCTGCGGCTCGCAGGTACTAACTACCGGCCGGCGCGGAGGTGGACCGCGACTCTAGCTGGAGAGCTAGTGCGGCCAGGCCGGTGCGGGTGGGTGGGAGCCTGTTCACACCGGCACCAGCTGCGGCTCGCAGGTACTAACTACCGGCCGGCGCGGAGGTGGACCGCGACTCTAGCTGGAGAGCTAGTGCGGCCAGGCCGGTACGGGTGGGAGCCTGTTCACACCGGCACCAGCTGCGGCTCGCAGGTACTAACTACCGGCCGGCGCGGAGGTGGACCGCGACTCTAGCTGGAGAGCTAGTGCGGCCAGGCCGGTACGGGTGGGAGCCTGTTCACACCGGCACCAGCTGCGGCTCGGAGGTACTAACTACCGGCCGGCGCGGAGGTGGACCGCGACTCTAGCTGGAGAGCTAGTGCGGCCAGGCCGGTGCGGGTGGGTGGGAGCCTGTTCACACCGGCACCAGCTGCGGCTCGGAGGTACTAACTACCGGCCGGCGCGGCGGTCAACATTGCAAGCGATTTGTATATTATTGTATCTTATTGATACAGAGTTTGTAATGAACTGGGACACTTTTTCATTCTACGAGAATTTGACGATTTAATGCGATCCTTTGAATATATTCGTGAAATGAAAACAATTGCATGTGAGTGAAGGCGCGCGCGCGCCTCGTGTCACGACACGACACTTGCTCACAGACAGGTAACGCGTGTCATCGCGCGTCGCACGAGTCAGTTATCTAATCAGTGATCATCACTCACCGCTGTAACTATCGAGTTAAAACTTAAAAGAATAAAAGTGTATGGCATCGTCTCATCTCTCTCTACTTCCGCACAGCAATAGTAATATGTACTTACCTACCCGGCTACCCGGCCACCCGGCTACCCGGGTGCGGACGGAGGAGCCTACACGTGCCACTGGGCGGGCGGGCGCGGGCGGAGTGTGTTAGCATAATATTGGCGTCAGTAGTAGGCGCCAGCAGACTGAGCGGAGCCGCCCCGCCGCGCCCCGCCCCGCCGTCTCTCCTCACTTACTTGTACTGTAATAATTAAACCACATGTTTTATTATGAAAACTTACACGGTTGGCTACGCCACATACAAATTCCGTGATGTCCGCACATAACACCTTGCTGAACTAGGTGCCGCGTCAGTGCTTCCCTTTGGTCGAGCCGGCTACACTGAACTGGGCGGAAAACATCAAATATTTACATAGCTGCTTGCGACGTAGCGACCTTTTATTTAGAATAGAAAAGAAATATCCTTTATTGCACTTAAATAGAAATTTGACAAAAGGCGGACTTATTTTATTACCTATGGCAATCTCTGCCAGTCAACATGTCTTAATTGAAAAGATAATATTATAAGGTTGCAACAAACCTCCCTCCCCCTCTCCCTCACCTCCCTCCGTTTCCCTAAGGCTGCTAGTTCTCACAGAAAACGGGATGGTACGGAACCCTCTTTACGCGAGCTCGACTCGAACTTGACCACTTTAAAAAAATAATTAGTTACCATGGGATATACACTTAATTTACAGAAAAACGTAAACGAAAATCCTAATCCTTCTAGGCAACATTTCAGCTCTATCGAACACCGGGAAGTGGGACAAAATTAATAATAATGTACTTATGTAAGATTTGATTACCCACAGACAGACACCGGGACAGGTGAAACTAACTTTTAAAAAGCATTAGTTCAGTTTAGATTTAGTTTTAGAAATAAGTTTTATGTTGTATCTTATTTATACTTATGTTAGTGCTTCATTATGCTCAAGTTTTAAAAATAAGTAGCTCTACAAATGTTTTTAATGAAGAAAAAATGAATCCTTTTGTGTATACATAATATGCACTGGTGTCTGGTGTGGTGTAGTGTAGTGGTGGGGCTGGGGCTGGGTGGTTGCTGGCACGTCGGTCGGCTGTAGCTAGTAGGGCTGAGCGCTTTCCGCTCTTCAGCGAGAACATTATTCAGGTTGGCTCGCGCGCGCCGCCGCCGCCGCCGCAACTCGGTCAAGTGCTCCGCCCGCCCGCCCGCAGCCGCTCCGAGCTCCGAGCTGTTGCACTGCGCGACCCACTCTCCCTCCCACTACTCCCAGCTGCGCTACCTCCTCTGCGCTCTATACTATATCTATACTCTTACAGGAAACAAAAAAGATGATGAAATATAAATCAAAATTCAAAATTGTTACACCTGGAGTTCCACAAGGGAGTATTTTAGGCCCCTTATTATTTTTAATATACATCAACGACTTGCCAGACTCTATAACACACAAAATGGTACGTATTGCAGATGACAGCACATTTATTGTTAAAGGTTCAAAAGAAAATTTAATTGAATTCGAACAAAATATAAACAAAGGTATTATCAAAGTAGTAAATTGGTTAGAAAATAATAATTTAATAATAAATACAAGTAAAACTAATATAATGCAATTCTATAATACAAATGGAAACAAATACAACATTAAAATTAACTACAAGGGAGAACAAATTGAAGAAGTAAACAAAACTAAATTTTTAGGAATAAATCTCGATAGCAACTGCAATTGGAAAGAACACATAGACCAGCTTGAATAAAAAATAAGCAGATTTCTTTTTTGCATTAAGAAGATTAAAACTAATTACAAATGAAGAATCAGCTGTAACAGCATACCACGGGTATGTCTCGTCAAATATACGATAAGGTTTAATGTTTTGGGGGAACTCTACAAACGTAGAAAACATTTTAAAAATTCAAAAATGATGTATTCGCGCTATTTGCCAAGTAAATCAGAAAGAAAGCTGCAAAACGCTATTTAAATTTTTTTAGATATTAACAGTACCGTCCATGTACATATATGAAACGTGTGTATTTGTTATAACTCACTCAGAATATTTTAAGCCAATGAAGGAATTGCACAGCCATAATACCAGACAGCAAAATAAACTAATAAATACAAAACCTAGAACTACACAATATCGCAAAAGTATATACTACATGGCAGTTAAATTGTATAATAATGTTCCAAAGGAAATAAATGAAATTACTGAACTCAAACAATTTTTTTTTATGGATACATTGTAAATTTTATTTTTGTAAAACCAGCCTTGCATGGCTCTATGCATGTGAAGGCTGTATTGTACGCCCATTCAGGCATTTTGCATATTCAAAAAACCCGTAATGGAGACACTGTAAAAAAACTGCAAAAAACAATAAAGATTTTGATTTTGACATATTCCGCATCATCACCTGTCCTTTCACTTGCACTACCCGCCCCGCATCACTTATTCCATTAATTACTCCTTCCTTGGAAGACTGGAAGAAACCAACTGCACTAGTCAGTATTTTCATACTCCTATACACAGACAAGTAGAGTAAAGAATACAGACAAGTAGAGTCTCTACTTGTCTGTGCAGACACGTTTATACTTATTCTGTATTCTTTTCTAAATATTCTTTGTTTCTGCAGACACGTGGAGTCTCTACTTGTCTGTGTAGACACGTTTATACTTATTCTGTATTCTTTTCTAAATATTCTTTGTTTCTGCAGACAGGTGGAGTCTCTACTTGTCTGTGCAGACACGTTTATACTTATTCTGTATTCTTTTCTAAATATTCTTTGTTTCTGCAGACAAGTGGAGTCTCTACTTGTCTGTGTAGATACGTTTATACTTATTCTGTATTCTTTTCTAAATATTATTTGTTTCTGCAGACAAGTGGAGTCTCTACTTGTCTGTGTAGACACGTTTATACTTATTCTGTATTCTTTTCTAAATATTCTTTGTTTCTGCAGACAAGTGGAGTCTCTACTTGTCTGTGCAGACACGTTTATACTTATTCTGTATTCTTTTCTATATATTCTTTGTTTCTGCAGACAAGTGGAGTCTCTACTTGTCTGTGTAGACACGTTTATACTTATTCTGTATTCTTTTCTAAATATTCTTTGTTTCTGCAGACAAGTGGAGTCTCTGCTTGTCTGTGTAGACACGTTTATACTTATTCTGTATTCTTTTCTAAATATTCTTTGTTTCTGCAGACAAGTGGAGTCTCTACTTGTCTGTGTAGACACGTTTATACTTATTCTGTATTCTTTTCTAAATATTCTTTGTTTCTGCAGACAAGTGGAGTCTCTACTTGTCTGTGTAGACACGTTTATACTTATTCTGTATTCTTTTCTAAATATTCTTTGTTTCTGCAGACAAGTGGAGTCTCTACTTGTCTGTGTAGACACGTTTATACTTATTCTGTATTCTTTTCTAAATATTCTTTGTTTCTGCAGACAAGTGGAGTCTCTACTTGTCTGTGTAGACACGTTTATACTTATTCTGTATTCTTTTCTAAATATTCTTTGTTTCTGCAGACAGGTGGAGTCTCTACTTGTCTGTGTAGACACGTTTACTTATTCTGTATTCTTTTCTAAATATTCTTTGTTTCTGCAGACAGGTGGAGTCTCTACTTGTCTGTGTAGACACGTTTATACTTATTCTGTATTCTTTTCTAAATATTCTTTGTTTCTGCAGACAAGTGGAGTCTCTACTTGTCTGTGTAGACACGTTTATACTTATTCTGTATTCTTTTCTAAATATTCTTTGTTTCTGCAGACAAGTGGAGTCTCTACTTGTCTGTGTAGACACGTTTATACTTATTCTGTATTCTTTTCTAAATATTCTTTGTTTCTGCAGACAAGTGGAGTCTCTACTTGTCTGTGCAGACACATTTATTATTATTTTTTCATTGAAACTGACACGGTTAACCTACAACATTGATGTCAGCCCATAACACCGGGTGAACTAGGTGCCACGTCAGTGCTTCCATTCATTTCATGTCGGCTACACTGAACTGGACGGAAAACACGAACTATTTACATAGCCGTTTCGACTGACGTTTCATTCAGTGCCGTGGTACCAACCCGGGCGGGCCTTACGGCAGTCTTAAGGAATAAAACGGGTTTGGGCTACTAAAGGTAGTAGCTTATTGTAAGTAGCCATTTCGACCCCACACTGCTTATCTGCATACTTGCGCGTATGAACGACAGAGACAACGTCTACGTCAACGTCTGACGCCTCGTCCACATTCATGATGTGTAGATAACAAACAGTGTTCGGTTTTACCTCCCGACCGATCGAACCCTCAAAATCCCAAGTGTGAATGCGAAGACTCTGTGAAGAAGATTCTTCCTGCTGAACAAAGGCACTCGAGTGACGTGCCCCCGCGCCGCGCCCCCGCGCCGGCGGGCGACACTTATCTCGTACCCTCCGCCCGCGCGTCCGCACCCGGCGGCGAAGGCGGCGCGGCCGCGCGGCTCGCGCCCTCGTACTAGCTGCGCGCCGGCCGGCCGGCTCGCCCGGTGCGCGGGGCGGGGGCGGGGGGCGGGCGGCGAGGGACGCGAGTGTTCAATATAAGCTGCATTCGAGAGCTTCTTGTCGGCGGCGAGGGGCGGGGGGTGCCGGGATAGCTGACGGAGGGACTAGGGAGGGAGTGTGATCCGTTCCCACCTCCCCCCACGCACCTTTCATATTTAAATTTAAAGCCTGTGTCACAGGATACTTCCTGTGTTGGCAATAATTTGTCAATTGAGTGTGGGAGGGAGGTACCTACGTACGAGTACGTACGGTATCCTATGTAATATACACGCACCGCCGCCGCCGAGTCGAACTTTCACGTACCTACAGAAGATCGCTGGCCGACACACGTGCGAGCAAGTTCGCGTACTTGTGGCTCTTCGTGCTTCACGCACAGTCTACAGAAGAGCGCTGGCTGATAAGCTGTGTATCCACTAGAGGCAGACTTGGGGCGAGGCAGCCGCTCGACCCGAGGCCGCTCAAGTGGAGACGCTGCCTCAACCTGAAGCACGCCGCGCCATATATTTTGTCGGTTTTTTGCCGCGCTCAAAGGAGCCTCAGTCCGAGGTGTGCACTTGGTCCGTGCCTCACCTTGATCCGCAACGTGCCTCGAGACCATGCCTCAGAGTGAGCGGCCTCAGGCCGAGCAGCCTCGACTTGAAGCAAACTGAAGCTGCTCACGTCTCAAGTCTCGAGGCACGTTCCGGATCAAGGTGAGGCGTGGACCAAGTGCACGCCTCGGACTGAGGCTCCTTTGAGCGCGGCAAAAAACCGACAAAATATATGGCGCGGCGTGCTTCAGGTTGAGGCAGCGTCTCCACTTGAGCGGCCTCGGGTCGAGCGGCTGCCTCGCCCCGAGTCTGCCTCTAGTGGATACGCAGCTATACACGTGCGAGCAAGTTCGTGTACTTGTGGCTCTTAGAGCTTTTTCGCCTGCGTAGCATCAGAAGTACGCGAACTTAAAACTCGCGCGAGCAATAGTTTGTCAGGCTCGGTGGTAGGTAGCTATGTAGGTATAGCTGAGCGGTGCGCGGTTGAGCCGTACCAGCTTACTAGGTGGTACGGCTTATAATCCGTCCAGGCCGCTACCACCGCAACAAACAAATGTGCAAATAGTTGTGTTTTCCGTCCAGTGTAGCCGGCACGACCAAAGGTAAGCAGTGAAATGGCACCTAGTCCACAAAGTGTTGATGGGCTGACATGACGGGTGTTGTGCGTGATGCAGCTAACCGTGCTATATAGGCCAACATTGAGTTTTCTATCTGCAACATTGCACAATGACAATGTATCACTTCCTCTCTCGACGACATCCACGCATAACTATGAATGAGCCGACTCTGCGCGGGCGCGGGTCAGCGACGCGCGCGCCTTTTCAGCCAACTTCAACTTCGCACGTGTATCACTAGCTTGATACTAAGTAACTACTTAGATGCGCACCTACTCGCACTACAGCCGCCGCGCCGCCGCGCCGCCGCGCCGCCTCTTTTAATTAGACACTTGTAGAGCTTCCGAGCCGCGCGCGCCCGCCCCCGCGCGCCGCCGCCCAGCCCCGCTCTCGTCTCTCGCTCGCTCTGTATGCTTTGCTTGCTACATAATAATAAAACACGACTGTTGTTGGTGAAACTACATTATTGTACACCGCGCGCTTGACATGCTGTCTAGGCACATGTGCGGCTGCACCGTACACGCTTCTCAGTATATTCCCGATATCATTTCACTTAGACATTCCAAAGTAGCTATTAAATGTTCTCGAAGCTCGTCCCGCGCGCCGCACACCGCACACCGCACACCGCACACCGCGCGCCGCGCGCCGCGCACCGCACACCGGCGGCGGCGGCGCACCTCGCGTCCGAGCTGCTTTGCAATTAGAACAATCAATTCTTAAAAGACCTAGGACTCAAGTTGGTTTCCCCGGCGGCGGCGCGGGCGGCGCGGCGCGGAGGAGGCAAGCTTCATCAATCAAACTCCTCGACTCATCGAGCCGGTGCGGAGAGCTGTGAGACGCAGCGCCGCCGCCCCGCGCCTCCCCAGCGCCGCCGCGCCTCCACCCCGCGCCGTCGCACCTCCACCCCGCGCCGCCGCGCCTCCGCCCCGCGCCGCGCTTTGCTCTCATTGAAATACGCAGAATCAGCTCCACTCTAGCTACACTCCAGCAGCGGCAGACAGATTGCGCGACCTATTACATTCTGCACCGACATGCTTTTCTTTCAATATACCTATCTACCTACCTAGGTACCTACTTACTTACTCAACGAACAGTAGAGTGGTGAGGCGTGAGCTATCGCTCCCATCGCATCTACTTTCAACATCTTCACGGGAGCAACGAGGGCGCTTCAGTAGCTCCGCTCAACCCTCATGCATGTCCTATGTACCTACATCGCACCTTGGCTCCTTTGGTCGTGCAGGCTAAACTGAACTGGACAGCAAACACGAACTACTCGCATAGCCGATCGACCTCCATTCAGTGCGGTGGTACCGATACGCACGCACCAGCGTAGTGAGATAAGGAAAGGAACCTAGAGTTTTAGTTGGAATATCGGAATGATGCTGGTCAGATGACCCCTCTGGGCAAGACTCCCTTCCTCACCAACATTAGTTGGACTGTGTGGGCAACGCACGCACTAGCACCACTAACGTTCTAAAGCTAGAACACATATGCGTACCCTACCTACCTAAGCTCTCCTCTTCTCATACGTTGTCTGTACAATGCGGTGTACAACTTGCGGGTGCCTAGCTTTATTCCCAACGCGATTAAAGTGATGAGTGCGGTGTGCCCGGCGGCGGCGGCGGCGGCGAGCTGGTGACACGTGACCCCCGCCGCCGCGCCGATCCGATCTCACTTCCTCGCTTCAATCCACTCCGCTCGTGACTCTATCTATAGACCAACACTCGGTTGAGTAACGCCTAGCTAGCCTGTCTGCGGTAATGCTAACTCAACGTTTATTCTCTTATTGTTGCAGGTGAGAGTTGCACCGCCGCGCCCCGCGCCGCACTAGTAGTGTAGGCACCAGCCTCCCCTCAGCGCACGCACGGGTAACGCAACCAATCACTAGACTGCATCACATCAATAAACACAGCTCTCGGGTGTGGCTCTATGCTGGCTTCACTGGGGAGCCGAGGCGAGGTGCAAGTTGCTCGTAAGCTTAATGTGTAGGCGAGTTTTAGTGAAATAAATTGTTTGCCGAACACGTGTAGTTTCCGAGAAAATATTGGTCAAGTGAACCATGTTCACATGCCCAGGGTCCAGGGGTAGCGGCACGGCATTCGCAACTCCAGCATACGACCGAATGTCTATGGGCATATATGTACCTACATGGTATACTGCGGCCATTTTCCGATTTTGAAAATTTATAAATAAAACATAGACCAAAACTATGTATTACTATGAAAAGAAGACAAAAGCGAATTTAATTTTTTAAACATCACATTTTCTAAATGCGCACTCCTCCAACCTATTCAGCATATTTAAAAAAAACACGCTTACCTACACAGTTCACTGGGAATTACGTTTATTTCAGCTCGGATACTCTCTTTTAACTGTGCGATATCGGCAGGCTGACTTTTTTGAGATAGCTTCACACTGAAATCTGAAATATTGATATAACGGGTGTCCAGTGGCAGATTTCAAACTTTGAACATTTTAAATTTTCGAACGCGTCAATCTGTCAAAATAAAAATGGCGCCATTCGACGCAGCAAAGTTGCGGATTTTTTCGATGCTATGGAACAGTGGACTGGAGAGCATCGTGCTTTTGCCGTCGAGGCTTACTTATTAAATGGTTTTTCGCTAACTTTCGGACTGATGCACGCATGCGGAACATTTTCTTTAGTGATCTGAATATCGAGCTCGCCTTCAGTGGCTCGATGTTCGTGGTTGCAGGAACTCTCACGCCCTCTCTCTTCTCTTCCGCACACTTAATGATCCTGCTGCTCCCAAATACTTGAGTGAACGATTTGAATACAACTTACTCTTGGCAATACCGGCTCACTCAAGCTCGTTCTACACGGACTCTTTCACAGTACAAACAGCTCGCCTCTGGAATAATCTGCCTGTGCATTTACGCTCCTCTACGTCTATGAATGTATTTAAGATAAATTTAAATAAACTTCTCCTTTCCTTACCGAAGTAAATGCAATTTATATTACATAAGTACATATCTTTACTCCCCTTCTCTTACTCTCCTGTCATTCAGTTGATTGTGTTGCACAACGGTACCACCGATTAAGTACATATAATATGTAAGTTTATTATATACATATATGTATATGCTTATTAAAGTATCTATGTAGTATTCGTACGTAGTTTATCATACATATTTCTTTAATCTAACACATTGTCACAAACTATTCTTGTTCGCCTGCATGTACTTCTCCCACATCCCAAAGGTTAGTTAGAACAGAATGCCTCACGGCATTAAGCTCGCCTGTTGTACCTAATTTTGATAAATTGGTGTTCAATAAAGAATATATACATACATACTACATTGTGTCACTTGTTGGTTGGTGTGGTTTGAAGCTATCAATCACAACGCCACGTTATTGGCGGCCTGACCTGTCAGCAAAAAGTCACGCGAAAAATTGAAATTTTGGCTGTTCAGACATTTATTTCCAAATGTATGAATTTTTTAGCAAAATGAATAGTTTTGTGCACAACTACATAAGAGTAACTATTGTTAATTTTTTTCAGAATTTTCAAACAACTCCAACAAAACTGCAGTTTTTTGTCAACTTTTAAATGAAATATTTCATAAAGCAAACTTGTTGATTATGGCAAAGTTATATATTTTTGAAGTAGCTTTAATACCTCATCATCAGCCTGTATCGGTCCACTGCTGGCCTGACATAGGCCTCTCCCAAGGCACGCCACCGCACGCGGTCTTCCGCTCTTCTCATCCATCCACTCCCGGCTACTTTTTTTAGGTCATCTGTCCACCTAGCCGGGGGGCGTCCCACGCTACGTTTGCTTGTACGTGGCCTCCATTCGAGCACCCGTCTACCCCATCGGTTGTCGGGTCTACGACAGATGTGCCCAGCCCACTGCCACTTCAGCTTGCTTATTTTCTTAGCAATGTCGACTACCTTAGTTCTTTGACGTATCACGTCGTTACGGATTTTATCGGTCAAGGAAATGCCGAGCGTTGCTCTTTCCATAGCTCGCTGAGCGACTTTAAATTTGTGGACCAGGCCCATCGTCAGGGTCCACGTTTCCGCTCCGTACGTCATTACCGGCAGAACGCACTGATTGAAGACCTGCGTCTTCAATGACTGTGGGATGGAGGATGAAAAGATGTGGCGGAGTTTCCCAAATGCCGCCCAGCCTAGCTGAATCCTTCTGTTGGCCTCCTTGTCAAAGTTGTGCTTCCCTAGTTGGATGGTTTGTCCAAGATAGACATAGTTCTGCACAACTTCGAGGGTCGCCTCTCCAACTGTTACGTGCCCCGGGACGACGTGTTCGTTGAACATGACTTTCGTCTTGTCCAAATTCATCCCGAGGCCGACTCGGCGGGAGGCGATATTGAGGCCGTTCAGCATGTGATTCAGCTCCCACAGCGATTCGCCTATCACGACTATGTCATCCGCGAAACGTAGGTGTGAAATGTACTCGCCGTTAATATTAATGCCGTGCTTTTCCCAATCCAGCAGCTTGAATATATCTTCCAATGCATTCGTAAACAGTTTCGGAGATATAACGTCTCCCTGCCTGACTCCACGATGCAATTGGATAGGTTTCGTCTACTGGTCCTGTATTTGTACGGTCATTGTCGCGGCACTATAGAGACATTTCAGCACCTCAATATATCGCCAATCGGTTTGGCATCGCTGTAAGGATTCCATAACAGCCCATTTAATACCTACCTACCTATATTCACTTGACACTTAATGAATGATAATTGATTTATTAAAAAAACATTTTTTTTTGGTTCAAACACATTTTGGTACCCGTTCTTTCCACAGGACGTTTAGACAAACTTATGTATAATCTATCTAGCGGCAATTATACCTAATTTGGCGTCAGTTTAATCGAAATCGGTTCAGTAGGTCCGAAGATATATCTGCATGTGACCGATAGACAGACAAACAGACAGACACCAGAGCGACCCCATAAGTCTCCCTTTTTTTCGTATTTTGCGACGGGACCCGAAAAATATTATAAGATAATGTGAATATAGTATGCGATATTTAGTTCGGCGTTGCTATACTATAATTTGATGTGAGGTTGTGCACTTTAGTGAGAATATTTTTTTATTATTGAGTTTGTGTGGGCGAGTATTCACCTATGTACTTAGGTTCGTAATAAAATAACTGTTGAACAATGTGTACGTACATTCTCAGAGCAATAACCACAGCAGTCAGCCGGCAGCACGTCGTTCCGTACAAGGCTCCCACCTACATCCATTGTGCGGGGTGACTACTGACTAGGCGGTGGCGGTGCGTGGTGAGGTGCGCCGTGCGACACATCCTCCGAGGGCTTACCGCGCGCGGGCGCGGCGCGGAGCCGAGCGAGACTTATGCTTATTGGAATATAAAGTATGCGCGCTCCTACTCCCGCCCGCCCGGCTCACTGTAAACAAGGCAAGTGATGATCCGCACAAGCAGGCGGGGGCGGCCCACCACCACCGCACCGCCGCGCTAGCTACAGTCTGGATACATTTACATAGAATCCGAACCACTGTCAGCCCAACCGTCGACCCGACCCGACCATCACACATCCAAAGTGCGACCTCATACATACAATCTATACTCGTGACTTCGCCAATCCAATGTCGAACCTGAAGCGCGTGTCGGTCCTCAGCGGCCGCGTCTGTTAGAGCCTTGTCTCTGTCTACCTGCCGGCTTCCTGTCCGCCTGTCGTATATGTCACCTCATACATACAATCTATACTTCGCCAATCCAATGTCAAACCTGAAGCGCGTGTCGGTCGGTCCTCAGCGGCCGCGTCTGTTAGAGCCTTGTCTCTGTCTACCTGCCGGCTTCCTGTCCGCCTGTCGTATATGTCACCTCATACATACAATCTATACTTCGCCAATCCAATGTCAAACCTGAAGCGCGTGTCGGTCGGTCCTCAGTGGCCGCGTCTGTTAGAGCCTTGTCTCTGTCTACCTGCCGGCTTCCTGTCCGCCTGTCGTATATGTCACCTCATACATACAATCTATACTTCGCCAATCCAATGTCAAACCTGAAGCGCGTGTCGGTCGGTCCTCAGTGGCCGCGTCTGTTAGAGCCTTGTCTCTGTCTACCTGCCGGCTTCCTGTCCGCCTGTCGTATATGTCACCTCATACATACAATCTATACTTCGCCAATCCAATGTCAAACCTGAAGCGCGTGTCGGTCGGTCCTCAGTGGCCGCGTCTGTTAGAGCCTTGTCTCTGTCTACCTGCCGGCTTCCTGTCCGCCTGTCGTATATGTCACCTCATACATACAATCTATACTTCGCCAATCCAATGTCAAACCTGAAGCGCGTGTCGGTCGGTCCTCAGCGGCCGCGTCTGTTAGAGCCTTGTCTCTGTCTACCTGCCGGCTTCTTATTATTCTTAGCATTATCTGTAGCGGGCTGCGGGATGTGTGAGCTGGTGTACATGTGGAATGCGAACCGATTTCGTTTAGCTCGCGACCGCCCGCCCAGCCGCGGCGGCGCCCAACATACGCGCGCGGCGTGCGCACCGCACCGCACCGCACCGCCCGCGCCGCCGCGCCGGCGACGTCACGCACGCGCGTGCTCTCATCGCGTTATACGAGTAGTATTATAAACAGATATGTGGTACGCAACAATTTATTTATTTATTTATTTATATTAAACAGCAACAGAGTACACACAGCATCAAAACATAAAAGACTCATGACACAAATAGTACATATACACGGTGTTGCAGTTGCCCCCGTAATATTTTTAACTGACATAAGGGGGTCATTCTATATGTGAAACTAAACAACTTATGTGGAGAAAAAAAATTTTTGAAACAAAAAAAATTATAATTTTTCCATACAAATTTTAAATGCCTATTCTCAAAATGTATGGAGAAAAATATTTTTTAACATTGAAAATGTTTTTTCGATCGCTCCGGTAGGGCCCCATTTTCGCTGAAAATGTGTTTGCCCCGTGGTATATAGTGGTTTAGGGCCACGAGGACGTATGAGCGCTCAAAAGACGCAGAATTTCAATGGCTTTCAGATGGTGAAAAAAAATTTGGAAAAGTCGAAAACTTTTTTCGAAAATTGAAAAAAAAAACAAAAAAAAAACGTTGATTTTTTAACACCTTCCCTCGGAATATCTTCGATATCTCCTGAACGAGGTCGAAAATCGAAAAACTGCGAGACACGTCTAGAGATATTGAGACGGGGAAAATTTTATGTCATTACACTTTTTTCGATATTGGTGACGGTTGAGGCTGTAGAGGTGCCCTTAACCGCGAGTTTTGCACGGCGCGAGGTGCGATATCACGCGGCGGGCGGCTCGCGTGCGGCCACGAGGACGTATGAGAGCTCAAAAGACGCGGAATTCGAAGGGATTTAAGATGAAGTAAAAATATTTTGGAAAAGTTGGTTTTGAAAAAAAAATTTGGTTTTGAATTTTTTTTTTGGAAATCGAAAAAAAATTTAAACTTTCGACCGAAAAATTACGCGTTCAGTTGAATCAAGGAAATGTCAGAACTGTGCGCGTTGACACTCTGTTAGATTTCACTAATTTAATGTTACAATTTTGCTCGATCGCTTCAGTAGGGCCCTATTTTCGCTGAAAGTGTCGCTTTTCGCTTTGGTTTTACGGTTGGGGTTGCTTGCAACACCGTGTATAACAGTAAAATACAGAAACTAAGATTTAAATCAAAATAAAACAACGACAACAACTACATCTTCAATACAAAACTAAAAGGTTAACTAAAAAACTAAAAAAATCGGTGTATTGAGTTGGGCTACAATTTGCAAAAAACGGGGCCTCGCTATCTCTCACGGTCTAGGCTGTAGCTTATCCTTTATGCGGATACATTTTGAATACCGCGGGAGGTATGTGCGGCGCGCGGACTAATCTGAGTAGTAGCATTAAAGTTTATGATTTTTATATATATAAATATAATATTATTAAATAATAAAAATAAAATATTAATAATATAAAATATTATTTAGGTTAGGTTAGAAGATGCGTCGCGCGACGCATCTTCTAACCTAACCTATATGATATTTTTATATTTGATATTTATTAATTTGTTACTTTAGTTAGACATAATGTCAAGCTTATTTTTTTTTCTGTAAGCTGAAAAGCTTTTTCTGCTTGTGTTTTTGAAAAATAATAAAAAATAGGTATATAAATGTAATACTTTTTTTTATTTTGTTGAGTTCATTTTCAATGTACCTCGAAGGTCGTGTAATGCACGAGATCTGTGAATTTTTGACATTAAAAATGTCTTTTGTTTCGTTCCAGTATAGGCCCCGATTTCACGAAAAAGTGCGATGCCCATAAATCTCGGAGAGTTGTGAAGATATGATATTCAAGAAAGGCTCAAAAGACGCGTATTCATGAGAGCTGTAAGGTGAATTATTTGAGAAAGTAAAAAACGAAAAAAGTTATGGCCGAAATAGAGAAAAAAAAATCAACTTTTTCCGAATTTTTTATTTTGGCGCTCGATATTTTGGAAACGAAGAATGATATAAAAATTTGAGAAAAACTCCTCTGGACAATTTAGTCAGCTACAATTTGAGCCTAAAACAAAGACGATCCTTTTTGAAAAGATAAATTCACAGATTTCGTGCATCACACGACTATCGAGCACATTCGAAATGAATCTACGGAATTCGAAAAAATATTGTCGCTGAGCGACACGAGACAATCGGGATAAGGAAAAGGTTAGTTGGGTTCTGATGATGCAGCCGGAAGGAAGCCATAGGAACTCCTAAACTACACATGATAAGCCCATCGTGTTTGGTCTCACTGGATTCGTCTTCGCAAGTACTCTTGTCATATATGATCTCCAGGGTCCTGATGATGGAGCCGGAATGAAGCCATAGGAACTCCTAAACCACACATGATAAATCGACCGTGTTTGGGCTCGTTGGATTTGTCTTCGCAAGTACTCTAGTCATATGTTATTTCCAGGGTCCTGATGATGGAGCCGGAAGGAAGCCATAGGATCTCCTAAACTACACATGATAACTGCACCATATTTGGGCTCGTTGGATATAGGAATATAGAAATATAGGTTAGGTTAGAAGATGCGTCGCATTGAAAATGAATTCAACAAAATAAAAATATATAATATTACATTTATATATTATTAATTATTTTTCAAAAACACAAGCAGCTTTTTTTTTTTTTTATGGAAACTGACACGGTTGGCTACATCACCTAAAACATCCGTGATGTCAGCCCATAACACCGGGTGAACTTGGTTCCACGTCAGTGCTTCCCTTCGGTCGTGCCGGCTACACTGAACTGGACGGAAAACACAAACTATTTACATAGCCGTTTCGACCGACCTTTCATTCTCTCAAAAAATGTAAACTAAAATTTAGACAGAAAAAGAGATAAGCTTGACATTATGTCTAACTAAAGTAGCAAATTAATAAATATCAAATATAAAAATATAATATAAGGATATAGAAGATAAGAATATAAGATGCGTCGCGTAGCGACGCATCTTCTAACCTAACCTATATTCCTATATTTATATATCCAACGAGCCCAAATATCGTGGATTTATCATGTTTAGTTTAGGAGTTCCTATGGCTTCCTTCCGGCTCCATCATCAGGACCCTGGAAATAACATATGACTAGAGTACTTGCGAAGACAAATCCAACGAGCCCAAACACGATGGGCTTACTTATCATGTGTAGTTTAGGAGTTCCTATGGCTTCCTTCCGGCTCCATCATCAGAACCCAACTAACCTTTTCCTTATCGCGACTTTCTCGTGTCGCTCAGCGACAATATTTTTTCGAATTCCGTAGATTCATTTTCAATGTGCTCGATAGTCGTGTAAGGCACGAAAACTGTGAATTCTTTCCTAACTGCAATACTTTTTGTTTAAAATCGTAAAAACCGCGATTAGGGACATTTTGAGGAAAAAAGGCCAAAATTCGGCTTGGTAACATTCAGAACCGAATTCAGTAGGCTTTTTTACATCGGAAAAGTCACGTTGCCCAAATGCCCAAATGGCTCACGAAATGCCGTTGAAACAGTAAAGGAAGCCGATTTTTAGAATTTTCTACCTCTGAGTCTCCTCTGAGCGTCGGGAGTTCTCCTCAACACTGCTACGACGCGATGCACAGGAGAACTAATGCCTGGATCTATTGAGCGAGCATCGCTCTACCTACATTAGCGTGCCGCTAGCCGCGCCGCCGCGTCATTGCATATCGGGGGCTGGAGTGGAATGGGAAGTGCATCAAATTAAACGTGTTTACGATAATAGTCCGGGAGCTCACGGCGACATCGCGGCCGCGTCGTGCACGCGGCACGCCCGGCTCGCCCGCGCCGCCGCGCCGCCGTGCTCATTGCCGACAAGCACACATCATCTAGCAGAGTCTCACACACACATCATGTCAGCTGCGAACTGTTATCGGCTCCGCGCTCCGGTGCGACGCACGGTGCGGTCACGTGCCCCGCCGCCGCCCTGTTTACCCGCCAGTAGTTTAGTTCCGCCGACGACGCGCCGGTCGTTAGTTAGTGAGTATCGTGATATTGGATTATGTATATTGGGTAATGGTGCGCGCATCGTGTCTTACAGAAAACGGTTGCCAAACTGAAAGCAGAAGTATTCCGGGATATATTATAGACATATAGACAGGATTGATGTAGCTATTTTGTGATAGAGTTGGATGTGGCAGCCTGCGGGCGGGCATTCACTTATTTATTACCTATACTTGAGTCATACTGAAAGTTTCTGAAAGTGACCATTGAAATATAAAAAAAAACTGTTACAGTTTTTGAAAATGGAACTCTCTAGGAGTAGTTTGAAAATGGAAGTCTCTGGGAGTAGGTACTTAACGTTTTAGTTTGTGCGATTGTCATTATTTTTACATTGTGGCATCCCAATTTTCGCTCCATTAGTTTTTATAATTTTTGATTGATTGAAAGTTGCCAGACACTCCAATTTGGATAGCTCTGTGATGGCTCGATCAGTGAACTCAGACGTGGACGTGATGAACTCTATGACGAATACGTGAAAGCTCGGCCGGCGACTGCAGTTACCGAAACTTATATTGATACTATAAGTGTAACAAAATCACGTAACTCCAACAGGGAGTGGAAATTCTTTAATAGGGAATAAAAGAACGAGACGAGATATAATGAAAAATGAATACGTTAACTAAAGACTAAGAAGAAGTTCTATATGTTGACAGTCCTGCTTGGTGTTCAGTCGACCAGTGTTGGGTCCGTTTAGTAGGTCGGATGACGGGCGACAGGGAGCAGCTGAGCGTGCAGCGACAACAAACACAGCCGCTGAACAGCCACATGATGTAGACGGGAAGGGTCTTCTTCAGCACCGTGTTGATGCGCAAGTCTCAACGCCAGCGAGCAGCCAGCCGGCCTTATGTAGTTCTTCAAAAAGAAAATACTTCTGATTCCTTCAAACGATCGCGATAGAATTAAGGTAACCACTGGAACAGAGTCGTATAAATCGAGCCAGAGCCGAAACGACTAAAATTCAGCAATCAGTAGACGAATGACCAAATTTTAAATTTTATTTTATTTTAAAATCATCGCGGTAAGGAAACCAGCCAGCAATATTGTAATATTGTTACATAAGACAGCTTGTCAGCTATTGGGTACGAGAGAGCCAATGCAAAAGATTTTGAATGTACATCTAATGGTTCGGAAGCTTGGTATTAGATGGATACCGCATGATTTAACGGATGACCAGAAACGACTGCGTGTAGAGTGGTGCCGTAAAATGATAAAAACACAAAACGGAGGACAAAATTGGCTGTACATTTATATAATATTGTCACAGACGACTAAAGCTGGGTGTACTGCTTTGAACCTGAAAGAAAAATTCAGTCGGCAGAATGGGTCTTTCCTTTTGAAGATTTGTCGACAAAACTTAAGAAAAGTCGAAGCATTGGTAAGAAGATGGTTGCTTCTTTTTTCGGCAAATCATGACATTACACTATAGTACATACATACATAGGGTCACGCCTGTTTCCTGGTGGGGTAGGCAGAGACAACGGATCTCTACGTGCCACGATCCTGACACACCTCTGCCGCCTCTTCCACTCCCATAATGTTCTCGCTATATACTATAGTATCGCTTGAAAACTGAAAACTGAAAGAGAGTGACTGCAGTTGGTATGTAAATAGGTTCTTGCCCGTTGAAAAAGCTGAGCGTTTGAAAAAGTTCACGAAAAGCGTCCGCGCAGCAAAGGACGCTTCACCACGACAACACGTCCTCACATTCGGCTAAGGTAACGTATTAGTTTTTGAAGGCCTCAAATGTAGAACTGGTGTCGCATCCACAATACAGTCCGGAACTTGTGATTTTAACATTGAAAAGTGCGACATCGCCCTGGTGTCGTGAATTTTACAGCTACGTGGATGATTAGGGTGTCAAAAGATGCGTCTCGGCGAGGGCTACAATATAGCGTAAAAGTGAAAAACTTTTTTCAAAAAATCCGAAAATTTCGAAAAATTCCGTGATTTTTTGGTGTCTTCTCTCATTGAATCGGCGATTTCTCGAAAACGAAAAACGATATCAAAAAAAGTCCGCAAGTGCGAGTTGGACTCGCGCACCGAGGGTTCCGTATCATCAGCATCACTCAATATATTTTTAGGTATTATGTATGTACAAAAACAATTGTTTTGGAAAATCCCGAACCGCCTAAATAAACACTACATCAATGGTTTTTGACTGTGCGGCATTCGTGGAGTTGAAATATACAAAAATATAATTCTTATATGACATAACGACATACCCTTTTCGGATTTTATCTTTACTTGTGAGACCTTGCTTCTTGCCAAATTTCAATACTCTAGCTAGGTCAACGGTAAGTACCCTATAGGTTTTGATTTCATTTGAGTGAGTTTGCAATTATTAAAATTTCCCATATATAGCCGTATCTTTTGATAATATTGATTTAAGCTTTCATTTTCTATAGCTCGAAGGGATCGCAGACGTTAGTATTTCATATTAATTTCAATTTGATAGCTTGACTCGTTACTGAGAAAAAGGGTCTTGACACACAAAACAAGATTTTTTTTTTAATATCATATAACTACAAGTTTAAAATTTTAGGATTTTTTCCTTTACGTATGAGACCTTGCTTCTTACCAAATTTTATGATTCTAGGTTGACTTGATTGGAGTGAGTTTGCGAGTATGAAATCTGCCATAGATGGCCGTATCTTTTGATTGCGTTGGTTTAGAAGCTTTAATATTCTACACCTTAAAGAGATCGTAGATCTTAGTATTTCATATTAATTTCAATTTGTTATCTTTATCCGTTCCTGAGAAAAAGGGACCTTGACATACAAAACAAAAATTTTTTTTATGTCAATAACTACAATTTTACAATTTTCGGATTTTTTCCTTTACTTGTGCTATAATACCTTGCTTCTTACCAAATTTTATGATTCTATGTTAACAGGAAATACCCTATAGGTTTTGATTTGTTTTGAGTGAGTTTGCTAGTATGAGGTATGACATAGATGGCCGTATCTTTTGATTGCGTTGATTTAGAAGCTTGAATATTCTACACCTTAAAGAGATCGTACATCTTAGTATTTCATATTAATTTCAATTTGTTATCTTGATCCGTTCCTGAGAAAAAGGGACCTTGACATACAAAACAAACAAAAATTTTTTTTAATGTACCATAACTATAAATTTACAATTTTCGATTTTTTCCTTTACTTGTGCTATGAGACCTTGCTTCTTACGAAATTTCATTATTCTAGGTTAAAGGGAAGTACTCTATAGGTTTTGATTTGGTTTGCCGGTAGCAAAATATGTGACTTAAATGGCCGTATCTAGTGATTGCGTTGACTTCCAAGCGGGTCTCCGATAGCCCGCCGCGCGTATCCTCTGGCTCCCGCCGGGTCTCCAAGGACCCATAATTAATGCGCAATTTACGGCCGCACTATTTGACCAAATTCACTTTATTTTGCCCTGATCCTCTCTTGACTCAGGCAGCATTCTTTGAAAGGATTTGGAGCCTGTCTCCAAGAAACAATAATATTGGCTATGGAAACAATAACTAGCCGTCAGTGGACAATTTGATAATCTGTCCGTGTGCGTATTTTTCAAGTAAGAGCGCCCCGTGAAAATAATGTTTATAAGTGTATTCAAGTGCATCTATGAGCTAAAGGTTAGTAAATAGTGTTATTTATTAGTTATTCTACCAATAGAAGATGCATTACGAGTTCGGGTGGCGACAAAAGTCATATTTTTCGTCGCTCAAAAATGTTTGTTTATTTTTGTATGAAATGTGTAAACAATAACTTTGAGGGCATATTTTTCATGGAAATATAGCTTATTTTTCCAATTTTCTTCGCATTATTATACAAACATACGACCAGTTGCAAAATAAAAGAAGGTTTAGTTCAAATAATATATTTATAAAATTGGTAAAAAATATCACGCGCGTGCCATCTCGGACTTTGCGGATGCTCTCAGGATGTTCATGTTGAACATTCGATTTCGCCGATTTCTGTAAAGAAAACGTATATTATACTTTACTATTTCTAAAAGTATGTTTCTTTACGAGTATTCTGATATAAATATTGTAAAGGTATGTTTTGAATTTATATTATAATGAATTTTTCAAAAAAAAATTGAGTTTTTTTTTCTAACTAAAATATTTGGTACTTCTAAACAAGGTAAGCCTCACTGTTTCACATGGATTTTAGGAAATTTTCTAGGCTTTCTAGGACAGAAGGGTTTATAGATCTAACTTTATTAGTTTCCGAAATATCTGCGTTTATGTCGATGTGGGCGCGCACGGCGGCCCGCGCGGGCCTGTGCCCGCGCGGGCCACGCCCATGCGGGACTAAGGGGTTTTGGGCATATTATAACGTGGGAGCGGATAGGTTAAATTTTTTACACCTCTGAGAAAACGTAGACCTTAGTATTTGATATTAATTTCAACTTGATACCTCTACCCATTCCCGAGAAAAAGGGTCTTGACGGACAGACACCCAGCCAGACGGACAACAAAGTGATCCTATAAGGGTTCCGTTTTTTCCTCTTTTGAGGTACGGAACCCTAAAAATTAAAAAAAACCCTCGGGGTATTGAGTTGGGCTACAATTTGCAAAAAACGGGGCCTCGCTATCTCTCACGGTCTAGGCTGTAGCTTATCCTTTATGCGGATACATTTTGAATACCGCGGGAGGTATGTGCGGCGCGCGGACTAATCTGAGTAGTAGCATTAAAGTTTATGATTTTTACATATAAATATAATGTTTTGGAATATTATGATTGATAATGAAAGTAAATATTACAAAAGTATAATAAGCGAGCGATTAATATCACCTCGTTTGCCGTTTATGGCGATTAGACATGTGAGATTTTTCCTAGGGATCGAAGAAATTGTATGGGCAAGTTATTAATGTATGGAGCCATGGGAACTCCTAAACTACACATGATAAATGCACCATGTTTGGGCTCGTTGGATTTGTCTTCGCACGCAAGTACTCTAGTCATATATGATTTCCAGGGTCCTGATGATGATAGAGCCGGAAGGACGCCATAGGAATATAGGTTAGGTTAGAAGATGCTCTTTCAAAGATGAAGATAGGTCTTTCAAAATTAGTTAATAGTACGCTAAGGGGGGGTTCTGTATCATATAGGAGTAGGAGTAAAACCTATAGGTGTAAAAATTTTTGGACCTTGGGCTTTTTTTTATGTAAAATATTTTTTTTATGTATAAAAAAAAATTGGTGGTTGATTTTTGTAGCCTAATCGATTTAGTTTCATAACAGTAACAAAAAAGTCTTCATTACCATTATGATGTAACACGTGTAAGTTGGTAAAAAAAATTAAATTCTTTCTATTCCATACTAATAAAACTAAAATTGTGGTTTTTCACAATTTCTGAAAGAAAGAGATCTATGTGTTTGAAGATGTTTTTGTTCCTGGCATGAAACTGAAACGATTAAGAAAAAATTATGTTTTACATTTTACATAAAAACATTTTTTTTTTTTTTTAATTCTTTGTTATTCCAAAGTGATCTATTTCCGATACAGAACCCCCCTTAGCATACTATTAACTAATTTTGAAAGATCTTAATAATATTTTTATATTTGATATTTATTAATTCGTTACTTTAGCTTATCTCTTTTTCTGTCTAAATTTTAGTTTACATTTTTTAAGCTGCTTGTGTTTTTGAAAAATAATAAAAAATATATAAATTTAATACTTTTTTTTATTTTGTTGAGTTCATTTTCAATGTACCTCGAAGGTCGTGTAATGCAAAAGATCTGTGAATTTTTTGTTTCCTAAAATTAAAGATAAGCATAGAGGTAGGTATAGGATTTAGCAGTTCCGAAGCGGCGGTGAATGCGTTCCAAGAGGCCAGTGAAGACGTCCCTAGTAGGGACTCCCTACCGAACACTGGGGCAAGTGTTTTTACAATGGTTCCAAAGAATGTAAAAGCGTGCAAATAGTGAGGAAATATACTTTGAATAACAGTAAATCAATACTAATAATAAAATGTAAATTTGTTTTATGAGGTATTGCGTTTGTAGACTTGTGTATGATACTGAAACTAAATTAACGATTTTTAGAAAAAAAATCTGTATGTATGTATGTTTCTCCATAACTCTTAAACCGATCATCCGAATTAGATGAAACTTACAAGTCGATTGATGAAGGTACAAGTACATTTACACAAACAGTAACAGTGACACAGGATAGGCTAAATAAAAGTTAGATCGGGTTAAGCTAAGATGTGGCTCTCCTACAAACCGAATTGTTCCGCGCCGAAATTAAGGTACGGTAGCGGGCTTAGGCTTACTTACTTTTTTCTTCTTAAATTCGATATTCACGCCAGCGAAGCCGCGGAATAAAGCTAGTATATCATAAACATAATATGTGGTCTTATTGATGAGAATCCAGAAACTTTCAGATGACCTAAGTAAGTGAATACCTAAGGGGCGGCGCCGCGGTCGCGGTCGCGGCGCGCGCGACACAGCTTTGTTAGTAGCTACAGCAGCCGGCCACCGGCCACCGGCCACCGGCCACCGGCCACCGGCCACCGGCCACCAGCCTGAAATAGCATTGGTTCCACACACACCGACCACGCGCACCGTGCGCGGTGTCGTGTCGCATGCGTGCGGTGTGAAGTTGCGTCCTCACATTATCATGCTAACTGCGGTCGCGAGCTCGCGGTCTACGTCACGAGATGTTACTCGATCCAACGAGCAACTCAATTGAACCACTACTTAGGGCTCGTACCCATACATACTACCGCCCACGCGCACCGTGCGCGGTGTCGTGTCGCGTGCGTGCGGTGTGAAGTTGCGTCCTCACATTATCATGCTAACTGCGGTCGCGAGCTCGCGGTCTACGTCACGAGATGTTACTCGATCCAACGAGCAACTCAATTGAACCACTACTTAGGGCTCGTACCCATACATACTACCGCCCACGCGCACCGTGCGCGGTGTCGTGTCGCGTGCGTGCGGTGTGAAGTTGCGTCCTCACATTATCATGCTAACTGCGGTCGCGAGCTCGCGGTCTACGTCACGAGATGTTACTCGATCCAACGAGCAACTCAATTGAACCACTACTTAGGGCTCGTACCCATACATACTACCGCCCACGCGCACCGTGCGCGGTGTCGTGTCGCGTGCGTGCGGTGTGAAGTTGCGTCCTCACATTATCATGCTAACTGCGGTCGCGAGCTCGCGGTCTACGTCACGAGATGTTACTCGATCCAACGAGCAACTCAATTGAACCACTACTTAGGGCTCGTACCCATACATACTACCGCCCACGCGCACCGTGCGCGGTGTCGTGTCGCGTGCGTGCGGTGTGAAGTTGCGTCCTCACATTATCATGCTAACTGCGGTCGCGAGCTCGCGGTCTACGTCACGAGATGTTACTCGATCCAACGAGCAACTCAATTGAACCACTACTTAGGGCTCGTACCCATACATACTACCGCCCACGCGCACCGTGCGCGGTGTCGTGTCGCGTGCGTGCGGTGTGAAGTTGCGTCCTCACATTATCATGCTAACTGCGGTCGCGAGCTCGCGGTCTACGTCACGAGATGTTACTCGATCCAACGAGCAACTCAATTGAACCACTACTTAGGGCTCGTACCCATACATACTACCGCCCACGCGCACCGTGCGCGGTGTCGTGTCGCGTGCGTGCGGTGTGAAGTTGCGTCCTCACATTATCATGCTAACTGCGGTCGCGAGCTCGCGGTCTACGTCACGAGATGTTACTCGATCCAACGAGCAACTCAATTGAACCACTACTTAGGGCTCGTACCCATACATACTACCGCCCACGCGCACCGTGCGCGGTGTCGTGTCGCGTGCGTGCGGTGTGAAGTTGCGTCCTCACATTATCATGCTAACTGCGGTCGCGAGCTCGCGGTCTACGTCACGAGATGTTACTCGATCCAACGAGCAACTCAATTGAACCACTACTTAGGGCTCGTACCCATACATACTACCGCCCACGCGCACCGTGCGCGGTGTCGTGTCGCGTGCGTGCGGTGTGAAGTTGCGTCCTCACATTATCATGCTAACTGCGGTCGCGAGCTCGCGGTCTACGTCACGAGATGTTACTCGATCCAACGAGCAACTCAATTGAACCACTACTTAGGGCTCGTACCCATACATACTACCGCCCACGCGCACCGTGCGCGGTGTCGTGTCGCGTGCGTGCGGTGTGAAGTTGCGTCCTCACATTATCATGCTAACTGCGGTCGCGAGCTCGCGGTCTACGTCACGAGATGTTACTCGATCCAACGAGCAACTCAATTGAACCACTACTTAGGGCTCGTACCAATACATACTACCGCCCACGCGCACCGTGCGCGGTGTCGTGTCGCGTGCGTGCGGTGTGAAGTTGCGTCCTCACATTATCATGCTAACTGCGGTCGCGAGCTCGCGGTCTACGTCACGAGATGTTACTCGATCCAACGAGCAACTCAATTGAACCACTACTTAGGGCTCGTACCCATACATACTACCGCCCACGCGCACCGTGCGCGGTGTCGAGTCGCGTGCGTGCGGTGTGAAGTTGCGTCCTCACATTATCATGCTAACTGCGGTCGCGAGCTCGCAGTCTACGTCACGAGATGTTACTCGATCCAACGAGCAACTCAATTGAACCACTACTTAGGGCTCGTACCCATACATACTACCGCCCACGCGCACCGTGCGCGGTGTCGTGTCGCGTGCGTGCGGTGTGAAGTTGCGTCCTCACATTATCATGCTAACTGCGGTCGCGAGCTCGCGGTCTACGTCACGAGATGTTACTCGATCCAACGAGCAACTCAATTGAACCACTACTTAGGGCTCGTACCCATACATACTACCGCCCACGCGCACCGTGCGCGGTGTCGTGTCGCGTGCGTGCGGTGTGAAGTTGCGTCCTCACATTATCATGCTAACTGCGGTCGCGAGCTCGCGGTCTACGTCACGAGATGTTACTCGATCCAACGAGCAACTCAATTGAACCACTACTTAGGGCTCGTACCCATACATACTACCGCCCACGCGCACCGTGCGCGGTGTCGTGTCGCGTGCGTGCGGTGTGAAGTTGCGTCCTCACATTATCATGCTAACTGCGGTCGCGAGCTCGCGGTCTACGTCACGAGATGTTACTCGATCCAACGAGCAACTCAATTGAACCACTACTTAGGGCTCGTACCAATACATACTACCGCCCACGCGCACCGTGCGCGGTGTCGTGTCGCGTGCGTGCGGTGTGAAGTTGCGTCCTCACATTATCATGCTAACTGCGGTCGCGAGCTCGCGGTCTACGTCACGAGATGTTACTCGATCCAACGAGCAACTCAATTGAACCACTACTTAGGGCTCGTACCCATACATACTACCGCCCACGCGCACCGTGCGCGGTGTCGTGTCGCGTGCGTGCGGTGTGAAGTTGCGTCCTCACATTATCATGCTAACTGCGGTCGCGAGCTCGCGGTCTACGTCACGAGATGTTACTCGATCCAACGAGCAACTCAATTGAACCACTACTTAGGGCTCGTACCCATACATACTACCGCCCACGCGCACCGTGCGCGGTGTCGTGTCGCGTGCGTGCGGTGTGAAGTTGCGTCCTCACATTATCATGCTAACTGCGGTCGCGAGCTCGCGGTCTACGTCACGAGATGTTACTCGATCCAACGAGCAAATCAATTGAACCACTACTTAGGGCTCGTACCAATACATACTACCGCCCACGCGCACCGTGCGCGGTGTCGTGTCGCGTGCGTGCGGTGTGAAGTTGCGTCCTGACATTATCATGCTAACTGCGGTCGCAAGCTCGCGGTCTACGTCACGAGATGTTACTCGATCCAACGAGCAACTCAATTGAACCACTACTTAGGGCTCGTACCCATACATACTACCGCCCACGCGCACCGTGCGCGGTGTCGTGTCGCGTGCGTGCGGTGTGAAGTTGCGTCCTCACATTATCATGCTAACTGCGGTCGCGAGCTCGCGGTCTACGTCACGAGATGTTACTCGATCCAACGAGCAACTCAATTGAACCACTACTTAGGGCTCGTACCCATACATACTACCGCCCACGCGCACCGTGCGCGGTGTCGTGTCGCGTGCGTGCGGTGTGAAGTTGCGTCCTCACATTATCATGCTAACTGCGGTCGCGAGCTCGCGGTCTACGTCACGAGATGTTACTCGATCCAACGAGCAACTCAATTGAACCACTACTTAGGGCTCGTACCCATACATACTACCGCCCACGCGCACCGTGCGCGGTGTCGTGTCGCGTGCGTGCGGTGTGAAGTTGCGTCCTCACATTATCATGCTAACTGCGGTCGCGAGCTCGCGGTCTACGTCACGAGATGTTACTCGATCCAACGAGCAACTCAATTGAACCACTACTTAGGGCTCGTACCAATACATACTACCGCCTACGCGCACCGTGCGCGGTGTCGTGTCGCGTGCGTGCGGTGTGAAGTTGCGTCCTCACATTATCATGCTAACTGCGGTCGCGAGCTCGCGGTCTACGTCACGAGATGTTACTCGATCCAACGAGCAACTAAATTGAACCACTACTTAGGGCTCGTACCCATACATACTACCGCCCACGCGCACCGTGCGCGGTGTCGTGTCGCGTGCGTGCGGTGTGAAGTTGCGTCCTCACATTATCATGCTAACTGCGGTCGCGAGCTCGCGGTCTACGTCACGAGATGTTACTCGATCCAACGAGCAACTCAATTGAACCACTACTTAGGGCTCGTACCAATACATACTACCGCCCACGCGCACCGTGCGCGGTGTCGTGTCGCGTGCGTGCGGTGTGAAGTTGCGTCCTCACATTATCATGCTAACTGCGGTCGCGAGCTCGCGGTCTACGTCACGAGATGTTACTCGATCCAACGAGCAACTCAATTGAACCACTACTTAGGGCTCGTACCCATACATACTACCGACCATACTCGTGACCGATTTTACTCATTGACCCCCTCCCCCCCCCTCCCCCTCGCCCATTTTCACGTAGTATTTTAAATTTTTTTTTTTTTTTTTTTTTTATCGATAGCGCGACATGTGGCATCGTTACACCTACAAGTAGGTGTCTAACGATGCCCATGGACATTCTGTGATGCACGGGGATTGCGAATGTCATGCCGGCCTGACAGGAGCCTTTTCACGCCCCTTTTGAAAAACCCCAGACTGTACTTGGGAGGAAATAGATGGGCAGGAAGTGCGTTCCACATTTTCCCGGTTCTGTGAATAAAAGACCTACAGAACCGGTTGGTGTGCATGCGTGGTAGGTCGATTGAATAGGGGTGCATCCCCTGCCCAGTACGCGTAGTGCGGAGGTGGAATGGGGACGACGGAATCGCGTTAAACAGCTCCTCCGAACACTCCCCATGAAATAAACGATAGAACACACTCAGGGAGCCGACGTCCCTACGGAGTTGCAGTGGTTCTAAGTCGCGGGACGCCACGGGGTCACCCACCAGTCGCACGGCACGACGCTGGATTGAGTCTAGCGGCGCAAGCTGGTATTTAGCTGAGCCATCCCACAAGTGCGAGCAGTACTCCAAGCAGGACCTAACCTGTGTTTTGTACAACGTTAGTTTTTGGCCCGGCGCGGCGTGAAGTACCGTCGCACTTTGTTCAGTACGCCCAGCTTTTTTGAGGCCAGCTTGGCTTTGCCCTCAATATGGCGCCGGAAGTTCAAGTCGTGCGACAGTTCGACACCGAGGACCCCGAGGTGGTCGCTTAGTTTCAGCGACGTGTTTTGGAAGGAAGGAGCTGGCGTGAACGCCGTTCTCTTCGCACTGAACGCACACACTTGTGTCTTCGATGCGTTGAACACGACCAAGTTGCTCCGGCCCCATTCGGCAATATACCGGAGGGTTTGCTCGAGTTCAGACACAAGTGCTAGCCTCTTCTCGTCCACAACGTTCCGTCCGGCTGAAGGGTGACTGGTGTAGGATCCGTGTGCCGTGCTGTCGTCTGCATAACAATGTATGTTGCCAAGTGACAGCATATCATTGATATGCAGAAGAAACAGCGTGGGAGACAACACAGAACCCTGCGGTACACCGGCATTCACTGACATGGCGTCCGACGAGCAGCCGTCCACGAGGACCTGAATGCTACGCCCATGTAGAAAGTCGGTGACCCAGTCACAAAGGCCAGAGGGGATTCCGTACGCCGGCAGCTTGCCCAGAAGCGCTTTATGCCAGACCCGGTCAAATGCCTTGGCAATATCGAGTCCAATTGCCAAGGATTCACCGTACCCTTCAAGCGCTTTCCCCCAAAGGTGAGTGACGTACGCTAGGAGATCACCAGCTGATCGGTTTGGCCGGAAGCCGTATTGCCGATCGCTGATGAGATTATTTGTCTCTAGGTACGTCATGAGCTGCGTATTAATAACGCGCTCCATCACCTTGCAGAGGAGGGAGGTGATTGCTATAGGTCGGTAGTTTGACGGATCAGAGCGATCGCCCTTTTTTGGGACAGGCTGAACGAAAGCTGATTTCCAAGCTGCCGGCACGCGGCCAGTTGTGTACGAGAGGCGAAAGAGGCGCGTCAGTACTGGAGCCAGCTCGGGAGCACACCTCTTCAACACCAATGCAGGCACTCTGTCCGGCCCACTCGCTTTCCTGGGGTCTAGGGCAAGAAGCTCCTTCCGCACAGTTCTCTGTCGGAACTGTACTTCTGGCATGGAGTTCTCACACCTAGGTATGGATGGAGGAGAAGCTCCCCCATCATCCAGGTGGGAATTCCCCGCAAAAAGAGATACCAGGAGGTCGGCTTTATCTTTTGCGGAGTGAGCGAGTGATCCTCCAGTGCGCTGCAGAGGTGGAAGTGAGGAGCGGCTGAAATTCGACTCGACAGATTTGGCGAGAGACCAGAACTCACGGCTCCCAGTTGGGTGCCGGTTCAGCCTATCGCCAATTCTGCCGATATGCTCGAATTTGGCCCTGGCGATAGCCCTCTTGCAAGATCTGGAGAGGAGGTTGTAGTTCTTCTTCAATTCGGAGATATTTGGATCTCGTCTGGTACGAGCACGTGACCATGCTCGATATGCCGCAGCTTTAGCCGCGGCAGCATCGGCACACTCCCGGCTGTACCAAGGTTGGCTCTTACCTCCGAGGCGAAGGGTGGCATTGGGAATAAACATTTCCATTCCACCCAAAATCACCTCGGCTACGGTATTGGCGCATTCCGACGGATCGTCCGAATTGAAGCATAGCTCTCTCCAAGGGAAGGATGCAAAATGCTCTCGCATTCCATCCCAATCTGCCGACGCGTAGTGCCAATTTCGACGTGCACCCTCAGTACGTGTCTGAGGGGGCGACGAAGGCACTGTAGATCCCACTAGGCAATGGTCGGAGGAGCCCAGAGGAGCGCTCACTGTTACCTTATACCCAGCAGCATTAGACGTCAGCAGAAGATCCAGCAGAGAGGGTGTATGACCGTCTATATCTGGTATTCTGGTAGGTTGATCTACCAGTTGAGACAGATCATACGTCAGGGCGAAGTCGTAAGCGGCTCTCCCCGCGAAATCGGTTCTGTTGGAGCCAAGCCACACCTCGTGGTGGGCATTAAAGTCTCCAACGAGTACCATATCCGCTGTAGGGAACCGCTCTTGGACTTCGTCTGCCGCTCTACTCAGGTACTCAAATAGGCGAGCTGTCTCCGCATCACCTGAGTGCGACCTGTAGACGCAGGCGTACACGCGCGATTCCGACCCCAGATCCACGTGGACCCAGAGTACTGAAAACGCGAGGTCTTCTTGACAGCGCAGGCGACGACAGCAAATATCCGCCCTAGCAAACAAGCATACCCCGGCACGGGAACGGAAGGCTTCTTCCAGGGTGTACCCGGGGTAGTGCAAGTACGACGTGTCGGCTGGGCGAGATATTTGCGTCTCCGTCAGAAATAACAAAGCCGGCTTTGCTGTCTCCAAATGGTGGTGGACGGAATCCAAATTGGAGTGCAATCCCCGCACATTTGTTACGCCCACGCTGAAATGTGTGGGGTTGTGCACCGCTGAGCATAAGTTTTTTCTTTTATTTTGTGCTGCCATTATTGAAGGGGGGAGAGAAAGCATTGAAAGGCGGCTGCGACGATTTACGGGCAAAGCGTGGATCGTGGCTTCATCACTATCTGCTCAGGATAGTGGAGCGCCGACACGATAGACGGAAGGGCCCCCGGTCCCCCTCGGAAGTGGCCGCCGGGACCCCTACAACCGGTCACCAACCGGCACGACGGGCCACTCCGAGATTATGCGCCGGTTGACCAGGGCAGCCTCTCGCGCTGGTTAGGCGCGATTGGGCCCCTATACTACCCGGCGGGCGGCCAGCGGGACAGCCGTTTCACCGGGTCTCCCTGGCCATCGTGTCGATGCACTACCCCTGGGCAGTGATTCGGCTTTAGAGCCACTGGCCCACTCCTCGTCACAGCCAGCCCCTCCTGCTACTGGGTCCCCGGGATGTACACCGGAACGCAGAGAACTGTTATGGCGGTGTAATTGTTCCCGGGGTGTGGTGGCGAACCCAGGCGATCCGAAGATCTCCCACACGCTTTTGCTGTTCATTTAGCACCACCCAGGAGGCACGTGTGACTTAAGGACCTTAAGGTGTCACGGACGCGAACAGCGATACCCCCCTAAAAATACTATAAAATAGCGATTTCCTTTTAAAGAAATTGCTATTTTTGGCCTATTTAATCAATATGTGAGATGTTAGTGTGGTGTGAGCGGTACAAGGTAGTAAATCGGCAGGAAATGAAACTATGCTCACATGTACACTGTACAGGTAGGTATGCTCACATGTACAACAGGTAGGTATTTATGGTTTTATTTATTTATGTAAAATAACAATACACTTTCCAACAACTTTGGACAAGAGTATACCCATATTGAACTTTAAAATTACTTTTTTTATAAACAATTAAATATATGAAACGGATTCTCACCAGGAGCAATACATTTAATTTATGTAAATATACAAACATAATTAAATGTAGACGTAAACATATTTAAATTAACTATAAAACGAATCTAACTATAAATAAAAATAGTCGTCCATAGGGACCATAAGCATGGTCCCCATGACTGTAGCGACGTTCCCGCTCTGTATCGCGTGGCTGATCCGCTGGTGGAAATGCGCCCGGGCACGGCGTCGGCGCACTAAGGGGTATTTGATCGATCTAGGTGGCCAATATTATTTATGCAGTTAAACTATTACAGAATGTGTTTTTCAATTATGGGCTGGTGTTAAAATAATTATAAAAATAATTGGTAAAGAAAATAATATGAAATATAAGACAAAGAAAACAGGCATTGGTAAGATATTCTTACAAACAATACAATTATTCGAAAGATACCTGTGTATATATATGTAGGTAGGGTGTCACAGCTCTTCACCAGAGTGGCCTTGTTCCGAAGACTGTTTTGCTTCATCTGAGGACCTTTCCGCTTCATCAAGGTGTTGTAGGATGTGCGAATTTTCATTTGCTAATTTTGATTCCCTGACCCTTTTGTTTTTAGTTGCGGATTCACAATCCGCAGCGGTTTCTTACAACATCCTTTAGTATAAACCACCATCTTTATTTTCTAGTATAAAATGTTGCCGGGACGAACCCTGAAGTACAACAAATACCTTCGAGTTTGTATAAATTGGCTTTTAAATCTAACTCAAATACACACTCTGCAGGCCAGGTGGTTCGAGTGCACTCGGGATGTTGGCTGATGCAAGGGAGCGCCTGATGATGTTGTTGATGGCAGCGTGGCGAGACAGCCTGCCGGCACTCCTGGAGCATGAAAGTTTTAAATCTAACTCAAATACACACTCTGCAGGCCAGGTGGTTCGAGTGCACTCGGGATGTTGGCTGATGCAAGGGAGCGCCTGATGATGTTGTTGATGGCAGCGTGGCGAGACAGCCTGCCGGCACTCCTGGAGCATGAAAGTTTTAAATCTAACTCAAATACACACTCTGCAGGCCAGGTGGTTCGAGTGCACTCGGGATGTTGGCTGATGCAAGGGAGCGCCTGATGATGTTGTTGATGGCAGCGTGGCGAGACAGCCTGCCGGCACTCCTGGAGCATGAAAGTTTTAAATCTAACTCAAATACACACTCTGCAGGCCAGGTGGTTCGAGTGCACTCGGGATGTTGGCTGATGCAAGGGAGCGCCTGATGATGTTGTTGATGGCAGCGTGGCGAGACAGCCTGCCGGCACTCCTGGAGCATGAAAGTTTTAAATCTAACTCAAATACACACTCTGCAGGCCAGGTGGTTCGAGTGCACTCGGGATGTTGGCTGATGCAAGGGAGCGCCTGATGATGTTGTTGATGGCAGCGTGGCGAGACAGCCTGCCGGCACTCCTGGAGCATGAAAGGCCGTGATGCCCGAGCGCATCAACAGCTCCGCCGCCGCACGCACAAGTGTGCGGTTCCCAAAGCTTTGGCACCCACCCTTACACCGAATGCGACGCGCAAGCTATTATTGTCTAGCTAGAAGAGTACCCAACAGGTGGTGATGGGTACGCTTCCAGCCACGCGCCGGATTCCCAGCGGGAGGCTACCAAGACACGCGCACGAACTTTTTCCTGGCCATCCAGAAGGAGAAAGTCGCGTGATAATTTTGCGATTGGTATGTCCCAAAGCTTTTGGATGGTCGGTCGGGCCGGTAACTCTTCGCCAGGACAGCGGTCGCGCCAAGCCTGAATGGCCTCTCTCATGTGCGTCACCTCATAGTCCCCGCATGAACGTGATAAAACGGTTCCTACGAAGTCGCGCACACAGTGAGCTGATGCCACAAAAGCTGGCAAGGCGACGTCCTTTACCGAGCGAATGCCTGTAATGCGAAGCCCAATTTGTTGCCAAATCGTGTCATCATCATCATACAGGTCGATACTCAAACTTAGAAGATTATTTATTGTAATTCTAAGGCTATGCTCGATTTTAGTCATAAGGTCTGTACCCTAATGACGAGATTTAACCTACTACGCTACGCACGCTACGCCGTGTTCTCCGCATCATTTTGTATGGAGAAACGGAGCAGCGCTTCTAGTGATAGATTTGCGAACTTCGTTTCTCCATACAAAATGATGCGGAGAACACGGCGTAGCGTAGTAGGTTAAATCTCGTGATTAGGGTACAGGATATTTAAATATTGGGCTTGTTCTGAGAAAATATGTAAGTTTCGGGATGAAGAAAACAATTTTGAGCAGGTGAACAGACATGTGGGGTTCTGACATAATTTTAAAAATATTTCGTTTTTATTTTCACCAAATTAATATATTTAACCAAATTATTGATGCTCTGGGACATACCTATAATATATATCTAATAATGTAAAATGTAACTGTAACTACGTGACTTGGCAGTTGGAACTAACCAACCCCCCCCCCCCCCCCCCTCCTTGTGACTGACCGCGGTATGTCTCTATGTGGAGCTGCATTGTCATCAGCGGCGCGCGGAGGCAAGAGAGAGATCGATACGCGGCAGACCGCGCGGCGCCATCATCGCCGCCCCGCCCCGCACACATCACCAACACTCATTATGTTATTCCATCCGCGCATGCAGGTACCTACCTAGGTACTCCGCGAGAGCTGAACCTGTAGCTGAACGTGACAGGCACCGCCGCCGCGCCGCGCCGCAGCCACCCGAGCGCTCGGCGCGGCGGGGCGGCGGAGGCGGCGCGGAAGCAGGCTGTGCGGGTGCGTACGGACGGACGGTGTGGTGTGGTGCGGTGGTACAGTGCCATGCCGCGCCGCGCCGCGCCGGTGGCAATCGATGAGATGCGGTGCCGACTGGCGACATCTCGCGCCCGCCCGCCGCGACACGAGCGTACAACACGCGATGCGGTGCGGGGCGGCGGCGGCGGCGGCTAGCTGGGGGAACGTAGCGCGTAGTGCCTAGTGCCTCATCCATCACCCGCTGAAGACCGGCGGCGGCGGCGCGGAGGTCGGCCGGAGCCGGCGCCGTGCTCGCTCACCCAATTCCGAATGGGACGTATGAAGCCTGGCTGGGCTCAGCCACCAACAGAGATGAGATAACTGTTCATATATTTGTTCTGGCATACTGGTAGAGCGAGCGCAAGGGCGGTATTTTTACTAACTATAAACTATTTCAAGTTTTGTGTGGAAGTAATAAGAGAAAGGTCGTAGAAGATCGCCGCCTCCCCGCGGTGGGGACGGAAGTCGGAAACGAAGATCAGGTCACCTGCTTGCGGGTAATAAAAACGGCTAAAGGCGATCGGCTCGTCTCTTACCATTAGTTAGGGGTAAAACAAATCACTAATTGTCAAAGCCAGCAAAGTAAAAAAGAGACGTATGCTTGGCTTTACGTATGACGTGGCTTTATATACTGGAGAGCCCCGAGTTAAAACTTTTAACTCTGCCTACACGTTAACTTAAAAGACGAATTTTTAGCGAAAGATTTTTTGCCTTAGACGCGTACTCTCAGATAAAAAAAAATTGGTTGTCTGTAAAGTCGGTTTACGGACGATAGTTTTACACGGAGTACTCTTTTCTATTCTGTGGTTTTACGTGATAACGTCATAAACAAACACAGCTATAAGAATTACCGTATTTTTTCGTACGGCACCCCTATCGCTGCCGTACGCCGTACATTTGTCGATTTCTAGCCTCGATTACCGTACGATACGGCAATTACCGTACGTTTGGCAACACTGCCGCTTGGGCCGATTGTGCCTCTCTATCGCTCTTGTTACGCGCTCTCGCTTGCACGCACAGGCTCAGATGGAACGTGACACAACGTGACACTTTTTCGTGAGTGCAGCCGGTGTTCATCAATTTATTAGACGTTATCACGTCAAAATAAAAAAAACATATTTTATTTCCATACAAAATTAAAACTTGTATTTTTTTTAAACATCAACACATTTTTTTATCTGATGTAAACTGACACGGTTGGCTACATCATCTACAACATCCGTGATGTCACCCCATAACACCGGGTGAATTAGGTGTCATGTCAGTGCTTCCTATCATTTCATGTCGGCTTGACTGAACTGGACGGAAAACACGAAATATTTACATAGCCGTTTCGATCGACATTTCATTCAATGCAGTGGTACCAACCCGGGCGTGTTAAACCCTACCACCTAGTAAGGTGGTAGGGAAGGGACCTACAGTTTTACGTGAAATCCGAACCATGGTCGGCCTCCCTCCATAGCAATGGTCGAGCGGTCACCCATACAAGTACTGACTGCGCCCAGCGTTAACAGTCGATTTTAAATAGAAATGTATACAAACACAACATGGGCCGCCTCAACATTAGGTTATTTTTAACCACCAACACACTCATAATAACATCAGCTTAGCCACATAAACACGGCGGCGCGGTAGCGCTCGCATTCCGCTCTACTCGCAGCCTCCGTGTGACTTCCGGTAGGCAGGATGTGTCGCTATTTCCGCTGCACGGACGGAAACACGCGAGCACATTTCCGCCATCTAGCGACTGACGGGAAAACTCGCGCGCGCACCCGACCGCTAATCAAATTTTATACCGCCGACATCCGCTTCCGGTGAATAGATAGCGCACCGTACCGTCTGCCGGCCGAGCACCGTATCTACGGTCTACCTCACTCAATACCCCCACACGTTACGTTGTTGGTTTTATATTCACCTAATAATAGGCAGCGGGTACATTTTCTCAATATTTATTGCTATTCGCAAAGGTCGTCGTCGGTAGCGAACAGCGCCACCTTTGAAGGGGTAGCGCCAACGGTTAAGTTTACGGTACGGTCGTCGTCTGTTGCATACTCAGAAACGAACCATTCTAATGACGACGAAGATAAGCAAGTCAATATTGCACAATAGATGGCGCTACTGTGACAGTACGGTCACTGTGAACGGGTTCTGAAATTATTTAGTTTAGTTTTGCCCACGGCTTCGCTCGCTTCAAATTTGGTTATAACAATACCGAAGTAAATAACAAATTTGTACCCTCAAAAGTAATAAATAACGTAACTTTCGAAATATCATTGAAAGATCGGAAAATTCTGGAAGAAAGAAAGTAATTTGGAATGAAATAATAAAATTGTATTCGGTTTTTCTAAATAGGAAGTGTGAAGTGTGTTGTCGTTCTGTTATCTACATATAATATGTATTCGTTGGCAGATTTTATTTATTTAATATATAGGTACCAATACACGGTGTTGCAACCCCAACCTTAAAAACCCGAAAGGGGGTGATTCTGTACGTGAAATTATTTCACGTACATTTCACTGAAATAGAACAACTTTTGTTCTACGACTTTTTAATTTGAAGAAAAAAAAAATTATTTTCTACATACATTTTGAGAATAGGTATGTACTTATTAAAAATTTGTATGGAAAAAATTATTATTTTTTTGTTTCAAAAAAATTTTTTTCGCCACAGAAGTTGTTTACTTTCACATATTATAGAATAACCTCCTTACGCCAGTTAAAAATATTACGGGGGCAACTGCAACACCGTGTATAATATGTAAGTATATGTGTTGCATGCACCTATGTAGGTACCTATTTATACAAGTGCGTGACAACAAGTTAAGTGACAACACGAGTGACAAAGAAATGACAAAGTGATGGATGAGGAATGAGTTGTGGGCAATGTGGTCCAAGTATGGAGTGCATATTCACTTGGTGCCAGCACGAAATGAAGGTTCCAGGGCTTGTGTCAGCACGGTGTCAGGCACTCAGGCAGGCAGGATAAATAGGGCATACACCTGCGGATCCTGCTGAAACTCCTTTCGGAAACACTCGGCTCGAAGGAGTGTGGTATCCGCATGAGTGATGTTTTGGTGGTTTAAAAAAAAAAACCAGGGTTTATATAGAGAAGATGCGTCGCCGCTACGCGACCCTATATTAACCCTAACCTATGTTGAGGCGGCGGCGCTACGTCATTGGGCGGCGCATGTCGTTTTTGTTACGTTTGTATTTCCGAAAATAAAGCTTTCATAGGTAGTTATAAAAAAAAATAACCATAATTTAACACCCTAACATTGCTTAAAAAAAAAAAACAAATTTTGACAAAAGGGACACGAACCCATGGTCGAGATCGAAAAAATTGGTTGTCTGTAAAGTCGGTTTACGGACGATAGTTTTAGGTGATAACGTCATGAATATTCTAAATTCGAAATCTTTTTCGACCGGCCAGATGCGCTTGATATAATTAAGGTACGAGTAACCTCCTTTCAATTTGTGCTGCCCTGGTACTTTAGAACCAGAGAGATAATTAATGTGTACAAGCCGACGCTTGGGCCGATTGTGTCTCTATATCGCTTGTTACGCGCTCTCGCTTGCACACACAGGCTCAGATGGAACGTGACACTTTTTTGTGCGTGCAGCCGGTGTTCATCAATTTATAAGACGTGCCGTTATCACGTCAAAAATAAAGACCCTACACTCTTACCACTGAGCCACCAGATTACATAAACGACCAAACGAATATCGGATTCAGTTGGTTCGCTTTCGAGCCGAGTCAACCCGAGCCGTAGGATCTAGGAGGCGCAGGAGCCACTAGAGCTGTCAGGTGTCAAACCCGGGTGACATCTCTAGAGCAGTGTTGCCAACTCAAATTTTGAAATTCTCCTAGATTGACTTCTAAAATTTCCTAGAAAATTTTCATCCTCCTAAAAAATTCACCCGTAATTCAAATTATACTAATTTCACCACATTTTTAGTGTTCCTTTTTTAGTATTACTAAGCCTAGCCCGTATGTCTGTCTTACCTGTAAAGAGCTGTATCTTTTGCAACCTAAAAATCGGTCAAGTGCGAGTCGAACTCGCGCACCAAGGATTCTATATATTTAGTCAGTCAGTCAGCGTGTAAGCTTCCACTGCTGGACGTACGCCTCTTCAATTTTCCTCCAGTCTCCCGGCCTTCAGCGGCACGGACCACTGCTTTCCGCCGACGAACTTCATGTCGTTGTTCCACCTGGCGGGTGGTCTTCCCACACTCCGTTTTCCTGTTCACAGCCGCCAATGTAGGACACGGTTACCTACTCCAACGGTCGCCGTCTCTTCGACTAACGTGCCTAGCCCACTGCCACTATAGCTTATCCACCCGGTGTCCAATATGGACTACTTTGGTCAGTCGCCGGATTGACTCATTCATTCATTTCATTACACACCATTTCGCGTAGCATGGCTAGCTCAATCGCTCGCTGGCCGACTTTGGAAAACAACTATAGTCAGAAGAGCCCACGTTTCACACCCGCACGTCATATCATAACCGGGAGAACGCACTGATCATTATACGGGTCTTTTTTTTGTCACATTTTCCTATATTGACAACATAGCTTTATGTTTTGAAGAAATAATGAGTTGTAGGAGACATTTTAGAGTGAAACATGGAACATGGCAAACTTTTTAAACATTTATAGTTAGTAGGTAAGCTACCTTACTTTCAACACAGTCGCCAAATTCTAAGTCCCAGAAAAAGGGGGCGCGGCCTAAGGGGAATCCCCGCACTTCGGAAACCCCCTCCGCCTCAGGGCGTATTTTAACTTTCCGAGGCCGCCCAACCCAGTTGAATTCGTCAATGAAGCTATCAAGTGCTCTCAGTTTTTTTTTAATATATTATGAAATTAAGATTCTGTCATATTTTTATTGTATTATGTATTATTTATTGACATTTTCATGGTATTAACCTTCGATCATAAAAAATATTAAGATTCCGCATGTCAGGGCGATTCGTGCCCCACCAAAAATACGTGCAATTCAAATATTACGTGCATCGCCCGCTCATTCTGCCATCGACCGCCAGCGCGAGAGCACTTGCTTCAGCGTCTTCAATATTACACAAATGCCGGCTTCAGGCCTCTGCATAGTATACGACAGCATCTGGCATTATATTTCAAGAGTGAAAATCCCTTCAAATACAACGTTTTATAAGAAAAAGTAAAAAATTTCACTTCATACATTTAATGTGTTTGGATTAAGTGGAGATCGCTTCTTTAAAATTATATTTTTTTACATCACCACCTTTGAAAACGGTAACACTGGATTCCCAAAAGAATTCTTTTATAATATATATATTTTACTATATTAGATGGCAATTTGAAAAGCTACAATAAAATCAACAAAATACCAGAACCCTTACATGATTTTTATTTACAGATTTTTGCTTGTGATTTCTTTGTGTTTTTTTTATTGAAAGCGCGACCTGTGGCGCCGAGGCACCCATGAGATGTCTAAGGACGCCCATGGACATTTGGTCGTATGCGGGGGTTGCGAATGCCATGCCGGCCCGACAGGTGCCTGTTCACGCCCCTCTTGAAGGACCCGAGACTGTACTTGGGAGGAAATATATAGACAGGAGAGCGTCCCAGAGTTTACCGGTTCTATAGAGGAAAAATCTGCAGAAGAGGTTGGTACGCATCCACGGTAAGTCCAGCGTGTGGGGATGCAATCCTTTTTAACAAATTCCTCTTTTCAAACAATTTCCCTTTTAAAAGCTGATATTTGGCAGAGCCATCCCACAGGTGCAAGCAGTACTCCAAGCATGACCTGATCTGCGATTTGTGCAAAAGGACTTAGGTGCACAAGAGATTTACGTGTTTCTTTCTTGGTTGGTTCTTGTTTGATTCTTACAGATTTTGAATAACATATTTATTTGCTTTATGAAACGTATATGACAAAGTGGTTCAAAAAAGTTAACATCAAAGGGAGGAATACGAAAATATTAAAACTCGTTTAAATAGTTAGTGAGAAATTATTATTTAGGTTGACTGCAAAATTAAGTTTGTTTGTAATATATTTATGTATCAAAAAGGTGATGAGTGGAGGTGAGAAATGTTTTTCTTTTTACAACCAGTTTGGTGGTTCAAAAAAATTATCAAGGTTAATTTATAGAAGATGCGTCACTACGCTCCGCATCTTCTATAAATTAACCGTAACCTAATAGGGACCATGTCGAGGCAGCCCGTGTCGTTTTTGCATATATGTCTATTCAAAATCAATGTTTTTGTAGTTAAAAAAAGTAAAGTTTTAATTTTGCATGAAACATTAAACTAAACTAAACTAAACTAAATAAACTACGCGTCCGGCAAAACATTATTTCACTAAAATTTATTTTTTAACTTCAGTCTACACAATAAGCTTACTAGCAATTTGCTAGCACACTTCCCCCCTTCAAAGCCACGCCCCCGTCGTATTTGTGCGGAACCCTCGGTTTGTGGGTTGGTCAACTTGGTCTGTGTTTTTAATGTTAGTAACATATTGGCTTTATTTCTAGTAGACACTTCACACTATTAAAGCTAAAATTTAGATATTCCTGTCATTATTGTCATTTTGAGAAAGAAAGACAGGAGATGAACGAATGATTAAATAATCTTAATTTAAGCACATCTGTAAAATTTTAGGTGATTTTAGTTGCAAGTGATATAAGACACGTCTAAAGTCGACATAAATTGACAAATGCGTTTGAAATTTTTATAAAATAATTCACTCATCGTCCATAGGTTTTCTTTCACAAATAAATGTAAATCGTAAAACTGTAGGTCCCTTCCCTCCTAATCTTACTTGGTGGTAGGGTTTAACCCGCCCGGGTTGGTACCACCGCACTGAATGAAACGTCGGTTGAAACGGCTATGTAAATAGTTTGTGTTTTCCGACCAGTTCAGTGTAGCCGGCACGATCAAAGGGGGAAGCACTGACATGGCACCTAGTTCACCCGTTGTTATGGGCTGACATCACGGACGTTGTAGGTGATGTAGCCAACCGTGTCAGTTTCCATAAAAAAGAATAAACGAAAAAAATTGCAATAAATGTTTTTAATAAATAATTTAATAATAAGAAGTAAAAAGCCACCTCCATAGTTTTGAGCGGTTGAAGCAAGCGGCAATTTATCGATCGACTACGTGCGACATTCGCTTGTTTTGGAACACGTAAATGTTTGCGTGGAGCGTGCAGGCAAGCGATACGGGATTACTGCGCGTGGAAAAAGGATGACACAATATCACTGCGATCTCTTGAGATGGTCGGTCCTGTATTACGCGATACGCACACTACCATAACCACGGTGTCTCGTTTTAGTAATAATTGAAGTATGAAGTGCGGAGTCCAGAACTATTTTTTCTGTCTACGGTATTAACTTCATCAAATAATATTTTTTCTAGAACAAGGATACTTCGTAAAATTCAATACATTTTATTTCGTGCTGATACAATCATAAACAAAACAGTTACAAGGGTTTAAAGCTGAGATTTTGGTAGTTTTAAAAAAAAAAAAAAAAAATATCGTATCTCAATACCACGTGACATCTGACAAAAGGAATCATGGGTCAAACGTGCAAATGACCCCACTATTACCTACAAAATAATTTTGTCGGTAGATGTGCCCGTGTAAACCCGCAATAACCATACCGATAACAATGACGTATCATGTATTCTACTAGACCTCTTACCCGGGCAACAGCCTTCGCTCCACCGCGGTGGAGTAACCATTACGCGGAGGGACCCTCTTGAGACTAGTAGCTCGCGAGCGACCGAACGCGGCGGACGCGCCGTCCGCGCGCTCGCTGCCGTCCGTCTGCGGCTCGCATCGCGCCAGTCATTATGCCCGGTTGTCTGTTGCGAATTGCGATATTGCAAAAATCATACCAAAAATATTGGGAAAACTGATGGCATCGCATTTAATAGGTAAGTATCACTTCATTGTGATCTTAATATATAAGGTCTTTCAAAATTAGTTAATAGTACGCTAAGGGGGGGTTCTGCATCATATAGGGAGTAAAACCTATATAAAATTTTTTGGACCTTGGGCTTTTTTTATGTAAAATGTTTTGTATGTATTTAAATAAAAAAATATGTGGTTGATTTTTATAGCCTAATCGATTCATTTTCATAACAGTAACAAAAAAGTCTTCATTACCATTTTGATGTAACACGTGTAAGTTGGTAAAAAAAATCAAATTCTTTCTATTCCATACTAATAAAACTTAAATTGTGGTTTTCACAATTTCTGAAAGAAAGAGATCTATGTGTTGGAAGACTTTTTTGTTCCTGGCATGAAACTGAAACGATTAAGAAAAGATTTTTTTTTTACATTTTACATTATTATAATTTATTTTTTTTTTGTAAAAAAAAATCTTTGTTCCTCAAAAGTGATTTATTTACGATACAGAACCCCCCCTTAGCGTACTATTAACTAATTTTGAAAGACCTTATATATAATATCTTGTTTTCCATGTGCTTAGAAATATTTGGTTCAACTGGCCACTTAGGGCTGTCACAACGCTACTTCAATTTGAAAATTTTGTACATTTTATGTATTGACCTAGCATTGCAATAACATAAGCATTATTTAATTAAACAAATAAATTGAACGCGCTCATTAGGGCTGCCACATATGAATGATTAGAAATAGAGTTCTGGGATATCATGTATGAAAGTAAATAAATATGTATTAAACCACGTTAAAATATGAGAGTGAATTGACCGCTAATTAGGGTTGTCGCTATTCTTTTATTTTTTTTTAATTAGTAATTAATTGAGAAATTTTCAAGAAAAAAATTTTTTTACAAGGTTTCCACATCCTTCTAAGGGATCAATACGAGAAAGATGGATAAAAATAGTACAAGATGATACATTGTTTAAGGGAAAGTGAAAATTTTAATTTGTGTAAAGTGAAATTTAAATTATTTTGTTTAAGTACGGAGGAAGAGTTATTTTAGTTGTGTTTGTGTGTGTAGTCCAAAGTATACCTAATGGTTTTTTTAGTTATATATATATATATATTTTTATAAATTCTTCACTCTTTATTTTATGTATGTTTGGTTTGGAGATTTTAAGTTTACTCCAAGGCCAAGACCGCAGTTATGAATTCTTTATTATTAAGTTTAGTTTTTTAGATATTATTCTAGTTATTAAGTGTAGGTATTATAAGAATACAAAACGGCTTTACTCGCGGTCGAAATATGAGCTGTGTGGCTCGACGTTTCGGGCCAAACGTATGGCCCATCATCATGAGCACTCTGGCCGAAATGTCGAGCCACACAGCTCGTATTTCGATAGTGAGTAAAGCCGTTGTTACTTCTTAAAATGTCAAATAACCACGGTAATTTAAAAACCCATATAAGTTTAGGTATGTGTTTCAAGTTATTATAGTTCTGTATTTTAAGTTTAAATACATAAAAACGTTTTTTTTCGATGAAATTCACTATCTGTTTTCTTCTATAATCCTTTAAAACGTCCCACTGCTAGGCACGGACTCTGCTCACTGACATAGGAGGTATTGTTTTTATTGTTGTTGTTTTATTGTTTATTGAGTATTCTTATGGCAGTCATATTGCACTCGAACTTGTCACAATTTGTTATATCCGGTTCGATTACTCGTACATGGTGACCAGTGGAAATCAGAAGCAGTTTACACAAAAATACCTTTCATAGACCAGTGTGCACTAGTTACCTAACTTTATTTTTCTTCACCGGAGCGATCGTACCTATTCGTTATGAAGTGCACGTATATCAATCTTTATCAAGGAAATAAATAAGTACATTAGTTAGTGCCCGGGATTTGAACCCGCAACTTCTGCATTGAGAAGCGTTACCACTAGACTACGGGCACAATTAACCATAATACCTACTCGTAAAATAATAAATCGAAAAATATATTTTTGGTAGACTAAGTGACAACCCTACGTATTCCAATGCACGCGTTGACTGATCGGCCGGGCCGGCCGGGCCGCTAGCCGCTAGTCGCTCGCTAGCTAGCCCCTCTCCCGCTCGCTTCCCGCCCCGCGCGGCTCAGCGTTCCGCCACCCCGCTACCTTACCTCATACCTCAGTTATTGGCCGTCATTTCTCTGTATTCTTTCTTCGTAGTGCTCACTCTATACATAAAATCTCTTTGACCGATAACGGATTGCCGATACCGACTGACGTACGAACTGTAGGCACAGTAAGCGGACACTGCGCGGCGGCGGGTTTGTATTCTGCCTGCACGCTACCTACTACCTACATGTCGTCGTACCACGCTGTCTGAAAACGCTCATTCAGAAGTAAATGGACAAATTGATGTATACATGTTAAGCTTCCCATGGTGTGCCGGCCGGTACACCGCCGCCGCGCCGCCGGCCGAGAACTTTCAGTGCCGTTCCACCGCAACTCCCACCCATCCCACTTCCGCTGTCGACTAGTTTGGGTGCAAACGTAAAACTTCATATCAACGAACTGACAAAGACAAAATGCAAATATCGATCTCTCATGGAGTGCGCGGAGTCGCAGAAATTCGGGCGGAGCGGAGCGCGGTCGGGTGCAGGCGCGGCGGCGACATCCCCCAAGCAACATGGCTGCCCTGCCTGCCTGCCTGCCTGCCGCCGCGCCGGGCATGCGCGCTCTCGCGACTCGATACCTCGCGCGCACCTCGCCCGCCCGCCCGCCGCACCCACACACTGACTTCATCGTCGCCGTCGCGTCGATCGTATCCGGCGACCGCTGCTTCTCGACGACCGGGCCGCCGGGCTATCGACCACTTGCCATTATCAGTACTATGCACATCGTTCTACGCACTGAACACTGCCGCTCGTACCAACGTCGGAAGCACACTCAACACTATCATTTTCAGCACGGAAGTATCGAGATGCAGCGCGGTGATCTTCCACCCGACGCGACGGCCCCGCAACGCAACGCAAGCGGCAGGTTCGCACCGGTGTGCTGTGTGCGGGCGGGGCTCGCCGCGCCCCACGCCGCGCGGTGTCGCTCCGATGCTGCAAGCTCATCTGCAAACTGAAAATGTTACGAACACGGAACACATGTAAAAGTAAATGTCACGTACATCGATGGTCACGAAGCACACAGACAGAATATCGATCGTAGGAACAAAGGCTACTGGTTCCGCGGCGTCTCGGGCCGGCGAGGGCGAGCGAGGCGACGACGACTAGGAGCGCAGGCTGCGGCGGAGGCGGCGAGGATGAGAGTGCGACGTCGCCGCCGGCATGTCCCGCCGCAGCAGTAGTGAAGCAGCGTACTGCTGTGACAGGACAATATGGCGGCGGCGCGCGGTGCCGGCGGGCGTCGGGCTCCGTGTGAGGCGCGGAGCCGCCCCGGCCGGCTCTCGCACTGCCGCGCCGCGCCGCGCCTGCGCTCTCGCATCGACCCGGCCGCCGCCCTCGCCCTCGCTCGCCCTCCTCACCCCCGCCCCGCGTCACCACGTTCATTGAAACTCCGCTCCGACTCGGCCGCCGACACGACCCTCCGACCACTCCTCTATCGATTTTGCTAAATTCACTCAACTTTAGGACAATCCATTACTTATCTATCTTTTCACTGTCCGATGTTTCCGTGAAGCAACTTCAGCTCTTCTATAGTTAATCATTCTTCACGCGTACCGACTCCCGACTCATTCCGAAAGCCCTCCTTTACAAGCTTCACATTGGTTTAGGTAGTTTAAAGGCGTCGATTTTGCTATTTTTACAATAATTATAACATTCAGAAATCGGAAAGTTTCTCAGAATAATATTGGTGTCAGGCATGCATGACATGAGCTGTAGTGAGCGAAGGCGGGGCGGAGGCGGCGGCGGAGGCGGCATGATGAAATAAAGTCTGCTTCTGTCAGAGCAGTGGCGACCTCCATTCAACCTTCTCAAGTTTGCTCACAACACAACACAAGTTTCCTGCTGCAATCAGGACGAGGAGAAGGCGAGGCGAGGTGGAAGCGCCAGCGTTGAACTTTTATTTTGTCCATATAATAAGAACGACCTACATAGGTAGGTAGTTCTAGACTCTAGATACGCAATATAATTTGATTATACTATAGCAACAATAAAATCGGAAAACGAAGAGATAACCTTGTAAGGTAGTTTGGAAAATGATTTGGGAATGTGGCGTTTTTATTTTCATAGAAGTACAAACGCGCAAGTGTTGCTGCAAGGCAAAGTCAGCTCGGACGTCCAAAAGCGTGTTGTGTTGTGATTGTCTCTTTCCGAATTGCTCGCACACTCCCGCAAGAGCGCCCTGCGCGCCGCGCCGCCGCCCGCCCCCCGCGCCGCCGGCTAGGCTGTGATTGGTGCATTCCTAATTCCTACCTACGCATCGCACGCGCACCCACTTCCGCTGCCATCATCTCAGCCTCCCCGCTCCTATTTTGTATTTATGCGATTAGTATTTTGGTGTAGTGCTGACCCCTACACTTATGTACGGGAGTGAAAGTTGGGCATGGCAGACGAAGCATGAAAGCAGGATTAATGCTGTGGAAATGCACGCGTTGAGGAGTATGTGTGAAGATCAAGTGAAGATACAATGAAAGATACAAGGAAAGATAGATTGAGAAATAGTGCAGTGCGAGGTGCGCTGTGGGCTGGCAGAATTGAGTAAGGAATGCTTCGGTGGTTCGGTCATGTTGGAAAAATGGATGATAGGAGACTAACGAAAGAAATTTATGAAGCAAATGTGAGTGGAACAGTCGAGAAGGGTCACCCTAGACGCACGTACCTGGACCAGATCGGGCATGTGCTCAAAAAGGGGCAAGTGCGTATAGTGCCCGTAACCAACGAGCATGCATGAAGATCGATGGCATGAAGAACATTATGGGAGTGGAGGCGGCAGAGGTGTGTCAGGAGGATCGTGGCACGGGGAGATCCTTTGTCTCTGCCTACCCCACCGGGAAACAGGCGTGACGCTATGTATATAATATGTATATTTATTAAACGTTTTTTCAACCGCGAAGCTCTATGCCAGCACGTTTTGTGGTAAAAGAAAACTAAGTAGGTACTTAATTAAGTATAAAATGCTGCACATGCAAAAGGTACAAAAAGGTAAGATCGCTTCACACACAATAGGTAGTAAACTAGTGTTGCAACGGATATCTGGTTACTATCCGGTATCCGGCCTATCCGGCCATTTTTTTACTATCCGGTAACCGGTCGGATAGTTGACAGTATCCGGCCGGATACCGGACAGTGAAATAATTGATTAAAAATATTAAAATACTGATTTACAAAAATAAAACTGTTTATTCATTCATTCATTCATAGCATTACATTGATTATTTAGTTACGTACGAAAGTGGTGAATGAATACAAGTTTTTCGGCGTTATTACGTAGTACCTAAGCGATTACGCTTGTTCTCGTAGACATTGCCGGCCTCAGAAAACACTCTCTCGCTGCAAATGTTGACAAAATCGGATATTTGCTTGAGTTAGATAAAAATAGAAAATTATTTATTTCTCTAGTAAACATTAAACAGTAACTAATACATTATAACATTTACATAAGGTGCAAAGGCGGACTTATCCCGTACAGAGATTTCTTACAGTCAACCTTTGGATGTTTCAGATTCGATAATATAGTGGGTTGTAAGTAGGTAGTAGCAAAAGAGTTGAGCGTGAGAATTGAAGATAAAATAATAATAAGAATACTTATTAACAATACATATAAGTACCTGCTAGTAAAATAAAAGGCATACATGTGTTAATACATATAAATTACTAATTTATTGAAATGAAATGAAATATATTTATTGTTGGCTCAGATACATAACTTAAAAATAGATAACATACGTCTTAAAATTAACACATTTTACATATTAAAACTAAACTAAGTAATAAAAAATTAGGCTATAAAAGACACGTGTAAAAAATTAGTAGAAAATGTACACTGAGCGGAATAAAAACTTAGATTAAGGATAATAACTAATCATAAATAAATAAAAGATTTAAATATTATTATGTATCTTTGCTGAACAAAGGTCTGGACGCAGCTAGTGACTTTCGTCGCTGATTTTAAGTCCAGCCTGATTTTAATTTATTGTGTCAGGCAGGTCACAGATAGATAAATATTATAGGGGAAAAAGAAATGATAATAATAAAAAGAAAACAATCATTGTGCAACACGAATACGATATATATATATCAAAATTCATAAGTATAAAGGAGATAAAACATTAAAATGTTATATTGTAAACAAACAAAAAAATTAAAAAAAGATAATTAAATAATAAATGAATAAAAAAGGTAACAACAAAAAAGAAAAGACAATAAAAACTATCTTTGAGAACACTAACGGGATATTGAATATTATACAAATAAATATACATACATACATACTTGGGTATGTTGGGAGTTCATGGACCTCCATGCGTAAGGGTCACAGGATCGTTGGATTCGTTCGTGGTGCTTTTAAATAAGAATCGACCTCACTGACGATGGCGCTCTTGCCCGGGCCCAGGCAGGACCAAACCAAACACGACTGGGCAACACAATCGCGTTTGACACCTGAAAGACTTCCTGGCTCCTTCCTGGCTCCTTTGGCTCCTTTCGGCAGACTTCGGCTCGAAGGAAAGTGTGGTATGTTATGTATGTATGAGTGATGTTTTGGTGGTTTAAAAAGAAAATAACCAGGGTTAATATAAAGAAGATGCGTCGCTAAACCTAATGGTTGAGGCGGTGCATGTCGTTTTTGTTTCGAGCCGAGTGTTCACGAAAGGAGCCAAAGGAGCCAGGAAGGAGCCAGGAAGTCTTTCAGCTGTCAAACCCCAAGCAATCACCTTCACACAGAAATTATTTGTTGAAAATTAGAAAAAAAAAATGTCACTTTTGACAATGACAACTGACATTTCCACTGACACTGGATTAACAAAGATTGTACCCGTAACCGTAGTTCGGTATTCGATAGTTCGTTTTATTGCGCTTATTTCGTTAAATGACTTGTATGGCGAAATTTTATAGTTTTGGTCAGAAAAAATCGGAAAAAATGTCGAGTGTGTTTTGTTTTGCCTGGAGTTCAAAAAATCGGTTTGTGCTTCTAAATAAGTGAATCCTGAAGTGTTTGGTATGACTGAATGCGTAATTTCAGTACAAATAAGACTAAACACAGATTATTGATAAATCGATCGATTGAGGCGGGAATCGGGATATTCGAATTTGTGCGGGAGCGCGCGCGGCGAAAAGCGCTGGGATTACGGTAGTCAATATGTAGTACGGTTAGTCAATATGATGACTGCCAAAGGGATGGCTTATTATGATGATATGACGGAGGTTACACGCTAGGTTTGGCATCAGTTCAGTCCGTGACCTTGGTCACGACCAGATTGACGGCAGACTGACGCCAGACGTAAAATGCATTCGCACTATCAGTCTGCCATCAGTCTAGTATCAAAATATATTTTTAAAATCCATCAGTCTGGTCCATCATTCCAATCCATCCATCCATCAAAATAGATTAAACGGTCAGTCTGGACTCTGGCTGGACCATGGTTTAACCAGACTGATAGTCTGATATGGACTGAACTGATGCCAAACCTAGCGTGTAACCTCCGTTTAGGATGTTATATATAAAGAAGCCTCAGGTGCACTCCGGGAGTGCCGGCAGAAGTGAAAACTTTTTGTATTTCCGAAAATAATAATTCTTATGTGGTTATAAAAAAACTAAACAGCCTAAAAAAATTTAAACACCGTAACATTGCAAAAGAAAACAAAAGAATAAAAAAACAAAAACCATTTTGAGGGATTCGAACCCATGGTCAAAAAATACAAATCCTACACTCTTACCATTGAGCCAAGAAATCACATAAACGACCAAACGAATATCGGATGCCCTTGATTCGCTTTCGGCGTTACTGTCACTGAGAGACGAACAGAATTGATCCCGAGCCATCGTAACTTAACCCTTAATGCAATGATTTAAGGTTGCATTTTAAATAATAAAAATAAATCTGTCGCTTTCGAGATCTGTCGCGCGCGAGTCTAACATTTTTTACCCACCTAAAAAAGTGCCAAGCGCCGCTAAAGAAGTTTTCACTTCAAAAATTTCAACGGGCTACTATTACGGTTCAAGAGATACAGCCCTCGGACAGACAGACAGACGGACGGATGGACGGACAGACAGACGGACGGACGGACGGACAGACAGACAGACGGACGGACGGACAGACAGACAGACAGCGGAGCTTAGTAATAGGCTTCCGTACGGGATACGGAAACCTAAAAAGTACCTAACTAACTAAACTAGGCTAGGAATGGTGTTTTGTAATGCATAAAAGTTGACCACCATCTTACTGCTTAGGCCTTAGGCCGCTTCGTATTTATGACACCAGATGGTGTTTTCGTGTCGTCGTCGGTCTGATGAGCATTGTTCGAAAGAAAAGACAAGGCTATACGGTGATTAACCGTTGCCTATTCTCGAAAAAAACAAAAAAACTAAATTGAAATGTCAAATTAAGTTTGTGTTGTGTTTTGTTTGCTTGATGAATTTGAATTTTTAAAAAAGAAGTGAAGTGTATTGTACAATAATGCCTCTGTGCTAAGTAGGTACATGAAAACGAAATGGAAATTGTTTATAATACTGAAATTTTATATTATCAAAACATTATATACGAATCTGTGAAGCAGTATAATCTACTGAGGTACTTACACGTTCATTGTATGAAAAGTACCTTGGCCATACAGACCGCCCCGCCGCGCGAGAATTGCCGTTGCCGCAATTTGAATTTGGATCTGCGGTGCGGTCGCGCGCGGTCGGTGTCGGTGTGTTTTGTTTTTGTTTGTATATGTCGGTCGGTTGTCGCTGTCGGGGATAGAACATCAGTGGGTAGGTATTGTGTAGGTGAGTGGCGAGTGGGCGAGTGTGAAGTGATGCTGGGCGTGTATTGCAGCGGAGCGGGAGGTGTGGAGGCGTCGCTGCTGGAGCAGGCGGCGGCGGCGGCCGCGGCGGCGGCGGGGCTGCCGGTGCTGGGCGGCGGCGCGGCGGAGCTGCACGCGCACGTGCTGGGCGCGCACGCGGCGCAGGCGGCGGCCGCCGCGCACGCCGCCGCCGCCGCCGCCCACCACCACCACCAGCAGCAACACCATCAACAGCAACAGCAGCAGCAACAGCTCTGTGAGTTTTACCTCTGTAGCTACTTACCTCTAAAGCTAAGCTCGGGCTAGGGCGGAATGCATCGCATCTACAGCGTGGCTCTAAGTCCGTTCGCTATTGCACACTGCTGCCAGGACGCATGCAGAATAGGTGTTATGGCGAATATGCCAACAAATAATTTAGAAACCAAAAAGTAAAGAAATTAAAAGGTCCCCATACAAGTGTCATACATAATATTATGCGGAAGAGTGTCATAATCTATCAAATGGTCAAACATTTTAACTACAAAAGTATGAATGGTCACCGATAGATGGCCGGAAAGTCTAGGTCTCGCTGTCTGCCCACTTCCGCCCTTCCTCACTCCGAGATGTGTGTGTCTCGTTATTTTCTAATATGTTTGCTTGTATCCGATAATTCAATAAATTATATCAGTAATCTGTAAGTCACAACTCCCATGTTATATACAGGGTGGCCCAGTTATAGTGGTCCAAAAATTTTTTTTAGATAGAGGATGTCATGTTGGCTCATTTAAAAAAACATTAGTTCCGCGAAAATCAATAGTTTAGAAGTTATGATTTTTTTTAACTTTTTTTAAAATTTCTCTATTTTAGACCGCTCTAGTTGGATATCTATTCCACAAAATCGAATAAAATTTGGTATGGAAGTTGAGGAGACATGTAGCTAGTACTAATGAATAGTTTTTAGGTTTACTCCTAGACTGTACTGTTGATATAGCCCTTTGAGTGAATTTTTGTTCAGTTTACATTAAAACTGATTAATTTTTGAAAAATCACTGTGAACAAAAAAAGTACTACCGGAGATTTGCCTATGCCCTTAAAAACTACCTATAGATATCACAATTCTCCAGACCAAAAATTTTAGTGGTGTTACAAATGTAACATATTCAAAATTAACATCATTTGTACAAAGTCACTACCTACAATAAAAAGTGACGATTACCTTAATTTTTAAAATCTAATTTTTTTCACAACGTTAGTTCAACTAAAATTTCACATTATTCACAAACCTGTCTCTAACAGCGCTAATCTACTCATAAAAAACTGTTTAGTAATGTTTTTAAAACAGTACAGTCTAGGAGTAAACCTAAAAACTATTCATTACGAACTAGCTACATGTCTCCTCTACTTCCATACCAAATTTTATTCGATTTTTACGAATAGATATCCAACTAGAGCGGTTTATGTGAATAAAATAGAGAAATTTCAAAAAAACTTTTAAAAAATCATAACTTCTACACCATTGATTTTCGCGGAACTAATGTTTTTTTTAAATGAGTCAACATGATGTCCTCCATCTAAAAAAATTTTTTGGACTACTATAACGGGGCCACCCTGTATAAGGTGTTTCGTTAGTCATGTCAAAAATTTCGGGAGGGTTACATACACACTCAAATAAACACTTTAACATAAAAAAAAAAGTATGTTTATAGGACCATTTTTTCTCCTAACAAAAAAAATAAAATCAAATAAGTAGCTGTAAAAACCAATCATAGTGACCTTGTGACTTACTTACAACAAACAGCTGTTCTGCGTTTGAACATAGTACGGTCATTGACCCCGTACAATGCAAGTTACCTACTGTTACACACAGGTTAATGTTTAGGTAGCAAACATGTTTTGTTAAATTTCTCGAATAGTAGCTTTCATCCTGGATCAAATATTGCTGATATGCTTATTGTGTAGGTAGGCCGAGTTGGAAGATGAATTATAATGAAAGAATTGTTTGCTGGAATAGGCAGTTCTGGAGAAAAAAAAATCCCATATAAAATTAATTTTTCATACAAAATAAAAAAAAAATTTAAGGCACCAAAACATTGCTTTTAAATATAAATATAAATGTAAAAACAAGGGAAGTGGTATGGGTGAATGTTTGGGTGATTTAAAAAAAATAACCAGGGTTAATTTATAGAAGAACCTAATGTTGAGGCGGCACATGTCGTTTTTGCATAAATTCCTATTGAAAATAAATGTTTTGTAGCATTAAAAAAAAAAAAAAATTTTGTATGAAAAATATTTTTTTCAAAAAAATTTTACTCCGAAACTACACATTCCCGGCAAACGATTCTTTCACTTTATACATCTTTTAACTCGGCCTACACAATAAGCCAGCAATATTCGATCCAGGGTGAAAGCTACTAATCGTCACCCTCCAGCAGGACTCAGCGCCGTCCCATTAAGCCCGCGAAAGTCAACAATTTCTTGGTGAGAATGTTCCGAGGTTCATTTTGGCGCAACAGTGGCCCTCTGTATTCACCAGACACCAACCCGCTGGATTATTCACTTGGGAGCATTTTGGAGGCCAGGGTGTCCACTAAAAACAGCATAGTTTAGATGCGCTCAAGGTGCGGCCTTCGCCGAGACTGGTAGCGTATCCCGCAGCTCCACATTCGCGCAGCATGTGATGCGATCATCGGCAGACTACATGCCATCATCAAGGCCAAAGGTGGTTTTAGAGAACAATGAGTTTAGCTTTTTTTAAGTAGGTAATGTAAATCCTTTGTAAAATTTCCTGAAATTTTCAAATAAAAATATGAAAAGTTTACAGATTTATGGCTTTTTGTATTTGTAACACTTGGTCCCTCGCACCCTGTATTGAGAGATAACAATAGATCTGTCTAGGTCGCAGTGATAAAAGGGCTCAGGGCCCTAACTCTCTACTTCAAATGATAAATCATGACCGTTAAGGCTGGCCGTGGTTCAGATTCCACCTAACACTACATGTTTCTTTTCTTACAAACCCTAACTATTTAACATTTCCCTTTGATGAACTAGCTAGACTGGAGTGACACGACACAGTGGTCGGTGAACACAAGATGAACATAATTAGCTAAGTAGCTATTATTGTGTCAGTCAGTAGGTGCCTGAAGGCCGGGAGGACTGGAGGCGTGTGTCCAGCAGTGGACTGACTGACTGACTGACAGTAGGTGCCTAATGAATGTGCGTGCGGTGGTGTGTCGTGTTGTATAGGTAGGTATATAATGTGCGGTGTGCGATGTTGTGTTGCAGCGGGCGGGAGTCACGCGGGATCGTCGGGTCGGTCGACGCCGCAGGGCGGCGGGGTTGGCGGCGGGGGCGGAGCGGGGGCGGGGGCGCCCGGCTCGGCGCCGGCGGCCGGCTCGCCCGGCGCCGCCGCCGCGCCCGCCTCCCCCTCCAAGCTGTTCGTGGGCGGACTCAGCTGGCAGACCTCCTCGGAGAAGCTGCGAGACTATTTCGGCATGTTCGGCCACGTCACAGACGTGCTCATCATGAAGGATCCCGTCACCCAGGTACCTACACAAAGTGCACACCCTCCTCTCTACTCTACTCTACTCTACCTCCCACGCACCACACACCACCGGCCCCAACGCAACGCCACGCCACGAGCGTGCTGCTTAACTCTAATATTTGTTATTTTATGAAAGCCATTGCCAAACCTGCTACTAACTAAAACAAGGAATAAAAAGTATTTGTTGTGAAGCGCCATCTATGCCGTACTACGGAAATTAGTTGCAAGTGCAAAGGTTGAAGCGTGTGAAGTGTGCCACTGCACCTTGCAAGTTGCATTAGATTGTGTTGTGACGCAGCTAACTTGAATGGCATCCCAGAGGTGAGTGCATCTCTCTCGCGCGGTGCTGGTGGTGGTGACGTGGGTGGTGGGGTGCACTCCTTGCTGTCTCGCAACACAACAAGGAAGGCGTCACATTATTACACAGCATCATTTATATGCTTTTCTTTATTTATTATTTAATTGCCAAGCTTCACAGAATTAATCAATGTGCCAGCGCAAATGGGACCTTCCATCCGACCCTATCGACCTGTGAAAGTGCCCAAGTCAGTAGTTAGGCTCTTCAGGTTTGCACGCTGCAGTGCGCGGCGTGTCCTGTTGTTGTGCGACACGGCTCCGGTGGACGGTGGCGTGCGGGAGAGTCTGTTGCTTCACGCTCTACTCTCTTACTCCCTACATCTCTCTCATCTCTCACCGCAGATCCACACCCGCGCAGCAACGTTCTACTACGCTCCTGTAGTGGTGCTTTTCCACAAAATATATTTCTTTTATACACATATACCTACACTGAGCTTGTTACAGTTTGGATGGGATCCGTTTTATTAACTTTGAAAATTATTCTGTGTGCGAAACTGAACACTTAATGAAAAATGTTTCTTTTGAAATATTAGTTTTTTTTTTACTTTCTTAATTCAAAAGTGTCTAATTTTTTTTTAAATGTACATAAAAATCCATGGTTAATAATGGCTCAGTTTTACATACCTAATGAATTAGTTTTCAGTGAAATAAAAGGGGGGTCAAAACATTACCTCTGTGTGTAAATTATAATTTAAATTATCGAGGCATACAATCTTGATGTGGCACAAAAAAAGTCGAAAATGCTATTTTTATACCAAAATGTTCAGTTTTTTTTCAGACTATTTTGTGGCAAAACAATTTAAAAGGTTGTTTATGGAGTTTTAGAGATTACATTTTGACGTGAACTGTTAGTCATGTCATTAACTTCTGGAGGGTTACATACACACTCAAATAAACACTTTACGTAAGAAAAAAACATATGTTATACGAGCATTTTTTCTCCTAACAAAAAAATTCAATGAAATAAGTATCTGTAAAAACCAATCATAGTGACCTTGTGACTTACTTACAACTAACAGCTGTTTGGCGTTTGAACATATTACGGTCATTGACCCCGTACAATGCAAGTTACCTACTGTTACACAGGTTAATATTTAGGTAGCAAACATGTTTTGTTAAATTTCTCGAAAAGTAATACTATAAACATATAATTTTTTTTCGCGTAACGTGTTTATTTGAGTGTGTATGTAACTCTCCCGAAGTTAATGACATGACTAACATAACATCTTATATGTATAAGCTCAATTAATTTTTGATAATTATTCACATCTTTATTCTAATAGCAACTTTTGCAGCTGAATAAACACGTCTTGTGTCCTACGCGCGTGTATAAAACAAAATACAGTTGAGTGCTTGTTCAACATATTTACTTACATTTTCTTACCTGACTCCTGACTCCTGACTCCGGCGGAGTCAAAAGGAGTTTTCTGATTGTATGTCTGTCTTCATAGAGCCTAAACATGAACGCGTTTCAACGTATGAGGCAATGTTTGATTTGTCTCCATGTCCGCGGGCCAATGTCATACGGCGTGCGCAAGGTGCGATATTGTTAAACTTTTAAACAATTTATTGTTTTCTTCAAATCCCCTTGAGTTGGGTATCGTGTAAAAATATATTGATAAATTGTATGAAAATTGGTAGGAAGCCAATTTTTAGGACTGATAAATTCCGCAATCCTACTAGAATTGTCTGCCAAATAAACATATCCCAGCTCACATCATTGTCACCTGACATGCCACCTAGTTCACCCGGTGTTATACAACTATGTCAGTTCCCATGAAAAAAAAAGTACAAAATTGTATAGGTTTTATCGCAAATTAAACATAACACCAACATTACGTGATTTGTGTAAAAACTTCTAAAAAGCCAGAACAATGTAACACAAACTATAATAATTAATTAATGAGACTTGGAAAAGTGATAAATAATGTGTTTATTAATGTGTGAATCATGTAATCATTTATCAAATAATTGTTAGTAGCTCTCTTTGCTGGAAAAATCTAAAGCTTAAGAACAAGCCGACATGAACTGAAGGGAAGCACTGACATGGCACCTAGTTCACCCGGTGTATGGGCTGACATCACGGATGTTGTAGGTGATGTAGCCAATCGTGTCAGTTTCCATAAAATAAAAATAAAAAACTAATTCTTACGACATAAATAATATTGTGCTCCTGAAAAATCAATTTTTACCACGTTTTAATTACCTTAATTTTTTGTCTGTTGCTAAATTAAACGAACCTCCCGATGAGCTGCCTGTTCGAATATTTGACAAAAACTAGTTTTAAGAAAATCTTGCATTTGTACTTGTAGCATTTAAAAAAATGAGCTGAGGGAGAAAATTTTGGATTTTTACAAAAATGACAATATCTCAAAAACTAAGCCATTTTTACTAAACCTAAAATTAGATATTCTGAGAGGTAATTAGCAGACCTATCAGCTGTCCAAGGATTATCGTCGGTTTCTGGGACACCCTGTATATTTAAAATATTATTCTTGATATGTTCCTCTGGTTTATATGCCTCCATTATAATATTATAAGTTGAAATTGAAATTATAAATAAAAAAATTCTAAACCATGCCTAAACAAAATATGAATTGTTTTGTATTAAAATAATGTAACTAAAATATGCTCTTACGTACGCTAAGATAGCACGTACACGCAAAGCTGACGCACCCGCGCCCGCCTCCAGAGTCAATGCACGCACATGCAATGTTGAGAATGTAGGTACGTAATCAATCTGGTATACCTATAATAAATAACAGTACTGCACGGTATTTGAGAGTGACATCTGGTCGTGTCGTGTCGAACGACAGTAATTCTCTATAGACATACTACTCGCCTCCTCTAGTCTAGTATAGCCCTCACGTCATCTCATGCCAGTATGCGCTCAGCTCACCGGCAGTGAGCGCCGTCTAGCTTAGTCCTCAACTATTTACCTTCCTACTCTACTCTATAACAATGTTTACAACATTGTGCTCTCAATCAGTGGCGGCTGGTCCTAAAGTGCGCTCGTGCGCCGCACTACCATACCACGACAAGTCTTCACTTTACTCAAAATTAATAATATCTTACAAACATACCTACATTAAAACCATAAAAATCGAACTCCAAATAAATACGAATGTGAATTCAACCTTATTTTATAGATCACAAGGCACGTTTTTGCGAGTAAAGCCCATCGCTAGCGCAGAATCGAAAATGCATGCGGGTCTGTCATACTGAATGTATGGGGATCGGCAAAACACCGCTGGCACGTGCGACAAAAGATACTTCACAGAAACAGTATGGGCCGAAATGGAGTTCTGCGTGCGGCGCACAAGCGCCAAACAAGGACGCTATATCGTGAATAAGCCGCGCTGTGCGACACGTCGCGGGCGATTTGTTTTGCACGAGTCCGTCTACCTAGAGTCAGCGCGCTGTCATGTGATGTCACATACCCGTTAGCGCACGAATATTTAAAATGGGATATGGTTAGGTTTTGTGCTTTCTGTATGTGATACTGTTTATTAAGTGGTGCCGATATTTGCCTAAGCGTTGGAGGTAAGGCTTTATAATCAGGTGATCCCGGGTTCAATTCCTACTTTTAAAATGCTTTTATTTTTATATATTTTTTAAAGTATTTTTGGGACATTACTACTGTTTTCTTTTTGAAAGCAGCAGTAGTGTTGTGGTCTATGGGTGTGTTCATGTAGGTACTAAAAATGAGTTAAAAAACTTGTTTGGTTTTTTTTTCTTGTTTTTTGCAACTCATTGAGTGTATTGAGAATATTCATACTAGGTACGTACATAATAAAACGCAGGCGTTTAAAAAGTCGCGATCTTAAAATAACATGACGGGAATGTGTTGGGAAATTTGGTATTTAAGTAGGCAGGTACTTAGCGCACTACCGGCCACTGAAGTCACCAGCCGCCACTGCTCTCAATTATTATTATTATTGGAGCTTTAGTTTTGGTTTTATTAATAGGTAAAGTATCAGTATCTATAACTATTGTGTAGCAATTGACTGATGAATATAATGAGGTAGGTATTTGTTTGCCGTAGTGGACTCCACACATCCCTAGCTAGATGGGACACGTTGCAGTGTATCAGTAGGTTAGATATTATCTTGTTGTAACTCGTGACCCAGCCCAGTATGTGAGGTGAGGAGTGCGTGTGTGCGTGTGTTGGTTGAGCCCTCTAATCCTCTCGTCATGTTCCATCTTCTCCCTTCCACTGATAAAACTACGGTCGCTATAATATTACACCACTTTCTGTGCAATCTGAAGTCTGCACTCTAGATGGGACACGTTGCAGTGTATCAGTAGGTTAGATATTATCTTGTTGTAACTCGTGACCCAGCCCAGTATGTGAGGTGAGGAGTGCGTGTGTGCGTGTGTTGGTTGAGCCCTCTAATCCTCTCGTCATGTTCCATCTTCTCCCTTCCACTGATAAAACTACGGTCGCTATAATATTACACCACTTTCTGTGCAATCTGAAGTCTGCACTCTAGATGGGACACGTTGCAGTGTATCAGTAGGTTAGATATTATCTTGTTGTAACTCGTGACCCAGCCCAGTATGTGAGGTGAGGAGTGCGTGTGTGCGTGTGTTGGTTGAGCCCTCTAATCCTCTCGTCATGTTCCATCTTCTCCCTTCCACTGATAAAACTACGGTCGCTATAATATTACACCACTTTCTGTACAATCTGAAGTCTGCACTATACAATACACATCGGCCAAAACAACGGTCACTATAATATTACACCACTTTCTGTGCATTCTGAAGTCTGCACTATACAATACACATCGGCCAAAACAACGGTCACTATAATATTACACAACTTTCTGTGCATTCTGAAGTCTGCACTATACAATACACATCGGCCAAAACAACGGTCACTATAATATTACACCACTTTCTGTGCATTCTGAAGTCTGCACTATACAATACACATCGGCCAAAACAACGGTCGCTATAATATTACACCACTTTCTGTACAATCTGAAGTCTGCACTATACAATACACATCGGCCAAAACAACGGTCACTATAATATTACACCACTTTCTGTGCATTCTGAAGTCTGCACTATACAATACACATCGGCCAAAACAACGGTCACTATAATATTACACAACTTTCTGTGCATTCTGAAGTCTGCACTATACAATACACATCGGCCAAAACAACGGTCACTGTCCATTACACCACTTTCTGTGCATTCTGAAGTCTGCACTATACAATACACATAAGCCAAAACAACGGTCACTATAATATTACACCACTTTCAGTGCCTTCGGAAGTCTGCGTTATACAATACACATCAGCCAAAACAACGGTCACTATAATATTACAACACCACTTTCTGTGCAATCTGAAGTCTGCACTATACAATACACATCGGCCAAAACAACGGTCACTATAATATTACACCACTTTCTGTGCATTCTGAAGTCTGCACTATACAATACACATCGGCCAAAACAACGGTCACTATAATATTACACCACTTTCTGTGCATTCTGAAGTCTGCACTATACAATACACATCGGCCAAAACAACGGTCACTATAATATTACACCACTTTCTGTGCATTCTGAAGTCTGCACTATACAATACACATCGGCCAAAACAACGGTCACTATAATATTACACCACTTTCTGTGCATTCTGAAGTCTGCACTATACAATACACATCGGCCAAAACAACGGTCACTATAATATTACACCACTTTCTGTGCATTCTGAAGTCTGCACTATACAATACACATCGGCCAAAACAACGGTCAACTACAGAATACACTTTAGCCAACAAGGTAAACAATTTACTTTTATCTCCCTCTCATTGTTTGGTTAGAGGGAGATCAACTTAAAATGTTTGCCTTTTTGTGTAATGCATAGAGCAGAGCAGACAAGACAGTTGGCAGAAGTAGCCATGTTTGACTGGAGGTTTTGACGCTACTAACAGCTAACATGTGCTGATTTGATTGGTGTGGAGGAGGAGGTAGGTCGTGCAGGCACTCACACTCATCTCTATTTTGTTCCGTCTGTAGCTTGAAAGATATCAGTAGGTACCTATATAGTAAACACAGTCCTGTCCTGTTAGATGATGGTGACAGGTCCACCGGGTCGGTAGTCGGCCGGTGGACGCAGTACCTACCTAGCGGACACTGTTTTATGCGAGCCAGTAGACTACTACCACTTACTACCTTGTATATTCATACTTACATACTATAGATTACATATGTAGAGCACTAATGTATCTACCTATCGATACACGTTGTAGGTAGTCGTACATGTACATATTGATTGATACTGTGCGGTGCGTAGTTGTGTTGAGTAGTGAGAGGTGCGGGTGTGTGGTTGCAGAGGTCGCGCGGGTTCGGGTTCATCACGTTCCAGGAGGCGGCGTCGGTGGAGGCGGTGCTGAAGGTGCCCGCGCACACGCTCGACGGCAAGCGCATCGACCCCAAGCACGCCACGCCCAAGTCCCGCCCCAACAAGACCAAGAAGATCTTCGTGGGCGGCGTGGGCCAGGACACGGCGGCCGAGGAGGTGCGCGCCTACTTCGCGCAGTTCGGCGCGGTCGAGGAGGCCGTCATGCTGATGGACCAGCAGACCAAGCGGCACCGCGGCTTCGGCTTCGTCACCTTCGAGTCGGAGGAGGCGGTGGACCGCGTGTGCGACATCCACTTCCACACGGTCAAGAACAAGAAGGTGGAGTGCAAGCGCGCGCAGCCCAAGGAGGCGGCGGCGGCGCCGGCGCTCGCCTCGCTCGCGGGCAAGCGGCTCGTGCTGCCGGGCGGCTTGCGCGCGCCGGCCGCGCCCGTGCCGCGCCTGCTGTACCCGGCCGCGTACCGCTACGCGCCGTACGCGCTGCCGGCCGCCGCGGTGCAGGTGCCGCCGCCCGCGTGCGCCGCGCCGCCCCCGCCCGCGCCCTACCACCTCGCCGGCGTCGACATGAGCTCCTTCCAGGGCATCGACTGGGGCGCCATGTACGGCGTGGGCATGTACCTCTAACTCCAACCCAACTACCAACCAACCGCAAGCAATCCCTCTGTATTCTGAATACGCACGTAAGCAATACCTAGTTACATAGTTGTCCCGCGAGATTACTTCACAAGAGTTTAGTTGTTTAGTTATACATAGTTCCTATGCGGCCCGGAGGTTGACTCTTTAGTTTGCGATCTCGATATTAGTAGAGCGCTCGATATGATTTTGTTTGTTGATACTGCGAGGCATCGGTGGGTACGGACGGGTCGATACATATCTCACGGCAAGGAAAGCAATCTCACTAGTTGTAGCGGCCGGTCGCTGCTAGGTCGTACCAGTATTCTCTCCTATTGTATTATTGTATTGTGTATCGATATTGAATGCTCCACTAACTTGTACTTGATGACAATAAGCTAAGTATGTGCGCCCTCTAGTGTGTAGCGCGCGCCGCCGCCACCGCGCGACAGTGAGAGTGGCGGCGGCGGCGGCGATAGTTTGTAATTAACCCTGTGTACTTGTGCATGTGAGTCGCGCTGACTATTAACGTGACCTAGCGTAGTGACTTAACGTGGCGCACGCGCCGAGTGCGCGCCACGCCTGTACGTGTGTACGTAGCGAGTAAGTTTAGTGAGTAGACACAGCAGTATTACCTTTATTATTCCTCGCTTGAGTCGCGTCGCGTCGCCTCGCGCGCGCGTCGCCCGCCCGCTACCACCCTCACCACGTAGCCGCGCAACTTGCATGATGTTGGCCGGGGGCGGCGCGCGCGCGGCGACGACGCTAACATTCCGTGTGCACTCGTTATATTTATAGTATGTGTATGTTGGAGTGAGACGTAATTGATATTATATAGCAGTATTGTTAGTGTAAGCAGTCTAACTAACCTAGTTAGTTCTCACGAGATTACGAGCGGCGGTCGCGCCGCCCGGCCCTCACCGCATCCATATTCCCGACGGCACTTTCTATCGCTGGGTTGCGTCGAGTTCCGCCCCGTGTGCGCTGGGGAGGAGACGCACTCTCACCGCTCTGGCAATAGAGCCGTGCGTCGCTTCGCCGCGCGACTGCTGAAAATGCCACCGCGAATATGGATAGTACTTTATTGATATATTGAAATGAAGATGGTCGGCGGCGCGACGCCGCGGGCACACTCAGCTCTCTTCACCTGTTGTACATTAGTTTCGACACGGCCCGCGGGGCGTCCTCTCCCGACACCCCCCCCCCCCCCCCACCCACCCCCTCCCCGGTCTCCCATCCCGCCTCCACCCCCCGCCCCGCCCCGCCCGCCGAGCCGTAGGTACTTAATGTTGATAGTACTTAGTACAAGTGGTATGTGTATTGTGATCACTTCTTACTCTACACGGGCGACGCGCGGTGCTATAGTACGCACACGGTGCGGGCGCCGCGCCGCGCGCCGCACGCTCTCCCTCGTAGAGTAGTATGTATTATTAGAGGCACTTAGAGTTACAACGTGTGTCATTATTATATGATATTTGATAGAACTCAATTGTGTGTTTTATTTGGGGGCTAGCTCGTAGTCGGGTGTGGTTTTTTTGTTCTCCCTACTTTTAATATACATAGTGCACGCGTAGAGGAGTCTAATCGCTTGCAGCTTAGTTGAACTCTTCCCCTAGCGGCCGGCGCGACGCCAGACTCGCCGACACGCCTCGCCTGTCGACTGTCGTCGCACAGTGAGTATTGTCTAGCTAGAGGCGCGCCAGTGTAGAGCATGTCCCGCACCGTGCGTGTGCGTGCGTAGCTCTTAGGCCCGTATACATAAACATATTCTCTCAGTCTTAGCTCAGCAAAAACTCTGCCCAAGTCGTCATTTGGCATGCATAGACAATGCTTGCGACTAGACTCACACACACACACACACTTAGCTACTCACAATAATCTCGGCTCAGCTGAGCCCGAACCCAAGTCTAAAATAATCACAACTTAGCAACATCCTACGGCTCAAAGTAAATTTTGCGTTCCAAGTTCACATCATTGGCATTATTATTGCGATGCGTATGATTGAAAAATATTCAACGCAGGCAGCAAGGAGACGCTGACAACATTTGTCTACAAATACAATTGATTACGCTCGTCCGAGTAAGTTTGGAGAAGGACTACTGAGTTGAGCATAAGAAGTAATGTGAGTACGCTCTATGTATACGAGCCTTAGACCGCTCCTGGGACACATGACGACATAACTCATTGTCATCCGGCACGCACTGAGTCGCACTGCTCCAGCCGCGCCAGGTGCGTACCTACCTACTGTGTAGTGCGTAAGTAGTGTGTAGCGGCCGAGCAAGGCTAATGCCGTCTTCACCTAACTATTAACAAACTCATTTGACATTTCACATTATTATTGTATTTACTTACATAGCGACATCTACACGATACACGTGCAAGCACAATACACAATATGTATACCTATGTACATTAGAGCTCGACACTGGACACTGGCTCGCCTGTAGCCGAACATAGTATCGAGTGTGTCAATTCTCAAGAGGCATGGATAGATGATGTCGGGTAGTCCATGGGTTGTGGATTAGAGTCCCACTTCAGTTCATCTAATATTATAGGTAACTAGAGACTGACATTTTTCAGCTTGCATGTGTAGATGTTGCAACATAAGGAAGTCAACCTATTTTCATTTCATTAACAAGTACCGGTTAGTGCAGACTGACGGGCAGCACCTACCCGCCCGCCCGCTCTCTCTGTGCGCTGCGCTGCGACGCACACGCACGTCGCTCCCTGGCTGTACGCCGCGCAACGCAGGTATTGCAGCCAGTGAGACAGTCTTCTATCTAACAGAAGCTTATGCGGCAGACAGCCAGATAGTTGTGTGCGCTGTCTGCCGTTACACACTCCGCTGTGCACAGTCACATATACCTAACAAAATAGAGTGTAAGCAAGGTGGTCGGCTAATGTACTTACCTAATGAATGTTGCCTACCGAGCGAGGCACACGGGGAGGTGCATTGTGAAGAGGAGAAGGAAGGTGAAGTAGATAAGTTTAGTAGCTAGCTAGCTAGTGTGAGCTCATACAATAACCACGTTGGTTGTGAAATGTGCTACGTAACGCATTGATGACGTAACGTATCTGTCTTGTCCTACTATACTTAGGTGCGTGTGTTTATTATCTATCAGTTGTAGTCAGGGCTAGTGTCGCGCGCGGGCGCCCCGTGCGCACTAGCCGCGCCGCGCCATGCTTCCCTGCACGCCGCGCCGTAGCGCCGTAGCGCAGCGCAGCTCGACACGCTGCTGCGAGTAGAGGTATATAATTGTAGTTGTGTGTTCGATTGTGTGTGCTTCCGCCTGCCAAATTGACGAGCCAAACTATTCCGCGCGACCGGTCGTCGTTTGCCAAAGTGTAGTTAGTGCAGGTTAGTGTTGGGTCGCGCGCGTCGTTCGCACGCGCACGCGCGCGCAACCACGTGCCGCCGCGCCGCCGCGGAGAATATTTATTTAGATACAAAATCGACAATAATCTGAAGGAATACGCGTCCGGTGTCATTCAGGTTTAATCAAAGAGCATTGACATAAACTAAATAGCATATCACTGTCAAAGAGCTGGTAGGGTTTAAACCATTTCAAATTTCCACCTAACCAACCGCCCCGCCTCTTCGCCGCCGTCCGGCCGGCTGTCAACTGTCACTGTAAGGCCGGTTGTCCAGTGAACGATAATAAAACCGACTGATACGTCGTCGTCGTCGTTGGTGGTGGTCAGGCTATTTAATATTGCAAGCGCCCGCAATAGCACGACAGGATCGCGTGCACAGACCGACAGACGGCCATTCAAACGCATAGGTCGCGCCGCGCCGCGCCCGCCACAGCGGACTATACGTGTCGGTTGTCTGTCGGTATAATCCGTCGTGGACAAACGTCCGTAACGGACTACTTGTCACTTGTCTATAATCGGAACACATTATCTGTGGGGCATATTGGTGGTGGGGGTAAAATCGGGTGCTACTAGGTTTGCTCTTCCTGCGACGATTTGCCTATACCCGCGGCGGCGGTCTAGAAAGCGCTCCGCACCACACCACTGGCAGTGCATCGGGGGCAGTGGTCCACTGCCCCCGATATCGCCTCTGATTTTATGGACGTGAGTCCGGTGAGGCCGCTTATCGCTCGCTACCGACCAGCAGTATGTCGCGCCCTGGCAACACTACTAACTGCGGGGTAGATAATATCTATCGATACATTATATCGATTTATGGAACATAAATTAAAATGTAAGACTAATGCGTAAACCCCGTAATTTATTAACCCCGTAATTTATTATAATACTGACTGCGGAATTATAACCGAAATGATGTCAAATCGTACACCACTGTTTAAAAAACTCATTCATGCGCAACAACAGGTTATGTGAATGAAGGTAAGTACTTATTGTGCCTGCACCTATGAAACTTCTGCGCAACATTCAAATAAGCATATTGTTTAATGAATGTAAAGTGGTGGGGTATTACTCAATATGATTAATCACTGGATAAAGTATTTTTATTTCAAGTAAATACTGTGGTTCAATTATCTCACTCGTTGGAATCCCGCCTATGATAAGAGTTTAAATTCGATTGCTCAATCTATAGCGAAATAGCATCGCAACGTGTGCGGAGTATATACGCACGCATTTCCATAAAAATATGTCAAATATTGTGATTTGCGACAAGACACGTGTTGTTTGCGCATCCGAGCTGCGAGCGCCGCCGATTAGTCCACTTCGGACGTAGCGTGTGCGGAGTCTATATGTATGCACCACGCAGTGAAATAAGAGTTGCCATGAATCGCGACAACACGGGTGTTTTTTGCGTATTCGAGCTGCGAGCGCCGAGCGACTAGCTCGATTGATTCACGAAGCAAGCTTTCTTTGTAAGTGTTTTTCGCTTTCACCTCTCGTTTCCAGAAAATCTGGACCAAGTACCTATTACCATAAATTAAAAATTACATATAAAATAAGTATCTGTATGTACCTATACATAAATATTGCTACAAATATTACTTATACAATTTTGAATTTATGATCTTATAAAGTATGTTGCAGTTGGAAAATGTTGTTGTGTGTTCAATGTATGGACGACGCTAGAATAGTTGACGTAGCGTAGTGTGCCGCGCAGGTCGGACGGAGCGAGGCGAGGAGGGCGGAGCGCGTCGATCGCTTGCTTGCGCACGTCGCGCAGTTCTTTCTTTCTTCTCGCGTGCGAGCGCTCGTCGCTCGCTCCGAGCCGCCCCGGCCTCATTAGTTTTAATAAATATAAAGTAACTTATTTTAAACTCTAACCGAAAGCAATAATAATTACACATTTTCTGTCATTGAACGTAGATAATTAAAATGAAGGAGTAGCGACTCGCCTGCGATCACATCGCGTATCGCCTCGAGAGTCGAGAGTCGAGCGAGACGCCCCGCGTCCAGCGGCGGCAGCGAGAGCTCCTTTCGTGCGAGCCGATGCAAGCGAGGCGAGAGGCGAGGTGCGAGTGAGCGTGTGCGAGTATTGTATTACTAATTTCATTATTGTATATTTGATGTTAAATAATAGGTATACAAACATAATAATATAGTTATAACAATATTTTTGTATAATAGGATTTGTGTATTGACGTAGACAGCTGTTGGTATGGTAGTGTTGCGTAGTCGACCGACGAGTGTTTGTGATAGATAGTTAAAGGAGCGCGTTGCGTGTCCGATTGTATTGTTACGTGTGTGTCGTTCGATCCAAGTGTTGCGTTGAGTCGCACTAAATATGTTATACTGCAGTTTGTGCATTTTGTGTAGCATCGGCAAGCGGTTTTAACACGAGTAAGTATCCTATTGCAATATTGGACCGCGACCAGTTAACTAGTGTGGGTGGGTGGAGTAGCTCCGCGCCGCGCCGCCTACGCACCGCTCGCGCGCGACGCGTGCAGGTGGTCGGGAGGGATGTGTGTGGTGTGTGTGCCCCTTGCCACCTCATAAAGTACTCGGTCTTTACTTATACGAATAAAAGATAACTAGTAGTTGTGAACAATACATTCCTTCTTCTTCATACGTTATTTGAGATAGGTAATTATATTTGCTCCTGAGGCTTTTATTTACAATTGATTGTTCGGAATTATTTTACTTATTTGTAAAATACAGGGAGCGCCATCGCCAGCCTCCTTACCTTCCTAGTCCTCGACGGATCTCCCGAGTGGGCGACCACGTATACATAGGTATTTTATTTTGTGCAATAATTCTTAGATTTGTTTTACTAAATAATTTGGGAATAGTCGTACGTAAGTTAGTATTTAGCGGGGGAGCTGGGTCCGGGTAGTCATAGAAGCGTGTACTTGTTTCTTTAAGCAGTTTTACATTATTTAGAGGCTCGCGGACGATTGCTGAAAATGTAATTGTTGTCGATCCACCTTTATTACGACGAGCAATACAGTAGGTACATATTTTTTAATATAAAGATCTTGTTCAAACGTTGCTCGTGTTACTGATAAATAGAGCTCTAACTTCTCAACAGTCCACGAGCCTCGACGCTGTACTCTTAGCTTTACTAGTTGCATCGCTACAGATTACTAGACATTATGTTTATTAACTATTCATCCAACTAAACAGTATTGTATGAGCGATGTGTAATAAATAAGAATGGTTTTTATGTCTCATTGGGACGGTTCTCAGTGTTATTTTGAAAATTGCTAACTCCAAGTAGGTATTTTTATTTTTAAAAGTATCAATAAAAAGTATCAAAGGTATCAATAAAATAGTAGAAAGCTTTTTCTTCAAGTCATAGATGCGGCGCGTCGGACACGTCCCAGTTCGGCCGCTGCTTTAGCTGGCTGGACGCGGCAAGGTTCTTCTGTCTGTGTGTAGCCCGTACTATTATTATCTGTCACCGTACTCGTATGTGTAGAGCTCCTTAGAGGTCGAGGGCCCGCAGTCCGCACCCGGCTCCCGCTCCCGCTCCCGACGGCCGGCGGCGACGATGCGGGACGGAGCTCTAGTGCACTCAAAAGTCGAGCACCGTCCCACACCGCCGCGCTTCCGTCTCTGTATGGACCCAACACCGTTTTGTAAACTGCACTCACATTAATGTATGTCTGTAAGCTTCCGACTTAGCGTCGGATCGGAGCGCGCTCGCTCGTTGAGTACTCCGTTCGAGCGGCGTCAGCATGGCCAACGTTTGACCTAACTTATTATCTTAGTACAGTTCTTAGAAATAAATGGTAACATGTGTACTGAAAATTCTTTCATTTTTATTGTTTCATTAATTTTTTTGGACCCAGGTTTCTGGTCGTTGAAAGTAATCTTAATGCTCACCACATAAAAGAAAACGATGAGCAGTCTGTCGTTACAAAGAATTATTTTATTATTGTAATGGCGATGAACATCCCAAACCCAACGCTTTTCGTCTACGCACTGTTATTGGTTTTGTTACCGGCCATTCGCGGCATTTTTTTTTTTCTAGTTTACAGTGAGTCCAGGACGGCTATCGCTGAGAAAAGTTTTCGGATTGGTCACGTCACCTTGCAGATATATAGTACAGTGGGGTTACATCATCTCTACGCGTCCAAACACGACAGACTGCGCAGCTCGCGCACAGCCGCACAGGACGATGCGGCGCAGCGAATAAGTCATCCGCGGATTTTAATGCACAAAATTTTCAGGACGCAACGATACATTTTGTATTGCATTGGTAAAAAGTACAAATAGTGAATGCTTGGTATATCGATTCATATTGTTAAAACATCTGCATCCTGAGTAATGGACTTATTTGTAGTGTAGATTTTCAATTTCCATTATAATATTGGCTGGTGCTGGTTTTAGAAAGGTAGCCATATAGAGCTGGCAGTAGACTGGTATAGACAACTAGGATCTGTAAGTAGATGACAAAAGCTGTTTGATTTCATTTTACGTTACCATCACTACCTACTTCTTCTCCAGTATGTACCTACTTAACTTAGTTTGATACGATCACTGCGCCACGTTCAAAAGACCCTAAACAAGCACTAGAAAAGTATTTGCCTGTGGTTCCCGAATTGTGTACTAATAAATGGGTGCCTTATTTATTGTCGTTTTATACAACCGCACGTAAGTGAAACGCTCCGATCGCGTCTACTGCTGACGAACGATATTACTTGGAATACTTACCTGTTTTGTGTAAATAACAGCTGTTCCTTGGTTTTTATTATTAACCAAGATTGCTATTTTTCAATATGGGGCGATAGCTCCAATAAAGTCTTCCTTATAATCATTTGTATTAGACTGAATAAATTTTTACTGACTACGTAAAATACGTTCCTTCCACACTGCACTACCAAGCTGCACTACCGGTAGTGATGTTTGGAATTTTTTGTCCCATCTGCATTACTGCACTACCAGCTGCGAAACCGGTAGTGTCGTTTGGAATTATTTCTTCCCTTTTGCACTACTGAGTAGTAGTGCACAATGGAATTATAAAGAGCCTTACTTTTTCATTCCTAACTGCACTACCAAACGATTGTGTATGCGAACTCTTTGGTGCTATGGATTTTCCTTCTACTTACCCGATACCCGCTATTTATGATTCTGAATGACCTTGTTTGTGGAACCAACAGATCTCACAAAAATCTGTTGTTTTTTAGGAATATAAAATATCTATTTGACGATTTTTACCCGACCTCGGCAAAGCCAAAAGGAAGGGTTATTTATGATTTTAGCAGTCTATATAGTATGTTTGCATTTACGTATGTTCCACCGTAGATCCCAAACTATTGAGCCGATTTCGATCAAACGTGTCAATCGAAACTTTAGTATGGTTCGGGTGATATAGGCTTTTTATACGAATAAAATCATTATGACGGATGTTTAAAAATTTATTTTGTTTTATTATAATTAATCACAAATTTATACCGTGCAGCGCCGTCACTGAATACTGGCAGTAAGAAACAAATTTCCTATTCGTTTGGTTGCCACTAGTTAAAAATAGAAAAACAAGAAGAATATGACGGATGTTACACATTGAGATGAAATTGACGATGTTACATCCATAAAAGTGGGAGTCTCCAAAAATTTTAAGTTATTATGATATGTAGGTAAGGTTTGGTAGTGCAGTTGGGAATGAAAAAGTGAGGCTCTTTATAATTCCATTGTGCACTCAGTAGTGCAAAAGGGAAGAAATAATTCCAAACGACACTAGTTACTGGTTTCGCAGCTGGTAGTGCAGTAGTGCAGATGGGACAAAAAATTCCAAACAGCACTACCGGTAGTGCAGCTTGGTAGTGCATGGAAGGAACGGGTAAAATGGTGTGTTCATGTTGTAGATGTAGTTATTATTGTTTTTTTAGTATAGCTCTGCGTGTCCGATTATTGCATGGGTTCCGTCGTGCCGAGTAATCCTACAGCACAGCACAGCACTGCGCAGCGGGACGCGCGTGGGCATTGGCGAGGCACGGATCAGCAGAGTGGAGTTACCATCGCGCACGATGGTAATGTGTGAGAGCGGGGCTAGCGAAGCAGCAGTAGGAGACTGCTGGGAACACCGATGGCAGGGAATGGCCGGAAAGAACGCTCGGCTGTTAGGTAACCTCACTCCCGCATCCTTGCGTAGAACCCGACCAACACGCTTAGAGTTGACATGGACGTTAGCATGCGCATCGTGGACGCGCAGATTTACCCGTAGAGGAGCCCGCGGAGGCCTAAACTAAGATAACCGATATAGTACAAGGTTCTATTCAGACTGGATCTGGTGCATGTACCTACGAGTTGACAATACTTTCCTCCCCGTGCGTAGCTGGCTAGCACCGGCTAGTGCCGGCTAGAGGGCGGGGCGGAGCGGCTAGCGCTGCGGCGACCTGCATTCTACATGTAGGTTGTGCTATATACACGACGGATTCACAGAGATGCCTCAGTTTTACGTACAAAGTAACGTTGAGATAGGTGCGTAGAGTAACTAGGGTATATTTTGTGAACTTTTTCGCAGCCATAATATTTTTTCTGTACCTACTTATGATCGAGAACCGTATTTACGTATGATTTCTAAAGACGATATAGGTATCTTAGAGATTTCCATAATTGATTTATTTATTGATTGTACAGTTGGTTTTATTGTTTTTCTGAGATTTACTTGAAGAGGAGATTGTACATATTATTCTAGATTTTATATAAATTATAGGAACCTATATTGTTTAAGTTGTTGCATTTTAATGTAAGTACCCCTTAAAAAAGCATAAATGTGACATATCTGATAATAGCAGTTTTTATGTACTTTTTGATATATTGGCTAGTTTGTCTATGATACAATAATTTGGGGACGGCGAGGTGTTTGACGCGTAGATGTTGAGAAGTCTATGTTAGATAATGCTGATATATTAAGGTGCCTATTTTATGTAATCTACCAAAAATGAAGATATATTTTGTATCGTTCAATCAAAATATAAAATGACATAAATAATTTGTTGAGTGTCTGCAGACGCAGAGGCGATATTAGTCGCACGCGCTGAACGCGTGTACTGAATAAGTATAGAGCGGCGTGTGAGATGTGAGACTTGGTTGACAGCTCGCGCCGCGCGCACGTCGCTCGCCTCGCCCGCCCCGGACTATATATTCTTATATTACACCTTGAAAGCTCAAGTTGATATTAAATTGTTAAATATCTAGCGAGTGTAGTCTTGTGATCATATCGATAGTTTTTTACTTAGTAGCAGTTTGGTCGCGTGAAGCGCGTCACTAGTCACGTATAGTTTCTTCTAGTCGTAGGAGACCAATATTTGAATGAGAGATTTTTATTATTGTACTAAATTTTTCTACTTACGTAGATAATAAATATTATGTACTTTTATCTGTAGTACGTATTTGGAGGAAGCGCAGTGCATTGGAAAAGGTGAAATTAATATTTAAAATATATGGTTTTACATTTGAAGACATTTGGATATTATATTATTAATCACCAATCATTCATCACTTCATCGATGTTGCGCGCCGCCAAGCGTCGAACTGAGCGCATCACTACCGACGAGACGGCGCGTGTGTCTGTATTGCCATGACGGAGAGAGAGAGAGAGAGAGAGAGAGAGATAGAACGAGATGGGCGGATTATATTAGACCAAGGATATTTAAACAAGAAGGATTGCGTACCTACTGCCAAAATAACAACATACAAAATTAGATCATAAGAATAGAAGAAAATACAAAATTAGAAGAGTACGCTACGCGTACGTACGTGTACGTCTTACGCTACGTACGTGTACAAGCGTACACGTACGTAGCGTAAGAGTAATAATGTCACCGCCAATAGGTTGTTCACTAACTGAAATCTCATTGAAATCTCACTTAACATTTTGGATAGGTAGTAGTAGTAGGTAGGGATGAGGAATTGAGGACAAGACGCTGTGCATAAGGGCGACAGGCTAGCCACCTCTCACCTTGGCACGGTCTTTCCACCGAGTCATGCTACAGGTGGGCCTTCGTGCCTTACTTGCTGCTTGATAGTTATCTTGTCCGAATACTTTGCTAAACGTGGTGGACGGTGTTGTGCTGTAATTTATGAGAGTACTTGCAGCACAACACTGATTGATTACTCTGCTTACCCCGATTATCGGGATACGGCGTGTGGTATTTAGTAGTACTTAGTAGTAACAAAACACGAGTTCAGGGTACCTATAGATAACGTGACTGCCCCACAAAGTGATTATTTGTGGAGGAAGGCCGGAACCACAGAATAGAAAAGAGTACCGGAACGGAAGAGTACTTAGGTACCTACAAAGCTCTACAAAGCCTTTGTTTTCATTCGGTCAGATTTTCAAATCGTCAGACTTTCAAATGGTCAGATTGTACCTGTAAAGTAGTAGTAAGTATATGTTCTTGCAGTGCAGTGTGGTGTCTGCGCCTGGCCTGGCAAGCTTGGCCTCGGCTCGGCACTACCACGAGTCGTTCCGCGTACAAAGTCTCCGCTCATTTCCTCCGTCAAAAACAGCTTTGGTGGTTTAAAAAAAAATTTAACCCTAACCTAATGTTGAGGCGGTTGTATTTCCGAAAATGTGACGGAGGGAATGAGCAAATCCCATAGAGAGACTTTGTACACGGAACGGCTCGTGGAACTACCGGGTTTGACACCTGAAAGACTTCCCTGGCTCCTTTGGCTCCTTTCGTGAACACTCGTAGATAGGTTGACAGAAGATAATATTATGTACCTAGGTATCTATCACGATGATGTAACATCGTGGTATCTATGTATGTGCCAGCAGTTGCACAGGTACAGCTGTGTGTAGCTGTGGGTGGCTGTAGCTCTCCGTCCACTTGGCTCCGCTCATTTGAGTTATGCAGTAGAATAAGATAGAATTTCACAAAGGAGGATGGGCAAAAATGTATGGACTCTGGTACCCCCCACCAACCACCACCAACAGCAATGAGTCATATGTCGTTGGAAAGGTCTTTTAATATGTATCAATACTTACTATGACGGCTCATCCCAAAGAGTTGTGCTTTCGGAGATATATAGATTTTTTATATATGCTATTAATAGTCTTCATTATACAAAAAACATGTTATAACATGTGAATGGTGTTGTATTATTTATTAACTCAGACAGAACATCGACTGTGACAAACCGCGGGCTATATTACGCCCTCCCCCCCCCCCCCCCCCCCGAGTCGTTCGATTGTATCCTTCCTTCCTTATCCTTCCTTCTTACCTTTAATAAAATCCAACGTCTGCGTTCTGTCTGTATGTATGTATGTATGCATGTATGTATGTTTGTCCGCTTATAACGCGAGAACCACTGAACCGATTTTAATAAAAAAAAATTCTACGGAAAGCTTGATTCTTCCCATCAACTAATAGGCTACTTACTATCACGCTAAATGGCTTATGAGGTTAGCAGAGAAGTCAAATATGAGAGCGCGCGGAGCCGCGGGCACAGATAGTTTTTTTATATAATCCGGTATGGGTGGCGTAGTCGGAGGGGCCAAAGTGCATGCTCCGACAAGCCAATGTCACCTCCGAGAAGGTAGGTGCCATACCGGAGACTTCCCTGGATTGCTGGCTATACTGAACTAAAGGAGAACACAGCCGAGGCTGCTATGCGGCCATCTTACATCCAGTACGGTGGTACCAACCCAGTCCGCTACAATTTGAGCCTACCGCCTAGTATTATACATACATAGTATTGTGTGAGGGAAGACGTTTCATTTCTATTACTTTACTTTTCGACGACTATTACCGTGATCTGTGTTTATCGTGGACCTCTGCTTTTTCCTGGAACTGTTACCTGTTATTATCGTTGACCTCTGCTTTCTCCTGGACTTGTTATCTGATACTATCGTTGACTTTGGCGTCAATTGTGGATTTATGAAACTACTTATGACTTAATTATCATTATGAACGAGTTTTATTTATATTGTACTCAATATATTACACCCAAAATGTTCAAAGTGTTCGGGGAGGGGGTAATATAGCCCGCGGTTTGTCACAGTCGATGTTCTGTCTGAGTTAATAAATAATACAACACCATTCACATGTTATAACATATTTTTTGTATAATGAAGACTATTAATAGCATATATAAAAAAATCGATATATCTCCGAAAGCACAACTATTTGGGATGAGCCGTCATAGTAAGTATTGATACATATTAAAAGACCTTTCCAACGACATATGACTCATTGCTGTTGGTGGTAGTTGGTGGGGGGGGGGGGGGTACCAAAACGCCCATTGTCCTTTGATGAAAGATGTAGGCGTTTTAGCTTGCACAGGGAAAGTAATCACATTGGCGTGAATAGCATTAGTAAGATTTACCAATAATGGGTAGGTATCTAGCATCTACTCGTACTTGGGAAGTACCTACAGTACCTATGTATGTAGGTATTACAAGTTCGAGGAGCAAATCAACAGAGGTGCCGTCTCATACTAAATTCACAAATTCACAAATTCTGTCACCGAATTCTAACCAGCTACAGACAACATGACGTAAGTATGGATGGAGCATGACGATTGGTTTTGGTGATGGTTTTGGTAACAACCAAACACTAACGCTAGAATGGAGTATGAGGATTAGTAACAACCAAACACTAACGCATGTATTGGCAAAAATACGCAAGTATGGAGTATTGATAATGCTTTCGTAGGACAAAATATACCCGTACTCCACCTCTATATAATAAAAATAAAAAATACATCTGGATAAATAAAAGCCGCCAAGTGCGAGACGGACTCACATAGGTACACCGTCGTACTGTCACACAATTTGTGCTATACATATGTGTTTACCGAAATATTGCGTTATAGAAAATAACGAAATGCCTAAGTAAAAAAAAAACTATTTAAAAAAATATAAAAACCGCCTTCAAACATTTTATGAAATAAAAACAAATCTAACCCTAGAATTGAAGGCAGTGCTAAAGAAGGCTACACAAATCATAAAGGATATCATAATAAACCCTAGAGTTGAAGGTGGTGCTAAAGCAAGCAAAAATAATGCATGAAAGAAAACGAGTAGATGATAATATCATCTACTCGTTTTCTTTCATGCATTATTTTTGCTTGCTTTAGCACCACCTTCAACTCTAGGGTTAGATTTTTTTATTTCATACATTTTTGAAGGCGGTTTTTATATTTTTTGACGTGATAACGTCACGTCAACCGGCTGCACGCACGAAACAATTTCACGTTCCATCTGAGCCTGTGTGTACAAGCGAGAGCGCGTAACAAGCGATAGAGAGGCACAATCGGCCCAAGCCGAAAGCGAACCAAGGGAATCCGATATTCGGGGTGAGGCCACCAGGATCCCCTAGAAGGATCCCCCAGGGGATCCTGGTGAACTCATCGGTTCATCAGGATCCCCCAAACCCCTTCCGGACCATTATGTTGAATTTGCAAAATGTTGAATTCCTATCATGTTGAATTCGCAAAATGTTAAATCCCAAAACGTTGAATTCGTAAAAATTTGAATATCCCATGAGTACCACAATGTTGAATTCCTAAAATGTTGAGTTCGCCGAGTTCGCTAAAAGTTGAACATTGTGTTCCGGGAGAATGTTTTTACTTTATGTTTTGATTATCAAAGAGTTATTATGTTGTAAAAATAAAAAAAAAATTAAAATATATGTTAAATTTTTATTTATTAACATACATTAAAAACAAAATCTAGTTACTTGTAATCCTTAACTAAAATCAAAACCTTACTTGTAATCAATATCTAAAACACTCTACGTGTAATCTTTAACTAAAAACAAAACAAAAATTTAACGTAAAAAGTCGTAAAAAAATTAACGATTTAGTTGTTCTGTGGGTATTAAAATCCAGAAAATTAAACTTTTTGCGAATTTGGATTCTTCAGTGTGCGAATGTGGCGTAGACGAAGGCACTGTCGATCATATTTTTTCCTCTTGCCCGCTCATAAAACAGCCTCCCTCCTTATATTCCACTCTTCCTGAGTTTGAAATTCCTCTTCCTTCTAATATTCGTTGTTTATTAATTTCAAATAATTACTCTATTTATAAACTCATTTTTTTTTCATCAAATATAAAAAATAAATACTAATAACTAAATAATTAAAACCTAACTAACAATGTATAACATTGACAAAATTAACCTAATAAATAAATAAAAAAAAAAAAAAAACTAAATACTAACATTTAAGATTACTGTAAGTAAAAACTCATTTGTAAATTCATATTTTTTCATAATATAAAATTATAAATATCTTTCATTATTTATGTATTTTATTATCTTCCATTTATTTACACATTTTTTTTTATATTAACTTTACATAATATTTACAAACTTAAAATCTAAAATTAATACAAAAACAAATGGAGTTTCCACCACCGGCGGCGGGGCGAGCCCAAGCTATGTATTATTATTATTATTATGTATTTTATGTATTATTATTAGAGATCAGATTTGATCATTTTCGTGCAGTTAAGTTTGTTTTTTTATGTCTTTCTGTTTTATTAATTTGTTTACAAAATTTTAACATTGTGGTCCTATCACACCATAGTTCGATGCGAGAGGCATAAAAAAAAAAAAGTTTTGTGATTCAACATTTTAGGAATTCAACATTGTGGGTCCAGAAAATTCAACGTTTTACGAATTCAACGTTTTGGGATTCAACATTTTGCGAATTCAACATGATAAGAATTCAACATTTTGCAAATTCAACATTATGGTCCGGCCGGAAGGCCCAAACCCGAATATGCAATGTTAAGGCTCATTCACATAGTGCTAAAATATAACATACATACAAGTATATATGTCGCAGTATTAACATAAGATTAGTAAAATTATGATTTTACTAATGGAGAATGTCAGTGGGTCCGTAGAATCATTTGAAATCATTGAAATTTGAATCATGAAATTGAATCATTTGAAAGCCTAAATGATTAGAAACACATCACTTTTTGTTTCATTTAAATAGACAAAGTAGTTTGGAAGTTATAGCACTGTGAAGTTCGTTAAATTTTAAAAATTTCGCACAGGCGCGCTGTAGCCGTCTGACGTCACTTGCCACACGCGCGCTCGCTGTCCACTAGTGTTCTGCGTTTCTGCCTAGTTCACTAGGCATTCGTCCCGTATTCGTTCAAAGTTTATTGATGGTTCTGTGTTACATTATCTCATCTGTGGTGATACAGTGATTATAATTTGCCAAAAGACAGCCAGGTAACCCACTTAAAAAGATGGATTGATGGTGGCCAACTAAAAAAATAATAATTTTGTAACCGCCGAAATGCGAGGAGTAGAGATGCAGTCGACAGAGCCAAAATCTCCCCTCCTCGCGAAACCACGCTAGGTTAGGTGCTATGCCAGCAGATTTGAGGACTGTTGCTAGGCTGTCTAGCCTGTTAATATGAGGTTTGAATACTCCCAGGATTTGGGAAATACTTAAACTCGCCGGAAGACATTTCCACACCCTAGCGGCGCGACAAAGAAATGAATTAGAAAACGATGGGTTCTCAAAAGCCCAGTGTCAACAACAAAAGGGTGCTGAGTCTCTCTGCGACCAGTCATGCGGAGATAGGACGGGTGGCAGGGAATAAGGGATGCTAGTTCCACGGAGCAGTGTCCGTGATAATATCTGTAAAACAGACTAAGCGAACCCACAAATCGTCTGTGACTCAGAGACTCCAGACCATCTGTAAGTTTCGGGTCACCAACAAGACGCATGGCCCGGCGCTGTCGAGTCCAAGGACGCAAGCAGATAATGGGGACTACCCTCCCCTTGGACACTCCCAGATGTGACTACAGTACTTCATCACCGGCCTAATCTGTATGTTTTTTTATGGAAACTGACACGGTTGGCTACGTCATCTACAACATCAGCGATGTTAACCCATAACACCGGGTGAACTAGGTGCCATGTCACTGCTTCCCCTCATTTCATATCCTCATTTCACACCGAACTGCACGGAAAACACGAACTATTTACATAGTCGTTTCGACCGACATTTCATTCAGTACGGTGGTACTAACCCGGGCGGGATAAACTCTACTACCTAGTAAGGTAAGAAGGGAAGGAACTCTGTGGAAGAGACCTACAGTTTTACGTGGCATCCGAACAACCCGTACTTCTCCTATCCAAGTGCTGCCCGCGCTCAGGGTTGCTTAAAACAGTCGACCGACCGCACCACTGAGCTACTGAGGTGTTTTGTACAACAGGAACAGTTGTGCCGGTGAGAAGAACCGCCGACTGCGGAAAAGTATTCCCAATTTTCTGGATGCAGTTTTGTCCTTAGACTCGATTAGTTGCCGGAAACCTACGTTTTTGGAAATAGTGGTGTCCAGGAGGTCCAAGTGCTCCAAGACAGTTACGACGCTGCCTTGAAAATTAGCTTGGAAAGGAATGGGATCGACCATAGCAGATAATGCGCAGCACTGAGTCTTGCTAACGTTGAAGGCGACAACGTTCTCCTGGCCCCATATAGTTTCTTTTCCGAGAACGTTTTCGACCTTATCAACCACTGAACGTCACTCCCTATGAATCTACTCTTCTAGTCCTCTTCTAGTCTAGATGTGTATCACGCCCAAGGACAGTAGATCGTTTATAAAGATTGAGAAAAACGTAGGCGATAGCACAGAGCCCTGCGGAACACCAGCGTTGATAGGAAAGTTGGCCGATTTCGAGCCATCGATGGAAACAAAGATGGAACGACCTTCCAAAAAGCTGGCGATCCAGGTGCAGAGTTTGGGCGGAGTGCCGAAGGATGGAAGCTTGCCTAGAATGCCTCTTACATTGATGTCGTTTGATATCGTGGGTTGTCATGTCGATGATGGACCTCACTCAGCCTAGTGTCAGAGTTTTTGAGCATTCAAAGGCCTCTGACATGGCTCATGTCAATGACTAGCGACTACTACCGTAAATTACTACCGTACTTTGCTTTCCAAAACACAAAGCCACTGATATACCTAACCTAATCAGTCCTTTTAGGACTTTGATATAACCTAAAAGAAGTGATAAATAAGATAAGAAAATAGAAAAACCTTCTTTGCATCAGAGCGATCTTCGCAGCAATACAAAGAACTTTTAACCCCCAATGGCTCTGCTCTTCCCATAAGTTTGCACCATTTCTTTCCCATTTTGAGGTCCTTTGGTACAGTAAAAAAAAAATTGGTTGTCTGTAAAGTCGGTTTACGGACGATAGTTTTACTTGATGACGTGGAATAATCGTAGTACATAGAGCAAAGATCAGTAATTATATTTTCAGTAGAATGATTCATCATCTTGTGACTGGCCATCAATAAACTTCTGTTGTCTTATCTTGACAGTTTTACTTCTGACGTTTCCATGGTAACTTTTACTATACCGATTGTGCCTCTCTATCGCTTGTTACGCGCTCTCGCTTGCACACACAGGCTCAGATGGAACGTGACACTTTTTCGTGTGTGCAGCCGGTGTTCATCAATTTATAAGACGTTTGTCAACTTTTATTAACTTTTGTAAATTGTTTACAACTTTTGTCAGCTCTTGTCAACCATTGTAAATGTTTGTCAACTTTTCTCATGTTTTGCCAATTTCAGTCATCTTTTGTCCACTTTTATCGACTGTTGTCAAGTCTTGTCAATGTTTGTCAACCTTGGGAAACTTTTGTCAGCTTTCGTCAACATTTGTCAACTTTTGTCATCTTTTGTCAACTTTCATCGACTGTTGTCAACTCTTGTAAATTTTTGTCAACCTTGGTCAACTTTTGTCAACTTTCGTCAATATTTGTCATCTTTTGTCATCTTTTGTCAACTTTTATCGACTGTTGTCAACTCTTGTCAATCTTTGTCAACCTTGGTCAACTTTTGTTAACTTTCGTCAACATTTGTCGACTTTTGTCATCTTTTGTCAACGTTTGTCAACTTTTGTCTATTTTTCTCGATTTTTGTGAAATTATAGCCACTTTCGTCATCTTTTATCAACTTTTTTCATCTTTTGCCTACTTCTGTCACCTTTTGTCAACTTTTATCGACTGTTGTCAACTCTTGTCAAGTTTTGTAAACTTTTGAGAACTTTTATCAACTCTCGGTAACTTATATCAACTCTTGTCAACTTTTGTCAACATTTGTCAACTTTTGTCAACTTTCGTCAACTTTTGTGAACTTTTGTCAACTTTCGTTAACGTTTGTCTACTTTTATGGCTTTTGTCGACTTTTGTTAACTTATAGCCACTTTCGTCATCTTTTGTCAATTTTTGCCAACTTCTATCAGCTTTTGTAAAATTTTAACGACTGTTGTCAACTTTCGGAAATTTTTGTCAACTTTTGCCAACTTCTGCCACTTTTATGAACTTAGGCCAGCTTCCGTCAACTTTTGACAACTTTCGTCATCTTTTGTCAACTTTTACTAACTTCTGTCAACTTTTAACCACTATTGTCAACTTTTGCCAAGTTATGTCACTTTTATGAACTTTTGTCAACTTTCGTCAACTATTGTTAATTAATGTCAACTAAGTATCGTCAACTTTTTTTCATATTTTGTCAACGTTTGTCAACTTATGTCAGCTGTTTGTCAACTTTCGTCAACTTTTCCCATCTTTTGTCCAGTTTGTCAACTTTCGTTAACTCTTGTCAACTTTAGTCAACTTATGTAAACTCTTGTCAACTTTTGTCAACTCCTTGTTAACGAAAGCTGACAAAAGTTCATAAAAGTTACAAAAGTTGACAATAGTGGTTAAAATATGATAAAAGCTGACAAAAGCTGAGAGAAGTTGGCAAAAGTTGACAAAAGATGACGAAAGTGGCTATAAGTTCACAAAAGTCGAGAAAAGTATACAAAAGTTGACGAACGTTGACAAAAGGTGACAAAATGTTGACGAAAGTTGACTAAGGTTGACAAACAACCACAAGAGTTGACAACAGTCGATAAAAGTTGACAAAGATGACAAATGTTGACGAAAGTTGACAAAAGTTGACCAAGGTTAGGTTGACATTGACACGAGTTGACAACAGTCGATAAAAGTTGACACAGGTCGATAAAAGTTGATAAAAGATGACAAAAGTAGACAAAAGCCGACAAAGGTTAACAAACATTGACAAGAGTTGACAACAGTCAATAAAAGTTGATAAAAGATGACAAAAGTTGACAAATGTTCACAAAAGTTGACAAAAGTTGACCAAGGTTGGCAAACATTGATAAGAGTTGACAACAGTCGATAAAAGTTGACAAAAGATGACAAAAGTTGACAAATATTGACGAAAGTTGACAAAAGTTGACCAAGGTTGACAAACATTGACAAGAGGTGACAACAGTCGATAAAAGTTGACAAATATTGACGAAAGTTGACAAAAGTTGACCAAGGTTGACAAACATTGACAAGAGTTGACAACAGTCGATGAAAGTTGACAAAAGATGACAAAAGTTGACAAATGTTGACGAAAGCTGACAAAAGTTTCCCAAGGTTGACAAACATTGACAAGACTTGACAACAGTCGATAAAAGTGGACAAAAGATGACTGAAATTGGCAAAACATGAGAAAAGTTGACAAACATTTACAATGGTTGACAAGAGCTGACAAAAGTTGTAAACAATTTACAAAAGTTAATAAAAGTTGACAAAAGTCGAGAAAAGTTATATCAATTCATATTTATAGCAACCACGTTTTGAACTTATTATTGATGATTGATTATATTGATTATTTGATCATTACATTACAGAACCTAAATAAATGTTTTAATAAATAATAATTTTACAATTTTACAAAAAAATTTGATTGACATCCCTAACGCCCCAATGGAGCGTAGGTACTTATTTTAAGAAATAGGCTTAGTTTCCATACTGCTTTAGCCATATAAATGCTGTGACACTAGTGTCTCATGCAAATGAACCTTATGTAAATATGTAAATGCAAATGGAGCTAGGACGAGTCTCTAAGTAAATAAGTGCCCCTTGTCCTCTCTCACATCTACCTCCCGTTAGCAAAACGCAAAAACGGTTAAATGCACCCATTCCCAAACACGGTAAGTCTATAAACATGAATAGCAATCATTAAATTACAGTCTGAGTCTTCTATTTCTAGTCTGAGCAAAAATCGATTATTTCAAAGTTGACAAATATTGACGAAAGTTGACAAAAGTTGACCAAGGTTGACAAACATTGACAAGAGTTGACAACAGTCGATAAAAGTTGACAAAAGGTGACAGAAGTGGGCAAAGATAAGAAAAGTTGACAAAAGTTGACAAGAGTTGACATAAGTTACCGAGAGTGGGCAAAAGTTCTCAAAAGTTTACAAAACTTGACAACAGTCGATAAAAGTTGACAAAAGGTGACAGAAGTTGGCAAAAGATGAGAAAAGTTGACAGGAGTTGACATAAGTTACCGACAGTTGACAAAAGTTCTCAAAAGTTTACAAACTTGACAAGAGTTGACAACAGTCGATAAAAGTTGACAAAAGGTGACAGAAGTTGGCAAAAGATAAGAAAACTTGACAAGAGTTGACATAAGTTACCGAGAGTTGACAAAAGTTCTCAAAAGTTTACAAAACTTGACAAGAGTTGACAACAGTCGATAAAAGTTTACAAAAGGTGACAGAAGTTGGCAAAAGATGAGAAAAGTTGACAAAACTTGACAAGAGTTGACAACAGTCGATAAAAGTTGACAAAAGGTGACAGAAGTTGGCAAAAGATAAGAAACGTTGGCAAGAGTTGACAACAGTCGATAAAAGTTGACAAAATGTGACAGAAGTTGGCAAAAGATGAGAAAAGTTGACAAAAGTTGTCAACATTTGTCAAAAGTTAATATAAAGTGACAGCAGTCGAAAAACGTTTGTAAACATTTTTTTGCATTCTAAAAGATCGTGGACTGTCCGTGGCGCATGCAACAAAAACAAACACGACCACTCGGACGCGGCGGCACCCGCGACTGATTGTTTGCGACATTCGCTTCGGGGCCTTGTTGAGGTGTGCGTGTGTGTGAGTGCGTCGTTTCGATCGTTTTGTACGTAGTTTCCATACTGCTTTAGCCATATATATGCTGTGATACTAGCGAGTAGCTGATACGTCATTGGCGAGTAGTCCATGCGAATAGTATGAAAGCGTGCAACGGACTGGGCGAGCGCGAAGCTGTGTGTGGCAAGTGACGTCACAGCAGTGTCGCGTTGCAGGCACTGCTGGCCCCGCGGCGCATACGAACTTCAAAATTAAATATCTCGAAAACTATTTGACGTATCGGAATAATTTTTACACAGTATTTTTTTATTTGAAGTATACTGTGAGCTCTCAATTCGTTGATATTCTCCATTGTGGTTAGTAAGATTGTATTTCTGTATTAGGTTAGGATAGGTTAGGTTAGGTTTTTTTTTTGTTCCAATAAAGACACCTCGGCTATGTTTGCCGAGTCCTTGCGTATTCTTCCATACATCTCGCCCCCATGCGCCCTCCTGCACCTTGGTTCCAGCAAGGTGCAGGTTCATTCTCTTTTGTTCAAATTTTATTAAATTTTATTATAGTTAGCCTAGCAGATACATTTTTAAAACAACTTACAGCGAGCTATCCCTTGCAATAAGAGTTGATTACAGTTGTGATCAAGTACAAATTTTTAAGAAAGGTAGAACTATCTTTTAAAGCTATATATACATTTCTCTTTTATTTATATTATTTTTATTTATACTATCACGCACACTCTCTCATCATAAAAACACCCTCACACAGCCTACATACACATCACATGCAGACATACATGTACACAATACAAGTACACAACACACGCATACACCCCACACATCCTCACCCTCTCTCATTCACACACGGCGCACAAACTAGAACAAGTTTTCTATTATAAATTAGTTTATTAGATCTAAATAATATCATACATTAATAAGTAGATTAGATACCCGAATGTAATCAAAAGTGGGTTGACCAAGCAATGTCGCCTATAGTGTTTAACAAATACACGATCTCGCGGGCACAGTATTCGTACCATCTTCATGCATTGTTTATACTATGTATAACTGCAACCTATTTACATGTGCCTGACTAATAAACACTTTTTTGATTTTGAAAAAAAAAAAAAAAAAAAACATTTTATAATTTTAACAATTCTCTTCCTTTACAAACAAAACATAACAAAAACATTTTGGCATAATATAAAACTTAAATTACGTTTTTGTAGCGATCTTACATTCACACAAATTTTTTACACTAAGCCTAAGTCTGTACATCAATACTACTATTGAATCTTAGGTGCAAAGGTACATTACAGTGTTTAGGTATTGGTATTAAAGGGCCGTTACATTTTTATTACTTTCCGCTGACCATGCTACCACATGCACACAGAACTGAGCGAACTTCTCCGACAGAATCTTGTCAGAAACGAGGACCAGCCAGTTCTCCGTTACTAGTTCGGTTCTGGATTCCAGCTCGAGCTCTGATCTAAGCACAGAGAACCTCGAGCAGTCATTAAATAGGTGGGTTATCGACTGCTCGGGGTCTCCACAGAATCCGCAAGCTGGTGAATCCTTCACTTTGAACCTGTGAAGATACTGGGCCAGGCCCCCGTGTCCCGTCCAAGCCTGTGTCCGAAGATAGTTCGCTGGGACCCTAATCAGAGCTTTGTATGCTCGTTGAACATCCGGGAAAAACATCTTGGTGGTGGCACCGGTCGAGCTCTCGCTGTAACGGCGTTGCCATTCCGCCAGGGTGCGTCCCCGGATGCACTTCTTTGCAAAGGACAGCGGAAAATAACCGTAAGCGGCGGCCGACTTCTTTTTGAGGGCTGCCTCTTTGGCAAGGGAGTCCGCTCTTTCATTACCGGCGGTACCCACATGTGCTCGGACCCAATAGAGTTGAACGCTGCCGCCCTTGGTGGCGATGGTATCCAGGTTAGTCCTGATGGCATACGCCAGGGGGTGACAGGTGCGTGGGTTTGCAATGAGGTCAAGGGAAGATCGGGAGTCGCTGAGGATCTTTATCGGCCTCCCGCCTCCTTGCTTTAGTACCCAGTCAGTTGCTTTAAGAATTGCAAGCAATTCTGATTGGAATACAGTGCAAAAGCTTTCGAGACGGAAGGTTCGGTGGTCGATCTCCCGATCTCCCTGCCAGCACGTGAGAGCAGCTCCCACCTTTCCCTCAATCTTGCTGCCGTCCGTGTAAATAGACACTAGGTCAGCGCTCCCATCGGGAGTCAATGTTCCGTCACCCGTTGCGATCTCATGCATCCGCTCAGATGTGAGGCGTTGTTCAGCAGCGGGGTGGGGCAGCCTGGCGAAAGGCACTTTTGACTCCACTTCTCTGTCGAAAGCTTCCAAGAGAGGTCTGCCTCGCTTCGTCTCATAAAGCTCCTTGGCTTCTTTCAGACGAAGGTCGATGGGGAGCAGGCGTGCCAGGGTGACGCACGAGGCGTAGGATACCGTCCTGTATGCTCTGCATATTTTTATTGCGAACATTCTTTGTATGGACTCCAGCCGCCCTCTAATGTAGACCTTGTCCGCTGCTTCTCCCCAGGCACAAGCACCATACAGCAGTATGGGCTCTATAACCGAGATGTAGAGCGTCCTGAGGATCTCAGAGTTTAGTCCCCAGGTAGCCTTCGCAGCTCTACACAATCTCTTGTAGATCCCAACCGCTTTCGCAATGGTTGCTTGTAGGTGTACCTTGAACGTGAGTTTCTGGTCGATGTGGAGACCCAGGAGCTTTATTTCATGCATCTGCCTTATTGGGGTACCGCCCATGGCAAGATGGGCTGTGTCAACTTTGAGTTTCTTCGTGATGATCATAGCCAGGGTCTTATGCGGAGCGAAATTTAATTTAGCGCTCCGCCCCCAGTCATTCACGGCACTCAGAATGCTGTTTGTAGTCGTTTCAATGGCTCCCATTTTGCCTCCGGACACGACCAGCACCACATCGTCCGCCAAAGCTTGGAAGTAGACCTCCGTATCTCGTCCCTCATGGTGTTCAAGTTCTGTAAGCAGAGAGTCGATGATAAGGTTCCACATTAGAGGGTCGCACGTGGACCCCTGGATACATCCTTTACTGGTTGTCCTAGTGACTTCACACCCCGCATAGCGAAGTGTTATGCTGCGCTCGCTAAGGTAACCAAGCACCAGCCGGAAGAGGTTGTTTGGGCACCGTTTATCTATTAACTGGCTCAGGACAGAGGGCCACCATGCGTTATCAAAGGCCCCTTCTATGTCTAAGGAGACAACAACGGCTATGCGCTTTCGTGATAGCTGCCCTCTGATGTGCGCCAGGACATCATACAGCGCATCGTCAGTTCCTCGCTGTGGCATGAATCCATACTGTCGCTCGCTCAGTTGTCCCTTGGCCATCAGATTCCACACGATTCTAGTGGTGAAAAGTTTCACTAATATTTTGCTTAAGATCGGAAGGAGGCGTATAGGGCGGTAAGACCTCGGTTTCGTGTAGTCCGGTTTTCCTGGCTTCCTGATCACGCAGATATATGCATTCTTCCAGATTCTCGGGAAGTGGCCATATTTGAGACATTGGTTGACGATTGCCAGATATATCCCTATATCACTCCTTATAGCCGCCTCGCAGATGTCCGAGGTTAGACCGTCAGAGCCGGGGGCCTTTTTTGGATTTAAGGCCTTCAGGACGGTCTCAACCTCGTTAGGTGTGAATAGCGAGTCATCAGGCGTGTCCAAAGTGGGGTGATTGGCGATCTTCCGTCTTACCAAAATCTGGCTCTCGTTTTCACCCTCTCTCCGGTCTTCCGGAAAAAATGTTTCTGCCAGGCTGTGGGCCGACTGATCCGGAGTGAGAGACGCACCAGACTCATCAGTGAGGAGTTCATCTTCTGGCCTCGCTGAGGTGTTCCGCAGCACTCGGTAAATTCCGTCCCACATACTTTCCCTTTCTTGGGTGGAGCAGAAATCTTTCCAGCTGGAGTTTTGAGCCTCAGAGATGGATGTTTTGTAGTCTTCCAGCGCCTGCAGGTACTGTTGAATTACGTGCTCCTTCCTGGTTTCCCGTGCGCCTCGTATCCTTTTCCTTCTCCTCCACCATTTCTTGCCTCTTCCGAGTAAGCTCGTGGGACCACCACGGATTCCGGTATTTTTTGTCCTTTATGAGAGGTATGTTTTCTTCGCAGGCGTTATTTATACACTGGGTATATGTGGACACAATCGCTTCGATATGGTCCGACGAGTTGCCCTGAGGCTCGGACACCATAGTCTCAGTCAGTCCCATCACGTGGAATTGTCTCCTCATGTCGTCGGCGAAAGCTACCCAGTTCACCCTTTTCGTGTGGTACTTCCTCGTTGTGGGTAGAGGTCTAGGGGGTATTCTATTCGCCAGTGATATCGCGAAGGTTATAGCGTTGTGATCAGAGATTGTGAAGTCTGGGTCGACTGTCCAGTCGTGGAGTTTGTCTATCATAGACGTGGAGCACACGGTGACATCCACAATACTCGTGTGTAGACGCCCTTCCCTGTATACAGCAAAAGTTGGGGTCGAGCCTCTGTTCATTATGTGAAGTTCATTTTCAGCAAAGAACTCTGAGGTGGCGCGTCCTCTCCCATTATCGCTCTCACAGCCCCACCACACACTCTTGGCGTTTAGATCTCCTCCCAGTATTATGTCTCTCGTTCCCGTTGCAGCTATAACCTCTTTCACACGGTGCAGGTGTGGTTCCACATCTTCGTCTCCCTCAAGGTAAATGAACAAGAACGCAATTTTGCTTGCCCCTAGGGATACTATCCCCACTGCCACATTTTCGCTCTGTAAACGCGGGTGCATAGCTATCACAGCATCCTTATGCAAAATTGCCACCGCTGCCTTCACCGGTTTGTTCCTAGGCGCAGTCATTTGGATGATTCTGATGTCTGGGCGGGGTCTCATTTCACCCTGCACACCCACATAAGGTTCCTGGAGGAGCGCCAGTGTGCTTCCCTCTGCCACAGCCTTGATGAAAAAGTCCTCCGTGGCTGCCTGTGATCTTTGTAGGTTTGCCTGAGCTATTCTTATCTTCATCTGCATCGTGTCGCCCTTAGCACAGATAGTTAACCCTGGCTCTGGCTATTGACTCCCACCTGGCCCTGACCGGGCAAGCCTCAGCATAAGCCGGGTGGTCACAGGCTGCGCCGCCCGCTCTCGTGCAGTTAACGCACTGCGGTGCGCCTCCCTCCCTTCGCGTGGCGCAATCCACGGCCTTATGGTCCGCACCGCAGTGCGCGCACGACAGTTTGCTTGCCTTGCACAGCCTGGCCACGTGGCCATAAGCGAGGCATCTGCCGCATTGCACCAGGGGAGACTGGTCGTGAACGTTCACGACCTGGTAACCAAGGTAAGCAAAACCTTTGGAAACCAGGACGCGATGAACCGCAGGGTCCAGCTCCACAACCACGTGACATTGTTGTGCATTTCGGGCCCCACGGCGGTATTTCACCTTGACTTTGTCTCCCCCGCTGACAACTGCGCGGTTTTGGGCCACCAGGTGGGAGACAATCTCTTCGTCAGTCAGGTAGCTGAGCACATTTGTGAGCACAGCTAACGGGTTTTTGAGGGGCGCCTCCTCCGCCACGAAGTCAGCAGACGCTAACGCTGCCCCTGAGTCTACCCGCGTCCTCCACCGACCCAACGCCGACCACAACCCTCGAGTCTCTGGCTTTCCTCATCCTGCTGATCCCAATCCCCAGCTTGTCCAATTTGACATCCTTAGTGATCTTTCGGATGACAGAATCGCTGGTGTCCTGGGGATCTTTTGATTTGATCAGCAGGACATGGCTGGTCTCGGGGCTCCGTCGGGTCGCCGGGGGGGGGGGGGGGGGGGGCGGAGGCCACGGTCGCGTAGGATCTGGAGGGGCGCCCCTCCCTTATCAGTTGTAAGCAAGGGGCGAGCTGACGCCAGCTGCGCGACGGTCTTATCATATCTCGGTTGCTAACTGTCAGCTCACCCACTGCCTTTTGTAGGCCCGCTGTCGTCAACTCGTCAGAGAGCGGTGTCGACTGCAGCGCCGTATGCTGGGCCTGCCGTGCCGCAAGATCGGCAATAGCGCTCCGCATTCCCTCGAGCTCGCCGGTCACCGGCTTTAGAGCCTCCACCATGCATTCAGTGGTTGCCTCCCTAGGGAAGATCGCCTGCCCTTGTGACCCCTCGGCCATCCACGCCGCTGCGGCCCGCAGCTCTACCACACCCTCCAGTATCGGAGCCAGAGCATGTCGGACGGCCGAGACGACCTCCGACGCACCCGTGGCCCCCGCAGCCGGTTCGGGCTCTGGCAGGGCCTCCCGCCTCGGGGAGGCTGAGTCCCTCTGCGCATGCGCGGTGTACATGGCGTCTATTATGCCCTGAAGACTCAGGAGGCGCTCCTGCGCCCGCACCAGACCAGCCCCAATCGCCCGCACCGCCTCCCCGGAGTCTCGCCACGCAACACCAGGTCCCTCGACCTCAATCAGGGATGTTTCTGCAGCCGCATGGCGTGCAAGCAAGCCAACGACACCCCTTCGCATCTCCTCCAGCTTGTCCAGCTGGCCTGGCGTCTCATACGCCAGCCAGTTCCTAATGCTGGAGGTCTGCTCCAGGGTGCTCCTCACGTCTGCATGGACCGCCTGCAGAGCCTCCGCATGGCTCGCGTGGAGTGCCATCATCTCTATGACATGGGCACGTTCCACGCGGACCAGCTCCTTTGCGTGTCGCGCCTTCGAGGCCTCCAGCTCAGCTAGCCTGCGGGCCCGTTAGGTTAGGTTAGGTTAGGTTAGGTTAGGTTAGGTTAGGTTAGGTTAGGTTAGGTTAGGTTAGGTTAGGTTAGGTTAGGTTAGGTTAGGTTAGGTTAGGTTAGGTTAGGTTAGGTTAGGTTAGGTTAGGTTAGGTTAGGTTAGGTTAGGTTAGGTTAGGTTAGGTTAGGTTAGGTTAGGTTAGGTTAGGTTAGGTTAGGTTAGGTTAGGTTAGGTTAGGTTAGGTTAGGTTAGGTTAGGTTAGGTTAGGTTAGGTTAGGTTAGGTTAGGTTAGGTTAGGTTAGGTTAGGTTAGGTTAGGTTAGGTTAGGTTAGGTTAGGTTAGGTTAGGTTAGGTTAGGTTAGGTTAGGTTAGGTTAGGTTAGGTTAGGTTAGGTTAGGTTAGGTTAGGTTAGGTTAGGTTAGGTTAGGTTAGGTTAGGTTAGGTTAGGTTAGGTTAGGTTAGGTTAGGTTAGGTTAGGTTAGGTTAGGTTAGGTTAGGTTAGGTTAGGTTAGGTTAGGTTAGGTTAGGTTAGGTTAGGTTAGGTTAGGTTAGGTTAGGTTAGGTTAGGTTAGGTTAGGTTAGGTTAGGTTAGGTTAGGTTAGGTTAGGTTAGGTTAGGTTAGGTTAGGTTAGGTTAGGTTAGGTTAGGTTAGGTTAGGTTAGGTTAGGTTAGGTTAGGTTAGGTTAGGTTAGGTTAGGTTAGGTTAGGTTAGGTTAGGTTAGGTTAGGTTAGGTTAGGTTAGGTTAGGTTAGGTTAGGTTAGGTTAGGTTAGGTTAGGTTAGGTTAGGTTAGGTTAGGTTAGGTTAGGTTAGGTTAGGTTAGGTTAGGTTAGGTTAGGTTAGGTTAGGTTAGGTTAGGTTAGGTTAGGTTAGGTTAGGTTAGGTTAGGTTAGGTTAGGTTAGGTTAGGTTAGGTTAGGTTAGGTTAGGTTAGGTTAGGTTAGGTTAGGTTAGGTTAGGTTAGGTTAGGTTAGGTTAGGTTAGGTTAGGTTAGGTTAGGTTAGGTTAGGTTAGGTTAGGTTAGGTTAGGTTAGGTTAGGTTAGGTTAGGTTAGGTTAGGTTAGGTTAGGTTAGGTTAGGTTAGGTTAGGTTAGGTTAGGTTAGGTTAGGTTAGGTTAGGTTAGGTTAGGTTAGGTTAGGTTAGGTTAGGTTAGGTTAGGTTAGGTTAGGTTAGGTTAGGTTAGGTTAGGTTAGGTTAGGTTAGGTTAGGTTAGGTTAGGTTAGGTTAGGTTAGGTTAGGTTAGGTTAGGTTAGGTTAGGTTAGGTTAGGTTAGGTTAGGTTAGGTTAGGTTAGGTTAGGTTAGGTTAGGTTAGGTTAGGTTAGGTTAGGTTAGGTTAGGTTAGGTTAGGTTAGGTTAGGTTAGGTTAGGTTAGGTTAGGTTAGGTTAGGTTAGGTTAGGTTAGGTTAGGTTAGGTTAGGTTAGGTTAGGTTAGGTTAGGTTAGGTTAGGTTAGGTTAGGTTAGGTTAGGTTAGGTTAGGTTAGGTTAGGTTAGGTTAGGTTAGGTTAGGTTAGGTTAGGTTAGGTTAGGTTAGGTTAGGTTAGGTTAGGTTAGGTTAGGTTAGGTTAGGTTAGGTTAGGTTAGGTTAGGTTAGGTTAGGTTAGTTAGGTTAGGTTAGGTTAGGTTAGGTTAGGTTAGGTTAGGTTAGGTTAGGTTAGGTTAGGTTAGGTTAGGTTAGGTTAGGTTAGGTTAGGTTAGGTTAGGTTAGGTTAGGTTAGGTTAGGTTAGGTTAGGTTAGGTTAGGTTAGGTTAGGTTAGGTTAGGTTAGGTTAGGTTAGGTTAGGTTAGGTTAGGTTAGGTTAGGTTAG